>OY756215.1:19210000-24010000 GCA_963576875.1 Acrobasis repandana
ACAGAGAGAGAGAGTGAAAGAGAGAAGGATTTAGAAAGAGATAGCATCTCACCTCGTAGTCCGCCGGCCCTTCACAGAGAGAGAGAGTGAAAGAGAGAAGGATTTAGAAAGAGATAGCATCTCACCTCGTAGTCCGCCGGCCCTTCACAGAGAGAGAGAGAGTGAAAGAGAGAAGGATTTAAAAAGAGATAGCATCTCACCTCGTAGTCCGCCGGCCCTTCACAGAGAGAGAGTGAAAGAGAGAAGGATTTAGAAAGAGATAGCATCTCACCTCGTAGTCCGCCGGCCCTCCACAGAGAGAGAGAGAGAGAGAGAGAGAGAGAGAGAGAGTGAAAGAAAGAAAGATTTACAAAGAGATAGCACCTCACCTCGTAGTCCCTTTACAAAGAGAGAGAGTTAAAGAGAGAAAGATTTAGAAAGAGATAGCATCTCACCTCGTAGTCCGCCGGCCCTTCACAGAGAGAGAGAGAGAGAGAGAGAGAGAGAGAGAGAGAGAGTGAAAGAAAGATTTACAAAGAGATAGCACCTCACCTCGTAGTCCCTTTACAAAGAGAGAGAGTGAAAGAGAGAAAGATTTAGAAAGAGATAGCATCTCACCTCGTAGTCCCTTCACAGAGAGAGAGAGAGAGAGAGAGAGAGAGAGTGAAAGAGAGATTTAGAAAGAGATAGCATCTAACCTCGTAGTCCGCCTCAAACTTGTGTACAATCTGCGTGAGCGGTAGTTTGCCCGTCACGTTGTTGTCCTTGAGCTCTGCGAAGAATAGCAAGTTGTCGCGGCAGTCCTTCACAGGCGTCACGATCAGGTACTTGCCGCAATCCGTCACTTCTGCACCACTGCGAAATTAAGATACGTGTGACGTCAAGGTAGCAGTTATATGAACATTAAAACAATGGTATAACGTTAATCGCTGCGTCACGAGGATGATAAACGAGACGCGTTTTGGGTTAAGGTTCCCATTCCCACTGAGGATAGACGGAAATCGAAGCGAGAGCGAGGTGGTATGCTCGAGCCTTGACCACCACAAAGGGTCTTCCCTTTGTGGTGGTCTTTACGCCAGACTGCGACTGTTGCGACTAGGGAATCGCGGCTCCGACGGTGTATTGTCAGAGATTGTATTTATGCAACCAATCGTACGAACTTTGATATCGAGATTTAGGATGATGTCAGCGCCATCTTCTTGTGAACTATGTTGTAGCTTCGCCGTTGTTGTTAGCGTAGAGGTCGTCACAACAACATGAAATCGTTTTATAAATATATAATAATAATAAATTCCCATTTATTTGTGTATTCGCCACCACATAAGGTAAATGGAAATTGAATGTAATTCCTTTATGTGGCGTGATTATGCTTAATGTTGCCCACATAAGGTTTATAGCAGCCAGAGTTCTAAAGAACTCTATTCTAAAATAGTAATACTACACGCCAAAGTATGACTATCCTACATTACAGTAACTAAAAAAATACCAATTAATACTTTCAGTCCAGTCAATAAGTCTAGAATAAATACGGGCGCAACTGTGTATGAGAAAAGTGGTGATTGCAACCTTAATTTGGCTTTTGCCGTATAGAGTTTAATGTTGCCACTACTAATAAAATTTGATAAGTTACTAGACGTTTCGCTGTAGTTGTTTGTTCAAAGTGTTATCTATCACGAATACTAAAATAACTAACAAATTAAACCGAACTACTTGTACGATTCGCAAAATAATAAAATATAAACTGTCACATACGCTTTCCTGCTCTCCCAGCATCTGTGGTTTGTATTGGTGTCTCTGTTGACACGCGAAACTTGTTAAAGTATTTGTAAAATACTCTATCATACGTAAACTTTGAACAAACAACATAGATCTTGCTAAGCATGAGCGTGCGCACGGTTGGTATAAAAGTTAAGCGTTTTACTACAACAAAGATAAACATCTGTTGAGAAAAATTATACTAAAAATAATACACACTCGTTTTAGCAAGAAAAGTAATAAAACGAGTGTGTATTATTTTTGGTATAATTTTTGCTCAACAGATGATTATCTCTTTTTTGTAGTAAGATGGTATTTGTTTATTTAGAGCCAACTAGATCCCATAGTTGGGAGGCTTTAAGGTGAAGATATAGGCAAATGACCTTGAAGTGGCGCCCTCATTTGAAATAAATTGTTAACTCGTAAATATGGAGATAATTTCCATATTACTCTTCGTCATGCACTAGATAGCCCTTTAAATTATTTTATAAACCACCGTTGAAAGTATTTACATTAGTCCGTCTAGCTTTAAAACGTGCCTCCGCCAAAAGTGGCCACGGCAAGTTTTAAAGCTAGACGGATCACCAATAATAGTTTTAACGGCAGTTCATAAAATAATTTAAAGGGCTATCTAGTGCATGACGTAGAGCAATATGGAAATTATCACCATATTTACGAGTTAACAATTTATTTCACACTTCAAGGCCATTTGCCTATATCTTCGCCTTAAATCAACTTCTCGTTTCTATAGGCGTCCTACCAGTCCTTCAATGTGTTAATATCCATTAAAAATAATTCATAAATAAAAACAATGTTACCAACTGACATACATATATTAAAATTTGTGAGGAAATATTGTCACAGCAAAACAGACCAAAAAGAAATACATTGAAATAGGTGCACTCACATTCTCCACAAGGGCTCCTCTGGGAATTCTACTACGATGACGTCATCTTTTTGCGGTGTGTTCAACCGATGGAAACACAGTTTCTGGTCGCGGTTCACTTCAGTCTCCGAGCCGTCAGTCTTACCAGTCTGGTCAGGGTAACGCTAGAACAAAAACATTTGTTAAATTAATTTATTATGTAATCGGTGTACTATCTGCACATCATGATATTGTGGTTATTGTTTGTTTTTAACCCCTGACAAAAAGCGGGTGTTGTAAGTTTGACATGTCCGTAACCCCTGACAAAAAGCGGGTGTTGTAAGTTTGACATGTCCTTGTGTTGCGTCTCTGTGTCTGTGTATCTGTTTGATGGCATCGTAGCTCCTAAACGAATATACTGATTTCGATGCGGTTTTATTTTTTAATTAAAAATATATTTTTGAATTAAGTTATTGGAGGTGAACGCTTTTTGTCTCATTCGTCTGGCAAATTAAGTTGTTCGTGTGAGGATGTGGTCAAAGTTCTGCTCGCTTTTAACTCGTCATTTTGGGATATTTTTTTGCATGCCCAAGCATTTAATTTAATCAAATTTAATCTACCAAAATACTACAAATTTAATTCTCAAATTAAAAGTATAGTTTACCTATTGAAAAGTAAAAACTAAGAGTGAATTTTTACTACTTACATAATTTGTTGAATTTGACATTGCTCCATTTGTGTTTACACGTAGGTAGTTTAACAGCGGACAAGCGATATGTCTTAAATTATAGACGTCGACGTATCAACCGACAGTTGTACTTACCGAATAAAATAATCCTTTATGATCTTTAGTCCATGACATCGACGCAAACTTAACTTTTTCTAACACTTCAGGGTAGTCTTTACCTAAAACAAAAACAAACTGGCTTGAAACTGCGTTAAGCGGAGACCGGCGATGTGTTCGGTCTGTCTCTGTAAGAGTATACAGAACGGAATCTCCTAAGGTCCCGCGCAATATGCGTCCCCGCACCTCTCCCGCGTTCCCCCTTGTCTCAGGGCGAGAGCGAGCGCACATACTGCACGGCGCACGCGGCCGCACTAGAACGGGGGAGAGGTGCGGAGACGGGAAAGGGGACGCATATTGCGCGTACCTTAGGATATTCCATTCTGTATGTAATACAGAACTCTCTTACTGTCTTCTATGCCCGCGACTTGTGTTTGTGACAGAGACTGAACCTGTTGCGGGGCGGCCGCTCTGGTAAAAACCAGTAACCTCGTCAAATCACCTAGGTTAGGTAGCGGAGCTCTGAAGCGTTACCGCTGAGTATGGCGCATATGTACGCAACCGGGAATACGCTCAGATGATTATCGATTGGCATACCTGTAGCAACGTCCTTTAGATGTATCGTGATCCAATCCGACCCACTGGCAGAGAGCCCATACGCGAATGTGGCGCCATCTTCCGTAAAGCGACTGCCCGATAGCGCAATGGTCCCATCTTCAGACAGCGTGTTCGGGTCGAGAAACACGCGAGGCTCGCCCTCTAAACTGTCTTGTACGTATAGTACACTGGAACATATAAAAAATTCGTTTTACACTAAAAGTCACGCGGTGTTTCGCACGATTCACCTCTGGTGGTACCTATAACTGACCCTTACTTTCATATCTTGGCTAGGGTTTTTTTAAGAGTCGCCTTACCCTGGACTTTTCCATACAAAAGTATTCTAGCTTTTATTTTGAAATGACATGTCAAATTGAAATAAAAATATAAGGGTGTAGAAATTTTCCATCCCAGGTCAAATATGATATGATATACATACATGACTTTGACTGTGAAAACCAGTTATATTCATAGATATACAACGTGGAAGGGATATACCCGTAATAAATCGAACCAAGGGCATTACTAGATCACTAAAGTATAATGAATAGAAAAAAAGTCAAAAAACAAAAAAAAAATTCGACATTCCCATACAAGTCGCCCGGGCACTTTTGTATAGAAATGCCGAATTTGTTTTTTGTTTTTTGGCTGTTACACCCAGTACAATTAACCTTGTATAACAAACTAAGGCAAGTAAACAAGCAATTCCAATTGCAATACAATGTCAGTACATAGCAGTATTGCAATCTTGTTTCACATGCGCCGTTATTGACTAAAAATGTATCAGTTTATTTGTTTGACTTATTTAACAGCTATTTATAGAACCGGTCGCACTATATACGGCATAATTAAATCAGGTTTGTTATTGTTGTATAGTATACAAGACACGTGCGTTGTGGCTTGTGGCCAACCTTGTACCAGATGTTATATGTATATCATCGAAATATAATTCTCTAGAAATCTAACGCTCCTACATTGACCGCTTCGATTCTGATTCCATTTACGCAAACAAACGAACAGTAATTACAACGAAACACTCGAACGCACACATAGACAAAGATGCATGCGATTGGTCGCGACAAGGTCACGCGTCGTCGTCGGTCGGGTGGGGCAATCAACGCAACAAGCGGTGAGGTACAACGCGCGGTTGGTAACTATTATGCAGTACGCTACGCTAAAATAAATAACCTTGTTTACGCGTTACTTTTTTTTTAATGACCAATTTTCATGTCTGTATGGCTTCTACACCACTTCACGGCACATGAGGGCATTTTTAATGAATCGATTATCGCAAAAACACAGCAATATTCTCAAAGAAACTTCTTGCGACGCAACCGCACGACTCCAGTGTCACAGCGAACTGTCGCGCCACGCTGTTCATATTTTAAGCCCCACCCGCCGCGGTACATATCGCGCGGAATGATTTTTCGGGATTAGTTACGATTCTAGAGAATTATTGTTCGTAGATGTATGTAGATATTTATCTCAATCAATGATAACATTAACGAAGAGAATTCATACTCCACCGACAAGAGCATAGCTCTTAAATATAGATAGACAAATATAACAACCAGGCCCGCCCAGCGTGGTGATTATGAGTAAATCTTAAATAAATGTTTTTGCGAATACAAAATATTCGTTTTTCAAAATGATCGCAGACGTTTAATCGATTTTTTATAATGTTAAACGTTCAAAATTTTGAACTTTTTGTACATCAACGTTCAATTTGTCGCACATTCAGTAAAGCGGACGTTTAAAATTACATTTATTTAAGGGTCAGTTCACACCGAGACGCGAAGTTGAAGAAATATTAAAGAACTTGTTTACTACACAAGGAGTGAGATTTTAGTAAGAACCCGCTGCGCCGCGTCTCGGTGTGAACTGATCCTAAGTGATCGGAAATCGAATTGTTGGAGTCCGAGTGTTCATTATGACTAGGTTTTCATATACATGGTTATTGGTAATTAGATGCTATCCTCTAAAGGCGTTGTAGGGACTGTTGTTTGGAATTGTTGGACCCTATATTGTATTATGCAAAAGTTAATTATTATCAGTAAATTAATAATTAATTTCTAGAACTTTGTTGATTTTTAAGTTCAAACATTGTAAAAGAAAGTTACTATCAGAATCGAATAATTTTTACGGTTGACAAAGTAGACATTATAATAAGTATACATGAGTATTTCCGAAAGTATAAAACAACATTGTATGTATCATCATCATCCGAGCGTATTCCCGGTTGCGTCGTCATCGGTTACGCTTCATAGCCCGGGGTCCACTACCTAACCTAGGTGATTTGACGAGGTTACTGGTTTTTTACACAGAGCGACTGCCGTCTGACCTCCGCAACCCAAAGGGTAGACCAGAACCAATCCTAGGATAGGTACAAACGCTAGATGGTGTTCGGGACCAACGGCTTTACGTGCCTTCCGAAGCACGGAATCATCTTTGTTTTCGGATAATCAGGTTATTCAAGCCTGCAATATCCTAAACGGACTGGAAACAACTTTTCACAAAGTATGCTTCCCAGTGGGATTTGAACCCATGACCTCCTGATCACAAGGCAAACGCCTTGACCACTGGACCGCGGAGGCAGTCATTGTTATGTATGTATGTATTGTTATAAATCTTTTGATGTATTATTTAATAAAATTATGTTGAAATTAATAATATTTAAATTAAGTATATGTATATTTATTGTGTAATATTATATAGGAATGTTGTATTGTAAATAATAAGACTGCTACACTTGCACCCCTTGTACCAACTTCTCGACATGTCCCAAAGGCAAACTGGTAGATAATGCATTAGCGTTAAGTTTGACCCATTGGAATCAATCAAATATAAGATTATGTGCAATAAACTTAAATAAATAAAAAAAAATGTTTTCTTAATCTAAAACTTAAAAATGACGACACTTAGGGTCAGTTCCCGTTTCGGTCTCAGTGTGAACTGACCCTTAGCGTTTATCTGAACTATTTTGTTCCTAACTACATGTGTCCGTCATACAACATGGAGATAATGTAATGCTAAAATTGCAGGGACAAACTCATTCATTTTGATGGCTTGCCGTACAATAAGTACTTACTACGTCATCAGTAATCACTAGTAGCTGTCAAAAGACAGAGCAATTTACACAGTTTATATTCCGAGAGCTAGTAGACATTTTTAGTAAGTATTTGATGCAAGCTGTAAACTTGTCTTATACTTCTCATATAATACCCTAACTCAGAACTGCAGACCTACCTGGCTGAAAAGTAGCGGGGCTAAATCGACCTACAAATTAAAAAAAAATAAGTTTTTTTTCTCTAAAAAATATCATTGAAGCAATCGTTAAAATATTAAAAAAATATATTAGACATATCATTTAGCTGGGTCTTTAATTATGCCAGTAGCTTGCAAAAATTATGTGCTGGTCGGCATTTTTGGGTAGGTATTTCAGGCAAGCTATATATAATAATACTTTTACATTTGAATACTTGTCATATACTTCTCAAATATTCTATTCAAAATCCAGGGGGTGACCTATAGGTCACCGCTGTATACAGCGGCCCCGCGGTGGTGGTGCCGCTGCGACGCCGCGCGCCGTCTTTAAACGCTCTTACTTACTTCTGGTTCTGCAGACCGGTATTTTTGAAGAAGAAGTATCTATCCCCCCTGCGGAACGGGCAAGAGTACTTCGGGTAGTTCCACAGCTCCGTGAGCCTCTCGTGAATATCTTCCTTCACAGGACACGCGTTCAGGTACGGCCGCGTGATTTTGTTCTCTGCCTCTATAAACTCTTTGGTCTCGTTGGAGTCTGGGTCTTCTAGCCAGCGGTAGGGGTCTTTTATCTGAAATAAATAATAAAAATATAAAGAGTTTTTCAGGTAGATGTCCGTATCTCACTCCATAATCCAGTTATCTAACATGCCATCCACATAACCCAAACAAAGTAAATCCCTCTCTGGCAATAGTTATTGGCAGCTATGGAGGACTGTCCGTTAGTGCATCTCTATGGTACAATAAGAGATAGACCTCCATAGATGCAGCCATCTCACTTTTTAGATAAAAAGGTACTAAAAGGCCTCTTCATGTTGGCTTTGGCCCCTTAAACACCTCAAAGGACCGGGTCCCCATGGACCCGTGAATGAAAAGCGTGCCGACAAATAATAATAATAAAAATCTTTATTTCGTTAACAAAAAATTGTGTTGACAAACATGGTTTTGAGAACTGTCTATTAGGCAAATAATGCTTGTGCCACAGACCTGCTCTTTCTTAACTTACATTATATTAAACACATTTCAAAATAGAAAATCAGAAAAGTAGTTTATTAAGGTTATTACAGATGGGTGAAGAAAATAAAAAGAAAAACGAAACACTAAAAGTAATATTAAAATAAATACAATACAATATTTTTTCAGTGATGATTTGTTGCCGTGAGATTAGCTTAGAGCTTTAAGAACGGCATATTTTTCTTTGTGACTAAGTGAAACCCAAATGTCACAATAAATGTATCTACTACAGCAGAAGAAGACACATGAACTCTTCGGTGACAAGATTATGTATTGTATAAAGTAGAAACAGTAATTGTTAGTTTTAACAAAAAAAATTAGAATAGGTACGATAAAAACAGATGTAATGTCATTGACGATCACGAAAATTCGACCTAATATTCTGGAGTAAGCGAAGTGTGAAATGACAAAAACCCGTACAACAATGTGATTTTCAGACTGGAAAACGATTATTGAGTTTGTTCTATAGTTTTACTCACAATGTCTGTAATTTAATATTATTTAGTTAAAGTGCAAATTTCCATAGATAGTCAAGTCACCTCCGTTATTTTCCTTACAAACGTTCGAAGCAAGAATGCAAATACGAAAAGTCAAACAAGTGGAATACTAAGCGGAGTTCATCCGTTATTTTTTCCCGTACCAAGCTTTTTAAACTCAAATAAATCACGCTTATCACGTTCACTGCTTGTTGACGAAGGTTTCTCCGTGATCTTTTGAACTTGAACAACAAGTAGTTACTTATTGCCCCCTACTTCAATGTTGTTAGCCACACTCAATAAGAAACATACATACTAATCATGGTTTTATCCCTAACAGATAGACAATCTAGGGCTATATACATATAACACCTGACTAACACCTAATCGCAAATTACCCCACGCTTTTAATTCAAATATACAAAGTGGAAGGGACATACCCGTAATAAATCGAACCACGAGCTATACTAGATCACTAAAGTATAATGAAATTAAAATAACAGCCAAACAAAAAAAAATTTCGACATTTCCATACAAAAGTGTGTAACCGCCTGGGCGATTTGTATGGGAATGTCGATTTTTTTTTTGTTCTTTGACTGTTATTTTAATATTATTGTACTATAATAATCTAAAATAGACCGTGGTTCGATTTATTACGGGTATGTCCCTTCCACGTTGTATAAAGCACGAGCAATACATGCAATGTTTTCCGTAATATACCTATATAATCTGTAAGCCCATTATTATAATTTTCTGTTAAATTAAGAACATAGAAATTGAGTTCTTCTTTTTCATTGCGAAAGACTCACATTAGTATCATGCTGTGTACACAAAGTTTAGGTCAATTTTTCTAAAACAAAATATATAGACACATCTATTAGATAATGACTTAAAGAAAAAGAAAAGTAAAATAAAAATAAATGTATTAATAAAATTACAAGCTATATAGTTTGACTCATCAGGAAGTTATTAAGCAGTACTGCAAGTCACTGCAATTTTGGTGGGTATGACGCCTTAAAAGGATGGGAGATAGCAGGGCAGTAAAAAAGATAACAAAGTGGATATTGGAGAAAACATGCCAAAATACTCGTAGAGGTTTAATAAAAACGAATTATTTGGATTTAAGGAAGATAACATTCTTACCGAACTATCAGGCTCAGTTGTACGGGCATTTAGCGTCACCGAACAGCCGAGACGGAAAGTCCGGTTCCGTACTAATTCACCGAACTTCTGAGCCCTGAGAGAGAGAAAGAGAGAAGAGGGGTTAGATAAAGACCCGGGAAGCTCTGGAATGGAGACTTATGGAGTCGTAAAAGACGAAAATTGGGAAGATATTTTGTATACAGCAGGTTTACGTTTTTTTCTGCTCCTAGACCAGCATAAAGGTCGAAAGAAAGAAGCTGAAAGTCATACTTTTTCACCTTGTTTAGATTTGTCGGCTGACAATGCGTGTAGTATGAAACAATGCCGCGTCGATGTCCATCAATTGAAGATCCCTTGCCATAACAATCGAATAACGATAACGGAAATCATGTGCCGATAATTATTACGACTACTGAACAATCATAATGATTGCGCGTGCAATTACAACATTGTCATTAGTATATCTGGCTGCAGCAGCCTTATCTCATTACCCGACTACGGCGAAGCCAAAAGGAGGGTTATGTGTTTTGCTGCTATAATGTATGTTCCTCTGTTCCCTCGTATCTTCAGATATCGGAGATACCTTGACAAATGTGGTGAAAATTTCCATATTTCTCGAGGCACTAGATAGCCCTTTAAATCATCCATCCGTGCAGCTTTAAAATTTGCCTCCGCCAAAAGTGGCCACTTTTGGCCAATTAAGGCAGGCAAGTTTTAAAGCTACACGGATCACCAATAATAGTTTCAACGGAAGTTCATAAAATAATTTAAAGGGCTATCTAGTGTGTATTTACAATTTATTTCAAATGAGGGCGCCACTTCTGCTTGGTATTCACTTTATTTTATTAAATTATTAGAGTGAATATAGGCGCACGTAATGAACACAACCTCTTTGTTATTCTCTGTGACAACTAGGACAAAAACAATATTTGTCTTACTAAAATAGGGTATTTCACTGTGTTTGTTTTTGGACAATATTTTATACGAAACCACAAGACCACAAATAATACTAAAAAGAAATCTTTTTCTGAAAACAGCATGACCATTGGTAATTATAAAGCAGTGAAGCTGCAATTAGTATTTCAAATATTAGTACGAAGAAAAGTGTAGGTGAAGCGAAAGAAGTTGGTCAGGATCGTAGCAAGTGGAAGTCCATAGTCTCTGCCTACCCCTGTCGGAAACAGGCGTGATAGTATGTATGTATGTATGTAAAAAAAGTGGGAGCATGGTAGGGACATCTCGCTATTTCTTACGCGCAGTCACGTCACAAGCGCAGTATGTGCATCCTTTTTCTAATAGTTGAGTTCACCAGATTTGAAAGGCTTATAACTTAATTATTCATCATTCAATTAAAGCGATTCCCTCGTTGTCTCCAATTGTAGACTTTGTGGATACTTACACTTACTTATTTGTCTTTAATGGTGATTGTTTTGAGTTTAAAGAAGGATTAATGGAGGCTAGTTATTATTATTTACATTTGGAAAGGGACTACACTTTTAATACTTAACAAAGAATATTTGCTCATGAGTCATGACATTTGTGAAAACTAGAATAGAAGCGAAGAGTTTATATACTATACATTTTTAGATTCAGTTTAACTGCAAGTTCATGATACTTATTATATAAGTACCTAAGAAATATTAGTCAAACACAAAAACAATCTATTTGCCATACATCCAGCAAACAGGATGATTTTTAGGGTTCCCTAGCCAAATGGCAAAAAACGGAATCCTTATAGATTCGTCATGTCTGTCTGTCTGTCTGCCGTATGTCACTGCCACTTTTTTCCACGTATGTCAAATTCACTTTAGAACTTTTATATTATGTTTCTTGCTGCTACAAAACCCTTCATGGGCGAGTTCGACTCGCACTTGGCCGCTTTTTTTTATTTCATATTTCGTCCTGGCGCGGCCGGTAAATTTTGTAACGATTATAAATTTCATAATCTAGTATTATTTTAATTATTACTTTAATGATTATTATGACGGAGGGGTGTTATAAGTTTAACGTGTAAGTATGTGTGTCTGTCTATGGCATCCTAGCTCCTAAACAGGGCCATCTTTAACCTATTGGAGGCCCTGGGCATATTAGGACAATGGGGCCCCTATGACTTTGACAGAACACTATTTTGTTAGAATAGACAAAGAAAGTAGATAAACAAGGTTAAATATTTTTTCATTTTTCATACTCGGAAAGCAGTGTTGTTTTGATCTGATTATTGGGTGGAAAATGCTGCTTCCCTCCATAGGGACGGAAAAACTCATACAAATTACTTCCCACCTAAGGGCCGGAATGAACTTTAAAAATAGAACTGCTGTCAGCTGTGAAGTTTTATGAACAAAAAAAACTAATTTTAAAAAAATGCTGCGGCCATGTGACTTTCTAAATAGCCAGTGTGAACTTAGCGCAAACTTCTTTGAGCGGAATAAACGCGGTGAGTCCCATATTTAAAATTTTAAAAGTCGACATAAATTGGCGGGATACTAATCAATCTGTTATGTATATGTGACGGAATTCAAAAAAATAGGTAATAATCTTTTATGCTAAGATTTGAATATTAAAAATGAGTTCAAGCGATTCTGAAATGTTGACACCAGATTCAATTAAAGACGAGGCAAATTGTTTTATTAAAAATCTTTTGCCAGAAATCTCAAAAGAAAGATATATAAACACATACAATGATTTTATGAAGTGGCGAGCAGAGAAGAATATAAAATCGTTTTCCGAAAGTGTATTTCTTACATATTTTAATGGACTGTGTAGCAAACTACATCCTTCTACGCTATGGAGCCGATATTCAATGATCAAGAGTACATTTAGTGTAAAACACAATGTTGAATATATTCCATAATTTAACATCATTTTTGAAAAGACAGTCTCAAGGGTTCAAGAGTAGGAAATCTAAGGTTTTCACCTCTCATGAAGTGTAAATTTTTTTAAATGTTGCTCCTTCCTGACGAGTTATATTTGGCAGTGAAGGTAAGTTTACCTATGGATGGTTAAATATCTATGGATTTATTCTAAAAATTTATTTATTTAATTTTTATTGAGCCAAAAGCTACAATAGGTAGACTTAATGCTAAAGCATTCTCTCCCTGTCAACCTTTAGAAGAGAAACAAATTGAATAGTTGGCGTCTAAAATAGATAGAAACAATCCAGAAATAATAAGTACTTTTAAATGATCATACATAAATATCGTATAAAATAAATACTATATTTATACATACAACATATTATATACATACATATATATATTTGAAGATCAGAAATAAACGATGAATTCTCCTAATTGTTAAAAGATTCAAAAAGTAAATCATGCACTTTTTTCTTGTATAAATGTCTACTAGATATTTGTCTGATGTCCTCGGGCAATGCATTTCAAAGCCGTATGGCTTGAGAAGTAAAGGAGTTGGACATGAAGCTAGATCGATAAAAGGGAATTTGAAGCTTGAGCGTGTTACTGGAGCGAAGAACGATAAAAATTAACGTATTTATTACACAAATACTAAAAAATTACATGTTTTCACAGGTGGTATTGATACTCGGTATAAGCGGCGCTTGCTGAAGCAGTGAACTCACAAATTTGACATTGCCAATGATTACTAGTAAAAGTGACTAAAACAAAAACAAATATTGAGCGCTCGTTTGTAGTACAAGAAGAGTTTACACGAAAAGTAAAGAAATATCAAAAAATGAGGTAAAAACGGACCGTTTTTTTCTCAACTATCAGAAGGGAAAATGCTATAAACAAGTGCTCGGTAAAAATAAAATCTCAGGTATGCCGAAGCAGATAGCAACATATTTGAATTTACCAAACTGTGAGCAGTATACCGGACATTGTTATAGACGAACGTCAGCAACACTTTTAGCCAATTCTGGGGCAAACATGACAACGTTAAAAAGACATGGAGGAAAGAAAGAAAGAAATCATTTATTTGTCAAACATAGGTATAAACAAGTTGGTAAATAATATTATGGCCGCTATGTTTTGCCGTTGTATACAGCATACAAATATTTATTAAGTCATAAATACACTAAAATACTTAATCATGCTTTAGTTACTAGCTCATACTTCAAATTAAATTTAAAACAATAAATAAAATAATAAAATTTCCAATTATAAAAAAATTTGTCACATACATTAATGTCAGCTTTACAATTTATCATTCAAAAAGTCCTTAATACTGTAATAACATTTGTCAATGAGAAAACGGAATAATTTATGTTTAAACATTTTAAAATTTAATTCTTTAATTTCATTTGGGAGATGATTAAAAATTTTCGGAGCCAATTTGAGGAGGAAACCAGCACAGTCGCCGAAGGCTACATTGAGGATTCAGTCCAAAATAAAACTAAAATTTCAACCAAATTAACTGAAACTATAAAAATACGCCCCAATTCGCCTCAGCCGACAACTTCCAGGGAGTATCCGCCATGGAATCCATCGTCTGATGAAATACCAGACGAAAAGAATCGTCATGTTGCGAATGCCTTCTCTGTTTATTTTGTGAATATTTGACAAATTATTGTTTTTATGTACGTAAAATATACGGAAGTAATAATAAAAGAGTCTTAATTTATAATAAAAAAACCTCAAAGTGAACCGAAGTTCTCAAAAAAAATCTATCAGATCACATATTCCATTGTTTTATTAAAACTAACTGTAAATAAAAAAAAAATATGTACCTATTATAAGCATTTATATACCTAACTAATGTGGCATAAATTATTCTTGGACATCGATATTCAAACCAGGGCCGAACTTGTATGGGATTCCATTCCACTATCTCCTTAAATATAAAGTCAAACACATTTTGTTTAAATTTTCAATTTAATAGGAGCTTCATGCTTCGCTTCGTTCGCTTAATTTAAATGGAGCGAATCACACTGATGATGATTTTTCTTTAAAATGTGTATGTGCTTAGTATACCATTCTTCTTCTTCTTCTTATTTAAGAGCTTAGTGGCTCTTGTCGGTGGAGTATGCGCCAAACTTCTCGGTTCCATACCATTATACCATTATATATTTAAATTTATCTAAGAATGCTGAAGTCGGAAAGCCTAATTTTTGGGCGAGAGTAGAATAGCTTCGCGCATGTAAAAGCTAGTAAGTTGGTATTGTAGTCAGTAATTTAAGTATATAAGTTTTTTTGGTAATAAATACCTGTTGGTTATCGTTTGGTGATCTGACAGGAACTAGAAACTTTGTATTTGATCTGAGGGGGGCCCCTATCGATCGCGGGGCCCTGGGAACTTGCCCAAAATGCCCACTGGGAAAGAGGGGCCTGCTCTAAACGAATAGACCGATTTCGATGCGGTTTTTTTTAATCGATAGCCTTGTCTGCCGAGATAGTTATTAGCTATGTTTGATGAAAATCGGTTCAATCGTTCAAGTTACTGGAGGTAAACGCTTGAAAGTCGGGGGTTTTTAATTTGTCTGACAAATAAACTTGTTAACAAATCAAAGTGATTATTCCAAACGTTAGAATGTTTGTTTTCTCTGCAAATTACAATGTCATGTCATCAAAATCTATAAAAATAAATAAGATGTCCACACATACCAGGGTCCCATGGTAGTCGTCGACGACGTTCTCATCCCTCCTCGCCTCCGGGTACTCGAAACTCATGGTCTTCGGCGCGGAGGACGTAGACGCGCACACGCACTGAAACAACACACACACTAACAACACGTATTCACTTCCCATGGCGGACGCTCAGACTGGCCTGATGGCAGCACCACATCGTCTTATAAAGCACGATGGAAAACAAACCGGGTTGCCGCACGAGCAGTCGAACTGTCCACACCATTTGCAAGCAGCTAGTATTATTGTTCCGTTCATATCTCGTTCTGTTTTGATGTTCGCGCGTCAAACAAACGATTTTTTTAAGTGACAACAAAGAGGTTAAGTGGTCGATTTTTCGGAGTTGCCAGTGTTTGTTGACGTAGTAGGTATGTATAGAGAAAAGAGGTATTTCTTTAAAAATAAACCCGTACGCGGTCAATCCCGCATTAGCGGAAGCCCAGCAGTGGCCAGAAAAAGATCTAAGATGATGAATTTGTGTATAGTAAACAGTAAATGTATGAATTTGTGTATAGGTTTACTATATTGATGTAATTGATGCAGAATTCAGTCAAACAAAAATCAAAATGATAAATTACGTTACAGAACACTTTCTCTACTTCGTTACGGGTCTTGAGTCTTGACTGAGTTGGATAGAATTTGCTATTACTATTCTAAAGCCGTTCATAGAGTTGCCGTGCGAAGTCACTACTCACTAGTAGTGTACTATGGAAACAGGCTAGATCTCTGGAAACAGGGGTGTAGCATAACAAATATGTCATAAGTAATTTATAGGTACTCAGACTATTTCTTACACTCAATGTAAATTCTTCTTCTAAGTAAAAAAATTACTCAAGACATTCTGTAACATTGTTTTTGTCATAAATGCCAGCAGATAACTTTTCCATTCCATTTAGTACCTACCTACGCAGCATTGTCATGTTATCTTTAAAAACAAAATAAACGCAATTAGTAAGTACAAAACCATTCACTTTTAGAAATCAAATTAACAGTAAATATGCGACAAGTCACGTACGATCAGGTAAAAAACATTACAGTATATTATTATGTATTGCTTACGAAACAGCTTACCGAAACGTGACGTAAAGGCGCTAGTCATAAAGCCTCTGTAAAACGATACTCACACACAGGATGCGTGAGTGGCACTGGACTGGGGATACAGTGTCTGGTTAAAGTGATGCCACAGATTACATGTCAGTTACTACGTCTGATGCGTTTGATATGTAGAGATCAAATATCATCAGATGACTAGCCCCTCCAAATTAAAAATTAAATTAATGTATTTGTTAATAATTTGTTAACCTAGTTGGCAATCAAACAAAATTTAAGATAATACTAATTACTATCACTCTATTATTACGACCTTACCTGAACTTCGGAAAGCAGGTTAAGCTGTTGGTCAGATGACTACGAGGGCCACACCGAAAAGATCGGGAATAGAAAAAAGTACAAAGATAATATAATAATGTTTACTTTTATTGTTTTTCGAAGTATTCTCCGTGACAGTCAATGCACTTTTGCATTCGATCAAACCAATTATTGAAACAGTAATTCCTGTCTGAAGTGGATACAGTCAAAACAGCTGATTTGTAAGCTTCGACCGCCTCTTCTGGGACGTGAAACCGTTGACCACGTAGTATATCTTTAATTCTTAGGAATGTAAAATAATCATTGGGGCTCAGGTCAGGGCTATACGGAGGATGGTCCATTAACTCCACGTTTTCCAGATTTAAAAACGCGCTTGTTTTGCGTGCGGTATGTGAGCTCGCATTATCGTGGTGAAGGATTATACGACGATTCAGATTAATTTTACGAAGTTCTTTTATGACTTCCGGCAAACAAACTGTTGTGTACCAATCAGCAGTAACCGTACTTCGTTCTTGTAAAGGAATCGTAGCCACATTACCAGTTTTCGATACAAACGAAGCGACCATTTTTTTCGACACGCTGCGTGAGCGAATAACTTTTGTTGGCTTGACCTCACCCTCGAAGACCCAAACTGCCGATTGATGTTTTCTTTCGGGCTCATATGAATAAATCCACGATTCATCCCCAGAGACGATATTGTAAACTGCATTTGAGCTCCCTCTATTGAACCGTTGCAGAGCAGACTGACACCAATTAACACGAGCCGACTTTTGTTCCTCGGTCAAACGGTGGGGCACCCAGCGTGAAATTAACTTCTTGACACTCAGTTCATCATGTAAAATGGTCTGAATAGCTGTCATACCAATGCTGAGAGAAACCCGAATCCGCTCGTATGTCACATGTCTATCTTCTTTTATTAACTGGCGTACAGCATCGATGTTATCTTGTGTTACCGCTGTTTTTGGCCGACCAGTAGAAGGGACTGTGGTAAGAGAGGAACGTCCACGACGAAACTCAGAATACTAACGATATATAGTCGTTTTACTAGGTGCTTCAAGTTCATAAATAGAAACAAGCTCGGCGAGACATTGTTCTTGAGATAAACCTCGACGAAAGTTATGAAAAATTATTGCACGAAAATGTTCCCGCGTAAGCTCCATTTTTCTCACCGACTTGTCAAATTCAAATGGTCAATACTCTTTTCTTTTTTACTTTATTTAAAATTCAAAAATGGAATTGTGTTCGAAATAATACTAAATTTCAAACACCAAAAAGGTTCTACTCTAATTTATTCCTAAGTATTCTATTCCCGAATAGAACTTCCGAAAAACCTGTCAAAAGAGTTAGCCAACGAAAAAAAAAAACATAAAAAGAACTACGACGAACAATTCTAAATATCTGTTTTAACTTTACAATACAATTTTTTTTTTAATCTTTACCCATGTGGTTCCGGGTTAGAATAGGACCACTCCATCTCTTCCTGTGGATGTTGTAAGAGCCGACTAAAGGACTAAGCACAAACATCTCGTGCTACAATTGCATTCCCAAGCACCGGGCTCCGAAGCAACACAGCTGAGGATGCAACTGGGAACGCGCTTAGACGAAGAAGATATTTTTTTAATCTTGTGTGTGTGATCGTCAAATATACAGGCAAAATGGAAGGGCGAGACATATTATCGTAGATCGTTTAGTGACGAAAGCGAGTTTATCGAGAGCAAACTGTTTCATTAATAAACAAGGCGCTAGAGAGTACCTATTTGATACAAGGTGAACTTGTTGATAAATTCTAGAATGATAGTCGAGTTAGTCGTGTGAAGGGCTCTATATTTTTAGGGCCTTGTAATATACTTAATTTAAGGAAAATATTAATCTAATCCGGTTATTTATTTACATGAATACAACTTGATATAACACAGTAATGTGATTGTGTGGCAATTGCGGCATTATTTTAATGTTAACAAAAATATTGGGAGAGACAAGGGAACTATTTCCTGTGCTATATCTAGGTAAATTACAAAAAATTTTAAACTTACAGAAAAATATAATAATGACGATGTCTTACAAAATACATGAAGTGTAAGATTTGTTTGATTATTTTTTTGTTTCATAGAACAGTTCACCTTCAATTGTTGTAGGTTCTTTTAATAGTAAGACTGTGGGTTGGATCTCATCTATCAGCACCGATCAGCACTTTCCTATGCTGCTATCCTTTTCTGTCGCTCAGAGGCGTCATTTGCTAGAGCGAGAAAGAGCGACGGAACGCTTCAGCACCGGCCGTGCTGCCGAGGCTGCGGAATGCTATAGCATCCTTTTGCGCGCCGTGGGAACGCTGACGCGCGCTATAGCATGCTATTGCATGCTGCAGCACGCTTCAGCACGCTATGTGCTTTTTAGGTTATGTCACCTATAAGCTTATTCATCGTTCGTCGTACTGACTTAAGAAATTGCGTCCACTAGAACAGCATCAAAATAAATCACACCGAAAAACAAATTTAGATGTATTACCTAATGCCGGCCGAATTTTCGGCGGCCGGATATTCGGTTATCCGGCCAATGGCCACGCCGAACATCCGGTATCCGGCCGAACTACTGTTCGTTGCATCTCTATAAATTAGACATTTAAAAAATAAAGGTTTGTGTACTAAGTATATCGTGTGACATATCAAATGAAAATGAAAGTAATTTTACCTAATTAATTAAAAGGGACCTTATATAATAAAATAACGGAATATATCATTATTTATAACTTTGATAATGTAATGAGACTACTGGCGCAAATATGGTAGTACTTTTATTAAATAAAATTGTACACCGCTTATCGTTATTTTGTGACCTAACAAGAGCACGGTAGCGTGCTGAAGCATGCTATCACGTGCTGCAGCATGCTATAGCATGCTACAGCGTGCTGACGCATTCCGCAGCACTCAAAATGCGATCGCGCGTGATAGCATGCTTCAGCACGCTACCCGTCACGCTTAGCGTCAGCAGCACGCTGCTGCAGCATGCTGTAGTACAGGCGGAACAAATGCCGTTCCGTGCTGATAGATGAGATCCAACCCTAAGACTAAACGTGCTAAAGAAAAATACATACCAACACACATAAACATCACCCTGCTTGAAAAGTTGGGTAAAAATCAAAAGTAAACAAAGCAACCAATTGATTTGGGTCATATTCAAACTTAAAATTCAATTTGTCTCATCTCTATGCCTTCCAAATTTCATGAAGTTTTGATACATTCTCGAGTTATCATTGAACCTAAATACATACTTAACAAACACTAGGTTTTAAAAGTACATTCAGAGTTCTTCATTTGCTGGTACAGAAATGAAATATCATCTTCCAATAATGGGTGTCAACACACACATTTCCATGTGGACACACAGCATTTAAGGAAAAGTGCCCTTTGTTCACAGGACAATACTCAATCACATACAGTTCTGCATTGTAGTCAATTAATAGCATATTGACAGTAAATTATGATACTATGAGTTATGTGTGGTAGGTACATGTCTTTTGTATTTATTTCTAGGCAAAGGTATTAGAGTGTGTCATTGTAGGTTAACTCACACTCACTGATGTTTCATGTTTAATGGTGTCAACTGTCACCATAACACAATCAATACCTTCTACACAATACCTTAGGGATTGAATTATACAGGTTGATTTTGAAACACTGAGCTTCATTGAAATCTTGGAATCAGAATCACTAATAGAACAGAAAATAGCAAGAAAAAAAATACTTTTTTTACTATTTTTCATTAGGAAAAATCCCCACATTTGCAATTCATGGCTAATGTATTATTATTAGTGTCAATGACCTCGCTGTCGCTCGATTCCTCCGTATGACGGCTGTAGGTACTGGCAGCGCGCGAAGCGAGCGATCATATGGGCAACTTTAAGGGCATTTATCTTTGGTTTTTATTATGAAACAAGGTAATTGTAAGAGAACATGTATATTTTATTTAGCGCATATAGTAATTTCTTTGAATATAGCTCAGAGGGCTAAAATCATCCTGTATAATAATAAAAAATAATAATAAATAAATATATACATGGACAAATCACACAGATTGAGCTAACCCCAAAAGTAAGTTTGAAACTTGTGTTATGGAAAACGACTCAACTATATTATATTTTATAATAAATATGCATATAGTATTGATAAACATCCAAGACCCAGTTCAATCTGAAAAAGATCATTTTCCATCCTGACTTGACCAGGGGATCGAACCCGGGACCTCTGGTGTGACAGCTTGGCATGATGACCACTAGGCCACAGAGGTCAACACAATAATGTTTTCATCTTTTTCTTTAGAGGATTAGTATTATAATATTTGTAATGGAAATATTGTCATAAGAAGAATCTTTGGATGATGCACATTTTCTCTATATATTTGCAATATTTCTGAGTACAATACTTAGTTTTTTAAATTATAATTCATAAAAACTTAAATAACTGTACTAGATTAGGTACCTATTTAGAATCACCATCTCCACAAGTGGGATTCCAAAATATCTCCAGAATGCAACTGTGGAGCTACTGACCAAACCTTACAACATATCGCTGAAGAATGTCCACTATACCGTTTCCCTGGATGACTTAGCGAACTCCATACTTTAACCCCGGCAGCCGTAGACTGGTTAAAAAACCTGCCATTAAGTATTAAGGATTCATGCAGTACATGCCACACAACATGATGACGACCTATTTAGAACTAAAGTAATAAAATAAAAAGCTAATACTACAAAAAATTTGACTACAATATTAGATACTAAGTACTTTTATGTTTTATTGCCCATATCTATTATCCTACAGTCACTTATAAATTTATATATAAATATATAGGAGGAAATCACACTGATTGAGTATATTAAACCTCTAATAAAATAACCTATTGTGAGGTCCACAGAAACATACCTAAAATATTAACTTTATTATCACTTTCTCAGCAACCGTGCCAACCGTACATAATGGAGACCACTATTGTTGAGGTAACATATCCAACACTGAAGTTGTACAATCAAAATTGATAAATTTATCCAAGCAGTTTACTAAACTTTGGGGTGACTTTTGAATTCTGTGGGTAGATACTTCGTCTGTCAAAATTTTTGAGTTAGGTTATGAAACAATAAAATTATCTGCTTCGAACAATATAGAACATCTTCTGGAACTATAGACATTTAGACATTCTATTACTTTTAATAGGTGTTATTTAGAAACAAACGATCAATTAAAAGTTCAGGGCAAACAAAGCAGGGTTACATATTGAATTAAAATATACAATGTAAACATTTCGTAACTTACCGAAACTTTTCTAATGTCAGCGAATTTGAACTTACGGCTTATCTCACAACTTAAATTTGGTTGTTTGATTGTAAATAATGCTAAATTTGCAAAAATACGAGAATGATTGGCAAAAAAGGGACGCACCGCCATACGAAATGACATTTTGCGACAAGTGTTGCCAGTGTAGAAATTTTTAAACTTATCGGTAGAAATACGTAGGTAGTATTTAATAGGTACTAGTAGAAATAGTGTTTAACCAATCCTAGAATTCTACAGTCCTACTTTCACCTACGTTACAAAAGGGTAGGTAATATGTAACGTCTCTTTCTGTAATACAAAAAGATCTGCGTCATTATTAAACACTTCACTTCAATACATTACCATCGCAAGTATTTGTCAATATTATTCTGGATTATCTTATCAAAAGTCAGCCGCAGACAAAGTACCCAACTAGACTTGGCTCACTTGGCCTTTATTTTCAGCTTTCCTTGGTCCAACATTTCAAATGATTTCAAGTTCTCGTCTGACACGAAATACCAGTAAGGTTTCCGTAATTTATGCATCCATTTGCAATATGTAAAATGATCTATTATTTTATTTTTCGTATTTGTTTGGTCGACTTTTTTTAAAAGCGGAATATTGAAAGCCCTGGGATGTAAGTATATTTCTATAGTGCTTGAGTTTTGCACTATTTGTAGGTACCTATATTTTACTTAGGTATCAAGAATTCTGTCGGTTATATCAGGTCCTGAGCACCGGTACAGAAAACTTTGTGATTTATCTTTGCGACACCTCGTCGTGACGTCTATTCATGATACTTACCTTGAAAGCGTCGTAAGTCGTAAACGTATCGTGCTTCATAACAGTCAAGCAAGATGTATAAAAAAATCCCACTCCTTTATAATAAACGCCAGTGGTAGTGTATAGATTAGTGCAGACATGGAGTCTGTACGGAAAGAGAACCGTCATAGGATTTGGGGGCGCTGCTGTTTTCCACGTAGAACTGCATAAGGTTTTTACCCTTTTTAGGGTTCCGTACCCAAAGGGTGCAAACGGGACCCTATTACTGAGACTCCGCTGTCTGTCCGTCTGTCACAGGGCTCTATCTCTTGAACCGTAATAGCTAGACACTTGAAATTTTCACCGATTATGTATTACTGTGGCCGCTATAACAGCAAATACTGAAAATAAAAAAGTTAAAAATTAAAGGAGGTCGCCATACAAAAGACGTGTTTTTCCAGCGTTATCAACTAGATCTTTATAATGGCATTAACTAGATACTTGAAATTTTCACAGATTATGTATTACTATGGCCGCTATAACAACAAATACTAAAAATAAAAAAAAGTTAAAAATTAAAGGGGGTCGTCGTACAAAAACGTTTTTTTAGCGTTTTAAAACATTGTACGGAGGTACGGAACCCTTCCGACTCGCACTTGCCCGTTTATTCAACACCATTTTGGTCAAAAATCACAAGTAAACAACACGATACCAGAAGAGATTCAACACGAAATAGGATTTAATCGAAAAAGCGTCGCAAGTGGCAATGTAAAAAACGTAGTGTTGTTCCATGTTACTCTACGACGGTTCTCTTTCCGCTGACAATAGATCTTTAAAAATAAAACGCAGTATTTTGGTAATCGTGTCATTTATTAAAGAATGGTCGCAGCGTCCTACATGAGCAACGTAACCCGCCGTCCGCTGTAAGGCACTAGTCGAGAAACGGACGCTTTGGACTGTATTACCGATAAATTAACTACTAAATACAGTTAACACAAACGTAGGTAACACTACAAAAATATAATCCTATGTTCTCTGGATACAGTAAGAATATAAGACTAGTAACCGAACGTTACGTCACAAGGTTTTACGAAACGGGTTTAGCCTGTCGCTGTCATAAACAACTTGTGTGACAAAGATAGACAGAACTAGTTGGCTGTCTCTGTCGCCCGCATAGTGTGTGAATGGGACGGCCTGAAACTAACGTGTGTATGACAAAGATAGACTGAATCAGTTGTCTGTCTCTGTCGACCGCATAGTGTATGAATGGGACGGCCTGACACTATCGTGTGTATCCGCGTGGCGTAGCGCTGGCCTGCGATCTAGTACAAAGGTTTGAAATTGTTGAAGTGTGAAATATAAGTACACAATACGTTTTATAATAAAACACGGAGTAACTTTATTATTAGGTTTAAACCATTAACCACCCAAATCGAGTTGACATCGACAGTTAAGATAAAGCCCAAATAAAATTGGCGTATACAACTGACACACTTTACTAATGATGGTAATTTTATTTGGGCGGATAATGGTGGTATTTTATTTGGGCAGATGGTCACTAGATGTGAGTAGCCTCTACCATATTTTAAATAATACAAAGGTTAACACCTTTAAGATAAAATATGTTTTGTGGCGTTCTTTCAATATCAAAAATTGCAAAGAGAACTAAGGACAAAACATATTTAACTAAAATAGGTTTAGCATGGATTTGTTATTATTTCTTATGATAAGAGGTTTTAGTCTTTATCGCTATGTGTTCTTCACTTTATGGTATATTAAATAAGAAATTATTTTCAAACTTTTGCACCAGACCTATATTAAATTATCTTTTAATAAGTAATTAAATATAACACAGATATGTAATTTACTTCATTATATTTACAATGATGCTAAAACTATACTACAAAGTAACATTTTGGTTCTTTTAGGAATAGAAGTGGATTCTATGCACTTATTAACAAAAAAATCAGGATCTATCAGTTATAAAGCAACGAACATACAAACAGTTTTAATAAGTGTTATCTACAGCGTTTATCCGATAAGTCTGTGATATTACTATGTATTTAGATAAGCGAACACAGGTACAGGTATTTCATTATTATGTACAACTTCTTCAGTCAATAGGACATGTTACGCAAAACTCTGCGCAGATGGCGGCACTAGTACATACAGTAAACAGTCCGCTGTCATTCTAAATGTCATATTTTTTGCAACAAATAATAGGGGATCGGACAACTTTTCACAAAGTGTTTGAAAGTAATTAGAATGGTTATTTATTACCATAAAAATAATATTTTATTTCAATAAGGCTGTAAATATATATAAATTACATTTAAAATTTGAATGCGTAAAAATGCCGCGTTAACGCTTCCATTTGTCACCTTGGCCGCGTGACGTCATCTGTTTTTGAGTAAACATCAAACAATCAAGTGGAGAAAAGGATGGCAGTAGTGGAGGCCACAAATTCACATAGTAATGTTGACATCTATGGTTGACTTTTTGAGGTTACCCCAGCCATCAAAAATGACAATTACAAACGAATGACGTAACGCGCTGTGATCGGTGTTTCGTTCATGGTGGCGAAAAGATTAAAAATATTGCAATTAACGCATTTTATTTTATGATTCAACAATATAAATCATTATTATTTCACAAAAATACTCATTGAATGGTCAGTTTATTTAATTAACATAATTTCTATTTACAATAAAGATTTTTTGGTACGACCTCTCCGATCCCCTATTATGAAAGTACTTCTTATTCACTTATTCAAAACCTGTGCTGTGGTGTAATGGCCATTTAAATACCTTATAACTGTATAAGTTTACAAATGTATTGCAAGTTTGATGTACTTGCCATTGTCAAACATCTGTTTACGGTCTGCGCTAATGCTGCCCTCTGGCGGCAGAACACTGCAGTAATATCTCCTATTCATCATTTCTAAATGAATCAAATTTATGCGCATGCGAATCGCGTTTATAAATGAAATTAAAATGATGAATATATTCATAGTTAAGACTTGATTTGTTAACATTGCTGGACGTAGTTGGTTTGAAGTAGGAATGTTTTCTTTTCCAAAATAATGTCAGTTCTGTGCGCCTCAAATGTTGCCTATTTAATTTAGACCTTTTTTAATGAATAAAAGTTTTTCTAATGA
Source organism: Acrobasis repandana (assembly GCA_963576875.1). Classification (NCBI taxonomy): domain Eukaryota; kingdom Metazoa; phylum Arthropoda; class Insecta; order Lepidoptera; family Pyralidae; genus Acrobasis; species Acrobasis repandana. The sequence continues at coordinate 19,236,050 of OY756215.1, forward strand.
ATGAAGCAAATAAACGGATTGCGACCTTATACTAATTTATAATTAGGTAGAAATTCCCGGTGCTTATAAATAGAACAAGTGTTACTTTAAAAGATTAAAATAATTAACTATAGTAAATACTACAAATATTGAGATGGATAATATATATCTTGTTTCCCATGCCTTTAACACAACCGTACTTTTTAAACTTCTTTGGCCTCTCACAGATATAATATAGGTATAAGAAAAACGCAAAGCGATTTTATAAAAATAAACCAAGTTAATATAGGGTTACTTTTTAAATACTGGCAACGTTTTTGGAGCAAGTTCAGTCTGTGATACTGAACTACTTTCCATAAAAACAATTATCAAAAATCGAAAAAATAAGTACTTAATTGTTTTTTTGGAAAGTGATTCATTATCATGGACTGAACTTGTTTCGAAAATGATTCCGGTGTTTTAAAAGCAACCCTGTATATCACCATAAGCTGTTGCTATAAATGTAAGTATATTAAAAATAATATTGACATACTTGATCGCACATGCTATAGTACTGGAAAGTTGAAATCCAGAGATATGCATCAACTGGCCGCAGGCAGTTCAGTGAGCGACGTGAAATATTACCCGGCTTACACAAAATATACCGAGATTTTGTGACTGTTGGGACAGTTTTATGATTATTATCCTCCGAGCGTATTCCCGGTTGAGCAGAACAGAAATGCGCATGCTACGCTGGTCCGCGGGTGTCACCTTATTGGACAAAATCCGAAACAAGTACGTAAGAGGGAGTTTTAAAGTTGCCCCTTTATCAGAGAAACTTTTTGAAAAACGCTAAAAATAAAGACTATGGCCCATTACATCGCAACAACTTACAATAAAGTATTGAAATGTGAGCTTTATGCACTGTAGTTTAAAATGAAATTTCCAAAATTTTATTTAAAGAAGTGTACGATAAATACGCACGCGTGGTCTACCGTATTTTGGAAATACTACCGGGACAATGACTTTCCAAAGGTCATTGCACCGGGAACTACATAACACTCATATAAATCAACTAGCTGTGCCCGCGACTTCGTTCGCGTGGTTGTCGGAAAGTAATGTTATATAGCCTAAAGCCTTCCTCTATATATGGACTACCCAACAAAAAAAGAATTATTCAAATCGGACCATTAGTTCCTGAGATTAGCGCGTTTAAACAAACAAACTCTTCCGCTTTATAATATTAGTATAGATAATATAATCAATAATTTACTGAGAGTTAAGCCGGAGTGGCGTCGAAGTAGCCTTTTAAGAACTAAACAAAATACCATAATGCATTAGTAAAAATCTAATTCTGTTTTAAATTGATGGAGATCTGATATAGTCATAATATAAAAGTACATAGCTAATATTACACAAGACAATGTAATAAAAATTGTAAGATATAATTAATTATCTACGTAGCTACGCTTGGTCGATTTTTTATCCATATAAAGTAAATACAAACAATAATACTGACCTTTAATTTTTTTAAATTACACCCTTCTTAGTTTTAAGCAAGCAATCGAATCTTAATACTACTGAGGTGAATAAGAATTGGAATGTTTTAGTATTTTCTAAAATACCTAATATAATGCATTTGAATCACGAATCAACAATATTCTTTTTTAGCCTTATTACATAAATCCTTAAATAAAGGCGGCAGGAGTTTATTCATGTAGTTATCTCTTATCTCAGTAGAACTACCAAGTGAGTTCAACCAGTAGGACTTAGTAAATCTATTAAGAAAAATAGGCATGATGCCTAAAAATTTAAATTGGCCCATCAGATGGATTATTCCAAAATAGTGTTCTTTTGTTCTTCTTTTCTATGATTAGCAAAAAAAAAAAAAATAACGAAGATACATGCATTATACCTTCACGCTACGTTACACCTTCGTAGAATAGGCATGAAAAAATATTTTTAACCTATCAATTAGATTATCAAAAAATATTGCTCACATATTTTCCCTTTTCTCTAACAAAAAATAACGAAGACGACAAATTTAAATGCGCTGTATTTAAATTTGTCGTAACGTTTCTTCGTACGATTTTTACAGGGCCGTGAGTTACAAATCCCTACTCACACAACTTGGATGCTCTGTGTATCTTTGTGAATTTTTATTGATTTGATAAACTGCCAAATATTTATTATTATTTTTTGATAAACTAACTGACGGTCTAAATAGATTATTACTTTTTTAACCAGTCATCTATAAATGCTCTTCTTGGTCTTCCCTTTCCTCTTCTTGCTTCTATTTTTCCTTTATTTTTTTGAGAAAGTTGACGCCGTGTCGTATAGGGAGGTCAAAAGGATGGCTCAAGAGAGGGAGACATGGAAACTACTCCACCGAAAAGAACGTAGTTCTTAAATTATAGATAGATAGAACCAGTCATCATCATCATTCCTATTTTTACTGAGTGGTGACGTCTCAAGCCTTAAACTCTGAAACTTAAGACGCTTTGTATCGTTGTGATTTTTTATTAACTGGTTGAATCGTAAATTAACCATGTTTTTGGATAATCTAGCTGACGGACTGAATAGAATAATATTTTTCTGACCCAGTCATCATCCGTATCAAAAAGTCGTTGTAAATGTTTTTAAATGCAATGAAATGTTCTTCGTGTGTTCTTCTCTGACTTAGAGCGAGACTCGACCGGACGAGATTAAGGAAAAACAATGCAATAAGCGCTTATTTACAAAACTTTTAAGACTGTAGAATTTAATTTAAAAAAATGTAGTTTGGGCTTATAGTCGGTCTCTTTCGCGCACATTTTGAATATTTGTCATTCTTCCCACTGTCATTATAACCCAAGCTACATTTTGTGACTAAGATTACATTTTACGGACGTACATAGTTATTTGCCTATAAGCTTCTGATATCTTAACTTTAATGGTTAATTTTCATTGGTCGTTAACTCTGTCGATATACAGCATGCGGACACTCCCCGTACGTAGCTAACGACCAATGAAAGCCACAAGTAGATACAGTGGTCGCTTCATCGACTAGTAAAAACGGTTACCCGAATGCGGGCCCTATAGCATGCGTAACAGAAATATTCCGCAACTCCGAAAAGGGCGCATCATTTGATTTTATTTATCTTCCTGTATCTAGCCTCTCGTATGAATAAAACGCATCAGCATGACTCTATCACTGCACACTATAATCTCTCTCTAAGAGAAGGTATCCTGCTCTCATTCGTAGTGGTCGCAGTCGTAGTCTATATCACAAGCGGCGTAGCCGGTCGCATCTGAGCTGATATCTGTCAAAGCGGCGTCCTTGAACCTTATATCAATGAAATAAAGCTCATATTGTATTGTCATAACGTATGCCAACACTCGCAACCAGAAACATGTAAGTATGATGAAAATAAGTCCACATAACTCTATCTCTCTCTAAGAGAAGCTGTCCTGCTCGCACTCGTCCCAACTATCGCATTCGTAGTGGTCGCAATCGTAGTCTATGTCACAGGCTGCATGACCGGTCGCGTCTGAACTGATGTCAGTCAATGCGGCGTCTGAGACGGGCTTTGATGATATATCTAGGATCTGGAAAAAACATCTGTTATTATTATCTTATATTATAGCCAACAGTGTGTAAAGAGGCGTGAATAGTAGTTTGCCACTATTTTGGGCAAAAATCTTGTACGTGACTGTGTACTCTCCCACTTCTCATACAAACCCGAAAGAGTCACGTGATTTAATAACTATGGGATGAGAAGAAAAAAAATCGTATTTCGATATACACTAAAAGGGAAAAGTTCTTCAAAACGAAGGACTGAAACGCCCCTTAAAATATTTGTTCTCAATTATAAAGCACCTTGCATAGGGTCCGTATAGTTACCGGCAGACGACTTGAACAAAAATGGCGGCGCTGCGAAGGTACTCGTATTTTGGGAGGAAAAAGTGTGCGCAGCGCCGCCATTTTGTTGTTCAAATTGTTTGCCGGTGACTATAATTAAACTAAAGGTGAATATTATATTGGGAAAAGTTGTTCAAAATGATGGACTGTTTCACCTTAAGATATTTGTATCTAATTTTAAAGCACCTTGTATGCTGGTAAAGATGATTATACCACTTACATCAGCAGAAGATCGTAGACTGTAGTTGTCGGAATGCGCGTCTCTGTCCGCAGCAGACAAGGCTTGCAGTATGGAATTCCGTTTGGGCTCATCGCGCGACACTGCGCGCCCGTCCGACCGCGCTACTGCTTCCGATGGGTTTGACCGCTCTGTTGAAACATTTAGTTTATTTAATGGTGCATACACAGCAGTAACTTTTTTTTTGTCGCTTGCTCGCTTGTTGCTGAAAGTTATTTCTTTGTTATATTTATGTGATTGGCGGTATGGACACGATGTGTAAAATTCAACAAAGAGTAACAAATAGCCAGAAAAGGTACAGACAGTTATGTAATGTTAACGTGTTGCAGCACGTTTAAACCGTAAGATAACAAAAATGGTGTGAATATCTTACCCTTAGCAAGAGATACGGGAGATCCGCTCCGCGGCGAACCGAGGCTGCCCGTGTAGTACATCTCGGGATTAGCTTCATGACGATCTGCAAGCAAATATTTACTATTTGTAGATAATACAACAATAGTAGGAAACCGTAGACTGTGTAAAAACTCTTATTGAGAGGGCGCCTAATGCTGATAATCTTAATTTTGCTTTCGCTTCCACAGACACAAATTCACTCTTGCCGAGGCAAGAACGGAATCTCCTAAAGTCTCTTGCAATATGCGTCCCCGTTCCCCGTCCCCGCACCTCTCCCCAGTTCTCGCCTTGTCGCTGGGCGAAAGCGGGCTAACACACACGCATTGACGTGTGCATGGATGTATAGTTTCATTTGTAGTAGTGTAGGCATAAATGATCACCGCTTCTATGAAGTGCCATACCTGTGCTGGAGACGTGGACGTCTTCTGTATGCTTTTCGCCTTACGATAAAATGACTATATTTATAACTCACCACAATCTACGATTTCATGGAAAACATAGTTGGAGATGGCGACAGGTTGCCGGGTCCAGGGGTGCGCCATCAGCTGCGGGACTGTGCAGCGGGCGGCGGGCTCCTTGCACAGCATCCAGCGGAGGAGTTGTTCCAGATCTGGAACAAAAATATCCGTTCAAAATTACCAGTGAACCAAATGACTTTGCTCTTAGCGTCTATCGCCAAAAAATATAAATTGTCAACTAGCGAATTATAATAAAAGATGACTGAGTAAACGGTTTCAAAAAGTATGTGCGAGTAAAAATGTAAACTAGCAGTGTTGAAAATCGATGACCGTATTAAACGTACCTTCTGAGACGACTTGCGGCAGTGCTAGAGGTCCCTGTATGGTGTCTTCGATATCAGAAAATGGGTTTACGAAGAAGGTGAGAACATAAAGCGTAATACCCATTGACCACATCTCCAACTCCGGACCTGCGTATCTGAAAAACAAAACAAGATTTTTTATTTTTGTAAACATCGTTGTTCGTAAATTGCGAAGGGGAGAGCGGGAGGGGGGGAGGTCACTAATGTATTTAGAAGGGATCGGCCTAACTAACGACATCGTAGTGTCGTTCAGTCGTAGTCGTGGATACCGGACTGTTAGGGCGTCGTGCGAAAAAATCGACGCTGTAAGACTTATGTCTCATTTTCAATGGTCGATATACAGCATATGGGTAGATTCCCGTATGCAGGTTAACGACCAATGAAAGCCACAAGTCAATACAGTGGTCGTTACGCCGTCTGCGGATACATTACTCCATCGACTCCTCTCGAGTGGCTTTATGAAGGACGCCGACCCGAATTACGAGTTTGTCGTGAAACTGATTGTCTATGACCACGTTCTCTCTTTTTAACTAACTCTCAGATTGACTTACTTATTTCCCGCCAAAACTTCAGGGCTGCAATACTCCGTGGTCCCGTAGAACGTAGAGAACAGCGTGTCTTTGCTCATGAAGGTCGCCGACCCGAAGTCTATGAGTTTGACGTGAAACCGGTTGTCTATGATCACGTTCTCGTCCTTGATGTCGCGGTGGAGGATGTTTAGCGAGTGGAGGTATTCGACCGCTTGGCCAATCTAAAAATCGAATATAAATATTAATTTATTCTTTATTGCAAAATTAAAATATACATAAAAGTGGCGAACCTAATGGCATACATACATACTATCACGCCTGTTTCCCACAGGGGTAGGCAGAGACTATGGACCTCCACTTGCTACGATCCTGGCAGACCTCTTTCGCTTCACCTACACTCATCAACCTCTTCATACATGCCCTTCGGTTACGGGTACTTCTTACCTCTCCCTTTTTCAGAACGTCTGCAATCTGATCGCAGAACGTTCTCCGAGGTCGACCCTGTCCCGCTCTTCCTTTCACACTTGCCTTATAAATATTTTTTGTTACCCTTCGGTTACGGGTACTTCTTACCTCTCCCTTTTTCAGAACGTCTGCAATCTGATCGCAGAACGTTCGCCGAGGTCGACCCGGTCCCGCTCTTCCTTTCACACTTGCCTTGTAAATATTTTTTGTTAATCTCTTTTCATCCATCCTTTCTACATGTCAAAACCATCTTAACATCCCTTTTTCTACTTTTGTCACTACGTCCTAATGGTATATGGCATTAAAATATAATAAAACCATTTTTTTTTATCGTTGTCATTATGTTGGGCAATAAATGCAATGCATTTAATTGCATTTATTGCCCGCGTCGTCAAAGGACATTTAATTATCTAATTACAAAAGTATTTCACGTCCCTGCCTCCGCCAGATCCAGTAGGGATTTTGCATTAGTCTAAGGCCTCGTCCACGGACAGGCGACGCGACACGCGACGCAACACGCGACGCGGCGGCCTTAGTTGTCAGATAATTCTCGACCTTACTGTCGCAGAGCAAGTCCGATTTTAGCCTGACCTCGTGTAGTAATTTTGCGCACGCGCCGCGTATCGCTCCGTGTGTCTCCGTGGACGCGCACTAAAAGAAAACTTACTTGTCTAAAGATATAACTCAGTAAAGGTTCGTCTAGCCTCGGTCGACGCTCGATAAACTCAAACAGGTCCATACCAGCGCCATGCTTCTCCATCACCATTTGAAAGTACTTCTCGTTTTCGTACACATCTATCACGCTCACCTGAAAAGCAAGTATTTATAAAGTATTTTTTAAGCAGAACGGATTTTTATAGCAATTAGTTTATGCCATATTCCACAGAAAAAATATGACAAAAAATACGAATAAATATTATTTTACCCCTAATTACACTTCTTTATTTGATTGTTCCTATCGTGTACAAATGTTGTAGGTTCACTATTATAGACCATAAATCGCATTAGATTTTTATAATTTTGTTCGCATAGAATAAAAAAAAACCCGTCATTATATGGCTTGTTATTGGAAAGTACTTACTATATTAGGATGGCTAAGCGTGAGCAGCAAACTAAGCTCCAAAGGCAGGCGACGGCCATCAGGCGCATCCACCCAAAACTGCGCACCAACTTTTTCCTTCAGTATAAACTTGGCGACAGCCAGCAGCCGGTCCGAGCGACGATACGCCATCTTTACGCAACCATAAGCACCTTTTCCTAAAAAAGAACAAATAATAAAAGAAACTAGACCACCACTGCGGCGAAATTACGCCTGCAATGCTATTCGAATTACTAGAAACACACTATGCCGAACTTATGACGCGTTTTTCACGAAGAAATAAATAAGCCGCGGTACTTCGACACAGTGTGTTTAGTACACACTATGGGTCAATCTGAAGTAGCAGCGCACGGTAGCGTACATATGCAAGTTTCAAGCATGTTATGCATTTCGGAGATAGAAATAAAGCCTAATTGAAGATCAAACGAACTTACAAAGTGAAGTAACTGAGCAGCATCATTCGAAGCGATTTGCTGCAAAACATAGTAAGTGTGGCGTTGCGTGGTTTTCCATCACATATTTTTGATTTAGATATTTGAACATAATATGATTTGATAGTAAAAGTGCCGGCCGCTGCCACTTCAGTCTAAATTAAGCCAGACCGTAGGCTGGACCTTCATCATCATTTCTGCCGCATAACGTCCACTGCTGGACTTAGGCCTCTCCCAAGAACTTCCAAAATGACTCAATCAGCCAGCGTTATGCAGCGACCTTAGTCGACGTCTAAACACCTTGTGGGTGGGTGTCCCGCTCCGCTTGCCAGTGCGTGGTCATCAGAAACTTTTTGCCCCATTGACAATCTGTTCGTGGCGCTATGTGTCCCGCCCACTGCCACTTAAACGAGCTAATCCGCTGGCTAGCTGGACCTTATACCACAAGAATAAAGTTCAAAATGGATGATTACCGATTTGTTTGAGCGTGACGTAGTGCTTGTTGTATTCGCCGGCTGTTTGCTCCTCTCCACATTGACTCATCAGCGATATGGACTGCGGTCTACTGCTCACTGACTTGTTGCCCTGGTGTTAGTGATATTACGGTTAGTTATGTTAGATAGGCATGTTGCACACTGTTAAAAAGAATTTGTCAGTATTTAAGCCATCTAAGAAATTTTTCATCAAATGTATTAACAAATAAGAAGTTTTGATTTAATTTAATTTTGTACTTTCAAGCCATTAAAAAGGAGATAAACGGAGGGTCGTCAAGATGATAGAAAAATAAAGTTAAAATGTATGAAAGATATACTTTTCGATGTTTAAGGCTACATATGGTTGCTCGGAACAGCATTTTACTATGCTGTGCTTTAATTTTCTGTCGCTTAGAACCGTCATTTGCTAGAGCGAGAAAGAGAGCAGGTATGCCGCGGAAACAGCGAAGCGGCCGCATTCTCGCCCTGTTTCTCTGTTCTGAGCGACAGAAAAGGATATTCTGTTTCGTTCGGTCAGATGTATAATATTGCGTTTCAAAAGTGCGGCCCAAGAAATAAGCATATAAGTAGTTAATCTTGTTTTTTTTAAGAGTGTGTTAATATCTTGCACTAGCGTCGGATTTTTCGAACTGTCTAAAGGCATATCACGTGGATAAATATCTTGTTATAAAAATCTTGAGCTGAGCGCTTAGTCATGTAAAACAACCCCGGGCGTGTTCCGCATTTGTTTGAACCAGAAGCATCAAAATATCTCGAGATCATCCGTGTCTGACATTATGAATGGTGGTGGTAAAATAAAAAAGTCAACCTTATTTTTTTGGTCTTGTTCATCAGTTGCAATTCACCAAAACACACATTTTGAATGCAAAAATGAGTGTTTTGGTGAAGTCGAACTGGTGAAGAAGACCAGATATTGAAGTAGCTTTTTTTTGTTCAAAGTTTTTAAGGCGCTTAAAAAAATTTACTAAGCCAAAAAATCTCACCCACACCGTACCTACAATAGTCGTCATCTCGCTAATCGCTAAAAGATCGCGTCGCGCGTGATCAACCATGTTGTAAAACGCTGGTCTTGGATTATTCCAAGATCATGGATAAACCTCATCTAAAGTAAAAGTCAATTTTTTTTATTCAATGTAGGATAAATATATCACTTATTGAAGTACATTATTTTTATTTATTTTTAGTGCAAAAGCTACCGAAACTAGCGTTTCGCATCGACCACGGCTGATAAGAAATGCCGAAAGAAACTCATTTACACAGTATTCTAAACTATTATTTTGTTGTCATTTATTTATTTATTATATCTTTATTGACCACAATGGTACAAAAGGTGGACTTAATGCTGATGCATTCTCTACCAGTCAGGCTTTAGCAAAAGCAGAAAATTTAAATTAACCATACATTATACATTAAGACACATCAAAAACTCACCAACACCAGTGAGTTATCTCAAAGACTCACCAAGACCAGCGAGTTGTCGGCCGTGGAGGCGATGCTGGAGGCCAGCGTGGTGTGTCGCGGCGCGTCGTCCAGCGGCACGCCGAGCCACACGCAGCGCACGCGCGCACCCGTCGCCAGCTGCATGCTCGACACCGTGTACACCACGGCTGGAAATCAAATCAATCACTTTATTGGGTGTTACTTTCAAAATTAATTTTACCTCTAGACACAGGTATGGCATTTCATAGAAGCGGAGTATTATTTATGCCTACACCACAGAAGATAGCAAGAGTATACAGAACGGAATCTCCTAAGATACGCGCACTATGCGTCCCCGTTCCCCATCCCCGCACCTCTCCCCCGTTCTTGTGCGGCCGCGTGCGACGTGCAGTGAGTGTTCTCCTGCTCTCGCCCTGAGACAAGGCAAGAGCGGGGGAGAGTTGCGGGGACGCATATTGCGCGGGACCTTAGAAGATTCCGTTCTGTATACTCTTACTGTCTTCTGTGCCTACACTACTACAAACGAAATTATTCATCCATGCACACGTCATTGCGTGTGTGTTCACCCGCCCTCGCCTCGCGACAAGGTGAGAACGGGGGAGAGGTGCGGGGACGCATATTACAAGGGACCTTCCGGGAGATTCCGTTCTGTATGAAATACTCTTAATTAATTCTGTGCTCCAGATATACAGGTTGATTTTGTACCCTTTAGCTATATTGAAAACCCGGTAGGGTCAGTTCACATAGAGACGCAACGCGAAGTGACGAGACGCCCACTTTTGAAGAAATATAAGAGTAGAACTTGTTTTCTAGATAAAACAAGTTCTACTCTTATATTAAGATACTAATTTCAGTGAAAGCCTGCTAAGAAACAAAATTTATTTTTGTAATTTTTTTCTTCCACCTTTCTAATAGATTTCTTACCTACTAACTTTACTATACGCGCGGCCGTTGGCCTCCCCGCACGCCGGCCGCAACCCGCCTGTCGCGTCGTAGCGGGTGGTGACATTGAAATCAAGGCAAAGTCGACTAGTTACATATTCCTTTATTCACTAAAATTTGTAACAGGTACACATAACATTGTCATAAAAGGTCTTATTCTTTTACAAATTTTACCTTTATAAGGCATTGTGAATTCTAATAAATTAACCAAAAGGAAACACAAAAAAAAATATTATTCGTCTAAACACAATTCGAAGTCCAAAAAATTTTTTAAATTGTTTATAGCTATTTACATGTCAATCAATAAGATAAAATAAAATTATATAATAATAAAGTAAAATGTCAGTCATATAATTTATCATTCCAGTATTCAGCTAATGTATAATACTTTTTATTGGTCAAAAGAGTCTTTAATTCTTTGTCAAATTTAGGTCCCTTGAATTCTTTTAAATGCCTTGGAAGGTGGTTGTAGACCGAGATAGCAATGTAATAGGGACCATTTTTATAAAAATCAAGGTGTTTCAACAATAGAAGAGCATATTGGGGCGTGTGTGCAAACTCAAAGTTGAATCGAACGGAGCCCGCGATAGCCGCGTCTTTAACAGATGCATTGAATGTGACAGAGATGTCAACCCAACACAAATGTCCAGATATTTTTTTATGAGCAACTTACTGAGTTCCGTTCCATCTCGGTGCAACACCACGCCTCTATAGGTGCCATCTCGCGGACAGTCGGTGCTGCCCTCGCAGTCAGCCTTCCCCGCCGCGGGCCGCGCTTGCTGCGGCGTGGACGTATTCACTAGAGCTCGAACTATGCGTTTGGCTACACACGGCGTCTCGGGGGCTTCATCTGTAAGTACAACGATGAAGAGAAAAGTCTCAAACCTCCATGCTAGTTTTTCTAAGAGACCGTGAAAATTATTTTAAGACAAGTTGATTATTGTAAGAACAAACATCTTACCGTCATAAGTTTTCCTTGGCGCCGACTCAGTTTGCGTGTCCAACTCGTTATCCGTGCTAATAATACTGCAATTCCCATTATGTTTCGGCAAGTCCTCAATCTCGCATCCAGGCGGCGGCATCTCATTAATAGGCGTCAAGAAATCCGCACTCGTCTCATTGGAATCACAGAAATCTAACGACAAACTACTCTTATCATCCTTCACTTGCCCCGGCAAGTTAGTCTTCAGAGATTTATATTTACTCGAGTCGAACGATAGACGTAATGCCGGATCGTTTAGTCTCACTCTTGGAGTGTTACCGGTAGGAGTGACTTCTTGCGAATGTTGAGACGTGTAATAAATCGAATCAGATTTTTCCGAAGGTTTAGTGACTTGTTTGACAGCTGGATTACTCTGTTCCGAGCGTAATATATTTTCGGACCTAGATTTGGAAATACTGCTCGGGCAATAATTTTCGTCATCTATGGAGATTCCGGACATGCCCGAAGTGACATCGGGTAGGGCTGATAAGTCGTTTCGTTGCTCGGTAGTGCTGATGCTGGAGACCATGTCTTGTGTGGGGGTGGGGGTGTGTGTGACGAGGCCGCAGGATTTGTCTAGGCAGAGTGCGCTGGAAGATTTCTCGCGGGTGGTGGACAGTATGGACGGCTGCACATTGAGTGACATGCACGCTGATTTCTGGCTGCCGTTGAAGGCGCCGCACGAGTCTTCGTCGGTGTCTGAGGCTAAAAAATAAAGTTTCATTAGTTTTCATTATACAGAACGAACTTCAATAGGAGCACAGAGTAATAATATATTACGTACAACTAGGAGTACAACACGGGTTTAAAAAGGACTTTCTCAAACGATGTTACTCAGGTTCGGCAAAGCATGTGTATCGCATCAAAGGCTGTGGAAAGTTGGGCTGTTTGCCTAAGGGCCTGTGTACACGTTACACGCTCTAATACCCTGTATTGAAAAAAAAACCAGTGGCACTCCAAGTGCCGACAGAAGTAAAAACTTGAACAAGGTGGTTTCGGTAACAGTGTCGCGAGTTAAATGGTTTATTCCCATCTCCAAAAGTGCCCAACACGCCTAAAGAAGTTTTTACAGTGCCCAACACGCCTAAATAAGTTTTTACAGTGCCCAACACGCCTAAAGAAGTTTTTACAGTGCCCAACACGCTTAAAGAAGTTTTTAACAGTTTCCAACACGCCTAAAGAAGTTTATACAGTGCCCAACACGCCTAAAGAAGTTTTTACAGTGCCCAACACGCCTAAAGAAGTGTATACAGTGCCTAACACGCCTAAAGAAGTTTATACAGTGCCCAACACGCCTAAAGAAGTTTATACAGTGCCCAACACGCCTAAAGAAGTTTTTAACAGTCCCCAACACGCCTTAAGAAGTTTTTACAGTGCCCAACACGCCTAAAGAAGTTTATACAGTGCCTAACACGCCTAAAGAAGTTTATACAGTGCCCAACACGCCTAAAGAATTTTATACAGTGCCCAACACGCCTAAAGAAGTTTTTACAGGGTCCAACATGCCTAAAGCAGTTTTTACAGTGCCCAACACGCCTAAAGAAGTTTTTACAGTGCCCAACACGACTAAAGAAGTTTATACAGTGCCCAACACGCTTAAAGTTTTTACTGTGCCCAACACGCCTAAAGAAGTTTATACATTGCCCAACACGCCTAAAGAAGTTTTTACTTCAAAAATATCTAAGTCGCAGCTACACATGCAACGATAAATCTGTGTCCGTTTACGGTAAGTGCTGAGTGGGAAATGGACATAGCTTGACGACTGTCATACAATGATAGCAGCCTGGACTAATGGCTTAACGTGTCTTCCGAAGCACGGAGCTCGAGAATTATTTTACGCCACAATCCAAGTGCTGACCACGCCAGGTGTCACTTAACTTGCGAAAGCGGTAGTAATGCGTTCTCAATCCATGCCACCGAGCTCCTCATTTTGTTGTTGAATAAATCTAGTAAATAATTCTTATGGCTAACTACAAATTAATAATATTATTTTTGACCGACTTTAAAAAAAAGAGGAGGTTATCAATTTGACTGTATGTATGTTTTTTACGCGATATCTTCGCCAATTGTGAACCGATTTTAATAATTATTATTTTATTTGAAAGCCTTTACCACCAAGTTGGTCCCATTTTAATTTGATAAAGATATGAAGAACTTTGGAGATATGGAAGAAACTCCAAAAAAAAAAATTGAAGACGGTTGTTTTTTTTTGTTAAAAATTTAATAACATTTATTTATTAAAAGTTAGGCAAAACCCGTAGGCAAAACTATAGACAAATTACTTACCAGAGCCATTATTTTCATTGTTCACTGGCGACAACGTCATATCTCTATTCCGATCAGGCACCTTAACCATATCGGCCTCCCGGCAGAAGTTGTGTATGACATGCTCTATATGGTGACCGACCACTTCGGAGTGTGGCTTCCCGAAGGTCAGCATGGCGAAGTGGTGGTTGCAAGCGGTGATGATGCCACTCTCGTCGACTACTAGAAGACCGCTTACGTTGTATGTTACCTATAAATAGGGGGAAATTATCTATGATGGAAACGCCTCGTAAATAGCATCTTGTCCGATGACGTCACACGAAAGTAAACATCGTGTTTTGACGGACTTTCTGTATGCGCGTATTACCTGTGTGTGACGTAATTTGACAAAAAACTGCCGCCGTGACAGAAAAAGCGTTTTTGACGCAGTTCTGAAAATGTAATCTGCAACATTGATTTTTATTGATAATACAACAGATGTCAATATTAATGAAATGTCCTTATGAAATGTGTTCGGGGTCTGTCGAAACTAAAATGATAACTGTTCGATACTTTGTATAATACTTTATTGAAAACCAACTTATAATACAATTTACCAACTTCCAGTACAATTGTACGTATTAATGAGTACTCGTGGCGCTATTGATGGTTTGGTGCGAACTGAGTACAGTAATGAGTGAAATAATGAATAAAGCAAAATTTCTGATTCTGTACGATGACAGCTCGTACATTATGTAATAGAAAGTAATTTAAAACGGTTTTTCAAAATTTGTCAAATAGCGTATTGACTAAAAATCTTACCCTGACATTGATTTCAAATAGTTGCCTATCTTTGTGAGTCTTCAGGGAAGACCACGGAGAGTTTTCGGTGGTGTTCGCGCGTGATATCCACAGGCACAACGGGAAACAACCACCGTCTAAAGTTCGACCTGGAAACATAGTCGATTATTTAGCATTTCCCAGGACAATTTTTCTTCGTATGTGCGTTAAACTCTGGTGTTATATATTGCAAGGTGCCAAAAGGCATTTGACATAATTTGGCGATTGGAGATTCATATTTATTTTATTAGGTTGCTGGTTATATTAACGCTGTGTGTCACGCTGAGCACCGGCTATGCTGAAGCGTTCTGTCGCTCTCTCTCGTTCTAGCAAATGACTGTTCTGAGCGACAGAAAAGGATAGCAGTATAATAAAGTGCCGTTCCCTGCTGACAGATGCGTCCCAAGCCTAAACCTATCCTAGGATTGGTTCTGTTCTACCCTTTAGGTTGCGGAGTTCAGACGGCAGTCGTTGTGTAAAAACCAGTAACCTCGTCAAATCACCCAGGTTAGATAGCGGGACCCTGGGTTCTGAAGCGTTGCCGCTGAGGATTCAACCAGGAATACGCTCGAATGAGAGAGGATCTCTGAGATCAACTTGTTTAGGGTGGATAATAGTTTTAATATAGTAATAAAGTTAGTCCGCATACTTTATAATCAGACGGTATGTGACTATAGAAATTACCTGTAGCTTTTTGCTTAGAAACACTCTTCGTGATTGGCGCGTCATAGGCGGGCAGCTGTATCGACGGTATCAGCGAGCTGACTGGCAGCCCGACCAGTTTCTCGCTGTCATCCGCTTGGAACAACAAGGCTGCGTCTTCACCGCACACCGACACTATGATACCAGTGTCTGCTTCTATTGTTAGCTACAAAGATTATAACATTATTGATAATATCCTAAATCACAGCTATTAAACCTTAATAGGGCATTGGTAGGAGATTCAACTAGTAGTTAACCCATTAGATTGAACCTTAGGCCTATGCAACAAAGTTCATAACCAATGAAAAATAAATTAAATCTTTTATTCAGAAGAAAACAAAATTACAGGTCTAGAAATAACATTATTTCTTCCAATGCACTACATCGAGGTAAGATTTCCAATATGCTGGTAGCATTTCCTCGCTGGATAGCGAGACATGAAAAAATAAACCTACAATGCCCCATTAAATGTTTAGTAAATAATAATACGATTTCTGTACGTAAATAATAATCAGCGACATTTTTGCAGTCACATGATCTGGTTACTATGAGTCAACCAGGTAACCTGGTCAAAAGCCAGGTAATTAAAAGGTGTACGTAATTAAATATAACCGATTTTAGCTGTATTAAATCAACGTATGGTTTACTTACATAAGGTAGTCGGAAATGCCGACTACAAAAGGTGTCAGTTACATCATAGTATATCTCACGACATATAAAGCTGTGTGGTTTTGACATCATTGACATGCATGTTATATTTGAAGAAAAAGCGGGAAAGCGCACCCCGGGCTCCAAAACAGCACAGCTGAGGATGCAACCGGGAACGCGTTTAGACGAAGAAGATATAAAGCCGTGTGGTTCCCGGCACAGTAGAATAGGACCACTCCAAGTCTTCCTGTGGATGTCGTAGAAGGCGACTAAGGAAACACAAGCTAAACAAAGCTTATAAACATCAATGAGACCTCTCCAACTCGTCTGGCCAGCGTGGAGAGTGTAGGCCAAAGCCGTACAGAGCACAGATATGGCTATGGCAGTACAGAGAGGGTCGTGCTCCTGCAGTGGAGACTAAAAAAGACCTGATCACGATATCTCACGACAGTATGTAAATATAGTTACCACAACATTCTTGCAACTGACTGGCTCGGCAACCACCAAGCATGGACCATCGCTGTCCAGCTGTCTGATCCATAACGATACTTGAACTCCAGTCCCGTCCTTCGCTAGCAGTTCGACAACCTGTTATAAAAATAATTATTGATATTTTTTCAAAACAAAAAAAACCGACTACAATCCGCTAGATGACAACAAGTCAAATCAAACACTTTTTGCTAAATGTCAAAACAAACATTTTCTATGGGATTTGTATAAAATACAAAACCGTGACGTCATAGATATTTGGAGTCAAATAGCGCTCTTAATATCAGTTTTTCTGCATCATGTTGAAAATGTATAAGATCAATGACAAGTGACACTATTTTTTGACGTTTTATTCTCTTAACAGTACAAAATAATTTATTTTTAACCCAGTCATCTACCCAATACCAGAAAAGTAAGTCGTTGAAGTATACAAACAATTGTATACTTCAACGACATATTATTTCTAATTATTTTCGTTTGAAAAACAAACCACAACCAACCGATTTTAATCCACACACCTGAAAAGTATTCCCTTTCAAAATAAAAAAGAATTTTCCAAATCGCTCCAGGCATCTTCAAGTAATCGGGGAACATACATAAAAAAATGATACTGACGAATTGATAACTTAAAAAAAAAAACTTTAAAAAAAAGCAAAGAGGAGGAGGCTCCTTTTTTTAGTATTTTATAAAGCTTATGTTAATTAAATCTTTAAATAAACGCACGGATGTAAATTTCTGCTTGCATGGGCAGGCTTCCTACCTTTCCACTAAGGAGTACAATCGTGCCATCTTCAGAGCAGTCGCCTTCCTCTGGCTCATGCAAGCTGAATGTCCTGCAGCTTCTGTTGCGCAGCAGATCCGAGAAACGCAGGCCACACAGCTCGCCAGACGAGTAGCCCAGCAGTGAGGATGCTTTGTTGTTCACTATTAAAATCTGAAAGAAAAAATATTTTTTATATTTTGTAAAATAGCGTTTCTAATGATTTTATTTTTGTATTTACTGCACAGTTGTGGCAAAGGTCATAACTGTAGCAAGATTCGAAGTTATGATAAATAGTGCTAAGCCATTGGCCATAGCAGAAAAAACAATGAAAATGCACAACAAAAAACAATGCATGTCCAGCAGAGTTTTAGAACTTTTATTTATGAAGTGAAATTTGCTGACCCTCAACGAAACTGCGACCTATCTCCTCCTTAAGTGCGATGGTTTCGCAGAATTAAGAATTTTCCTAGAACACCCAGGAACTATGGCGGAAGTGTGTAGGATGCCAGTAACCATTTGCTTCCTGAAGGAGTTGGCCTTGGCCGGCGCCAGCTCTCCAAGAAAGATCGGTTCAACAATGCGGTTTATTTGCGGAAACCTCTTCCTCAACAAGTAAAAAGTACCAAATATGTGTTGAAAAAGAAAGTAGCTTACTTTAGAGGAATTTGGTTCTATAGTAAACACAGCTTTGCTAAGGTTGATGGTTTGTTGAAGCCTGTCAGTTTGCGATTGCGCTGGAGATCCACTGACATCGCCCGCTGCAAGGGAAGTGTTGAATCGCAAGCCATTGGGACCGTCCACTGTGGATTAAAATTTTAATTTCAGTCAATAACAATCACTTCTCAGATTATTTAAGATACCATGTACTATCTAATGTTAGTGCTTAAATATTTTATGTCTGACACCTTATACAATCTAAAACCTTCTATTATACACGTTAGTTCTCATTTTCTCGTGCTTGTTGTTGAAGTATGACATCATTATAAACAGAAATTTAATTTATTTTAAACATGTCCCACTGCTGGCATCTCCTCTT
Organism: Acrobasis repandana; assembly: GCA_963576875.1. NCBI lineage: Eukaryota > Metazoa > Arthropoda > Insecta > Lepidoptera > Pyralidae > Acrobasis > Acrobasis repandana. The sequence goes on from OY756215.1 coordinate 19,254,465, forward strand.
TTCTTTAAGAATTCCTTGATATTTATATTCCAATCCTTTCCAAATGCTTGCAAGTCATCTGCTTATTTTGTCCTAGGTCTTTCTCTTTACTCACAACCTTGTGGTTGTGAGTACTGAATTTGTTGAGATGTAGTCTCTTTTTTTAGCTGCATATGATGCCCATCGTGCCCCACCAGCTGCACTAAGCGTGACCTATGTGAGGCTACAGTCAACTCTGTGAAAGTCGACTGCCTCCGTGGTCCAGTGGTCAAGGCGTCTGCCTTGTTATCCGGAGGTCGTGGGTTCAAATCCCACTGGGAAGCACACTTTGTGAAAAGTTGTTTCCAGTCTGGTTAGGATATTGCAGGCTTGAATCACCTGATTATCTGAAAAGAAAGATGATCCCGTGCTTCGGAAGGCACGTAAAGCCGTTGGTCCCGAACGCCATCTAGCGTTTGTATCTATCCCAGGATTGGTTCTGATCTACCCTTTGGGTTGCGGAGGTCAGACGGCAGTCGCTCTGTGTAAAAACCAGTATCCTCGTCGAATCACCTAGGTTAGAAAGCGGACCCCGGGCTCTGAAGCGTAACCGCTGACGACGCAACCGGGAATACGCTCGGATGATGATGGAGACAACTCTGTGAAAGTCGCAACCTTCTGAAGGGAAAAAATTTAATTACATTTTGAGCTTTCGACACGGGAAGAAGACACTGCATTTGTGAGATGTTAAAATAGAAATTAATAAAAACTAAATTACAATGATACAATCAATTTAAAGCAAAAAGACTTACCTCGCACAAGATCTATAGCCGGCTTGACTTTGGTGGGTGTTTCCAGCTCCATCCTAATGGGTCGGACCCTGCGGCTCAAACGTGGAAAGCTTTGGTTGCCCTCAAATGAACAGCTAAATACATTGTAAAAGCGTGGTTGTGGCTTGACAGTTCTAAAACAAACTTTTCATGTTAATATACTTAACATAGCTACAAAACAAAACAACTTGGTTTGTGTGTGTGTTAGTTACATCAAAATTGAGTATTTTAGTGAATTTTGTTTACCTATTTTGACCTGATTATTCCACAATAAAATACAACACCATACATATATATGATAAACAGACCACAAAGATAAATTGTTTAAGCATGAATTTTGTTAGTGGGAAGTAAATAGTTTCAACCACTTCCTTCTTAAATTCGTAAAAAATTATTAAAATAAATGGGCAAGTGCGAGTCGGACTCGTACATGAAGGGTTCTGTACCACCGTACAATGTTTTAAAACGCTGAAGAAACATGTTTCTTGTATGACGACCCCCTTTAATTTTTTACTTTATTTTATTTCTAGTATTTGTTGTTATTGTGGTCATAGTAATACATAATTGGTGAAAAATTCAAGTATCTAGTTAATGCCATTATGAAGATCCAAGTTAAAACGCTGAAAAAAATACGTTTCTTGTATGACGACCCGAACTATTTTTTATTTTTGGTATTTGTTGTTATATCCGCCACAGTATACATAATCGGTGAAAATTTCAAGTGTCTAGCTATTACAGTTCAAGAGATAGAGCCCTGTGACTGATGGACAGACAGACAGACGGACAGACAGCGGAGTCTCAGTAATAGGGTCCCGTTTGCACCCTTCGGGTATGGAACCCTAAGAATAAATCAGATTCTAATTACGTTCATATAATAGGAAAACTTAGTATGATGTTCACAAGTATTAAAATGTCAATTTGAGCAAAGCGGTAAAAACAAGGCAAGGGAAAGCAAGAACAATAGGTACCTAGCAGAATCAACTTACAACATTTTACTACTGTGTTATATATGTTATGATAGTAAATAGTTGTGAATGTAATATGAAAAAGAGAAAAAGGTAAGTAGGTATGTGCATGTCTGTTGATATTTTTCTTTCACAATACCTGCATTTGTTATCAACTTCTGAATATTTTTCTGGTGTAAGCAAGCTAGGGCTTTCATTCCTTAGGTCATTAAAGTCAAGTTTGGGGTCCTGAAATAAATAATGAAACAATATTGATGGTGCAAAGAATGTAAACACTTCTTATTGTATTTTGTATTTTATTATAGACTTCGTACTTACAGGTTTCGGCGTCAAATTTAGATGTTCTGGTGAATAAACATCGACGAATTTCCCCAGTCTAGGCTTGACTGGAGTCAAGCTTGATGTGTCAGCGATATCGACTCTGCACAAAGAAATAGTTTCAAAGCACGCACGTAATCACATATCACAGGCATTACAGCCCTAATTTATAAATAAATACCGCGAAAAGGCCCTTCAGATACTCCTAATGATTTATTTACATCCCTTCAAACTTATTTTTGGAAGGAAAATCAATACATTACAGCGCGCAAGTTCAAATATTTAAAGCGAAGAAATAGTTTGACAACTTTACCTGTTGCATTTTAGAAAGTCAGTTCTTTCCATTGTTTCATTTGTTAGTGGAGACACTTGGAATAAAGAAAAAAATTCTCAATTTTGTATTTCTCAAAATTACACTAAAGATCGCCGTTGAGATTAAAATTTCAAACAAATTGTATTGTAATTATTACCCGTATAGCGTGGAACAGCTGTTGTCACTGTCATAATATGTCAAAGTCATTCAAAGTAGACTCGAAACTAGAATACCTACTGATAAATAAATGCATAGAATGACCCGAATGTATAGGCTTTATTTAACTAATAAATTCAACAGAATATTATATTTTATAGAAGACATATATCTGACAAGAATTCGTATTATGTCAAGGATTATCTTTTAAATTCATAACCATAAACTATGACATTCTTCCCTCCTTCCTTAATCATGGACGTAGTCATTCAGGTAGGCAGGTGGTCTCTTAGATCGTGCTGACCTGCGTGGTTCATCAGCTATAGTTGAGCGGTGTGGTGAAGAAGAAGAAATCGGCGTAGTGTAGGCATCCAATTCTGAGCTATCTGTAGTCGGTTCAAATTGTTCTGCATTAATATCATGACTGTTATTGTTTACATCATCAGATGATACTGTATCCGGTGTAACAATCGGTACTGCATCACCTCTGGGTGCGAGGTGGCGATTTGAAACCGTTAATTCTCTGCCATTGGAAAGTCTTACGGAGCTATAATGTGGATTTGGCTCTAGAAGGTCAACTTCTTCTACCATTGGATCATATTTGCTGACTCTTACGAATTTCTTTAAAAGAACCTTTCCAGGTTGCAACCACGACGGCATGGATTGTCCCCAAGACGATCGCCGTGGATGATTAAACATTCTTTCATGAGGCGTTGTGTTAGTTGAAGTGCATAGGAGGGACCTAATACAGTGGAGTGCTTGAGTAATAACTGCCTCCCATTTATCTATTTGGAGATTTTTATCTTTTAGTGCAAGGCGAATCGTTTGCCAAAGGGTCCCATTCAGTCTCTCCACTTGTCCATTACCTTGTGGATTGTAAGGAGAAGATCGACTAGTAGATATGCCCTTAGTATGTAAAAATTCTTTAATACCAGCTGACATGAAAGACGCTCCTTGATCTGTATGAACAGTAGCTGGCATTCCAAAAATTGAAAAAATATCAGTAAGATGCTTAATTACTGTCTCTGTACTCATATCTGGGCATGCATAAGCAAACGGGAACCTCGAGTATTCGTCAATTATTGTCAAAATGTACTTGTTGTTTGTCGATGATGGTAGTGGTCCCTTAAAATCTAAGGACAATCTCTCAAAGGGCATAGTAGCTTTAATTAATAACCCAATATTTTTATTGAATCTTGGTTTTATCTCTGCACAAGTTGGACAAGACGCCACAACCTTTTTTACATCATCACTGGTAAACGGTAGGTTTTTAGATCTTATCCAATGCGTAAGTCGTGAAATACCAGGATGACAGAGAGATTTGTGTAATTCTATAAGGCGATTGTCAGTTGTGGCTCCGCATACTTGCCTGGACAATGCATCTGCTACAGTATTCAGATGTCCTGGTCGGTATTTTATATCGAATATATATCTTTCAGACTCCTTGAAAATTTTGTTGAACAGAGGAAAAAATATTTGTATTAGTAGTATTAATAATAATAGTACATATTTAAGGTATATATGTATCTCGGTCGATTTACATTTACCGAAAATAACACCAAATGATTTATTATAAACGGGGGCAGCACTGGACCCTGGATGCCATATTTACGTGCAACTTAGTTCTAACGTTAAAATGTAGATGGCGTTAGAACCTGGAAAATATTTTCAGAAACTTTTTTCAAAATCAAATGTTCGGGATAGTTCATTACATAGAAAAAATACAAGCATGTTTAAAAAAATGTGGTGTGATGAAAAAAGATAATTCAATATTTCACTTTATTTTCATGACACTCTTGCTACAATGTGTTTTTACATTTCATCATAACTTTCGACTGGGAGCGTGGCGTCTCCTGTAATCCGGCTTCTCGGAGGTCGGGACCGGAGGATGGTTTGAGGTCGGGAGTCCTGGTGCTGAGTGGCCCATGTTGACTGGACGTCCACACTAAGCCTGGTATTAATATGGTCCCCTCAGAGGAGTCTGAGGGGAGCAGGTTTACTAAGGAGGGGCGAACCGGGCCAGGGGGGAAACCCAGCAGCCAAAAGTCTCCGTATCGGGCAGTAGTGGGATAGCGGCCGGGAGTGGGTGCTCAGTATCAGCCTGACCAATACAACCAGACCCGTTTCTTTTGCAAAAAATATTTTTAATAATTTACCTTCTGTTTAATTTCTTTTTACTATGAACTAGGTAGTTTTTAGAGTCCCTACTTTTGCAACAAAATTCACTTATTTAGAACAATCCTTTTATTACAAGCTGTTATTTAACTTGCAATGTATGTAACTATGTTTGGGTGGAATCTTGCAACTCTTGAAGCTGATATCTTCATCTCCAACCGATTGAGCTCAAATTTTGCGCGTATATTGCGTGACAATGCAATATTATGATGACTTGGAGCGGATCGGATGATGAAGCTGGAAGGTGGCCATAAGAACTCTGTAACAAAACGACGCAACCTCGTTGAGTTTGGGCTTATTTGTTTTGTGTTGACAAGACCTTTGGTCTCACAATCAAAGCTTGTACAAAATTAATATGGGATAGTTGTCCCAAAATTTAGAGGTCCGCAAAAATCGCCAATACTCAGGAAATATCAAAGATAATGTTTATTCCTTTTATAAATTTGAAGATAAACCAAAGTACCTACCTACCCGTTTGACAAATAAATAAAGTATCTTGCTTTTTGAACAAAGAGATATAAAGTAATTTCAAAAAGGGGGGCAACTATCCGGGTTTTACCCTAGTAATTTCGCCTACTATAATATATGTATTTTTAAAATAATAGTAGTTAGACCTCTAAAATAGTAGGATACTATATTATATAGTAGGGTTGGCAACCCTATACTCATTTCAATGTAACTTTTATTCTGTGGTCAATGTGGCCATAGCATATTAGAATACCAAACTATTCCCTTTGTTTTAGTAGCTGTAGCTCTAAGTACTTAATCTAGATTTTTCCTGGAAGGCAACTGTACCTACGTTCCGGTCGCTGTCTGTACTTTCGAATCCCAAGGTCCATTCAATTTACGAACTCCACCCAATGGTCTTGATTTTTGATTCCGCAAATTATACCTTACGTCTTTGCGATAAGAGCTACATGAATAGAAGTAAAACTGATATAAACTGCTGCAAAATACTTTATTGTTCTATAAATTGTACGAGTAATTAATGATTGAAGTTGAGCTGCAGTTGTTCCCTCGAACGGTCATTGGCTCACGGATGTGGTGCTTTGAAAGTTATTTGAAGGCAACAACACCTCTTACGTACCTACAAGAAATTAGAATAATTTGATAAGGCGTGTTATGGAGTTATGTTTTGTACTTAGATGTATGCGTACCTAACACCACCATATTTGGTCTTCTTCTTCCCGGTTGCATCCTAAGCTACGATGCTTCGGAGCCCGGGGTGCGTTTTCCCGCTTTTTCTTCTACAAATATAGGGGTAATACCTATGCATGTCAATGGTCACCTAAGGATGCCAAAAGATATTGCGAAATGGAGAAGAAATAGCCGAAACAATTTAAATGATTTGGCTATAGTTTTACGAACTGCCTGCCTGACGTCATCCTCTTTGGGAATGCATTTGTGCGAAAAGTTTTACAACCGGCCACCGCGCGACGTTAACCCTCCTTGCGAGTGCAGTTGTAGCACAAGATGTTTGTGCTTATTCCTTTAGTCGCCTCTTAGGACATCCACGGGAAGAGATGGAGTGGTCCTATTCTTAGCCGGATACCACATGGCCTATTTAGATATCGACGGTTATATTATGTACCTATACCCACGGCACTAACATTGAATTAATACGGTTACAAACATACACATTTTTTTCAATCAGCACCTTTTTTTTTTCTTTCACATAAGTAGATTGACAGAGTCAAGTTCCGGTTTTATTTCGGAAGGTACCTACCTAGATACGAATATTACAGAATTATCACGTCTTTATCCCTAACGAGGTAGACAGGACTAGACCTGCAAGAACCAAAGGCCGCTCTTAGAGTGATTACGGGCGTGGAGCATGGAAAAAGGAAATCAAAATAGTGATGGGTAGCTAGCCGCATCGCCTTATTGACATGATTTGATTCTTTCCCATTCCCTCGATCTGTTCGAAAAGAGAAGTAGCTGGGACATTCTATAAGAATAAATAATGGTCGTGGAGAAAGGCAGCTAAGCTCAAGTGGCAAAAATAACCACAGAATGGGTCCCTGCAGACTGGCGACGAAAAAGAGGACGCCCTAGAACACGATTTATGGAAGACTGGAGGGGAGGCCTATGCCCAACAATGGGGCACAATAGGCTAGTAAAAAAAACATTGCCATAAACCCAATATCGGGTGCTCTTATTGAAGTTCAGCCCGCACTGACGATGCTTGCCATGCATTACCTATTCGTTCACAAAGCACAGCGGAGCAATCGCAGTGAAATAATGTCACTTCAGACACACAGTAAGTAGATTGGTAAGCCACAAATCACGAAAAAGAACGTAGTTATCTGCGATGCGTAGGCGCAAGTGTCGGGTCTTTTATTCTATTTGGCGGCGTTTGAATTGAAGTACCTAGTTACTAGGTAGAGTAGGTAGGTTTTGTGAAATTTATATGTTTGTCTTTGTTTTTGCATATCAACTGTTATGCCACCTATCTAGATGACTTTTTGTCTTGACTTGAGACATTGCATTGAGGTATTTTGGTTTAGAAACAAGGCTTCATCGATCAGGGATGACACTTTAAAGCTGCCTACATACGACACAATTTGGTATACTTGTTTTGGGTCACAACACGTCTACACACATTACAATCTGCAGTACAGCACCAGATTTTCACTGCAGATTGTATGCCAAATTGTATCGAGTGTAGGCAGCTTTATACGTCTTAAAAGGACTTTTTTGTAGAGACACGGGTAGAGATATGAATTCTAATGAAACAGATAGACAATGTCAACAATTACGGGGGTCAAATTTAGAAGAAGCTAAAAGTTTGAAATAATCAATTATGAAATCTACTCGTAAGCATACATATTTACTAAGACAAGAATAGTTAATAAGTTATATTTGAATATATATATATATATATATGTAGGTGAAACTTTTAGAGAAATAACATTCAAAACCAAAATTTAAATTTAAAAACCTGACTCATAAGAGTCTAGACAGAATCAGACTTTCTTATCAATCGTATGTAGTCTAGCTTTTATTTCAAAATTTCAAATTTCGGGAAAGTTTTGTAATTTTAAGAAAATTGCATATTATCAAGGCATATAACTGGTTTTCACAGTCAAAATAAAAACTTGGAAGAGAAATAGTGTCATATTTGACCATCAGTATGGAAAATTTCTACAATTTTATATTTATTTTCAAGTTCATATATTAATGTCGAAAACTAGTTATATGCCTAGATTATGCAATTTCTCTAAAATTACAAAATACTGTTGAAATCTGACATATCATTTCAAAATAAAAGCTAGACTACGTTTGTATGGAAAAGTCTAGGGTAAGGGACTCTTAAATAAAGAAGAAAATTCCAGATTTCAGTACAATTATCTTTTTGTGACCTAATGTTAGGTCGTTAAACACCGCTGCCCCATAAAACACTGGTGAACGTAATGTCAGGCAAAGCAAACCAAAGCCAAAGGTTACTGGTCCCATTCTCTGTCCACAATGTGGAATGTCTGGTCTGAATTTAAGTTCGTGTAGTATTTTGTAATGAGCGGTAAATGTTGTTTGTCAACATATATCTTCATTGAAAAACATTGATTCTTCCGTGCTGGTCTGTGTGAAAACAAAAGCGCAGAATGTACCAGCTGTTTCTCTTCCCACGCAGATCGTAAAAGCTGTTTGAGGGAATGGGCGAGAAAATCCGCTAGTTTGCAACAAGTCAAATAAGACACTTTTTTCTAAACGTCAAAACAAATATTTTCTATGAGATTTTGTATGAAATATCGGACTGTGACGTCATAGTTTCTTGGAGTCAAATAGCGCTCTTAAGGGTTAACTGGAGGGAGGAAATCCCATACAAACGTACTTTCGTATTAATTTCGAAACCATAAAACTCATCGTATTCAAATTTTTTACAAGCATTAAGATGATAAATATCTAGATCTGTAATTAGTTTTGGTTCGAAAATAATAAACAAAAAAAAAGTTATAGCAACTTAAAATTTGCCTTTTTTATCGACGAAATCGAGTAATATTTAGACGCCTATTACACTTATAATTATATTTTCGATCCTTATGGAAACTAATTATACGACTAGAGTGAAGACTCTAAATTCCAAATAATTTAGTTTTATTTGGGTATGTATCGTATTTATCGAAATAAACGAAAACTATGAAAACTACGATCCATGGCCTATAACGGCCCGTTTCGCTGGCGTTCAGTGCACTCTCTTTGTCGTACGCGGGGGTGTAACTCTCACATGCGGGGGTCGGGACGGAGCTACATTTTTTAGCGCCCTTTCTCTTTCTCGACGAAATAGCAACACGACGAAGCGCGTCGGTAGGCAACTCGCTGTGGAGTTCGCCCGCGCCTCCAGTACCACCTTAATATCCATTTTTCTGCATTAATAAATCTAAAATCTCGTTCAAAATGGATTTGATCAATGACAAGTGACATTATTTTGTGACGTTTTATTCTCTCAACAGTACCACATAATTTATTTTTGACCCAGGAAACTACCCAACAGTTAGCAAACCATACAATACAATACAAATTATCTTTATTGCACCATAATAATTAATAAAATAAAAATAACAAACACAAAGAAAATATTGGTACAAAGGCGGACTTATCGCTAAACCATCACTATTTTGATTTATTTATTTATTTAAATTAATTACAAAAAAAATTAACAGGGGTCTTTTCTACCAGTTAACCTACATGTGGTGCCGATAAAAGCGAATTTAGGACGATAAGCACATTCAAATTAGCTTTTCAAGACAATAATTATTACAATTGTACCTAAAACATAATATTCAAAGATATTTTTTTGATTTCCGTTTCCATCTCTACGTCTGTCTTCAGTGTCATCACGCTAGGCGTGGCATTTGTATCTGTTTCTGTAAAACATTCATGAACACGCCCGGTTTGTGAAACGCGTGTTGATTAAGTTTAAGACTTGAAATGTGGATATCTATATTCTTGAACTTTCCTGTCCCACGGGTGGCGTAAGAGGCGACTAGGGGAGATATTGTGCATATTTTTATTTCAATATTTATTTACATGTATAGTCACAACACAACACAAACCTATCCATAAAAACTTATAACTAATATAAGTATAACTTATAATACGAGAATTTTTTTAGTAGTCTGTAATAAGTAACACACAATAGGGCTCGTTGAAGTATTTTACTTCACTGGCGGATCTAACGATTTATACGCAAGGTGAAAAGATTTTCTAGTACTTATTTATCAAAGTACTTATAATCCTTTAGCTCGTATTTCAGTATATTTTGAAAAGGATCTATCAAAATATACTAAAACTATTTTAAGGGTGACCTCAGACCATGAAAATGAACGACTTTCCTCAAAGAGGATATTTTTGCCTGCTAATATGTACAAACTGACCAATCGGCTGATCAGAGTAGTTCCTACGGGAAGCTAAAAAAATATTTTATAGGAGCATTGTTCTTACATGTATACTACTCGTTCATGAAAGCTCAATGTATAGGAGGCAAAAATATCTGTGTGGCGTTTATGTGATTCACCCACTGGCAACACGCCCCGCTGCGGTGCGCAGAATCTGTCGCGTTTTTACGGAATCTGCCGCGTTTTAATGGGTTGGACTAGGCGTGTTTTCTATACAAACTGAGGTACTTGCTTGCATATAATGTTAAAATCTGCCGCCCCGCGCTCCGCGACGGTGCGCGGTGCAGTGGGATCACCGCCGTATCATACGTTTCAGTGGACTCAATCTTTGAAATAGTTTCAGGGAAAGTTGTGAAAAGTCATGATTGTCAAGTTGCAGCTTTTTCATAGTTTCATTAATTTAAGACCTCATAAATGTAGAACCTACTACTACTACTCTAATACGAATTTTGATTTGATGAAATAAGTACAGATGGTTCAGATAAAGAGAACCGTGACTGATTGCAATTGGTTTCGCGCTAGAAAGTGTAACACGTGGTGGGCCGATTGATGCCACAAAACACCGATACTATAGAAATATTACAAAAAATAAATGCTTACATAAAGTTGGCATGATGATTATTGATAAAGCCAATTGGGTAATTTCCTGGGTCAAAAATAAATTATTTGGTAGAGTTAAGAGAATAAAACGTCACGAAATAATGTCACTTGCCATTGAACACATCTATTTTGAACGAGATTTTACATTTATTAATGCAGAAAAAAACGGATATTAAGAGCGCTATTTGACTCCAAAAATTTATGACGTCACAATCCGATATTTCATACAAAATCTCATAGAAAATGTTTGTTTTGACATTTAGAAAAAAGTGTTTGAATTTACTTGTTGGAAACTAGTGTATTCAGTATACGATACTAACAACTTTCATAAAGAAAAAAATATATATGGTATTTTGTGTGAATATCTCAGATGTCGTCGCATAACAAAAAAATGAGATTTTTATTATTTTTATCGTTCTGTTGAATTGAGTTTCTGTCTCGGCATTTCTTCGTGCTTATATGTTTTAAATATATCAATCTATATTTTTTTTTACGTCAAAATAGAATTTTAACTCAATACAGTTTACACAATACAGATCGGCGCAGCGCCCGCGCGAGACCTCATTTTTAGTGCTCACTTTCACGGTATATGACGTCATTACAGGGGATGAAAGGAGAGTCATCGTCAAAAGTCAAAGATATATTTTTTGCTACGTCATTTTATTGCAGGATCTTCACAAACATATAACTATCACTTTTAAACTTAGGAGTATGAAGCTTTCAAATGTACTTACATGATTTTTTTTGTCGCAATTTTTATGAAATACCCACCAAGCGACGAGGAAGACGTTTATAGAATTATAAAAAAAGATAGTTGTATTTTATTTATTCTATCGTAGCAGAAAGTAAATATTATCTGAAAGTTATCTAGTTTACATTTACAGGGTTGGTATGGTAACATTTTGGTCAGTAACAGTAATATGTCCTATGGTCGATTGAAAGTAGACGGGTATAGAGGTAAAGGTAGACCTAGAAAGACGGGAAGAATGTGTGAAATCAGATATGGAGAAGGGGAGTAAGTACGGAGGTGGCGAAGGGCAGAAAATTTTGAAGAGGGTTGCATAGGTACAGAGCTGACCCGTACTGAGCAGAGGTACTTTACGTTACCTGACTAATCTCCACTAAGTTTCTTCATTTTGTCCATAAAACAGGACAAAATGTTTTTTTTGTGTAAGTTGTATGTATTTAAGTATTAGGTGTATGTATGTTTATTATAATTATTGTATATAAGTATGTTTATTATATTGACTACACCGCACTACTTAATTTCCCATCAATTTTTGTTGCCTGGAAGAAATTGCTTAGCGATAAGGCCGCCTTTTGCGCATTTCCTAGTTTTTAAGATAATTACGTCCTGTTTTTTACTTTTGTGCAATAAAGGGTATTGTATTGTGTTGTATTGTAATCTTTATGCGTTGACGGAAAGAAGCCGAATATCGCAATATCGAGTGAAATTCTAAACGAGACATTGCTTAGGCATCTGTACTATATTTTATTTGTAATTACTGCTATTAGAAGTGGCGATTAATGTTCAAACTCATCAATGGCTGGGTTTGCTTTGTTTTGCCTCTAAACCTTGTAGGCGAAAACTTATGTAAGCCGTATGTGGATCGCTTTTAATTGATGTATTCAGTGCCAGTAACTAGTATGCGGATGTAACAGTTTGTTATGCACACCTTGATTCGTGTAAACATTACATCAAAATGATGCCTGAAGGGCATTTTCATTGTTCAACTTCTAGTAGTGAATAAATTTTCCTAGGAAAATATTGATATACGATCAAAGAATTAAATATTTATTCAGTAATTAGGCCTTTGCAGGCACTTTTACATGTCAATAATTTTAGTGTACATTACGTGTAATGTTTATTTATATTAAAATTATTATTTAAAAAAAAGCTGCTGATACTAGCGTTTCGCAACGACCACTGCTGAAAAGAACGCCGAAAGAACTCATTTACACAGTATTCGTCGTATACGCGCGAAAAGAGCTTTGTCAGTTTACAAAGATATTATGTCTAAAACAATGTTATCACAATATAACATGTACCTAAAGCTTGCGAACGAAGAAATGTGTTGGTTCTGGGTTTTTTCTCTGAGGGCGTCCTTTACTTTAGGAAATGTTATATAGAAACTATCTTGGTATACTGCTATACTATCTTATAAGGAATGTAAAGTAGTACCTTGATATAATATGAAATAAACAAACATACATTCATTAACTTAAAACGAAAAAAAAAATCAATCCGATTTGATGGCTGTAGATGACGATATTGATGATGACGATTATAGGTGTTATTTAATTTATTGTTATTATTTCTTCATCATTTATTTATTTTATAATATACTAAACACTAATATGTCTTTATCCCTAATGGGGTAGACAGAAAATTTTGGGCAACAATTCATTAAGTTTATTTTTACGGCTAAATCACACAGATTGAACTAGCCCCGACCGAACTGTGGAAAAACAAGTCTATATCTTCCTGAAAGGCCGGTAACGCTCTTGTTACACCCCTGGTGTTACAGTTGTCCATGGACAGTGGTGATCACTTACCATCAGGTGACTCGCTTGTTCGTTTGCCGCCCTATAAAAAAAAAAGCCCCAAAGTAAGTTCAAGACTTGTATGGGGGTGGTTCCTTGGAAAAAGTTGTTCAGTATCATGGACTGAATTCACCCTTAAAATAGTTTCAGTATATTTTGTTAGACGTTATATAGATAAACATCCATATTTAATTTCGCTAACCGATTCTGAATTTAAATAAACGGGCAAGTGCGAGTTGGACTCGTACATGAAGGGTTCCGTACCACCGTACAATGTTTTAAAACGCTGAAGAAACACGTTTCTTGAATGACGACCCCCTTTAATTTTTAATTTTATCTTATTTTTAGTATTTGTTGTTATAGTGGTCATAGTAATACATAATCGGTGAAAATTTCAAGTATCTAGCTAATGCCATTATAAAGATAGAGTTAAAAACGCTGAAAAAAACACGTGTCTTGTATGACGACCCCTTTTATTTATTAGCTTTTTTTTATTTTTAGTATTTGTTATTATAGCGGCCACAGTTGTACATAATCGGTCAAAATTTCAAGTGTCTAGATATTACGGTTCAAGAAATAGAGCCCTGTGACAGACGGACAAACGGACAGACAGCGGAGTCTCAGTAATAGGGTCCCGTTTGCACCCTTTGGGAACGGTTTTGACGACCTCCGTGGCGTAATGGTTAACACGCTATACCGCTAATCCGGAGGTTCTGGGTTCGATCCCCAGCCAGGGCAAGTTGGAAAATGGCCTTTTTCAAATTGTCCTGGGTCTTGGGTGTTTATCTATATATGTATTTATCATAAAATATCGTTAAGTTAGTATCTCATAACACAAGTTTAAAACTTACTTTGGGGCTAGCTTAATCAGTGTGATTTGTCCGTATATATTTATTTTATATTTATTATTTATTTTACGAAACCCTAAAAATTACGTAATAAATATTAAATGAACGGTTATACCAGTAACAAGGTATAACTATAACCTATTGTAAAAATCGTTATCTTAGTAATGTGCAAAACTAAATCACTGTATTTAATTGTTTCAATTTGAGATTTTTGCATAGATTGAATTGCATTCGGTCTTGTTCTTATTTGACGGAGATATAAAAAGCAATTTATTGTTTTAATTAAGTATATGCGTAATTCTTTGAATTCTAAATTGATTTCCGCATTTGGCAATAGCTTTTGTTTTGAATATAGCCTATTATTTTTGTGGAGTTTGATTAAAGTAATAAAAAGGAACGTAAGGAAATAATTACATACCTATTAAATTGATCGCAGTAAATAAAAGGATATCATATCATGTATTTGTTTAAGTTAAGTGCATAAGATGGCTCAAAGTCGCTCAACGCGCTACGGATAGGGCTATGTTTCTCTACGCGATCGCATCAGAAATGAGGAAATTCGTAGGAGAACAAAAGTCACTAACATAACCAAGCGGATTAGCTCGTTAAAGTAGCAATTGGCGGGACACATAGCGAGACGAATCGATGGCTGACGGGGCAAAAAGGTTCTTGAATGGCGACCACGTACTGGCAAGCAAAGCGTGGGACACAAGGTGGTTAAACAAATTGATCAAGGTCAATGAAAAGCGCTGGATGCAGGCCGCTCTAGACTGGTCATTTTGGAAATCCTTAGGAGAGCCTATGTCCAGCAGTGGACGATAAGCGGCTGAAATTATTATAATAAAGTTAAATGCTTATACTTACTAGGTCGAAAAGTTTTCTGCAAAAATATTATCTACTAGCTGGAAAAGGTTTGAGTAAATTAGCGTGTCGGAAATACCGTCTTGATTCGAAGAGTCTGATCTATACTAATATTATAAAGCGGAAGAGTTTGTTTGTTTGTTTAAACGCGCTAATCTCAGGAACTAATGGTCCGATTTGAAAAATTCTTTTTTTGTTGGGTAGTCCATTTATAGAGGAAGGCTTTAGGCCATATAACATTACGTTCCGACAACCATGCGAACGAAGTCGCGGGCACAGCTAGTCTTAAATATAGGTACTTATCTACGCGTAGTTTGGCTGAACTGTCCAATAGTCTACTTCGTAGTTTTAGCGTTTGAGGTTTACTAGTTTTATATTTGTGGCGTATTGTTAACCACACCAGTTCACCCACTCGGTTCTGGGTTCGTTCTCCGACAAGGGCATGTCGGAAAATGGCCTTTTTTTAAATTGTATTGGGTCTTTAACTATACATGTATCTATTATAAAATAAAGTATCGTTAACTTAGTATCTATCCCTTAACGCAAGCTTAAAAATTTGTCCTTATCTATTTATTAATAATAGTAGTTGAATTAAACAATAGAAATATCTGTTATTTAAAAGGTGCCTACACTTTTTTGTTTTATTTTTTTATTTTCGACGTTGCAAAATATCACACAATAGGTACCTGAATCTTATCTTAAGTACACGTTCCTTGCAAGTTGTGTCCAGATCTCTAAAAAGACCAAAAAGTGTCTGATCTCAGATTTATTACTATTGTGTCTTGTGACAAAAGTGAACCAGATAGCCTAGCTTACAAACTTATTTTGTATAAAATGAGGTACACATGCACTTACGTATCTTTGGACGCAAAGAACATATTTAAGTAAACCGGTCAAGTGCGAGTCGGACTCGTACATGATGGGTTCCGTACCTCTGAACAATGTTTTAAAACACTGAAAAATCACGTTTTTAGGGTTCCGTATAAAAAATTAAAAAACGGAACCCTTATAGGATCACTCGTGCGTCTGTCTGTCCGTCCGTCTGTTTTCAATTTGCTCCGAATCCACTGGACCGAATCAGGCAAAATTTGGTAGAATGTTCTAATCCTATGACCCAAACATTAATGTGCAAAGTAAATAAATATTTTTTTTAAATAAGGGTCGTTTTCGAGGGACAAATTAGGAAATGTAAAAAAAAGTTTTACAAACCTTACTGTGTCATATATCAAATGAAAGGGCTCGTTATGAGGATCTCAAATATAATTTTTATCTTAATTTTGTTATTATTGTCAAATGAATAGTTTTGATTTTATTCATGAAAGAAGACAAAAATTGACCATTCCCCCCCCTCTGATCTTCAAAACTATTGAGCCTAAAATTTTGAAAAAAATTCAAGATATAGTTCATTGCTTGTAGATTACAGGTAAACCTATAAGAATTCAATCAATTGTACGGAGCCCTCTCCACGCGAGTTTAACTCGCACTTGGCCGGTTTATTTCTATGACGACCCCCTTTTAGTTATATCTTTATCTTCTTTTTATTTTTTGTTAAAGCGGCCACAGAGATTATATAATCGGTGAAAATTTTAAGTGTCTACCTATTACGGTACCTACAAGAGATAGAGCCTTGTGAGAGACGGACGAACAGACGGACAGATAGCGGAGTCTCAGGAATAGGGTCCGGTTTGCACCATTTAGGTACGGAAAAAGGTTATTTGAAATAAGTTCTTACTTATTGAGTAGTGAAAAGCCCCTTGTGTATGTATCCTTTCTAATAGTATGGTAACATAAATTATAGAAATAATTTGCAAAACTTTGTTTGCAAAGTTTTGTTTGCATTTGAACTTTGCTTCTTAAATTGCGTAGGTAAAGAACATACTAGAAAATGATTTTCGATGTCTTTGACTAGCATATAAATGAGATTGCAAAATGTAAAGTTATTTAAATTATGACTTCTTTTTCTTCGTCTAAGCGCGTTCCCAGTTGCATCATCAGCTGCGCTACTTCGGAGCCCGGGGCGCGCCTTCCCACTTTTTCTTCTCCAACCATAACATGCATGTCAATGTTAACCCAAGGACGCCAAAGCCCTTGCGAAATGGAGAAGAAATAGCCGGAACAGTTTAAATGACATGGCCATTAGTTTTACGACCGGCCGCCGCCCGACGTTAACCCTCCTTGGGAATGCAATTATAGCACGAGATGTTAGTGCTTAGTCCTTTAGTCGCCTCTTACGACATCCATAGAAAGAGATGGAGTGGTCCTATTCTAACCCGGAACCACACGGGGGTTTACTTTTAAATTATTCAAACATTATTACTAATGAAAAGTCGTAAGAATATACATTTCTTTAAAGTCAAATATTGATTTATAAAAGAACCAAAAAAAAGTTTTAAATTACATCAGTAAGGAACCACTTACACAAAATGAACCGTAAGTAAATGCTTAATGTATGAGTACTAATTTCTAATATTGCGTGTTGAATTTTGATGTGGATTCATAATAACCTTTTTGTTTTCGAGAAACGGGTCAGCCAATACTTGCTATTACTTTTAACGAGTAAACCTACACACATAAAACTCTCTAATCAACCTAAAGGTTTGACTGTTAGAGAATGCTTTTAGCATTAAGTCCGCCTGTTGTACTTTAAACATGTATATGTGTGTACAATAAAGTATTAATAAATATACGTACTTTAAGGCCGTACCTAAATTTTCCGGGGTCCAGTGCTGCCCCCATTTTAAATAAATCACTTCAAAGAAAACGGAGACATCATTTAAAATTTTGCTACTACCAAGTTCTAGATAACCCTTCAAAGTATTTTATGAACTACTGTTTACAGTTTATAATTGGAACGTTAAGCTTTACTACGCACATTTGCTAAAAGTGGCCGTTTTTCGCATATGTGCGTAGTAAAGCTTAACGTTCCCACTTTAAACTGTAAACAGTAGTTCATAAAATACTTTGAAGGGTTATCTAGGACTTGGTAGTTGCAAAATTTTAAATAATGTCTCCGTTTTCTTTGAAGTGATTTATTTTAAATGGGGGCAGCACTCGACCCCGGAAAATTCAGGTACGGCCTTAATTATTATCTAATATCGGAGTCCAGTGTTTGGAAAATCGATTACTTGCACGGTTTTGTCGAAATCTCCGAATCGAATTGGACTGCGTGCTGAAAACTTGTATTATCTACTTTATGAACTCGTCTCAGTTTAAATATAAAAGAGTTTATTTGATTTTTCGCCACAAATTCATCAGTCTCCTGTGGTTGAGTTACGCAATGTTTTATCTAAGTCTGTATATTTATTTTGTTAGACAAAACAGCTAAGTAATCTAAGTTCTGTTTAGCCTCATTTTTTACTACGATTACTCAAGTGTTAAATCTGCTTTCGTCAGTTTGACTAACAAATAGAATATTAAAAAGTCTTTTAGTATCAGTACATAAAGAAAGAGATGTTGTTTGTATTATAAAAAACTCAGGCCTAGTATTACATTGCGTAAATTTTTACTTTTACTTTTTTGTATCTTTGAGGAACTGATTACAATGTATTTTTTTACAAGCTGTTATTAAGTTTTACCTTTAAAAATATTTTAAATAAGTAGGTACTTTTATAACTAGGAAGTAACTAGGTATATATTTTTTCCACATTTCAGTTTACTATAGGAAAAACTCGTCGACATGTGCACCTAGCCCGTCCTAACCTACGGTGCACAGACTTGGTCACTCACAAAACAGCAACGGTCCAGATTAAAGGTTTGCGAAAGAGCCATAGAGCGCAGCATATTGGGTGTCAAATTGATTGATAAAGTTAGAAACACCACTCTGCGCTCCATGACAAAAGAGTGGAACATTACTTTTTTCCGGGATGAAAGATACCCTATGTCCTTTTCAGTACTTCTAACTATGTGTATGCGAATTTTCAAGAAGATTGGTTGAGTAGATAAAGCGGGAAGAGGTAATAAACAAACAAATATACAAACTCACTTTCGCATTTATAATATTAGTTGGGATTTTTTATGAATACAATAACATTTTTTAGTCGTAGGTTTCAGTTGTAATCACTAACGAGATGATGAAACCGGAAGCCGGAAAGCTAGTCGCACAAAAAGCCGATGCACATATAAATGCATCGCGAATATCGCGATAGATCGAAGGAAAGTGATTAAAATAATGTTTTTGAAACAACTACCAATGAGGCGTTAAATAGACTTTTATTAGATAACTTTAGGTGTTATTTTGTCGTTCCCACATATTTGCAATAAGTACAAATAAAGTATTTGCAAATCCGGAATATGGTTAATTGTAGACGTAGTGACTGTGACTTGCTTAATATTATACTTAAGCTATTTTGGAAATAAGTAAGACTTCTATCAAAAACAAACGAAAAAGTATGTAACATTGACACAAATTAATGTATTTACCTACCACAGGTTTTCATCAACTGCTGCTTGCGGCAAATGTTTGGCATTTTCTGGCCTGAAAAGATCTTCAACGAACGCCCTCGGCAGGCGTGCCGGGTAATGCCAATTGACAAGCAGATCATGCATCGCAAATGGACATGGCCCAGGAGCCCACGAACAACCGAGATAAGCTTAAAGTATACTCCTCAGGGCAAGCAGAAAGTAGGCCGACCACCAAGTCTGCTTGGTGGTGCACTATGGCAGCGGAAATGAACAGAATCAGGCTAACCTGGCCCGAAGTAAAGCGCGTAGCAAAAGAGCGATCGCGATGGCGAAAGACTATTGAATCCCTCTACCCCACCTGGGGGCCTTAGGACCTTAAGTAAGTCACCTGTCACTAATTACCACATAGGTCACTTACATAAAAGAATTAACAGATTTTTGCACGACATTTCGAGTGTTTCCAAATAAACCAATTTAAATTGGACCAAGAAGCGAGATAAAACTACGCCATTCCTTTGCCCGCGGCGCTGCGGTTACAATTTGATATAAAACTGGCCGGTGGCGAGTCGGTGATTGTGCAAAGGTTCTTTAAGACCAAACATTTAGTAGAAACATACACACATATTTACCGTCTTTATCTCTAATGGGACAGACATAGGGGAACTTTGCTGTAGCGTTATTTATTGACGGTTTTCAGTCAAATATGAGAGGCATACTTAGGGTCAGTTCACACCGAGAAGCGACGCGACGCGTCGTAGCGCGCACGTGAAAGAAATATAGAACTTGTTTACTAGGCAAAAAGAGTGAGAGCCCGCTGCGCCTCGCTATGCAGCGCTACGCAGCGTGGCAAAGCGGGCTGTTGCTGAAATTAGTATCTTTTTGCCTAGTAAGCGAGTTCTATATTTTATCCAGTGCGCGCTACGTCCCGTCGCGTCGCGTCTCGTTGTGAACTGACCCTAAGACTTCATTCTACACAAGATGTTGCAAAAAATTCTAAAAGGAGTGGAAGGAGGAAGATTTCTGTAGCGTTATAAGTACAAGGACTAACAAAATATACTGAAACTATTTTAAGGGTGGATTCAGTCCATGATACTGAACAACTTTCCCCAAGGAACATATACCGAAATTTGAAAAATAATTTTTGACCTCCCATACAAGTTGACCGATCAGCTGATCCGAGTTTGTAGGGAAATGAAAAAAATATTTTTCATATTTCGACATATGTTCCTTAGGGAAAGTTGTTCAGTATCATGGACTGAATCCATCCTTAAAATAGTTTCAGTATATTTTGTTAGACGTTATATATGGACGGATTTCACTGAGTGGCTTTACCAAGCCAGGGGAATATGTCGGTTATTGAATGGCTCGTTAATATAAGGGCTCGAGGGGACTACTGCTCTCACAAAACCACTAGAATGTAACTACTATAGTTATGAAGGATGTGACAGATGAAATGACGAAAAATAGAATAAAATGGAAGCGGCTGGAACGATTTATTTCTTACTAAGTAGGAGCAGTGCATGTTACAGGTTCGATACAGATCTCTAAAAATTGTAAACTGTACCAATTGATAAGAAGATTGCACAATGCACCTTTCACCGTTGTGCAACGATTGCACTGCAGGTGCATGTCGAGGTCAAAGCCCTGGTATCACTGTAACCGTATTACGTGGTGATCCAATGTCACAGATGTCATATTGTTACGCAGGTCTGGTCTGTTGTTGTTTCGAGACTGTGTCAAATTTAAAAATCAGGCTATTTTGGGATTTTTTTGTATTGATGCTCTACATAATTTATAAAATCTCAATATCTATTCTAAACAAGGCCATTATATATATACATAAAACTATTATTTGACGACCTCCGTGGCGTAGTGGCACAGACGACAGTAAATTCACTCCGGAGGTTCTGGTTTCGATCCTAGCTAAGGCAAGTTGGAAAATGACCTTTGTCACATTGTCCTGAATCTTGGGTGTTAATCTATATATGTATTTAATATAAAATATAGTATCGTTGAGCCAGTATCCCCATACAAGTTTAACCTTAGTTTGGGGCTATCTCAATCAGTGTGATTTGTTCTTATCTAGGTATTTATTTATTTATTATAGTCATAGTTTGATTCTATATTTATAGCTTTCCAATGGTACGACTGGGAAGATTTTTAACGAGCAACTTTTTAAAATCCAGTTGTCAGTAACATTTTCAGTTTGAACTTCTAACTGAATACGACAAAGCTAGCAACATTTAATTGATACTAAACAATAATTCACTTCCAATGTTTTCTGTCCGTAATGAAAAATGACTGGCGCAAATCCGTATCGATTACCAGGCTAATTAATTAAATTAACGAAATTATTACCTCAACGAAAGGCTGACTTCTGACCTCGCGTGTCGGCGTGCTGAGCGTGCTTGAAATTTGGAGCACGACTGATAACAATGCTACAATTAGTCTTGACAAGCACAGAGGTACGCGCCGATGAAATACTTAGTTGATTTATTAGATAGTTTGTATAAAATATTTTTTTTAACGTGGCGAATTTTCACATCGCAGTTAGGTAGTAATCGGTTTTGTGACGTTTATCTTATCACCTTCTGTAGCGAGCTGCACATGAGTGGTAAGTTGCAAGCACCGAAAGAAATTAGCTGACCTTTTTATTTTATCACCTTCTGTAGCGAGCTGCGCATGAGTGGTAAGTTGCAAGCACCGAAAAAAGTTAGCTGATCTTTTTATCTTTTCACCTTCTGTAGCGAGTTGCGCATGAGTGGTAAGTTGCAAGCACCGAAAGAAGTTAGCTGACCTTGATGGGTGTCCACAAATATAGCATCGTTGAGTTAGTATCCCATAACATAATTAAAATACTTACTTTGGGGCTAGCTCAATATGAGTGATTTGTCCCTTATATTTACAGACGATTGTTAAGACAAAACACAAGGGCCGTTTTTCCATACAAACGTAGTCCCCTGTTTCCTCCCTGGATAATGCCGGTAGAGTTATATTTCTTTTCCTAAATATCTATAGTATTAGCATGTCTCTATGTTTTCTTTTCTTTTTTATAAATTATTGATTAAAAGTGATATGAACGTTCAAAAACTTTCATAAATGGCCATATTTTCCGCTGTGTTCAAACATCCAGAAAACATATTTGACTAGATTATATAAAAAAATTAAAAGATAGGAACGCCGCTCAACTCTTTTTTAATTAGTAATGAGTACTTAAATTATTTAAGTTCTATGGAAGAAATCAGGGGACTACGAATCGTTGATTTTCTGTTCTTTTAATAGGTATTTTCAGTCCAAGCTGCAGTATGTCTCTATCGCACTTCCTCGTTTGTTGTTTGGGCACATCGCGATAGCAATAGATTTTACAAATACCTATTTTTCATTTCTCTAGCCCTTGGTGTTTCCTCTTATGGTCATGTCATGCCATTGTTCAGTTTTGAAAATCTGATTGCAGTATTTTTGTAGTAATTGGTTTAAGTTAAGTTAGCTAACTGTAGAGGCTTTCCAAAAAATATTTTTTTTGTTTTAACTTTATCAAAATATATTGACCCTAACATTTTACCAAAGACCGTCCAACGCTAATATTTATCAACCTTTCTGCTTCTAATCAGTCTTCTCGAAGGTAACAGTTTGGCACTAGCCCATGTACGAATGGGAGGCCAGCAGCTCACACTGAAATAGGCTAATAAAACAAATAAATAATCTGACCATTTTAGATCATTTTATGTCATGGTAGTTAGGTACCTACGAAAGAAGTGAAATAAGTCATAAATAAGTATTTTATTCAAAATATTTTTTTTTGTTTTTTTTTTTAATAAAAAATAAAATAAATTTTAAAATAAGGTTCAACTTAATATATTCATAAAGCTTATCCTGCATTCGAGGACTACCATGAAAGATATCTTCTTACAAGCTATTATCTATAGAATCCAGAAAGCACTGGTTTCCTCGCCTTCTATTTCTACTCATAATCTACACGAATTACTTCAAGTTCCTATTATGTGGACGTATCAAATGATTGCGAAGTGCATCGCAGTTTATTTGACAATAAAACGTTATTGCAAAAGCCATTCCATATCTTGAGTTACTTACAATGTTTCCAGTATTATAGAATCGTATGAAATAACATTTCTTTTATAGTAGATTTATTTCTTAGCCTTTGCCCATTGCCGCCCACGTTTTAGCGATAAAAAGTATTCTCTAAAGTGTCCCAGTTGACATTACTAGGATAAAATATTACTTTCTGTGAAATTTATGTGTAAAGCTTTTGTAAAAATATAAATAAAACTCATGTGGACTAAAAATACTTTGCAGAATTCATTCATAGAGCGTAAACTGTTAGACAGCCTAATAATTATAATTTTACTCAAACGATTACCAACAAAATAGCGGTCGAGTTTCATAAATAATAATTAGGTAGCTACGCATATCACAACAATAGACACATTTCGCTCCGACTACAGAAAAGTAGCCTTGACGCAACAAAAGCACTCGAGTCATCGACTCTAGCGTGCCGAATATAATCGATACTCAACTCGAACAAATATGTTGAATATGGTCGTGACGAAAACGACATTGACTGTATTGTCTTTGTTTCGCGTGCCCCGGATTTAGACGAATTTAGGTCCAAGAACTTTAATAGAAAAACTGTGGGCGTGTCAGATTATAGAAGGTTGTTATATTTTTGTCATATTTTGCGGTATAATTTTTTTTTATAGATTACAATTCTTGCGAAATTTAATTAGCGTGGTCGCAAAATTGCATGTTTTCGATTACCTATCCTCCTCCTCACTCCCACGGGTGTCATAAGAGGCGACTAAGGGAGAAATTAAAAAACGGGCAGCAGCGTCCTCTGTGTAACGACTTTATATTTTATTATTATTATATATATATTATTTATACCATCTACTGCGATCACCAACCCGCATGCCCAGCGTGGTGATTATGGGCTACTTTTGGACATGCCCCTAGTCCAGCAGTGGACTGATATATAGATTAGTAAAGACGAAGAAAATTTACCTATCGAATGCTCTGCCGACCTTTGCCACTTCAGTAAAATGCGCACCTATTTACCATTGAACTTGCGATTTCGAAATTGTCACGCTCATTGTCATCTTGAAAAGGTCACATACAGCATGAAAATTAGACGTGTAGTGATAAAATTAGATGTAATAAGATCATAGGGGTGTCGAAATCAACCTTATGTTCAATGAGGGTTGTGAAACTTTCGTTAAATAATTCTGTTAGCGCGTATTACCTGCGTTACGTCTCTTTTCATAAGTTCGATAATTGACCTCTCTACACAATGTCATGTTTGTTTCGATTGTTTTTGCCTTCGGTGCCTTCGGGTCGATGTCAGTGTAAGTGAACCTATTAATTATGTAATTACTTTGTTTATCATTAACCGTGTTATTAGTTGTGGTCTTGAGGTTGCGTGCTCCAAAATTTTCTTGCTCGTTACAAATGGTGATCATTTCCGAAACACATTCACGACAAGAATAATTTTAGAGCATTTTAATTACACTATTTTTCAGTTTCATGGTCGAATAGGTAATTTTAGCGCATAGAGCGTAACAAATAATAAATTAAAGCTAAAAAATGTCTATGTCACTCAATAACTTAGTATATTTATTAAAGCTCTTGACTTCCTACGTGGTCCAGTGGTCAAGGCGTTTACCTTGTGATCTGATAGGATATTGCAGGCTTGAATCACCTGATTATCCGAAAAGAAAGATGATTCCGTGTTTCGGAAGGCACGCGTAAAGCTGTGGGTCCCCAAGGGCATCTAGCGTTTGTTTAAACCTATCCTAGGATTGGTTCTGGTCTATCCTTTGGGTTGCGGAGGTCAGACGGCAGTTGCTCAGTGTAAACACCAGTAACCTCGTCAAATCACCTAGTTAGCGGACCCCGCCCCGGGCTCTGAAGCGTAATCGCTGAGGATGCAACCGGGTATACGCTCGGATGATGATGACTTATTTAGTAAAGCTCTCATGTGCTTCGAAATTGTTCCCCCGCCTAAGTTATAACACCCAAATATCTCTTTTGCCCCCGGCCTTGGGTTGTGTAGATAAGAATTTATTTATAAAGTTGGTAAAAAAAACGAAAAACCGATCAAGTGCGAGACGAACTCGTACATGAAGGGTTCCGTACCTTCGTACAATGTTATTAAACGCTAAAGAACACGTTTCTTGTATGACGACCCCCTTTAATTTTTAACTTTATCTTATTTTTAGTAATTATTTGTTCGCTACAGTAATACATAACCGGTGAAAAATTTAAGTGTTTCGCTATTACGGTTCAAGAGACAACGGAGACAGACAACACGGAGTCTCAGTAATAGGGTCCCGTTGGTACCCTTTGGGTACGAAACCCTAAAAAGTTACATTAACTTTATTGCGCAGAGTTGTTGGAAAAGTGGATTTGGTATTTGAATGAAACATCTAAATGAACCATTTTTTATTCGGAGTATTATCAATTACAATGGCGACCACTTAATTTGGGCGAGACAATGGCCCATACAGCGTGAGATGAGACGGTAATTAGAAACGATTTTACCTAGCTCCACTGTTCAACGTCATACAACTTTATTCTCTGGAGAAATAGTGAATTCCTGGTTTGTTTGTTTGACATGTCTGTAAGTAGGCAAAGCTCGTATCATCTCCTTAAGCTTCATAAAGGCTTCTGACATAGCTTGTTGACTACCATCGAATGATGAGCCTAGACAAACACACAAAACACACTACAAAACACAATATTAATGTTATTTTCGTATTCGAGTGTGTGTGATTTTTTGAGCTACCTACCTAAAAGCATATTATCGCTAGATGACAGTCTGGCGTAGCTCAATGACTGTTATTTATCAACAACATTCATTATTTTACATCAGTGTGTAGGTCTTCTCGCGATGTTTTCCTTCAGCGGAAGCAAGTTGAAAATGACCGTACATAAACAAACTTAGAGAAAAACATATGAGAGTGGAAACGTTCCCCGAACATTGCTAAAGTGTACAGCGTTGGATTTCTATTGTTATTGTGTCAATATATATGTTTTTTTGTATTATGCAGCGGTTTCCCATATTCGTGTGTAACGCTGTACTGTGAGGTAACGCCGAAGAATAGGGTATTATCAAATGTTTGTAATAGCGATTGGTGGCGAAATCGCACTTGAAACGGCTAATTTGCGATTGTGAAGTAATTAGACTGGCTTGTTGGAGAAATCACGCGAATTTTGGCTTTGATACGAATTGTGCATAAAGGTTTTGAACTGGCTGGTTAGTGCTACTACTCATGAAACACCTTTCACGGTTGCATCCTTAGCTTTGCTGCTTTGTAGCCCGGGGTGCGTTTTTCTAGCTGGCAATAATATTAGTAAGTATTGTTATGGGCAATGTTTGATGGCGATGAGTATAAGAGAGAATAAGAGTAAGTGTGCTGTCCTGCACACTTACGTAGTGGGTGGTAGTGGGTAAATCTGTAATACGATCTTGTTAAGTGTTAGAAATAAATTTAAAGTTTGTAATTAAAAAAACAAAGGAGAGGAAAGAAAATATATTTTATTGAACTTTATTGATATTAATATTGACTAAAAAACTCATTTAGGTACTGTTAATTACTTATTGACCAAGTGAGCGAAGCGAACCCAGGTCGCCATTTTAGCTTCGGCAAAAATTCTTTCGTGTGTCCAAATTCCAGATTTCCGGTTGTAGGTAGTTTTCATTTCGAAAAATATTCAAAAATGACATAAATGTTTTTTGTTAACTTTTTTGTCTGAACAACTTGTCCATCCCATAAACTTCAAGGGGTCAGTATGTGATGGGCTATGCAAGGACAGACTAGCGAGTTCTACAGCTCACAGAGCCCCTAGTAATTATACCTAATGCTCTATCGAAAACAGTATGCAATCCAGAAAACAGTTTACACTGTTACATTATACTTATTCAATTGTATTTCAATTTAATCTCTTTCTCAAACAATTTATCGCAAAATTGTTTTATTAGAAATCGTTACTTAATCTTAACTAAATCCCAAATCATGATCTTTGACAATAAAGAAAAACAATAATCGGAGGCAACAATCGATTACGTAAACTAGAGCACGAATCGATTCCGCAAATTTGTCCGAATACTCGAAATAAGATGTTCTTCGCCTGTTATACAACGGTTGTAAAAAAAAATAACAATGAGGCAGTGTCTGGCTCGTTACGTCCGGTTGGAGAGGAAATCTAGTCATTACTGTTTAATTTTGTACAGACAACAAGTTAGGTAATGCAATGGAGTTGTTTATAAACAATCAATAATTTATCACTCATTCAAGATTTCGTAAATGAAGAAAATACTTATACCACATGAATAAAATTAAGGGAGTTAAGAATCCCCTTACCCAAGACTTTCCCATACAAACGTAGTCTACGTTTTATTTTGAAACGACATGTCAGATTTCGGTAAAAATTTGTAACTTTAAAGAAATTGCATATATTACGTATATGCAATTTCTAGTATAACCCTGGGTTATAATTGGTTTTCACAGTCAAAATAAGAACATGAAAGAAAATATATGAGTGTAAAAGTTTTCCATACTAATGGTCAAAAATGATATAATACACTATATTCTCTTTCAAGTTATTTAAAGTTAAATTTTTTTACCGAAATCTGACATGTCGTTTCAAAATAAAACGTAGACTACGTTTGCATGGGAAACTGACTCTGTCTAGGGTAAGGCGACTCTTAAGGTACAAAATTATCATCAAGGAGCCTACCCGTGTGATGTATTGAATTCCCCTATACGTCCAGTGCACCCTAGGCAGTCTGCGAGGACAGTCTAGTTGGTAAAGCAGATTGGCTAATCCTTTCGGTTAATAGCCAATCGACTCGAAATCATGAAATCATTTATGGAAAAAATACAATGTTTTCCTATATTATTCAAATTATAATATTTCTTAAGACCAGTTTGGAGTATAAAAACATCAACGGGACGGACACTAAAAACAAAGTAGTCTTATCCTTCCCAGTATATATTATACAACAAGTATAATATTTATTTACCCAAAACTGATTTGATGCAAGTATTCGGTCGGTTCTTACAACTGCCTCTCTCTCCTACTTCCTGTCTGCGAATATTTCTTACACTCCTCTATACCTACTACCTAACAGTCGCAACAGATTTCTGGAGCCATGAGAGTGGTATTACGAGGTTCGGCATCGCCATACTCAAATAACTGAGGTCGGAACACGTATCTTTGGTCTGTAAGCGTGATGATGCACTTCCCAAGGTAGATCTCATTCATACGCTCTTGCAGCGTAATTGCTATCTGAGCGGACTCAGAACAGAACAGTTGGAGTATTAAACATAACTGGTCTCGCAAATTTACAATATATTCGTATAATAACAATAATAATATATGATGTCGTGTTGTACAGCGCAGTAATACAGCTGGCAGATGAGAGAGACAAATGGAAGAGAATTCATACTCCACCGAGAAGAGCTCTTATATATAACGTCTAACAAAATATACTGAAACTATTTTAAGGGTGAATTCAGTCCATGATACTGAACAACTTTCCCCAAGGAACATATATCGAAATATGAAAAATATTTTTTGGCTTTTCATAGAAACTCGGATCAGCTGATCGGTCAACTTGTATGGGAGGCCAAAAATTATTTTTCATATTTCGATATATGTTCCTTGGGGAAAGTTGTTCAGTATCATGGACTGAATCCACCCTTAAAATAGTTTCAGTATATTTTGTTAGACCCTGTATAGATAGATATATATAATAAGAATCTTTCAACAATGCACAACTAATGCATAGCTCAAGGGTACCTAGGTACCAACCGTTTCGCCTTTAGCACCGACATAGATTGCAGATAGACGTATTTCATACCAAATTTATGTAGGATTATTTAATATTTACGATTAATACAAGCATTGCTGTGCTAGCTCTAAATAAGTAGGGTGAGTATAATTATTAGTGTGTGTAGGTACCTATTGTTGCTGGCGGCATTTAATCCCACAATATAGCTGTGTTTTGTTATAAATTCGATGTATCTTGTAATGTTTACGATTTTGCGATTATTATCGCATTAAATATGCAAAATTTATAGCGTGTCACGTCACGACAACGTCATCAAAACGTCGAGATATATGTTATATCGTTGTTACTATATTTACGTAAGTATTTCGTCATCTACTTAGGTAATTTAGAAACAAATAAGTTTAGAACAGAACCGAAGGCAGAGCATCTGGTGCAGTTCAAGTGGCTCGTAACTTGAATAGTTTTATTAGTATTCAGTCAACAGTAAAATATTCAATGATATAGCGAAATTGCAACGAATATGCAGTTGATTGAAAAACATTTGTCAAATCACACCAAAACAACTGTTACTATTGCAAACTTTGCGGATACTAAGTATATCCAATTCTCCATAGTATAACTCACTTATAATGATAATTCTCGTCTTAACGGTAACAAAGTAGACAGAGCGCAGGGCCCAAAGGCCACACTTAGCGTGATGGTGCGCGTGAAGATGGACATAGTTAAGGGTTGCTTGCTAGCCACATTGCCCTTCAGAATCTCTTTGATTCGCTCGATCGGCTTTTACGCCAAGAAGAGAAGCTGGTACATTCTACGTTTTTTCTTTTCTTCCATATCAGCATGGACTCCTTTAGCCCTTTGCCAGTAGCGTTTACAATAATCTTAGGTTTTAGCAAAGAGTAGTGCAAATTCGATTTCGCAGCATTCGCGCCGACAAAGACTTGTAAGGTCATTTCGTGCATTGAAAATATAAAACGATTATAATAGAAAAGTATGCCAGCCATGTCCGCCGGCAATCTAGGTTATTCGGAACCGAGACAAGAATAAATCTATGTACAGAAGGATAAGATAAAGTAAGCAGGCGACCGACACTGAACGGACTTGACTATTTTTAGGGTTCCGTACCTCAAAAGGAAAAAACGGAACCCTTATAGGATCACTTTGTTGTCCGTCTGTCCGTCCGTCCGTCCGTCTGTCCGTCCGTCCGTCCGTCTGTCAAGACCCTTTTTCTCAGGAACGCGTGGAGGTATGAAGCTGAACTTTATATCAATTACTCAGGTCTACTGTCCCTTGAAGCTGTGAAAAAATCAAACTTCTAAGCCAACGCAATCAAAAGATACAGCCGTTTATGCCGCAAATTTTCGACACTTGCAAGGGAATCAAAACCTACAGGGTGCTTCCCGTGAACTCAGAATCTTGAAATTTGGTACGAAGCAACGTCTTATAGCATAGATAAAGGAAAAATTACGAAAACCATAAATTTTTAGTTACATCACATAATATATTTTTTTTAAATAATTTTAAACTTACTACCCATTTCCTCATAAACGCGTAGAGGTATTAAATTGAAATTCATACCAAATACTAAACCTTGCAGGTTTGTACGGTACCCTCGGTGCGCGAGTCCGACTCGCACTTGGCCGGTTTTTTTCTTTCTTATTTACACTCCACATCAGCCCTAGAGTTAAGGGAGGATTTGCCCAAAATCACCACGTGTCATCTTTAGCTATGTGTGTGCTTCGGAGCTCGGGGTAGACTTTCTAAAGTCAATTTTTTTAAATTTTGTTTAGTGCAGAAGCTACAAACTACTAGCGTTTCGGAACGACCACTACTGGAAAGATGCGCCGAAAGAAACTCAAGAAATAGGGTGGGTTATTTCTGGCTCTCTTCTCCACTTTGTCATGGTTCCCGGAACCCTCGTTTTGTGACCTTTGGCACACATGTTATGAGAGTTTCTTGAGTTTAAAGGCAGTATTGCCAGATATTTGTTTCCTTCGACAAGGCATCCCATATAAAATTTCTGTACCATTTTAGACAATTTCACGATTTTTGTATAGTGAGACCTTGTCCCAAAAATATGGCTACTGTTCCGTCTCTTCGTTTCTTTGCAACAAAGCTCGTGCGTGCTACAAGTTAGAATATTACGTTTTGCAGTCGCCCTGGGGTATGTTATGTCCGTTTCATTTTTTGCACCTAAAAAGGACGCGTATTAACAAATCCATAAGATATTTTGTTTACAACATTGTAGTACGATTTATCTGTGTGAGCCACCTTATGTTGTAAACACAATTCTCGTTGCATATATATATGTAGATGTTTCCAGCAAATATATCTTACTAGCTAATTGCTTCGGCGTATGATCTCGTGTCCAAGGTCACAAATGACAACATATAGGTACCAAGTCTAAGTCATATTCAGTGGTTATAATGTACAGATTCACTCAGTTTTGATTAAAAGAGCATTCCGTGAAATCCTTTCAATTAATTTTTGAGCATGTGAGAACCGTCATTATTTTTAAAGAATAAATATATATATATATATAAATTATTTAAAAAGCAATACACATCGTAGATATTTTGAAATGTAAGTAATAAGAGGCCAAATAGATCCTATTAGCAATAATTAAGTCACATATTGATAACATTCTTCATAATTAGATCCGGAACCAGTTAGAGGTCGCACAGAAGGATATGTTTGTAGGAGTTTGAAATGTGGAAATTGTGTAAAAATGATTGAATTCTAATGTATGAATTTTACACACATAATCAGTTTAGGTTTAAACAATACTTAGACATGATTATATATTACTTAATTTGTGACACTGTGATGTTTTCAAAACTCCTATTTAGTTGTAAAATTAATTAATTTTTGACGTAGCACTAATTATGATCTTATGTGAATACCTCATGTTAATGAGATAAGCCGAATAAGTATAGGTCTCTTTAAATTGGATTGTTATAAAATCAAAAAATCAGACATGATGAAAAACATCTAGAATAACTGAAATCTAAATAAAAAAGGCATGTTTTTTCTTAAACTCATTCCAATAAAGTAACCTTCATGCATAAATAATGTGCATAATATTTTTTTCAATAAGATAATCAATATACTCGTCGTTAGTCTAATTAATCAATAATCACGCATTAAAATTGGTTAGATGTGATTCTTTCAATAAAGAAATACTAATGAGAATGCATAAAGTAAATATAGGTGTTAATTAGTCGTAATATATACTAATTTCCTGTTGCTAAGGTGAAGGTTTTGCGAATACGCGACTCTGACACGGGTTGGCTTGGTGAACGGTAGCCTTGGCTGTGTCACCCGACCAAATGCAGTTGTAGACCAGTCATTAAGAGTACTTTCTGCTTTGCGCGACTTTTTTAGTCAGCGAGATATATATTTGTTAGTTGATTCATAAATAATTTGTAGAAGTAAAATCTTTAGTAGGTAGGTACTTAGCCTATATTTTTGTCATAGATAGAGGGATAATTAATAATATCGCCGCATATTTTTTCTATGGTTGACTAGGAGAAAATACTCTTAGCATTAAGCCCGCCATTTGTTAAAAGTATATTTTTACTTTGGAACAATAACGTTTGATAAATAACCCGGACCTTTCGAAGCACAAAGGACAACTGCATTTCAGCCCACACTCAGCGAAGTTTGATAGAACGCGAACATTTTCCAGCGGCAGCTTGGTTTATAATATAGTATACAATAAGTACGGAAATCAACAACTTATCGTCTCCATAAAACTGTAAAATTAGGGTTGCAATTATAACTTTTAGATACCAAGTAGCGAGACTAAACTTGTAAGCCAAACTATACATACATACATATATACTATATCCTCTGTTCCCCACAGGGTTGGCAGAGCCTACATGGACCTCCACTTGCATTGATCCTGACAGACTTCTTTCTTTCGCTTCATTTGCATTCATTTATGAACATTGACCCCCGGTTTTCAAATATATATTTTGTATGTGTTTCTGGGTAATTTTATATTGTTTTTTTTTGTGTCGAATAACAATGGCGAATTACTTATTCTGATAATCTATACGACTATGCGCAAGGCGATTAATCGGTATTCGACTATTCTCTATACAACTATTCGTGGCAACTCTACCAACGACACGAATTAATTCTTAGATAATGTAGGCAGTTTAGTGTTGTAAAGACAAAAAGCCGGTTTAATAGTATATCACAGGTACATGAGAAGGCCATACATTATCAGTAGTGCATTTATCGTTTATCAATCATCGACTCAAGCGGTCGCAAATGTCAAGGCTCTTAGCCATTAAACTGGACTTGTCTTTTAATAAGTATTGTAAAATGATCTGTCACTGATTTTAAACATTAGCCCCCTAATTAATAATAATTTACAAATATTTGCTAAACCTGTTTTATCTTATTTTTGCATTGTCAAGTATTGGAAAGAGTGATAGGGACAAAACATATTTTAACTAAAATAGGTTAACAAACGTTTGTAATTTTTTATGAATAAGGATATTAGATAGAAATCATAATAATGCTGTAAGACTGCTAATCGGTATTGGCTCAATATATAATAAAAGAGAAGGAGATACTCTAATATAACGGTCTAGTAATAATATATTCGTATTGGTTGCTGTAATATAAAACCATCTAGCTTAGCTTATTTTGTATTTTTATTTCTCTTAATAAAGTATCTTGAATTTTTTTCCCTCAATTTAATATTTTTTTTTATTAATTAAATTTCTTTATAGGCACGCATCCATCTCATTTTCATCTCCAGAATGTGTGAAATATGTTTTATCGAGCTTCGCCTGATAAAAACACTACAAAAAGATGTACTACAAAATTAAACCTAGCTACCAAAACTCTAAATATAAATATTAATAAATATATACGGACAAATACTTCAAACCCTCTTTATAAATGCAATGGTACAGAGAAAAGTTAAGATTCCTGTGCAACCTCACGTAGCGCGGTGGCACAGGTATCTTAACTTTCCTCCGTACTTATCTCAAAAAAATATTGTTTTCGATTTTAATCATAATTTGCCACCATTTCCACATTGTTCTTTTATTATTGAAATGCAGGTATTAAAGTGTATATAATACATGTATGTAGAGTTAAATCTACACTAATATTATAAAGAGGAAAGATTTGTACCTATTTTTGTATGTTTGTAATGAATAGGCTCAAAAATACTGGGCCGATTTAAAAAATTCTTTCACCGTTGGAAAGCTACACTATTCCCGAGTGACATAGGCTATGTGTGTACCACGGGCGAAGCCGGGGTGGACTGCTAGTATAGTATAAAACGAACTAAATACATAGTATTAGTTCCCACTCATAGCATTTTTCTCGTCATGAGAAGGGAATGGTAGTTCTACGAATACTCAACTTGGTTATTACAGTAATAAGTACTTAAATGTAACACTAATACTGCTAAGTAATAATAGCAAATACGGCTGTCCGTTCCCACAGTCGCAATTTAAATTAATTTGAATATAAAGGTCGCGCAAATATATACCAATTGTATGATTAAGCTTTAAGATAGTGATTCAATTGCCAAGTCGCGGTGTCTGGGGAACAAATCTTTGGTCACGTACGCATTTATTAGTTTAAATTGGGTGAACAGATCACATTTTAGTGTCGACTCTGTATTTTATTTAAATAAAGAACTGGAGCCTTGTTTTTGAAATAGGGAGACTAAACGATTTCCATGAATAAATCATCTATATGATATCGATTGCAAACAATTTAAAAAGTTCATTGAAAAAAGGGTAGGTAGACTTAAATATAAATAAACCGGTCAAATGCGAGTTAAACTCGCGTGTAGACGATATAGTACACAAAACTATTTTTGAAATGTCTATTTCCTCCCAATATTTGAAATTCATTTATTTAATGTTCTACGTATATCTTTGGGTCACTGACTTACATAGTTATGTACTAAATTTCAACTCAATCGGTCCAGTAGTTTCATAGCAAATTGGCTGTGACATACGGACGGACAGACAAATGAGTGATCCTGTAAGGGTTCCGTATTTATCTTTGGAGGTACAGAACCCTAAAAATATAAAATCTAAATACTCCATTCAATAAGTGGACCCCGAAAAAAAACATTCACATGGTGTGACAAAACTACTGCCTACAACAGGATTTTTGCCACCGGATTTCCGACCAATTCGTTATGAAGTGATCCATATTCGCTTCCTGTTGCTTCAATAAAATATACTTACATGAAATCGAATCGTTTCCTTGACAAATATTTCCTCTTGGTACTTGCTAAGTGTTTAAGATTACATAAATGTACGATTAAGTATTTACTTTAATTGCTTTTTATGTGTTCAACTAAAAATAAAATATTTGCTCAAGAAAAACATTCTTCTTCTTCTCGAGCCGAAAGACTATTTATTAACTTAAATAAAACAAATTTGACCAGAAAACATTTAAAAAAGATATTAAAACTTGGATTGCAAGTATACAAAGTAAAATGAGTTTTTCTATTAATAATCATAAACTTAGTCAATTTCAGCATTAATATAAAAAAATACGAGGAAAACAGAAATTAGATTTTTATATGTAACAGATTTGTGTATGTAACAGCGATAAAAGTTGAATATTCGGATATCGCACATCTTTTTTCTGCAGTAAAAAAAATAAATAAAATGGGCGAATAATAATTTATTCGCTGGATACCTGAGGATGGTCGTCGTCGTAGAGGAAGGCCGAGAAAAGTAGTTGGTCAGCAATGGCAGTGGACATTGGACCAGGGACGCATGGAGGGAAATGTGAAAGACCTTTGCCCAGCAGTGGGACGAAATAGGTTATTAAGGTGAAGATATAGGCAAATGGCCTTGAAGTGGCGCCCTCATTTGAAATAAATTGTTAACTCGTAAATATGCAGATATTTTTACATATTGCTCGTCGCCATGCACTAGATAGCCCTTTAAATTATTTTATGAACCACCGTTGAAAGTATTTACATTAGTCCGTCTAGCTTTAAAACTTGCCTCCGCCAAAAGTGGCCACGGCAAGTTTTAAAGCTAGACGGATCACCAATAATAGTTTCAACGGCAGTTCATAAAATAATTTAAAGGGCTATCTAGTGCATGACGAAGAGCAATATGGAAATTATCACCATATTTACGAGTTAACAATTTATTTCACACTTCAAGGCCATTTGCCTATATCTTCACCTTAAAAAAATCCTCTTTTGACTAGATTTACCTACCATTGTTACTTTATTCCGTTAATATTACAAGTCATCGCTAAACACAACGTCGAGTTTGGTAATTAACACAGAATAAGAACATTTCAGATTTCTCAATACGAAAAACACAATCGATCAATCGGGGGTCGGGTCAGAATCGATTATTGTTAACAATCCATTATGATAACGTCTGTACGTTATATATTGGTCGAAGTTGCTGGGCGAGTTGAGTTTAGAGTGGATGGATGTCACGCATATGAACAAGAAGATGAACAATGTGTATTCATACGTTATACTTAAACAGTTGTGAATAATTATTAAAAATTAAATGCGTTTCAATTTTGTATGAGATAAAACCACGGATAAAACGGTACTTTTCTCTTATTGTTGAAGTTTAAAAGAATAATTTTGAGTAAAATTTTAAAATTATTGATAATTCTATAATGATAAGGTTATGATTAATTACTTCACTTGTGTGATTCTCGTGAAATTTTGTGAGCAGGTTCGATAACTAGGTATAAAAAATTTTTGTCGAGCCAGTTTTTAATATGGGGTTGAAAACGTATAAAATATCATATTTCAACCATTTCGACATATATTCAAAAATGTCATAAAACTTTTATGTTACCCTTATAAAGACGCAACTTTTTTGCAAAAACTTTCTCATCCGATAAACTTCAAGGGGTCAGTATGTGAGGGGCTATGCAAAGACCACAGACCATGGATCAAGATAGACACAGCCTCTTTATGAATTTGCGTGTCGATCTGAAGTCAAATTGACTTCATTTAGGATCGTCACTTTTAGTCCGTGTATGTCAATTCATTAGATCGGACATTCATTCTATACTGTAAAGTACCCAAATCTGCCATTTTGAGCCGTAGAAACTCGTCGAAAAACGTTGGAGGAAGTAATTTAGTTTAAAAGTTTACTTTCGTTTGTAAGTGAATTTCTTATCAAATATTTGTATGAAAATTAGGACGCCAGGTATTCATAAATTGAAGGACTTTCTTTATCTATTAATACCTATATACAGATCTGTGGCAAAAACAGACTCGCGAGGTCTACAGTTCGTAGAGCTACTAGTGGTAAAATTCAATCGCTCAATCTGAACCTTGTGTTATGAAAGTTCACAAACAATATAGTCGATATTGGTCCATTCGACCGAGCCCTGCTATGGAAAAGGTGTCGAAACAGCGCGAAATTTCATTGCGTTCTGCGACAGTTTACAACATGACATTGCACATGTTAATTATTTTTAAAGTTTTTATCGCAGATTCAAATCGACAACTGGCATACTTATATTTAATTGCATTATTTTATAGAGGTCATCGTTATAAGTTAAAATACGAGTATTTGTTTTGTGATTTTACTGACTGATGTTAACGATTGTATCATAGTTTCTTCCAAATTTAATATCATTTATTTACAACAACAGGCTTGGGCAAAAGGTTACAAAGTTTCATCAGCAAGAAGCTTCGTCCAAAAGTGTACAAAAGTAACATAGTTGTAACGAAAAGAATGTTCAAAATCGGTTCTAAACCGGAGGAGTTATGGGGAATTATCATTATAACTAAATGGGGATCATACATAAAAAAAAACAAACAAATTCGAATTGAGAAGCTCCCTCTTTTATGAATTCGCTTTAAAAAAACAAGTAAGTACTTATTTAAAAATATTATTAAAAACAAGTTTGTATCTAAAACAATAAAAAGTACTCCTTAAGACGAATCAATTGAGTCCAAACTCGGTGTGGTTATGTTGTTTTATCAGAGAGGCCATGGCCACCTTCCAGCTTCATCATGAGGTCAGGTCATTTGTACCATAATATTGCATTGTCACCCAACTTACTTTTAACTTTCAATTCAATCGAATACTGGGAAGTAAGTCTAATTTAGCTTGCAAGATGTGATTAGGGACACAGACAACGGGACAAGTCAAACAAAATAAAAGGTTCTATTTTTTTACTGCATTTCAGATGAATTTTTTTTAGTCTTTTGTCACGTGTTATTCACGTACACGCTTCCTGAGCGTATCTGTCTTTTTGTTTGGCCGCACTCTATTAACTCTGAAACTACGAGGCCATTTTTGATTCGGGTTTCACTAACATACAGAGCATTTTTCCGGAAAGGTTTGTATGTCTAATATGAGAACATAACCGCGTGAAACCGGGGCGGGCCGCTAGTTCTACATATTAATGGGAATTATCATACATCGCGCAAAGCAACCACGATCACCACATTTAAGTCTTTGTCCATCAGTGGGCGAGTGTGGGCTGGTTATAATAGTAATTATGTAATTTTAGTGACCCGAATGACTAAACGGACGGTAAATTTAAATAATAAGTACAACTTAACCCTGAAGTAGGCAGATTTAATATCATTTTATGCAAGCGTTTACGTATGAAAAATTTATTTAGGCGGATCATGAATTTTTCGTGGTCTAGTGCTGCCCCCATTTAAAATAAATTATTTGGAAAGAAACGAAGGTATCATTTACAATGTTGTTCTAGTAAGCCTAGATATTCCATTAAACTATTTTATGAACTACTGTTTACAGTTTAAAGTAAGAACGTGAAGCTTTTCTTCGCACATTTGCCAAAAGTGGCCGTTTTTGCAATCAGAAATCAGATCACTCGTTGCGACAGGTTACTAACTCATTGCTTTTAATCAAACGAATTCCGAGATTAACCCTCATTTCGTTGATTGATTTCTACAATCTCACCCGCAGGAGAGGCACTTTGTACATTCTATGTTTTTTTCTTAGTTCCCAGACCAGTATGTAAGTCCAGTAAAAATATAGCTCAATCATTTCAAAACCATAATATATCCGCTAACATCATTTTTTATTTTATATCTATAGCATTTAACAAAAAAAAGTACCGTAAATTAACGTCCAACTTTGGCCATCTAAACCGCCAGCCAACACATACTCGTAGAAGCCTTCTGAATCATTGGAAATTGGCTTGACATTCGCATTCTCTACGGCAATTATCTAGATATATGATATATTAACGTTCCTATTTTGATTACTGCAGGTATAATAATTCACCTTTTTGGGTGACGTAAACGCCTATTTCCTATACCAAATAGTTTTGGTATGTCAGGCTATTTTATACGAGTAGGTAGTCCAAAAGCATATTACGACAAACTTTGTTGTCCTTTACTTTTTTGTTTACTGTTGACCTTTAAAATAATAGGTGTTGGTCAGTGTGTGAAAAGGATAACAATAGGAAGTATTCAGACCATTATTCTCTAGTGTTATCTATAACTTAAATGCCAAGTCGCGGATTTGATCTGATTTTCTATACAATACATTTCCTTATGTCAGTCAAGTTCTCAGGTACATGCGTTAGTACTTATACTATAAGTACGTTGAAGCGATAATTGTAATTTTCAACCAATTGTTATGTTAATGTGTGTATAAAAATAAATAGCTTTTTTATCACTATTGTTTCAATCTACATGTCAAGATGTTACATTTTATATGCTTCAGTGAATACCATATCAGATAATGAGCTGTTTGTATAAGGACACCACATAAACTGTGTCCACCTACTAGGGGCATTAACTGGTGCTTCATTAAGGAAAAATGCCTTGTTCTCCAGATTTGGCTGAGAGAAATATGTGTGTTTATTCCTTAGTTCATTACCATTGAACTTACATTCAGAAAGCAATGTCTGTTGTGAAAATATTTATTATTATGTTATAGGACGGCCAACGAGCAAGCTGGTCACCGCTGCCCATGGACAATTGCAACACCAGGATGTAACAAGAGCGTTACAGGCCTTTCAGGGCCCTCCCTAGAGGGGGGAGGGGGAGACG
This sequence comes from Acrobasis repandana, assembly GCA_963576875.1. NCBI lineage: Eukaryota > Metazoa > Arthropoda > Insecta > Lepidoptera > Pyralidae > Acrobasis > Acrobasis repandana. The sequence continues at coordinate 19,294,667 of OY756215.1, forward strand.
GGGCTCCGGCTCTCTCACTCACCGAACGAAGCATAGTAGCGGTGAAGCTACTACTTAGACGTCGATTTTCTGTGAGAGTGTGGTACTTCCCCGGACGAGCCGGCCCATTCATGCTACTAGCAAAACAGAGTTTTGCCGGTAGCATGGCTCTACCACAAATAAGATTTATTATTGATTGTTTTATTTATTATTAATTATTGACTAGTCTGGTAAAATTCTGTGCAAGTTCTGTATTTTGTAAGAGAGTATTGTCGAAATTATTATGATATTTGATTTATCAACTTATTGTTTTTAAGCTAACTTCTATTTTTGGTACCAGTATCAGCTGAAAATCAGCGCTGAGGTTCCTAAACCACAGCACGAAGCTGAGCTGGCCGCCTTTTCGGCATTCATTACGTATAGTCTAGTATGTAATGTAAGTAATATTCTGTGAACTGCTTGCCGAATAAAGATTTTCTCTTTCTTTCTTTTAGATAATAATTTCATATTTGATAATTATTTATATTCATTTAGGCCACAAGACTTGAGTCTTTGTAATCTCCAATTTTATATAAATTAATTGACTGACATGTAGCAGGCCTGTGTCACTCTCCGTTTAGGTATCGAAAATGTACCTACATTATTCCCCTCCGGGTGGTAAATTCAGTTATACGAATCGTTTGCCCAGAGTAATAAGAATTAAATTGGCTGTCTAGGTATCTATACGAAAAGGTGCTGAGTTCTGACGTGAGCTAAATTAAACCATATCGCTAGCCACATTGAGTAGATATTTCTTTGAATTTCTTTGCTAAGTGAGACTTTTGTACGTTAATATTATTTATTCTGTGCATGTAGTCCGTAACTTGTATAAACTATAAAGTGATACCTGATTATTGGTGTTATGGTGTTACCTTGAAATACCGAATAATATTCTGTGTAAAAATAAATAAAGCTTTTAGTATAGGAAATTAAAAAGCATAAACCATAAAGCATTGTGGAATCCTTCGTTTCGCTCTGGATTCAAAGTAGCGCCCTCGCCTTAAAACTATTACCTTTACACCTTGTAGCACAATCTACTATTTGATCCTGCGTTTTGAAAAATGTGTCAAAAGAAAAGGATGTTAGGATGGTTTGGACATGTAGAAAGGATGGATAAATAAATAAATATATAGGGGCAAATCACACTGATTAAGCTAGCCCCAAAGTAAGTTTTAAACTTGTGTTATGGGATACTAACTTAACGATACTATATTTTAAATGAAAAGAGATTAACAAGAAATATCTATCAGACAAACAGAACAGGGTCAGCCTCGGGTAACATACTGCGATCAGATTACAGGCAGACGTTCTGAAAAAAGGAGAGTTAAGAAGTACCCGTAACCGAAGGGCATGTATGAAGAGATAAATGAGTGTAGATGAAGCGAAAGGATCGTAGCAAGTGGAGGTTCTTATCTTGGCCTATCCCTGCGGGAAATAGACGTGATAGCATGTATGCTTGTATGTAATACGCGATAAGGAATACCTAGGTACATATTAAATAATAAGTTCATATTAATCATAATACTCATGCATAATATTAATGCCCCGAGGAAGGTATTTAAGACCTATAACATAAATAATAGCTTTTGGCATTGCTCCCACAAAAAGATTCCTTGACTACTGACATTTGATTTTTGTATACAATTATGATATTACATTTATAAGACGTATTTAATCATCAATATAATCCATTAAAGGTAATAGCCACTAATGAAGACCACTTGTAAGTACCTACATTAGAGGTTGCTTCGGGGTCATCATGATTTGTGCCATACAGATATATGTGTCTTAGAATTATATATTTATATGAGAAAAGCAGATCTAGACTTGCATATATTTTTATTTATCTCTTGATCGCACTACCTTTTATTTTTTAGTACAATTTCTGACAAGCAAATGTAGCCTGTAACATATTGCCTTGGCGATAAGGTCGTCTTTGTATACCTATACTGTAAATACAATAATTGTTTTTAGTGAAATCGATTGTTTACTTACTATACGTACTTACATTTAGAAAGGAAGAAAAATTGTTTCATCATCAGGTCTTTTTTGCCTCCACTTCAGGAAAACGACCCTCTCTGCTCTGGCTAATATATGGCGCTGGTAGTAACCAGCGCCATATATTAGCCAGAGCAGTCAGAGGATTAGGCCTACACTTTCCACGCTGGCCAGATGGGTTGGAGAGATTTAATTGATGTTTATAAGCTTTGTTTAGCTTGTAATTACTAAGTCGCCTTCTACGACATCCAAGGGAAGACTTTGAGTGGTCCTATTCTGCTCGATAACGATAAAAGAAACAATATAAAAATTGAAAATTATAATTTTAATCCAAATTGATTAGGTATAATTTATTGGATGAAAGTGAATTTGAAGAGATTAAAAGTATCCCTCTTGCATTTACAGCCTTTTCAAATTAAAATACCGCGCAGCGCGTCTGATAAACAAAAAACAAATAGGTAGAGCTATTTCAATATGGGTTACACTAATTCAGTATTTTCTAGGAACGCTTAAAAGTACCATACACTATAAGAAGCTATACAATTGAGTTGCGAAGGTCAATATTTCGTTGTTAGTTCATATATGGTACCAATACACATCTGTTTAAATATGTAACTAGACTAGACCTTACCAAACTGAATGGTACTCATATGTGTCAGACAGCACCGCAAGCCACAAATGACACATTGGGATGCGCACACATTTCAAGTTACGTTACATCTCGTGGCCACAATAGGGATTACACTTGAGGACAATGTTACGTTGTCTGTAAAAATCGTGAAAATATGACCACTGTTATTGTTAAAACGCGAAGCCAAAGATCGATCGCGATGAAGAAACACTGTTGAAGCCCTCTGACCTACCTGGGAGCCTTAGCTTTAAGTCCTTAAATCAAGTAGGTAATTAATTTTGTTAAAATGTAGTGACATTTCAGCATTAAAGACTTAATTTTATATTTTCTTTTCTAAATACTTTCGGTCATAAGTACGAGTATGTGTATACAATAATATATTAAATCAACCATTATATTAGAATTAGTGTAACATTTGTCTCTGAAGATACATATAGACTATCACGTCAGATAGAGCATTTTTAGTTTTGCGGCTCTTTGGGCAGACAAAACCTAGAGTCGCAAGACTCAAATACCAGTTTTAGCGTGATAGTGGGTGAGAAGGTGGAAAAGGTATCATAATAGTGATGGGTTGATAGCATTTTTCACCCATTCCCTCGATGAGTTTTTACGATCTGCGCGGGAAGAATCTGATTTTTCTTTTCTCCCAGACCATCATGGGAGAACCTCTGGAGACATCTGAAGATATAATATGCATAACAAAAAATACTTTTATATTCTAAATTCACGTTATGTCTCCGATTTCTTTATTATATTATAGACCTGTTGGCTTTATGGTTGCTAACATAAAGCCAACATGTCTGTAATATAACTTGCTATCGTGTAAACTAATCGAAAGCGAAGTTGATATTAACCGAATGTATTATAATTAAAAAGGAAAGTAAATTTTTACCCAGTTGCAAAAAAAGAATATTCAAGATTTTCCAATGGATCCTTTTTGTTGTTTTGAAGTGTACATACGAACGTCTATAGGTGCCCGTAACGAGACAACCCATACAATAGACGTGTATAATTCGTGTATCTGCGAATTCGCTTCGGTTACCCAATACGCATTATTTGGGGAGGTCTGATGCGGCGCATTGGTGTTACTGGGTGACATGTGGTTAATTACAAGGTGTTACATATTATCACGTTCACTGATGTACATAGGTACGTACCGCTAGAAGTATTTCAAATATAGGTATGGTGATTTTCCCATTGTAATTTTACGGGAATAAATACTATCACGCCTGTCTTCCACAGGGGTAGGCTGAGATCATGGACCTCCACTTACTATGATCCTGACAGACCTCTTTCGCTTCATCTAAACTCATCAACCTCTTCATACATACCCTTCGTTACATGCATGTTACATGGTTACGGGTACTTTTTGCCTCTCCTTTTTTCGGAACGTCTGCTCTTCTTTTCACACTTGCCTTGTAACTGTTTTGTTAATCGTTTTTCATCCATCCTTTCTACATGCTCAAATACGGGAATATTCCCAAAATTCCCAAAATTTTCCCGTAAATTTAAATTTTTAGATATATTGCTGGGAATGTTTACGGTAATATTTCGAAAGTTTTCAGGGACGGCACATCACTAATCACGTCTATATCTCTTACAGAATAGAGCCAAAACGTAAAGGCACGCTTATGGCAAGATTCATCATCTTGCTGAAGACGAATATAGAAACCCATTCTTTTTGAAGCTGCTAGAGTGCTACATAAAAAGATATAGTTTTAAAAACTATATAGTTTAAAAAACTAAAACCCGACTACAGAAAAAAAAATTCTTGCTGAAAAGTACGTTTATCCAGTTAATGCAAGCACAGCAGGGAAAAACAACTAATAATGTATACTTATATGTATTTTTGAAATGGGCTAATTAAGGCCGTACCTGAATTTTCTGGGGTCCAGTGCTTTAATTTAAATGGGGGCCCATTTAAATTAAATCATTTCAAAGAAAACGGAGACATCATTTAAAATTTTGCTACTACCAAGCCCTAGGGGTTGGAGGGTTATCTTCAAAGTATTTTATGAACTACTGTTTACAGTTTAAAGTGAGAACGTTTAGCTTTACTACGCACATTTGCAAAAAACAGCCACTTTTGGCAAATGTGCTTCGTAAAGCTTAACGTTCTCATTAAAAACTTATGGCTCTTTATGACCTTTAGAGGTCGCTTTTTAAATTTACTGTGACGTCATATAGCCTATAATAAGCGGACAGCAAATTCGCTTCCAACGGTACCTCATTTGTCAGGGTACCATGGATATCATTGAAGATAAGAGGGAACAGATGAACATACATAGCTGCGAAACACATAACCCTCCTTTTGGCTTCGCCGCAGTCGGGCAAAAAAGTTTTTTTTTCCAACAGCAAAACGAAGTCAATCATGGCTTCTGACCCAATAATAATGTCATTGTTATTCCGCTAATAAAAATGTTTTCAATATTGAATGTAAAATCCTTGTAAAAACTATGACCACCATAATAATTACTATGGTGTTAGTATTAAGACATCACGTTATTTGCACTAGCTACCACGCCTTAATGGCGTTCTCTGGGAATTCAATCAAGATACAGTCTGCTGCAATTCAAGGCTTCGTACATGGAGTTGCGGTCGGTTTAGGCCACAGCCCGACTCCTTTGTTAGAAGGCAATTTACACCGAAATGGAAGGTAATACCCCACTTACAGACAAGAAATAGAGGTGTTAGTGGTAAGGAGTTGACTTATTAAACTTTATTGGGTAGATGACTGGGTCAAAAATAAATTATTTGGTACTGTGGGTACTGTTACTTACTCGCTAATATTTAAAATAGATCGACATAACAGTGATGCTAGCGCGGTGAACAACACCTTATCTTTAATTTCTGATTGGTTTTCGGCCAATAACCTCATGTTAAATGCGAACAAGACCCAATGCATTCGATTCTCTCTTCCTAATGTGAATCAAGCCTGCGTTGACATACTAATTAATGGCCAGAAACTCGATCTGGTTGAAAGTACTACCTTTTTAGGAATCACAATTGATTCGAAACTTCAATGGGGCGCTCATATAACTAAACTTTCTAATAGGCTTAGCTCTGCGGCTTACGCTGTTAGGAGAATAAGACAATTGACAGATGTAGCAACTGCTAGACAAGTCTACTTTAGTTACTTTCACAGTCTAATGTCTTACGGGATACTTCTATGGGGGAGTGCAGCCGACATTCAGACTATTTTTCTTTTACAAAAAAGAGCAATTCGTGCTATTTACGGTTTAGGATCGAGAGACTCACTGAGGGAATTATTCAAGGAAATAGGTATACTTACTTTTGCATCACAATTCATATTTGAAAATATAATGTATGTAAGGAAAAATATTTCCATGTTCAATAAAGTAAGTGATTTTACAGATAGAAATTTACGTAATAAGAATGACTTAGTTAGCCCGTATTACAGGCTGAATACAGTCAGTAAGTCTTTTATGGGGAAGTGTATACTTTTTTATAATAAATTGTCAGAATCGGTCCTTGATATGCCAGACAGAAAATTCAAAGCTTATGTAAAGAAAGTACTTTGTGAGAAGGCTTATTATAGGACCGATGACTATCTTAAAGACAAAAAGGTCTGGCTTGAGCTTGGCGCGGGTCCCTCTTAAAGGTTTGTATACTTAGACATGTCATAATTTAGGTACATTGGTACATACTAAATTTACAAATTGACATTATTTTAAATTTCGTAATTCTTATAATTCAATTTAATTATGACATAATAAACAATGTAATCTCTGTCCATCTATATAACTAATTTTAAGTTTTTAGTTTGTTAGTTGACGTCTTTGGAGAAAACGTGCAGTGCAGTTTGTTGCCGCTTCTTCTGCACTTGCGCCTAGGAAGCGGCGTAAACTTAGCTTTAAGTAACGATTTGACGTCAACATTTGTGCAAAACAAAACAAAGTGACTATTATTAAGAGATATTATAAATATCCTATGATAATAAAGATATTTTGAATTTTGAATTTTGTTATGAGAATAAAACTTCACAAAATAGTGTCACTTGTAATTTTAACATGTTGTTAGATTTATTAATAATGCAGAAAAACTGATATTAAGAGCGCTATTTGACTCGAAAAAATTATAACGTCACTGTTTTTTTTAAACGGGATTTTCCTCAATTTTCATACAAATCCCGTAGAAAAGTTTGTTTTGTCGTTTAGAAAAAAGTGTCTAATTTGACTTGTTGTCATTTAGCGGATTCTGATATTTGAAATAAAATGGCGAAAAATGAGGATTCAGGGAAGAGTTGTCAAGGTATGGTCATAATGTTGGTATAGAAGAAGTTATAATATTCTTCCCTTTGCGTGCCAACTACGTGAATACTCGTAGTTCGGCGTCTGCACCGTAGTGGTAGTGCCAACTACGAATATTGTCGTAGATTTTGTTTGGCCGTCTATAGAACTGTGGCCGTGTTTTGATCGGCAGCTTTTATTTATACCTTAAACATTCAAGAGTTTTGCTGTCGACAATATTTGATGAGATTTGCTCCCAGGTAACATTCACTAGTATCATTCTATATAGGATGTTATGGACTTGAAGGAAACTTTTATATTATCATGAGAGCTTTTAACATATGTAATATCGCGTTGCCGTCTCCATGCAAATAGGAATCCCGTGGTGAGAAGTGAGTAATGAGTTTCGCTAATTTGTCTTCTGTGCAAATATTATGGTGTTGTTGAAATTTGGCATACGTTTATGGCTAAAACATTCATACACTTTTCACGGCCGTGTTTGGTGTAAGTATGCTCGCTTTATTGGTTTAATGGCTTGTTTGTATGAAAGAGCAACGGTATATTTAAACGGTGAGAAAAAGTCATCTGAGGTAGTTGACTTTTTCTCGCACATCATTACGCTAAAAGCGGCCTTTGGGTTTTGCGGCTTTGGTTTCTGTCTGACCAGGGCCACAAGGCTCATAAGGCTCTGTCTGCACCATTAAGGATAAAGACGAGATATTGTATAAGTATAAATATCCTATATTCCTTCCATGCTGGTCTGGAAGAAAATAAAAAACTTAGAATATACCAGCTGCTTCTCTTCCCGCACAGATCGTAAAAGGCGATTGAGGGTATGGGCGAAAATGCAAATCTTGTTATAGGCGATGCGGCTAGCAACCCATCATTATTTTGATTCCTTTTTCCACCTCCTTGCCCACCATCACGTAAAAAGTGGCTTTTGGGTCTTGCGATTAAGGGGCTTTGACTGCTTAAAGCGACAAAACCCAAAATGCCGAATGTCCGATCTAATTAATATCATACTCAGACTAAAAGTAACGATCCTAAATGAAGTCAATTTGACGTCAGATTGACACACAAAATTCATAAAGAGGCTGTGTTTATCTTGATCCATCTTCTGTGGTCTGCCCCATTAGGAATAAAGGCGTGATAGTGTGCGTGTAAGTAAGTATTCTAATTACATTATATTTTTTTTATTGACGTAGCTTTTTATAGTAAAGCTTTCAAATTACATAACGATTGTTTTGATGACAGCTAATTAAAGTATAATGATGCGCGTACGCCGCACAATTGACACAATCAGCTTACGACAACGTTATTCGTCAAAGAGTACATTAACACTCTGACGAAAGGTACCGAGTGTAACACATTAGGTTTTGTCGAAATAATAATTAAGCAATTTGTTATCACTCGCCCAGATCTCGGACTGTGCACCAATTACAAAGATCTGCTTTATTTAGGACTTAGAATGAAACTGTTCGAGATACGTAGATCAAGTTATGTTAGACGTTCAAAGCGCATACATTACTCTCGGGTTATTCCACTTCACTCTTCTTCTCTAGAATTCTTCGCAGTTTTACGCCAAAAATTTCAAATTTCTGCGTCCCAATTATTCGTAAATACTCAAAATCATATTGGTCATCAGTCATTGAAATACAAAGGAAGTGTGGGTCTTAATTTGATTTAGGCTTTATTTGAAAATATGTAAAAATCTGAAACATAACCTTCTTTTTCAAATTAAACTGGCTTTCCATTATCAACACTTATCCAGGAAACTACACAATTTAATATAAATAAAATACATGTACGTATTTATTCTATGCCGGTCTGGGTAAAAAGAAGAATCCTTAATGCCCGTTTGCACTAAACATAAGAATCGCCTAAGTTCTTTCCTAAATTGTTTAGGCTGCTCCTAGCAAAAAATTTGATTGCACTAACCCTAAGCCATTCCTTAGTCCACTTAGGAAACTCTTAACTTTATGAGCCCGATTAGGAAGAGCCCGAGTTTAGGCTACGAGTATTCTTAAGTTGTGTTCTGTGGATCATTTTTGTGACAAAATATTGTGTTTTGGTTTTGATTTAGTTAGGTCAAGCAGTTTTTTTAAAGTTTTGTAATAAAGTGGCTTTTAAATTCAAAGCTTTTTTCAAAATTAGACAGATCGCATTTAACATGGCAGAGGATATATTAAATTTCTTTGAATTTGTAAAAGTCAATTTTCATAATGAACAACACGCGAGAATTCGTATAACAAGACCACGACCAAACTGGTTCCAGAATTTCTATGAAATCGATATCTTCAAGTGGTATCTATGGGATGTGCAAAAGAACAGTATTGTGGATATTAGACATTGCCTGCCTGACATATAGAAATTTTCACCACATTTACGAGTTAACAATTTATTTTAAATGAGGGCGCCACTTCAACGTCATTTGCTTATAACTTCACCTTAAGCTTATTTTCCATATTATTCCATGATCATATTTGTATTGTAGACCAATTCAACGTACCAAAACGTTTACAATTCAAATCTGCCTTCTCCTTACGGCGTTTTTAGGTTTTCAAACAAAATACATCAAGGTCAAAGACCTTATCTTTTGTCTTCTTTTAACTCACGACCGCATCAATGTAAAGACAAGGCAAACATATAAAAACCATAAACAATCAAGCTTTTCATTCATTCAATCATTCTCTTAACTAGGCAATGCCTAAGCTACGACATGGTTAAGATAAATCTGTTAGTGCAAACAACATTTTTAGCTAGACTGTTCTTAGGCTTAGGTGTATCTTAACTAGGACAAGCCTAACTAACGTTTAGTGCAAACGGGTGTAAATATACCAGCTCCTTTTCTTAGCACACACCATAAAAGCCGATCGAAGGAATAGGCGAATATACAAATCATGTTAATAGGCGATGCGACTAGCAACAGCAACCCATTACTATTTTGATTCCATTTTCCCTTTATCTTTTCGCCCATCATCACGATGAAATTGGCCTTTGAGACTTGCGGCTCTATCTACTTAGAGCTGAAACACCCAAAAGCCTTATCTGCCTCATTAGGGAGGCGTGATCCAAATTCTTACATACATATACACTATAAGTATGTATGTATGTAAGAATTTTTAGTTGCATTGGTAATAAATGTAACAATGCATAGATAGTAACATTTTGAAAACACCGGCTTTAGAGGTAAGTGGAATAACCCTTTTCAGTCTTCTAATAATTCATTTGGACATCTCTAGTTACAGTGTGTAACCGTCTTTTGTTATACGCAATTAGTTTCGAAAATTACCTATTATGTTTCTGGAATGTGTCTAGATTATAATAGTGTTTTCACAAGTAGTTGTCTTTATAAGATCTATTATTAACGTAATTATTATGATACATTCAGTTATTTTAGCCGTGTGGTTCTCGGCAGAGTAGAATAGGAACACTCCAAGTCTTTCCGTCGCTGTCGTAGAAGGCGACTTAGGAAACACAAGCTAAACAAAGCTTATAAACATTAATGAGCCCTCTACAACCTGTCTGGCCAGCGAGGAGAATGTAGGCCAAATCCTCTGCTCTGGCTAATAAATGGCTAAAAAAATCATATACTCTCAAAATCTGGTCCCGTCTAACCCGTAATTGATAAAGACATAAATATACGTATATGTGTATATAGGAAAATTTCTTGACACTCAGTTGGCCTATGTCGTACCATGGCATCAGGAAGTTCTGTCCCGGTCCTAGTCTGTCTTCCGGGTTGTTAAAGTACCTATAAGTTGTGTTGAAAACCGTTGTCTACTGCTGCAATGTTGATAGTTTTCACCATATACATAAGTAGATAAAGTTTTTATTAATATTAAAAGCGTTTACACTTTACGCCGCCGCGGCACCGATTCGACGCCGCAAACTTTGCTTTTGTTGGTATTCGTATATATAGGTTAATATATCGATCACAATTATTCTGTTAGCAGGCTTTTTCGGTTAATCCAAAATATAGGTTATTCCATTTCCAAATGGTGTAATAACAGATTATTTCAGTTAGGTTTACCTAACCGTCCGACTCTGTTGTAAACGCTCTAAGTAGATCTGTTTTTTTTTTCTCGGAAAGATGTATAAAATTACCTAACATATTGTTAGGTAGTGATTTCAGTCTACAACCTTCGAAACACAATAATCGCTGCTTGATTGGCTATGCGAAACTAAGCATAGTCATAATCGAACTACGAGTATTACAATAAAGTTCAGCCTTGAAGTGTTGCCATAAACGGGTCCGGGTGAAAAGCTATTAATTCATAACTTAAGCTTTGATCCGTGAGATACTGTCACGGAAATAACGAAGAAACTTAGCAGGAATAACAATTACTATGAGATTTGTATGAAATATCGGACTGTGACGTCATAGTTTCTTGAAGTCAAATAACGCTCTTAATATCAGTTTTCTGCATTAATAAGTCTAAAATCATGTTGAAAATAGATATGATCAATGACAAGTGACATTAGAGTAATAAAGTTATGAGTTAAAACAGGTCTGAAAAAGATGTTCTGTTAGGAGGCTAGAAAAATCTAAAATTTACTAGCTGCATTTATTCCCGCGCAGATCGTAAAAACCGATTGAGGGAATGGGTGAAAATGCGAATCATTTTGTAAACCAAAATGAAATACCTTATACTGGGTGGCGCAAAAGTACTGGCACTAAAGAAAATACTTTTATTTTTTTTATATGACATTTTCTGTCATTCTGTTGTTGAAAATTGTGTAGTGAACAAATGTAAAATACACTGAAAATAAACATGGACCGTTTTACTCCCCAAGAACGTGGAATAATTGTGTCAATGTTCTTACGGAATAATTCATCAGTGATAAGAACACAACGTGAATTTCGTCGACGATTTCACCACCGTCCGGCACCGATTGGTCGCACAATTCGACGCTTTGCCACACGCCTTGAAGCAACTGGCTCAACATTGGATAGACCTAAGTCTGGGAGACCAAGAACAGGCCGTTCAGCTGAAAATATCGATGCTGTGCGCGAAGATGTGGAAGAGTGTCCAGAAACATCAACGAGGCGACGTGCCACGCAATTGGGCATTTCCAGACGGACCCTGCAGCGTATTTTGGTGAAAGACTTAAAGATGTTCCCGTATAAAACTCAAATGACTCATCAGCTGCTGCCTGCTGACCACCGAGCTCGTCTAGATTACTGCCAGCGCGTCATAAACCTCAACCTTGAAGAGGATGATTTTCCTTCAAAATTGGTTATGAGTGACGAAGCGCATTTCCATCTCTCAGGGCATGTCAATAAGCAGAATACTCGGTTCTGGGGCACTGATAATCCACGCATTATTCAAGAAACACCTCTACACCCACTAAAAGTTACTGTATGGTGTGGCATCTGTGTTGACAGAGTGATCGGACCCTATTTTTTCGAAGACGCTGGAGGCAATGCGATAACTGTCACTGGAGAACGCTACAGAACCATGTTACGAGAGTTTTTGATACCCAGTTTGGACGAATTGGGGCTGGAGCACATCTGGTTTCAACAAGACGGCGCTACGGCACACACAGCGCGCGACACTATGGACTTAGTGAGGGACGCTTTTCCAGGCCGAGTTATCTCTCGTTTTGGCGATTTGCCTTGGCCTGCAAGATCACCCGATCTGACCAGTCCAGACTTCTTTCTTTGGGGTTTTTTGAAATCTCGGGTGTATGTGAACAAGCCACAGACTCTCGCAGCTCTAAAAGAAAACATTCGTCAAGAAATAACGAACATATCGCAGGAAGTGTTACGGCAAGTTATGCAAAATGTCATAAATAGGGCTCAAATGTGTATCAACTCTGGAGGTCACCATTTAAAAGACATCATCTTTAAATCCTAATGGTACGAAATTTAATGGCACAAATATACATTTAAAAAAACCTAAATCTAGTTTTCTAATTTAGAAAAAATGTTATAGCTGAACCAAATAGGGTCTTTACTTTTGCGCCACCCAGTATTTCATTTTAGTTTCATGGACTATAAAATTATAATTATGAGGGACAAACAGAACAGTAAAAGTCATATTTAGTTTGTGCAATCACCAAGTTTCGGATATGGTTCCATACGAGTACAGTGAATAAAGCAGTGACGAGTCCTTGGAGAATTGAAGCGACATTCACACTTAAAGTTTATGTGTATGTGTATGAATGATCATAGCTTTAGGTCTAGAATAGTGCACTTATTATACTTGCTTTAAGGTTTGTTTTCCCGTCTATTTCTCCCTTTCTGTGGATTTCGTAAAAATCTCGTGCAACAATCCTCGGTATCCTTGAGTGGCCATTGTTTTCCGCAAATGTTTATTTAGAAAATAATAAATAATTGCAAATGAGATTAAAATACAAACTAAACCTAAAAATAAAACCTAATCTAAATTATTGAGTTAAAAGTCTGAAAGATTAGGACCGTGCGGCATGGTGCCATGCCAGTGGCCATTGATTTGCATATAAACTTTGGAGAAGAAAAAAGCCGGAGTACACGCCCTGGGCTCCGAAACAGCACAGCCGAAGATGCAACCAGGAACGTGCTAAGATAAGAAGCCTGCTTACCTATTAATTGTTCCGCAACTGGATCCGTAGGTCATGAAGCGTGCAGTGAGTTGGAATGTGATACCGATCCATCACGATCTACGTGACGTGTGGTTAGCAACGCGAATTTTGAGGCAGTTTCCGCGTTCAGCGCAGCGGGGCGCCACTAGTCGCATTTTGCACAGATTATAGCGTAAAATAGAACCTTGGAAATACCAGAGTCGAAATCTTGTTCACTACAAGCATAGCGACAGCTTAGCGGTTACTGTACGAATATTTGCTCCAATAGCGTAGTACTAACTATTATGTTTATTTTTCTTACATTTATTAGGCTCTATAGGCCTAAATAGTTATTTTTTATATTCTACTTAGGCTTATTTATTCCCTTTGTTTTCCTCCTCCACTCATCCTAATCCTCAAATATTATTAATTACTGAATTTGTCAATATGTACTATAATTTTTCATTTGTTATAATTTTATTATTTAAAAGTAGCGTGTGAATGTTCAACTTTTATTGTGACGATATACAGTATCTTTTAATAAGGACCTATAATTGGCTTCTTAATATCCATATAAGACTGTTAGCTATTTTTGAAATTGATTGCTGGTGGTCTGCCTCCTAAAATAAAATAAAAATATTGTTAGAGAGCTGACGACTCCCTTCTTCTTTCACGATGATTATGGATTTTATCAAAGTTTTTCTTGTCTAAATGCTGAAAAAGGAAATAGAAAATAAAGCTACATAAATTACTGAACATTCATTGAAACTAAATATCATGAATCTGTAAAGATTTTTAACCTTCTTCTTCTTCCTCTTCATCTAAGCACGTTTCCGGTTGCATCCTCAGCTGTGCTGCTTCGGACCCCGAGGTGCACTTTCCTGATTTTTCTTCTCCAAATATAACATGCATGTCAATGGTCACCCAAGGATGCCAAAGACCTTACAAAATGGAGAAGAAATAGCCGGAACAGTTTAAATAATTTGGCTACAGTCATTTACGACCGGCCATACGTCTTACACCTGCCTGACGTCAACCCACTTTGGGAATGTATTTGTGCGAAAAGTTTTACAACCTTCCTTAGGAATGCAATTGTAGCACGAGATGTTTGTGCTAAGTCCTTAAGTCGCCTCTTACGACATCCACAGGAAGAGATGGAGTGGTCCTATTCTAAACCGGAACCACACGGGTATAGTAAGATTTTAAGCCTTCATCTGGTACAAATCTAAGCTAAGTTGTGACATTACCTGGCACAAACCTTTTCTGTCAACTACCAGATATTTTCAACCCCTAAAGATGACTGCAGTTGATGCAAATGGTAGGAAAAAAAACGAATTTGCCGATCAAAATGTAGTACCTAATTAGAGTTGCCAATTGGCAAAAACTTTAAATACCTACATGCAAATACGAGTACAATAAAATACAATACAATACAATACAAAAATCTTTATTGCACCAAATAAAAACAATAAAAAATTACAAAGTTTACGGAACTTATAAATAAATAAGGTCTGTTATACAGCAATATGTGGCAAAACTCTAGTTATAGCTGTAAAAATATCGAATTTGCTTACGTCAAGGACGAGCAAAACCTCAAATGTGATGAAAAGGTATATACATTATAGTAAAGGAATAAAAGTAAAAGCGAGTGTGCGCATCACCTTAATCTACCGAAATGTATTCCAAATCTCTGTCCACTCTGTGTGTCCATGGAACGCTCTTCCACCCTCCATCTGCTGTGTCTAAACGTTGCCAAGTTTTACGAATCAGACACGTATTATTTTTCATCTTTACAGTAATTTTTGTAATTATGATGTTTGACCTGAACATTGAATATTTAATTCGGCCCTCAGTGCATAGAGATGATGTTCACGGTTTATGATAAGAAATAAGTACTTAGTGGCTATGTGAGCTAAAGTCCCGCGACTCACCTCTAACACGTTGAAGTTGATCGGATAAAAAAGTTGTCCAGACAAAAAAGTTCCGTCATAATAAGGGTAACAAAAAAGTTTATTGACATAATATTTAAAAAAATGCGAAATGGTCGAAATATGATTTTCTTAAAGTTTTAAACCCCTATATCTTTACCATTTTTAAAAATCGACAAAAAATTCTATATAATTATGGAACCTGCTTATAAAATTTCACGAGAATTGGTTGAAAAATGCGACCTGTAAGCGAGAACAAACCGACAGACAGACTGACATACAGTCGGCAAAAGCATTAGGTTCCTTAATTTAATTGTTTCATTGATATACAGAGTTAAGCAGAAAGCCAAAATAATCTTTGAAGAACTTTCCCAGTAAAAAATTGAAATACGAAATGTAGTTTTCTCTACTTGAGTATTAATCTCTTCATCGCACCACCTTTTTACTTTTTTAGCTCAATCCACTAGTTCCCAACAAGTTAAATCAGATATTTTTTTCTTAACGTCTAAAATAAATAAAATCTAACGATATAAAAATTTTCTATGACATTTGTATGAAATATCAGACTGTGACCTCATAGTTTCTTAGAGTCAAATAGCGCTCTTAATATCCGTTTTTCTGCATTAATAAATCTAAAATCACGTTCAAAGTTGATGTTATAAATGACAAGTGACATTATTTTGTGACGTTTTATTCTCATACCTAATTTTTTACCTAATTCCAGTAACCCAAAGATAGTCTATAAAAGATTGCCTCGGCGATAAGGCCGCCTATTGTATACCTATACTGTATATATTTTTGAATATTATTTACATAGATTTTGGTGCAATAAAGTGTTACTGCACTTAAATAAGTGTGTTACTTACTTACTATCTAAGATATTTAAAAAATGTAAAGCAACTAAATCGTGCGTTAACACTGTTAACAGTCCGGCCGCCTGCGGCTGTAGCTCGGCCTTGCCAACGACCTTTCTGTCAACCACCGGACCTTTTCAATTTTTACCGACATGGACTGCCGTTTTGTCACTAAGCGTTAACCGTCGTCTATTGCATGTTTATTACTTGTAATTAATTCAGTGCAGTAATATTTTGAAATTGTAAGGCCTAGGAATATTCTGGTCAATTTTATTGCAGCAAGCACATTAAACTCAATCAATAGTTTGAGATTGTAGATTACATAACAAAACACATCGAAAAGAGCTATAATTTGACACCTTCAACTTGTTATATTTATTTGGCACCTTATTACAGCATAACAATGATAATTTCGGTGTAATTGAGAACCAATCTAGTTTATTAGAATTCTAATACGTCGAATACAAACAAGGATAAAATGAGAGAAGTACATCCGCGTGCCCGTCTACTGTGAATGTTACAATAAATTTGAAGAATGTGTGACGGTCACGTGTGGTTGTAAATATGTTACACAAATTGTATTTGTAACACACGAAGCTTGAATATAAATTACTAGCGGCCCGCCCCGGCTTTGCACGGGTATGTATTGTACATATAAACCTTTCTCATGAATCACTTTATCTATTAAAAAAAACCGCATCAAAATTCGTTGCGTAGTTTTAAAGATCTAAGCATACATAGGGACAGACAGTGGGAAGCGACTTTGTTTTACACTATGTAGTGATTTCATGCTGGTTTGAAAGAAAAAACAGAATATCAGCTGCTTCTCGCCTCACGTAAATCGTAGAAGCCGATCGAGGGAATGGGCGAAACTGCAAATCATGTTCTAGGCGTTGCAGCTAGCAACCCATTACTATTTGGTTCCTTTTTCCACGTTCTCGCCGATCATCACGCTAAAAGTGGCCTTTGAGTCTTACGGCCCTGAGCTCTGTCTGTTTACAGCCACAAGACCTAAAATGCTCTGTCACATTAGGGAAAAAGACGTTATAGTATGAATGATGCCAGAATAGGCTTCCCCTATTTGAAATCTAATCCCGTTTTCTTAAACATGATTTGCTTAAAAACCTTTACTTAACTGTCTCAAGAGTCCTATTCTAACCCGGAACCACACAGGGTGTATTATCAAAACAAGACATATATGGCAGAATTTGTATTATTTATTTCGCTTAAAAAGTACTTTTCTAGAACATAGCTGCATGAGGATCGAAATCATCATGTATGTTAGTGGGATAGTAGAATTAAAATAAACCAGCCAAGTGCGAGTTAAACTCGCGTGGAGAGGGTTCCGTACAATTGATTGAATTCTTATAGATTTTCCTGTAATCTACAAGCAATGAACCATATTTTGTATTTTTTTCAAAATTTTAGGTTCAGTAGTTTCAGAGATTAGGGGAATGGTCAATTTTCGTCTTCTTTCATAAATAAAATCAAAACTATTCATTTTAAAATAATAACAAATATATAAATATATAATATATTTGAAATCCTCATAACGAGCTCTTTCATTTGATATATGACACAGTAAGGTTTGCAAAACTTTCTTTTTTACTTCCTGATTTGTCCCCCGAAAATGATCCTTATTTTAAAACAATAATTATTTACTTTGCATATGTGTTTGGGTCATAAGATTACAACATTCTACCAAATTTCACCTGATTAGGTCCAGTAGATTCGGAGCAAATTGGCTGTGACAGACGGACGGACAGACAGGCGCACGAGTGATCCTATAAGGGTTCAGTTTTTTAATTTTTTGTACGGAACCTTAAAAATATTAACATTACGTTACATTTGAACTATAAATTATTCACGTCACGAACGAAAATACGTAATCGGATGTCGATATAAATCAACACTTTTAACACCTCTTTATCTTGAGGCCGGATATAATAAGAGTGCATTTCAATGTTACATTTTAGAACAACAAACCTATATTATTATTTATTACAAACAATCTAATGAGATCTTGAATTACTTTATACGCATTATGATTTTAAATTCTTCAATTCAATATAATTTTTAACAAGGTTGTGGTTCTTTTTGATTAATTCTTATATGTGTGGTTGAGTTAACAAGATTAGTACCTCTTATGCACCACTCAACACAATCGATTGACCTCTCTGTTGAGTACATTAGGTGTAGTATCTACCTATGTTTAGTGTCATATTAAATTAAGTATGTATGAATATTCAAATAAAAATAAGTTGTTAAATGTGTTACGTAAAAATTGAAGAAAAGCTGTGTTCCTATTTTTTCTTTTGATCTCGCCAATTTAATCGCTATATGATCTTGCCAAATTTGTTTGCTAGATGTTTGAACAGAGTGTCTGTCTTACCAATTTTTCAGGTTTATGAACGTTCGTATCTCTTTTAATGAAACTATGAAAAATAGAAAGCATTTGGAATGACAATAGATTTTTTGGAAAAATAAAACCGGCCATGTGCTAGTTAAACTCGCGTGGAGAGGGTTCCGTACAATTGATTGAATTCTTATAGAATTTTCTGCAATCTAAAAGCAATTAACTATATTTAGTATTTTTTCAAAATTTTAGGCTCAGTAGTTTCGGATATTAGGCCCCCCCCCCTAAAATCCGGATGGTAAATTTTCGTCTTCTTTCATGAATAAAATCAAAACTATTTATTTTATAATTATAAAAAAAATATAAATATAATTATAACAATATATTTGAGATCCTCATAAAAAGCCCTTTCATTTGATATATGACACAGTAGGGATTGAAATTTTTTTTTATTCAATTTTCTAATTTATCCCCCAAAAAAGACCTTTATTTAAAAAAAAATATTTATTGACTTTGCACATATGTGTTTGGGTCATATGATTACACCATTCTACCAAATTTCACCTGATCTGGTCTAGTAGATTCGGAGCAAATTGGCTGTGACAGACGGACGGACAGACAGACTCACGAGTGATCCTATAAGGGTTTCGTTTTTTCATTTTTTGTACGGAACCCTAAAAAATTCTCTTTAAGACTATCCAAAAATAATGGACCCATATTTTTTTTAGTTTATCAAAACAGTAAAAATTCACAAAGATGTTCGAAGCCGTGACGCCGCGCGCCGGGCTAAATTTAAATGCGCTGTATCTTCGTCATTTTTTAGAGCAAAGAAAAAATATGTGTTCAATGTTTTTAGGGTTCCGTAGTCCACAGGATCCGTAGGAACCCCTATAGTTTCGTCATGTCCGTCCGTCCGTCCGTCCGTCCGTCCGTCCGTCCGTCTGTCTGTCCGTCCAGGCTCGTACTCCGCCGCTACTGCACCGATTGGTACGAAAATTGGTGGAGAGAAAGATATTGAAGTTCCAAAAGTAGGTTTTTAAAATTATGAAAAAATGTTTTTTTTTCAGCCCCCCCTCCCATACAACGAACAGTTAATTTAAAAAATTAAATTGGACTAACCCCAACGTGTGGGATATCGTTGAAAAGCCGGCACTTCTGCCGGCACTCCCGGAGTGCAACTTGTCGTTTTTTTTAAATAAATGTAACCGATGGGCCAAAAAGAAATATTTTTTTGTCATCGTGCCTTTGCTACGGTGTGGATTTAATGTGTGTTTATAAAATGTAATATCATTTCAAATTATTGGGCAATGTACTACGTAGGTCACGTAAAGATGTAAGTACGAGTACAAGTATGTACACATACGAAAAAGAGGCAAAATACACAAAATTTACTAACGTTTTATCACGCTTCATTACCTTACTACAATTTAATCAAATGTTACAACTAATTACATAATTTTAAAGTCTTAATTACTATTCAAAAACAAAAGGTAATTTCAGAATTGCGTAGTACGAGTACCATAAAGATCTAAGGGCTTAGTCTCACTGCCAGTTACGCCACGAAAAAAATGTTGTGGTGTTAGTTAAATTTTAGAGCAGCATAAGAATGCATTAAAAATTTAAACATTCTTACCTTTCTATTTTAGTTATTTTTAAGTAACTATCATTTATGGTTGTACTTTCAATTTGTTATTGCTTTACATGCAATAAATGTATGTAAATTTTTGTGACGTCACGAACTTTCGTTACTCATATTTTATGCGTTGATATTTCTAATTATAAATTTTACGATAAAAAAATCCCTAAAATGCGAATTCACATCCCTCCAAATCCTAACTATTATCCCTTTACCTGTTATCGGGAACATATGAGCACAAGGCAATTGTTTAACTATTTTTTCAATTTATCGCAACTTAAGAAATAGTACCCTAGACTTTTCCATACAAACGTCCTATAACTTTTATTTTGAAACGACATGGTCTTACATGTCGTTTCAAAAAATTTAAATATCTTTTAAATAAGTTTATTTTTCGAGGGAAGTAAGAAGGAAGTTTATTTTTTACCCAAGACTATTTTTTTCATACAAACGTAATAATCCGACAAATTATTTTAATTTTAAAGAAATTGACATTATGATGTATGAAATAAATTGTATGAAACCAGTTTAAAAATCTCTGATGAAATCTCTCTATAAATGAAAGCTCTTTAAAATTACAAAATTTTGCCGAAATATAACATTTGTACGAAAAAGTCTAGGGTCCTTAAAAATAAACTTATTATAACAGATATTTAAAAATTGTACTGGGTATTTTTATAGATGTATATAATTTAAATGAACCACTGACTTCCTTATAACAACAACAGCTTCTTATGCTTATGCGTTGGTGTAGTCGACTCTTAAGAGTCAGACCGGAAAAGCGTGAAGATGGCTGACAAGGTGCAGCGATGCATTGGTTGTGACGTAACACCCAAAACGAACAATCTGTGAACTGGGCCGCGGGACACTTTCCTTTTAAAACGGAATATTCAACTGCTTATTGGTATAATTGGTCGTTGTTAGCTATTTAATTGTATTTTTTTGCTATAGGACCCTATGTGTTGGTGTGGCCGACTCCTAAGAGTCAGTCACAAAAGCGTGAAGATGGTTGACAAGTTGTAGCGGTGCATTGGTTGTGACGTAACGCCCAAAAGGAGAACCTGCGAATTGGGCCGCGAAACACTTTCCTTTTCAAATGAACTAACGAACTATTCAACTGCTTATTGACATAATTGTTCTTTGTAAGCTTTTGAATTGAATGTTTCTGCTATAGCATCCTATGTATTGGTGTGCCGACTCCTGCTGGTAGACAGCGATAAAGAAATATAGTAGGTAAGAAATATTTATTGTAAATAGATCTAAGAGATTATAAGTAAATACATACATATAATCGCTCTTGTTTCCCATTGAGCGGGCAGAGATCATGAATCTCCACTTGCCTTGATACTTGTAAACTAATAAATAATAAATGCAACATATTAAATAAATAAAAAATAAAATCAACTGAGTTAGCTAACTAACTGTAAGTATATGTCTAGCTAGATTTTTCAACAATTGTCTATCCTGTACCCCTATACAAGCCCTTGACTTACTCTTCAAAATTAACTTTGACTTGGCTGAACTAAAATTGGAGTAATTGGAACCTGTTCAGTAACGCAACTGAACAAAGGTAAACTCAACTGTGCCGCAAACACTTTCAATTTCATCGCGCAGCCACAGTACAAACGGATACGTAGGACAACTTCTGTTTGTGATAAAATTCTTATTTGAATTAAAAGCTTATTATTAATTTAGTACAAATATTTTAAAGGGTTATTCACGGCATCATTTTGAACAACTTTTCCCAATGAACGTATATCGAAATACGAAAAAAAAATCACTTCCCAAAGGAACTAGATCACGTGACTACGCTTTATGCTTGTATATCGATATAAAAAAAAAACAAGAAAAACATCGCTAACCAGGCACAATTTTTTTTTTGTACAAGATTTTAACAAACACTTGAAAAGTTGCAATCTTTATCAAGGCTCTTGTCGTCACGCAACAAATTTTTCAAAAACCCAGGTAGTAAAGTAATACCTATAAAGTTGATAGAAAGCACCAGTAGCAGCGTAGCATGGCACCTGCAATAATGTTTGTTTGTTTATAAAGCTTTATTGTGCACAAAAAAGAATCAGATACAAAAATAGAAAAGTAAAAAATGTTTATGCAGTGTTATCGTTTGTCGCTATCTCGCTCTGCATAATGATAACGACCGAGATGGTACTATAGTCCGTCGTGCGATATAAACTGTACACTGGCTTATCAATGATGCTATGCTACAGGATCGGTAGCGTTCATATAGCCCTGAACCATTTAATTGATTTTCTGTGCAACCTATACTATGGCAGCGGCGATTCGCCCGCCTGCCCCGATTCGTTGAAAACGGCTGCCACCATTCCAGTAATTGGAGCTACTTTTATTATTATTGCCAATATTGCTTTACTTTAA
The DNA here is from genome assembly GCA_963576875.1 of Acrobasis repandana. Classification (NCBI taxonomy): domain Eukaryota; kingdom Metazoa; phylum Arthropoda; class Insecta; order Lepidoptera; family Pyralidae; genus Acrobasis; species Acrobasis repandana. The sequence goes on from OY756215.1 coordinate 19,317,275, forward strand.
TGTAATATTGTGGTATTTTCATTTTAGGTAAGTACACATAGGTATGTATAGTTGCGTTGGTCAATCCTTAATCGAGTCCTACTTTATTTACATATTACAGAATTATTGGGTAATTGTTGGGTGTCAGCAGTGGACTACCTGCGGCTGGTATGATGGTCATATCTTAAAAATACAGTTATGATTTTTACACATTAACCAGCCATAGTCGATTTATATACCAAGGGTGCTACTGTTAAACGCGAGTGTAACAATGTAATCTTAAACTTTTTTTATAGCTCAAGGTGTTCTTCTGGCCCTCTGGTGTAAAAGCCATTGCGCTTCGCTTCATAAAGTAATCTTCTACGACATCCACAGGAGGACTTGGAGTGGTCCTATTCTGCTCTGCCTAGAACCACATGGCATTCTGCAGGGAACCACATGGCTTACATTTATATTGATACAATATCATATCTTTATCTCTGATAAGGCAGACAGACCGTAAGACCCAAAGGGCACTTTACGCATGATGGTAGACGTTATAATAGAAAAAGAGGGTCAAAATGGTAATGGATTGCTAGATGCATTTTCGCCCATTCCATTCGATCTGCGCGAGAATAGATGCAGCAGTCTTTTCTTTTCTCTCAGACCAGCATAGAAGAATGTCAATGTGATGTTGTTTGAATTTATCATTACAATATCGCGTACACACAAACGTTTTGGTTATACCTCTACGTTACGTAAGGAACGATTGTATGTACAATAAACCACTTTGCTCTAAGGAAAAGACATCAACGCGCCCTGTAAACGCTTTATAAAATAAAATTGCATTTCATTGAATTGACTTAAAGTGAATTTAATTGAATTGAATTGCTGTTTTGACCCCACATAAAGTGGGATAAGATGAGAAAGAAGAAAAAGACCTTCATGGCGTAATGGTTAACATGCTAGTCCACCAGTCTGGAGATTACTAGGTTCGATCATCAGCCAGGGCATGTCATTTATTTATTTATTTTAACATATTACAAAACTAGTACCTACAATAGAATATTTAGAAGATATTTCTATAAGCCTTACTTCTAAAAAAGTGAAATCACAAATTGAAGCAAACATTTTTTATTAAAAAATAAACCATCAGGTCCGTACATCATCGAATCAAGGTTGGCTGGCTGCATACCCTCGCTGGATAGCAATGCCAATTAGTTAAGATGAAAAATATCAGCCCCATTATCACTGGTAGCAGTGGCAATCAGATCTATCTTGATTTTAATTCAACTTGGTTCTACATATATTGTTTCCTACTGTTGGAGCAACAAGAAGTAAAAATTAACGACTATTCTATATAGTTCCGTGAACGTAATAGAGTACCTAGCTCAGCATAATATAATAATGTAACCTGGATTTATTGTTATGATACTAGAATATAAACAACCGTACTTCGCTATCTGTTACGCAATGTCACAGAATTAAGAAGAAACACTAAGGTCGGGAGAATTGAAAAATAGGTATTTGTAAAATCTATTGACGTCACACTGTGTCCGAACAACAACCTAGCAAGTGTGATAGAAACAACTGCAGCTCAGGCCGAAAACACCTATGAAAAGTACACAAAATCAACGTTTCGTAGTCCCATGACTTCTCCACCTAAACTTAACCGATTTAATTTCTTTTTTATTAAAAATTAAAGAAAATCTATGGCTTTGTTTTATGTGTGTGTTTCTTTTTATAATATTATAATCTTGTCAAATTTGTTTGCTTGTTCTTTTAAACACAGTGGATAATCTTACCAAGTTTCCAGGCTTATGAAGGTATCGCAGACATCGTATCTCTTTTAACAATTAAATTATGAAACGTATAGAAAACATAAGAACAACATTCATAGATTTTTTGAAAAAAAAAAAAACACAACACAAGCTCTATTAGCACTATCCGGTGAGCAATTAGGTTACTATGTTTGTATTAAAATACGGCCCATCAATTTCCTCTTAATGTAAGTACTAACGTAGTAAAGGTCTGCAATAAAATGGCAGGGAAAATAAACGTGCCTTGTAAACACTAAGTACGTTATAGTACGATTTAGGCAATGTGGCTTCCGGCCTAAAATAGGACCACTCCATCTCTTCCTTTGGATGTCGAAAGAGGCGACTAAAGAACTAAGCACAAATATCTCGCGATGCATTCCCTAAGAAGGTTGACGTCAGGCAGCCGGCTGGTCGTAAAACTATAGTTTTATGACCAACTCGTAACTATTTTAGATATTATTCCAAACGTTGTAATGTTATTAAAATTAATAAAAAATATTTTAATAACATTAAATAATTTTTCGAGGTATACCAAATTAACTCCGTATCACATTGTACCCTTAATTGTAATTGATTGAAGGCAACCTGTTTTTACCAATGTTCTTCGGTGAAACAGTTCAGGATATGTTTTGTCACGCATGACATCCGTGATCGACTATAGGTTAACAAGTCTGTATACATGACATTCACAAGCATTTTATAGCTTGTTATAAAAAAAAAATATGGGTAAAAGGGAAATGCTTTTACCCATAAATATTTTGATTAATTTTTCCACCTTCTCGCATACCATCACGCTAAAAGTGGCCTTTAGGTCTTGCGGTCTGCTACACACATTGCTTACACACAACATGGCATACAATCTGCAGTAACAATCTCGTGCTGTATTGCATATTGTAATGTGTGTAGACGTGTTGTACTGCAGATTGTAACACAACACGTCTACACACATTACAATCTGCAGTACAGCACGAGATTGTTACTGCAGATTGTATGCTATGTTGTGTCATTGTAGGCAGCTTTAGAACAGCAAGACCCAAAATGCTCAGTCTGTCCTATTAATGATAAAGACAAGATGTTGTGTAGTGTATAATTAATCAATCTTTGTACAAATATTCTTGTAAGCTTTTCGAAAACTCCCTAATTATTTATATGCTTTTCCTGTTTCTTTGGTTTTACAGCTACTTCACGCTTACTTGTACATATGTATTTCCATTTTTATCTGATGACAGAGTAAATTAAATTGTGAGTTATTGCTGTAGAAAAAATGCCATGTCAGAATTTTATTAAAATTGAAATACTGCATATAAAAAGAGATAGATCAAGTACCTTTCCAATAATACGAGTAACTCAACAATTATCTCGACCTTTACACAAATCAATTCGTGTGAAAAAGTCCATAATTTCTGACATTAAAGTTTACTGGTCTGTGTTGCTTATTATTTTCTACGAGTTCGATAACTCTAATAATTATCTGAACCTTTTCTCCAACGACCAGTTATAATACATCCTGTTTGTATATTTTATTTGTATTTTCTGTAATTACTTTGAGTGCTGGAGAATATGTTGTTAATTAAGAAAAACCCTTTGACGAAGTCAGCAGATACATTCTTGGAAACTTCTGATTTTTTTGTCTTATTTAATTCAGACATTATTTCATATATACACTTTATTTCGCACATTTTCAATTTGTTATATAAAAAAAAGTTATATTTATCAAAAAGTTATTTTCCAGCTTCTTCGTTACTACTTTTTTCTAGTGCAAGCAGAAACATTCTGAAGCATGTCTAAATGTCTATGACGTATGAGCATTTCATATTCGGATAGATTGTAAACTAAAATTTTACAATCTGCTATGCCAACGCTGTACTGTAGTTATAGTTGGAACATACGTCATCTACTACAGGAACATAATGTATCTTGGTAAAAGGAAAAAAAAACATTATTCTCCCAATTTTATAGAATGCTATAGTACACTGTAATATTAGTTATAGTTGGAACATAGTATCTTGATAAAAAGAAAAAAAAAACAATTTTATAGCTCCCAATTTTACAAAATCTGCTATAGTACTGTACTGTATTCATAGTTCCAACATCTATATCTCGGTAAAAAGAAAAAAAGAAAAAATTAAAGCTCCCAATTCTTACAAATGTCACCTTTTCTCTAAAAACTCTTCCACTGCACCAAATCCTCAAAACCAAATTCCCTTGCACCAAATCCCTGACATTTCCCTCGCTTCCGTACCCTTAGGCCTTCGCCCCTCCATCGGAGGGCTGCGGCGGCGAATGGCGCGACCAAACCTCACTCCCGCGCTCGCGTGCCAGCCTGCCGCGCGTCTCGTCGATTACCATGAGGTGGTGAAGTGTTGTGCTGTGATAAATATAAAGACCGTGAGTGATTCAAAATGAGGTCCTTCTGCGCAGCCGCGCTGTTCGCCCTACTTGTTACAGGTAATTTAGGAGTTTTCAGACAGTGCTTCTTTTTCTTATAAAAGTTTTCATGGTATTCGTGAAGTTTCAGGCGGTGTTTTATATATGAAATATTTATAGGTAGAAAAATTAGAGCCTTTTTTCTAAATTGAGATTTTTATGAACATAATTGAGACTTAAGGCCGTACTTGAATTTTCCGTGGTCCAGTGCTGCCCCCATTTAAAATAAATCATTTTAAAGAAAACGAAGACATTATTTAAAATTTTGCAACTGAAAAATCCTAGATAACCCTTTAAAATATTTTATGAACTACTGTTGACAGTTTAAAGTGAGAACGTTAAGCTTTACTACGCATATTTGCGAAAAACGGCCACTTTTGGCAAATGTGCGTAGTAAAGCTTAATGCTCTCATTATAAACTGTAAACAGTAGTTCATAAAATACTTTAAAGGGTTATCTAGGATTTGATAGTAGCAAAATTTTAAATAATGTCTTCGTTTTCTTTGAAATGATTTATTTTAAATGGGGGCAGCACTGGACGCCGGAAAATTCAGGTACGGCCTTAACGGACAATATTAAGAATGTCGAATAAAATTTAAGAAAAATCTTAATGATGGCATTTTGATGGCATTGCATAGGTTTATTTATTTTAAATTTATTTTACAACTTTTAGGAAAATATAGTTATATTAGTTATACCCATTAAAAAAATATATTTTTAAATAAGCTAAGTAAATAAAAACACTTAACTAATAGGAAATAAAGTAGAGAAATGTGTATTTTAACAATCTATAACTATTAAATTTTAAATATTAAACTAGATATTGCCAAAAGGCAAAAACAGATTTGTTATGACATCGAACGATTCAATCCTATGAACGTAAACTAATTAAAGCGGCATGTGCTAAACACGACTTTCCTTCTTAACTATACGTAATTTGATTGACATTTGATTACTAAGCAATTTTGTTTACTTCGAGTACTAACTATAGAACGCACTTGAAATATATTAACTTTATATTTCGAAATTATGTTTACTATTCTGTTCTTAGTTGCAGTTTCAATGTCAATATTTAAATAATGTTATGCAGGACAAGGTTTTATTTAAATCACACAGGCTATTTACTACATCTCTAAGTTGCCAGTGATATATAGAAAAAAATATTTAAAAAAAAACAATAAAAAAAACAAACGCAACTTTCCCTCAATACAGAGTGCTTGTCTCATTTGTTATTTAAATTGGTGATCGTCGTTTCATTTCTTTTTAAACTGATCATATTCGAATCAAAGTTTTTGTTTACATTTCTGCATTGTGTAATATTTTTACTATGACTTAACTAATCCATTTTTTTTGGAAGTGTAAAAAGTCTGTTTTCACTTTACTATTGTAGGCTGTTTGGATGTTAAATTATACCGCGATGGATTCAGATTTTAAGGCGTTAAGTTGAACTAACTGAGAGATTCAAAATAAAATACCATTAAGTTTATTTCCAAATTTTTGTAGAAAGCTTGCTTAGTCTTAATGGAAATTTAAACAGATTTATACACCTTATTACGAGTAATATAGTATTTTTAAATATAACATTATTTTTAGTTCTAATTAAAATCGACAAATAGCTTAAAATTGACAATGTTTATTCATATGAATATTAAATTATAATTAGAAGTACAGGGTACTAGTCGTAAATGTCACAAAACTTCTTTAAAATAAAATTCAGTATACATCGCTCGTTTTCAAATAAAATATAAGACAATGGAAAGTGAATTAGTTACAAAAGTAAAGAAAGGTGAAAAAATTCAACAGTCCATTAAATACAATAGACTTTCAAATTATGTTCCACAAATTAAACGAATTCACGAGGACTTTCGTTCTCGCTGGCTCATTGACTGCATCACGTCTTAGAGTTACAGTATGCAGTATGGGAAACGACGACAAAAAGCACGGCACCGAGGCCGATCTCTTGAGAAATACTCGAATCTAGACATCTTATCGGGCTGTAACATGCGAGCTGTTCAAGTACGAGCCATTATATCATTGGTAACAATGCGTAATAAGTAGTTAAAAAATACTTTTACGTATCTATTTTACTAAGAAACTTATTGATGTATATGGAAGTCAATATAAGAAAATAAAAATAAAGTTCTCCTTAGAAACAAACAAAACAATTCTTTTCTTCTTTTTTTATTTGGACTGACTATTTTAACGTTTCTTCTGCTTGGACCCCCTTATCTTCTTTTTGAGTGCTATTCTTTTGAGTTGCTTTTATGTTACTTGGTAGACTATTATATTTCGTACCTTCAACTATGGTACCGGAAGATTAAAAGGTTGTAAGTAGTTATGGTAAAAATATTTTCGAAAGAATGATCAAATAATTTTGATCGAACTTTATAAATTCGTTTAATTTTAGTCGAAAATTACTGTTTAACACTTTCGGTTTTAGACGCAAGGTGTTAAAAAGTAACCTACAAATTAAGACATACGAAGGCAAAATGAACCAAAGCGAATCGTACCCAACAAAACTGGTAGCAGTTAATATTCTCTAATACAATTGCAAAACGTAATTAGAGTCGATTTTTTGCGCAATCTCCGTTTTGTTTTGAATGCGTGCGCGTGCGCCGGTCGCGCGGAACTGTGGTGAAAATTAAAGCGTTTTCCTGACGCGATACTTGTACGCAAATTGCTACATTAATATACGGATTCTTTTTTAATGATCATGACTTTAAATAATGCCCAAAAATAATCACGATCTATGGATCAACTAAAACTGAAAAATAAATAATAAATATAATAGCAATAAATAAAATAATAATCGTCGGTCTAATTATCAGAATGCGTAACTCCTATCAAGGGATTTTTATAGTTAGGTACAAATAGAAACTGATTAGTTTTAACATTTTTAGTATTATTTATAAAGTAATGATGTATGTAAATGTAAAAACTGTGTTGGAATACAACTTTGAAGCTTGTGTGATAATATTCTAATCATATTTAAAAGAAAATGGATTTAAGTACGAACATTTCTAGCCAATTTGGAAAATTATGGACGTCAATTTATACAGGGTCTCAAAATATACTGAAATATTTTAAGCGTAGATTCGGTCCATTTTACTGAACAACTTTTCTCAAGGAACATATATAGAAATATGAAAAATAATTTTTGACCTCCCATATAAGTTCACCAATCAGCTCATCCGAGTTTGTATGAAAAGCCAAAAAATATTTTTCATATTTCGATATATGTTCATTGAGGCAAGTTGTTCAGTATCATGGACTGAATTCACCTTTAAAATAGTTTCACTGTATTTTGTTAGAAGTTATATAATTATAGATTTTAATACCGTGTTCATAAGTAAACGAAATACCTAAACATTATTACAAAGTAAACTAAAAGAAGTCACAAGACTATGAATTGTCAGTATCCAAAAGCCTGTGGCATAACAGGTATTATCTAAGCCTAATCTCAATTATTTACGCTAGATCGAGAGGCCCCGGACAGATAATACTAAGAACAATCTACGGGTACAATGTGAGTGCGCGGTGCATTGCACCCATAGTATCAGATGGTAGAATTGCTGTGAAAATCAAGATGGAGTATGCCACCGAATGGTATATGAAAAGACTGGAAATTGAATTAAAAAATATATATATTTGAAAACCATTTTTCTGTTTAGTAGGTCATTACGTTAACTTCGTATTCATTATTAAAATGTACTGACTATGATAATGTATCTAGTAAGAATTTGAAGTTTTATATCTGGAGCTTATCGAGTTATGTTATATTAAAAATACCTATTATATATAAAATATAATGAATAAAATAGGATTGACCAAAAAGTGTTATTTTATAACACGTATTTATAAGCCAATCTTTCGGAGTTAGGTGCAAGGAAACAAGTTTTATATTTTGAATATTGTCGGTGACATCATCGCATAAAATATAATATACTATAAAGCGTTTTGGTTATGAGTATGGTAATGCATATTGCATTTTCTTACTAAATCTAGATAAAATATACGAATAACTTATCAATTAATATAAAGATAGCGTAAACATATCAAATTAATTATAATTTATGTATATAAAATTGTATTATGTAAAATAACTAGTATTGCCCTCATGCAATGCAAATACATAGACACATCATTTGAAAACTTTATCGTTTATTATAGTACCTACCTGTTTTCCTAATATATGTCCGTTCATATATTTACATGTTCATATATTAATATAAGTACTCATAATAAAGTGAGGAGGCTTATGCCCAGCAGTGGTTCGTTGAGAGCTGACGATGATGAATAAAGTGATCGTAAAATAGTACAAAGTTATAATACGACTATGAGATTTTTTTATCAATATATTCTCTTTTATAGTATAATTTTTTTTCGTAGAAATTTTTATATTATCCTATTATTATTAAATTTTAATAAAGATAATATCTAACAATAAATTTATTGCTTGATAGGTATTATCTAAGTTCATATTTGTTCAGACTGACTATTACATTTTCGAAGAAAAAAAGTACACTTAACGTTCACTTATGAACAAATATTTCGTCCATTTTGTCATAATTAGGTTTTTAACCTTGAAAAAATATATTTTTTTGCGTGAGGCATACAATTGTTAAATTATATAAGATAATTGTGAGTTATGATTACTATATGAACATGTCATTATACTCATTTAACCTTGCATCAATTTAATAGTGTCCATTTCAAAAACAAAATATTTAAATAGATTGCGGAATGTATCTATGTTCTTTAAGTAATAAATTTGTATTTTATAAAACATTTTTTATTTTAATGAGCCATTTGAACATTGCCACTTGATAGAAACGTCAGAGAAAATAAATAAAAAAGAATAAAACCTGACACTTTTCATAAGCAATAAAATATATTTTTTAAAACCTTTAGTGTAAAATTGACCATTTTCTACGCTGTTGTACCACTATTTAAAGTCACGGAATCTCATTTATCAGCGACGAACGAATTTCCTTCTGCGTGCTGCAATTTTTCTCTACATTTCAGCTGTCACACGGCTGCAACATTTCCACGGTTCGTGTATCATCGGTAACTGTGTCGTAAGCCTACATTTGTTCCACGCACTTTAACTATAACCCTCCATCCATCATAACTTTCAAGTATCGATATTTTCACGAATTCTTTGAAAGAGTTACGTAATGTGTGTAGTTTTGAAGTTAGCATTGTACTTTTTTGTGATGTGTATAGTGTAGGAGTTATAATAACTTTCAATTGCGGGTTACTTTTGTATCCTAAGAGTATATTTCTATAACTAATAATTTTATTGTAAACTGATAAGACAGATACTTTACCCCTAATTACGCGCTTTTAAAAAAAAACTAAACTTTAAATGATTTTTTAAGTTTGACAATTATATAATGATATTGTATGTTTAAATAAATGACATATGAGATACTAACTCTGTAGTACTTAAAAAAACTATTCAGGGTCTAACAAAATATACTAAAACTATTTTAATGATACTGAACAACTTTTCCCAAGGAACACATATCGAAATATGAAAAATATTTATTGGCTTTCAATACAAACTCGGATCAGCTGATCGGTCAACTTGTATGGGAGGAGGGAAAAGTTGTTCAGTATCGTGGACTGAATTCACCTTAAAATAGTTTCAGTCTATTTTGTTAGACGTTATATAAACTAAAGATATCTTCGAAGATCCAAGTCAAATCTAAAAACCTAAAAAATATAATTTTATTTGGTACCAATGTACGATGTCGATTAAAGTAAAAAAAGAACATAACCCCAAATAAAGATATAGCATTTCTATGAAATGTAAATTATGCTGGGCAAGGATGTAGTGTAAATGCGATGGCTAGAGGTTATGCCAGGTCAGTCATTTCAGTGCGGTTGCTATTGCTACACAGTACGAGTAATAACAGGACGTCCTTAAATACGAGTATTTACATGGCTGGCATGCGTAGCTACTTATATGGTTTTATGGTTAAATATCAAAATAATGTTCGCTAAAACTGGCTGGATAGAAATAAACATATAACCTTCTTCTTTAAGTAGATCTTTCACTAATGAGGATCGTGACTTCAATATTTTAGTTTTTGAACTCACCATATATCATGGTTCTTTAGTAATAGCTATTTTTACTTAAGTATTTCTTATTTCATATATACAAAATAAGTACAGACTTACTTCTTTAAACAAATAGTTTTTGTAAAAATCTCGGAATGGATTTATATTTTGGTACCAAAAATAGAACAGGTAATTTGATTATACACTAAAAACCGACATGCTCATGTTTCTGTAACGATTTTATACCAACTGATAAATACGGGAAAATGAATACGGGAAGTAACGCAAAACAGACCTTTTTTATTTATTTTCGCTGACGTTTGATACGAGTTGCACCGAATGTGGTCTCAGTCTGACTGAAGCAGCGATGTTAGGCGTTAATTCCCGTATACATTCATTTAATAAATTTAATAAAAGAAAATTTGGATTCATTCCAATTCCAAAAGGTGAAAAATAATCAATATATAGAAAGTACAAAATTATTTTTATATTTCGCTGTATTTTCCTTAGGAAAGTTATTTAGTATCATAGACTGGATTGTCCCTTAAAATAGTTACAGTACCTATATTTTGTTAGACGTTAGACAACGTGGAAGGGACATATGTAATAAATCAAACCACGGGCTATACTAGATCACTAAAGTATACCTAATGAAATTAAAATAACAGTAAAAAAACAAATAAAATATTCGACATTCCCTTACAAATCGCCCGGGCGGCTGAACATTTTTGTATGGAAATGCCCAAATTTTTTTTTGTTCTTTGGCCGTTATTTTAAATGCGTTATGCTATAATGATCTAGAATACGCCGTAGTTAGATTTGTTACGGGTATGTCCCTTTCACGTTGTATATGAATTTTCGAATATTTTTTTATTTTTTATTTCCAATACAGCTCGTTTTTACAGGCTTTTCCTAATGCAACATAGCTATAGACCATATAACAAAGAAGGTATATGTTTATATGCCTCATTTGTGAATTTCCCCAGCGAACAGTCAAGCACGTCAATATCAACACACTCAACAACATGGTGTTATATATATTAACTAGCTGTGCCCGCGACTTCGTTCGCGTGGTTGTCGGAATGTTATATAGCTAGTAATATAGGTAAGTACTATTTGATGGCAGATAACCAAATCGATTGAAAACAGAAATCATATTCCACAGAAGGGCCACTTGCCTTTGCATTTTGTTTAAACAATGGTCATACTTAATGAACATTTAGCTTGTCTCGTTATTTCGTCAGCCTTTGAATGCCAATCTATAAATCAGTACCTGCCTACTTTATAAGTACAGTGCAGACGATTTAGGTAAAAATGCAAATAAATTTTGATCCTTACTTTTTTGACAAATCACACTGATAGCCCTAAAGTAAGTTTTAAACTTGTGTTATGGATGGGATACTAACTCAACGATACTATATTTTATAATAAATACATATTTAGATAAACATCCAAGACCCAGGACAATTTGAAAAAGGCCATTTTCCAACTTGCCCTGGCTGGGGATCGAACCCAGAACCTCCGGATTGGCGGACTAGCGTGTTGACCATTACACCACGGAGGTCGTCGTAGGAGTGTTGGTGACTACTTGTTCTTTTCTTTCTTTTGTTTGTTTCAAACAAACAAACAAACTCTTCTGCTTTATAATATTAGTATAGATTAAAATGGCACAAAATTTATCTATTCTTCCTTTTTTATAAATTGATACATATGCAGATGATTCTTAGTGAATGCTAATCATTTGCATTGATAGTGTGTATACAAGTATGATATTATCTTGTCAATCAAATATCAAGAAATTAATATAACGGCACAATCAGTACTTCACGTCTTGAGTGTCTTGACTACGTATTCCTCGCTTAATTTCAGGTGATGTATTGCAAAGTAACGTAACACAAATTATCAATAACAGAAGTATAACTTATATTATGTGATATAACCAAGCCTATTATTGTGAAAATAAAATTCTTCTAAGATCCGTCATTAAAATCTCAAGACTTGACGAAAGAATCTGTCAAGAAGAAAGAAAGAAAATCTTTATTCGGCAAGCAATTTACAGAATATTACTTACATACTAGACTAGACTATAACTAATGAATGCCGAAAAGGCGGCCAGCTCAGCTTCGGGCTGTGGTGTAGGAACCTCAGCGCTGATTTTCAGCTGGTACCGAAAATAGAAGAAGTCATTTTTTGCTACAGATATAAAAATTATAATGATTATATACTAAAAACCGACATGCTCATGTTGCTACAGCACTTAAGGCCGTACCTAAATTTTTCGGGGTCCAGTGCTGCCCCCATTTAAAATAAATCATTTCAAAGAAAACGGAGACATTATTTAAAATTCTGCTACTACCAAGTCCTAGATAATTAAAGTATTTTATGATCTAAGTAGCACTGTTAACAGTTTATAATGAGAACGTTAAGCTTTAGGTCCTTAGGTCCTGCAGTTGAGTGTTACGGCAAGTAAAGAAAAAACAAACTTTTTAAGAAGTTTGACTTCTATAGCCTCTCTATTTCATACCTACAGATTCTCACGATAATCTGTGTCAGCACGCACTAGATGTAACCTACTCACGACTTTATTGTGAGTCTAAGAAATTAAAATGCTGTACGAGTATGTCAAGATTGTCAAGCCAGTGAAATTCGTCATGTGTAATTAAAAAGTATTTAGTGTGCTACAATTTTTTGTAATAAGGAAAGTTGAATAAACGTACGGTGTGGTAAATTAGTAGGCGAACAGACATCTGTTAGGCAGTTTTAGCATTTTTAGTCTATGGCCGCCTGTAACACCAGAAGTAACGCACGTGCGTTGTTGATACTAAAGATTTTTTTTATTTATTTATTGTTTCTTTGACACATACAGCTGGCTGGCAAAAGTTTTGCTTTTACTTTTATGTATGTTTTGTATGTAGTGTGTAACAATTAAGGAAAAATTTGAAATTATTTATGACTATATTGTAATTGACATTTTTTTTATAGAGTATAATTTATTGTGATACTAATAAACCATAATTCTTAATTAACATAACCTAGGACTTTTTAAAAATTATATTTTAGAATGGTTTTAGGTTTTAATACTATAATGTGTACGATTTTGGTGGATATGCCCGCTATGTACATTTAATATAGCATTTAAAACCAATAAATATTCGCAAACCTATGCATGCGCATTAGTCAATTAAGCAGTAACGACAACATCAGCGATGTTGGTCAAGGCTCCAGGCATTTCACAAACACTAGAATTACTGATTCCGCCCGTGTTTTTCTGTATTTCCATGTGCTCCGTACACAAAAGATCTTAGTGCTCTATGGCTATGTTGAAATTTTGGAATGCGTTACAATTTCGAATTTTAACGCAAATTTTTGACATTCGTATGACATTTTTGACATAAAATAACTAATTCCTCTCCTGTTCAACTGTATGCCTATGACAAAACTGTGGAATACGATACAATTTCAAAATAAGAAGACTATATTTTTTTACATTATTCGTACTGTCAGTAAAACTATTTCTGTTATAATATAAACTATGTACTGATATAGCGCGTGTTCGCCTTTATTTTAGGGCGAATAAAGTTTTCGAATACTAAAAAAATTAAGAAGTACAATGTATGGCATTTTTATAATTTTTCGGATGATTTCGAATTCTATACGAGTATGTACTGTTACGCCATAAAAGATCCAAAGCGTACTATGATGAAATTTTGGAATGCGTTCAGTTAATACTGACATAGAATTTCAAAAGTGGAACGCATCACTTTTTTGTCATTTTTCGTACACATCGCTACTATAGTTGTTACAGTGTAGAAATAAACAGTGTATGGTCAATATGGTTATCCAGAAAAGACAACCATTAAGTCAGTATTTACTAAACCATTAGGTCCAAGGAGAACGTTCAAGAAATCCTGATAGCCCTGACTCTTTGATGCAACAGACAGCAGCTGCAAAAGATGTGATTATTTCCAATAGCAAATATCTATAAATCTCTACGATGTGTTAGCCCATAAATAAATAAAATATAAAACCATTAAGACTAATCGCCATTTCGGTAAATTTTGAAACGCTCTAACTACAAATGCAGTAGTCACATTAAATTAGTCATTACATCAATATAACAAATCACTTTGGTTTAGCCAATAAATTGAGTAATACATGACGCATTTTATAACTCTAGTGTCATTTAAATAACTAATTAATGAAGTAGCTTTACTTTCAAAGTAAGTTATCTTTAATTAGATTTAGTATTGATACGAGATTCTTTCCTTCCGGCCTAGATGGCGGGTGTTTTGCTAGTTTACTAGGATACTGGTGTCATGTAGGTTTACGTAATATGGTAATTATTTTTTAATTATATAGGATAAATACATAATGTGAGGTTTTATTTATAGTGATAAAATTATATATAGATATTCAGGCAGTGGCCTGAGCTCTATATATAATTTTAGTTGAAGTTGCCACTTCCACTAAAATTATAGGTACCTACAGTTTTTATGCAAAACTTTTTACGCACAGAGTAGACGTAAATCCTCCTCCCTGATCTGCCTCCGTGGTCCAGTGGTCAAGTCAAGCCGTTTGCCTTGCGATTCGGAGGTCGTGGGTTCAAATCCCACTGTGAAGTAAACTTTGTAAAAATTAGTTACCATTCTGGTTAGGATATTGCAGGCTTGAATTACCTGATTATCCGAAAAGAAAGATCATTCCGTGCTTCGGAAAGCACGTAAAGCTGTGGATCCCGAAAGCGTTTGTTTAAACCTATCCTAGGACTCGTTCTGGCCTACCTTTGCGTTGCGGAGGTAAGACGGCAGTCGCTATGTGTAAATACCAACCACTTTCCCCATGGAGCATATATCGAAATATGAAAAATAATTTTTGGCTTTCTATACAAACTCGGATCAGCCGATCGGTCAACTTTTATGGGAGACTAAAAATTTTTTTTAATATTTTGATATGTTCCTTCCTAAGGAAAGTTGTACAGTATCATGGACAGAATCTACCCCAGAAATAGTTTAAGTATATTTTGTTAGAATCTTTATATTAAATTTGTATCTTACTTGTTGTACAGAAAACAATACTTTATTTCATGTGTTTGTCCTGAAGTTCCATGGTATGAACGTGGTTAGATAATATTACAATAAAAGGTTTTTTTTACGACACATAAAGCTTTATCTATTGTTTACATCATTTTTCGTGTCTATTCGGTTATTAAAATTAAACATTCCTATTATTCAAATCAATTTACTTTTGACCTTAACAAAACCAATAAAATTATAGGCCTATCATAGTTTACTCGATGCATAAGGTCGATCAATACGCAGCAAATGTTTTAAATCATTGTGATGAAGCAATTCACACTAATAAATAGGTAAGTATTTACAAAGATTTATAGTACATACGTGTAATAAATTTTGCAAATGTTGCAGTAGGAATAGGTTTCAATAGTTATACAGCCTATCTTATATTCTCTCCATCCGTCGGTTGTCTGGAAGAAATCGCTTTTATCGGATAAGACCGCCCATTGTACATTTTAATTTTGTTCTGTTTTTAATTTTTTTTTTCTGTGTGTATATTTCATTCTTGGTGTACAATAAAGTATTACTTACTTACTCCATCATTTAGAATAATTATAAAACCCTTGTGTTCTTTTTCATTCTTTGTCAAATTAATTACATACATATATATATTGAAATCTTCACTAACAAATAAGAATTCAAATATAGTCGTAATATCAACAGCGGATGAATGTATAATAATTTAGTTGTAGAAATATAGGAGAACTATATTTGTGTTGGAATGTAATGGACAATTTGAATAGCAATATGATAACATGTACGCAATACGGAAAAAGAAAAATGGATTTCTTTAGAATCATGTTCTGTATTAGAATAATATGTTACATGTGTTCTCAGGTCAACGGACAAAAAGGTCAAAGTTCAAAATTTGCTTTATGCTCAAAATTTACATCAAGAATGTAGTAATGGTATCACAAGGCGAGCTAGTGATTTTGTCACATTAGGCTTTTTATTTGCATATCTCAAACAATTTTAATATCTCGCGGCTTTTTGTTGACCGACCGAGCGGAACGCGAGTGAAGCGTCTTTTCGCAGTAAAAAAAATCTAGGTCTATGGTCGTTTCAGCTTAGGGCAAAATTGCTTTCATTTGTCCGACATTTCTCCTCTAGAAGTCGTATTTCTCAACTGATTCTCGTAACATTTTGACAGAAGGTTCTAGAAATTATATGGACTTTTTGTTTATTCAGTTTTCGGAAATTTTTCGAAATGGCGGAGCCATGGAGGTTTCGCGGTGCGCGGTGAATATTTATTCAGTTTTAAGCTATGCAAAGACAGACTCGCGGGGCCACTAGTTTTAGGATTAGATTAAGCATTATTCATAATAAAATAATATTAACAATTACCTGGGTTGATTTTTAGGGTTCCGTACAAAAAATGAAAAAACGGAACCTTTATAGGATCACTCGGGCGTCTGTCTGTCCGTCCGTCTGTCACAGCCAATTTGCTCCGAATCTACTGGACTGAATCAGGTGAAATTTCGTAGGATGGAGAAATCTTAAGACCCAAACACATATGTGCAAAGTAAATTAATATTTTTTTAAATTAAGGGTCATTTTCGGGGGATAAATTAGGATATGAAAAAAAAATATTTGCTAACCTTACTGTGTCATATATCAAATGAAAGGGCTTGTTATGAGGATTTCAAATATATTTTCGTTATAATTCTAAAATAAATAGCTTTGATTTTATTCAGGTAAGAAGACGAAAATTGACCATTCCCCCCCTGATCTCCGAAACTACTCAGCCTAAAATTTTGAAAAAAATACGAAATATAGTTCATTACTTGTAGATTACAAGAAAACCTATAATAATTCAATCAATTGTACAGAACCCTCTCCACGCTAGTTTAACTTGCACTTGGCCGGTTTTAGTTTTTATTGATTTTGCTGCATGATCTCTAGTTAATTTTTTTTCCAATGAATGAACGACATTTACAAATAGACTGTTGAAAATATCGAGTCCAGGTTTTATCTGTATATATAAAATAAAATTAAAACATACAGGTTTTAAGGTTTAATGAAATAGAAAAGCAAAAAACACAAGTATCTATGCTCTAAACTGTAAAAGTTCGATGCATTGCTTCAAATACAAATATCATGCTATTAACGTAAAAAAAGCAAAAAGCAAGTCATTCACATCACTTATTTACATTCCGGAACTTTGGTCGGTATTATTAAAGTTTAATTGATTGCATTTGTATCAATTAGAACGAAGTTACACTTTAACCGTAATAATACATAAAATTATATAATCGTTACGCCATTCATAGAATCATGGAATACAAGTTTCGTTTTAGGCTTTACGCACATTATTCCACTTTGTGATGTTTACATTGGCGACTGCGATTATGCAATAGTCAAAATACTAGTGAACGGGTACTAGTGTATGTGTATAGACCCATACTAGTGTATGGCGACTATTTCATAATCGCAGTAATCGCATGTAAGTCACTAGTGTGAAGGATACTGATGACTGGTGGTGTCTGATGACCGGTGTATTTATGTTATATCAATCTCGTCTAAGGGAACAGTGTATTTTACTTTTTTACCAGAATTATTTGTATTCTTTCTGACTACAGAAATTATACACAATATATATTTAACAATTTATATAATATTGTTACAATATCTTTGGAGAAAAGCAGGAAGGCTTATGGTTCTTAAAAATATGTGATATACTTTACGCTATATAGAAGGTTTTTCACTAGTACGGACATTTCTAGAGTCATGATACTGATTACATACCCCAAAAAGATATAGCGAAATACACAGCGAGTTAGAGTGGGACGCAATTTTTTTTCTTTATTTATCCATTTAGTTCTCAAGGAGATTAATCAGTATCATGGACTGAACTTGCTGTCAAAATTTGCATATAAGAAAAAAACCTGTATAATACGGATTAAGTAATACAGTAGTATTCTGAGTTAAAAAAAAGTTATTTCGTACTGCTAAGAGAATCAAACGTCACTAAATAATGTCACTTGTCATTGATCATACCCATTTTGCAAAAAAAAAATATAATAAGAATATTTTTTGACTCAAAGAAACTATGACGTCACGGTTTGTAAAAGTAGACAAGAAAAAAATAATTGAAAATGTTTGGTTTTGTCGTTAAAAAAGCAGATTTAACTTGTTGGAAACTAGCCGATTATGAAACAAAATGCACCACAGTTTGCTCTCTTTTCACCAATCATTTGTAATACGAGTACTAACAGAGATTGACGTGTGAATAGATTTGGCGACATCGACGCACAATACTCTTCTCCATAGACCTTTTCACATCAATAGGCAACAGTGAGTTCAAATCAAATGAATTGTGACTTTGTTCGGAAATGTAGAGCAATTGAGTGACGATTAGTATCAATATTTTAACTTACTCTTACTTAAAAAAATACTGGTAGGTAGTGTGATGGAACGATGGTTAAGGCCGTACCTAAATTTTCCGGGGTCCAGTGCTGCCCCCATTTTAAATAAATCATTTCAAAGAAAACAGAGACATCATTTAAAATTTTGCTACTACCAAGTCCTAGATAACCCTTCAAAGTATTTTATGAACTACTGTTTACAGTTTATAATGAGAACGTTAAGCTTTACTACGCACATTAGCCAAAAGTGGCCGTTTTTCGCAAATGTGCGTAGTAAAGCTTAACGTGCTAACTTTAAACTGTAAACAGTAGTTCATACAATACTTCGAAGGGTTATCTAGCACTTGATAGTAGCAAAATTTTAAATAATGTCTCCGTTTTCTTTGAAATGATTTATTTTAAATGGGGGCAGCACTGGACCCCGGAAAATTCCGGTACTGCCTTAATGTGTGAACTGTTTTATATAGAGGAATGATGGGAAATGCCATGGAAATATACAACTATACTAGATCACTATAGTATAATGAAATTAAAATAATAAAAAAACCAAAAAAAAATTCGACATTCCCATACAAATCGCCCGGGCGGCTGCACACTTTTGTATGGGATTGCCGAATTTTTTTTTTGTTTTTTGGCTGTTATTTTAATTTCATTATACTATAATGATCTAGTATAGACCGTGGTTCGATTTATTACGGGTATCTCCCTTCCACGTTGTATAAAATAAATAAATAGATAAGGACAAATCGTACTGATTGAGTTAGCCCCAAAGTAAGTTTAAAATTGTATTATTTGATACTAACTCAACGATACTATATATTATAATAAATACATATATAAATAAACACCCAAGACCCAAGACAATTTTAAAAAAGGCCATTTTCCAACTAGCCTAGGTTGGGTATCGAACCCAGAATCTCCGGATTGGCGGAGTAGCGTGTTGACCATTACACTATGGAGGTAATCAATGTGAATACAGTAAATCAGTTGTAGCACGCGATGTTTGTGCATAGTCCTTTTTAGTCAGATGTCTTAAGACATCCACAGGAAGAGATGGAGTGGTCCTATTCTAGAACGGAAGCCACACATAAGCCTATATTCCTACTTAGTAGTATAAAAATACCGTAAAAGTGAACTCTCCGCTATAGTTCCACTGTTCGCATTGTGTTAGGCTTTTACCTTGACGTTTGCAACAGGTGGGCGACTTTCTTAGGCATTGTCTGGGAGATTCTTCTCATTAGATGGCGGTTGCCTAACACTTGCGATTATTTTGGCTAATCACGATGACATAAGTTTGAAGTTGAAAAGTTTCACGGCCTTAGTTGTTTATTTTATTTACATCACATTGGAAATCAACTGCAGCATATACATTTTTTTACCAGTCCGGGTACGTCTAGTTTATAAACGTTTCGTAATTCACTTTTAGATTTATATTGTATACAGCAGTCATGACGGCAAAATAAAAAAAAAAAAACAATATTTTAATGTTTATGCCTTTTCAGGCACTTTTACATGTCAATAGTTTCGCATATATAACGTGTTTTTTTATTTATTTACTTGATATCTTACAAGCACTAATATTACAGGTTTCATACCTAATGCGATGGTGCTGTGCTGAAACTTAAAAATTTCATGAAAATACTATATAATAAAATGATTAGAACTATACTTAAACAAAAAAAAACATAACATATTACATTCAATAAATAATAATTAATTTCAATTCAATTCACACAATTATTTACAAATCTTATACGAGAGAATAAATAAGGTTACCTTAGCAAATTCACTCAATGGACACGAAAAAATATCGACTCACTCGTGCAATTCGTTGTTAAATAAAAAAAATATTTTATAGTAAAACTACCGATACTACCGTTTCGCAACGACAACGGCTGAGAAGAATTCAGTGTATGTAACTAAATTCACAATATCATTAGCCAATAGCATCGGAGTGACATTATAAAACTAAATGCGCAGAAGTAACCAAATGGCCATAAATATTACAGATTTCTTGTCTTTCGAAACTATATAAAACAGATGGTTTTCACAGTTTAAGTTAAAGTTGCGAATATAAAGTCACCTTGGTCCGATCCGGTTGGATTATTAAGTAGGGAGTATTTTGATATATGTTTTCTTGTCTTACATTGATTAAGTATTTACTAAGTCTATTCTAGTTTATTTTATTTTAAAAATAATTCTTAATATAATTTCGAGAAAAATATTAGTCTCAGAGAGAATTTATTATTCGTAGGTCTCAGAGCTAAAGTCATTTATTGTTGCAACACACTGATTAGGTTCATATAATTTAAAACACAAGTCAACATTTAACACAGATTTATTTCAATTTACTAGCACCGAACATTGCTTTTTTACATTGACAAATATATATCGCAATGAGGGTAAATGGATGGACATTCATTAAAAGTGAGACGGTAAGGTCAGCGCCCCTCCACGCGCTGAACTATGAGAAGCTTCCTTGTGAAACCACATCACAGCTTAAACTAACTCTCTAGCCCGCACAGTTATCCTGTGCTCACAGGGCTTACCGTCCAGGTGAAGTAGAGCGTCATTATAACAAATGGGTCAGGTGATCCGCATTCCCTATAATAATCGTATCTGAATGAGTCATGGCCACGCCTAGTCACAGCTACATAACTACGAATATTCACGAGTTTTATTATTTAAATTGCCCACTTGGCGCCTTACGCCACGTGTTAACTACTATCCCGACACATAATCACAATTCACAATACTTATCTTTCTCGTTCGAAGACTCAAAGCAGACTGACTCAAGAACGGATTTTGTAAATGTAAGAACACTCATAATGGGAGGGGGACTCGCAACAACTTCAATACATTACTCACTAATCAAAATAAAGTATGATTTATAGTTAATTTCTAAGAAAGGGTACCTTTTATATTTTACAATTCATAACTATAATTAATAATAATAATTACATTTATTTATAACTATTATTAGAATTGTAACCATATTTGTTAGCCTAGTAAAATACTCAATTGACAGTTCAGTATCAAATTATGTTTTGCAAATACATTTCCATTAATTTATTTACATTGATATATTTTATTTTAATAAATGATGAATTCTCTCAACTAATAATTATAAATTAATTATAAATTACTTATTCTTCTATTTTGATTCCGGGGATGAGTCATTACAGTAGATCTAGTACCCAACATTATCTAAGAAAACTAGAAGATTTTCTTGGATTATTAGCATAACATTCTCCACTTACTGGATTTCAACATATTAATTAAGTAAATATGCCGTGTGGTTTCCGCCAGAGTAGAATAGGACCACTCTAAGTTTTTCCCTGGATGTCGTAGAAGGCGACTTAGGAAACACAAGCTCAACAACGCTTATAAATCAATGAGACCTCTCCAACCCGTCTGACCAGCGTGGAGAGTGTAGGCCAAATCCTCTGACTGCTCTGGCTAATATATGGCTCTGGTTGTACAGAGAGAGTCGTACTCCTGCAGTGGAGACTTAAAAAGACCCAATGATGAGTACTAAGTAAATAATATAGACTTTTACTACGCTAGTTTATAATAAATTAAAAGAGTTTACTGATCGTTATGCAAATTGACTGCCAGGAATCTTGTTGATATAAATATAAGAAATATAACGTCTAACAAAATATACTGAAACTATTGTAATGGTGAATTCAGTCCACGATAATGAACAACTTTCCCCAAGAAACATAATTATCGAAATATGAAACAAAAAATTGCTTTCCATACAAACTCTGATCGCCTGATCGGTCAACTTGTATCAAGGGAGGTCAAAAAATGATTTTCATATTTCGATACATGTTTAGGAAAAGTTGTACAGTATCATAGACTGAATTCACCCTTAAAATAAATTAATAAATATATACGTTTGAATGGCGCACTTGGCACCAGTAAAAGTAAACTGCACAGTGCACAGTCACTATGCAAATTGACCGGCAAAGAGTGAAGCAGTCGACGTAAGAAATGCTAATTGCTGGAGCTGATTGAGTGTGTTCGTTATGCGATATCGCTTTTTAATTAGTCAATGTTTATGTTTCTTATTAATTACAGCAAAAAGTAGAAGAGTACTTTCTTTAAAAAATAATGAATAGATTTAGTACAACGTAGCCAAAAACATGTTGATTGCGTATAGGTATGTTTCTTATGTCAAAAGAAGTATAAAAAAAACAATTCAGGAAACACAAGCTAAATAATGCTTAAACATTGTAGTTAAAAGTATCCAGTTTTGTCACATCAGCTCCAGTTTTTAATCTAATTTGGATCTGTGATATAGAATACCACTGATAATGTCACATATTTTTGACAAAGTTTGATCAAATAACAACTATTAAGAATGATGTTCTGGTGATGCATATATAGTAATATATGGGCATTACTTATTATTGCAACATCATTCTTACTTCTTCAAAAGCAGTTCTTTGTCATGACTGGCAAGTAATAATATTGAGCCTATTCTCGTAAATTCTCGTAATATTTGGCATTACTTCACCACTACCTGCAAAGTCAGCGAGAAATCGCCTCGTCGGAGCATCAGAGAAATGTCAACTTTCGCATTTCACGAGCACCGGCCACATTACGTAACTTACGTCATCTAAATGCATCAATGAATATTAATCAGCTGATTGGGTCGGAAGCTTGTGTTGTATGGTAAGTACTGAGGTCATTAACTAGTTATCAGTTTTTTTTATCAATTGTATTTTTTTAATTTTTTTTCTTACGAGATACAGGTGCACGGTGAATTTGTATAACAGACAATGTATACTTATGATTACAATATAATATTAGATAAATGAAAGAAAAACAAATTAAAAATAGTAAGATAAATTAATATATATCTATATGGACAAAGCACACTAATTGAGCTAGCCCCAAAGTAAGGTTTTAATGTGTTATGGGATATACTAACTCAACGATACTATATTTTATGATAAATACATATAGAGATAAATATCCAAGACCGAAAATAATTTGAAAAAGGGCCATTTCCGAACATGATGAAATGAAAATTAAGCAAACTGAAGGCTTGATAATAAATAACACAAAAAATTTTACCCTTTCATTTCCAGTGTGGGGTATTACGAAGTATCTATTTCCAAAGTTACATAAATAGACATCTATTGAGTAACAATGAAATGTGACTAATTAAAAAGGTAAAACACAAAATACAAATTAATTAAATAAATATAGGTATAAGGACAAATCACACTTAAAAACGAGTATTCAATTAAATAATATAAGAAGTATTATAACAAAAATCGATATGGCTATTTAATTTAATAGTAAATGGCAAATTAATAATATTAATAGATGATCAAGTAGTGTCACAATAGAAATGATTTAGGTAAATAATTCTTGAAAATTAATAAAAGTCATTGCAAAGGTAAGAATTATTACTGCTCACACGAGTACAATAAATAAAAAAAACGGGCAAGTGCGAGTCGGACTCGTACATGAAGGGTTCCGTACCTCTGTATAATGTTTTAAAACGCTGAAGAAATGACGACCCTCTTTAATTTTTAACTTTATCTTATTTTTAGTATTTGTTATTATAGTAGGTATAGTAATACATAATCGGTAAAAATTTCAAGTATTTAGTTAATGCCATTATAAAGACCGAGTTAAAAACGCTGAAAAAAACACGTTTCTTGTATGACGACCCCTTTTAATTTTTAATATTATTTTATTTTTAGTATTTGTTGTTAAAGCGGCTATAGTAATACATAATATGTGAAAATTTTAAGTATCTAGTTAATGCCATTATAAAGATCTAGTTAAAAAAGGCTAAAAAAACACGTTTTTTGTATGACGATCCCCTTTAATTTAATTTTTTAATTTATTTTTAGTATTTTTTGTTATAGCGGCCATAGTAGTACATAATCTGTGAAAAATTTAAGTATCTAGTTAACGCCATTATAAAGATCTAGTTAAAAACGCTGAAAAAACACGTTTTTTTGTATGACGACCCCCCTTAATTTAAACTTTTTTTTATTTTTAGTATTTGTTGTTATAGCGGCCACAGTAATACATAATCGGTGAAAATTTCAAGTTTCTAGCTATTATGGTTTAAGAGATAGAGCCCTGTGACAGACGGACAGACAGACGGACAGACAGCGAAGTCTCAGTAATAGGGTCCCGTTTGCACCCTTTGGGTACGGAACCCTAAAAATTGATGACGGTTTGCTCAATAAAATCAAAAAACTATATCAACTCATCCAATCAAACTAATATCTAATTGCAATAAAAATGTCACCACTATACTTAAGACTGACCTTTCCGGCAACAAACACAAAATCATAAATTGCCGATAAACTGCCTGGCAGTTTGGCAAAATGAAATAAACTGTAGAATAGATTTAAGTTTCTGGGAATAAATAAATGAAATAAAAACAAAGAAAAATGAACTGATGCATACGTCATTAGTACCATCTGTGCCAAAATGTACAGCTGATATATAGTATATTAGAGATATATTAGTATATTAGAGATATATAGTATATTAGAGATATATAGTATATTAGTTTTATTTATTTCTTTATTTTTGCTAACATGCACTTATAAGTAAGGTTAGTAGGTAAGTACATGAACCCTGCCTGGCAGGATATTGCGAAGATATAGGTATTTGAGTTTATATAACAATAATTATGATAATAGTAAGAAGTATTAAATCAAATTAATGTCAACAGATAATTAAAGACTTATAGACTAACAATATAATTATATAATTACTGCAAAAGTGCGTTGGACAGAAGCAATTTGGATTTTTAGACTCTGAAAATAGAACTAGTTATTTAAAGTGTTTATTGAGTCCTCTTTAAACGTTATTAATATTATTTGTCATTTAAATATTCCTTGACCGAGTAATACCTCTTTGCCAATAGTAAGACTTAGTTTTTTAAAGAATTTCTTATCATTTTCTTCCGATGTAATTTATCTCCGTAGTTTATTGTACATGTTGATTGGGCTTACGTACGGACCCTTCCTATACATTCGGCCTCTCTCAATCAGAGGCGTAGCGTGGACTTACAAAGACGTGGACGAAGTCGCATCAGTGGGGCCCCTTGGCTAGTAGAAAAAACGCTAATATAAAATAGACCGCGAGGCCGAAGGCCGCGAGGGTTTACCCATTATCACCACACTTTGCTCAAACGGGTGATCGTTGTAGAGCAGATGGTATAAAGGTGTTGCACAGAAGACGCTGATGATAAAGATAGTACAACCGGGCTCGTTTAGACAGAGAGAGATAGAGATAGAGCTAGGACATTTACTCTATAAGCGGCACGAGTCACGACATGCGTACGTACGTAGCTATATGTCTGCGTTATAGTTTCAAGCAATATTGAGTGCTACGGAATGATGATAAGGTCTCAATTTGATTTGACATTGAAATATGACGATACCTTCGGACAACTGTCGTGTTATTGTATACTCGTATCGTAAAGGCCAAGGGTCGTAAATTAAAATGCTACGTTGCAAGATGGTGGGCCTTCGATGAAAACCGAAATTTTTTTCATTTTTATTGCGATAACGGGTTTGTTTGTATTTATGAGCATAATGAACCCTATTCAACAATAAATTGAATAACTTAGTAACTTGATTGCAGAGTAATAATATTCTTACTTGGGGCAAACTTTTGTAACATATTCACACCGAGAACAACTAAACAATTTTACTAAGAAACAAATCCAAGATATGATCAGCTGATTAAAGCCAGCTCTGTGAAGTCGATTATTTTTGTATTTTAATGCATGTTTTTGAATAAATAAGGAGGTACTAGAAAAGCTAGGAGAGAAAACGAATATTTAAAAAACTATAGAAAATAAAAGAGCAAGATGATTGGACATCTAATAAGACATGACAATCGATTCAGAATAAGAATTCGATTCAGGAAAAGAAAAGATAAAAGGGAGACGATGAGAAGGAAGACTGAGCATGAAGTATTGCCAACAAATTAAAGAAAAGTTAGGAGTAAGGACCTACCAGGACATTAAAATGATGGTAGAAAGAAGAGAGGAATTGAAGGCATCCCACTTAAATCCACCGACAAGCGCTAGCTCTTAAATAACAAGAGACCTCATCATAGACTAAATTTGCTTATAAAACACACTGGAAAAAATGTTCCTGTGTGTGATAATAAGAAATGAAAATATGTAGTTTAGAAATGAGAGTCAGCACGCACACATTCGCAATGTAATTACAGGTTGCGCGCGCGCAGGTGTGCGTCACCGTCTCGCCTAGTTTTCACTCGCACCTTGCACTGCCCGGGTTGGCATGTTTACTAACATGGAGCTTGGAAAATCTTATGGTGCAATCTATGAGGGACATGTGTATCCTGTCAAGGTCGTTGATAATGAATTGTGTAACGTTTCTTAGAAATATATGTAAAATTAACTAAATATTACTTTATTCAATAACAAATAGAAGGTAAATAAAACGCAACGGAAAACTAAGAATCAATTAAATTAAAACTAAACAAGCTAAAATATCTAAATAAAAATTACAAGTGCACTTAAAGTACATATTATGTGAGTGGCGTGAGGTCGTATCTCTCTCGTAGCGGAATTGTTTTTGTAATGCTGTACAAGTTTAAAGCAATAATTCTAAAATATTAACTAAATAATGAAAACTAAAATAAAAATATCAAAGAATAAAAGTTATATTCAATTATATAAAAATAAGGCCGAACACAGCCGTCACAGGGCAAATTA
This sequence comes from Acrobasis repandana, assembly GCA_963576875.1. NCBI lineage: Eukaryota > Metazoa > Arthropoda > Insecta > Lepidoptera > Pyralidae > Acrobasis > Acrobasis repandana. The sequence continues at coordinate 19,344,723 of OY756215.1, forward strand.
CTCAGAAGGCTGGCGGCATTGCGCGATGTAAATCAATACTTAAACGCGGTCCGAAATGCGTTAAAACCATAACTGAAGGAAAGATAGAACAAAAGGGGAATAGGAAAACTGATAAGAATTTTTTTTAATTAAATAAAAGAAAAAATTAATGTGACAACATTCAGGAGGTAAGGACTTAGCTGTGAAAAGAGTCTTGAAAAATTAATATCATCATCATCAGGTCTTTTTTAGTCTCCAATGCAGGAGCACGACCCTCTCTGTACTACCAGAGCCATATATTAGCCAGAACAGTCAGAGGATTTGGCTTACACTGTCCACGCTGGCCAGACGGGCTGGAGAGGTCTCATTGAATTTTATAAGCTTTGTTTAGCTTGTGTTTCCTAAGTCGCCTTCTAAGACATCTACGGGAAGACTTGGAGAACTCCTATATAATCTACTTTGCCGGGAACCACACGGCCAACATGCCAATCCAGTATGTACTCCTACATCTATTCCCTGGTAACTCCAACAGCTTGACCACGTATCATTAACTACATGTTATAAGAAGATAATCCACTAGCAAGAATTAGGAAGTAAATTAACTAAAGTTACGTTGATCTAATTAAATTGACCATACAAACTAGCTCACCGAGTAATGGTAACAGGTTGCATTCCGATTTACTGAGGAAATAGTAAGTCAGCTCGTTATACAGGGTCTAACAAAATATACTGAAACTATTTTAAGGGTGGATTCAGTCCATGCTTGTAAAAAACTTTCCCCAAGAAACGTATAGCGAAATATGAAAAATATTTTTTGGCCTCCCATATAAGTTGACCGATCAGCTGATCCGAGTTTGTATGGAAAGCCAAAAAAATATTTTTCATATTTCGATATATGTTCCTTGGGGAAAGTTGTTCAGAATCACGGACTAAATTCACCCTTAAAATAGTTTCAGTATATTTTGTTGGACGTTATATATGTATACGTCGACAAATTGACTTGGATTCAAAGATTGGCAGTGCAAGATATCAGCTGTCTCTGTTTATAGATCTGGCTTTGTAAATCATAAGTAAGTAGTAAGACGTAGATTTAAATATAAATGTCTAACAAAATATACTGAAACTATTTTAAGGGTGGATTCAGTCCATGATACTGAACAACTTTTCCCAAGGAACATATGGGAAGACAATTTTTTTTTATTGATTTTTAATAACTTTTTGTATAGAAAGTAGTTCAGTATCATGGATTGAACGTGCTCCAAAAATTTTGCCGTTGGATAAAATAATACGACAGTCGTCTGATAGTGATGTCTTATTTCTATGACAAACCAAATTAGACTTTTTCATTATGGATTAACGCTCAATGTTGCTTGACATACGCAGTTACGTACGTGTTGCGTACCGGTTTTGGAGTACCCCTACAGAACCGTCTAAATTTATTGGTGACAAATAAAAACAATATGTATTGTTGCTAAACTATATTTAAGATATATTTATTAAAAATACATACATACTATCACGACTTTAGCCTTAATGGGATAGACAGAGCATTTTGGGTCCTACGGCTATATATTTGTACAAATAAATACATACAATTAGGTGATTTGTTCATTTATTATATTTCACTTTCTTGTTCTAAAGTAAAGTTGGCGGACTTAATTTCTTCCATTCAACCAGGGGAAGGAGAGAATATTGTGCGGCGCAAAAAAGCAAACTATTATATCTACATACGTAATCACTACTGGGATTATAATATGTAAATATGAATAAGTACTTCATGAGTGTAAACTAATTTTGTTATAATACGAACATTGATAAGTATAAATTATATCACAATTAGCTTGTGATATTATTTTATTTACAAAAAAAAACTTTCCTATCAAAATAAAGTTAGACCAAACGGTAAATAATCAACACAAACATAACTTAAAATAGTATACTTATTATAGAAAAACATCGATTGAGTCATATAAATTATTACATAATTAAATCGGATTCCCGAGTTATTTTTACGAACTGTTATGAATAATAAAATTGGAAATTATACAATATTACTAGAGATCCGGTTTCGCCGTCCATCGCACGACGTACACCGTATCAGTGCTTAGCGTATTCTTTACTTTCTTTTCAATGCACATAAGCATTACTCATGACTTTTACTACCCAAGAAATAAGATTCAATTTCAAGTATTGCAGACAACTTTCGATTTCAGTGATTTGATATTGTTAACATATAAATACTAGATGAAACGGTTTAGTTGTTAAGATGTGGTTCTTGAAATAAGTTAATTTGCTGTAGAATAATGCACGTGATTTAAATGTTTAGGTTTAGCAAGCCAATTTGTGTAATAGCTTACGATATAAATCTCGCCACACCTCTTTGAAAGTATAATATTATGTACCTTTTAAACATTTTTTATAAATTCTTGCAATGTGTCCGTTGGATAAAAGCCTGTTGCTGCCATGATTAATACTGCGAAAGCGTTTCTATAAATTTAAAGTTAAACTATCACCGATATGTCAATGTAAAGTTGCTAAGATTTCTTTATTTGTATTGTAATTGTAAAGTAAAATAAAATGTTACACAGCATGTCTTTAGAGATCAAAGTATTTAGAGCATAACACATACTTGAACATAAACAGACAATTAAGCTACGTATTTCAAGTTCATAATGACAGCATTGAGATGAATGAAAGCACTCAAGGATAGATATCACATTTTGAATTGTTTTAAATTTCCCAACAAAAGTAATTATTAAAAAAGTAATTATTAAAAAAACAAAAAACCTGACTGCGTGACTTACCTATGCATTGGTACTTACTGTCTTTTGTGGCCTAGGCACAGGCAACCGGGAATTCAATTGGCGAAGCGACGTTATATGTTGTTTTTTTAACATTTCACATTTCATGTAAACATATAATTTCTATATATTTTTGTAATCCTGGAATAAAATCCTTTAATTTGAAACCGACTCGATAGGTTTGAAAAAATGTTTTATGCCGTGCAATTTGGCGCCAAAAATCCGCCATTTTGGTTTCTAATAATTTTAATATAGCCTATGACACTCTAGTGGTCAATACGAATCTAATCACGCATAATTTATTAAAATCGGTTTAGCCGTTTAGTAGTTACTAGGGAACATAGAATCGGACATAAAAATCGTTGTTTTTTAGTATTTCTCATTTCAAATTTTATTTAAAACTTTAAGTTGTATATATTTTTGTAATCTTTGAATACAATCCTTTAATTTGATACCCCACTCGATAGTTTTTAAAAAGAAAAGATTATTTAAAATTTAATTTTTAGCAAAAATCCGTCATTTTGATTTTCAATAATTTTAATATAGCCTATGTCACTCTAGTGATTAAGACTAATCTAACCATGAATAATTCATTAAAATCGGTTTGGCCGTTAAGTAGTTACGAGGGAACATAGAATTATAGGGACAAACATACAGGTCAAACACATAACCATCCTTTTCGGCTTTGCCGCAGTCTGGTAAAAAATACATATTCTGTGTCATCTGTGTTCTGTGTCATGTCTGTGTTATCTGTCATGTCTGTGTCATGTGTTCCTTTTACAATAAAAACCAAAGATATCATCCTACCAAAATCTTTCATTTGAATGTCACCGCCCGCTACCAGGGGACTGGTTATTATTATATAGGTATAGTCTCATCTTTCCCACACTACCTGAGAAAAAGCAATAAATATTAGCAACTGTGCACTAATTTCGCTTCAGCGGTGGCACAGGTGAATCATCAATTTGCGGTTGCGCATACGCACAGCTTTGTCTATTGCTCCCACAGTGTTGCGATCCGGCAACCAACACTTACAGGTGCATTTTAAGCTTGGTCTACACTGGGTTATACTTTATGCAATGAATAGTAAAAGTAAAATGTTTATGGAGTTTGATGAACACATGGGTGTAGGTGTAGCCATTTATAGTTCTGACGCATGTTAATCCAAACAAGTTGCGTAAAATATTTTAAGCTCTTCCGTGCTTCTCAAGGCATTCATAATCCTGATAATATCATAGTCAGATTTTTAACATGGTCACTATCCGGAACGGCACGATGAATTCATGACGATAATAGAAGGCAAAATGAAAGGAAGAAGGGGAAGAGGAAAGCCTAGGCACTGCTTTATGAAGCAAATAAAGAAGAAAGTGGAGTGGTGTCGTACGAAGATGTGAAAATGCAGGTTTTAACCACATAAGGAAGACAATAATAAAAATAACTCCGTCGAGAATAGCGACGCTCTTAAATTTAAGTATAGTAGTATCGGATATAGCTTGACGAATAATGACAGCCGGAGCAATGGCTTACGTGCCTGTCGAAGCTCGGAGGAGTTCGAGAGCTAGGTGTTTTTAACATGCAATAGGGATAGCGGACAAGGTCAAAAAAGTATTATTATATTTTTTCCGTCAGTTAGTTTATTCAAAAATAATGGACCCATATTTTTTCGTTTTTCAAATTAATATAAATTCACAAAGATACAGAGTGTCATCAACAGCCAATACAAATCGCATGGGTCAGTGACGTCATGCGAAATTAAATGCGTTCTATCTTTGTCAATATTTGTAAGAAAGAGAAAAAAAACTACGTCTACAATCATCATCATCACCATCGTCAGCTCTTAACGACCCACTGCTGGGCATAAGCCTCCTATCTCTAGCCTTAGCGATCCAGTTCTTTCTCTCTCCAGATCTCGTGTAAAAAAATAAATTTTTAGGCCATCGTGAGCTCCTTTATCTGTAGTCTTAAGTAGTGCAATTAAATCACAATGTCATTAACAACGATATAAATATTATCATAATGCCAATGCAACAATGGTGTTCAGTATACAGTAAATGAACACCTAGCACTAGTGCGCTAGGAATGCCTGCTCTCTGCAGTTTCCCATAAGAAATGTGGCCGCAAATTACACTATCATTTAACCCTAGGGCGTAATGTGGAATTAAATTTAAAAATCTAGTTACATAATAGTCTTGATGTCTTGCACAAACGCATGAAATTTCTAGTTTAAAATAGGTCATTCCTGTCAAATACAAGTTCATTTGCATTTTAAGGCGTCATCCGGAGTGCACTCTCTGGACTTTTTTCTGCAATATTTATGTCAATGGTCTGGATATCTTAAGAAGATCTCTATAATCAATCATAGGTTTTTTTAATATTATTTAAAAAAATCTTTAATTAGTAATCATTTTATTTTCTAGTAACTACGGTTTAGCTATCTATTTCATGTTATTTATAAGTATATATTTCCTTCGAAAAGCTGTATAGTAATTTAATAAAATGCGTTAACATCCAGCAATTAATTTAAATTAACCAAAATTTACTTATTTTCAGGTAATATTAGTATGCACAACATCACGGAGTCTTAATAACCTCTCCGTGAAATCTGCTAACAATCATCAATAACAGGTAAATTACGTGTATGATTCACGATGCAACAGGAGTGCTATTTTTCATTTAGGGACTCAGCGAAATACAAAACGTGTAGTTTTCCATCCAACTCACCACTCGCGTTCCGACGCATTGCATCGTATTTTTGAAACCGTCGTGTGAGCGATAAGTAATATTGTGTTTCGCAGAAAATATCATAAATTTGTCAATGGTTTTCTAAACATTTCAAGAAAAATAAAAAAGCAGCGTGAAATGGAACTGACACTCCACGGAACGTTTCTTTGACATTTGTACGCTACAAATGTCAATGTTCCGATTAAAGCCGGGCCAAATAAGTGTGTAGGAACCCTTAAGGACTGTATGCACAAAGCCACGTGGTCGGATTTGGCTCTGAAATATGCAAAATTTTCCCGCTAGGGGGATAAAAATGTCAAGATGAAGTTACATAGAGTTAATAATGTGTAAACGGGACAATATATGTAGGTAATCATAAATTGTAACGTAGAATTAGTATACAGCTTACTTTTTTCTTTTCGTCAAGACTTCCAGTCCGCGATACTTATTAAAATTTTCAAATCAAAGAATTATTTTGTTTGAATTATTATTTCTGAATTAAGGCCTTGGCAGACGTCATTATAATGTACTTAACACTTTAGTAGACAGGCTATCAGTAGAAAAAGGCTAAAGTCGAAAATACAGTAGTGTGCGTGAATGCAAAACGTTTATTTAAAAAGCGAGTTTAAATATATGTGAAATTCATATAGCACTTTCTAAAAAATCCAAGTTATAGTTATTCGAATCTTGCGTAAAATTTATTACTTTTTCAATTTATTAGTCGACCTCCGTGGCGATTCCTGAACACGCTAGTCCGTCACTCGGAGATTCTGGGTTCGATTCCCAGCAAGGGCAAGTTGGTAAATGGCCTTTTTTAATTTGTCCTGGTTCTTGGGTGTTTATTTTATCCCATCAAAAACATAAATGTAAAAATGCCAAGTTCAAATTCCGACAAAACAATTGAAATTTAAATAGCTGCCAAGTTATGTAGGTAGAGAAAACTGAAATTTATTCATAAGTATCTCAACATTTGACTTGAACAACATTAAGATTGAAAGCACGGTCACCCATCCTAACTGTGACCAAGCTAGAAGTTGCTTAACCTGTAAAAGCACGGTCATTCATCCATCAATTTTTGAATTTATCGTATGCGAAGTGGAGCGAAATATTTGCACAAGTGGTTTTGATTACTCGTATTTTGAAATTTGTTAAAGCGCAAAGTAGGGGGGGGGGTAAATTTTAGCCCATTCCTTTAAATAACTTAAAAATACCGATCTAAGAAATAATAACTAATTTTAAGCTTTTAGTTTGTTAGTTGACATCTTTTGAGAAAACGTGCAGTGCAGCCGCTTCTTCTGCACTTGCGCCTAGGAAGCGGCGTAAACTTAGCTTTAAGTAACGATTTGACGTCAACATTTGTGCAAAACAAAACAAAGTGACTATTATTAAGAGATATTATAAATATCCTATGATAATAAAGATATTTTGAATTTTGAATTTTGAATAAAAAATAAATATATTTAAAATTGTCATAAAAAGTTCTTTCATTTGATATGTCACACGATTTTGTTATCAAAACTTTTTTTTAATGTCTAATTTACCCACAATAAGTGGCCCCCTTTTTTAAATTTCATTTATTTACATTATACGTCTATCTTTAGGTCACTAAGGCCCGTATTAATAAATCGAGCTCAAGACTGCACTCAAGTGCGATCTCAGCTGAGTTTCACTCAAGTTGTGATCACGCACTTAAGATGGTCGCTAATTAATAAACGTATATCAACAGAGTATCACTCAAGATCGATCTTGAGAGCGCGATCTCAGATTTTTGTTTTTTTTGTGTGACCAACACTGTGGTATCAGATTTTCCAAGGTATCAGACGGCTTAACGTGCCTTCCAAAGCACGGAGGGCTCGAGATATTTTTTGGTACTTGTGGTCACCCATCCAAGTGTGGACCACGTTCAAGGTTGCTTAACATGCGAGAGCGCTAGTTACACAGAGGTATGGCTTAACGTGCTTTCCAAAGCACGGAGGGATCGAGATATTTTTTGGTACTTGTGGTCACTCATCCAAGTTCGGACCACGCCCAAGGTTGCATAACATGCGAGAGCGCTAGTTACACATAGGTATGGCTTAACGTGCCTTCCGAAGCACGGAGGGCTCGAGATATTTTTTGGTACTTGTGGTCACCCATCCAAGTGTGGACCACATCCAAGGTTGCTTAACATGCGAGAGCGTTAGTTACACATAGGTATGGCTTAACGTGCTTTCCGAAGCACGGAGGACTCGAGACGTTGTATGGTACTTTTGGTCACCCATCCAAGTGCTGACCCCGCCCAGGGTTGCTTAACACGTGAAAGCGTTAGTAAGAGCTCGCGACATTTTATGCTACTTCTGGTCACCCATCCAAATGCGGACCACGCCCAGAGTTGCTTGACATTAGAAATCGTTAGTAATGCATAGGTACGGGGTAAAAGTACCTTTCGAAACACGGAGGATCTTGAGACATTTTATGCTACTTATGGTCACCCATCCAAGTCCATCCAACGCCCGGGTTTGTTTAACATGCGCATCCATCAAAGTGCGTAAGTACTCGTACATACTTTCATAATACTCCACAATGGTGATTATTTTTGTTGATAATATTTTCAAAATTAATTACTAAGCCAAAAACTTCAATACAAAATTCATCTAATCGCGCACTTAAGTCATGGTCCGACTACACTCAGGAAAAACGTGTTTGAGTAGCATCTTGAGTGCGCGCTTAAGTTCTGATACTTGTTTATTAATACGTCGCTCACTCAGGTGATACACGGAACTCAAGCGTTGACTCAAGTAAGGTTTATTAATTAGCACGGCAACTCAAGCTCGCACTTAAGACCGAACTCAAAGTTGAGTGCGATTTATTAATACGGGCCTAAGTTACATAAGTGTAGGTACTAAATCTCAACTGAATCATTCTAATAGTTTCGTAGCAAATTGGCTGTGACTTACGGACAAACAGACAAGCGAAACCCTAAAAACAGTAAAAACACCGAAAAAATCGGTTCCTATACAAATTTCCCGGGCGGCTGCACACTTTTGTATAAAAATGCAGATTTTTTTTGTTTTTTGACTGTTGTTTTAATATCATTATACTATACTAGCAGTCCACCCCGGCTTCGCCCTTGGTACACACAAAGCCTATGTCACTCGGGGATAGTGTACCTTTCCAACGGTGAAAGTTTTTTTTAAATCGGTCCAGTAGTTTCGGAGCCATGTAATGCAAACAAACAAACAACCAAATCTTTTCTCTTTATAATATTAGTGTAGATAAATAGCCTACTATAGCCTGCCTGCCAAGCCAAGTATAGATCTAGTATAGCCTGTGGTTCGATATATTACGCATAATGTCAATTCGTATTTTGATATACATTCATGGGTAAAAGTTGTTCAAAATTTCAGACTGAATCACCCCTCAAAATAATTGTAAAACCCTAATTAAACAGCACCTTTTATTACAAAAACAGTTAATATGATTCCGCGACCCGAGAAAGTTCCAATCCGATTTTCACCCTAATCGCCAATTAAAAAATATAGGTAATAAATCAAACCAAATTATTTTTTTCATTGACTTAATTTTCAATTAAATTTAAAAAAAAAATGTGCGATGCCGTATCTGCGATAGCTTTACATCTTTACTTGAACGTCAACAAAATGTCAAAACTGTACCATAGTGTAGCAAAAGTATGACATAATTTGGCAGTTTGTACATAGTTTTTTATTGAAATATTTTAGACTGTAATGCAATTTTACGTAATTTGAAAATGGATTTTTTTGAAAAATTCGACACGGCCTCCTTCCTGAACGCCCGGCGGGCAACTGAATTTGTATGGAAGAATCATGGCCGCCATTTCAGAGATTTCTGTCAAAAACGTTGCAAAACATCCAATTTTTAAAATTTTTTTTTTTATTATTGCGTGATTGCATTGTAAGCAAATATTAAGAATAATGTTTCAAAATAGCCTTTATTTTTATAAAATATATGCAATCCCTTGTTAGAATATTTCTTTACGCAGAAAAACAAGCCAGTTTGTAGCAAGATTTTCTAAAATATTTCTTTCAGGTTTCTTTACAATTATCTTACTTTTTCTGAATGAAAATTAAAAAAATACGATTTTCGTCTACTGGCTAGTCTATTCACCTATAACTAGGTATGTAATTTTCTTAGTGGTCTTTTCTACTTAAGCCATAACTATTGCCCGCGCAAAGTGCGTTTTGCATGTTTTTGGGTAAATTCAATGCTTGTTTTTAGGAAAACTACAAAATATTTTAAAAAATCCTTTTTTTCGTCTACTGTCCCAACTCTTCCTCTATCTATGTGTATACATTATTTGACTTAAATCAAACGCTTTCTGTACAAACTTGTTGCCCGCGCAAACCCAGTTTACATGGTGCCGACCCTTAATGACTCCGCCATGTTTTTCCAGAAAGGTTTATAATTAATTTTTCATTATAATTTAATAATGTCAGATAAGAGGTTATTACGCTGCCATCCTTGAGCAACATCAGTGGACGACGTTCATTCACTATTTCAGATTACGTAGTAAATTGCTAGTTTGCACTAACACCATTTGAAATAAGTAGGTTAATATGGACACTTTATGTGCCTCTATGAACTAAAAAATACTATCACTTTCCAAAAAATTTAGAAATGGTAGAAAGCATGTAGGTAGATATAAACTTTTTTACTTGTCATTTAGTTATCCGAAACCGTCAAGTCAGAAATCCAAAAAGTCAGAATAACTATTTTGCAATCGTTTTTGGATATATTTCTGCAGCGTCAGGCTGAAGATCATCAAAATTCAAAAGTATCTAAGCTTTTAAAAAAAGATTAGGAGAATAAAAAAAGAAATATTATAGATATAAAAACCATAGACGCTTTAAATGATAGTTATAAATGAAAGCGACATAATTATGTTATAATTTATGTACATATGAAGACATGTATATTGTATGTGTATAGTTAATAACATGTTTATATTTAAGCGCCTATCGCTAATTAATTTTTTTCTGTTTTTTCCTAAATGCTGATTGTTAGAGATTGCATTAGCATTATTAAGTCCACCTTTTGTAATAGTTTTCAACTACATTGCTAATAATAAATTTCATATTACACACGTCAAGTAATTCTAACATTAAAACCCAGTCAAGTGCGAGTCGGACACGTACATGAGGGTTCCTTACCTCCGTACAATGTTTATTATTGCTGTTTTTTAACTTTATCTTATTTTTGTTATCGCGGCAGTTATCGCGGTGAAAATTTCAAGTGTCTCGCTATTACAGTTCAAGAGATAGAGCTCTGTGACAGACGAACGGACAGGCAGACAGACAGCATAGTCTCAGTTATAGGGTCCCCTTGGCATCCTTTGGGCACGAAACCGTAAAGATATTAATAATGATTCACCACCCTCCAACGGTCTATGTTTCTTATCGAAAATATTCCATTCACCCAAATTGAAGAAACAAAAAATAAACGGGCAAGTGCGAGTCGGACTGGTACATGAAGGGTTCCGTACCACCGTACAATGTTTTAAAACGCAGAAGAAACACGTTCCTTGTTCATACAAAAAACGTGATTTTTTAGCGTTTTTAAACATTGTACGGTGGTACGGAACCCTTCATGTACGAGTCCGACTCGCACTTGCCCGTTTATTTACATATTTGTAAAATGGTTTTGCAAGCACCCGGTTGGCAGTACATACATTAATGTCTGCTTTAATTTGCATGAGCCGTCGTGGTCACGCTCGATTCAAAGTCACATTTATGTGCGCATAATTCGTGGTTTATTTACTATTTCCTTGTATATTAGAGTAATCTTTAAATAGCCACTCAAAAACATACAAAAAATAAGAGTTAAAAAATTAGAGAAAACAGAAGTCGCACAAACGAAACCTTGTACTAAACAGCCTTCTTGATTAGAGTCCAGTTAACGTTTGCGAAATGTAATGGTTCAAATGACAAGGTGACAATGACGGTCGATGATAGCTGTGTGTTTTATAGTTATAAGCCCCTTGTGTCTGTTTATTTGCTAGTTAGAATGAGCCCGGCCTTCAGCGGGACAGTGTGAAGTGGTGAAAATGTTCTACTATATAAGCTATTATTTGTAGAGTCGGCAATGATTGAATTGTTGGTTAAGTGGTAGTTGCTAACTTGTGTACAATTTATATACATACATACATACTATCACGCCTGTTTCCCACAGGGGTAGGCAGAGACTATGGACCTCCACTTGCTACGATCCTGGCAGACCTCTTTCGCTTCACCTACACTCATCAACCTCTTCATACTCGTACATGCCCTTCGGTTACGGGTACTTCTTACCCTTTTTCAGAACGTCTGCAATCTGATCGCAGAACGTTCACCGAGGTTGACCCTGTCCCACTCTTCCTTTCACACTTGCCTTATAAATATTTTTTGTTAATCTATTTTCATCCAATATATATGTGAAGACTAAATACTGAAAGCGAAAAGGTATTCCTGGTACTTGTGTGTATCCATATACAAAGAGCAACGCGTTTTTCAAGTTCGGGGTCTGGCTACGTTAATCAATCTATATCCTATCCTACAGATATACTTAAACTGAAATCAATTTCAATGTTTCTAACACAAATTATTATTCATTGATATTTTTTAGCCTTTGTCCAATGAGATGGTCACACGTAACTTGACCAAGTTCGTTATGCACTTCATTATATGATGTGTCCCACAGCTAAATTATGCATTGTGTTCCTTCCGACTGCGCCAACATCCTGTAAAATAATTACATGAATTTTAATACGCATGATGACTAAAAAAAATATTATTGGCCCGTCGGTTAGATTATTAAAAAATACACGTATTTTTTCTTTTCTCTGATAAACAATAAATAACGAAGATACAGTGCATTTAAATTTCGCATGACATCACGCTTTCGTACGATTTTTACATATTGGTGACGTCACAAGCCCCCACCCTGGAACTTTGATACTCTGTATCTTTGTGAATGTTTACTTTTTTGATAAACTGAAAAATATGGGTACATTATTTTTGGATAATCTAATTAACGGTCTAATTAGAATAATACTTTTCTGACCCAGTCATCATCCCTATTTTAACATATTCATAGACGAAACTATCTACTAAAGCTAAGCTTTCCTCCAATAACGTCAGTATGTTACATTAAACACATAACTTCCACTTGTTACATATGTGTCACATTACATGATGTCTCCCACAGCTAAATTATGCATTGTCTTCCTTCAAACTGCGCCTATATCCTGATAAATTGTTTTCCGTTCTATATTATTTAAAAAAAGTTACTATTTTTCAGCCTTTCTCTAATAATACCACAATAAGGTTACATTAAACACATAAATTCAAGTCCTTAATTGAAATTGACGTTACATGCTGTATCCCACAGCGAAATTATGCATTGTCTTCCTTCCGACTGCGCCCACATCCTGCAAACTATTACATACATAAATTTTTATTATAGACTTTTAATAGACGAAACGATATTAGTCTTAGCCTTTCTCCCATAACGCCACAATAATGCTACATTAGACATATACTCGTTATTCTAACTTGTTCATTATGATTATGAGTAACGTTACATGATGTGTCCCACAGCTAAATTATGCATTGTCTTCCTTCCGACTGCGCCCATTCGTTATGCAGAGCAACAAAACATACGGAGATAATTCAGCCTTCCTCAACGCATGCAGAGCGAGGTGTAAGTGATAGGTGACAGGCGGCAGGCGGGGTGGGAAATCTATATAGGTACTAAAAGGTATCTTGTCTGAGCTTTTATTGAACACGTTACTCGATGGACTTTCTAACAACTATACTAAACTATTTGAAGGGTAAATTCAGTCCATGATATTGAACATGTTTCCCTAAGGAACATACCTATATCAAAATTTGAAAAATAATTTTGGCCTTCCATACAATTTTTTTTCATAATCTGATGTATGTATGTTCTTTGGGGAAAGTTGTTTAGTATCATGTACTGAATCTACCCTTAAAATAATTTCAGTATATTTTGTTACATGTTATATAGTCCTATTACAAAATTTTAAATATCCCTTATTGATTATAGTATGTTACAATTACCCCGTCGTTTGACAACTAATAGATTTTTTTCAATTAGGACTTTGAACTCTTTTACTCTTTAATATATATTTATTTCAATTCGATAGTACTTCTTTTAAATTCCGCTAAGATCTCCTAAATTAAACCTAGCACAAATTTAGCACGACTCATTTAATCCAGTAGTTTAGCTAAATTCGCCATAGCACTGTTATGCAATGTCATAGAAATTGTTTCAATGTTTTATGTTATTAAGGGACATTTGTTTCGAAATGGCCGCATAATAATAGTCTTGTTATACGAATATGTATTGAATAATATAATAAGCAGTAGCCAAACGGATGCTAAAGTCAATTTTGAAAATGGAATGTCTAAATTATAAGTGAGGAGACAAAGTGTATATTAATGAGAGTATTATCACATTATAACAATCATTATAGTATATTAAAGAATCATATTATGTCACAAAGTGTATCTTGAAATTATTATAACTAACATATAATTGTACAGTATCATGTCGATAAATTATATCAATACTTCGTAAATACTCGTAATCTATATTAATTACAATATCTTTTACATATAAGATCAAATTAATGTAAATTAAAAGTGATTGATTACATATTGTTACTTATGGCGGTTATTTGCATTTTATGTAAAAAGTAATAAAAATAGCATAAATATTCTAACACAGAAATTGTTAATTATATTGTAAATGCAATAGATATCTGCACAGATGGAGTGAAATTTTGGTACTTGTACATAAATGAAAATATATCAAACCATGCGTAAAGTCGTAAGTATTCGTGCAAGCTAACCATTTCCTCATTATAGATGATTGAAGATTATACCTATACTTACACTGATTATCTGTTTAAAACATGAAACAGTAAATTATTAGTTGGCAAAAAATGTACGATGCCTAAACTTAGTTAATAGTATCGTTTTATTGTAGTATCATCTATGGCCAAAAATCTTATATTTATTGATATATTTTTACCAGCTTGGTAAATATGCATTTACTGTCAAACTTTGACAAACTATAGCATAGCATCTATTTTTATCCACAAACAGATTTCTAGGAAAAATAGCGAAATATAAAAAAATACATTTGTATGAAAAGCTATTTCGGTATTTCAGCATTTAAGTATCTTTGTTGCTGCGGTGGTGGCCTAGCGGTTAGGGCACTCCTTCTTTGTCTAAGTACGTTCCCAGTTGCATTCTCCCGAGCCCGAGTTGCGCTTTCCCGCTTTTTTCGCTTCTTCTCCAAATATAACATGCATGTCAATGGTCACCCAAGGATGCCAAAGACCTTGCAAAATGGAGAAGAAATAGCCGGAACAGTTTTTAAATGATTTGGCTATAGTTTTACGACCGGCCGCCTGCCTGACGTCAACCCTGGTGGCCTAGCGGTTAAGGCACTGTGAGGGAAGAGTTCGATCCACACTAGGCGCGACTTGTATCTCTAAGTTTGTTCTCATGTACGGTTATTCTTAATTTAAACCACAAAATGAACTTACAAATTTGAATCTTGTACACGATTAAACCAGCAGAAAAACAAAACAAATGATAAATCGGTTCATTATATTCCGTACAAGCTACTGAAGAATGCAGTGGAAACACCACATTCTCGACATGCCTTGGCAGATCGACACATATAATTTCCCCGGTGAGCACGCTCGTCATCTGCACGAGGGTAATGTACAGCTGGTTGAATGGAGTGACGTCATTGCATATACTTATCATAATAATGCGTAAACTCAAAGGCTATGTTGCGTAATGGCTACTTTACGGTAAGATATTTTATTAACAAAATACTATAAAGATTATTTAAACAATTAGTTTTAGAATTGAAGAAAATATATTAAAAAAGTCTACTCGTGGTACAATTCTTCTATTACTACTTCCTTTTTTATCTTCTCGCCCACAATCACGTTAAAAGTGACCTTTAGGACTTGCGTCTCTCAGTTCTGTCTGCTTAGAGCCTCAAAATCTAAAATATTCTGTCTGGTCGTTAGGGATAAAGACGTGATTTTTTATCTGTACTTATTGTACTACAAAAGTAACTTATCAATTTTATAGGAAACTTCTATTTATCTATAAGTAATTGGGGTGCTAGATAAATAGAAACTATAACATTGATTGACCCACCACTATCTCTCTAATTGACTTTTGTTTTTCAAAAATTTTGGTTCTATTTACCTCAAAATGATTATGACGTAAAAGAGCGTGTATGAGTAAAAAAAAAAGTTGATGCTTCTATAAATACAACCACGGGAAGTACAGTCATGTGAGTGTTCAAAAATTTCACTGATTCTCTTTCAAAAACGTAGATAAGATAAAAATATCTATGAGTACAACATGTGGGTAAATGTTAAATATGGTAGATTCAAAAGCTTGTAACTAAAGCGATTGCCTTCGGCCTATCTTAAGGACAAAGCTTTTGAATACCATTTTTTTAATTAAAGAAAATGTTCAGTAGGTAGATATGACTCATAAGTCATAATACTATGCAATATGCACGTTGTACCAGGGAGCGGCTTTACTTTATATTGCTTGCGGTTTCGCGGTTACAGAGCCCGGTTATTTGGGCCTGGTTACGGTCTGGTAGAGCCATGGTTATGGTCTCATGGTTATGTCACCATTGGGTCACTTTAGATTGAACAGGAAAATGTAATCTGACCGGTTGGCGCTTGGGCGTAGCGTGACAGGACTTACAAGCTTATAAATAAATGCTCGAATAGTTTACACGTTGAACGCAGTGAGTTTTAAGATAATGTTGCCTATTAGGTAACTTTGAGGAAATCTCTACAGAATAAAATATAGGCAGTATAATGTATATATAGTCTTAAAGTAAATGGACCTTCATGCACATTATTAGATTCATAAAAATGGCGAAATCGTTATGAATTTGGATAGCTTGAGCTGCAGTTCTACAGATAATGCGAATGGGACAAATTGTTTTTGTGCACTCTTTATCACAACTAATTTAAGTTCTTAGTACCTTTATACCACCTATGGTTGTGAAAATGCCATATTTCTAGATGTTAATTTATGTTAAAGTAAATAAAGTTAACATCAGTGTCAACTGTGCGGATAATTAATTGTTTAAACCTAGTTTTATAATAAGGTAAATGAGATTTACGGCCAAACTCTTATCTGTCTTTGCCTCGATAATTTTTGATATAAGATTTTTTGAAGAGAGAAAATATTACCAAACTTTTGGCTTTTGTTTTTAGTCAGTAACAACGTCTTATTATCTCTTAGGAGGTAGATTAAATAAAGGGTTGCAAAACTCAAAAGCAACGCTCAACCAGATGCTGGGTCTAAGATATGCAATGGGTCTCAAAAGTATTGACAGATTTCTAACCCATCGCCTAGTTAGAAGGATTCCAAGACTAAGTTGGTTACCCAGCAAAATAAACGTATTGGTTAACACGCCAGTCCGCCATTCCTGAGGTTCTGGATTCGATATTCCCTTACAGAGTACTTACCAAGACTCGTTACTGTCGGCAAGTTGACGATGATTTGCTGGACAAATTAATTTCAGAAAACGGTTCTACAATCACTCCTATGTTAGAAGACTCCTTTTAGAAGAGATTAGATTTATAACTGCAGCAGAGCCTAACACCTCCCAATTAGCCAACAGAACAGGTGTATCCACTAACAGATTAGCTAAACAGTTGCGAGACTACTGCAAGGTGTCATCATGACTCACCGACTTGCCATAAGTATGTATGATGTTCTCTATACATATATCTGTTGTCTAGTGACATTCATCAAATGAAGTTGTTTATGTAACGACATTATTACACACTAGTATGGGAGATAAATGTTTGTTTTATTATGATCCTCATAATTGGCTCATTCACCCAGGCCGGGTATGCCTACTCATGAATGGTGTATGCTGAATTTTTTAACTTATAATTTCAGTAAGTATACTTATCAGTCACTATGTTGGACGATTACCTCTTTTTATTACATATATACATACTATCGCGCCTTTATCCTTAATGCGGCAGACAGAGCATTTTGCATCTTGCGGCTCCAAACAGACAGAGCCCTAGGCCGCAAGACTCGAAGGCCACTTTTAGCGGGATGGTGGGCGAGAAGGTGGAAAAGGAAATAAAAATAGTAATGGGTTGCGAGCCGCATCGATTGGGTACTGAACCCTAAAAATATGGAGTTATCATATACCTACATACATACATCATCTTTACATTGTAAATAAACTTTCGTAAATTACTTTACAATCCTTGCATTTAATATTTATTTCTACTTTGCTTATATATTTATGTCCTCATAAAACCATAACCCTGAAATGTGGCTTTTACGATAATTTGCGAAGTAGGTATAATATTTTAAAATGTTTATGCTCACCAAATTTGTCGCTGAGGATGAGTCAGATAAAATTTCCAGATTATTTGGCTATTTCAAGATATTAAAACATGAAGATTAACACATAAAGTATGTTTGGAACTGGAAATGCTCAATAATTTCATTTTTTAAGAAAAACCCAAAAGATATGATTGTTGCCATCTGTGGTTGCAATTAAATATAATGATCTATTGATTTCAAAGAAAGAATATGTGTCTTTACGCTTAAAATTAGAAGGCTTTTCAAATGGGTTAATCTCGTTTTATTTTCCTTTAGAAGAAAAAAAACAGTCTTCTTTACTTATTAACGTGCTTTAGTATGCCTAAACGTTTTTTCGCAATAAATTTTAAGGCGTTAATTTTCTAGTAATTGGAGTAAGGTCTTAGTATTTAAAGGGAACAAATTTTTTGAGCTGTTATTTAAATATTCGGGATGTTATTATGATCAGTTGGAAAACATATTGAGCAGTTATTTAATTGAATGGCGGTTGATTAATTATTGCGACAGTAAAACATGAACAGTATTAAAAAATCATATTATAGTATCCTAGTTCTATTCATTTTACTAGGTTAGGGAAAACCTAGGTTAGGTTAGGTTAGAACTGCGACCAACACAGTGCTAGGTCGGTTTTGTCCATTTTACTAGGTTAGGTAAAAACCTATAGAACCGCTCGTTCAATTTTTTTTACCGCCCATTTAATTATTTTCCTGCTCAATTATATATTCACTGATCCAGTTAATTATTTTTTATTACTCATTTTTGTTTACTTTACTGCTTAGTTTTAACTGTTGAACTACGAGTAGTTATTAAACATGCCATTTATAATTTTCTACTTACCAAAACTGCTATTTACAACTGCCTCTTTAAATCAGTGCCGTATTTAAATATATAAGCCAAAAGCTTTTGATTACAAGTAGAATTAGTGGGTTAAATCTTATTATATAATAAAAGTATTTAATAAAATTAGAAACTGTTGACAATGAAACTAATTGTTTAGGTACGAGTATGTGTATTGTTCAAAATATATAAGGCGTATGTATATATATATATATATACTAAAATCCACAGAAATGTTAGCAAAGTGGAATTACAAGCTGATTTCAACGCTCTAGTTCATGTAGTTGTAATTACCCGAATTCCACAACATTGCCTGCTCGTGGTGAAAATTGCTCCTAAAGGTCATTCAATTGTCTATAAAAGGTATTATTTACCTAGAAGAAATGTGTGTTTCTTCGGTCGGTTTATGCGGATGTCCGCATTACTGACGAGTAATTTAACTGATAAAAGATTGGAACAAGAATTTTTTGAAAAAAAAAATGGCAGCTGTTTCATTGGAAGTGTGACGGTGTCCTCTGAATGGTGATTGTTAATTATTCAATAGGTATTTACGATGAAAGAAAGAAAGAAATTAAAAATAAATATACAATCTACATTTACATAAAATACACTACCTAACACAGATGTCATATACATACAGTTTTACCTTAGGTCTATAATAAATAATAAATAAATAAGGACCAATCACACTAATTCAGCTAGTCCCAAAGTAAGTTTTAAACTTGTATTATGGGATACTAACTCAACGATACTATATCTAATATATAAAATTCTCGTGTCACAGTTTACGTTGCCATACTCCTCCGAAACGGCTTGACCGATTTTGATGAAATTTTTTGTGCTTATCCGGTATCTATGAGAATCGGCCAACATCTATTTTTCATCCCCCTAAATGTTAGGGGTAGTCTTTATATGGCAAAACAACGTTTGCCGGGTCAGCTAGTTATATAATAAATAAATAAAGATAAACACCCGAGACTCGAATTAGAAAAATGTTTAATTAGGTAAATAGGTACACCATTCGATACAGGCTAACCCATCTACCCAATGAAATCAAGTTACCGCCTAAGGTTACCGCACGCCTGTTTTCCATAGAAAGACATGTTGCGTTTAAGTTTTGCCAATTATTAGGTAACTGTGCGTAATGACATATGTTGGATGACCTTTACGTGTTGACATTTAAACAATTTTCATAACTAGTAGCGCTAGCCGGCAGTAGGGTAGGCAGAGACTATGGACCTCCACTTGCTACGATCCAAATAGACCTATTTCGCTTCATCTACACTACTAGTTGTCGGTGGAGTGCTTCCCATGTCTCTCTTTCCTCTGCTTATATGTTTTCACATTTTATTTTTATTTTATTATCAAAAAATCGTCTTTTGGGTTTTCCTAATCCTTTTTATCCTTCTATCTTTCCTTCAATTAATGATTTAACCCTTTGAACGCCGCAAGAAAAAATTAGAAGCGTGCCTACCACGCCGCGACCAGTTTATGTGACACGAATGTTGGCGTTTCAGGACAGTTTCCGCTGGACGCCTAAAGGTGTCCACGGCGGTCAAAGGGTACAACTTGTCGTAGTAGATGACCAAAAATGTTCCCATTTCTCATTTCATTTGACGACCTCCGTGGCGTAATAGTTAACACGCTAGACCGCTAATCTGGAGGTTCTGGGTTCGATCCCCAGCCAGGGCAAGTTGGAAAATGGCCTTTTTCAAATTGTCCTGGATCTTGGGTGTTTATCTATATATGTATTTATCATAATAATATAGTATCGTTAAGTTAGTATCCCATAACACAAGTTTAGAACTTACTTTGGGGCTAGCTTAATCAGTGTGATTTGTCCCTATATATTTATTTATTTCTATTTTCTATGATTTGTAATATTTATCTTTTCTTTCCCACATTCTTGAATACTTTTTCGTTTGTTACTTTTTCTGTCCAACTTATTTATTTCATTCTCCGCCTGCACCACATTTTGAACGCTTTTAATCTACTCGTATCTCTATCATTTATATAGAGTAGGTACTGCCTTGTCCTGTACAAGGCAGTACTCTATATACAGTACCTACTCTATATAAATGTTTTGATAAATCTTTTATGAAAACTTTCTTTGACACTGGAACAAAATATGTATTTTTAACTCTTTTTATCTTGTTTTAGAAAATGAGTTGCTCAAATAGATATCGGAGTTAAGTTATTGCAATAATAAAAAGGTTAGTCGACATCACAGGAGACTGAAGAGCTGGCAGCTACCTCGGACAAAGAATAAGTCTAGCTATTCAAAGGGGTAACGCTGCCGGTGTCTTCGGAACCTTGCCTTAAGGGACTCCTTTTAATAATATATTTAAGTTATTATATTATATTTTTTAAGGTTTTTAGTTTTAAGGTTCTTTCTAGTTTTCGCTAACTTTAGGTATTTATATATTATGAGATTTTCTATGACATAAATGTATTTAATAATAATAAAAGTTATCATTTCGTCTTGGTACTAAGACCCAATCATTTAAACGAAATATCTGAGTTGCTATATACTCGTAACGTCTAACAAAATGTACTGAAACTATTTCAAGAGTTAATTGATGATACTGAACAACTTCCCCAATAAAACATTTATATCGAAATATGAAAAATATTTTGATATATGTTCCTTGGGGAAAGTTGTTCAGTAATCTACCCTTACAATTGTTTCAGTACATTTGGTTACACCCTGTATAGTATCCAACTTTAAGATATGTATATGACAATACAATTATAAAAGACTGAAAAGGGGCCGATTGTTCTGCCCTTACAACATTTACGTAATTTCCTATTTACTCGTATTGTAATAAGAGTCGAATTTTCGGGGCAATAAATATTAATTTTTACGTCTTATTTTTCCAGAGGTGATTTCACGTTTTCCTGCTATTTTTGTAATTTTATGACCTCACTAATCAACCACAGGTTTTCCTATTGCATGACTACATTGACCATATAATACACAAATCGTATATTCATTCAAATGTATACTTATTGTGTCAGGTGAGATCATATTTGATGGGTTCTTAACATATTTGTTTATCATTGACCTTAAAGCTAGTGGTTTTCCTATGTTCACCTATGATTAATTTAAAGTATAAAATAAAGTTTTTATTTTGAGCACTACAAGCTTATGAATTTTATTATCTATTTATAACATAATTACAGATATTAAAACAAACAAACATAAAGCATTTTATAAAAATATTTAGTTAAATTTATTTAAAGACCAGTTTTAAATTAGCAAAAGCTCTGTCGAGTAGGTAGTTGGAGTTCATTGACGTTGATCCGAAAATATTTGGGAGGGAAAAAAAACCCTAATGCCAATGGACAAGGGTCAAAGAATATTCAATACGCCCGTTACATGTTTTTTTTGCCTCTCATAAATGCGCAGTTTTGTAAAGGGAGTTTACTCAACAAACTCTCACTTGTTTTAATGAATGTATGATCCATCTAAAAAAAAATCAACAACATTTGTTGACTTTTCTTACCCTTAAGACTGCGGTCTTTGACCGTGAGAATTTTTGATTTATTTTTTAATATATATAAATAATTTATTTATTGTGCGTGTTTAAGCATGAATCAGTCTTCATATGTGTGTATTTTTTTATTTTTTAACTCAGTCGTATACGCAAGAAATCCGACGACGCATTCGCTTATATTTTCTTCAAAGTTTAACCTTTTTAACTAAGTTTTTCTATGAATTAAAAAAAAATACTATTTTAGCCCCTTTCGTCCATTCCGTTCCATTTCATTGCCTTATGCTAAAGACCCTTGGTCTTATTATTCTTCTTCGTGTTCAGGTTAAAAGATACCTCATATTTATAAAAATCAGTCATATAGTAAGCATGCTACCAATTTCAAGAGTGCAGACTTTTTTATGAAATTGACATAATAAATAGTGCGTGTGCAAGCTATAAATCAGTAGCATTATACTATAAAAGTAATTTAATTTACCACCACCAGTATTTAAGCCTGTATACAACGTGTATGTAGAGTACCTTTTTGCAATAAATTTGTTTTTAATATTATTTTATTTGAACTGATTTAAGGATTGCAGATTTTTTATGCGGCAAGAGTATAAAGGTGCTATTTTTTTAAATATTTAGCACCTATCTCCTGTTTAAAAAAAACAAAGAAACTGATAAGTTTTAGGGTATCTACTCTGTATGTATCCTTCCCCGATATCACGTAAATGTAAAAAGTGTTTTCGATTTCGGAAACCATTAGGTTTAGATTACTGTGGTAAGTCGGTGAAGGGACGAGCCGCCTTCGGGTTGATTTAAATATCTGATGACCTAGCTCAGATAAACCTTTATGATGTTCGGTAAAATCACCACATTTATAGTACATGCACGCACCTATATATTTAACTTGCATACAGACTCGGTACTAGTATGTAACTAATGATTTATTGACACTGCTAGCACTTATATTTAATGTATTACCACGTTATACCTATGTTTTTAAATAATATGACATATTAAACGTAATAAGTATGATAGTTAAATATAATTAAGTACAAATATTGTAAGGGGTGATTAACTTTTCCCAATAAATGTTTATCGAAATACAAAAAAAAAAAATGTGTTAAAAACGATGTGTACAATTATTGGGAATACATCGATTTGAATGGGAAGTGACATGTCACTTCAACCTTACTATGGGAAATGATTTATTTTTTCTATTCGATATATTGGAAAAAATTGTACAAAATGAAGGAGTTAATCACCCTTTAAAATATTTATAATTAATTGAAAATAAGCTTGTATATTTACTCTGACTGCAGATTCCAGACAACACTGAACACAGAGCAGACACTGCATAACTCATAAGCAACGAGTATAAACAAGTTTGATGTGTTGTCTGGATACGCATTTTTCAAGGAAGAGATATGCGTGCGCGCAATGCAGCAATATTACACAGTGCATCCGTGCTCTTAAACTGCAATTATGTAATTGCAAATTGCATTTGTAATTCACCCATAACGTAATCGTCTAATCATCGGTTCGTATTGAATTTTTACTGAGAAATTTTATAAGTAGCGGGTGAGTAGAGAAGAAAATATTGTATTCGAGGGCAATGTTTTCTTTGGCCCTTAGTATGAGTGAGAGGTTTAAATGGGCATCACATTCAACAGTAATGAATTCGTATTATTTTGTTTTTATGTAGAATTTATTTTAAATTAATCTTTATGAAAGAAATGAATTTTATAAATAGATCTTTTTGTATTTAAGGCCGTACCTGAATTTTCCGGGGTCCAGTGCTGCCCCCATTTAAAATAAATCATTTTAAAGAAAACAGAGACATCATTTAAAATTTTGCTACTACAAGTCCTAGATAACCCTTCAAACTATTTTGTGGACTACTGTTTACAGTTTATAATGAGAACGTTAAGCTTTACTACGCACATTTGCCAAAAGTGGCCGTTTTTCGCAAACGTTCTCACTTTAAACTGTAAACAGTAGTTCATAAAATACTTTGAAAGGTTACAAGTCTCGAACATACTTTGGGGCTAGCTCCATCTGTGTGATTTGTCCCTTTATATTTATTTATTTATTATTATTTATTTAGGGCTTGGTAGTAGCAAAATTTTAAATGATGTCTCCGTTTTCTTTGAAATGATTTATTTTAAATGGAGGCAGCACTGGACCCCGGAAAATTTAGGTACGGCCTTAAGAGTGCTTTCCACGTGTCTCTTTCCTCCGCTAATTTCTTAATCTCCTTATATATTTTCACATTTAGTTTTTACGTGCCTATACTCGTAGTACAAGGTTTTAGCAGACGAGGTAGTTTTGTTCCTACCCCTACCGGACTATGGACCGCCACGGAAACGGAAACGCATGTTACTTCGTCGAAGCCCGTTGTCAAAAACTTCATAACTTTATTTGCTTTTCTCCATTTTAACTTCATTTTGGGAATTAAAGTAAGGTGGTTTCCCCATTTGCCTTACGAACCGCAATATTTAAGTTCGCCAGAAACCCTTCCAGATCCCGCTTCTATGGCCTACTGCCAATACTGTCACCACTGCTGCAGCAGAGGCAATGCCGCTAGTAAATGCCTATTTACTAGTGGCATTGATTCGCCATGATGCAGAGCTGTCATTGAACCTATGTAGCATTTAGGCAAGCCCGCTCTATCGGACTACCCACCACGTCCTGCTAACCCTCTGCCGCTAATTGGTCGGGTACTGCTTATTTTTGTATTCATAGCTAACCATCATATCTGATCGATGTTCCACTATTTCCCACCTGTGGACCATTAGTAGCCTACAGCTAAGCCCTAACTAAATAAAGGTAATAGAAATTAACTCTATTTGATAGAGACGTTTTTCTATTATCTATTGTTGTTAGTTCCTTCCGGTTTCACGCTTACCTGAATACATAGACCAATAAAATCATAACTTTGGCTTTGCCGTAAGTCAAATATATCATAATTATGAAATGTTTCATCTATAAAGTAATTTTGTGATTATTATAATTGCTACTTCATTGCATGGAAATATGTAGGGAAACGCAGGAAGCGTCCGAGGCTAAAGGGCTATTTTTTGTTTTATGAATACAAACAAGATTTCAACAGTTATTATCGTCTGGCCTAAAAAGAAGAAAAAAATACAATGTACTATGAAAAAGTCAATACATTATTATTGGGCTATTTTTCATATACTTATAATATAAATTTTAAAATAATTTTGATTGCAACTTCACGCTATTTATTGGCGTTGTAGGGAAATGCAGGAAACTTGCAATGCTAGTAGGCTATTTTGTCATATTTTTGTTCACCTAATGCAGTTATAGGCAGTTTTTATTGTGTGTCCAGGACTGTAAACTAAAAAAATATTTTTTGTCATATAAATAAAATTAAATGGCTCCACATTTTAACTACCTGAATTCAAGCGATGGCCATAAGAAGAGATGAAAGCCTAGAACAAGATGGTCAGACTTCAAAACAGGGATTGAAGGAAAAATACCCAGAATAGAGAATTGTGGAAGTAGGCAGGGGAGGCCTTTGCCCAGCAGTGGGACACAAACAGCTAATTTAAAAAAACATTTTTTATCAAAGTAAAATAATTGCATATCTGTTTGGCTGGCGCATAAGCTAACTTAAAAAATGTAACATTATTTTATCAGAATGCATGGACACTATCGTTATGTTGGCACCCGTATTTATGGTAAATTTGACGACCTCTGTGGCCCTCTGTTATTGGGTGTTTACGTATTTGTTATAAAATATAGTATCGTTGAGTTGGTATCCCATAACATAAGTCTCGCACTTACTTTGGGGCTGGCTCAATATGTGTGATTTGTCCTTATCCTCATCATCATCAGGTCTTCTTTAATCTCCACAGGAGCACGACCCTACTGCCAGAGCCATATATTAGCTAGGGCAGTCAGAGGATTTGGCCTACACTCTCCACGATTTCTCCATAAATATATATTTATTATTATTCGAATTCAGAACAGAGAGTTTTCTATATTCTTTGTTCAGAACGAAAAGCTACTTCATGATTAATTTATAAACTTACTTAACACGTGTTAGGTGTTAACCAAAGCGAAACAAATGAGCAATCATCGATTTCGCGTTGGCGTGTCCGAATCTGACAAACGAATGAAAAGTTCCCGCCACAAAAGGAGGTCGATAAATCAATAGCTATTTAATGTTCCATGCTGAGATATAATCGATATTATTGTCTATCGATTTTGGGCCAACATATGTGCTTGTATTGGATGATCAACTTATGTAATGGAGAGTATTATGAGATTAATTAATAATAGAGAATTAATCTGAGATAATAAATATAAAAGTGATCCACTTACCACACTAGTTGAATAATAGCAATCTGATCGACACATACATCATTGTAATGGCTACCTAAACTGGCTCATGTAAGAATTCGGGGAAAGCCACATGAATAATAATGCATATATGTATACCTATTGCCAATAACAACTGACTAGGTCTACCAATTTATTTTTCTATAGGAAATCAGATAAATCTATCGATATGGCAAATGTTTAAGAAAACGTACCATTTTTAAAGGTAATGCCAGTATATGATACTAATGGGTAAATGTAGCTCTGTCGTAGTAATGTATATATATATATATATATATATATATATATATATATATATATATATATTTCATCATATGTTATCTAAGGAATAAAAGCAATATCTTACACTGAACTTACTGTAAAAATGGACTAGCTGAGGTATCAGCGCTGTGGCATCTAGCCATCAGTACACAGCTGAGCTTCGGGTAATAACCAGCTGTTGTTCTTATTAGGGTATCTAATATTTAGTTAAATGTTCTTTTATCAGTTGCCGAATAAAGCATTTCTTACTTTCTTTCTTACATGACGTAGCGCGTGCCAGATTTTTTATTTGGCTCGATAAGTGGAATTTCATTGAAGCGGATTTTGTTTATATACCCTTTTATCTCACTTTATTCATCATCATCATCTTTCTCGCCTTCTCCCTATTTGGGGTCGGCTCTGTATGTAAACTCCCTCCATCCTCCTCCTTTCTTTCATCTTACTTTATAGTTCCAAAATGAATATACTTTTAACAAATGGGCAGCCTCAATGCAAATTTTCTGCCAGTCATTATCTATCTCTACAATTTAAATGTTCTCTTTCTTATAGAGCATATTAATTTCGAATTGCCTAAAGTCATCTAAACGTTGAATCTTTTCATGAAGTCAATTACGTACAGTACCAGTAGTAACATCATCTTTCCGCGCTCTTACGTCGAAACAAAAACTATATTATAAAGCGGAAACTAATCGCGCCTATTGATTTGCCACAACTGTATCATTGTTAGGAAGCCTTCACATCCGCTCATGTAACCAGGTGATTAATTGTCTCTTGTTTTGAGCCTGGTTTACATGGTTATGTGAGTTTATGATATGGTTATAAGAAGGTACAAAAAAGATACGTGCGAGAAAATTTGATTCTTGTAATATAGCGATTTTATCAAATGTTTCGGGTGACCAAACATATTACTCATCTTCTTCACTCTCGTCGGTGAAGTGCTTTCCATGTCTCTCTTTCCTCTGCTAAGTTCTTAACCTCCTTAAGGGCCAACTACACGGTCGCCAACAAACACCTCCATCAGGATGACTATCGTCCATGTTTTCACATTTAATTGTTCTTTAATTTTATCAAAAAATCTACATATTAATATTAAAAATTACTCATTACACACCGCACAGATTTTGGCTTTTTTTAAGGTAATTTGAGGCAATATTTTTGACATTCCCATATAAATTGTTCAGTCAGCTGAATACATAGTAAGTACTTTACAGAGTTTACGAGAAATACATTTTTTTAATCGTTTACTAATATTGCAGATTAAGTCTAACTTAATGGTGACATTTGGCTTGTTTATTTTTGTTTTATAGCTCTTGTCTTCTTCAGAAGTTTATTAAAAATAGTAAATATAATGCAAAAAAGATACAAAACAAATGTAAACTGGGCATTATACTTGTCTTGGTGTGACAATGGAAGTTTTGGTGCAGTGAAAACAGTTGCGTAATGATTATGATCTTAGATTTGCTAAATGCAGCTGGACAACTTTTTATTGTTGTCAAACATTATTTCCGAGTTCTCACGTCAGTTTTGAGGAAAGCTTGGGAAAGATTTGCAGTTTTGCATCGAGTTTTATTAAAATGTTATAGTATAATTACTATACACATCGGTTTGATCAAATTTTTACTTTGGATGATATAAGCCCAAATCCAATTGTTGAATGGGAATTTTCATCGGATGAACTTTCTATTACTGAGACTTTATTTTTGGAAGTTCTTTACTTATGAATATTTTAGGTTTGAAAATATAACTCTTGAATATTTTGGGATTCCCGAAGAAATTGTTGTCCAACTACATTAATCCTAAATTGACGAATATGTAAATGAATATATAATAAAATTAGTTTAGAATCCTATTTCGAATAAAAATTATAGAGCTAAAGAAAAACCAGTAACATAATTGCGCATTTTATAATTGGATGAACTTATACTTTCCAGCGGCTTCAAGGCTTGAATGTGATTTCAAAGCCTGTTTACTTTCACGACAGTTGTTACTTGTGATATCCGAGTGGCGAGTAATATACAAATATTAAATTTTTGGTTGTAGATAGGTATACTTACCGTATTTTCCCATCAACTTAAAAAGATACGCTTATCTCAAACTATGCTGTATAGATACGAGGGTAAAATTTGGAATATTTAGAAATAATACACTCATTATGTATAACTATTTTAAGACCTTGCACCAAAATTTTTCAATATATGGTAAATTAACATACAAGTTTCGTCGTTGTCTCAATAGAACTGCCAATATACCTACCAGAAAGATCGAACGATCTCTCGACAAGATTTTACTTGCCACTTCTTACCTTACTGTCACCTAAAGTATAATATACATACCTAAAGCATACCTGCCACCAGACAGTGTATGCAGGCTGAAGTGGTTCTTATACCTTTCTGCGTCCCATGCAATAAACTATTAATGGAATAAACATATGCATGGACCACAATAAACAGTACTATCGGCTATGCAAAACTGATGAGGAAATTATTGGCAATGTCAAATAACAAAGATCAAACACACGCCAACGCGTCAAATCGAGAACCCATGTCATTCAGCTCAACCGTGACCCCTCAGAATTTATCATTATGTACACATTATTTAAATAATGACTCAACTCATTAATATCGAAAATAGATCTAAATAAATCGGTGTAAGGTTGAGTATCGATTGGAGATAATTTGATTTGGAAACACTCTGCCAATGCCACTGTAAATAAATGCTTATAATATGACGTGGTCAGTTCGGTGAATTTTTGGATTTATTAGGGTCCTGTGAAACGAGATTTTGCGCGTTTAAAACACGGTTTTCATGTAATTAGCATTTTATATCCTCATCATAATTTAGTTTACATTGGCCTCCCTCTTTGATTCAAGGATCTCAAAAAAACGCAGGTTTAAAGTAGTCAACCACCCAACGCCATTTGTAGGTAGATCTGGGTATATACATAAACTAATTTCTTTGCAGAATAAATAATTGTTAGAAATACTTCTTTTAAAATCTTTGGAAGTCCAATTATTACAAGTCCTGTCAATACTGAAACGCCTTTATATCTTGTATAAATAGAGGTAAGAATTACAAGACCATAAGGTCAGCAAATTGGTGGGAAAGAAAAAATGGGAACTAGAAATAATATCAGGTGCTAACCTATTTACAATAGATCTTGCAATAGATTCTACGGAACCCTGACTTAATTGTCTAGTTTAATCAACATTGCAAGCAAAACTTAGTGTTTATACATCAAACAAACTCACATTTGGATGCTGTAAGCTGTTACATAAAACTTTTACCGTAATAAAATGCTCACAATCTCGAGAAATCTTTCACATGACACGACAACTTTGAACAGTGTGTTTTTGCGTTTTACTCGAACTCACTGTGAGAGGATTGTGTATTGTATCTGTATGGTTGTAATGTTGTCTGTATCACTGGGTATGCGAGTTAATTAGTGTTTACGCTATTAGCCGTCTGTCAAATGGAATAAAATAATTCTGTACTTTTATAACAGATTTTGTACTAGTAAACTGAGAGTTGGGAACCGCAAACATTAGTACCTAACAGTATTTTCAGTTTACGCATACTCGTTAGTTCGAAAAAAAGGGCCAATTTACTGGTCTTCTCTTAATGCTGAATGCTGGATCGGAAAAGCATGTAAGACTTTTCCATTTTCCTCTATTCTTTGTCAAGGCGTATTACATTCTTTTTATTCATATCATCCAACGCACTCCATCCACCTTTTCTTTGGCCTTTCTCTGTTCCTATATTCAATCCAGTAACCTTCTTTATTATCTTACAAGGTACAAGGGTTCAAACAGTACCAACTCTTCTTATATTCTCAGTCTTGATTTTGAATACGAGACACTTTCTGTTCGGCTCATAAATTGCAGCAATATATTTTTTTATAAACTTATACTATACAGGGTGATTATTTAACACCAGCCAAATCGGAGCAAGTTCAGTTGATACTGAACTACTTTCCATAAAAACAAGTAATGAAAAATTTAAAAACAAGTAATTAAAAATAATTTCGTCTTGCCATACAAATCAGCGCTCAGCCAAACGGATTTTGTATGACAGGACGAAAACTTTTTATCGATTTTGAATACAAAAAATATTGAAAGTAGTTCAATGTCATGCACTAAACGTGCTTAAAAAATTTGTCTGATGGTTAAAAAGTTATCTGTATTTTAAGATTACTTTATATAATACTTTTTAGATAATGCAGCCGCAAAGGCTAGTTTAAAGGAAATTTATCTTGAAAATAAAATAGCTTTAAACCAAATCGTTACTTCCTACTTTCTAGAGAGATGGGGAGGCGTGTTTATCGTAGTACCGTTGGTCTGCTATCTGTCTGGGGGTCACGTTTTGTTCTGGACAGAGGTGGTAAATTAGTTTGATCGCGTAAAAGCCCTTCGATTACGCTTTCTATTCGAATCTTCACGATAGAGAAAAGTTACTGAGGTTACGGGAGAATTCTATCTTGTAGCTAACTAGGAAATCTTCACTACTGCTATTTGAGCTAGCGTTTAGTAGTTTTCAGTTTAATTTAGTTTCGAAGTTTTTATTTTTTAAAGTCATTACAATTATAGCTGCGCAGCTCTTAAATACAAGAAGAAGAATGGTAAGTACCTGGGCGACCGCGCTTCACTCAAAGAATACTTAATGATATTTTATCAAAACAAAAAACTGATTTCAATACCACAGAAAAGCTAAATATTCAAACAATTGTATACTTAGACGACATATCTTTTCTATAACTAGAAAAAAAAAATCGTCTAAAAAGCAATACATAAAAAAAAAGATTCCGACGAATTGATAAACTCCTCGTTTTTTGAGAGAAAAAGAGGTTCTATAAAAATGGAACCTAGCTAGATCGATTTTGTACCCCTAAGACCGTAGGTTTAAATTTTCATCAAAATCGTTGGAGCCGTTTCCGAGATCCTAATTTAACTCAAGTTACATAAACTTGACGTACCTACGCATAACACATTAATAATGTTTCTTATTTCCTCTTATTTTATTTGTATCATGTATTGCTACTGAACCCAATTTGCAAAAACAACACGCCATTTATGTTACACAAAACGAACCCACCGCGTATTTATGATAATTTTAATGGTGGTGATTACATTTGACAGACTTATAGGTTTTATTTCGTAAATTGAATAATCGCAATGGGCAACACATGTGACATGTCGTGTGTACACCTCGAGGGACAGCAGTTTACATCTCGGGCCGCACCCATTCGCTGGCATTGACCCACGTCCACTCTTTGGGACCGGTTATCGGAAAATATGACGATAAAAAAAGGTTTTTGAAAAGGAAGAAAAATAGGAACCCTAAAAATTGAAGATACTCCACCGACGACAAATTAGTTTTTGTCAAATATCGTGTAAATTACATTTTCTACATAATTAAAAAATAAAAATATTTAAAATTGAGAACCAAGTCTTCCAGTGGACGTCGTAGAAAGCGACTTAGGAAACAAAAGCTTATAAACATCAATGAGACCTTTCCAACCCGCCTGGACTCTGGCCAGCGTTGAGAGGGTAGGCCAAATCCTCTGACTGCTCTGGTTAATATATGGCTCTGGTACTACAGAGGGTCGTGCTCCTGCAGTGGAGACTAATCAAGTGTCTAGCTATTACGGTTCAAGAGATAGAGCCCTGTGATAGACGAACAGACAGACGGACAGACAGACGGACAGACAGACGGACAGACTACTAAAAATGAAAAATAGTTAAAAATTAAAGGGGGTCGTCATACAAGAAACGTGTTTTTTTCAGCGTTTTTAACTTGATCTTTATAATGGCATTAACTAGATACTTTAAATTTTAACCAATTATGTATTACTATGACCACAATAACAACAAATACTAAAAATAAAATAAAGTTAAAAATTAAAGGGGGTCGTCATACAAGAAACGTGTTTCTTCAGCGTTTTAAAACATTGTACGGTGGTACGGAACCCTTCATGTACGTGTCCGACTCGCACTTGCCCGTTTATTATTTACCAATATACTACATTGTTTACAAAGTGTAAGGTAAAGTAATATGTCGCTATCAAATATCGTGACATATAGTTGTCAATCACTTTTTACGAACAACGATGCAACACTTAGCACATCTTCCGTGTAAGTAATGGAGTTTAATGAAGGTGCATGATTGATTATATCAATAGCGATTGGCCGATTTAATGTTACTCAATTGCTTTCCTTACGTTATGTTACTGTTGGAACGACATAATATTGGGTTAATGTTTTGTAATGAATTAGTCACGAATTGTAATGGTATTTTATGTAAAAGGTATCTGCTGAAGAAAGTTTTGGTGATTTTGAGGAGGAGAGTTACAGGAGACTCGAGTAGCAGTGGCATTCTTGCTCATTAGCGTTGGTGATTGATGATTTGAGAAAGGTTCTTGAATGGCGACCACGTACTGGCAAGCGAAGCGTTGGACACCCACCCACAAGGTGGTCAGACGATCTGACTAAGGTCGCTGGAAAGCGCTGGATGCAGGCCGCTCTAGATCGGTTATTTTGGAAATCCCTGGGAGAGGCCTATGTCCAGCAGTGGACGTTATGCGGCTGAAATGATGATGATGATGATTGATGATTTGAAATTGAAGCTACAGTGAAACAATTTGGACTCAATAACAAGAAGCGTTGGTTGAAGAAGTGTTATGTCGCTGCGCAGTTTATCGCTCTACCATTCCTTCATACTTTCATTAATCATACAAGCAATCTGTCGACCCACAGTTTATCGTAACTACGATATTTCGAACCACAGTGCCACAGTACTTCGCGTTTGTATTTCGAAGTTCAACTACACACTTAGAAGGAATACATCCTTCCTGACCTCAAGATAATC
This sequence comes from Acrobasis repandana, assembly GCA_963576875.1. Classification (NCBI taxonomy): domain Eukaryota; kingdom Metazoa; phylum Arthropoda; class Insecta; order Lepidoptera; family Pyralidae; genus Acrobasis; species Acrobasis repandana. Next base: position 19,378,461 of record OY756215.1, read on the forward strand.
ATGGTAATGTTTTTTAGCTTTGAACTTATAGGTAGCTTCTATATCCTTTGACTTTTTAAATTAATCTATATCGTCCCATTGCTGGGCACTGCACCACTGGTTGAAATCAATAGTATAAATGAGTCAAAAATATTCTTTGATATAATTCATAATATCGTCTACATCTAAGTATGAAGTATATGTGCAAAATGTGGAAAATTAATAGATAATTAATTATGATAAGTAACATCCGTATACATTGACTTAGAAACAAGATATAAAGTTTTGCAATTACTTTTTTTTTTGTAATATAGGTACTTGTAGACTTACTTGACTGTTTTCCTATGTCCCCTGGGTGGGGCAGAGGGCCGCTACAGTGCTTCTCCATCCCGCTCTGTCTCGCGCTTCACTTCGGGCCAAGACAGCCCGATTGTCTTCATATCCGCCGCTACCGATCCCCGCCAGTTTCCTCTTTCCTTGAGGAGTCCATTCCAATGCTTGCCTCGGTAAGTGAGGAAGCCCCTTCTGAGCGTGTAATAATATTAGTAGAATTAAGTAAAATTTCATTTAAGTTTTATAATATGCAATAATGCATGTAATAAATGGAAAAAAAATGTATTGTATTATTTTTTCTTCGTTTACATACAAACGGTGTATTTTTTTAGATATTAACCTCACAACAATAATGCAAGTTTTAATAAAATATGACGCGACATAACATTGCTCATCAGTATTTTTAATTGATACAAAACATCAATTAGACATACTGATGATGAATACTGATTTGCTTAATTCCTACAAAATTACGTACATGTGAAAAAGACAATGCTCATTATTAATACAGTAATTAGTTTAAGCTAAGAGAGTGTTTCTTGTTCTCAAGCTATGAGTAAATAATACCATTATTGCCAACTATGTGAACTTTGTATCTTATAATATGCTATTTAATCTTCTTCGTGTATCTTACCAAAGAAATGATAACTCTTTAATGGTGCTCCCACACTGCTAAAAATATTAAACAAAAGTTTACAAATATTAGTAAACATTTTCAAAATTCAAATATAATAACTTATTATTGTAATATTTGTTATAACACAGTGTGTGTATTATTATTGATAATTGTAATACTAAATTAGTATAAAAATAATAAATAGCAGTATTTTTATTTTGTTATTATGCATTTGTCGTATCAAGATGTCAAGAGGTTGGCGAAAGATAGGAAAGAATGGAAGAAACTCCACCGACAAGAGCGTCGCTCTTAAATTTTTAAGGATGATGCATTTTTATGTTGTAAGAAATTTTTTTTAAACATTTTTAATTTTGTGGGAGCAACATTATAATACAAGTATTATTAGCATTTTTTTTTCAAGTATTTCTAGGAAAATACCCAATAATTTTGTTACAACTTACGTGACATGAATACATTACTTAAAATAAATATAACGGGTAAGCTACTTACATAGTCAGCTTGGGCCAATAGATTTTTATCACTTAAGGGCAAATGCTAATAAAATAACCCAATGTTTTTCTTTTCATTTATGATTTTGCTACTAACTTCTAACGTCTTAGAAATTGTCACAAAGATTTCTCCCCTCTTTTTCCTTATTATAATTGTTATTGGGTAAATCCCGGACGTGGTTTATACTTGAATTGATGACCCCAAGTTTCATAAAAATGTCTCGAGCACCTCTGTGATTCAGAAGGCACGCCTTTAGTCTCGGCTGTCATCTCTAGATGACAGTCGTGAAGATCTAATATTATGCAAAGAAATTGTATACAAATCTAGAATGCTTACGAAATGGCAAAGCCGTTCCCAAAAATTTTGCCTAAAGTTATAGCTCTCCCCTTTTACTTTATTGCACTGACAGTTTGCGGGAAAGGGACGCCTATAACTTTAGGTACATTTTTTGGGATCGTTAGGTATTTAAATAAAAGCATTATGAAAATATGAGCTTTATGTGCGTGGCATTAAGTTTAATTTTCAATGTTGTTTTTGTGAGATTATAATTCGTAGTTATTCTAGATAGTATTATAAATTCTTTGATATTATGTCAGAAACAGCTTGAAGAATTTGACACCAATCTTTACAAACACACAAGAAAACGAACGAACAAATTATTTTAATGTTTCGCCCACATTCAATTTGGCCTGAGGCGACAATTAAGAAACTCCAAATTGAAAATAACAGCAGTAGTAATAGGCAATTAAGTTTTACATAATAGCATTGTAATAGATTCGTTTGTTTTTTATCTTCACCTAAAGCCTACAACTGTCGCAAGAAACACTTGCTTAATTAGAAATGACGTCACTAGTTTAGACAAAATAATTAATCGTTTTGCGAAATCTAGGCCGGATTATCTTACAGTCAACTGCAATCAGCCTTATTACGTTGGAGTAGAGACAATTTTACAAAAGAAGCGCTATGTTTCATGTGTGGACCACTGTACTGAGTCTTCATAATGTTGAAAAGTGGTTCGGTGACCATTGATTATGTAATAAAGTTCGTGGGAGACGATTGTTACAATCGATGCGGTGATCGAGGGGAACGAATCGATAGTTGCATCGTTTTGGGCGGTAATCGATTCTTAGCGTAAATTGGGTCGCCGATGTGTGTTAGTGGTTTGTTGGTAAACGGAGACCAGTTCTTGTGAGCAATATTTGGTACTGGTAAGGAACAAGTGTCCTCATTTTATTGTGTGGGGTGTGTGTGGAAATCCACGCACGAGTATTCATGTTTGTGGGATGTGACGAATATACAGGGTTATTTTTAATAAACCGGCAACCTTTTTGGAGCAAGTTCAGTCCGTGATACTGAACCACTTTCCATAAAAACAATTATCGAAAAACGAAAACAAAATTTCGTCCTCCCATACAAAATCCAATTGGTTGAGCGCCGATTTGTATGGAAAGTAGATTTTTTTTTTTCGTTTTTCAATAATTGTTTTTATGGAAAGTGGTTCAGTATCACGGACTGAACTTGCTTCAAAAAGGTTGCCGGTTAATTAAAAATAACCCTGTATAATACATCTAAGGGCGTCCGCTACGTTAAGTAGGCGCACGCGATGGGTTCAGTCTATCTCTGTCACAAACTCTACGTGCAAAAGAGATAGCAGAATCCGTCGCGTGATACCGTGTTTTGTCGCGCGTAGAGTTTGTGACAGAGATAGACTGAACCCGTCGCGTGCGCTCGCTTAACATAGCAGAAGCCCTTAGAAGTTACAGGGTCTAACAAAATATACTGAAACTATTTTGATGGTGGATTCAGTCCATGATACTGAACAACTTTTCCCAAGGAAAATATATCGAAATATGAAAAATAATTTTTGGCCTCCCATATAAGGTGACCGATCAGCTGATCGGAGTTTGTATTGAAAGTCAAAAAATATTTTTCATATTTCGATATGTGTTACTTAGGGAAAGTTGTTTAGTATCCTGGACTGAATTCACCCGTAAAATAGTTTCAGTATATATTCGTCACATCCACGAATGAATGGTTTTAGTACTAAACTTGCTAAACAGGATGGTTTTCTTCAACACTGTTAAAGTTTGAAGTTAAGCAACACTTGCAATTTTACTTACAGTGCCAAAATTTGAAAGGCGTGAGTTCAAATTTTACTCATGGCAAAATTTTTCATCACATATTTTTACTTTAGATGTTAAAAAATGCATACAAACTTATCAGAAAACAATACTTGACTCTCGTAAGTCCAGTAACATTTAAACCTCGATTAATCATCAACTAGTTCGTGTCAAGGGCTCTGATGCGTCTCTTATGTAACAATGCAGTTTATATGCTTGCGTAATGCATTACATGGAGAATCGCCAGATGCCGAGGCAGACAAAGAAATACATGTTTATTGTTTTCTGATGACCATTTCGGAATGAATATTATTTATACTATAAATGTAACCTTGATGTAAAACTTTTCGCACAAATAAATTCCTAAAGAACACTGACATCAGGCAGGAAGCCGGTCGCGGGAAGCGGGAAAGCAGTAACCTTGATGTCAGAAGCTTGTGATCCTCGTTACCATTTCAACTTTACCAAGTGTGTTGGACATCCAGGCGATTCTCGTACTTAGCCTTAATTGATTTGACGTCAATATTTTTTTTATTGCGCGATTCACAATTATTGTATACCTGCGTGCTCAAAGTAGCGTACAATAAATATACTTAGTAGGTATTTGAAGAATAAAGTTATTTATTAATTTCATACATACAGTAAAATTATAACAAAACAATGAAATTTAAAAAAGAAGACAAAAACTCTGACAAAAAAAAATCCGCCCCGGATTGCCTAGTTTAAAGGTATTACGCTAGTTGCGTTGCCTCTCTGACTAGCAATTGATATCGTTTGGGCCAGGTATTATCCTGAGCGTTCGTCATACATAACCGCAGTCCTATAAACGGTACCCTATCTCACTATTAAGCCTTTGGCATCAGGACCAACCGGAACAAAGTCCTTCAAAGTTATTTTGCGAAGTCTTATCTTTAGACAGGCAATGTATAATTTAAAATCAGCATCTGAAGTTAAGATGGTGTAAACTCAGGCTATAAGCCCTAATAAAGGTTCGTTTCTAGGTGTCTTTTCATCTCTTTAGAATAACGAATTGTAAATTAATAGCTAATAAGCATAATTGAATAGTGATTGACATAATCTCTTAATGCAGGAAACAATGGTACTTAGACTCTGTACATGCTATCACGGTACATCACCTGTGACAGACTGATTGCAGTAATGTTGTAATGTTCTTGTCAAATATCAGATTCTGCCTTTTCCGTGAAACACCCACGACGTTGAGTTAAAACGTGTTCTGTGCATGGTAGGAAGTCATGCAAAAATTATATCAGATGTAGTGATGCGCATGGTTTTCCCACAGACATTATTTTTATTTTATAGAGATCAGTTACTACGAGTACTCTTATTTTAAAGGGCATTTTAAACTAGCTTTTATCACAGAGGGTGCAATCAGATGACAATAAGTCAAATCGGATTCTTTTTTCTAAATATCAAAACAAACATTTTCTATGGGATTGGTATGAAATACAAAAGTGTGACGTCATAGATATTTGGAGTCAAATAGCGCTCTTTACGTCCGTTTTTCTGCATTCAAAAATCTAAAATCATATTGAAAATGTATATGATCAATGACAAGTGACACTTTTTTGTGACGTTTTATTCCCTTAACAGTACCAAATAATTTATTTTTGACCCAGTCATCTACCCAAATTATTTTAGGCTATTTTATCGCGTTTCTTTTATTCACATAAACACACCTGAGAATCTTGTTGGTCTAGTGGGAGTACGCCTTGCTAGCGTTTTCGCAAGTTTAGCAACCCTGGGCGTGGCCTGTACTTAGATGGATGACCACAAGAGGCATAAAAAAAAAATATATATATTAAAGAAAAATATATATATTTACAAAAAACAAAAAAAAAATTGTCGAGCTCCTCCGTGCTTTGGAAGGGCCGTAAAGCCGTTGGTCCAGGCTGTCATCATTATGGCAGTTGTCAAGCTATGTCAAGATATGGTTGTCAGGCTGTTTTGCTAAATTATTGTTGTAAACTTATTTTTTGACTAATTTCCGATGTGTTTGTTACAGGTAATATTCATCAATGATTCCCCAGTATTATCTACATGACCTAGATATTGAGGTATAGTAAACATAAATCAAACTTCCAACTCCAGTAACGAAACCCTTTTTGAGTATTAACATCACTAGCTCAGAATCATTAGCATGTCTTAATTTTATTTTCTTAAAAGATATCTAACTTTCTTCCACACAATTCATTATTTAACATTTTTCTAGCCAAGGGGGTTAGTTTTGAAACAGACACGTGTGAGAATATACAGGGTACTACAAAATATACTGAAACAATTTTAAGGGTGACTTTAGTCCATGATAGAACAACTTTCCCCAAAGAATATATATTGAAAAATATTTTTTGGCCTCCCATATCGATCCGAGTTTGTAAAATATATTTTTCATATTTCGGTATGTGTTACTTGGGGAAAGTTGTTCAATAGCATTGCCTGAATTCATTCTTAAAATAGTTTCAGTAAGACATTATATTTGCACAATTTAACTTTAAAATTAATGCGTCATCTTACAACTTTAACTCTTCTTATTAATATATCAAAACGTTTTCTATTGCCATCCGTATTCTTTTTAGATTACGAGTATCTTAATTCTTTTCAACAGAGATTAACATAATAAATCAAAAGCAGAACAATGACAGGATATGGATCAATTAGCACTCCATATATTAAAAAAAGGTTACGTCACCACGTAGGTAGGTATCTAGGTTTGGATAATTAATCAAAACAGCTTATAGAACAAGTAACTCTAGAAGGTAACGAGTACAATTAAATTCGCCTTATTATAAGAAATATAAATTGCGTAAAGGTTTTTTGCAAAGCTTATTGCGCGTTTATTATTGCCTAATTTAACCATTTAATTGATTAAAAATTGAGGAAATAATGATTTCATATAAATTGCACAGTATTTAAAGATTCTTAATAGTATTTCTACATGATTATATCTGTTGCGAAGTTTGCGCGCGCGTTGTGCGCTTCCGATACATACGTACGATTCATGTCCCTAGTCTTTTTATAGTTTTTATTTATTTATTTAACTTTATACACAAATACAAACGTAATAAAGCCTAAGGCCTTATCTACCAATCAATCAACCGGGAGATGTGAAGAATGATAGAAGTAGTGTAAAACTCGAAGAGGAATACGGTGAAAGAAGAACAAAGTATACTTAAATAAGTAATAATAAACAACTACATACAAATAATGCAAAGTATTAATTTATTATGGAAGTACGAGTACTAAGGTAACAATAGCTTCACATACTAGATATCACTATCTGACAGTTTTTTAAGAAAATGTACCTTCATCTGTTTTTAAATAAAAAGCGGGTTGGCCTCCCGAACATCAACTGGTAAGGCGTTCCCGAGCTTTATAGCTTGTACAATCAAAGAATGTGTAAAGAACCCACTGGTGAACTGGCATAGAAAGGCTGAAATGAGCTTAGGACCTATAAGCAATTATACTTTATCTTGCAACCCACATTTAGACTCTCTGTATAACCCAAAGGTTGACTGGTAGACAACTCCTTTAGCATTAAGTTCGTATATTGTTCTGTACAGTTTGTATTTGAAGGACTATAAAGATTAAATAAATAATAAAGCAAAGGATACAACCGGGAAGGCGCTTAGATAAAAAAGATGAAGTTGGTAAAACAATGCGCTCCATATTACACAAGGTCAAGACCCACATCTGCCCCAAATGGACGGACAGGTCACACGGGTAGTCTAAGTATATAGTTTGTTACATAAGTGCACTTGCTCCACTTCTCTGTATTGGTGACATTATGGCCCAATGCTTTTACGAAATGCAAGTCGAAACAGTACTGGTCACGAGGAAAGTTTCATTTGTTTCATAAGTATAGCTATTAATTTTTTTTATAATTTGAGTATAATATGAGTAAATTATTATTTTCCCTTCTCAGTTTTACCTTTAGTTGCACCACTATCTTTGTCTTTCTCACATTCCTCTCTATATATTACTACAGTCATCATCATCATATCAGCCACAGAAAGTCCACGGCTGGACATTATGCGTGATGGGATGCTAACCGCATCGCCTATTGATATGATTTAGATTCTTTCCCATGCTCTCGATCGGCTTTTACGATTTGCGCAGGAGGAGAAGCATTCTATGTTTTTCTTTTTTCCCAGACCAGCATAAAGAATTTACCTATAAAGAAATATCTTCTCTTCATACTTTAGACAAGCAATAAAAATCTCGTATACGACTACAACGATTTAGATGAAAATTGGTATATGGTTACGGGGTGAAACATCGATCTATAATTTTTATAGAACCTCTTTTTCTTCGTGTTTTTCAGCGAGTGAACCTGATCGCCCAGGGTGTTGTACTACATGGAACGGCCGCGGGAGTTCTTTTTACTTAAAAGCTGACTGTAGAGCACCAGAAGCTTAAGACAAAGCGGTCATGATAGACTATACTTACCTCAGCCGCGAGAGCTTTTCGTAGTCCCCAAAGTTCGCGTACTGCTTTGCCACGAGCTTTGCCAGAACCTCCTTGAAGCTTTCCAACTGAAACTTTTACTGCTTGTCGGATACGTCGTTGAATATTAATTGTTTATTTTTCGTGTGTGGCGAATACCTGATGTCAAATTTTTCAAGCCCATCAGACATAGTTGACTATTGCAATCTAAAGATGATAGTCGGTAGCAACAGCTTAGCGTGATTTTAAAAGCACAGAGGAGCTTAAGAAATTTAATGCCGCATGTGGTCACCTTGGATGGATGCGGTCCATGCAAGTCGTTGAATAAAGCAACAAACTGACTCTAGATTTTGACTTTGTTATATGTTTATCACTTGGATACTTTAAAATTAACATTAGGAAGAGATTAGGTTTTTACAAGGTTTTATTTAGCTTGCCATGTTTTGTCTTTTGGTTAAATCTTGCAAGTTTATATTCGTACCACTTCTCGGTTTCTGATTGAGATGAAATTTTGTTTGCTAATGTAAATCAGGTGACAATGCAATATTATTATGACAAGAGCTGATCTGACGATGGAGCCGAAAGGTGGCTTTAGGAACTCTGTTATAACGACGCAACCCCCATCGAGTTTGGGCTTGATTAATACATTTTTTTGATAAGTTCTTAAGCCTCAAAATAAAAGCTTGTATAAAAAAAATATATAAAAAAAACTTAAATAAATAAGTAAAGTCTGCATTACAATAAAAGTGTTTTAATGCTTATTACGCTTATACAATTGCTATCTTTTGTAAAATGTAGGAGTTCATGAATTACCTCTATAAGGTTTTAGATATATTACTTAAAAGCAGTTTGTAAAGCACCGGCAGCTGAGGACAAAGCATTCATGACGCCCTGTCCCTTAGCCGCGAGAGCCTTCGCGAAGTCGTCAAAGTTCTTGTTCTGATCTGCCGCGAGCTTTGTTAAAACCTCCTTGAATTTGTCCAGCTGGATGTTTTGCTTGTCTGCAGCGTCGTTAAACAATTCTCTTGCCTTCTCTTCAGTGACATTTTTTCCATCGATTACTTTGGACTCTTTCATCCAATGTACTAGGCTATCGACGTCGGTTTTACCCTCATTCTTGAGTTGGTCAAAAGCCTTTTCCATTTTGAGCCTATTTATCTATTTATTTAAGATGATGATACTGTTTTTAGTTCAATTGTGTCCTTGTCAATTTTGACAAAACCAAAGAAAAAAATTACACTAGAACTTTTTGTAATATAAAGCATAAACATTAGGAATAAACCAGAAACATTCTTTTTTCAACCGAGTTAAAAAAAGGAGAAAGTGATTTATATTTATATGATCCATATGGATAAATTAATAAAAATTCTCATCTATATCACGAAAACATTCAAAGTTTTTGAAGTGAAAACTTCTTTAGTGGCGTTGTGCACTTTTTTTGTAATGGGTAAAAAATGTAAAGCTCGCGTCAGGACACGTGTCCTGATCGAAAATTTGTAAGACGGATGGAGAGTAGACAGCCGGTGCGGCGTAGGAGAGGAAGTATACCCCTCTCTTTCTACGGTGCGGTGAAAATGTATGCCTGCGCCTGCTGTTTCGTTTAGCTGAGAGATAAACTTTTTAATGTAATATAAATTGTCATGTTTGTGTACGATAGCGCAATAAATAAATATTGTATTCTACCACATAAATAATAGTACTTTTATACTGATAATTAAAGCAATTCGTGCAAAATTATTACATTTTATACTGCAAAATTGTTACAATTATACTTACCATTCCAAAATATCAAAAATGCACAACGTTAATATTTAAGTTTTCACTTCTGCCGGCACTCCCGGAGTGCAACCCGTCGTTTTTTTATTTAGTTTTATCTTGGTTTCATCTGCTTCGGTGTTGGTCTGCAATCAAATTATGCAAGAGGCATACATTCCGATGCCGTGTGGTTCCGGCAGAGTATAATACGAGTAGGACCACTTCAAGTCTTTCCGTGAATGTTTTAGAAGGCGACTTAGAAAATACAGGCTAAACAAAGCTTATAAACGACAATAAGACCTCTCCAACCCCTCTGGCCAGCGTGACGTGGAGAGCGTAGGTCAAATCCTGTAGCTGCTCTGGCTGAGTATGGCTCTGGTTGTACAGAGAGGGTCGTGCTCCTACAGTGGAGACTAAAAAAAAGACTGATAATGAATCCGGAAGGTACTCAAAAAATGATTATTTAGATACCCAATTACGTTTTTATCCCTAATTGTTTATTTATTTATTGTTTATTTATTTTACTGTGATAAAAACGATTTACACCAATTACATTTATCACACATTACAATTAAATATACGTACATGCATTACAATCTATTATTATCAAAAATTAATCAATATAAAAATAAAATATAAAAATATAAAAATGGGGTAGACTTCAGTCCGTAAGACCCAAAGGCAAGGTTCCATGCGGGTCCGGAAGAGAAGTAAATTAGTTAGTCTGTACCAGCTGCTTCTCTTCCAGAGCAGATCGTAAAAGCCTGTCAAAGGAACGGGCTAAATACGAATTTTGTAAATAGGCAATGCGGCTGGCAGCCTGTTACGATTTCGATTCCATTTAACAAGCTTTTATTTAGTTTCACCTGTCCCGTTGTCTGTAAGTTCGTAATCAAATCTTGCAAGCTAAATTAGACCCACTTCCCATTCGATAGAGCAGAAACTTCACATACTTATGTAAGTTGGGTGACAATGCAATATTATGGTACCAATGCCCTGATCTCATGATGCAGCCGAAAGGTGGCCACGGCATCTCTGTAATAAAACAACATAACCCCACCGAGTTTGGGCTCAATTAATTCGTCTTGAGGAGCTCTTTTCATTGTTGTAGATAACAGCTTGTTAAATATGTTGAAATAGGTACTTGTTTCCAATATGACCGGTATATTAAAATGTTTACTTGAACAACAAAATTATCCAAAAGCAGGTAAACGATGTCGATTGCCAACATCCCGGATTATATCATTTCCAAGCCATTATGTCAGAAATCGATAGCAACAAGGATATCTCAGTCAAACGCGGCATAATCGAATAGTTTCGAAACCGCTGTCCCTTCCTGCTCGTTACATTTAAATTTAACGTCGCCTTTCGCTTGCTGAGTTATGAATCGAATATTGTTAAGGTTTCTCCTTTCTAAAAGAGCAGAAAGAACACATGCCTAAAAAGTATCCTAACACGTTCCCTGTCCCATGGATCAAATATGATTCATGTCCTTTGTTTAACTATTGGTTATATTTATGAACATCGAATGGATTATTACCGCGTGAAAAATACCTGCATCTGCGGCAGCCTTCATGTCCGTGACTTAACAGACAAACTGCAAGAGAGTCGACTATGCTGGTATGCTGTAACATACTTGGGAATCCTATGTATAGTCATGCTGCCCCTTTCGAGGGCCGGCAGGTGCGGTAGTAGACCCAAAAAATGCTATTATATTTTTTTTAATGGGGTACTCGTACATAGGTCCCATATACTTGTAAAGTGGGAAAAATTTTTTTACCGACTAACTCAAAGTGTGGATGACGTTGGAAAGGTTCTTTCGAAAGTTTCTTAACGCTATTTTTCGATTTAGGGATCCGTTTGTCGATTATTTATTTATATTTGATTTTAGAGTGCAAATTTTTGTTAGAGAGTGTCCCCCCTCTCTTTCAGCGAAACGTTTGTTTATGGACACGTGAAAAAAAATACGATAGTAGTACGATATAAATAACGTAGTTAAAACTGTCAGACCTAAGTAGGCTTTACAAATTAAGTTCTAGTCTACCAACATTTAAAATACAGGGTGACTTTTTAAACACCAGCCAAATTTTTTGAGCAAGTTCAGTCCATGATATTGAACTACTTTCTATAAAAAAGTTATTAAAAATCGATAAAAGTTTTTCGTCCTCCCATCAAAATCCGTTTGGCTGAGCGCTGATCTGTATGGGTAGGCAAATTTTTATTTTAAATTTTCATTAGTTGTTTTTATGGAAAGTAGTTCAGTATCATGGACTGAACTTGCTCCATTAATTTGGCTGGTGGATAAAAAGTTAGCCTGTATATTCGGAAAAGAAAAATTTCATTTAGTCACAAGTTATTTCAGTAATCACATTTAGTTACGTAAAACAATTACTAGAATAGATTTTTTTTTGAATACCATCGCCCTATGTGTGTTTGTTTTTAGACGTTTTTATTCGTTAAACTGTGAGGTGTGAACTCTAAGTCGGCATTCACAACTACGGAATCATACACTGCGCATGGCCCGACACGCACTTGGCCAGTTTTTCATTACTTATCTTACTCAAAGTAGTACTTACCTAGATTACATCACCAATCTGCATATAAGTACATCGTTAAATTATAACGAGCTTAAAACGGTCGCGATTATCAACTGAGTAAGCATTAAACAAATTTTACATTCGCAAAATGATTGTTTTACTACAAATGCGCCAGTACCAGCCGATATTATGTGTTAAGCAACGTTATCCGATAAGGTTTGTTACGTAATCCGAAACTAGATCAGTTGCAGAAATACACTTGCTACCCCAGAGACTGGACTGGAAACAGGCCTGTACCAACGGACTGTGGGCAAAGTTACTCTAATTCAAAGTGTAATGCAATGCATCAATTACCATTCATTTAATTTATTGATGCCAATACAAAGGTAGAAATTATAAAGGTTTCAAGTTGTAAAAAACGCAACTGATATAAAGACATCAAGAAAGACTTGGATTTTACTTAGGTCACGTTTTTGAGATTTATAAAAATAAAACGAATCGTGATGAAGTATAAACTGTCCACTTTATCTCGTACCCTTTTGAATTCGTGGCAACACTAACATCCAAAACATTTTTATGTTTTTTCAACGTGATATTTCAAGCACATTGATTCATATACTTTCCCATATGCATATGATAAGTAAAGTATACATGTGACAATAAAGATATATAAAATATCTAAGTATACAGTGAATTTAAATATAGTGAAAATATTTTAAAGGTAGTTCCTTGGGAATATTAATCTATATTGACAATTAAATTGAATTGGTACTTAATATGTTCTTCTTCTTCTTCTTATTTAAGAGCTTAGTGGCTCTTGTCGGTGCAGTATGCGCCAAACTTCTCGGTTCTCTGCCTTACTTTTTAGTGCTTGATACGACATGACCCCTGCTTTTTCTTTCAGTTGGTCTACATAGCACTTTCTTGGTCGTCCTGGACCTCTTCTACCTTTTATCTTTCCCTCTAGTAGTTTTTAAATAAGGAGTCATGTCGTATTAAGTGACCAATCATTTTCCCTCTCCTATTTTCTATTTCGCCCAGCAGTCTTCTTTTCTCTCACTTAATATGTTACTTAGACTAATTTCTTCCATGCTGGTCTGGGATAAAAAACACTTAGCATGTACCAGCTGCTTCTCTTCCCGCGCAGATCGTAAAAGCCGATTGAGTGAATGGATGAAAATGCGAATCAAGTTAATTGGCGATGCGGCTAGTAACCCGTCACTATTTTGATTCCTTTTTCCACCTCCTAGCCATCCACCACGCTTAAAGTGGCCTTTGGGTCTTGTGGTCCTGGGCTCTATCTTCTTAAAGCCACACGACCTCCTTGGCGTAATGGTTAACCGCTAATCCGGAGGTTCTGGGTTCGATCCCCAGCCAGGGCAAGTTGGAAAATGGCCTTTTTCAAGTTGTCCTGGGCCTTGGGTGTTTATCTGTATATGTATTTATCATAAAATATAGTATGGTTGAGTTAGTATCCCATAACACAAGTTTAAAACTTACTTTGGGGCAAGCTTAATCAGTGTGATTTGTCCCTATATATTTGTGTACAGAATACAAAATGCTCTGTTTGCCCCATTAGGGGTAGAGACGTCTCTACCCCAAGTGTAAGTATCACAGATCTGTATATACTACTAGATAAAGGAAGTCCGATCTAATTAATTGATATACACGGACTAAAAGTTACGATCCTAAATGAAGTCCATTTGACGTCAGATTGATATGCAATTTTATACAGAGGCCGTGTCTATCGTGATCCATGGTTTGTGGTAGGTATATAGTGTAGGTATTTACCAGTATATTAAAGATCTTGGCGTACATGTTTTAATATAATAATAACTTCTAAGTAATTGTGAAGCAAAAAATCATAAATCAAAATTATTATAATTCATTGCAAAGACGTTTATAAGAACTTATCAAATGAATACTTGTAGTTGGTCAAGTATGTAACGATGTGCAAATTATTTTTGTAATTTAAGATCATAGGTCAATGCCCTTAATGTCGTTTTTAACGATATATCTCGTATAAATTATGTTTCATTATGCAAAACACAGAAACAATGAGGTTTTTGCTCCCCAGCGGGGTATGTAATAAAAACTAAATTAGTGTTTGGATTATGTAATAACACGCCCGGTGTCAATTTATTTTTTATTGATAAAAATAGAATGGTTGATTATTGTAGTAATACATTACCTAAAATACCTACCTACTTATACCTACTTTTATAAGTTATTTAAATACTAGTTAGGGTAAGTGATGGGTCACCTCGTCGGTCGCATGTATCTAGAAATATGAGCTCACTGCCTGGATTTGGCTAAGTTTTTACTAAATGCCTGACGTCAATCCTTCGTGGGAATACAATAGTTTTACAACCGGCCGTCGCACGTTGTCAGCTCTCCTTGGGAATGCAGTTATTGCACGAGATATTTTCGCTAGTCCTTTTTAGCCACTTCTAACGATATCCAAAGGAAGACTTTTTTAATTTAAAATTAAAAAAATTTAAGTGTTTAAAATTTTATATATTTTCAAAAACTTTATTGTTTGAAATAGAATTTGTATAGCACAATATATACAATGAAATCAAAACACGATAAAGTGTATACGCACTCTATCCGTAAGATAATCCTCTGAGCCATTGAGCCGCGTTTTGCAATATGGCGCTGGTATAAAATAATACCTCCCCAACCAGTTCGGCTTATTCACACATGTCGAAATTACTTGACTTACAGCTTAGTGTTACTATGCTCACTTGTTACAGTGATACGTTTGAAGTCATACCACAAGGTCATTTTAAATTAAGAGCAAATTTTAATGGGTAGTTCAGTCCATCGTTCTGAATATACTTACAACGTGTAAAAGACATTCATGTAATAAATCGATCCACTGGCTATACTAGATCACTAAAGTATAATGAAATTAAAATAACAGTAAAAAACAAAAAATAAAATTCGGCATTACATATACACGTGTGCAACCGCCCGCCCGGGCAATTTGTATGGGAGTGTCGTTTTTGTTTTGTTTTTGACTGTTATTGTAATTGATTAATTTAAAACGGATTAATTTAAAAAGGCCGACCAGGTTTCGATTTAGAGTCAACCGTTTTTAATTAATCAATTATGGATTTATCTCACGTTAGTTTCAATAAAATAATGTTATTTTAATACTATTATTTTAATACATTTATACTATTAGTGATCTGGTCTAGCCCGTGGTTTGATTTATTACGCTTTGTATTATTATTATTGTAATTATTACGTTGTATTTTTTTTATTCCATACGAATTGCAGTTGTTGCTTGATCTGATTACTATAAATTCATTGAAGAAAGTTGTTCAGTATTATTGATAAAACTGGCCTCATTTCAGTCGCATGATGTCTACTGCTGGACAAAGACCTCTCTCAAGTATTACCACATTGTAGGTTGATGTCCTATGCTGCGCTTAATAGTATGTGATCGGTTGCCATTGAAGTCCCTTCTTCCCTATCTGATATACAACGTGGAAAGGACATACCTCACATACCCTTAATAAATCGAACCACGGGCTATACTAGATCACTAAAGTATAATGAAATTAAAATAACAGTCAAAAACTAAAAAAATCGACAATTCGATCCAAATCGCCCGGACGGCTGCACACTTTTGTATGGAAATGCCGAATTTTTTTGTTTGTTTTTTGTATCTAGTATTAGTCCGTGAAACGTGAACCGTGGTTCGATGTATTAGGTACGGGTATGTCCCGTCCACGTTGTATAAAATAATAAATAATTAAAGTAGATTATCGACAAATATATTCTTGTAAGTATATGACATATTGTCGCCGCCGGGTACGTGCTGTAGTAAAACTACAGTAGTTTCACTTGATTTTCTATTTCATTCCGTCCACTCTTCCGCGTCTCGATCACGCATGCTTGCATCTTGTCGTATATTGTTTAATAACAGTGGTAAACTTGACACTGTTATATACGTACCAGAAGGGATACGGTACGTGATTGATTTTAACATGAAATGAAAAATATGGTAGGAATGATCACTGCGTAGACCAGCTGCTTACATATGTGTATGGTCTGCCGCTTTTTTTATAACTATACCTTGTGTTTCATACTATGTAACTATATTTTTTAATACTGTTCTATTGTGAAAGTGCAAGTTTGATAATGGCCTTTTCAAGTTATCTTGGGTCTTGGATGTTTATCTATACATGTATTTATTATAAAATATAGTATCGTTGAGTTAGTACGAGTATACTATAGGTACTCGTAACACAAGTTTAAACTTACTATAGGCTAGCTCAATCAGTGTGATTTGTCAATTTTTTTTTCGATATATAGTATATAAATACGACTAATAGAATAGTCTATTTATTTATAATTAGCCGTTTGGTTCCCGGCAGAGTGGAATAGGACCACTCCAAGTCTACCCGTGGATGTCGTAGAAGGCGACTTAGGAAACACAAGCTAAACAAAGCAAACATCAATGAGACCTTGCCAACCCGTCTGGCCAACGTGGAGAGTGGAGGCCAAATCCTCTGACTGGTCTGGCTAAATATGGCTCTGGTAGTACAGAGAGGGTCGCTGCAGTGGAGACTGGAGATTAAAAAAGACCTGATATGATGATGATTTATCACTACATAGTATAAAACAAAGTCGCTTCCCGCTGTCTGTCCCTATGTATGCTTAGATCTTTAAAACTACGCAACGGATTTTGGTGCGGTTTTTTTTAATAGATAAAGTGATTCATGAGAAAGGTTTATATGTATAATACATACCCGTGCGAAGCCGGGGCGGGCCGCTAGTTTGTAATAAATAGAGTCTACTTGTATGAATCGGTGTGCTCTTCCATTTAGATTTTAGCTGTATAATCTCGGTGCCATCCACCGATAAATTACACCTTGTTTCCGCTCCACCCGGCATCCGAGGAATGTCTTTTCACTGGATCTCGACACCACTCTTCCGTCAGATCTTAACGTTCCGGTGTTTAACGTAAATCACTATCTACTCGTACTATGCAATACGAATCTGCATATGCATGAGACAATGTATGCTTGAGAGTGAATAATGTATGGTTTTCTTTGAAAGAAGAATTTGATTTGAAAATCTTTTTTTAAGAAAAACAAATAATTGCTTAAATAATCTACTAGTATAAAGAGATGAAGGGTCCCTTTACGATAGAATATTGATGTGCCGTTCCCGTTCCCCAGATTTCCTATATTTCCCATAATTTCAATTTCATATTGTTTATGTAAGTTATAGGCATATAAGTAACACGTTTAGGATAGTCAAAATATGAACTTTACAATTTTTGTAATAAAGTTGAATAAATAATATATATATATATATATATATATATATATATATATATATATATATATATATATATATATATATATATATATCCATGCTGATAAAGATTTCCATATCAAATATGATATGATTATATTCTCTTTTAAGTTCATATTTTTACTAAAAAGACCAGTTCTATGCCAATAGATATATAAAATTTCAGTATGGGAAGATGTTTATGCTGAATCTTTGGTGATCACGAGTTATATCACAATTTATGACATAAGCTGAAGTGAAGTGTACCTGACCTTTAACAAACCTTTGTTAAACACAAACTAAATAAGTTAGAGCTTTATGAAATATTTGCGCAAACATCTTTGCAAACCTGAAGTTTATTAGAGAAGAAAACATAGCTAAGTATCACATGGATAATTTAAAATTTTCATACTAAACATATAAAGGGTCTAACAAAATATACTGAAACTATTTTAAGTGTGGATTCAGTCCATAATACTGAACAACTTTCCCCAATGAACATATATAGAAATTGAAAACATTTTTGGCCTCCGTAAAAGTTATTGCACAAAAAACACAGATACAAATAATATTCAAAAATATGTACAGTATAGGTATACAATAGGCGGCCTTATCACCAAGGCAATTTCTTACAGACTACCTTTGGGTGACAGGAATTGTGCTAAAAATATAATTATGGTGATGCGAGTTTGTATGGAAAGCCAAAAATTTTTTCTTGATATATGTTCCTTGGGAAACTTGATCAGTATATCATAGACTAAATTCACCCTTAAAATATTTCCAGTGTATTTTAGTTAGACGTTATGAAAAAAACTTTGACTTTTCATACAAACTGATCAGCTGATCGAGTCAATTTCTATGAAAATTTGAATTTTTTTTTTGGATTTCGTAAAAAATTTTGAACAAAAGTTGTTCAGTTTCATGGGCTGAGGTACCATATGAGAGGTTTTGCGTTCTTTCATTAACACGATGTATACAAACTAAAGATTAGTTAGTGGTTACATCTATTTTATTATCACTAAGTAATTTATTCTTTAAAACCATTTTAAACCTACAGTATTTACTTTAACCACATAAATTTTACAATTCGCTTAAATAATAAACATACATTTTAACTTTAAAAAGAACAAAAAAAAAAGTACAATTATAATTAGAATAGAATAGAGTTTTACTTTATTGCCATATACACAAATGAATGTAAGAGAGTTAAATACGTACAAGACAAACAATAAATGACAAAAAAGAAAAAAAAAATGTCCCGTTCATATACATTTGTGCAGCATTGCCATAGCGTGGTGTGTAATAAAATTCAGCATATGTCGCGGTCACGATGATGTTTTCTTTTATTTCTAACCCGTCCCTTGACATTTCTCCTGCAAAGGTGCCCAATTATAAAAGCGTTATCGCGCTGAATGGCAATGGCCAACCTCTGCATCAGGAATGAGCCAGAGAGGGAGTCACCATTTCTTTATTTTATACTGTGCCCTATTTTGCCATGCTAGAAAACATAGAATATACCATCCCAGCTGCTCATCTTCCCGCGCAAATCGTAAAAGTCGATTAAGGGAATGTACAAGGACTTCTATTCTTTTAGGCCATGGGCTAGCACCCTGTCACTATTTCAGATTTCCCCTCCACCTGTAAGCCCACAATGTGCTAAAAGTGGCCTCGCTGTATTACAGTGAGGCTCTGTCTACCCTGTAGCTCATACGGGATAAAGACGTGACTATATGTATGTATGTATGTATACTGTTACTTCCGGATTAGACGCTTAGCGACGTCACTCCAACATCCCATGGTTTCTACGGCTATGGTAATGAACCTACAATTCTAAATTACTCATTACTATGCACCATTTCATGTCTCAAAAGTCAGTACACCACATAAGGTGAGGTCCATTGCGACATATATTTTGTAAGTCATGCCTCAGCTTTCTATGCCAACTTTTGCTGTAATATAATATTACTTTTAATTAAAGTCAGATGAATGTGACATGTAATATAGCGGTATTATATGTCATATGTGTCTCGTTTTAATATGTTGAAATTGCACTCGGGTTACTCGCAAGTCTTTGCGAGACTTGCCAGACGCAGGAAGTTAGCAATATGCGAAACTACCTTCTAAATTATCAAGAGGATTCTGTTCCATGATTTCAATAAATTAAATCTATTATACTGGTCTGGGAGAAAAGAAAAAAAAAATATATCAGCTGCTTCTCGTCCCGCGCCGATCAAGGGAATGGGCAAAAATGCAAATCGTGTTAATAGGCGATCCGGCTAGCAACCCATCACTATTTTGATTCCTTTCTCTACCTACTCACCCACCATTACGCTAAATGTGGCCTTTGAGTCTTGTGGCCCTGGGCTCTGTCTGCTTAGAGCCGCAAGACCCAAAATGCTCTGTCTGCCCCATTAGGGATTAAAACGTAACGTCATACTTACAAAACATCTTTTTATTCGCCGGTTGACTGGAAGAGATTACGGGATAAGTCCGCCGTTGTCAATTTACTCTATATGTTGTTTTTGTCTTTAATTATGTGGTTTTAAAGTACAATAAAGTTATTACCAACAAACAAACAAAGAAAGAACTGAAAGAAGAAAGAAGAGCTTTCAAGGTATACAATTTTAAACCATACAACACCTGAAAACGGTTCAAAATTACGTATTATTCCGTTGATCATTGCTCATTGCATAAAAAGCCTTTGGCGACAGCAAACAAGAAAAACTTTTTCAGACATTCAAAAAAATATATTTTTTAATAGAGTTATTACTATAAAATACTATTAAGAGCTTTTCAGGAATTATGTTACTTGTACTTGGTATGGCATTGATTGATGGTCAATTCAAGTAAGTACTTACATCTTTATATAACCAAATTGATACGACACGGTCGATGAGTCCAAAATAACATCTTTTGTGTTTTTGAAATCATAAGGACTTGTTTACACAAGAGTAAGTTTATTTTAGATTGACAAGGTAGAGTGTCTTTCAAGCAACCATTGCATCTTCTGGTACCTTATATCAAGTTCTCTTTTTTTCTTGACATGAGCTTTCCGCAGCGCAGATTTGCGTCGAGAGTCATACATATCTAAATACTTTGTTGTATCTTCGTATATTTTTATTTTTATAAGCCTGTAGTGTCTCATAGTTGGGAAAAAGCCACCCTAGTTTTCCACAAACTTCTATCAGTGGTGATAGTTGCCTTTAAGGCCGTACCTGAATTTTCCGGGGTCCAGTGCTGTCCCCATTTTAAATAAATCATTTCAAAGAAAACGGAGCCATCATTTAAAATTTTGCTACTACCAAGCCCTAGGGCTTGTTATTTATCTAGATAAATAACCCTTCAAAGTATTTTATGAACTACTGTTTCCAGTTTATAATGAAAACGTTTAGCTTTACTACGCACATTTAGCAAAAGTGGCCGTTTTTCGCAAATGTGCGTAGTAAAGCTTATCGTTCTCACTTTAAACTGTAAACAGTAGTTCATAAAATACTTTGAAGGGTTATTAGGCTTGGTAGTAGCAAAATTTTAAATGTCTCCGTTTTCTTTAAAATGATTTATTTTAAATGGGGGCAGCACTAGACCCCGGTAAATTCAGGTACGGCCTTAATATAAAATAGAAAATTACGAGTATGTTTGACCTCATTATGATAATAACTATGTAGAAACTTTATGGCTGATTGAATGGGAGACCTTTTCCTAGACACGATAGGCTTGCAAAAATAGTTAATAAAACAAGTATCTTACAACTTAAAAGGTCTCGCAAAGACTTCAATTAAATTACAATTTTAGCAAAAGCTGTATAATTTTAAACAATAGCTCGATTGAAGCAATTACATCAGCAATTAATAGCTCCGTTCGATTACATTCTTCCGTTCGGATTAAAAATCACAATGCGAGGCCAGTGAGACCACATTCAGTTTTCAAAGTATCAAGATCGGTTCCGGCGGTAGCGCCGGATACGTTGACCTTGCAATGTCGTCTTTGTTTATGTTTATTTAGTTAGACTATCTTCAATGCGGATGACAGATCGCGACCGCCTACGAGACGTCGCAAGGTCTATCGACCGGTTCCGAAGTGGATCTTTATAAATCAGAACATTATGCAAGTTTAGTAGGTTACATTACGCGTAACGCCTTTTATGATATCCAACTCTTGACGGGCTGTCATAATTTCTTTTTTATCAAGCCGTGAACTGTATTCAGCTTTTATTTATTGTGTTACAAGCGGTTTACATTGACTACTTGAAGGTTTTAAGTGTATTTGATACTCCGTTCCATTTACAATATCGTGTTTTTAGTGTCGTAATTTGCTAGAATCTGTAATGTACAGAGATACAGACTATGCAAATGATAGTAAAAACACGTTTGACGTGTTGACTTGCGTGTCTAATCATTTCTCACAGTATTTAGGTGAATAGTTTATGCAATAGTGATACTCATTTGTGTGATTCCAAGGTTTGATAAGCCTCGTATTGTAATTAAAGTTCATGTCGTGATTCCACTCCAGTGACAACTGTCAAGTTTTATTAGCATCAAGTAGCTATCTATTTGGTTGTTTTGTGAAATGTGCATCTATTTAGAAGTACATAAGGTTTGAAATTGAATGATGGAATGTGAGATATAGTCGCCAGTATAACGTCACGTGAAAAGGCCGGCTTATGCAAGGGCATGCTTTCGGAATATATAGCGCGGCCTACTTAAAATGTCAACATTATGTACGTTATTGAAATTTAATTATTTTTTGTTTCAGGTAAGGAATGATGAATACCTACTTACTCTCATCATGTTAATGATGATGATGATCGTGCTGTAATTGAGGTACCGATGAGTGATTGATGAGACGAAACTTATGCAAGAATAAAAGCTAACAATGCCAACTAGTGGTAGACGTTTTGTGAACGTTATCTATAAGCTTGTCACTAACAATTAAAAATAATAATAATAAATAATATTTATTTAATATTATTATTTGTCCAGTGCACAAACTATTAATGTGCATTTTCGCTTTTTTTTTTTGCCAAAACTGTCAGTACGTTTAAGTATTACGTCTTTGATTTGCTTATTTTTGATGACACAGGTGTCGGTGTCTGAACTTCCGTTACGTAAGCAAATTTTTTTGTGATTTTTTTGAAAAATGTCTCAAATTCTGCTTACGATATAATTAATACTTTAACGATCCCTAAGATCTATTTAACGAGTAGTTTTAGGTTTAACTTTGATCAAGTATTATAATTTTTATTAGTTAAGATATAAAATAATATCATTCTCTTTTTTTACTTTATAAAATACAATTTGTTCATGGCAAAAAAAATGGGGCAATTTAATAAACAAGACTCTCATATTACTACACCTACCTAAAATAATGTGCACATTATGTAAAATAAAAGATAAAACGAGCATGCATATCAGTTCATAACCATTCGGCCTATCATAAAACCATCTCGATATCATTTCCTGGACGATCCGAAAAACCCTGCACCAGAACGGGTACATGGCACGCGGAAACCAGAGCCGACCTTCACTGTCAAGGTCGGAGCATGCGACCTTTCACCGAAATGGATACTTGCGGTTTGCGCGAAACGAGCGTTACGGAATTAGAATGTTACAGGCGGTGTTTTAAAATAAGAACAGAGTTTTTATCGTTTTTGAAAACATATCCGATAACATAACAGAGTTTAGTTAATTATTAGCATAAAAGCCGTTATTAGCAGTGTGGTTCCCGGCAGAGTAGAATAGGACCACTCCAAGTCTTCCTGTGGGTGTCGTAGAAGGCGACTTAGGAAACACAAGCAAAACAAAGTTTCTAAATTATCAATGTGATCTTTCCAACCCGTCTGGCCAGTGTGGAGAGTGGAGGCCAAATGCTCTGACTGCTCTGGCTAATATATGGCTCTGGTAGTATAGAGAGGGTCGTGCTTCTGCAGTGGAGACTAAAAAAGACCTGATGATAATGATGTTTAGAAAAAACTATCGATTGCAACAGGGGAAAACTACTTGTACTTAGAGCATTGAACCAAAAACTACTACGAGTAGCTTGATATTTACCTAAAAACAAATAAGTATTTTGAAAACAAAGCATTTTTTCGTACAAGATTTTATTGTGAGTCCTAAAAACTTATCAAGACCAACGTAATAAGCCCAAACTCGATGGGGTTGCGTCGGTTTATTACAGGGTTCCCATACCCACCTTCCAGTTCTATTATCAGATCAGCTTTTTGTCATAATAATATTGCATTGTTATCTGATTTACATTAGCATACAAAATTTCATCTCAATCAGAAACCGGGAAGTGGCTCAATTAACGTGCTAGATTGAACACATTGAACCCAACAAAAAAAAAAAACAAAAAAGAGGGCAAGCTAAATAAAAGCTTGTAGAAACTATTTGCTCGCCTTTTTCACTTTTTGATTGTCGGTGTCCAAAAAATAAATAAAAATAAGTAGGTAGGTCTGAGGTAGGTACTAGTAAATGCAAATGTCTGTCTCATATCATTTAGTTTTCTTTAATTCTTGTCATTATGATGTGGACTCTTTTACTCTTTCCCCAATTAAATCATCCTTTATATGGATGGAGTAGGTAATTGTTGTATTCACACTATTTTTGTGGGTTCCATAGTTGGGCAAAGACCTCCCCTCTCATCATCTACTTTCATCAGTCTTTTTTAGTCTCCACTGCAAGAGCACGACCCTTTATGTACTACCAGAGCCATACTTAGCCAGAGTTTGTTGTTTGTTTATCGTGTATGTAAGTGGCCAACACTAGTGTCAGAGTAGCCAGCATAGCCAGAGTAGCCAGTGGATTTGGCCTACTTCTCTACGCTGGCCAGACGGGTTGGAGAGGTCCTCCCCTCTAGTTTTTACAAATTTCCATCAGTGGCGATAGTTTGCCAGTTCTTTTCTTATGCCCTTTAGATTGTCCGCCCATCGAGTTCGAGGGCGGCCTCTTTTTTGTCGCCAGCCTACAGGGAATCTCTTTTGTTATTCTAGCCCACCTATCCGGGTGCATCCTGCTCATATGACCAGCCCAGTACCACTCGAGCCCGGCTGCTTCCCTCCCCACATCTTATATTCTGGTCTTGGAGCGAATGGTGGTATTGTATGTGATCTGTTGTATATTTTTCGCTCCATATACCGCTGGCAAACTCCGAGCTTAGACTTCTGTGATAATAAGGTCAAATACCGGTCACTATGTTCACTAAAAAATAAATTCTTCCAAGCTGTTTAAATTATGGATGGAATCTACATTTAAGTAAAAAACTAAAAAATAAAATAATGTAATTTTCTGCTTAATTCACCAAAGAGTTGGTTATATATTTTGTTGTACATATACTTGAGTAAAAAAAAAGAAAGAAATAAAGCGCACGTCGGGCGCAATTACTTACATTTTTCCTTCCATAATCTACATACGTGAGCTTCCTACTGTATCATCTCAGTAACCGATACGAAATAAAATCGCTTTTTGTTTTCAAAATGGCGACAAGTTCCGCGTGGTAACTCTAGGCGTGGTTGTCGAGGTCGCCAACTCCGTTCACTCCGTAACTAGTTCAGTTGGAAAATTTCTGAGCATACGTGCATTGTGGGAACTTGCAGCTCAATGCTACGTCGATACTGGCTACTTCATATAAATAAACTTAAGATACGTACATTGATACTATGCTTACTCTTTTATCATTACCGTAAACTTTCCATACAAACGTTCTTTAAGCTTTCATTTTGAAATCACATGTCAGATTTCGACAACAACTTGTATTTTTTTGAAATCCTGGTTATATTCTTCTTCTTCTGCCTTTTTCTTATCCCACTATTAAGTGGGGTCGGCACAGCATGTTGGCTTTTTCCATCTCATTTTATCCTTTGTCAAGTTGTCCGTTACTTCCTTCTTACCCATATCTTCCCTTACGCATTCTCTCCATCTGTTCCTTGGTCTCCCCCTATTTCGATGTCCCCTAATTTGTAAATTTAAAACTCGTCTCCTCTCCTCTTAATAACACCAGTCCAACCTTACCTTACCTTTAATTTTTCTCTTACAGGCGCCACTTTCAAACTTCCTCTTACTATATATTCTTATATTACATGCTAATCCTTTATAATTACAAATTTTTGCCATAATCTTACATGTTATTTCAAAATAAAAGAGATTAATCTAGATTATGTTTGTATGTAAAAGTAGGGTAAGACCGTTTTAGAGGGGCTGAGAGTCGGAATGCCCTATGGCCACGCTCACCAAGATGGAAAGCCTACAATGGTAAACGCGGGAATTATAAATAGTGAATTATCATTGTGGGAACAATGATAATTCACTATTTATAATTCGTAAACGGGAGTTTACGATCGTTGCTAGCCTTTTCCAGTTCAGTGCGTGAAAATGCCGGTACATTACGTATCAGAAAATTGTCTTTAAAATGTACCAAAAATACACCACTTCCATAATCCACAATTAGTCACATTAAGTAATGACGTACGTACATACATACATATCTATACAAAAAGTGGTCACGGCTGTACGGAAGCGATCACATACAGGCAGTGGACAACTTACTGCATTCCTCGGGCCATTTTGCATTTATGATTATTTCGTGGTAATAACAGGCTATTTACTGTGTTCTTAAATTGGGTTTATGGAGTTGTCTGATAGTAGGTAATAATACTAATTATACAAAAAATAACGCTGTTTACTCTATCATCATCATCAGATCTTTTAGGCGTTCTACGACATCCACGGGAAGACTTATCTACCTTCATTTAAAAATTGAAATTGAATAATGAGACTTCTTTTATGGAATGTCCTTTCATAAACCTAATTATTTTATTTAAATTGCCTTTTTATTTTTAAACTAGTTAGAATTATAGTTTTATATACTTCCAAGTACTTACCACACAAAATCGGACCGTTTCCGAAGAAACACATATGTATGTAAAAATAAGAAAAAAAAACTGACTCCGAATACTTAAGTTGATCATGCATGTGTATTAGAAGTCGTCTTCATGATGTCTTGTGGGCTTGCGCACTAAGAAAAATGTCTTCCTGAATTAGCTTGTTATTGGATTTACAACTTGTGATTTACTAGATCTGTAACCCAACAAAAAACAAAGGCAACCAGCATAAAACCAACATTAGGTAGTATTAGTACGCGACAACTCATTACGCCAATTGAATTTGACCTTGTCGAACTGCGGTACTAACAAGCTGTTTTGTGGAGTCGCACCAAGAACAAAACGGATTTTGCAACGTTAAGCAACCACAATTGCCCTTAATGACTGAGTCGGTAGCATTGCTTCGGAATGCCATCGTTCTAATCCTCAATTTGCTGACAATCATCGGTTGGATACGGGCGAAATAAGAGCGGCCCTTTTGTGATGCTCGCCGCTGGTATAAAGATTGAAAAAAAACAACATACCTATAACATCGCTTTGCCAAGCGCATTCCTGGTTGCGTCTGACCTAGGCCACAGAAGACAGTAAGTGCCTAGGCATAAGTAAGTACTGCTGTTATATCACGCAGTCGGTTTTTGTTTTTTTTAATAATTTCTTGTTAGAACTTTTGAATGTTAATAACATAAGGTTTATCTTCATTTTATTTTTTGGCTGTAGGTAACGCATCTAGCGTTTGTTTATGACGAGTATGTTTGGGTCTGTTGGAGCCTTAAATTTTTTTACTATTTTTGTAACATAATTTGAGAAAATGAGACAAAAAAAGTACGGAGAGTTAAAAATCAGTCTTTAAATTTAATTTTAATTTTTTAAAATATAATTTCCTGGAGAGAAAATCCGCCTGTCGTATACGTACAGAATAATGTAAGAAATTAGGTTTGGTTTTCGTACCTACAGTTATCATTATCACTATCATGTAGAGCATTTCTTCAAAAAGTTTAATATAAAAAAAATACTTGCAAAGCCAATGTACCTAGACAGCTAGTTTCTTGTAAATTATACTTCATATACTTTAAAAAAATACAGATATAGATACACTATCACGTATTTATCTCTAACAGGGCAGACAGAGCCCAGGGCTGTAAACTCGAAAAACATCGTCTACAATTAGGTACATAGATAAATATTAGTCAATATTCGCATATCGGCACCGTCAAGGTATGAAGTATAAATGACATAACATAACGCACACACAAGTAGCATAGTGCAGCAAACATTCACCTTGCATTCGAAGCAGAATAGCAAAGCTCGTGCCACTTTCACTATCTCGACACTCGCCCAGCGGCATTGAACTTGAGATTGTATAACTTTATGATATCATACGTTTTATTGCTTATCGCCGGGCTTCGGTGCGCATCTAATGCGGTCACCGAAATGGAAGTGACGAGACACAATGTATATAGAATTTTCATTATAAGGGGTTAAAATTGTGATTTTTTACATAATGATAGTAACAAATAGATATTGTGTGCATTATTGGTTACGTATGTCATAAACAAACAAACAAACGCGAGGGCGCTACTTTGAATCCAGAGCGAAACGAAGGATGCACAATAGAATCACGAGCGTAGCGATGGATTCTACGGTGGAATCCTGAGTGAAGCGAGGGATTCAAGTATATCGCCCGAGATAAAACTATTACCGTACACCGTGTAGCACATTCTTCTTTTCATCTCCATCTATGAGGAAAATTTGCAAATATATACCTATAAAGAAAGTAGAATACATACTTATAGCTAATCAGACACACTTTAACAGACAGTTACTAACCTTTATTTGGTGGCGTTTTCACTGAAGAAGTACTATGAAAATATTTTTCTAGGACCACCACATCTTATACATTTTCCAGTCATTAGAATCGTTTCATTACTTTTTCCTTGTGTGTTAATTCTTTATATATTCAAATATGTATATTATATGTAAACTTCATATTTACTATCGGCCTCATCAAGAAATTAGTCACATTTAAAATAGTTGTAAAAATAATAAATCAAGGACAACAATTGCGCGTTTTTATTGGTTTTTAATAAATTATTATTTTGAAGCAAGAGGACCAAAACATTTTGACCTACAGTCATCCACGTAAAACGTGTTGTATTCCAATTTTAAAAAAGTACGACACCCTTGCCTATATT
This sequence comes from Acrobasis repandana, assembly GCA_963576875.1. NCBI lineage: Eukaryota > Metazoa > Arthropoda > Insecta > Lepidoptera > Pyralidae > Acrobasis > Acrobasis repandana. The sequence goes on from OY756215.1 coordinate 19,407,152, forward strand.
TTATAATTTTAAAACTAAATTATTCTTTTTTTTAGCTGACTGCCAATATTATTTTTGATTTTACATTCGTGTTCGGTTTTCAAATGTGTTTTAACGCTTAGGGAATTTACTTTTTACTTTTCAGTGTCTAGAGAATTACCAGTGACTTTAGCCCCAAATATTTGGGATAAAATCATCGTTTTTCGAATAGATGAGATGAAAAATATAAAAATGTATAAGTTATTAGTACACAGCGTAGACAAATACGAGACTAGATGTCCAGCAAGCCATTGGGAGCTGATAATGATGTAAGGAATAATAAAATGGTTAACTTAAAGGTGGATGGCCACAGAGATAGAAGACGACCTAGAAAGATGTGGGAGGAATGAAGCGGGACGTGAAGGAGAGGTTATTAAATGTCCGGTTACAATTTTTGTTTGGTTGTTGAGCATGTTGTAACGAGGCAAAAAAGGCAAATAAAGGAATAACTGTTTTGTTTAGATGTATTTAGTGAAAGATATTAATACAAGAATTTATTAAATTAATTTTTTTTTCACACAAAACGTTGTATATTCGTTTTATTCAAACAGTAAAATACACAGTTAAAAATGTAACTGAAAGAACTCTAGCTGTCTAAAATATGATATGTTTACCTAATGTGTTGTCTGTTTTCTTTAAAGAATTGACCTTTGCCATCTATTTTTAAGTAGCTACTTTGCAATTTCGCATTATTTTTTAAGATAATCATCTGAAAGGAAACATTACTTAGTCATACAAAGATATAAGGCTTTATCAAATCTATTAATCATGGTTAATGTAACGGAAACAAGAATGCAACTTAGTGCTCACTTGCAAGTTTAAAAAAGTGTACAAGTCTACATACTTTTTAGAGTTCCGTAGGCCACAAGGAACCCTTATAGTTTCGTCATGTCCGTCCGTCCGTCCGTCTGTCTGTCCGTCCGGGCTCGTACTCCGCCGCTTCTGCACCGATTGTCACGAAAATTGGTGGAGAGATAGATATTGAAGTTCCAAAAGTTTGTTTTTAAAATTATGAAAAAATGTTTTTTTTTCAGCCCTCCTCCCATACAACGATAAGTGAATTTAAAAAATTAAATTGGACTAACTCCAACGTGTGGGATATCATTGAAAAGTTCTTTTAAAATGCAACAAAAACTGTTTTGAAACTATGTAGACCAAACCCCCCCAGACTTGAGATAATCTAATACAAAGTTAAAATTTGAGGTGTCCCCCCACCGTAACTTTTGAAATATTACTAAAATGATTCTGAAAAAAATGCGGTATATACCTCAAAGTATGTACTTTCAATTAAAACTATAGCGGTCTCGGTATCATAGAGAGTTATTTTTTAATCGTAAATCGCAATTTACCTTTAGATCTTTTATATTATGTTACTTGCTGCTACGGAACCCTTCATGGGCGAGTCCGACTCGTACTTGGCCGCTTTTATTGTTTTAGTTCATTTACTAATTTACACAACTGCTGTTTGATAAATATACTGATCTAACGAACGACGAGAAATAGGAAGGAAAGGTATTACAATACTCGTACTTATAAATAAAATAGATAACAGGCTAACTTCATACACTATAATTCTGAAACGAAGCGCAACAATTTATTATCCAATGCTCAATTACAAATCACAATGCAAATTTCATTTTCTCCAAGTCATCAACAATTTCAATGGACGCATGCTAACGATCCATTGTGTCTCAAGGAAATTTAGTTCCGCTTCCAATAAAACACCCTATGTTTTACAAGCAATTAATTAGAAGCCATTGTTTGCGGGACGCATCGATCAGGTCATGATGCGTCCATTCGACGGTATTCACCCGTCCAAGGTCCGGATGGCCTCAGCTTCCTCCAGTATTCTTCAATCAGACAGCACAATGCCGCCATCATGGACTATTGTTAAAAGATCCCCACGAACAATCGCTAGGCTATCTCAATGACATCTGACTCCATCTAGCATGTCGCCTGCTGCGGCGGCAAGCGACGAGCGGCGAGCGAGCTTGTAGATACGATCAGGTGTATTCAGGAGTGATTGATAGGAGAATGCTGGAATGCTTACATGTGCGGGATCAATAGAGCCTAGTAATGTATCTTTTAAATTTTGCTAGTCTTATTTTTGTCACGTGTGTTCAGGTCTTTTGACACTTTGGGAACATTAATCACTTTAAAGTTGTCAAGAGTGATTGATGGGAGAATGCAGGAATGCTTGCTTATCAGGCTCAAGAATGTAGCATTTACCTACGATTTAGCAGTTTTATTTTTGTCTCGGGTGATCGGGAACATCAATCACTTTTAGGTGTTAAAGGATGAGCGGCAAGCGGGTTTGAAGATAACATCAGGATGAATTGATGGTAGCATACAGGAATGCTTGGCGTTATAGAACTTAGTAACGTGGAATTTACTTGCTATTTTGCTACTTTTATTTTAGTCTCTGTCATTATTGAACATCCATCACTTTAAAAGTGTCCAGGCAGGAGCGGCAAGCAGACTTGGAGATACGATCGTGATTGATGGAAGAATGTAAGAAATTCTGCCTATCCAGGCTCAATGAGACTAAAGCTTTTGCAAGTCTTATTTGCGCGTTAGGTGTAATTGTACATCAATGCTGTAGATTGAAAAGATTTGACGTGTATTGTGGATCATGAATAAGTAATGTTGGTATGTATTTAATACTATAGTATATTTCCTTTATTAGTTTATCTTTTGTTTGCTACAAGAAACTTAAGAAATAGCTTTGAGTGACTATAATTATTTATTAGTTAAAAGTAACGTGAGATACAGACATTATTAAATATTAGGTCATAAATGTCGGCCAGTAGCTGACTTTTTTTTGTGCTTACCTCGTTACAGTTGAGTTACCCGTGTATTGCATATTAATAATGACTCTAGTGATGTTTGCAACATTGCCAAAATATCTCCATTATCCCCCTTAATACCATCCAGTAAAACTAAGTAATTGTGACGGCGAATACCTTATCTATACTAATATTATAAAGCGGAAGAGTTTGTTTGTTTGTTTGTTTGTTTGTTTAAACGCGCTAATCTCAGGAACTAATGGTCCGATTTGAAAAATTATTTTTTTGTTGGATAGTCCATTTATAGAGGAAGGCTTTAGGCTATATAACATTCCGACAACCACGCGAACGAAGTCGCGGGCACAGCTAGTATGAAATACATTGACTACAGATAAATTTTAGGATAAGGTATATATTGATATGGGCCTCTGAATTTATTGCCTGAAATAAAATAATTTGATTGAATTGTTTGATAGATTAATTGTCCTAAAAAACAAGTTTCCTAAACGCTCTCTGCTTATGACTTGTTATCAAACATACGCCTTCAGGGTTGTCTTTATCCGTTACGTCCGGATTTTCAATGATGGCCATAAGGCAATGAAAATCATCTAACAGTATCCATGAGACATTATTCAACATGATTCTCTACAAAATCTCTCATCCAAACCGTTATCTGCAATTTTTTTGTCCAAAAAAACAAGTTTAATTGTATGTTAAATAAAGATCAGAATGCAGTATCTGCGCAAAAACCAGCATGTTTAATTGAAACCCTGGTCTCGTTGGGTTTGGGAGATACCGTTTTGCTCATTTGGAGTCCAGGCACGAGGAAGAAAAAGTTTTTACGCGCGAATGCTTTGCTGAATGGCTTATAAATAACGTTTGGTTATATTCAGGTTAGGCCTCTCGCATTGACAGTTCATTTCTGGCGAGCACCACCTATGTTGTTTTCGACCAGAGGAGGAACGTAATTATTTTATATCCATACTTATTAAGTTATATGAATGTTAAATAAACGATAGTTTTCACAGGAATTCGAATTTCAAGGTTCTTTCTATGTAAAAAGTTAGATTGTTTCTCATACATTTGCACTGACACTTTTAACCCTTTCCCTTGTAAATAGTTTAGTTAACAATATTAGGATTAATTTTGAAGTAAGCACAGTAATAAAAGTTCTGTTATTTAGTTAATTAACTCCGTAAATGTTAGTCCATAAGAAGATAAATTCTGTTGTGGTCGTGGTGGCAACAATTGTGTTTTTGCATTTATCGTCCATAAAATTATTTTACACGCTATTTTAATTATATATAACGAACCCTTCATAAAAACACAGTTCAAGTACTTACTTCAAGTACATCATCTCTTATGACGATTTATTCGACGTGAATGTTGTTTTAAATTATTGTCATTACATTTTTTTTCATAAGGAACTGTGAGGAATGAAGAAGGATTATCTTGAGTAATGTTTCAATTCAACCATCGTATGATGATAAATAACTTATCTTGTCTGCATGTACGAGTAAATTGAAAGAAAATAAACGAGCAAGTGCGAGTCGGACTCGTACATGAAGGGTTCCGTACCACCGTACAATGTTTTAAAACGCTGAAGAAACGTTTCTTGTATGACGACCCCCTTTAATTATTAACTTTATCTTATTTTTAGTATTTGTTGTTATAGTGGTCATATTAATACCTAATCGCGAGAGCCCTGAGAGCCCTGTGACAGACGGACGGACGGACAGACAGCGGAGTCTCAGTAATAGGGTCCCGTTTGCACCCTTCGGGTACGGAACCCTAAAAACACTACCCGGCATTAATAGTAATTGTATGAGTACTTAAGTTCATAAAATCAATTTTATTGTAATATTGAAAAGTATTTATGTTTTTCGTGGATTGTACTTTAAAAATTAAAAAATATATATAATTCAAGCACATAATGTAAGTGGAGAATTAATTTATATTATTAATATCACACGATAAAATTCAGACACATACAATGATGTTGCAAGAATCAGAATTTTTCTAATATATTACAGTTAATACATAGTCATAAAATGTGAATACGAGTACATAGTGATAACTTTTTTCATGTGTTAATTTATGAAATTTTGTATTGTTGCAGGTAAATCTTGATACCTAATCTATTTGGCAATATGTCAGATTGGGAAGGCAAAGGTATAAGAAAGGTTAGCTATACCTTCCTTTTAGGAGAGAGAGAATATAAGGAATTATAAAGGTAAGTCGACAAAGCACAGGTCTTTTTTAACGTCCAATAAAAAAGAGGGGTGTTACAAGTTTGACGTGACGCAACCTGAAAATCGGTTCGGCAGTTCAGTTATTGGGGGTGAACGTTTGAAAGTAGGGGTTTTTTTAATTTGTCTAACGAATAAACTTTACTTTCCCTCGTAAGATGGACGATCTTTTTAAGACGAAAATGAAGAACAACAAGGAGTTTCCTAATATGCGTTTATTTTCGTTACAGTTAAGCTATTAGTTAGGCTTATTAGTTTAACAACAATGCAGATGGTGATGATCGTAAAAAAAATATTGTAGTACGAATTGACGGAAATAAATTTGCAACCCAAAGGGTAAACCAGAACCAGTCCTAGGGTAGGTTTAAACAAACGCTAGGGAGATCGGGATCCACAGCTTTACGGGGCTTCCCAAGCACTGAATCATCTATTTTTCGGATAATCAAGTGATTCAAGCCTGCAATATACTAACCAGACTGGAAACAACTTTTCACAAAGTATGCTTACCAGTGGGATTTGAATCCACGACCTCCGAATCACAAGGCCTTGACCACTGGACCACGGAGGCATTCTGTGTTGGCATACCTTATGAAAAAAAATAATAGAAACTTTCTAGGTACTGTTACGCAGTGACTAGCAAATTTATTAAACGCAGTCTAGGTATATTATTAGAAAAAATTGTATGGTCTATTTTTTTCTTTTTACTTATTCTTCAATAGTACCACGCACAGCGTATTGTGAAATGCTGGCACACAAATATTATGACCATTTAAAAATAAAAAGCGTTCGACTAAAATCTATATTCAAAACAGCCCACGGCCCGATTGAATCGCTAACAATGCCGATCGGAATCGTAATTGAATCGTTATCAGGCGGCACAAAAAGTGCAAGTATTGGCCATTACATCAGGCTGCCGAGTGCTGACTCGATTGCTGTAATCGACTTTCACTCGCATCGGTGCATCAGCAATCAAAGACAGACCGACCGAGACCAAAAAAAGGTTGACTTGTTAAATTTTTGGGTGTAAGGTGGTGATTTTATCTCAATGGAAATATCAGACTGGAAAGGCTAAGAGCGTATTATGTAAGTAATAAAATAATTATTGCAAGTTGAGACTGGCATTTCTTAAACTTGCAATAAATTATTTTATTAGAAACTAGCGTAGAAAATCAAGTCTTTTTACTTCTATTATAATTTATATTAAAGTAGCTTTTGCCCGCGGCTTCGCTCGCGTATCCCATATCCCACGGGAATATTACTTTTTTCAGGATGAAAGGTACTCTATATCATTCTCAGTACTACTATGTGTATGCGAATTTCAGATTGGTGCGATTGGTTGAGTAGATAAAGCGTGAAGTGGTAACAAACAAACAAATATACAAACTCACTTTCGCATTTATAATATTAGTTAGTATAATCTACGAATTATAGAATAACGTAATTTTATGTTTTATTGTAATATTCTTTGGTTTCCACCTTTTAAAAATCTACAGGGTGTTTCTTGAATGGCTTAATTTTTTTAAATATATTTGCTAATGTAGCATTTGTACTAAACATGTACGAGTACTTATTATAATCTACGTAGTACCAGACTGTTTTAACTATTTAAAAGCTACAGTTTTCGTCAATAGTATTAATAATAATATATATGTATCAATCACCATACACATTATTAGGTACGTCTGTACGTACATAGTTCATGTTGAAAACCTTGCATGAGGCAACAATGCTAGTATATACATGCGCATCCTTGTCAAACCCGAGTTACCGTCTCATCGGCTGATCACGCTTCTTCGCGAGGTCTCTGTGTCCACGCCTTATTCTTGTTACAATCTGGCCAAGCGTGAGTTGAGTAAAGATAAAATTAGGTATTTGGCTAGAGTAAATTTGTGTGCGTGGAAGCGGGAGCAAAATTTTGATTATAGCATCAGGCGCCTTCTTAACAATAATTTTGAAAACTACTGTGGTAAGATCCTGTTCCAATAATTTCTTTTGAGAAATCTCGAGATGAAACAAAGCATGTTGTAACTTCCAATCTCATGCTTAACGAGTGACGAAAATATTAAGAAAGCCCTCTCTTCAATTAAAACATATCTAATCGATTCCCTATCATCAATCAACCAAAATTAGATTCTGATTATTTGATGCGCTTCTGTCACTGCAACAATGCAAGTTTGATTTTCCATCACGTTTCAATGTTGAACTGCTTGGGTGTGCAAGCGCAACCTTGAGTCGTCTTATACATAGACTTTTGTAATAATAGACAAGTCATAATTACATCTATAATAACGCTTACGCTATATTTTATGTGACACAGGAAAATTTAAAGAAACTTGTATGCAAATGAATTGGATGGTAATCTTTTGTCGATATTCGTGATTTATTATTGGTCAAAGTTATTTAGATTTCCTATCTCCCAATGTGTTTTTCTTAATAAAACTCTTAAAAAATATACTTTAGCCTCGTTTGACGGTCAGTCCACCATCCCGCCCGGAGATTCTTTGTACCCCTGATCCAGAGCAGACTGTAGTGCCGTCATCATCAGGCCTGTTCCTGGAGTCGCTGGGCACTTGGGGCCTCATCTCACATAGAAACACCATGATAGTGACCAGTATGGACCTTAATCGCATCGCTCTATATATATCTTGGTCAAGTAATCTCTTTTATCGATCGGCAAGACGAAGAAATCGATCGTAGGATCTAGAATGCATGGAAAAGTTTCTGGTCGATGAAAGAACTATTTAAGGGTAATCTACCAAAGTGCCCTAAGAAAAACCTCGTCGACTAACACTCGGTGCATAGATTTCATGACTTAGCGACGGTCCTCATTAAAGGTTTGACAAAGAGCCATGGAGCGCAGCATATTAGGTGTCAAACTGATTGATAAAGACTGCCACTTACTGGGTTCCAACAGATGGATACAGAAAGAGAGGTAGACCGAGGATGAGATGGGCAGACGATTTGCTTGCATTTGATAAAGAATGGATAGCGAATTGTGAAAGGAAAGAGGGAAGGCCTTTGCCCAGCAGTAAATTATAAATGGCTAAGAAAAAACTAACACTGAGAAAACCTATTCAAATTACTTTTTACGTTGTTGTTATTTCAAGTTAACTTTTTTAGAAGTCTATGGTTAACAAACGATGCGTCAGTGATGTATCGATTTGAAATCGAAAGTAATAAATGTTCATTCATATTGACAGAAAGCCAGCCTTTCCTTAGATGCAACTCAATTTGTTTTCGTTTAATCGATGTAAAGCTATTAGATATTCTTTATCGTCTGTCGATTGTTACAACATAATCAGAAATAGTTTTTAGTAGCGAGCCATCTTTCTTACATCATTCCATCTTGCTATATCAACAGATGATTATTGAAATTATTTACTGTATGGTTCGATAAGGTTCTAGCACAAAAACATATTTTCTGTTTACGAAGATTAATAATTTGTTATCAATATACAACGTGGAAGGGACTTACCCGTAATTGAACCACGGGCTATACTAGATCACTAAAGTATAGTGAAATTAAAATACAAGTAGAAAAACAAAAAAAAATTCGAAATTCCCATACAAATCGCCCGGGCGGCTGCACACTTTTGTATGGAAATGCCGAATTATTTTTTTTGTGTTTTGGCTGTTTTTAATTTCATTATACTATAATGATCTAGTAAAGACCGTGGTTCGATTTATTACGGTTATGTCCTTTCCAGGTTGTATAATACATATAAAACAAAGCCACCGTTTGTCTCTCCGTATGTACGCTTAGATCTTTTAACACATTCCCAGTCCAGTTACCAGACTCAAGTGTTACACGGACTGGTGATATGATAAACTACGCAAAGGATTTTAATGCGGTTTTCCAAATAGAATGACTCAAGATAAAGGTTTACGTGTATAAAACATACCCATGCGAAGCTGAGGCAGGTCACGTGTTTAATAATGATACTCGTACGCCCCTCTGTCATACGCTGCAAATCAATTTGAAGGCCTTTCGTGAAATTTGTTGCTATAGATTGAACTTAAATAAAACTTAAGTAACTATAAATATCTCTTTTATCTCTAATTCAAGGCCACAAGTGCAATACAAAAAGATCAAAAATTGACCCACATTCAGTATATTGATATCGGCCATTATCGAATTGGCAAATCTATTCATACACGAATCGATCATCGATCTATAATCGAGATCTCGTTTTTAAATTCAATATCTATAAAGGTTTAATGCATTCATATGTTGTAATGTTTACAAGCCATGTAAATTTAAGTCCCATACGAGATTGACGCAACCCGACCGCGAAACATTTATCCAAGTGCGATGACCTCTCGATGTTGATCGATTACTGAACGTTGACGAATCGATTCCCGTGTCACGTGACTAACGATTGTTTGATTTGCGCCGTGTCTATTTGTTCTTGTGTCAGTAGGTAATTTGTCATTTTGTAGATGTTAATTTTATTTTGGTGCCCTTTGAACCTTTGTTATGGAATGAAAATAGTGTGACACCTAATTCTATAGCTTTAGTTTGATTTTTATCTTCGTCTAAGCGCGTTCTCGGTTGCATCCTCAGCTGTGCTGCTTCGGAGCCCGGGGTGCGCTTTCCCGCTTTTTCTTCTTCAAATAATACATGCATATGAATGGTCATCTAAGGATGCCAAAAACGTTTGATTGAAGCTTTAGATTGATTTTTATATACTTATGTGATTAAGTAACGATCTCCTTGGTGTAACAAGATAGTCCGCCAATCTGGAGGTTCTGGGTTCAATCCCCACCCAGTAGAAGTTAGAAAATGGCCTTTTTACCCGACTGCGGCAAAGCCCAAAAGGAGCCTATAGTTATTTATTTATTTATTAAATCTTTATTGACCACAAGGGTACAAAAGGTGGACTTAATGCTAATGCATTCTCTACCAGTCAGCGTTATGTGTTTGACCTGTATGCATGTCCGACTATGTTCCCTCGTACTAAATGGCTAAACTGATTTTAATAAATTATACGTGGTAAGATTCGTCTGTATCACTAGAGTGTCAAAGGCTATATTAAATTATTGGAAATCAAAATGGCGCGGCATGAAAAATCTTTTCTTTTTAAAACCTATCGGATGGGGTATAAAATTAAAGGATTTAATTCAAGGATTACACAAATATATACAACTTATAGGTTTTAATAAAATATGGAATGATAAATAAATAAATATATAAGGACAAATCACACTGATTAAGCTAGCCCCAACGTAAGTTTTTTTTAAACTTGTGTTATGGAATACCAACTCAACGATACTATATTTTATGATAAATACATATATAGATAAACACCCATGGAATGAGAAGTGCAACAACATATGACATCGCTACGCCAAGCGTATTATATTTTATTTATTAAGTATAAATAAATTTAAACCATCGATAAAGGCAACCGGAAATTTGAGAAGCGTGTTTAAACTACATATTAAGCTAACTAGGTACTTGTATCTACTTAAAATTAAAACTTATCTCTAACCAAACCAAAACTTTCAACCTTATCAGTTATTTTTTTAAATAATTTGTTAGTATAAGTGAAATAATATATAATTTGTAGTCTGTAAATAATTCACTGCATCGAACTATCCAACCTACAACCTTTACTATAGGAAGAACAAAGAAAGTATTTTAAATTGAAAATTAAAAGTGAAAATGTACACACATGCGCGTGCGCGTCAAGTCTATACGGGCGGAAGCTAAATATCGCAATGCCACGTCTATCTTCATTAAATCCGTCATAATCTAAGTGGCCGCATACCCTGGGTTTATTAACTCGATTAGTGCCACCTACCGAATAAAAGTGCATCGCCATCAGCTGTCAATCAGTGCAGTGCATTGCCCCCATCGCTTTGCGGTCAGCGTTGCATCAAACGCTGAGATAATAAGATGTGTGGACGGACCTTTACAGTCGGCAAGGGATGAGCGGAAGCGTCGTAAAGAATTTCAAAAGTAAAACCTAAAAAATCATATTTGTTTATTCCCAATAAAAAATAGGGTTTTAACTTTAGATATAGTTAGTTCGCTGAAATAGTGTGGCCTGACAGTTTGCTAATCATTGAACGAATTTACTATACCATAATTATTCTGGAGATTGATTCAGTAAACTACTACTACTACTAGCTGTTTATTAATTAACATATTTTTTTTTCTTCAATAAGAACAAAAAATGTGAAACAAACCTCGAACAATTTCGAAGTTTGTTTCTGTTGTCAATAATTTATTGTTCGTTTTATCTTATTACGAATCTTGTTCTTTTCACTTATCTCGCCTTACTACATTTGACGTAATTTTTTTTCTATTCAGTATTACTTGGTGTTGGTTTTGCATAGTCTATCTGCATCTTTTTAGAATTTCCTTTAAATGTAATTTACATTAAAGCTTTTTATAGACAATTTTTAGTCACTTTTAAAGCGAATATATTATAACTTTTAGTGTTAATGATTAATATTACAAAGCTATTGATAATTTTTTTATGATAATTCAGTTGAATTTGATATTTTATGAAGTTACATAATGTGCCCTAAGATTTAGTTAAAGAAATGTAGCTATAACAAAAACTGTAAAAAAGTTAATCTGTAAAACGTACTCGTATATCACATGTGATTTGTGTTGCAGTAAAAATACGCTCATCTTTGATAATTTGGACCATTCCGGATGAGGCAACTTTTCAGTACCAACGTAATGAATAATGTCGTAAGTAAATCATAAAATGCGACGTATGTTTCCGTGGGAAGCGAATGTGAGAACCTTCGCGTTTAGAATAAATGTAAACAATGCGGTGTGTGTAACAGATTGATGGCTCAACCGAAGGGTTAACTTCAAAGTGGCCAATCATTAGACTAACAGCAATTTGATATCACAATAGATACCAGAAGCAGTACGGTTTCGAAGACATTTTCTGCCATGTATGTTGTAGAATGAGCTCTCTGTTTCAGTTTTCCCTAGAGACTATAACGATTCCTTAAGGCCATACATACATTTTCCGGGGTCCAGTGCTGCCCCTACTTGAAATAATTCATTCCAAAGGAAACGGATATATCACTTAAAATTTTTGAACTACAGTTAACAGTTTAAAGTGGAGAAACTTTTGGCAAATGCGTAGAAAAGCTTAACGTTCTCACTTTGAACTGTAAACAGTAGTTCATAAAATAGTTTGAAGGGTTATCTAGGGCTTCACAAAGACAAAATTTTAAATGATATCTCCGTTTACTTTGAAATAATTTATTTCAAATGGGGGCAGCACTGGACCACGAAAAATTCATGTATTTAAAAAGTGGGGTTAAAAAGATTTTTCTAGGCTCGCCAACGCGCGTTGGAACTCCTCATTTGGTGTGACAGGCATCCAAGATATAGTAACAACTTAAACCATATAGATTTGATAAGTTATAGATTTCGTTTCGCTTCGCATTTTTGCCAATTCCCTTGATCAGCTTTGCGATCTGCGCGGGAAATAAACAGCTAGTACATTCTTAGTTTTTTTTACCAGACCAGCATGCTCTATACGTAAATGAAAATTGCATAAAAGAAGCATTTTCTGCGATGAGTACGGATTCATCTGGGAAAATGCTTATTAATGCTTTTTGCTTCCCCGGTGCGTATTTTGTCTGCCAATCGGTCCGTACCCTCTTGGCGGACAAAATATGCGTCGATAATCTATGTATTTACATGCTGATTTGGTAGTAGAAAAGTAATAAAACTAATTAAAACGGGGTGTATATTTAACAGTTGCACACTTTCCACGCCTATAAGCCTTTGACGGAAGTTGCTACTTATGTCTCAATCGATCATTCTTAATGTATGCAATACTGAGTATAATTAGCCATACGCGTAAGCGGCACTAATTAATTAACTGTTTCAAACTATATGTCGCTCTCACAAATATGGCCATTTTACCATGTATGTAAAAAACATTAAGAGAAGAGATAGTGTACTTATTTTATTTAACTTTATTACAAAATTGTAAGTAAACAGTCAACCGATAGGTGGTGTAGAGACAAGAGAGACCAAAGTGGGAGCAAAAATAAAATTTTAATACTTATTCACCTAGTATTAGAACCTATATTACGTACCTTTCGCAGGTTTGCTTGTAATCTGTGTGCTGCCATCTCTGTGAACAGCTGGTACTAATAATGTGTCAAAAAGTTTCTGCTGTTTACGTGCCCTCCAAAACTTTGTATAACGTTGGGTATCTGTTACGGCGTTTGTAATTATATTATCTTTCCTTTTGCCTATCAACAGGTTTTGATTGCGTTAAAAGCGAAATACATATTAATACGAACGTGAAATATCCGCCACGAGTGCTGAGCTTGAGTAATGTTCCGCCGTTAATATTTTACTTATAAAGAATTTGTTAACTACTACTGAAAATCATTAAGCATGTAATGAGTAAAAGAGAATAAACCGGGCAAATGCGAGTCGGACTCGTACATGAAGGTACCTCCGTACAATGTTTTAAAACGCTGAAAAAGCACGTTTCTTGTATGAAGACCCCCTTTAATTTTTAACTTTATCTTATTTTTAGTTTTTGTTGTTATAGCGGCCACAGTAATACAAATTCGGTAAAAATTTCAAGTGTCTTCAAGAGATAGAGCCCTGTGGCAGACAGACAGACAGCTGAGTCTCAGTAATAATAGGGTCCGTTGGCACCCTTTGGGTGCGGACGGAACCCTAAAAACTACTGCTTAAACATCATCAGGTCTTTTTTAGTCTCCACTGCAGGAGCACGACCCTCTCAGTACTACACGAGCCATATATTAGCCAGAGCAGTTAGAGGATTTAGCCTACACTATCCACGCTGGCCAGACAGGTTGGAGAGGACTTATTCATGTTTATAAGCTTTGTTTAGCTTGTGTTTTCCAAGTCGCCTTCTGCGACACAGGAAGACTTGGAGTGGTCCTATTCTACTCTGCCGGGAACCACACAGCTACTTTTACTACTACTGCTTATTATTTAGTAATTTAAAGGTTCGTAGCCAAAATATACCTCTACTGATCTAAGGTCGAGCGACGTGTAGTCGGGCGTCGTGTCGCTAGCTATTTTAAAGCGAAAGCTATAGCGGTCGAGTTGCCAACGTGGTAAAATTTTTGAAAACTCCACAGGAACCTTATCTTTTCCCGGGATAAAAAGTATTTTATGCGTTAATTCAGATAATAAGCTAACATGCCAACATTCATTCTGATCCGTTGTGCAGTTTCGACGTAAACTTACAGATTTATAATATTAATAGAATAATAGGAATTTCCGTAAACCTTTGACTCCATCTCTCTATATAACGCTCTTTTGATCAATTTACAATGTATTTTAATTTTAACTTCAACAATGTAAGTACCCGGGCTATGGTAGAAAGTTACAACATTAAATTGAACCTTATTTTAGCCTTTGACAAATTAAGTTCATACCCAATAAGAAAATTATACCTACGATGCCCGTTTAAGGGGAAAGAGATCCTTGAGAAATAAAGGTATGGAAAAAAAACCATTGCTTTGGTAAGCTAGCGACTACTTAAAAAAAGAAACCTTGTTAATGTTAGTTAACATGAAAACTATTTCTTACAAACGTTCAAGGCCGTAATGACTTTTTAACCAGTTTTTAACTACAAACAAACAGTTTCGAAACGGTCCTTAATTGCACAAATATATTAAAAGTAATTATGCCTAGCAATGCGAGAAACATCGCATGCATTTCCATTGACATTGAAGGTGAAAATGTCCGCCATAATGAATTTTCGAGTGATGGCTGATGGTGTAGACTTGAAGAGTCAAGGTCATTGTACCTAATTTATTTTTAAAAAAAGTCAGGCTTTACACAGAAAAGAAAGTTTTAGGTCTATGGTCAGCTGGTTCTTACTTCAGTATGTCTGATTCTTCCTTCTTCTATTTATTAGATAGATACCGTACCCCCTTAATGAAAAAAATGTAAATATGAAAATAAAATAAGTTTTACCTAGATTTTGATTAAAAATAAATAGAATTGTGCCGGAGAGGGTAAATAAATAAAGATCGGTCAGTATTGAATCGATCCAGCTTTTTCATCAATCAAAATATAATTAAATAAAAAATCTGTTTATAGGTACAACTGCAATCTATTATTGCAAAACGGATAAGAGGTTGATTGTTGATGTTTACACAAACTTTTAACCCTTTTCAGAGAATAAAAACTGACCTCGCACAATCAAAAAGGTCATGCCAGGTCATGACAAGTACAAGCTTCAAATATGATAAAGGTCATACTTTTTATGAGGCATTGATACCATTGACTAAACCAATCAAAATAAGTCTTGTATAGCGTTATTGTGAAAATTTCACAATAAAGAATAAGTTAAACTGATAGATTAGTATATCCTTAGTTATCTTTCTTAAAGTACTTACATCGAAATTAAGCTAGGTTAAATTCCACATTTATAAAAAAATCCCCCTTTTTAAATCAGTTATATGATCACTACTGATTTGAGAACTGTTTATTTTTTTTTAATTCCATTAACAAGTCTGCACACCATATATTGTTTACATAGGTACATACGAATGAATTACTTATAGGGGAATATGGGAAAAATTCTTTAAGATAAATTAAAATATTTGCATTTCCTATGGACAACACTTGTGTCAGATTTTTCAAGCTACCTTAAGGCATGTCACATACCACAGCAAAAATTACCGGCTTAATGTGCCTTCCGTTTTACCAACGGGCTGTTTGCACTCATTTCTAACTTCTGCTTTTCATTTCTTATTCTTGCACAAAATTTACTAGTGCACCCTTATTACTTCAACAAATGTTATAGCTTATGAAGTTGATATTACCGCTGGGCAATATATCTTTGTTTATGTAACAGAAATCTAAGGGCAAACGGCCTACTTCACCGCACCGAATCGTGCGGACAGTCGCACGCGCCGCGCGTATCGTGACAGCGATATTGTAGAGATATAAACCATTGAGCGGTGTCGACATAGACGTAACAAGTGCTAGATATGTTATATAATATATTTATCAATCAATGTCGTAAGAGGAAAGGGTGATAAAAGGTCTAAGACAATAATAAATTGTTTCTTAATATTGAAGTACTGATATTGCAGTTCATGCCTTTGGAAGCGAACGAATCAAGCGAATAGTCACACGCGCCACGCTATACGTGAATGTGATTTGGTAAAGATATAAACCATTGAGCAGTGTCAATACAAATATAGCAAGTGCCAGACATGTAAGATAAGATAACAAATATATAAATCAGTGTCGTAGTTACAAAGGGTGATAAAAGGCATAAATAATTCGTAATATTGAAAGTACTGATATTGAAGTTTATATATTTGGGCAAAGAAACTATTTAATCGTACTAAATCCTGCCGATCGTCGCGCGTGCTTCGGTGATATCGTTGAGATACGGGTATACAATACAAGTATAAAGCATTCCGTGGTGTCGATCTATTAAATTAAATAAATGCTTTATAAGTAACTTGACAAAATGAATAAAACAAAAACAAAAAAGAATTTAGTATCGATTACCAAGAAACTTGATTTATTTCGTTTTGTTAATATATTCATTTTTGTGTATTTTATCTAAAAAAAGTAAATGAAAATAAATTGATCACATCTAAATTATTTATAGCTCTACAATTTTACTGCAACTGTCATAGTCAACGTGGTACAGCTTCTGTCTGTTAGTCCGTCGGTACTGTCGTCACGTTTTCATTTCGTAATGACAGTGTCGTAATGATAAAAATTGGATCACAAAGGAAGAAGTGAAGCATGGATTTGACATTGAAACATTGCATGGGTCACTAGAAATAAAATAAAAGCCTAACGGTAACCTCAATAAAGTGGAGTAGACTGCGTTCTAAATAACTGAAATACTTTTCCTCTTCTATTTGTTTACATACACCTACCAGTTAAATTTCTCTCAGAAAGACGTACCTATGTGGAGTTATTATTTATTATAATAAAGTTTATTTTAAGTGAAATAATAAAAAAGATTGTTTTGATAGGTTCCATAACTAGATACTGTTTAAATAAAGATAATTACTGAACTCACTTTTTTTAGAATTATTTTACGGCCCTAGACACAGTTTTTAAGAGCCTATCTTAGTTTTGTTGTTTCTTTAAGTATTCAATTAATTATTAAAAATTATTATTAAAAAGTATTCCTAAAAAGTTACAATCAAAAGTTGCTGTAGAGGCCTTTGTTTGCTTCAAGGGAGCTCCTGGCGACATATTTATCCACGGGTTTCGGACGACGCCTTATGACGCCCACCACAATCCGCTAAACATATATCGCTACAGCCGTATGACTGTCCACTTCAGCTATTTCACATGTTGTTCATGAGCATGAACATCTATAACACTAAACTACACCAATTTCATTATATAAAAGTTCACTGAAATAATTTTGCAAAATAATTTATAGCAAACCCAAAATGAGCCAAGGCATTCAGTCCGCCGTTTAAAATTTTTGTAATAAAGTTGAATAAATAAAAAATAAAATCCTTTGACTTCCTGCCAAAAACTCATTTAACTCACTTATATTCATTCAAATTTTAATGGAAGGATTTCTAAAGATAGCAATACAAACGAATGTATGGAAAGCGCAAATTTGCTCCATATTTCACATTAGCATGCATATATCAGTGTACACCTTGGAAGCAACCGCAAGCACGATCGTAAAATGATGCAGTGACCTGCATAAGGTACGGTTTCATTTCATTGTAGTGTTACGTGGACATTGAATAATTATATTGTCGCCCTGGGCGCGGCTGCGGTTTAATTATCTAACTTTTGATGATATCTGCATAATTAGTCAAAGCGAAATACTATATTTTGATATTGGGCAAGTACATTTATGTGGCAAGTTGTGTAATCCTAATTAAATACGAGTAGGTAGTAAAATACTGACAATGTCATAAATCTTAATATAAAGCATTATGAACTCCCTACTCTATAAATTATGGGCATACTCGTAAACTTATGGGCGAAAGCATAACTAAACATCATTAGGGCAGGAAGGGCAGTACAAAAATGTAAATGCGGTATAATATAATTTAGATCATGAAGTAAGAAGAGCATTTACATCTTTGATGGGCATTTTATTATGATTTTTTCATAGATTACTTAACTTTGTCGGAAGAAGGGCGGTGGATAGGGTCATTATTCCACATATGGTTGGTAAGCATGGTCATTTATAATACCAAACCACATCTAGTTCACTGGTATACATAACTTTGGAGTAGGAACAGTACGTACTTCTTATATTTCTGGGGTCGCCTTTATTGACGACTCAGCTGATCTCTCTGCATCCTATCTTAAGCTCGGGTCACTAAATATATTTTTTTAACTATCCTGTGTGTCCCATTGCTGGCCAAAGGCCTCCCCTTTCCTTTTCAACTGACCCCTATCCGTTGCAGCCTGCAGCCATTCCCTCATGAAACTGTTGATAACGTCTCGCCATCCAAATAACATTTAAGCTTTTGTATTGTACATGTAAGCTATTGTATAGTGCTAACATGTAAGCTATTGTATAGTGCTCTATTATTTGTGTCTAATTTGTTAACCCTCTTACTCGGGGTCGATATTGTGTGCTATAAAGAGTAAAATAAATCTAATTAAATAAAAAATGTGTTCAAGTACTGTCGCTTATTACATATACATACTTACCTATTTGTTCTTTCCTTTTTTATCTTTGAAGAAGTCAGCTTACATACATTTTCTATAGTACTCTTACTCGTCTTCCACATCTAACACACGCCAAGTTTTTGAATTATTACTTTGCCTTGTAATGGTGCAAACGACACCAGATTTTTTTATTTCCTTTGGACTCATTTGTCCCATCAATGGTTCTGGCCAATGGTAAAAATGTGACGACCTGCTTTCTGCCCATTTTCTTTCATGTTTCTTTTTATTTTAAATGTACCTGTTCTAATATTAAATTACGCAATGTGTAACGGAACGTCTTACACAAATGCCACAGGACAATGGATATCGATCGGAATAAATGTCACAATGTAAGATAAGTGTGTTCGTAAATGTTGAAGGATTAGTGTTGCGCAAACGGTCTACTAAAGAGCCTTGGTTATCGATAAAAGCTCGACTTTCGCTTTTGCGTGATGTAGGACATTTATTAAGTATTTACTTTTACTTCCAGCTCACGAGAGATATACTTTAGGTACCTAAATTTATACAGGGTGTAAAAAAATATACTGAAACTATTTTAAGGGCAGATTCAGTTCATCACATTGAACAACTTAGCTCAAGGAACATGTAGTGAAATACGAATAAAATTTTGACCTCTCAAACAAGTTGACCAACTGCCCTCGTGTGGTTCTGGGTCCCGTTATCTGGATAAAAGCTTGATTTTTTCCTCTTCTTATTTATTTTACTTCTTACATTTTAAATTTAAGTCAGATGATCGATCGCGATAAAGTAAGTTAAAATAAGATCTACAAAACGAAATAAGTAATCCTTTGGTTGAAGCCATTCAGTTGCCAAGTAGAGCGTTGTAACTGTTATCCACAATACTAAGTAATTCAATAAACTTACTTAATCGTCTAAGAGATCTATTTGGATAGTAAAGGCTTTGTGATATAATCATAGCCAATGGACACAGTGTAATAGGTGTATTATGGTAGAAAAGGCAAAAATCATATAGATTATCTACGCGTTTTACTGACCGCTTTTATTGTATTGCTCTTTCAAATCTTCGATTCAAATTACTTCATTTATTTATTTATTTATTTTTTAACTTTATTGTTCCACAATCAAATTGTCTTACAATTGGCG
Source organism: Acrobasis repandana (assembly GCA_963576875.1). Classification (NCBI taxonomy): domain Eukaryota; kingdom Metazoa; phylum Arthropoda; class Insecta; order Lepidoptera; family Pyralidae; genus Acrobasis; species Acrobasis repandana. The sequence continues at coordinate 19,426,978 of OY756215.1, forward strand.
GACTAAACGCTAAAAGCGTTCTCTCCCAGTCAACCATAGCATATATATATATATATATATATTAGATTGTATATTCATGCTAGTTAACATTAAAATAGATAGATAAATAAATCGATAAGGACAAATCAATCTGACTGAGCTAGCCCCAAACTAAGTTTAAACTTGTATTATGGGAAACAACGATTCTGTATTTTATAATAAATACATGTATAGATCAACATCCAAGACCCAGGACAATTTGAAAAAGGCCATTTTCCAACTTGTGCTGGATGGGGATCGAACCCAGAACCTCCGGAGTGGCGGACTGGAGTATGTGGATACTTTTCTTACTCAAATATACACATGCACACTATCGTTACTACAAGGAAGATGAACCAAGAGTCAGCTTCAAAGTTATACGCATAAAAATATAATGCTCACCGAAAATCCTAACAAAAATGCCGTTTGTAAGTACACAATAGATAATAAAATTTTATCAATCATATCATTATCTTTTTCCTGTCTTACTTACATTACTTACTCGTTTACTTCATAACTACTGATACCAGGTAATTCCGTTTTATATAGAGTACTTTCCAGGCAGTGAATCATGAAATGATAATGCCCATTATAAACAAAGTACTGCAAACCATTTCGTAACTTACCTACTACGTGCTACGAATAACGCCAGGATAACAGGCCACATAACTACTTATTGATTGAAACACCTCACGCCTAAAACCACAATGGTTTTACAGTCTATTACACCTCAATTACCAATGCAATAAAGTTCGAAATGGTGTACTTCACTGACCTCGAATAACATAATAGTTACGATGGTATTGCACAAGACAGGATTTGCACGTAAATTATCTCAAACACGTACATTAAGATCGGTCTGTCTGTCCTTCCGTTTAAAACTGCTTTCTCTATACGTGATTGCAATTTGTACGTACATTTCGTAAGTGTAGTAACGTATGTTCAAAAGAAACAGGGCCCGGTGTGGCGTAACGTGAGGGGCGGCTATCGGCATGTTACTAGGTATATGGAGTACTTACCATAGATGATCAAAAAAGTTTGTAAGGGAAGGTCAATCCAATCGGTTCAATCTGCCATCCGCACCGAAATCTATCTTCAGACATTTTTATGCATTATAAAATCGTATTATGCTATTTATAAATATAAATATAAAACTTGTATGGGACATATGCGTAAAAATTGAACCACGGGCTATACTAGATCACTATAGTATAATTAAAGTTTAAATAAAAGTAAAAAAATAAAATGATATTACCGTACAAATTGCTTGAGCGGCTGCACACTTTATGCATATGTCTTGCACGTTGTAAATAATATAATCTTATCACTTTAAAAATAGTGTACTCCTACATAATTGATTGTCGATGTCATCTGGTGGCGAAATTAACGTTAAAATTCAATTTCTCTTCGTCACTTATTTTTCTTTTTGTCAAAATTTGGGGCGGCAACTACTAGCCCTGGACCAACAATCTTAAAATACGCTAATGCGTAAGTGTAAAATTCTAGTGTACACTTGGACGCACATGTGTGTCAATGTTTTAATGCAATTGCTTTGGCGATAAGCGACGTTAAGCAAGCTTGACCACTGAAATTAATCCAAGCTGTTGGAAAATTGTGATACGAGTAGATATCTTCATTAGGAGAATCTTTGCATAACATTCCTGAGTAATACATGATCAGATAATGCTGGCAAACACCTAGCTGGCATTTAAGTCTTTAAAGTAGAAGGTTAGTAACTATATTAGTCTCTCATTATAAGGAAAGAGCAAGAGCCACTAAGCTCTTAAATAAGAAGAAGAAGAAGAAGAAGAAGAAATAAAATTCCAAATTATAAATACCGGTCACTTCAAATACTAAAAAAAAACATCTTTTATCATATTTTCTTAATTTTTTAATGCTAAAAACTTCAAGTAAAATGTTCTTTATAAACATTTCACAAATTACCACAAACTGGACTCCAGACGGTCGAATAAAGAGAGGAAGACCAAGGAAGTGATGGGCGGACGATTTTACACAGTTTGAAAAATAATGGAAGATAACATCTATAGGACCGCGAAAAATGGAAACAAGGAGAGGACGCTTTTGCCCAAAATGGGCATACCTAACCTATACATTTTTTTGTCACGTAAGTTATGATCAAAATTTTCTTATTATATATTAATAAAGGTAAATTTATCACGTCATTACCATATAGTGTATATAATAGTAGGCTTGCTAATAGTTTATTATATTACAGTAGATAGAAATTCTACATCTCCGATTAACAATTTGCAATCGACCCGTTTCAAATTGGAGCATGATCTTACATATATTGAAACATAGTGCTACCAAATGCAATAGAGACACAAATTCAGGAAACAGTACTAAAACCCTGACATAATATGTTTCATAATGTAATAACTCATTCATGAGCCGCGGCCGTCGTGGTCGTGCGGTATTTACATGAACATATATTGACATGCGATCGGAAAATCTAAGACTTCGTTCACATCGTGTGGGTCCATATTAGGAGACAAACACATAAATATAAGCGTCTACTCTTTTCATAAAGGCTAGGTGGGTCAGAGAAGGCATACATCGCGATTTGACTTGCATTTCACGCTTTTGTTGGACCAATCTTCAGTTTCAGTTTCTAAGTTTAAATTTTACTTGTATTATGTGAACTCAAGATACTATATGTTTTATATAGATAACACCCAAGACACAGGACAATTTGAAAAAGGCCATTTTCCAACTTGCCCTGGCTGGGGATCCAACCCAGAACCTCCAGACTGGCGGACTAGCGTGTTGACCATTACGCCACGGAGGTCGTCAAAGGCACACAGCTACTTTTAAATCTGCTTGGGATGCCTTTTTTTGCTTGCCCTTGGGTGTAATTGTAATTAACCATCTGCTAATAATAATATTGATAGTATGTGTATTTTTGTATTTTTTTTTTAAATAATTAGTTTATGTTACATCCACATAATCTCTCCATTGGACCCAAAGTTGTTGGACTATTGTGCTTGTTAGATTTGTACCAGATATGTGTACAATAAAGTTTAAATAACTTAATACTAACTCATAATAGAAAATGTAATCTAAGAAGTTTAAATATCCAAGGAGTTTAAATATCCAATTTTTTTACGTAAACTAAGCAATATTTGTTTAGCTTTTTTTCGTATTCAAACATTTCTTTTTTGGGTTTCATATCAATAACTCGCCATGCCCCTTAAGATTTAATTTAATTTTCTGTAACAATTTGTAAGATAATAAACTGACTTGACCAGGCAGACCAGGTCGATATTTGAGAATGTACTATGTATGCATGTATAATGGACACGGATGCGGCTGTTATCAAGAACTTGGTATGGCCGCCTCGTTTCTCGTTTATTTTGTTAGTATTCCAGAGCTGTGGTCTATTAAATAATGGTGCAGACTAGTTTACAGGCCGTTATTTGCAGTTCGGTATATTATGCATGTATGTGTATGTAGACATGTAAATATAGAGTGTGTAGTTAATAGCATGCTTAACCTTCAGCGCCTATCGCTAATACATTTATTTCTGTTTTTCCTAAAGGCTGACTAGTAGAGAATACATTTAGTGTACCTTTTGTACCATTATGGTCAATAATGTAATGATATAAATAAAATACTAAGTGTAAGATAAGACATATATTTTTTACTGAACCAAGTTAAGAAGAAAATATACAAGTAAACTTAAAATATATGTAGGTACAATCACTAAAGCGATGTCTTCCAGCCAACTTTTGGATAAATAATGATTTGAGTAAATGTTGAGGGTTGGCTTAGTATAAATACATATAATACACATTCATAAATAAAGCATTGATAATATGTATAAAATAAACAACGAACAATTGTAAATTACTCGAATATGTATTTTATATATGAAGGTGCCAATTTCTCTTGTCCATTAACTATGGATAAGCGGATGTGAGAAACTCAAGACCGTACAGAATGGAGTGCATTGATGACCTACACTCAGCATTGAGTGTAAAAGGCTGAAGAAGAAGAAGAAGACTAATTGAAGTTTTATATCAATGTTAACTCTATTAGACGAGTAAGATGTTGGGTCATCTGCTACGACACGACGATTTTATAAAGACTATCATTGAATGAAAGATAGAAGGGAAAAGGACCAGGAAGACCGAGGCATAGCTACATGAAACAGATAAAGGAGAAGGTGGACGCTGTGTCGTACAGCGAAGTAAAACAGCTGGCAGATGAATGAGACAAAGGAAGAGAATTCATACTTCACCGACAAGAGCATAGCTCTTAAATATAGTTAGTTGATTCTAATCAAATTATAGCATAAACTTGCTAGACACATCATCAAGATATTCTAAGTCATTTCTATCTATGTGAATTGCGCTTTAATATTCGCCATAGACACAGCAATTTTCCTTTCAGGAAACAATTTATATGTTACACTTTATTATGCAAGTGTTTATTAAATAGCTTCGTTTTGTTATAAAGAAAGCCGAGTTACTAAGCGGCGTTATATAACAGACAATGATACTAATGATTAGTTATGTATTGACAAAGACTTGCCGATTTGTTACACGGGTTAACATGACAGGACGACGTTCAAGATTGATGCCTGAGATTTTAATAGCAGGTTATGATGAACAGGATGTGGAAGAGATGTAGGCAATTATATTTAGTCTAATAATGACTAGAAGTACTGTGACGGTCATATACATACACACACGCACATGTAAACATACTTGTATTATATGAAAACCCAGAAGAAATGTTCTAATGCGTAGTAAACGCAAACAATTTTTGTCAAGTATTTTTTTATACTTACCGGGCAAATTTGTAAAGTAGGTAACGCGAATAGTGCCAATATAATAAGCCGCCTGATACTAACAGATGATTTCATGAAGACTATCATTATAGGAAAGATAGAAGGTAAAAGAGGGCCAGGAAAACCGAGGTAATAGCAACATGAAACAGATACAGGTACGTCTTGTCGTATAGCGAAGTAAAACGGTTGGCGGACTAGAGAGACAAATGAAAGAGGATTCATACTCCACCAAAAAGAGCAGAGCTCTCAATTATAGATGATGATGATGATTTATAATATGCAGATACACATAGCAAGCTAACATTTTGACAGTATTTTAGACGAAAATTTATGTTTGATAACAAATGCAATGACCTCTATAACCTATATACCTTCTCTCATATTAAAGAACCTTTTTCTAGAAAAGCTACAAGTTACAGAAATAGTACACCCTGGCAAGATACTTTGGCGAAAATTGATGTTTGATGACAAATACAATGATTGGCTTATGAATAACCTTTCTATACCTTCTCTTATCTTAAAGAACCCTCTTATTAGAAACAATACAATTATACAAAAACAGTAGACTGAAGTAACCTCGACGTCTCCAGTCGCAAGACAGTAAAATTAAGAGGAAACCTCAAGGGCTAGAGAAATGAAAAATAGGTATTTATAAAATCTACTAGCTTTTGCCCGCGGCTTCGCTCGCGTCCTTTCTTAGCGGATGCCTACGTCATAACATCTACCTCCATGCCAAATTTCAGCCCGATCTGTCCAGTGGTTTGGGCTGTGCGTTGATAGATCACTATGCCAGTCAGTCACCTTTGATTTATATATATTTAGATTGCTGTCGCGCTGTGCCCGAACTACAACCGAGCAAGTGCGATAGAGACATACTGCAGCTTGGACTGAAAATACCTATTAAAAGAAGAGAAAATCAACCATTCGTCGTCCCCTGATTTCTTCTCCAAAACTTAACCGATATTAGTACTTTTTTCATTACGAATTCACAAAGACTTGAACGGTATTCCTATGTTTTAATCTAATATATAAAATTCTCGTGTCACAGTTTTCGTTGCTATACTCCTCCGAAACGGCTTGACCGATTTTGATGAATTTTTTTGTGCTTATCCAGTATCTATGAGAATCGGCCAACATCTATTTTTTATCCCCCTAAATGTTAGGGGTTGTCTTTACATGGCAAAACAACGTTTGCCGGGTCAGCTAGTTTTTTTATATAATTTAGTCAAATTTGTTTTCTGGATGTTTGAACACAGCGGAAAATCTGGCCTTTTTTTTTGATTTATGAACGTTCATATATCTTTTAATAAATAATTTATGAAAAAAAGAAAACAAGGGATATGCTAATAGTGGCTATAGATATTCAGGAAAAAAATATAACTCTACCGGCATTATCCAGGGAGAAAACAGGGTACTACGTTTGTATGGAAAAACGGCCCCTCTGTTTCGTCTTAATCGCAAAATATATCAATATTTCGCAAATAAGTTCGTGACAGGTGGCTGTATTCGGGTCTTACTAGTGCAGGCAGCAAGGCTAGTATCTGGTACAAGTCGTGATTTTGCGCAAGACAGTCAATGTTATACTTGCCCATAAACTACTATCTCGGTACTCAATCTGTTAACACGTAAGCTTGCGAGGGAGGCTTATTATATTTGATACAGTATTGGCAGTAGGTAGGTAATAAGTATACTATTTGAAATAGCGTAATATAATATATATGTGAGGCGGGGTGGTAGATAAAAGCAATTTTTTCCGTAAACTTCTTCTTTTTTATTTTAATTCTTATCACACATGTCTTTACACAATCTTTACGTCGTAGCCATATTCTTTTTTATCCCTTCCGCGCATCCCTCTCGTTCACCTGTACAATAATCCTATTTGACTCTCTCATTCTTTTAACAATATATTTCCATTTACAATGTTGCTAGCTCACATATAATTTTTTCCACGCTGGTCTGGAAGAGGAAAAAAATTTAATATACCGCAGATTGTAAAAGCTGATCGAAGAAATGGGAGAAAATGCCGGCTAGCGACCCATCAATATTCCTTTTTCATCTTCTCGCCCACCATCACGCTTAAAGTGGATGGGGGGAGGCTCCGGCTCTCTCACTCACCGAACGAAGCATAGAAGCGGTGAAGCTACACGTAATACGGTACTACTCAGACGTCGATTTTCTGTGAGAGTGTGGTAGGACGAGCTGGCCCATTCATGCATCATTCATTCATTGATCTTTCATTTACCACCACTTGCTTCAGGTAAATGAAAACATCGTAAGGAACCTGCCCACTAGTTCACTAACGTGTAGTGATGACTGTTGTCACTATATGACAGTAATTGAGCTACGTCAGATGCCTTTAGCACAGAAGACAGTAAGCGTATTACATACAGAACGGAATCTCCTAAGGCGACGCAAAATATTCGTCCCCGCACCCCTCCCCCGTTCTTGCCGTGTCGAGGGGCGAGAGCAAGCGAACACACACCCATTCACGTGTGCACGGCGGCACAAGAGTGGGGAGAGGTGCGGGGACGGGGAACGGGGACGCATATTGCGCGTACCTTAGGAGATTCCGTTCTGTATGTTGCTCTTACTGTCTTCTGTGCCTTTAGCTATCTTACAACAGTGTTCGCTGTTAACTCGTCCGATAAGAAGAATGAGCTGTGTGGCTTCCGGCCTAGAAAAGGACCACTCCATCTCTTCCTGTGGATGTCGTAAGAGGCGACTAAAGGAATTAGCACTAACATCTCGTGCTATAATTTGATGAAAAATGCATATTATATGGTAAATGATTATTTAAAAGACAAAAACGCATGAAAAGTTTATATTGAAAAAATCGTCACTTCACTCCACAAATGAAACTCAACTCAATTGTTGTTCAACTATTTTTCTTAATGTAAAATATGTAAGGACTGCGATCAATGGGTGACAGTCATATTAACCTAGTATTCCCTCTTAGTAAGCTCTGTGAGCCCGAGCGTGGCACGCTCACTAAAATGTCCAGACTGGTGGTGGCGTCGTGGGTCGGGTCGCTGGATCCCTCTAATATGGTTGAGTTCATTGATGGCTGATCCACGCGTCAACTCGTGAACGGGTGCCGCCAGTAGGGACTGGTCAGCACGGCTCCGTTTTTTAAGACTACTTAGTGTAACTTATTTCTGTAAATTGGATTTGGCATTCGTTCGCAAGCTTAACATATTATGTTGTGATAACATTGTATTAGGCATAATATTTTTGTAAACTGACAAAGCCCTTCTGGCGCGTAGGCGACCAATACTGTGTAAATGAGTTTCTTTCGGCGTTTCTTCTGAGCAGTGGTCGTTGCGAAATGCTAGTATCGGTAGCTTTTGAACAAACAAAAATAATCATTTAAATATAAATAAACATTACACGTAATGTACACTATAATTATTGACGTGTAAGTGCCTGCAAAGGCCTAATTACTGAATAAATATTTGATTTTGACTTTAAAAAAAGTAATTCAACTCACGAACTCACTGTAATGGCTGCGATTAGGAATTCAGTATCGAAATAAAGCGAATACAGTATGTTGTAATTTCGTAACAAGAGCTAACACATAAACGACTATCTCTGCTCTAAATCTCGTATTTTCACGGCGATTTGCGCGGGCGTTTCCAAAACGAATCCATTGCATATACTCTTAGCTTTGTATTACGCACTTTGATTGACGTGACATTTTGGGATAATGGCTGGATTAATATTGTTACTTCTTACGATAGTATATTGAACATACGAGTATGTATATGGTACACCATATACTATTTCTTTCCACGCTACACTAGGAGAAAAACAATAAAAGTAAAATTTACCAGGTATCTGTTGCTTCTCTAATATAGATGAAAATCTGAGGAATCATGTTAGTGCGGCTAGCAATTTCTTTTATCTATTTATGTTATTTGTATAACATATATTGTAAAAAACATAATATTATTTTGATATATATAGTTTTTCTGGTATGTCGGAAAATTTATGAAGCTGATATTTTATCGACCAATGAACCATCTTTATTCAATTCTAAATCAGCTGCAACAAATAATATAGTGGTCATCGTAGTATTTGATTTGTTTAGTATTTTAAGTGAAAACTGTATCGCGTAATTCGACCTTCCATATTTTTCAGAAAATCAATTATTTGCTTAGCTATTGTTATTTATTTTAAAATAGCTGAGAAAGCCATTTGATTGTTTCAGTGTAACATTCGTTTATTATCTATAATAATCATTTATATTAGCTGGAGTCTGGGCGGTAAACATTTCAAACTGTCTACTAGTTTGAACATAATTACCAAACAAAACGCACATTCAAAATCCACAATACAATTTAAATTCTCAATGGTCCATACATATTCAAATAAGCATAAATTAATAAAAGTACGAGAGAGCTTTCCTAAAATGAGAATGCTCTTTTATTTGATTTTCTTTTATTTTATTTTTATTAGGCTAGATAGAGGTCAAACGCACTCACATTTCAAATTAAAAAAAAAAATTTAGAATTTAACTGACTGTGGAGGAAAGAAGAAGTTCGATTTGGGCCCAACGTTACAAAAATTAAACATATCCTAAACTAAAATACCCTTCCTTTTGGCTTTGCCGTAATTAGATAATAAACAGGCAAGTGCGAGTCGGACTCGTACATGAAGGGTTTCGTACCTCCGTACAATGTTTTAAAACGCTGAAGAAATATTTTACTTTAATTTTTAACTTTATCTTATTTTTAGTATTTGTTGTTATGATGGTCATAGTAATACATATTCGGTGAAAATTTCAAGTATCTAGTCAATGCCATTATAAAGATCTAGTTATAAACGCTGAAAAACACATTTTTTGTATGACGACCCCTTTTAGTTTTTAACTTTTTTTATTTTTAGTATTTGTTGTTATAGCGGCCACAGTACATAATCGGTAAAAATTTCAAGTGTTACGTTTAGTGTTAAGTTTCTAGCTGTTACGGTTCAAGAGATAGAGCCTTGTGACAGACGGACAGACGGACAGACGGACAGACAGACAGACAGCGGAGTCTCAGGAATAGGGTCCCGTTTGCAACCTTTGGGTACGGAATCCTAAAAATTGTTATTTTAATTACATTATTAAAATCTTGACCACAATGGCAATGGCCAGATAAGAAAAAGATAAATCGGTAATCTCATAACGAAGAGGCTCTGAAAATTTGTATTTTAATACTTACACAGCGTAGGTTGAAACTATCTTCGCAAACGTGCTGTCAATGTGTCATCTAATAACTGTTTATGCTTAATAAAAATTATAGCGCACTTTGTACAACTTTTAGTTTATGTATTCTCTGTATATATTGTCCATGTACATTAATTGGTAAATAAATACATAAAGTGCTATAAGGATTCTAACGATATTCCATAGTTTCATAAGGCCTTTCAAATTTATAGCTGAATAAAGAAACCCATGTACCACATGGGCCCTGAAAACATTAAACTTCTTTTTGAGACACTCATGTAAAAAGAGAAGTACTCGTTACAGATATGTGTTCAATATCTTTTCCTCGTTAATTCATACAATAGAGAATGAACACCGGAATTGAATTATACAGTAGAAGGTATTTTACGCAAGCGACATACGTAACTGCAGCTAAACTGATCCAGTTGTACGAATTGTAGGCTTTATGCGAGCTTATCGTGAGCTTACGGCTGGTGGAAGTTATAAGCGGATTATAACTGGACGTGAAACTTGACAACCAGAAGGCGAGCAATCAAGTTAAAATTAAAAGTTTTGTTACAAGCCATATTTAACTTTTATCGTTCACATTTAAAATTTGGCTAACTACTTGCTGATATCCGATTGATCTACAGCTTAAATTATTTTTAATTAAGTACAAATATATTAAGGGGTGATTCACTCCATCATTTTGAACAACTTTTCCCATGTACATCGAAATAAAAAAAAAACACTCCCATACTAATCGAAGTAGTCACGTGATCGAGTTACTATGGGAAGTGAAATTTCAAAGAAATTGCATATATCTAGGCATATTACTGGTTTTCACAGTGAAAATACGAACTTTAAAGAAAATTTAGTATATCTTATATAAACATCAGTATGGAAAACTTCTACATCCTTATATTTTAAGTTTATATTTGGCCAGTCGAAAACTAGTTATATCTGTATGCCTATATATAAGAATAAAGAAATTTCTTTGAAATTACACCATACTGCCAAAATCTGACATGTCATTCTGTATGGAAAAGTCTAGGGTAAGGGGACTCTTAAGTCCTTATACCATAAACCATAACATCAAGAAAGCTTTAGAGTCGCGTGCGCAAACAAACCAGATTTATCTTTGCATCACATAACAGTACAAAGCGGCAACTATTACCAGGGCTAATGGCTGCGTTCCTTTACACGGAACATTGCAAGTACAGCCAATTACGTAAGGTAAATATTATCTGGGGCATATAAATTCTCGTCAAAGTATATTATTTGAATTTTCCGATTTGTTTCAGACAGTTTGTGTTAAAATTGGTAAGTTAATCGAATTTTTTATTATGCAAATATATTTTTAAGAATAGTGTTGAAATAGTATACTTAATCGATTGATTTAGTAAAAAAATATTTATTTTTAGCTACTAATTTGGTCAAGCGCATCACGCGATTATTTTTCTTATGGTTAAATGAAAAAAATGGTTACATATTTAAAAATATATGTCACAGCCAGAACAGTTTAAGGCTATTTCTTCTCCACTTCGCAAGGTCTTTAACCTTGGGAGACCATTAACGTGCATGTTATATTTGGAGAAAAAAAAGCGGAAATAGCGAAATAAGCGGCGCGCCCGGGGTACGCTACCCCGGGCTCCAAAGCAGCACAGCTGAGGATGCAACCGGGAACGCGCTTAGATGAAGAAGAAGATATATGTCGCAGCCAATATCCAATTTAACTAAATGACTGCACTACTTTTAGTCATCTGGATAAACGTACCACTTAATAACTTGGCTAGTTGTCCCTAAGCCATTTAATTGGATGCCAGCTTTTAGTGACCGGGCTATAAGCTTCCAATTAACTGGCTACTTTAACCAGATGACTACAACATATACAAATTCTTTTTTATATTTAATGTTCCAAATGGTTAATTTTGAACTGTCAACAGGCTATAGGATACAATTATTTATTAAACTATTTTACACGATTTGTTGAACTAATCGAAAATAAGTAAAATTGCCTCAGAAACTAAAAGCAAATTATCAAATGCGTTACTCAAGTAATTATTGCAATATTAACAAACAATGCATGGTTTAGAAATTAGGTACATTAATAAATAAAATTCACAAATTACACACGTGCATACATATTCTATTGCATAATTCTTTCATTGTAATTATTCATTCATGTATTCGGTAATCCTAACGACTTTATGTACGAGTATATTTTTAAATAAAAAAGTAATAAATTCAGATGTATCGTTACGCTATCGTTAGACTGTTGTTACCAATGTTACCTTATTATGGTATGTGAGTGAGGCATTTCATCGTGCATATTATGCATTATTATGCAAAAGTGAGAACACTATATACGGCATAGCTATATAGTCAGGTGGAAAATTGTTGTATTGCAGCATAGGGTTGTGAAACTATGTTTACGGAAGTTATTTAGTTATAGGTCATTTTGGATCCCCGATGATAAAGAGGGGTATTATAAGTTTTACGTGTCTGTGTGTCTGTTTGTGCTATCCTAACCCTAGACTTACCCATACAAATGTAGTCTACGTTTTATTTTGAAACGACATGTCAGATTAAGGTAAAAATTTGTAACTTTAAAGAAATTGTATATATCTAGGCATATTACTGGTTTTCACAGTCAAAATATGAACTTGAAAGAAAATATAAGGGTGTAAAAGTTTTCCATAGGTACTGTTGGTCAAAAATAATATAATACACTATACCTATTCTTTTTCAAGTTCATATTTTGAGATATATGCAATATCTTCAAAGTTACAATTTTTTAACCGAAATCTGACATGTCGTTTCAAAATAAAACAGAATCAGAGTTTCCCAAACAAACGTAGTCTACGTTTGTTTGGGAAACTCTGATTCTGTCACGGGTAAGGAACTCTTGACGAAATAGATCGACTTGTCTGTCGAGATGGTTCTTAGTTATGTTTGATGAAAATCGGTTCATCTGTTCAAAAGTTATTAGAAGTGAATAATTATTTCGTCTAGCAAATAAACTTGTTATTGTCTTAGCCATTTTTATACAACAAGAAACTTCTTAATCTTATTTTATTAAGAATAAAATAATCTTAAAAATAAATAAATTTCTCAATCGTCCATAATTAGTTTTTGACTTTTTTATATGTTGATTTCGATCACTTTCATTTTCACTAAGCCATGTGTAACAATAGTCACGAACTTACTTTGGGACTAACTCAATATGTGTGAATTCTCCTTATAAAAAAAGCAAAAGTGAAAAAAGCCTTATAAATCAAAGATTCAACATTAATCTAAAACAAAGAAATATTTTCGCTAGTAAATCAACATCAGACCTTTTTGAGTCTCCGCTGCAAGAGCACGACCCTCTATGTACTACCAGAGCCATGCTTGGCCAGAGTAGCAGAGGATTTGGCCTACACTCTCCACGCTGGCCAGACGGGTTGGAGAGGTCTCATTGATGTTTATAAGCTTTGTTTAGCTTGTATAACAAGTTGCCTTCTAGATATACGATCATCATTCATACACGGGAAGACTTGGAGTGGTCCTATTCTACTCGGCCGGGAACCACACAGCAACCTAGAATAAAATGAGTACAAAATTATGCATAGGTATACGTTTGTGGTTATTTTACATCTGTCTATAAATCGAGCTTTACATATGCTACAATGCAACATATTATTAGAAGTTATAACGTTATAAAATATCTAAACCGCCATCAATATAACTTACACAACCGTTGTTATCTGCTAACAGCCTTGTTCTTGTTACTGCATATATAAACATAATAATTTTATTTGAAGGTGGAAACAAGTCCTAGTCTCATTGTTATATACAAGATTAATGATTAAGTTTAAAGATATGTAATTATAATGTTTATTTTACACTATTTATGTAAGGTCTTAAATATATTAAGTATTTTTAAGGACAAATTCTGTAAATTTATATTATTATGTAAGTTATGCTTATGTGGATAAATTAATATGAATATCTATACTAATATTATAAAGCGGAAGAGTTTGTTTGTTTGTTTGTTTAAACGCGCTAATCTCAGGAACTAATGGTCCGATTTGAAAAATTCTTTTTTTATTGGGTAGTCCATTTATAGAGGAAGGCTTTAGGCTATATAACATTCCGACAACCACGCGAACGAAGTCGCGGGCACAGCTAGTAACTTATATTTATATTTTTCCAATTTTATAACCTCCTTTAAACTTAATTCTTACACTTTATGTATAAAATTACAATATTATATTGAACAACAGCAGGTTTACACAATCATAAACACTTACACTTTTTTACAACTACACAGACACTCAAATTAGAGTCTTTTTAGGGTACCGTACCCAAAGGGTGCAAACGGGACCCTATTACTAAATAAGTATAAAAATAAGATAAAGTTATATTAATTAAAGGGGGTCGTCATACAAGAAACGTGTTTTTTAGCATTTTAACATTGTACGGAAGTAGAGAACACGTCATGTACGAGTCCGACTCATACTTCTCCTTCTTCTTCTCCAGCCCATTGTCACCCAATGCTGAGTGTAGGCCTCTAACAATGCACGCCATTTCGTACGATCTTTAGCTTTTCCCATCCATGTCTTTCCAGCAACTTTGACCAGATCATCCGTCCACCTTGTAGTTGGTCTACCAACGCTTCTGCGGCCAGTTCTAGGCCTCCACTCAAGGACTTCTTTTCCCCAACGTTGGTCTATGGTTCGGCATATATGGCCCGCCCATTGCCACTTACTTTGCGCTACCACCTTGGCTATATCGGTGAGTCTCGTCCGTCTACGAATCTCCGTGTTTCTTATTCGATTTTGGAGAGACACACCTAGCATTGCTCGTTCCATAGCTCTCTGTGTGACTGGCAGCCTTTGCATGAACTGCTGCGTAAGCGTCCAGGTTTCTGCACCGTATACCATCACGGGGAGGAAACATTGCTCATAGATCCTGCGCTTCAGGTTAATGGGTATGCTCCTGTCTTTGAGCACGACAGACAGTTTCCTAAACGCTCCCCATCCTAACCGAATGCGGCGTTTTATCTCTTCTTCCTGTCCAGTTTTTTCAAGGCTCAATGATTGTCCGAGGTACACATACTCGCTGACCTTCTCCAAAGCTTTCCCGTGCACAGTAATGTGGGTGGTTTCGGTGTCTTTGCTCATAAATTTTGTTTTGGACATATTCATCTTAAGTCCCACCGTTACTGACACACTATGCAGCTCAACGACCATTGCTTTTAGATCTTGTATGTTCTCGGCGAAGAGTATGATGTCAGTGTCTACCATTGATGTTAATGCCTCTATCAGACCAGTCGAGAAGCTTAAATATGTCTTCTAAACATGAGGTAAATAGTTTAGGGGATATAGTATCTCCCTGCCTGACTCCTCTCTTTACAGCAACCGGATTAGTGGGCTTGTGCAGTTTTACTTGCAATGTTGCATATTTATATATAGCTTTAATGGCTTCTATATATCTGGTGTCAACCTGGCATCGTTCTAAAGAGTGTATTACCGCCCAGTGTTCTACTGTATCAAACGCCTTTTTATAGTCTATAAAGGCTACTACTACTACTTACTACTAACTACTACTACGACTCACACTTACTCGGTTCATTTTTATTTATATTATTTTTAATGTAAGCAAAACCGTTTACATAATATAAATTAATATATTATTCAAAGACGTAAACTAACGGCTCGTTGAAGTCTTTTGTTCCGTTGCTAGTTTCCTCTAACATTTCGCAAGCTGCCATTTAAGATTAGTCTCACATCGGTCGCGGAACAAGGCGTTTTATATAATTTTAGTAATTTACGGTAGATCGTGATCACGCCATTTGCAAACACATATATGATATAATTTTAATTAAATTAGTACTTACCTTCGTTTGGAAATCACGGGTAATTTAATTTTATTAGCGTTACTAGTAATTAATTCATATGATGGAGATCACGAGCGTCTAATATAGATACATATTTTGTATTGCATTAAAAAAATAGTTATTAACATTGACTTATATATTGCATTTAATTCATAGTATATAATACTGGATATAAATTTATTTTTTCGTATTGTTTGTTTCAGGTATTGCAATCTTATTACATATCGGTTTTTGAATGATGGAACAGCAGGAAAAGTTTGAAATTATGTAAGTACAAATTTTTTGACACATTACTTGGCACATGCTATTCTGGGAGAAAAAAAGGAAATAGAATGTGCCAGCTGCTTCTCTCCCCGCGCAGATCATAAAAGCCGATTTAGGGAATAGGCGATGCGACTAGCAACCCATCACTATTTTGATTCCTTTTCACCTCTGCCCCATTAGGGATAAGACGTGATAGTGTATTTGTTTATTATTTAAAGTAAAGTGAAATAGATAAGTCTTTCATTATCATCATAATCTGCTTTCAACTTCCCACTGCTGGGAATAGTTTTCTATCATTAAATGCTACCAGGGTCTTACAGAAGACCTTAATAAAAGTTACGAAAAATACTATAAGTTAATCAGTTATTTATTTATTTAAACTATATTGCACAGTTTATAAAATTAAATGTACAAGTGGTGGACATAATGTCATATGGCATTCCCTCCCGATTATCCATTAGACCAAGTATAAAATATATAATGTGGCTGGCATGACAGTTAAAGCGTGATAGAAGGACACACTAATATTAAATTAACAAAATAATGACTATAATAACAGATAATACAAACAAATCAATCTTAATTGAAAACTGACAGAGTAATGACAAAGATTAACTGAAGGAACTCAAACATACTGAAATATCAACAAACAAACATATACATTGCTACTACGTAATAAGTTTCAAAATTAGTTTGTGATTTATTACACCGGTGGTAAAACGATAACTTTTTAATTACGCGCATTTGACACCTGCGTGTCCAAAGTTTACTGTGGTCGAGTTGATTAGACAAGTCAAGTACGGGTTCTATTTAACGAATAATATTTTTTTTACACCTTTCACCTTAGATGCACCTTCTTTCGGTGAGCCTTTAATAGTATGTAGATTGTAGCACCGAGCAGGAAGTAAGTTATTATTGCACCGAGTGCTTATTTGGGGCCCGAGTGCTAGCAAAGGCTATAAAAAGCACGAGTGCAATATAAATTACTTATTGCGAGTAGAGGTGCATAGTTTAATTTTCTTTCAACTACTGCAAGTAAAGCTTATTTAGGTAAATTATAATATTAGGTAAGCAACTGCACTCTTATATTTTTAGTGAAAATTAGCTGTTTACATTACCGCCTTTTTTATGGCCAGTATTTTTTAGCCAAACAACTTCACCTGTATAATTCCTCACGCCTGTCAGGTTGGCCTACTGAACACGTCGTAAATCTAGGCTAGTTTTATGACATATGCCACCCCTGGTTATGTTGTTTAAATATATTAGTAAAGGTAGTTGGAAAAATTGTTATTATTACTTAACATATACTTCCAAAGATGCGTAATAATAAGTATTTGACTTGAAAGGAGTTTTTAACAGCCAGAGTGAAAGTTGTGAGTAAACTCGACCAGTTTGAATAAGGTTCACCGCGGGTGACCTCTGGTGACCTCGGTTTAGATTAGACTAGATGCGATCACATGGCGACCCAAATTATGACAGTAATTAGTGTTCTGTTTTTAATCAAGGTTAAATGCATTGTGTTCATGTTAATGCGTCTGACATGGAGGTCAAAGATTCGTCGAAGATATTCTTACGAGTAGGGTCATATAGTGACCGTTCAAAAAGATATAAACGTACCTCTGCCATATTACTTTTTAATCATGTCACGAATTAAAAAAGTATCATCAACATCCTTAAATCAAGTAAGTATATATAGTTAATATTATTTATTTATAAAAACAAAGAAAAGAATAAAAATACATATTATATTCCTTAAAAAACAAAATAAATATAAAACACTACTAAACTAAACTTACTACACTACAGTACCTACTAATATTTACAAATAAAAAAGGCCGGATAGTTCTTTACCCTGCGGAAATGTGCCCAGAAGACTGGCAGTATTGCATACGTTGTATGACAATGCTTATTTTCTGACCTCGATATAAGCCAGCCCTCTGGTCACGGGAAACTACAATAACTTTCCTTGAGATAGCCTCGTAATATATAATACTATTATTTATTATATTTTATAAGAACCTTATTTGAATAGGCTTGAATATTAAATATAAAAAAACACTGCATATGTGTTAAAATAATAATGCGCAAAATACTCAGCTTTTAAATCTTTAAAGTTAAAATAAGCAACAAAAACTAGCTAGTTATTACCTATTCGTTCTTAGTGATAATTAAGAAATTATTGATTACTTACATACATACATACTATCACGCCTGTTTCCCACAGGGGTAGGCGGAGACTATGGACCTCCACTTGCTACGATCCTGACAGACCTTAAAGTTAACGTTATAAATCATTCCTTTGTCCTAATTCACTCATTAAATCCCAACTTGTCCCAATTCACATGTCAATTTATTAAATAACTTAAGCACTTAAGTTTCCATATACATCCAAGGCTGTCTAGGTTTCTGTCCGAATGTGTAAAAATACCAGTTTAAGGCACCGTCGCTACTACTTTTTGTGATTAGTTTCGCAATGTAACGGTAAGCAGGTACGACATACTAATTAACCTTGTCTGTAACTACTGCGTGTAAATTATGTGTGTTTACACATCATGCACGGACAAAACGAAAGTAATGTCGAATTTCTATGTCGCGCCCCTACCTGTTTCTGTTGGGAGCTCCACCCTCGAAGTTGTAGACCAATATATCTACCTGACTCAATTGATCCAGGCAGGAAGTTCCAGCTTCGAGGAAGAGGTCTTTCGACGAATCCGACTCGGCTGGGCAGCGTTCGGAAAGTTACGCAGCGTCTTCTCGTCCAAAATACCTCAGTGCCTCAAGACTAAAGTGTATAATCAATGTGTGTTACCAGTGATGACTTATGGCTCTGAAACGTGGTCCCTTACTATGGGTCTCAAAAGAAGGCTCAACGCGCTATGGAGAGGGCTATGCTCGGTGTTTCTCTACGTGATCGAATCAGGAATGAGGGAATTTGTAGGCGATCAAAAGTCACGTGGCTTTGTTATGTGGCTGAAATGAAGATGATGATAATGACACATCACGTCGCTGCGGCGCCGCACGCTTTGATTTTGTTAGTATTTTTACTGAACCTTATTCATCCTATCCGCTGCGTAGAGCAAGCGCACGCGATGGGTTCAGTCTATCTCTGTCACAAACTCTACGTGCGATAGAGACAAGGCAACACGCGACTGATTCTGCTATCTATTTTATACGTAGAGTTTGTCGCGTGTGTCCGCTTAACGTAACGGACGCCCTTTACACACGGTGCCGCGGCGGCGAAACAAATACTATGAAAACATAAAAAAAAATTGATCATTCATACCATTACTATAGTATATAGATAATATAGTATATAATAGACTAGTGTCACGTGGGTTAAATATACATATGATTATACTGTTTATGTACAGGGTCCAACAAAATATACTGAAACTATTGCAAAGATGACTTCAGTCCATGATATTGACCAACTTTCCCCAAGGAACACATATCGAAATATCAAAAATAACTTTTGGCCTCCCATACAAGTTGACCGATCAGCTAATCCGAGTATGTATAGAAAGCCAAAAAATATTTTTCATATTTCGAATACATGTTCCTTGGTAAAAGCTGTTCAGTATCATGAACTCCATCCACCCTTATAATAGTTTCAGTTTATTTTGTTAGATGTTGCATATTAAATGGCTGAATGTGTTTGAAATAATATCATTATATAATTTCTTGAATTATTTATTTAAAAAACTGTATTGTACATGTACATCAACGATAGTTACAGATAATAAAATAACAAAGGTAATTTTACAAATGGTGGACTTATCCCAGAAGGGATCTCTTCCAGTCAAAAATTTTAATACGAGTAGTCTATCAAAAACAACTGATTACTCGAAAACCTGGTCTAGTTTTTTTAATGTAATTATTGTTATATTTAAAAAAAAACTTGCGGAAAAGACAACTATTTGATTAAATAATTGGCACAACATTATAAATCCAATTAGAGTTTTAATAGTTCTACATACCAAATCTGAATAAAATGTCACAGCATTTCCGCTGACTTGTTTAAATTAACACAAATGTTACAATATAAATTATATTTTTACATTTTAGCATGATCTGTAAATCAAAGCTGCTAAGCTAAAGGCACGACCCACACATGTCAAATTTTTGACGCTAATATTAAATAAATATTTAAATGCAGATGCATTGTCTAGAACTACAATTAAACTCTATTCGATCATTAAATAGCCAGAAAATGTATATATAAAAAGTAACTACTTTTGATTTGGATGAAATATATCAAAAAATGGCATTTGCATTCTTTGTATGATAAAAAAAAAAAAAAAAAAATACAGAGATATCTACCTTAGACGTGTCGTGTGGTTCCCGGCAAAGTAGAATAGAAGCACGTTACTCCAAAGCCTTACCGTGGATGTCGTAGGAGGTGACTTAGGAAACACAAGCTAAACAAAAGCTTACAATACTTTTCATGTTCTTCTGTATTTACTTACATATTATTAGAATTCCAATTACCATGCAAGTACATACATAATATGTATACATTACCGTCAAATTGTCAGGCAGTTCCTTGTTTATTCAACCAAGGTTACTGAGTGTTTAAATAATAATTCAGGTGAATGTGAAAATTGACATTAGATTCTTCCTCTTGCTATTTCCTTCTTGAGGATTAACGTCAATTATTACACTTCACAAAGTCTTGTTGCTTTGGAAGGTTGCTGGTCAAGTCTCACCGCTTCGATTCTGATTCCATTTACGCAAAAAAACTAACAGTAATAACAACAAAACACTCAAACACACACATGACAAATATGCATGCGATTGGTCGCAACAAGCTCACACTTCGTCGTCGGGTGGGGGCGGTCACGGCAACGAGCGGTGAGGTACAACGCGTGGCTTATGTACCTACATTTTGCATAACACTTTCCACAGATGTCAAGTATGGATTATTAAAATGTTTATGAAAGGTGAGTCCTGCGTTTTTCATGTCTGTATGGCTTCTACACTACTTCACGACACATGACGGCATTTTTAATGAATCAATTATCGCAAAAACACAGCAATATTCTCAAAGGAAACTTTTTGCGACGCAACCGCATGACTCGAGTGTCACAACGAATTGTCGCGCCGCGCGGTTCATATTTTAAACCCCGCCTGCCGCGGTACATATCGCGTGGAATGATTTTTCGGGATTAGTTACGTTTCTAGGGATTATTATTCGTAGCAGTTATGTCATGTAGCTATATTTTTGTATTAAATCCTTTATATTAATATCTCAAATAGATACATAGATATTGAATAGAAATATTTGTAGAAATAATCCTGCGGCAACTATCGGCCATATTTTTAAATTTTTGATACCCGGTAAATAAATATGTTTGCATACCTATGTCGCAAATATTTTCTTCGAAACAATAAATTGGTAGGAATGGTAGTTCGATCGCTTAAACGTTGTCAACTCAATTCAAGTTATGCCCAACAGCGATTGTTACTTAGGATGAATTTACAATGATTACACGAAATTGATAATCGGGAGACAGATCACAGCACTGAAAGTATAGAAGTTTGACTTAAATCAAAGATATAATATTTTTTTTTAATTTTTATTTCAAGCAAAGAATGCTACTTCATTTAAAAAAAATAATAAGTAATTATTTAAAAAAAACATGTGGGCATGAAGGTAAAAGCAGGCCTGTGTCACTCGTGTGAAATTCCCGTATCGAAAATGTACCTACATTATTACTATGCGCACAGCGGCCCCTCCGGGTGGTAAATTCAGTTATACGAATCGTATGTCTAGAGTAATAAGAATGAAATTGGCTTGCAATGATGTCTAGGTATCTTTACGAAAAGGTGCTGAGTTCTGACGTGAGCTAAATTAAACCATATCGCTAGCCACATATTTGATGATTTGATTCAGATTCTCGCCCATTCCCTCGTTTAAAATCTGCGTGGGAAGAGGAGCAGCCGGTACATTCTTTGTTTTTTCTTTTCTCCCAGACCAGCAAGAAAGGCCCTCTGGGGAGGGCCCTGAAAGGCCGGTAACGCTCTTGTTGCACCCCTGGTGTTGCAATTATCCATGGGCAGCGATGATCACTTACCATCAGGTGACCCGCTTGCTCGTTTGCCGTCCTATAACATAAAAAAAGGCTAGTTATCAAAGTAGGGGCTGCAAAATTAAACATTAAGGGGCGGCTAAGTCAAGCAAAGGGGGCCGCAAAAAGTAAATATATTTTTACCCGACCCACTCTCGACACTGAAACCTCTAAAAACAAAAGAGGGCGGCATATTTCAATTTTGCCCAAAAAAGTAGATCCAGGGCTGTATTGAAACAGTGTACTCCTCTGCAGTCATGATATCTCGTCGTAAATAAGACAAAATATGAATAATTCATACGTTTGTGATTTAGTGCCGCGAAATGTGCGGACTCTGCGGTGGACCTCCAGTGTCCAGTATCCTCTTTCATTTAAACAACAACTTTGTTTTATTTGTATGAAAGAAAATATTATGGTGCATTAGGTGTCAAGCTTTTTGAATAATTTCTTATTAATGTTATTTTTTCAAGGCGATGGTTTTAAATATAGAGCATAATGGAAAAGGCAAAGTGTTTTGCTGACCTCACTTAGATTATTGTTTTTTTTGTGTGTGTTAGTGGGCAATACTGGTGTCAGATTTTTAAAGCTGCCTAAAGACATCTGACATAGCTGAACAACTACTATACGATGATGACAGCCGTAACCAACGGCTTAAAGTGCTTTCCGAAGCACGGAGGAGCCCGAGAATTTTCTGCTACTTGTGGTCACCCATCAAAGTGCAGACGCCCGGTGTCGCTTAACTTGTAAAAGCACTAGTAATGCGTCTTCCCGCCGGACCACTGAGCACCGACCACATTGAGATAAGGGAAGAAAGAAAAGCAACTAATTATACAGGCTCTAACCAAATATACTGAAACTATTTTAAGGGTGAACTCAGTCCATGGTGCTGAACAACTTTCCCCAAGGAACATATATCGAAATATGAAAAATAAATTTTGGCCTCCCATACAAGTTAACCGATCAACTAATTCGAGTTTGTATGAAAAGTCATAATATATTTTTCATATTTCGTTATATATTCCTAGGGGAAAGTTGTTTTATATCGTGGACTGAATTTACCCTTAAAATAGTTTCAGTATATTTTGTTAAACGTAATATTTGCATGTACCTTAAAGGACTTTCAAAGAGGGTGAAAATGTGAATGGCAAAGTACTTATATGAACAACCGAATTACTTATATGAACAACCAAAAAATTATAATGTCCAAATTTTTTATAGTTTACTAGCTGTGCCCGCGACTTCGTTCGCGTGGTTGTCGGAATGTTATATAGCCTAAAGCCTTCCTCTATAAATGGACTACCTAACAAAAAAAGAATTTTTCAAATCGGACCATTAGTTCCTGAGATTAGCGCGTTTAAACAAACAAACAAACAAACTCTTCCGCTTTATAATATTAGTATAGATTTGTTTAAAACAAGTTTTTATTTCAAGGGCATGCAATTAATAAATAATAAATATATAAGGACAATTCACACTGACTGAGCTAGCCCCAAAGTAAGTTAAAACTTGTATTATAACTATATTTTTATAATAAAACATATAATATATAGATAAACAACCACGACCCAGGTCAGTTTGAAAAATACCATTTTCTATCTTGCCTTGACTGGGGATCGAACCCAGAACCTCTGGAGTGGAGGATTAGCGTGTTAAACATTACGCCACGGAGCCTTACAGTAATAATTTTCATTCAATATCCTCAATATAGTAGACACTAATCCCAATGATACAAGTAAAACTTTCAAATTATGATTGGCAGATATACCTCGTAATTAAGAAGGTATTGGCATTTCCACTTAACAACCTAACAATTCAATTGCCCGCTGTGCAATCACAATCACAGATAACAAATGCAATATTTCCGATCTGTCGCCTTACGTAACCCACCATATTAGAAATATTACATAAATTTTAAGAATTTGCAGTGCGATATGGGTGATTTGATTGACACGGCATTAAGTTGGTAATAGGTCAGATGGCCCGACTTTTGCTCTTGTCCGATAAGGTCCAATGCAGATAGTTACGTGGTCGAAACATTTTTTTCGTTGTGAAATACGGCCCTGGGTATTAGAGTTTCACTTCCAATCTAGCTCACTTTGCTCTATAATAATGAGTAGTTCTTTAAATAGAATATTACACTATTAGATGAATAAGTTATTCGGACTGCCTCCGTGGTCTAGTAGTCAAGGCGTTTGCCTTGTGATCCAGAGGTTGTGGGTTCAAATCCCACTGGAAAGCATACTTTGTGAAAAGTTGTTCCCAGTCTGGTTATGATATTGCAGGCTTGAATCACCTGATCATCCAAAAAGGAAGATGATTTCGTGCTTCGTAAGGCACGTAAAGCTGTTGGTCCCGAACGCCATCTAACGTTTGTACCTATCCTAGGATTGGTTCTGGTCTACCCTTTGGGTTGCGGAGGTCAGACGGCAGTCGCTCTGTGTAAAAACCAGTAACCTCGTCGGATTACCTAGGGTAGGTAGCGGACCCCGGGCTCTGAAACGTTACCGCTGACGATTCAACCAGGAATTCGCTTGGATGATGGGATAAATAAGTTATTTGAAACAATTTAAATTTTTCGTATAAGCTTTTATTGTGAGGCCTAAATACTTATTAAGACAAATGTAATAAGCCTAAACTCTATGTGGTTGCGTCGTTTTATCACAGGGTTTCTACGAGTATAATGTCCATCATCAGATCAGTTTCTTGTTATAATAATATTGCATTGTCATCTGATTTACATTAGCATACAAAATTTAATCTCAATCTGAAACCGGAAGTGGCTCAAAAACTTGCAAGTTTTGACCTAAACGACCTACCAGTTTCAGTCGTCTGCTCACTGTTAAGCGTCGCGATGTGCTCGACCTAATTTTCTTATGATCTCCCTTCATTTGTTGCGATATTTTGCCTGTTCCAGTGCCTTGGAGATCTTGGTGTTTAGGTGCTCTTTTATTTGGTCAGATCATCGTATCGGGCTACGGCCCCTTAATCTTTTTCCTTCCATCCTACCGGTCACCTTAAGTTTCTCCAGGCTATCGGAGGGTTTTCTGGCTATATGACCAAAGTATTGAAGTACTACCTGGAGGTAGGTACAGAGAATAGAGAGGAATGACTTAAACAAACAAACATCAAACAGGGCAAGCTACTCGTAATTAAAATCTTATATTATAAAAAAGGGCAGAAGTAGCTATTAAAATATTACAAATGTATATCTAGCAGAGGCCAAAAAGAGTGTAACCATGATGATATTGATAGGAATTGTCCTTAAATCCTGCTCTCTCATGGTAACCCTGAAAGTGGGATGAATATTTTGAATCTAATTCACTTAGAGTACCACGCACTCCTTCGAATTCTCTGAGCCGGAACCGGTCCACTAACATCCCATCCACATAGCCCAAACTAAGTAAATCCCTCCCTGGCAATAGTTCGGCAGCTATAGAGGACTATCCGTTAGTGCATCTCTATGGTATATTAAGGGATAGACCTCCATAGATGCAGTACTAAAAGGCCTCTTCATGTTGGCTTTGGCCCCATGAACGCCTCAAAGGACCGGGTCCCCATGGACCCGTGGCTGAAAAACGTACAGACATTATTATTATTAAATAATATATATTTATTTACCGAATTAAGAATGATGCTTTACATGTTACGTAAATATTAATAATGTAATGGTTATTAAACCTCTATTGCTAGGTAACCGTAAAGTTACAATTAACCACTATAAGGAATAAAGTAATAAAACATACAGGGCACAGGGCCACGGATTACATCACGGAGTACATAAGTACAGTGTACAAAGTAGTATCAAGTATGGTAGAGTCTAGACATATTTAATATACTTATTAAACATCCAATGGACAAGTACAAAACTTTTTAGGGTTTCGTAGCCAAATGGCAAAAAACGGAACCCTTATAGATTCGTCATGTCTGTCTGGCGTATGTCACAGCCACTTTTTTTCGAAACTATAAAAACTATACTGTTGGTAAGTAGATGTATTCTTTGAACCGCATTAAGATTTTTACAAAAAAACAAAAACAACAAATTTTTTAAATACTTAGAAATGAAACTCAAATTTTTTTTTTTCATCAAACCCATACGTGTGGGTATCTATGGATAGGTCTTCAAAAATGATATTGACGTTTCGCATATCAAATATATGATGTACATTACCATGCAAACTTCCACTGAAAATTGGTTTGAACGAGATCTAGTAAGTAGTTTTTTTTTAAATACGAGTACGTCTTATATCGTAAAATGTTACTTGCTGCTACGGAACACTTCATGGGCGAGTCCGACTCGCACTTGACCACTTTTTTAACATAGACGTACTGTGGGGACTCTATTTGTAAAAGTATGTCAATGATATAATAAAAACTTGAAGAATGATCATACAAGTTTTTAATTTCTATGGCAAATTTTAAATGGCATCACATTGATTATTACTTTTGTAGTTATTTGACATTTTGTAATTGATTTCATAGAAAAATACCTTTAAATCTAATGAGAATAAAGATGATAACTGCTTGATAAATATATGATAAAAATTCACTGAAGTGCGAATTCGTGAGGTGACTGACGCATTGGGTCAATGTGTCACATAGGTCAAAGTTCCCCCACGTACTCGTAATATGACATAACATTTAAATTTTGTCTGTTTTCTCTTGCAGGCATTGTTTACTAAAACGTTTTAAAAAGTCTATTGTGTTGCCTGTAGAACACTTGACCCGTTGATAGATATGAACGAGCCATGTCATTCGTAAACAAATTCTTTTTTAAGTTAAAATTATTTCAATCGGTACGAGTAAGTACTTCATTTTGGAAATCCTTAGGAAGGCCTATGTCCGGAAGTGGATTATCTATGAAAATGATGATGAGTACGTAAAATATTTATAGAATACATTATAAATGAAAATGTATACTGTTATATGAGATACATAGTGAAACATAAGTCTTTTGTGTCAAAATTTGGACATTGATCTCTTAAACTTGTAACAATTGGCTTACATAAGTTGATAAACAGTCATAAATCTCACTTAGATTAATCTCGTGATTGTGTTATCTTAATTTCTAGATATTTTTAATATACCGTATTTCTTTTACGCTGGTTTTCTGACGTAGAGTATATTAGAAAACGATAATAAATAGAATATTCCAGCTGGTTCTCTGTCAGCAGAGGTGGATATTAACATCTATATATTTAACGGGTTAGGCAACGCGTTCTACGAACCAAAAGTTTAGGAGAAGCATTTCTTTTGTTAAATTATTTTGTGCTATTGTCACAGAAGAGTATCCATTGTTGGGAAAAGGTCGATCCCATCTTCGAAGATCTATCGTATTTTAGTATATTTAAAATCATCGGTCGGGTAACTTTTAAAAAAATTAAATATATGAAAGCATTTTTCAACTGGCCGGACAAAAATTAGAATAACTTTCTTTCGGGGATTTTAAACAAAATTCTGAAAAAACCATATCTGAAGATTGAATTGAGCTACAAAATAAGCTCATTGGGTAGATGATCGGATGATATGTGGGCTGCGGAGGTTCCAAAAGATGGGAGTGGTTTGTAGTTCTGCCGCGTTGAGACAGTATCTATGTATGTAGCGCATTGTGTTATTTATTTATTTCATGTATGTACTCTGATAGTTGCGTGGAGCGTGAAATCTGTAATTTTTTTGGAGTAGGTATGGGATTTTAGTCACATCTCATATATCATACTGGAATAGGTAGATTACTTTAAAAAGACTTAAAATAAACTATATAAGTCTAAAAACCAAAAATATGTAACTATATTCTTATTCTTCTTATTTAAGACCTTAGTGGTTCTTGTCTGTAAAGTATGCACCAAACATTTTGTATCTAGCCTTTCTGTGTTGTTACTATGTATTCATAAAATAAGTATAAAAAGGCTCTTATGCACGCAAAAAACTCAGATCTATTGCAAATGATATGTATATGTACTAGTACCTATTCCAAGTATTATTAAGTTATAAAATTTAAATCATACTATTGCGATTCTTTACGAGTACAAGTCGTGATAATATTTATCACCGTTGATAATATAATAATTTGTACTAAACGTTTAGCATCGCCACACCCAAAGCTTTATATAATAATCCGAAGGAAAGTGATACATTTCTCGGATTTAATCTAGACGGGTCACGTTTGCAATCATGATGTCTGATAAATGACTGTTAATTTGTGAGCGGTGGTTGGAACTGAAACAATTGCTACTACAACTGTTACGTTGCTTTGCTACAAGAGGAACGTAGTAAGAATAAAACATTTTTATGAAATAAAAATTGACATTATTTAACGACCAACCCTAAGCACTAAGTTGGTATCGTAAGCAAAACAGAGACGTTGTATGTTTACTATTCTGTTTTTTGTATCTGTTTCTCCCTTGTATACAGTCATCATCATCATCATCCGAGCATATTCTCGGTTGCATCCTCAGCGGTAACGCTCTAGGTGATTTAACAAAGTTACTGGTTTTTACACAGAGCGACTGCCGTCTGACCTCCGCAACCTAAACGGTAGACCAGAACCACTTGTTTACAAACAAACAAACGTTTACAACACACCCAGAACAGCAGACATGATATAACTATTTGTCTGCGCTGGGAAAGTATCATATCCAGGTGACGGACTACCATGGTAACAAATATAAGTACATTTTATTATGTATATTACGTTATGTACGTTACATATATAAGTACGTTTGTACATTAACTTTTGGTCTAAGAAACTATTTCGGTAGTTAGACTATAAGTTTTAAATCTAAACATCTTGTTGACTTAGATGCATGCAAGTTAAACTTTCTAGAAATTACCAGTCTAACAGATATTCCCATTGTTTCAGGTATGCAGTAAGAGGCCGGCGATATCAGTATGAAATGGGAGTGGTTTATTTGAAGGTATTCGCATGCCGATGCAGAATGTCGAGATATGTTGCAATTGCAATAGACAACCACGACTTCCAAATATACAGGGTGGAACAAAATATAATGAAACTATTTTAAGGATGAATTCAGTCCATGATATTGAACAACTTTCCCCAAAGAACATATATCGAAATATGAAAAATAATTTTTGGCCTCCCATACCAGTTCACCGATCAGCTGATCCGAGTTTGTATAGAAAGCCAAAACATCTTTTTCATATTTCGATATATTTTCCTTGGGGAAAGTTGTTCAATATCATGGAATGAATTCACCCTTAAAATAAATTCAGTATATTTTGTTGGACGTTATATTTGTAGTTCAAAATATAAATGCAATACCAATAAAGAGAAAATAGCCGATTAAGGCCGTATCTGAATTTTCCGGGGTCCAGTGCTGCTCCCATTTAAAATAAATCATTTTAAAGAAAACGGAGACATCATTAAAAATTTTGCTACTATCAAATCCTAGATAACTCTTCAAAGTATTTTATGAACTACTGTTTACAGTTGAAAGTGAGAACATTAAGCTTTACTACGCACATTTGCGAAAAACGGCCACTTTTGGCAAATGTGCGTAAAATTCATTATAAACTACTAGTATTCATAAAATACTTTGAAGGGTTATCTAGGACTTGGTAGTAGCAAAATTTTAAATAATGTCTCCGTTTTCTTAGAAATGATTTATTTTAAATGGGGGCAGCACTGGACCCCGGAAAATTCAGGTACGGCCTTAAAGTTCACATTTCAAATCTATTTGTTAATCATCATCATCTTCCTCGCCTTCTCCCTATTTGGGGTCGGCTCTGTACATTTTTTATCATTTAGCATATTATTCTCTCTCTTCTTCATGTTACGCTTCACGCCTTTTTATAATTGAAAAATTCGATATCTGTCATTTGATTTAAATCGTTAATTTTTGATTTTTTTTTCTAACAAAAACAACAGCGCAAAATCTCTTTGGTTGAACAAGAAGAAAGCTAGCTTAAAAATCTTTAAAAATATATTGAAAATAGCTAAAACGTATAAGTATAAAAATGTACAAGTGTATTTCATTCGGTTTAATAATAAGAAAAAAAAAACGTTTGATAAGTAGTTCTATCGTTTTAAGTAGTTGCTAAACGAGTCGAAATCTGTCAATTAGATCACGACTTTGTACAGCAAACAAATACAATTTCGCTTTCTATTTATTTTGTACAAACAAAACTATCAAACAATAGTTTTGGTTTATGTTGTCGGCAGTAAGGCTTATCTCTTTATAAGAAGCAGCAAGTCATAGACTGTAGCGACACGGGTGACAGTCGTTAAGTTGTGCCAGATTCCTTTAAGGCTGGGCCTGAGTCTGATGTGGATAATCTAAGTTTTGCTCCCGCTTCCACGCACACAAATTTACTCTTGCCGAAGCGAGACAGCGAGACCATGCGGGGTGAAAATATCACGGTAGGTCAAAAAGGCCGGTTTTAGTTTTGGGGGTTTTTCGTTTTACAAAGAATAATATCTCCAAGTACCTCGGTTGCCTGGAAGAGATTGCAGCTGCGATAAGGCCGCCTTTTGACATCTGTTTTCTAATAAATAATCTATTACTCTGTATCATTATGTTTTGTGCAATAAAGATCTTAACTAACTAACTAACTAACAGTTATTTAAAAAATAAGACATATGATCCCTGCCTTATGTTTCCAATTTTAAAAGGGCTAATTTATTGTATTTCTTGAATACTTTCCGTTTTAGTATAATTCTGAGGTCATTTGGAGTCAATTTTGCAATTTTATTCTATCGAGAAAATTTTAAGCAATCGTGTTTTCGAAACATATTATGTATAGAGAGTTAGTCCTAAACTTTGCTGTGTTTTTATTTCAAAGTGAGTACTTCGTTAATATTTAAGATCGCTCTAAATACTATCAGGGTCATACGGGCTCTAAAGCAGCTAATAAAAAATTACACTAATTTTGACCATTTCCTTACCTATACACGAAAAATATTTAAATTACCAAGAATATTTAACAACTGGCGATGCTACCAGCAACTCATTATTATTATGATTCCGTTTTTCCATCTTAACGCCCACGTTCACGCTAAAAGTGGCCTTTAGTAAGACCCTTACGGCCCTGGGCTCTGTCGACTTAGAGCCGCAAAATCCAAGATGCTCTGTCTGCCCCATTAGGGATAAAGACGTGATTGTGTATGTATAGAAAGAAATATTGGATTGCAAAGCAAACTAGTTGGGTTGCTAGCCAAATCGCCTATTAACATGATTCTCATTCTCTCGATCGATTTTCTACGATTATCATAAAACTTATAACTTGTGCCATACAAAATAACCATAGTTTGGTCCAACAGTCATTCGGTTGCAAAAGTCACGACCACAGTCTATACTGAATATACGTTGATCGGGATTACAAGTGGTCGCGCCCACTTGTCCCGGAATGCTTGCGAAACTATTGTCATATGCAAGGTGGTCATTTGATAGTACTGTGAGTCAGCTTGCGATTTTGGGTGGGATATGAATAAACGTTATAGTAATTTATTAACTGATTTATATTTTATTATTATTTTACAAATACGGGACGGACTGATAGTAAACTATGTGAAGGACTCTATAATGGAATCAACTGCTGATATTCTGCGTCAATTACGCCCACGTTTTTGATTGTCCGTCTGTATCAAGTCTGTATGTACCATTATGTTAAACTGTCCATTCATAAAGATCTATTGTTGTGAACAAATGTGGTGATATGGTGCGGACAGTTTAGTTCCTGCTTCTATGCTTATTGTATTGAATAAACAGACGGCGTACAGCTGTTATAGAGATTAATTCAAGGTATTCAGCATACTGGCGTGGGTTTTATAAGAAAAACTTTGTAAATAATATACGTAGTAAAACCATACCAAGATATTTTTAGTGGTTTAGAAGGTTTACTCGTCCACGCTTAGCAAAGTTAGGATAAACTGGCAAACTCAGATTAAAGAGCTGGCAAACCTCAGATTAAAGAACTGGCAAACGTCAGATTAAAAAAGGTCCTGGCAAACTAACAACACACGCGTTTTTGATATTTATAGAGTCTGGGCAACAAAAGCTGTTCGTAAAAAAACCTCAGCAACTTATATAAAAAAATATTTTTTTTTTATTTCATTTGAATTCACATTTGAATAATATATTTTTTTAATTTAATAATTTGTAACTTTTATTATATAATATTATAAATGAGAAATTACATAACAAATTTAATTCTGTATAATATATATTTTTAATTTAGTAAATTGTAAATTTTATCATACAATATTATAAATGTGTAATATAAAAATAAAAAAAATTTATACCATAAAAACTGAAAAGTTTAAATCTGTGTATATAGAGTAAAAAAAATTACATCTTTTCAGTTTGCCGCAGTTTTTTTAAGCACAGCTTTCGTTGGTCAGACGTTACGCAATTATTTTCTAGGTAAAACAATACTTACCTACAATTTTTTTTTGTTTGATATTGCGCATGTTATTTAGGTATACTTGTGTCCGATTTTTGACCTATTGGTGTGATTATAAAGAGACGATCGTTAAAGACGATAGTTGTAAAATATTATTGCGCAAGTAGGGTTTAGTTAATTTCTTACTAGTATGGTATGGTACCTATGTTTCAAAAGTATGAAGTAAGTACTTCTAATCGGCATTTCCTGCGATATTGTTACACCTGATGTACACACATCATAATTATCTGCCGTCTCGCGGAACAAATTGCGCCTCCGAAGGCTATCCCGCTACGTTACAACACGTCACAATTTCCCATACAGTTGCCAAATGACCAATGAACCATTATTTTAAGGGCGATTACCACATCATATTTTTCTTTTTATTGACCCAGCGAGAAAAGCGTCTCAGTTTCAAAATTGGAATTCAAAATAATTTTGTCTGTCTATCTGTTCTATAGGTCGCTAAACCAATTCTCATAAAATTTTGTGAACAAATTCAAATTTTATCAAATGACATGTAAAGTGATTACATACATGTAATTGATTGCCATATTAATTTAATATAATGCCACCCAATTTAATATATATCATTTAAAGTTTACATATATATTTTGTCACGCTATGACTAGTGTCGAGCACAGTTATAATATACTATAGGTACTTTAAAGGTATATAATTGACAATCACTAGCAAATTATATTTATTACCCCGTTTGCCTTGTACTGCACGCAATTCCGTTTTATCAAGACTAAATCAAGATTAAATGGCTTTAATAGATAGATTAAAATGTTTATATATATAGAAAATACTAGCCGAAAAAGAAAATTCCGGCACTGGCACTGGCACCCCGAAGCAAGCGGGACTGCGCTTAGAAGGGACGTTTCTTTATTACTAGGTAGCCAGGTACGAAGTAAGTTTTTTTCCGAACCTAAAAATGTACAAAAAAACACAATAACATGTTATGCTGTAGTTAATATTATGAAGTACATACATTACAAGAGAATATTAATTGAATAATAAATTGCCAATCACCAGTTTCATTTCCCAATACCCACCTCAAGCTATTCGCTTGTTGTATAGGTACATACTGAAATGTGTGTCTAATTGTGAGCAAAACGTGACTTTTGTAACTTGCCCTTTCCATATACAATGAATTAGGCTACGCTCTTAGATCTAGTCTGATTTTGAGCCATGAGTCATTGATGATAATGTGAACGATCTAAGCTCGATCTAGGAGATAAGTAACGTTATCGATAATTGGACATTATCTTAGGCATGCTCCATGCTTGTGATTTACTGATGTCTTAGTTCATTGATAAACTATTCCCAACTGAAATCCAATTTGTAAGTGTAGGTATAAAACAAGGTATATTCTCTAATCGATCAAATCTTAGCTGTGTGATTCCCAGCAGAGTAGAATAGGACCACTCCAAGTCTTCCCGTGGATGTCGTACAAGGTGATTTAGATAAAAGCTAAACAAAGCTTATAAACATCATTAGACCTCTCCAACCCGTCTGGCCAGCGTGGAGAGTTTAAGCCAAATCCTCTGGCTACTCTGGCCAAGTATGGCTCTGATAGTATAGAGAGGGTTGTACTCCTGCAGTGGAGTCTAAAAAAGACCTGATAATGATTCTCTAATCATAGCAAATAATGTTTGAACAAATAAATAAACACTTGTTTTTGTGTTTTACAGATACTTAACTTAATAAAATATATGTTTTCACACTTTTACAAGCAGTAAAATTAATTAACTATGTAAATGTTTCAACGGATATGTAAACAACATGTTTAAGTCGGTTATTTTATTTTTATCCGCAGTAAAGTGCTTTACGTTGCACAACTTGCACAGGACAAGGCATTTTTAAAACAAAATTGCTTTATTACTGCTAAAGGTTAGCCTTTACATTTGGCGTAAATATACGAGCAGGAGACACTTGCCATAAAAATTTATCACCTATGCCACTAGCGGAAATGTTACCAGGTACGAGTAAGGTCATCAGTGCGAATTAAAAAGGGCAAATAATGAATTATACGGACGTTTGGTATATTTATAAAATCACTTTTTTTTCTTGGTTACAACTAACGTGAAACATAGACATAATTAATATGCGATAAACGGATAAATCACGTAAAAAGTCAGGAACCTTCGCAGTGAGGAAGGCCTCCGGATAAAGTCGAAACGTGTTAGTCAGTGGCTGACTTTTTTACGTGAATTACCCATATGTCGCATATTAATAACACATTTATTTCTTTACACAACATTTTATATTTTCTAACGTTTATTAATTTAGGTCACATACACAAGCAATGGATCTATAAGAGGAGCGGGGCTCACGCTGTCTTAAATTCAGATGCTACATCAAACCCATGTGTACCTGATTTAAATTTTTTTTAAAGCTATACTTATAGTGGTGGCTAGGTGGGTATTTCCTGAAAGACATTTTAGCTTTAGTGAAAAGGTCACCTTTTCTATTCCTCTACCATTTTCTTTTTTAAAAAACTGATGTCTTGTCTGTAATCACTGTTATATTATTTAAATTGTCTGTTGTGTTACAATACAATTTAGATTGGTCAATACAAAATAGGCAATCACAGTCTGGCCAGTGTAAACTTGCCTCACGTAGAATATGTTTTGTGTGAACTTCAATAAATTATTATTTTTGTAAAGCTACACTAGCCAACACTCAAAGTTGTGAATTATCTAAAGAATCATTTTCAAGACTGTAAAAATAACACAACCATTATACAACGTGTTATTGAAATAACGCAAAATCTCTCAAATGGTACCTCAACCCATGAAACTAAACAACTTTTGTTCTACAACTTTCACAAAACCCAAAAAATATATATATAACACTAGCTGCATCATAAACTAACACACAAACAAACAAATCTTTTCTCTTTATAATATTATTACAGATTAGGCGCCATCTGAGATTTTTTATGATCACAAAAAGATTCTTCGGTAATAGGCATGACCTCAAGTAGGTCAGATATGGGACGATGACCTAGCCGCCAACCTTTAAGTCCGAATTCACAGGTCATGGTCGAACAAAATTTCTGGTTTTCGCTTTCAAATGTTACGGGTGTTTTTTACACATCTATAAAACAATTACTGCTATTTTGGTAGCTATTATGATTATATTGCGTTGTTTTTGTTGCTTGTTTAGTTTACACGTATGCGATAATGGTTTTCGAAGTGTATATTTGACATGATGCGAGTTTATTGTTAGATTAAACTCTATAGCTTGCTAAATTCATTCATTCATTACGCCTGTTTCCCACAAGGGTAGGCAGAGACTATGGACCTCCACTTAATACGATCCTGTCAGACCTCTTTCGCTTCACTTATACTAATCACTCTCTTTATGCATATTTGCAAGGTTACTTCTGACCTCTCCTTTTTAGGGTTCCGTGACCAAAGGGACCCTTCGACCCTACCTACGGGACCCTATTACTGAGACTCTGCTGTATGTCTGTTTGTCACAGGGATCTCTCTCTCTGTCTCTTGAACTGTAATAGCTAGACACTTGAAGTTTTTACCGATAATGTATTACTGTAGCCGCTATAACAATAGCTATAAAAATAAGGAAAAATAAAAATTAAAGGGGGTCGTCATACAAAAAATGTGTTTTTTCAGCGTTTTTACCTTCTTTTCCTATCTTTATAATGGCATTGACTAGATACTTGAAATTTTCACTGATTATGTATTACTATGGCCGCTATGATAACAAATACTAAAAATAAGATAAAGTTAAAAATTAAAGGGGGTCGTCACACAAAAAACGTGTTTTTTGCAGCGTTTTTAAGTCGATGTTTATAATGGCATTAACTACAATACCTACTTAAAATTTTCACCGATTTTATGTATTACTATGGCCGCTATAACAAAAAATATTAAAAATAAGATAAAGGTAAAATTAAAGGGGGTCATCATACAAGAAACGTGTTTTGCAGCGTTTTAAAACATTCTCCGGAGGTACGGAGCCCTCCATGTACGAGTCTGACTTGCATTTGCCCGATTTATTTAAGAATGTCTGCTATTTAAGAGCTTGCTAAAGTTAAAGTTTTAGGCTAATAACATAGTGTTATTATTGCTAGATATACATACATATATTATTTATTTATTTATTAAATCTTTATTGACCACAATGGTACAAAAGGTGGACTTAATGCTAATTCATTCTCTACCAGTCAGCCTATAGGAAAAACAGAAAAATTTAAATTAGCGATAGGCGCTTAAAGATAAGTATGTATTTCTACACACACTGTACACATATCTACATACATACATAAATACATAATATAAAATACAAAACAATAAATGATAATGATTAGTTCTGCTGAAACAAATTGGCATAAAGGTGCGTCTGGACGTTGCTCTTAAATAGGAACCTATTTGAGATACTTTTATATTATGGCCCTAGGTTTTTTGGCATTAAACTCTGTCTAATTTTTAAGGGATAAAGATTTGATTATTAGGAATGTATACACTTGCCGTGCCATGATTATATAGAAAAAAGCAAGAAACAAGCATGCAAAAAACAACAAACAAGCATGAAAAACAACAAACAAGCATGAAAAAAAGGCAAACATGTTGTTTTCAATTTGTCTTGGGTCTTTGTACCTATATACAGGGTCTAACAAAATATACTGAAACTATTTTGAGGGCGAATTCATTCCATGATACTGAACAACTTTCCCCAAGGAACAATGTCAAGAAATGAAAAATATTTTTAGCATCCATTCCCATACATGTCGTCCGATCAGCTGATCCGAATTGGTTGTTGTTGTGTTCAGTATCATGGACTGAATTTACCTTTATAATAGTTTAGGTATATTTTGTTGGACGTTATATATAATTCTAAACTTACTTATGGCTCAATCTGGATAATTTTCCTTATCTATGTATTGAATGATTTATTCCATTTAAGGCCGTACCTAAATTTTCCGGGGTCCAGTGCTGCCCCCATTTTAAATAAATAATTTCAAAGAAAACGGAAACACCATTAAACATTTTGCTACTACCAAGTCCTAGATAACCCTTCAAAGTATTTTATGAGCTACTGTTTACAGTTTCTAATGAGAACGTTAAGCTTTACTACGCACATTAGCCAAAAGTTGCCGTTTTTCGCAAATGTGCGTAGTAAAGCTTAACTTTCTCACTTTAAACTGTAAACAGTAGTTCATAAAATACTTCGAAGGGTTACCTAGGACTTGGTAGTAGCAAAATTTTAAATGATGTCTCCGTTTTCTTTGCAATGATTTATTTTAAATGGGGGCAGCACTGTACCCCGGAAAATTCAGGTACGGCCTTAAAGCGTAAATTTCCATTAAGGCAAAGTTGCGTCACAAGTAATAAGAGGAAGTTGTTATTTAGAATCTGAATTTAATTCTGTTTATATGACATTAGTCTAATAGGTTATTGAAGTACGAATTAATAACCATTAAAAAGACAATTCCAAGAAACATTTTGCCGATTTATTGCTTTTAACAAAGGTACAATTACACCTAGATAGATATCTGTGTGGTTTATAAATGTCAAGGCTATCAACCCGCAAGTGCTCTATAATACTTGCTCTATATAATAAAGTTTGTTATCTAAGAAGGTGTTAGGTCCACTCAATCATTATTTTTTGCGAAACCAGTGTCCGGTGTAGTTTTGCTTTTTGTTCTTATTTATTTGTTACTGATTTTATTTTTTTATTTGTCGAAACCGTTGGAAGACTAGATTTTCTACATTCCTTACATTTTTGATACAACCTATTTTAAGACATATTTATTTTTAGATTTTAAAGTTACCTGTACCTACTATTGGCGTCTATTTGGAAATTTTTAAATCCTTATTAAACTGTTAGTTTTACTGCCCCTACTCTACAAATTGTAAATTAATATAGCTAAAAGACAGTTTCATACGTACATCCCTCGGGTATGTACAGATTATTAAATATTAAGAACAATATTTAAGCTGTTTATTTAATTCTTCTTCTTCGTCATGTCAATCATACCTACGTGTTAAATTAAATTTCTTCCGACCAGGAAAGAGCAACAGCTACAACATTAGTCTATGCGCCAAATCGATTCCGTCATTGAACATCGTATATAATAAAGTTCATCAAAAATAATATTTTAACAAAGTGTTTAATTAAATAAAAGTTTGTTATTGTTTTTCATTACAAGTTTCCTTCGATTAACAATTTAACTAGATAACGTGTTACCTACAAAATCAAAGCAAAATTATGTCCTCTTGAATATCAAATAATATTCACTGTGAAGTCAACCTTATTAAACTACATATAAAGAGTTTATTTTCCTTGACTGAACTAAATAAAATAAGAGCTCACCGTCAGGAGTCCGCTCTTATTTGACGAGCCGTAATTTCTGCGCCGATCCGATATCTAGTTGTGTTGTTGATCGAAGTAAGTTTCCAAGATATTAATTTTCATAAAATTGAACACAAGTAATGTACTCGTATTAACGAAACTCGAACGATTTTTGTAAGAAATAATAGCGCTGTACTTTCATAA
Organism: Acrobasis repandana; assembly: GCA_963576875.1. NCBI lineage: Eukaryota > Metazoa > Arthropoda > Insecta > Lepidoptera > Pyralidae > Acrobasis > Acrobasis repandana. Next base: position 19,466,136 of record OY756215.1, read on the forward strand.
GCGACCTTGTACATTTACTATTATTTAAATGTGACAAGTTGCAGGCATATTTTAAAGTCGTGTAAAGGAAAAAAGAGAAAAGCTATTATGTTGCCGAGGTCACTGACTGTGAACAAATATTGACAGTTGTTTATGTAAAACGAACCTTGCGCACTGGCAATAACTAGTTTATTAACAAATTCATTATTGCTCAATAAAAGAAAGATGAGAAAAGGCTTTATATATTAGCCATTATAAAAAAAAAATATAAGTACGAGTATATATTTTTTTTTATATTATTATTTTATATTTTTATTTATTTATTGAAAATAAATAAATAATTATTCTTAAAATTAATAAGTTATTTATTATTTTATTTTATTTAATATAGACGAGCAGCTAGGAGCTGATATAAATAGTCATATGTATTTGGAACATGATTCATAGTTTTGCCCTAACTCTCGATCGGCTTTTACGATCCGTGCGGAAGAGAAGCAGCTGGTACATATAAGTTTTTTTTCTCCCAGACGTACAATACACATAGTACAATAGTAGCAACGTTATCGTGGCACATTATTATATGTATATTGTAAGTTATGCGATCTGCGCTTTGATAATCATGGACAATTATCTGACGGACATTATTTCAAAAGGAACTAGAAGATAACTATAATAATAAGTTAGCAAAAACAGTATTTTTCACGGTCGTGTAAAACTTTCCTAATGCTGTTTAAAGTTAGTTTCAAAATGGTAACATCATACTCGCCTGTTTATAATTCAGTGTTACATTTAATTAAATTCAATGTACCTATGTTTACGATATGTTTAAAATTTTCACTCAAAAGCCGACGCAGCTTTATTACGCATAACTGCACCTCTTGGTAGCGATCCCCCCAGCGCCAGAGTAGACTTGTGGCAAAAAAAGTTTCCCAGCAGCTTTCCCATAAGTGAAAAGCTTCCACCAGGCCACAATCTACCCTGGCGCACTTGGAAGTCGCTAAATAGACTCCGGGGAGGCGTCGATAGATGTCAGGAGCTAAAGAAGAAGTGGAAATATTCTCACGACGACAAATGTGCCTGTGGATGCATCCAGTCCATGGAACATCTGCTGTCATGCCCCACGTCCAACGCATCTCGTTCTAGAGACGATCTAATGGAGGCGAACCAAAAGGCTACAGATGTGGCGAACTTTTGGACCAAAACACTTTAGATCCATTCCCATTGACACGATAGAAGAAGAAGAAGATATGTTTTATATATTATTATATATTAATAATAGGATTATATAATTAATCATGAATGCTTCGCCTTAATAGATTTTCTACTTCACCAAGACGTTTTCTAAAAATAATTAAATTCATTAAAATACTATACCAGAGGGAAAGATCTCCATACAAAAAAAATCTATACCATTTTTAAATTTCAATTTGAAATGTCTAATGATTTTTAACATCAATCACAATAACGTCTACCACCATTATTTATAATTTAACTCGAATCATTTCAAATAGACGCCTCGAGACATTACGAAAGTAAACCTTGATTAACATCTCTATTTTAGGAATTTATTCACACATAAATCGACGGCTAATTTAGTAGTTCACGACTCGGACTCGTACATTAAGGGTTCTGTATCTCCGTACAATATTTTGAAACGCTGAAAAAAACAAGTTTCTTGTATGACGACCCCTTTTAATTTTGACTTTATATTATTTTTAGTATTTGTTGTTATAGCGGCCACAATAATACATAGTCGGTAAAAAAATTAAATGTTAGAAAAACGGTTCAAAAGGTAGAGCCCTGAGGCAGACAGACGGACAGATAGCTCTCTAGCTAGAGTCTCAGTAATAGAGTCCCGTTGGCACCTTTTTGGGAACGGAACCCTAAAATGCTCGAATATACTTGTGATATACTTTTATTAAGAACAAAACTATTTCTAAAAACGTGCATAATGCCATGCATAGATAGATGGCCTACTATAAAAAAAAAAACGGGAACAGAAATTGTGATGAATTTATTGCGATTCAAATGGATACTTGTAATTTGCACGAGAGAAGAAACAGCTAGGTACTCTTATGTTTTTTTTTTGTATGCGCATATCTCTTGGAAGATATGTTATCTAGATATGAGAATACAGCAACAAAATTATCTCTGTGAAAACACTTTATTCCCAAGTTTTAAGTTGCTCTATGTGAGATTAACCTTAACGCCACAAACGCAATTGATTCTTTCTTAACGAGTGTTAAACACAGCAATTGTAAGTAATCCGGGGTAACCCATACACGATTACGCCTTGGGGCTGTCTTACTTCACCAGCTAATGGCAAATGTTGCAACTGAGTACCTACAAAGGAGATTTTAATTGTATACTCGTAACGCATTTGTTTTGTTGAGTAGCTCAATGGCTCAGCTGTTCGCGTGAATAACCTGAGTAAAGCATACATGCAATGATTGGAAGGTTTTTTACTAGTTCTACCCGAATTTGTACCATGGAACTACTACCACAGAATACATAAGAGTACAAACTACTACTATGAAAATCTATTGGTGGAAATAATGCGACTAGTACCAAATTCCACGGAAGATCAGTATTGCTGACTGCAATGAACAACGTATGCTGAGTGGAATATATTTTCAGTGATTACCTATGTACGCTTGTATATAAATATAATATAGTCATGTTAAATATTTATTTTAATTAATATATGATAATCTGTTGTGTAATTTGTATAAAATTTCAATTTCAAATGTTAAACTCAGTAGTTCTATTGCAGGTATAGTAATTCATTCATCATTCGCCAAGAAATGAAAGATTGTTAAAAGAATGGTAGTCAGAGGTTCTGGTGGTTCAAGAACAAGATGCAACCGGGAACGCGTTCAGTAGAAGAAGAATCAAAGATAAAAAAAATCCAATTTCAGATCTAAAAAATCGTTAACTTTTGAGACTAAGTATTTGGCATTATGCGCACAAATAAATTATGTATGCAAATTGTGTTACGATAGCAATAAAAAGTTCACAAACGCCTACATTCTGACTACAAATAGAATGTTAATTTAATTAACAGCTACTGTACCAGTTCACGCGACATATTGTAAAAAAGACGATGTGTTTATCACTTTGCTACACGAAAAAAAACTTAAAGGTTCAAATGTGGAAGGATCTTGTACGTAATGTGCCAGCTGTTCCTCATCCCGCGCAGATCGTTAAAAGCCGATCGAGGGAATGGGTGAGAATCTGAATTATTTCTATGGGCGATATGGCTAGCAAGCCAAATTTTGATTTTCTTTTCCAACACTCACGCCTTAAAAAAGGGCTTTAGGTTTGACGCCCTAGGGCCATCCATCTCTGTTATGATAAAGACGTGATAATTTATCTGTATTATTCCTAATCCTAAAAACGAGGCTTCCACAGATGTGGAGTCCTTGTCCTCGCAGAAGCTGATTCAGGAACTATGTAAGTACAAAAATAAGGATTCTATGTTTGGCCATGTTCATAGAATGCCTAGCTAGCCATAGCTATGTTCACTTAAGTTCAAATTTTTAAACGTTTACAAGGGCTTTTCGAGACCTTTGACTAACTATAATCATGGGTCTGTCAAAATCAAAAAGGGGGTGCTATATTAGCTCAAAAGGATTAAGATCGAGACTATCAAAATTAATTAGATCGCTTGTCGTAGCATTTGAAGCGTGAGCCCACGCGACTGTTATTGTTATTAATGAATTTATTGTGAGTGAGAGGTCCAACGCCGCTTTTGGTGTATCATTATCTACAGTGTACGAGGCAACCACGAATGGGCAGTTTGGCGAAGTGATATAGGTTGTAGATACAAATTACTAAAGGCCAACGATCAAAAAGGGCACGCTTGCACGATTTCGACGTATTGTTTGCATGCTGCAATATTTTTTAGTTATTGTCTTAAGTAACAACAGAATAATTGTTAACTTAATTATTATAGGCCGTGAAAGGTCGTTAAGATGCTAAAAGTTCTTGAAGGTCTACTAATGATCTCGTTATTGAACAATTCTGTGAACTTTTATCGTCAATACGTTTAATGATGTTGCACAATTATATAGTTTCAACATTTGTAGTAACCTTTTGAGGATTTAAATTGTGCCCTCGATGTTTTTCAATTTAAAAGATATATTATAGGATTTTTTCTAAGAACAATAATTCTCTAGAATCGTAACTAATCCCGAAAAATCATTCCACGCGATATGTACCGCGGCGGGCGGGGCTTAAAATATGAACAGCGCGGCGCGACAGTTAGCCGTGACACTCGAGTCGTGTCGTGCGGTTGCGTCGCAAGAAGTTTCCTTTGAAAATATTGCTGTGTTTTTGCGATAATCGATTCATTAAAAATGCCGTCATGTGCCGTGAAGTGGTGTAGAAGCCATACATACATTGTATCATCAGCTGTGCTGGTTTAAAGTCCGAGGTGTCATTGCCCGCTTTTTCTCGTCCTGAAAATAATACGCATATCAGGTCACCTAATAAACCATAGACCATGCAAAATCGAGAATAAAAAGCCGAAACAGTTCAAACGATTTGGTTATAGTTTAAACGCCGTTGACGTCAACCATCTTTGGCAATGCATTTGAGCGAAACGTTTTACAATCGCCTGACGTCAACCCTCTTTGGAAATGCAGTTGCAGCAAGAGTTGCTTAGTCCTTTAATCGCCTTTTACGATCTTCACAGTAAGAGATGGAGTGGTCCTATTCTTAGCCAGAAACCACTCAGACATTAATTTTCATTTTGTTTTGACCATTCACTAATAATTGTAATACCCACCCAGTCATAAGTACTGTAGATAACAAATTATTATTATAAAAAAAATAATCCCATATACATATACTCTATACCATATATATATCTTATATATATAATTCTCGTGTCACAATGTTCGTTCCCGTACTCCTCCGAAACGGCTTGACCGATTCTCATGAAATTTTGTGAGCATATTGAGTAGCTGAGCATCTGAGAATCGGCCAACATTTATTTTTCATACCCGTAATTAACGCGGGCGAAGCCGCGGGCAAAAGCTAGTATATATATATACTCGTGTTACTTGGGGAAAGTTGTTCAGTATCATGGACTGAAATCACCCTTAAAATAGTTTCAGTACGTATATTTAATTAGACCCTATATTTTTTGGAAAATTACCTAGTTACACGGTCTATTTACAATTCTTACAAGCCAATACAATTTTTCTTTTTCGTTTTGAACTGGTTTTCATATATTAGTGAACTTGTAAAAAACATCTTAAAAGTAGCAATGTTGTTGTTGCTGAAACCAAAAGATTGTTTTAAAAATTTGTTTTCCGAAAGTACTTCGATGAAGTTGAAAAAGCTAGGCGTCCGTCTAATGAAAATAGAAATAAGAAAATTAAATTCTAAAATAGCAATACGAGTATCTTGCAAATGCTCATGTCTTGATACTTTATTACTCATTGCAACATTAGCATTGCGATTGAAGATATCATAAATCATTCGCATTCGAGTTCGCCTACTCGCGGTCCTAGGGGTTCATTCCTCTACTGTCCTGTCCAATTTACCTCCCACGTAACATGTCCTTATGATAAATTAAGGATGTAACAGATGAATCTCTCGAATTACCTCATCTTCTCTATCTATCTGATTTGAAGGATTAGTGGAAATATTATTTTATCTTCGACACAAAGGTAATGCGCTTGATTAGGGTAGACTTTGTGAAAAAGTGGAAAACTGACAAAACTATCATGATATAGGACGAAGAAATTGACATTTTTGCCAAAAAAGTTATCGGAAAATGACAGAAAGACTGGCAAAAGAAAGTGTTTGCTCGTTTTTATTAAAATAAATAAAAACAAAGTTCGCGCTTACTACTGTATTTGGCGGCTACCATGTAGTTGTGTGTCCTATTTTGCATTTTATGAGATCTTATGGGATTTTGTATAATTAGGATATATTTATGCTTCATGCGTGGGTTGTTACCAATGCAGCTACAAATCATACTAGCATATGCTACGAATAAGACATAATAATAACGAAAAAAAATATTCTTCTTCTTCGTCGAAGTGCATTCCTGGTTGCATCCTCAGCTGTGCTGCTTCGGAGCCCGGGGTGCGCTTTCCCGCTTTTTCTTCTTTAAATATAATATGCATGTCAATGGTCAACCAAGGATGCCAAAGACCTTGTGAAATAAAGAAAAAATAGCCGGAACACTTTAAATGATTTGGCTATAGTTTTACAACCGCCGCCTGCCTGACGTCAACCCTCTTTGGGAATGTATTTGTGCGAAAAGTTTTACAACCAGACGCCGCCCGACGTTAACCCTCCTTGGGAATGCAATTCTAGTACGAAATGTTTGTGCTTAGTCCTTTAGTCACCTCCTACGACATCCACAGGAAGAGATTGAGTGGTCCTATTCTAAACCGGAACCACACGGGTGTACGAAAAAAAATTGTTATTCTCTTAAAATTTCTAAACAGAAATCCATACTCTTAAAAGCTATAGCTCTTAAATATAGATGACGATTATGACAAATTTTCAAGACATTCCCGGTTTTTAAAAGATTCATTCTCGGTCTACAATATAGCATAATGACATTTTCATAACAATATAATGCCCTCAGGCATTTATGATCACACAACATTATGATCTGTATATAAAGATTACTGTAGCTATAAAACACTTAAAGCATGTCAATTTTATAGTATCTTTAATTTGTGTCGTTACTTGTTCACATTCCTGATTACTATCTCCCCTGCTGAGAAAACTTAATGTCCTGTTTATATTCCTCATTACAGGGAAGTTTTGGTCATATATTCGTTTTGATGTACAACCGATCGTTGTAATTTTGCTTGTGAGTCTTTATTCAATGTGCTTGGGAGTTGCCTTGTATTGGAGGTTGTCTGATTATGAGTAGGTACTTAGTTCTTTGAAAACTTTACAAGTTATCTTGAATATTTATTAATGTTCATATTATGTATTTTTCGGCTGGGACACACGTGTATATGTTGCATCATTAGCTGTGCTGCTTTGAGGCCTTTGAGCCTCTGGTGCGCTTTCCGGCTATTTCTAGCCCAAAGATGATATACACGGTAAAAGATAACATGGTCATGTAAATGAAGAATATTTTAAAACTACTATATTTTATTGTACTTAGGTATATACGCATACAATAATAAATTCAGAAAGAATTAATGCTGATTACATTTTTCAAGAAATTATGGTGATGAAATACGATTTTTTATTATTATTTTATGACGTCTAAACATTTTTCTTTATACGAATTAAATGAAATCTGATTCTGAATCTGTTTTCCAGATTAAATTTTCTGTAAGGCGAATTGCAAAATCATGTTAAAAAATTATTTACTAAAAAGGGATTATGCATCAATATTGTAAGTTTATTCAAAAAAGACTTTACACTCTTGCAAACCTTGTTAGGAATTTTAGTATTAACTTTATTATCTGCAGTTCCATGTTCAATTAAGGCTTCGATAAATATTTTTATTTTCCGAGCCTACACGAGGTTCTGAGAATTGGTAATTCTAGTGGGAGTAAATGCACTCAACATCGCTGTAGAATGCAAATAGGTATTGCAATAGCCAACAATACTCAGTATTTAGACGCCCACGGAGATCCTGTGCTTTTAAAACTTATTTTTTTTAAGATAACGAGAAATTTAAATGTGACTAATGAACCAACAGTGATAATGATATAATTACATTCATAAATGCATATAATATCAGGTCTTTATCCCTAATAGAGCAAACAAAGCATTGTGGCTCTTGCGGCTCTAAGCAGATATAGTCCAGGGCCGCAAAACTCAAAGGCCACTTTTAGCGTATAGGTGAGCGAAAATATAATAAACAGGCAAGTGCGAGTCGGACTCGTAAATGAAGGGTTTCGTACCACCGTACAATGTTTTAAAACGCTGAAGAAACACGTTTCTTGTATGACGACCCCCTCTAATTTTTAACTTTATTTTATTTTTAGTATTTGTTGTTATTGTGGTCATAGTAATACATAATTGGTGAAAATTTTAATTATCTAGTTAATGCCATTATAAAGATCAAGTTAAAAACGCTGAAAAAAACACGTTTCTTGTATGATGACCCCCTTTAATTTTTAACTATTTTATATTTTTAGTATTTTTTGTTATAGCCGCCACAGTAATACATAACCGGTAAAAATTTCAAGTGTCTAGCTATTACGGTTCAAGAGATAGAGCCCTGTGACTGACGGACAGACAGACAGACGGAAAGACGGACAGACGGACAGACAGCGGAGTCACAGTAATAGGGTCCCGTTTGCACCCTTTGGGTACGGAACCCTAAAAAGGAATCCAAATAGTTATCGCCTGTTAATATGATCCGCATTTTCACCCATTCCCTTAATCGGGTTCTACGATCTTTAGATTAGAAGAAAAGAAGAGTGATAACGACACTTCGTGTTTCTATTTGTGACCCCTTGTTGGGCAGACAGACGGTAGTAAAACTACAGTGAATTAAATAATTCGTTTTCATTCTATATATATTTCGTTCTTTTTATTTTCACTTTGTATGGTCTTCAGCATTGTTACCAATCGATGTTATTGCGCTGGGCTGGGTTCGTGAAAGAGAAAATGAAATGCTTTATAATATTTTGTGACTCCGTTTACTTTTCTTAGACAATAACTAGACATGACACAAAAACAAAATTAGAATTGGTTTAGAGAAAAACAATTTTAAATACAAAAAAAAAGAGTTGTATAAAAAGGAGTTCGCAACAAGCATTGTTACTCGTAAGTTAGCAATGACATGTATATTTTTCGGGTAGAAAATTTCAGAAAGCGCCCTCTACGGAGCGAAACGTGTTAAAAATATGAGATAGAGCTTTCGCCGTTCCTCTTTTCGAAGAAGTAATATTTATGCTTCTAAATAATTTAGTATTAAATTTTAAATTTATAGGAATTACCTATAGCAATTGTTATCTTTGTGATGTTGAGACGAGCTTAATTAAAAAAAAACATTTACTTTTTAAAATTCAATTGTTTTTTCATAACGTATAAATGTTTATTCATGTATTTAGAAAATATATCTGAGGGCATTGATCGAAAAATACTAGTCCAAGTTTAGTTACAACCGATGAGTCACTAAATAGGACAGGTTAACATGGCAGTCAGCCCATATTAGTAGATTGTTTAATAACGATAGCGTCAAGTCTGAATGTTTACATTTATGGCGAGATGGGTTCACAATATGCAATACTGTGCGTGTTTTTGAAAAATCACTTTTATTAAACTACTACAGTTTATTCTTCAAAAAATTTACATAAAAGTTTTTAGGATTTTGTACAGACACCCACAATAGCCAAAACACGTTGAGCTTTTTTGGCTCGATAGAAAAAATCACAAACATACCTCTAAATTTGCCTAAATTTGCCTTTATAATACAAATTACTATTTTATACAATCACCTAGCGGCTAGCAACCCATAACTATTTTGACTTCCTTTTTCCACCTTTACGCCACTGGCCTTTAGGTCTTGTGGCCCTAGGCTCTATCCCGTTAGGGATCAAGATGCGATAGTCCATCGCTATCTGTATAGTCATACAATTTAAAACTTTTTTTCCTTACATACAATCTTTAATCTGATAGTGTATTGACTAACACAACTCCAAAACAATTTGAAATACGATTCCCAGAATCAGTGATTAGCAATTCAATTTTGGCAATGTTAACCATTGTTCTAGTACTAAATCTACATCAGGATAGCCGTGAACACATTTCGACACGTCATATTGCGATATAAATAAATAGCTGAGCATTTCCCACAGAAACTATTATTATGGATCTCATGTCTGGTCCAGAATTACGGAATTACCGGCTATTAGCTAGACGTTTACCCACTCGTTCTTTTTTTACCTGACTGCCAAAGCAGGGTTATGCATTTCGCGCGTATCTTTTAGGTTTGATCATAGGTACATTTTTATTACCTCGTATCTTCTAAACGGCTGGATAGGTAGTTGATCTAATTAAAATGGCGGATTTTTGCGCTAAATCGTAAGTCGTAAAATTTTTTTTTGAACCGAACTTATTGAGTTGGGTATCAAAATAAAGGGAATTAAAAGGAGATTACAGCTGTATAAATTTTATTAGGAATAATAAATAATCAGTTCATTAAATTTTGCAAGCAGTCGTGTTTTTTCTTTATAATTACCTACTTGTTATATAGTTTCAACGTTAAGGGAATATTTGAAGATTTTTTTGGGGTATAAATGATGTGTAGGGGGTGTATTAATAAAGATGTTTGATGACTTTTTCTTAATAAATATACATACATTTTAATTGACTTTATAAAAAAACAAACTTAAAGCCGTTAAGCCTCCCGATGGCTTTGTCTACACCGTTAGGGGCAAAGACGTGATAATATGTGTAGATTGAATCAGTTTTTGCGCCAGCTCTCTCCATCTTCTTTATACGAGCAGATACTCCTCATCGACCAGACTAAATTTCTACTGTAGGATTACTTTAAAAGCGATACGCAAGACGTACGTTACTGCGTATCCGCCTTAAGTGTTAGGCCACATTGAGCGTAAATACATAATGATAAAGTCTAATTTGTTTTGACATAGAAATAGGACGTCACTATCGTACGACTATCGTATAATTTATGGATTAACCCCCCTGGTATATTACATTACATTGTTATTTTATGCTTTAGGAAATTTTTACTAAACGAGGACTAAAGAGAAGTGAATCTGCTTGCATCACTACCTACGATCAAGGAATCGGCCAATCCATTAATTAGTACGCGATTCAGTCGGCTGTGGTAAGTAGGTCGATTTCGTTGATAATTCCACGTTTGCCGGCCGGCATGCTTACGTCCAAGACTGATGAGTTTGAGGATATTTTCGGAATTTAAATGAATATTGCGTGAAAATAAATGTTTTATGTACTTAGGTACGTAGACGTAGGTACTTTTTTAATGTAGACAGGTATTAAACAGATTGACTAAACAAATAACTTAAGCTTACATTTAGTCATAAATTAAACAAGACATATCTGCGCTGCGGGACAACAATTTCAAGTATAATATTATTATGATGGTGGTTTCTCTCCTTTTTTATTCTTGAAGGACTTTTTTATTCTTGAAGGGTTAGTTTCACTCTGTCTTGATTATCCCCATCACTTCAGCTACAAAAAGTCCACCGCTAGACTCCAAATGTATCACCTCTCCGAACCCCAAAATTGAGGATTCTAATTTAATTAAAAATATTTATTTCTATGATTTTCTTTGATTATTAATTCGTTTTGCGCATTCATCCTATTATATCTAATTTACATAATTTATAGTCTTTTCTTGATCAGAATGTCAATTTTTTTATTTAAGAAAGAATTTATTTATTAAATTTATTTATTTATTTAAAAAAGATTATTATACCAACTAATCATCATCATCATTTCAGCCGCATAACGTCCACTGCTGGACATAGGCCTCTCCAACTAATAATTACAAATAATTCTAAACACAATGGTAAAAATGGTGGACTTATTTTAGAAGGGATATCTTCCAGTCGACTAGTAGGTTTTAAAGGACAGTGAAATATATACATTAATAGGTAAGCAGAAGTACGTACAGAAAAACAAAATGCAATAAGTTTAAATATTATAACAAATAAAGTGCTTGGAATAAATTATGTTGTGTGCCTTTTATCTAACTAAGCAATAACACAATAAATAAATATATTACACTTACAATCACATTGATTGAGCTAGCCCCAAAGTAAGTTTTAAACTTTTGTTATGGGATACTAACTCAACGATACTATTTTTTATGATAAATACATACCTACATAAATAAACACCCAAGACTATAAATGTTTCAGAAATAGCAATATTTAACGATTACGCAGCCGTTGTCGATAACTAGGCAGAAATAATAAATCACCGTTGAATTACAAATTACATTCGGCTAACTCTAGTGTATAATTTAGTACAACATGTAAATACTGAGCCTTAGGCGCAGCAGCGCGTGCGCAGCTGTCTCGAATCTTGACGGCCATATGTTGTCACAATAGACTTAAACATAAAAAGGTATCTTAATTCAAATTACTAAGACTCGCATTTTGATTGACACTTTAAATCAACTTGTATTGACAATCGCTACAGTTGCTTTTAGCATGGATTACCTATTTGTGGGAAACTTAGCGGCTTTTGTTTGGTTATTACTATTACTATTGTTCAATGGTTTGATGTAAACGCCTTTGTTACGACGGTTAAGACAAGGCCGGGTTGCAACACCAGTTTAATCATTGATATGAAGCAGGTACCTACGTAATTTCGGGTAGTGTATGTTAATTACTATTTACGTTCTTTTGTTGCATAAACATCTTGTAAATTGAACTTAATTTAAGCCCGAAGTTTTTGCTAGTTTTATGTTATATTGTCATAGGGATTTTTTTTTCATCAGTATGCGCGATTGTCCGTGTGGTAGTTTTAAGTTTCTTATTATTTTTATTGATTTGATATTTTCTGGATTCATTTGATAACCATGTCAAGTAGCGTAAGAAGATTTTGAGTCTATGCAATAAGGTTCAGAATTTATTTATTTATTTTTGGACAATTTTATTCATCACTGAACTGAATTAGAGACATTAATTAATTTATTTTATTTGAATAACACATATTAAATCCCCAACATGCTTCGTCAATGGGTCACAGAAAAGAATCTGAGACATGATTCGTCAAAAATGATTCAAAATTTACTTGTAATTTATATGCAAGAATAGCTTTCACAACCAGTTGTAACTATTACAAAAGATAATTTATTGTGTTATTTTATTAGATATTTCAATGATCGTTTTGTTAAAATGTTCTTTTAAATTGTTTATTCGTCGTCTCTGTCTGTATATGCCAGATCATTATGTAGATCATAAAAAGTTTTTAATGATTTTTCAAAATTTAGAAAATGCTGTCTTCCGCTTCAAGTAGCCCTAAACATATTAAGAAAAGAAAATTTCAGTAATGCAAATGAAATGACGATACTCATGAGAACTCAAGATGTGTGTTGTAAAGACGACCAATGGCCCGGATCCCACACGGTCGTGAGCGCAATGACGACGTGACAAAATTGTTAGCAAAATTTAGATTCATATCTCAGCTTCACTAGAGGTTTCCATTCTCACCGATGGTTTTGTGTTCACGAGTATGGTAGGTCAGTCTTGAGGTTGAATTTACGTACGCGAAACTGATTTATACATACAATATCACGTCTTTATCCCTAATGGTGCAGATAGAGCATTCTGTGTTTTGCGGCTCTATGCAGACAGAGCCCAAGGCCGTAAGATTCAAAGGCCACATTTAGCGTAATAGTGGGCCAGCAGGTGTAAAAAGGAATAAAAATGATGGGCTGCTAGACGCATCTCCTATTAACATAATTCGCATTTTTGCCCTCAGAACTCCGTTTATCATCTGTGTGATCGGTGTATATATTTTTGTTATAGATCATATTGAAAATCATTTTTTATTGTTTAAAAGAATATCCTATCTCTCTATCTATATTTAAGAGCTATGTCAAAATTGTTAAAATAGGTTCAATACTTGGATGATATTATTGTACCTTGTTATCTAAACAAGGAAAAATATATCATCCAAGTAAACAATTGTTAAGAATTTTATTTTCTTGTGACTTTTTAGAAGTGTTGAATGTGGAAGCCTGTTTTTTGCTTGGAAAAATTATAATACTACGGAATGGCTTGCATAGCTCAATAATAAAGAGTCCAGCATGCTCTTTATTAGCACTAAGCTATTGCACAGTTTGGTAACATCCCGCGGGTGTGCCCGTCGTTTCAACTAACACTTCATGCTTCAAAACGCACGGTTTCGTTGTTCTCTGTTATTACTTACCACTTGTTGATATTTACAGCTTGAAAACCTTAAGAGGAAACAGCAAGGGCTAGAAATGAAAAATAGGTATTTGTAAAATCTATTGCTGTCGCGCTGTGCCCCAACAACAACCGAGCAAGTGCGATAGAGACATACTGCAGCTTGGACTGAAAATACCTATTATAAGAACACAAAATCAACCATTCGTAGTCCTCTGATTTCTTCTCTAAAACATAACCAATATAAATACTTTTTTCGTTACGAATTAAGAAAGACTTGAGCGGTGTTCCTATGTTTTAATTATTTTATATAATCTAGTCAAATTTGTTTTCTGGACACTTTCGGTTTGAACACAGCGGAAAATGTAGACATTTTTTTAGGTTTTTAAACGTTCATATATCTTTTAATAATAAATTTATGAAAAAAAAACATAGGGATATGCAAATAGTGGCTATAGATATTCAGGAAAAGAAATATAACTCTACCGGCATTATCCAGGGAGGAAACACGTGACTACTTTTGTATGGAAAAACGGCCCTTGTGTGTCTTAAACCCTTCATCGATCCCTTGCCAAGCGGGATGGTGGATTTAATTATCTTTCAGTTAAATGAAGGGACATGGCTTTCCCTTTGACAGTGATTTACTTGTGGATTACACGATTTGACAATAAGTACAATAGTCTATCGGCTTAGTGTACGGCATAAAAATATCCAATGAGAAGCATTATCGACAATATCTAGTAAATCACTTGTGATTTTGTTTCATAATATCAATCTAATACATGATTGACTGCGGTTTCCAATATGACTGAATATAAATTTGCGCATTTTGTGGTACAGTTTTGAGCAATCGTGCAGGCATAGATAATAAGAATAGTATGCGGGAAACCGAGGCAAATAAATGAGTGCATTGGTATGCAGATTGCCGAATTGCGACACTTTCTGCCCGTACTGACAGTATGATAGTTATGCTAATAAATCTAACTTTATCTTCAGTTATCATCAGGCAGAACATTTTGTGAATAATACCAGGCCCGTGTCAGTGACACGGGCCTGGTTTAGGTATCCCCGTTTAGGTATCGAAAATGTACCTACATTGTTACTATGCGCGCAGGCGCATACGAATCGTTTGTCCAGAGTAATATGAATGAAACTGGCTTGCATCGGATGTCTAGGTATCTATACGAAAAGGTGCTGAGTTCTGACGTGAGCTAAATTAAACCATATCGCTAGCCACATTGAGTAGACATTTCTTTGAATTTCTTTGCTGAGTGGGACTTCTGTACGTTAGTATTATTTATTCTGTGATAATACCTACGTATCAGTGTCTGTGTATCGAAATCTTAATGTAGGGTTTAAGCAATTTTCCCAAATCATTTAACAATTTTTCCCTTTTTGTTTTCATAATAATTAGATTATGAAAACGAAACACCGAACATATTAAATAGGGCTTTGAAACAAACTCCTATGCATAATCAATTTCATTAAAACTTTCTGATTGTTTGGTCCGTACATAATTATTTTCGTAATAACAAATTCCATATACATTATATATATTTTTTTAATTTTATAATGACATAGATTTATGTGTTTAGTAATCAAAACTTGTCTTTGTCTCTTGTAATATATTGTCCTGTAGTGCAATAGTAGTGCATTGCAATGTTTTTCTTTGTTACTGAGATTTTTATAAAAAAATGTAATCATAAAATGTGTAAAATTCTACATTCTTCTTTCCTAATGTTGTAATTTTTTTCTTTTCTAGAATGCCTCGGAGCCCAGTCAGACCGTTCGAGACAGCGCTCCAGTCCCATCCGCAGTGTGCCCGTCGCGGCCGACATCAAACGAGACGTGAACTTCGACTGTCCTGAAGAGTTCGGCTACTACCCCCACCCTTCCGACTGCACACTGTACTATGTATGCGTGTTTGGCGGCGCCTTGCTTGAATCCTGCACTGGTGGCCTTATGTACAGGTAAGAAAATAAACTAGTTCTTAGGTTTAGCCACGCCTGTGTCACTCCCTGTTTAGGTATCGAAAATGTGCCTACATTATTACTATGCGCGCAGGCGGCCCCTCCGGGTGGTAAATTCAGTTATACGAATCGTTTGTCCAGAGTAATAAGAGTGAAATTGGCTTGCAATTGATGTCTCGGTATTTATACGAAAAGGTGCTGAGTTCTGACGTGAGCTAAATTAAACCATATCGCTAGCCACATTGAGTAGATATTTCTGTGAATTTATTTGCTGAGTGAGACTTCTGTACGTTAGTATAATTTATTCTGTGATTTAGGTGCTCGGTTCAATCTTAATTCGATTGCTAAAACAGGATAACTTCTCTTGGTTATTGTTTTCATTTGGTGGTTTTGCTGTCCATAACTACCAAGCAAGACCAAGAAGTGGCCCTTTCAGATCGTTTCTTACTTTATTGTACACTTTACCGTAAGTGGACAAATTTTTTAACTAAGAAGTTTTAAGACCAAATTTTATAGAAAATTTAAAACTGTATTTTTTTTAATGAGAGCAAGTTACAATAAACTGATTAACTGTCACGATTGTCTTAGAACACAACCGTTATACACAATGACATGTGAATATTTTCATTTCCAGCCACGAGCTCCAAACATGTGATTGGCCGCGTAACGTAGGCTGTGATGGCTCAGGTACGATAGGAGCCGACGACCTGGAGCGGATCAGTGAAAGAGAACCACCCCCACCACCACCGCTTCCGCGCCGCACTCCACCTCCCCCGCCGCCACCAAGAGTGCAACCCAACCCCGTAGTCACGTCGAGAGGACAGCCCAAATTTAGTCGCGATGAATACGAAAAAGTATGTATCGATCAGCACACCTACTCATATCATAGACTTATATGTAGCAGAAAATACATTTTATTTATTCAAATGCTTCTTTTATATGCAAATATATTGTACGCCAAACACTTAAACAGAGATTCACCGAATTAATGCGGATAATTCAAAATTATACTTTAAAAAACGCTGCTCAAATTAATGAAATAGATTTCCTCTTACTTCGTGAATCGTTTATTTGTATTTTTTTGTATTGAGACTAATATTTAAAATATAATCTTTATCAAATTCCAGCAACAACAATTGTACGCTGAAGTGGACGACTTACCTCCAGTCGAAGAAATTGAAAGCGACAGGCAGCAACGAGTCAATCGCGGGCAACCTCCTACAATAGGACAAGTTCAGAAAGATAGAGATGGCTATGTCTCTCAAGGGGCCAGCTCTGGAAGAACCCTCAACTCGAACATAATACCAGCCTCGATACCTCAGAGTAGTGGTAAAATAGGTTCCTTTTCCTTTGGGACTCAAGTTGATGATAGAAGATCTGCTGTAGTCACCCAAGCTCCTCAAGCTTATAGGTAAGTATTATGCACATGACGTAGGTTGAGTCTGACGTAATATTAGCACTTTGTAATGCCTACATATGTTTAAATATTTAACGCAATGCAAAATGCTAGTAATATTATGCTATTTACAGCCTGACTTAACCTTAACCAACTAATTGACTTTGTAATTATTTCAGTGAAGACAAACGTAACAACGTGACTGACTTTCTTCATGACAGACAACACGACATTGAGACAAATGAAATCAACGTTAATGACACATTTAAAACAACACTTATTAGAAGGAAAAGAGATCTAAACGAAACAAAGTTAGGCGCAGAAGATAAAAACTCAACTAATGTTGAAAAATTATCTAAAAGAAGTGATCGTGATGATGAAATTGATTTTTCTGATATCGATTTATTTCGTGGCAATGATGATGAAGATGATGGAGAGAGAGGAAAAAGACAAATAAGATATTATGTCAAGAATGGATACAATAAACCTTCAAAGAACTGGGTAATTGCTAAACCTATTAAATTAGTGAATATACCTCAGTATGGTTACAATCAGCAAAATAGCCAAGGCACTCGGTTTTCTTCCAATTATAATGGTGTGAGTGGAAATCAATATTACGACTTAAATAGAAACCCTGACGTTGAGGATAACTCATATGCACCATCACAGACAGACTCGTATTCACAGTATTTTCTAGAAGAGTCTCAAAGACCTTTCAAACCAAGCTTACCTGATCCTACAAGCTCAAAATATGTGCATAGCCCTGCAAACGTAGCAACGCAAATAATAACAAAAAGCCCTCCAATATCCTCTTTAAAGAATATTGAAAACCCATTTGCATCTTTAGCAGGTGGATTTTATAATAACGCACCAAGAAATACTCCTTTACAAAATATAGCTCCTAAAAATCGCCCTAGTTATCCAGTTATATTTTCCGATTCGTCACAACTACCTAGTACCGTAGTAACTGCCAAGCCCGTTTTAATAGGTTCCTCTCCTCGTCCAAATGATGAATACAAGACAAAAACAAAACCTCAAAATAATCAAAAACCGCAGAATGATCAAAGCCAGTACATAAATGAAAAAAATGTACATCAAAAACAAGTAAGCCGCCGTCCGCCAGTTAAGGAAGAAGATTATAAAGATCGGGATAACTCTAGTGAATATGATGATGACTCTGAGGAATCTTCGGAAGATAATTCTCGAGAAGAAAACACCAAAGATGATGACTTCAAGCACGATTTCCCTGAACCACCTTATGAATTTACGCATCCTAAATACAAATATACTGAAATAGAAAACCCTTTCGCTAATCCAAATTTTGATTTTGATCAGTTTTTGGCAAAGTTAAGTAATGGTCAATATCCCCAAACAACAACTACTCCAAAATACAAAAATGTTCAAATGTCTGCTATAAGAGCAACTGATACACCGATCCAATCAACTACAGCATCGTCTTCGAATAATGTATTTCGTACGTCGACATTAAATTATAATGGTATGAGTTCTCCTAAACCATTTACGGTTTCATTTGGCTCAGGTAGCTCTGCAAATCCAGAAGATGTCTCGCACCAAACTGATCGACCAAACCAAACCGGTCAGTGGATACAGATACCGGGTACTGGACAAAAAAGTTACATTCAACAGCAAGAGCAACAATTGAAAAATCAGAATGGTCGTACAGTGCCTCAACAGACTGCTGGCTTACCATTAGAAGCTGTAAGGCCAACGTTACGACAACCTAACTTTAAAGATGAACGACAATTACCTATAAGTCAAAACTTTGAGAGACTTACATTAAGTAACCCAGCTTACGATGAAGTCAAAATAAAAGGAAATCATCAACGAGTTGTATCCATATCACAAAATCCATTTGCGGTATCAACTGGTGCACCAATAATATTATCAACACCAAAGCAACAGTATTTAGTTAAACCAGAGAAAATAATTTCTCTTCAACCACATTTAGTTGTTACGGGAAAACCTTACTTGATTTCAACCATAAAACCTCACAATGCTTATCTTGCTTATAAACATTCGACAGCAAAGCCTCTTACAACAATAGCAAATCAACAACTGACAGCTTTACAACAGTACTGGCTTAATTTATCTACTGAATCGCAATTTTCTGCTCAATCTACCCCTAGACCTAACGCAGTTTCTGATCATCAAAAGTTCCATAATTATTTAACACATACTATGAGGCCATCACCAGAATCTGACAAACCGCAAAAAAATTACTCCTTTGTAGCAAACGAACCATTAAGTACAACTACAATTGCTCCAAAACGGAGACCAATTCCTAAGCCTTCGCCAGAAATGAATGATTACTATTATGATGACGATGAACAATATTATTATGAACCACCAGTAAAGTCAAAATATATGCCAAGTTCTGAAGTTAAACCAAAGAGACCACCGATGGCACAAAACTATAGGGAGTACGATGACAATTATAGTTACGAAGATATACAAGAGCGACCCATTAATAAACCTATTCACACATCTAGAATACCCACAGCGTTTACTTATGGACCGGATACTTCTTCGAGAAGTCCAAACAATTTTGCGGCTGTAACCAAACCGCCAATCAAAGATTTCAATAAGATTATAAATGGAAAAATTGCTGTTCCAGTGCTGGTTGACTATAGCACACCTGTACCAAGAGTTGTCTTACGACCCGAAATTTCTAACTACAAAATTCTTCATCAACCTGTCCGTAATAAGACTATTCATATGAAAAGACCTGTAAACTTATCCACCAATGGACCTTTTACAGACAAGCCACCTAAATATTTGAATCAAACGACTTTAAGGCCATACACTGTAAGACATAGACTTGCTAAGCCTACTAATCCGAACGTAGCTGTTACTATTGCACCTAATGGAAAAATAAGGCACCATAATATAGTTGCCCAGACGAAGTTTACCACTCCTCGTGACAACTACAACCAGGAAACTAGATATACTAAAACTAAACATGACGATAAGATAAACAGGTAATTTGAAAACTCAATGCTAACTAACGCTATGTACTTCATCAGATGTTACAGAGTTCATGGTTTCTGGCACCTAACTAACCACCTCAAAATCGTGTAAACCAGGTGTTTTGCCCTTCCTCGACACTATTCCAGCCGCACTATCGTCTGACCTAACATTGACATTGACTATGGACTGTATAAAGACTGACGTGATTGCTTTGTGAATAGCTTCGAAAGTACTGTATTATATTTTTTATTTATAAATCTTCAAAATTAACACACGTTTTTCAGCTTGGAACCGACAGAGAGTATAGCGCCTATTTCATACTCAGCTAGCCCTCGTCCAAAAATGATATATAATAGCTCTCAGAACTACAGCCCTGATCAATATGATCCTTATTACGCTGTTTACGATGAAGATGGTGAATTATACAAGGACACGGGTAAGAATATTTAAATTTCATATTGTCGTTACTGATATTATTTCAACTCGCACATGACAAGTTTTTACATTTATTCGTTAGATTTATTTGAAAAATACATTCCCTATCCTTAACGATTTATTTTCTTTTAATTAACAAGAAGTTAACTTTTTAATACTGTTTAGTATTTTTGAATTAAACGCCCTATATTAATATAAATTATGCATATCTACCTCTAATATTTAACCATCTGGAAGAGCATGATCATATTACCCTTCTTTTATTAAAATTTCTGAACTGTATTATTTATTTGTACTTAATCAAACATTTCTAATTAACCGACCAATACGGCTATTGGTGGGCATATAATCCACACTAACTGGAGGTTGGCACTGGTGTTGGCAGACTATGTGCAGCAATATAATACGGCTTCGCTCCGACCAGCAGTCCAGCAGACGTACCGAGGCACCCCACCTTCCAGAAGACCAGTTGAGACTTATACCCAAAGGCCGGTATCTTCTGACGATTACGACGATGCTCTTATTCAAGGACAGGTACAAATTTTATTCATGTGAGATTTATAAGTATTTGAGTTGATGAATTTAATGTCTTGGAACTAAATTTTTTGCAGGTCAACAATCAGAATCAGTACCAATCAGCCATTCGTCATTCAACAAGGTAAGCTTTTGAAGATTCTCAACTATATTGGTTAAATTACTTAGTTTAATGTTATGGGAGTTTTGCTATTGTATGATATAAGCGCCTGAAGACAAAGAACACGTGCGCATTTTGTTCATTATTGCCAACTTAATTGTTCAAATCTGTAAAGTTATTATTGCAATCTAAATTGTTTAAAATAAGCATCTTAAATATACACAAGACTTATCACAGTAAATGTAAACAATGATGAAACTCCTCTAACTCTTTGATAAGTATTTATACCGTATATAAGAAAGGAGAATAACTTAAATTGCGTATAATTCAGGGGCGAAGGTAATGAATTGGGTTATGATCACAATCCAAGCAGCGTGAGGACGCCCGCATACGAAGCAACTCCTATAAGCACAACTCCTTCTACAACTAGCACAACTACCACCACCACTACTACTACTACACAACGCCCAACTACTGCACCATTCACTGAAGCAATGACCCCATCTCGATATACCACAAGGTACTACAAAAGATAATTAGATCAATCAAGTTCATCCAGGCTTAAACCATATATTTATTCCAAATTCATTCGTAACAATATTAATTATTACCATCATTTACTTCATCTTTCAATTTCATTTCATTAAGCAACCTTTAAATCTAATTTTCTTTTGGATGCCATTGACCCACTAACCTAACGTTATCAAGTTCACTAATATTCTAATTTTATAGGTTTAAAGGTTGCTAACAAAATATGTAAATATGTCAAAATACTATTTCATTAAGTCTACTTTATTTCTTCTATTTGTGCTTATCAAGTATATTTTATACGTATAAGTGTTTTCAGTCGGCTTTTGTGGTATCTTTGATCCCTAATCCTAATAAGTATATCCATAATTTTATATTAGATACAAATAAAATTTATCCTCTCACTATAATATTCCAATTATAGCAATAAACAAGGCCACTTTATTTAGGCTCTTTTCACAGTATGCTATTATGTAGATTGCGTTGTTTTTGAAGAGCTTAAATTAGAAAGTTTTGTTTTGCTTTGTATTCAACAGATCACCCACAGATGAAAATCCTAAACCAGAACCTCAGTCAAGTCCAAATCCAATAGACGAGTCCGATTCCGATTTGTCAATTCCTTCTACCCCACCTTCTTTAATAAACTTCTCCACCCTAGCTAAACCCTTTGAAAAGACTGACAACATTTACAGATTACAGGAGACTTTATCTTCGACTGAACGACTTCCAACTTTGAGACATTCTTCTAGTGTGACTAACAATAAAAATAACGATGCTGTGGAATTGGTGCGATCTAAAAATACTCAAGAAGGTAAAAAAATTGTTTCACTAACCTCTGGCTTTTCTATAAGACGGAACCCGAACAATACTAATAATCCTTATACGTTGACTGTATTAACAAGACCGTTCGCGGATTACGAAAAATCACGTGGGAGTGTTTCAGAGCACAGTAAAGAACAGACTAGACCAACTGGATCAAACGACTATATAAACAATACAAATCGTAAAAAAGCGGTGTTAGCTAAAATTGCAATAAATAAAAACACATTTTCTTCTACTGAAAGTGTTATAAAGCGCAAAGACTCCAATCCGGAAATTATAAGCGAGGAAGATGATATACCTATATATGTTAGACCCACAGTAAAATCTTCTTCACTTTCCAAAATTACGCCTTCGTATGCAACAACCAAAGAAACCACAAAATACTATATTAAGTCTGTATCTAAACGGCCTACACCATTTCATATAAGTAGAATACAAAATATAGGATCAACAGAAAATAGCGTTAATCCCAATATTTTAATTGATGCTGCTTTACAAAATGTTAATATTAAAAAAATGTCTATTCCGATACAAAATATAACCACATTTGAGGAGTCAAATGAACCTAAAACAAACAATGGACCGGCAGAAACTTGGGTGGAACCAGTAGTCTCACCATATAGGTCACTAGATAATTTGAGGAACAAATATAATAGTGAAGATAGTTTTAGCGATAGTTATATTACAAGTACTACATCAGTCAAACCGATTGAGATTTCAGATGATAAATCACGTCGGGGCCCTTCGTATTATAGCTATCGCGTTATAGATGACGATGCACCAGATCAGACGACGGAAGTATTTAGTGGTAAAGTGAAAAATGTTATCAAGACGTTCTTTGATACTTTCTCCAGTAGTACTCCAAAATATAACAGAGAATTTCACAGCACTACAGTCAAAAATGCGACTAAACCTACCGAAAAAGTCGTAAATATTGGCTATCAAAATAAACCGACAAAATATAATGACGATGTCCTACCACGTACTAATATGAAACGTCTACAAATAATGACAGAACCAACAATTAATACGTTTATTTTATCAAACGACGAAACAATAAGATTTACTGATAAAAACATACATTTGAATGATTTCTCATCAACAACAACAACGTCAACTTCCACAAACGTACCTGTTGTTCCATCGACCACACCAGCAATGATAGAAAGTTCAACTAATAATGAAGTCCGCTATAATGTCCCAAATAGGCAGTTTCAAGAGTCATCTAGATTTGGTTCTTTCATAACTAGTAATCCTGATACTGAGTATTCCCGTAAGTATCATAAAATTATCATTGAAGAACCATCCTCTGAACGTAATAATGAAGACAATGTATTTAATAGAGATGAAAATATCAACAATGATTACATAAAACCAACTAAACCAAACGCGGAAATAACGACCAACGCAATAAACGAAGTAGCTTCAACAACAAGTACTACCAAATCGACTGTGACTTTCAAAATTGACGGACTAACATCGACAACAAAAAGTCTACCCTTCCCCACGCGCGCCTCGCGAGTCAATCCCGCCATAAAGTTAGCTGCGACAAACCCTGGAGGTGGACGCAGGAGTTACCAATCTACGACCAAATGCTCATCAGACAACAGTCTGCAAGCGAATCCGAAATGCAACGAAATCAGATATCAGAGGTACATCACTCGCCGGCCAGTTGTCTAAGCCTGACAATTTCTTATATATATATATACGTATTTATGGAAGGTGAAGGCTTCGTCTATATAAAGTCCTTATTTTCTGCCTCGCGAAGTAACTAGCATGACAACATCTTGGACTTATCGTTTAATAGCACTTACAGCTAAACTCTGTCGCTTTACATACTTCTCATTGGGGGACTTCTAGTCGGTAGAGTTGAGTGAATTGTTAACTCCTGACGTGACCATTTCCATTTCCTGCACTGAATTGGCAATGTAGTTTGTAGATTTTATAGACAAAAAGCAGTAGATTGTGATGCAATTTTATTTCGTCTGCTTTAGAAAGTTCCTCAATGTGTAATATTTATATGTTATTTTTAAGTATTTAAATGTTATTATGCACCACCATTGCAAACCATTTTTAGTTTGTAAGTGCACTGTTATCACGAGTATATCAATATGTTCTCTAATTGGTGTGTTATAAGCATGGTTGTATGTAACTGCTGTAAATTTTTTACTGTGTTTTATAATGTTATGTACAAGGACATTATTTTTGTATCTTTAAGAAAAATTTCAATTAACTTTAAACGTATTCTTTTGTTTCAGTCAATGAATTTACAGATAAATAACTTGAATTTAATTTGTCGTGCTTTGTCTCTTAAATCACGCCTACTAACTCATACAATCCATGTGAACAGTTTACTGGAAAATTTATGTTTTGCAGGCCGACTAACACCAGAGGTCGTGGATCAGCACACTACTCCAAACTGAGCAGTGGAGATTCACCTCAGCCAGTGCCCAACAGGGGAACACCACCAACGTTAGAGCTGATACAACAACTGTTATATCGTGCTTTACTTCTTGTTTTGCTTACTCCATTTAAACTTAGCTTATTACACAAACTACATAAGGCTTTGAACTCTTATAAAATATTTAGTGATGTGCCGTTCCTATTCCTCAGATTTCCGGGAACGTTCCCGGTAATGTGCCCAAAAAATGGAAATGTCAGGGAAAGTTGTAATTTTATTTATCAGACATATTTTTTATCACTGTAAATATATTTTACTAACGTACATGCATCACTTGATATGGTTATAATACAAATACAAATACATATATCCAATATTCCGTAACATTCCCTAGAAATACGGGAACGGTCCCTGGGAACTTTCCCAAATTCCCAAATTCCCCGGGAACGTTCCAAAATTTCCGGGAATTTGGGAACGCTCCCGGGAACGGCACATCACTAATAATATTTTAGTATTTTGAGTAGTCTTGCTTGCTGCACCTTTCATAATTCTGTCACATTCAGTTATTGTTGGTTTATGGGACAAATTTTCAATTAATTCTTTTTCTGAGCAGTCGCAGCAGACCCACACTGAAGCCATCTACTGCCATCGTATCTAAGAGCACTGAGTTTGTGGACATTTACACACACCCCCCAAGCAGATCTGCTCCAGTTTACCCTCAACCTACTCCTGATAAGACAGCGGCTAAATGCCGAAAGGATGTTTGTCTACTACCTGACTGTTATTGTGGTGGCAAGGATATTCCCGGTACGTCAAAACTATTATGAATTTAATTTAATTTTTATAATATAAACCTTCACGATTAAATCTGATTTTATAAAAACAATGTTAAAGGGTTTTTGCTTAAAAGTAGGAGTATAGAGATAATCAGGATAATAAATTAAACTAACTTTTAGGTACTATTGTAATAAATAAATAATTTTTACTATTTAATTAATCTAGGAAACTTGCCTGTTGAAGAAGTACCTCAGATCGTTCTGATGACGTTTGATGATGCTGTTAATGATTTGAACAAAATGTACTACGAAGAACTATTTGAAAAGGGTAGAATTAATCCAAATGGGTGTCCAATATCTGCCACTTTTTACGTTTCTCATGAGTGGACGGATTATAGTCAGGTTCAAAATCTGTATGCCGATGGCCACGAGTTGGGCTCCCATACTATATCGTAAGTCTATAATATATAGGACTATTCTACTCTGGACTGAATCTTTTGTATCTCTCGGGTTATCTTTGACGAGACGGCTAACATGTTCTTGGTCATCTGTGTATCGTAGGTACAATAATTTTTCTGAATAATGACTAATTTGATTTTTCTCTTCCTTCTCTTATCCCTTCTACCTTTTAATACTTCTTCCTTTTCCTGGCACTATTGATCTATTCCAACCACTTGCACAAACTTCCTATGACAAAACAGGAGATTTACCGGTGGAGACTGTACCGCAAATTGTTCTACTGACATTCGATGACTCTGTGAACGATTTGAACAAGGGTCTCTACACAGACTTATTTGAGAAAGGTCGTGTGAACCCTAACGGTTGCCCAATCACCGCCACGTTTTACGTTTCCCATGAATGGACAGATTACAGCCAAGTACAAAACTTGTACGCTGCCGGACATGAGATGGCCTCGCACACAATTTCGTAAGTTCATGTAGAGTAATTGTTCTGCACAAATCGTTCATTATATGCACCGACAGGATTAGTCAGACCAATGACTTTTGGACAATATTTATTTTTCTCTTTTCATCTTATATCTCTTAATTAACTCTTTTTTAAACAACACTTTACCTAATAGTTGTCTTAATATTCACGTCTAAACTAACTTTTATATTCATATTTACATTTAGATTTTCCATAAATAAAAGCATTGTTGATATAATATTATATAACTAATTACAGTCATAGTTTTGGAGAACAATTCTCCCAAAAGAAATGGAATAGAGAAGTTGGAGGTCAAAGAGAAATTTTAGCTGCTTACGGTGGTGTAAAATTGGAGGATGTTAGAGGCATGAGAGCTCCTTTCCTCTCAGTGGGAGGCAACAAGATGTTCAAGATGTTATACGATTCGAACTTCACTTATGACTCATCCATGCCCGTTTACGAAAACAGACCACCTAGCTGGCCATATACTCTCGACTATAAGTTATTCCATGATTGTATGATACCACCATGCCCAACAAAATCTTATCCAGGTAAGTTCATGTAATTATACTTTGGTCATATAATGTGACACTGATAAATAAATATATACGGACAAATCACACAGATTAAACTAACCCCAAAGTAAGTTCGAAACTTATTTTATGGGATATTTACTCAACGATATTATATTGTATAACAAATACATATATAGATAAACATCCAAGACTCAGGTCACTCTAAAAAAGATCATTTTCCTTCTTCCGGGGATCGAACCCAACAACTTCGATGTGACAGCCTGGCATGATGACCACTAAGCCACATTACATACATTCATCTACGTAGGTATACATTTACTGCTCAAAATGCTGTCATTTCTATTGCCTAAAAAGATAATGTAAAAAAATCTCCTATAATATGTCTAACAAGAACATGTCTAAATCTCACAGGTGTTTGGGAAGTTCCTATGGTGATGTGGCAAGATCTAAATGGAGGCAGATGTTCCATGGGTGACGCTTGTGCTAACCCTCCAGAAGCGGAAGGTGTTTACAAAATGATATTGAAGAACTTTGATAGACACTACACCACAAACAGGTAAATATATTTTATTAGTTTTGTTGGTTAGTGTCCGTGTACGACAAATAAGAATATCCCTTTCCATTTTAATGGGAATCGAAAATGACGGCTAAGGGAAGTATTTATGATATAAGCTGTGAAATAAGGTGGTTATTCGTAACTTCCTACTATATATCTCGGGGATATGACGTATACAATCCATTTTTCACAACAATGCCATTAAGTTTTTGGTTTACCTCTTGACGTGTGCTAACTGGATTATGAGTATATGAAGATAATAAATTTTTATTATATTTCAGGGCTCCATTCGGACTGTTCTACCACGCCGCCTGGTTTACCCAGCCCCACCACAAGGAAGGTTTCATCATGTTCCTGGACTTCATCAACCAGATGCAGGACGTTTGGATTATCACGAACTGGCAGGCGCTCCAGTGGGTCAGGGACCCCACTCCTATTTCAAGAATCAACAACTTCCAGCCATTCCAGTGTAACTACCCAGTAAGTACATTTAAAATCAAAGTTTCACAAAAGATAGGGACAAATCAGACTAGTTGAGCTAGCACCAAAGTAAATTTAAACTTGTAATTATGGCACTCAACGATACTATATTTATAATAAATACATATATGGATAAACGCTCAAGATCCAGAACAATTTAAAAATAATATTCCAACGAATAAGAAGTTTGCCCTAGTAGAACAGCTAAGTTAGTCCTGCTAGTATCTTTTACCAGAAAGTTTGTCCCAATAGTATGTTTATAATCCATGCTTTTACGACTACAGGTAGAATAAGACAGCTAACATTTTTTAAATATTTAGAGGAATATAAATACACTATCAGGTCTTTATCCTTAAAGGGATAGAGAGAGACAATAATAATTAACGAACGGATTTTTTTTATACTCTCATTTCCATCCTCAATGTTTTACGGATCAGTCGGTCAGCTCATAAGCTTCTATTTATCTTTAAAATTTCTAAAACGATTTTTATCTATTTTCAGGATCGGCCGAAGAAGTGCAACAACCCCAAAGTGTGCAACCTTTGGCACAAGTCTGGAGTAAGATACATGAGGACTTGTCAGCCGTGTCCCGAAGTGTACCCTTGGACCGGAAAAACTGGTATCAGATCTTCACGCATCGACAACGACAATGGAGAA
This sequence comes from Acrobasis repandana, assembly GCA_963576875.1. Taxonomy (NCBI): domain Eukaryota; kingdom Metazoa; phylum Arthropoda; class Insecta; order Lepidoptera; family Pyralidae; genus Acrobasis; species Acrobasis repandana. The sequence goes on from OY756215.1 coordinate 19,495,071, forward strand.
TAAATCCAACTCGAACTACTCATAGATAAAAGGACAATTTTTTTTTATTTGTGTATTGGTGATCACAATAAATTTAATCAATAAGAATATATGACAAGCCTGAGAGGCAACGATCATAATAATTATTGTAAATTATTGACAAGTTCACTGCAGCGGCACAGCTAAGGTTACATTTAATGAATATACCGTATATAGCCGTATATTTACTAAAATATGTAAGGCATTTGGGATTTACATCGATTCTAAAGTTTTTTTTATTTTAAATAGTTTATACTCTGAAGATAGAGGTATAAAATTAACAAAATTTTATGAAGATTTCCCGTGTATCAAGAAAAATGCATACATATTGTAGGGTTTAAAGCCGCAGTGAACGTGTTAACAGACGAAATTGTTTTGTCACCAACTGAGTGCCATTTAGATTTTGATGGTCACAAAGCAAGTTTAATGTAACAATTTCATTTTACTCGTAGTTTGAGTTGTGATTGAAAAGCAGGTTTTCATCGTCCATTGTATTGGAAACTGTGATATTAAGTGTTTTCAATCGTCTAGTGTGAAGAATGTGTCAAGATTTATTTTATACTTGCATGTTTTAATACTTAACGTTTTGTGCAATGATTTTTGCAATATTTTTATTCTCTTATTGTTTGTGTTCGTAACATATCTAAATACTCTTAATTAATACTTTTTTACTGTTAGTTATATTTTTTTACAACATCGTGAAGATACCGATTTTTATCTTTTTCAGTATTTAGCATTGCGTTCAGTTCTGTGTTTTTAACAGTCTGAAACAGATTACCATTTTCATCATAATATTTAGCGAAAGCCATATTAAAATTTAGAAAATAACTTTTCTAATCTTGCCAGCTTCGCGGTTGACACTGCCTTTTTATATTTGTAAATATAGATTATAATTAGTATTATAGTAGTATGTAATTTTATATGCAAGGTATAAATAATTTCTTGTGACAAGGATTTCCTTTAAGTCATGTTGTATGGAGTTTTGCTGGAATGTGACAGGAACACATTGGAAATGATATTTAAAATTGTATCGTTGTGTAGACGTCTGTTCACATCGTTGTTCGTGATGTAGCACATGTCTATGTAACTGTGGAACGCACCGTCTGAGAAAAGGTGGATACATCCTATCAAATAGAAAACTAAATTGGAGCTTGAGTTACTTCAAATTGGATTGATGACTTAATAGCAATGTTATTTTTATTATTTACTATCTCGTAGTTAAAATGCTTTAGTATGCTATTGCTACTGAAGTGATTGGAAGCGCTTGCTACGAATCTATTTAAAATAAGGTATATATTATTTATAAGTCCTATTACTGTAAATATTAGGTTAATATTTAAAATTGGTAGTTTCACTTTTTTTTTTAAATCGGACGCGGTTATCCCAATCTTGACAATACGATGTATCTGGACATGCCTTGTTAGCACTGCGATCCTTTTACCCATGATGAGTCTAAGTTGAAGCAATTTTGTAACAAGATAAATTATATTTATGTACAAGAATTGTAAGAAAACTGTGACCAGTGCTAATTAATAAAACGCTATAAATAAAATGTGTATCATTTCGTGTTTCGTGCACCTTTTCAATCCGAGAAAGTATCTAAAATTCATTGAGTCTGTATGTGACCTTGACCGAAAGAAAGCTCGCTGTCGTGATAAAAAATTAAATTTCAATCATAACACCTGCCTCGTAACATTTCAAACTCTACGTACCAAGGTCTGTAAAGGCTATAAAAATCATAAGACTAGCTGCTAGTGCTTTCATTGCAACTTATTTCGAGTAAAGAAGTAGTCATTGTAACGTAACAAAACAATAATATTGAACAAAAAATTGATGTAACCGTAAAGTTAGGGTAGAATGACTTTTCAAAAGTATTTGTATTTTACTGTAATTTTGTTGCACGCAATAATACTCGTAGCAACATGTGAAATAATCGAATATTACCCGTCACAAGCAATACTTGATACATATCACAAAAAAGAAACATTTAATAAAAAATATATTCTAAATTCTGAAAAGCTTAAAAGGGATGTAGTAAATAGTGGAATAGATATGAGACACTTTGATAAAAGAGAAAACATCACTAAAAATGTGACGAAAAGGGCTGTGGACCCAGTATTTTATGGACATCCAAAAACGAGAGAAGAATTGTGGAATGAACATTTTCTCAACAAATCTAAGGCATTTGATCAAACACCTTCACTAATTAAATTGATACATAACACAACGTTAACGTACTTGAACGACTGCGTACCAGTAATTCTTTACGACGACCAAATTAAATCTCGAGACAGCTATTTGTTTCAAGATCTTCTCAGAGACTTCCCAGTTTCTTATGTCCATGGTTATATCAACGAGAGTAATCGTCTTCAGGAGCCCAAGCTTATATCTGGAAGAAAGGAATGTCTGCATTTTATAGTATTTTTGATGGATGTCAAAAGAAGTGCTAAAGTGTTAGGCAAACAGTCTGAGAGCAAGGTGGTTATAGTAGCTCGATCCTCACAATGGGCTGTTCAGGAATTTCTTTCTAGCTCTCTTTCTAGAGTATTTGTGAACCTTCTCGTGATTGGACAAAGTTTCAAAGATGATGATGATGAAACTATAGTAAGTAATACATTTAAAACTATTTGTCATTTTTACAGTTTTTCAAAATACTAAATCCTGATTTTGATTTACTTTAGGAAGCACCATACATATTATATACGCATAAGCTATACATTGACGGTCTTGGCGCAAGTAAACCAGTTGTTCTAACCTCATGGACTCATGGTAAATTTTCAAGAGAAGTCAATTTGTTCCCAAAGAAAATGACTAAAGGATATGCAGGTCATAGGTTTATGGTAGCTGCTGCTCACCAACCACCTTTTGTATTTAGAAGGTATGTTGACGCTATAGTTTTTTAATTACATCAAAGTAAAATAATGTATTTATTAGGAAGAAAACGATCAAAAAATTGTTTTATTGTTCAGAATAATAACAGATCTAGATGGAGGAAATCCAAGAGTATTATGGGATGGTATTGAAATAAGACTGCTGAAACTACTAGCGGAAAAGAATAATTTTTCAATTGAAGTTGTTGAACCACGTGAATTAAATTTAGGGTAGGTACTACACTTACGTACTAGAATATTTTTTTGCTGTGTGCACTGTGCTATTGTTTGATACTGATTAGATACAAATATTTACGATTAAAATATTTAGACTCTCCATATAAATGCAAGATCAGCTATTCAAATTGAGTATAGATGTATATATACGATAGATGTAGACAAAAAATATCATTGGCAGAAAAAGCGGTGAAGCGCACTTTATAAAAAAAAATATTCTGTTTTTATATTATTAGTACTATGGTAGTATCTAATCTCAGACTTACCATCGTTAAAGTTTAAAATCCAAACACTGAATAAAACCAAAAAACAATATCTTTATCTTACAGACCAGGTGACGCTGTATCAAAAGAAATTACGGTGGGTCGTGCAGATATAGGAATAGCTGGAATGTATCTCACAAGTGATAGGGTTCGGGATATGGACATGTCCTTCAGTCATTCCCAAGATTGTGCTGTTTTCGTCACACTTATGTCTACGGCCTTACCACGGTATTTACTTGGGGTAGGTAAATACGAGTAGTTATCGGTTTATTAAGGATTCTTTATCAACATCTGTATTTTTATGTTTTAGATACCGAGCTATTCTTGGACCTTTTCATTGGCATGTTTGGGTAGCTTTGACGTTTACATATCTCATTGGGATTTTTCCATTGGCATTTTCTGATAAACATACTCTGAGGCATTTACTGCATAACAGCGGAGAAGTAGAAAACATGTTTTGGTATGTTTTCGGTACTTTTACGAACTGTTTCACATTCGTTGGTAAGAACTCTTGGAGCAAGACTACGAAGATTACAACTAGATTATTGATTGGTATGAATATATAATAATTATACATACTTTATTGTAACTACAATAGATGCTTTGTTCATGTAGAGATGATTGAAATTGTCTGTTTTTAGGGTGGTATTGGATTTTTACGATCATTATTACAAGCTGTTATACTGGTTCGATAATAGCTTTCGTTACTTTGCCAGTGTTTCCTGAAACAGTAGATACAATCGATCAACTTTTATCAGGATTCTATCGTATTGGCACTTTGGGTAAGATATATATCATAAGAATAAATATAATTAAAGGAATTGTACATTATTACAAGATTTTTTTATAGATCGTGGCGGGTGGGAAAGATGGTTTTTCAATTCATCTGATCCAAAAACTAACAAATTATTCAAAAAGTTGGAACTTGTACCAAATGTTGAAAGTGGTATCAGGAATACAACAAAAGCTTTCTTCTGGCCCCATGCGTTTTTAGGATCTCAGGCAGAACTTGAATATATTGTACAGTCTAATTTTAGCAAAACTAGGTAAGTAAGCCAAATATAATGAGACTACCGATGCCGCACAGAATTTAATGACATTTTAAACATGAAAATCATTGCTTTTAGTTCAAAAAGAGCTGTCCTACATATTTCTGATGAATGTTTTGTGCCATTTGGAGTATCTATGGGGTTCCCTTATAATTCCCTTTATTCAGCTAAGTTAAGTCAAGATTTGAGAAGAATTTTTCAAAGTGGTCTTATGGATAAAATTGTTGATGAAGTTCGTTGGGATATGCAGCGTAGCATTACTGGAAAACTTTTAGCTGTAAGTAATAATATTTCTGACACAAGTGTCAATGTTGTACTTAGTGGTAGATAGGCCTAAATATTTTTTTAATTAGGTGGTACCTGGAAAATTCCACATAACTTCTGCTGAAGAAAAAGGTTTATCACTAGAGGACACCCAGGGAATGTTTTTATTACTTGGAGCTGGGTTTCTTTTCGGTGCTTCAGCATTAATTTCAGAATGGATGGGTGGAATCACAAAATATTGTCGGAAGAAGAAACCATCATCAGCCACCTCTCAAGATCAATTGATATCTTCACATAAATCCGGTGAAGATAGTAAATCTAATTTGGAGTCTAGAACACCAAGTGCTGAGTCAAGAGATACTTTACATGGTCAGATAATAAATGTTACTGAAGAAAATATAACGGTACACGAGCACTTTGATGCCGATGCATTAGATTCAAGAAGATCAAGTTCCGTAGATGTGGATAAAGAAGTGCGTGAGATATTTGAAAAGGATATGATTAGAAGAAATATTGTGAGGGGTGACACAATTGAATTACCCGATGATAGAGAACCAACTGCTTCTAAGGGAAATTTTGGTGATCTTGTGAAATCTAATTAGTTTTGTGTATAGTACGACCTATACAGCGTATATGCTTTTGTGAATCGTATCTATTAAATTATGAAAATTATAATTCGTTTCACCTTCCACAAACAAGGCAATGTTTACTACTACAAATAAATCAAACACATAAATGACATCCAACTCTTTATTATCCTTCGAACAGTCATCAAAATAATTTATAACAATTTTTCTAACACTGTCGATAAACATTAATATTCATTCAGCCACTGAGATGTTTCATTCAACGTACATTTTATACACAGGGCAGAAATGGCTGCCTCAACATAGAGACAGGCGCCGCAAGACCTAAATTAATGCATTATTTGGCCCGGCCTTAGCTTAAAAAATAATTACATATTATGACTTAAATTCCCAAGAGGGACTTACATGTCGTAAGTACCTCTCTCATTATCAGTAAAAATATCAATAAAATACAACAGATTTTGCATTCTTTGTAAATTCAAAAGAAAATATACCTAATACCTACCTAAGCATTGTTATATGTATTGCACAACTGATGTTACGACAGAAATAATTTGAAATCGACTTGAGTATTTATAAGGATATGTATTTATATTCCTATATTCTATTTAGGTTGTTCACGAAGCTGTGAAACAATAGCAAAACGATGGAAACACATGCAGAGTACGTAACTACTGTGATGAAATCAGACGCTGACTTCGAATTACACTTATCACTACATATTTTTCATTAAATGCAACGAATTACTCATACTAAAGGTAATAAGTTAACTGAATAAGATCATACTGTTTGCTATTGGCACGCAGCGGGATAAATACGGGTAAAACATACACAAAAATAGGTACATCTACGAAACAAACCAAGCAAACTCTTTTTACAATAACACACAACATAGTTGTGCGTCGAAATGAAAGTACATTAAATATTAATAATAAAAGTGAACTCATTCCCGACAGTAAAACTCACAACCTCGGAAATAATGCTCCCAATACCAGCTTACTGTTCATATATTTTTTACAATGTAAGTCGATAGAATACAATGTGCACGCAAGAAATACTTGTGGTACTCCTAAACCCATCCATGATGAATCTCATAGAAATCATTTTTCCATGGAGTACTAACAACTATTCCACTTTATACAAACTTCATACATTTCCCATAAATATTTTGTGCAAATCATTCACCTTGACTATTGGAAATTCTGATAAGTGTATCAGAAATTGTGATAGGTATTTAGGTAACAATAATGTGATTATTCACCTATACACGATGGAGTGTAATGCTATACAAATATCTATTGGTATTTGGGGAATTTAAATAGTAGACTCATATAGTAAACATTTAAGAAAATTGAAATGATTTAATAAATTTCGTAACAAGCATAGGAAAATGTTGCTTTAGTTTCAAACAAACTCAATTGAGCAAATTCTAATACAAAGCGCACCATCCTCAGGTAAATGAACTATTAGGAACGAACAACCGAAAATCGTTTCAGATAACGCAACCGTAGAATCTCAATACAAGGGTCTTAACAGTGTATGTAATTATATCACATTAACAATTTATTCTAACATTTAAGGTGTACTTACATGAATTTAAATAGTTCCCTAAAAACGGGACAACATTCATTATGCTTCGGTATTAAAATATTAATTCGTTTTACAACTAACTGTGTACTTATTTTACAATGCGAAAATACATATCTTATGCGTTCAGACTTTAGAACTTCAAAACTGGATATTCCCTGTACAAATTTAACAATCGTACATTAACATTTTGTTATTGTGATTTGAAGGATTACCTAATGACTTTATACCTATGATGCAAGGTCTTAATGATACAATTATACAGATACAATCACAAGTTTTTAAACAGTTTGACTGTTTTCAAAGTATGTGGTACAGCGATAATAACATTATTAGGATCGTAGATAGTGGTTGCACATATATTCGCTACGATCGTAACAATTTTACATTTACAGACTTAAAATTATTAGGATGTGAAAAATATCAAAGCAAAAATGCTATCGTATTATACAAATTGGTACAAAATGGTATATTTAGGCACTGTGAGTAAGGCATCTACAGTGAAAATACAAGGGGGGGGGGGGGGAACTAAGGGAGTCATACTTTTATGATGAATGTAACATTGAAGACAATGGTGATGATTATAAATATATTTATGATTAAATACGTTACATATATGTAAATACTAGTTTACACCTTGAAATATTTAAAGGGATCAACCATGTGATCTTTCCTTTAGTGATTTGACAATACAATCTAAAAATAGGGCGGATTGTGATATAGTGTTATACCAAAATAGGTATGATATTAAAATATATTTAAGTGAGTGCATTAAAGCTGACTTTACTCTTATACACTTTACTCATTCGTAGGTTAATATTGTACACTGTCACTACTCTAATAAAAATAAAATGCAAATCTTCAGATCACATTAACAAAATAAAATGTATTAACAACAAGCATGTACTTTTATTAACCGATGTAGCCACTACACACAAATCTTAACGACTTAACAATACGATTTTTTTTATTTAAATTGACTCCATAGATTTGGTCTGAAATCAGTAGCTTGTATGTTCACATTTTTTTAAAATTTATACTTACTGCTGAGATGCAGAAGACATTTTAGCCATTCGTGAAGATATGTCATGTAGGTATAAAGATTACCATAATCAGTCACAAGATCATCTTTTCTTCTATTCTGAAGAAAAGAAAAGCGTTGTAGACGTAGAAGTTTAAAAAGACAATGTTCCATTGAAAATTGGTAGAAAGATTAAAATTACAAGGACACATTGACTCAAATGTCTTCTGATGAATGGCTGCTCTATTACAATTTTTTCCACCAGGAGCCAAATATCGCGCAACACATCGCTCATTCTCAATACAAAAGGGTAAGTGAGAAAAGCATCATGCCATTTACTCTTCCTAGATATAGTGAATAAGAACGCACGATGTGTCGTACAACATTTTTGCCCTCTAGATAAATATTATTTACACATATGTCAATGATTATTACACTTTCAAATGGCTAGTTTTCCGCAAGAATTTCGTCGTCAGGAGCTTTAATGTCAATAGGATATACAAACCGTGTTCCTTTACTTATAACTGCTTAGAGTGCGAGTGTTATCATAAGAAATTTTAAAGCTTCGTGTGGTACTTAATATACTCATCTCTAGCTAACTTTACCTACTTACTTAACATTCGTTCCTAATGGGACGTGTATACATATTATGTAAATAACATATGATTCTCATGTATAAATATGTCAATAGATATAGTAGATTTTACAATACATAACTTTATATTTTCTGTAATGACACTACGCTTACTAAATTTACAAAGATTCAAGTTCGGATGTCACACTATTATTATTTTAAAATGGCACAAAAAACTTTTTAAAACACTAACACAAAAGTCAACAGTCATTATAAGTCTTACGCACTTCACACTTAATAGTCTTGAAACCACGCACTATACAACCGCGCGCTGCGGCCCGTCCGTCACTAAACTCCAGAAATGTCGTGCATTTTTACTATTTTGTTCATAGTCACTAATTTAAATTGACTAACTTTAAGCTAAATAGACAATGGCACGGATTGCACATAAAATAATGTTATGTACAGAGGGCATTTTTAGAACTCTATCTAAATTACAAAATTGTTCTGAAGGGTTGCAACTACTGTTGTACTTAGGTACTTAAACATTTACGCTTACTTTTAGTGTACTCACAAGTGCAGTTACAATAATTAATTACGTATAATAGAAGGGTAGTGTAAACTTGAACATTCATTTTTAACATAGATTTCTTAGGAAATCTTTACAAATATACTATAGGTGTTAAAAAATGTTCTTTAGCGCATGCGCGTTGACCGTGCCATGAGATGAGCACCTTGTATGCACCTTTTCTAGCACTGTCACTGATTGTCAGCACCTTTGAGGAAAAGACTGTTTGGTTCCAACGGAGGACGGCTATCGAAGCTCGATAGGGTTGCCGCGTTTGAGAGCCCTGGTATTACCTGGGCGTGTCTCCAGGAGCGGGTTTAGCAGTGCGGGTGGAGGGGCCTCGGGTAGGATCCGAAGGCCTCATAGCCTAGCTATGTGGCCCAGCCTTCGATCCGCGGCCGTTTTGAGTGGGGCTGCTCGTAGTCTAGTGGGAGTGCGTTGGAGTGCCTCATGTCCTGCCCGGCCGGCGAGCCCATGTTACTTGACGTGACTGAACCTGAAATTAAAATGCAACAGTTAGAATAAAATTTACTATAACATAATATTTCCAAAGGTAACAAGCTTCTAGTAGTACCTGTCAATCAGAATAAAAAAAAATAAGTATCTTAGTTATGGCAAACACTGGTGTCAGATTTTTCAAGCCTTTGCCACCCTTTGCATCTGACATAACTTGACGACTGTGTGTATCTGTGTGTTTTTCTTTCTTTTTTTTCTTTTTATTTTTTTAAATAAAGTGAACTAATTTTTTGAGCTGTTATTTAAGACTGCAGTCTTCGACCGTGGGAATTTTTGATTGAACACCCGAATCTATATTTTCTATCTACACATACGCAATGCGCTGTATTTCAGAACACACAACGCACAAATTCAGAAGCGCAGCGAGCGGTCTGCCCTATCAGCGTTTTCGTCCCCATATTTATTTGAGAATTTCGGAGAACTTTAAACTTTTCTATCTTTTTAAAAAAGACAAATTATTTTTATTTATTTATTGTACGTGTTTAAGCATGAATCAATCTTCATACATGTGTACTTTTTATTTTTTTACTTAGTCGTATGCGAAAGAAATCCGACGACATATTCGCTTATATTTTCTTCAAAGTTTAACTAAGTTTTTGAATTAATTAATTTTTTTTTTATTAAAATCTTCTCATTCACTTTTTAGGATTTTTCTTTCTCTTTATTTCTCTGTAAATTATACACAACTTCATGTTTTAAATTTCGTGTAAACAACAATGACATGACCGTCGCACACCGCAAAAAATCGAAACACGTGTCAGGTTATTTGAAATTAAACAAACTATTACAATGAAAATCAATAAATTGTCTCATTTACTTTTTCAATCCTTAAATAAACTTCAATTTAACATATCTTAACATATTGTTACCAAGATAGCCTGGCTGCAATCAGCTCTGAAAAAGCAGTCAAAATCAGTAAAAATAAGGACTGGGCCCTTAAATATTCGAGATGTTATTATGATCAACTGATCATGGAAAACATATTGAGCAGTTATTTAATTTAATGGCGGTTGATTAATTTTTTTTACCGCCCATTTAAATATTTTCCTGCTCAATTATAAATTCACTGATCCAGTTCATTATTTTTTATTACTCATTTTTGTTTACTTTACTGCTTAGTTTTAACTGCTGAACTAGTTATTAAACATGCCATTTATAATTTTTAACCTACCAAAACTGCTATTTACAACTGCCTCTTTAAATCAGTGCCTAAATAAATAAATAAATATAGGGACAAATCACACTGATTGAGCTAGCCCCAAAGTAAGTTTAAACTTGTGTTATGAGACATCGTAGGCATCGTAAACGAATAGACCGATTTCGATGCGTTTTTGTTTAATCGAAAGCCTTGTCTGTCAAAATGGTTCTAAACTAAGAACCAAATCTTTTTTAACCGACTTCAAAAAAGGAGTAGGTTATCAATTCGACTGTATGTTTTTTATTTTTTTATGTATGTTTGCTACGCGATATCTTCGCCAATTGTAAACCTATTTTGATGATTCTTTTTTTATTTAAAAGCTTTTAGCTCTAAGTTGGTCCCATTTTAATTTGGTGAAGATATGATAAAGAAGAACTTTGGAGATATGGAAGAAACTCCTAAAAAAAATGAAGTCTGTTGTTTTTTTTTTTTTTGTTAAAAATTTAATTATTGGTGTCTGAACTGAATTTACAAACCCAACTCGAAAGTCGGACCTGGCATTTCTATCAATCATTTATTTCTTTCAACATCAAGTTATTTTTAGGTCATAGATTGCCTTTTAGGTACTTATAAACTCATTAGCGTAAACAAAAAATAATTGAAACTGCGTAACGAAATGTGAGCGGTAAATTCCTAAATGAATGATGGAGTTGATGAGTAACTGGGGTTATATCGCCTGGGTCACTGGCATTAAGAGCACCGATAACACAGTATAAACATCACTGTTGCATGTAAATGTGCCATGCAGTGTTCAAGGTTTTTTACTGTCGGTACTTTTGTCTCCATTTTCTGATAAAAGTACTTTATTAATTAAGTTCCCACCAGAGAGTTGGTATCGACTGGACGAAACTCGTCTAAAGCGCAACTGAAAAAACACGTTTCTTGTATGACGAAATTTAATTTTTAACTTTATTTAATTTTTAGTATTTGTGTTGCTAAAGCGGCTAGAGTAATACATAATCGGTGAAAATTTCAAGTGTTTTAAAACGCTGAAGAAACACGTTTCTTGTATGACGACCCCCTTTAATTTTTTACTTTATCTTATTTTTAGTATTTGTTGTTATAGTGGTTATAGTAAGTAATACATAATTGGTGAAAATTTCAAGTATCTAGTTAATGCCATTATAAAGACCGAACTAAAAACGTTGAAAAATACACGTTTCTTGAATGACGACACCCTTAATTTTTTAATTTATTTTAATTTTAGTATTTGTTGTTGTTCTTATAGCGGCCACAGTAATACCTAATCGGTGAAAATTACAAGTGTTTAGCTATTACGGTTCAAGAGATAGATCCTTGTGACAGACGGACAGACAGCGGAGTCTCAGTAATAGGGTCCCGTTGGCACCCTTTAGGTACGGAACCCTAAAAAAAGAATAATATTGTTCTACTCGTATAAGTCTAGCATTTTAACTTCCCAAATCTAAGTTCACAATTTTATTAACAAAACCACAACCACTTATACGGCGTAAACCGGCTTTGTTAAATGGTGTTATGTTCTTATATTATCTTATGATCTCGTAAACTGTTTCATGGAAATCTACATAATACTATTTGTAGTATTGTGTATAAGGAAGGTCAAAATATAAGTTTACAGTGATTATAGTGTATTTTTAGCAAATATACACTTTACTAAAAATTTTCTCATGACTAAAAATAGAAACAAATGTGGCTAAAATACACTTAAAAGCTCCTTTTATAAAGTTAAATATAATTTTTTGGGTCATTCATCGCCTACCTAATCATAATTTTCCTTACTACTGATATTTATTAATCTTATAAGACACTGTTACTGGCTATGCCAATAATAATTATTAGCATAGCCAGTAACAGTAACAGTGTCTTTCAAATATAATCTTTGTTCTTCCTTTACATGAGCTTTATATGTGTGCGTCACATCGCACACATATTGATCTGAAAACCACTATTACCATTGCTACTGATTGGACGTGGATCTATAGCAATAACATTAATGGATCCGGCTTTTTTCTCCACTTCGCACGGATTTTGGCATCCTTCGGTGACAACAGACACGCATATCTTCTTCGAGGAAGAATAAGCTTCGAAAGCTTTAAAAGCTCGGGCTTTGAAGGAGCACAGCTAAGGATATAACCGGGACCGCGCTCAGATGAAGAGGACATGCAACTAGTGACCTTAAGTAGTCAGACGAAGACTTCTGTGGCGTATTGGTTAACACGTTTGTGCGCCACTTCGATGTTCTGGGTTCTATCCCCAGCCAGGGCGAATTGGAAAATGGCCTTTTTTAAAATGTCTTGGGTCTTGGTGTTTATTCATATATGTATTTATTATAAAATATAGTATAGTTGAGGTAGTATTCCTTAGTCAGACCACAGAGACCAGCGTTACCAGTTCTTCATTGAAAAGAGGGCGCGGGAGGGGGTGGCAGAGCGCGGTGGAAATAGTCCAGGGCCCGAGGCAGCGACACCGACTCTGCTTTGATCTTCAGAGACCAGTGTCACTACATCCCAGTCACTTCAGTTCTTCATTAAAAATAGATCTTTCTTAAGAATATCTGCTTACCATTGATAACTCCAGATATGTGCGCAGACTGCGGCGCAGGAGCGGGTGGCAGAGCGTAGTGCAAATGGTCCGGGGCACGAAGCGGGGCGACACCGTCTCTGCTTTGATCTTTAGAGACCAGTGTCACTACGTCCCAGTCACTTCAGTTCTTCATTGAAAAGAGATCTTTATCTTCTATATCTGCTTACCATCGATAACTCCAGATAAGTGTGCTGGCTGCGGCGCGGGTGCAGGTGGTGGGGCGCGGTGCAGATGGTCTGGGGCGCGAGGCGGCGACACCGGTTCTGCTTTGATCTTCACGTTGCTGGGTGACGCGGCAGGCGGCGGAGTCCCTCCCCCGCCCAGTACTGGCAAGCTGCTGCTGTTGAGGAAATGTAGTGTTAGGACTAAGGCACAGAAATTAATAAGAGTTTTCCATACAGAATGGAGTCTCCTAAGGTCCCGCGCAATATGCGTCCCCGTTCCCCGTTTCCGCACCTCTCCTCCGTTCTCGCCTTGTCAAAGGGGCGAGAGCGGGCGAACACATACGCATTGGTGTGTGCACTGCACGGATGTATATTTTCGTTTGTAGTAGTGTAGGCATAAGTGACTCCGCTTCTATGAAGATTCCTACCTGTGACTAAGGTATTAAGTTTAAAAATAGTACTGGCATTTTACTTCAGATATTTTAATTATATCATCCTCAACTAAAAAGATAATTGCAAAAGACCTTGTGAGAAACATTGCACAATTAGGTGTAAGTTTAACATGCCTTTGAAGTATTTAGCAATACAGTCTTCAAAATTTTATTTTTGGAATGTAATCTAATAAAGTATGTTGAGAATTAGAATTACTCGTAGATGTCAATATAGGTACATAATGGTGTAATTTAACATATTGCTGGATACTAAGGCAGCACAATAGACATAAGAATTGATTTAAGTGTGTAGACGTAGGTCCTACAATGTGATGCATGGTTAGAAACATCAAATATTTCAAATAATATGGGATCTCACGTAATTAAAAGCAATTTATTATAACAAGAGTTAGTGACAATTTAAGGATATCTATATCTAATGAATGCAGTGCGGGATTAGTTATGATGAATATACAATACAATACAATACAAAACAAATTATCTTTATTGCACCATAATAATTCATAAATATAATTCCTTGCATCTACAGTATATTGAATGTATTTATTGAAGCATTTTTCAATTCATTGAATCATGTATTGTTCGGTATTGTTGAAATAAATTAGTTTTATTCCATTTAGGTTTCAATTGAATCTTAGGCTAAACAAAAAATCTATTAGGTTTATAGTCACCTATGCTATGGAGTTAAATTAACTGACTGATAACTTCAACGAGAGTGAAAGTAAACCACTTCACTTGACCCGTGATGTTATTTAAAATATATGAGAATTTTGAGAGAATGAAGGGGGAGATGTTTTAGCCTGGACAAGTGGAACACTACTGCTGAATTTGTTGCAAGAGGTATCAGGTCCGATAGCCGTGATCGTCTAATGGTAACCCCCCGTTGTGGCCGTGATAACCCAGGCTTGAATCCTGGTCAAAGCAGTGTTTAAAACACTGTCACAGTGGAGCGGTTTCCTTTTTTAGGGTTCCGTACACAAAGGGTGCAAACGGGACCCTATTACTGAGACTCCGCTGCCTGTCCGTCTGTCACAGGGCTCTATCTCTTGAACCGTAATAGCTAGACACTTGAAATTTTCATCGATTATGTATTACTGTGGCTGTTATAACAAAAAATACTAAAAAAAATTTAAAAATTAAAGGGGGTCGTCATAAAAGAATCGTGTTTTTTTCAGCGTTTTTAACTCGATCTTTATAATGGCATTAACTAGATACTTGAAATTTTCACCAATTATGTATTACTATAACCACTATAACAACAAATACTAAAAATAAGATAAAGTATAAAATGAAAGGGGGTCGTCATACAAGAAAAGTGTTTCTTCAGCGTTTTAAAACATTGTACGGTTGTATGGAACCCTTCATGTACGAGTCCGACTCGCATATGCCCGTTTATTTGTATTAATGTTGACGTCAACATATAACTCATACGTGAGTTTAAATGTCAAAAACTAATAAAAGTCAAGTTTATTTTTCGTTCTTAGTACACAGCAAAAAAAAAAGGAAAATTTTATAAAATATTAAATACTATCGCGAAAAGTACAAGAATATTCCTGTTAAGTAGGTAAGTACTCTAAATTTGTTTTTTCAAATGGTAAGTAAACTAAGGATGAAGCAGACATACATTTAGAAAAGACCATTTATACCTAATAGTAAATAATTCAGAAAATGAATTAAATGATAAACCCCAGAACAAAACGCTACGCATCTGAAAGATAGAGACGTAAGTATAAAATTTGTTTGACCACCAAACCCAGCAAAGACCGAACTAACATGTTTTATCAGACTTGTTGTGGATGATCAGGATTCTTTTTGCTTGACACATGTAAAATAGAAATGAAAAAAATATTTAATCATGAAACGCAATTAAGAAATAATTAAATAATGTGATATTGAATATGTAGGTACCTACTGAAAATTTGCCACCAGAACAAAACGCTAGGCATCTGAAAGATAGAGGCGTAACAAATTTTTTGGCCACCAGAAAACCTAGCAAAAAACAGAAGCGACATGTTTTATCAGGCTTTTTGTGGATGCTAATACGATTTCAATTTGGCTGTGATCATGCGGAACAGCCAATTCTTTCTTCAGTCACGGCGTCCCGGAAGACTTAGGTGTGACTAAACGATTCATTAGATCTAGTTCTCATTTTTAAAGTGAAGATTGCATTAAGTACGTACTTATATAAATTTCATTTTTATTAAAGTAACCTAGTATTTGTCGAAACCTAGGCGGGTAATAAAACTTTTGTCTTGAAATCGAAACCCTTTTCCACACACAGAAGACAGTAAAAGTATACAGAACGGAATCTCCTAAGGTCCCGCTCAATATGCGTCCCCGTTCTCCGTCCCCGCACCTCTCCCCCGTTCTCGCCTTGTCGAGGGGCGAGAGCTTGTCAGAATTTTGACAGGTTTATTCAGACAAGTACATTTGTTTTTTACTTTTAAAATACATACATTTCAATTAGTTTATTATTACGAAAGTTAATATGTATTTAGATCAAATGAGTAGGAAAATTCGATTTATGAAAAAATGTTTCAAAAGAGGAAATACTAACTGTTACCATGGGAAAAATGTGGTTGACGGGTTTTCGATGACACATAAGTAGGTACAGGAAAAGAATAACTGCCTACAAAATATGTTATGTTATTTGCATGTAAATCACCATTCTTTTGGTTTACAGACAATCATACGTATTGTTACGATGACATAAATGTCATAATTTTAGGCAAGTACGAACTGTTTTATAATAATGATGTTTGTGTTGACCTAATTTTGCAACATAGTATTTGAATGTTTTTGATGGAAGTAAATATATTTGAAACTAATACATACGTAATTTTAAGATATTTTTTTTCTAAGTGAGTCTATTAAAACAGATACTGAGTATTGTTTCAAAACTACTTAAAACATGAAATAAAAAAGTGTAGAGCAATAAAGAATACTAAGTAAACCGAAACATCGTTATGTAAGCGTTGCGAAAGCTACTGTTATTTTCGTCAAATGTCTCACAGCCTCCGGTAGCCGTGATCGTCTAGTGGTTAGGACCCCACGTTGTGGCCGTGGTAACCCAGGTTCGAATCCTGGTCACGGCAGTGTTCAAAACACTGTCATGGCGGAGCCAACCTCTTTTGTTTTATTTATTAATTTTTTTTACAGGGTTTTGGGGACATTAAATTTTAATTTTTGGTGGTACATATACGTTATGTTATGGTACTTTTTTCTGTACAATAAATTCACTCATTGCATTCAAGTTTTTTTTTAGTGACGTATTTTAGTGATAGATTATTCACCTAACTGATTTGACCCAGTGTACGCTCATGGTTATTACTTATGCGTAAAAAAATACATAAATTTTGTATAAATTAAGAATGGAAGCGTTATATGCAATTTGGTTAGGTATTTTTTAATATAGTAATATGAATTACCACAAGCTATACAGGGTGTACCCGTAAAGCACGTGGTAATTTAATAATACATATTTATCTCTGTTTTATTATTGTACTTATGTATTAAGGCCGTGTGGTTTCCGGCAGAGTAGAATAGAAGCACTCTAAGTCTTCCCGTGGATGTCGTAGAAGGCGACTTAGGAAATACACGCTTATCAACTCTTATAAACATCAGTGAGACCTCTCCAACCCGCCTTAAGTCTTCCCGTGGATGTCGTAGAACGCGACCTAGGAAATACACGCTTATCAACTCTTATAAACATCAGTCAGACCTCTCCAACCCGCCTGGCCAGCGTGGAGAGGATAGGCCAAATCCTCTGGTTACTCTGGCTAATATTTATGGCTCTGGTAATACAGACTGGGTCGTGCTCCTGTAGTGGAGACTACAAAGACCTGTTGTTGATGAAGATAATGTTAAGGCCACAGGTTCCGTTGTGATTCTTGTACTAATAAGTGTGTTACTGATTCTTTTTAAATGAAAATCAATGATAGCCGGGTGAACATGGATAACAAGGTAATCAAATTGGGCACAGACATGTACCTGTTGTGCTGTAGGGTCTGCAGCTGGTGTGCGCCCCATGACAGTCCGATCCCCATGTCCGAGCTCATGCTGAAGTCCTGTGGTGCGAAGTTGCTGAGTCCTGAGTAGCCTAGTGGTGTCTGGAATTGAGAAAAGCAAACTTTGTTATTATATAGAATTAGATCAAATTGTAGAAGTTTGTATGGAATCCCTAGTATTGCCGACATACATGTACAGTTATAAGCAATAACATGAAAACATCCATAAAATTCAAACTCATGTAGTAACATTAAATCGCAAAAATGTATGCTAAGCTGTATATTCTCGTAAGTGTGTCTCGTACACTTATTTTTCGAATGGTAGAAGTACTATATTTTAGAAAATTTCTCAATGTATATGTAATAATTGCTCGTGATTGTACATAGTCTACGCCAATCCTTTCCACAGATGAGTAGTCGTCAGCAAATAGGCAGTTTACTTACTTTGTAGTACAAAACAAGATAGCGTTTGGTTATATCATATGTGTAAAATTACTAATAGTCAGTCTACTGCTTTGTTATGAAATATATACTTCTTTTATTCTTTTCAATAATTAGAACCATTCAACACGACAAGAAGATTAGGCTTAGTAATTCTAACAGACGAAGCTTGCTCGATATAGGAGTCTAAGGGGGTCTAGTCTCACTCTATTTGTTGTAAAGTATTTTTGACATCTTCAACAGATTGCTTTGGTATTTAATATCTATAAGACTCAGTTGTGGTGATTTGCAATTTTAAATTAAAGAATCTCACCTCTCCAGTATAAGATATGTCATCTTGCGGTGGCGGCATCGAATTGGGTATGACTACACGCAGATTGTTATGTCGAGGCGAGTGGTGTGGCGGCGGCGCGTGCGCATGCGGCTTGTGCGGGTGTCGGTGCGGGGAGGGCGCTGGCCCTGGCGAAGGCGACGGCGTGCAGCCGGCGCCTAGGGGCGACCCTGACCCTGGGTATCCGTTTGACATCTCGAGCATTCCGCCGCTGGGGTAAACTGGAAGGTAAAAACATAAAGGGTCATACTTAAGTACTGCGAGGTGAAATGAATCCAAAAAATTGCACCAAATATATTCAAATAAAAATTCTATTAAAAATAGAAGAAGAATGGTAATAAACATTATGATTACTTACTAGTAAAACTGTATAACACTACTTTATCTACAAATTTATTTTTCATTCTCACTAATTTTGTTCGAAGTTTCTCCCAAACATTAAACTACTTGTCAGGGTATTTAGAGTAAAAAATAGAGATTATGTTTGTAATATATTTTTTAATAGGTGTCTTACCTGAATCGGTTTCCGAAGATGAAGGCCGTGGACTGATAGAGGTATGCATTTGTGGACTAGCTTGTAATAGTGACTGATCATAACTCCCGACTGGAACGCTCACAGGCAAGTTGTAGTTACTTCCGGTTACACTGACTCCCACTCGGCTGCCGTTCAGCTGGTTCCTTTGCATCATCATTTGGAATTCCTCGTCAATCTTAGAGTATTTGGCTTCGGTCCGTGGTGTTAGGTTGTATTCCGGTTCGGCGTCAGGGCTGTCAGGTGACATCACTCCGTTCTTATGCTCTTTCTTCGTTAGGGCCTGCAAGTGTCAGCGAAACCAGCTCAGGTGGCTTGACGAGCCAAAATCATAATGTCTCTACTGTTATTAATAGCATGCAATATTATTTATTAATGTGCACCCTCTCTACACACCATTAGTCCAACAATATTCGTACAAGAATTTACTCAAGTAATTGAAACCAATTCCGCGAAAGTATGTAGTGGAGGGTTCAAAATAAAAAGTGCTTTAAAAATTCTACGTGTTCTAAAAATTGTACTTGGGAAACTTTTTAGCGTACATTTGTGTGTAGTGTCGAATGCAATGATGCAACTCTGACTTTACCCTTGTAACAAACGCGGAGTCAGGTAGACGAGGTTAATTCAAATAAACACAAAAATATTTACAAAACCCATGCTGTACAAGGAAAAATAACATAAACATCGGGGTGCCTAGTCATAAACTGTTAGTATAAAAACAGGGTGTCTGGTGTTTGTATTTTATCTTTTTTTTTTCTAACAGGAAATAAACATGCTTGTACTTTATTAGGCTTGTGTTTATCTATTCTCGTGACTATAACGTGATTATGTTCTACAATTTTGGGGCAGTGCCTACGTCTAATATCGAGTTGGTCGTTGCATTCTATCAGATAAGAATCACAACATTGAAATTGATAACAGTAGTTACCAATGAGTGTTTTAGTAGGGAATATATGCATTAGGTTTGTTTGTGAGTAGGAAGCACTCGGTTAATGGGATAAGTCAAGTTTGCATGGACATTGCATTGCGATCACGGGCACACAGATGACGCCGTACTTCATGTACCTCGATGATGTTCCGGTTGGTCAGTGACTCGTGGGGCTCGTTGTATTCCGTGTATTTTAGCAGAACCTGAAATAGATGCAATTTCGTTATAAAATCCAACCTAGTAAGGTTATCAAAATTAAAGAGCTAGCTAATTTTCTACTCAAAACATGCTTAAATACCTTTATTGATTGTAATGAAAGTAAAAAAAAATACCATAAGAATAAATAAGCATAGATAAATTGGTTTTATCTGTAAAGTAATATAATTAAGTATATTACTGTTCTGCTGCTTTGAATAAAAAGTTAGAACAGAAAAATACAAAATAATAATTATCAGGAGGCAACTAATTAAAATTAATGAAACAGATATGCTAAAAGATGACGTAATTTTGTTTTCATTTGGCATAGGTATTTACTTATTCTGTCAAATATTGATCATTGGGAAGGTACTTGACCTTACATTAAGCAAGTAAGTACAGAACAACAGTGATGGGCAATTCGACTTGTATACGACCAAAGTTTATTCAGGCAATGTAAGAAATTAAAATTAAACATAAAAAATGCAAATGAGGGATCGACGCGGCGGTTATTATGGCAGCATCACTAAATATCTGAAAGAGACTCGTATTTCTGTACTTAAAGACAACTTGCCTATAGACAGAAAAGCTATCGCTTATAGTCAACACCTGTGTAAAGGTACTTTAGTAGATAATCAGATATTGACACAAGAAAAATACCTATGTTCGATTAATAAATAATACATGTGTAAAATAAAACCAATTTTTCAGAAAAATCCAAGATAATTTAGGCAAGTCTCAAGATTATACTGAGTACTGAATTTATAACTGGTATTAACATTCAATATTCAAAAATTATTTTGAAGGTAATCAAGCAGGGACCTAGAAAACTAGATTGCGACGCCAAAATCAATGATTACAGTTGCAAAGTAATGATTTATAGACAAATGTTGATGGAAGTTCAAGGCTTACTTTGTCCATATCCGTGCTTGCGTATTGGTACAGTTTGTTGTTTGAGCTGAAGATGATAAGCGCGATCTCACAGTCACATAGTACGCTGAGTTCGTATGCCTTCTTCATCACTCCGAATTTGCGTTTGTTGAACGTCACCTGAAAGAACCGTTGAAAATTATATTATTATTTATAACATATATTTAATTAATATATTTTCTATAACATGGAGCAGTTTCTACTAATCGATGTCAAGACCAACGAATCGTATTGAAAAGTGAAAAAGCATCTTTTGAATGAGAACAACACAGTTGCTGTGGCAATCGGTTTGATCAAAGAAGGATTTGTTGTAAGTAAAGAGTGTAAATGCCCATCGACTAAGGCATCTAATATAAAAAACTAATCCAATATGAACTAAGATATCAGAAAAATATTTAACTATCTCATACAAGTGTTCAGTTGATTGGCTAGTTTGTATGAGAGTGTTTGACCGGTGTGTGTTGAACAATGTACGAGTACATTCAACATACCTTTTAGTAGCTATAGATACTCGTATAGCAGAATTTCAAAATAATAAAATTATGTTTTACAATAATACTTAATAGTGTGTATTATTGGTACCGATGTAGTTTATTGTTTTGATAATCTAAATAAATATAACTCAAAGGTGACTGACTGACTGACATAATGATCTATCAACGCACAGCCCAAACCACTGGACGGATCGGGCTGAAATTTGGCATGCAAGTAGATGTTATGACGTAGGCATCCGCTAAGAAAGGACGCGAGCGAAGCCGCGGGCAAAAGCTAGTTATTTATATGTACATATAGTTTTTTTTCAACGTATCTCTATTCGAATTTTGCACTACCCTTGTCTTTCTCTACATCACCCGGTTGGTTGACTGGAAGATAAGGCTTTAGGTCCGCCATTACACTTGTATTTTTGTATGAAATTAAATAAATAAATAGAAAAGGATACGCAACGCCTAATAACACTTTTAAAATGAAACGACCACGAACTTCTTAAAGTTATTTAAATAAAAATCAACAAAAGCAGTGATTATAAATTTTTGAATGAATTTTCTATGGAACTATTCCCGTCTAGACGTATGACACGTATGTGATTTGTCTTAAAACCAAGATAATCTTTAGACGAGCGTTTAAAGATTATCTTGGTTTTAAGAGTGCCATCATAGTAAGTTATGTTATGGTATTGATTTTGACTTAAGGAAAATGGAAATTTCTGTTCCATTAACATAATAAGAGCCTGAATTTGTAAGTGTTCGGTCTTATTCATTTAAACGATCTCGGTGGAACCATCGTCTAGACTCCAGAGTATTGTGAACGGTACGTGTATGAAAACAATTTTTAAAGTATGAAACATTAAATATTTGCAAAAGTTGTTTGGATACAGATCCATTATCACGTCTTTAAGACGATAAACGAAGACTAGTGCTGCCCCCATTTGAAATAAATTATTTGTAAGGAAACAAAGATATCATAATAACTGGGTATACAGAGCTAAGTACAGTCAGAATCGAAGGCTATTGCGTAAAGTCATCTTCGTGCCATCGTGAATGAAAACAAAATAGTGATGGGTAGTTAGCCACATCTCGATTTTCGCCTATTTCCGGGATCGGCTTTTACGATCGACTCTGAAAGAGAATCTGGTACATTCTGTGTTTATTCTTTTCTCCCAGACTAGCATAAAGTTATGGATCTTGTTTCGATTCCAATTAATCATGTTTATGATTTCAGTAGCTCTATAATTTATTTAGAACTAAGATGCACCTGTAATTTGTTTTATGTCAAATTTACTTACAGTAAGATTGTTTAAATAGGCACTGGGTCACGGACTAAGAAAATTATTGATTATTGGAACAATGTTACTTTGTATGTGTCACTAATAATGACGTGGTTTGAAATTCAGTACCATTCCGCATTATTAAAACGTATTGTGATATACTCTGTGGTTACCAGATTATAGTATTTTCCTCATTGAACACAATGGATGGTACGTTTATAATATAAAAAGAATGTTAAGCATTTAATTTTGTCATAATTTATCAACTAGGTATCACTGTTTGACTAAGTTAAATTAAAATGTTAGATATACTAGCGTAAAACACTAAATAACAGTACCGATAGAGACGAAAAATAGGTAACAGATTTTAAAATGTAGGTATCTATAACAGAGGAAAAAATACTAGGTACTTGCAACTAATAATCTGGTAACAACAACGGGCTTTGGCAAAGGTTATTGGAGATCATAACATAACACTTACAAATAGGTACAAACGCATTTCGAGAATAATCTTTTAAAGACACATGTACAATGCTAATGTGAATAACAAACTAAAAATAAAGTAACAAAGTCATTGTCAAACTAGGAACAACTAAGCAAATTGACCTTCGCAACTTTCATTTCAGTCTGCTCTTCTATTGTCAAACCATCAATCATTGAACTTCTCCGCTTGTCCCCTTGCAGCGACGACGGTACGGGAAAGTGGTAGTGTGTTTGATTACACAAGGTCTTGTTAGACTGGACAAGGGTATATACTGCGTAATCGTATAATTAATAAATTACCAACGGGGGCGGTCGTTGTCCTTTGCGATAATGTTTCGCAGAGGGAGCTTACTGATATGCCACATCTGTTGGGTCAGATCGCAAAAGGTCATTTCACTCTTTGCAACCTTGTATTTAATTACAGACAGTGCAAATATCTATTTTTATTTAATTATGTATGTATTGTGTCTGGTGCTTACTACAACATATGGGTTCCGTTAGGCATTGCTTAGAGACAGTCTTCAGTAATAAACGGCGCAGTAAGTAAGCTCCAAAATTTTAGCTAATACGAGTGGTATGGCTCTGGTAGTACAAAGGTATTGGCCAGAGTAGCCAGAGGAATTTGACTACACTCTCCAGGTTGGGCAAACGGGTTGGAGAGGTCTCATTGATGTTTATAAGCTTTGTTTAGCTTGTGTTTCCAAGTCGCCTTCTACGACATCCACGGGAAGACTTGCAGTGGTCCTATTCTACTCTGCCGGGAACCACACAGCATACAGACAGACAGTCACAGCATGAATATATAAATTTGGATAGTAAAAGAGCAATAATAAAGTGACTTATATGCTGTGCTGACTCTATTTAGAATAAAAAGGGGGCTTATACTGACCTGCCGATTCCGTTCGTCCGTGATCCGGGATATTTGTATTTTTTTCCGACCCATAGTGGCAGCAATCTTGGAGGGGGTGTGAGAAGCTGGGGGTAGAACGAAAGTGGCCGAAGGGCTGGCTACTACGGACGTCAACAGCTATCTGTGGGCAAAAGAGAAACGAAATTAATTATTAAAGACAAGAGTATCGATGAAAAGGTATTTAATACAGTAGAAGTAAAACACAAACTTAATTAGAGTTTTTTCCTCTCTTTGTAATAAGTACCTAAACAGATAATACTTTTTATGATAAACGAAAAAAGTAACTTATCGAAAATGTAAATTGTTAGTCAAGTTGAATTTATCTTTTATAATTTGCGGGACACTAAACCACAAATTAAGATGCCATTCAATAAAAATGAAATGAAATATTTAGTTATTCCAACATTTATTCGACTTTCAAAGTTCCCCAGAGAAAAAAAAATGTTTTTCATTAGAATGATGCCGTCGAATCTTAATTATTTTATTTCACTACGTCAAGAGGGACTTGATTGCTTGTAATTTGAATATTGACAGTTAATATTAGAGATAATACACATACCTTAGTGAAAGATACTTTCTTTAATAAGTCAACGACCTCGGTAACGTGTTGGTTAACAAGCTAGTCCATAACTTGGAGACCCTGGGTTCCAATCTTAATTCGTTGCTACTTCCGGTCGGACTACAGTGTAAAATTAATTTGAATACATGGACCCCCATTCCTAACGTATCTGTGTGCATGTTCACCGGATCCACGATACATGCTTAGTGCTAAGTGTGGTCGAGTGTTATCAATTTATTATTGTTATATGTGATTGGGCACTGACACTGGCCGAAATAAGGCCTCATTGATGGGTCATTAAACCATACCTGTACAACTCTTTAGCGATCAAATGCCACATGTCCGTTTGGTAATAGTTAATCACGCAATAGACGTTAACATAACAATAAAAAGACGATAAAATTTAAATTACATATTTTAAATAGGGGTGTGGATTGTGAACTGGGTCCGAAAAATTGTATTTATTAAGTTTGTCAGTTAGATTAACTCGTTTTTCGTATGTGTAAGGTCAACACTGGTGTTAGATTTTTCAAGCTACCAAAAGGCATCTGAAATAGCTTAAGGACTGCCATTTAATAATGACAGCCAGGACCAACGGCTTAATGTCTCCACGGAGGAGCTCGAGAAAATTTGTATGCCACTTATTGTAGTCACCCATCCAAGTGCGGACCACGCCCTGTGTCGCTTAACATTCGCAAGCGCTAGTAATGCGTACTCCCACCGAGCTACCGAGCTCCTCACTAAGGCAGCTATAGGTACCAGAGAACAGCGTCCTTGCAACGATATTATATATACCATCTACTGCGATTACGAACACGTTTGCCGACCTTGGTGATAATGGGTCTCCCTATAATGGAATGGAATACCTGTAGTCCAGCAGTGGACCATTATATGAGTAAACAGTAAAAGAAGGATGAATATGTATATTATTATATACATATGTATGAGTAATGGGTCTGCTCGAAGAGATTTCTTATATGCAATATACAGTAGATACCTATGTACTCCATTTTCTTACTTTGCTTGTATTTTGCGTAAGTACATGAATTATGTAAATAAACAAGTATTACACTACCACAAAGTACATAGACAAGGTTACCCCTAATAGTATAATATAATGCTTAATAGCACTAATAGTATAGAGGTAGTAAACTCTTCTACGTGGCCCACTGTACAAACTCCCCTAATAAGGTGCAACGTCTAAAGAAGACTTTTCCTGACAAAGATAGCATGATGTGAATTCAACATTGTATGGCATGGAAGCAAAAAGGGGTCATGTGGGCTGTGGGGTCATTATGTAAATCAATGTGACCCCCTCTCATGGCATTATGCATACGCTAATGTTGACAGCTTTATGCTTGCTTTGCAAAAAATGCACATGCTGATGCTGACAGTGTTCGAACTACTTAATTTTTACGAATAATATGTTAGATTTTATTATTATTTTGTTTCTCTTTTCAAATTCTTAGCTTATTTGATAGGTATTTGTATTATGTAAAACAAAAAGGTGCATAATTCATTAAACTTAAAAATAATATATTATCGTGCTATACAAATTGTATTTTGTACAATAAAGTTTAAATAAATAAATAAATAATTTGCTTCACATTATTTTTATTCATATTTGGTGATTGTGATATAATTGCCTTTATGTATGATATACATTTTATACATATATGATAGGTACTTACCTATTTTACGTGTTTCTGGAAAACCACAACATGGAATTAAGGCCGTACCTGAATTTTCCGGGGTCCAGTGCTGCCCCCATTTAAAATAAATCATTTCAAAGAAAACGGAGACGTCATTTAAAATTTTGCTACTACCAAGTCCTAGATAGCCTTCAAAGTATTTTATGAACTACTGTTTACAGTTTAAAGTGAAAAAGTTAAGCTTTACTACGCACATTTGCGAAAAACGGCCACTTTTGGCTAATGTGCGTAGTAAAGCTTAACGTTCTCATTATAAATTGTAAACAGTAGTTCATAAAATACTTTGAAGGGTTATCTAAGACTTGATAGTAACAAAATTGTAAATGATTTCTTCGTTTTCTTTGAAATGATTTATTTAAAATGGGGGCAGCACTGGACCCCGGAAAATTTAGGTACGGCCTTAAACGAATTTTGACATACCTACAGAATACTACTTATCTGAGAATCATGAATTATGATTCAGTAGTCATAAGACGAATTTACAAGGAAAATTCTCAGCAAAAGCTAGTAAAATAGTAACTTAATATACCTACGCAGAAATGAAAGCGAAACATTTTCACAGCTCCACTAAATTAACTTTCAGTTTCCAGGGAAAACAGATTGCGGCTTTATTCGCATTGCTGCAAAATTCCACGCCTCTACTGCTGCAGCGTGTAGGTGTGTGCCTACATTGCACGTGGCTGCACAAAACAGTTAGAGTACAAAACTATAACAACATGCAAAATTGGCGCAAATTATGTCTGTATTAAGACTAAGAACGCATAGGTACACAAGAAGCGCTGCAATGTCAAGCATACGGTTTCAGAATTATAAAATCTGAAAATTAACAAACATAAGTGTTACGTGTAGATGTAGAAGTCAATAGGGATGTGGACGGGGTAAAAAAAATATTCCAAAAATAATGGACAGTAATATTTTTCAGCTTTATTTTTAATTTTTTTTATTTAGCCATTTATGTCCCACTTCTGGGCAAAGGCCTCCCCTCTTTACTTCCACAATTCCCTATTCTTGGTCTTTACTTTCCATTCCTTATCAAATGCACGCAAAATTAAGTTAAAATAAAAAAATCTAATTTCTACAAATTCACTAAGACTCAGCGCAATGAAGTTCTGGAGTGGGGGCTTGTGACGTCAACGTCATGTACAAATCGTACAGACTATGATGTTCGTGTGAAGAAAAATTTTATTGCGCTGTATCTTCATCAATATTTGTTATTAAGAGAAAATGAAAAATTACGTGAGCAATATTTTTTAATTCTCTATCTAAAATCTTATGTACGTGGCAAACATATTTTTTCAGTCCACACGCGTTATATTCATATATTTTCCAGTACACAGTGCCTTTTATATAAATTAGAAATTTGTAGTCTGCAGTTAGAAAACCAACGGCTCTTTGAGATATTTTTATGCCACTTATTGATATCAAATCTGGCTAACATGCATAAGCCGGGCTTGCTGGAATATCAATCTATGTACCTGTTACTTTTTTCACAAATGGCCATCCAAGATCCTTTCTGAATAAAAAAACTACGAAAGTTAAAATTGATTATTGATTTCGGGCACCCGTTAAATTGTGAGACTTGTAATTGACGTCAAAGACCTGCTAAAATCGAGTAGTTTTTACCGGCGGTTACTTCTTTTCGTTTAGTATTTAGTGATGGCATGTTTCTCCCTACAGTTTTATGTGTGCGTGGTGGCCTTTAACACGCATTTGTTCCTGTGTGCATTCAGCCATCACTGTAACGCACACAGTGACGGTTGCCTTGTGCCAAAGGGGTGTAGGGTGCAGGGTGGTAGGTCAGTGTGTTTATAGGTGGCTTGGTCGCACTTGCGCCTAATCATGCATTATCACGTTCTTGGTTGAGAAGAACTTAATCGAGTTAAGGATTACCTTAGTTCTTCTAGCTAGTGGTTTCATTTTCTCATTTTTATTAAGCACTAGCTGACCCGGCAAACGTTGTTTTGCCATATAAATTATTTCTAGGGAATTTCTAGAAAAATAAAAATTGAATGTTAGGGGTGGACAATCCTTATCACTTAGGGGTATGAAAAATAGATAGTAGCCGATTCTCAGACCTACTGAATATGCATAAAAAAATTGATAAAAATCGGTCAAGCCGTTTCGGAGGAGTATGGTAACTAACATTGCGCCACGAGAGTTTTATATATAAGAAGAAAGATTATGAAGCATATTTTGTGTGAGAGAGTATTCTTTCTGAACTCGTTAAGTAAGTACTTACTGCAGATATTACTTCAAGGAAACATGTTATGAGTTTATTTAGTTTTTTATTTATATTCCTAAAAGGTAAAACTATTTTAGCTTTCCAACTAACTGAGTTTTTCGATTTGGAATTATTCATAGTAGCAATAGGTACTTGGGCAGCGGTAGCTGGACCAGACTTGTACTAGGTTCAAATGGTATCAAAAAGTGCGTTAAATAAGAAGTTTAAGGTTGGCAACGCACTAGTGTTTTAGTAGAAATAAATGCTTGCAATTTGAATTAGTCAATACGGGAATTTACAAAATTTTAATCTACATACAAAATATATTTATTATTATTATATTTTTAAACCATATTCTCTGCAACTCAGATGAGGTGATGTTTTTTATTTAATAATAAAAAAAAACTCAGTAGGTAACTAAACCAATTCTCCGAATTCAAAGGATAATTTTTTCATATTATTTTGAATAAAACCGTAGATTTTGTTTACTGAACTGCGAGTTCGTTTTCGCCCAGTGGATTTTGAGGTAAAACTCCGGCATTGACGTCATTCCCGGCCTTTTTCCTCACGGCTCATTAATTTTTTTCTTAAAAGGATAACATGAGCGTAAACCCGTGAACTGCGACCTAAACGAGTGAAAAAATCTTTCACACCTTCGCATGTAATGCTATGTCACTTGGAATAGATACAAATAACTTGTTTATCCTGTATTTTTCTTGTCTCTATTGAAAAATTCAAATTTGGTACTTTAAGTACCAAATTGAATCTTTTGAAGATGAAGACGATAGTATCGTATTTTGTATTATTTAGAAAGATTATCTATTATAATATTCTAATTAATTTTATTTTATGTGTACAAAAATAAAAGTTATTTTAAATGTTGTTTTGTCGAAGCACGTTGCGGATATTTATTTGTAACTAGGTAAGTACAACTTTTGACGAAGCTTTTGCTGATGAAACTTTGTAACCTTTTGACGAAGCCAGTAATTGTAAATAAGAGTTTTAAATGTTATTTAAATTAAAATAAACTTAAAATATTTAGATAAAGAAACAAAAAAGTTTCTCTTGTGAGGCATAGATTCACAAAAAATCTAAATGAGTGCATTGATGAGAGAAGGCTTTCTATTATAGTATTTTTTATTATAGAATAATAGAGCAAAAACAGCGAATCAATTATTTTAAATCCAAAATCCCAATATCTGAAACGAACGACAAATCTTCAATGACGTAACTTAATAATTTAATAAATCAAAAATCAATTTCACTTTCACAACGCTAACACTTTTCAAAATTGCCAATACCAAACCAAAAATTAACGGGAAAACCCAATTAGTTTTTGACGAATACTTCTTGCTTTTGAGAGATTTTCCGTTGTATCGGAAATCAAATTTCCAGGGCGGTAGTTAGGCGCCGAAGCGTGGGCGCGCGGTCGCCAGGGCCGGAGCTGCCGCCCACTCGCCCGGGCCGCATCGCATATTGGTTGTTTGTTGTGAGTTATGTTGTGCGATATGAAGCATCTCTACAGGTAGATGTTGCGTATAGTAACTGCGTAGCGTATCGGATAAATATCCGATAATTGTCATTACATGAAAATGTATTTTACTCGTATGCCAGTTACACATATATTTATTAACCACCGGAGATGCGAAAAATTCCAATTCTTTAAAATTTGCAATCTTATATTGGTAGATTTGTCACTTTTTTTTATTAGCCTATTTCAGTGACCCACTGCTGGGCAAAGGCCTCCTCTTTTTGTTTCCAATCAGTCCTGTCGAGGGCAATAGTTTGCCACTCACCGTGTCCAAGTCATCACGTCATCTTTTGAGGAGGTCATGACAGATTTTTTTATGAATACGGCGGTAAGAAAATAAGCTTCTATGCTTGTTAAAATTCACTAAAATATCACAAAAATACGATTTTCTGTAACCAAAATACGATCAGGTATTATAGAAAAAAAATTGTTAAACGTAGGAAATTTTAGTACATATATTAATTTGCTTTGCATTAAAAAATACTAAGCAATAATGTCAGGAAGTCATCAAAAAATAATAACCTAAGCGTAATTATTTTTATAATTATTATAGATATTATTATAAATAACATGTTTATCTTTTCGAATATTCAAACTGTAATGTCAAATTTTATCCTTATAAACAAGCATCAGATGTGCCCTTTTGGAAACTTAGCGCTTAAGCAGGTTCATAAATATTCAGAAAACAATTTAAATATATTAGCATGATGAGGTTAATGTGTTTACAAGTAATACAACACAGTTATTGTGATGTTTCAAAATCATAAATAATCAGTGAAAACAAAAAATCACATTATAAGTCTGTTAATATTGCTCAGCACACAATGCATTGAATACTTAATAGATAATTGAATATCTACGTGATAAAACAAAATTAATGTGTTGTGTCAAATTCATACATAATCAGTGTAAACACAATGCACTGAATACGTAATAGATATGTGATACAACACAATTATTGTGTTGTGTCAAATTCATACATAATCAGTGTAAACCAAAAATCACATTACAAGTCTGATAATAATGCTCAGCACACAATGCACTGAATACGTAATGTTAGATAATTGAATAGATACGTGATGCGTTATCAGTGTCCTTGTGATTGCCCCTATCTGATCCCGCCGGATTTCGAACAGAAGGAAGGCTTTGATACGCAATTTCGTTTATTTTTCGGTATATTACACCAAATCTGAGTATTTACTTTCGTGTTCGTTTATCCATTCACGAATGTTTCATTACGTGAAAAAATAAATTGTGTTGTTATAATTGAAATGTCAATGAAAAGGTTACATTAGGACCTACTTGGTGTAGTAAAACTTTTTCCTTTTTTTCAAAGGAAAAATAAGTAAATTAAAATTTAAAACTATCAATTATCATCAGAAAAAATATATAACTGGAATGATGTGTAGAAGTGTTATTAAAATATGTTTAGATAAAAGTTGTTTTATTAAAATGCCACAAATAACAATTTATGCTAAGCTCTAATTACAGAGCTCTAATATCGTTTTAAATATTTACCGGCAAAACTTTCCTGAACATAATACGTTTATACCAAAAATGTTGGAAGACCTTAGATTAGTGTCAGGACAAAACAATCTACTTGAATCGTTTCATCTTCTGACAAATCTAGAGTTAACGAAGTTTAATCAACTCTAACAACAGGTATCAAAACACCACAATAAGATAAGGTAGTAGGCACAGTAACTAATGCCACAGAAGAGTAAGATTTTCAGTCATCTTACTCCTGATCTTTGTTTTATTTTGGAGTAAGTTTACTGTGCAGGTACTGCAGGGAAAAGTGCGTTATTTAAAATATATAAAAATACGACGCGAAATTGTCGCGTGTCGTAGCACTCGTAGCAGTAGCAGCCCTTATCAAAACGCTCACGATGCGTGTGGAAATCACAGAACAACCACAACGCGTTGTGGCTTATTATTTCGCTTAATGAGCGATTTCTTTGAGCGTAGCATATATACAAAAACAAAACTAGAGTTTATCTATAGATAAAAATATTTACTTGCTGATATGATACATAATACAAACACTAAACCCAAAGGTTGATTACGAAAAATCTTAAAAATTTAAGCATAGCATAAAATAAGTAACTTTTTTTTTAAATAAAATTATTTATTATGTAACTAAAAAATGTTTACAATATTTTGCTGCCGGAGCCTCTTTTTAAGCATAAAATATGCTTGTGCCAGGAGACTACGCTCTTTCTTATCTATAAATTTTTATATTAATAGTTAACCATATGTGTGTGTGTGTGTGTGAGTGTGAGTGTGTGGGTGGGTATGGGTGTGGGTGTGTGTGCAAAAGTAAGTGCAATTTCTTCAGGTGTCAAGCAGGGGAAAGACGAAAAAGTAATACACTTTTAATAGGTAAGTAAGGTATATGATACGCTACAACATTGTCCTACAATGCCCGCCTTACTGTACATATCATTGAAAGTATATAAATTTAATTTTTTTTAAAATTAATGAACTATATATGTAGTGTAAATCTTGACAGCTAAGTTAGTAAACTTCTCCATATTGCGGAAAACTTTCGAAACTAAATTTACATGGCACCGCCTATAATAGATAAAAAATACTAATTTCAGGTCCAGTTATTTATTTGTCTACATTCATTTAAATCATCTTACCTGTTTAAAGTTGCTGTACTGTCATTGTTTTGTTCAACGTACTATAAATTTGCGTCTGGATGGGGTTGACCTTGCGGGGTGGCACCCCCTGTAGGTACAACCCGTTCAATCACGTGTATCGTATAAATATTGTTGGTCGAAATAGAGTAAGAGGATTCTCGCAGTTCGGCGATTAAATGGTAAAGTCAAGTCAAAATCAAAGTTAAAATCATTTATTTATTTTTGAGTGTTTGTATTGATAAAATTGACAATGTTTTCTATTGATTTCATAAAAGTTGTTTACGTTAGATCATGCTAAGTTTGGTGCCGCTTCCTAAGCGCAAGTGCATAAGAAGCGGCAACAAAATGGATTAATACACTATTTTCTTATAACCCTATAAGTACGTAGTAATTTTAAATATATAAATATACGTAATTTTTTGTACTTATACATCTAAACTAGAAATTATTTGACAGCATTACAATACTTGGAGCATTATAAATTATAATGCTGTATGTTTATTGTATTTTACCATAAAAACGAAGCATAAATAGATAATTGCAGTTACTGCAGATAGATACTTAAGACACCGGTGAACGATAACTCGATAAGGTAAATTTTATTCCAAGATAAGATAACCGAGGGTTGCACACAAACGAAGTCGCGGGATAAAACTATTGCCACAAAAACCAAGCATTAGGAAATTATCGTGTTAAAAGCCAGACAGAAAGTTTTCAAAAAGTTAAAAACTTACCATCTTTGCTTTCCATAAATTCAATTTACTTTCCAAGTAGTAATGCAACAGGTAAAAAATGTATTTTGGAGTATATTTTCAAATTAATTGCATTCACATCACATTGCATTGACACGTGGGCGTGGAGAGGAACACCCACGCGAGGGGAGGAAATACGGGGTGATAAAACCAGGGAGGCTTTGGCACGTGCATCCCGGCATATCTAATTGCGTTTATTAGCATGCTAATAATGGGATAAGTTAATTAAGATTTCTATGCACTGGATTTGAGAAGAATACACGTGTATTAAATGTTATCACGTGAGATATGTACGTGAGTTTAAAATTTTGGGGTTATAGTGTTTTCATTTAAAGAAGCCTATGCCCAACTGTAAGAAGTGGAAGTAAGTGATGTTAATGCATTTGAACTATGGTTTTGAATGCCGTCTAACTCAGCGAACTATGGAAGACTAACTTCAATGTTTGTCGTATACAGCATCGTCATTGTGAAGTACCGCCAGTAAAGATATTGGTGGAAAACTAGATATAATTTACTTAAATGTACTTTTGACAGGGTAATTTCTGCACTTAATTGGGTCCATTGTATTTAGTTGGCTGGTCTAACGGCGTTTTGTCGAACTCTTATTTTGCCGGAACTGTGTGGATATCGGCAAAGCAAAGTTCTGTTAAGTAAATATTAGTTTTTCAAAAGATACGTACAACAATAGACAAAGTTGTTTTGTCGCATTTGTTTGTAGGTAATCAGTAGAAGTATACGAGTATATGCAAGAGTCTTAATTTTACTTTAGATCCATCACTAAAATAGTTTCAGTATATTTTTATTATTTATTTTTATTTAATTACAAAATAATGATCCGCAACATGCTTCGTCAATCACTTATTTACCATAAGGAACTCAAAATAAATTAAAGAGTATCTTATTACGAACTTTAGATCACCTAGTAAAAGTAGAAATTAGAATATCTATTTGTGAAAGAAGACTTTTGCTGACGTTATAAAGGATTTTATAGTCCTTTTCAGTTATTTTTGCTACAGAAATACAAATTCTCACATACATTTATGAAAAAAATGCTTCTACAGCGAACAGTGTAAATGTTAGTAATTTTGAAATGATTATAGACGATTAATTGCACATTTTACATTTAACCATATTGTATTCTGTGCTTCTATTTTGCAAGAATTTCTGCATAGTAGTTTTTACTGTACAAGTGCTATTTTCAATGAATATTTTATGTGATAAGTGTGAAGTGAATAGAGGGTATGCATGCATTTTTTTTATATTTTTAATCGATAGTCCTCGTCGAGAAATAGCCGCAAAAAATAAATCAGTGCTGAAAAACATGTATATGGTGTAGAAAATAAATATTAAAATAGCAAGTACATTATATTATAACAACTAAAATACGCCATTTTAAAATATGACGTCAAAGTCTGCAATATCCGCTAGAGACAAACGCATGTTTTTCTTTTTTGGGTACTTTCGATATTATCAGCTTATTATTTGTTCAACTTCTATATAAAAGTACATACATTTCGAATGTCATCGAAAGTCAAACTACATGGACGGACAGTGCTACCGAACGCACCCGAAATTGTCATTTCCTTTTTGTGAACTTTGTCGTCTTTTTTTTTATATTAAATAATTTTACGGCACTGGATACAAGTCCTTTAGAGCCTATCTTTAATTTTGTTCTTTATTCCTAATCCTTACCCAACCCTAACACGACAATCAAAGGGTGGTGTAGGCCTTTGACTGCTGCAAGGGAGCTTCTGGCGACAAATCTATACGAGTGCACTGGTTTACATAGACGATTGAGTGGCGGACGACGCTCGAAGACGCCCACACAGTCCGCAAAATAAATGTCACTACAGCCGTACTATGACGGTCCACTTTAATTATTATATTTCACACATTGTTCATGTCATGAGCATTTATAACACCAAACAACACCAATTTCATATTATAACGCCTAATAAAATCAATTTGTAAAATAATTTAAAGCAAACCCCAACCGAACCCCTTGACTTCCCGCCAAAAACTGAACTATGTCGTCATTTACTTTTTGATTGTCAAAAGTTCCCGCGCAATATTTGCATATTTTCAATAATTTATTTCTAATCCAAATAAGAGTCAGTAAGAAAAATAATTAACTAGGCGTGGTAACGTATTAATAAAAATTGTAAAATAAAAATATGAGCCCGATTTGTATTACATGCATATTCCTTATTATACACTATCTGACTATTTTATTATTTTATGTGTATTACCGATTGCGTGTGGTGTTTGGTGAAGGCATAGCTGAATATAAATTGTCACCACTCCACTTACTATCACCATTTCTAATTTTACACGTGGTATGTTTAAATACGATTTGTCACCACCCTTTACCTCTCCCACGGTTGTCCTAAGAGGCGACTAAGGGCAGCAGAGAATGGGCAGCAGCATTCTCTATTCAAAGACTTTACAACATTTATTACGATCACCAACCCATTTGCTTAGCGGACGCTTCACCCATTTTTATTAGAATTCATAGAAACACCATCTTTTATTGACTTATCTGTACAGAGAAAATAATAATATACTATATTACGTATACTTTGACAAAACCTGCACACATACTTCAACATTTAATAATATTATGAGCTAATATTTGCAATCCACTCATGCCTTATTAGAAAGATTTCATTCATGATGTAGTCATTAAGTTTGTTAGTTTTTCTCGTCCTGGTAATTGACTGGTGGTTGTTAAATGATGTATTTGTTCTCCAATTGGCGAATATTATGTGAAACGTTGCATTTCCTATATGTATTAACATTTATATGGTGTTAAAATAAAACAGAAGCATCCTAGGTAGTTGTGCTGGATTTTTTGCAACCAGGGATCCTCTTGTCGGCTTTTTCTTATTACAGATAACTATGGCCGTTATATACTGAGATAAAGTAAATTCGCCGAATAAGGACCACGTTTTTGGAAATTCATATAAACCGATCATATAATGTCTCCAGTGTATAAACAATTTCTTTATGTATCAAAAACATTATACAAACATAATGCATCAACGCCCTGTTGATAATTAAAAAAAAAACATTTTCTACAAGCTTGTCGATGGACCTAAAAAGGCAATGGGCCCTAAATAAGGTCTATTTCTAAACTGTTTAAAAATCCTGTTGATTCTTCTTATCGAGTCAAAATAGTTTCATTGTAGCTTCAATTTCAAATCATCTTTGACCGTCACGTCATGTCACGTCATGTGGTCACGGCGATCCCTCTGTCGTTAGCCTTATTAAGGTGATTTTCGTGTTGATAAAACATACTTATAGTAAATTTTCAAGTAAAACTATAACGACTACTGCTTTGTTACTTTAAGAGATAGACCTAGATATTTTTTGATTGTAAAATATTTGCATGTCTGTTCTCAGACTAATACATGTACTAAACTATGATGACAACAACTTGTAATACTGTATTTTGGCAAATAAATGATTATTGATTATTGATATTGATTATTGAGAAATAATTGCTTAACAAATATACATTCTTGGATTTTGTACAAAATACATATTAATTCTTAGAAAACAATAAGGAATATGCATGTAATACCAATCCGGCTCATATTTTTATTTTACAATTTCATTTAATACGTTACCACGCCTAGTTAATTATTTTTCTTTCTGACTCTTATTTGAATTAGAAATAAATTATTGAAAATATGCAAATATTGCGCGGGAACTTTTGACAAACAAAAGGGAAATGACGACAAAGTTCATAAAAAGGAAATGACAAGTTTGGGTGCGTTCGGTAAAACTGTCCGTCCATGTAGTTTGACTATCGATGACATTCGAAATGTATGTACTTTTATATAAAAGTTTAACAAATATCACTGGCTGATAACATCGAAAGTACCCAAAAAAGAAAAACATGCGTTGACAGCTTCTGTCTCTAGCGGATATTGCAGACGTTGACGTCATATTTTAAAATGGCGTGTTTTAGTTGTTATAATCTACTTGCTATTTTTAATATTTATTTTCTACACCATATACATGTTTTTCGGCACTGATTTATTTTTTGCGGCTTTTTCTCGACGAGGACTATCGATTAAAAATATAAAAAAAATTCATGCATACTCTCTATTCCTAGGATGAAATTGTAACTTGTTTAAAATACGTGGTAAACATGTCAAATTATGAAAAATTAAATTCCCATGTATCATGTAACTTCGATACACTACTTTGATCATGGCCAGGACACGCACTTGGTAATTTATTAAATAAAAAAGGGTAAGTGTGTATTATTATTCTAGTTTTACGAAGGAATATCTAATGTTTCAAAACTATGTGATTTATATTTTGTATTACCTATATAGTTGTTTTTGTGTGCTCATGTGTTAATTGTTTACAAACGGCACATTTTTTATATGTTCCATAACAAATTCAAATAACAAATAATATAAAAAATTTAAAATAACAAAAAAAAATGTTTTTGTTCTTAAAAATATTATATGAATAAATAAATATATTCCTTTATAGAATACAATAACAAGTTTAATTTGCAAATCAACTTTTCCTTTTCCAAACTGCGTAGCGTGTGTTCGTTGCCAGGCAACGCGTCACTGTCGCAAGATGGCGCGGGTGACGTCAGCTGAGCCCCGACGACTGAGGGGGTGGGGAGGGGGGCAAGGTCTTACGGCCGAGCGACGACCGTGTCACTTCCCAATGAAAAAGAGACCTGAGACCCGAATTAAGGGCTGTCCTTGAGGCATTCGAGCGGAAGGCAAAAGTACAAGGTTCGCGACGATGTCTGATACGCGATAATCATAAAAAATACATACAAATCCGACAAACTGAACACCGAGAATGGTGTGACAACTTCACATGACATCATCAGACACGGTTTGTTTATTCTTCGGGCACTATCTAACTGTTCGACCCATGTCAAGTTCAGTGAAAATGAAAGTGATTTTGTTTTGGAATACTTAGAATTTCGTTTGAATTTCCATTGAAGCGATAACATTTCCATGGTACGTATGACCCTCAAAAGCGGCTGAATCAATAATTTCAATGACATTTGCTTCACACTCTTCGCAGTCATCAAAATTATCACTCGCTGCTGTATTATTATTTAATGCTGGTGACCTGACAAACAATATGCTTTAAGCAAAACAGAGCCAAGTGTACGGTGACCGAGTGTAGCTCGTTAGCCGTGACAGCGATGACAATTGTGCATGACGTCATCCCACCAACACAACGACTGCTGTTCATAAAGAAACAGCAAGTGTTCCTGTGTGTGTGGCCAGATAACATTCGAAGCATTTTGTTGAGATCTTGCGATTGTAATTAAGTATTCTCACCTTAGGTAACCGTGAACAAGGTTTAGGACTTGCGTTTGAATAAACGTTTCTTATCGACATATCATCAAAATAAAACTCCTTAAATTTTGAATCTTGTGATATGTCAAATTAAATATAGCGTCTGTTATGTTATGACGTTCTTTTGAAAAATATATAAATAAGCTCTTTAGGATTAATTCTTATAACAGATTGTACACAAACTGACCCGAATTTGCTCACACGTGTTTATTTTTATAATGACCAAACTGATTTTTGTAAAATGAATGGAAATTTCGTATAAGCTTCAGTTTTATTCTGTATATATACGTAGATAGAAAAAAATAAAATTTAAATGTATGTGTTAATGCCTGTATTACTCGTTATATTAAAACTTCTTTAGAGATTCTTAGCTTAGTCTGATAATTCAAAAATCTGAGAATTTATTGATATGTTATACCTACTAGACATAGCATAGTATATTATCTATTTACTCAGTGCTACTAGTAGGGGAAGCTTGATATTGATAACAATTAGTTTATTAATTACTTTCAATATCAATCGTTAAGTTTTTATATTATTAACTATGGGTAGACATCATTTAAAATTTTGTTTTAAAATTCAAATTCAAAAATTCAAAATATCTTTATTATCATAGGATATTTATAATATCTCTTAAAAATAGTCACTTTGTTTTGTTTTGCACAAATGTTGACGTCAAATCGTTACTTACAGCTAAGTTTACGCCGCTTCCTGGGCGCAAGTGCAGAAGAAGCGGCAACAAACTGCACTGCACGTTTTCTCCAAAGACGTCAACTAACAAACTAAAAACTTAAAATTAGTTATATGGATGGACTGAGATTACATTGTTTGTTATGTCATAATTAAATTGAATTATAAGAATTACGAAATTTAAAATAATGTCAATTTGTAAATTTAGTATGTACAAATGGGAGCAGCACTTGACCCCGAAAAAATTCAGATACGGCCTTAATTTTGTTTATCTTTAATGAAAACAAAGAAATTTTGTCTTCGGAAGAGGTAACATTCTATTGATTGCTGTAACCAAGGCATGAAGTCTGTTTAAATATTTAAGAGCTAAGAAACGGTTACGTGTTAAATTATGTACGAGTAAATATGAAATTCCCTTTAGTTAAGCGAAAGCAATTTAGTTCGTCGCCAACGAGGATATTGGAAAACGGAATTTATCTTTGAATTATCAGCTGAAAAAAAAAAAAAAATGTGTGCCTGTGACGATATCCAAAGTTATAAATATACTTACAGAAGGAAATGTAAAGTCAACATTTTAGAATTTTATAAAAAAACTGATCGCATGTAACCATAGAGACATTGCCATCCAACGCGGTAATGACGCCAGCCTCCTTGGCACACTTCCGCAGGGGAGAGATTTGTGGGATATTTTTTATTTATAATAGATTATTTAACTATTTTAAGGGTGAATTCAGTCCGTAATACTGAACAACTTTCCCCAAGGGACATATCGAATGTTAAAATAATTTAGATAATAATGAAAGTACCTACATGTATGTAATTTGTTTTGGGGCGTGATGTACCTACTTATGATCATATGATAAACATTTATCAGACAAAATACTGTATTTTATTGGCTGAAGAATGATTGTTCGACGAAGCGTCACCGACCCGTGATGGCTCAGATTTGGTCACTGTCCAGATAATGGGGCAATCCAAATAACTTTGAATTTCAGCCAGGAAGGTTATATTTTCCACAACTAAAAGGTTGCTACGGCGTTTGTTTTTTTATTTCATTCAATAGGCAACATTTAAAATAAACTATTATTTGTTGTCTTCCTATAGGAGCATTTAAAAGTATATTTCACTTAATTTATTATATGAATAATACATAGTTTTTGCAAAATATACGAATAAAATTAAAATATATTTTTAATTTTTTATCTGTGACAAAAACTTCTCCGATGACGTCACACGAAAGTAAATATGGTGTTTTGACGGACTTTCTGTATGCGCGTATTACCTGTGTGTGACGACGACAATAACCGCAGTTTTTAATGATAGTACAATAAATCCCGGAAATATTAATGTATTGTGCTCATTATGTAATAAAGAATTACGTAAAACTATTTTTTCAAATTAGTCAAATATTCTAACAATATAATGGTAGCAGATTACTTATTTATTGCATGGTAGCGGATTACTTATTTTGTTGTCAAATCATAGTTTTTTTCCAAAATCAGATATGCAATTAGTTATTTAGAGCAAATGCCACCATAGTTTTACTTCCAA
Source organism: Acrobasis repandana (assembly GCA_963576875.1). Classification (NCBI taxonomy): domain Eukaryota; kingdom Metazoa; phylum Arthropoda; class Insecta; order Lepidoptera; family Pyralidae; genus Acrobasis; species Acrobasis repandana. Next base: position 19,536,532 of record OY756215.1, read on the forward strand.
GTCAACAGAAAACATTCATTCATGACTCTTATGACCGCAAAATAAAGAGCTAACTGTCATTGTGCGACACAACAATGTTTGCTGGTGTAAGCCTGTACGAGATAAGGAGACGTCAAGCCAGGCCTTTGTCGAGACAGGATTACATTGTCAAGTTGTGACCCCATGCGCCCCCATTCACATGCTAATATTCAAACAGAGATGGCGCCTCCGACGATCTTATCAATTCACTTCTAGATAACGTTAAAATTCATATCGACTTTGAATGAAAAGCCATATACGAAACACATGTAAAATTTCTTTCCGATAGTGATGTCGTAATGGGCATTATGTTTACTGGTCCCGAGTTGACCCGAAACGTGAATCTGTGTCAAGCAGTTTATTCAATCTGCCGCTTGAGACAAGGAGTGAGATTTCAAAGAAATGTAGAACATATGTCTTTAGTGTTTAAGTTGAATTTCCTGAAGTAGATTGTTATGGGGCTCCGTCTCCGCCCTTGTGGGTGTGCAACGCATGTGCCCTTGAATCGGTGTTAACGACAGTTCAGAAACGAGAAAAATATCTGATTAAAATTCTCTTATGTGCACATGTCTTATACCTACTGTAGTAATTACAAGTCAGACTTTGCACGTTCACCAGATGTGCGGCAAATGTTGTTATTAAGGTTTTAAAACCATTATCATCAGTTTCACGTATTCGTTGATGTTTGTTCTGTTAGATCCAGCATTTGTTTAAAAAAAATAATTGTGTTTTCGAATTATTTTTGGTTTGTCTACAAACAAATAAACGGGCAAGTGCGAGTCGGACTCGTAAATGAAGGGTTCCGTACCACCGTACAACGTTTTAAAACGCTGAAGAAACACGTTTCTTGTATGACGACCCCCTTTAATTTTTAACTTTATTCTATTTTTAGTATTTGTTGTTATTGTGGTCATAGTAATACATAATCGGTAAAAATTTCAAGTATCTAGTTAATGCCATTATAAAGATCAAGTTAAAAACGCTGAAAAAAACACGTTTCTTGTATGACAACCCCCTTTAATTTTTAACTATTTTTTATTTTTAGTATTTGCTGTTAAAGCGGCCATAGTAATACATAATCCGTGAAAATTTCAAGTGTCTAGCTTTTACGGTTCAAGAGATAGAGCCCTGTGACAGACGGACAGACAGACGGACAGACAGACAGACAGCGGAGTCACAGTAATAGGGTCGGGACTCGGGACCCTATTACTGTGACTCCGCTGCACCCTTTGGGTACGGAAACCTAACAAAAAGTAGGAGAGAAGAATACAACAAAATTGCAGAGCCTTATTTTCTACCTCATCCCTATACTTCGCAGTAGTTATAATAAGGTAATTAAATAGAGGAAAAATTGGCAAGTACATAAGTACTTAAAAATGTTATAAACTTTCCTGGGTTACCGATTTAGGGAATTACACCATCAATAATCAAATTGTTTGCGTCCCTAATCCATCGGCGTAATATCGAGTATCGACTTAACGCTCGCTTCAAATTCGATAAATCTCTCACACGTGATATCTGTGTAGGAAGCTAGATTAGCCTCGCGAACCGTAATGCTGATAAACGTCACATCTTGCCAAAACGAACGATCGATATTCAGGCAAGCGAAATTATATCACACGATAAGATTATCAACTCTATGTAGTATAACACAGGCAACTAAACTTGGCCATGTTATGACGGCAGAGTAGAATGCGATTAGTCTACCACTGGCGTTGTAAGAGGTGACTAAGGTATAGGTAATAAGTAACATAGAAAGGACAGCAGTATCCTCTATGAAAAAAATATACGATCTACTGCGATCACCAACTCTGCTCTGCACTGCTCAGCGTTGTGATCCAATGATCACAATTAAATCACAATCTTTAAAAAAATGGAGGATTTGCATTGGCAAATTCTCAATTTTGAGGTCTAGCAGTGGAATAGACACAGCCAAGGGATCATTTATTTCCGACAATCTAGTCCTTTCTAAATCTAACACTCAATTCGAATTCGCAGGAAAATCTATTCGAAATTGGAAGACTGACTTCATTTTATGGATAATTGAATACGAAACGAAAGTCTAGTGTGTCAATTTTATTTTGTTTGTGTTTTGCTTTCTACGAGTATGAAAATTGCAGATGAAATCCAGCTTCGCAGTTTTTCATGCCAAATACCTATCATGGCAGATGTCTGTAAAAATTCAGATTTTTAATTGAACCGCCTGTGGTTGATTTTTAAGCAAATTTTAATCTGTTGAAGCTAAAATGCTTCGTTGCGGAATGAATTTTAAAAAATTGGTTTGTGGTTGTTAATTGTTTGTACACGATTGTGAAATAAAAAGTAAGATCTTGTCTTTATATGCTATATGTACCTACCAAAAAGATTTTCATTTTCAATAAGACTTACTCGTATTTAAAAAGGGTAATGGCATCCTTAGCAATTTTAATTGTTCAATTGTCAAGCATTATAAATACTTGTCTCAACGACGGCTATTACATTAAAGAAAATAATCTTTGCCTGTTTATAGCGTATTGTCAAATCAAAGGAAATTTGATTTTAATTAATTTCATACTTTGTTTCAAACAAATTTTACAAGTACTTAATTAGTTTTAACAGTAATGTTCTTTAATAATACAGATATTGGTTTTGGTTTTAAAACTATTTGAAATAAGTAGGTTTAAAAAATATTTTATCAGGTAGGTAAAATATTTTATAGACGCTTTGCAAAAAACTGTTTTAAAGTTTACACACATATTACGCTTAAAAAAACTTCATAGATCCGCTGTATGCTGCATCAAGATATATTATTGACCGAGCGAGTTGGGGGTGTTTGAACAACACATTGTATGTATGTATGTATGTATGTATTCATGTATGTATTCATGTATGTATGTATGTTTATACCACGATAACTGCCAAACCGATGGTCCGATTTTGATGAAATTTGGTAGGCATGTAGGAACAATAGAATTTTCAAGTTCGTTGGGCATCAAAATCGGTTTAGTACTTTTTGAAATATTAATAAAAATGTCCACGATTATGTAGCAAACGAAACCATAGCGCGTTCTAACTTTGTATAGCGCCATCTAGGTGTTACTTAGGGAATAATAATCGCGAGGTCTAAGTTCGGGGCAAACTACTAGTTATCTAAAATCAATTATATATTTTTTGCATGACTGTACTGTCAACGTGGACCAGTGTGTTTTTCCACAAAAATGATAATATCTACTATCACTTATCGTAAGTAATTATTGCCTTTATCAAACTTGCATATCTGTGGAGCGATGCGTTTTAGATAACGAGATAATTTATCAGTTTCATACACTAGTGATATCAAGATATCAGAATTCTTGAAGATTTTGAGACGTGGCCAAAATTAATTGATAAACATTGTTTATTTGTTTTGCATATTATTCGCATTCATTTAAAGATATTTCAAGAAATAAAGATATATTTAACAATTTCATAGATACTTAGGTACCTAAATCTAGAAAACTTTGAAACTAATTAATATGGCAAAAAATGCTGATATATATTATGAGTTTAGAGATGGAAGAAAGAATAGTAATATTCTTTCATACTCGTATATATCATGTAGGTATAACTCAATAATATAGACTCAAATAATACTTTGAAATTAAAAATTACAGAGAATGATTGCTCTTTGGCTAATTACAAATACCTTATGTACATGAAAAGTTGCATAACAAGATGCCTTTTATGAAAATAAAAAAGTAAAAGCGAACACTGCACGCCGTCGTGTTGGTAACATTGAACGCGAAAAAAAGCAAATGGCCGCTACCAAGGTCACAAGAAGCTGTCCTAGTCACGGCGGGCATTTACATTTTTTTTATCGTCGCCAAGGGCTTTGCAAAACCATGTAGATATAAAAAAATTATTACCCTGGGAATCATTTTAGTGGAATTTATTTTACAGAATATGAGAATACTATGTTAATCCTGTTTTTGTATTTATACTTCACTGTTGTCAGAGTTATACCCTGTCATGTTATTTGTTGTGTTTACTGTACCAAATATTCAAATATTAAATGATAAATTCTTCTTGTCGTAAAGTCACAAAAACGTTGTTTTTTTCTGAAATATACTAAACGTATAAAACGCATGGTTCTAATGTAAATTTCATCCAGAATGGCTTTGATCAATGAAATATTTTGCGCATTATGTTAACATTATGTTCAGATCATGCATATTAGGTTAAAAAATTACGAACAAGATAGGTGCTTAAACTTATTGCCTATAAACCAGTCGATAAAATCGAAACTACAATATCGAATAACGACATTGCGAGTTGCCTTGCAAAACCAGAATCTTCTCAATGTAGACCCGTTCGTATTAAAAAAAGAAAAAAACAGACGTGCAGTACGCAACGCTTATGGGAATGGCGTATGCTTGCACAAAATTAAAAATTTAATAATCTTTATGTACTTGGGTTAGAGTTTATTTTAGCGCCTGACGTGATGCAATTTGAAAAAGTTGGATAAACCGTAAATGGCCATGCACCTGTCACTAGACACCCCAAGTCATGACACTAGGATTAGGTCTTAAATTGTGATATTCATCTTACAGTATAATTAAAATATTAAACGGCTGTATGAAATAACGACTGGGCAGTAAAGATTATTACTATCATTTAATTTTTATGATTTCTTGCTAGTGTTACCGAGAAATTGCTTTTTAGACATAATTTGATTACTTCTCAACACACTGGATAAATGAAAAGCAGGCAAATGCATGTTTTTCGATTTCCTTTAGTTTTCTGTTCTTTAGGAAAATTCTTAAGAAATTGCAGAATTTGTTTTAAGGCCGTACCTAAATTTTCCGGGGTCCAGTGCTGCCCCCATTTTAAATAAATCATTTCAAAAACGGAGACATCATTTAAAACTTTGCTGCTACCAAGTTCTAGATAACCCTTCAAAGTATTTTATGTTTACTTATATTATTAAGTGTTTTTATACATGTATTTATTATGTATTACTTTAAATAAATAAAGTATAGTATTAGTTTGTATACGAATATGGTAATAACTTTCAAACTATCAGGGTTGTCAACTCAACCATATTCGTCATAGTAGGTTAAGGACGAAGAAATTTCAGTGTCCAAGCTTAAAAGTAATGCAGTTAATACGCGTAGAGTCAGATAATTGCGACCGGTTGAGTCGGTCGGAGACTAGTAGCAACGACTCTAAATTACTATGTGTAAACAGATGCGTCCGCGCGATGGCTGATTGCTGTCCTGGCCTTAATCTAGGGTTACCTAAATTTGAAAATCTCGAAAGTTGTTTCAATGTAGCCTTTTTGGCTTTAATCTAATATTTATATTTTTCAGTTAAAGCTTAGCTTTGAATTTTAGAAATACTTTTAATTTTTAAAACTTTGTGCTCGTAGGTTTGAGACCACGGGTGCTTGGGGACTGAGGCTCAGACATTTATTCGGGAGCTGGGCCAACGCATCTATTAAAAGAAGAAGGGTAATCGCTCCGTGTCGTTTCTCGCTCAAAGGATTTCTATCGCTATACAACGCGAAAATGCTGCCAGCATTATGGCAACTTTTGAGCCAGGGACGATTCTGACGAAGCATGTTGCGGATATTGATTTGTAACTAGGTAAGTACAACTTTTGACGAAGCATGTTGTGGATATTTTTTTTTGTACACATTTTGACGGAGCTTGTTGCTGATGAAACTTTGTTACCTTTTGCCCAAGCCTGTTGTAAAGAAATGAACCTGTATTTTTTAATATATTTTGATATTAACACTCCAAGACGGTGATTTTAATGACCAGCAAGGTCAAAAAGTCTGCTTTATTATATACGTTGGTGATAAAAATATATTTAAGTACATATGCATTTTATTTATAAAAAATATTGTTTTTATATTATTTAGTGCATTTCTATGTGATTATGTAGATACTCACTAGGTTTAGTATAATAAAGACACGTGTAACACTGTGAGTAATCATAATCACTTGATACTTATGCAAATAGTCACTACGTATTAGAGTGGAAAATGTACAACTTTACATTTATTTTATTGACGAGAACGTAATATCCTTACTTTAATAGTGAATTCTATAGTCCGAGATAAATATCTTATGTATGTTAATTATTACTTTAATAAAAAAATATTTCGGTATAAATTTAAGAAGTATTTTGAAAAGTGTAAAAATATTTATTGTATAATTATTAAAATATTTTAAGTTTGGTTTTGTTTTCGCTTTTGACAGCCCTAAGCTTGTGGTCGTTTGTGTGTAAAAATTCCTTCTACGCCACTGTGATACCCACAGGCAAAGGAGATACGTGTCTTTTTTGCTCCCTTTACGTATTTAAAGTACAGTTACTTTAAGCTCTTAAAGTTAAAAAAATATCGTTATTTACCTTTTAATATTTGCTACTGTAGACTATATGATGGTCAAATTCAAAGCGTATTTAGTTAAAATGTTCTGAAAAAGTTTAAGTTTTTTTTCACCTAGGAACATGTAACTCAATTCTTTATTTCGCACAAATACATTTCCAAAGTGGGTTGACGTCAGGCAGGCGGCCGGTCGTAAATATATAGCCAAATCATTTAAACTGTTCCGGCTATTCCTTCTCCATTTTGCAAGGCATTGGCATCATTGGGTGACCGTTGACATGCATGTTATATTTGGAGAAGAAAAAGCAGGAAAGCGCACCCCGGACTCCGAAGCAGCACAGCTGAGGATGCAACCGGGAACGCGCTCAGACGAAGAATAAGAAGAAAAACGTGTAACTTAATATCACTAAAAATGCTTTTTATAGTAATTCGAATCAGCTGATAGTCCATCTTGTATTTGCGGTTTTTTTTTTCGTTATGTTCTACAAAATCGATACGGAAAATTAATTAGTACATAATATATTATAGACGTAATGTAACTTTAAAATTATTTCAGTATATTTTTTTATAACGTACTCGTATATAAATTCATTCTTTGTTAGTATTAGTTTCCTAGACGTCTTTGTTGTGTGAAGAAGGAAAATTATCGTGAGGAAACAGGTGTCCTAAGGTTGCCTTGTAGGTAATTTAGCAAAAGACAATAGATGCAATTAAGTTTGTCTGTGAGCAAAATGTGATAGTATACTATTATATTATAACGTAACCGGCCAAATACGAGTTGGATCAGTACACAAAGGGTGATTTAACAACATTTACCTTTTCGAAAACATTTCTTGTACTGTTGAAGTTCTTATATCAGCGACAGACTACTACAGAAGTTTTTTTCTCGTATTAGACAATCAGTAACATTATGGACGAATAATACAAGAGACTGACAACCTTCAAGTTTTGAAGCTTTACAAGTTTAAATGTTGCAGCTAGATGAAGTTACTAGTTCCAAAGAAGGTAGTTTCGTAGTGGTGCCGCTTAATTTCGGAAAGATGGTGGTATAAACGTTCATTTTCTATGAAGAAACAAGCGCCATCTATGATTTTTCGCGGATATCGTCTGCATAAGTACCCAGCATCCTTTGTATGGTTAGCGGGCCAGATAGTACTGACATCTTGAAATAATACAGGATTTTGGCTTCCTAGAAGGGTACGCCTCTTGTATTGTTTTTGTTAGGCCATGGTAAAAACTATTATTTTGTTTTGTTATTTTATACAAACAGGATAAAAGTTTCTAGATCAAAAATGTGTGACATTATAATGACGCGTGTTAGGTCAGGAGAACTAAACAATATCTTTATCAGCCATATAAAATAATTACTACCTACTTGTAGTAAGAATTTGTTTACATTTGAGTGGTGCTTGAGGTCTACTTATAAAAACTATTCAATAAACCACGTTATATGACATAACCCGACGATGTTTCCCATGAATGTTGTCATAACTCACGTCATCCTAATCACACACCTATACTACTCTACTCGTATTGTTAATGTAAATAAATACTTTAACATTGACACAGAAGACAGTAAGAGTAGGTATACTGAACGGAATCTCCTAAGGTCCCGCGCAATATGCGTCCCAGTTCCCCGTCCCCGCACCTCTACCCCGTTCTCGCCTCGTCGAGGGGCGAGAGCGGGCGAACACACACTGCACGGCGCACGCGGCCGCACAAGAACGGGGGAGAGGTGCGGGGACGCATATTACGCGTACCTTACGAGATTCCGTTCTGTATACTCTTACTGTCTTCTGTGACATTGATTAAACATTGTTTGGCTCAGGTTTATCAGTTTAATATTAGAAAGATAAATTTTGGCGTATAATGCATTGTAAATAATTATTTCAAGAACATAGTTTAAATTGTCGTTATATGGTATAGTGTACCGTTGACGACAGGGTATATATAATTATAATTATTTAGCTCATTTTAAATACCTACATACAGCATACTCGTATAAATTGTGTCTAAATAATATAATTTGTATAACATAACTTCTAGGTGCCAAATAGTTTATATCACCTACCTATTTTTTTTTTATCAAATTCACCATGTTATATTTGTACAAGTCGTATATGCGTGCTCTCGTATATAAAAGGTTACATTACAATAGTCACAAATTAATTATAATAAAGCCAAATTAAGTACAGTAATTCCGTTTCCTGTACGGTTGAAATTAGTTTTGCCGTTTATAACATTTCGTACCGTTAAGATATTTTGGCTTCAAACTCACTTCTTAGTCATTTATTTATTTACTTTAATATTGATGTAATGTTAGAGTATGTTTTATTTTATTTTATTAAAAATAAAATTTCAGAGTGCTATGTTTTATCACCAATCTTTATTAGTTTCGTAATTACATATTTGAAGCTGCTTTGACAATACCGTAATAATTAGAATATGTATTCATTATTTTCATATCATTCAAAGTTGTTTTGATCAAACTGTCACTACTAGTTTTAACCGGCAGTTACTAATACGAATCATTCATTCCTTTAAACTTAACTTGAGAACGGTTTGGACACACGCTCCGTCATTCATACTCGTATAGAGAATGGTTGCATTTTGTATGTATGCCAGAGTCAAAACACATAATACAAATAATAAAATAATAGTACAATACGATATAAGTGAGTTATGGTGGTTATACTTTTATCACACGAGGCGGAATTTAAGCCCGAGCCGAAGGCGAAGCCGTAATAGAGCCGTATGTGTTTAACCAATATACGCACGTTTATCGTACGACGTTTTTCAACACACTTGGAAGGAAAAATTCCTAATGAACTGTTTTTTGTATAATTTTTAATAAACTCAACCATAAAACTGTGGCTTTCCCGGTGTTTTTACTTCAGCGCGGCGCGCTGCCTACTAGCTGGGGCCGCGCCGCCGAGACAGTTCAAAATTTGAAAAAAGAAAAACATTTTGCACCTAAATAGCAAATAGTGCGGTAATAGAATATAACTTCACTATTTGGGTTTATATAACACACGCGTGTTTTATGAGCTGCTTTATAAATCTAAAACCAGTGAAATTAGATCCACTTTACAAGCAAGTGTGTTAAAAAAAACATTTAAGTAAGTATTTAAAAAATAAAAACTCTAAAAAGTAAGAATAAATAAGTAGCTAAGCGGTTCATTCGTTCAGGAGCTACTTGGTACGCGCCTTACGCGGTAAAAAAGAAAATTAGTCTTTAAGGGTCGGCACCATGTAAACTGGGTTTGCGCGGGCAACAAGTTTGTACAGAAAGCGTTTGATTTAAGTCAAATAATGTATACACATAGATAGAGGAAGAGTTGGGACAGTAGACGAAAAAAAGGATTTTTTTTAATATTTTGTAGTTTTCCTAAAAACAAGCATTGAATTTACCCAAAAACATGCAAAACGCACTTTGCGCGGGCAATAGTTATGGCTTAAGTAGAAAAGACCACTAAGAAAATAACATACCTAGTTATAGGTGAATAGACTAGCCAGTAGACGAAAATCGTATTTTTTTAATTTTCATTCAGAAAAGGTAAGATAATTGTAAAGAAACCTGAAAGAAATATTTTAGAAAATCTTGCTACAAACTGGCTTGTTTTTCTGAGTAAAGAAATATTCTAACAAGGGATTGCATATATTTTATAAAAATAAAGGCTATTTTGAAACATTATTCTTAATATTTGCTTACAATGCAATCACGCAATAATAAAAAAAATTATTTTAAAAATTGGATGTTTTGCAACGTTTTTGACAGAAATCTCTGAAATGGCGGCCATGATTCTTCCATACAAATTCAGTTGCCCGCCGGGCGTTCAGGAAGGAGGCCGTGTCGAATTTTTCAAAAAAATCCATTTTCAAATTACGTAAAATTGCATTACAGTCTAAAATATTTCAATAAAAAACTATGTACAAACTGCCAAATTATGTCATACTTTTGCTACACTATGGTACAGTTTTGACATTTTGTTGACGTTCAAGTAAAGATGTAATGCTATCGCAGATACGGCATCGCACATTTTTTTTTTAAATTTTATTGAAAATTAAGTCAATGAAAAAAATAATTTGGTTTGACTTATTACCTATATTTTTTAATTGGCGATTAGGGTGAAAATCGGATTGGAACTTTCTCGGGTCGCGGAATCATATTAACTGTTTTTGTAATAAAAGGTGCTGTTTAATTAGGGTTTTACAATTATTTTGAGGGGTGATTCAGTCTGAAATTTTGAACAACTTTTCCCCATGAATGTATATCAAAATACGAATTGACATTATGCGTAATATATCTAACCACAGGCTATACTAGATCTATACTTGGCTTGGCAGGCAGGCTATAGTAGGCTATTTATCTACACTAATATTATAAAGAGAAAAGATTTGGTTGTTTGTTTGTTTGCATTACATGGCTCTGAAACTACTGGACCGATTTAAAAAAAACTTTCACCGTTGGAAAGGTTCACTATCCCCGAGTGACATAGGCTTTGTGTGTACCAAGGGCGAAGCCGGGGTGGACTGCTAGTATAGTATAATGATATTAAAACAACAGTCAAAAAACAAAAAAAAATCTGCATTTTTATACAAAAGTGTGCAGCCGCCCGGGAAATTTGTATAGGAACCGATTTTTTCGGTGTTTTTACTGTTTTTAGGGTTTCGCTTGTCTGTCTGTCCGTAAGTCACAGCCAATTTGCTACGAGACTATTAGAATGATTTAGTTGAGATTTAGTACCTACACTTATGTAACTTAGTGACCTAAAGATAGACGTATAATGTAAATAAATGAAATTTAAAAAAGGGGGCCACTTATTGTGGGTAAACAAAATCGTGTGACATATCAAATGAAAGAACTTTTTATGACAATTTTAAATATATATATTTTTTATTATTTCTTAGATCGGTATTTTTAAGTTATTTAAGAAAATGGGCGAAAATTTACCCCCCCCTACTAAACTACTGGACCGATTCAGTTGAAATGTGGCGCACATAATGTAAATTTGTGACCCAAAGACGGAAGTAAAATGTAGGTAAATGAATAAATAAATAAAAATTGGGGCCACTTTATGGGAGATAAATGAGACATTAAAAAAAAGGGTTTTGTGAACTATATCGCGTAAAATATCAAATGAAAGAGCATTTTATGATAATATTAAATATATTTTTCTATATTTTTTAAGTTGGTGTTTTTGAAGTTATTTTTGAAACTAAATAATAAAAATACACTTATCTCCGAAACCACTGAACCCAATCTTTTGAAAAATATACAGTTAATAGTTCTTTACCTATAGATTACAGGAAAACCTATTAGAAGATATAAAATAAAAGGGTGCAATAATGCTAATTACTGCTTCATTAATCAACCAATTTTTTTAGCTGTTTTCAGGAAAAGATTTTTTTTTAGTGCTCTTTGTTGATTCGTTAAAAATATTGTACAAAATCAAACAGTCAAGTCATTGATTGAGCACATACAGCTGCTACGCCAAGACTGTTGATCTGTTCAACGTGCAATCCTTTTTTACCCTCCGTACTTACATAATAAGGTGAATAGAAGTGAAAGGTGTTACGATTGCAGATGGTCGCTAAACGTATTGTTTCACAAAGAAAATTCAAATGTGTACATTTTCTGTCAGTGGAACACAAAACGTGTAGTTTTCCAAGTCACCGCTCGCGTAAAATACTATTTGATTGTATTTTTGAGAACGTCATGTCAGCGGTAAGTAATATTGATTTACACAGAAATATCATAAATTTGTCTATGGTTCCCTAAAATTTCAACTTAACCAAAATAAACCGGCCACGTGCCGTGACGGGCCACGTGCAGTGTAGGGTTCCGTAGTCAGTACCTACTTGTTTTATGTAACTAACAACTGCCTAACTTTAGGTCTGAATTCAGTCCATGATACTGAACAACTTTCACCAAGGAACAAACGAAATACAAAAATTATTTTTGATCTCTTACACACAAGATTTGGCAAAATGTAATATTTATGTAATATATGTATGGTAATGTAAGGACAAATCACACTAATTAAGCTAGCCCCAAAGTAAGTTTTAAACTTGTATTATGGGATACTTACTCAATGATACTATATTTTATGATAAATACATACATAGATTAACACCCAAGACCCAGGACAATTTGAAAAATACCATTTTCTAACTTGCCCTGGCTGGGGCTCGAACCCAGAACCTCCGAATTAGCGGTCTAGCGTGTTAAAAATTACGCCACGGAGGTCGAATGGAAAGCAAACATTTTCTTTTCATATTTAATTATGTGTTCCTTAGGAAAAGTTGTTCAGTATCATGAACTAAATCCACCTTAAATTAGTTTTAGTACAGGGAGACGTTATATACTACTGCCGTGAATTTTTTAAGTGTCCATATACAACCGTTTAACTGACAGAGAGGGAAGACACATGATTCTAACAAAAATTTGCAATCAAAAACCAAATATTTCACAAACGGATTGCTAAAACGAAAGAGGGTGTTCATAATCTTACAATATTTTTGAAAGACCTATTCAACGACGTCTCACACCACACATTTTTTTTTTCAAGTTTTTATTACCACATATCCATGCCCATGCCCAATTACAGCTTTCTAGTACTAATAGTCTATGAGTAAAACTGGGGACAGATAGACAGACAGACATGACGAAACTATAAGGTTTTCTTGTTAACTACGGAACCCTAAAAAGCTGCGTGAAACTAAAAAGATTCTCTATTCTAAGGGTTCTTTGTCATTTGCGCTTTAACAAATTTCAAAATACGAGTAATCAAAACCACTTGTGCAAATATTTCGCTCCACTTTGCATACGATAAATTCAAAAATTGATGGATGAATGACCGTGCTTTTACAGATTAAGCAATTTCTAGCTTGGTCACAGTTAGGATGGGTGACCGTGCTTTCAATCTTAATGTTGTCCAAGTCAAATGTTGAGATTCTTATGAATAAATTTCAGTTTTCTCTACCTACATAACTTGGCAGCTATTTAAATTTCAAGTGTTTTGTCGGAATTTGACCTTGGCATTTTTACATTTATGTTTTTGATGGGATAAAATAAACACCCAAGAACCAGGACAAATTAAAAAAGGCCATTTACCAACTTACCCTGGCTGGGAATCGAACCTCCGAGTGACGGACTAGCGTGTTAAGGAATCGCCACGGAGGTCAACTAATAAATTGAAAAAGTAATAAATTTTACGCAAGATTCGAATAACTATAACTTGGATTTTTTAGAAAGTGCTATATGAATTTCACATATATTTAAAATCGCTTTTTAAATAAACGTCTTGCATTCACGCACACTACTGTATTTTCGACTTTAGCCTTTTTCTACTGATAGCCTGTCTACTAAAGTGTTAAGTACATTATAATGATATCTGCCAAGGCCTTAATTCAGAAATAATAATTCAAACAAAATAATTCTTTGATTTGATTGATTTGAAAATTTTAATAAGTATCGCGGACTGGAAGTCTTGACGAAAAGAAACAAGTAAGCTTCTACGTTACAATTTATGATTACCTACATCTATTGTCCCGTTTACACATTATTAACTCTATGTAACTTCATCTTGACATTTTTATTTGTATAATATATAATTTTGCATATTTCAGAGCCAAATCTGACCACATGGCTTTGTGCATACAGTCCTTAAAACTCTATTACAAAACAGAAAAATTATAATATTATACAAATTTAATTAATTTTCAAAGGTTATATATAACTTTCTGAGTTCTCCATAAAGACTATGTTATTAAAGTACTTACTGACGGTGACGTCATTAATGAAATACTTTGTTTTCATCATAATTGCAGAATGCTACATGCTGTTGGCATTACAAGGACATACCTGAAACAAAAAAGAATATTTGGTTACTAAGTTGAACAATGGGACATAAATGGCTAAATATTATTTTTTTTAACAAGAAGTAAGTAAGAGAAGGGAGGAATGTAGGAATCTCCGCTTAACCCTACCGACAAGAGCAACCTCTTAAACGACAAGAAGGACAATCTACCCTATTACATGTTAAAGATAGTCAATTCTACCCTATTACATGTTAAAGATACTCTCAATGACAAATATAAATCGTTTGAAGCAGATTTTTGTATTTGGATTGACATTTCAAAACTTTTTCATATTAGTATTTATTTATTCACATAAACTTATATATATTATATAAAATACATGTAATTACATTATTATTTGGGAATTACTGTGTTTTACGTATGAAATAAACAAAAACAAGATACACTTATATTAGACAAAAGAAATGGAAACGACGTACATGCTGCTATAGAGGCAAAACAAAGAAGGTATTTGCTAACTACTCTATTTAAAAGACTGTTTATAAGTAAGTAACATTATTTAGTAATATGCTTATTAAAATAAGACGCCAAAGCCCTTCAAGAAGATCTGCAGATTGCACAGAATAGGGAACAGTGGCATGATGGCGTCTTCTGGTATCGGAGGATAAAATCCACTTGGGGTCGCTGAGTCAGCGCTGTAAGCACAGAATAAATAATACTAACGTACAGAAGTCTTACTCAGCAAAGAAATTCAAAGAAATATCTACTCAATGTGGCTAGCGATATGGTTTAATTTAGCTCACGTCAGAACTTAGCACCTTTTCGCATAGATACCTAGATATACATTGCAAGCCAATTTCATTCTTATTGCTCTGGACAAACGATTCGTATAACTTAATACCAACCGGAGGGGCCGCCTGTGCGCATAGTAATAATGTAGGTATATTTTTGATAACTAAACGGGGAGTGACACAGGCCTGCTGTAAGTATGTTATTTAAATCATAAACTTCATAAACATTTTCATGTAAGAGTCACATTTCAATAACAAATATATCAAATTAGGTACCTACTAAAGAGCTTTGTGATTCGCAACACACAACTCTTATCATTTCCTTCCCATTAACCTTACTAATCTTAATTAGGAGTCTATAACCTAATTTGTGGTCCTGACTCTTATGTGTAAATATTTAGGGTTCAATTTTCCCACAGAATTTAGGTTTATGGAGATACTTGCCATGCGTGAGTAGAGGTCGTTATCTAAACAGCCGACCCAGCAAACAGGTTAGGTGGAGATTGACGCAGGTTCACAAAAACACTACCTACTGTGCCCAAACATAAAACATCCTATTTACAACTCTATCACAATTTAATAGAAACAATTTCAGCTCAACAAAATTTATTTCAGCTAAGATGTGTTTTTATGTCATATAATAAAGGCTTTCGCGTGATAAAGTCCAAATTTTGATAAGATTGTAAACGCTTATAATCAATTAGCCTTTTATCAATGAAAACATTAGTAACATATATTGATGATGATAACATTAAAAAAATATCATTTAATAATCTGTCTAAGCATAATAAGTCAATAACCATTGTACTTTTGTCTACAATGAGATAAAAACTATTAAATAACATTATGTTCTAACGAAAAACCGCGCGCGGAAAGAATAACGTTACTTTCTATATATAGAATGGCTTTCTAAAAATAGAATCTATTTTGAGCCGCTATGTCAAATTAGTGTTAGTGACCGCAAACTCGGAACTTGTTTGTTTCGAGACAGATGTTCAATAAAAATAAGTCTTATCGCAAAGTGAAGGTTTATTATCCACAAAATAAGGCGAAACTAATAGTTTATTATCAATTATCAATTTCATCATTATACTCGTATTAAGATTTAAAAGTAAAGTAAATAAATAATAAAAAGTAAAAAAAACAAAGTTAATATTTTCTTAAATAGTACACTAGACTGTCATATATTTCACTTACACACACAGTATGAGATAAAACATCTATAATACCTGATACCAACTGACTTTACCAAAAATTAAAATTATATTTAAAAAGGGGTACAAAGCACAAAGGTAAACTTTCACCATCTATATTTCAGCTGCCTATTCCAGTGCTGGATAATTCTTAATAAAGTCTATTCAATAATTATATTTAGATACTTACGAAAAGTTTACTAAAAACACACTTTCCGTATATATACCCTTGGTGATAATGATGAAAACATATATATATATGTTTTTATCATCATCATTATCATTCGAACGTATTCCTGGTTGCATCCTCAGCGGTAACGCTTCACAGTCCGCTACTCAACCTAGGTGGTTTGACGAGGTTGACTGAGGATCTTTTCACAAAGTATGCTTCCCAGTGGGATTTGAACCCATGGACTCCAGATCACAAGGCAAACGCCTTGACCACTAGACCAAGGAGGCAGTCAGTTTCTAGGCACTGTCTTCTTCAATCTTTATAAATGCTGATGTATTCGTTGTATGGCAGGTGTAGAGCATCATATATTAAAAGTGAAGTGTGAATCGCTGCTAACCGCCCGCATGGAGCTTTCTCCAGCCTAAATTAATTACTGAGAGAAAGCTAGTTTACCTTCTTGTTTTGATTCTTTTTTTTGGCAATGGTGACGTATTTGTCACTTGTTCAACATCAGGTATGATAATTAAAACAAATCTTCTCAATGCTTTTTTTACAAAAATAATTGTAAATGTTTTGTTTATAATCTAAATTATACAGTAGAATTATCAGCAAGTTAATTCATCAAATCCACATTGATGTGACAACATCCTTTTGCAAAATTATTCGCATATACAAAATATTAACCTACAGTCGTACCAACTCTCAAAATAGAGCCAGTATAAAGGCTCTATTAATGACAGCTTTGCCACGATGTAAGTATAGTCCAAAGGTATATATTATATGACATCTATTTTAATAAAAAAGCACAACAAGTTGTGCTGCCTTACTATGGGTGTCATAAGAAGGCTCAAGGTAGCTAAACGGACTATGGAGAGAGCTGTGATAGTTGTTTCTCTTAGTGATCAAATCAGAAATTAGAAAATTTGTAGGAAAAGAAAAGTCCTGACATTGCCCAGCGGATTAGCTCGTTGAAGTGAAAAATTTACAGAAGGTATTAAAAAGATTTATAAAAGGTATAAAAGGCAGATTCAGATGTGAGTTTATTTTACTTTTAATAATATCTAATTTTCTACGAAGATTTAAAAATTGCTAGTATAACCACTCCTTTAAATTGAATAAAATAACTCCTGAAGTACTCTTTTTTTTTTTTATTAACACAACTGGGACGGATAGTGGACTAACAGGAAACTGATTCTATGAATATGAAGTCAACAGCCATCTACTTACCTAGTACCAAAAATATAATAATACCAAATAGTAACTTACATTTACTGAACAAAGCGTGAGCTACTGAAATATATCCAATGAGGAACTTTGCTACTTTGATAAATCTAAACGGCCATGCGAGAATTGCGTGGACAAGATTCATTCAACTATAGAGATAACACTATTTTTTCGCATTCAAAACATACTTTTCACCTCGGAATGATTGTAAGATATACAAGTCTTTATATTTTAAATATTTTTTTTAGTCCACATCCGTGACTAAAAAAACATGACTAAAAAATAATTTTAGCTCATCAGGTAAATAATTATTAAAAAATATCGTAAATGTATTTTTTCTTTTTTCTGATTAGCAAATAAGTAATAAGATACAGCGCATTTAAATTCTGCATGACGTCACGATCAAGTATGATTTTCACTTGACGGTATCGACTTCGAACTAAGACGCGCTGTATCTTTCTGAATTTTCACTACTTTGATAAACCGAAAAATATGGGTCCATTATTTTTGGATAATCTAAATACAATTTTTCAGACCCAGTCTTATCCCTGTTGTTGACGATTAAGTTAAGGCAAATTATTTACTTAAAATTATTCTGATGTTTACCTTACTTTATTTTTATCAAACATTGATAATATCAAAGGTCAAGCTTCATACCTTTTTTTTTAATCTGTAAGACAAACATAAAAACAGCTTCAGGATGACTTATTAGTGTTTTCGTACTAAAGCTGCCTACACACGATACAACATAGCATACAATCTACAGTTACAATCTCGTGCTCTACTGCAGATTGTGTGTGTTACAATCTGCAGTACAGCACCAGATCGTTACTGCAGTTTGTATGGCTTGTTGTGATAGGTGTAGGCAGCTTAATAAGAAATATACATCTTGAATGAGATCAATGCGTCTTCCTTATTGATTCACTGTATCCCGATGTGCCTTCAGGAAAACGTAAGAAGCGTCATATAAGCGGAGCAAACTTCCAACGAACAACAGGTGACGTAACGTATAATGCGTATGTAAAGCATTGTATTTGAAGACGTAAGTCTAGACTCATACTGTTTTAAATTTACATGTTGACTGCATGTACATTGCCTGTTTTGTTACATTCAAATTCTCACAATCATTTAATAACTAGCATCACATTTTAAATCCAATCCAGGCTAAAGGATTTTGATATCTGATTCTCTCCACAAAAACACTAACTTATTGTACGACATATACTTATATATGCAGAATCAACGAGTAATATTGGTAAATTTACAGCATCATGTAAATTTTGAGGTCATACCTCTTTCCGCATCATAATTCTGTCATTTGTCATACCATTAACATAGCAATTTGTATTTTAATGACGCCATTTGAAGATTTAAAATTCGGATAAAACAAGTATCAACATTTATTATTATTATTATTTGTTATCATTTAAATTATCTACTGATATTCGAGAAAAAGTGTGAAAAATTGATATACATACGTATTTATCCCTTACACAGTATTATGGGAAAGTAGCAGGATTTAAAAAAAATGGTGCAGGTTTCTCTAACCTCCGTTACTTATTACAAAATTAAAAAGAGCAAACAAATGAAAAGTCAGGAAAAGAACTAAAGTTTTTATTCCAAAAGCTGCGTCATCTGTCACTTAAAAAATGCGCCAACGGCGGCACAACGTCATACGCTACTATTGCTCGAGTCGGTTTTTAACGCATAAGTAACAATTTCCAGCATTTCTTTAAAACTATTGATGCTTTCATTATTACAGTTTGATTGTATTATTTACGAATACGAAAGCCATGCAATTTTTATTTATTTATTGGTTTTATTACATTTAAGTAGATAACGGTCAGCTATAAAAATACGTAGATAAAACTGGAGTTGAAACGTCATCCACTATCGGTGAGTGTTTTATCAGCAAATAGATCTTCCCTTATATAATTTTTCATGACGCCACGATGTAGTACTATTTTCACTTGACGGTGACGGTAATCGCCCCCACTTCAAAACTTCGATAAGCTGTCTTTGTGAATTTTTACTACTTTGACAAACCGATAAATATGGGTCCCTTATTTTTGGATAGCCTAACTGACGGGCTAAAACAATGATATTTTTCGGACTCAGCCTACATTCCTAATGTGACGTTCCACAGGTAAAAGTACCTTGTAGACTCTGGCGATTAAGTCGTTTAGGAAACCATTCGAACAAATAACTTAGCTTAAATTAACACAGTGTCATAAGTGCCAGCGTTCATAAGGACCCGTGGAACGTCACATATTATTTTGAAAATCCACACAGTCAGATGTTAAAAAATACGTCGACAAAAATGGCGTCGAAACGTCATCCACTATCGCTCGAATCCGTTATCAACGCGTAGACGTTCCGTTTTTAGAAATATTAATTCAGTAATAACTGTTACTATTTTTAGTCTAGGCCAGGCTAAAAATACAACGCTCGACCGCCGTTTACACTTGATAATACTAATGTTACTCATGTAGTGTCATTGACTTGTGCAATTTATTGCTATCGAGATAGAATGCTGGGGTTATCGAATGTTAACATTGGAAAGTGATTTTGCGTAGCTCTGTTGTTGTTCGAACAACGGTATGTCAATTATTTTTTAACATTTTTTTTTAATTTTTGTAGCAAAAAGATTTTAGTTGTTTTTTTATAATGGTTTATTTTATTAGCAAAAAATATCATAATGGGGTATAGGTAGATTCCTATACCTACCTCGTTATGATGACCCCGCAAGACCCTGGACCCGAGTTACTTACCTAGTTAGGTAAATATAGAACCTCTCAAGTAGATTCCGGGGTCATTTAGCAAAAAATTTAATAAAAAAGTAGAGGTCATATACTTACCTTCTAGTAGAGTAAGTAACTCTAGTTTTTTAAGTCGAATCCTCTCTCCTTACCAATGAGGGTCGAGAACGACTAAAACAATTTTTTTATAATAATCATGTATGACCCATGTGCCATAAACAAGTATTTTAAAGTAAACACAAAAATCTATTTCATATTAATTTCCAAAGTAAACATATCAAATTATGTATATATACATACTTGTGATAATATTTTTTACCTACTAATTAATCATAAAAGCACTACCAGTAAAGTAGAAAAATAATAAAAGAGGAAAATTGGCCTTTAAATTACTAATTATTATTATTAGAATATAGATTGGGTATCTATATTCTGTATGACTATAATATATTCCATATGAAGTATGAAATATGATAACAATATATAAAATATATATTAATGCAAATAAATTTTATAAATTATGTTTTTACATAATTGATAAAATTTATTTGCATACACTCATTACGCACTGAAAATATTAATTAAATATTTTTCCCTAATACATGAATACATCTTTCATGCTAGTCTGGGTGAAAAGAAAAAACTTGGAATGTACGAGTTACTTCTCATCTTGCGCAGATCGTGAAATCCGATCAAGGGAATGGGTAAAAATGCACTTTCAGCCTGAAAGTGGATTTTTGTTCTTTGCGACTCTGGGCTCTGTCTCCTTAGAGCCGCAGAACCCAAAATTCTCTTTCTGCCCCATTAGGTATAAAGACGTGATAGAGTATATGAATACAGTACCAAATATAAAACTAACAGAAAAACTAACCCAGCATGTTCAATTACGGGTATTAGTATGAAAAAGGTAGCATCACGCAATGAATTGCCGAGGGACAAATAATACACCTACAGAATACGTAACGATTTTGATAGTCACCACTTACTTGTTTAAAGCTTTGTTAAAGCTTTAAAACACCAAATAGTATCAAATTAACACATTGTAGGACACTATACGCTTGTTCTTCATCGATTCGCGTTCCCGGTTGCATCCTCAGCTGTGCTGCTTCGGAGCCCAGGGTGCGCTTTCCCGCTTTTACTTCTCCAAATATTACATGCCTATCACCCAAGTATGCCAAAGACCTTGCGTTGGAGATAAAAATGCCGGAAGAGTTTAAAGATTTGGCTTTAGTTTTACGACCGGCCGCTTGCCTGACGTCACCCTCCTTGGGATTGCAATTGTAGCACGAGATGTTTGTGCTTAATCCTTTAGTCGCCTCTAACGGCATCCACAGGTAGAGATGGAGTGGTCCTATTCTTGCCCGAAACAACACGGGTGTAGGACACTAAACGCTTATAGACGTAAATTAATTGTTATATGTATTGTGTCTGGCTTAGTGTCCAACAATGTGTTAAGAAACAAATTGCTATAAAACATTGTAAGAACAAAACTTTATTCGATTACACAAAAACTACGTGTATTGAAAACTATGTATGGGAATGTTTGGAGGGCAAACGTTCCCCGAAAGTTTTTTCAGTGTCATGGACTGAATTCGGATTTAAAACAGTTTTAGTATATTTTGTGAAACCTTGTATACACTTACTTTAAAAACACCAGCATCATTTTTTTTGGAAAGTAGTTCAGTATCACGGACTGAACTTGCTCCAAAAACGTTGCTGGTGTTTAAAAAGTAACTCTGGATGTTATCATCATTTCAAAGTGCATCATGGACTGCATTGACATATCCTTACAACGAGTTAGTGAAATAACGCAAAACCTCTCAGTAAAGTCCTCTGAGTAAAACTCAGACCATGAAACTAAACAATTTTTGTTCTACAACATTCCCAAAATGCCAAAAATAAATATTTTCTTACAAATTGACTCGATCAGCTGATCAATTTGTACAATTATTAAAAAAAATGTTATTGATTTCCTGAAAGTTGTGGAACAAAAGTTGTTCAGTTTCATGGGCTGAGGTATCTGAGAGGTTTTGCATTATTTCATTAACACGTTGAATATGTTCATTACTAAAATGAGTTTGTATTTGTCCGTTAGATAAGTTAACCAAGCTAATCGTTACGTAACTAGATGGACAATTCGGTAACTCCGTGCTCGACTGGCTCGCAAGGCCGCCCTGTCGACATTGACATTGAAGTAAGCTTTAAAAAAATAAGTGTTATGTTTCCGCAAATCGAGACTTGTTTCGGTGATTTGGAGCTGTGGCTGTGTGCGGAGGGGTCAGATGACGTAAAACACAAACATAGGAAGACTAGCTGTCTATGATTAAAGTTCATATACAACGTGGAAGGGACATACCCGTAATAAATCGAACCACGGGCTATATTAGATCATTATAGCATAATGAAATTAAAATAACAGCCAAAAGACAAAAAAATATTTTGGCATTTCTATACAAAAGTGTGCAGCCGCCCGGGCGATTTGTATGGGAATGTCGATTTTTTTAAAAGTATTTGACTGTTATTTTAATTTCATTATACATTAGTGATCTAGTATAAGCCCGTGGTTCGATTTATTACGGGTATGTCCCTTCCACGTTATATAATCGTAAGTAAATAGAAGCAAAATTGTGAAAGGAGATCGGTGGCCCTATGGCAGTACGTATTGCTAGCGCTTTCACAAGTTAAGCAACCCCGGGCGTGGTCCGTACTTGGATAGGTGACCACAAGTGGTATAAAATTTCTCGAGCTCCACCGTGCTTCGGAAGGCACGTAAAGCCTTTGATCCCGGCTGTCAAAACCTGACACCAGTGTTGGCCACTTACACACTCGAAAAAAAAACAGAAGGATTACCTTTTAGCTTTTAAGTATTGTACAATGGTCCACTCTACTTTATGGTATTCTCTCCTCTCTACTTAGAGTTAACTGGAAGAGGACCCTTAAAAGGATAAATCCGCCTTTGTAATGTTTTCTTTTTTATTTTGTTGTGTTATTTTGTACAAAAAAGAATTTACATACAAACACACATACCTATCCTTATAGAGTACAATCTAAAGAGCAAGATAGTACACGTTTCTTTTGACGAGATTTCATTGGTAACTGAAGGCGAGAAAATTGAATCAAAGTAATGATAGGTTGCTAGTCGTACCGGACTTACGCCCATTCCCTCGATCAGTTTTTACGGTCTCCACAATAGAGAAGCAGCTGATAAATTTAAAATTTTCATATTCCCAGACCAGCTTGAACAAACAAATAAAAGTCATACAAAAAATAAGACTGTTTATTTTTTAAAAACAGCGTACTCACAGTTTCGCTTTCTAGTCCAATTTATTATATATACATTACATCAAAATTTCACTAAATAAAAAAATAAAAAGTAAGCGTACGTAGAGAAAAATTCTTTGTAATCTAATACATTCTTCTTGAATACATGATAAGTGCATAAATTACCACTGTGTATACTCGTACATACAGTCCTCTAGTTGCATCTTCATTCCACGTGCGTAATTTAATTTCACATAATATACATAAATGAATAAAAGCAGAGGTATCAATAATTATTACACGATTGAATACATTGACTTTACTAGTTACATTAATAGCATTTGTTACGTCACGATCATTCATAAACAAATCAAATATAATTATTTCATTTTGTACTCGTACATGTACAGTATTTAGAAATACATACTAATATGGTCATAGTTGTAAAAACGACTACTTTTTTTTTAACTTCTTCATGACACTTTTTTTTTTAATTTTTTGACGTTAAACCATTTAAAACTCATAGATAAGAAATATTTAATATTAATGAAAAACTGTACTTATGTACTACACTACTTTAATATATTAATTATCTTAGCATGAAATATAATTAATCAAATAATATAGAGGTAACTAGGTAACTATAAAATATGCTTAAGTTCTCGGTAGAATTATTAATTGTTCAATATATTATATAATATGTACTATGATTATAGGCGCAGTCATTAGCCTTGCCCTAGCCTTGTAGCGTGTGCTATGTGATAAAAATTAGCAAACTCATAAGTATCTACTACACAATGAGTACTTTTCTTAATAGTGTAGTAGCTGGGATAAAAATTGGTTGCCTGTAAAGTCGGTATACGGGCGAAAGTTTTACGTGACAACGACTTCACTCCACTTCACTCCAAACTTGACTTCCACTCGGGCATGGTTAGCCCGCCTAAGAGCGAGAGAGACAGACATAAAAAGTGAAAGGCACGCGTGCCTCTCACTCGCTCTCATTGTGAGCGCATAACGTGAGCGGAGCGTAACGCAGTTTCTTGAAGTGTCACCCGGCTAACCAATTTATAAGACGTTGTCACGTCAAAAGAAGGTATCCTATCTCTTATCTAGGTAATAAGCTATCTACATGCTAAATTTCATTTCAATCCGTTCAGCCGTTTGGCGTGAAAGCGGAATAAACATTAGTAAGATAATTTTTGGAGTGTCAATATTTATAACAAAATGCAAAACTTTTTAAAACGGTCAATTTTTCTCCTTTTTGATTAAGGCTCCATTACAGTAGCCTTACAAATATAAAAATAAATTACTATAATCGAAATTACGAAAGTAAAAGTACTTACAATTTTTCATAATTTCGTTTTCAATTTATACAATATACACGTTCAAGGCTCAAGACAATGTACAAAAGGAAATTTTCTATCGTGACCTGAGCGGATATCGAACCCTATGGCCCCTGTAGCTAACACGAAAGAACGTTACTACGCCACAGATAATTTATATAAGATATTATATACCGAACTGTGGAATCAACTTCCTGTAGCGGTGTTCCCGAACCGATACGACATTGAAACCTTCAAAAAACGAGTCTATATCTTCCTGAAAGGCCGGTAACGCTCTTGTTACACCCCTGGTGTTGCAGTTGTCCATGGACAGTGGTGATCACTTACCATCAGGTGACCCGCTTGTTCGTTTGCCGCCCGATAACATAAAAAAAAAAAATTAAAACATCAACTTATTTGACCATGGATTAAAATTATATTAATCGGTGTCAACTTTGTTATCAAAAGATGTCAAGTTTTATTTTCCTTGAGCCTGTTCCCATCATATGATTCACGAGTTCGGATAAAAAAGTTAAAAATAGTTGCTCCACAATCCAAAATGGTCGCACTAATTGTCCGTAAGTCTCCAAGTCATTCCAATTAGTACAATAGTATTAATCAGATATGTTGGCGCCAGGCACCGACTATGCCACTACGAATATTTTTGCGACACATTTATTTAGCTTGGATTTATATTTGAACACTGTGAGACAAGCTGGGGGAGCGAAATATAAAGGAATTAAGAAATAATATACTATTTTTTAACATTGGAAATGTCTTTTCGTTCGCTCCACTGTAGGCTTTGATTTCACGAAAAGTGCAATCCCTTGGAGGATAAATATCTCGGAGAGTTGTGAAGATATGATATTAAAAAAGGCTCAAAAGACGCGTATTCACGCGAGCTGTGAGGTGCAAAAATAAAATTCGCGATAGTCAAAAACGAAGAAATTTATCCCAATTTTTGATTTTGGCGCTCGATATTTTGGAAGCAAAGAAGGATATCAAAAATTTGATAAAATCTCCTTTGGACAATTTAGTCAGATACAATTTGAGCTAAAACAAAGACAGGGTTTGCACTGTAGTCTAACCATTTTAAAAAAAGTTAAAAAGTCAGAACAAATTCCGTAAATTCATTTCCAATGTGCTCGATAGCCGTGTGAGGCATGAAATCTGTGAATTTTTGATTGGCGAGCGATGTGATTACTAAAAGTCTGTATAATTTTTTTAGGGTTCCGTACAAAAATGAAAAAACGGAACCCTTATAGGATCACTCGTGCGTCTGTCCGTCCACAGCAAATTTCCTCCGAATCTACTGGACTGAATCAGGTCAAATTTGGTAGAATGTTGTAATCCTTTGACCCAAACACAAACAGCAAAGTAAATAAATATTTTTTTAAAATAAGGGTCATTTTCGGGGGATAAATTAGGAAATTAAAAAAAAAGTTTTGCAAACCTTACTGTGTTATATATCAAATGAAAGGGCTCGTTATGAGAATCTCAAATATATTTTTGTTATTATTGTAAAATGAATAGTTTTGATTTTATTCATGAAAGAAGAAAACTGACCATTCCCCCCCCCCTGATCTCCGAAACTACTGAGCCTAAAATTTTGAAAAAAAATACAAAATATAGTTCATTGCTTGTAGATTACAGGAAAACCTATAAGAATTCAATCAATTGTACGAAACCCTCTCCACGCGAGTTTAACTCGCACTTGGCCAGTTTATTTTAACTTAAAATTATCCCACTGAGTACAAAATTAATAGTAAAAACTGAACTTGAAAGCTCATTGGTCTAAGAAATATTTTTACAAGCTTTTTACAAGCTTTTATTCAGCTTGCCCTGTTTGATGTTGTTTGTTTGTTTGGGTCAAATATTGCAAGTTATAGGTATTGGAGCCACTTCCCAGTTTCCGATTGATATGTAATTTTGTGTGCTAATGTAAATCAGATAACAATGCAATATTATTATAACAAGAAGCTGACCTGATGATGGAGCCGGAAGGTGGCTATAGGAACCCTGACGACGCAACCCCATCGAGTTTGGGCTTATTACATTTGTATTGATAAGTACTTAGGCCTCATAATAAATGCATGTACGAAAAAAATATATAAAAACATATTTTACTCTAATAATATGTCATGTTATGTAGCTGTTTCAAATTATCTTTTGTAGTTATAGCTTATCGCTTAGTGCAAGCAAACCCTAGTACTGCTTATTTTCTCTTTCTGTAGTCCTATATAGGGCCTTCTACTTCTTCTTCTTCTTCGTCTAAGCGCGTTCCCGGTTGCATCCTCAGCTGTGCTGCTTCGGAGCCCAGGGTGCGCTTTCCCGCTTTTTTTTCTCCAAATATAACATGCATGTCAATGGTCACCTAAGGATGCCAAAGACCTTGCAAAATGGAGAAGAAATACCCGGAACAGTTTAAATGATTTGGCTATAGTTTTACGACCGGCCGCCTGCCTGACGTCAACCCTCTTTGGGAATGTATTTCTGAGAAAAGTTTTACAACCGGCCGCCGCCCGACGTTAACCCTCCTTGGGAATGTAATTGTAGCACGGGATGTTTGTGCTTAGTCCTTTAGTCGCCTCTTACGACATCCACAGGAAAAGATGGAGTGGTCCTATTCTAAACCAGAACCACACGGGTAATATATAATATACCTATACAGGGACTTCTACGGTGGGTAATTATCAGGTAGTCTTCAAACCCATTACCGCTTCCAACAATAACTAACGACATAAAATGCAGTAGCCCCTGCTATCAAACTTAACGATAGAAATGAACGGGGGATTAGCACCGCAGTGAAAGTATGAAGCAATTTAAAAGATATTATATTTAAAATAGAAACCACGGTTGTATCATATCATGTGCATATCTAATTCGCATTATGACAGTCTATTACAGTGTCACTTTAGTAAAAATTAAATTTTAACACCAAAGTATTGGGTGCAAAAAGTAAAAAGAAAAAATCAGTAGGTACAACATTTTGCTATCGATATTCACAGTTAACTTTATTGTCATGTGGTTAATTATAAATAGAATCATCCAGACTAGAATGTTTTCCTTAGTATTGATAACAATTAACAACTCTACCATACATACATAAATGGATTTTTATATAATATTATCATATTTTTTACTGCTTTTTTATTTTCAGCCAGATATCGTTTAGCTTACCCAAGCAGTACCTATGTTGTTTCATCTGTACAAGTAACTCTTTCTCATTTATATGGTAAATCGCTTCGAATGATGCTGTTAATATAATTCCGATCGAACTTCAATTTGTAAGTTCGTTTAATCTTCAAGAAAGGAAGATACATCTTTATCTCTATTGTGTATGATATCGTTAAGGCCGTACCTAAATTTTCCAGGGTCCAGTGCTGCCCCCATTTAAAATAAATAATTTCAAAGAAAACGGAGACATTATTTAAAATTTTGCTACTACCAAATCCTAGATAACCCTTCAAAGTATTTTATGAACTACTGTTTACAGTTTATAATGAGAACGTTAAGCTTTACTACGCACATTTGCCAAAAGTGGCCGTTTTTCGCAAATGTGCGTAGTAAAGCTTAACGTTCTCAATTTAAACTGTAAACAGTTGTTCATAAAATACTTTGAAGGGTTATCTAGAACTTGGTAGTAGCAAAATTTTAAATGATGTCTCCGTTTTCTTTTAAATGATTTATTTTAAATGGGGGCAGCACTGGAGCCCGGAAAATTTAGGTACGGCCTTAAGTTCAGAGCTATTGTGTCGATCAACCTTGCGCCCATCGTCGGAAAAAACACCGAAACTTGCCTAATTATTCATTATTTTGCATTAATTCGTGCCCCCACCAGACCAGTTGTTTTTGTCGAGATCTTGTTTTGAATATTAATAGATCACTATACATTTAACTTGATAAATTTCCAACGTAATAATATGATTTTATCTCAGACTTTATTACTTTTATGTAGATCACTTACTCTAATGAACAACTGCTTTGAAAGGACTGACTTTACATAGTTTCAAGCCTTACCGGGTGTACGTCAAGCCGACGTCCGCGACGGGTTCAGACCATCTCTCCATTTGTTTTCCCCCCATTCGATGGGGGTTAAATAAAACTAAATAAATATTCACGACGCACCTTAAAACCTTAAAATCGATATAACAAATTACGAGTATAATAATTTATCGAACCTGCTTACAAAATTTCAGAAAATCTGTTTAGTAATGAAACCTGTAGTGAACAGATTTTTTTTTGGTTAAAACTAACGTGACACACAGACATTACTATATATACTTTAAGCGGATAACTTACGTCAATAGACAGCTACTGGCCAACTTTTGACATGAGTTACCGCTTAAAGTATATAATAACAGAATTTTTGATAAAACAAAAGAAAAATTAAATTTGAAAATATGGAGGTTAAGGCCGTACCTGAATTTTCCAGGGTCCAGTGCTGCCCCATTTAAAATAAATCATTTTAAAGAAAGCAAGACATCATTTAAAATTTTGCTACTACCAAGTCCTAGATAACCTTTCAAACTATTTTTTTAACTACTGTTTACAGTTTATAATGAAAACGTTAAGCTTTACTACGCACATTTGCGAAAAGTGGCCGTTTTTTGCAAATGTGCGTATTAAAACTTAACGTTCTCACTTTAAACTATAAACAGTAGTTCATAAAATACTTTGAAGGGTTATCTAGGGCTTGGTAGTAGCAAACTTTTAAATTATGTCTCCGTTTTCTTTGAAATGATTTCTTTTAAATGGGGGCAGCACTGGACCTCGGAAAATTCAGGTACGGCCTAAAGAACTTAGCGGAGGAAAGAGAAAAATGGAAAGCTCTCCACTGACAAGAGCGTGACTCTTGAATACAAGAAGGAGATGAGGAGAAAAGCCTATCAGCCGGACATACGAAAGTATTTTTTCCGAAGCTACAAGGGAGACTTTACTTAGTCAAAAAAAAGATAAACGCGTTATTACATCATCATGAAATGATCTATGTTAATATAACGACGATCTAGATTAGTACACGTAACAATTAATGTGAAAATGACTCAATGATAAATGATGTAAAGTTCTGTTTAATGCCAATGCTTTGTGTAACTCTATGTTGAAAATATTTGCTAATAACCTTTGATGATAATTACTATTTTCCTCAACATAGTTGTGAAAAGATAGCACAGTGATATCAAATAAACTTTTATATAGAAAACAAAACGTTGTAAACAAAACTGTACTCGATAAACTCTGAAAATACTAGGCCGATTTTAATGCAATTTTTACATGTATGATACTAGCTCTCTCTTACTACTTGAAAATGCAACAATTGCATATCTGTTTTTGATGAATGAATTGGGAGATAATCTGGTTAAACCTATATCTATTTTGTCTCTTTCCCTCTTCTTCTCTTAGACTTCGCTAAACGTCAAAAGTAAAAATGTAACCTGTTTTCTGCCTAATACGACCAAATTTAATTGACCTTGTCCAATGACAATAAAACTGCCTTCTGTTTAGGTGGCTTTTCAATTTAGTATCGTCATAATCGTCCTGACGTATTGCGTTAAAAAATATGCCACTACGTTTCAAAACAGGTTACACTTCATCGCGGAATCTATATACTTCCAATATCTATACTAATATTATAAAGCGGAAGAGTTTGTTTGTTTGTTTAAACGCGCTAATCTCAGGAACTAATGGTACGATTTGAAAAATTCTTTTTTTGTTGGGTAGTCCATTTATAGAGAAAGGCTTTAGGCTACATAACATTACGTTCCGACAACCACGCGAACGAAGTCGCGGGCACAGCTAGTTAATGATAATTTCAGATTGAGAAATATCATCTTCAGGACCGTTCAAGGTCCTAGGAAGTTGTAAGACAATGCAGTGACGATTTCTTAAGTCGCACCCGACCAAAGTAGGAAGTGTGCTGTCATCACGCCCTTTGCTAAGGTATTACAATCAATTTCGCTTGTCAGGATTTCATTTGGCCACATTGTATGCAAAGTGCGAGTATACTACACTAGTTTCAGTAATGTTACCCTTGACATTTGTTGGTTTATCTAATAAAATATTACTACATCTATTTTATCGTATTAAATTAATAAACGTTATGTAAACAAATGTTTATAATAGTTTATATTAAAATCAAAAGCTCTGCAAAGCAAGCAATTATTTCAGTATAAAAGTTGGTCTAAATATGTGCCTTGTTTTGTTAGTAGAATAATACGTACATACGTCTTATCCCTAACGGGGTAGACAGAGCCAAGGGCGGTAAAGCCCAGGCCACTTTTAGCGTAATGGTGGGCATGAAGGTGGAAAAGGGAAATCATATGATTTAGATTCTCGCCCATTCCCTCAATCGGCTTTTACTATCTGCACGGGAAGAGAAGCAGCTGGTACATTCTATGTTTTTTCTTTTCTCCCAGACCAGCAAAGAAGAATAAGATTATTAGAAACTTTATTAGAAAAAATGTAACAGGCGGACTTAAAGCCCAGGGCTTTTTCTACCAGTAAATTTTGTTAGACGTTATACATATGTATATAAAAATATAAGCACCTGGAAGTAAAATATCATCATTATCATCATCCAGGTCTTTTTTAGTCTCTACTGCAGGAGCACAACCCTCTCTGTACTACAGAGCCACTTAGCCTGAGTAGCCAGAGGATTTGGACTACTCTCTCCACGCTGGCCAGACGGGTTGGAGAGGTCGCATTGATGTTTAAAAGCTTTATTTAACTTGTGTGGCCTTCTTAAGTGTTCTTAATCCATTAAACACCAAGAAAACCAGACACAATAGATAAACAATGGACCGCTACCTCATAGAGTCATGCGGGGTTTGAAGCGGTGGCCTTCTACAACATCCTCGGGAAGACTTGGAGTGCTCCTATTCTATTCTGCCGGATGAAAGATAAGTAAAATAAAAAACTTCTGAAATATGGCGAGGTTGATATCCGATAATCAGCAGATAAGGAGCGATAAGGACGGATAGGAAAACCGGTAAACATTGATCTATTAGATATGACATTAGGAAGAATAATCGCTCAAATTCCGAGAAAACTTGCGCGGGTCGACGACAATGAAAATAAAACAGATTGTCATACAATCGTTGTTAAAATGTACTAAGTAGTTATGAGTTATGAGTCATTGTTGTCGTATATATATGTGTATTTTTCTATGCTGGTTTGGGAGAAAAGAAAATACTTATAATGTACCAGCACCAGCTTCTCTTCCTTCAGTTTCACAGATCGTAGAAGCCGATCGAGGAAATGGGCGAAAATGCAAATCATGTTAAGGGCATACTTGAATTTTCCGGGGTCCAGTGCTGCCCCCATTTTAAATAAATCATTTCAAAGAAAACGGAGGCATCATTTAAAATTTTGCTACTACCAAGTCCTAGATAACCCTTCAAACTATTTTTTTAACTACTGTTTACAGTTTATAATGAAAACGTAAAGCTTTACTACGCACATTTGCGAAAAACGGCCACTTCTGGCAAATGTGCGTAGTAAAGCGTAACGATAGTTGCAAAATTTAAAATGATGTCTCCGTTTTCTTTGAAATGATTTATTTAAAATGGGGGCAGCACTGGACCCCGGAAAATTTAGGTACGGCCTTAATAGATTTTGATTTCTTTTTGATCACTATTTTGACATTCCTTTTTCCACCTTCTTGCCCACCATCACGCCAAAAATGGCCTTTGAGTTTTGCGGCCTGAAAATAACTTTCATTACGTCGAAATTCTAAGTTACATTTATTGGTAATTTCCACACATTATTTTAATGTTACGGTACAATTTGCAATTTTATAGATTGCTAATTTAGCCATTTATTTCTTAGCCACTTTATCGAAGAAAAAGGAAATGAGGATAAACGCGGCTAATTTATGAATGACTCGTAAATTTCCTATAAACATACCCCTGCGTGGGAGACGGTGCAATGGTTTTCAATTACAAAACTAGTTAGTTCACAGGGAGCCATTACTACGAACATTGTAGAAAACTTATGCGTATACAGCAACATCTTTGATTGGTTCCTATTAACTAGAAAATTATACGTCTCTCCAGTATTATTCAATGCTTTCCAAGCTTTCTGTTTATTGTTCTTTGTATTTGAATACACCTTGTTATTTGTCAGCTTTATCATTATTTCCACCATATGGAACGCTACATTGTCATAATCGAAGGTATTAATTTATAACGGTTAATTCTGTCCAGACTCTAATACGTTCAAATTAAAATACTTGGAATCGGGTACAAAAACCTTACAGCGGGTGTGTTGATAGCAAATTTTAACAAACTAGTTCGGCCATCGGATTATAACCATCTGGAGTCACGGCAAGCGGCAATAATCACGATTTTCACCCGAACACTGGATATGAATCACTTGACATTGAAAACGCATACACAACCGAAACACCCCGATTTTGGGGGTGATTCTGGGGCGCTCCCATCGATCCCCGTGGAAATAGGGTCGCCCCCTCTCCCGTGACCTTGGGAGCCGAAGATGGGCGAAAGTGGCCGAGAGCGCCCGAGGCATTTCATTCATTCACCGCCTACGTCCGAATCCGGGTAGATTCGTTACTTTCAACAAACCCTTCGCCTCTTTTAATGATGTTTGCTGTGTTCAGTTGTAGATCTTTGCAAGCTTCGTAATTAACTATTAATGGCGGTAGACTTATTTGAGAAGTCATGGGAGAATTGTTATCAAATAGCTGTATAGTGTTTATGACCGTGGAGGACGTCATGTGATTAATTAATTATCTCGAATCGTCAAGTTGGTCACGAGCATAAGTTTTAACTGACAATGGACGAAGATTAGCGAAATTAGCAAATCAACTAAAATAAGAGTTATCATATTTGTCACAACAACTATTACTTTTTTATAAAGGTAAAAATGTACCTGAAAAGTCTTTTTAAAAAGACTTTTCAGGTACAGTTACTATTAATTGAGAAGTTACTCCTTGTTTCTGTTTATTAGTACAGCTCACGTGTATTTTTTTTTGATGTCAAGCTTTTTAATGTTTATAAATGTTTGATTCAAGTTTTTAATAAATTAATAATTTATTAAAAACTTATATTATTATTTTATTAATAATTTATTAATAAAATAATTTTTTAAAAAGTTAATAGGATGTGACATATTTATATCGCAATTCACAAGATGGTTGATGCAAATCTTAAGATAAATACGAAAACAACTAGATTGTTACTAGCTATAATACATTTATATTATATGGTTCTTTTGTACATCATCTCATAATTAGATTATTGGTAATTTAGTTAGACAATTATGAAAAATAAATTTAGGAAAAATATGGTGAGTGAATTTTGCCCTGTGGTTCCGGCAGAGTAGAATAAGACCACTTCAAGTCTT
Source organism: Acrobasis repandana (assembly GCA_963576875.1). NCBI lineage: Eukaryota > Metazoa > Arthropoda > Insecta > Lepidoptera > Pyralidae > Acrobasis > Acrobasis repandana. The sequence continues at coordinate 19,570,808 of OY756215.1, forward strand.
CCCGTGGATGTCGTAGAATGCGACTTAGGAAACACAAGCTAAACAAAGTTTATAAAACATCAATGAGACCTCTCCAACCCGTCTGGCCAGCGTGGAGAGTGTAGGCCAAATCCTACGGCTACTCTAGCTTAGTATGATGGTAGTATGGAGAGGGTCATGTTCTTGCAGTGGAGATCAAAAAAGACCTGATGATGATGGCGAGCTCAAAAAATCTTTTGGTCTCCCATACTAAATTTGATCCGATCGCGCGATTTTCTCCACACAAATTTTTTTTTTTTTTTTTATCTAACATGTAATCCCAATCCTAACTTCCTAACTAATATTATAAATGCGAAAGTGAGTTTGTATATTTGTTTGTTTGTTACCTCTTCACGCTTAATCTACTGAACTAATCTTCATGAAAATTCGTATACACATAGTTAGAAGTACTGAGAAGAACATAGGGTACCTTTCATCCCGGAATAAAGTAATGTTCCCGTGGGATACGGAAGCCGCGGGCAAAAGCTAGTTGATTATAATTACCCGTGGGATATACGTGAATGAAATTAGAAGAAGAAGTTGTCGTAAAATACATAAATATTTTTGTCTTTTTGCTAACGACCAAGACGGTAGGCAAGTTAATATACAAATTGTAAACAACTTTCTAATCATTCAAGTTGAGATAATTGGTGAATGGAAACTACCAACAATCCGACTCTGATTCGTATGGATAAGAAATATAGATCATGTAGATGAGATCCATATGAAGAGTAAGGCAAAGACTTGGTTTCCAGTGAGAATTTTTTTTCATTTTCAGTCCAAGACATGAATTACATTTATAAAAAAAAATTAGACGATGATAAAGGATATTTGACTATTCATACAAACGCGCTATCAGCTGTTCAATAAGAACTTGAAAATGTATAAGTATACAAAAGGTACAAGTCGCGTCACGTAATAATTAAATTTTTAACAAAAAAAAACAACCGACTTCAATTTTTTTTTAGGACTTTCTTCCATATCTCCAAAGTTCTTCATCATATCTTCACCAAATTAAAATGGGACCAACTTGGTAGTAAAGGTATAAATAAAAAAAAGAATCATCAAAAACGCTTCACAATTGGCAAAGATATCGCGTAACAAACAAACATTAAAAAAAAAACATACAGTCGAATTGATAACCTCCTCCTTTTTTGAAGTCGGTTAAAAAGAACGCTGGCGGTCAAGCTGCGCACTAGGCGATTTATCGATATATTTATTGATATTATAACTAATATATTTTTCAATTTACCTACCAATAACCAATTGTGCCAAGCTGCGAGCGAAAATAAAATACTATACAATACAATAGGCCTAGTACCTTCGTGCACGAATGTACCCATGCGCAAACACACCTATACAACCTATATAAGAATTTGATTGCATTTTTTTTAACAGGTTCACCTTTTCGTTTCTTACTATGGTAATACACTAGTAATTTTGGTGAGAGTGAGTACATGGGTGACACGCATCAGAGAACGAGAGCAGTGGCCGAATACGAAAAAGGAGAGCAGATGCTTTTACAATTTTTGTATAAAAGTTAATTACCTATTATTACTGCAGCACTGGTCACCTAATATGCTTACGTCTACTCTCGGCTTAGGTAACGCACAGTTCTATAGGGAAGTGGAACCGACTAGGATTGAGCTTTTACGCTGCAGAAAAGACTGGTAAGAATAATAGCCAACATAAAAAAAAAGAGATAGCAAACCACATTTTATAAAATATAAAATTCTTGCATTTATATTTTAGAATTATGTAAATTCGACGGTAAACACTTTTTCCGCAAGAAGAAAGGACATATTCACTAAATATACATTCAAACATCAAAACAGGTTTAAATTACCTACTTCACACCTTCAACTGCCCTCGTCTAGTCCTCTAGCTATGTCCATAAATCTGTAAGGATAATAGGAGCAATATGGAGAAATCAGGCAAAAATAATATTTTACCGCGTCAATGAACTCTCTTGAGTTTGTCCTACAAAGTTTTAAGTTCACAAAAAATTCAAAATACTAAGGACATTGTTCCTTCGTCGGAACAAAACCAGTTAGATGTAGGTACTCTACATCATTCTCACTCAACAGGTGGGTAAAAATTTAAATAAAAAAATGATTATACATGGTCTAATAAAGTATACTAAAACTATTTTAAGGGTGAATTCAATACATAATAGTGAACACCTTTCCCTAAGGAAAATATAGAAATATGAAAAATTTTTTTTGGCCTCCCTATGCAATTTGACCAATCAGCGGATCCAAGTTTGTAGTAAAAGCAATAAAATATTTTTAATATTTCCATATATGTTTTTTGGGGATAGTTGTTCAGTATCATGGACTGAATTCACTCTTAAAATAGTTTCAGTATATATGTAGTATGTAGTAATATTTTGTAAGACTTCATATATTGATTTGAAAATATAATTTTAAGGGCAGATCCAGGCACTAATATTGAATAACTTTCAAGTTGAATCAGCTAATCTGCCAACTTGTATAAACGATATTTTTTGTATATCACTATTATTTTAAAATATTATATAAATATAATTAAGCCTATTTCACAAATACTTTTTCTGCTTGCAAATACGAAGATAAATCTTCGGTGTAAAAGAAAATAACCCATTACGGCTCTACCTATCACTTACACCCACGAGATTTCCGGATAAAAACAGGATGAGGAGAAAAAGAGGGTGGAGGGGGGTAGGTGTTATATAAATAAAGATTGACAGCTATCAAGTTCCCCAAGGTAAGTAAACACATTATTATAAATGATCGATTATGTAGGTCGCGTTGAGAAAGAAAAAACCGGCAAAGTGCGAGTCGACTCGCGTATCGAGGGTTCCGAACAAACCTGTAGGTATATAAGTATGTAATTTTAAAATTATTAAAAATATTTTTATTATATGATGTAAGTAACATAAAATTTCAAGATTCTGAGTTCACGGGAAGTACCCTGTAGGTTTTGATTTCCTTGCGAGTGTCAAAAATTTGCGGCATAAACGCTGTATCTTTTGATTGCGTTGGCTTAGAAGTTTGATTTATTCACAGCTCCAAGGTACAGTAAGTAGATTTGAGTATTTGATATGAATTTCAGCTTGATACCTCCACTCGTTCCTGAGAAAAAGGGTCTTGACAGACAACAAAGTGATCCTATAAGGGTTCCGTTTTTTTCTTTTGAGGTACGGAACCCTAAAAACATAAATATTTCAGGAGTTCATGTGGTTTTAATCCTAATAACTACGTAAGTAAGTAAAATGAGCACAAGTAAGTGCTTATTTTCATTTTTCTTTCAGTAGTTAGTTCTTAGTTTACGTAAGTATTTGTAGATATTTGGATGTTTCTGTAAGGAAATGCATTCAATTACCGCGTATTCACATTGTTCTTAGAACTTGTTATAAGCAATGTATATTTCGAATCTGTAGTAGGCTTTTTCTTAGTTTCTTAGCTCTAACGGTGCCACCGTTAGAGCTAACAAACTAAGAAAAAACCCACGGCGGCACTACGGGAGAGTGGTGCGGGGATGGGGAACGGGGACGGATATTGCGCGTACCTTAGGAGATTCCGTTCTGTATGTACTCTTACTATCTTCTGTGCCCAAAGGCCACGCTTAGCATGGCAGGCGTAAAGATGGAAAAAAGGGAACCAAAATAGTGGTGTGTTACTAGCCGCATTGCCTATTAACATGATTCAGATTCTCATGCATTCCTTCGATCGGCTTTTACGGTCTGCGCGGAAAGAACAGCAGCTGATACACGCCACTTTTTTTTTCTCCCAGACAAGCATAGAAGAAATATATCATCTTAAATATATCTTATATAATTCTATAGAGTCGTATAAAAATATTAAATACAATTCATTGTCTTAAAATAGCTTAGTGATAGATATAAATAAAGTGTGTGTGGCACTAGAGTAAATGTAGCTGATAACACCCATTTGAGTGATTACGTAGCAGTCGGAATTAGATTGCTTAGTACGTACATGTTTTTAATATTGGAATGGAAATCATATGAATTTGTTTTAATTTTTCAAATGTATATACATATATCTAACAAAAATTATATCATGTTAAGTGAAATAGTAAATTACCTTATTAAAAAGAATAGTACCAGTAACTCTATGAGTTGTAGACCTTGCGAGTCTTTCTTTAGATAGCTTAAAACTGAATAAAAGTTCAACGGACAACTTACTCGTAAAACCGACATAGCTCCGCCATTTTAAAAAAATCATCCAAATAAAAAAAAAACATACTCGTACGTATAATTATTGAATTGTATAGTGGCAAATACTGTGTATGCTATTATTAATTGGTGTCTACATTAAAAACTTTAATGTATATCATTTCTTAATCTAATACTGTATATGTAACACTGTAAGCGTACCTTTTTATATAAATAAATCTTTTTCTTTCGAGTCGATTGGCTATACTATTACTATTACATTAACTTTTTTTTTATAATAGGTTTGACCAGTGCTTGGCTACAGTGACCCGATCATTTGCCTCGTTGAGGTCCTGCATTGAGCAGGGTGTAGGGCATAAATAAATAAACTCTAGCGGAAAACAGCCGGACAGACAGACAAAAGTATTTTTTGCAGAAGATCAATAAGTAAATTAAAGTATTTTTTTAAGATAAGATGTGACCCTAAACTAAAGTGACACGAGAATCTGTATCTAAATATTTTGTCAAACTTTAGTCCCTTATCAATTTTTTTTTCAACCTCGCCTCCGTAATCTTTGACCTAATCGAATAGTGTTTGCAATCGCTGGCACCTGTTTTAACATTTTTGCGTTATGTTCGTTTTACAAATAATATACATTTTCAATTTTTCCATTATTTATATTTTTCAACCGACTTAAAAAAAGGAGGAGGTTATCAATTCGACTTTATGTTTGTTACGCGATATCTTCGCCAATTGTGAACCGATTTTGATAATTTTTTTTGAAAGCCTTTACTATCAAATTGGTCCCATTTTAATTTGGTGAAGATATGATGAAGAACTTTGGAGATATATATAATAATAAATAATAAATATATAGGGACAAATCACACTGATTAAGCTAGCCCCAAAGTAAGTTCTAAACTTGTGTTATGGAATACTAACTTAACGATACTATATTTTATGATAAATACATATATAGATAAACACCAAAGACCCAGGACAATTTGAAAAAGGCCATTTCCCAACTTGCCCTGGCTGGGGATCGAACCCAGAACCTCCGGATTAGCGGTCTAGCGTGTTAACCATTACGCCACGGAGGTCGCCATATGGAAGAAACTCCTAAAAAAAATTGAAGTCTGTTGTTTTTTTTTGTTAAAAATTTAATTATTATATCTTATTATCTACATTTAGGCTCTTGTCGGTGTTACACAATGACTGAATTTTTTGGCAGCGATAATGGAGTGGTGTGCCATTGCCTTCTACACTAGATAATTTAATAGTCACTAGTGTCACAGAAGACAATAAGAGTTTTACATACAGAATGGAATCTCTTAAGGTACGTGCGAGAACATGTAAATGGTCTTTAGTATCTGAATAGTTTCATAATAAGTAATAGTGACTGTATGTTTTCCGAATAAAATAAAATAAAAATAATAATAAAAAAAAAGTACGTGCAATATGCGTCCCCTATCCCCGTCCTCGCACCTCTCCCCCGTTCTTGTGCCGCCATGCACACGTCAATGGGTGTGTGTTCGCCCGCTCTCGCCCCTTCATAAGGCGAGAACGGGGGAGAGCTGCGGGGACGGGAAACGGGGACGCATATACTCGTTGCGCGAGACCTTAGGAGACTCCGTTCTGTATGTAATACTCTTACTGCCTTCTCTGCTAGTAGGCAGGTTTCCTCACGATGTTTTATATATCACAGGCTCGCATTTACATCGTTCTAAGATGCTGTATACGTAAGTATACATGGTGTTAGTACACCTGAACAATAAATGACATTATAACAATCAAGAGTGGATCCACCGTTGCAGGTAAGAAAGATTTATGATGACAAACTTTCACGACCTATGGAGGTCGATAGGCCAATAATATTAAGTAGGTATATCCAAACCTAAATTAAATATTAAACTAAAAAAACTAAAAAAAATTACCATGCGTGATTTGGAACTCAACAAAATACTAAGTATACACATTAAAATATTTTGGTCAGGGCGTCATATATTTTGAAAACATAAGTTAGACAAAAGACTAGCTTTTGTAGGAATGCACTATATCGATCATAAGCGAGTTCATACTTCGACTCGTACTTGAGTAATTTTTGGGTGACTGTAAATAATTATTATGGTGCAATAAAGATAATTTGTATTGTATTGTAATAACCTTTTAATCTTTTTTCATGAAAAGCCTTGTCAGTCGAGAATTCAAGATAGTTCTTAGCTATGTTTGATGAAAATCGGTTCAGTCATTTATAAGTTATTTATAAGACAACCTCCGTGGCGCAATGGTTAACACGCTAGACCGCTAATCCGGCGGTTCTGGGTTCGATCCCCAGCCAGGGCAAGTTGGGAAAATTGCCTTTTTAAAATTGTCCTGGGTCTTGGGTGTTTATCTATATAACGTCTAACAAAATATACTGAAACTATTTTAAGGGTCAATTCAGTCCATGATACTGAACAACCTCCCCAAGAAACATATATCAAAATATGAAAAATATTTTTGGTTTTTCAAACAACCAACTGGGATCAGCTGATCGGTCAACTTATATGGGAGGCCAAAAAATATTTTTCATATTTCGATATATGTTCCTTGGGGAAAGTTGTTCAGTATCTTGGACTGAATTGACCCTTAACGCTTCAAACCCCGCATGACCCTATGAGGTAGCGGTCCATTGTTTATCTATTGTGTCTGGTTTTCTTGGTGTTTGATGGATTAAAATAGTTTCAGTATATTTTGTTAGACCCTGTATATGTATTTATCATAAAATATAGTATCGTTGAGTTAGTATCCCATAACACAAGTTTCAAACTTACATTGGGGCTAGCTCAATCAGTGTGATTTGGCCAAAAAAAAAAAGTTTTTGGGTGTGAACTCTTGAAAGTCGGGGGTTTTTTTAATGTGTGGCAAATTTTGTTTGAGAGCTGAATCTGCGCTTCATAACAAGGATATTTTTGATAGCCATTCAGGTCCCATAGGCATCAGGCAAAATTCTCCCCTTTTTTATTTATTTTTATTTAAAAACTTTATTGCACAAAAATATTGTAAAAGTGGTGGACCTAATGCCATATGCCTTTTAGTTTCCAATCACTTCTATTTCCAGCTGTTTCTTTCCATTCTTTGTCGGAAGCCAAATAAAATGATTATTTATTCAATATATTTATATATTTATTGTAGAAAATATCTAGATCCTAATACAAGGCAAGAAGACAATGCAGGGTCATACTATCAAACTGAATCAATATTTGAGTCGGTTGTACATGAGACATGGCCTTAGGAATTTCTATATAATACACGTAACACGCAGATAATTATGTGTATTTTATTGTAACATGTTACGCATTAATAGTCTTACGAGCAGTTACGTTGTTATTTTTCTCTGTATTAAAGTATTTCATTTCTTAAACTAGGCTACTTTGTCACAGATATATAAATAGTAAAATATACAATACAATACAAATTCACTGTATTGCATCATAATAACACATATAAAGTACATAAAAAACAGACAATATGGGCACAAAGGCGGACTTATCGCTAAATGCAATCTCTTCCAGTCAACCTTTGGGAAGAGTAAATTCAGTAGTACGGAACAAGCTGGTGGAAAATATACCAAAAAATATAAACATATTCTAAAGAATCCAAGCCTAGTTGGCCACTGGTAGCAGGGCAAGGCCCAAGCTATCGGCGCGGCGGTTAGAAGAGAGAAGCATCCTGACAATGCGTAAAGTGTCCAGGAGTACTGGCTTCAGCCAGATTCAGAAATCTGGCCCGTGACCCATTCATCTAGCAAGGGTCTCAAGATGTTGGTTCAGACTCTTTGCTATATATTTTTCTTCTCATTTAAGAGCTTCGGTCTCTTATCGACTTATCAATTAGCCAAAAATTTTTCCCTTTCCATTTACAACTTTATCCATCAGTTTTCTTTTCTCTTCTACTACTTTTAACATTGTCTTCATTGGTTCTCTTTTCTGTCATAATTTATTTCTCTAGTCTCGCCCTAAGTATACGGCCAAATGGGCTGAGGACTAAAAGAGTAGGGCAAAGGTCTGAAGGATAAAATATGGATGGAAAAAGCTGATGTAAAAAGATATTATAGCATGTGGGCATTAGTTACATAGTTTAGTTTAATTTATTGTCTAGGTTTAACGTTTTTTTTTTCTTTAGAATAGGTTACTAGTATCTACTTCAATTTAATATAATTTTTATGAATAAATTTCTATGTTTATGGAGGCATCAAGATGTTATAAGTATACCTGATATAAATAAAAAAAAACTTTAATTTTCATTATTTAAAAGAGAGCCTGCAGTTACATCATTATGACGATAACATTACATGATACGGCCTTAATTTGCAGACTTTCTTGTATCATTTTTGAAAACCGGTTCGATTCAACAAGAATTATCAATAAAGTAATCAATTAAAACAAAGGGTTCTTACTTTGAAAAAAAAACCGGCCAAGTGCGAGTCGGACTCGCGCACCGAGGGTTCCGTACAAACCTGCAAGGTTTAGTATTTGGTATGAATTTCAATTTAATACCTCTACGCGTTTATGAGGAAATGGGTAGTAAGTTTAAAATTATTAAAAAAAAATATATTATGTGATGTAACTAAAAATTTATGGTTTTCGTAATTTTTCCTTTATCTATGCTATAAGACGTTGCTTCGTACCAAATTTCAAGATTCTGAGTTCACGGGAAGCACCCTGTAGGTTTTGATTCCCTTGCAAGTGTCGAAAATTTTCGGCATAAACGGCTGTATCTTTTGATTGCGTTGGCTTAGAAGTTTGATTTTTTCACAGCTTCAAGGGACAGTAGACCTGAGTAATTGATATAAATTTCAGCTTCATACCTCCACGCGTTCCTGAGAAAAAGGGTCTTGACAGACGGACGGACGGACGGACAGACGGACAACAAAGTGATCCTATAAGGGTTCCGTTTTTTCCTTTTGAGGTACGGAACCCTAAAAAGAAAAAAAAACCTTTGCTACTTATTCGTCTCAACAGAGTCATTATTTTGAAGTAAAAACAAAACACTGTATGATTAAAAAGAAAGAAGGCGATTATCATTATAGACTATAAAAATATATATAAATATAATTTTAAAAAAATAGCTTCTTTTTTGTGATTAAATTTGCATTTGCATCAAATATATATTATTGTAGTTTTTAATATAGGTACTTGGCTTAAAATATTGAAAAATTTTCAGTTTATTATGCTTTAATGAGCTCTTATGTATAAATACAGAACATAATTACCTGCTACAAGAAAAAAAAACATGTATTTTATACAAATATTTAAAAGAATGCGCCTCCTCAAAACACAAACCTGTTTAATTTTGCAGAATATCAGAAACTTGTTAATATTTTATTTTAATTATTAAGACTTTTAACCGTCGGTCAAAATACATAATAAATAAGATTCAGTTGTTTTCATATCTAAGATCTACGAAAAAAATCCCATTTATTATAGCAATGCTCATCATTTGCATAAAATTTGATTTATTTAGTTTTTAGGGTTCCGTACCCGAAGGGTGCAAACGGGACCCTATTACTGAGACTCCGCTGTCTGTCCGTCTGTCTGTCACAGGGCTCTATCTCTTGAAACATAATAGCTACCCACCTGAAATTTTCACCGATTATGTATTATTGCGGCCGCTATAACAACAAATACTAAAAATAAAAAAAAGTTGAAAATGAAAGGGGGTCTTCATACAAGAAAAGTGTTTCTTCAGCGTTTTAAAACATTGTACGGTGGTACGGAACCCTTCATGTACGAGTCCGACTCCCACTTGCCCGTTTATTTGTTTTCTCTTTGTCTGTTATGATTTTTTAAAATTTTAATAAAATAAAAATATCGTCTGGGCATTATATATTCTAAAATTGAAATATTCTATTCGAAAATTTCGATTTTTATTGGAAAAGCAAATAAAATATTGGCGTAAACTACAATATTTTGGCAAAAAGTAAAATTTACCGTCACAAATAGAATCACAAAACTTTGATAAATTTTGATTATATAGATTTGTTTATGAAACATTAAAATTGTTATTGCTTACTATCGAAAAAGTAAAATTATGTGCATTCACTTGTACTATGATTTTGAAGTATCGTTGCTTATTTAGGGAGAGGTCGACAACCGTAGCATACGTGAACGTTTGTTTCACTAGTTCCAAGCCCGTGATATTTTGCTCTATATGTGTATATTTTTTAATAAACTATTGTTAGTCTATGTATGTGTTTTTTTAATTTGATACTCAGCATATTTTTTTTTAATTGCCTCGTAAGCGGTCACCGCACAATTGCTAGTTTCACCAAATAATTGATTAAAAAAATACAAAAAAAAAAAATAACAAAATTATACAATACAATACAATACAATACCCTTTATTGCACAAAAGTAAAAAACAGAACATAATTATCTTAAAAATTAACACATAAACAAAAAAAATTAATATTTTGAAATGATATTTGTTTTTGTAGATACCTATTTATGTAGAACATGTTATTGATATTATAATTTATTCATTAATATGTATGATAATCTATAGTTTTCCTAGAACGATTAACTGAGTTGTCAATTACCTATATGATTCGTATCAATGAGTTCGAGATGTAAATATCCATAGAGAAATAATAACAAATAAAGAATTACGTAATATAAATTAGGTAGATTTTTTTATAAAATTAAGTGTCGTTAAATTTGCTATATTAGGTATGTGTTTAATAAAAAAGTTTAAGTTTTAGTTTTATGCATGAAGGGGTCTTATAATCAAAGTGTATATAACAAGTCAATATTGCATAACACAAATTAACATCATATGTATTTTAAAGCTAGCTCAATATAATATTTTACTTCTTATCTACAACATTATATTTATTAATTCACTAGCTCTCAGTTAAGACATCTGTTCGGATACTACATAAAAAATATGTTAGTCAAAAAGGAAACATGTGTGTCTAGGCGTCAACCGTACACTCAAAATTTGGCGCGTCAAAACACTACAGTATTTATTTCCGATGCGTCCACGAGGTGACGTAAGAAGATAGAGCGGTCAATATTTGAAGTAGCACCATTAGCTGCGATGTGCGATAACTCGAGACAAGTTCACTAATGAATACGGGACACAGAGATATGCTTCTGTGGACAAATATTAGGTAAATGACATAATTTTCGCGTAATACGGATTTTTACGTTTGTTTTGTTCGTTTGTACATTGACGATATAGCTTGGAAATGTATTGGAATGAAAAGAAATGGCAACATTTTGTTTATTATATCTTGGTACAAGATAAATGTATACTTTAATATTAAAATATTGTTGCCATAATGAAGTTTTCTGGCGAAGAAATTAGAAACTATATTAAAAGAACACTGTTCTTTATTCGGTCGGACGTAGTTTCTTATATAAATTTTATTTGAAGAATTTTTTTAAAGCGTCAGAAGTCATAATTTAAAGTACTTATAAGAACCGGAATTTTTGGGTAAGAGTTTTTTTATTTTTATGTGTAATCACAGAATACAGTAAGAGTAAACAGAACGGAATCTCCTAAGGTACACCGCAATATGCGTCCCCGTTCCCCGCACCCGCACGTCTCCCCCGGTTCTTGACGGCCAACGTGAGTCATCGAGGCGAAAACGGGGGAGAGGTACGGGGACGGGGAACGGGGACGCATATTGCGCGTACCTTAGGAGATTCCGGCCTGTGGTGTAATTTTACTAAAAAATATAATAAATAACATATTTTGACTTTTTCGCATTACGTTTAAATAAAAAAAGGTTTCTTATTTTTTATATAACTTTATTTTTAGTCCTGACAAAGAAACAAATAAACAGGCAAGTGCGAGTCGGACTCGTACATGAAGGGTTCCGTACCACCGTACAATGTTTTAAAACGCTGAAAAAAACACATTTTTTGTATGACGACCCCCTTTAATTTTTAACTTTTTTTTATTTTTAGTATTTGTTGTTATAGCGGCCATAGTAATACATAATCGGTGAAAATTTCAAGTGTCTAACTATTACGGTTCAAGAGATAGAGCCCTGTGACACACGGACAGACAGACGGACAGATAGACGGACAGACAGACAGACAGCGGAGTCTCAGTAATTGGGTCCCGTTTGCAACCTTCGGGTACGGAACCCTAAGAAGTAGTAAGAAAAAAAAGGTAAAGAAACACAAAATACGAGTCTCTGTCATATTAAGTGATAACGATTACGAGTATGTATCATCAATTATAACCTTTCCCAAAAATTGTGTCACTGTTATCGACTTCTGTAGTCCAAGCGATACGCGACCAATACAAAATTGAAAAAATATTGAAATATTATCCCCTCACTTAGCAGAATGACTTTTCCGAAATAATTACGGTTTTGATAAGGTCAGAGCGAGGTCGTTTGAAAGTATTTAAATGTTGATTAAATATTTAGCCACTAATTGCCGCTGAAAACAGCCGGCAGCCGTAGTACATGAGCGAGCATCGAACCATTTAATTGAAGAAATTAGTCAAGACTTCAAATTCGATTTCAGATGGAAAAGTCAATTTCCTTATATGTTAAGCAAAAGTTAAGTAGCATTTTGCGGTTGTTTCAATTACGTATTATTTAATCATATTTCTTTTGTTCACACTTAAGTTTTTTTTTTTTTCAAATTATTTACTAGGTAGATCTTTAAATTACTAAGTATTTAAAAAAATAACGTGGCCCACAATGCTACAGATCTGAAAACGATTCTTGGAATATTATTTTCAAACTATATTATTATATAATGATTGTACAATGATGTAAAATGGTAAATTACAAATCTTTATTAAATATTTTCACCACTTCAAACAAAACGCCTACGTCATATTTCAGAAAAACAACTTTACCTGAAATGAGTTTTATACCAAAGTTGATAAAAACGTGTACATGTGAATAATAACAACAAACGTAGCGAGGTTATCTATGTGATTAACCTTGATGTTATGTAGCAGATTATGCTAGAGATTCGCCACATTTTACAAAGTTTCTTTTGACAAGTGAACTGAATTCATAACAACAAGTTCATCCAACGTTGATACGGGCAAAGTTGCTCAGTTGCAGATGTAACCTTTTTCAAAGTGTTGTTTTCTTAAAACGCCTTTTTCACCGAATATCTCTTTTGCGAAAATTCCGTTAATTTAAATTCTGTAGAGCCGTGACCCTTTTATTTTTTATTCGTTTCTTTTTTATTGGTAAAGTCACCAAATCATAAAAAAACACATTATAATTATTCTATTAAGACATTGTTTCCAAAGCCTAACGAGACTTATGTTTGTTTTGTTGGGTGGCAAATATTTTGATAGAATTTTTTTTTACTTGGTATAATTTGCACAAATAAAAAGGAGAAAACTACTTGATAAAATAAAAATAGGCCCACTTTCGCCAAAACATCTCGCTAAGGGGGTATGACGCGCGGGGGGATGCCAGAAGGTTATCATTTGTGATAAGAGCTCATCCATCAACACAGTGCGCTGGGAGTTCAAAGTAGGTTTCTAGTTGCGTCTTTTTATGTTTTTTATATAATGTCTTTTTTCCACTGAGAGAACGGAGATTGATGCTGTATTCGGGTTTATTTCGATTTGCGATGCTCGAAGTATTTGAGATGGAATGAAATTTGAAAATAGATTCTACAAAAAACAACGTTATTTATAACAGGCTGAATTACTAATTATCAGTATTTTCAATATGAATACATATACACAATTATATTTATTTGTATAATTTTTTTAGTATACTTGAAATGTACACAAATTATATACTCACAAGAAAATATAGAACGTTGGTTCTGCTAAAAGCGTAAGCTAGTATTTCAACGTATTTTTTATATGGACTTTGATAATTTAAAAATACACTCATTAACTGTCAATGTGAAATTATTTGGTCCATTTCATTTTCATTATTAGACCATTTTCAGTGACAATACACTAAGAAATCTTTAGAATGAACAATAAATAATGGCAGATCTAAAACTTCCTTCAAATCATTAGATTCAATTGCCAAAACCTTTGTGGAACTGAACTCCAAATAAGTATTTAAATGGGTGTTAAGTTATTACGAGTATTGACGCCCCGGGGAGTCAATTTGCGCGATTTTCAAACAGCTAAGTTCTGGTTGCTAATTGAAATACGAGTGGCACGCCCACGCCTTTTCCCGATTCCACTATCAGAGGAATTCGACTGCTGATATTTTTGCTGACGATTTTATTTTTTGGTCCCTGGTGTCGAACTGATTCGGCTGCAAATTAGACTTATTTGCAGCATTTTTAACAATTTTCACACTTTTTTAACACACCTAACTTAGCTTTGCTTTCATCAATACTCATCTCTACATTTTTAATATCGACTGACTGATTTTTTATTTTCGTTTTTGGGAATTTAGAAATATCACAGAGTAAAAATATACTACCACAGAGTAATTATATACTAAGTGCGATATGAAATATTAACTTTTTATTTCTAAAAAGGATAGTCGAGACTTACGCGGGAAAGAGACAAGTGGAAGACGATAGGAAAAACCTATGCCCCACAATGGGAAAAATAAGTAAACAAAAAAAAAACTACGATTTAACTAGAAAAGTTTTTTTCCTAAATATAATATAATATTCTATAAATCACCAAGAGCACCCATGTAAAGATGAAATATAGCAGAGAGCTACAAAATAAAATATTAAAAATTAAGATAGGTAAGTATAATTTCAAAGGCGTGAAATTTTAATTGAAAATTACGAAGCGTTACATTTTACTTCCGTAAATATATTCACATTCGAAGGAAACGTGCTTTGTGAAATTACAGGCCCAGTAAAAGAGGTGGACGATTAAAACTGTATTTAAAATGAACCATCCAACTCTATTCACTAGTCCCAAAATAAACAAAGATACAGTTTTTAGGTAAGTTACTCCAAACACTAGCGCTGATGATGGTCTTATAAATCGGCTCAAAATATTTGATGCATTTCGACTATAATACTAGACCAAAACTCTTTTTGAATCAAGCTCTATGCTCTATGTTGATATAGACAGGCAGCAGAAGCAATCTATAATCAAAACAAAGAGGTAGAAGGACTGAATATACTAATTTTTAAACAGATAGAAGGAGGCCAAGCGTAAGTAGAAGATACTTGCGGATAAGGCTAAATTACGTATATTATAATAATTGTGGAAAATTCCCTTAAAGGGTTGTAGCGCCGCCACAATTTATACGCATCAGTTTTCGTACATGAAAGAAACGCTACACACTGTATTAGTATTCTACATAAATTCGACGAGATACGTATTACGTAACAACTCGTGACTCTTATTACTATACCCTCAATGAAAAACGTTGTAAGTATCATCGTCACCGTCAAGCGAGCATATCCCTTATCTGTGATGATTTAGACATTAAATCAGATGATCGTTTACATTGAAATTGTAAATAGTGTGATGCATACTAAGCCGATTGTTCCTGTACGTCTAGTGTTGAATTAGTAAGTAGTCTATTAAATAATAGGGTATTATTAATACCGCTGAGTGTTTCGTGCTTTGCCAAAACGATTTCGTGAGAGTCAAATTTTTAAATTAAGAAGAGTAAAACTTTCCAAAGTTTATTTCTATCTTCTTCTATTTCATCTAAGCGCATTCCCAGTTGCATCCTTAGCTATGCTGCTTCGGAGCCCAGGGTGCGCTTTCCCGCTTTTTCTTCTCCAAATATTATAATATGCATGTCAATGTAATGTGTTATCTTTTCTATATTCTTCTTTCCGATCTAAGCTTAACTGGCTTCCTGTTCGTCAGCACCGACAACAGAGAATGCTCTGTTCTCTTTTCTCTATACTTAAGAACCCTCTTTCTCCCCAATATATGAAAACCAAATTTAAATATCAGTCTGAAAGCCATGACTGTGAGCTTCGCTCCAGTCATACTCTTCAAATTTATCTTCCGTTATTTCGGTCTGAATTTATGTCTAACTCTTTTACTCTTCAGGTTACGCGACTCTGGAATGCCTTACCTGAAGACATCAAAAGTATCTCAAACAGATACTTATTTAAGAAGAAAGTTCACACGCACCTTTCTTTAAAATTTTCGCAGCAGAATTAGTCATTATCTTAAACATTTGTAGTATATATATGTGTATGTATATTTATATAAGTATTTATATGTATTAAGTGTATTATATGAATGTATTTAAGTATACTTGTAAATAGTAAATTATTAAGTACATCTTTAAAGTGCCTATCGCAATTAAATAATTTCTGTTTTTCCTAAAGGTTGACTGGTAGAGAATGCATTAGCGTTAAGTTCACCTTTTGTACCATTTTGGTCAATAAAGATTTTAATAAATAATAAATAAATATATTTCTCTAAAAATGATAATCGTAGACTTTTAAACGAATAAGGAAATATAGGGAGTCAATTTATATAGTTCTTCACTTCTTCACTCACAGGAATATAAAAAAGAAAAATCTTAAAATTTGACGGGAAAATTCTAAAAAGTGTTAATGCTTAATATAGGTATATTTTAAGAGATTCTTACTGACATTATGGTTTAACTTTTTGTATTCACTATCAACTTTTTTATATAAAATTTATTAGAAAATATAAACAAAACTCTTAAAATTAAAAAGTGTTAATGCATAATATTTTTTGTATTCACTATCTACTTTTTCTAAACTAAAATTAATTAGCTCCTCGTGCGGCACGGCTATTTTGTGTGTTTGTAGGTGTTTGTATTTTGTGCATGTTCAATTTTTGTTTTTCTTGGATTAGATTGTTTCTGAACATCGTAAAAACTTTATTGCTTTCACACGCCAGTAGGTTCGTGGTAGGGTATTCTAATGGTCCGAAATTAGGTCCTTAAGCCTACAGTCAGTAGCGGCGTTAGGGTAGGGCGCGGTTGGGCGACCGCCCAGGGCGCCAGATACAAAGGGGCGACAGGGGGCGTTTTTGGGCAAGGGGGGGGTCACAGGTAATAATAAATATATAAAGAGCGGCTGGTTAATGGCGGCAACTCCTAGACTCTTATTTGTATGCAAAGGGAGGGAGGGGGGGCCTCCCTTCCTTTGTTTACAATGGGGCGGCAAATTTGAAGAATCCTATATCGTACTTGCACCCCTCCCCCCCCGCCGGCAGAAATAAATCCTATAAGATTGAAGCCTAAGTCAGAGTCTGAATTGCTATTTCAGTTGGGGGGGGGGGGGGGGGAGGGAAAATTTCGCCCGGGGCGCTGGTAGAGCTAAAACCGGCACTACAGTGACCCAGCTAGGTAACGGAATTTGGTACTGAATTAAATAGTGGCACGTCAATAAAACCACATGCTTAAATCAATATAAAGTAAAGAAAGAACCAGTGTAACAAACAAAAAACATGTCCATGAAACCTTTCCCAAACCAATCTCAAAACGAGGTTCTCTGTATCAATTAACTACTAGTCTGAAAACTGCTGAGTCTTTTTGGTAGCGAACGAAAATACTTAAACGATGCAACATAATAATATGTATCTTTGCATTGAAGGCTTTAATGATTTTCAGGGTTCCCGTACCGGTACCCGAAGGGTGCAAACGGGACCCTATTACTGAGACTCCGCTGTCTGTCCGTCTGTCACAGGGCTCTATCTCTTGAACCGTTATAGCTAGTCACCTGAAATTTTCACCGATTATGTATTACTGTGGCCGCTATAACAACAAATACTAAAAATAAGATAAAGTTAATAATTATTAAAGGGGGTCGTCATACAAGAAACGAGTTTCTACAGCGTTTTAAAACATTGTACGGTGGTACGGAACCCTTCATGTACGAGTCCGACTCGCACTTGCCCGTTTATTAGTATGATAGTGCAAGCATTATTTATTTATTTAATTTAATCTTTATTGTCCATCAAATACAAATTGTACAGAACAATAGGCGAACTTAACGCTAAAAGCATTGTCTACCAGTCAACCTTTGGGTTATACAGAAAGTCTAAATGTGGGTTGCAAGATAAAGTGTAGTATACATAAGATACACAATGTACATTGTTACATAAATAAATATATATATATATATATATATATTTATATATATATATATATACCTGCTATACATATACCTACATACATATATATACGCCACATATACTATACATATAAATAAATAGATAAAAGCAGCAATTCTTAACGTCGGGGGTTAAATCAACTTTTATAACTTGGCCAAGAAGTGTTTAAATACCTGTGTCTTAAAGCTAGCGCGACTAGGAGCAGTTCGAATGGATTCAGGAAGCGCGTTCCAGAGTCTTATTGCTGTAATGGCGAAAGAGTTAGAAAGAAAACCAGTACGGTGAGAAGGAATAGAAAGGGTCAAAGTATTAGAAGAACGCAGGATTCTTTCATGAGTGGAAGATAAAAGTTGAAAACTTGATTTAAGGTATTTAGGGGCAAGGGGATTATTAAGTATATTATAAAGTTGACATAAGATATGAAGATTCCTGCGTTGGCGGATGGGGAGTCATTTAAGCTCAGAACGGTGTTCGGAAACATGGTCATATTTTCGAAGGCAAAAAATAAACCTTATACAATTATTAAGAAGTCTATCTAGTTTATTCAGACTATCTTCAGTTATATCCAGATAGCACACATCACCATAATCAATCAAGGGCAAGACGAGAGCTTGAACCAGCATGATCTTAGTTTTAATTGGCAAGAAATGTTTCAAGTGTTGGAGATAGTGTAAAGTGGCATATACCTTTCGACAAACTTCGACTATATGTGAGCTCCAAGTTAGGTTAATGTCTATAAAGAGACCCAAATCTTTAACTACGGGGCTAAATGGAATCGCAGTATTGTCATATTTAACAGGCTGAACAGTATCTAAATCAAGTAAGTTAATTAAACATTAGTCACAATCAATTTTTGATTACAATTTGTTGAGTTATGTTATGAGTATTGGCTTTATTTTCTTCATAAGGCAATAATAATGACATTTGTCTTTCGATTTTTATCGTAGCAAATCATGATAATTTGATAGACTTGGATCATTATGATATAGATTTAGTTTGCTTCTTTATTTAATGTAAAATGTAAATTTCTGTACCTAGTTTCAATACAAATATCTCTGGCTATTAACCTTTATCCCAATCGCAATACTTTTTTTTTCCAAAAACTGTTCACATTTTTTCCCCATGGTCCTGGTTTCGGAAGGAAGAATAATAATTTCCTGGTATGTTGTTGGAAGTTGATTAGTTACATTATAAACGATAAATGTTATTTAAATACAAGCTCGTAAGCAGCAGCTAAATTATCATAACAATATAAAATTAAATTTAGGAAACACGATTTTTTTATGATTTTTTCTTTTATATCACTTTTTATTATTATACATATATCCATATTTATATGTGCATCTACATTCTTCTTGCTATATGTATTATTTTTATATATTTTACAACAACAAAATTTTCAGACTAATCGAGATGTAAGTATCTAAAATCTGAATATACGTTTGTTTGTTATTAAATGAACGTTTTATTTCCATTTAATGATAAAATACAAATAAATGTCGAACGATATAATAACCGTGTATCGTAAAACTTAATAGCAATAACGACGATAGTAATAAATATTAACATATAACTCTACGCGATGAATAAAATGTTTGCTTAGTTGTGTAGTAGTAAGCGGTCAACAGAGACAAAACAAGAAAGGCAAACATGAGGCAAAAACGAGTAAGACACACACACCGAAGAAAAAAATGTGAACACACATGTAGATACAGATGGTGTCACACGCATCGGTACGAGCAAAAAGCGCCGTCTTCGAGCAGAAGTCTGTAGCCGCCATGCTGTTAATAATTATAATTTTATATTTGATCACTTTGTTGTACTTTGAGCAAGATACGGTTCTCAACTAGTTTCATCAAAACTTGATTTGGAGGTCTTTTCCTCTTCAACAGTTTTTTATCTATGACCATCGTCACTATTATAACGTACTTTGTTACTGTTTCTAATAAAATCTGCTTCTAATATATTTGATTGCGTTGTCTGTAATATTTAGTGCAAACGTGAAGAGTAAGTTTTGTTCAGAGGACAATCTGCATTATAATTGTAGCAATCAAGTCTTGTTTTAAAATGATTATGAGCTTTACAGTCGATGTGACAATTATATCATTAATTAAAAAGAAAATAATAAATCTAGGAGTCGTCAGTATTCGCACTTTTGCTGTATTATTTTGAATAATTTCACTCTCCTGACTCTATTTGCTTGAAACCTGTGTAATTAAACCTTTATTATCCCTAACCTGAGCCATGGCGCTGGTAACTCGTTTTTAATTACATTTTAAGTACGCTCCTACTTATATCATTCTAGATATTCAACTGTCGTGGTTATCTCTTTTAATGTGAAGTCATTATATAAACGGAGGATAGGTATAATCTTAATGTTGGAATTAGAGAGAATACAAAAAATAATATGAATAATTAAGTACCAGTAGCTAACACAAAGAATGGTGTAAACATCTATAATGATGCTAGTGTATATATTGTTAAGATATGACATTACCCGCATAATGTGTCATGTTGTTCATGCTGCAATGTCAAAAGTAATGTCATGTACATTTTATGCAAAACAAGTCATCAAATGCTACTGTGCGTTCAGAGCTTCTGTTTTATTTCCGCTATAAGAATCTAAAAAAGATTATCAATGCCTGAAAATGATACACGAAAAAGATGAAAATAAAACCCATTTATGTACATACCCATTGTTGTTAGTAATTGCAAACATTTGTACAAAGAGGTTGAAGTTATTTTTGTTAGTACATTGGATGGGTTCAAAACAAAACATGCCAAAAACTTAAACATTACAAAGACACTTTACATGTTCTATCTTGTGTTTTTCTGCTATCTGCTGTGAGGCGAACGTAAATGGAACCAGTTTTGCGAATTTATGTAAAAGTCATGCCTGAAGGTCGATAGTGCGAAGAACCGTGGACGAGAGCTTCTGATCCTTATAATGGTTTTCATCATTTTGACACGTTTATGTATAATACAGAATGTAAAAAAATATACCAGTCATAAACAATATTTTTTTAGGAAAAACATGTGAACGTATTAATAATATAAACCTTTTATACTATACACTCAGTGGTAGTTTAATTTTTTATCATCAGTTATCACTACATTCAAAAGTAAACCCAAACAAACGCTCCATTATCGGAAGCCGACATTCCGAAACAAAATGTAAAACTTAAACAACTTTTCCAATCGTAGAGACGCATGGTAGAGTAGATACTATGCAAACAGGCGTAGATTATATTGTAAAGCACCACAAAGGTACAGAGTGTGAAGTAGAGGCAAATTACCATAAAACTGCAATGCATTCACCAATCACAGTCTGAGAGCTGCTGTAGGGCAGGTCATGGCTGAATGCGTAAGCATTAACGGATGTGCCAACGATACCATTATCAATATGAAACGCATATTTGTAAGTAATTGCTGCTCTCTAGAAAGTGCACACAGTTATATCTTCATCTATTTATATAATGATAATTCCAAAACAACAGACTCCGTTTCATCTGTCTTTTAAAAGTGTTTTATTATCTTTATACTAAATTTGACCTTCATTGATTTGATTATTAACAATTATGATACTTCTCCATAAAATATAGATTTTATATGGGCATTGAGTTGTTTGTCTGCGATATAGTCTTGTCTAGTTATTACGAGTACCAGGCAAGCAGCGAATCGCGCCGGTGTCACGTTACGCGGTGGCTGTTGACACCAGCGCCTGATTAATATTTATGATACGACTGAGCATCTCGCATGGCCGGTTCGCTCAGTCGATGCGAATAATCTCCATCTCACTCGCACAAAAGCGATCTACACACCACAGACAAAGCCAGCGATGCTAATAACGTATGGCGACTGCTCTTTCAACATTCGAGTGCGTAAGTCCGAATGAGAATCCCAAATCTTCTTAAACTTTTGTAATTTTTGTTTCTTCGTGTTTTTTTGGGTCGATTCTGGTTATTCGGAACTGTGCCAGTGTTCTAGGTTTTTATATCAACATTTTATTGCAACATTCTTTCCGGAGTTTTATTAGAACATCTGCATTGTAAATTTTGCCAATGCAAATGAAATATTTCGAAAATTCAAGTTTGATTCTATAGATATATCCGATATTCGTAAAAAGTGTAAAGTACTGGATTGGTGTCAGGCCTACTGACCGTTCGTATTGCAAATGAAAAGAAATGAGTATGTGGAACGAGGCGTGGGACCTGCGCCTCGAACCTGACCGTATCGAGGTATCTCAACCGGACAGACTTGAATCCGCTGCCATAAAAAATGCAACGGCTGTGGTGGAAAATGGTGCTGTAGAAATTAACTACAAAAATGTAGCTTATAGACCACAGGGCATCTGGGCTGGTGTAATCGGGTTAGTCGCCACTGGCGTCAGTCGTTACAGTTTCCTTGTATGAAGTTCAACAGTAGCGAGTTGTTTATGTTCATTTAAATTACTCATTGAATCACTTCATTAGTCATTAACAGAGTCACTCGTTTTAATTGAAACGCATCCAAAACCGTTAGCTGATCTTCGCTTCATTGCTTTCTTTGTTATATTTCAGAAGACAATTTGTTTTGTTTTCTTATCAGATTCTAACTTGAATTTTCCAAACATTTGGGGTTTCAATTAGCTTTAGTGACAAGGTTTGCATGTTAGCATTTAGATCTTCATCCGGTTTCCTGCACGAACCTCTCGCATTAACAGCATAATTATTGTTTCTGCGTTGCTATCGTTGTTTGTCTGGACATTTTCCGTGAGCTCGCGCGCTTCCAGCGCCGGCCGGCATTCGCGAGACTTCCACTCAAGGTCACGTTATCGCGCTATCGCCAGCCCTGAACCAATCCAAGGTTAACATCGAAAAACCACTGTAGAACTGTGAACTTGCAGTTGACACAAAATTGTCGATATCGTCACCTTGCCAACACTAGCACGTAATCTTACAGGAACTCGACAATCTCGACCGTCGTGCGCAGTCCCGACTGCTGAGTCTTTATCGTTAATTTGCGGCCGCGTCTGGAGTCCGGACCGGACGTGAACTCTCGCTTTTAAGTAGCAATGTCTCAAATCGAATTAGCGGCATGTTTACATGTCATAAATAGTGCGTTCACGTGGCGCTATCACGAGATAGCTGTCAGGTCGTCACTCACCGTGAGCTGTTAACATCCTCCGCGGCGGGGTACAGGTTCTTCCGTCACACTGACACTCGAGCGGGAAATAAAGCACTCACAAACGGCGCACTGAGTTCGGCGGCACTCGCGAGGTCTGCACGGCGCGACACCCACAACTAGAATGCGGGCGAGACGGCTCGTCGCGGGGTGCGGGGGGAGGCCGACAGCGAAACACGACTCATACGAAGGCGCGGTGATGAGGACTGCGGCTGGGCCCGAGTTCGCTCCGGCGGTATTGGTCGACGGAAGGCTGACGTCACGTGCCCCGGCCAATGGACTCCCGCCGCTTAGTTCCTGCTGCCTGCCGGTAGAGGCGCTGTTGTCGAGGAGAGGAAGTCGCCCGCCCTACAGAGCTTCCTTTAGCTACCTTGGGCGTGTGCTTTGACGGGCGGATGACGGAAATCAAATCACATCCTTATCATCTTCCTCATTATTCATGATTTAATTAGATTACAAATTAAAACAAAATCAAGACTACAACTCTCTTTTGTGAA
The DNA here is from genome assembly GCA_963576875.1 of Acrobasis repandana. Lineage (NCBI taxonomy): Eukaryota > Metazoa > Arthropoda > Insecta > Lepidoptera > Pyralidae > Acrobasis > Acrobasis repandana. Next base: position 19,594,668 of record OY756215.1, read on the forward strand.
ATCATTTCCGGATTCTCTGAACGATTTTCATAATGCTTGGACTTTTGCCAAAAAAGGTTAACATGCCGAGTCGGCACATAAACACGGCATCACACGCAAAACGTGTTCAAAATAATAAAGCTAAAGTAAGCGCATACGATTCATATTTACCCAAAACGAGTCCAATTTTTTTTTGTTGTTTGACGACGAGGTAAGCCTTAAAACGCTACACTAGCAAGTGCGTCTTGGCAAGTTCTTCCTGGCCCCGTTGGCCTGAGATTAATAGCTTTATGGCCTAAATATTATACAATTATTCAACACAGCTTTTCTTTTACCTTTATAAAAGGTCATTGTTTTTATTTATTTTTTATACTATGCAGTTTCAAATACTACCCATGGATAAATATAGCAAAAAAAAATACAGTTTTTAATAGATAAGTAATACCGGAATAAGGATATATTATACGAAAACTGTTTCAGTCATACTGGTCTGAGAGAAAGGAAAAAACGCAAAATGCACCAAGTGCTTCTCTTTCCATACATTTAAAAAAAACGATCAAGACACGTCTAATGAAAGTGAATCAGATGTTTCCAGAAATTAACATAAAAAGATCACTTAGAAGTCGAATACGATACGATTCAACAGTGTACTGGTAATTACTTTCACTGTAAAATATGCCTAATGTTAACATTTTTAGGGTTAACTGTAAACAAAACAAAAATAAGATATTTAATATGAATACATTGCAATACTAAAGTACTCTTAATGCGGAAATATATCGTATTTTTATTTATTGTTACTGAAAATATCGGGTTTGTTTATCAAATATATATTTTCTTTCATAAGGGCTCAAGCCATGTATATACGAGATTAAATTTTCTTGAAATTTAGCATTATTATTAGAACATAGTAAGTAAACAAAACACTTTACCTCCTTATAGATTTTGATACGGATTCGAAAGGATATTTAATTTCAAAATTGTTTATGATTACTTCGCACTAAAAATTACTACCTACCTAGTAAGTTTTAAATATTTTTAGGGTTCCGTACACCCAATGGGTGCCAAGGTATTACTGAGACTCCGCTGTCTGTCCGACTGTCCGTCCGTCTGTTACAGAGCTCTATCTCTTGAACCGTAATAGCTAGACACTTTAAATTTTATAAAGGCCGCTATAAAAAAAAAACTACTAAAAATAAGCTAAAGTTAAAAATTAAAGGGGGTCGCCATACAAGAAACGTGTCTTTTTTCAGCGTTGCCTTCATTTACGGCTATGACTCGCACTGGACTATTTTATTTACAGCCTGTATCAGTCAACTGCTGAACTAGATTGTAATTAGTAGTTCTGTAAGAAATAAGTGACTAAGTAAATATAATGTGACGTTTTTCAATTTTTTTGCCATTTAACTACCTTTATTGCCTTCATAAAAGTAGCCGTGAAATGAGACGAAGCGAATGTTTTGTGCTTTTAAGGTAACTTTTTGTGATATTTAGAAATCGTGATCTTGGTTTGCCGACAATGCTTTTGTACAATTGATTTAAATATGTTAATCGTCCTTTACCCATTGGTGTGTCCTTGATTTTTCGTGAACCGTAGTACCAGTAGCGTAGTTTTATCACTTTAGACTTACATCATACTATGCATTTCGTTAGTTTGTGTGGCAACTTCAACTGTTAATAAAACATAAGGCTTCTTTTAGCATATTTCAGCTCGTCCCTGGTTGCATAGGTACTTAGCTGTGCCACTTCGGAGCTCAGGGTAGGTACGCTTTAAGGCTATACAATAATTTTTTGAAATAAAAATATTTGAAAGGAAACGGAAGTATCAATAAAAATTTTATCTTTGTGAAGCCTGTTTAAACTGTTTTATGAACTACTGTTTACAGTTTAAAGTGAGAACGTTAAGCTTTTCTTAGCATTTATGCCAAAAGTGACCATTTTCCGCAATAGTTTGAAGGGTTATCTAGGGCTTTACAAAGACAAATTTTTAATGATATCTCCGTTTCCTTTCAAATAATTTCATTTTAAATGGAGGCTGCACTGGACCCCGGCAAATTCATGTATGGCCGGTATATTTCGTTGTGAGACCATTGTCGACTCCGTCAATAGCAAGCCAGTGTTTCTTTGATCTACCCTTTCTGCAGGAGGTGGCATTAAACATCATCATCTCTTCTTCCATCTACTGCTGAGCATAGGCCTCCCTTTGTCGACGCTATCTCGGTTTTGTGCCGCCCTCTCAGAGTTGGCATTGCCAAATATTATTTTTCTACGTAATTTTCCGCTCTTCATTAGACTTAGCTTTGCTTGCAGTTTGTCCGTTATCATCATCATTTCATGGCTCCTCCACAGGTTGGACTTACCTAGGCTCACAAGGATTGCCAAACTTACCGATCTCACCGGTCCAGTGTACACTATACAGTCTAACATGTTAGCACGTTTCTGGTTGCTGTCTTACGAGTACATGTGCTATTTTATAGCCCAGGGTTCGCTTAGCTATATAGAACATCTTATTAATCTATTTAATCAAAAGTTTTAGAAGCTACCGTTGTGTAATGTAGATTAGTATTCAAATTATACTTCCGAGCCTTATCGTCAATAGAAATAAGTTTGTATTTCAAAATGCTTGGTTTCTCTTAAAAATATTAAGATTGATGAAGTAACGATAACACAACAAACAATTCTTGTTACAGTGGGTACGTAAACTTAGTAAATACAAAAGCCCCTCGGCGTAAGACAGTGAATTGAATTGTGTAATGTATGAATGAAACTTGTAAGATATTTCTGCAGTAAATAAGAAACAAACTCCAGTAAATATTTGTAACTTAAATACACTCCCACCTCTTTATCTCTAGTGGGGCAGATAGAGCATTTTGGGTCTTGCGGCTCTAAGCAGACAGAGCCCAGGGCCGCAAGACCCAAAGGCCACTTTTACCGTGACGGTGGGTAAAAAGGTGGAAAAGGAATAAAATAGTGATGGATTGCTAGCCGCATCGCCTATTAACATGATTTGCATTACCGCTTATTTCCTCAATCTGCTTTCATAATCTGCGCGGGAAGAGAAGCAGCTGGTACATTGTAAGTTTTTTCTTTTCACCCACATCAGCATGGAAGGTATGAATATTATTAACTTGAATATTGTATACAATTTTTGTTTGTTTGTACGTTGTAGGTTGATATTGTTTGCAATTAAATAGAATATAATTATAGATTAAAAAGTTTATTATATTTTTATTCATGTTTATCAATATTCTATAATAGTCATGAATTAAAAATATTTTTTTAAGTCCACATTTGTCTCAAACCTTGGTACCTTTTTTATTTTTTTGTTGTAATGCGTATCCATTGCTCCTAGGACGTTTACAATCTAATAAGGACATGATAACCAGGGCGGACGTAAAGCACAGTAGGTAAATGTTCTTTTTCTCTAATAGGTTCTTTCTCTATCATCATCTTTGTACCTATATAAGTGTATGTATGTGTATTATAGGTATATTATGTATGTATATGTAAGTATGTATGTTTAAGGTTACGGGTATATTATATTGTTTCTTAAGTATATATTAGATATGTAGTGATTGTAGGTATATTATTTATGGTATATCGTATAAGTATATTCATTAATTAATTGTAATAGTTTATAATATTTATTTTTGCGCCGCAACAGATTTTATCTGTTTATCCCTTATCCCTATGGTTGACTGGGAGATGACGCTATTAGCCTTAAGTCCGCTAATTGTAAACAATTATTATTGTGGGTCAATAAAGTCTTAATAAATAAATATCTTTATGTTACGTTACTATTATCTAAATTTGATATTTTTTACAAGTGACCTAATTTAAAAGTGATTGCGTCACTGCATACGAATTCATCAATGATCACGAACATATTGATCGTATTACCATTAGACGAAAAAAAACCTTTGTATTTTTAATTCGGAGCTACTAATGACTCTTTCAGAGTTACCGTAGGCTGTTGGGCGCTGAATTTCAAGGGCATATGATTTTATAATGAAGCAACCCGCCCTGTTCGTTATGAGCACATAGAAAACTTCAAAACCAACCTTTCCTTTAGAAATGCTAAGTTTTGAAAGAATCCGGACAAAAGCTCTACACGACGAAAACCGCATCAAATTCAGTACTGTATTTTAATAAATAAATATAAATTAACATGTAGGGACAAATCACAAGGATTGAGCTAGCCCCAAAGTAAGTTTGGGACTTGTGTTACATATTGGATACTAACTCAACGATTCTATATTTTATATAACATACTGGTCACAGTTGATTTGAAATTGAAGCTACAGTGTAACCATTTCGACTCGATATGAAGAATAACAAATACATATACAGATGAACATCCAAGACACAGGCCTATCTAAAAAAGATCATTTTCCATCTTGATCTGACCGGGGATCAAACTTGGGACCTCCGGTGTGGCGGACTGGTGAGTTGACCATTACACTTCGGAGGTCATCAAGTTAACTTTAGTCAGCGGACCATTTTTTTATCGTTTATTAATTTATGAGAACAGTACAATTTCAATTATTATTTTTAATAGCATTACAATTACAATGCTCGGAAATTTATACAAATCGAAAATATGTGATGAAAAATGAAATATGTGGGTTCGAGTCCCACTCGTGGCGGATTTTTTGACGTGACAACGTCTTAAATTAGGTTGCGGCTGGGAGTCACTTATGAAAAAGTGTAACGCTCGGTAACGTTACGATGAGTCACCGAACGAGAGAGAGGCCCGCCGAATGCCTTGCGTCTCTCTCCCACTCAACTATGATCGGTCTGCCGCCGTTGTCACGTAAAATCTTCGCCCGTAAAACCGACTTTACAGGCAACCATTTTTTCATCACATATTTTCAATTTGTACAGTACAATTTCAATATACAGATAACTAAACAGCAGTTTGTCGGCAGAAGAATTTAGACAGTCATGATAAGCAACTGTTTATTATTTAAGAAGTTACTTTTTCCGTTATTATATTTATTATTTGTTGAGCTTTGATCTAGAAAATATATTAAATATTATACAAAATGTTACAATTAGAATAATTTAAAAAAATACAAGATGTGAATTTTAAATAAATGCTTTTAAAGTCAGTAAACTGTTTTAAAATATGAAAATGATCGTAAATGATTTTTTATATTTAAATATTTCTTACATAAAACGGGTAAGTAAATTCCTACCGATCTCAATTAAACTAACGAAATTTTGAGGATCGTTCGATCCCGAAAACTTAAGTAACTTTGTGTTCAGTTGAACTATAATTTACTTAGTTTAATTCGATCTTCGACTAAGTATTCACAAGTCGGGTATGTAACATCTTCGTCATTAGTGTAAGCTGTAAACAAACCCCTTAGCTGTGCTTGAGGGGGCGACAGCTGTCCCCAAGCCTCTCTTCGGCCATTAAACACCCACGTCAGATTTCATAGCTTCCACAAAACCAAGCAAAACTCAACTCTAACTAACTAAAAACAAGTTTAGTTTTCCGAAAGCATTTCCACAATTTCCTTGAACCGTCTGGAAATTAACGAACCGCTAAATTGAACATTACGTTAATGACTTTAAGGTCGGTTCTCGGGTTGTGTGCGAGAAATTGAATTAAGATGTCGAGAAAGAAAAGTGGGGAAAATGAATCCGAATGTCTTTGGGATCGGAACTTGGGTATTGCCGGTTCAATAAGTGCCTTTTAGTTGAGTTAAATACAAGATAACGATGGCGTGGGTATTATTTGGCGGAAATAATATTTTTTTATAAAAACTTTATTGATTCAGAATTAACAATTGTTTAACATAAGGATAAATAGATTTTGTTTATAGCGGCGCAAAATAATTGATAAATCCAAAACATACCGTATCAATCTACTTTATTAACTACTTACATATAATATACATACATACATTGAATGATGATTGTGAAAATAAAAGTGAATGCATGAATTTAGAAGATGAATGTACTTTTCTATTAAAAAAAAAATAGTTTAAATGTGTTTAAAGGTAATGGGTAAAGCATTCCAGAGCCGTGAAGCTTGTAGAATAAAAGAGTTTCCATAAAATTGATGCGATGTATATAAACAGAAAGGAGGTAGGTCTTAGCAGACCGAAGTTGCCGATCATGAGTTTTGGAACGAAATTCAAATTAGCGTTCTACTTAAGAGAGTGCAAAGAATTAGCATTTGACAAATTGTTTGTATTTTTTTTATGTTTATGAGTAGGTCTACACTTTTTCTATTTGAGCGAGGTTGCCTAGAAGAAATTGCTTAGCGATAAGGCCGCCTTTTGCGCATTTCCTAGTTTTTAAGATATTTATGTCCTGTATTTTTCTTTTGTGCAATAAAGGGTATTGTATTGTATTCTAGGTATGTTATGATTTCTTCTACAATGCGACGAGTTAGAAAAACGTTGAAACTTATTGAAATGATAATTTTGACTTTCATCAAAACTAAACTTAATTATAATAAATAATAAAACACCACCATTACATACGCGTATTGTTAAAAACTTATGGAGCAAACTCTAGTGTATAAATCCATTTTTTTCACATCTGTCCAATAATCTAAAATCCTAACTTACTCGTAACTTACACTTAAGAAGACGTTGTAAACTATTGCTTAGTTTCATCAACAGGCGCTAGGTTTTTCAACAGTTGTTTTTTTTTAAAGTGAAATTTTTAGGCACGTTGAGCATTTTTTGAGGTGGAAAAAAAACATTGAACTCGCGTCACTGTTACTGTTACCGTAACCGACACCTCCTTGTTTAGGTTTTTACTTCTGTCAGCACTCCCGGAGTGTCATAGTTTTTTTACAGCAGTTAGTAACAACATTTTAAAGACGACAAATAAAAATGATTTTCAAAGAACCAAGCACAAGAAAAGTAATTTACCTTCGAAATTTTCATCATACTAAAGACTCCATGGGGAGTCAGCGTTTCTTATGTCTACTCTGCCGCCGGGGTCCGGTGGAGGTTTTTCATTTGTTAATGTAGGTAGATTAATAATATATATATATAATATAATAATAATAATGTAGGCAAATTTAGAGGTATGTTTGTGATTTTTTTCTATCGAACCAAAAATGCTCAATCGTGTTTTGGCTATTATGGGCCTGTAAAAAATCCTTAAGATTTTTATGTAAATTTTTTGAGGAATAAACTGCAGATTTTTCAAAAACACGCACAGTATTGCAAATTGTGAACCCACGTCGCCTTAAGTCCATCGAAAATTTAAAGCTAACCAATATATCATATTTAGATACCTTTGTGTTGACGTAACACCTTGATGGCAACCTGCAAATAGTAATTATGGAATTAAAATTCTATTCGGTAATCGTAAGCGCTTCAATTGATGGGATGGTGGGAACCAACAGGCGGCTGGAGGTGTTATTAAATGATGCCAAGAATACGGTTTGTTGATTTTACTTCCTTATTATCTATATTTCTAATAAAATAGAAAAGAAATAGCCGGAACAATTTAAATGGTTTGGCTATAAAACTATAGCCAAACCATTTAAGGCCGTACCTGAATTTTCCGGGGTCCAGTGCTGCCCCTATTTAGAATAAATCATTTTAAAGAAAACGGAGACATCATTTAAAATTTTGCTACTACCAAGCCCTAGATAACCCTTCAAAGTATTTTATGAACTACTGTTTACAGTTTAAAGTGAGAAAGTTAAGCTTTACTACGCACATTTGCGAAAAACGGCCACTTTTGGCAACTGTACTAAAGACTTCATTCAAACGTAAGATGTTGCGAAAGAATTCCAAAAAGTGGAAGGGGGAAAGGGGGGTGAGTTTTCTGTACTTATTACCAATTATTATTGCGCTGGGTTCTATAGAGAAAATAATTAAAATCCTTTGATAATACGCATATGACTTTACTTTTCAAAACGCCATGACACACTAAAAACAAAAGGAATATCAAAAAATTATTTAAAATACTATAAAAAGAATAAAAAAGGAGTTCGCAACAGTAGTGTTATATTATATAAGGATTTCACTGAAATGGTTTTGCTAAACCACGGGAAAGGGGAAAATGTCTGCTATTGCATGGGTAAAAGAGCTCGCGAAGTCTACAGTTCTCACAGAACGACTAGTTTAGGATTTGGGAGAGCCATACACAGGGTTACTTTTCAAACACCAGCAACGTTTTTTGCAGCAAGTTCAGTCCGTGATACTGAACTACTAATAATAAACGGGCAAGTGCGAGTCGGACTCGTACTTGAAGGGTTCCGTACCACCGTACAATGTTTCAAAACGCTGAAGAAACAGGTTTCTTGTCGACGACCCCCTTTAATTTTTTACTTTATTTTATTTTTAGTATTTGTTGTTATTGTGGTCATAGTAATACATAATTGGTAAAAATTTCAAGTATCTAGTTAATGCCATTATGAAGATCAAGTTAAAAACGCTACAAAAAACTAGTTTCTTGTATGACGACCCCCTTTAATATTTAACTATTTTTTTATTTTTAGTATTTGTTTTATATCCGCCGCAGTAATACATAATCGGTGAAAATTTTAAGTGTCTAGCTGTTAGACGCCAGACGGACAGACGGACAGACGGACAGACGGACAGACGGACAGACGGACAGACGGACAGACGGACAGACGGACAGACGGACAGACGGACAGACGGACAGACGGACAGACGGACAGACGGACAGACGGACAGACGGACAGACGGACAGACGGACAGACGGACAGACGGACAGACGGACAGACGGACAGACGGACAGACGGACAGACGGACAGACGGACAGACGGACAGACGGACAGACGGACAGACGGACAGACGGACAGACGGACAGACGGACAGACGGACAGACGGACAGACGGACAGACGGACAGACGGACAGACGGACAGACGGACAGACGGACAGACGGACAGACGGACAGACGGACAGACGGACAGACGGACAGACGGACAGACGGACAGACGGACAGACGGACAGACGGACAGACGGACAGACGGACAGACGGACAGACGGACAGACGGACAGACGGACAGACGGACAGACGGACAGACGGACAGACGGACAGACGGACAGACGGACAGACGGACAGACGGACAGACGGACAGACGGACAGACGGACAGACGGACAGACGGACAGACGGACAGACGGACAGACGGACAGACGGACAGACGGACAGACGGACAGACGGACAGACGGACAGACGGACAGACGGACAGACGGACAGACGGACAGACGGACAGACGGACAGACGGACAGACGGACAGACGGAGAGCGGAGTCTCAGTAATAGGGTCCCGTTTGCACCCTTCGGGTACGGAACCCTAAAAATGACATAATAAATATCTATTATATCTGGCAGTCCATGAAGATAGTAACCACACGCACTGCATTTTTAAAGGCAATACTACGGGCTCTACGAATTTGGACGCCATCTGCGCAGAGTTTTGCGTAATATGTCCTATTAGGTATCACGCCTTCAATTTTCAATTACAGCTAACCGCCTAGCAACAGACTAGTCGCGTGCTGAACTCAATCACGACCACGGGAGAATCCAGCGTCTATTTCGGGAGTACTCCCCTCGGCGCGCGCTCTGGGTTTAACGCACTGAAGTGCAACGGTGAAATTCAGCGCTTGCACTCTGATATACTGAGTAGACTAGTAAATAAGTTACAATACGATGTGATATATATAAAATGTAGCGTCGTGGGTCGGTTCGCTGGATTCCCTTTAACTTCAGCGTTTCTTAACCTTTTTCAAGTCAGTTGCACCGTTAATGCCTAAACAGCTTGTATTTAGGTATGCACTTATGTTCGATGATACTTGCTTAGTTACTAGCTCCAAACTGTGGATGTGCGAGGTTCTTACACCCTCATATATCGGCAACCCATTCAACAAATAGGCATATGTTTGATCTTATAAATACTTCTGGGTTCAATCCCCAGCCAGGGCAAGTTGAAACTTTTTCAAATGTTCCTTGGCCTTGAGAGTTTATCTATATTGTATCGTTAAGTTAGTATTTCATAACACAAGTTAAAACTTACTTTTTTTATTTAACTTCATACACAAATACAAGTGTAATGGCGGACTTAAAGCTTAAGGCCTTATCTACCAGTCAACCAACCAGGTGATGTTGAGAAAGACAAGGGTAGTGCAACAACTCAAAGAGAAATGTGGTAAAAAATTAACCAAGCATACTTAAATATGTAATAATAAACCATAAACTATTACTATACTAAGATATTATTATACTAAGATATACTACTCACATATACTACATACACTAAGAACTATCTGACAGTTGTTTAAGAAAATGTGCTTTCACCTGTTTTTTAAATGAAAAGTGGGTTTGAGCCTTCCGAACATCAACTGGTAAGGCGTTCCAGAGCTTTATAGCTTGGAAAATAAAATAATGTGAAAAGAACCCACTCCGGTGAACTGGTATAGAAAGGCTAAGATTGTTAGAGGAACGAAGACGAAAGTTAGATTTGAGGTAGGCAGGAGTATCGGGTTCAAATAGAATAGAAACGAGGGTTGTAAGGATGTGCAAATTGCGACGTTGACGAATTGGTAACCAATTAAGTTGGGAGTGGTAAAACGACACATGATCATATTTACGAAGACCAAAGATATACCGAAGACAATTATTGAGAAGACGATAAGTTTATTCAGCATATCAGCTGTCAAGTCCGAGTAGCACACATCAGCGTAATCTATGACTGGCAGGTTCAATGTATTCGCTGGCATTGTTTTAGTGTCACTAGGGAGAAATTTTTTAACTAATAGAGAGTTTGTAGGACAACCGTAACCTTTTTGGAGATGTCTATGACCTGTGTATTCTAAGAGAGTCATGAATCTATATGCAGACCCAGGTCTTTGACAGTTGTGTTAAATGTTCTTCTTTCGAATCTTATAAAATATGAACTACCAAGTAATAAAGCCTGTAATTTTTTGGATTGACCTTAACCCCGAACCTCCGCGACCAATCGACAAAGCTACGGCACTCAGAGCAGTATTGACTTGACTAATAGCAACGTCCAGGTTATCTACATTAGCTTGTGAATAAAGTTGTAAGTCATCGGCATAAAGGTAATACGAACACTGAAGATCTTTAGTAATAGAATCGATAAAAATTTAAAAAGTAGAGGCGAGAGAATACCTCCTTGAGGAACGCCCGTCTTAAGCTTACACCAATCGGAGGAGGATTCCTCGATGTGAACCGACTGCTCTCGCCCTCAAAGATAAGGCGAGAACCAGTTTACAACCGTTGGAGAAACCTTGAGATGTGATAGTATGGCAAGAAGGATGTCATGGTGCACGGTGTTAAAAGCATTGGAGGATTTCTCCAATGCTAGAACTGTGACCTTCTTATTCTCCATCCCCAATCGAATGTCATTAGGCACTTTGAGGAAGGCCGATACCGTGCCATGTCCACGACGTAAACCTGATTGGAAAGAACTTAACAGGTTATTACCGAAGATATGTTGAGTAATGGGCTTGCGCCCATTACCAACTCACTCAAGTACTTTTGAGAGAAACGGGAGAATGGAGATTGGACGAAGATCACCATAGAGTTGGGGGTTAGAGACTTTGGGAAGAGGACGAACAAAAGCTTTCCGCCAGAGAGCAGGAAATTGTGCTGTACAGAAGGATGAGTTAATAATATGGGTCAAAACGGGGAGCACAATGTCAACGACGATTTCAATCATACGCCGGCTAATGTTGTCATAACCCACAGCTCTTGATTTTATAGTTGTAATTATCTTTTTACATCCTCCTCGCTTACTGGCGAAAAATTAAATTCAGTTACATCAGAAGAAGGGAGTGAAGTGGCTAGCTAGCTTATGCAATCAGTGTTATTGATTTTTGCCCCTATCTATTTATTATATAAATTCTTTTGGTCTGATTTATTCGCCCATCATCCTCCAAGATACTCAATTTGTGTAGATGATTAACATTATACAAACGAAGGATTATTCAAGACAGACTCCCATATCACTGCTATGTATTTTCGTCTGTTCCCTTGTATTTTCAATGATATTCATGATACTTTGACAAATGAGGTGTCGTTGGAACCGACTTGAGTCTTGACTGTCGAAGCAGGTTCTAAGCTACGTGACGTCACAGTAAATTCAATGTTGCTATCTCTATTGGCCATAAAGTAATGAACTAAATTATAAAATAAATTGAATAATACCGTATAGGGTAGTTTTAATTAGCACATTTCTAAATTTTATTTATTTTCAATAAACTGATCAGCTGATCGAGTCAATTTGTATGAAAATCCGAATTTTATTTTTGGAATTTTGGGAATGTTGTAGAACAAAAGTTGTTCAGTTTCATGGGCTGAGGTACCATCTAAGAGGTTTTGCGTTAGTTCATTAACACGTTGTATAAGTACATTATTAGCTGTTACTCCGTGCTGTGCTAGATAAACGTACTTTTCAGTAAGAAATTTTCCATAGTTGGGGTTTTAGTTTTTAAACTAAATCTTGTATAACGAAGTGACTGTGACTCACTGAGTAAACATCTTTTTTCAAAGTAGGTACATCATCCTGCCAGTATCGCCAGCAAAACAACAATATCGGCCGCGATAATTTTACCCTTATCTATCAGTCTGCCACGGCCCGAGTCCGTGTGGCCTAAATATTTTTTTAAACAAATTTTTTATCAACTGCATATTCGACAATATGCTAAGCATCACGTTTAACCTTACGTTTCGACGGTATCTCCCACAAGGTAACACACTATTCTCAAAAAAATCTTAAGTCATTTTATTATCAATACAAAATTCACTTACTATAGACATGATAGAGTATATTTTGCTCTATCGTGTTCTGAGTAGTTAAGACACTTTTGAGCATTATGTTTTTGCATAAGATCCCACGTGGTGGAACACATGTTGGTGGCAGCATCCCGCCGACCCCGGGAGTCTCTAAGTAACATAATTTAGGAGAAATTTTGTCTGTTCATTTTATTCTACTTTCAGTTTTTTGTTTTACCTTTTCTAGAGGTATTTGATGGATTTGGATTACGAGTATAAGGCTTATTATGATTTATATTAGATTTTTATAAGTTAAGGAGTGATACATAGAAAAGTATACCACCATCATCATTATGGCGACCACCACCAATAGTAAAATATTTAATCTATACTTATATTATAAAGCGGAAGAGTTTGTTTGTTTGTTTGTTTAAACGCGCTAATCTCAGGAAAAGTTGTTGAGTAGTTCATTTATAGAGGAAGGCTTTAGGCTATATAACATTACGTTCCGACAACCACGCGAACGAAGTCACGGGCACAGCTACTAGTATCATAAGTATAGAGGTAGTTTACTTTTTATGTAGCCCACTGTACTTACACTTGAATTGATTGGTCAATGCTCAAAATAAATACTAATTTAAAACTTAAAAAATAATTTAGGAGACATTGAACTAGATACCTACATGTTATGATTTATGAAAAAAATTAAGTTTAAATATGTAACCTAAAACATTTTTATAATAACTGTCAAGACTGTCACTAATAAAAATCAATGGATCCTTTCTCGAGAGCCGGATCGGCTGCCGAAGGTGCTGAGCTTGCCAAGCAACGCAAATATGTGTCCCTCAGAAAGGATTACATATTTGTGCCGTTTGGTGTGGAAACGTTTGGACCATGGGGCCCCAGCGCAAGGGCTTTCCTGAAACAGATCACAGATGATCACCGCAAGAGAGCTGGCTGCTTCTTTTCTCAACGCATTAGCATAGCTATCCAGAGAGGAAACGCAGCCAGCATTCTTGCCACCATGCCGTACGGTCGTAATCTTTCAGACTTTTAAATCAATAATTTAGATCAGGTTTTATTTTTAGGTTTAGTTTGTAGTTTAATCTCATTTGAATTTTTTTTTATTAATAGACATTTGTGAAAAACAAAAAATGGATCCTTAGTCAAATACATTTATGTAAATCAAATTCCCTACATACAGTAAGTAAGTAGTATGTCAGTAGTATGTAAGTACTGCGTTAGAAGATATCTATTATCTTCATGGTTATTAAATTGGATATACAACGTGGAAGGGACATACCCGTAATAAATTAAACCACGGTCTATACTAGATCATTATAGTATGATGAAATTAAAATAACAAATAATAAACAAAAAAAATTTCGCCATTTTCTTACAAAAGTGTTCAGCCGTTCGGGCGATTTGTATGGGAATGTCGATTTTTTTTTGTTGTTTTACTGTTATTCTAATTTCATTATACTTTAGTGATCTAGTATAGCCCGTGGTTCGTTCACAAGTTCGCAATAATACATTTTAGCTCAATTTAAAATGTGATAGATATGAATGTTATAATAATTAAGATTTAAATTATCCTAGACTTTTCCATACAATTAAAGTACTCGTAGTCTAGCTTTTATTTCGAAATGATGACATGTCAGCTTCCGGCAGTATTGTTATTTCGTTGCATTCGCCGTTGAATTTCTTGATTAGTATTGTAAGCTCACATTACATTTTGGTTTAAAATAAATAGTAAAAAAACTTGTCACGTGATAAGGTAACGTAACGAGGCAAGATAGCTAAGATTTGGATGAGAAATGGGTACAAAAAGATATCACTGAAATTCAAGCATTTCTGACTCATAATAAAACATAAAAAATATGACTTAAACGCTAAAACCAATGAATCAGAAATTCTCATGAAGACAAAGCGACGCGGGTGCAGCCACATGTGCCGCACATTTTGAGCCCCTCCTTGCCCCTCACGTTACACCCTGCCCCCTTGGGGAACCGCTGAAATAATGGACCACTAAAGAAAAAATAGTCTCTGTTAATAATGCAGTAGAGTTCCAAATAACTATTGTTTCAGCAAACCGTTGGTTCTTAGGGACATAATTTTTTTCTTCGAAATTATGTTGGTGGGGTCAGTGAACTTGATTTTGTGTCCCAAAATGAAGATGTGCTATATGTTTACAAAAGGATTTTAATAATGCCGTGATTTAGAAGGCACATTAAGCCATTGGTCATGGCTGTCATCCTTACCTGAAAACAGTCGTTAAATTATATAGGTAGCTGAAAAATCATCAATTTTGGCCAGTTAGGGTTGCTACACAGATAAGCGGGCCAGCATTGTCTGTTCGGCATAGACGAACAACAAAGCCGACCCGGAGCATGATATCGGCTATTTTCTCGAACTTTCATCTTCATAAATATTTGATTTTACCGCCTGGCTGTGCCAATTTATACCGGCCCGCTTATGTGTATAGCAACGCCTATATGTACAGAAAAATTAACTTTACCCTAAATTCCTAACAGGCAGTTCAGTTGTTCTGATTTTTACTATATTAATAGGTGATATATCCTCTATGCCTCTCTCTAACTTTAGCACAGTCCTCAGCATTGTTGCTTTGGAGCCTGAAGCCCACTATGAAAAAAGAGGTACCTTTGTGTACCTAATTAGCGGTAGGTATTTACACGTACTTAGAGAAAAAGTAGGCTTACGTTCTGTCCCGGTGATTTTAAAAGCACATGTTGTTTTTCATACGAATTAAATGCGTCATCCGTATCTAGATCACTTTGTTTTCTTGACATTATCAATAAAGGTTAATCTCAATCGTGATGCTGTATCTAATCTTTTTTCTTTTGGTTTCAAGTGCCAATTTCGCCTTTAGTCTGAATTTCATATGCGCGCTAAGCAAACATGTGGAAAATATTAGGTACTTTATTTTCGGTGGCTTTCATAGCCTTAGGACAAATCCAGGTCCCGACAGTGACGATATCGCAAGGAACAGTTGTTGGAACGGTGGCTACCGATGGGAACTACTATGAGTTTCATGGAATACCGTATGCCGATTCCACTTCGGGCAGTCATAGGTTTAAGGTGAGTGTGATTATTTCATGAATTACATAAGTTTCAAGCAACAATGTTTTTTCATATTCTTTTTAATTACACGTCCAAAGCCTTATATTTTATTTAAACTGATTGTTTATAGTATTTTCATTATTTCATCACGTATTTTTAGGATTATTTTTTCTACAAAAAAGCTGCAAAATCTAAACCAAAACATATCAAATTTAAAAATAAAACCTTATGATTTTATCTTGCGAAGTGTTTCCCCACCATGTTAATTCATTAAATAAGTATGTGTTAACTATTTTACTTTTACAGGCACCATCACCACCTCCATCGTTTCAAGACATGTTCATTGCTAATCGAAGAAACATAAAATGCATACGAGCTCTTGGCGTGGGCTACGAAGGAACAGAAGACTGCTTAGTAGCTAACGTCTATACTCCTACCTTAAACAGAGACAGCAACCTTCCAGTCATGGTTTGGGTCAAGGGAAAAGAATTTGACAAAGTCTATGAACAGGAACTGTCTTTCAGAAACTTTATGGAACAAGAGGTAATCGTGGTATCACTTAATTTCCGAGAATCAATATTAGGATTCTTATGTCTTGGTACCGAGACCGCTCCTGGTAACGCTGGATTAAAGGACATAGTGGCTGGATTACAATGGGTCCAAGAAAATATAGTCGCGTTTGGAGGAAATCCTCAAGATGTCACATTATTTGGCCACGGAAGTGGTGCTGCAGCGGTCGATTTGATCACAATGTCTCCAACAGCTGAAGGACTGGTTCATAAAGCTATTTCACAAAGCGGTAATGCATTTGCTCCATGGGCTGTCACACGTGATAATTTGGAATATGCTGTGCAAGTTGCAGAAGCGCTTGGACATACAGTCGAAAATATTGAAACTCTGTCCGAAGTTTTTACGAGAACAAGTGTTGCCGCTTTAATGGCTGTTATAAATGAACTTGATCTAACCGACAATTCATTAGCATTTGCTCCTTGTTTAGAAAAAGAAGAATTAGAAAATGTGGTTCCTTTCCTTACAAAGTCACCTTATAGAGCCCTTAATGATGGTGATTTCTTAGAAATCCCATTTATGACTGGGTTTGTTGATCAAGAGGGTACCATCAGAGCTGAAGAAGCTTTACAAGCCGATTGGATGGAAAGAATGGAAATTGACTTTACAGAGTTTATTCAACCAGACTTAAGATTTGATAATGAAGAACAAGAAACTCAAATTGCTGATGAAATAAAGCGATTTTATTTTGGAGAGGATGCCAATATAGATATTGGAGAATATTTAGAATATCATGGGGACACTATGATTTTAGTGTCAACTATAAGAGAAGCCCGTCTTCGTTCAACAGTTACCACTGCTCCAGTATATTTATATCAGTTTTCTTACAAGGGTATACTAGGACAACCATTTGTGGGACCTTTGGATATTAATTCAGCAGCTCATAGTGAAGAACTGGCATACATGTTTTATGATGCGCCAGAAGAAGCAGTTCCTCAAAGAGACCTTACTGTTGGTGACATTCTTGTAGAAAGATGGACTAACTTTGCTAAAACTGGGTAAGTTAATAAATTTGTTAGAATATCTTACTTTATTAATTTAAATGAATTATTTTTTAAAATTAACCACTATTTCAGTGTGCCAACATCTCAAATTTCTCAAATATCTTGGGAACCTTTTACTGCTGAGAGTCCAAATTATTTACGCATCCTTGACGATGATGAGGTAAGTGATGAAGTGGGCGCCACTTTAGAGGTCAATTTACAAAATCCTCACGCAACAACTGTTAACTTTTGGAACGATATCTACGAAGAACATTTCCTGGACGCCGAAGGAAGGTGGAGTTTAGAAGAGAGAAATGATGATGATGAAATAGAGAGTTCTGGAGAGGAAGATGCTGAAACAGATGGAGATGGAAATGAAGATGGTGAAGGAAATGAAGATGGTGATGATGACGGAAATGAAGATGGTGATGGAAATGAAGATGGTGAAGGAAATGAAGATGGTGAAGGAAATGAAGATGGTGAAGGAAATGAAGATGGTGATGATGACGGAAATGAAGATGGTGATGGAAATGAAGATGAAGATGACGGTGAACCAGATTCAGCATCTACCGCTGTTGCTTATACATTCTCAATTATATCTTTATTCACGATTTTAAGTAACTTCCACACATCACAAATTCTTTCGTAGAAAAAAGTTTGTAGATAGTGCACTAGAATTAATGTAACTTGCCTTACTTGTATGGTTTCATGTTGAAATCCTTTACAAAGTTAATACTGGCATTGTTTAATTGTTTTGTCTACTTGAATTGAATTTGCAAATTCATTACAATTTAGCAGCTAAGTTTTTATTAATAAAATATTTTTAAAATGTAGTAATACATAGTTTTGCCTTTTTAATCTACAAAAGATACATTTTAACGTTTACTTTGAAAACCTCTCGCCGTAATCTTGTTTGTTTGTTTGTTGGTTAAAACTTTACACAAGAACAAATACAAAATTACACGTAACATCAAGACATCAAAGGCAATCTTAGATCATATCAATCGTTTGCAATTTGACGAATATATCTGCGTTATTTGTCATAATTTATCTGAAAACACCTTGATCCATTTATCACAAGACAACAAGAGATGTTATTGAAACATTCCATTATTAATATTAAGTTTGTTGCAAGCTAGCATAAAAAGCAATACTGATTAAGAGCAAGTCAAACTTTATATAACCTATTTTACCAAGAATACTTTATCTTTACAAATACCTAGCACGTAAGGAATATACTACTTCTAGCTTCTCATTAGTTGATAAAATAATGGTATATTACTTAGGTATAAGCTTCGGAAGATCATTTTTTCATAACGGACTTATTCAAAAGTCCTCCCCTACCCTAGATAGAATCAGACTTTATCATAGAAACGTTGTCTACCTTTTTTTTGAAACAATACGCAGATTTCGGCAAAAAAAAATAATTTTAAAGAAACTGCACATAACTAGTTTTTGACGATCAAAATATAAACTTGAAAGACAATATAATTAAGAAGTTTTCTTTACTTACTGATGGTCAAATATCATATGATACACTATAGTTTCTTTAAGTTCATATTTCGTTTCTATGGGAAAGTCTGATTCTGTCTGTAATACAAATAGTTTTTTTTTTGTGTAAATGTAATTCAAGTGAATGGGAAAATCTGTAGTTGCGTGCAAAAGTTCAGGCGGCTCGTGACACCCTAGACCAGAGCCTCGTCCCACCCTAGGGCATGGAGGCATAAAAGGTCATGTGCATAATGCATGTGGTCGGCTTAATGTCACCTGCATTTAGAACTACGTTTTCTATCATATCAACTGGCAATATGCGTAATCAGATTTTAAGATAAAAGTATAATTTAATAAATAAGTGTACACTGTACATTTTTCTAATTACCTTGGTTATGTAATGAATTGGGGTAAGATTTTTTATACACGATCATCTTCCTGGAAGAAATATTATTTTATTACATTATTTTTTATCCGCCACATAAATCTTCAAAATGGTACTTAATTTTTTTAAATTTATATATTTAAATTAATTGAAGAATATAATACGCTTTCTTACAGTATTACTTTACAGAAATGCAGATTGCAACGTAAAAAATTGCATTAAAACCATTTCTTATTTCTAAAGAAAATAGGTACCACACATCACAAAAATTATAGTTTCTGCTACACCAATAATGAAAATGGACTTTTTCCACTCCTGTACTTTTATCTGTCGTTTACATGGTCACGAACGATAAATATATGAACAGAGATAGGTAATAAGACTTCAAAAAAGTCTATACTCTAATCCTCATTGCTGTAATGAGGATTAGAGTATAGACTTTTTTGAAGTCTTATTATCTCTAAATTCAAATTTAAATTCAAAATATCTTTATTATCATAGAATATTTATAATATCTCTTAATAATAGTCACTTTGTTTTGTTTTCACAAATGTTGACGTAAATCGTTACTTAAAGCTAAGTTTACGCCGCTTCCTAGGCGCAAGTGCAGAAGAAGCGGCAACAAACTGCACTGCACGTTTTCTCCAAAGACGTCAACTAACAAACTAAAAACTTAAAATTAGTTATATAGATGGACAGAGATTACATTGTTTATTATGTCATAATTAAATTGAATTATAAGAATTACGAAATTTAAAATAATGTCAATTTGTTAATTTAGTATGTACCAATGTACCTAAATTATGACATGTCTAAGTATACAAACCTTTAAGAGGGACCCGCGCCAAGCTCAAGCTAGACCTTTTTGTCTTTAAGATAGTCATCGGTCCTATAATAAGCCTTCTCACAAAGTACTTTCTTTACATAAGCTTTGAATTTTCTGTCTGGCATTCTGTTGTCATGTGTCGTAATGTCGCCAAAAAGATACTGCTCTATATTACTTTCTCTTTGGATACGGCTAGCTGCCACAGATACTAATTCTAAAAAATTCTAAGGTTAAAGTTTTACTCGATCAGCATAACTTTACAACTAAAAAGCACAACTTTGCTTTTTATCTACAAATTTATGAAAAATAAAAAACATTATGTTTAATATTTCCAGAGTATTAGCGATTTTTTCAGACCTCTGTATTTTGTAACAGCGATAGATACCCCGCCGTGAAACAGGGCATCTCCCGCAAAAACCTTGATCGCATTTTGCCTTGGAATAATAGACTAGTACGCGGTTCATCCACGAAACTAGTGTAGTTACAATCGGGCAATACCTGTGCGGCAACTATCTTGGCTTTACTCTAATACTCGTATGTTTAAATTGTGATTGAATTGTTTATAAAATACTTAAGACTTTAATGAAAATATTTAAAATAATTGAACATTAAAACCAACAGACGTTAAAATACAGCCACGTTCTAAACAAAAAGCACGTGCAATAAATTAATTTTAGAACGATATGGGCGATACTGGCCCTTAGGGATGTTTACACGAGCAACCGTAAAGCTGTTGGTCATAAAAGTGCAAAAGTGCGGATTTGCTTGCAGTTTAATGTCTCGTGGCGTGCAGCTGTTGTTTTAAATTTTGTTTAATATAAAGGGTAGAGGTACCAGAAACTTCTATACATATATGCATTAAACACATATATATACACACTATCATATTTTAATCCCTGACAGGTTAGAGAGAGCCCAGGGCCCTAAGACCCAAAGGTATTTTAGCGTGATGATGGTAAAAAAGAAATCTAACCAGAGATGGGTTGCTAGCCGCATCGCCTTTTAACATGATTCATATTTTTGCCCTTTCTCTTGGTCGGCTTTTAAGGGCTTTGCCAAGAGAAGCCCCTGTTATTGGTATTGGAGCCTTTAGAGGTGTGATGTACGGAAATTTTTATCTACAAATCAACCATTATCAGTAGGTTTTCTTTTAAATATTTTTTGGATTAAAATTATTACTTTTTAAAAAATGTATAATTTTTTTATTGGTATTATTAAAATTCTAATAAATTCAAAATTATCTGACTGAGTAAGGTGTGAGGCACTTTATAGTAAACGTTATAGCAAACAAAATGTCCTATCATTTAAACTAAAAAGTAAATTAGTACAATAGGCCAGATTTTTCACATAAAAGCAAGTAATTAAAAAAAAATAGTAAAAATATGGTTTTTAATTCCTTTTTTTATAGCCTATTAAGCCCTGATAATAAGCTGTAATTTGTTGTTAAGCAGAATAAGGATTTTGTAGTACCTAAATATGTTTCTAAAAAAATACGTAGATACCCGAAAGACGTTCTCAAGTCACAATAGAATCCCACAATGTTTGAAAACCTGCGTTTTAAATCAATGTGTCCTTCCAACGATGACATATGGTGCCGAAACATGGCGGCTTAACGATGAGGCTTTGTACTGAATGGATAAGTCTTGCACAGAGAGCCATGCTAGGCATCAAACTTTAAGATCGAGTTCTCAACACAGTCGCTCGGCAAGGAACGTAAGTTCAAGATGGTGGAATACGAGTGACAATACTCAAAAGGAGTTGGGCAGGATACCTAGCAAGACGTTGTGATGACAGGTGGAGCAAAATATTAACAGAGTGGTGGCTTAATAATGGTAAGCACAGCGTAGGTCGTCCGTTAGCAAGATGGGTTGACGACATCAGAAAGGTCGCGGGCTGAACGTGAATGAGAGTAGTAGCTCAGGACCATGGTAAATGGCATTCATTGAGAGAGGCATATTCCCAGCAGTTGGAGCTTAGATTATACATTGGTCTAAGAGTATAGACTAATGTATAATCTAAGAGTTAGAGGTTCAAGGCTGTGAATGACAAAGACGTAGGTATAATTTGTAAATGTATAAAATTCTGGTACACTTTGTCCGTTTTTTCAAAACTAATACTAATCTTATTTTATCAGTTTATCCATATAGTGGAAATGGCAATGGTGTCAAAATCTATTCAAGTACATTCTGATAAAAGCCATCTCGCTTACTGATTCAGGAGTACTATCTAATCAACTGTACTCTATGTGTCTGTCAATAATGATATACAGTTCTACCGGGTGATAAAAATTTACAACAAAACAATATATGAATAAATAAGAAAAACTTATTATTTAAAAACTCTTACTTCTACGTTTTTATGCTATTCAAGACGGCTTATAAAAAACTGCATAGGGAGGACTGCCTTTGTCCAACAATGGGACACCGTAGGCTAGACATAAAAAACCGTAGTCACCTTTAAACATGACACGACATTTATTTACTTAGATAACATATTTCTTCCATTTATTTTGGTTAAGAAACAAACAACTAAACTTATTTTTAATAATTTTTTATGACGCTAATCTGAAAGTATAATAAAAATATTTTATTTTTTGTTTCAAATGATGCCTACATTTGAAACAAAAAAAAATATATTTTTTAATCCGTCTATAATTGATAAAGTACAAATTTAACTAACATGAAATAAAATACCGAATTTGGAGTACCCTCTTTTTTCGAAGTCGGATTGAAATCTAAAAATCTTAACTTGTCCGCGCTGTATGCAATGTAATAAGATTCCCATTATTTCCTTACCTCGCCTGAAATTGCTGCACACGTGCTATCCACGTCGATTTTTAATGTTACTTACTGTACAAACGTTCACAATAATGTGGACAAGACACATACAAATTACTTTTGGTGATTTACTTTTGTTTTTTCCAGGGTAGGTATGTAATAGATCTGAGGGGTTTGAAATGATAATTACTAGGCTTAAATTAAAAAGTCAAAAATACATCACAATTCATAACATATTATGAATACACAGTTTACTAACTAAACAAAGATACATGAGTGGAGTTCGTAGCTAGACCTTAGAAGACCAATATCAGAGTTCAGCAAAATTTGCAGCATAAATCAACATCTCGGGGCATTTTCACAGTGTTTTTTTAAAACTTTTAACGATAATTAAAACTGGTCTACTGGCTACGTAACATCAGGAAATATAGCGCAATTAGTTCATACATCAAAGAAAAAACATGTGTTTATAATTATGTTGATCCTGGACCCCCACTAGTGTGAATGTCGAACGAACGATGATGAACGAAGGCCAAATACGAGTCAAGTTTTTATTAGAAAAACGAAGAGCTTACGCAATTCAAAAATGGTTCACTGGGGTTAAAAAACAAGAAACTCGTCACCTATTGTTAAGTATTCTGTGCTTGTGACGGATTGTACCTAATGTGGTAGTTTTTAGTATAGTTGTAAAAATGTTTAGTTATGAGACTACTTATTATAATGATTGATAGTGGCAGTTGGTCAAAAAACCACAGCGATTTTTTTATTTCAGGCAGGAAGTGGCTGTATTTTTAAGCACGCGCAAACGGTAAGTAGCAAGTTATAAATTTACGAGTAATATCATCCGTACTTACTCTCCAGGTCGCAAGTGTTTTAACATGAACAACATACAGAGTATAGTTGTAAAAGCCGTGAGTGCGCGCCAAAGTAAAGACATTAAAAAACAAGAGATTATAGAGACAAATAGATCAGGCAGCTCCATACTAATCTTACGTCTCGGTAACAAACATGCAGCGCGGGCGCCCGTGCCGCAGCCGCCTCTTACGGGCCATGTGGCCCCACATCCGCTCCCCTCCAGGTTGCGAGTGTTTCTACATGAACATGCTTCCTACGGGTAATATGGCGTTTTAAAGAAGTTTTTCTGATTACAAATTAGTGATATGATGTGATGATAATGATGGAATAGATGAAATAAGTACCTACTTTGGCATCGTAGGGGTATTAAAAGTCTCGTATTATGTTATAATCCACTTAGGTATTATGGTGTTTAATAAAGTCAATAAGTGAGTTGAATGATGTTCAATAATACTGCTATGAAAATTATACATACTCATAATAGCTAAAAATAGGCTAAAAATTGAAAAGTGATCGATCAATTCGACTCACACTTCTTTACCTACACAATAAGTACCTATGGATTAAATTGGCCTGAATCATAAAAGCCTAATCATTTGAGATTTAACAGTTTCGGCTATTTCTTCTCCACTTCGCTAGGGCTTTGGCATCCTTTGGTACCATTGACATGCATTTATATTTGGAAAAGCGGGAAAGTGCACCCCGGGCTCCAAAGCAGCACAGCTGAGGATGCAACCGGGAACGCGCTAAGACGAAGAAGAAGAAGTAAGGATTAAATTGAATGAAAACCTGAATTAGTCAAAACTAACCTAGATCCATCCCCAATGTGATTCAACATAATTAGTTACAATATTTTTTGTCAAACGACAAATAAAATTCAAAAGCTTTTCAGTCTTTGTAAATTTGTCTTCCATGCTTGTCTGAGAAAAAAGAAAAAACTAAGAATATACGGCTTTTGCTCTTCCCGTGCAGATCGTAAAAGCGGATCGAGTAATGGGCGAAAATGTAAATCATGTTAATAGGCGGCTAGCAACCCATCACTATTTTGATTCTTTTTCCACGTTTACCTGCATTACGCTAAAAGTGGCATTTGGGTCTTGCGGCTTGCGGTCCTACTCTGTCAGCTTAGAACGGCAAGACTAAAATACTCTGTCTTCCCCATTAGGGATAAAGACGTGATAGTGTATAGTATAGTGTATATTGTAAAGTTTATAATAAATACAGTAACTATACACTAGAGAAGTTGGGTCTCACATAATTACTTACAATTGTGTAACACGTCCTGACCATAAAAATGGTTAGCAACATTTTGCCAGCAGGAATAATACAGTGATTGATGACCTTATAGTTTTAGTTTTAAACATAAAACGGATTCTTACGACCTGTTAATGAGCCTAAAGTGAAATTTAACGATTTGACACCGATGCTCAATTTTATGGGCGTATAAAGCTTTCAAAGTGGAATAGACAATTTACTTTAACCATTTATCTTCTTTCAATACGAGTGTGTTAGTAGTCAATACTGTTTCAGGTTCAAGCTCCTAAAAAAACCAATGTAGAACGTATCTTCTAAAACTAGATAAAATTTAATTAGCAAAACCCAAATTACACTTAGCAAAATGGTAGGTATGAGGTGACAAATGAGAATCAGAAGTAGTAAAGATTGCCAGCCTATTTGAAAGTTTTTAACGGATAGGATGATTTAGAAGGTTAATTAAAGGTGCAAACGGCACCCTACGAGTATCACTGAGACTCCGCTGTCTGTCCGTCTGTCCGTCTGTCTGTCCGTCTGTCTGTCCGTCTGTCTGTCCGTCTGTCTGTCTGTCTGTCTGTTTGTCACAGGGCTCTATCTCTTGAACCGTAATAGCTAGACACTTGAAATTTTCACCCATTATGTATTACTGTAGCCGCTATAACAACAAATACTAAAAATAAGATAAAGTTAAAAATTAAAGGGGTTGTCATACAAGAAACGTGTTTCTTCAGCGCTTTAAAACATTGCACGGAGGTACGAACCCTTCATGTACGAGTCCGACTCGCACTTGGCCGTTTATTTTGTCTCCACTGCAGGAACACAACTCTTCTATGTACTATCAGAGCCATACTTGGCCAGAGCAGTCAGAGGAGAGCCGACACTCTCCATGCTGATCGAACGGGTTGTAGAGGCCTCATTGATTTTAAGCTTGGTTTAGCTTGGTTGAAGGTGGCGTGGCATATACATACATTATTTAAAAATAGAAGATAATGCGTATATATACGAGATATAGTAATAGTAATCTGATAAGTGTGACTTGTTCACTGAGCTTGTTCGTAGATTATCCACGTTATCTCTATTTCCGGGGGATTTCCTAGTTCCTGTGGGTTTTTTAGTACATATTTATTTGGTTTGGCTACCTAACTGTGTCTACATAATTGTATTTTCACATTGCACCCCAAAGAAACCCTAACTATTTAGCTAGACACTTGAAATATCTACTTAAGGGTTACAATTAATTCAAATTTGTGAGTGAGTTTTAGATATCGTTTCAAAAATGTTTTAGGCTAAATATATTATTGGTAGTGTACTATCTCAGATTCCCGCCCATTCCCTCGATTGGCTTTTCCCAGACCACCATAGAAGGTATATAATAAAGTACTAGGTATATTAAGTAGTATAAAATATTAATAAAAAATAATATTGCCAGTCACCACACCACTTGGTACACAACAACACCTCATCCTATTAGAAATAACCCAAGAGAATAAAGAGTCCTTCAAATAGCCATACGTTGTTCCTAGTACTACGATATATTTTCTAATCTATATGAAAATCGACGACATTGAAACAAACTTTTTAATAGTGGACATTCGATTGTTCTGCTTCGAAATAACCTTGAGAAATTGAAAACAACAAACAACTGATATAAAATTCTACTATGAATTATTTTGTAAAGGATCAAGGCAGAGACAGTTGCAACAAAGGTGTGTTTATCTATATATGTATTTATTATAAAATATAGTATCGTTGAGTTAGTATTCCATAACACAAGTTTAAAAACTTACTTTGGGGCTAGCTCAATCAGTGTGGTTTGTCCTTATATATTTATATATTTTATTATTAAAGGCAACGTTTTGGATATGATTCGTCTTTTAGTCTTCGTACGTGTTTTTTTTATAAATGTCTTAAATTTTTTAAGCGACTACAAAATACGATGAGCTTCATAATTCGAAATTATACATTTCTTTTTATGTCTCAATAACTTCTCTTTTTTTTAGCCTATTGAAAAAAAATATTTTTATTTTAAAGAAACATCCAAGTTGGTCCCATTGTCACCATTTATGCAGATTTGATGATGGAATCCTCGAGAAGTCGGGAAACCTTCTCGAATATTCTATCTATGCCCACATATGTATGATGATGTATGATGGTGATTGATGATTTTGTCAATAAATGAAGCATTTGCATTCAGAAAGTGTGTCTTGGTGAAGTGGAACTGGTGAAGAAAACCAGAAGACTAAAGTTTTTTTTTTTTTATGATTGTATTATGGTCTTAGGCTCTGTATACTGTATTTCTGTACATCTTGGCTCTTATATCAATTTTAGTCTATATGACCGATATTTTTTTAAACCACAGGTTCACTTCCGGCCTAGAATGGGAAGAAGAATAGAAGGACCACTCCATTTCTTCCTGTGGATGTCGTAAGATCTCATGTTACAACTGCATTCCCAAAGGGGGTTGATGTGGAGCAGCGGCTGGTTGTAAAACTTTTCGCACAAATGTATTCCGAAGGTTGATGTCAGGCCGGTCGTAAAATTACAGCCAAGTTTTTAAACTAGTCCGGTTATTTCTTTTCGAATTCGCATGGTCTTCAGCATCCTCGGGTGACCATGATTGATATGCATTGCATTGTATTATTTTTGGAGAAGAAAAAGCGGGAAAGCTCACCCCAGGCTCCAAAGCAGCACAGCTGAGGATGCAACCGAGAATGCGCTAAGATGAAGAAGAAGAAGAACTAAATGAAAACAATTTTGGGACTACGCATTTAATATAAATGTAGTTACCTATTTGTTGTGTTTATAATTTTAGTAAGTACCAAATAATATATTTTTACTTTTTCTTTAAAATTTTAGTCACTTTTTAATGAGCTTGGTACTTACCTAAATTAACAACTAGCATTCTGGTTGTTGAATTAGGTACCAAGCTCATTCTAGCAGTATTTTTCATAGTTAAGTAAGCAATCGTTAACAACTTTGAATGACGGATGTCGATTGTGTATCGAGTAATTTATGCTAAAACCGTACAGGTTGATGATTTATAATATTTTTTGTAATATTTATTTTCAAGGTTTTATTTAGTTTGTCCTTTTGTTGTTGTTTATTTGTTTGGGAAAAATCTTGCAAGTTAAATTTGAGCCTTTTACCGATTTCCAATTAAGATGAGATTTTTAATGCTAATGTAAATACAAGTTAAACAAAGCTTATAAACATCAATGAGACCTCTCCAACCCGTCTGGCCAGGCGTGGAGAGTGTAGGCCAAATCCTGCCTGTGGCTCTGACTGCTCTGGCTAATATATGGCTCTGGTAAAAAGACCTGTTGATGATAGAGCCGGAAAGTGGCTATAGGAACCCTGTGATAAAAGGATTACCCCATTGAGTTTGGGTTGTCTTGATAAGTACGAGTACTTAGGCCTCTTATTAAAATATTGTACGAAAAAAATCATTTTTACATAGCAAACGGGTATATGGTAAGTACAAGTAAGTGATTACCGTTGCGTATATAATAAAATATATATATATATATATAATTATATATATTTTTTTTTTTAATTAGAGATTTGAGTGCGTTTGACCTCTATCTAGCCTGATGGGAAGCTAAGATGAGGATTAAGGTGTAACACGCAGACTCAAAAAATGCCTATTCACTCTTGCCTTGCCACTCTTTTCTTGTCCAGATTGGGCCTGCTATCTCTTTTTATTTCATCATCCAATCTTGTAAACGTAACCTATAGATGCCTTTAACTCGTCATAAGTATGTGCCCTGAGCTCTTTCCACACACTTTGTAAAGAACTTCTTGATGTAGTTTGTCTTAAAAACCATGGCATTATATTTACAACAACAACAACACAAGAATGTACATGGTACGACAGTTTTTGGCGGGAAGTCAAGGGGTTCAGTTGGGGTTTGCTTTAAATTATTTAGCAAATAGATTTGAGTGGACTTTGTAAATTGATATTGATGCAGTTTGATGTTATAAATTCTTATATAGATACATTATCACGTCTTTATCCCTAACGGGGCATTCAGAGCATTTTAGATTTTGCAGCTGTAAGCAGAGCATAGAGACGAAAGATCTAAAGGCCACTTTTAGCATTATGGTGGGTGAGAGAAAGGAAAAGGAATCAAAATAGTTATGGGTTGCTAGCCGCATCACCTATTAACATGATTAAAATTTTCACCAATTCCCTCGATAGGCTTTTAGGCAGCATGGAAGATATTTCATGGTATGGAAGAAATTATTTTGCTCATGCACAATATTAAATAGTGTAAGTGGGCAGTCATAGTACGTCTGTAGTGATATTTGTATAGTGAATTGTGTTGGGCGTCTTTTGGTGCCGTCCGCCACTCAATCAGCTATGAAAACCAGTAAACTCGTATAGGTTTCTTGCCAAAAGATTCCTTGAAGCAAACAAAGGACCTACACCAACCTTTGATTGATACTGGTTAGGAATAACGAAACGAAAAACTTAAAAAAGGCTCGTATTCCAGTTAAAAATGTACATGGTACCAAATACTCTTGACAAAATAAGATTAATTTTCTTTAACCGATATAATCACGATCTAAAATTTTGCATGTTAGAAGTAATCTACCAAAACATTATAATCAAATGAACTAAGGGATACTTTGAAATAAATCAATCTACATATTTGAGTATACACAATAAGTTATATATACATTGAAATATCTGCAACATGCTTTATTAAAACGGGTACAAAACTGTTTCCATTAACACTGTCAAAACATTATCAATAAAAAATAAAATATTATTATTAGGGAAATCTTTAAGCACATTCCAAGTATTGCTAACTGCGATTACAAAGTACGGTCTTGAGTGTATTGTTTGTAATACATCATATAATAGAAATTCAGAAAGACGACATTCTACCATCTACCACGAACAGTATTAACTCGTCAAATGTCCCTCCCAGTGCCTCACTAAGGCACTATTACTAACTGCCATACTAACACCATAGCAGTAAGGAATTGGACAGAACACCTACATACATTTATCTATTTTAAATATCAAATTTATCTAATACCATTGTAATCTTAAACCTTAAAAGAAAAAGTAATCTTACTGAAAGTAGCAAACTCAGAACAGCCTGTATACAAAATTAGCCACTTATAGGCAAACGCGACTTCAAAATCACAACTCTTTAAACCAGAAACTTCGCTTCTAATGGAGGCTTAGCATTTATTTATTCAATATCGATCGCCGATACCAATATACGGTATTGATACCAGATCCTTGACTGTCCGTTTAAAATACCCTCGTAAATAGGGCTGGACTAGACTGTGGTAAATTTATCCTAATATTACTGGGTAACCTTGATTTTATTTTTAGTTGTTGTTATGTTTGATTGTATAATTTTATGTAGCTACTTTTTAGATTTAACTGTACACGTGCTTTAGGTCCACGTGACAAAAATTAATTTATTTGCAAGAGAATTAATAAAACGTCCGACTTTCAAGCGTTTTCCCCCAATAACTTTTGAACGGCTGAACCGATTTTCATCAAACATAGCTAAGCACCATCTCGATAAATAACAAATCAGTCTATTTTATGTTTATGGGGATAGCTCTTCCACGTTGTTTAAGTATATTTTTAGGAAGGACCATAAAAACACAACTTTTTTCTTTCTAAAATATGAAAGCTTTAAAAATATTTGCGAAATTTTTAACTTCCTTTATGACAGAGTTTATTAAAAAATAAATAATGACTCTTCCAGATAACTTACTGAATTATAAAGCCGATATCTCGACTGTTCGACGTGCTTTTAGAGAAATGAACGTTCAGTCGATTGCTCTGGTGAAGTGGAACGTGGTAAGTCCAAGCTAGTCAATTAATTTTTTTTTCTAACTTCTTGCGAAGATTTTAGTATTTTTTGACCCTTCCTCTGGCCATAAATAAAAAGATAAATAAATGGAAGTACCTGTTGACCTAATATCGCATTTACGAAAACCTTCATGTCCGTAACATAGCAAAAGAATTGCAAGAGAGTCGTATACGCTGGTTGGTACGTTCTTCAGAAACATTTCAACAAACATTTCTGGAGATGTCCATATCGGGCCATGGTAGAAGAAGATGATCCAAGAAACGGTGGGTTGACGTCATCATGGATGATATGCTTGCCAAGAGGTTTCGGCCGCTGCGGCGCGCGCAGTTGGATTTTGTTAGTATTTGTCAGTACAAATACTTTTATAAGTAATAAGGGTCAGTACCTTTACACATAGTAAAGCGCCGCCATTGCAACGGCGCAAATCACAGCCTAAGTGGTGTAACAAATACTACCAAAAACAAAGAGCGTGATGCCGCGGCGTAATATGTAAACGCTTTAAGGCCCCGCCAGATTAAAGCCAAGAAAACTGTGAGTGTTTTTAAAAAATCACTGTAATTAAACTACTACAGTTTAATCCTGAAAAATTTAACACAAGAATCTTAAGGCTTATCTACAGACACTTACAATATCCAAAACACGATTGAGCTTTTTTTGGCTCGATAGAAAAAAATCACAAACATACCTCTAAATTTGCCTAAATTTTCCTTATAATACATATTACTATTTTATATAAAATACCCTTTTTATATGAAAATTATACCAAAAAATGTATTATCTAAATATCTATCCGTTTTGGCTACAAAAAAAAATTATAAATAAAACACAGTGAAATATTCGTCGAGAGCGGAGAAAGGCCCGGAGCCGTGCTCGACGATATTTCGCCGTGTTTTATTGACCTGATAGTACTTAGAGCGATCTTAAATATTATCAATATTAACTAAATACTTACTTTGAAATAAAAACACAGCAAAGTTCAGGAATAACTCTATACATAATACGTTTCAAAAATACGATAACTTGAAATTTTCTCGATAGAAAAAAATTGCGAAGTTGCCTCTAAATCACCTCAGAATTTTACTAAAACGGAAAGTATTCAAGAAATACAATAAACTAGCCCCTGTAACTTTGGATTATAATTGTTTTTAACAAAAGGCAGTGATCATATGCCTTATTTTTTTAAATAACTCTGAAATATTCTTTGTAAAACGAAAAAAACCTCAAAAACCAGAAACCAGATCTTTTCACCCCGCATGGCTCGCTGTCTCACTTCGGCTAGAGTAAATTTGTGAACGTGGAAGCGGGAGCAAAATTTATATTATCCACATCAGGCGCAGCCTTACCGGTATACCCTATACCTTTATCATTACTGGCACAAATTTACATTTAGGTACTCTATAATAACTTATTCCAGTTACCTCGTGCTGCTGATAGGCAGCAACACTGTAACAGAACACTTTTGATTTTAATACATCTTGGCTCCTGCACTACTCCACTATAGTAATTGCTACTATGTTTGGAGCATTTCGAATCTAAAGTGCTGGAATGAAAGTGTGTCTGTCTGTGGATTTGTTGGATGAGTAGAAGTTGGCTCAGGTAGCGTACAATGTTTATCTTTAGTGTTCAGTGTGAAATTTTGTTTGGAATATTTTTTTAGACAATTTTTTTCCCCATCATTTTATTTAATATACTTCTAAAAACATACAATAAAATAATAAGTACTATTGCATGTAAATACTTTTGGTGTAACTTATTTAATAAATTAAAAATAAATAAAATACAAATACAATAAAAATTGACCAAGTTACGTAAAATCATGTATCATTTATTCTGTGGCAAAATTGTCAATTAAGGTTAAAGTTTCAATTATAAAATATTCATTCTATGCACTTTGTAAAGTGGAACGTTATATCAACCCAATACCGGTCTACCAACGAAAATATCTTGTCCTAGATTTCCCGGTAAGGTCTAGTCTAAATCAGTCTAGCTTTTGCAATGGATGTCGCTCAATTTTCATTAATAAACTACCCGGGTTAAACGATTTTCTGTGTTCCGCAATCCAAAAGTATCCGGAAATAACCTGACCGGTGCATTCGCTGTAACAGGGAGACGGCTCGTTAGATAAAATTTTTAAAATTTAAGTACCTAGCGTGTGGTTTGGGCTTTTTATAGAAGCGGTTGTGGGTTGGTACTTGTTTGCGGCTTTCATTACGTGTCGGATAATAATGATGAAACTAGGATCAATAATATTGAAGCATTGAATTGACGACCTCCATGGCGTAATGGTTAACACGCTAGTCCGCCACGCTGGAGGTTCTGGGTTCGATCCCCAGCCAGAGCAAGATGGCAAATGGTCTTTTTTAAACTGTCCTGGGTCTTGAGTGTTTACCTATGTATATAGGAGTATGTATTATATTTAATATAAAATATAGTATCCCATAATACAAGCTTAAACTTGGGACTAGCTCAATTAGTCTGATTTATCCTTATATCTTCTTCTTCTTCTAAGCGCATTCCCGGTTGCATCCTCAGCTGTGCTGCTTCGGAGCCCGGGGTGCGCTTTCCCGCTTTTTTTTCTCCAAACACTTATATAATATGCATGTCAATGGGCACCTAAGATGCCAAAGACCTTGTAAAATGGAGAAAAAATAGCCGGAACACTTTCAATGATTTGGCTATAGTTTTACAACCAGCCGCCTGCCTGTCGTAAACCCTCTTTGGGAATGTATTTGTGCGTAA
Organism: Acrobasis repandana; assembly: GCA_963576875.1. Lineage (NCBI taxonomy): Eukaryota > Metazoa > Arthropoda > Insecta > Lepidoptera > Pyralidae > Acrobasis > Acrobasis repandana. The sequence continues at coordinate 19,628,190 of OY756215.1, forward strand.
AGTTTTACAACCGGCCGCCGGCCGACGTTAACCCTCCTTGGGAATGCAATTGTAGCACGAGATGTTTGAGCTTAGTCCTTTAGTCGCCTCTTACGACATCCACAGGAAGAGATGAAGTGGTCCTATTCTAACCCGGAACCACACGGGTAAACCCTATCCATATAAGGATTTGTCCTTATATTATAGGGTTTTCTTAAGAGTGGTCAATAAAATTACACTGCTTCCTGTTTTTATTACCTAGCAGTTCTTAGTCACTTTCTTTGTTAATAATTTTGAAGGCTTGATTCACAACAAAGATAACTAAGGTCCACATTCGCATCGCACGTGTTGGTCTTAGCTAAAATGTTGTAATAGATAGATAGATAAGTAGTTTATTTGAACAATAAAAAACACATACAATTAATACAGAAAATAAAACATAAAATCAATGCATGCAAAATAAGTTGTGTGATATGTGTATCAGTGGTACCAAGTAAGCAGTACCAAAGTGCGTAGGTAAGGTATATTACTTATAAAGCAAATACACTGACTTTCAGTTACTGCCTGAGGTAGATGCGAACGTGCAGGCAGCAAAACAGCCACATCAACAAAAGCCGTGAAAATATTTTGACCCAATATTTATGTAGGTAATGAAAATAACTCATCGCGACTTTCTCATAATTGTTCTGTCTTATTTTGCTACATCAAAATCAATCGCCTAAATAATATTACCGATAAAAATTATACAATCGTAAAAGTTTTAACGATTCGATAACAAACTCTTTTTGAAAACAAAACTGTTAACCTTGAATCATCTAATTTCGTCCTAACCTGAATATACAAAACGTTAAACAAGCGGCCAATAGGTCTAAGGGTCATTCTCTACTAAGTGCCTGTGACATTTCAGTATGTGCATAATTGGGAGCGGAAGTGACGTGCCCCCTCCCCTTGCGAGGGGTTAGGGGGGGAGGGCCGTCAGGCGTCGACGTGTCAAGTTGGTAGTTGAATAATATATGGACAGAGTAGGCGGATAGCTGCGCCACTTAGCGGTGCTTGAATAATGTATGCAGCTATGGAGTCATCCAACTGTTTGCATTGCTATAATCCTGATGCAGGATTTTGAATAAAGAAATTTGGAGGTATTTTCGAAGGCAGTGCCTTCAATTCTAAATGACTAATTTAAATTATAAATGACTAATTGAAATTCTTAATGACTAATTGAAATTCTTAATGACTAATCGAAATTCTAAATGACTAATTAAAATTCTAAAGTACACTAGAATTTTCGATTTCATCATCATCATCAGGTCTTTTTAGTCCCCACTGCAGGACCCTATCTGTACTGCTAGACCCATACTTGGCCAGGTAGCCTGATGATTTGGTCTACACTCTCCGCGCTGACCAGACGGGTTGGAAAGTCTCACTAATGTCTAAGCTTTAATTAGCTTGTATTTCCTAAGTCGCCTTCTACGACATCCTCGGGGTGACTTGGAGCGATTCTAATATTCGATGCAATAAAGATATTGTAGTTAGCATACCTTCTTCATGAATTCCCAACCAAACTGATCATGCCATCAGTTTGGCTGGGAATCCATTTGCTGAAATTCAGTTGCTGATTTTATAGACATTGCTGGTTTTGTAATTATATTTTTCTTCTTTTACGATCCTTGCAAAACAGGCATTGTATATAAAATCAGCATGTAAATTCCAAAAGTTTGAACAACAAAAAATTTTAAATTAATCAATTGTCAAGTGGGCATTTTGCAGTTAAAGGTTAATTAATTGTAATTGTGAAAACTCGCAACTAACAATTACGAGTAATTAGTTGTGATTGTGAAAACTCGCAACTAACAATTACGAGTAATTAGTTGTGATTGTGAAAACTCGCAACTAACAATTACGAGTAATTAGTTGTGATTGTGAAAACTCGCAACTAACAATTACGAGTAATTAGTTGTGATTGTGAAAACTCGCAACTAACAATTACGAGTAATTAGTTGTGATTGTGAAAACTCGCAACTAACAATTACGAGTAATTAGTTGTGATTGTGAAAACTCGCAACTAACAATTACGAGTAATTAGTTGTGATTGTGAAAACTCGCAACTAACAATTACGAGTAATTAGTTGTGATTGTGAAAACTCGCAACTAACAATTACGAGTAATTAGTTGTGATTGTGAAAACTCGCAACTAACAATTACGAGTAATTAGTTGTGATTGTGAAAACTCGCAACTAACAATTACGAGTAATTAGTTGTGATTGTGAAAACTCGCCACCAACGATTAATTAATTGTTAGTGATTTTACAATTAAAAACTAACAAATAAAACTATAATTATCATATATATATAACAACAAACATAGGTATATCCATATATGATATAATATACCTTTGTTTGTCTGGGAAAGTTGTGTGATAATTGTTAATTTTATTTGTCTTTTAAAAACAGTAAAAAAATTTTATTGCGATTAATTTAATTGCAGCTAACTTAGTTACAAGGCACAACTAATGCAGATTATACAAATAAATCAATTGTAACGTGCAATTATAAAATTAATTGCGATTGATTAAGTCGCAACTAAATCAATCGCAATTTATTTTTCAATCAATTAATTAGTCAATAAATACTTTTAAACTATAGCGTTGCATTATTATTAAATGTTATTTCAAAATTATGTATGCATTAATTTAATAATTAATTAGTCAATTGAAATTTTAATTGATTAATGTCCAACTCTGATTTCAGCAAAGAGACTGGCGCCCTTTTCATTAGCTTCACTTATCTTATATGTAATACTAGCTTTTTCCCGCGGCTTTGCCCGCGTAGAATACACAAATTAGATTGTTTTTTTTAAACTGAGGTTGCAATTAATTAAAATCCAATTAATGGAATATTATTTTTTACTAACCACTAATTCAAAAATGTCATGTGTCTCGCTTCAAAAATTACGAAGATTCATACAAACTTGCAACCCCTATTTCACCCCTATAGAGATGTAATTTCCAAAATCTAAAAAATGCATTATTATTTTCTCCTAACTACTAAAATACATTAAAAATTTCATTTGTCTCACTTTAAAAATTGCGAAGTTTCATACAAACTGATAACGCCTATTTCACCCCCTTAGGGATGGAATTTCCAAAAATCCTTTCTTCCGGACGTCTCCTAGTCACAATCTACCTTCCTGCCAAATTTCATCTTCATCGGCTAAGTAGTTTTCGAGATTTCATGATGAGTGAGTGATTTTCGCATTTATATTATTTGTATAGATTTGTTTATAACGGAACCTTCGAACGCGATTTTCACTTACTTCAGAAAGTCAGATTAATTTGAAATTTTACACACCTTTCAAGGGACGATGATCACACTAGTTTAATAAGTTTGTTCCATTAGCTATACTGACCAGTTTTTTAGGGTTTTCGTATCAAAAGAGTGCAAACGGGACCCTATTACTGAGACTCTGTCCGTCTGTCCGTTTGTCCGTCTGTCCGTCTGTCCGTCAGTCCGCCTGTCCGTCTGTCCGTCTGTCTATCCGTCTGTCACAGGGCTCTATCTCTTGAAGCGTAATAGCTAGACACTGCAATTTTCACCAGTTATGTATTACTGTAGCCGCTATAACAACAAATACTAAAAATAAAAAAAAGTTAAAAATAAAAGGGGTCGTCATACAAAAAACGTGTTTCTTTAGCGTTTTGAAACATTGTACGGAGGTACGGAACCCTTCATGTACGAGTTCGACTCGCACTTGCCCGTTTATATTTATTTTTCAAATATAACAGTAGGTAATTGGTGGAACTCTATAAACGAAAGCATGATTTATTTTTTCAAAATGTCAATGAATAATGTCATTACTTATGTGTTAATTTATGTATATATGTGTGTGCCTCAGTTACATAAATAAAGTGATTATCTATCTATCAAATTCAACATTCAACTTAGATTGTTCATTGTTATATTAAATTTATTAATATTCTGAATTAGCCTGAATAACAGATAATTAGCTCTTATTCAGAATATTTTCGTGATCACGCCTACTAATTCTGTTTTGGATTTGTTTAGGTACTGAGGCTGTAAATACGCCTCTTCAGATGTCAAATTTATATTTTTAAACACAAACCTCTTTTTAGAGTTCATAAATTTCTAGATGGAACTCTTATAGTTTCCGAATGTCCGTCTGCCTAAAGGCCCATTTACACAGTGCAAGTTTCTTGCCTGTTGCATACAATTTCATTGAAGCAATAAATGATTTGTATGGCTGATGTTCTGTTTAGACCATGCAAGTTTTCTATTGCTTCAAGTTAATTGTATGCAACAAGCAAGAAACTTGCACCGTGTAAATGGGCCTTTACCTCAGAGACTAATAGTACTAGCTATATGTTATTGTGCAAGGGTATATATAATACATATGCTAAAACAAGTAGGTAGTTTTATTAAAAAAAATATATTTTAAGAACAAGCTGTGCAAAAATATTTTAGCAACAAGGTGATGAATTTTATCACAGAGATTAGAAAGTGACCAAGGGTCACCTTCCGGCTTCAGTATGAGATCAGGTCATTGGTACCATAATATTGCATTGCTTACATAATGAAATGGTTTTTATTTAAGCAACAAAGGCCCATTTGTTAGCAACAAAACAATATTCCTTACATACTATATTGGTTACCATAGTGACGATTAGTTACCAAAGTGACGAGTAGAGATTTTAAATGTGTCCAGGGGGGGGATCAACAGCTTAATCTACCCCTGTCTAACAAGCAAACTAATAAAGTGAGCTAATAATGGTGAGTTTATGTTATTTATTAATAAGAGTTATGCATAAGTATGTGAAGTTACAATTAGTTTGAATAATGGGAAGTGGGTTTAATTTAGCTTGCAAGATTTGATGACGAACACATAGGCAGCGGGACAGGGGAAAATAAATAAATGCTTGTAAAAAATGAATAGCTTCTATTTATTTTGCATTTTAAAATTGTAAAAGATTTAGGATAAACTCCCATTTCTCACTTCCAATTTAATTTTGAAACTGACGTATGTATGATCTAACGTGACACCAAAACAAAAACTGTTTATTTACCATAGGTAACACCATTAAACAGTAATTTTTCACAGAAACGACCCCATCAACACCGAAAACAAAAAGTACATTAAAAGCGTAGAGCATTTAAAACTTATAACTCAAACCGAGACGGATGACGGCGCGGGCGCAGGTGTCCTACCGGATGCAAAGCTGAAACCGAGGGAAAGAGAGGAGTAATCAGTAAAATAAGAAAGAAAGAGATAGACGACGGAGGGCGCTACGGAAGGAAAGGGGACACGAAAGAGGGTAAGCACTCCGTGTTCAAGATTCGTGTGGATTTAAAATTGTGAATGTAGAGGCAAATGGAACGTAAGCTGAAAAAGATCAATATTGGTTAAATTTCCTGATTTTTTTGTTATAACATGTCTGAATAGCTTTGCACTGAATTTTCAAGTTTGAAATTTCTATTTTCTTGGCAACATCTGTAAGTTAGCTGACAGATATGACGTATCTACTTCTAAGTGATAATGAAATATCATGGTACATGGTGATGAAAAGCGAAAAAATGCAGTTTAACAAACAAACCTACTCATAATATAAAGTCAGTAAAAATATTTTATAAAAAAAATCTTATTGATAAAACGATCGCTAACATGTGCTACTGAAAGCTTATACTCAAATTAACATATCAGTTAAGTAAGCGGAATTTATAAAATATCTATTACAAAACGTTTTATAATCATTACACTGAAACTTGAAGGCTTTATATTAAAATCCTATGACAACCTCAAAGCAAATTGCAAAGAGCATTTGCTTTGAGTATTTCTAAGGTTTATACTTGATATAGAAATCTAAAAATGTAGCATCAGCTCCAAAAAATGTTGTAGTAATTAATAAGTGCATTTACTTTAAACAAGAATTGGATTAACCTGCAGATAAGAAAATTGTTCTACATGCTTTACCTAATGTCAATTATTATGGAGTCAATAAAAATTTGTTATGTGTTGTGACTTATTGGCTAAGAATTTTTATATAATGCAACATCTTGAGAGTATGTAATATCATTGTCCGATACTACAATTATAGTGCATAGTTATAATTACAGTGTCACAAAGACATAATTACTCGTACCGCTATTTCTTTGTGCTATAATTCACTCAAAGCTGTAAATGCTTCCACTTTAAATATTCATTTAATATTACCTATCTTATTCAGTTAGAATTCAGCAAAATATTTCAGTTTAACTTTGATTGAGTTGGAGCAAAATAATTATAAACTTAAATTAAGATCTTAGTCTCTCTTTCTTTATTTTTTTTGAGATGACAAACGAATAAAAATCCACTAAAACAGTTAGGTTCTTATACTTTAATAAGTCTCTCTCTCTCATCTCAGCGTGTTCCCAGTTGCATCCACAGCTGCAATGCTGCGAAGCCCGGGGTCCGCTTTATTAAGTATTAACTAATGAAAAAAATAATGATATTTAATAATAGCTGTAAGAAAGTAAAAAAAAATTAACTGACCATTTTGTTTCTTTGGTTTTAAAAATAATGCTGTAACATCATGTACCCATATTTCATAGCAACAGATCGAAAATCAATAGACAAAACTATGAAAAATCATTCTCCAATACTAGTACCAACGACAAATTGCATTATAAATATGTCGAAACTGTTAAGAAAACAAATCCTACCCTCAATAATTTTTATTTTTGTCAACCGAGCGTGCGCCGGCGCAACTCGTGGGGAAGGGGACGATACGCACTCGCCGCGAAAATTGATTCCACGTGTTTCTAATGACTTCAAGATAGGGGATCCGGATGGCTAAAACTTGAAGTTAAATTATAAATGTTATTGCTTTTTTGAGTGAAATAAACTCTTGAATAATCTTTTGAATCCTTATTACAGATAATCGTAATCTATGTAGAACAACATCCAATAAAGTATTTGGATACCTACATTATTTTTCACTATTCAGTTTTAGGTTATTTGTTCTAAAGCTTAAATTGCTAATGTACGTAAATTAGGAAGTTGCTGCGCAAGCGAATTCTTGACCGCACAGCATTTTGCTGGCCAAATATCTACGCTACATTGCTACACAGTGCAATTCAAATCTTTTAAAACTATAGTTGGCACTACGCATATGACTGTGCATATAGATTTCCGCTAGCCTATAAATAAGTAGATATGAGTAAAAAACCAAGCCTTTATAAGCTCTGTACTTACTTAGGTACATTTTTTCAAACAATTTAACGTTGATAAATTAATCAAAATTAAACAAAAACGATAGCTCGGGAACTGCAAAGGTGTCTCAAATTGTTGCATTGATGAAAAAGGGTTCAGTAATTAAATTATCTAAACCCAAAAATTAGGGTCAACCCAACGTGGGTTTCAGCTGAAGTAAGGGATGATACACATCCACTGCGGTCAATGACCGGGCGTTTTTGTGAACACCGGCTGTGTCCGCTTCCTGTCACAATTTGTCTGTTTTTTTTTACCGTTACAGGAATGAAGTTTTTGTTTCGTTATTTGGTGACTTTTTGTGTATAATGGATGTGCTGTATTATGTCCGATGTAAAAACTATTGCTTTTTTTACAAAAATTAAATATAATTTTAGAATAAAATAAACTATATATAATTGTAGAATAAACTGTCTGTATTAGAGTAAACTAACTGTATAAATAGTATTTATGTAGTGGTAATGTGTAATGTGAGTGTCATACTGAACTCCGACTTTTAAAATAACGATGTACTGTATTCATAATGTACCTACAGTAGGTATATTTACATGAGTTAGAAAGTATGCTGAGGCGAATTACTTAAATAAGATTGTTCATCATTGCGATGTACGGAACTTCGAAAGTTTGCGGTTATATAGTGGCCTTTGGATTTTACCTGCCGTCAGAGATAAAAAGACGATATTTAATACATTTTTCAGTTATTTTCATTCCAACAAAAATTAACTAAAAAAAACCAATTAGAGTTAATTCAAATAAAAGAGACATCGATATTGGCAGTTTACTTAAAAAATTGTCTTTCTTTTTGCTATTTTTCAAAGGTTCGTTCCTAATTTCGTTCAGACGTTGAGTCAGTAATCAATTGGACATTGATCCCTTAGAATTCATTACACACACTTTTACCCAACGCCTTTTTGTAAAAATTTTATTGCCTCTGGGTACTTATAAATAAAAAAATATGTTAAATCTATTTAATGTTTTCTTTTTAATTTAAATTCGTAATTGACCGTATCGATTTTGAAATAACCAAATTAAACTTATCATTTGGAAAGAGACTGCGAACGAAAATTTTATACGAAACTAGCTGTGCCCGCGACTTCGTTCGCGTGGTTGTCGGATTATATAGCCTAAAGCCTTCCTCTATAAATGGACTACCCAACAAAAAAAGAATTTTTCAAATCGGACCATTAGTTCCTGAGATTAGCGCGTTTAAACAAACAAACAAACAAACTCTTCCGCTTTATAATATTAGTATAGATACCAATTAGTTTGGATTTTTTTTAAAAAGTCAACGAATGTTTATTTATTTATTTGAACGTTCTTGGTGTTAGACATTATCTGAATGTTAATGAATGACCTAACTTAATCAAAACACAATATTTTGACAGACACAGGTTCCACAGATTACAAAAAAAACACAACTTAAGTTCTTCTTCTTCTCGAGTCGAATGGCTATTTGTTAATTTAATTAAATCAAACTTGACCAGTATTTGGCCACAGCGATTCAACTTAAGTATTACCTACACTCAGCATAAAGGTAAGAGTCTCCTAGTGCACTTAGGAATGGCTGAGGTTAGCGCAATTAAAATAATTATTAGTGCAAACGGGCATTAGTTTATTTATAATTTATAGCATTTGATCAGATAAATATTTAATAATAAACATTGATCTAAAAATGAAATAAAGCTTATTTATTCTAAGTTATTTTTAATACATAATGTAATTGTTCTATTAGCACTTTAAGTAATGTTTATACAAGAAATTAATATCCTCACACTCAATCAAAACTTTCAAAACAACATTTACGACCTATCCCAGCACATTACCGTTGCACGTACAATGATTAACAATTCGGCTGATGCAGCACTCTCTAATTTATACTGACAGATCAGGCCAGACGAAAATACCTCCGTCTGGCCGACCGGGTAGTAGCGAGGGGGGAACCTCCCCTTTTCGGGAACTCTGAATGCAATCCGCTGTTGTCATAATGGTTTTTGACAGTTCTGAATTCATACGAGTATATATGCAATCTGATTTTAATTTACCTTTGCATTATGGAAGGTGGGAAATTAATTTTAGAATTGTTGGAAAATATCGTAATACTTTTATAGTATCGAGTCAAGTGTGAGTTCGACTCGCACTTGACTGGTTTATTCTACAATAAACCAGTCAAGTGCTAGTCGAACTCGTACCTGAAGGGTTCCATACCTTGGTACAATCACAGAATAAATAATACTAACGTACAGAAGTCTCACTCAGCAAAGAAATTCAAAGAAATATCTACTCAATGTGGCTAGCGATATGGTTTAATTTAGCTCACGTCAGAACTCAGCACCTTTTCGTATAGATACCTAGACATCCATTGCAAGCAAATTTCATTCTTATTACTCTGGACAAACGATTCGTATAACGGAATTTACCACCCAGAGGTGCCGCCTGCGCGCATAGTAATAATGTAGATACATTTTTGATACCTAAACGGGAAGTGACACAGACCTGGCACAATGTTTTAAAACTGAAAAAAAACACGTTTCTTATATGACGACCCCCTTTATTTTTTAACTTTATCTTATTTTAGTATTTGTTATTATAGCGGCCACAGTAATACATAATCGGTGAAAATTTTAAGTTTCTCTTACGGTTCAGGAGATAGAGACCTGTTACAGACGGACGGACAGATGGACAGCTAGCGGGGTCTCAGTAATAGGGTCCCTTAAAAAGTTGCCACTTTGGGTAAGGAACCCCAAAAAATTAGGGTACATCCCTTTACATAAAGTTTTTTTTAAGAATCACATAATACAAAGAGTGAGCTAGGTCTACAACGCACGTAAGCGATAAATAAAGAGTATATTGTGATGATGAGTTTATGGGATCAGGGAATTTTTACCAACAACATAGGTATGAACTCGACTTATAAAAGAAATTAGCTGAATTACTTTCCTAGTCTAATTAATATGTCATTTAGAACTCTTAGTGCTTAACAAATAAGATCGAATATAGTTAACAAAGCGTCTCACTGATAACCTTTACCCAACATGTAATAAAGATGATATGAAGTCAGAGCAGGGGAATAACTGAGCCCTAGTGAGATAATTGTACTGGAAACAGTCCCGGGGTTGGATAGTTTTGTATAAATACTGGGTTTGGGATTAACAAGGCATCAGTTGAAGATCTTCGTTCCAAGAAGCTACACAAGTACTCAGTCATTTAAGAAACTACATTAAGAAATTCTCACCATGCAGTCCTTTATTGCGTTGGTTTGCTTGCTGCTAGCAGTATCAGCACAGGAGTTCATCAACCCCGAGATGGTCACAGGATATCCATCCTGGTACTTAAGTCCCGAGCACCTGAGGTACCGGCGGCAATTGTCTGCAGACCCCAAAACCGGTGACGTCACCTACAACCGCGGGGTTTCCGACAAAGGAGCCGTCTTCGGCACCCTTGGATCCAGAGGAGACAATTTATTTGGCAAAGCCGGGTACAAGCACAACATCTTTGATGATGGACGTGGCAAGCTGGACGCTACTGGTTACGGTGCGCACGTCATCAGCCCCTATGGGGACTCTAACCACTTCGGAGGACGTGTCGACTACACCGGGGCTCACTCTAAGGCCTCCCTCGACGTCAGCAGGCAGATTCACGGCATGACCTCTCTCAACGCTGCAGCTGGAGCAAGATGGCCGATCGGCAGAAACGCTGACGTCAGTCTTCAGGGTACCTACAGTAGGACGGGCCCCTTCCAGGACTACGGTGTGTTGGGTGGAATCAACTACCGATTTTAAGTAGTGTTAAAAGTAGGTATTACTCACATACTTAAGTACATTCAGGATATTCGTAGAAATTTTGCTAGTATTCTATAATAATACTCGTAATATTTATACAATAATTTACCACCACCTTAAAGACATTTGGGTTCACTTATAAATCTTATTTACTAAATTGACAAAAAAATCCTATACTACTCCAGTTTTTGCCACTTAGGTAGCGTGCTCTCAAGAAGCGCACTAGTCTTTGCACGACTTTGTAACTCCGTATTGCTTTCTTTGCTAATACATTTATATTGTATAAATATTTATATCTTCCTTTTATTAAATAAATTAAAAAAAAAATAAGAAAAAACTAACTAAAACTATTTAATTAAAAATACTTCACTTATAAATAAAAAAGACCAGGCAAATCGCTGCCCCGTGGTAATGTGCCCAGAAGGCTGGCAGCATTGCCACGTTTAATGGCAATGCTAATTTTTTGAGCCAGATAGAGCCTTCTGGTCATGTGTGACGTCTGTCAATTTCCGGGCGACATTATTATATATTTTTTGTGCTGATGGTCCCCACGGCCCAAAAGTTTCAACCCCAAACGGCTCAAATAAGTAATTATTGCCGAGGCTACTATATTTGCGCCGTTTTAGGGTTTCTGCAGCAGCTGCGGCTGTCCCTGCTTTAGACCCGGTGACTGAGAGATGAGACGGTGCCAGAGTGTCGACACAGGTAGCGTCCCATACAAGGGGCCGTCCCAACCTCCAAGGCACAAGGGTCATCCCATCCGGTCTCTTGCCATCATCCCTAACCAGGCCGCTAGGTTCTAAAACGGCTGGCATGTGGATGCTAGCAAGAGCCCGGTGGATCAAATTGTTTAGGGCAGCATGGCGCCCTAAACGCCCAGCGCTTTTACGACAAGAGAGGCCGTGGTGGCCTAAGCCATCAACACTGTCGCCGCAGGAGCAGCGATGTGGTACGGTGCAATTTGCACCAAGTCTCAGGGACGTCGCTACCCGAAAAGATTCGTCGTCAAGCAAGGTACCGAAGTTGGGTGTTGGGAGGGCTTGTAGCCAAAGCCCAGATTCCCATTCTGCGACGGCGAGGAGGCGGACTCGCTCTGTAGTACTCCCAGATGTTTCTATTAAATTAATCTGGGCTAAGCTACAAAGTAACCTTTTATTTATAATAAGTAGTAGAAGCAGCGCAAGCACATCCGTTCTGGCGGGAGCTGAAAATCAGTGTTTTGCTCACTGGGAATTTTAACCTCCCAACAAAAAAGAGGGGTGTTATTTGTATTAAGTTTGACGCTAATGTCGGTCTGTCTGTCTGTCTGTGGCATTGTAGTGCTCGAACGGATGGACTGATTTCGATGCGGTTTTTGTTAACGTGATAGCAAGTTCCCTTGCGGTGGTTCTTAGCTATATTTGATGAAAATCGGTCTAGCCGTTCAAAAGTTATTGAAGATAAACGCTTTAAAATCAGGGCTTTCTCTAGCAAATATATAGATGGCGCTATAGCGCGACTTGATGTCCGTATCAAGTCGTATCAATAGTTTCGGTTCACATCACTAGATGGCGTTCTTGACAGTCGGGGTTTTTTTTTAATTTGCCATGCAAATAAACTTGTGTTATACTGTTACATGCATTTGATTTTTATTAGGTTAAGGTTTTTTTGTTTTCATTTCCTATGTATTGTATACTAGCTGTGCCCGCGACTTCGTTCGCGTGGTTGTCGGAATGTTATATAGCCTAAAACCTTCCTCTATAAATGGACTACCCAACAAAAAAAGAATTTTTCAAATCGGACCATTAGTTCCTGAGATTAGCGCGTTTAAACAAATAAACAAACAAACAAACTCTTCCGCTTTATAATATTAGTATAGATTATAGGAGTTCATAGATAGGTACAATAAATAATTATTTTATCTATCTATCTACTATTCTTATTTGTCGTTTAGTGTTCCCAATTGCGTCCTTAGGGTTCAAACAGACGAACGACCGCTTGCGACCGTGATCGTCCACTTTCGCCGACCAGGGTCGCGAGCTGCCGCTCGTCTGTAAGTAAAAGCCCTTAGCCGTTCTCCTTTGGAGTCCGCGTGTGCTTTCGCCACTTTGTACATGTACGTGAAATGTAATTTACCCTGATGTTAACTGTTCATCATCTCATTTTCCTCGAATTTGCCCTATTTGGGGTCGGCTCGGTATGTCAACTCCCTCCATCGTTTTCTATCATTTACCATATCTGTACTAACCCCGTTCTCCTTCATGTCCCGCTTTACACATTCTGCCTACGTGTTTCTAGGTCGTCCTTTACCTCGGAGACCATCCACCTTCAAGTTAACCATTTTATTAGCCAAAACTTTGGCATCCCACCTCTTGGCATGACTGAATACATTAATTTTCAAACAATAATTTTAGATTTTCGAAAAACGTTTTTTTGACCTGATGAATCGAGTCCTTTAAAACTCATGTGAAAGAGTATCTAAGGTACACGTGCTTTTCTGATAGCTAAGAACAGTTTTTTGGCGTGTTTTATCACATTGATAATATTACAAGTCAAAAGTAAATCAGGATAAACCAGGGAAACACACTAGTAAAGAAACCAACAGAGCTGTAGAGAACGGTGATGCATAGGTCGTAAAAGTCTCTTCCTCTGTCTGGGTTGATTTATGTTCAGTGTGATAATACAGTAAGGTCCTACCAGGCCATTAAAAAAAGTTGGCAGAGAGAAGAGAGGAGACAAAAACAAGCTCTTAAATAATAAGAGGAAGTGATGATAAATAAATAAATAAATAAATATGAGTATGGGGACAAATCACACTGATTGAGCTAGCCCCAAAGTAAGTTTAAACTAGTCTTATGGCACCTTATGGGATACTAACTCAACGATATTATATTTGATAGTAAATACATATATGAATAAACACCCAAGAAAAAATTTAAAAGGCCATTTTCTAACTTGCACTGGCTGGGAATCTAACCCAGAACCTCTGAAGTGGTGGACTAGCGTATTGACTATTACGCCACGGAGATCCTCAAACGATAATAAACAATATCTAACTCAAAATGTTACTTGAATATTTAGCGAAAAAGCTAACCTTACTGTCGTGCGCTGACCGCCCTTTGGGCTAATATCTACAGTTTAACAACTTTTCAACGGCCTATGTTAAATGCCTCCTTTTGATATTGCCATTTTCATGACATTACAATCTGACAATCCCAGACAGAAATAAGTTTAAGGATGTCTGGTAACTAGGTGGAGTTAGCAGACATCCTTCAATTTATTTCTCATTCTTAATGACTTTGTTTTACTGCAGATTTGCTAGGAGTTATCATTCATATAAACGATAATATTATAGATTCTACCTACCTCGTTCCTTCTAGCCAGTCTGCGCATATGGGCTCATAATGACTTGAAAACGGTAGCTAAATCAGTCGCGCAAATATGGCCGACGTAGTCAAAAAGTCACAAAGGTGAGTTGCGCGGGCGCAGCGCCCGCGCTGACCACTCCCTCTCAATTCCCGCGATCAATGTATAAATAATCGTTTACCAATGCGTCCGAAACACGCAAAGCAGCACCCGTAGTACGATATTTCAGGAAGGTATTCCCCCGTCCGTCAGACGCAACTTCAGCACATCCTATTTATAAGCGTCTATGTATAAATTCACTAAAAGTTAACACCACAACACACGTAACGAATATAAACTCGGAAAAGCCTCTATTAATAATCGACCGACTGACTTTGCTACCAAAAATAATAGTCTAATTGTGAAAAGTTTATGCGCGATGGGTCGTGGACCGGTGCTATCTTGGGGCAGCTAAACTTAGTGGTGCGCATGAGCCAGATGGTAAAATTAGTGTTGTGCTGCGAGAGACGCTGTCTGCTTCTCGGCCATTCAGCTCGCCAGCGCAGGCGACGGACACGTAACTGCCAAACTTATGACATTCCATTTACGAATTGCGCGCCATGTCGCCAGGTGAGACGCGGCCATCTTGATTGTTTTTGACGCTTCTCTCATCGATTAGGTCGATATTGGTATTGAAGATAAACAAACGAGAGAATAAAAGTTACATAATTTGTTATTAAGAAAAAAGAATTAGTAACAGAGACATTATGAAAAGAAAGAATTTTTCAATATTTATATAGGCTTGATGCCACATGTGTTTTATTTATTTGACGACCTCCTTAGCGTAATGGTCAACGCGCTAGTCCGCCAATCCGGAGTTTCAGGGTTTGATCCCCAACCAGGGCAAGTTGGAAAATGGCCTTTTTAAATCGTCCTGGGTCTTGGGTGTCTATCAATCTATATATGTATTTATTATAAAATACATACATACAAACTTTATATAAATTTATTGTTTAGTTAGTTTCTCATAAGACAGTTTAATAACTTGTAATAACAAAGTATGATTTGTCCCTGTTCACAAAAAACTTGATAATTTGTTCCCGGCAGAGTAGAATAGGACCACTTCAAGTCTTCCCGTGGATGTTGTAGAAGGCGACTTAGGAAACACAAGCTAAACAAAGTTTATAAACGTCAATGAGACCTCTTCAATCCGTCTGGCCAGCGCGGAGAGTGTAAGCTGAATCCTCTGGCTGCTCTGGCTAATATATGACTCTGGTAGTCCAGAGAGGGTCGTGCTCCTGCAGTGGAGACTAAAAAAGACCTAATGAATAAACCGGCCAAGTGCGAGTTAAACTCGTGTGTAGAGGGTTCCGTACAATTGATTGAATTCTTATAGGTTTTCCTGTAATCTACAAGCAATGAACTATATTTTGTATCTTTTTCAAAATTTTAGGCTCAGTAGTTTCGGAGATCCGGGGGGAATGGTCAATTTTTGTCTTCTTTCATGAATAAAATCAATACTATTCATTTTACAACAATAAAAAAAAAATTTAAGATCCTCATAACAAGCCCTTTCATTTGATATATGACACAGTAAGGTTTACAAAACTTTTTTTTTTTAATTCCTAATTTGTCCCCCGAAAATGACCCTTATTTTAAAAAAAAATATTTATTTCCTTTGCACATATGTGTTTGGGTCATAGGATTACATCATTCTACCAAATTTCACCTGATTCGGTCCAGTAGATTCGGAGCAAATTGGCTGTGACAGACGGACGGACAGACAGACGCACGAGTGATCCTATAAGGGTTCCGTTTTTTCATTTTTTGTACGGAACCCTAAAAAACAAAACTCACAAACTCTTATTGCATAAATTAAACAGATTTGCTTGAAGGGTTCAAATATCCTTGAAGTTGAATACAAAATAATTAGAATACAAATCAATTTCTATTTCAATTAGAAATACCGAGTATTTCCAATTGTAATTTGGGGATAAGTTCACTAAGTAATATTGTGTAAACAATTTCTAATAAATATATACATGTAAGTTACTTAATTCCTCCCACAAAATATACGCCCACACAATCCATCGGGTCCTATTGATCCAAATATTTAGCGAAAATTATCAAAAACTCCATCACGGCATAACTCAAGGGCTTTTAAATTTTAGGCCCTATTAAGTTTGGTGGCTTTGACCCGATGAAATGTGGTGGAGCGGCAAATCAAAGGGTTTCAGGCCCTTTTGTTCTCTACCCATAGTAATGAGAGGATAATTATCCCTGGTGACCAGTGGGCGTCCGAAAGGTTTCAGGATTACGCATTCTACTACGTAGGAATGACGCGTGATGTAAATAAAATAAATAAATACGGACCATTACACAGATTGAGCTAGCCCCAAAGTAAGTTCGAGACTTGTGTTATGGGATACTAACCCAACGATACTATATTTTAAAACAAATACATATAGATATTTGATTATAGATAAACATCTCTAATTAGAAAAAGATCATTTTCCATCTCGACCTAACCGGGGATCGAACCCGGGACCTCCGGTGTGACAGCCTGGCATGATGACCATTAGGCCACAGAGGTCATCAATAGTAGTATTAATATGTTTATTATAGTTTTACCACGTAATTCTTTTTTATAATTAAGAATGTTAAAAGGAAGATTAATCTAACAGTAAAACTAACCAAAATTTAAAACTTTTTATTATAGTATAGGCTGTAAAGAAAGAAGTTTTTTTAATTAATATTTAGTGCATTGCTGGACTAAAATTCTCTCCCAATAGATAAATAATGATTTTATTAATTTTTTTAAACGTAAGTTCTTGTATTTAAAAACTTACATTTAAAAAATCTAAGGGTCCTGAAAATTCCATGCAGGACATTCGGATTAAAACAAAACTCATAATATTCGTTTTACATTTCTATCATCTAACCAGGCAGAAAGTAAAAACAGACTGCTTTTCGTTCAGCAGGACGAAAAACAGAGTTACGAGTTACGAGTAGTAGTTTGGCTATTTTTTTTAATTTTCACAGGTGTATCAAGTACCTAAGTCGGCAAACCCATGACTATGTACGTTTATTTTAGGAAAAAAGTAGCCTGCCTTCGTTGCCACCGACGATTGAGAAGTACATAATTGTAGTAGGTACTCGAAGGGACTTCTTTTATCATAGTAGTAGTAACACCTAGTAGGCTTTACTTAAATAACACAAATATGCAATGAATCATTCATACGGTTAATTTATTTTTCTTATAATATATATAGTCATAGTAATGCATTAGTTATGTTATGATCGCAGGGTTTTCCGTTACGGACAAATAATTTAATTTTATTGGTTCAAGATCACTTTAAAATTTACAAACAATTCATTTAAAAAAAGAAAACATAGTACTTACTTACTTACTTCTCCCGAGGACTTCTTTTCCGCAATTTGGTCCATTGCGCTGAACCCGTTTTGCGTGTGGAGCCGGCGTAGTTATCAGTTTTCAAACCAGCCCAGCTCCTGCAGGAATCCGAGAACGCTCCCCGGCGCCCTCACGGCTTCCTCCACGGTTCCTTGATGTTCCAGGAACCCTCTTCTTATGTGTGCGACGCCACCGCACTCGATGAGGAGATGGCTCGCAGTTTCATCAGCCTCCATGCAAGCTCTGCACAGAGGACTGTCGGTAATTGCCTAGGGTGTAAAGGTGTTTGTTTAGTGCAATATGACCAGTAATAATGTCAACCATACGGCGTAGATTTCTCCGGGGTAGTGCTAACAGGCGTCGGGATAGGCGACTATCCCATTGGGGTAGTGCCTCCCTAGCCTGCCGACATGTCCGGAGGGATCGCCATGATTGATTTTGTTCTTCGCTAGTGCGATTTCTGATCCAGGTGCGAACCTGCGTGAAGGGGATCGGAGCCATAGGAAGAGGTCCCAACGGTGTCATACTCGATCCCCGACGCGCGAGCTCGTCAGCTGCATCGTTACCCAGTGAGTTGCTGTGTCCTTTGATCCATTGGAGAGTGACTGTGTTATACTTACAGAGTTTTTCCAGGGATCTGTGGCATTCTTGTATTAAGGCAGAGTCCACATGTGTCCTTCTGAGGGCAAGTAGGACCGCTGCGCTGTCAGTTAGGATACGGATGGACATACCTGATACCTTCCTCCTAATAATTTCTGTAGCCGCGTGGGTTATAGCTGCGCATTCGGCTTGGAAGATGGAGTTTTCCTTACCCAGGGCATATGCAGAGTGAATGTTGAGGTCATGAGAGAATACGCCAGCACCTACACCATTTTGTGTCTTTGAGCCGTCTGTGTATACCCTCATTTCTTCAGTACCGGAGCTGTCTGAAGATTCCTCATGTAATTGTATTTTGTATTTTTTGTCGAAGACAAATTGCTTGTGGATCCTGTCGTTTATCGCGCCTATGAGGTATGATGCATTGAGGGCTAGTGGCAGGATTCGTGTATGAGGGGCCTTGTCTTTGTGTTTCCACAGGCCTAGTGTTTTAAGTCTTGCAGCTGCGACTTGTGCTTCTTGTTTGATGTGTAGGTGTAGCGATTTGATATCAAGAATTGCCTCGAGTGCCGCTGTTGGGCAAGTTTTCATGCCTCCACTTATTGCCAGACATGCAGTTCTTTGGAATCGCTGTAGCTTGTCTTGCACTGTTGTCAGTGTGGTCTTATGCCACCATACTAGTGCTGCGTACGTAAGTCCTGGTCTTATGACTGTTGTGTATAGCCATTTCATGATTTTAGGGGAGATGCCCCAGTTTTTGCCTACTAATCTTCGGCAGTTCCAAAGATTTATGTTTGCTTTATTTATCTTTTCCTCTAGATGTGTACTCCAATTAAGCTTTGAGTCTAGTTTTACACCTAGGTATTTGACTTCATTTGATAGAGTGAGAGTTGTTCCAAAGAGCTTTGGAGGTTCGTACTTTCCTAAGACTCTTTTGTTGGTGAACAGGACCAGTTCCGTTTTGTTTGCGTTCACTGAGAGCTCGTGTGTGGTACACCATGTCTCCACTATGCGTAATGCACTTCTGGTCAAGCTGCACACGATACTTGCTGAATTCCCTTGTATGAGTATTGCCAAGTCATCAGCGTAGCCGACTGTGTGATAGTGTTTGTCATTTAGCGATGTAATTAGATCGTTTACCACTAAGCTCCAGAGAAGGGGAGATAATACTCCTCCTTGTGGGCAACCCCTGGTTGCCATTACCCTTGTGGTGTCACATATGTCTAGTTGTATATTACGTAGTTTTAGCATGTTGAATATCCATCCAGTTACGGTGCTTGGTACTTTATGCCTATTTAGTGCTTCTTGTATACAATTGAAGTTTGTCTTGTCAAAGGCACCTTCGATGTCAATGAAAGTTCCTAAGCATAGGTTTTTGCTGTGTATTGCGTTCTCCAGTATTGTTACCACTTCGTGTAACGCTGATTCAGTAGATTTACCCGTGCAGTATGCGTGTTGTTTTGGATGTAATGGGTAATTCATTAATGCCGTATCTCTGATGTGCCTATCACATAGTCTTTCCAACACTTTGAGGAGGAAGGACGATAGACTTATAGGTCTAAATGATTTGGCATTAGTGTAATCCGTTTTACCAGGTTTCGGTATAAATATCACTTTGACTTCTCTCCATTGTAGAGGAATGTATTTATGAGCCAGGCAAGCCCTTAATAGGTTAGTGAGGTGTTCTTGAAGAACTTTTCCTCCCCATTTGAGTAGGCCTGGGAATATTCCATCTGGACCTGGTGATTTGAATAGTTGGAAGCTGTTTATTGCCCATTCTACTCTATCTTTGGTTACAATCTCTTGGGCTATTTTCCAATCTTGTTCAGTAGGATGGTGTATAGTTTCCTCTGGTTTATCCAGGGGATTAAATTTGAGGCATCCAGGGAAGTGCGTTTCTAATAGTATCTCACAAATTTCCTCAGTATTTGCAGAGTAACTGCCGTCCTCTTTCTTTAGGGTGCCTATGGTTTTGTTGCCCCCGCCTGACATTAGTTTATATACCCTGGAGGCTTCGGACGTGGTCTCGATACTCGTGCAGAATTTACACCAGGATTTGCGCTTGAACGCCCTGATCCTGTTTTTATATTTGGCGCGAGCCCTGGCGTAGTTGTCCCAGTCTGTTTCGTTCCTTGTATTTATCGCTCTATTAAAGAGTCGGTGTACTTGACACTTGCGCAGAAAGAAAACATAGTAAATAGGTGCTACTTATTTCTAAAGAAATTTCTTCCAGTAGACCCGCGAGAGAAAATGGGAAGGAAAAGGTAATTGGCGTGTACAATAGAAAACAAACTAAATAAATTAACAAAATATCTAAGTAATTTAATAAACATACCTATATAAACATACGTAAAATACTTATTTAAATAAATTCATAAATAAATACATATGTGTAATGTTATGATCATCTTATCAATGAAAGTAGTTTATCTTTTTATACTCGTATCTTGGTACTAGAAAATTAGGTTAATTGAGATATAAAGTAAACAAAAATAAATTATTTGTATGTAAATGTCACTGTGAATGTGAATTTTGTACTATTATTATAGTTAAGCTAAAGATTTAGGATTAAAGCCAAAATTATAGTGCGATTCAACGAACGGTGACTGATCCTACTCCAAGTTTTATTACACAAAAGCATGTAATTTATGTAAAATATGCCTTGTTTATGCAGTGGGTAATTTCAAAATTATTTGCTTAGCTTTCTTAGCACTTATTGTAAAGATAACAATTGGAACCTACATTAAGAGGTTCTTGTACGAAAGTACATAAAACCTTCATTAAGCTTATTTGAAAATTTGGCAGACCTCGTAAAAGATGGCGTGATGACTTGGACGAGTACATGGGCGAGTGGCAAACTACTGCCCTCGACAGAAATGATTGGAAACAGAAAGGGGAGGCCTTTGCCCAGCAGTGGGACACTGAAATAGGCTAGTAAAAAAAAAAGCTTATTAGTTTTTCGTTTATATTTAATTTTGTTACTTTTTTCTTTCCGAATTTCTCCACTACCAACCGATAGGTGGTGTAGAGAAAATTAAGAACAAATTTGTTCTTATTTTGCTCTACACATAGACCCACAGTGCGTTAGTACAAAATCTAGCACTTATGGCTGTATCTGAAAATGGCTAAAACAGATGAAGAAATTTTCTAACTAAATTGAAAAGGTTAGTACTTATCGGGATAAATAAGTATTTATTTTAATTGCATACCTACATGCCGAACATAAGAACTTCCTCTTTTAAGGAAGTTGGTTGAAGAAATATTTTATTTTGTTTGTATTGTATTGTTTTTAATATCGTATATTATGTATTTTGAAAATAGTTTAACAGCTCTATATATTTCACACGAAAACCAAAAACAAAACAACAATAAAGTAATTAGTCAATGAATTCAAATTAATACTCACGATAAATCTTATAATTGATGGACATGATATATAGCATTCGTTTGTAATCGGTAATGCGATTATTGCCGAGTGACATTATGAAAAGCGACGCAATGTACAACATTGCTAATGCCGTAGTATGTAATAATATTTTCTAGCAACATATTTTTGCCTAGCCTACAGGCTTTTGTGTATTGAAAATGCACTTTATTTCCCAACTGTAAAGCAAAAAGACAAAGGTAAAACACGATAGGCAACATTTTAATCACTTTTACCATTGAGCTACTAAAACTTCAGTAGACCTGATGATTTATTCTCAAAGGCACAAGTCTTCATAGACATCCTCCTGTAGAAACAGGTGAGCTGTTTAATTATCGTGTGTGGGGCTTCGGTCTTCTCGAATACTCTGTTCTCTTCTACTTCGTCTGACTTAGCTCAACATTGACATTGAATTGCTAGAACATGATTCCTTCCATATCATGGAAGAACTCGAGATATTATATGCCATTTGTGGGCAAGTGCGAGCACACTAGAGATTGCACACAGTGCAAACGTGAATAATGAGAATTCCTGCCGGGCCATCTGTAGTTTGAAATTAAGTAAAATTTAAGTGTTGGCTAAAAAGCCAAGGTGCCAACTTGCGAATTTGAGGCGTAAATTCAAACCAACGCAATATGTTAGTCCCTTTACCCTAGACTTTTTCGTAGAAACGTAGTCTAGTTTTTATTATGAAATGATGTCAGATTTCGGCAAAATTTTGTAATTTCAAAAAAAAATTGACACAATATTCTCTCCATCCTTATATAGTGTATCATATCATCTTTACCATCAGCGAGGAACAGCTAGGCATGCTATCATGAAGCAATATTGTTATCATATCAAAATATAACTTTAAAATAAAATAGGTATAAGGGTGTAGAAGTTTTCCATATTGATGGTCAAATATGATATGATACACTATATTCTCTTTCATGTTCATATTTTGACTAAAACTACAAAATTTTGCTATCAATCAAAATAAAAGCTAGTCAACGTTTGTATGAGATAGTCTGATTCTGTCTAGGTTAGGGACTCTTAAGTTTTGGAGAGCAATTTGATTCAGATCTGGTCTTTGTCAATCATTTAAAAGAAACCATTTAAAAGAAGAAAATCGCGAGAAAAAATTTATCCATGAGCATTATTTAAAAAAACATATGTCAGAATTTTTAAATTATTTTTAATGGATGAAACCTTAGGTGATTAAAAACCATTATCTTTTTTCAATACCTATAAGCAATCGTTACCAAATGAATGAATAACTGGGTCAATGTTCTATATTTCTATCATAAAACTCCCAAAGCTATTTATTTAAATCGTTTTCAATAAAACTTACAGTCGCAGTAAAAACATTATCAGATCATTCTAATTCGCAGCAGCCGCAATGACGTCATAATGACATCAGTGCTGAAAAATTTGGCAGGAGACGGTTGGAAGCTATTGCCAAGTGTGGTGTTCCGGGTTTTGATAGTCTGAAAGGTGTTTCCTTACATGTCGGTTTTTTTCTAACGAGATGTTAAAATAAATTAAGAGCGACAATGTCTGTTCAATACTGTTATCTATATAGGTACCTACCAAAATAATTTCGGCTAATATGTCCCTGTAGCCTAATCATCATCAATAAAAAAAATACTTTTTAACGTATGTGGTAGGTACACACGTGCCAAAAGCCAGAGTTTACTAAAGCGAATACCAATGCACAGTAATTCATAAATCAAATGATTTATATTGTGCTTCAATCAAAATGGCCGATGTAATACCCTAAGTTCCAAGCAAAGACTTCTTGCTAATATTGCATGACCAATAGAATAAAACGTCACAAAATAAAGTCCCTTGGTCTTATTCTATTTTGAATAGTGTTGTAAAGACTTGAGCTCTTACAGTCTTAAATTCGAGACTCGAGTCATTTTGAATGAATCGAATCGCGAGCCATGAGTCTTTTAAGTGCATTTACAGTTCTTTGAGTTTAACTGGTTTGGACTGCCACACGACTTAGCTGAATTAAGGGGGTCACCTACGTAGTGTCGAATGACCCTAAAATGCGACATTATGTAACTTTGGCCTATTTCATTTCGCCCTTAGAATTTTAAACTAGCACATAACAATTTAATTATAAACATTTTCTCGCCATTACGTTTTCCGCTGCGGTGTCATTCGACTTGGTGAGTTTCGCTTTAATAAGTTTTCGCCCCAGTGAACCACGCTGAAATATTTTCGCCACAACGTACGTCGCTTCAGCGTCATTCGTAGGTGACAATACGTAGGTGACCCGAATTAAGGCTAGTTCTCGTTTCTCTTTTTTATGTAGGAATGAATGACTTAATAGAATACGTTTAAATAAATACCTCTAAAATAAGTTCATTATATTTCCTCTATTTCTTTCCTTCGTAAAAAGTTATATAATTAGTGAAATAATTACAGCCCCACTCGAATTCTTTTGAAAAGCTCAATCATGAGTTCTCTTAGTCATGACTTAAGTCTTTCTTTTAAAGACTCAAAATTCAAAAGGACTTGAGCTGGTCGAACTCCAGTCTTTAAAAAGAACTTAGTTTTCAAAGAGACTTCAAGTCCAATTATTATAATGACTTCAGGACTGGATTCTTTGACAACACTAAATTTGAACGTGATTTTAGATTTTCTAATGCAAAAAAAACTAATTCTATAACGTTACGGTTTGGTATTTCATACAAATCCCATAGATCATTTCATTTTGTCGTGAAGAAAAAAGTATCTGATTTGACTTGTTGAAAAAATGAACTGATCTTGGAGCTCGCTTAGACCATATTCGTCATCATTGTCTTATATGTGGCAATAGAAGTAATTCGTAGGTCGATGTTTCAAGCAGAGTACTGGCAACGAAGTGACTGTAGCATTTATAGTCCTAGAGTACCTGTCGGCCGCTCGAAGTATTTAATGTACTCGTACGTACCGATGCTTTGGGAACTTTGAAACTTCTAGCTTACAAATATATCATACCTATACCTACAAAATAACATACATATGTCCAAAGTTTCTTTGTTGGCGGTAAAGGTATTCAGTAAAGATCGGCTCTTATAACTGACCGTTTTGCCTTGGGCATTCTGTACACACTCGCTACTGCAGCACCACACGACCCGTCTTGGTTATTCTGCACTTGCCGCCACGGCATCAGCTCAGTGTTATTAATCCATCTTGTTTACGAGTGCGCTATGATAACGCACCTAATTAATATCCTACCTCTATAACTGGCCGCGGCAGCTTAGCATCGGCGTTTAACCAGCGCTAATTACTTTTTCCATTTGGCTTTACGAACTATAATAACCGCCGTAGTCGCGCGATATAAACTTTTTTTTATTATTTTATTTAACTTTATTACAAAACATGTAATAGGCGGACTTAAGGCCCAGGGCCTTTTCTACCAGTCAACCAAAAGGTGGTGCTAATAAAAGCAAAAAACTTTGTCGTCGTTTTATCTACAGGGCGTTGATACATGCTGCGAAGGCAGCACGATATAACATTTATCTATTTGACGAGTAGTTCATTTGCTAAATTGGTGTGCATACCGTCGGCGAGCCACTAAGGCCGCGTCTTTGTAAAAGCTGATGCCGCCTTTGAAGCGCGCCAACAGCATACCATCCAATTTAACAAATAGACTATATATATATATAAAGGTGCCACAGTCATGAATCAGACATTTCGTAGCTCGCTGTTTCAAGCAGGCTACCAGCAACGAAGTGGCTGTAGCATTTATCATTTATTCAGGGAGCACGAGTGCCTGTCGGCCGCTCGAACAAGTGTCTGCTGCACGCCGATGCTTTGAGAACTTTGAGACTTCTAGACTGTTCTTCTATTATTTCTTATGTTGTTTTGATTTCCAGTGGTGTTACACATCGGATTATACACTACGATTGCGATTTTATTAGATTCCGTTACAATTTTTTTTATCCATCTCAGTCTGCTGGACTAAAAGCTTTGCCCAATAAACGGACGATTTGGTAATAATCACACGCTGGGAAGACGGATTAGAGATCGCAATGGATAGTTTGTTTATTTGTTTGTTTGTAATAACTTTATTGCACCAAAGACATGCATATAAAATACAAAATTCGAAGGAGCAAATATAAAATGGTGGATTTATCCCATACAGTGATCTCTTCCAGTCAACCTGCGATATATTGAGAGGATATTTACTCAATTAACAGGTAGAAGCAAGTACGTACAAAATAATTTAAAAGATTATACTTACATAGCTACATTTCATCCAAATACACAAATACTCATAAACTTACATATATGTACATATACTACTTTATACATACAAAAAAATATGCGTGCTTACTTCAGCTCAAGTTTGACGCAACCAGAGAAGATTTATACAATCTTATTTTAAATGAATTAAACGATGCTGCCATTTTTACATCACCAGGAAGTGAGTTCCAAAGCCAATTATTAGCCTATAAGATAGTATTAAGTCTTTAAACAGAGGTCACTGCTGTCCGTTCTCTATTACCCATACGAAGGCTGTACCTCCCTTAATTCCCTCTTACGACACTCGTATAAGCACATAGGCGTATAACTTATTTAATAGTTAGTCATTCTCATAGCCTAAACCAGATATTAAAAAAAAAATTCTCTCCTAAATTAGTCATATAGTGAGTATGCTACCAATTTAGGGAGTGTAAACTTTTGTATGTAAAACAGTGCTTCTGAAATCGGTAGTATACTATATAACTGATTTGTGGGTAGGAGTGCAGTTTTTTTATAAATACAGTGGTATAAGTATGCAATACAACTGCTGTCGTTTGACGTTGATTGGACAGCATAGACAAGAGCCGCACTCGAGTTTTTTTTTAACGCTTGCGGTTTCTAGACATTTTGACTAATCTCTTGTTGATAAAATTTATTACTCGATGTTTTTTGACATAATTATATGAATTTTAGGAAAAGCTAGAGTGGACTAGTGTCCACTCTAGCTTGTACCACTACTGTTGTTTTGTAGTCAAAATAAAATATTAGGTCCTTACATATGAAATTGCCGATTTTCAATACTGGCTACTTTAAAATCAAATATCTTGCGTTTCATTAGGAATTCCAAATTCAAATTTATTTCGAAATAAAGCCAGAAAAATATTGTTTTAAAATTCGTATTTCATTTGTTTTAACATCATTTGTTTGAGTTTCAACATTGCTATAACAACAACTATGGACAAACTGAAAATTCGCGGTATTTACGAATACGAGTTCCACCGTGGCACCAGTGCTGCAGAAACGACTCGAAGAATTAACGACGTGTATGGACCAGGCACCGCTAACGAACGAACGGTGCATTTTTGGTTTCAATGTTTCCGTTCTGGAAATTTCGATTTACACAATGAGCCTCTTGGACGACCTGATACTCAAGTGAATAACGAAGAATTGAAGGCGATAGTGGAAGCGGATCCATCTCAAACCACTTCTGAATTAGCAGCAGCCTTCGGCGTAAGTGACAAAACGATAATTATCCACTTGCGCCAAATCGGAAAAATTAAAAAACTCGAAAAGTGGGTACCGCACGAATTGACTGAAGCAAACCAACAAACACGCGTTGCTTGCTGCGTTTCTTTGCTTAATCGCCACAATAATGAGGGGATTTTGAACCGTATCGTGACTTGTGATGAGAAATGGATCCTGTACGACAATCGGAAGCGATCATCACAATGGATTGACCCTGGAGAACCGGCAAAACCTTGCCCTAAGCGAAAACTGACCAAAAAGAAGATTCTGGTTAGTGTTTGGTGGACCAGTGCTGGTGTTATCCACTACAGCTACTTGAGATCAGGCCAGACGATTACTGCAGACTTGTATTGCCAACAATTGCAAACAATGATGGAAAAGCTCGCCATTAAACAACCGAGACTGATGAATTGCTCTAGCCCACTGCTCCTTCAGGATAACGCTAGACCACACACTGCACATCAAACGATCGCCAAGTTAGAGGAGCTGTGACTGGAACCTCTGCGTCACCCACCATACTCTCCAGATCTTGCCTCAACCGATTACCACTTTTTTCAAAATTTGGATAACTTTTTACAAGGAAAAAATTTCAAATCTGATGAGGCAGTCAAAACCGCCTTCAAACAGTTCATAGACTCTCGCTCCCAGGATTTCTTTTCCAAAGGTATCAATGATCTGCCTATAAAATGGCGGAAGTGTATCGATAACAACGGCGCATACTTCGATTGATTAATAATTTCATTAAAAAAAACTTGTTTCACTTTTTTGATACTGAACGGCAATTTCATATGTAAGGACCTAATATTAGGTCCTTACATATGAAATTGCCGATTTTCAATACTGGCAACTTTAAAATCAAATATCTTGCGTTTCATTAGGAATTCCAAATTCAAATTTATTTCGAAATAAAGCCAGAAAAATATTGTTTTAAAATTCGTATTTCATTTGTTTTAAAATCATTTGTTTGAGTTTTAACATTGCTATAACAACAACTATGGACAAATTGAAAATTCGCGGTATTAACGAATACGAGTTCCACCGTGGCACTAGTGCTGCAGAAACGAATCGAAGAATTAACGACGTGTATGGACCAAGCACCGCTAACGAACGAACGGTGCGTTTTTGGTTTCAACTCTTCCGTTCTGGAAATTTCGATTTACACAATGAGCCTCGTGGACGACCTGATACTCAAGTGAATAACATAGAATTGAAGGCGATAGTGGAAGCGGATCCATCTAAAACCACTTCTGAATTAGCAGCAGCCTTCGGCGTAAGTGACAAAACGATACTTATCCACTTGCGCCAAATCGGAAAAATTAAAAAACTCGAAAAGTGGGTACCGCACGAATCGACTGAAGCAAACCAACAAACACGCGTTGCTTGCTGCGTTTCTTTGCTTAATCGCCACAATAATTAGGGGATTTTTAACCGTATCGTGACTTGTGATGAGAAATGGATCCTGTACGACAATCGGAAGCGATCATCACAATGGCTAGACCCTGGAGAACCGGCAAAACCTTGCCCTAAGCGAAAACTGACCAAAAAGAAGATTCTGGTTAGTGTTTGGTGGACCAGTGCTGGTGTTATCCACTACAGCTTCTTGAGATCAGGCCAGACGATTACTGCAGACTTGTATTGCCAACAATTGCAAACAATGATGGAAAAGCTCGCCATTAAAATACCGAGACTGATAAATTGCTCTAGCCCACTGCTCCTTCAGGATAACGCTAGACCACACACTGCACATCAAACGATCGCCAAGATAGAGGAGCTGCGACTGGAACCTCTGCGTCACCCACCATACTCTCCAGATCTTGCCCCAACCGATTACCAGTTTTTTCAAAATTTGGATAACTTTTTACAAGGAAAAAATTTCAAATCTGATGAGGCAGTCAAAACCGCCTTCAAACAGTTCATAGACTCTCGCTCCCAGGATTTTTTTTCCAAAGGTATCAATGATCTGCCTATAAAATGGCGGAAGTGTATCGATAACAACGGTGCATACTTCGATTGATTAAATAATAATTTCATTAAAAAAAACTTTGTTTCACTTTTTTGATACTGAACGGCAATTTCATATGTAAGGACCTAATATATAGCCATTCGATGTACAAACTTTTATATTTCCTACTCGCAGATCTATTACAAGAAACCTTTTTAAAACATGCATGCTCAACAATGTCTCTTCTCCTTATTTTCCTTATCAATCCAAACGTAAAATTTCGAAATACATTATAAATTCTGTACTATGAAAAAATATTACATGAAAAATATCTGATTTCATAACACTTTAATATGACAGTAACACATTAAAATATAATTGATTTGAGCCGTGTCGTGCCGCCGTAGATCTGAGGAAATTCAAAAATAACACTTGATGCCCAGACGAATACATTAAGGAAATGACAGCAATAAACTTACGTTGTTGTAAAGCATGACAATATTATTTCATATCCTAAATATTTTCAAATAAATAATTTTTAACAAAAATCATGCTGGTAGCACCCGTCACTGTTTTATTTCCTCTACTAACCTACACTCTGGAAGTGGCCCTTGGGTCTTATGTGATACTAGGCTCTGTCTGCCGTTAAGACGATACATGGAGTCCAGTGCTGCCCCGATTTGAAATAAATTATTTGAAAGGAAACGGAGCTATCATTTAAAAGTTTGTTTCAGTAAGCCCTAGATAATCCTTCAAACTATTTTATGAACTACTGTTTACAGTTCAAAGTGAAAACGTTAAACTTTAGTTTGCATTTATCGAAAACGGCCACTTTTGGCAAAAATGCAAACTAAAGCTAAGCGGGTAGGCCACCTCGCCCCACATATATATTTAAAACTAATACATACCTGACTATAAATATACATATATATTTAAAAAATATTTTTTTAAATAAGCTTTTATATAAATAAATGAACTAAAAAGTGTAGGTGCTCTTCAAGACAAATGGATTCAGCCCAATTATGTTATTTTATCACAAAGATGCCGTGGCCACGTTCCGGCTTCATCGTGAGATCAGGTCATTGGTATACCATAATATTACATTGTCACCCAATTTACGTAAGTATGTGAAGTTTCAGTTCAATTAAATAATGGAAAGTGGGTTTAATTTAGCTGGTAAGATTTGATTACAGACAACAGACAACGAGACGGGTAAAACTAAATAAAAGCTTTTAATAAAATACAATGTCAGTACTCAATTGTAGTTTACAAGCTTTTATTCAACTTGCCTCATATATAACGTCTAACAAAATATACTGATACAATTTTAAGAATAGATTCAATCTATGGTTCTGAACAACTTTTCCCAAGGAACATATTTTTTGGCTTTCCATACAAACTCGGATGAGCTGATCGGACAACTAATATGGGATGCCAGAAATTATTATATTTTGATATATATTCCTTGGGGAAAGTTGTTCAGTACCATGGATTGAAACCAGGGTGGGTTTAAACTAGTTTAAGTATATTTTGTTAGACCCTGTATATGTAAGTTTGTCTGTAATAAATATTACATTGAAATTTTAAAGCAGTACCAAATAATACTAATAACAATAATTCATGTCAGAGTATTCAAAAGAAAGAAAACTCATTGTATTCATAGTACTGAAACATAAGGCAACGCATATCAACTATCTTTGAACCAATCAAGTCCTATTTACAATACTCGGCATCGGCACGGCGCACACCGCACACCGTCGCCAGTACACGCACACAAGCTCGCGTACATACAGCGGCCGCCATCTTGGGTGCGCGTGGGCAGCCGGCGAGCGGAGCGGCACGTGCGGGCTATTTTGGGCGGCGCCCGCCTACCCCGCGCCGCCCGCCTCACCGACGCCAAAGATCATATTGCGCAGACACAATGATTTGTTTTAGGCGATTCACCCACAGGCAACGCGCCCCGCCGCGGTGCGTGGAATCTGCCACGTTTTTACGGAATCTGCCGCGTTTTTAGTGTGTTGGACTAGCCGTGTTTGCTATACAAATTGAGATACTTGCTGTGCTACCACTTGTGCGCTGTGCAGTGGGATCACCGCTTTACTCTTATTTTATTTTTAAGGTTGATTGTGATGGTTTTCTTTCGATGCATATGTCTAAACATACAATCTATTTGAATTCACAGATTTGAATAGGTGTAATTGATTCTTATGAAACACCAAAATGTGAGTTAGTATCGCATGGTCACAAACGCAAATAGGTAGGCTACAGTAAAAACCTGTCTAAACTCAACTCGTAACTTGAATAAATAACTACCTACTCGTCTAAGTTGCAAATAGTCTCAAATATTATTTTGTCTAAATTGCAGCTAGTCCAAGCTGTTACGAGTATTAAGTCTACTGCTGGAATTAGGTAATATTATGACTCTTACATTGTTTTTCTTATGTATTGCAAAATATTGTGCAAGATGTTTTTCGTAATTAGTATCATGACACATGATTATTACAATTAGAAGTAGCAATTTTGACCATGTGCTGTGGAAACCTCGATAGTGTGTGCGGATCACGAATAAGATTATTTTTAAATCTTTATGAATATGCTAAAAAAAATTTTGTTTACATTCAAGCTTCGTATCAGGTACTAGTTGGTTTAAAGGATAGTTGGTTATTTTGAAACCTCAAAAAAAGTATATGAATAATTCTTCTTCTTCTTTGCGTGTCGATGACCACTCAAATCTAAATATTCTTCTGAGCCCAGTATTGAGCGATCGGTATTGCGTTAGGTACGGCTGGCATTGTAAAGGTCCTCCAAGGTTCAGGTGTCGGGGCACGCTGGACAGCTAAGCAAGTGAAGATGCCCCACAGTCACGCACATTGTTATCTCTGTGTATAGAGGTAGAGGTATATTCTCACGTGACTACATTATCTGCCATAAATATATACATAACTATATAGCATTATCATGAATAAAGAAGTACTTATATACAGATTGATTTTGAAACACTGAGCTATATTGAAATCTTGGAATCAGAATAGGTGTAATAAATTTTTAAGAAACACCAAAAATGTGAATTGGTATCTAATGGTCGCAAACGGGTTTTGTTTGTTTATTTTATACTGTGGATTTATTAAACAAATGAATAAAAAAAAAATAAGAATCACTAATTACTATTTTTCATTAGGAAAAATCCCCACATTTGCAATACATGGCTAATGTATTCTTATTAGTGTCAATGACCTCACTGTCACTCGATTCCTCCGTATGACCGCCCCGCATCCTTCCCGCCAGCGGCGCGCGGGGCGAGCGATCATATGGCAGTCGGTATCACTATGCGATTGGGAATGTGCCGTACAACTTTGAGGGTTTTTATCTTTGGTTTTTTATTATGAAACAAGGTAATTGTAAGAGAACATCTAAATATATAATAATAATAATAATAATAATAATAATCTTTATTCAAATTCAAATAATATGGTATGTTACATTTATACATTTAACAATACATTGTTAATATTAAGGTAATTTAAATTAATGGAACCTGAGCTAGGATGAAAATCATCCTGTATTTCAGGCGTTACAACGCTAACTGGTACTATAAACATAATAAACAATTACACTTAAAAATTAAATTACAAATTAAAATAAATCATTTATTATTTTATAACTATTAATAATTCCTCTGTTTCTTCGTAAGACATATTTAGTAGGGCTTCTTGTAGAATTTTTTTAGTTGCACTGTAATCTATATTTTATTTAGCACATAGAGTACTTTCCTTGAATATAGCTCAGAGGGTCAAAATCACCTGTATACATAACATAATAAATATAAATATAATTATATTACATACCTAAATAAATAAATATTATAAAGATGTAAAATAAACCTGTACATGATGATTAAGCAGGAACAGAAAAAATATAGTAGGAGAAAGAGATAAGTTACTAAACAAGTTAGAGTTTCAAAGTTGTCCAACGTATCTTGTGACAACAACAATTACGTTTACCTTCTGCACGGCTACTCTTTGGCGTCGCAGCGGTCGTCGCCGGCGCAAGCGCACATTTCCCTGACGGCGGTTTTTAATGAGCCGTTTACTATGACGAGAGATTAGGACCGCCATAATATGTGTTGCTGTATAAACAACTATAAAACAGAGTTTTATTCACAGCAATAACGGCAGGAGCCTTTGTTTTATGGTCATTGTTATTAGTTATGGAATGGATCATATATATGTGTAAATAGTGGCGAAATCAAGGTGTCAATAGTCGGAAGCCACACAAAACGTAGTTCTGGCATAGAATATGTAATATTGTTTGGTAAATTACGAGAAACGCTTAAAGGTCAAGTTTATTCCATCAAAACGTGATTTTTTAAATTTTAAACATACCTCATTTAATTTATGAAATTATACTTATTTTGCAATTTTAAAAGATGGCTTTTATTAGAATTTAATTATATTAATGAGCTAGATTTGACTTTGAAAATGAATTACCATTGAGCCTGTATATAAATTAAGGCTGTATATTAATTAACTTGAAGTACCTAAGTGACTATAAAATAAAGATATAATAAATTAGCCTCTATAAATGTTGCCATTACGTAATCATATAGGTAAGTTTGAATCTTTTGAAAAGAAAGGAAGAAAAGATACACACAGATACATTTTTCCGTCTCCATCCCTAACGGAGCAGACAGAGTCCAGGGCCGAAATACCCAAAGGCGACCTTTAGCGTGATGGTGAGCGTTAAAATGGAAAAATGGAAATAAAATAGTGATGGGTTGCTAGCTGCATCGCCTATTGACACAATTCAGATTCTCGCCCATTCCCTCGAATGTACGACCTACGCGGGAAGAGAAGCAGCTAGTACATTCTAAGTTTTTCTTTTCTCAGACCAGCATGGAAGAAAGGAAGAAAAAGTATGAAATATAGTAATTTAAGTTAAAACAATATACATGTCTACCTCTTGAGACCTCACGGTTCTTATTTGAAACCAGCAGTCTCCACTGCAGGAGCATGACCCTCTCTGTACTACCAGAGCCATATATTAGCCAGAGCATTCATTAAAAAGTCAAGGAAACTGATGACGGCACGGAATCAAATCATCACCTCCCAAGAGTGCGAAATACCTAAGTGATTTCACATATGTGCTCCAGAAGGCCAGACACCGGCATTCTTCGGTGGCTTTGTGAATCATGCGCACATGAGGTATGGAGGATATTGTTTCAGAGAAAGAAAAAACTTAGTCATGCAATGGCAAAAAAGAGTGAATTAATCATTCATAAAAATCGTCGCACTAAAAAAGCAACTAAAGTTGGTACGGCTAATAATAAATGGCACATTTATTCTACAATTTTAGAGTAACTACTTGTCTTAAAATAAAATGTGGATTTATATAAATATAGCGTTGTACTGAACATAATTAAATCTATACATACTTACAACAAACAGAGTAAAACTACATGGTTGCTTTCAGTGTATTGTGTAGCTTTCCGCCTAGAGTAGGACCACTCCATCTTCCTGTAGATGTCGTAAGAGGCAACTAAGGGACTAAGCACAAACATCTTGTGCTACAATTGCATTCCTAAAGAGGGTTGAAATCGGGCGGCGGCCGATTGTAAAACTTTTCGCAAAAATGCATTCCCAAAGAACCCTGACGTAAGGCAGGTGGCCGGTCATAAAACTAAAGCCAAATCGTTTTAACTGTTCCGGCTATTTTTTTCCACTTCGCATTCGCAAAGTCTTTGGCATACTTGGGAGAAGATAAAGCGGGAAAACGCACCCCGGGCTCCAAAGCAGCACAGCTGAGGATGAAACGGGAAACGCGCTAAGATAAAAGGAAAAAAATTAATTGAAGGAGAAATTTATCAACTTACTAGCTTTTGCCCGCGGCTTCGCCCGCGTAGATTCGGGGTATGAAAAATAGATGCTGGCCGATTGTCAGACCTACTCAATATGTTCACAAAATTTCATGAGAATCGGTCAAGCCGTTTCGGAGGAGTACGGGAACGAACATTGTGACACGAGAATTTTATATATAAGATAAGTACCTATATTAGGTAATTTTGTGTAGATTTTTTTTTAGCTATACAGGTCCCATTGTTGTTCAAAAGCCTCCCCTCTTTGTTTCCATCTTTCGCGGTCCCTAGTCGTTATCTGCCATTCTTTTTCAAACCGTGTAAGGTCATCCGCCCATCTCTTCCTTGATCTTCCTCTATTTTTGTGTAGATAAGACAAAATATTTCCAGTGTAGTTAACGACTATGTATTCCTACTACCTACTTATTCTGTTCCCTAGTGTCTAAAATTCAATCATCTCTGATAAGTAGGGTAAAAAGAAATGCTTGCCTTTAAATAAATAAATATATAAGGACAAATAACACTGATTGAGCTAGACCCAGAGTAATTTTTTTAATCTTGTGTATTGGGATACTAAGTCAACGTAAGTACATACGAGTATATAAGTAGATTAACACCCAAGACCCAAGAAAGACCATTTGAAAAAGTTCATTTACGAACTTGCCGACTATCGTGGTTACCAATACGCCTCGGAGGTTGTCAATTCAACCATTGCATTAATTTAGCTAGTAGGTAGGTAGCTAGTGGGTAGTAGATATATAAGCAATCCTAAGTCATTTAGTATTCCTATCAGAATTTTAGTTAATGCAGGTTTGAAGAAAGAGAGGAGTTTTTAACTGCCGGAAAGTTGTTTTTTTATATGGAACTTTCCTCACGTTCCACATTGATTCATTAAGCACACTAGCCTATTAGACATAGCCTCAATTCTAGATCTAGCTATCCAAGTTCACTGATCTCCACAGGTACATTCGCTAACGAAACTACGAGGAGTATATGCCAGTACCAGTCGAAGATCCCACCGTATATATAGTATTTCCATGTTCTTAATGTTAAAAGTTAATTAGTGGCATGGCCACTCATACAAGGGATAATTCAACAACAACTGGTTCCTAGTTAACGTCACCTACAAAATAATTCTTCTTCTTCTTGTATTTAAGAGCTGCGCTTTTGTCGGTGGAGTTCTCTCCAAGTCACTCATTCCTCCGCTAAGTTAAGCTAAGCTTAACCTCCTTATATGTTTTCACATTGCAAATTTTCTTTAATTTGATCAAAAATCTTCTTCTGGGTTGGTACTCCTCTTTTTCCTTCTCGCCTCTCGTTCCTTTAATTATTGTTTTAAAGAACGCATAATTTCTTATAAGATGACTATATAAAATATTTACTTAACAAAAAATACAATTTTGTATCTGCATAGACAGTCAAGTTTATTTTAAGTAGTAGTTCACTTCGAACTGTAATGTCGCTATCTATCCCTTTACTAGCAATTACATTGGCAATCCTTTAACGATCTAGTCAATGTTCAAATTAATTGTCCCTACGTATCTACGAAATGGCGAAACATGAAGTTACGGACAAAGTTACTCGAGATATTATCGAACATTATTTCTAATGCAAGTAGACTCGGTAAATTTCACTCGTACGTTTAAAAACTAAATAATCTTTAACCATACAGCTGGATCTTGGTCTATGAAGCAATTCACACTCACACACAAGAGATGCGCAGCACGCAACGCGCATGCGCCAATGCACGGCGCGCGCGGCTATATTTAGCGCCTTCTGAACGCCTCCCGCCGAGACTCGGCTTCAGCTGCCTGGAGATTTCCAACATTTCTTTTTGAATTATTTCTTTGATTGTAGCTTTGCGGCTGACTTTGTCTAGAGTTCAGGATTTATTCGGGGTGATTTTCCTGAAGAGGAAGACTGTAGGAAGACTCTACCTCTATAGTAGAACATGGTAAGACATTTAGAAAGTAGATAATCTCATTTCAGGCACTTAAAATTCATTTTTTTTTATTTGAACAATAATAACTTGTTAAAAGGACAATAGGGGGCCCAAAACTCCGTAACTAAGATCCTTTAAGTCAAATTGATGCGAATTTTCAAAACTATTGACACACACTCGTAAAAGTACGTTAACTTCCCAAGGAGGGTTGGCGTGAGGTAGGCGTCTGGTCCTACAACACAGCCAAATAAAATATTGGTTTCAGCTTTTTTCTTTTCTTGGTCTAGACAGACGGTGGCAACTATATTCTTTATTACATGCACTTATAGTTTCCTAACGCATGCACGTGAGTCAGGTACAAGCTAAATATCAACTAAATAGACAAATAACAAATACTTATTACAACAAATTTCTTAAAATTATTGTGAAAAATATTTATTTTTATCCCATAAATAAAGGCATTGCCGTTGACATACATTAATCTGTAGAGAAAAAAAGACCCAGGCACCGAAGCAGCACATCAAAAGATACAAAATGAACGCGCTAACATGACAAGAAGTTCGTGAATGAAACAATACACGACGATATATTTTTAGGGACCCTAAAACGATTGTCATTGAAAAGTAGGTAAATAACAGATTCAACACGTGCCCACGCAAACGACTGCCGGATTCGCTGTCAAAATCACCTCACGCGCTCTTCTTACGAAGCGTACTTATTCAGATATTTTTTCTATGTAAAAAACTTGTGATTCTTATGAACTGGTGCAAACATCTATATATTATACTCTCATTACAACACTATAATTTTATTATCGTTTGTACCCTTAACCGATGACTCCGCAATCGGTCTTTTCTTCTTCTTCGTCTAAGCGCATTCTCAGTTGCATCCTCAGCTGATTCGGAGCCCGGGGTGCGCTTTCCCGCGTTTTCTTCTCCAAATATCTCTTGCAATCTGTCTTTTGCCTCCTTAAATTCTTTGGTGATATAGATACGACATGATAATCTTAAAACGACCGTTCTATTGGACCATGTTCCTGACCATAGAAATTAAGAAAACTTGGCCTATAGATAGATGGATTAAGCACATACTAAGCACAATACCACGCTGCTTTTAAGTTATAGTGCATACAGACAATTTCTGAGATTTCTGCTGGAAGAGCTTTTGGTACTTACTACGTTATTTTTTGTTATCGCAGACCAGCATTATTAAAAACATTTATGAATAATCCAAAACAGGTATAAAAAACTTTAAAAATCGATTCAAAACCAGCCAAATTCACAGGTCGCTGACAATGCAGCTGTCACGGCGTCAGAACAGCTGCGCACGCGCCGCGCCGTAAACAAGATTTACTTCGCACGCGACAAACGATTCTTCCATTAACCCTGTATCACGGGATTTGAAAAACCTAAACTGAGATTTCATAAATGAGACACTACTATTTTGAAAAATCTACAGCAAGATAACTGGCATGGTTTTGTTGAAAATGATGTTTTGTGTTTATTACTACTTGATAAAAGTAAAAGGTTTTGTTTGTAGTTACAAATGAAACTAGGTATCTACTTCAAACTAAAATATCCAAAAAAGAACACAATTGCGAATTACCGTTGCAGTTCCTCGATTCTATACTATCATACTAAACTATTATATCATCATCCTCCAAGCTCATTGCAACTAATTTGAGCTCAACCCCACTTGACTGTCTTGTTGATTCATGCCTCACGGTTAATTGAGTTAATTAATTATTCCTCCCTTTATCAGACTTTAGTACAACAGTGGACTGACATAGGCGGGTAAAGAACAAAAAGAAAAACTCCAAAATGAATTTTGAATTGAATCGATCGCAATGCTCACCGAATAGAAGTCACAAGCAAGTGAGTCATGAAAACGTCACAATTGAGCCGCAGCTGCCAAAGGATCTCGGCTTACTTTGCGCACGGCGCACGTGTCGTTTGGATACATTTCTTTCTAAAACAGCATAAATCCCAATTCTACCTCACGCAAAAATAACTTTTATTATCATCAATTAAATACCAATCCTCTGTGACGAAACTCGAGCGCCAGTTTCTGATTTCTGCCAGGATTCGGACGAACGCAATTTCAATGTTTTGGTTAGACATTTTGTTTACTAAAAACATTAAATTCCACTAGTAGTTATCACATCCGCTTGCATTTTTGAATAACAATTTAAGAACATATTTTTTTCATGTGCGTAAGAAACCAACACTGATATCAGGTATTATTTTATTAAAACTACTTAACGTGAGATAACTCCATAATTAATTAATTTAAAATGGTTGACTCGCGTAATATAGTCAGAAACTTGATCGGCCTCTTCCGACTATATAACATAAGTCAACCGTTTTCAATTTATTAATTACTTACTAAGTTTTTCAAGCTCTCTAAAGGTATCTGACAAAGGTACCACTCGATCATAGCCTGGACCAAATAAAAAAGTCGAAATAAGCATTTTAAGTTAATACTATTGGGTTTTACTTATACTTTATATTATACTATAAAGGAAATATGTACAGCTATAAATATAATTACTTGTATAAATATTAATACCATGTATTAGGGCGAGTTTGATAAATTTTAGAATTCAAACACATTTTTGTCCTAAAATATACGAGCGACAAAAAATATAAAAAAATAATTGTTCATACCCATTTTTAAAAAAAAAAGGTATGACGATGATTCTTATTTGGTACCCTATTATTCTTACGGAATTTAAAAGTACAATGTGTATTTATAAAAAAATAATCCATCAAAAACATTTTGGATTGATAACTTTTTTTATGTCTTTGGCTAAGAAAATAAAGAGGTTTTAAGAAATAAAAGTGTTTTTCTAAATTCAGATTACAATTTTTTTGATTGTTTCACGATATTGGAACCTGCAGTGTGCACCTCTTAATAATTTAAGGGCTCACCACCTTGATATTTAAATATTGACCAGAACTGACGTAGCAACTGCGGCTGATTACTGTTATGAAGTTCACTGTTAAAGTTTTTATAATATTCACCTCGTGAATCAAACTAGCCCCAATCCACGGTACATCGCGCATTATCGTCATGTTACTTGAAAAATAAACAATTCATTCATTCATTCATTATTATATAAAAGAATAAAAATAAGGAAAAAATACCTGGAAACAATTTTTCCGCAAACTTCATTCAGCATTTCAAACTTTGAAACAATATTTGGGGCTCGTGTACCAACAAAAGAATATAACAGCTCTTCAGGTACTTCAAAATTTCGCAAACACTTGCACAACAATGAAACGAGAGTTAGCCAATCGGAGAGTAGCATTTTTTATTTCGAAACGACTTAGATAATATGAGTACATCTACAAGGTGTCTATATGAAATAAAATTTTATTTGCAAGTTAACATACCAGAAAAACATAATGAGGTAGGTGATGTTACCCACCTTAGCAAATGCCGAAAGAAAGGATACTAGATTACATGCTCTTTCGATTCACACTTCGTAGAGTAAGATGAGAAAGAAGCTGCTATTATTTTCATTTGAATACCTAAAAAAATCTGGTAAAAAGTCAAACAATTTTTTTATTTAATGAACATATTTTATTTTTTGTTGAAGGTATTTTTTGACTGAGTTTCAGCATCAGCAAAAATTCTTTCGTGTCCGAATTCCAGATTTCCGGTTGTTCTCGCTTACAGGTCGAATTTCTCAACCAATTCTCGTGAAATTTTGTGAGTGAGCAGGTTTGAAAATTATGTAGAACTTTTTGTCGAGATATTTTTTCGAAATTTTTCAAACTGGCGGAGCAATGGGGGTTGAAAACGTAAAAAATATCATATTTCAGCCATTTCGAAAAACATTTAAAATAAGACAGACGCGCGAGGTCTACACCTCACAAAGTCACTAGTAAAAAACAATATTTTAAGTGCAAAAGCTACGCTTACGCTAGTAGTTTTACAAGCGTTTCCAAACGACCACTGCTGGGAAGACACTCCGAAAGAAACCCTGTTCTTTAAAGGTTCGTCCCTGCCAGGTCGTTTAACCTTTCATTCGGCATACCGAAAGCTCAGTCGTATAGTTAATTCAATAACAAAGGAATGCATTCCAGAGTGTCTGGCAGTAACTTTTGTAACGAATGGTCTCATCTTTAAATGTGGTAGATACAAAATAGGTAAAAAACAAGTTATTATAAGAAAAATATTTTTAGAACATGCTTTTAGTAAACAATAAATAAAAAAAACGATGAGCTAAAAAGTTTTAAGTGTTAAGACGGATTTATTGAGCCCAACCTTCTGGTTTCATCATGAGATCAGGTCATTGGTACCATAATATTGCATTGCCACTCAGCTTACATAGTATGTGAAGTTTCAACACGATCGAATTATGCGAAGTAGCCACAATGCCACATCTGTAAGTGGGTCTAATTTAGCTTGCAAGATTTGATTACGGACACACAGACAACGGGACAGGTAAAACTAAATAAAAGCTTGTAAAATACTTATAAATTTTATTCGTTATTCGATATATGTTTCATAATGTAAACATACCCAAAAATTTATATATAAACATCGTATAGATGCAATGACCGTATAGATGTGTAAATGTACGCTAGTCACATAGGTAGAAATAGGTACCATAACATGAGGAATTTAGTCAAAATTACATTTAAGACTACTTGCACCTTAGTCAAGTTGCTATTAGGGCCGTACCTGAATTTTCCGGGGTCCAGTGCTGCCCCCATTTTAAATAAATCATTTAAAATAAAACGGAGACATTATTTAAAATTTTGCTACTTCCAAGTCCTAGATAACCCTTCAAAGTATATTATGAACTACTGTTTGCGCACTACCACAGGCCGGAAACTCCTAAGGTACGCGCAATATGCGTCACCCAGGCGTCCCCGTTCCCCGTCCCCGCACCTCTCCCCCGTTTTCGCCTCGATTTCTCACGTTGGCCGTCAAGAACCGGGGGAGAGGTGCGGGTGCGGGGAACGGGGACGTATATTGCGCGTACCTTAGAAGAGTCCCTTCTGTTTACTCTTACTGTATTCTGTGGCACTACGCACATTTGCGAAAAACGGCCACTTTTGGCAAATGTGCGTAGTAAAGCTTATCGTTCTCATTATAAACTGTAAACAGTAGTTCATAAAATACTTTGAAGGGTTATCTAGGACTTGGTAGTAGCAAAATTTTAAATTATGTCTCCGTTTTCTTTAACATGATTTATTTTAAATGGGGGCAGCACTGGACTTTGGAAAATTCAGGTGTGGCCTTAAAAAGAGCTCCAAGTTCGATACAAACTCCTTGAAAGGGTGATTCAGCCCGTAGATTTTTTTTTGAAGCATTTTTTTAAAAAGAAACAATTTATAGTTAACAAGAAATACATACTCGTAATCAGGTCCTTGAAAGAGCTTATAATTTATTTTTTATAATGAATAATTTATCAAGTCAACAACTGTATACAGCGGCAAGCATCAGTCGAATCGCTTCGAAATCTACGGGTAAGCATCGAGGGTGATTCGTTCACTGGGGAAGGTCTACTCGGATGGTGTGATCTCTATGTGTTTTACTTCCTGCGAATAGTATAAAACTTTGATTTATATTTCAATAAAGTATTTACGGAAAATAATTTATTGTTCTACAAAGTCTATCTCCATATTTTTACTCTGTCCATATTTTCTATTTTCAAATATGTACGAGTATGTTATGATATTTCTAATAATTTTTGAAATAATGGTAATCCGCTAGATGACAACAAGTCAAATCAGACACTTTTTTTGTAAACGTTAAAATAATCATTTTCTATGAGATTTATATGAATCAAAGTGATGTCAAACTTTTTAGGAGTAAAATTTTCTGCATGAATAAATCTAAAATCTTGTTGGAAATGGATATGATCAATGGCAAGTTGAGTTGAGTGAAATTAAGTTTATATGCTATTTTGTGACGTTTTATTCTCTTAACAGTGCCAAATACTTTATTTTTGACCCAGTCATCTACCCAAATAATACAATCAACGGATTTAAATCACGGTGCCACTAGGATGATCTTTTTTAAGGCAGAGCATGATCTTTTAAAATTCAAGCCAAGTTATCTCTTCGTATATAAAAAATATTTTTCAAATGGATCAAACGTACATAATGATCAGTTTCTACTTGTAGATCGTGTAATTCCAGTGGACTTACCCGTTCATTGGCTTGCAGCCAAACGGCGTCTCTGGCACTTCGCCAGGGCGGAGCGTAGTGGAAAAAACAGCGTCGCGCATCTTCGACATGCGTCAGATGCGCGCACGCACCCATGACCAGCTTTCAAGGAGTTTTCATGGCTTCGTAGAGTGTTGTAATGTTTCGAAACTTGAGTTTATGAGCTATATGCTTGAGATAGGAATCCGTTCATCGGAAATGGGACCACAACTTTGTACATTGATGATCAGAATGCACGTAAGGCTAAAGGCGTAATGGTATTATTTCTTGCTCAAACATTTTTCGGAAGCTTGAAATATCTGAATATAAGAAGCATGAAAAACATACACCTAAATAAGAGGTTTAGTCTCTTCTCAGTTCGCAGAACATAGCAATAAGTGACGATTAGACGTCAACAGTTGTGTAAAATGAAAACAAAGTGACAATTAATTATTAATATATATTAAGACTTATTTCAAAATATTTCGTATTCTAAAACTTTGAAAAGTGCTCCTGAATAGGAATCAATTAAGCCCAAACTCGGTAGGCGACGTTGTTTTGCCATGGCCACCTTCCGGCTGCATCATGAGATCAGGCCATTAATATCATAATATTGCATTGTCACCCAACGTGATAATTTATTCTGAGCCCAATTACATAAGTATGCATAGTTTCAGCTCAATCGAATACTGGGAAGTGGGTCTAACATAGCTTTGCAAGGTTTGATTACGGACACACAGACAACGGGACAGGTGAAATTAAATAAAAGCTTGTATCCTACGATGATAAAGATATATTTAATTGAATTCAATAGGTACGAAGTGTAAATGAACAGTCGACATGTATTATACTTACTTGAAAGGTCGATTCAACCGAGCATAAATGCTGGGATTTCTTCATAAATACCCATTCCTATAAAATTGTACGATAAAGTCAAATTTTTTTTCAAGATCTCAGCATGGGTAACTTAGGAAAAGTTACCTAGTCATATTGGCGGGATTAGTTGCTCAAGTCAAGTTGACGTCGATCATAAATTTACAGCCTATACCTAAAGGAGGATTATGAACTTCCGAGCTATATTCAAGGATAGTATTCTATAAGCGAAAAAAAAACTTTTTCTGTTATAAAAACCTTTTTTAAAAACAAACCAAAGATATCAGACAAATACAAACGGAAAATTTAACATTTGGATATCACCGCCCGCTACTAGGCGACTGGCAGGTGGTGGACAGTGAGCGAGGAGGGCAACGGCCGCGCGTATAATTAAGTCAGTAGGTATCATTAGAAATTAAAAAAAAAATATACAAAAATATATCTTGTTTCTTAAGACTTAGTGACTTAGTGTTTTTGATTCCATGACTTCATTATAGCTAGAAAGTGGAAAATCAAACTGTATAGATATGTACTCAAAATCATTTTTACCAACTTATATTTTGATTTTTTATTTACTAAGTATAACAATTTTCTTATAGGTCCACTAAATGAACGGAGTAACATTTTCTCGCAAAAGTTTTATGCAAGAGTCATCGATCACAAGTGATTGAGAACATCCATATGTTCAAGTTGTTAGTGAGCTGATGAACCGATATATGTGACGTTCCACGGGTAAAGGTACCTTGTGGACGCTGGCGCTTAAGACGTTTAGAAAAACAATTCGTACTGTTAACTTAGCTTAAATAAACACAATGTCGTAAGTGCCAGCGTCCATA
The DNA here is from genome assembly GCA_963576875.1 of Acrobasis repandana. NCBI lineage: Eukaryota > Metazoa > Arthropoda > Insecta > Lepidoptera > Pyralidae > Acrobasis > Acrobasis repandana. Next base: position 19,673,040 of record OY756215.1, read on the forward strand.
AGGTACCTTTACCCGTGGAACGTCACATATTTGTTGCTAGCGTAAGCGTACCCAGGGGTTCAAATCCTCCCCCCCCCCCCCCCCACCCCCGAAATAATGACACTTTGCGGTCCTTTTATAAAGTTAGGTCTAGATGCCTTAAAAAAAGAAACAGTGTATGATTTTTCTGTAATGGCAATATTTGAATTATGTGTGCAATGTCTATCACTGTCAGAGAGCTGTCAATGTCAACTACACCAACACCAACCTAGTATTTTTAACATAGATCGACCCCCCCAAAACTGGCTTGAGCAAAATTGTTGAGTAACGTGACTCAGTGGAAAATTGGTTCATAAAATTACAAAGTACGTGATCCTTGATATAACATACAGGCTATAACAAAATATACTGAAACTATTTTCAGGGTGGCTTCAGTCCATGATACTGAACAACTTTCTCCAAGGAAATATCGAAGTATGAAAAATTATTGTTGATACAAGTTGACCGATCAGCTGATCCGAGTTCGTATGAAAAGTCAAAATATATTTTTTATTATAATTTATAATGTTGCTTGGGGAAAGTTGTTGTAAAATAGTTTCAGAATATGTTAGACGTTATGTAAAAGATAATTACTAGGTAGCTACTAACCTACCAAATTATACTAATATGAATAAGTAATAACAACAAACCTTGAAAACATTGTTAGTCTGGGTTTTACTGAGGGGTTTTACCTAAATATTCATTCATTTACATTGAGCAGTAGATAAAATCAAAGTAATAATTTACGTTTATTTTTAAGCTTGTTTTCAAGACTTTGAATAACTAAGTAAAAAGCAATAAGTTTTCTCTTAAGTCAATAGTAAAAACACACAAAATATAAAACGTTTTTTTTGTCAACATATATAGTAGAAACATATTTTTTTTCGGTGGCATTTTCAACAACGGCTTTTAATTACTTTTTAACCGACTTCAAAAAATGGAGGAGGTCATCAATTCGTCGGAATCTATTTTTTCAGATCCAGGCATCTGAGTAATCGGGGAACATGCATAAAAATTGCATTCCGGAAAATTACCTATTTTGATTTTTTTTTTATATTTCGTCTAAGTATACAATTGTTTGAATATGTAGCTTTTACATCTTTTAGTTTTGTCGGGAGAGTCACATAACATCAACTTCTCCAAAGGGCCTCTAAGTGTTGGATCTGTATCCCCACGCGAACCTCTCAAAGAACCAGGTTGAATAGACCCTTTTCTCTATTTAACTTAAGAGCTTGCTCTTGTCGGTGGAGTTAAGTGGAGATGCCTCCATTCCTCTCTTCTCTCTGTCATCTTTTTAATGTCTTGGTAGGACCTTACTCCTAATCCTTCCTTAATTTGTTGGAAAAACTTCATCTCTGGTCTTCCCGTTCCTCGTTTCCCTTTTATTTTTCCTTCTACTATTATTCTGAACAGATTGTCATGTCTTATTAGATATCCAATCATCTTCTCTCTTCTATTTTCAGTAGTTTTTAAAATATTTCTTCTCCCTCCCACTCTTTCTAGCACCTTCTCATTGCTTATTCTATCCATCCAGCTTATTTTCTCCATTCTCCTTCAGCACCACATCTCGAATGCTTCTATTCTTTCTCTGTCCTTCTTTCTCTCCCTTATAAAGCTATACTCCAAATAAATTATTGAAAATATGCAAATATTGCGCGGGAACTTTTGACAAACAAAAGGGAAATGATGACAAAGTTCACAAAAGGGAAATGACAAGTTCGGGTACGTTCGGTGGGACTGTCCGTCCATGTAGTTTGACTATCGATGACATTCGAAATGTATGTACTTTTATATAGAAGTTTAACAAACATCACTGGCTGATAATATCAAAAGTACCCAAAAAAGAAAAACATGCGTTGACAGCTTCTGTCTCTAGCGGATATTGCAGACTTTGACGTCATATTTTAAAATGGCGTGTTTTAGTTGTTATAATCTACTTGCTATTTTCAATATTTATTTTCTACACCATACACATGTTTTTTTTGGCACTGATTTATTTATTGCGGCTATTTCTCGATGAGGACTATCGATTAAAAATATAAAAAAATGCATGCATACTCTCTATTGTTTTTTGATCTTTGTAAAATTCCATTATTATCCTTCTATCCCTATAGTCTATGCCTGCATTTTTTAAAGCTTTCATCATGAGTTTCCAATCTACCATATTGAACGCTTTTTCTTAGTCTATGAATGCTATGTGCGTTTCAAGTCCCAATTCCAAGCATCTATCTATTATCAATCTAAGTGCCAATATTGCTTCTCTTGTTCCTTTGTGTTTTCTAAATCCATATTTTTCATCTCCAAGAAGCTCCTAAAAGACCCGTGATTTCAAAAAGAAATCACAGGTATTATAAAACTCTATTGATACACCACTTAGTACTGTAAAACCACGATAGGCCATGGCGCTGTAAGTGCTGGAAGCCTGCCAATGAGCAACAGGCCAAAGCGCCTATGTCACTGAGAATCAGTGTTGTAGTTTCATTTAGAGAAAATTTGATCCGACACAATGTATGAAACGAAGATAATAAATATAATAATAAATAAATAAATATATACGGACAAATCACACTGATTAAGCTAGCCCTAAAGTAAGTTTTAAACTTGTGTTATGGGATACTAACTCAACGATACTATATTTTATGATAAATACATATATAGATAAACACCCAAGACCCAGGACAATTTGAAAAAGGTCATTTTCCAACTTGCCCTGGCTGGGGATCGAACCCAGAACCTCCGGATTAGCGGTCTAGCGTGTTAACCATTACGCCACGGAGGTCGACAAGATTTACAAACTTTATGGAGGTAGGTAGGTAGTTTACGAGCATGAAATAATAAACGCTATCACGTCTTTATCTCTAATGGGGCGGACAGAATATGATGAAAATTAGAATTTTATTTCGTGAATTTAGATAATCAGGTTTCAAAAATCCTGTTCTATATTATATGTTTGCCGACCCCAATTGTTAAAATCACAGATATTGTGTATCTATATGTGCTGTGATTAACACTCTAGTCTGCCACTTCGGAGGTTCTGGTTCGGATCCCCAGCCAGGGCAAGATGGGTCTTAAAATAAGCTAAATTTAAGGAGGTCCAAAATTAACATTCCTTAAACCTAATGGGCTGGTTTTTATGGGGATTTCACTAACATGTAGAACATTACAGGTATACATGAATAACACACATCAGAGCAAATCTAGGGTTGGTCGCTAGTATAGTATACAAATCTCATCTTTCCACGAGGCTAACGAAGATGTTATTCACCGTCAAACTACTTAGTAGGTACTGTACCAACCACGATATTGGCCGCTTGCCAACAGCAACAGGCCGCGTCGCATGAAATATAGGGTATACGTCGCTAACCACCCGTTAGCGAGTTTCGGATTTAAGAGATTTGTCTGATGCTATTGTTTTACAAACTTTATGGAGGTAGGTAGGTAGTTTACGAGCATGAAATAATAAACGCTATCACGTCTTTATCTCTAATGGGGCGGACAAAATATTTTGCGTCTTGCGGTTCTAAGCGGATAGAGCCCAGAACTGCAAGACTCAAAGGAAAGTTTTACTGTAATGGTGGAAGTGAAGGTGAAAAAGGAATCAAAATAGTGATGGATTGGTGGCCGCATCGCTTATTAGCATGATTTACATTTTTGCCATGCTGCGTGGTTCTCGGCAGAGTAGAATAGGACCACTCCAAGTCTTCCCGTGGATGTCATAGAAGGCGACTTAGGAAACACAGGCTGTCCAACACGTCTGGCCAGCGTGGAGAGTGTAGGTCTAATCCTCTGTCTGCTCTAGCTAATATATGACTCTTGTAGTACACAGAGGGTCGTGCTCCTGCAGTGGAGACTAAAAAAGACCTGATGATGCTGACATTTTCGCCCATTCACTCGATCGGTTTTTTCGATCTGCGCAGAAAGAAAAACAGCTGGTACATAAAATTTAAGGCTCTGCGTCTATGAGGCACGAATTCCTCCCTAGGCGTGACTTGTAATTCTAAGTTAATACTCAAGTACGGTCATTTTCAATAACCACCACTTGCTTCCGGTAAAGGAAAACATCGTAAGGGAACCTGCATATTAGTTCACTAGTGTGTAATAATGACTTGTCTGTTGACAGTTGACAGTCACTGAGATACGTAAGGCAGCTCGAAAAACTGACACCAGTGTGCTCAAGACCGTGCGAAGTAGAGAAGGTAAAGCCGGTAAGCGGACCCTTGGCTTCACAGCATTGCAGCTGAGGATGCAACTGGGAATACACTGAGATGAAGAGAGAGAGAAAGAGAGAGAGAGTGTGTTAGTAATACACACACACTCGGTAAAAGGAAGAAAAAATTAACTTCTTACAGTCGGAAATATTAACGTGTCGTCAAGCTTTAAATGTGCCATGTGGTTCGTGGCAGAGTAGAATAGGACCACTCCAAGTGTTCCAGTGGATGTCGTAAAAGGCAAATTAGAAAATACAAGCTAAAAAATGCTTATTAACGTGAATGAAATATTTCCAAGCCGTCTGGCCAGCGTGGAGAGTGGTAGACAATCCTCTGGCTGCTCTGGCTAAGTGTATCTCTGGTTCAGTACAGAGAGAGTCATGCTCCTGCAGTGGAGACTAAAAAAGGCCTGATGATAATGGAAGCTTTTAATCCATTTCCACAAAACTTAGTGCTTTAGGCTGACACTCGTTTTTAAGCTAACCTTTCGTTGCAAAGACTAAAATGAGTACGCGGTGGCCAACGAGTCTATAGTACTGTCCTTAAAAAAGTACAAGAATATATGAAAATGTGTTATGATTAGTTATGAACATCAAAAACAAGATAAATATTCCTTAATAAAAACGCGCGGCCTCAAACGAACCTAAAGCCTAATACATACTATAACCTACACAAAGTATATATGAAAATATGTGATAAGAACATCAAAAACAAGATAAATATTCATTAATAAAAATGATTTGTTTTTCATTATAATCCGAATGAGAGGCGAGGCTCAGATAATTACTGAAGGAGCTGGCACCGAGCCAGTTCTGAAAGTTGTAGTGGTGAAAATTTATCTGTGTGTATGTAGGTACCAAATGTACAGTCCGCGCGATATTAATGCGATGTTTTTAAAGTTCTGCGAACGACCTACTTAGTCCGTTAAACAACGTAGTTTATAAGGACGTTGGGAAAATTTATTAGACACACTTTCTTCCTGAAGATTGCGACGGTTTACGTAAGGTTTGAATAATTAATACAAGAATGTTTCCTTTTTTAAAGCAATGAATTGCGTAGTTTAAAAGTCTTCATCATCTTTGCGGTTACGGTTGCATTCTCAGCTGTGCTTTGATGCTTCGGAGCCCGGGGTGCGCTTTCCCGCTTTATTTTCTTTATATATAATACGCATATTAATGGTGACCCAAGAAAATTTGGCTGGTGGTTAAAAAGTCAGCCAGTAATGTATTTGTTATAAAATATAGTATCGTTGAGTTGGTATCCCATAACTAGTGATGTGCCGTTCCCGTATTTTTAGGGAATGTTACGGAATATTGGATATTGGATATATGTATTTGTATTATAACCATATCAAGTGATGCATTTACGTTAGTAAAAAATATTTTCTGTTATAAAAAATATGTCTGATAAATAAAATTACAACTTTCCCTGACATTTCCATTTTTTGGGAACATTCCAGGGAACGTTCTCGGAAATCTGGGGAACGGGAACGGCACATCACTACCCATAACACAAGTGTCGAACTTACTGTGGGGCTAGCTCAGTCTGTGTGATTTGTCCGTTTATATATTTTTTTCTTAATGTGTCTTTCATCTTTTTGCATTTCACCAAATCTTTGTCTTGGTCAAAGTTGATTGAGAGCAAAATCTTTCTATATTCAGTGAAACAATTTATACTGCTTTGATATGTGATACCTACTTCAAAGTAAAACAGGGAAAGTGACCTTTATCACTTTAGTGACCTTCACATCTTTAGTTCCTCTATATTTCCGAAAGACATTTCAAAGATATTGGTCTATTTTCTTTGTCCCTCCCTTTAAAAAATACAACAATATACGATTTATGTTTCCGACAGTACGCGTTAAGAGACGATGACCTCGAATGGACGTCTAGCCAAATGTTGGCATGCCGATGTGGTACGTCCCTACCGATGGATAAACAGCTCGACACCAAACGTACTCGTAATACTCGTAGGTGAACAGATAGGTATACAAACAATGTGAGTGGGGCAAAGTTTGTGTAGTGGATTTTTTACATGGATGATATTAGTGCCAAAAATCTTAAAACATCGGCCTGAAAAGCCGAAGATAAAAAGCCGACAAAACTATCTGAAAACAAGTTATTATTAAGAAATATTTTTAAGAACAAGCTTTTATCTAAAAAAAATAACTAAAAAGTTTAAAGTCTCAAGTCTCAAGACAAAATAATTGAGCCCAAACTCGGTGGGGTTGTCTTGTATTGTCACAGAGATGCCATGGCCATCTTTCGGCTTCATTATGAGATCAGGTCATTGGTACGATAATATTGCATTGTTACCCAACTTACATAATTAGGTACCTATATGAAGTTTCAACTGGGTCCAATAAATAGGAAGTGGGTCTAATTTAGCTTGCAAGATTTGATTACGGACACACAGACAACGGGACAGTTGAAACTAAATAAAGCTTGTAAAAAAAAAACACTTGATCAAGCCTAGGCCTACCCGCCGCTATACATATCGGCATTGTAAGGGTCGATTGACTTTTTGATTGGTCGTAGGTTTATGCATTTACAGTCGGTATGTAAATACATTAAGGCAGCTTGAAAAACATGACATCAAATGATCATAAAATCCATATTACACACACAACAAAACCACGCTAAAAGTGGCCTTTGAATCTTGTGGTCCTGGGCTCTGTCTGCTTAGAGACACAAGACCCAAAATGCTCTGTTTACCCCATTAGGGATAAAGAAGTGATAGTGCATAGCATAGCATAAACAAATCCCAATTTACAAATGTCAAAGTTTTAGCCGGAAAGATGTCTGATAGAATTCATATCTATTGATAGCATGTATAAATATAATCTTTTACAAAAGAAAAAGCTTTAAATCTAAGACGTGATATTACCAAAAATTTACACTCGAGGTATCTATTTCCGAGGAAGTATTATTTTCATAATATAGGTATACTTACTTAACTTATTTCTAAGAAAAAGATACCAATACAATGAAACAAACACTTTTCTTACAGGACTCGTATCAGCTATAAATAAAGAGACGTGACTAGCAGAAGATCGGTGGGATAAAAGAATACTCGTAATGGATTATCTGATGTTTACTGATTTCATCCCTAGAATTTCTTCGAAAAATTGGAATTTTATCTGTTCCTTTTGCGTTATCAATTCTCAAAGATTTTATTTGTTGTATAACAGATTATGTGAAGAATTTAAAATATTTTTTCCGAGATCTTTTATGCATTGCTTCCTTTATTTTATTATATCGAGCGTCCTTTTCCGTTCCAGCTGTTCGAATGTGGAATTCTTTGCCTATTAATATCCGTAAAGCCAAAACTTTGTGCAGTTTTAAAAACCAAGTAAAAGCTCACTATTTGTCCAAATTTTGCATTATGCTCATTTTTTTTTAATTATGTTTTTATTACTTTATACATACATATATATATATATATATATATATATATATACATACATATATATATATATATATATATTTATTTTATTATATCTATTATATATGTAGTATATTTGTTTATTAATTTCTATTTAATGCATTTATATATTTTTTCAGTAGGTTCTGTTTTATATCTACTATCAGTAAATCCGACATACTGCATCGCCTCTCTCATAATTCACTTCTCTCTCTACCCCAAGGTTGACTGGAAGAGATTGCTACTTAAGCGATAAGGCCGCCTTTGTATCATTTTTGTTTTTTTTCTCTGTATTGTTGTATGTCCTTTCTTCATGGTGCAAAAAAGAGTAATTGTATTGTGTTATATTGTAAATAAAAAAATCGGGAATGTTTAGTACATTTATACATATTTGTTCAAGGTTGATTGGGAACAAACTGACTGGGAAGTCAGTTAAGCTTTTAGCGTTAAGTCAGCCATATTTGCCCATATGCCTAGGGCAAGGACTTTGTGTTATAAAGTTGTTTTGGCTTAGAATATGTATGTGGAAATAGCATTCATTGATACCACCACAAAACCTGCCAAATCTCTAAACACTTGCGTGCAATCAACAAAATAAGATTTAAGATATTCAATTCTGCAAGTCACATATTTTATGAGAAGTTTCAATAAAATACAACCTTGTCGTCGATAAACTGTCAGTATTCAACTAGTAGCTGAAAAATTTCAATCCTAAAATTGCGTCATAGAATTTTTATTATCTGTGAAGATTTCAACAAAAGCGGCACTAAAATGTGAATTCATAGCCCACTGGCGACACCCACTTACTGGTATTTGGCATAGGAAACATAAATATACGAGTTATATCATAGGGTGTGTCAAATGATCACATAATTGTTGCTAGGTAGAACTGTAAAATTCTTTTCATTAGCTATTTCTTTGTTATTATATTTATTAGTATATGTATTGTGTAAGTAGGAATTTACTCTGATATATTTATATATAATATATACATATATGTAATAGTGTGTATGAAGTACTTAGTATTTTTGATGTAAGTATATAGGTATTTATAGCTTTTGCGCCGCACGATTTTCTCTGCTTATCCCTATGGTTGACTGGGAGAAAATGCTCTTAGCATTAAGTCCGCCATTTGTTAAAAGTATATTTTTAGTTTGGACAATAAAGTTTGATAAATAAATAAATAAAATTTTGTAAAACAAATTATTTAAATTGTTTTCTGTTTTTCAAATATTTGTGTAAAAGGGGCCTTAAAAGTGATTTGGGTTGAAACTTTTCAAGACAAATGAAATATATTTTACACTCTAAAGGCGTGATTAATATAATTAGGTCTGCCGTACGGTTTCTTTATTAGGTTTTCGGATTAGGGTTTCAGATTCGGAAACCTGTATGCTCTACATAAATATAAAATGTTCGAAAAGGCGCACACGTTCTTATTTATTCCCAACGGAAAGAAACCTTATGTTTAGTTTAAAATCGAAAACCGGACATTTGCGCTAGCCTCACGGAATTCAGAATCTGAGTTCCTAATCAGGAAACCGAATTCTGAAACCGTATGTGTGTGGCAGGCCTAATGTAGCGTATATATATGTATGTATGTATGTATGTAGGTATATGTATAGGAAGTATATATATTTATGGAACAATGTACATTGTGTATTTTATGTTGTATGTATTTACTACACTTTATTTTTTTTTTATTATGTAAAATCTCAACCCACATGATGATGGAACAGCTTGAAATGACTAATAAATAATTCTGCACTTTGTGTTAGTCTAATGCGCTTCTAAGGTCCGCAATACCCAACTCCGTTTCAACAAAAAACACCTTTACTATGCTGCCCTGCAACCTACTAAACAAGCTTTTTTTAAACAAGCTTTTATCTAAAACAATGAACTAAAAAGTTTAAAGAGCACTTTACTTACACTACCACTTTCAGACGAATCAATTGAGTCCAAACTCGGTGGGATAATATAATTAATTAATAATAATTGTATAAGGTTTATTTCTTGCCTTCGAAAATATGACCATGTTTCCGAACACCGTTCTGAGCTTAAATGGCTCCCCATCCGCCAACGCAGGAATCTTCATATTTTATGTCAACTTTATAATATACTTAATAATCCCCTTGTTCCTAAATACCTCAAATCAAGTTTTCAACTTTTATCTTCCACTCATGAAAGAATCCTGCGTTCTTCTTATACTTTGACCCTTTCTATTCCTTCTCACCGTACTGGTTTTCTTTCTAACTCTTTCGCCATTACGGCAATAAGACTCTGGAACGCGCTTTCTGAATCCATTCGAACTGCTCCTAGTCGCGCTAGCTTTAAGACACAGGTATTTAAACACTTTTTGGCCAAGTTATAAAAGTTGATTTAACCCCCGACGTTAAGAATTGCTGCATTTATCTATTTATTTATATGTATAGTATATGTAGCGTATATGTATGTATGTAGGTATATGTATAGGGTATATATATATATATATATATATATTTATGTAACAATGTACATTGTGTATTTTATGTATACTACACTTTATCTTGCAACCCACATTTAGACTTTCTGTATAACCCAAAGGTTGACTGGTAGACAATGCTTTTAGCGTTAAGTTCGCCTATTGTTCTGTACAATTTGTATTTGATGGACAATAAAGATTAAATAAATAAATAAATAATATTGTTTTATCACCGAGATGCCGTGGTCACCTTCCGGCTTCATCTTTAGGTCGTTGGTACCATAATATTGTATTGTCACCCAAAGTCAAAAGTCAAAGTCAAAATTTTTTATTCAATATATTTATATATCACTTATTGAAGGTCATTATTTTTAATGCAAAAGCTAACTATACCAACGATACTAACCAACTTTGTGAAGTTTGAACTCAATCGAATAATGGAAAATGGATCTAATTCAGCTTGCAAGATTTGATTAAAAACAACAGATACCTAAAACTAAATAAAGGCTTGTGAAAAATATTTCACTTTGTGATCCGAGATATTTTTTCTTTTTTTTGTTAGCTTTAAAAAGTTTCTTTCTTCTTCTTATTTAAGAGCTTAGTGGCTCTTGTGGTGGAGTATGCGCCAAACTTCTCGGTTCTCTGCCTTACTTTTTAGTGCTTGATACGACATGACCTCTGCTTTTTCTTTCAGTTGGTCTACATAGCTCTTTCTTGGTCGTCCTGGACCTCTTCTACCTTTTATCTTTCCTTCTAGTATGTTTTTAAATAAGGAGTCGTGTCGTATTAAGTGACCAATCATTTTCCCTCTCCTATTTTCTATTTCGCCCAGTTAAAAAGTTTATCAATCTAAATTTCAAATGGCCCAAGCAATAAATAATGACTTATGATCATAACATGAGTGTTAAATGCTTAAAGAAATCGCAAATGAGCGAACAACTAGGAAATTTATTTTATTGAAGCTGTCAGAGCGGAAAATAATGGCGGGAGGCCGGCAAAAACATGGGACTAAGGTGTCACCTCAAGGAGGATATTACTCAGGCCGGTATTTTTAGCTCATGCGCTTCGGTAAACTAAAAAATAAAAAAGACATGTAGTCTTCTCGATCTTTATGTTTGTATGCTATTTTTATAAATAGATTGTTTATCCTGAATGAATGGAATAATGATGATATAGTTGATGTTAGGAAGGTCCAAACCAGCATTTCATTTAAGGTGAAGGTATAGGCAAATGGCCTTGAAGTGGCGCCCTCATTTGAAATAAATTGTTAACTCGTAAATATGGAGATAATTTCCATATTGCTCTTCTTCATGCACTAGATAGCCCTTTAAATTATTTTATGAACTACCGTTGAAAGTATTTACATTAGTCCTTTAAAAGTAGTAGCTTTAAAACTTGCCTCCGCCAAAAGTGGCCACGGTAAGTTTTAAAGCTAGACGGATCACCAATAATAGTATCAACGGCAGTTCATAAAATAATTTAAAGGGCTATCTAGTGCATGACGAAGAGCAATATGGATATTACCACCATATTTACGAGTTAACAATTTATTTCACACTTCAAGGCCATTTGCCTATATCTTCACCTTAAGAAACAGCTGAAGGCACATTTTCTTCAAAAACTGTCAGATAGTTTTTAAAGTGTATGTAGGTATTGTTTAGGTATAGTATAATGCTTGATAGTGTGTATTATTTGTACGTAGTTCATTATTGTGATTATTACTTATATGACTATAAATCATATACCTACCATCCATGATACATACTATATTTCCTCCGTGACGTAATGGTAACATGCTAGTCCGCTAATTTGGAAGTTCAATCCCCAGCTAAAGCCAGATGGAAAATGTTTTTTTTTCAAATTGTCCTGGGTCTTGGGTATTTATCTATATGTGTATTTATCATAAAATATAGTATCGTTGGTATCGTTAAGGTGAAGGGATAAGCAAATGACCTTGAAATGTGAAATAAATTGTTAACTTGTAAATATGGTGATATATATGTACATATTTCCATATTGCTCATCGTCATGCACTAGATAGCCCTTTAAATTATTTTATGAACCACCGTTAAAAGTATTTACATTAGTCCGTCTAGCTTTAAAACTTGCCTCCGCCAAAAGTGGCCACGGCAAGTTTTAAAGCTAGACGGATCACCAGTAATAGTTTCAACGGCAGTTCATAAAATAATTTAAAAGGATATCTAGTGCATGACGAAGAGCAATATGGAAATTATCACCATATTTACGAGTTAACAATTTATTTCACACTTCAAGGCCATTTGCCTATGTCTTCACCTTAAGAAACAGCTGAAGGCACATTTTCTTCAAAAACTGTTAGATAGTTTTTAAAATATATGTAGGTATTGTTTAGGTATAGTATAATGCTTGATAGTGTGTATTATTTGTACGTCGTTCATTATTGTGATTATGTTATTTTAGCATTGTGTTATTACTTATATGACTATAAATCATATACCTACCATCCATGATACAGACTATATTTCCTCCGTGACGTAATGGTGACATGCTAGTCCGCTAATCTGGAAGTTTGATCCCCAGCTAAAGCCAGCTGGAAAATGGTTTTTTTCAAATTGTCCTGGGTCTTGGGTGTTTATCTATATGTGTATTTATCATAAAATATAGTATCGTTGGTATCGTTAAGTTTCACATAACACAAATTAAAAAAAAATACTTTTGGGCTAGCTCAATGTGATTTGTCCCTATACCTATATATTTATTTATTTATGTATGGCAAAGTTTGACGATTTTTACATACAAATGCATGATTGGCAGGTCAAATATAGTATCGAACAAATGCGTTTTATTATATTTTGCCATTTGTTCTTTAGGAAAAATGTGTATCATGGACTTTCTACAATATTTGCTCTGTATTATCCCAATCCCAACTAATCCCAACTATTATTATAAATGCGAAAGTGACTTTGTATATTTGTTTGTTTGTTGTTGGTTTGTTTGTTTGTCACGCTTTATCTACTGAACCAATCTTCTTGAAAATTCGAATATACATAGTTAAGAGTCCTGGGGGTACCCCCATAGGGTAGCTTTTATCCCGGAAAAATGTTATGTTCCCGTAGGAACTGGGATACGCGAGCGAAGCCGCGGGTAAAAGCTAGTATTCTATAATTTAGAGATAATTTCTGATTCTGACACTTCATTATGCACTCGCACCTCCCAAGTTGTAATTGCACCTCCCGCATGGATTTCTTAATGAACACACATTTTCTCTAAGAGGCATTTAATTCATTTAGAATTAAATGTCCCTTAGAGAAAATGTGTTTTTGATTACAAAAGTAGCAGATTTGCTTAGGATATTTCCATTTTGAAACTGTCTAAGGAGTTTAAAATTGTTTGTATCAAAGTATATCCACACCACGTCCACGTGCATAGTAGCTTAATATAATTACAAAATCATAATACATCTTGTTAGATATGAAAATGTGGTTTTCAGGGTTACAGTCCCTAAAAACCACATTTTCATATCCATGTAATAAATATGATGAAAGATTTTTTAATATTTTTTTATTTGTAATAAGCTAGTGTACACGTTCAATATATAATGAGTTGTAAATTTATTTTACGATTTACCACTTCTTTTTGTATGTTTATTACAAAAAATACATTAGTTATATTTTACGTAAACGCGTCGACAGACGAACAACACGCGAAATCCTCTGACCCGATTTCTTACATTCATTCAAGACTTTGCGGGAGGCAGATTATTTCGGTCTCGTCTCCACTACAGTCAATAGTCAATCAGTTTAGAAATCAAGAAGCAATTTTTGTTTGTTATTTCACTGGATTTTGTTATTTGGTCAACATTTTCAGATATATTGAAAATATGTATATAGAGATATATAATATAATGAAAAAGGAATGATGAGATTACCCCAAGTGATCTGCCGCTGGCAATATTCCAAATTTACGGCAATTTTCCCTTTTGAAATTTACGAGAATATTCCTAATATTTCCCTAAATACATATTTCTAATATTTCCGTAAACATTCCCCTAAATTTTCATTTTAGGAATATTGCCGGGAATGTTTATGGGAACATTCTCAAAGTCTCCAGGGGCGGCACATCACTTCATGCCGCCTCCGCCAGGTCCCGGCAGACGTAGACCTAGACCCAAGAAATGCTGGCTTGAAGTCGTCAAAATTATTTGCGTGCTAATGGTCTTAAATCTAAGGATGCTCAAGACCGTGCGAAGTGGAGAACAAAAAGCCGGAAAGCGGACCCCGGGTTTCACAGTATTACAGCTGAGGATGTGACTGGGAATACGCTGAGATGAGATAGACTCTTGTCATCAGGTAAGCCTTATGGTTGTTTACCTAATAAGTTGTACGAGAATAAAAAGTGTTATAAAGAAATTACCGCTACCATTTCAATATAGAACCCTAATACTCAAATTCTCACACACAATTTGAGTATTAGGGTTGTGTCATTGGTCAAAAATAATTTATTTTCTAGTGATAACAGAATGAAACGCCACAAAAATAATTCCCCTTGTTATTAATTGTACCTTGATACTTGATTGAAAGAAGTTATGATATTGATTAGTTTATTGCGACTGGAATTATTATTGTACTAAGTTTAAAAGATGGTGCAAATTGTATGAGAACGCGTCCGTAATTGACGGAATGTGCGGCACAATTTGCTGATTTGACAAATATGAACAAGTTTACTTGCTAGGCAAATTAAAAAAAAACCCCGACTGTCAAGAACGCCATCCAAGCTCCAGAATTTTTAATTGGCATTAAATTAATATGGCTATTAACAGCGCTATTTGACTCTAGAAACTATCTGTTTGAAATACCAAACCGTGAAGTCATCACGGTTTGGTATTTCAAATAGATAGTTTCTCAGATCAGATCCCATAGAAAATTTGAATTACTGAGATTGAGATGGCTACATTAGGCTACGGGTAGGGTACATCACCCTGATGACTGTACGCAACACTATCCGTGGCCATCGTAACCTTTACCAGCGCGCGATGATTGGCCACGCAGTGACTCAGTCGTTGGCAGGGGGCCAGGCTCTCGACCTACATACTGCCCGGTCTTCCTACTAGAAGAAGTCGAATCAGGTTATGATATTGTTCGGATGTATATGGCTATGTGGTGATCGTAAAAATTCCTGCGATGATAAATGTTAGCATTACCCTAGGCTTTTCCATACAAATGTAGTCTAACTTTTATTTTGCAAGGACATGTCAGATTTAGGCAGTATTTTTTAATTTCAAAGAAATTGCATATATGTAGGCATTTAACTAGTTTCACAGTCAAAATATATAAGAGTGTAGAGTGTAGAAGTTTTTCATAGGTACTGACATAGGATCAGACATGTTTTTTTATATTGTGTAGACATTGACTACATCGTAAATTGGTTAATCAGAGATTTAAAAGTTTTGTCTAAAATATCTAAAAAATGAGACTCATTTTTTAATAATCTTTAAAAATGTTTGATTTTGCGAGGGAGACAGCCAACCAAGTTTAAAATGCCTCTAAACATATTTTACAGTTTTAAGGTGAAGGTAAAAATATTGTTTATCAAATAGTAAAATAAAACTACATGATTAATACATGGTATGGCTAAGAACTATAAACTATTTTATATGAACCGCATGAGGGTTATTTTTAACTTAACAATTAATTAACTTGAATCATTCATCATTATAACTCAAACGTTTCATAGAGTGCGCACGCGCCGTCGTTCACCATGTAGGGCGGGCGGTGCGTGCCCGCCCTACATGCCGTTTGGCTCACGTTTCGTCAAAGAATATAAGTACAGAAGTGACTATTTAAAACTATATTTTGCTTGCGACTCCGTCTGCGGACGAGATAAGACATGATTATCAGTTGTTTTTTAAGTTCCACAGTTAGTTGTGAAGTCGCAAAATCTAGTACAACTTCTTTCTCGGCTATTAGGTCATGTTAAAATTTTTAATTCTTTAATCTTAAAATAATTGCCAAATACATGAATTTCTGATCAAAAATATTACTCAGAAGCCTTGGAGAACTTTGCTTTCAATGAACTAAAAACTAAAAACTACTTTTTTATATTTTTACATTATGTTCGGATTAATAAAAATAACTAACTTTCCTTTAAAAAGAGTGGTTTCATATTGTGACATTAGTGACTTTTATACAGCGGCTAAAATATATATCTCTATTTGAAGTTATCTCTTGTGTCATTCTTTGATAAATGACTTTTTAGGAAAACACTTCATATATTTACATAGGCGTACTTAAGGTGACTTTAACTTTATAATACAAACAATCGTCATAGAGCAACTGCTAGCTATTAATATAGGATTATGACAAAATATAGTGTTTTTTTATTTAGTTTATTGCATTTAGAATCTGATCGATTCGTACAATAAGTAAAAACAACTAAATGCTAAACACTGTCTGACATACTATGATTGCTTTATACCTATTTATCTCTTCTGTACTTACAGATCACTACTATGCGCGTTGTTTACACGGCAGCCGCGATGTTTTTTCTCAACGTAGTGACTTGGCGCGCGATGTACTTATGTCAGTTTAGTTATTTTTCTTTTTGCATGGTTACCGACAATTCAGGTCAACATTTTACTCCATTTTTCTTTTAAGTGCATGTTGAGATTTTCAATTACGATTTCAGTGTATGGTTTGATATTGTAGGTAACTATTTATTAAAATCTTAAAATTAAGGGGTCGATGTATAAGAAAGCCACTCTTAGTTTGTTTGTTTTTCGTGTGTGTAAGTGGCTATCTCTGGTGTCTGATTTTTCAAGCTTCCAAAAGGCATCTGACATAAACACAAAATTATCTTCTTTTTCGAAGTCTACAATTCGAACGATACAATTATAACGCATGCTACACAAATGACATGGCTCTACCAGCTATATGTTGTATAGCTTTTTAGTGGGTTTCTTACCGCGTAATCTTCTCAGCAGTGGACGTTCCGAAATGCTAGTAATTTGTAGCTTTTGCAACAAAAATAATGACCTTCAATAAGTGATTTATTTATCCTACATTTAATAAAAAAAATTGACATTGACTTTGAGTACAACTGAACCCACCTAAAAACAGTATGAAATAATTTTGTTACCAAATGGACATAGTAAAGTACCTACATATAAACTATTACTGAGTTGATGCAGACTGATATGACATTGTGCCTCACAATTTATTCGCTTTTTTGTAGGAATTCTACAGTAGGATCTAGGTTGAAAAAATACAGAGGCACACAGGAGTTCAGGTTTCATAGTACGTCACGCGTGCGTGGCGTCAGCTCCGGTTTGTTTACCGTTGAACACGCGCGGTAAATCGACTCTGCTTCCGCTGCACTGCTGGTTTATAAAGGCTGGTTGCACCAACTAGAGCAAAGCATAGACTATAAAATAGTAAAAGAATAAGTTTCAATCACAGAATGTCGACTACATTGACTAAAATTATAATCGAAGTTTTTTCTAATGTAAACTGTAAGAGCGACTAAATAGAGTTATACAAAACTACAGAAATTAGGTAACTCAATGCATAGAAAATGAGGGCCATCATTTGACCGATGTCATGTTCAAAACTATTTAATAAAAATAAAAAACCGGCCAAGTGCGAGTCGGACTCGCTCACCGAGGGTTCCGTACAAACCTGCAAGGTTTAGTATTTGGTATGAATTTCAATTTAATACCTCTACGCGTTTATGAGGAAATGGGTAGTAAGTTTAAAATTATTAAAAAAAAATATATTATGTGATGTAACTAAAAATTTATGGTTGTCGTAATTTTTCCTTTATCTATGCTATAAGACGTTGCTTCGTACCAAATTTCAAGATTCTGAGTTCACGGGAAGCACCCTGTAGGTTTTGACTCCCTTGCAAGTGTCGAAATTTTGCGGCATAAACGGCTGTATCTTTTGATTGCGTTGGCTTAGAAGTTTGATTTTTTCACAGCTTCAAGGGACAGTAGACCTGAGTAATTGATATAAATTTCAGCTTCATACCTCCACGCGTTCCTGAGAAAAAGGGTCGTGACAGACGGACGGACGGACGGACAGACGGACAACAAAGTGATCCTATAAGGGTTCCGTTTTTTCCTTTTGAGGTACGGAACCCTAAAAATATGATGTATTCTACAAAGCAAATTAAATTACAGTGATATCTCTACTACTTTTTCTTATTGACGATTCAATCAGCAAGTTTCCACGCCGAACCCTATATAAAGGCTTTTTTTATGGAAACTATTTTTTGAGCTGTTATTTAAATATTCGAGACGTTATTATGATCAGTTGGAAAACATGTTGAGCAGTTATTTTTAATTTAATGGCGGTTGATTAATTATTGCGACAGTAAAACATGAACAGTAATAAAAAATCAATTAGTCGGTTATTTTTAGGTTAGGTTAGGGAAAGCCTATAGGTTAGGTTAGGTTAGAACTGAGACCAACACACGTCACAGCTAGGTCGGTTTTACCCATTTTACTAGGTTAGGAACCACTCGTTAAATTTTTTTTACCGCTCATTTAATTTTTTCCTGCTCAATTATATATTCACTGATCCAGGTCATTATTTTTTATTACTGTTTTTGTTTACTTTACTGCTTAGTTTAACTGCTGAACTAGTTTTTAAACATGCCATTTTAACTTACCAAAACTGCTATTTACAACTGCCTCTTTAAATCAGTGCCTCTTTTTATTTCTTGATATTAATTGTTAAAATAAATTTAAAGAAAACTTAAGTTCATTACAAATACTAAATAAAACGTTTTTATTTATCAGTGAATGTGTACATAAAATGAAATCAAACTACAAACTAAAACTAACTTTGTCCTTAATCAATTTTAACGTCCACATTAAATAGTGCGTTGCAACTGGCCTTATTTCAGTGATTAACATAAGTTTACATTCTGGTACAAACAGAGGCCAGTGTGTTATTGCAATAGGCTCTCTGAAACGCTTTTAATGAAAACGTTTAGGTATTCAAGGTTTTCGAAGTCAAGGTATCCAAATAATAGGTATCTAAATAATCCACTGTTATTTTACATATAACAAGTGTATACAAGTAACGTCAATCGTATGTTCTCATCTCACAGAGAAAATGTGAAAGATTTCTTTCCAAATACTTGATTGCTTCTTGGTAAAGCATTTTCCGATTTTTCACACATCTATTAAGAAAAACAGATAAACCGTCAATACTTTGGTCAAATGGCCAGAAAAGCCTCCGATAACCTGGAGAAACACGGTGGCTGGTGGAATGGAAAGAAAAAGTTCTAAGGACCATAGCCCGATACGATGGTCTGACCAAATAATAGAACGCTTAAACACCAAGATCTCCAAGGCACTGAAACAGGCAAAAGATTGTACCAAATGGAGGGAAACAGACGAATTCAAGTAAACTTATAGATCTTCAGCTTCATTACGATGATATCCAAAGAAAGCAAACAATATAATTTAAAAAGTTATCACACACACCACATGGTGCTTTTGATGAATTTTATAATCCTTTAATAAAAATAATAAATGCTATAAAAATAGGTATAAACCTATCTTTGATCAGCATTTTGTCGGTATGGTGTGACTAATTAGGTACCATTAAATTAAAGAGTAAAGCTTCCTTTATCCAACCAACCGGAAAAAAAACCACAGTATCCATCAACTTCATACAAAAATGGACTGCGATTTCCAAGCAAATATTTTCATTTGCCGTCTAACCGTCTGTTGTTTCACTTGGCATGCGTCTGCGCAGTAACCTGATACGCGGGCGTGCTTTCCATATACGGTGGTAATGGCCGACCGCCGACCAATCACAGGCTTGAGATTTCCCGCCCAATGTTGTTGTGTGTTGGTGTCATTTTACTTTGATTTCTAGTTAAATTTATGAGGCTTATACGGGAAAGTTACCGGACGGTGCAATAACACTTTATAAGTGATCGGCTTATTTTGTATCTGTGGTCACATCTATGAAGTCATTAATAAAAACTCATTTAAACGTATTGGTTGTTTTACTCACATACTTATTAATGTTCGTGATATTGAACAGCTTGCCCAACAAGATATAGTTTGCTAAAACCCGACTACGGGAAAATTCATACTAAAAAATAAGTTTAAACTGGTGCTATGGGATACTAACTAATACTACTAATAATCAGGAAATATAAATAAGAAAAGCAGACCGTTTATTGAGTGGTTCAAATAAATGCCAACAAGTGTAATAAACCTTATCTATATACATATAGATAATAAAGATAATAGATAAGGACAAATAATACTGATTGAGCTAGCCCCAAAGTAAGTTGAAACTTGTACTATGGGATACTAATTCAACGATACTATATTTTATAATAAATACATAAACTTATAGATAAACAGCCAAGACCCAGGACAATTAGAAAAACGCCATTTTCCAACTTGCCCTGGCTGGGGATCGAACCCAGAACCTCCGGATTGGCGGACTAGCGTGTTGACCATTACACCACGGAGGTCGTCACATACGTTCATTTTTACTTCCTCTGTTTCAGCACACATTATCTCTCAGCAGTATTTGCTCATTTTCTCTTGGGCACCTATTTTACAGTCATTCTTATATGAAGTATACCTAAATTTTACGTACACTCACATTCACATGAAGTTTATTTGTCTTTTGCATTTGTAAGTTTTGTTTTAAAACATTAATTATTGAGCAAAATAAATAAAAATAGATAAACGGCCCTCTTGTGACATCGCGCGGGCTCCAGCACTCCTCCGCCCCTCTTAGGCGCAGCGGGGGGGCCCATGCCTATATATAAGGCGCGGCGGCCGGCGCTCGACCTCTTCGTTCTTCGGCAGCATCTGAAGCTAAGTAGTTCTTCTACCTAGAGGGGCTACTCAACTGATCTAGTGCCTATAACTCACGACCCTGACTACCTAATCTGTACCTAGTGTTCTTGTGAATCTTTGTAACTAATGTAATGTAATAGTTGTTCATTATACCTATCTCATTTGCCGATATCTGGTCTTTATTTTATCTCATCTATCTTCCTAGATCCTAAATCTAGGCTTTACTAACCGAAACGGTACACTCTTCACGAACGTCGGACAGTTCATTGGAGTATATTTCAAGGAAACGTAAAATTTTAATCAAACCGCACACAGGCTGAGTCTATTACTTTTCAAACTTGCTTTGATCTATAATATTGACACAATAATGACTTGAAAACTTTCGAGTAGCATGTATATAGAAAAATATTTAGGTCGCAAGCAGCAAGCAAACTTGTTATCGTTATTTAGGTATCGGAAAAGGACTATAGGGAGGACTTCAGAGTCTTCAGAGATGCTCGACTGCTCGCGCTGGCCGCGGTAAGTTCAGTCACTCCTCATTATGCGCTCATATGCAACGCCTTTTTTGTTCGGATGTCTTTTTCTTCTTCCAGTACCATCTTCAACGAAGGTTGGCAATCATAACTACGATCTGCACCTTTGAGACGGCTGCTCGGAATAGGGATCGCGTACTCTTGTTGAACCATTAGCGTAGATTTTTCAGCCACGATGTTCTTCTTCGTCCAGGCTTCCTTCTGCCTTGGGTCATCCCTTGTATGATAAGTTGAAGGAGTTCATATTTGTTATTACGCATTGTGTGGCCCAGGTATTCAAGTTTCCTAATCTTGATGCTTTTGAGGATCTCAAGTTATTTGCCCATTTTCTGCAAGACAGTGGTATTGTACAGGAAATTGTGTGGCTCAGATGCCAATAGACATTTTTTACGATTATTTTAACTAATCTAATTAGTTAATATTAAGCTTGTGCCTGTCTCACGTGCACGCTTTTCAAGTGCACGGAGTATTTTTAAAGTCAGTGTCTTGCTCCACCTGCCATCACTCCGTCGGGCCAGATGCCCTGCCCAGGTCTACTTTAAATTCATTACCATTGTACCAACATCTCTTACGTCGTTGGGAACGCGATCATGTAACCTGATGCTAGTCATTGAACTATTAACATTTCCCTGACCTCCACCCTCCTTGCATTCTCAAGGAAGGTTGGGGAGCTCAGGCAGGCGGCCGTTCATAAAACCAACTACTATGGAGCAAGAAAGTTCTCTAATTACGACCACGTTCCGACAAATGCTGCATATACTATCCACCGACCCCTTCATTCCTCCCAGTATCGTCTACCTAAAGAGTTTATCGTTTTCTATTAATTTAGTTTAGTGGCACATAGAATGAAGAACTGAAGGCTGATGGGGTAGAAAGGTTCTCGAATTGCGGCCATGAACCGGCAAAGTGCAGCGTAGGGTACCCACTTGCTAGGTCGTCGGACGACCATAGCAAAGTTGCAGGAAATCGTTGGCTGCAGGCCGCTTCTAATCGGCCTATGTAAGGCCGCGTCCACGGAAATACATAAATACAAGGCTATGGCAATTTTGCGGCGGCCCGCCTGGCGGCCCGCGTCGCACGACGCGCCGCGTGTCTTTGGACGCGGCCTAAGGCAGTGGAATACCTATATCTGATATGATGATGATTAGTTTATTCCATAGCTCATTCTTCACTTCGTTATTGCTTAAATCTAGCCTAAGAATAATCGTAATTTGTAAAAATGACTAACAGTCTATCTTTGACTTTAGTTCTTTGCGCGAATTCCACGTGTACCCACTTCTACACGTTCTATATATGTAGGCACTTTGTGTCTGTGTTTGTTCTGCTTTGTGAGCGTTCAATATAAATATGTAATAAAATCTAATTAGGGAAAAAACGCAATAACATAGCTTTCCTCAAAGTTGATAGGGAAGTTTAATAAAACAACAGGGTGGTCTAAGCCAGATAATGTAGCACTGGTTGCGTAGCTACGGGGGATGCACCCCGTTTCCCCCCGTTTGGGTAGGGTTACCACGACTGTCATTATCGTAATTGCATACACATTTGAAGATTAAAATAGGTAGATACCAAGATGTTTTCTTACAAAAGAACAATTTAAAAACTTAACTTTTGCTTAGATTTTTTTTTAATTATAGATTTGAGTGCGTTTGACCTCTATCTAGCCAGATGGGAAGCTAAGATGAGGTCTAAGGTGTTCACGCAGACTCAAAAATGCCTATTCACTCTTGTCTTAAAAATCCCTAAATCATACGTATGCGGAAACATGGGGGAATTCAGTAACTCATAAAATGCGATCTTTATTGGATCACATTTTATGAGCTACTATGTAAGTACATAATTTATATTATTTGGTAAATTTGCCCGATATTTTTTTCCACAAGATTTTTTTAGTTTCACCTGTCCCGTTATCTGTGGGTCCGTAATCAAATCTTGCAAGCTAAATTAGACCCACTTCCTATTATTCGATGGAATTGAAACTTTACATAGGTACTTATGTATGTCAGGTGACAATGCAATATTATTGTACTAATAACCGGAAAATGGCCTTGGCATCTCAGTGCTAAAACAATATACCTAACTCCACCGAGTTTTGGCTCAATTGTTTCGTCTTGAGGAGCATTTTAGTTCATTGTTTTAGACAAAAGTTAGTTCTAAAAATATTTTTTTTTAAATTATTGCTTGTTGTAATTTTAGTAGGCATTCTATTGAGAATATCATTATTTCGGAGCATCTCGGTTGACAATATTTTGTCATCTCCCAAATCATATTGTGACTTCACAATAATGCTATATCGAAATTTTTCCAACTTTTAAAGAATATCCAGCTGACTTCCTCCTAGTGTAATCGTGTTACTCTATATAATTATGTATTATTAAAAGAAACAATTATAATACTTACTAGAAGAAGTCTGAGAAGTCTTAGTCGCGTCGTCTATGCATAGACGATGCGACTAAGACTTCTCAGAATTAGGTTTATCCTGGTTATTGTTTTTCGTGGGTGTATGTGGCCAACTAGACACAAGTGTCTAAATTTTTAAGCAACCTTAAAGCTTGTGACAATGCTTAACTACTGCCATACAATGATAACAGCTGAAAACAAGCACTTAACGTGCCTTCGAAGCACGGAGCAGCGAGAGAAATTTTTATCTCACCCATTAAAATGCGGACTATGCCTAGATTCCGTTTGCGAAAGTGCTTATAATACGAACTCTTTTCGGGCCACCAAGCGATCGGTCATCCTCATCCGGCCATCAGCGAGGTGCACTGGTAAACAGAACAGAGACAACCCTATTCTATCCCCCTATCCCAGATCCCGGGAGCCGGGTAGACTGGGGTACACACTTGTTGATCGCCTTCTCCGGAATATGGTGCGAAAAGTTTTTTATGAGATATCGGTATACGCGAGATTTTGTATACATGTATCGGATTTCAGGTGAATTTTACTGTTACATTTGAATTCCAGTTGTTATTGATACATGGGGCGTTGTTGCTCTTGTAGTGTAGAAATGATTTCTCGGACAACCGTACGGAAACATGGTATAATAAAACAAGGTATTCTCTTCCCGCGCTGACCCAAGACGTCACGAATGTCAAGATAAATGTTACTGATTGTTCTTTTCAGTAAATTTAAGGCCCCGTCAGTTCAGAGTCAAGAATACTTTAAGTGTTTTTGAAAAATGACTGTAAATAAACCAGTACAGTTTATTTCTCAAAAAATTAACATAAAAATCTTAAGGCTTTTCTACAGACACCTACAATATCTAAAACACGATTGAGCATTTTCGGCTCGATAGAAAAAAATCACAAACATACCTCTAAATTTGTCTAAATTTACCTTTAAAAAAGATATTACCTACTACTTTATACAATTACCTTTTTATATGAAAACTATACTAAAAAATATATTATATAAATTACTAGTTAATTTCGCTACACAAAAAATTATAAGTATAAAAAAAAAAAACTGTGATATATTATTCGTCGAGAGCGAACAAAGACCCCCGGACCCGAGCTCGAAGATATTTCGCTGGTTTTTTTTTGTATAAGTAATATTTATAATTTTTTGTGTAGAAAAATTTACTAGTAATTTAGACAATATATTTTATAGTATAATTTTCATATAAAAAGTGATAATATAAAGTAGTAATATCTTTTTTAAAGGTAAATTTAGGCAAATTTAGAGGTATGTTTGTGGCCAACACTTGTGCCAGATTTTTCAAGCAGTAAAAAGCGCATACAAAGGCTTATTTTCTAAAAAAATATTTTAATATTTCTGTCTCTGTACATACATCATCATCAGGTCTTTTTTAGTCTCCACTGCAAGAGCACGACCCTCTCTATACTACTAGAGGATTAAGCCTACATTCTCCACGTTGGCCAGACTGGTTAGAGAGGTCTCATTGATGTTTATAAGCTTTGTTTAGCTTGTGTTTCCTAAGTCGCCTCCTACGATATCCACGGTAAGACTTGGAGTGCTCTTATTCTCCACACGGCTTACATACATACATTACAAAGGTATAACAATAAATAAACATATAAACGTTTGTCGAAGCACTTCATGTCTCGGAGCCCCCATGTATCTAATAGTTTGTACGTGAGGCGGACGTGCGTGAAATATTCAGTAATACAAGGTCGTCGCTGTTGACTTGAACTATTGATTGCTCGCACTGGGATGTACCGTAGCAAGGTTTGAAGGTGATTGCATAATAAACTAGTGGTTCTGTGAGAACAGTAGACCTCGTGAGCCCTTATAACCATGCAATAACTGACCCTTTTCCCTGGCTTAACAAAGCTTTTCTGCTTTAACATAATGCAAATACAAGTCCAAAAGGTAATTTGTCCAAATTTAAATCGAATTTCAGGTCCTTGAATTTTCTAAAAGGACCTAGGTATGTAGACTTTGAAGAAAAACAGGGGTATAAGTTTTAGCAATTACTCGCGTTTCCTTGATCCTAGAAGGCCGAATCTGATTTCTACGGGTTCGTCTTGTGAAGGCGGAGAGGATAAATAACAATAAAGTAAACTTTTAATTTCCTCTAGTAAAAAAAAAACCAAAATATTTAAATTAAGCAACGAATTTGTATGCCAAATCGGGTGAAAAATGCGAACTATAGGCGAGAACAGACTGACGGGCAAAAGCATTTTTTCATTCAAACTTGCACAATAGATTTAAGAATGGTACGTATTGTACAACGCAAGGTATTTAGGTATTGCTTCAATAAAATGGTATGCAACAGGCAACAAAGGTGCACCGTCTATATGGACCTTTATGTACACTTGAAAATTTACAAATATTACATTTCTAAAAGCAAACATAGTCTATATAGGTGGTACTTATTTCTAAAGAAATTTCTTCCAGCAGACCCGCGAGAGGGAATGGGAAGAAAGAGGTAATTGGCGTGTACAATAAAATAAATAAATAAATATATAGGGACAAATCACACAGATTGAGCTAGCCCCAAAAAAATAAAATAAAAAATAACATTTATTTCACACATTGTGAGCCCATAGGTACATTTAGAAAAATTTCAAAGAGCTTGGAATGTACAAACTATATGTATATACCAATTTAAATACACAAATAAACAAATAAACAAGATATCTAATTTTATATGAGTAAAAATATATGTAAATCTCTTGTACCAGTCCACTAGGTATATTACCGTTATGATACTGATACTGATACACTATCACGTCTTTATCCCTAACGGGGCAGACAGAGCCTAGGGCGGCAAGGCCCAGGCCACTTTTAGCGTGATGGTGGGCATGAAGGTGGAAAAAAGAAATCATAATAGTGATGGGTTGCTAACCGCATCGCCTATTGATATGATTCAGATTCTTGCCCATTCCCTCGACCGGCTTTTACGATTTGCGCGGGAAGAGAAGCAGCTGGTACATTCTATGGTTTTTCTTTTCTCCCAGACCAGCATGGAAGAAATTACCGTTATGCTGACGAGAAAGATGAGATGTTTAACGAGCGTTTTCGTTTCTCTCTACAATAATGATTCAAACGTATCTATTTGATGCACCTGGGCTGGTGACTCGTTGCTTACGTCAGTTAAAAAGATACCGTGTCGTAAGAACGTAGTAAGTACCTACTTAAAAAGTACGATGCAGAGGTCTGGAAAAAAAAACGTAGTCGTAATGAAAATAAATTAAAAAGAATTCCTTCATAATTTAGCGCATTTGATTTGCATTTTCCGACGCAATAAAAGATTTCTTCAGAAATGTTAACGACTTTGTTTACTTATTACTAGCTTTTATTTAGTTTCACCTGCCCCATTTATTTATTTATTTAATTTATTGCACTATAAAATTAACGTGCAATAAGTATAATCTGTCCCATTGTCTGTGTCCGTAATCAAATTCCATTATTTGATCCAATCGACCCATTTCCCATTATTCAATCGAGTTGAAACTTCACATACTTATGGAAGTTGGGTGACAATGCAATGTTATGGTACCAATGACCTGATCTCACGATGAAGCCGTGAAGGTGGCGACGGCATCTCTGTGATAAATAAAACAACATAACCCCACCGAGTTTGGGTTCAATTGTTTTCTCTTGAGGAGCACTTTAAACTTTTTAGATCATTGTTTTAGAAAAAAGCTTGTTTTTAAATTATTTTTACCCTACTGCGCCAAAATGAGTATATAAGGGTTATTTTTATAATTACTTGTTTTACCTGTCATCAGTTCAGTTCAGTTCTGTGCCCACCCAGCCAGCGTTTCGCAGCAAGAGCGTAGGAACTAAGTCCACCTGGGAGTGAACGTGACTGCACTTCCAGCAACGGTCGGATATGGGTTCGTTTTACTACCGCAGCCACGTCAGACCGCGTTAGACCTGTACCAGGCTCGAGAAACCAGGTGAGCACGTATATAGGATATGGAGTGTGGTGTGTGGGGAATTGGAGTCTGGGTAATGGTAAAGTAGAAGGAAATTAAAGTCTACCGTATACCAGCAACAAGTAAACATATAAAATACTACAGTATAAATTACTTGTTTTACCTGTCATTGTCATAATACCATAATTGATAATACCAAAGTCAGTAAGATGTGTCATTATGTTGTTGAGAAAGCACTTGATTGCGCGCGGGCGGACTATTTGTCGCCGTATCGGGTTTCTGAGCTACTGTCTGTTCCTTTTCAAGTATTATCCTGGGTGGTATTCGTATTTGATTTATAATATTTCTATAACTTCATTGTACTAGATTGTAATGCATCATAATTTTCTTCCGGGCTGGTCGGGGAGCAAATATTAAACAGTAACACATAATGTACCAGTATGGATTACAAAAGTCAATAAATATCACTTACTAGCAGCCGGGTCTTATACGTGTATCCATGTAAACTTTTCCGGAAAAATATTTTTCATGTTAAGGCCATACATGAATTTTTCGGGGTCCAGTACTGCCCCCATTTGAAATAAATAATTTCAAAGGAAACGGAGATATAATTAAAAATGTTGTCTTTGTGAAGCCCTAGATAACCCTTTAAACTATTTTATGAACTACTGTTTACAGTTTAAAGTGAGAACGTTAAGCTTTTCTACGCATTTTTGCGGAAAACGGCCACTTTTGGCATAAGTGTAAATCGCATAAAAATCGGCATAGTAGTTTCAGAGTTTTTCGATTATAAGCATACGCGCTGAGAAACTTCATTTTATAATAAGTTTAAGCATAGATGAGGGAGCCACTGGGCCCAGTTCTGGGCCTTAAATTAGCTTAGTTAAGTTAAGAGTCCACTTACCTTAGACTTCTCCATACAAACGTAGTCTAGCTTTTATTTCGAAACGACAAAGATTTCGGCGAAATTTTGTAATTTCAAAGAAATTGCATAATATGCACGTCCTTCCACGTTGTATATTATACAACGTGGAAGGGATACCCGTAATAAATCGAACCACGGGCTATACTAAATCACTGAAGTATAATGAAACTAAAATAACAGT
This sequence comes from Acrobasis repandana, assembly GCA_963576875.1. NCBI lineage: Eukaryota > Metazoa > Arthropoda > Insecta > Lepidoptera > Pyralidae > Acrobasis > Acrobasis repandana. Next base: position 19,701,943 of record OY756215.1, read on the forward strand.
CAATAAACCAAAAAAAATTAGATTCCCATACAAATCGTCCAGGCTAGGCGGCTGCACACTTTTGTATAGAAATGCCGATTTTTTTTTTGTTGTTTTTTGGCTGTCATTTTAATTTCATTATATTATAATGATCTAGTATAGACTGTGGTTTGATTTATTACGGGTATGTCCCTTCCACGTTGTATAAATAAAAGCTGGACTACGTTCTTATAGAAAAGTCTAGGGTAAGAGGGCTCTTAAGGTCTACATAATATTTTCGTAGCTACGAACAAGGATGTTTTATGTTTAGAATTATAAACCATATATGTATACCTGTATGAAACATTCTATCTACATGGTGTTAAGTAAATACTGTTTTAGCTGCGATTTTGTATTATTTCCTAACATGACAAGTTATTTGCGGTTTTTAAGACTTCATAATAATGTTTGTCGCATGAAGTCTCTTCATTCCTCAGTTATTGCTATTGCTTAACCATTTTTAGGGTTCCGTACCCGACAAGGAACCCTTATGGTTACATCATGTCTGTCTGACCGAAAGCTGTAATTTGGCATGGATATGTATATTAATTACATCAACAAATGGTAAAATAAAATCATGAAAAAAATATATTTTTGTGTCCGTAGCTTCCATACATTTTATTTCTCAACGCACCATTTTTCGATTTGGGGATCCGTTAGTGAAATATTTGGTTTTAAAGTGCAATTTATTGTTCGAGTTAAGTATCCCCCCCCCCCCACCCTCTTTGTAAACGGTTGTACATGGACACGTGAAAAAAATCACGGCAGTGCTATGGGTAAACAAAAATTAAAAACTATTAGAGCTAAGTAGGGTTTACAAATGAAAGTTATAGTCGACCGTCATGGCTTTTTTGCATTACCATACCACAGCGCGTAGTAGTCATTTTGTATAACGGCCACGACACGCAATTCGCTATTGTGGTCGTTCTGTGATTGCTATAACGCAGCGTTTTGATAAGACCCATGATACGAATTTCGCGTCGTCGTGGCCATTTTACATTAGCCACAAGTGCCACAACGCGTTGTGTCCTATTATTTTGCTCAATGAACGATTTCGGTCTTTGAGCGTAACAATATACCCTTTCTTATAATAAAAAAAAACAAACTCTGTTCAAAAACGGGGACGTTATTGCCGAAAATACAACAAAAATAAAACCGGCCAAGTGCGAGTTAAACTCGCGTGGAGAGGGTTCCGTACAATTGATTGAATTCTTATAGGTTTTCCTGTAATCTACAAGCAATGAACTATATTTTGTATTTTTTTTTTTCAAAATTTTAGATAGGTACATTAGTTTCGGAGATCAGGTGGGGAAAGGTCAATTTTCGTCTTCTTTCATGAATAAAATCAAAACTATTCGTTTTACAATAATAACAAAAATCTATTTGAGATCCTCATAACGAGCCCTTTCATTTGATATATGGACACAGTAAGGTTTGCAAAACTTTTTTTTTATTTCCTAATTTGTTCCCCGAAAATGACCCTTATTTTAAAAAATATTTATTTACTTTGCACATATGTGTTTGGGTCATAGGATTACAACGTTCTACCAAATTTCACCTGATTCGGTCCAGTAGATTCGGAGCAAATTGGCTGTGACAAACGGACGGACAGACAGACGCACGAGTGATCCTATAAGGGTTCCGTTTTTTAATTTTTTGTACGGAACCCTAAAAATATACCCGTATACATTCGAATTTAGAAACTCCTCCTATTTTGAAGTTGCTTAAACGGTAGTCTGAATACCAAACGCCCACTCATAAACACACTGTGCTAATTACAAGCCATTTGAAATACTAAAACAACAAAATAACCCGCAGAACACACAATGAACGTCCCACGCCACTTTCAAAGTATAAATCCGATAATGACAGATAATTTCCATACTGAATTAGAAAAGGAAGTATCTGCAAATTACCTTGTCATTTACATATCTAATTCTTTTTCTTTGTAGTAACTACCGACTGTTTGCCTTGAGTGAAAAATAAAAAGCATTCTTAATAAGTATGACGATTAACAAAATGATACTAATATTTCTACTAAATCTAGGGAACCTAATAATCCAAAAACTTTGGAATTCGTTGGCAATTTTTTTACGTCAATTATGTGTGTCGTTGAGTATCAGTGGTCTTTTCACACTGTCTTTTCGTAATGAATTTACGTTACATAAACCTGACTACGGGAAAATTCTTACTGAAAAGTATGAATTATGCAAACTCATCCGCCTTTGACTGTGGTATATATTTTTGAAATGTGTAATTTTTTTTTTTAATATGTATTTAAAGATAATATTTTATTAAGTATTTTAAATCGCTTAAATTTTTAAGATTACAATTATCGGAAATATATCTAAATTACATTTTAACTTTATCATCATTTTCCTCGCCTTCTCCCTATTTGGGGTCGGCTCTGAATGTCAACTCTCTCCATCGTTTTCTATCATTTATTATATCTGTACTAACCCCCCTGTCCATCATGTCCCGCTTAACACATTCCCCCCACGTCTTTTTAGGTCGTCCTCTATCTCTATGGCCATCCACCTTAAAGTAACCATTTTGTTAGCCAGATGTTCGGCATCCCGCCTCTTGATATGAACGTACCATGTCAAACGGTGGCTTTTTAACTTTTCTACAATTGGTGCCACCTTTAAACTCCCTCTTATTTATTCATTCCTGATCTTATCCATCTTCGTCACCCCACACATCCACCTAAGCATCCGCATTTCTGCTACATGTAACTTATGTTCTTCTTTCTTCTTCGTAGCCCAACATTCCCCTCCATACAGCAAAGCAGGTCCTTTTACTGTCTTATATATCTTTCCCATTAGTTTCAATGGGAGCCGCTTATCGCAAGTTGTTCCAGTAACTTGTTTCTACTTAAGCCATCCAGTATTAATCCTTTTGGTGACATCTCGATCCACGTCTCCGTCGCTCTGTAAGACTGATCCGAGGTACTTGAAATCCGTACAAACTGGCAGCGAGGTGTCACAGATCTTTACAGTAGTAGCGCTGGAAGTTCCCCAAAATCGCAGAACATATATTCCGTCTTCGATCGGCTGATTTTTAATCCGGCCTCTTCCAGCGCCTTTTGCCATTCGTTAAGTTTGATTTGGATTCTTTCCCCTTCCTCTTTAATGAGCACGACGTCGTCTGCGAACAACATGCACCAGGGGGCGTCATGTTAGGGCATCTATCACCAGCAGAAACAGGTATGGACTTAGCGCCAGAATCCTGGTGTAATCCAACACCTACCTCGAACCTGTCCATTATACCTGCTGTGGATCGAACTCGTGTACTCGCCCCCTGGTACATATCTTGGATCAACCGGATGTACTCAAGTGGAATCAGTTTTTGTTAAAGGCATCTCCATAACACTTCTCTAGGTATTCTATCATAGGCCTTCTCTAGGTCAATAAAAATCATATGGAGGTTCCTATGCACTGCTCTGTACTTCTCCATTAATTGTCGGGCAGCGAAGATTGCGTCTGTTGTTACTTTCCTGGGCATCAAGCCGAACTTTAACTTTATATAATGTGTTAATTAAGACCATTCATTAGATGACGACTTCAAAGAACTGGAGTGTTATAAACGTATATAAAAATGATGATAAAACCTATGCAAGTTTCCTTATAATAATTCTGCAACTTTTTTCAATCAATTCATAAATCTACCCATTTTACAGGCACGCAATATAAATTTGCGTGATTTCACACCGTTACCACGGCCCTTTAAATGTACATGAATACGTTGTATGTAAAAGAGAAATAAAATAGGAAATAAACCAGCCTAGGACCTTTACTTCATAAAATAACATGGCACTTGTCCGATAGTGTCGTTCTATTTCTTTGTCAGACTAAATTTTATCATTGTAATGTTGCTTGATACTGCAACGCGTACACGTAGCTTCGTACGTATCATCATCTTTCTTTTTCTTCTTCGTCTAAGCGCATTCCCGGTTGCATCCCTTCTACCCGTTTTTTCTTCTCCAAATATAACATGCATGTCAATGGTCACTTAAGGATGCCAAAGATCTTGCGAAATGGAGAAGAAATAGCCGGAACAGTTTAAATTATTTGGATATAGTTTTACGACTGGCCGCCTGCCTGACGTCAACCCTCTTTGGGAATGTATTTGTGCGAAAACCACCCGCCGCCCGACGTTTACCCTCCTTGGGAATGCAAATGTAGCACTAGATGTTTGTGCTTAGTCCTTTAGTAGCCTCTTACGACATCCACAGGAAGAGATGGAGTGGTCCTTTTCTAACCCGGAACCACATGGGTAACGTACAAGTATCATCATCATCCGAGCGTATTCCCAGTTGCATCCTCAGCAGTAACGCTTCAGATACCCGGGCCCGCTACCTAACCTAGGTGATTGGACGAGGTTACTTGTTTTTACACAGAGCTACTGCCGTTTGACCTCCGTAATCCTAAGGGCAGACCAGAACCAACCCTAGGATAGGTTTAAAGAAACGCTAGATGGCGCTCGGGACTTTACGTGCCTACCGAAACACGGAATCATCTATCTTTTCAGATAATCAGGTGATTCAAGCCTAAAATATCCTAACCAGACTGGAAACAACTTTTCACAAAACATGCTTCCCAGTGGGATTTGAACCCACGACCCAGATCACAAGGCAATTGTAGGATGTGAGGTTTGTCGAAAGAGGAGTACGAATGTACAGCTGGCACGTAAGAAAGGAAGTAAGAAGTACTTTGAATGTAGAATTTATTAGGTATTAGGGGAAATACAAGACGTGTACAACGTCATCGACATAAAGAAGTTTTATTATTTTAATATAAGTGGTATGTTCATAATACAATGCGGGTATGATTGTATCGAGTCAGTCGTGCAATAAACACGTTAACCTACGCACGTCTATTATTTACTAGTGGCGAACGGGGAGTCAAGATACGAATCATACGCGAAAAAGTGAGAATTGGTACAAGTGAAAATGGGAGTAGGGAAAGTACAGGAGTTTGACGTTAAAACGGGGAACTGGAATAGTTACAGTGAAAGACTGGACAGTAGCGGCGTTAGGGTAGGGCACGGTTGGGCGACCGCCCAGGGCGCCAGATACAAAGGGGCGACAGGGGGCGCTTTTGGGCAAGGGGGGGGGGGGGGGGGGTTACAGGTAATAATAAATATATAAATAGCGGCTGGTTAAGGGCGGCAATGCACCCCTCCCTCCCTCCGTTTACAATGAGGCGGCAAATTTGAAGAATCCTATAACTGGTCCCCCCCCCGTCGGCAGAAATAAATCTATAAGATTGAAGCCTAAGTTAGAGTCTGAATTGCAGTTGGGGGGGGGGGGGGGCAGGAAAATCTCGCCCGGGGCGCTGATAGAGCTAAAACCGGCACTGAGACTGGATATGTATTTTCTCGCAAATTACGTGAAGGACAGTGCAAAGTTACCTACATTAATAGCATAAGTACAAATCCTTCCGTAGTTTCTCTCAGCCCCAATTCCCCATCTTTGTATAGTAACCCTGTAATAAAACGACGCAATCCCATCGGGTTTGGAATAGCCCAAACTCGATAAGGACCTTTGTTTTCATAACTTCTTAGGCCTTACAATAAAAGCTTTAAAAACAAAAATCCTACTTCAATACCAGTGAAGTCATCACAGAAAAGCTAAATACGCAACAATTGTATACTTAGACGATATATTTTTTAATTATTTCCGTTTATAAACCAAACTACTTAATCAATTTTGATTAAATTTCTATGAGACCACCTGGAAAGTATAACCTATCAAGCAAAAAAGAATTTTCTAAATCAGTCAAGGCGTCTTCGAGAAATCGGGGAACATACATAAAAAAAAAACATAAAAGATTTCGACGAACTGATAACCTCCGCCTTTTTTTGAAATCGGTTAAAAAGAGTACTTAACAAAAGACTTATTTATTAAACACCAGACTAAAGAAAGATTTTTTTTTCTATTTTTTAATTTTTTTTCATTATTAACATCTATATTCAAACATGATCAATTGATCACCCACAATATTGCTTACTGTAACTTGCCTACAGACATACCCTCACTGAAGTACAGATAACGCATTTTAATCTCTTTGTCCTTCCATAATACAGCCATACAGGGCTCCATTCATTCCAATACCCATAAAAGTTAATGCTTTTCCAATCGCCACTCGTGGTAAGTGATCTTATCGGCGGCAGCGCCTGCTACCTGACCCTCATGGCACTAATCACAAGTGGAGACTAAGGATTGCGGCTTTCTGTGTTCGTTGAACATTATGTAGTACTTGAGTAGTAATCTTACGACTTAGAATCGAAGAAGCCGGAGTAAGTTTTTTACTTCCATTCTATGCCGGTTACATTTATTGCATTTTTCATGCTAGTCTGGGAGAAAAGAAAAAAACAGTGGCACTCAGGGAGTGGCGACAGAAGTGAAAACTTGAACAAGGTGGTGTCGGTAACAGTGTAGCGAGTTCAATGGTTTTTCCCATCTCAAAAAATGCCCAACGCGCCTAAAGCAGTTTTCCCTTCAAAAACTTAGAATATACCAGCTGCTTCTCTTCCTGCGCAGATCGTAAAAACGGATTGAGTTAATAGGTGAATATGCGAATCATGTTAATAGGCAATGCGGATAGCAAGCCATCACCTTTTTGATTCCTTTTCCACCTTTTCACCTACCAGCACGCTTTGCAGACTTTCCATTTTACCAACCACTAAAATATTCCCGGATTATATTATAATATATTCAGATCCGTGCAACTGGTTTAAATATGTGTTTGTTAGAATTGGGTCTTAGTTTTAAACTAATGAACAATCAAGATGAAGAAATCACTTTTTAAAAAGTAGAAAGAAGTAGAATCTACGATTGTTTCAAAAAAATTTAGATGACCATTTTTTTGGCGGATTAAGAAGAGAATGACCTTTTTTTTGCTCTACCTCTTTTTCGTTTTCGTTTTAACTGGGAAATGAAACGGGCCTTGCAAAGCTGGTGTCGCTGACTTTCGTTCCGGTTGCATCAGTCATTGGAAAATCAAACACCATTGTTGGGCATATACTCCCACGAAAAAAAACTATTAAAAAGCGTTTGACATGTTCTGCTCTGAGGAAATTGTGATTATTTCTCAATAACTCGGGTGTATTTAATACACTTGCATAGTTTATTTTCTAAATTGGTGTGCAGGCTGTCGGTGCGCCACTCAGGCCGCGTCTTTGTAAAAGCCGATGCCGCCTTTGAAGCGCGCCGACGGCATGCCATCAACGAATAGTCTATATAAAATGAAGGCTAACAGTTTCCTTATAATGTTTTTCAAACAAACAATATGAATTGTTTGAAAAATCCTGATATAAAATATACCTAATAAAATGATGCTAAATTAGTGGTATGATCCTCTGCCATGATTTTTCACTGACAATACTTTAAATTAAATAAATAAAAGTGGCTCTCCTGGTGTCCAAAGGCTTCACTTACTATCAGGTGAACCACGGAGCAAACAACTAGGTACATATTATGTATTCTGTATCTGTAAGGTGGGCTGTATAATATAACGTAGGTATACGTATAGATGTATAAATAAACCGTAGTTGATTAGTTGTTCACTCTGCGAAGCGCACCACCCGGTTTCACGGGTCATCGCGGCTTGTGCCTCCTCACAGCTTCACTGCGCCTAGTACTCGTCCTGCTAGAAAATTATGAGAAATAACGCATTATTATTGTTAAAACAATAAGTAACTGAGAAATTAGTTAGATTGTTCACCGAGCAGAAAGTAAGTTATTATTGCACCGAGTGCTTATTTGGAGCCTGAGCGCCAGCGATGGCTCTAAAATGTACGAGTGCAATATAAATTACTTGATGCGAGGTCAACTACTGGAAGAAAAGTAGGAGAAAAATAAAACTGAAGAGAAAATAGGTAAGCAACTGCACGCTCATATTTTTCAGTGGCTGTTTAACATTCCGCCTATTTTTTTTTTCTTCATGGCCAGTATTTTTTTAAACCAAGCAATACACACATCACTTCACACGCAAACTGTATAACTCCGTCAGGCCAACTGAACGCATTGTAAATGTAGGCCAGTTTTATGACAAGTGCCACCAACGGTCGCGCAATTTAAAAATAAAAAACTAAGTGCAGTAAAGGATTTCCATATATTTTTTCTGCTCTAGAGCAACAAAGTTCCGCTTTGTGCTGGATATGTAGTGCAGTGACATAAGATAGAATTGCAGCGTAGTTGGAAGAAAAATTCTTTACAATAACAAACATGTCTAGTATTTAGTAAATAGATTTGAAGAAAGAGACCGGTACGGTATCCTTTCGATAAGTTCGCTAATAAATATCTACCTGATAAATGATTCAGACGCCATTCAATTGCCAGCATATTTTAGTGAGAACGGCCCACTGAATATTATCATGTGTATAATACTCGTCGATTTGTTTGTAACTTATACATACCTATGTCTAAATACTGGTAACTTATTTTCTTCTACCAAGCTCTGCGTGAAACACGTTGACTGCTAAATAACACAGGGTGTGTTTTAGTTTTCGCAAAACACACACGGCATGTTTTAGCAGTCAACGTGAGTGTTATTACAAGCTTGTCCTAGTTGATTGTCTTTGGGTCAAATCTTGCAAGTTAAATTTAAGTTACTTCCCAGTTCTCGATTGAGATAAAATTTTGTATAATAATGTGAATCAGATGCAATATAATTACAACAAGAAGCTGATCTGATGATGGAGCCGGAAGGTGGTTATAGGAACCCTGTAACGACGCAACCCCATCGAGTTTGGGCTTATTAAATTTGTCTTGATGTACTTAAGCCTCACAATGAACCTGTACGATTTTTTTTTTGAAAAAAATATTTTTATTGACGAAGCGCGCGAGGTCTCTAAGTCGAGTTGGGGCGAAAAAACATTGTTTGTATTTATGTTTGTACCGCGATAGCTGCCGAACTGATGGTCCGATTTGATGAATTTTCAAGTTCGTTGGGCATTAAAATAGATTCAGTAGTTTTTGAAATATTATTAAAAATGTCCGCGATTATGTAGCAAAGGAAACTATAGCGCGTAAAACGCGAATAATAATCACGACATGAGGTCCAAATTTGCGGCGAACTACTAGTTAAATAGCTTCGATCAAAACAGAGTAGACAGACTTGCCCACTCGTAGAAAAATCTTTTTTAATTAAATTAATTTTTGTCTTTTATGGTTCCCGCTAAATATTTATTTAGTAATACGATCTACGAATGATAACATTATTAATTATTCCACGAATAAGGTAGCGTTAGATGTAGGAAATCACTGGAAATCCATGACCTATAAACTTTATGAAGCGATCTCTACTACGCAAAAAGGAAGCGGATGCTAGCAGTAATTACTTGAAGTTTTCTGTTACAATCTAATATTATTATTAGATGGTATATAATATTTTTTTATTGTTGTAAATAATTCTTTTTTACATAATAAACACAATACATTATTTTTTTTTATTATTTATTTATTTATTAGCACACTTAACAGATTACAAACACAAAAAGAATTATTAATAATCTGTAAATATAAGAATTAAAAGGGGTGTACTTTCTTATACAGACAAAAGTTTAACAGATTTTTTAAGAGAAGAGAAGTTTAGAAGATTATCATGTCATAGAATAATCAATATGCAGGTTACTCAGTATAAAGAATTTTTAATAATAGATTTTCGTTGCACAGAAAATCAATAATTAGAATGTTTGTAATGAATAATTTGAAATCATAGAATTTTATTACAAATAACATTTACTTTTGCGATGTTTCTAATATCAGAATATCAAATTAAATATTATTATTTTTAATAAGTTTAGTTAATATAATATATTTATAACCTATAAGTTGACCCTATTCTAGTAAAATGGATAAAACTTTCCCAGCACTTTGGTCGCAGTTCTAACCTAACCTAACCTATAAGTTTGCCCTATTCTAGTAAAATGGATAAAACTTTCCCAGCAGGTTGGTCGCAGTTCTAACCTAATCTAACCTATAAGTTTGCCCTAACCTATATTGTGGTAGCGATTTATAATGTATTTTAACTTATTATATGGTATTTAATTTGATTGAACAATGTCACTTAATATTTCCTTAAATAATAATTTTCAGTAAAATAAAATTCCATGAAAGATTATACCGAACAAACAATATTCTTTAAAGAAATATTCTACTGTTTGATTAGTTTGTTTAATGAAAATATGAGATTCTAAAATTTATTGAACTGTGCTTCTATAAATTGTGTTTCATTCAAGTAAATAGTCTTTCAAACAATAATATTTGAAATAAAAATATAAGAATTAAATATTCTATGAAAAATTTTCTGTGAATCGAAATTTTATGAAATTTCAGTCTGTGAAACAAGGGGCACCCGAATTAAAAGTGATAGATAATTGTAACAAAACAGATTAAACAAAACATAAAGCGAAGAGTTACAAAACTGCTTATGGAGTGTTCATTTAGTACTAAGGTACTAATATCCGGGATATCTAAGTACTGTGTTATCAATGTTTACCTTTAAATTTCCACATCTGCGAAAAAAAATTGTACAGGGTCTAACATAATATACTGAAACTATTTCAAGGGTGGGTTCAGTCCATGATACTGAACAACTTTTCCCAAGGAACATATACTGAAATATGAAAAATAATTTTTGACCTATACAAGTTGACCGATCAGCTGATCCGAGTTTGTAGGGAAAGCCAAAAATTATTTTTCATATTTCGACATATGTTCCTTGGGGAAAGTTGTTAAGTATCACGGACTGAATCCACCCTTAAAATAGTTTCAGTATATTTTGTTAGACGTTATATTTCTCTCATGGCGGCGCGGAGGTTATTCGTTAGAAGTCTTGCAGGAGACGTCACAGGCAACAAGCGCAGACAGAAAGTCCGTCAGAAAAACGGAGATAAAGCCATTCATAGGGCGTTTCCGTCATAGAAAATAAAAAAAAAATGGTAATTTTATACTATTAAGTATTTGTATAATAAAATTAGTGTATTTTTTTTTAATTACATTTTTGTATTTATTTTATGAAATCAATCTTTTACTTCTATGTCCCGAATTATATAAAGGTTGTAATAATATATACCTGCCTTTCATTTTTAGGGTTCCGTACCCAAAGGGTACAAACGGGACCCTATTACTGAGACTCCGCTGTCTGTCCGTCTGTCTGTCTGTCCGTCTGTCACAGGGCTCTATCTCTTGAACCGTAATAGCTAGACACTTTAAATTTTCACCGATTATGTATTACTGTGGCCGCTCTAACAACAAATACTGAAAATAAAAAAAAATAAAAAAATTAAAGGGGTCGCCATACAAAAAACGTGTTTTTTTAGCGTTTTTAACTAGATACTAGAAATTTTCACAGATTATATATTACTATGGCCGCTATAACAACAAATACTAAAAAATTAAAAAGTTAAACATTAAAGGGGTCGACATACAAAAAACGTGTTTTTTTAGCGTTTTAAAACATTGTACGGAGATGCGGAACCCTTCATGTACGAGTCCGACTCACACTTGCCCGTTTATTAAACTACCTGATAATACCTTCAAAATAGCATCAAGTCATTCAATAATAAATAATTAACTAGAACAAATATGGCTTACCGTTTCCTTTTAAGGTCACTGAAGCTCGTCAAATCACGGAAATTCTGGCGAGGAAAATATTTTAACTTCCATTAGAAAATGGAGGTCAATCTGACACTTATCTCAGAACAGCTGAAAGCAGTCGTTGTGGAAGCTCCTACTTTAGCTTTAATTATTTCGTTTACTCTCCACGTAGGATGCTAAAAGCGCAATAAGTTCTACATTGCTAACCAAAGGCCAACTTAGCATCACAACTGACGAGTTACTTTTTCTGTTCAAAGGTAATGAATTTATAATCATCAACAGGTCTTTTTTAGCCTCCACTGCAGGAGCACAACCCTTTCTGCTACCAGAACCATATATAAGCCAGATCAGTCAGCGGATTTGGCCTACACTGTCCACGCTGGCCAGACGAGTTGGAGAGGTCTCATTGATGTTTATAAGCTTTGTTTAGCAAGTGTTTCCTAAGTCACCTTCTACGACATCCACTGGGAGACTTGGAGTGGTCCTTTTCTACTCTACTGGGAACCACACGGCAGAAAAAACAAAAAAAAAATTATTATTCAAGTATATTTTTATTTACAACATAATAAATAATTATAACTATGTAGGCATATAACAATAAAATTTTACTAAATGCTAAACATTAATAACTAATATATTATACTAAACTAAAACTAAACTAAATATAATAAGTATAAAAGTCATTAAATTATATTATATAATATTACAGACGAAAAGGAATATAAGAGCTAAAACCCCCGGACTTTAAAGGCAAGTTTACAATTTAGGTACTTCAAAGCTAGATCAACCTCTGTAATTTGTTCCTCATTATCCATCAGGTTTTATCAAATAAATAATCTAAAACAAATCAGAAGCGCTGAAAGTACCTTTAGATCCTACCTCTGTAATTTGTTCCTCATTATCCATCAGGTTTTATCAAATAAATAATCTAAAACAAATCAGAAGCGCTGAAAGAACCTTTAGATCCTACGATCACAGGCAAAAGTGCATTAATTCATTAAATGACAGTACATCACGTTCAAAGAAATTCACCGGTCGGTAAATTGATTGATACCTGGTGTGCGGAGGCGGCGTGGGTGGGTTGTCATGACGACGCCTACGCGGTAACTCCCCGCACCTCCCCCCGGACCTCCCCGCACCCCTGCAGGGCCCATCATTGACCCGGGAGACCTTGACCTCCCAGCTGATCTGCGCGTGTTTCTTGGTGCTGCTGCTTAATTTATTCCTTTATTTTGACCTTAACTGGCGCTTTTCCGGCCTGTGACTTTTGGCGTCGCAAGAAATTGTTGCGAAATTTTTATGCGTGGGTTTTTGGAATTTTCCTGGATTTTTCTTGTAAAGATTAAGTTGGAAGTATTACAAGTAAATCTTGTACTTATTTATTTTCAAGGTATAGTTTTCGTTATTTCTCGTGCATTGCTGTCTTACTTACTGCTTGCTTAATCGACCCCAAAGCGTCTGACATAGGCGGGACCAACTTTTAAAGTGTCTTGCGAATTACGCAACAACTACTAATGCTACAAGACTCTTATTTTACAATTCCTACCATGATGAAGTGTATGGGAGACCTAATTTTGTTTCGCAACTTTAGGGCTGGTTCAATAATAAAAGGAAATTTTGGGCTAAAATGCTTATTCCCTTATTTACAAATTGAAATGTTTATTCAGTAATCAGTTAGGCACTCTATACGCCAAAAAGTGTTGTATACATTACGTGAAAAATTAATTAAATTATTTAAAAGAAAACCTGCCGATATTAGCGTTAAGAAACGCCGAAAGAAACTCATTTACACAGTACTGGTCGCCTAGATGGACTTTGACATATGTCTAAAATAGCTAAGAAATACGAATTAGTTAAAAAGCGAACCCGAGCTGACCAGTGCCTCCTAGCAGCACTCGTTCACAAGCTGACGCACGGGTCAGCCATCAAGTTACAAGGTCTTATGGGAACCTCTTTATATATTAGAACTCTTTATCTAAGTTCCCATAAGATTTAGATACACTAAAAAATCTTTATTTCTAACGAAGTAGATAGAATTTTATCTAGCGTGTGGTGAGCATGATGGTGAGGTGGAAAAAGGGAATTGAAATTGTCGTGTTTCATGTTCTGTAGTTCAGTGTGATTTGTCCCTATATATTTATTTGTTTATTAAAGTACTGAAGACTTTACTTTAATGATCATCATTAAAGTACTGAAGAACATGATTCGGATTCCTGCGCAAATTCTCTCGATTGGCTATTATGAGCGCGTAACGAGAAGTAGCTGGCACTTTCTATTTTTTTCTCCCAGATCAGTATAAAAGAAAAAAAAGTTAAAGCAAGAAGGAAGTAAAGTAGGAAGTTTGTTTTTCCTGACAGAGCAATGGCCTTTCTCGTATTTATACAAACACACTTACAAGTTAATATGCTCGGAAAATGTCGAGAGGTCAAATACCTAATTCCAAACTTGTGTAGTGTATCGGTCCGTGTTTTAATTACCTATCAGCAGCGTTTAACATAGTTTCTACATTATGTGTGTACATTGAACACACATGCTTGTGGTTTTTAGCCTAGAATAAGCCCACTCCATCCGTTTCGTAGTCCCCTGATTTCTCCTTTAAAACTTAAGCTACATGAATATTTCCGGGGTCAGTGCTGCCCCATTTGAAATAAATGATTGAAAAGGAAACGGAGATATCATTTAAAAATTTGTCTCTAGTAAGCCCTAGATAATCCTTCAAACTATTTTATGAACTACTGTATACTGTTTAAAGTGAGAACGTGAAGCTTTTCTTCACGCATTTGTGAAAAGCGGTTACTTTTAGCAAAAGTGCGAAGAAAAGCTTCAAGTTTCTAGCTAGATGTTTGAAAAGAATGGAAAATCTTACAAATTTTTCAGGTTTATAAAGGTTCTTATCTCTTTTAGTAATTTAATTATAAAAAAGAAAACATAGGGACATGCATAAATGCGAAGATTTTTTTATTCGCTCTACTGGCACTTTTCGGCGAGGAATTAGGGTACTACCACAGAATACAGTAAGAGTAAACAGAAAGGAATCTCCTAAGGTACGCGCAATATGCGTCCCCGTTCCCCGCACCCGCACCTCTCCCCGGTTCTTGACGGCCAACGTGAGACATCGAGGCGAAAACGGGGGAGACGTGCGGGGACGGGGAACGGGGACGCATATTGCGCGTACCTTAGGAGATTCCGGCCTGTGGTACTACAGGCCGGAACTACAGGTACACAGGTACTACAGGTACGGAAATACGGCCCATCGATTTTCTCTTAAAACTACTGCGACACAAGCATACGGCATACCAATCTACGGATCAGTGATATAAGAGCGCGCACAGCTCGGCTATCAAATTCTTCAAAAAGTAATATAAGCAACTGAAATATTCGTAATACTCGTAAAGTGCCTCTCCTCAGGGTCCACTATATTCTCTAAGCCGTTCTTTTAAATTTATTTATTTATAAAACTTTATTGTTCCAAAGTAAAAATATACTTTTAACAAACTTTAAATGTGGGTATCTTAAAAGTTACGTAAGAAAATATGGTTTACTCTATTCTCTTCTATCTCTTGCCAATTATTGGCATCAGAGTCCTTTTTCATAGCCTTGGTCTATAGTCTTTTCGTTCAATTGGATGGAATAGAATGCTGTCGGTGCACTTCAAACGCAACATCGGCTTTTACAAAGACACGGCCTTTGTGGCGCGCCGACGGCATGCACACCAATTTAGCAAATAAACTATACCTTTTATGTGATTAATTGATTAAGCTTTGGAAAGCTCGTTAACAGCGTGCCTTTTAAAGCACGTAGTAAGGTATCTTTATGCTCATCTTCACATCGGTACTGGTCACCAATCTAACTAAAACACTATGAGTAGACATTATTATTCCTTCCACCCGCTGGCCTTTTAGAACTCAAAAGACCACTTTATCTCTATCTTTTTATATTAATGTGACTCTGTCTTCTCATCATTATCATATCAGCCGAGAGAAGTCCACAGCTGGACATCCTCCCAGAAGGATTTCCAAAATTACCAATCGGAAGCGGCCTGCATCCAGCGTTTTCTTGCAACCTTGCACAGGTCGTCCGACCACCTAGCAGGTGGGTGTCCTACGCTGCGCTTGCCGGTGCGTGGCCGCCATTTGAGAACCTTTCTACCCCATCAGCCATCGGTTCTTCGCGCCATGTGACTCTGTATTCTGTTAGTAGGTAACTACCAATAAATAAAGTTACAAAAATAAATTTAAAATAAAATTTTCATCATCTCTAAACTTAAATTTTTGGCTACCATCAAGTAAAGTACCCCGGGTGCCCCTTGTTTCACAGACTGAAATTTCAAAGAATTTCGATTCACAGAAAATTTTTCATAGAATATTTAATTCTTATATTTTTATTTAAAATATTATTGTTTCAAAGACTGTTTACTTGAATGAAACACAATTTATAGAAACACAGTTCAATGAATTTTAGAATCTCATATTTTCATTTAACAAACTAATCAAACAGTAGAATATTTCTTTAAAGAATATTGTTTGTTCGGTATAATCTTTCATGGAATTTTATTTTACTGAAAATTATTATTTAAGGAAGTATTAAGTGAAAACATTGTTTAATCAAATTAAATACCATATAATAAGTTAGAATACATTATAAATTGCTACCACAATATATGTATAATATAATAGTATTATAATAGCCAATCGACTCGAAAAAAGAAGAAAAAATATAGGTTAGGGCAAACTTATAGGTTAGGTTAGGCTAGAACTGTGACCAACGTGGAAAGTTTTATCCATTTTACTAGAATAGGGCAAACTTGATTATAAATATTATATTAACTAAACTTATTAAAAATAATAATATTTAATTTGATATTCTGATATTAGAAACATCGCAAAAGTAAATGTTATTTGTAATAAAATTCTATGATTTCAAATTATTCATAACAAACATTCTAATTATTGATTTTCTGTGCAACGAAAATCTATTATTAAAAATTCTTTATACTGAGTAACCTACATATTGATTATTCTATGACATGATAATCTTAAACACATAAACACACAAGACATAAAAATTTCTAAATAACGAAAATCTGTTAAACTTTTGTCTGTATAAGAAAGTACACCCATAGTACCCCTGATCCGCCCTGAACCCCACTCATTTTGGGGTGGCACATACAAGGCGGCGTGACGTCATTAGGCGTCATGTGAGCGTCCACGAGGCCGCCTGCGTCACAGTTTTACCTGCGTATTTTGTACGTTGAGCTTAGAATTAAATGGAAATTTCTCTATGAGATAAACATTTACTTAAATGTGATTTACCCATAAAGCTGTTATGGTAAGTTAACACTTCGCTTGCTGAAAACACACCGTATGTGTTTTCATTTAAAACAAATCACACACGGTGCATTTTTCAGCAGCCGAAATGTGTTAATTTTTCAAACTTTGTAAAAATCATACAGTGCTCTAGTACAGCTAAGTATTATGTTTACGATTGATAATTGCGTGAGCCCCTTAAGCGAAGTGACAATGAAGCTTAAAAAAACTGTACTAATACTTACTTACGCCAGATTTTTTAAGCTATCCAAGGCTCTACCTGTAAGTATAGCTTAAAATATTACATATAAATTTATCGGATATAAATATTCGATAAATTTATATGTAATAATATGAGATATAACCATTATATCTCATATTAATTTATCGGATACACCTATATCCGATTGTGAGGTTATAGTGAGAGTTTGTCCCTGTATCAATAGGGACAACCTTTTTTCTCACGATATATTCCTTCGCCCTTTGCCTTAGTTTATGAGTACCTTTTTGTTTCTCCTCTTTTAAAATTTATCGAATTGGCCTTTTTACATAAGGTCCACATTTACCTAAACTTTCTTTATGCTTCTGTGGTACTTATTGTCAACTTCCTTGTACATTTGATTTACAGATTGCAATCTCCATTCACTTCTAAGCTTTCCATGTTATCCTGTGAAATAGCTGCATGCACTGAAACACGTGGGCTGGGGTAACTAACAATTGTTTTATTCCTACTCGTATGTTGCCGAGTGCCACCTACGGTTTTCATGTTCCCCAATGAGTACCCAAATATGACTGTAGCCGAGTTTTTACTAGAAAGTAAATATACTTGATCTGATTTTTATTATAAGTCAATGGTCGTTGGGTGTTTATCTATATATGTTTTTATTATAAAATATATCGTTGAGTTAGTATCTCATAACACAAGTTTAAACTTACTTCGGGGCTAGCTCAATCAGTGTGGTTTGTCCATATATATTTATAAAATATTATTTGTGGGTCCGTTACTGTACGGCAGTCGTCAAGCTTTGTCAACTGCAGTTTGTAAATTTTGACACCAGTGTTGGCCACACGAAAAACAACAAAGGCCACAATGAACCATTACTTAATTCTTTTCTAGCGACCAGGCATGGCTTTCCGCGGCGTTTTTTAATCATTCTCGCTCGCTGAAAAGCAACAAAAAGACAAGGTTCTCTGAAAATAAAACCGCATATGTTGGGGTTTCGCAGCTGAAAATTTCCGTAGCTCTAAAATCCCCTACATACCTACAAAAGGACTTTTATTTGAAAACGAATGCAGCGTGAATTACGCAACTTATTTGACACTCATCACAACTCAAAAAATACGCTAATTTGATTGAAGCCTTACTAGGTATACGGTAGTTTTGCCAAATTTTGGAAAACCGTTATTAATAAAGAAAAATACATAATAAGCATTTCCGGGATATCGATTTTGTTTATCAGTGTTGAAGTTTAAATTTCCACAACTGCGCTTCAAGAACATATCTCTGGGTAATACGCACATACAGAAAGTCCGTCAAAACATCACGTTTTCTTTTGTGTGACGTCATGCGTCATCGGAAAAGACGCCATTCACAGGGCGTTTCTGTTATAGATAGAAAATAAAACATTGTAATTTTATTAGAATATTTCGCAAAAACCAGTGAATTATATAAATAGTAAAGTAAAATATGTTTCTATACGCCCTTATCTGGTGGGATGACAACAAATTATGGTTTATTTTAAATGTTGTTCAAAAAAATCTAATCACGCAAATAAATCTTTCGTAGAGAGCTGACGTCGAGAAACTCCTTAAGGCCCTACCTAAATTTTCCGGGGTCCAGTGCTGCCCCCATTTTAAATAAATCATTTCAAAGAAAACGGAGACATCATTTAAAATTTTGCAACTACCAAGTCCTAGATAACCCTTCAAAGTATTTTATGAACTACTGTTTACAGTTTAAAGTAAGACCGGTAAGCTTTACTACGCACAATTGCGAAAACGGCCGCTTTTGGCAAATGTGCGTAGTAAAGCTTAAAGTTCTCATTATAAACTGTAAACAGTAGTTCATAAAATACTTTGAAGGGTTATCTAGGATTTGATAGTAGCAAAATTTTAAATAATGTCTCCGTTTTCTTTAAATTGATTTATTTTAAATGGGGGCAGCACTAGACCCCGGAAAATTTAGGTACGGCCTTAAGGAAGGGAAGCACGGCTAACGTCTTTTAAAAAACAGGTGAAAGCACATTTTCTTAAACAACTGTCAGATAGTTCTTAGTGTATGTAGTATATGTGAGTAGTATATCTTAGTATAATAGTGTGTATTATTTGTATGTAGTTTATGGTTTATTATTACATATTTAAGTATGCTTAGTTCATTTTTCACCACATTTCTTTTTGAGTTTTTGCACTAACATTGTCTTTCTCAACATCACCCGGTTGGTTGACTGGTAGATAAGGCCTTAGGCTTTAAGTCCGCCATTACACTTGTATTTGTGTATGAAGTTAAATAAATAAATGTTGTTAACAACAGCTGATATTAATTTATTGTTACTACTCTTTTCCTTTCCCACGCGACTAAGGGAGGCATAGGCAGAGGACGGACAGCAGCCACTATTTTATACCATCTACTGCGATTACCAACCCGTCTGCCCAGGCGTGGTGAATATTGGCACATCCTTCCTTTATTGGGAGAGGCCTTTAGTCTGGCAGTGGATAGCTGATAAATTATTTTATTGTAAAATAATTTTATATATTTGTGAAGGTTTATATGCGATATAAATGTATGTCATTGTGAAATATATATATTTTTTTTTGTACCTACTTACCCCAAAAGATTGCTTTTCAGCATCATCTGTTGGTTGACTGGTATAAAAGTCCTTAAGTCCGCCATTCACATTTATTTCAATAATGTTATCTAAATAAATAAATAAAACTGGTCAAGTGCGAGTTTCACTCGCGTGAAGAGGGTTCCGTACTTCTTATAGGTTTTCCTGTAATCTATAAGCGATGAACTATGTTTTGCATTTTTTTGCGTACATTTTCATAGCAATTTCAAAGTGACTGCCTCCGTGGTCCAGTGGTCAAGGCGTTTGCCTTGTGATCCGGAGGTCATGGGTTCAAATCTCACTGGGAAGCATACCTTGTGAAAAGTTGTTTCCAGTCTGTTTAGGATATTGCAGGCTTGAATCACCTGATTATCCGAAAAGAAAGATGATTCCGTGCTTCGGAAGGCACGTAAAGCCATTGGTCCCAAACGCCATCTAGCGTTTGTACCTATCCTAGGATTGGTTCTGGTCTACCCTTTGGGTTGCGGAGGTCAGACGGCAGTCGCTCTGTGTAAAAACCAGTAACCTCGTCAAATCGTCTAGGTAAGGTAGCGGACCCCGGGCTCTGAAGCGTAACCGCTGACGAAGCAACCGGGAATACGCTCGGATGATGATGATTTTCATAGCAATTTCATACTGTGATGCCAATTCCAATTCTCAAGAAAGGTACGTACAAGTAAGGTTGTGAAACACAAATTCTTCGGACCTCTTTTGATTAGCCGGTCGCTTAGAACATTCTACGCAAAAAATGTACGTATATTCCTTACAAAATTATAGAATGTACTATGTCGCCAAATTATAGTGACTCAATGCGCAAATAAGTATGATTGTTGATTAGCTCAAAAATTACCCTTTGGAAAAAATCTTTTCAAATATTCCCACAAAATAAAAACATAAAAAATTTATACTAAAAAGGACAACTTTTAAGAACCCATTGAGGCAAATTTTTGCAATGAACCCACGCAAATGATTTTACTAACTTTGTGTAACAAAAAAAAAGTATAAAGTCAAATAACTTGTTACATCTCGTAAATTCATTGATAGATCTGAGAAATTCAATTATTTTTTCATCTCAATGCTCAAATATTATTTGTAGGTAATATTTTTCTTTTACCGGTCCCAAGTATTGCGAAGAAAAATATGTAACGCCGAAATATAAGAGAACTTTTGCTTTGTTTTTTATTTACTTAGTCCTTCCCCTTAACGCGTTCCCGGAACCGTAGCTGTGCTGCTTTGGACCCCGGAGACCACTTTTCGCTTTTTTTTTTTCTTTGAAGATTCGAGCGACTGCTCGCCAAATTAAGAAATCAAGAATTCTATTTTCACAGTTCATAAAAGGGACTGATCAGCTCGGCGTCGATTTTTATTACTTAAACATACATACATACTATCACGTCTTTATTCCTAATAGGGCAGACAGAGCATTTTTGGTTATTGCGGCTCTAAGCTGACAGAGCCCAGGGCCGCAAGACTCAAAGGCCACTTTTAGCATGATTGTGGGTGAGAAGGTGGAAAAATGAATCAAAATAGTGATGGGTCGATTGATTCTTGCATTTTCGCGGCTTTTACGATCTGCACGGGAACAGAAGCAGCTGGTACATTAATATACATAATATCATACATACATATTATCACGCCTGTTTCCCACAGGCACAGAAATTTTTTCATACAGAATGGGATCTCCTAAGGTCTCGCGTGGTCCCGCGCAATATGCATCCCCGTTCCCTGTTCCCGCACCTCTCCCACGTTCTTGCCTTGTCTTGTCTCGAGAGGCGAGAGCGGGCGAACACACACGCATTGACGTGTGCACGGATGTATAGTTTCGTTTGTAGTAGTGTAAATGATACTCCGCTTCTATGAAGTTTCATACCTGTGTGTGTAGGCAGAGACTATAAACCTTCACTTGCTACGATGCTGACAGACCCTCTCTCCCTTTATCTACACTCATCATCTTTAAATCTATATTTTCATCATCTATACTTTCATCATACAGGTCCACCGATTACAGATCATCCTGACCTCTCCTTTTTTTAAAATGTCTGCAATTTGGTCACTGTACGTTCGTCGAGGGCGATCCTGGGGGCTTACGACACAAAATAATACGATAGTCGTCCGATAGTGACGTCCTATTTCTATGTCAAACCAAATTAGACTTTATCTTATGTTTTAACGCTCAATACGCTCAATGTTGCTTGATACTGAAACGCAGATACGCAGTTTTGCGTACCGCTTTTGGAGTAACCTATATACTGATTCTACTCACATTTTCTTTGAGAACCTATCCTTTTATCTTTCTACATACCGAAAGCATCTAACCATTCCTTTTTCAATTTTGGTCACTAAGTACACTTCTTTCAGTCCACAACGATAAGTGGCCGGTCCTTATTTTTAGTGATTTTGACTACTTTTTTAAAGCCGATTGGAGCGAAAATAAATGAGTAACAATATGTAAAGATATGTTAAATTAAAGTTTATTTAAGTATTAAAAAAGTGGCCGAGACAATTTATTGATTTCCATTGTAATAGTTTGATTAATTCCTAATAACCTGTTTAAATTTTTTGCGGTGCGCGAATTTCATATCTTTGTTGTTTACACGAAATTTAAAACATAAAGTTGTGTATAAATTACAGAGAAATAAAGACAAAGGAAAATCCTAACAAGAGGTCAAGCAGTTTTTAGTACTTTTCTTTAAATCAAAGAAAAACTTAGTTGAAAAAGTTAAGCTTTGAAGAAAATATAAGCGAATACGTCGTCGGATATCTTGCGCAAAAAAAAAGTTAGGCTGGTTCAAAGACCGAAATTGGAGTTAGCTTCCTTCTCCCTAAGCAAAACCCACGCAAGAACTATTTGCTGGAAGGGAGATCCTCATCAACAATCAGTAAACAGAAAAACCACGATGGAGGTTTCTCTGAACAGCTGGAGTTTTCAACTGGAGACAGCGAACTATAATACCTACTTATCTTAGCTCATTTTGTAGCGGCTACAGTTGATCCGAACAAGCCTACATTTTCGTAGCACGCTACGAAACTTACATCTACGAAACTCCCAAAGAAATGGGCGGTTTTTATTATTTGAAGTTACATTCTGCGATAGGTAGTAGTCACGAGAAATATAAAGTAGGTACTAATAAGGCGCTTCCTCTACGGGCGAGTTCATTGCAGCGATATAATGATCATACTCCATTATCATCACCATCATCATCCGAATAACCGAAATGTAAATTTTCCTGGCTACTAGGCTGGTTCAGAATCAAATCGTGCGTTTTCTTCTACTTTACTAGAGAAAAAATATTTTTTATTTTACATGGCACTTGATTTCGATTATTTTGTGTACTTGAACCACCACCAAACCAGATGTTGATCGTTCGTCGTTTGACCGCCGAATGTAGAGGTGAAACACGTGTCGCGAGTACGACAGTTAAATAGTGGGGGACGTACACAAAATAATCGAAATCAAGTGCCATGTAACTTTGACTTCCGCAAGGTAACGCCTGAATCCATTAACTAATTTTTATAAGGGGTTCCGTACCCAAAGGGTGCAAACGGGACCCTATTACTGAGACTCCGCTGTCTGTCCATCTGTCTGTCCGTCTGTCACAGGGCTCTATCTCTTGAACCGTAATGGCTGACACTTGAAATTTTCACCGATTATGTATTACTGTGGCCGCTATAACAACAAATACAAATAATAAAAAAAAGTTATAAATTAAAGGGGGTCTTCATACAAAAAACGTGTTTATTCAGCGAATTTAACTAGATCTTTATAATGGCATTAACTAGATACTTGAATTTTTCACCGATTATGTATTACTATGACCACTATGAAGTTAAAAATAAAGGGGGTCGTCATACAAGAAACGTGTTTCTTCAGCGCTTTAAAACATTGCACGGAGGAACGGAACTCTTCATGTACGAGTGCGACTCGCACTTGCCCGTTTATTTTTATTGATTTTTTCTTTTCAACCTTCAACTCCATCTCGTCACTGGCGTAACTAGTAATTACCTTCACACACTTACGCCACTATCGCCAATCGCCTTTGTAACAACACTTTCTCAGTTTATCCAGGCAAAGCCAATAAATGCACCTACACGCGTGGCGCCACGCGACCTACCCTGCCAGGGCAAGCACGCGACGCTTCAGTATGGAGCCGAGATGTACGAATAGTCTTATATGCTTTGGAGGAGCTTGGTGGACCGGTGGGCTTGGTGGACCAACGTTTGACCGGCATAACTTTTGATCGGAACTAAAATTGCTCGACATCAATTTTGTTTGAACAAGGTTTGACCGGCATAACTTTTGATCGGAACTACTATTGCTCGACATCAATTTTGTTTGACCAACGTTTGACCGGCATAACTTTTGATCGGAACTACTATTGCTCGACATCAATTTTGTTTGACCAACGTTTGACCGGCATAACTTTTGATCGGAACTACTATTGCTCGACATCAATTTTGTTCGAACAATGTTTGACCGGCATCATTGTATGGCAGTCGTCAAGCTACGTCAGATGCTTTTAGGCAGCTTGAAAAATCTGACATTAGTGTTGGCCACTTACACATACGACAAACAAACAAGCGAGGTGCAATATCAACCGGTATACCTACTCCACTATTTTTTCTAACATCTTTGTTGCTAGGGCAGTTACACAGACATAACACGAGAAATAGGCTTACAGCCGTCGCATAACGCCTATTTCTGGGCTTCCGCGGCTAGACTTAGCTGCTGTCCGGCTATTTACAATTATTTACCTAATGTTTCCATTTTTAATGCAGTTGTGCAACGTAAGTGGGGCGCTTCATGTAATATGAGTTACGTTGGTTTTATAAGCCTTGCGTGGTTGTTTTCTTTGCGTTGTATTGATTTATTATTTGTCAGGTTTTTTCATAGTCATGGTGATTTGAAGTTAAGACAGCTTTGGTTCGTCATCTATACCTATCTACTCAAATATAATACAAAAACAAAATGTTTTTACTTCTTAAAGCCGTAGTGCATTTTACCCTTCTACTCAGTGCTTCTACACCAACTTTACGAATGAATTGCATGTATGCATTCCGACTATATTCACAGTTAAGTATTAAGATTTAAACTTTATATCTTGTTCCGTGGTAAGTATTTTGGCAAGTCACACTGCTGATAATTCGTCACTTTCGCAAAAAAGCTTTGCTATAATTTAAGTATGTTTATTTTATACATATCTATTTAATAAATATATAGATTAATGAAATTTATATAATGAATATAATTATGTATTATACATTATACAGGCTGACTTTTTATCCACGTGCAAAATTTTTGGAGCAAGTTCTACTTTCTGTAAAAAAAGTTATTAAAAATCGATAATAATTTTTCGTCCTCCCATACAAAATCCGTTTGTCTGAGGAAAGGAAGGACGAAATTTTTTTATAAAGATTTTTAATAACTTTTTTATAGAAAGTAGTTCAGTATCATGAACTGAACTTGCTTTAAAAATTTTGCCAGTGGATAAAAAGTCACCCTGTATATATATCATGTGTACAAATACAAACAAAAAAGCCGTAATATGCAAAAACTGACTCGTGAGGAGAGAGCCACTGGTACATGAGGAGGTGTATTTGTATCTATATAAAATATGTAGCCCAACCTACAGTGCACGAGTAAAACAACTTTTGCTGAACTGTATCAAACTCTGTTATGTCAGACATGAAAACAGAAAGGTCAAAGCCTTCAATGTAAGTGAATATGAGCATCAATTAGAAGTTATTTTCGTATACATTTGTATACGAAAATAACTTCTAATTGATGCTCATATTCATGTAATATTAATTTATAGTGAACATACATTTGTATGTTCACTATAAATTAATATTACATCTCCATGGGTTTGAACTTTGACCTCCAGTTTCCTTTTAAGACTTAAGGTCAAAGCTAAAAGGCTCTGAAGGCATTTCAGCAGTCAATGGAGTGAAGTTTTGTCAAGTTGGTTTTCGACATGCCTTTGATATATAATGCTGGAAAAAATATTGATTGCTTTTCGTTTCGAATTGAATTTGTACTCCGTATTCTCGAATTAGTAAGCTTTACATGTAAAATATTAGATGAATCAAATGAATTAAATATTATGGCGACAAAGCCACCGTCAGTATTTTTTTAATGTAGGTTAATTTAGTTAGTTTGATAAATTCTTTATCGCCATAACATTGTCATTGGTATATGTACCAAAACAGTGATGAAGATTATTAGATTATGGAAAACAAATGACAAAAGGCGGTCTTATCGCAACTGCACCCTTCCATGCAACCGAGGTAGGTATTTGGAGATGTTTGACGAAAACAGGTGAGGTGCGAAGTTATAGGCAATAGATAGATTTGTATTAGATTTAGATACTTAAGATGAGTTTATTTCATTTCTTATATATAAAAGCAAAAGCTACAATGTAAACCTACTTTCTAGCTAAACTAGGTACCTACTACGGCTGAGAAAGAAAAGTTGAAATAAGTATCGTTAATATCGTATCTGTAATCCGTTAAAAACGAAGCTGAGCGACTGTAAACTAACTCACTATTAGCACAGAATACAGTAAGAGTATACAGACCGGAATCTCCTAAGGTACGCGCAATAGCGTCCCCGTTCCCCGTCCCCGCACCTCTCCCCTGTTCTTGTGCCGCCGTGGGCGCCGTCAGGCCTGTCACTCCCCGTTTAGGTATCGAAAATGTACCTACATTATTACTATGCGCGCAGGCGGCCCCTCCGGGTGGTAAATTCAGTTATACGAATCGTTTGTCCAGAGTAATAAGAATGAAATTTGAATGGCTTGCAATGGATGTCTAGGTATCTATGCGAAAAGGTGCTGAGTTCTGACGTAAGCTAAATAAAACCATATCGCTAGCCACATTGAGTTGATATTTCTTTGAATTTCTTTGCTAAGTGAGACTTCTGTACGTTAGTATAATTTATTCTGTGGCGCCGTGCAGTGTGTTTGCCTACGCTCGCCCCTCGACAAGGCGAGAACGGGGGAGAAGTGTGGGAACGGGGAACGGGGAACGCATATTGCAAGGGACCTTAGAAGATTCCGTTTTGTATACTCTTACTGTCTTCTAGGCCATTAATTTAATCAGCGCTATGCTGATCTGCTCAGTATAACAATTTCTTCTCTATTTTACTCACAAGAATAACAGGTAGGTACCTACCTACCGGCTCCCCAGCAAAACACTAAAGCTCCATTTGCTAAAAATCAGATGCTGATTTTATATAGGTAAGTAGGTACATTACATACTTAGTTGTTTGTAATGATTTAATTTTCACCGATCGTCACGACGACAGGCAATGCATATTATAAAATCAGCATCTTAAATTCTTGTAGGTACCTATAGTGGACGCCCAGTCTAAAGACTCCAGGTGACCAATGATTTTCACCAAAAGTGAGTGGTGGTATATGAAAGTGGCCGTATATGATTCTATTTCGTTTATTTGCTAACCGTCCATAAAATAATTACGTTGTTTACATGAAAGTGAAGTTTTCAGCGTCGATAAGCCCCACATGTGGCAGGGATGTGCGCAGTGGGGGGGAAAACGTGCGACCTCCCACCCCGAGCCCCCTGCCAACGCGTTTACGAGGTCCGGCTGAACATTTGAAAGCTTTTTTTTGGGATACTTACGTGGGTGAGAGTTTGTATTCTTATTGACGTTAAGATGTCAGGTCGCACAAGTGCGTAGGTACATTTGATAAATTAAAATCAACTACCCTACGATCGAATGTCTTTTTTCGTACTTTTGCCAACGGGACCAAATTAACTAAGTAAGTATAATATAAACGCGCATTTGGCGAGTAGGTAATTGAGTTGAGCAATATTCGCAATAATCTAGAGATTCACGAATTTCCCAACACTGTTAAATGAAATAGAACAATCTCTTCTTAAACAGCTATCTAAATTACATTGCCTAGTCAAGGTCCTATCAAGGCCCACACACATCCGTTTCAGGAGCATGTGGAATCCTGACATGGTCCTGGTTGCTCCAGTCAAGGCACGGATTTTTTTTTATTTATAAATATTCTTTCTTGTTTCATAACGGATTATTCCGCCGTTCTGAAACATTCTATACATGGCAAAATAGGGTTTCTGTTGATTCTCATAATTTGTCATAATGTACCTTCACATAATGTATTTTAATAATTTTATTTGCTTATAGAGACGGAACGCTTCAGCGTGACCAGTGCTGAAGCATTCCGTTGTTCTCACTCTCGCTCTAGCAAATGATGCTTATGAGCGACAGAAAAGGATAGCAGCATAGGAGTGCTGTCCCGTGTTGACAGATGTGTCCCAAACTCCCAAGCCTTAGCTTAGCGTTCAGGCATCTTAGTAGAAGTACAGAGGAGTTCGGTAGCCCGGTGGGAGTACGCATTAGAGATTTCGCAAGTTAAGTGACACCGGGCGTGGTCCGCACTTGGATGTGACCAGTGGCATAAAATTTACTCGAGCTCCTCCGTGCTTCGGAAGGCACGTTAAACCGTTAGTCCCGGCTGTTATCATTGTGTGATACTCGTCAAGCCACGCCAGATGCCTTTAGGCAGCTTGAAAAATCTGACACCCATGTTGGCCAACTTACACACACGAAAAACAAAAATAACAGTAGAATTATAAATTATACCATTTAAATAAAACTATTTACATTTAAAATATAATATTATTTATTTCAACTCGTGTTACATTTATAAATATGAGGTCCACACATGGTAGGAATACTGTTGAAGCAGATCTATATATAATATTTTATTTATAAAATATAACTTTTACATATGATGTAAATATACAATTGTCTCATGCTTAAAGGGACAACTCAAAAAATGTGTAAAACAATTTCTTGAAAAGGTCACTTAAAATCAGGATTAGGGGTACATTAATATTTCTGACATTAAAAAAGTTTTAAGGTCATATCTGTTAAATAAAACGGTTTTAGTTTCAATTATTATGCATTTAGTATTACATTTTTAGCTTTTAGCTTAACATCGATATGAATATTACATCTATAAATATAATTAATATACATGTCATATGTAGGTGTATACAGATAGTAAAATACATAATCTTAAATATCGTGTTTCACACGAATTGTGTTTTTAATACTTGCAGAGAAATAATGAATGGAACGTTGAATTCATATGTTAAAGTCCCATTTGAAGTATATTGTAAATGGACTAAACAATGTATGAAATGTATTGTGTAAATAAATAAATAAGTAGCATTTATATTTTGGGCCTCAGTTTTACTTATAGAGTGAGTTTAAAACCATCAGCCAAATGTTTTGAGCAAGTTCAGTGCATAATACTGATCAACTTTTTATAAAAATATTTACTGAAAAACGATAATTAATTTCCGACCTCCCATACATGTCAGCGTTCGGCTGAACAGATTTTCTATGGGAGGACGAAAATTTTCTTTAAATTTTCAATAATTGTTTTAATAAACCCCAACAAAAATAGGGGGTTAAAAGTTTGACGCTAATGTCAATCGCAGCGCTCAAACGGATGGACCGATTTCGATGCGTTTTTTTTTTATACGTGAAAGCAAGTTCTTTTACGGTGGTTCTTAGCTACATATGTTTGATGAAAATCGGTTCAGCCATTCAAAAGTTATTGTTGGTTACCGCTTGAACGTCAGGGCTTTCTCTAGCAAATAATAGATGGCGCTACATACTACTACTAACAACCGTACCGTAACAGTAACGTAAAAGTACCGCTACTCATCACTAGATGGCGTTCTTGACAGCCCGGGGTATTTTTTATACTTATAAATAAATAAACCTGTGGAAAGTTAACAGAATCATGTACAGAAGCTGCTCGAAAAATTTTACTGGTGCTTAAAGGTCACCTGTATTGGAATGAATTTATGCTTTTAATTTTCTTGTGCATTTGTTTACCTTTAACTTGATTTGAGCCAAAAAAATATCGCACGTCATTTTGTATATTGGACTGAAATTGTCCTTAGAGGTATAAAGTCAGTTTACTAAAATCCATAATCATTTTAAAAATTAATTGCACTCGTTCATTCTGTGCTTGGGGAACATACTCGTGCATTTTTTTATGTATTGTATACATAATTTTATAAATTTACTTAAAAGTATACTAATCTAATGAATTAAACTGTATAAGTACAGTAAGGAAATACTTCAAAGAAAGGTGATTTCGGAATTACGAAAGTATTATAAAAGACAAAGCTTAAAAATGTTTATATTTTTTTTTCATATTGAAAATGAATTGATATAACTAAAGAAATATAATACTTCTAAATAATAAAGTCTAGAAAAAAGTATGGCGGTTAAAATAATCAAGAAAAAGATATATAGAGAAAAAAAATATTTTCTTATAAATTATTGCAATTCAACTTCATTTAAAAACAGAGTCAAAAAGTAAAAAGGATGTATAAGAAGTCACTCATACAATAATAGGGAACAAATCAACCATAGTGCGTTGAAATAAAGATGATAACATAACTTCGTATGCGATCGAATGTTAAAGTATCAGAAATTGATAAAATATAAATAGGTACCTAAGTATCTAAAAAAGAAAAACAAGTACTTAAATGACAAATAATCTAAAAAATAATAACAAATAAATATATGAAAAACAAATAAAAAAATTGTCAAAGTAGTTTAAAATTAACAGACCTTTAAGGCCGTACCTAAATTTTCCGGGGTCCAGTGCTGCCCCCATTTAAAATAAATCATTTCAAAGAAAAAGGAGACATTATTTTAAATTTTGCTACTATCAAATCCTAGATAACCCTTCAAAGTATTTTATGAACTACTGTTTACAGTTTAAAGTGAGAACGTAAAGCTTTACTACGCACATTTGCAAAAAACGGCCACTTTTGGCTAATGTGCGTAGTAAAGCTTAATGATCTCACTATAAACTGTAAACAGTAGTTCATAAAATACTTTAAAAGGTTATCTAGGATTTGGTAGTGGCAAAATTTTAAATAATGTCTCTGTTTTCTCTGAAATGATATTTTTTAAATGGGGGCAGCACTGGACCTCGGAAAATTCAGGTACGGCCTTAAATATATTCTTTTGTGATGTTTTAAGTCACTACATTTTATTGATTTTCCTAGTTTATTTACACAATCAAGTCCGTTTTTCGCGCCAAAGTCGTCAAGTATTCATCATAATTATCTAACATATAACACAGAGCGTTAATATGACTAATCTTTATAATCCAACACAGTAAACCAGTCCTTGTTAGGATCTCGCTACACTAGACTAAAAAATTACTTATTCAAACTTCATGGCAATAAAAGTTGGCGCCATAATATGACGTCATGCCAGTCTATTCGTCAAACAACCGCTTGATATTGATTAAATCATTTTTAGAGAGTAAAAGGAAAAACTTCTGGTGAAAGAAGTATCTTTTTCAAGAGATTAAATTTGTGAAATGAAAGTATATAATTATACGTCTAACAAAACATACTTTTTTCATATATTTTCCTTGGAAACAGTTGTTCAGTATCATGAACGGCATGTGCCCAGTATATTTTGTTTTTTTTTTTTATAAGGACAAATCACACTGATTGAGCTAGCCCCAAAGTAAGTTTTTAACTTGTGTTATGGGATACTTACTCAACGATACTATATTTTTTAATAAATACATATATAGATAAACACCCAAGACCCAGGACAATTTGAAAAAGGCCATTTTCCAACTTGCCCTGACTGGGGATCGAACCCAGAACCTCCGGATTGGTGGACTAGCGTGTTGACCATTACACCACGGAGGTCGTCAATAAAAACGTTAGACGACGTGTTAGACGTATATATTTATATACTTATACTTTCACAAAATAGTAATCTCTGGAAAATAACTTGTGTGTATCGTATTATTTTTCTGGTAGAAAAGGATTTCCAGCGGAATAATGCTGGCATGGCATCCAGAGTTCAAAGAAAAAATATTTACAAATATATTTATAATTTATTTATATATTTATAAGTAAACTAAATAATATATACGTCATAACGTATATATTATTTAATTTACTTAGAGCAATTACTTAAGAAGTAATTGCCTTTCCATCATTTGAACCAGAAATCTGGCATGTCACTGTGCTAAGTAAACGAAAGTACAATACCCGGCACATAAGTTGACCCAAAATGGCGGCTCTGCGCAGGTATAATTAGAGGGAAAAGTGTGCGCAGTGACCGCGATTTTAGGTCAGCTTATGTGCCCGGTATTGTAGGAACTTTATGCTACATTATAAGAAACACTCGGAAACTTAGATATATACAGTGTCTAACTAAATATACTAAAACTATTTTAAGGGTCTCTCTTCTAGGAAGAGGTCTTTCGACGAATTCAACTCGGCTGGGCAGCGTTCGGGAAGTTACGCAGTGTCTTCTCGTCCAAAATACCTTAGTGGAAGTGGAAGTATGGAAAGCAAAAAAATATTTTTTATATTTCGATATATGTTCCTTGGAGAAATTGTGCAGTGTCATTGACTGAATTCACCCTTGAAATAGTTTCAGTATATTTTGTTAGTTAAGTCAAAAAAATAAGTCACAAAGGTTTTGTTTTACTTATTTTCCTATGGAATTACCGATAAATCATTCAAAAATAAACAAAAGACGGAATAAAAATCCAAAAGAAATCATTTTAGTTGTTGTAAAAAGCACTTACCTCTATAGTATGGTGTATTCCAATTAATACAAATAGATAAAATATACATATTTATATAATGATTTGATTACTTTTCTCTCATATTCAATAGTAGATATAGATAGAATTTTTTTTTACAAAAGTTTAAGTCAAAATATTACAGTAATTTTTTTTCAATTGATATATTTTTATTCATTTAAAGCCATTATTAATAGGATTAAAACTTCAGATCATTATCTTCCTACATTAAATTAGGCATAAAGTCTAATTTAGTAATTATATCATGTATGTATTTTAAGTTAAAATAATTACTTACATTCATCTGGAATGATTTTGCGGAATGATTAAAATATACATTTGCATATCAAATATATTAAAATTCGAAAATTAAATAAATTTATAGTTTAATTTTCGAATTTTTGACTAGAAATTTAAATGATAAAGCAGTTTATTTCTTTAATTGTAAAATTCAATTTGCATATCATAATGAGAAAATAATGTCGTTAAAAGTGACTTAAAGAACACTATAAGCAATGGTATGACACTTCATAGATGCAGAGTAACATATATACCTACTACTACAAACGAAACAATTTATCTGTACACACGTCGATGTGTGAGTTTTATACTTAGGGTCGCACCGTTCAAGACTCGAATGTCGATTATTGTTTTCATACTTCCAAGCAAAAGTTTAAACCTCACTATGTTACAACTCATCACATTTTATTATAAAATTAAACCGTTAGAATCCTAGCGTCTTCCGAGCGTTGTCGCCTTGCCAGCGTCAACGCTGCGCGACCGCTGGCGAGACGACGACGCTCGAAAGACTCTAGTGTGGCCCGGGACTCTTAAAAACGCCCTTACCCTAGCCTTTTCCATATAAACGTAGTACAGCTTTCGTTTGTAAACACCACCTACTTGAATGTTTTGTTGGGGTCATTTTAAACGCTTAATTGTGCTTCAATCTTCGCTGGCTAATATAGATACATATTATTGACACATTAATTTTTAAATATTTCCTGTAATCACATATTTTTATCACTAACATTAACATTTAACATTCAGATTTTCTGAAATACATCTACTTACCCTAGTTTTATAACAAACTTTTTTTACTGATTTTAAATGCCCGTTTTTACATTCTACTTTAATATATCATTATATTCATTACGCACTTGTCACTTAATAATTAAAAACATTGCAATATTGAGTCAAAAAATGATTCGATTGCAATTCAGATCCATTCGTTTCTAGAAAACGAGTAGTTATTTATAAGTAAATGGAAACCTGACAGACGGTGATGATACAAAGGGAAATCTAATGATACATCATTAGCTACAATCCATTCATCCGTTTGATTGCTATGAGGAAAGAAAGAAATATTTATTAAATATGAACAAAACATCGAAATCTACCCTCAAAATCGTTTTTTTATAGACTAGATTTGACAGTGGATATCTGCTTAATGATATTTTTCGATAATTATTTATGCCCACTAATATAATAAGTATAACACTAATATCGCCTAAGGATAAGGAGGAGTGATGATCTGGCGCTTTTTGACAAAATCTGGAAGTCCACAACGACAGAGATCAGTCGCGAGTTAGAGGCCTTTGCCCAGCAGTGGGATAGTATAGACTAATAAAAAATAAAACACTTGAAATAATTTCGAAAAAAGCGAAGGGTTAGGCAACTCTTCAATCTATTGATGGTTTTCCACCTATTGATCGACCCACTATTTTGCTAAGTGTGGCCTTTCTTTTTTGCGACTGTTGACTTGTCTACCCCAAAAATAAAAAAACCGGCCAAGTGCGAGTCGGACTCGCGCACCGAGGGTTCCGTACAAACCTGCAAGGTTTAGTATTTGGTATGAATTTCAATTTAATACCTCTACGCGTTTATGAGGAAATGGGTAGTAAGTTTAAAATTATTAAAAAAATATATATTATGTGATGTAACTAAAAATTTATGGTTTTCGTAATTTTTCCTTTATCTATGCTATAAGACGTTGCTTCGTACCAAATTTCAAGATTCTGAGTTCACGGGAAGCACCCTGTAGGTTTTGATTCCCTTGCAAGTGTCGAAAATTTGCGGCATAAACGGCTGTATCTTTTGATTGCGTTGGCTTAGAAGTTTGATTTTTTCACAGCTTCAAGGGACAGTAGACCTGAGTAATTGATATAAATTTCAGCTTCATACCTCCACGCGTTCCTGAGAAAAAGGGTCTTGACAGACGGACGGACGGACGGACAGACGGACAACAAAGTGATCCTATAAGGGTTCCGTTTTTTCCTTTTGAGGTACGGAACCCTAAAAAGACGCGTATTAATACTAGCTTTTAAGCCGAACCGATATCAGCCAAAACCCATGAAGCATATTGCAAAATGCATGAAACTGTAAATATTCAGAACATAATTTTGTGTAATATCTGTTAATACCTAGATGGGTAATTTTGGAAATCCTTGGGAGAGGCCTATGTCCTGAAGAGGACGTTGCTCCGCTGAAATGATGATGACGATAATAATAAATAGGTACTATATTTCAGAAGAACTGCAAAAAATCCAAACGTGTAGATAAAAATTTACAAAACTACGCAGTTCCTCTAACAAGTTCAATCTCTACCACTGTATTCCAAAGAATCTACGCTTTTTTAGTATATTACACTAGTTTACAATTTTTTTATTTTTTTGTGTTGCACATATGAAACTTGTTGTTTCTTTTAGATTTTTGTATGCTAAATACGGATCTGATTATGATTTTTTTCTAGGACGTCAGAATTGGAAGTATTGTTATAACAAGTTTCCAAATTTTACCAATTTCAACTTTTTTTATTTTTTTTAGAAAATAAACTAGTCTGCTTATAATTTACTTTTATATTGTAAAATAAAAGATCACTCTTCTTAATCGAAATAAAATTTGATTTATCCCTCTATCATTCTTATGTACACAGATATATGAAATTTAAGTTGCGACAACATTTCTCATACTTTGAGCACCGTGCGCATTGTATGGCAATATACCGGCCTATACAAAAACGCGAATAGCTCAAATTCGTAAAAGAATTGAGCTGTGATCTAAATGAATTGTACAATGGATGGCTTGCACTATAATAAACCTAAATTAAAAAGTTCCAAAAAAAGTAATTGAATTTATAGTAAAGTTTTTAAATTGGCAAAATTTACGAAAATTTAATTTTTGACATGAGATATTTTAAAACTTAGACGTCTTAATTTTTTTTATAACCAGATAATGTGTTTTTTGTCCTGAATTCTTTATGAAACCGCTGCAAGTATGCGAACAGCAAAATCTTTGTAAACTAGTGTTATATAGTACTACGCTACTGATTTAAGGAGAACTAGTTTTTCTGTTAATAGCATAAAAAAGTCTACAATCATTAAATTTGTAGTATTTTGTAGTTTATGTAACTTATCTAGTAAGTAGATATATATTTATTTTTTCTCATTCCTGTTTTGTATACGCTTGCACCCCATTTAACGCCTTCTCTTATACGTCCCAAAGATATGTTCTGGTAGACAGCGCTTAGCGTTAAGATTATACCTATTGTACATTAATTTTATAGTGCAATAAATTAAATTAAAAAAAAATATAAGTTTAATCACTTTATAAATGATGTAGAACGGCAGATCGTTTATGGATATGAGGGGGATAATAGTTGCAATTAATGTTATGTGTAGTATAGTTTTTTTTTTTTACATATTTGTACCGCGTGGCATCAGCTTTTTAGCCGACTTTTTTTTTCCTTCTGAATATATAGATGCTATTACAAAGTCCACTGTCAAATCCAGTCAGAAAAATCGTTTTACATCCAATAGGCATGCAAGTGTTCTTTTAACAAATGTACTGCCGAAGCAGTCTGGTGTTTTAGTATAACCTTTATCTTACGTAGAGCTGGCCCCCAGTTCTGGGATGCGGTTGAAGGACTGCGGCGCCCGGGTCCAGTAGTAGAAGGGCGGGCCGGCTGAGAAGCAGTATTTCTGTTCGAGGGGAGAGTCGTCCTCCACCCAGTACATTAGGTAGAAGTTGCACATTTCGTCGTTGTTTGTTGGTCTGGAATAGAGTAGGAGCGGGCGCGAAATACAGAATCGATCTAAAATTATGGCAAAATAAAATGGAGATGAGTTTGTTTGCCTGTAATAACTTTATTGTACTTTGAGAACACATAATTAAAGACAAAAACAACATATAGAGTAAATTGACAACGGCGGATTTATCCCATAATGGAATCTCTTCCAGTCAACCAAAAGGAGTATTCTCAACATTAAATTAAAAGAGTTAAGTTTTTTTTGTTATAGGACGGCAAAGGAACAAGCGGGTCGCCTGATGGTAAGTGATCACAGCTGTCCATAGACAACTGCAACACCAGGGTTTAAATTATCACATATAAGATCGAAAACAAAAGGAAAAGATGTCACCCTATCTATACTGTTAAAAGGCTAAAATTAAAATGGATTGGTCATACTTTGAGAAGTGAAATATATAAATGGTCAAGAGACGTTACTGAGTGGTATCCTCGTGATGGGAAAAGAAGGAGAGGAGGACAAAGAAGGAAATGGGAAGAAGAAATCAAGAAGGCGGTTGGAGAGTTATGGAGAAAAAAGACAAGGAACAGAGTGGATACAGATGGGGAGGATTTTGCCAAGAGGCAAGCTGACGACCAACAACAGCAGTCGCAACAGGAAAGCAGAGGATGTCAGCAAGAGAGACTGCAGTAAGTAAGTAAGTAAGAGCGAGTCTAAGGCGCGTTACGACAACGTAGCGCTATCGCTGCGTCGTTTTACGTACAAATACTGGGGGGTTACTCCATAAAATAATACGATAGTCGTCCGTAGTGACGTCCTGTTTCTACGTCAAACGAAATTAGACTTTGTCATTATGTATTAACGCTCAATGTTGCTTGACACTGAAGCGCGGATACGCAATAACGTACGTCGTAATTGCGTACCGCTTTTGGAGTAGCCCTACAGTATACGTATACATACGGGGTGCGCTGCGTT
Organism: Acrobasis repandana; assembly: GCA_963576875.1. Taxonomy (NCBI): domain Eukaryota; kingdom Metazoa; phylum Arthropoda; class Insecta; order Lepidoptera; family Pyralidae; genus Acrobasis; species Acrobasis repandana. Next base: position 19,739,335 of record OY756215.1, read on the forward strand.
AACACAACGCATACATGGCTGACTGCAGGCCCCGAGACGAAGCGGGAGGGGAGTACTCATTGGAACTACGTTGTAGCAACGCTGTAATGACGCAAAACCTGTGTGGCCAGCAATGCGTCAAATTTTTGCGCTTTACCGGCCACACGGTGCGTTGCGACAAGTGATATGCCGTCCCTGGAACCTTTGAGAATAATCTCGTCAACATTCTCGGCGATATTACTAAAAATGGAAATTATGGGAACAATGGCAAATTTTCTAATGAATTTGACTATAGTTTTAATAAACTTACCCAATATTAACAGCGTGGTTATAAGTATTGTTCATAGTGCACCGTGCGGCCAGGACGTCGCCTTTTCCAATGGGAGCGTCGTTGGCTACTGGGTAGAACATTTGGGGCTTTTGAGGGTTTTTCTTGCCGATAAGCCGCCACACATCGCCTTTTTCGTTTTGACGGACGACATAGCCGGTCACTAGTTTGCCTGTAATGAAACAAGAGTTTTTCAGGGATATGAAAAGTTTTCATAGTAGTTGCCAAAGGAATAATAATAAGTGGCTCTTTTTTACTCTATTTATGGTCAGTTTAAAACTTTTTTTACCCGACTACGAAAAAGCCAAAAGGAAGGGTAATGATTTAAGCAGTCAATGTATGTATGTGTGTTCCATCGTAGTATCAAAACTACTTATCCAATATTCACAAAAGATATGTCAATCGATTCGTTATTACAGTCCGGGTGACATAGGCTACATTTTGTATGCAAAAAAATGTATACAAATAAGTGTAGGAGAAATTTGTTTTTGTATCTTTATCGAGTGGGATATCATATGAAAGAGGTGAAAATGACGAACAAATAACTAATATTAAAAATGCGATATTGAGTTTGTATATTTGTTTGTTTGTTACCTCTTCACGCTTCATCTACTGAACAAATCTTCTTGAAATTTCGCATACACGTAGTTAAGAGTACTGAGAAGGATATAAGGTACCTTCCATCATGAAAAAAGTACTGTTGCCGTGGGAATTGCGATTACGACATCCGTAAGAGGAAAGGAGAAGTGACAAATTGTACTCTACTATACCCCCACCACGCGGCGTTTTTTTGTAAATATTTTTTTTTCAAGCAAATATGCTTGATAAAAAAATATTTACAAAAAAAGACCGGCTTTACCGGACCGGCTGTCTCCAAAGTTTTACATCATATCTTCACCAAATTAATATGGGGCCAGTAAAATAGTAAATAAAGGCTGTTAAATAAGAATCATTAGAATCTGTTTCCTATAAGCAAAGATATCACGTAAAATACATACAAAAAAACATACAGTCGAATTTAACCTACTCCTTTTCGTCGGTCGGTTAAAATATTAAAGAAGAAATATTATCTTACCCAAGCTGTGAGTATGAGTCCTAAACGCGAAAGGATAGATGACCTTGTCCTCAGTGATGGTGCACGCTGTCTCCATATGCTCCACCTTGTTTGGTGCGATCACGCCGCCTGTTCCCAGTAGAATAACGCCTGCTTGGCGGGGCATTCTGTAAGCAGAGTCAACTTAAAACTTAGTCTATTTTTAAACCATACTACCTTGGATCAGCTTACATTGTTATAAAACTACCAAATCCAAAAAACCTTCAAAGACAGATCTGATCTTCCGCCTTTCATAAGTGCAACCAGGAGGCTAACAGGAAGCTAAAGATCACGTGGGACTAGTGACGGACGTACCGCTGTAAATATTCCAAATTTACAGGAATTTTCCCATTGTAAATTTACGGGACCGAAAATATTTCCAATCTATCCGTAAATTTTCATTTTAGGTATATTCCCGAAGTTTCCAGAGAGGTACATCACTACGTGGGACGGCGGCGTAGATATTACACACAACCCTACACCAACACATCTGGGTGTGACCCTCGATCTTTCTCTAGCGTATGAATGAATGAATGTATGAAAAACTTTATTGCACCAGTACAAAAAAAATTGTACAATAAATAAAATAGGTGCAATGTCGCTAGCTTACGGTTTTAATTTGGAGAATTTAATTCTCGGTTAATTCCATAAGGTGTAAAAATGTGATAGTGTACACACAGACAGTTACACAGACAGACACGTCAAAATTGTAACACCCCTCTTTTTGTGTCGGGGATAAAAATCTACTATCTGCCACAGACATTCTTTCTGTGTCTGTGCCAATGTCAGGGTGAGAAACAAGGCTGAATGGAGTAAAATAAGTGGACACACCCACTCTAAAGAGACACTTGGCGAGGATTTTGCCAAGTGGCACAAAAGGTTAAATAAATTTAACAGAAAACAGACAAGAACTGTATTGGGAGCATTGACTGGACACTTCCACAATCGCAGTCATCTCTTTAAAATGAGACTTGTTGAGAGCCCAAAATGTCGGGCATGTGAGGAATCAGAGGAGACAATGAGACACATCATATGTAGCTGCGACTCGATGGCTGGTAAGCGCATGGACCTCTTTGGATCAGCATATCCTGAGTTAGCAGAGTACAGGCACTACGCACCAGGTGATATTCTGAAGCTTATGCAGTCCTTCTTCAGAAATGCCGAGGCGGGCGAGTTAGGCAAGGGGGTAAGTAACCCAAAGGTTCAACGTGCTTCCCATTGTGGACCCCAAATGCAAGATGTCTGTGCCAAAAACTAGCTGTTTTATTTTATCAATTTTTGGTAATGTACTTAATCAGGTATCATGGACTAAATTTAACAACATGAACCGAACTTAAAAATATATGTACACTGGAAAAGGGTTAGCAAGCTTTACATGTTATATTGTGATAACATTGTTTTTTTTAATTATTTTAATTCAAAATATCTTTATTATCATAGGATATTTATAATATCTCTTAATAATAGTCACTTTGTTTTGTTTTGCACAAATGTTGACGTCAAATCGTTACTTAAAGCTAAGTTTACGCCGCTTCCTAGGCGCAAGTGCAGAAGAAGCGGCAACAAACTGCACTGCACGTTTTCTCCAAAGACGTCAACTAACAAACTAAAAACTTAAAATTAGTTATATAGATGGACAGAGATTACATTGTTTATTATGTCATAATTAAATTGAATAATAAGAATTACGAAATTTAAAATAATGTCAATTTGTAAATTTAGTATGTACCAATGTACCTAAATTATGACATGTCTAAGTATACAAACCTTTAAGAGGGATCCGCGCCATGTATTAGGCATAATATCTTTATAAACTGACAAAGCCCTTCTGGCGCGTAGGCGACCAATGCTGTGTTAATGAGTTTCTGTTGGCGTTTCTTCTCAGCAGTGGTCGTTCCGAAACGATAGTATCGGTAGCTTTTATGCATAAACATTACATGTATACTAAAATTATTGACGTGTAAAAGTGCCTGCGAAGGCGTAATTATCGTATATGTATATATAGATATATATCTCGTGTTTGAAATTTTGAACTAAAAGTTGTAAATATACTAACCGTGTCTTTGTGTATTTCAGGAAAACTCCAGAGTTGTCCGTTTTGCCCTCTGTAAAACATAAATAAACGCTATTAGCATAAAACCATCCTTCATCTTATCCTCCCTGCTGGTCTGGAAGAAAAGAAAAAACTTAGAATGTACCAGCTGCTTCTCTTCACGCGCAGATCGTAAAAGCCGATTGAGGTAATAGCCGATGCGAATAGCGATCACTACCTATTTTGATTCCTTTTCCACCTTTTTCACCCATCATCATGCTAAAAGTGGCCTTTGGGCACTTTGGGTCTTGCGGCCTTGGGCTCTGTCAGCTTGGAGTCGCAAAATGCTCTGTCTGCCCCATTAGAGATAAAGACGAGATAGTGTATTTGTATTCTTTATATATCTTCAGCTGTGCTGCTTCGGAGGCCGGGGTGCGATTTCCCGCTTATTTTTCTCCAAATATATACACGTCAATGGTTACCCAAGGATGCCGAACTTCCAAAACCATGCGAAATCGAAAATCGAAAGAAATAGCCGGAACAGTTTTAACGATTTGGCTATAGTTTTACGACCGGCCGCCTGCATGACGTCAACTCTCTTTAGGAATGCATTTGTACGAATATATTAATGCTATAAGGGTAAAACCAAAAATATTGAAATATTGACTTAGTACTCATCATACATCATCATCATCATCATTCACAGCCTTGAACCTCCCACTGCTGGGGATAGGCCTCTCTCAATGAATGCCATTTACCACGGTCCTGAGCTACTCTCATCCACATTCGACCTGCGAATTTTCTGCTGTCGTCTACCCATCTTGCCAACGGACGACCCACCCACCCATCATACATACACTGTTCAAATTAACTAAAAATGTTTTTTTTTTTGCAATAAGTATTGTTAATTTTTTTTGGAAAGCGTTATTTCGAAAGTCATTTCGCGATGGATACAGAGTTAATAAACAGTTGTGGGTAATTTTTTTGCCAAAATAATGAATGGTTTTGGATATTTCTACAAACAAACGTATGACCTTTGTTTGACCTTACTCCGCGGCTGTATCGGTATTTTTTAATGAAAGGACTAAGAGCTATAAAGCTCTGAGTCCTTTCATAAAAAAATACGCTTCGCCTTTATGGTATTTATCCTTCACTGACAAAAACGTCAAATGTCACCGTTTCCACCAATCATAGCTAAGAAAAGAACTTTCCACAAATCATGGGCAACTGAATTCTTTGAATGACACTGACAAAGACGATAATGACCATCGCTTCACAACTAGCGTGTTTTTTTTTAAAGTATGGCTTGGCCGTTTGTTTTGATAAGACACGACTTTGTGTTTGATATGATTTTTTAATAATTTATGAAAAATTAACTAGCCGTAATATGACAAAATATTCAATTTAGTTTCTTGAAATCTATATTTTGATTTAAAAAAATAGGGGTTAAAAAAAATTAACAATCCCCATTTGTCTTACAATTGTTACATTGTAATTTAGATTTCAATTTAATTAATTTTATACGATTTACCTAGGTACATTGCATTGCCGTTTTAAAAGTAACCCTGTTGATTTGCGTGTGTGAGGAATTGACGCCAGGCCCACTAGGTTATGTAATTCCATAGGTAGGAAACTTCATAGAAGCGGAGTATCATTTATGCCGAATTATGCCTACACTACTACGACAGAATAGGATACGAGTACTAGTACTCCGTACAGAAGTACTCAGCAAAGAAATTCAAAGAAATATGTACTCAATGTGGTTAGCGATATAGTTTAAAGCTCACGTCAGAACCCAGCACCTTTCCGTTTAGATACCTAGACATCCATTGCAGGCCAATTTAATTCTTATTACTCTGAGAAAACGAGTCGTATAACTGAATTTACTACTTGGAGGGGCCGCCGCGCTCTTAGTAATAATGTAGGTATATTTTCGATACCTAAACGGGGAGTGACACAGGCCTGCTACTACAAACGAAACTATACATCCGTGCACACGTCAATGCGTGTGTGTTCGCCCGCTTTCGCTCCTCGACAAGGCGAGAACGGAGGAGAGGTGTGGGGAAGTGGAAATGGGACGCATATTGCGCGAGACTTTAGGACACTCCATTCTGAATGAAATACTCTTATTAATTATGTTACTGGGTGACGTCTAATACGAGACCACCTATAAATAAAAATCAATTCACCGTAAAAATTGTTAGAATTTTTCGTTTACTGAATGAAAAAATACACGATTGCTTTACATTAAAGCAATCGTGTATTTTTTCATTCCTCCACAAGGAAAACGAATCGATTTGTTAACGGTTACTGACGCATTTGGATTGAATAAACACCGATAAACAAACATACCGAGCCAGCGGCACGGCTGTGACTTATGTCAATTATTAAGAGAATGTTTGTTGATATTACAAACTATTCGTATAACAATAACTGAGTTGTGAATTGTTAAGTGAAACAATATCTTGTCATAGTACAGGAATGCCCTCGACTCATATAGTTATATTGAATCGATTGGGTAGATGAATGGGTCAAAAAGAAATTATTTAGTACTGTTAATAGAATGAAACGTCACAAAATAGTGTCACTTGTCATTGATCATATCCATTTTCAACATGATTTTAGATTTATTAATGCAGAATAAATGGGCAAGTGCGAGTCAGACTCGTACATGAAGGGTTCCGTACCTCCGTACAATGTTTTAAAACGCTAAAGAAACACGTTTCTTGTATGACGACTCCCTTTAGTTTTTAACTTTTTTTATTTTTAGTATTTGTTGTTATAGCGGCCACAGAAATACATAATCGGTGAAAATTTCAAGTGTCGAAACACTGACGGACAGACGGACAGACGGACAGACGGACAGACGGACAGACGGACAGACGGACAGACGGACAGACGGACAGACGGACAGACGGACAGACGGACAGACGGACAGACGGACAGACGGACAGACGGACAGACGGACAGACGGACAGACGGGCAGACGGACAGACGGACAGACGGACAGACGGACAGACGGACAGACGGACAGACGGACAGACGGACAGACGGACAGACGGACAGACGGACAGACGAACAGACAGCGGAGTCTCAGTAATAGGGTCCCGTTTGCACCCTTTGGGTACGGAACCCTAAAAACGGATGTGAAGAGCGCTATTTGACTACAAGAAACTGTGATGTCACCACAGAAGACAGTAAGAGTATTACATACAGAACGGAATATCCTAAGGTACGCGCAATATGCGTCCCCGTTCCCGTCCCCGCACCTCTCCCCCGTTCTTGTGCCGCTGTGCACACGCTCTCAACCGCAACGGGGGACGTCACAGTCTGACTTTTGTGACGTCACAGTCCGATATTTCATACAAATCCCATAGAAAATGTTTGTTTTGACGTTAAGGTGAAGACATAAGAGAAACAGTGTAATCGAAGTGATTTTGGGCAAATATTTTGGCTTAAATATAGAACGTGAAGTTTTGAAATATTTATATACTGTATAGGATATCCTAAAGTGTTGCTTTACGATTGAAAATGCTTGCTTTTAGTTTCTATTCACATCCAGAAATAATTTGAAAAGCGTCGATCTGTTATTTTTTGGGCAAATTTTTTATCATTATTACAAATCCATTTTAAACCTATACTGGATATATTTGTGACTTTAGTTTGTGTCTATTATTCAACATTCCAATAGTTGGAAAAAGTAATCAAACAATTGAATAATTTAGAAAAAAGAATTTACGCCTACTGAAAACATGAAAACGTCAAAACTATATTTGCTTGCAAAAACTATCAGGCGCAAAAGCATTCGGCGGCGCGGCGTTGCCGATCTGTGCAGCGTTTGTAAACGCGGCGTTGTTGCCAGCTCGTGCACGTTTCGCTACCTAACCTACGAGTATTGTGATATATTTGATGGAAAAAGTCACAATGTGATAATTTCGAGCTGTTGTATATTTGATTTAAAAAAAATGGGTAATGTTTATTTTTCGTGTATGTAAGTGGCCAACACTGGTGTCAGATGTTTCAAGCTGCCTTAAGGCATCAGACATAGCTTGACGACTGCCATACAATGACAACCGAGACCAACGGCTTTTAGGTGCTTTCCGAAGCACGGAGGAGCTCGAGAAATTTTTGTATCACTTGTGGTCACCCATCCAAGTACGGACCACACCCGGGGTTCCTTAACTTGCAGTAGCGGCGTTAGGGTAGGGCGCGGTTGGGCGACCGCCCAGGGCACCAGATACAAAGGGGTGACAGGGGGCGTTTTTGGGCAAGGGGGGTAATAATAAATATATAAATAGCGGCTGGTTAATGGCGGCAACTCCTAAACTCTTATTTGTATGCATATTGTAAACGAAGGGAGGAAGGGGGTGGGCCCTTCCTCCCTTCGTTCACAATGGAGTGGCAAATTTTAAGAATTCTATATCGTACTTGCACCCCTCCCCCCCGTCGGCAGAAATAAATCCTATAAGATTGAAGCCTAACTCAGAGTATAAATTGCAGTTTGAGGGGGGAGGGGGGGGGGGAACTCACCCGGGCCGCTGGTAGAGCTAAAACCGGCACTGTTAAGAGAAGAAATAGGCGGAACAGTTTAAATTATTTGACTTTACTTTACTTTAGCACGAGATGTCCTTTAGTTGCCTCTTACGACATCCACGGAAGAGACATGGAGTAGTCCTATTCTAACCCGTTCCGGGTTGGAATAGGACTGGACCACACTGGAAAGTTGAACAAATAGAATAAGTATAATAGGTAGGTACTCATGTTCATTTTGTAAGTAGTAATCTGATATGCATTCATCTGAATTGCAATGTTTTAGATTTTCTATGATTTTAACCGCGCGGCACACAACCAAAGGATTTGACTCAGTACCTACATTGCGTGAATGTATAGAGTTATATCGATTCAGAGACGTCATTGTTTAAATTATACCTACTGAAGTTGTTACAACAAATAATCCAAATAATTAAATTCGTTTTGTTTTTACCCGACTACGTCGAACGAAAAAAGAGGTTCATGCATGTGTTTCGCCGCTATGCATGTATGGTACGTGTTCATCTGTTCCCTCGGCATAATGATGATATCCATGGAAAAAAAATACACGTGTATATGTATCCAAGTTTTTCAAAATTTCTGAAGGCCGTACCTAATTTTTTGGGGGTCCAGTGCTGCCCCCATTTAAAATAAATCATTTCAAAGTAAACGGAGATATCATTTAAAATTTGAGAACGGTTTGTGTTGGTATGTATTAGTAGTTATTGGTATGTGTTGATAAGTATTGGTATGTGTTGGAGATAAAATATGAAGCATTGTAAGATCTAAAACCTTTCCTAATTTCATAGGAAAAGTTAAGCCTATATGATATATCCATATACAAAGTAAAGAGGAGTAAACTTGTCTAGTTTTATTTACCCTATACTACTTACATTTTACCTCTTTACTACTTACATTTTTAACTTTGGTTCAATTATGGAAATTTACAGATTTAATGTTATGTAAATACTAAAGTTAATTTGTATGAGTACAATAGCCTCTCGGCTTATCTATCAGACAACACCGTCACACTCACGTTCTTTTCTTTCTCTTTAACATTCTATTTAATCCTCGCTCACACGTATATCTTCATGAAAAATTCTCCTTTAAAGTTTTTGATAGCCGTCGTCGTTCGTAGTGAACCACTTCTACAGATCCCAGATCACATTCCTCACAGACCTACGCGAAGTCCTTCGCTGTGCTCGCTGCGCGTTTATGGAACGCTTTACCAGTGGAGATAAAATGTCTCAATTATTAGGCTCCTTTAAATCTAGACTTGAGTTATATAAAATATTTATTTATATATTATATGTAGCATATTCATTAGGTATGTATGTAGTGTATTTGTAGCGTTTAAGCTTTATCATTATACTTGTTTTTTTTTTCATTGCTCTGTACGTACTTCTGCCTTCCTACTAAATTTGTAACTATCCTCTGCCCTACCTACTGGTTGACTGGAAGAGATCCCTTCTGGGATAAGTCCACCATTTGTAATATCAATTATTTTATTATGTGTAACTATCGCTGATGTACAATAAAGGTTTTTAAATGAATTGTAAAATTATTACCATCATAGAAAGCCTTATACGTCGTATAAGATAATAATGTTTATGTGAAACCATTTTTTATCTATTTTGTTTCGTACAAATTCTTTAGATAGTAAGAGAAAAGTTGAATTATGTTTTAATTTCTATTTTGAAAAATTGTTTCGAAAAGTATTTACTGTGTTTCATTTAACATCAACTATCAACATACCCTGTATTAATTATTTATAAAAATACAATAGGGGTCATCCCTATTGTATTTTTATAAAGATAGTTGATGTAAAATGAAACAAAGTGAGTACTTTTGCAACATGTAAATACTCAACGCTTGTGCAAAGCATGTACTGGTCTTAATTGATTGATATTTAATGCACAAGACTATTTAATTGTAGCGAAAAGTAACAGAAATGGTTGTTTTTTTTACTGGTGTGACTTTCGTGGTCAGATTTTTTCAGCATTTTATATCTTAATCAATGAGAATCAATACGTGGTCAGATTTTTTCAGCATTTTATATCTTAATCAATGAGAATCAATAAATTAACAGAAAACAGATTTTGACTAGTGTTTCGCATGCATCATGATTTTTTTAGTACGGTACTTTTTGAATTTTTGAAATCCGTTCATAAATGCAGAAGATATTCAATATTTTATTGGACCCGATTTAAAAACACGCGTCTGCCAGCCAAGTAGTGATGACGTCACTCCGGACCATACGGCACGCCACCGCCGCGCGCCGTCCGCCCGCAAATATCGTGGTTAGTGGTCAACACTGTTGGTTTTTTGCATTGTTTCGGTAACTGTAATAATAAGTAACAAATTGAAAGATGGATTTGAAAAAGGACTATCCATAAATCAGTATTTTATATATTTATGGGTACGGAACCCTGAAAATTAGTTAATCGTAACATTTATTGCAGGTTAAAATACAGTTGTCTCCTGAACTATGCATGTACCTACGTAGGTAGATAGGCGTTCAGATAACCCAAACGTTTACTTTTAGATTTTAAGCAATGGCCGATGGGTTATTAAAAGGCTGTACCAGGTTGAATTAGATAAATCTAGCAATAATGAGAAAAAGAGATAGATAGGTACCTATAATATAACCTATTTCTATTGATCGTTTAGGTAGGTAGGTACATACTTAATTAATACTAAATAAGTACTATAATATGTCAAAATGATCTTCGCAACAGTAAAAAGTACCTACTCTTGCTTGCTAGTGGATCTCTCTTCATAACAATGATCCACTTTTTTATAGTTTTTTGGTCCGTTGGAACACGAAAAAAAACGGCCAAGTGAAAGTCAGACTCGCCCATGAAGGTTCCGTAGCAGCAAGTAACATAATATAAAAGTTCATGTAGTTCGTTGTAACTTTGATCGATGTTTTAATGATAGTGTATTTTTTTTAAGTTATTTGCGGTTTACGATTTATGACGTATAAAAAAAACTACTTACCAGATCTCGTTCAAACCAATTTTTGGTGGAAGTTTGCATGGTTATGTACATCATATATTTTTTTAGTTTTATCATTCTTTTATTTTAGAAGTTACAGGGGCGGGGGGGATACACACACATTTTACCACTTTGGAAGTGTCTCTCGCGCATCTACTTATCAAGTTTCAACAGTATAGATCTTATAGTTTTGGAAAAAAGTGGCTGTGACATACGGACGGACAGACAGACAGACATGACGAATCCATAAGGGTTCCGTTTTTTGCCATTTGGCTACGGATCCCTAAAAATTGTTTGTTTGGAGTAGGTACCTACTATTAGAATTAGAATTTCATTGTTCCGGATTTTTTTGTTTAAAGCAATATATTTCTGGCAACAAATAAGTTGTTTGAATTTAATAGCAAATAATGTTTTTACGTCAAAACATGGGTATATACATTTGTATTAAATTCTCGTAAAAATAGACTAAAATAGTCAATCTTATAATCTCTGTAAAATATTTTGGGCGAATCTATAACGTGAATAAGTCTGTGTGTAACAACTAACGACGCGCAAAAAACTTTTTGAAAAGTGATATCTGCTTGCCGTCCATTGTATGTAATTCCGGTTTTTTGATAGATGGCGCTGGCCATGTTTCTATGTGTGCACACTCAGTGTGCGTATTAGGTTGTGCATGTGTGAGTGAAAACAAGCGAGGTCATTTGCCTATCTCTTCGCCTTAAGAAAAAAGTACCTTTCTGATTTGACTTGTTGGAAACTAGCGGAGTATAAGAGAATGTTTTTAGATATTACCAACTATTCATACATATATTTAACAATAACTGAGTTGTGAATTGTCTGAGTTGTTGTAAAACAATATCTTGTCATAATACAGGAATGCCCTCGACTCATATATACATTGTGATATTTAACCAATAGTTCTGCACTACTTCCATATTTATTTACTAGCTGTTTACCGCGGCGTTGCCCACGTTTTGAAAGATAAAATATTGCTTATGCTACTCGCTGATAATGTAGCTTTCTTTAGGTGAAAGAATTTTTAAATCTTTAAAAACAAATACACAAACGATCAAATCTTTTCTTCTTTATAATATTAGTATAGATGAAGACTATATCTTTTAATAATTGTGCCCTATCGGATACCAACCCCTGACATGCATGCCTAGCATGACAACGTAGATATAATAAGACATCGATAAAGGTTATACCGGTGAAGAAAACCTGCACACTAGTTCACTACTGTAATAATGCCTGTTGTCACTAGATGACAGATATTGACCTACGTCAGATGTCTTTAGGCAGCTCAAAAACTTTGACACCAGTGTTATTATTAACTCTCTCGATATGTATGAATGAATACCGAAATTTTTTATTTTTTATTTCAAACAAGGGCAGCGTTTGTTTGTGCACATACTTAAATATACGCTTGTAAAAATCACGCAGTCACTGTTGTAGTCATTGACAGGATAATATTAATAAAAAAATATTTTAGTTTCTTACCAGGAAACTTGTGCATGTAATGTACTTGCAGAACGAGGTATTTGATCGGCGAGTCTTGCCCGATGAGAAATCCGACTTGTTTGGGCAATTCGAGGCTGGGAGCGTCGCGGGCCCAGGCGTATACAATCTGTTAAGAAATAGTAGTTTATAAGACACTGTCACATACTGAGGGGTATTACACACGAATGTGTGTTTAAAAACCGAGCCACATGCGAGGGCCATCAAAAAAATTTACTTGTATCGTAATGGTCAAAAAGGTCAGTTAAAAAATTATTTATAACATTATTTTGTTCGAAAAGAAGTGTTATAATGTAATTCTATTTTTAAATATTGGTATTGTGTTCATAAAGTACTGCAATATTATTATATTAGTTAGCCGCCGTTAGTGGGCCGCTAGTAGTATTCTACTAGCGGCCCGCCCCGGCTTCGCACGGGTATGTATTATATATATAAACCTTCCTCATGAATCCCTCTATCTATTAAAAAAAACGCATCAAAATCTGTTGCGGAGTTTTAAAGATCTAAGCATACATAGGGACAGACAGCGGGAAGCGACTTTGTTTTATACTATGTAGTGATACTCGGTGATATTAGTACAGAGGAAAGATAAGATACCTGTGCCACCTCATACGCTCGGTGGCACAGGTATCTTATTAACTGTCTGTACATTACAAACCTGTGATCCTGCCCGGCATGGGCTGGCCGTGTTGTACTGATTGTCAATCTCATTGCTTTGCATCTCACCGCAGCTCCTGCAACCACAAAAAAATCATCATAATCATCATTTCAGCCGCATCATAATATCCACTGCTGGACATCAGCCAAGGATTTCCAAAATTACCGATCTAGAGCAGCCTGCATCCAGCGACCTTGGTCAGGTTCTCCGTCCACCTTGTGGGTGGATGTCCTACGCTTCACTTGCCAGTGCGTGGTTGCCATTCGAGAACCTTTTTGCCCCATAGGCCATCGGTTCGTGGTGCTAAGTTTCTCGCCCACTTCAACCAGCTAATCCGTTGGGCTATGTCAATGACTTTTGTTCTCGTACGAATCTGCTCATTACTGATTCGATCACGTAGAGAAACAACAAAAATATACTATGTAACTAAATAAATGTTAAACCCGCTTGTTCGTTTGGCGTCCTATGACATAAAAAAAATGTGTACTTAATGATCACTTCACATATTTAACCACAAAACAGACGTTATGACGACGTTTAGTTCCTTTTGTATATGGGCTGCCAAGCTGCCTAAAGGCATCTGACATAGTTTCACGACTACCATCTAATGATGACAGCCGGGACCAACGGCTTATCATGCCTTCCGAAGCACGGAAGAACTCGATAAAATTTGTATGCCACTTGTGGACACCCATCCAAGTGCCGACCACGCCCGGTGTCGCTTAACTTGTGCAAGCGCTAGTCAAATTAATGCGTCCGCCGAACCACCAAGATCCTCTACCTTGCTGTAATGCACACAGAATTAAAAAAATATATATAATTACGTACCATACTGAATCATTAGATCCTGGTTCGGAACAGCCATATAGCAGCATATGATGAGCAGTGTGCATGGTCGCGTTCGGCTTGAAACCCACTGAAAATAAAACAATATTTTAGCCATTTTGTCTTTGTGGAATGCTTTTCTCTAAAGCCAAACTGTTTCAGGTATAAGGTTTCCTGTTTCTATAATAGATTTTAGCCTTTAAAGTAACAGTTTTTTTAAACAATTTTGACATTACAGGCATCAAGGAAATTGGCCTATTAGACGTTTTTTCAGAAGATGGTTTTTAGGTTCTGGTTTCATTAAAATTTCAGCTATTTTCCAAAAATCTGGTAAGTACATTATACAGGGTCTAACAAATTATACTGAAACTGTTTTAAGGGTGGATTCAGACCATAATACTGAACAACTTTCCCCAAGGAACATGTATCGAAATATGATAGTGAGACTTGTGGGGGGTAAACCCCACAAGTGACCCCCATATTTAAAATTCACTTATATACGTTAAACACCCGTCTTTTGGTCACTGACTTACATATGTGTAGAAAATTTTAGTACTTTCGTAGCTAATTAGCTGTGACAGACGGATAGACAGACAAGTGAATGATCGTTTTTACCTTTTGAGGTACACATAACACAAAATATTGTAAATGTGCTTATTATTTTTCCATATTCATTTATAAAAATTATACTATAATCCAACTAGGAAATAAAAATAAGTAATACGAGTACATATACTTCCTGGCCATCTTTTAAACGGTCAGAATAGCAAAATCTGCTTGACCTTACATATATTGACCTTTTATTCAATGTTCGTGAAGGAGATGTTGGTTACAATTTAGATATATTAACATAAAAACTTGGTATTCATAAATATGCAAAGATGCATTCCAAATCAGTTGTTTTTATAAAAAAGAATTGCAAGTAAAGTTTATATTTATCCAAATTGAAAATAAAAAAGAAAATTTCGTCGGGGTGATTCGAAGTCACGATAGCACAATTGGTAGTGCAGTCACGGCGTTAACATGAGGGTCGTGGGTTCGAGTCCCACTTGTGGCGGATTTTTTCATTATATATTTTCAATTTGGATAAATTTCCGAGCATTGTACGAGTAATGCTATTAAAAATAATAATTGAAGTTTATATTGTTATAAGAGGCCGTGCGCATAGTACGTCACGCAGAATCTATACCCATCGCTGTGACATAATGTGTAGTGTAGATGCCCCTAACATGCTAAGGACCTCGGATATCACAGGAGCATGGAAAGGCTAATTTAATATTTGTCGTTTTTATAGAGGCTTATTATACATAAAGTAACTTGTGCCAATTCTGGGCCTTCCTCTCTCATATCCTTCCATGCTTCTTTGTTCAGTGCAATCTGCGATCATCCGGTAATTAAATAATAGCAATATCTTTTATTACTAAAATTGAGTAAATTAGGCATTTATCGATCACCCTGCAAACAATTTTGAATGCAAAATAACATAATAAAATTATAAATAAAAACCTGCTGAAAAGCCCAGCAAAACTGCCAAATAACTACCCTGCATGTGTCGTATATTATCAATTTATCACATATTACTTTATTTGCAAATTATCACATGTTTATTATGTAAGACTAATATATGTGTGTATAAATATTATGAGAATCTTGGACACTGCTCTAACGATTTGATTGTAGGGGGTTTCGGGAATCAGAAATTGATCTAGCCAGGTTTAATTTTTCGGGAACCTCTTTATAAATATATGAAGATTAGATTAGATTTAGAAATAATATGTACTATTACTTATACAAATAGCTAGACAACGTTATATTGTATGATATAATATGTCAAATCCAATATAGTTTTCATGGTCACATTCGGCAGTAAAATCTCTATAAGTTTTAATGCATTCAAGCAATAAAACGATTTATTGCAATCGGGTAGTTTATCATGACTTCACTGAATTACATAGGTATTATATTGATCCATTGGATACATAGAGCCCAAGGCAATATGACGCAGAATAAATACAAAAAAAAAATACTGGCTGTAACATCTACAATGGAAAAAAAGAAAAAAAAAGGAATGCGATTGGGTCGAATTTTTTTTAATGACCCATATTTTTTGGTTTATCAAATATACATAGATACAGCGCAACAAAGTTTCGGAGGGGGGGGCGATATTAGGGTCACCGCCCTATGAAAATCGTACTAGATCGTGACGTTCTACGAAATTCGAATGCGCTGTATCTTTGCTATTATTTGCGATCAGAAAATTTATACTACCTGATGAGCCAAAAAAAAATGTTTAGTTCACATCCATGCATATTATTTTCAAGATCAACTTTTACAATCAGATCGCAGGGGAAACAGCTTAAATTTTTATTAAACCAGCTTGAGTGTATGTATTTACTATACCTACCTTACTACTTTGCATTAGGATACGAGAAGCTTTAAAGAGGAATTAACATTACAAATAATGTGTATTGTAAGTACCTATGTAGTAGCTGTTCACAGGTGATATCCTTATGGGGGTACATAGATAAGCTTCATCCTGAAACAAAAATCTTTTTAAATTTGATTTAATAAACAGAATCGTCCTAAAGAAGACAAGCAAATAAATTCATTCTTCTATTTAAAGTCTATATCAATTCACTCTTGGACAAAAGGCCTCTTTGAATACGCTATTATGCAACAAGTCAAATCAGATACTTTTAAAAAAAAAAAAAACAAACATTTTCTATGGGATTTGTATGAAATATCGATTTATGACGTCATAGTTCCTTGGAGTCAAATAGCGCTCTTAATATCCGTTTTTCTGCATAAATAAATCTAAACTCACATTTAAAGTGGATGTGATCAATGACAAGTGACACCAAATACCCAATTAAGAGATTTGCCCAATTTCACACACTGGGCAGATGGGTAGGTGATCACAGTAGATGGTGTAAAGTCTTTGGATAGCGGGTGCTGCTGTCTATTCTCCATTTCATAAAATATAATATGCATGTCAATTGTCACCTAAGGATGCCAAAGACCTTGCGAAGTGGAGATGAAATAGCAGGAACAGTTTAAATGATTAGCCGCATGCACTTTATACCAAAAGTTTAAAGTTTATTTTCGAGTACCATAAAAAAATCCTCTCCGCTGCATTCCTCTTGGTCTGCGCTGACCCTAATATAAATTCACAGGTGGGTGGAACCAATATATTGATGGTAGACTTCTATGGATTCCTAAAAGGGCATTTAATAAAGCCAATCTAATCTAATAATGGCCTACGCTTCCACTTATATTATACCTATCAATGAGATAGCATTGAAGTGGATTCATTTTCATTAAATTGTGTACATGTTCATATACCTATACCTAATGTTTTATATCAGAAGTATATGTCTATTAGATGCAGAGAAAATCCTATCTTTTGATTAATTTGCCCAAGACATTGCTAACATGGACCAGGTGATTATTTTATCTATATCCATCCTTAACTACTTATAATAAACGGGCAAGTGCTAGTTGGACTTGTACATGAAGAGTTCCGTACCTCTGCACAATGTTTTAAAACGCTTATGAAACACATTTAATTTTTAACTTTTTTTACATTTATTGTTATAGTGGCCATAGTAATACATAATAGGTGAAAAAAAGTTAATGCCATAAATTATAAAGATCTAGTTATAAACGCCAAAAAACACGTTTTTTGTATGACAACCCCCTTTAATTATGACCTTTTTCTTATTTATAGTATTTGTTGTTATAGTGGCCACAGTAATACATAATCAGTGAAAATTTTATAGTAATACATAATCAGTGAAAATTTTAAGTGTCTAGCTATTACGGTTCAAGAGATAGAGCCTTGTGACAGACGGACAGCCAGCTGAGTCTCAGAATAAGGGTCCCGTTTGCACCTTTTGGGTAGGTACGGAACCACAATAAATTTAAATCCACCACGTTGGGCATTTTTTAAGATGGGAAAAACCATTGAACTCGCGACACTGTTACCAACACTACCTTGTTTAAGTTTTAGGCACTCCCATTCCGGGAGTGCCTAAAACTGTTTTTTTTCTATTGGACTTAGTAATTGTTGCATTAAGTACTCTAAAGTGTACTTAAATTTCAAATCTGCACTAAGGAATTTGTTAAATTTCAGTGAATAATCCAAGTCTTTTAAAAATATTAAAATAATATTTAATTATGGCTGACAAAATCCTAATTAAAACAAAAAATAAATATAGTCTTGCTTAATTATAACAAAAGTTCTTACCTTATGGGGCCAGACATTTGGCATAAGAAAATCATAGGTATCCACTTCATATGCTGTCGCAAATAAACCGCAAACGCTTAACGTGACTAGAAGAGGAAAATACAACCGATCCATAGTTATAAATTAAACAAATATCGAAATAAAATCACAACTTTACAATACAGCGCCTCGGTCAACTCCCGTTGCCTTTGCTAATTAAAATGACAATTTGGCACAAAACGATAATTGAATTTAGCGGGAACTAGCACGGCTGACGACATCCAAAATAAATTTATTTCTGAAACGACAAGTGTGTTTACGTATTATTTCAACACAAATTCAGTCGATCGATCGATAGCCGCAAACTACTAACGTCATACGCCGAGTTGCCAGTTATCAATATTTTACCACAATTCTGGGAGTTATTCTTGTAGGCAAGCCCCGGCCGATGAACCCTACCTTGCCAAATAGGATAGTTTAAAAGTATGTTTTAACTTTAGAACAATAAAGTCAAACTATGTAATTAGTAGCAACAAATCTTATTTCATATTTATCCAAATTATACTGATTTACGGGGATGCGGGGAACACTCAAGAACATCATCTCGCAGGAGGCGATTAGCTTCCGTTCTCGTACGATAGTACTTATTAATTCTGTTTTAAAAAAACCGTGGACTACCATGGTCATAATATTAGCGAAACTATTTGAGGAAATTTTAATACACATTGCAGCAACACTGTATGTTCAGAAACAACCGAAACAACCTAACAAGCAAGAGACAGGAAAATAACGTTTGACAGATGATGGGTTGACATTTCATTCGGAAACGCAACATTATTTTTTAGGTATCGTATCCTTATCTCATCGTATTTATATGACTTGATTGACAAACCCCAGTTTTTGGTTATTTTCGATTGTAAAAAGAATTTTATAAAAATTAAATAATAAAAAATAAAAGTGAAAAAGCCCATGCGATTTTGCACCTTGAAACCAAGCAACATAAAATTAGTTCGTGCTGTTAGTCATAGATGGCGTTATACGTAATTGAACAATATTTTGATACATATAATGACTAAGAAAAGCGCTAAAATTAATTAAAAATCAAATCCGAATAATACATATTTAACCTAATTGCGAGTTTATTTTTTATATTGTACCTACTTTATCAAGTTATAAGTTAATATTAAAAAGGACAACACTTACTTAGGTAGATAGGTTTTGTTCTTTTTGATTATTGAATTTATGTAATCGGTGTATAACTGGGATGTATTGGCGCTTGTAGATACTTTTTGTGTTTTTATTGAAAGTTCGATCACGACTATACGTCAGGGATAAAGATGGTGGGAACAATTTGGCCAATGGTACATGCACACATACGGAATACGGAGTACCTACTTAGTCCGAGCTTCATTGGTTGACTATCACTGACCGCCCGTCAAGTGATGAATATGGGCGGATGGTTGTGAGGTTCTTCCATCGCTCCACAGCGATAGGGCTGCCATATGCGTAAACAGGGATGTTCCCTACTTTGACCAGCGGACCGCAGTTGTTGGCAAGATTTGTACCAGAGGTTGACCGACCATTTATCCTTATAGTAAAGAACAAAGTTAACATTCCTCAAAGGAGATGAATTTAATAAAATAACTTTATTAAGGCACAGAATAAGTACTAGTATTAGGGTTTGTTCTTAGGGCTTATAGAGATCAACATCTAAATTACTATAGTCGTAAAATAACACGATACTTACTAGTCCGATAATGTCGTCCTATTACAATACAAAAAACTTTATTACACCAAATAACATCACTTCCACTGCTGAAAAATGCAACGTGTGTATTTTTCCAAAGAGGAAAACACATACGGTGCGTTTTCAGCAGTGGAAGTGTTTTACAAAAAATGTAAGGTCAACATATAATAAAAGGTACATATAAGAGGCGGCCTTATCGCCGAAGCAATCTATTTCAATGTCAAAAAAAATTTTACTACTAAGTAGCATATAAGTATATATATAGTAATATAAGTCTTATATTATTCAAATCATTGTTGCTTAAAACTGGAACGCAGGCACATAGCCGACGTACGTATATCGTATCGCTTTTGAAATAAAGGTCTCGGGATCAAAATTTTTACTAATCATTGTAGAATGGAGGATGTTGTATTCGCGTATGTAACAAAATGTTGTTTCTCGATTGTAAGTATTTTTAATTAAGCGATCCACAACTTCTTGTACCAGTGAAAAGCAGGGTCGTAAAGCTAGTCTAGACAAATATTGAGTAAATACTTCTGATAGCGATTGTACCGCAATGTGGTCACTGGAGCGCTTATAATGAGTGCTAAAATAATTCGTAAATAACATTTTTTGAGTAAAATATAAAATCGGCTTGTGAATTTGTAATTTTGTTCTATTGTGTTTGTTTGTGTTTTGTTACGTGAAAAAACCCAGACAAATCAGCCCAGCCCATGTGTAAGATCATTTTATTTGACATTTGTACCTAATCTATTCCTGACTTGACTTGACCCTGATGCGCAAACGCAGCTGATTACAAAGTTGTGAGTGTTGCTAGTGATAAATTTACATTTTTACGCTGCAAACATGTCGATGTCAGAGCGATTTGATAAGCTTTTTGAACGAATGAAATTAGAATTTAAGAAACAGACAATGGAACTCACATATTCGCTAACTACAAATTTGTCGCTAAAACTAGAAAATAAATTAAAACCTCTTAAACAAGAGAACCAAGCCTTAAAATTGGAAATAGAAGCTCTGGAAAAGAAGATATCATACCTGGAAAGAGATAATAAGAGAAACAACATTATAATTTTTGGCTTTGAAGAAAGAGAAACTTGTGTTAGCGAACTGTTACAAGCAGTAATAAAGAAGATGACTGAAGACTTAAAGATTTCCGTAATGAAATGTGACATAAACAATGTTTACCGGGTTGGAAAAAGAAAAACAGAGTCTACTAAGCCTCGACCAGTAATAGTCACTTTCGTTCAGACATGGAAAAGAAATGAAGTTTTAAGAAATAAAAAGAAATTCAGAAACATATTCGTTTCTGAAGATTTTCCTAAGGATGTTCTTGAGAAGCGAAAGTTGTGGCTTGATGAACTAAAAGAAGAGAGGAAGAAAGGAAAAATTGCCTACTTGGTCTACGACAAACTCCTAGTCAAACCCGGAAAATTAGAAAAAACTGACAAAGAGGAATTCAATGATGAGGAAGACTTGTCGCAGTTGCTCGATGAAATCAAGCAAGAAGAAGAAGCAGAAAAGAAACCGCGGCGTCGAGCAAAAGCCATGATAAATAGGGAAAAAACCTTATCTGACGATGAAAAACCAAGATATCACGCAAAGGCAATGACAAATAAAAATAATATTTTCTCTAGTGAAGAATCTGAGGAAGAAAGAGCTACTGAGAAATCAAGGCGTAGAGAAAAGGCGATGGCTAACATGAAAGTGACTGTTTCCAACGGAGAATCAAATGAAGAAATAGATAATGAAAAACTAAAGCCCCGAAAAGCAAAAACAATCATTAATAAAAATAATAGTTCTCTTGATAAGAAGCCTGATGAAAATATAAAAGATGAAAAATCAAAAAATCAACCAATTGCAACGACAAGTAAAAATGATACCTACTTTGATTTCACTAAGCAGAAAAGAAAAATAGACTATTAGAATACAAAATTGTTAATTAAGTAAATGGTAAGATAAGGTAAGTTATCATCATCATCTGAGGGTATTCCCGGTTGCATCCTCAGCGGTAATGTTTCAGAGCCCGGGGTCCGTTACCACAACCCGAAGGGTAGACCAAAAACAATCCTAGAATAGGTAGAAACATACGCTAGATGGCGTTCGAGACCCACAGCTTTGCGTGCCTTTCGAAGCACGGAATCATCTTTCTTTTCGAATAAGCAGGTGATTTAGGCGATTCTCACATTGCCACGCACTACGCAGCGTAGTGCGTGAATGCGTGTTCTAACGTTGCTTGTAAGTATCTCCGTTTGTATAGAAAACACGCACAGTCCAACACACAGAAAATGCATCCAGAAAACGCAACATGCAGCGTGATGCGTGGCAGTGTGATAATTGCAATATCCTAACCAGACTGGAAACAACGATAAGTTATTACAAAGAGTTAAGCTAGTTACAAAAACCATTAGTTACCTAATGGTAACTTAGCGTGGTTTTGTTATATTCATTCAATCGATAGATTGTGGAGTAAATTTTTGTTATAAATACAGATTTGGACATACCTAGGTAGGTCCTTCTTCATTTTCTGAAGATCAAAATAAATTGCTTTTAGTATGTTTTCATAATAAAGTTTACACAAAGTTGTTGATCCACTTTTAAGATGTATTTAAATTTTCTCAACATTCAAAAATTTTGCGTTAAACAATTTTTACAACATACGCACTACCATAAATAACGTTTAATAGTGTAGAGTTTACAGTGGGTGTACATTGGTGCAGACAGATGGATTAGTTATGAACATATTATTATAAAATATTTTTATGCTTTTTATAGTTATTTTATGAATTTAAGCATTTAATCTTGTAGGTGTAGGAACTTTATTTAAGTGACTTAGGTTAGTGTTTTTGCCAATTAATCTATTCTATAAGTATAGATACTTATAAAACAAACATATAAGCAGCTGTGCTGGTCCCGGCTCAAGAATAGGATCACTCCATTTATTTCCGTGGATGTCGTAAGAGGCGACTAAGGGAATCATAACACAAAACTTCTTGTGTCTTTACTGTTTGGTGGGGCTTCCATCAACAGAAGTATTCCCATATAGGGAAACGAGCATAATGAGCTTCACTCTGTTGCTTTATTTTGCCATGCCTTATGGTGTGGGAAAAAAAGTAAAAGTATAAGATGATTGCCTAAGAAATTATTATAGATATTGTATTGCTTATAGTTCATTAGTAGGTACCAATAGATGGCGCAACTATGTATTTTATAATCTTCAAGATAATTTCCAAGAATTTACACGTTTAATTTACCTACCTTAAAATATGATTTCCTTACAAGTGCAATACTTATAGAAAATAAAAACTAAAATATAAAAGAAGCAAAATGTTGATAACGTTAATCCTACAACGCCTGAAAAGATTATTGTAATGCACAAAGAATCATAATGGACATTATATATTTTATAATTAAAAAGAATATTCAAATAAAACCACTAGTATTACACTGTAAAAGCTGTTGTGGGATTAGCTCCAACAAAGAATAATAAAGCAAGTTTTTGCCTTTTATATTCCTTTTACTGGAGTTTTCACATTTGGTGCAGGTGTATTTTTCAATTAATATACCTATGTACTCCAACCTTGAAGCAACCATATACAGACATTTAAATATTCATAACAAATAAGACGTGCGTTTGGCGAAAGTTAACAATTGTTGATTAAATATTTTGATAATGTACGTAAGTACCTACCTCTTAACTAAAAATTCGAATAGCCGCGCTGGTACCCGGCTTAGAATAGGACCGCTCCATTTCTTCCCATGGATGTCGTAAGAGGCGACTAAGGGAATCATTATATGGCACAGAAGATGTAATGTTGTGTCTTTTATTAGTTGGTGGAGGCTTTCACCAACAATAGTATTCCCGGAAAGGGAAACGCGTTTTAGAGAGTTTGACTCTCTTGCTTCGTTTTATTACCATCCCTAATGGTGTGGGGAAAGAGGAAAAGTATAAGATGATGTCTAAGGCATTAGTGAACGTATGTTACTTTAAAGCTTTTTGGCAGGGTACTAATAGATGGCGCTAATATAATAATATTGTATAATTATTGCCGTCACTACTTAACAGAATTAGCATAATAGCATAGGATGTATAAAAAAATATTTAAGAATTATGTACTTACATGTGTAGTACTCATAAAAAAATAAAATATAAAAATATAAAAGAAGCAAAATGTTGATAAAGTTAATCTCACAACGCCTGAAAAAAATATTTTAATGCACAGAGAATGGACATGATATAGGTATTTTATAATTGAAAAGAATATTGAAATAAAACCACTAGTATTACACTTTTAAAGCTGTTGTGGGATTAGCTCCAACAAAGAATAATAAAGCAAGTTTTTGCCTTTTATATCTTTTACTGGAGTTTTCACATTTGGTGCAGGTGTATTTTTCAGTAAAAATACCTACTTACATCAAATCTAAAACAACCATAAAAAGGCATTTATATATTTTTAAGAAATAAAACGTGCGTTTGGCGAAAGTTAACAATTATTGATTAAATATTTTGATAATGTACGTAAGTACCTACCTCTTAACTAAAAATTCGAACAGCCGCGCTGGTACCCGGCTTAGAATAGGACCGCTCCATTTCTTCCCATGGATGTCGTAAGAGGCGACTAAGGGAATCATTATATGGCACAGAAGATGTAATGTTGTGTCTTTTATTAGTTGGTGGAGGCTTTCACCAACAATAGTATTCCCGGAAAGGGAAACGCGTTTTAGAGAGTTTGACTCTCTTGCTTCGTTTTAATACCATCCCTAATGGTGTGGGGAAAGAGGAAAAGTATAAGATGATGTCTAAGGCATTAGTGAACGTATGTTACTTTAAAGCTTTTTGGCAGGGTACTAATAGATGGCGCTAATATAATAATATTGTATAATTATTGCCGTCACTACTTAACAGAATTAGCATAATAGCATAGGATGTATAAAAAAATATTTAAGAATTATGTACTTACATTGTGTAGTACTCATAAAAAAATAAAATATAAAAATATAAAAGAAGCAAAATGTTGATAAAGTTAATCTCACAACGCCTGAAAAAAATATTTTAATGCACAGAGAATGGACATGATATAGGTATTTTATAATTGAAAAAAATATTGAAATAAAACCACTAGTATTACACTGTTTAAGCTGTTGTGGGATTAGCTCTAATAAAGAATAATAAAGCAAGTTTTTGCCTTTTATATTCCTTTTACTGGAGTTTTCAGATTTGGTGCAGGTGTATTTTACAGTAAATATACCTACTTGTACTTACACCAAATCTGAAACAACCATAGAAAGGCATTTATATATTTTTAAGAAATAAAACGTGCGTTTGGCGAAAGTTAACAATTATTTATTAAATATTTTGATAATGTACCTAAGTACCTATCTCTAAACTAAAGGTACGAATAGCCGCGCTGGTACCCGGCTTAGAATAGGACCGCTCCATTTCTTCCCATGGATGTCGTAAGAGGCGACTAAGGGAATCATTTTACGGCACAAAACATGTAATGTTGTGTCTTTTATTAGTTGGTGGTGGCTTATACCAACAATAGTATTCCCGGAAAGGGAAACGCGTTTTAGAGAGTTTGACTCTCTTGCTTCGTTTTAATACCATGCCTTATGGTGTGGGGAAAGAGGAAAAGTATAAGATGATGTCTAAGGAATTAGTGAACGTATGTTACTTTAAAGCTTTTTGGTAGGGTACTAATAGATGGCGCTAATATAATAATATTGTATAATTATTGCTGTCAATACTTAACAGAATTAGCGAACGTATAAAAAAAATACTTAATACACAGAGAATGGACATGATATATTTTATTATTGAAAAGAATATTCAAATAAAACCACCAGTATTAAACTGTAAAAGCTGTTGTGGAATTAGCTCCAACAAAGAATTATAAAGCAAGTTTTTGCCTTTTATATTCCTTTTACTGAATTTTTAAAATATTTTGGTTTTAAAATATTTTGACATCAGACCTGAAATATCCAGTTTACCAGAATATATAAAAATCTCTTGCTTGGAGGTTTTTTGAGTACTTAATTTGTGTAGTTAAACACCTTCTAATAAATTTGGTACCTACAACACCACAAGATCTTTATCAAATTTGACCGAGCATTGTAAAACCGACAATGTATACAGCATATTAAATTTAGCATAGTGGACTGGGGCTTTCTCGTTTGAATCCATATTGCATAGGAACCGGAACAATAAAGTAAATTTATTTCACTTTTTGATGTTTTTAAGTTAAAATATTAATAAGTATATCCAAAGATTTATAAGCATGAACAAATCCTTATTATGGGTTGGTTACTCTCTACTCGGGCTGCGGTGCCTGAAACAATTTGTGTCTAGGAAGAAATATGGAATGATATCATTTTACTGCGTCCGAGAGTGGTAAGCAAACCTCATGGGTTTTCCCAAAGATTAAGTAAATTGCAGAGTTGATTCACTATTTGCCTTACTGATACGTATAATAAAATAAGTTATGCCTAATATAAAACCTATTCCATCAAAGATAATTTACATTGTTACAAGTGTGATGAGTAATTATAGGTTTATTTTAATGCATTTTTTATATGCATAGCAGTGGTGTTGGTATTTTGTAACCTGTTAAAAATCTAAACAGATTAAAATAATTTTATACGTAATGTTAATTAATAATTGTTTGTAGATATAAGTGATGTAATGTTCACAAAATAAGAATGTTTAATATTTTAGATATGTAGATACTTATGCCTAATAAAATTCGATCAAGCAACATTTTTTATTATTATTTCACTACCTATCTAAACAAAAATACAGTATTTAAGCTTAACTAATATAGTTTATGCCACACTACACTTCATAATAATAGAAAATGGAATATTATACTAAGTAGCTAACACTAAGGCGTCGTTGATTTATTACGTAAGAATTTTTTTTCCCTTTCTTAACGTACCTACTTTAAACAAGTACGCTAATAATATTACAATCTAAACTAAGACTGATAAGTAATTTAACATTGACCTAGTTTTATACGATATAGACTAAGAATTTGTCCATTGGCACTTTTCTTACTGTCTTTATTAAGGGGAGGCACTTTGTTCGTGTGTCTCTGCTGACACATCACTGCACTATAATATCAATGTATATATATATTTATAACTACACTAGTTCAAAAGGTTTGGTTCTTTTGAGACGTCGCACTATGTCCGTGTTGTCGAGGAGCTGAATCGCCTCAACATTCACATGGTGAAGCAGTCTATACTCATGTGCTTCGGCGTATTTTTTGATTACTTCATCGACGGTCTGCATTTTAAGGTCCCGGTGTAGATCGTCGATTCTTATATACTAAGGCGCATTCACAATGGCCTTCAGTACATTATTTTGGAAACGTTGAATAATTTCAATGTTACTTTGTTTAGTACAACCCCATAGCTGTATACCATAAGTCCATATTGGCATGAGGACTTGTTTATATAATAGTATTTTGTTATGTACTGACAATGCGGAGTTTCTTCCAAGTAGCCAGTACATCTTCTGGAATCGTATATCGAGTTCCTCTCTTTTCTTTTTGACGTGGGCTTTCCAGCGAAGCTTCGCGTCGAGTGTTATACCTAGGTACTTAGCAGTGTTTTCATATGGCACTTGCTGTCCATTTATGTAGACAGGATAGTAGTCATCGTGTTTATTTGTGAAGTTAACGTGGATTGACTTCGACTCGTTTAGCTTAATTCGCCACCTCTTTGTCCAGTTATGAACTTTGTTAACAGCTACTTGGACCTTTTCTGCTGCTTCCACGTAACTGTTTCCAATCGCCATTATAGCCGTGATATCAGTGAAGGTCGCAATAGTGTTTTCTTCTAGTTCAGGAATGTCGCAGGTGTATAATAGGTAAAGGACCGGTCCTAATACACTTCCTTGAGGCACTTTTCTTTTTGCTTTTATTTCCTTAACTTGCACTCTGAAGGCTCTATCGCTTATATATGACGTTAGTTTATCTACAAAGATTTTGGGAAGCATTTTTTTAAGTTTGAAGGTGAGTAATCAGTACTACGGTCATTGGTAAGTTTTTGTAGATACGTGTTTGTACTCTCATCAACATGATTCTGGATTACTCGTTTAAGTTTTTTGTTGAGGTTATTTAATTTTCTCTTGTCTTCTGGTGACCTAGATTGGTGCCATAGTTTCCTTTGCTTTCGTGTTTCGGTGATGAGTTCTCTAATTTCTATTGGATATACATTTTTTACGATTTTCTTTTTTATCTTAGGTGTGTTGTTCCAGGCAGTCCGTTGTATTAGAGTGACGAATTTCTCTAAATCTATATTTAGTTGCTCGGGAGTCTTTAATGGTACTCTGAGGTTGATGTTGTTGTCCAATTCTATTTTAAAACTCTCCCAATCAGTATGTTTATTGACTAGAGTTAAATTTGTTTCCTTATTCAGAACTTCCTCACTTATCTTTAAGTATATGGCTGTTCATATCAAAGCTTTGATCTGTTTTTATATAATTAGATGATAAATTTTTGTAGATAAAAAAGTCTATTAGGTCTGGTATTTTTATAGGTCCGTTGGCCAGTATGTTGGATATCTATATATATAGTATGGGTCCTATATTTTTTATTATCTTTGTCAATGACCTTATAAATCACATGCACAAAATTGACTCTTCCATAAATCTGGTACTTTATGCGGATGATACGAATGCTGTTATCTCTGCAATGAATATCGAAGAACTTAATGACAAGATTAATAGCACAATTGCTGCCTTTGAAGAATGGTTTGAAGCAAACAATTTAAAACTCAACCCTAGTAAAACTTCAGCAGTTCTCTTTAAGACTACCGCTAGTAGCAGTGACAGCTTGGAGGTGCTGATGCAAGATAAAAAGATCGAAATTGGTGATACCGTAAAATTTCTTGGCGTCCATATTGACTCCCTCCTGAACTGGAAATCTGAACTGGCTACTATTGACAACTCACTGAGCTCAGCTTGTTACGCTCTCAAAATGCTAAATGACTGTCCCTATCGTAACGTCGCCGGCTACGTAGGCGTCTCTACCTCTGGCTAACTTAGGTTGCCAAATGAAGTAGCCAGTGGCTACCACCAGTCAGTCCCCTTAGTCCTCATATGGAGAAAGAACGCGCGCATAGAAGGAATCGCACTTTTTCTTTGAACATTAAGAACGCGTTAAACCCTGATAGTACCAGGCCTGTGTCACTTCCCGTTTAGGTATCGAAAATGTACCTACATTATTACTATGCGCACAGGCGGCCCCTCCGGGTGGTAAATTCAGTTATACGAATCGTTTGTCCAGAGTAATAAGAATGAAATTGGCTTGCAATGGATGTCTAGGTATCTAAGCGAGAAGGTGCTGAGTTCTGACGTGAGCTAAATACGCGCTAAATTGCCCTTCTTAGAATCGGAAGAGGACAGGCTTAATAGGGAAAGTACGAGAAGACGTGACTTCACTAATGGCATCCATCCCAAATTGGATATTGTAAAACACGGATCACAGTACCAAGCCATTCAATTATTTAACAGGTTACCAAGAGAACTAAAAAACATACGCAGTCATCTAGTGTTTAAGTCCAAGCTGCGTGATCTTCTGTTGGAAAAGTGCTGCTATACCATTGACCAATTTTAGGTACATTATGAATATTGTAAAATGTATGAGCACTTAACTTAATTTTTAATTTAACACTGACAATTTTATATCTTTTTACTTTTATTTACTAATTTTTAATTTGTGATCTTTTTTATATTTTTTTTATGTTCTTATGTTTTTATTTTTGTATAGTTATATTATTTTCTAACACAATGTACATTGTTTAAGAAATAAATAAATAAAAATGAAATGAAATTTTCGAATCCTGTTGACGCAACATCACAATCCAGTTCTTTAATGGCATGCATCAGCCTTCTTCCTTTTGTGTTGGTCAGTCTCGAGCCCCAATATGTGTTTTTGGCATTGAAGTCTCCACCTAATATAAATCTATCACCAAGCGCGTGAAGCATATTTAAATACAAATCTTTAAATATTTTATGTCGAGGTGGACAGTATATTGCTGCCACTGTTAGCGGATATTTCTTTGTGCTTAGTCGAACTGCAGTTCATTGTAACTGTGGTATTTCATGTTTAAGGTATTCTTGGTGTTGGATATTTTCCTTGATGATCACAGCACTGCCGCCTCTTCCTTTGTTTGCTAGATGAAGACCATGGTAAACCTTATAGCTAGTAAATTTTATAAATGATTGTTTAGTGAAATGTGTTTCTGACACTAGACACACATCAATATTTTCCATGTCTAAGACTACTTGCAGTTCATTTTTGTGTTTAAGTAGTCCATTGCAATTCCATGCCATAATTTTAAGATTGTTCATTGTTTGTTCTTGGGAATAGCTGTCTTGGTGCTATTTTTAATTTTTTTCAGACGCTCATCAAATGAACTCATAAGCTTGAGTATTTCATCTAACTTGTTTTCATTAGTGGTGGCTTGCTCTTTGCGTTTGGAACTTATTGGATTTTTCGCGGCAGTTTGGGCATAAGAAACGTTTGTACGAGTACTTACAGTCGAGACAGGCTTATTATTAGATGTCTGCGGATTGGTTGGAGCTTTCTTTTCATGATTGGCTATATGTTTTTTAATAGTCTTATTTCTTAACTTCTGCATTTCTTTGGCTATCATACAGCCTCTGTAGTTAGTCGGATGATCATTTCCGCAATGCACGCACTTCGGTTTCTCAGTTGCTGCTTTCTTACAGTCTTTAGTTAGGTGTTTTCCCGGGCATTTTACACACCTTGGCTCTTTAGCACAGTACATTTGTGTATGTCCATAACCCTGGCACCTTTTACATTGGGGAATAAGTAAGTATTGATGATTTCAGACATTCTATCTCAACCAAACACCCCATTATGGATTTTATTTCATATACGAGTATTTTAGCAATTTCCTCTTTGTTGCTAAAGGTCAGCATGAACATGTTTAATGGTTATTTGCTTTTCCAACTCAGTTTGTTTACTGCGTCTTCAATTTGTAAACCCTTTGCTTTGAGATCTTCTACGATTCTCTCCGGCTTACATGTTGAGGGCAATTTTTTTGCCATTACTCTAATAGGCCTTTCCTGCTTATTTTCGTAGGAGTGCCATAGAAGGTTGTTCGCTGAAAGCAGCTTCGTTACGGCCCTGTATGCATCTTCATTACACGCATCTATTTTAACGCTACCACCATTCAACATTTTTACTGAGAAGGTGATTTCAGGCTGGCTTTGTGACAGAAAGTCGTGAAAATTCTTGTAGTTCTTCACTCCATCCACTATGATGGGAGGTGGAGGGGAAACTTTTTTTACCTTAGCTACCTTAGGTATTTCTTTTTCTTCAGGTGAGAGTGTGGGTGACGTGTTCAATTTTCTTTTCTTTCTTGATTTCGTCCTTTTCCACTCTGTTCCTTTAGCAAGCTCCTCCTCGTCGATCTTGTACTCAGCATGCACCATAGGGGATTCTGCATTAGAGGCTGCTGGAGCCACTGCATTCGAATCAGTAATGCTTTGCAACTGCTGTTGGAGAGAAGCAATTTGTTTTTGAAGGTCTTCTATAAGGCTCTGCTGTTTAAGCCTTTCATTCTGCTCTTTTTTAAAACGGTCATAAAGGTAATGTTCCGTTACAGTTTTTAACTGAATAGATTTGGAAGGCGTATTCATTGTCAAGGTGGGTGAGAGCGTCGCCTTAACAATTAACCCGTCATACGTAAACATACCTTAAGCAATGACTCACCGATGTAGGTCATCGCGGCCCGGCCGAAGGTACGTGACGAAGATGGACTTTGTTTTGATGCGTTAGCACTTTTCACTGCACTCTGTTAATGCGCGACATATGCGTTTGTGACACAACTGTTCTAATCGAAGATTGAACTATCACTGTACACGTAAGAATTGAAAGGAAAAAAAATACAGCAAGGTTTGCTTTAATTTACCTAATTTTTTTTCGAAAAAACATTTTTATAACATAATGCATAACATTTTGACTCTATAGCATCATCATCGTGTATCGTGAAGACGTCATAGCTGTCGCTATCTTCAATTAAGCCTGGCCCATAGACTATGAATTGGTACCAAATAAACAATTTTTCTTTCTTCTTTCTTTCTTTACTTGATTTGCAGCAGACAGCTGCAAATCAAGTACAGAAAGAAAGAAGAAAGAAAAATTGTTTATTTGGTACACAAATGAGAAATACAATTTACAATTACAAATTGGCGAACAGTACCAAATTGATCTCCGCCAAGGATAATATAATTACTAACGTAATCTCCGCCCAGCATTTTGTCATGGGATTATCATGACGCTGATCTTCCGCGGATGCCATACTTAAATTTACATACAATTATATCTTCTATATATATACAGGGACTAACAAAATATACTGAAACTATTTAAAGGGCGAGTTCAGTCCATGATACTGAACAACTTTCCCCAAAGAACATATATCGAGATATGAAAAATAATTTTTGCCCTCCTATACAAGTTGAGCGATCAGCTGATCCGAGTTTATAAGAAAAGCAAAAAAATATTTTTCATATTTCGATATATGTTCCTTCGGGAAAGTTGTTCAGTATCATGGACTGAATTCACCCTTAAAATAGTTTCAGTATATTTTGTTAGACATTATATATATATATAAAATGGCTTGACCGATTACGATAATTTGTTTTTTGTTTTTTTTCGTTATAGTTCAGGGATGGTTTAGGAAAAATATTGGCATTGGCGTAGTTACGCGCGCAGGTTACAGCTAGTAAATTTATAAAATAATTCTAAAAAACAGCTGTCATTATTATTATTCTAATAATACACTGTATACGAACTAAGTATATACAACGTGTAACAAAAAGGGGTATCAACCCGAAAGGGAGTACACGTACTAATCAATGTGAACAACTTTTACTATGGGACAATCCCAGAAATCGCGAAAAAAAATCTGCAGCTCCATACAAAATTAAATACCTATCGTGTCAAAATGTATGGAGGTGCAGGTTTTTTTTCGTGATTTCAGGGATGGTCCCATATTAAAAGTTGTTCACATGGGTTAGTACGTTAACTCCCTTTCGGGTTGATACACCCTTTTTGTTAAACGTTGTATGTAAATATGAAAACAATAAAATTAGGTAGTTATAAAATTGTGTGTGGCGATATCACAACATACTATAATCTTCTCAGAGACACTTCGACGATGGTGCCTAATTGCTCTTCTGCGCCTAACTCTTTGCCGTAAAGGCCTTCCCACACAAATCACGCGCGTTCCGATGTATCGAGCCCGTGGTAATGCGCTCACGTACGACCTTGACGTAGATTTACGGCGACCTGGTCGGGTTTGTGTGTGAATGGGCTCTTATTGAACTGATTTTTGGTCAGCTTTCGTGGGAAAGTTGGGAAATACAAGTTTTGTCGAATAGACTACTCGAAATAGCATTTAATAAGCCTTAAATGTTACTCTTATCACGTCGCTGCCTCAAAATATATATAACTGAGAAGATACAAGTTCTAAATACAGAAAATAAGTCCACCATTTGTAAAATTATATTTTATTATGTATTACTATCGCTGACAATAAAGATTTTTAAATAAATAAAATAGATACGTACTTTTCGACTTTTATTTTATTTATTTATTTATTTAAAAAACTTTATTGTTCCACATTAAAAAAAAATGGTACAATTGGCGGACTTAACGCTAAAAGCGTTCTCTCCCAGTCAACCATAGGGATAAACAGAAACAAATCATGTTGCGGCGCAAAAAACTAGATACAAAATAAAGTATTAAAATATGTGCATAATATAATATATGTCTACTACACAATATATAATATACATATAAAATATAACTCATAGAATATACCTACATACGTACATAAGACTATCTATAATACATATAACAAATAAATATATACAAACCTACAATATATATAAATAATGAATGATGATGGTGAAAAATAAAGAAAGATACTAACATCTATCAAAAAGATAAGAGTGCACTCTTCTCTTAAAAGAAAATTTTGTCGAAATATCTTTGATGTCAATGGGTAAAGCATTCCAGAGCCGTATAGCTTGTAAGTTAAAAGAGTTCGCCATAAAATTTGTGCGATGAGGAGGAACAGAAAGGAGAAGATTATCAGTAGAACGAAGTTGCCTATCATGCGTGTCAGAAAGAAATTTAAATTTACATCTAAGATACTCAGGGGAATTAGGATTCAGAAGAATTGAAAAGAGAGTGCAAAGAATTCGCACTTGTCTGCGTTCACGGATAGGAAGCCATTTAAGCTCAGAACGAAAAGATGATATATGATCATATTTGCGAAGGCAGAAAATGAAACGTATACAATTATTAACGAGACGGTCAAGCTTATTCAGTAAATCTACATTGAGATCAGGGTAACACACATCAGCATAATCAATGATGGGTAATATCAATGTATGGACTAATAAGAGCTTTGTTTTGAAAGGCAGGAAGTTCCTTAGACGATTAAGCTGTTGAAGAGCAACAGTAACAGAACGACTGACTTCAGCTACCTGAGTGGACCAACTAAGTGTGGAATCAATGTGAAAGCCAAGATCCTTCACGGATTTACTGTAGGGGATAATACACTTGTTAAACATGACAGGTGCAACAGCATTAAAGTCAATCAGAGAAATTTGCCTTGTACTGCCTACAATTATAGCTTGGCATTTGGAGGGATTAACCTGAATTCCAAATTGATCGGACCAGGACAAGATAGCCGACAAAGCCAAGTTTACACTCGCTACACTAGAATCAAGGTCGTCAACTGATGATTGGGCATAAATTTGTAGGTCGTCAGCATAAAAATGGTAAGAACAGCCAAGGGAAGTGGAAAGTAAATTAATAAAAAGAGAGAAAAGCAACGGTGATAAGATACCCCCTTGAGGCACGCCATTAGACAGATCATTCCAGTCCGAGAAAACGCGGTCCATACGAACTGCCTGCTGGCGGTGACAGAGATATTCAGAAAACCAATCCAACACTGAAGACGAGAATTGAAGGTGCTAACTAGGTATTTTACACAATGTTGAGTTTTTTTAATTGTCTACAGAACTTGGCAGTCATAATTAGATCTAACTTTGGTAGGCGAAGACCCGACGGTTTCAGCATCTCTATGGCACGTAGGGGTTGTGACAGAGACGGACTGAGTCCGTCGCGGGCGTCCACTTGACGTTAGTTTTGTTTGAAGCCTCATTTCTTTTGTCAGAGATTATAGACAACAATAAAGTACATACTAGAGTAATGATCAGGAGACAATACCAATAAATAATTTTATTCCAATGTGATAGAATACAACAAGCGCACTCCGGGCTCCGAAGTAGTACAGCTGAGGATGCAACCATAAACGCGCTAAGATGAATAAGAAGTGACAAATTGAACACAACCTGTGTGTTACACACCTACAGAAACAAACTGAAATATTAGTTTCCTAAAACAGCTGTTTACATACATAAGAATAAAAAATTACGTGGTATTTATTGGACATTGAATGGAATAGAATTTATTTTTTCCCTTTCTTCTTTCTTTCTTCTTCTTATTTAAGAGCTTAGTGGCTCTTGTCGGTGGAGTATGCGCCAAACTTCTCGGTTCTCTGCCTTACTTTTTAGTGCTTGATACGACATGACCCAATTTTTTCCCTAGGTTGTGAAAATTCACCCTTCAAGAGGTGCTGTAAGCTATAAAATTACACTTCGGGTTCCAATTTGTCTCCTTTATTTTGACACTAGCGGCCCGCATTATGCACGAGTTAGTTCAATAGACGAAAATCTACCGGCACAAAAACTTTAAACGATAAACCGCATCAAAATCTGGCCAGTGTTTATAGAGGTAGTATGTAGTAATCGGACACACAGACAAATATTCTGGGAACACACCCAGAATATTTGTCTGTGTCCGATAACTACGATACGATAATGTGTTTTTTGTCGAAGTGTCTATTCTATTTGTATAATTAAAAACCGGCCAAGTGCGAGTTAAACTCGCATGGAGAGGGTTCCGTACAATTGATTGGATTCTTATAGGTTTTCCTGTAATCTACAAGCAATGAACTATATTTTGTAACTTTTTCAAAATTTTAGGCTCAGTAATTTCGGATATCAGGAGGGAGGAATGGTCAATTTTTGTCTTCTTTCATGAATAAAATCAAATCTATTCATTTTACAATAATAACAAAAATATATTTGAGATCCTCATAACGAGCCCTTTCATTTGATATATGAAACAGTAAGGTTTGCAAAACATTTTTTTAAATTTCCTAATTTGTTCCCCGAAAATAACCCTTATTTAAAAAAAATATTACTTTGCACATGTGTGTTTAAGTCATAGAATTACACCAAAATTGGCTGTGACAGACGGACGGACAGACAGACGCACGAGTGATCCTATAAGGGTTCCGTTTTTTCATTTTTTGTACGGAACCCTAAAAATAAAACGAAAAGATAAATACGGTAACAATCTGGTACATGCATGTCATTTATGTTTGATACAATAAACTTTAGGTAACATACTCGTATGATACTGTTTGTTTTCCTTAGTTTTGATTTCTTGAGTCATCACCGCCATCAATATTTATAATTTCATACTCTACAACTATCAGAAAATAGCCCCTTTCAGCGCTTGACTTGGACCACGTCTCTATTAACGTCGCCCTAACTTAAGAATAAGTCGCGGGGAAAAATCAGCGTAGCAAGTATCGATACAAAATATCTTGGTTCAAATTGCAATCGCGTTGCATCCCTTGTTGCTGGGCGATACGAGAACGATTTTTTTTTATCAATAATCATGTGCATTGCAGGGGAAAGGTATCACATGACTTAGCTCGTAAAATGTTACGCACCAGATGTATTTTATTAGAATTGTTTGCGTCGATCGAATGATTATTGCTAGTGATGTGGTACTTTGGGAATTTCCCGGTAAACATACCCGGCAAAATTCCTAAAAATGGAAATTTCTCATAAATTTCCATTTTTAAGAATATTGCCCGGAATGTTTACGGAAATATTGGGAATATTTATGGAAATATGGAATATTTCTAGCGGCATATCACTAGGTAGTACCTATTATTACGTTAGTAATTATATTATCTTTGGTAGTACCAAGACCACAGAGTTTTACTGTTTCATGCTCGTAACACCCTAAAGTGCAATGCATCATGTCACAAATAAACTAATTACAATACTAATGTAGAGTAGTGGGTAGACTACGTAGTGGCGTGTCCCAGTTTGTACCTACTGCATAACTAACTTCCCTTACAACTCCCGGAATTCCTCCGCAAGTATGTGACTGCATTTCTCGACGACGATATCATAAATTAAACAAGACTGGAAAGCTAGGAAGTAACTGATAACCCTTTTATTAAGTTATTTTGGGGTAATACATTTTTACCACGCAAGGTCGCCCGTGGTCACCAACTTAATAGCTGACGTCATCGTCACAGACTAAATAAATAAATAAGAAAAGTCTTTTCCAACTGCAACTTTTGTCAGAAAATGTTTTAGAGATTTTTTAAACTGTGACCGATGTAGACTTTTTAATGTATTGTGAGGAATTTATGGCGTTTTTGCGTGTTGCGTGTTAAAACGTAATTTTTGCTGTGAAAACATTTGTCATAGGGACTTTAGTTGACAGGGGTCAGTGGGTTAACTACTCTATTCGGAGGATATTTGACAAACTTGACGGTGTGATAGGGTGCTGCGTAATAGGCTGAAGACATGAGATTTCCTTACTAATTAGGGACAGTCCATTTGTTAAGTGTTAATTTGTTTATGACAGCAACGACGCTTTGCATACCCCGTGTGGTTCCGGGTTTGAATAGGACGACTCCATCTCTTCCTGTGGATGTCGTAAAAGGCGACTAAAGGAAAAATAGCACTAAAAGCGTGTGCTACAATAGCATACCCAAGGAGGGTTGACGTCAGGCAGGTGGCCAGTGAAAAATAAAGCCAAATAATTTTTTTTATGGGCAATCAGCAACGACGCATTGCAGGTACCTAGTTGTTGAAAATATTATGTCAATGGAAGTACCTAGATTGATTGGGACTTGAATGGCGTCCACCAGAAAACATCGAGTTGAAATCATCAGGTCAGGCTGAAGAGTATACATCGTGTTAATTAAATAACGCTAAACCTCTCAGATGGTGCCTCAGCCCAAGAAACTAAACAAATTTTGTTAAAAAAATTTCACGAAACCCAAAAAAAAATAATCGGATTTTCATACAAATTGACTCGATCAGCTGATCAGTTTGTATGAAAATCAATTTATTTTTTTAGTTTGTTGTTGAACAAAAGTTGTTCAGTTTCAATTAAAATAAGAAAACATCGGGTTGCTTATAAAAACAACAATCCAAAATATTGCAAAACTTCAATGAAAACACTTCAATGGAGCAGAAAAACAAACAAATTTCAAATTAGGTGCGTAAACGTATAGGTACCTATTTTGTTCAATATGGGAAATCTGGCCAAGCGGAAGGGACGGACTCAGTAAACTGAATACTCGTGCAACTCAGTTGTTTATTTTTCATGCCACATTTAACTTTAGATAACCACGGTGAAGTTCGGCTCTGGTAAATATTTTGAGAAGTTCTAAATGATTCTTCTATTTCCTTTGGCTTTCTTTCTTGCAAATTTTTGCTAAGTGCTGTGGCCATTTCCATTAAGACTTCAAGTAAGTACATTTCTTGATGCAAATGCTTGCTCTCTCTCATCTTAGCGTCTTCCTTGAATTTTAATTGTGCTGATTTGGAGCGGGTAGGTAGGTACGCTTTCCAGCTTTTTTTTCTCTCTAAAGATGATATCCATGATTTTCATTGGTTTAATTGTTCAATTGTTTAATGTAATAAAAAATACTACCATCTATTTCATTTATAAATCAGACATGCATTATAAAAAAAAAAAAAAAATATCCATTTAATTTTAAAACATTAAGTATTTAATATTTTTATGTCAATAAAGTTTTGAGTATTAGTAATTATTCACTATCGTCACTATCGTAGTCGCGAGTATTGCACCACTGGTCATTCAGATTTTCAGAGGATGTTTCAAAAACACCCTGTATAGCTTTGAGATATGGGTTCAAAAATAACCTTGAGTATATATAGCTTTGAGAGGAAAGAAGATTTAACTGCGCAAATTTTTCGATTTTTATAAAACTTACAATACTTATCTATAATAGAGTAAAAGAAACATGGGAATAATGTAAAAAGAAAAAACCTTTTTATTCGGCCCATAATTTTAAATATCTGGAATTATTCAAAAACAGAAAATAATTCCCCAGATTTATTTTTATTTTTAATTTAGTTTTTTGTATTTACGTTTATCGAAATACAAGCACTTATAATTTTTAGGGTTTTTCCATCACCGAGTCGATACATTTCATTTTTCATTTATTTATTACAACAATCTTTTACATTGTCATAACAGTTTTCCACCAATGCGACAATATAAGCTAAAAACTATTTACTTACAACTAATACATTTCTCTGCAATGTTTGCGAATTTTGCCAGCTAGTAAATAAATCTAAGTCTGGATACTCTTCGTTTATCTCATTCAAACGAAGAGCCCTGGTCAACGGCGCTTGATTAAGAACATTTGTTCTTCCTCGCGGCACCACGAATATAGGTAATTAATAATATTATTAATTACCTATATTTATGGTACCAATACCACAGAATACATATTAGTACAATACTAAGTAATTATTCCGTACACGTATGTTCTTCTATGCCTACTAATAAAGACTTTCATGTTAATTGGAATTGGCAAACGGAAGCAATAGACTGGAATGGCAAGCCTTCGCCAAATGAAGTGGCAGTATGCCAACGTTGCTACCTCTGCTTGTATAATTACAAGGTATTAGTGTGGCATTAGTCAACAACCGTTTGAAAATTGCACGTAAACCATAAACTAACTAAACATGGGGTATTAAATAACCCTTTATCTGTCTGTATACTATAAATATTAAACTATAAAAGTACTACGCTGATTTTGATACGTTTTTGCTAACATGTAGAGTATTTTCCTGGAAAGATTTACATGAAATATATAGTGTGAAACTGGGGTGAGCCGATAGTTAATTATAAACATGGTATTTAGTAAAAGGGAATATATGGACGCCACTTCCATGCTGGTCTGGGACAAAAGAAAAACTTGGAATGAACCAGCATCCAGCTGCTTTTCTTTCCGTGCAGATCGTAGAAGCCGATCGAAAGAGTCCGCAAAAATGCAAATGCGGCTAGCAATCCATCACTTTTTGATACATTTTACCATCTTTACCCTTACTTTCACCATCATCTAAAAGTGGTCTTTGGGTCCTGCGGCCCTGGGCTCTGCTTAGAGCTCAAAGACCCAAAATTTTGTTTGCCCCATTACGTCACGATGCCACCGAAACCAATTATTAAACAACTACACGAAGATACCTAAATAATCTTTTCATAATTCTTAGATAAGATGCAAATTACTATTCAAATAAAGCTTTATAATTCTTTTGGCCAAACAAAAATACAATCCAAGACAATATGGAATTAAATTATTCAAAATACACAAGGATATAGCTACCTATTCTATAAATTCTACTGTGTTTGTTGTTCGGTAATTTGTTTAGCGCTCACTCAATAACTGCTGACTGATTCTATTAGGGATTTTACGAATACGGGAACACCGTCAAAACAGACTGACTGGCTCTCTACATGGATAAAAGCACTGATAACGTAGAGGTGGTAAATAATCTGTGTCCAAGCTTCATAAAATACTTTCTATCATTGCTTCTCATGCACTCATTAAGTTCCCACTAAGTTGCTTCATCGTCATCCTCATGCACAGCATGTACGTATATACGTATACGGTTTCAACGGTATTTCCTATTACTTTTAAAAAGCTTTATTAGTGGCGTTGGTAACGTCAGTTACATTAATATGAGTACAAATTTTATATAAAAAAGCAGGTAATAGTTGTTTAATAATACACGTTATTTATTTATTTCTATTTATTTTATTACAAATGTAATTGAGCGTACTTTAAACCATAGGCTTTATCTACCAGTGTTAAACCACGGGTGATGCCAAGAAAAAAATAATAATAGGAGGTGCAAATAATTTAACTTACCTACTTGAAGAATAATTGTTGCACCGAGCAGCAAGTAAGTTATTAGTTCACCGAGTGCTTTGCTAACGAGTGCAATATAAATTGCTTTCTGCTCGGTGCAACAAACTAATTAAGTACTTTCTTCTCGTTCATCTAGTTCTTAGAGTAAGCGAAAGAGGCAATATCGCTTTTGTAGCTAGCTGCTTGACCTCTTGGTTTGATTTACTGTATGTTGATATTGCCTACCGTGTCTGTACACTTTAACGCAATTACTAGGGCTCAGATGGGGGGTTTAAAAGCCCATAACTAAATCATCGGGATTCAATTTGAACTGATTGTAAACACGAACTTTGCCTATTACTAGCTTATAGGTAAAACCATCATAAATATTGTAGATATACTGTCCTTGTATTATTAAATCAATGAGCTGAAAATATATA
This sequence comes from Acrobasis repandana, assembly GCA_963576875.1. Classification (NCBI taxonomy): domain Eukaryota; kingdom Metazoa; phylum Arthropoda; class Insecta; order Lepidoptera; family Pyralidae; genus Acrobasis; species Acrobasis repandana. The sequence continues at coordinate 19,780,806 of OY756215.1, forward strand.
ACGTCTAATAAAATATAAGGGTGGATTCAGTCCATATACATAACATATACCGAAATATGAAAAATAATTTCTGACCTTCCATACAAGTTGACCGATCAGCTGATCCAAGTTTGTAGGGAAGGCCAAAAATTATTTTTAATACTTTGGTATATGTTCTTTGGGGAAAGTTGTTCAGTATCATGGACTGAATCTACCCTTAAAATAGTTTCAGTATATTTTTTTAGACCCTGTATACGTATTATAGTCTTAAAGAGTATTTTAGTACAGTCAGGCCTCCGTCACTCGCTCAAGGTCGCGCTATAAGCACCTATCGTCTAGCCGTGAGTTCGAACACACAAATAGCAGGGCGCCGCCGCACTCCCACCTGTGTACCTAGTCGCGCGCGTAGTGGAACCTTACTGCGTATTGTTTCTTTACGACATAAACAAGCGTTTTAACAATGACGAATTCACGACATTATTGTGCGGTATATGAATGTCAAAATCAAAATAATCTATAAATAATCAAAACAATCAATCTGATAAGACGAGACCTACTGTCTCGTCCAATCAGATTATTTTATAAGTATGAGGTTTCTAAGAAAATCACACGCTCTTATCTTACGTAACTTTTAAAGTCAACCGTGTGGTTCCGGGTCAGAATAGGACCACTTATCTCTTCTTGTGAATGTCGTAAAAGGCGACTAAAGGTAAAATAGCACTTAAAGCTCGTGCTACAATAGCATTCCCAAGGAGGGTTGACGTCAGGCAGGCGGCTGGTAGTAAAATTATGGGCTATTCCCAGTAGTCCTACTAAGTTTAAGTAAGTAGTACTAAGCAGTAGGACTGCTGGGAATTTTTGTCCCAATAGACCTATTTTATTTCTTCTCCAATTCGCTAGATTTTTGGCTACTTGGGTGACCATTGATATGCATATTATATTTCAAGAATAAAAAGCGGGAAGCGCACCCCGTGCTCCGAAGCAGCATAGCATAAAATTACAAATCATTATATAAAACTAAAAAATATTTGATTGACTAATAAAAAATATGGTTGATTCGCAACATTCGTTTTATTTCAATTCAATTCAATTCAATTCAAAATATCTTTATTATCATAGGATATTTATAATATCTCTTAATAATAGTCACTTTGTTTTGTTTTGCACAAATGTTGACGTCAAATCGTTACTTAAAGCTAAGTTTACGCCGCCGCTTCCTAGGCGCAAGTGCAGAAGAAGCGGCAACAAACTGCACTGCACGTTTTCTCCAAAGACGTCAACTAACAAACTAAAAACTTAAAATTAGTTATATAGATGGACAGAGATTACATTGTTTATTATGTCATAATTAAATTGAATTATAAGAATTACGAAATTTAAAATAATGTCAATTTGTAAATTTACCACCATTACGCTAAAAGTGGCCTGGGCTTTACCGCCCTTGGCTCTGTCTACCCCGTTAGGGATAAAGACGTGATAGTGTATCTGTATCTGTATTTGTAAATTTAGTATGTACCAATGTACCTAAATTATGACATGTCTAAGTATACAAACCTTTAAGAGGGACCCGCGCCAAGCTCAAGCCAGACCTTTTTGTCTTTAAGATAGTCATCGGTCCTATAATAAGCCTTCTCACAAAGTACTTTCTTTACATAAGCTTTGAATTTTCTGTCTGGCATATCAAGGACCGATTCTGACAATTTATTATAAAAAAGTATACACTTTCCCATAAAAGACTTACTGACTGTATTCAGCCTGTAATACGGGCTAACTAAGTCATTCTTATTACGTAAATTTCTATCTGTAAAATCACTTACTTTATTGAACATGGAAATATTTTTCCTTACATACATTATATTTTCAAATATGAATTGTGATGCAAAAGTAAGTATACCTATTTCCTTGAATAATTCCCTCAGTGAGTCTCTCGATCCTAAACCGTAAATAGCACGAATTGCTCTTTTTTGTAAAAGAAAAATAGTCTGAATGTCGGCTGCACTCCCCCATAGAAGTATTCCGTAAGACATTAGACTGTGAAAGTAACTAAAGTACACTTGTCTAGCAGTTGCTACATCTGTCAATTGTCTTATTCTCCTAACAGCGTAAGCCGCAGAGCTAAGCCTATTAGAAAGTTTAGTTATATGAGCGCCCCATTGAAGTTTCGAATCAATTGTGATTCCTAAAAAGGTAGTACTTTCAACCAGATCGAGTTTCTGTCCATTAATTAGTATGTCAACGCAGGCTTGATTCACATTAGGAAGAGAGAATCGAATGCATTGGGTCTTGTTCGCATTTAACATGAGGTTATTGGCCGAAAACCAATCAGAAATTAAAGATAAGGTGCTGTTCACCGCGCTAGCATCACTGTTATGGCGATCTATTTTAAATATTAGCGAGGTGTCATCAGCAAACAGCACCATGTCAGCCTCTCTCTCAACCATGTAAGGCAAGTCATTGACATAAACTAAGAAAAGGAACGGTCCTAGAATTGAACCTTGGGGTACGCCCATTTTCACATTACAATAAATTATCATCATAAGTACCTGCAACCCTAGCGCATTCTTACGGTGACGCGTTGGCATGGGGCTCGCACGGCGGGCAACACAGTCTCGACTCTTTGTGCGCGTACTTATAGTATATTTCTTCTCGTTCTGAGCAGCAGGTATTATTATTAAGATTTTGTAGGCTATTATAGCGCACGTATTTTAGCTTTTGTATGGGAGTAATGTATCTGTTACGTAGTTACTATTTAATAATCTGTGGTACAGTGTAGAAAAATATATGTTCCTAGAATACATAATTAGATATATCTATTAACACTAAACGCCCAGTGTAGGGTTACGAAGTTGCGAATACCGACTGAGTTCACGCCTCACGGTTTAACATCTAAAAACATCTAATAAGTTGGTCGACTCTTTGATTTGTTAACTATTCCATTTACTTCATTATATAATGAAGTAAATGGAAAACTATCAGAGCTATAAACTACTGTCGTGAATTTTTTCACGTATGCATATACAGGGTTATTTTTAATTAACCGGCAACCTTTTTGGAGCAAGTTCAGTCCGTGATACTGAACCACTTTCCATAAAAACAATTATCGAAAAACGAAAAAAAAGGTGGACACTTGACTCAAACAAAAAAATTCACCAAATATTTTACAAGGTGTTTAAAGACCTATTAAACGACACACCAGAGAAAAAAAATTATTCCGGCTAGTATTATAGTATCTGTGTCATGGGAAAATATAATAAAAAAAATAAGATTTTATTTTACTATTCTGTCGGCGTGATTATTATACATGTATACCCCCCATGTAAAATTAAATCTTTCTAGTACTACTAGTCTATACTAGTTATTACTAGTCTAGAGTAAAACCGCTGACAGGCAGACAAACATGTAAACAGGTTTCAGTTGTGGTAGAGCCACGCTACCGGCAAAACTCTGTTTTGCTAATAGCATGAATGGGCCGGCTCGTCCGGGGAAGTACCACACTCTCACAGAAAATCGACGTCTGAGTAGTAGCTTCACCGCTTCTATGCTTTGTTCGGTGAGTGAGAGAGCCGGAGCCCTCCTCTCCCTCCCCCCTCTGGGGAGGGCCCTGAAAGGCCGGTAACGCTCTTGTTACACCCCTGGTATTGCAGTTGTCCATGGGCAGCGGTGATCACTTACCATCTGGTGACCCGCTTGTTCGTTTGCCTTCCTATGACATAAAAAAATAAAAACCAGGTGAGAGTTAAACTCGCGTGGAGAGGGTTCCGTACAATTGATTGAATTCTTATAGGTTTTTCTGTAATCTACAAGAAAGAAACTATATTTTGACCTTTTTTCAAAATTTTAGGCTCAGTAGTTTCGGAGATCAGGGGGGGCATGGTCAATTTTCGTCTTCTTTCATGAATAAAATCAAAACTATTCATTTTACAATAATAACATAAATATATTTAAGATCCTCATAATGAGCCCTTTCATTTGATATGTGACACAGTAAGGTTTGCAAAACTTTTTTTTTCAATTTCCTAATTTGTCTCCCATAAATGACCCTATTGGTCATAGGATTACACCATCCTACCAAATTTCACCTGATTCGGTCCAGTAGATTCGGAGTAAATTGGATGTAACAGACGGACGGACAGACAGACGCACGAGTAATCCTATAAGGGTTCCGTAACCCTAAAATTGTCGAAACTATAAGGGTTGGGTTGCTAGTTTTACTATACGGATAAAAAGCGGATATATATAAAGAGCGTTAAAACCACTTTGCAAACTTGGTAGATTTTGACAAAGTGTAGTTTAGAAGTTTACGTGATTGTACTCAGTCAGGAAAAAAAATTAAACCTTTTATCGCGGAAAAATTGGGGGTCCCTTGGATTGTCAAATAATGAACTACAGCAGGTAACAGCTACTTAACATTCAATTTAATGCATCAAAAAGATATGTTTCCGCCCGGGATCGAACCGGGGGCCTTCTGCGTGTTAGGCAGATGTGATAACCGCTACACCACGGAAACTTGAACGTTAATGTCTTATTTGCAAGTAGCATGCAGCGAATGGACAAGTATTTATGGCCCCAGGCCAGTTTCGAGCGCAATCGGTATCTAGATCACATTATGTCGCGTACTCATTATATGAAAGTAGGATAAAAGTGATTGTTTGTTTCTTATGTTTGTAAGTGGCCAACACTAGTGTCAGATTTTACAAGCTGCCTTAAAGAATCTGACATATCTTGACGATTTGAGCTACTTTTTGGTCACAAATCATAGTGAGAAATACAAATAAGTAGGTAATCTGGCATATTGCATCGATATCAAAAACGTTTTATTATGCATGAATAACAAATTTCAGTTAATATTATAGATACCTACCTAATAAAATTAAAAATACTTAAATTAAATCCTCTGACTGCTCTGGCTAATATATGGCTCTGGCAGTACAGAGAGGGTCGTGCTCCTGCAGTGGAGATTAAAGAAGACCTGATGATGATGACGATGATGATACAGTCTATTTGGATCAGATCAAATTAACTGAATTAACCCATAACTACATAAAATAAAATAAATTAAATATACTTAAAACACATCTTCAAATGCATCTGATTGAGGCAGAGCACCCAGCAAACTGGCAGCGTTGCGTCGCTGAATAGCTAGGCTAATTCTTTAATCTCCTTTCCACGTAAACACTTGCTTTCCCGGAGTCTTAGAAGTTCGTGAAAAGCGTCTTCGAAGCAATGCCGTCCTTCACCAGAATAACGCGTCCTTACATTACGCTAAAGTAACGGAAGCGTATTTGAAGACTTCAAATGTAGAACTGATTACGCATCCGCCATACAGCCCAAACCTCACACCTTGCGACTTCTTTTGTTTAATAAATTAAAAAAAAACTTAGAGGCACACGTTTTACGAGCCCTGAATTGGCAATGAATGCGTTCCATGAAACCATTGAAGAGGTCCTTAAGACTGGTAAAACTGCTTTTTACAATGGGTCCAACTTCGTGGTACAATGGTTCCAGCAAATGCAAAAAAAAAATGTGAGGCATTACTTTGAAAAACAATAAAAGTATCATAAGTCCAATATCTGGTATTATTTATCAGAATTCAGAAAGTTTCAGTATTTTCGATAAATTTATTTATCAAATTACGCTTATCTTTTATTTATAACTTAAAGTATTAAATTTTATAGTTGTCGTAATAGTTGTTTAATCTGTGGCAATATCATAAATATAATTTAAAGTTTTATCCAGTAAATTTACTATTATATTGATAGTGATAGGTTAAAAAGAAGCAGCTGGTATACAGATATACTGTCACGTCTTTATAAATAAATAAAATATATACGGACAAATCACACTGATTAAGCTAGCCCCAAAGTAAGTTTTAAACTTGTGTTATGGGATACTAACTCAACGATACTATATTTTATGATAAATACATATATAGATAAACACCCAAGACCCAGGACAATTTGAAAAAGGCCATTTTCCAACTTGCCCTGGCTGGGGATCGAACCCAGAACCTCCGGATTAGCGGTCTAGCGTGTTAACCATTACGCCACGGAGGTCGTCTAAACGCCCCTAACGGGGCAGACAGAGAGTAGGGTGGTAAGGCCTAGGCCACTTTTTGCGTGACGGTGGGCATGAAGGTGGAAAATGGAAATAATAATAGTGATGGGTTGCTAGCCGCATCGCCTATTAACATGATTAGCATTTTCACCTATTACCTCGATCGACTTTAACGATCTGCAAGGGAAGAGAAGCAGCCGTATATTCTAAGATTTTTCTTTTTAACCGACTTCAAAAGAGGAGGAGGTTATCAATTCGACTGCATGTTTTTTTTTAAATGTATGTTTGTTACGCGATATCTTCGCCAATTGTGAACCGATTTTGATAATTCCTTTTTTATTTGAAAGCCTTTACTACCAAGTTGGTTTCATTTTAATTTGGTGAAGATATTATGAAGAACTTTGGAGATATGGAAGAAACTCCTAAAAAAAAATTAAAGTCGGTAGTTTTTTTTGTTAAAAATTTAATTATTTTCCAAACCAGTATGGAAGGATCTTGCAAGATCTCCCATATTTATGTAGAGCCTAGTGTTCGCTGTTTTGCGTAAATTGATAATAAGTATCGTCAATGTAGGTATAGAGGTATCAAGTGTTGGTGGTTGTCACGATAGCTTCCCATCAGGCTAGATAGAGATCAAACGCACTCAAATTTCTAATAAAAAAAAAAAAAAAAAAAAAAAATAACCAAAGAGGTACTCCTTTTAACAGACAGTGGTCAACAAGTTTACGAGGCGGTGTGACGAACGAAGCCGTTAAAGCCTTAAAGTTATTTACGTTACATAGTTCCGCTGGACACACGGAAAGTTTTTCGCTGTCCCCACATTAGCTTTATGGCAGCGATAAATCCGTGACACTCTTTTGTTTTCTCTTACTTTTAACTGATGTTAGGTATTTTTAACTTCAAACACAAAAGGAAGGGTGTTATAAGTTTTGCGGCCCTGCTCTGTCTGCTTAGAGTCATGGTATCTGCCCCATAGGGACAAATACGTGATTAGTGTATGTATACAGGCTGACTTTTCATCCACCTGCAAAATTTTTGGAGCAAGTTCAGTCCATGATACTGAACTACTTTCTAATGATATCAATATCAATACATAATCAATAAAAAAAAATTGTCCTCCCGTACAAAATCCGTTTGTCTGAGCGCTGATTTGTATAGGAGGACAACATTTTTTTAACGCTTTTTAATAACTTTTTTTATAGAAAGTAGTTAAGTATCATGGACTGAACTTGCTCCAAAAAATTTGCAGGTGGATAAAAAGTCACCCTGTATAACGTCTATCAAAATATACTGAAACTATTTTAAGGGTGAATTAAGTCCATGATACTGAACACCTTTCCCTAAGGAAAGTAAGTTTCAAGTAAGTTACAATCGGTCGAAGCCCGAAGCATGGAGGAGCTAGATATATTTCATGCTATTGGTGGATACCTAAGTATGAACCACGCCCAGGGTTGCTTTACGTGTGAAAGCGTTAGTAATACGTACCTACTGGGTCACCGAGCTCGTCAGTATGCGATATGTAGCCGGGGAAGTACCACACTCTCACAGAAAATCAACGTCTGAGTAGTGTAGTAGTAGCTGACCCGCTTGTTCGTTTGCCGTCCTGACATAAAAAAAAACATGTAAATTAATTTTTTTTTTTTAACTTTATAGTTTAAACATTTATTAATCTTATTATATGTAAATGTAATGAAATATCCGCAACATGCTTCGTTAAAAGGTAAACAGAAAAATATCCGCAACATGCTTCGTCAAAAAGTAAACAGAAAAATATCCGCAACATGCTTCGTCAAAAGGTAAACAGAAAAATAATTATTATATTATTATTATTGTAAATTAATTATTATGCTATTTTAGGAAGTCCTTAGTGTGCCTCTCAAATTTGATGGAAATCCGTTAATCAATAACGTTACCGCAAAGTTCCCCCCTAATTCTCCCCCAATCAAAAATCGCAATCGACTAAGAAAGTTTAATGAATCAAGGAACTTGTGACAATTTTCGTCAAAATCGGTTGAAAAATGCTAGCTGTAGGCGAGAACAGACAAAAGCATTTGGCCAATCTCGAAACTTAGACGCTTCGCTCGCTGCGCTCGGTCGGCATGGATCTCCATGTCATCAATATCACCTGCAAAATAAACATTTATCTCCAAAACAGGGCGCACCCTTTGAAACAGGATACTTTATGGAAACTAAGCGAGAGATTCAGTAATATGGTTATCCGACGCTTCGAAAATGAAAGTAATGTTGTTATGCACAGCTTTTAGCTGCCAGGACCCGGGATAATTGAATTAAATTTGCTATCGAGACAGATTATACAGTACACACAGATGTTTATGATATTTTTATATTTTATTTATTAATATTAAGGCCTAAACTAAAAATATGTGATGAAAAATTTGTCACTGGTGGCGAAATTTTTCATCACATATTTTAATTTAGATAATTTTTCGAGCATTGTAATCTTCTATCTTATGTAAATATATATATATAAATCAATTGCTGTTCGTTTGTTACGCTAAAACTCGAGAACGGCTGGGCCGATATAGCTGATTTTGATTAAGAAATTTTTGTCGTAGTCCAATATGGAAAAAGGAACGGGAACGGGCGAAACGAAGTTCGCCGGGTCAGCTAGTGCTATATCAATAAATGATATTAAGGCTTTTTGGTTTGAAATGAATAGAATTCCTTTTTCTTCCATCTCAGTACATCAATAGTTGCATGTTTTTCTTTTATATTGTATCAGTTGATGAATAATGTTTTGTGACATTTGTAAAATTAAAGTCAAGATTTTATCTACCTATATATCATTATCAAGGTCTTTTTAGGGTTCCGTACCCAAAGGGTGCAAACGGAACCCTATTACTGAGACTCCGCTGTCAGTCCGTCTGTCCGTCTGTCACAGGGCTCTATTTCTTGAATCGTAATAGCCAGACACTTGAAATTTTAACTAAAAATAAAAAATAGTTAAAAATTAAAGGAGGTCGTCATACAAGAAACGTGTTTCTTCAGCGTTTTAAAATATTGTACGGTGGTACGGAACGGTGGTTTATTATTTAGTCTCCGCTGCAGAAGCACGTACTATAGAGCAATATATTAGCCGGAGTAGCCAGAGGATTCGGCCTACTCTCTTCACGCTGGCAAGACGGGTTGGAGGTCTCATTGATGTTTATAGGCTTTAATTAGCTTGTGTTTCCTAAGTCGCATTCTAAAACATCCACGGGAAGTTTTGGAGTGGTTAACTATTCTACTCTGTCGGGAACCACACCGGCTTTATCTACCTACATAATTTATTTTTATTTATTTATTTTAAACTTTATTGAGCAAAGAGCTACAATAGGTAGACTTAATGCTAAAGCATTCTCTACTGTCAACCTTTAAGAAAAGAGAATTAGATAAGATAGTTGGCGTCTTCAATATTTATTAATATAAATATTAGTATTGTTGAAAGATTCAAAAAGTAAATCATGCACTTTTTTCTTGTATATATTTATTTTAAAGCTAGCGTATGAAAAAATATTGAATTTTTTTTTCGACCTTTTACATTTTAATAAAACGTTTAAGTCGCTCTGTGTTAAAGCCAATATTTCATACGACAGTGTCGATTTTTGCCAGCAATTTATGAAGGCTTACGAGGGAGCCTCAATTTGAGACCGTCCAATTGAATTTGCTTTGACATGTACCGTGTTTTGGCTCAGGGTAATAAAATGTGGATCCTTTATAATTATTGGTAACTTGTTTGATGTACTTAAATATAGCAGTGAAACTACGACTCTACATTTAATTTTATCAAAAAACTTGTGTGCGCGTTAAGAAAGGTGTAATTGAACATTTTTTTTATTTTACTGTCTGTCTGTATGTATCGCGTATATATGTGTCGCGTCGTATCTCCCAAACTACAAAATGGATTTTCACGGTTAATACAAATAATATGTCAGCGAGAAAAGTTATTGTCATTTTTAGATTTCACGCGGACGAAGTCGCGGGCACCAGCTATAACTTAATAAAGAATATTAGGTATTCCTAATATATACCTACATAAAGATTTTCTTTTGTGTATGTACAAGCTTTTTATTGTGATAATGAAAAAGGCGATGCGGCTAGCAACCCATCGCTATTTTGATTCCCTTTATCCTATCTTCACGCCCACCATCACGTTAAGTGTGGCCTTTGGGTCTTACAGCCTTAGGCTCTGTATGCCCCGTTAGAGATAAAGACGTATGTATCTCTGTCTGTACCTATTGAAGATTGATTTATCAATAGGGAAACTAAAACATTTGTACCCTTTACTAGTGGAGCATATGGCGAATTTTTGGAATAGGCTAGTAACAATTACGATATGTGCGGGAGGAGAAGCAGCCTGAAGATACTTGCATGGAAGCACTATAGTCTTAACTTTACGACTGAGCACGGTACAGAAAAAGCTATGTCAAAGGTACAGTATTATGTAAGCATTGCTTCCATTCCAACAACATAACATTAAACAGCCCACTTAATTTGTCGACATCGCGTCTTAATTTCAAGCCTTAATTATGATATTTCTCCTGTTGTGTCTTCTGAGGGTCTTCACGCACTTACAGGCAATACGTGTTCCTGCAATTTATTTTGTATTAGCTGTTGCCCGCGACTTTGTCCGCGTGGAATTTAGTTTATAAACACCGTCATTTTGGTATTTTCAAAAACGATTACACACATTAATTACTCTCTGTGCGGCTTAAGTCGATCGGAATTTTAAACTATAAACTACGTGTACATTTAAACATTCCTGAAATACAGGCGCTCTCTGCGAATAAGTGAATACTGCGACGCTGCTAGTAGATCATTTACCGTCACTTTTTGGCGGAAGTCGGGCTACAGCTAGCTCAGTGCTGCGGCCCTCGACAACGAAGTGCTGCCGTCGCCTAATACTAACTTTCGTTTCGTTTTTCGTGTATGTGGCCAACACTGGTGACAGATTTCAAGGTGCCTTCAGCTGGGACCAACGGCTTAACGTGCCTCTGCCTCCCGAAGCAAGGAGGAGCTCGAGAAAAATTTTATGTCACATGGGTCACCCATCCGAGTACCGATCATGCCCAATGTCACTTTACTACTAACCTAGGGGCTAAGAATACGTACTCCTACCAGGAGTACCGCAAGTTATAGAATGAGAGTTTATTTTGACGCTGGTGGTTATGGCAGCCAGGTCAGGCTATACCAGTGCTAGGGATTCAGTTCAGGTTTCGCTTCTGAAACAGCACCTAGCTTTACTGGCGACCAAAGATAATAAACTGGCGACGGAATGATGGCTTTGCGAGATGAGTGTGCCCAGCGGTAATTTAAGCGTTGTTAAACATATCTCTCCTTATGCAGGAGACGAAAGTGTCCTAGCTTTCCCACTTTCAGTCCCGGTAGACGACGGCATTCCATGCGTAACGCGGGGCTTCAACGGTACCAAAAACATAGGTTTACTGGGGAAAAACTTTGGAGTCGACGCTTGTTGGACTCTGAGCAGCATGCGTATCATGAAAGGACTGCGTAAGTCAGGCGGGATCTAACATAATGCCTTGTAGATTCAGAGTGTAAAGAAAGATAGAGAGTTAGAGAGAGTCCGTAGCGGGAGGCGGTAAAAAATTACTGGGGTGTGGTCTTTACCTTACTATTTATTATATGTATGTATTGATTGATGATTATATAGACCAATTATAAAATGAACTAAAATTTAAGCTTAATGCATCGAACAGTTATTTTAAAGCATTTTATCAAACGTGATTCTTTATATTAATATAACTTTTTTTTTATGAACCGATTGAAATAAAACAAACACTAAATTTTAAGTGAAGCTTACCGTAATACATAAGTGAATCGGTTCAGCCGTTTCTATGATTATCGCGCACAAACACACAGACAAACAGACGAACAGACAAACCGACAAACAGACAAAAATTCTAAAAACTATTGTTTTGGGTTCTATTGCGTTAATAATCTTCCATGTACAGACAGCGATCGGTTACGATTTTATTATATGTATTGATGATTGATTGATATCAAAACACAATCATATTCAATAGGATACCTAACATATCAAATAGGTAGAATAGGAAAAAGTATTCGTCCAAAAATTATAACTTTTATTGTGAATGTGGCTCGACGTCTTTGTGTACGCGTCGCGAGTCACATTCACCCTGAGAGGTAGGTTACACTATCATTCTGGCATCAGTCAGTCAAGTCCATCAGTCAGGAATTACGTTACACGGTCAATCTAGAATGACAGCAGACTGATAAAAAGTACGTGTACAGCAAAGAGCTATAATGAACCTTATTTCATTGATGTACGGTGTATAGTAAAGTAACTAAAGTACGGTGTCTGACGTTACGCGATCAGTCTCCCATCAGTCTTTCATCATTCAAAACAATTTTAATTTTCATCAGTCAGAACCATCAGTCTGTCATTCAGCGGATTACACGATCATTCTCCGATCATTCTGATCAGACTGATGGAATTGACTGATGCCAGAATGATCGTGTAACCTTGCTCTGAGGAAGGCCTCCGGATGAGGTCGTAACATGTCGACCAGTAGCTGACTTTTTATTTCAGTTACGGGGGCAACCGAGACCGCATTGTGTCTCGGCCACTTTTAGCGGGAAGGTGGAAAAACGAATCAAAATAATAGTGTGTTGCTAGCCGCATCGACTATAAGAGACCCCCCATACTAGCGTCTTTCGAGCGTCATCGTCGTGTCAGCGTTTGCGCAGCGTCGACGCGACGCGAGCGCTGGCCGGCTGCCGAACGCCGGGCTTACGCAGCACTGGCATTGCGTCACCGCGGCGCCAGCGTAAAACGTTTTTTGCGAGCAAGTACAATTCGCAACACTATCCACTCGCCTAAAGATGGGCGATTGATAAACACCCAATCTACCCATTTGGGTATTTACCCAGTAGATTGGGTAAATACCCGATAAATACCCGTATCTACCCATGTTGGGAATTGTACTTGTTCGCAAAAAACGACGCCAGCGCTGCGTAAGCCCGGCGTTCCGCTGCCGGCCAGCGCTGGCGTCGCGTCGCCGCAGCATCGACGTCTCATCGACGCTGTACAAACGCTGACACGACGATGACGCTCGAAAGACGCTAGTGTGGGGGGTCTCTTAACATGATTTACATTTTCGCCTATTCCCTCGATCGGCTCCTAAAGGTACAATCTGCGCGGGAAGAGAAACAGTTGGTACATTCAAATTTTTTTCTTTTCTCTTAGACTAGCATAAAAATGCTCAAGACAATAGCTGTATAGATGAGGACAGTACCAAATTAGATATAGTGATGAGTTGCTAGTCAATCGCCAATCAAGAAAAAATATTAATACTTATGTATACGTTTCATTTACCTATTGGTTTCTACAATCTGCGTGGATAGAGAAGCAACTGTGTTGGTTTTTTCTTTGTACTTTTTCAACCTTCAACAGCTTCTATCTTTGTATTTATTTTACTCTTTGAGGGCTACTAGATGTGGGAGGTCCCTCACTCGGCTTGTGTAGTTAACGCTCCTGTGCCCAAGTTAATTGAATGTGGTACCTACACGTTTGAAGAACGCTGTCCCTTGATGATATTATTATGATTGCTTATTTAAAACTTAACGAGATGTTTTAAACTTCCCAGTATTTTTCAGTCGTGAAAGAGATGTCGTAGTCCTTTGTATTATGAAAGTTATAAGGGCTGTATCTATGACGAAATAATTTCCATGTATTTAATTTTTAATATTATACGGGTGGCGCAAAAGTACTGGCACTAAAGAAAATACTTTTATTTTTTTTATATGATATTTTCTGTCATTCTGTTGTTGAAAATTGTGTAGTGAACAACTGTAAAATACACTGAAAATAAACATGGACCGTTTTACTCCCCAAGAACGTGGAATAATTGTGAGTGAGGGACGGAGGGACGCTTTTCCAGGCCGAGTTATCTCTCGTTTTGGCGATTTGCCTTGGCCTGCAAGATCACCCGATCTGACCAGTCCAGACTTCTTTCTTTGGGGTTTTTTGAAATCTCGGGTGTATGTGAACAAGCCACAGACTCTCGCAGCTCTAAAAGAAAACATTCGTCAAGAAATAACGAACATATCGCAGGAAGTGTTACGGCAAGTTATGCAAAATGTCATAAATAGGGCTCAAATGTGTATCAACTCTGGAGGTCACCATTTAAAAGACATCATCTTTAAATCCTAATGGTACGAAATTTAATGGCACAAATATACATTTAAAAAAACCTAAATCTAGTTTTCTAATTTAGAAAAAATGTTATAGCTGAACCAAATAGGGTCTTTACTTTTGCGCCTGTGTTTTTTTTTGTGTGTCTACAATTACAATTAAAATGTGTAAGTGTGGACAGACAGGTTATGGCGCTCCTGCTTTCAAGCCCCAGATGCCTAATCCGGATGTTTTAACCCATCTTAGGATTGGTTCTGGTCTACTCTTTAGGTTACAGAAATCAGACGGCAGTCGCTTTGTATAAAAAACAGTAACCTCATCAAATCACCTAGGTTAGGTAACGGACAGGGGTCCGGGCTCTGAAGCGTTACCGTTGAGGATGCAACCGGGAACACGTTCGGATGATGATGAGCATGGTGATGACTCAAGAATGTTATATCGCGGGAGGAGTGAGCTTCCGTTCTGTACGTCAGTACTCTTCAAGTCATTAGTTTAAACGTTGTCTGGATGTTTCAAACTTCCCAGTGTTTTTCAGTCACGCAAGAGTCGTCGTCATCCTATAAATTAAGAAAGTTATGAGGGCTTTATTTATGGCAAAAGAATTTTCGTGTCATTGCTTGCTATGGTAGAAAACGAGATGTTAAAAGCTATAAATCTAAAGTATCAATTTAAATATGACATACAACTGACCTTAAAAATAGAACCAAAATATATAAATCTGAATTAAATTAAGTCAAAGGAAATTCAGCCTAATTTTCTTGCATTTAAATTGAGTTTTAACTGTAGATAGGCAGGACCCGTCGGGTTATATTAGGAACAAAAAGCCGCGTTCTACACTGTCACCTCCAATCTACTTTCAATTAACGTGTCCAGAGGAGCGTTAACGCACCCAACACGCGTCCACGAGTTAGGGCGTATACACACGACTTAAACACACGCATACAAAAGATACGAGTATGTAGATCAATCGTAACAGTAACTATTCTAGCATCTTTGCTTATTACAAAAACATAATTCTCCTTGGTGTAGTGATGAACACGCCAGTCCGCCACTCCGGAAGTTCTGGGTTCGATCCCAGTCAGGGTAAGTTTGAAAATGGCCCTTTTCGAATTGTTCTGAGTCTTGGCTGTTTATCTATATATGTATTTATTATAAAATATAGTATCGTTGAGTTAGTATCCCATAACCATCGAAATATAATTCTCTAGAATCGTAAATAATCCCGAAAAATCATTCCACGCGATATGTACCGCGGCGGGCGGGGCTTAAAATATGAACAGCGCGGCACGACAGTTCGCCTTGACACTACAACAAGAAGTTTCCTTTGAGAATATTGCTGTGTTTTTGCGATAATCAATTCATTAAAAATGTCGTCATGTGCCGTGAAGTGGTGTAGAAGCCATACAGACATGAAAATTAGTTATTCAAAAAAAAGTAACACGTAAACAAGGTTATTCATTTTAGCGTAGCGTAATGCATTATATCCGCGCATTGTTCCTCACCGCTCGTTGCGTTGACTGCCCCACCCGACGGTGACGACGACGCGTGACCTTGTCGCTACCAATCGCATGCATCTTTGTCTATGTGTACGTTCGAGTGTTTCGTTGTTATTACTGTTCGTTTGTTTGCGTAAATGGAATCAGAGCGTTAGATCTCTAGAGAATTATTACCTCGATGCCCATAACACAAGTTTAAACTTACTTTGGGGCTAGGTCAATCAGTGTGATTTGTCCTTATATATTTATTTATTTATTAACTCTAGACCATAGAAACATTAAGGCATTTAAACAGAATAAGAACTAACTAAAATAAAAATAAAATATTAAACGCAATAAATGTTTTTTCTATAATGGTCAATGTCCCTTTGTTTGTGGTTGTACTTGCTTTGTTTCAAAAATAAAATAAATATTACTTAAAAAAATTGAACAAACATTTTAAATCGACGAGGAACCTGATCATCTGATCACTCCATTAGTGTTACCTAGAGCAGGAGCATGTGAGACATTCTTATTGCGAAAAAAATATGAGGCATATTTTTTGCGCTTAAATTTTTATCGATGTTCAAAACCGTGGTTTGATTAACCCCTCATTCCTTTACCGACTATTTCGTCTTTCTGTAACACTGTAGAATTCCAAACAAAAGTAGCCACTTACCGAAGATCTTTGTTGCTGCTTACTACCTCTTCACACCTGAATCCGAATCCCTTTAGTTCCTCTGTAAATAGCCCCTTAGGGGGCCTCCCTACAGTATTCAAATACCTGGCACTGCCATGCTAATTACAGCCTAGGGTGTCTGACTCGTAATTCTGTTAGGGGGAGTACAGATACAAGATTTTTAATCCTACGGATGATATTTTGTAATGGAATTAGTGTTTCAGGTATACAGACTAATCTGGCGACTTACCCTGAAATTGAGATAGTGTGTATGTTACACCCAAATAATGCTGTTTACGTCTGTGTAGGCAGCGCCATCTTGTAAGTGTCGCATGCAAGTTTAACTAGGAAATAAATCCAAAATAGAAGCAAAATAAATTAAGATATATCGCCTTGAGAGTTTAACTTAACAGGTAACTGACACACTAAAACTACGAAAGAAATGTCGCTAAAGTACGTCACATGTTGGTTTTGTTTCATAATTTCAAATTTCTAGTTCTAAAATAAGAGTAGCTTAGCAATTGCGATCTAGTAGGAGCAACAAGATTTAAGGTGAAGATATAGGCAAATGGCCTTGAAGTGGCGCCCTCATTTGAAATAAATTGTTTACTCGTAAATATGGAGATAATTTCCATATTGATCTTCGTCATACACTAGATAGCCCTTTAAATTATTTTATGAACCACCGTTGAAAGTATTTACATTAGTCCGTCTAGCTTTAAAACTTGCCTCCGCCAAAATTGGCCACGGCAAGTTTTAAAGCTAGACAAATCACCAATAATAGTTTCAACGGCAGTTCATAAAATAATTTAAAGGGCTATCTAGTGCATGACGAAGAGCAATATGGAAATTATCACCATATTTACGAGTTAACAATTTATTTCACACTTCAAGGCTATTTGCCTATATCTTCGCCTTAATTCAATGGCTTTTAATGTGGCAAAAAATAAACAGCCACTAGCATGATAAGATAAAACTTTTTTTTTTTTAGTTAATTACTTATAAGAACTTAAAATATAAGTTACAAAGGTGGAGTACTTCAATCCAGGTTCAGCACGCAGTCAGCGATGATTTACGTGCTGCTCATCGATCGAGCTCGACAAATATTGTAGGTATAAATGGTAAGATTACATGCATCGACAATAGATGACGTAAGATAAAGGTAGAACTCGATATGAGTATTTTTATGTAATTTGTAATGTATGTCAAATAAGGCTTGCAAAGGAAACTGAATACAGTGTACATTGGTAAGTTTCATCGCAAAAAGTTTCTGGGATTTGTTTATGCATTTACGAGTATAGCGTAGCGTAAATAGATAGGAAACTAATGGCAAATGAAATTCTACAAATAAAAATCTATTTGACTATTGGAAAAGCCGATAATTTAAGTTCTTTGTTGTATTTAGAAATGCAAATAATCATAAAACAACATATTCGTACAGAAAAAAATATCGATGCTATCGATAACATTATAACAAATAGTGCAAGAACATGACACGACCCTTGTCTAGATACGTGTTCTCTAAATAATATTTTGGGAAAAATGTTTCGCGACACAAAATTCAATGTTCGGTGCCGAGAGGCTGGAGTCTCCAGTGAGATCAAAGATCTGTTGTACAAGTAAAAAGCGGAAGCGTTTTATTAGACACTTCTTCTTCGTCTAAGCGCGTTCCCGGTTGCATCCTCAGCTGTGCTGCTTCGGAACCCGGGGTGCGCTTTCCTGCTTTTTCTCCTCCAAATATATTATGCATGTATATTATCACCCAAGGATGCCAAGACCTTGCAAAATGGAAAAGAAATAGCCGTAACAGTTGAAAAGATTTGGCTATAGTTTTACAACCGGCCGCCTGCCTGACGTCAATCCTCTTTAAGAATATTTTTTTTCGTTTTATTAGACACTTGGGGCTACCTAAGTCTGTGTAATTTGTCTAAGTATTTAATTTCTTCTTCTTTACTTTCAGCAATTTGAGCTTTATATTTAAACTCGCTAAATAGCATTATTTTTAGGGCTCCGAACCCAAAGAGTGCAAACGCGATCCAATTACTGACACTCCGCTGTCTGTCCGTCTGTCACAGGGCTCTACCTCTTGAATCGTAATAGCTAGGCATTTGAAATTTTCACCGATTATGTATAACTGTGGCCGCTATAACAACAAATAGTTAAAATAAAAAAAAAGATAAAATTAAGGGGCTCGTCATACAAGAAACTTAGTAAGTTAGTTAGCATAAGTTTTTAAGTTTATATTTAAAATGTTGTTCCTATCAATAATTCAAACCTAGATGTTGCTAATTGATTGCACGCTTCCAGTTAGAATTATTATAACGTCTAACAAAATATACTGAAACTATTTCATGGGTGAATAATAATACGGTGATATTTTTCATCGTTAGGTTCTGTTTGTTAATTCTCTAAGTAGTATATTTTCAAGCGACATAAAATCAAAGTGATCCATAGTTTGACTTAGAAATTCCCCGCTGCTCGTCGCGCAATTTAACCTAATTTGCGTGAGAAGTATTTACACTTTTGTCGTCTGGATTTACATACTTACATACATAGTAATGGTGAAAAACTCGGAGCCTATCCAAACAAAAATCTTGACCGATTACCTATAGATGGGATCATAGGTACTCCACGTTATAATTTGCTATTATTTTATGACTTGCACCACCTCCTAAGGGTCCCAGAATCGCTATCCATTCTGTTGCCTCTATTCGCGCGGCAAAATGAGATATCAGTGGATATTGAATGACGGACGCGTAACACTGCGCGGTTTTTCACATATATTCCTTGCTCCCTTTTTGCGTTCACAAAGGGTTCTATAGGCTTAGGATTGTGCAATACGGATATAAATTGTATTGTTCGGTTGGATTAGAGGTAATAAACAGTTTGTTTGGTTCTTACCGAGGGAATTTCTTTTGTATTGAAGTGTTCACGGTGCGATATGATTTTATTTTCTGGTAAGCGATGGTGGCAATGCTTACCGAGAAATTTCTTTTGCTTAAAATAAATATCTTCGTTTGGATAATGTTATTTTTATAAATTTTCTATTTCAATATTTTGATAAGAAGCTACAAAGTACTGCTAGTTGGTATTGAAATGACCTATACAAAGACCAAGGTAAAACAAATTTAAATCGGATGATGATTGATTATAATGATGTCATAGAGCCGAAAGGTGGCTATAAAAGAAATGAAAATAGGTAAGTAGGTAGGTAAGGTAGGTAGGAAAAATATAGTTTGGGTTTGTTTGATTTGTCTTTTAACAAGTAAACAAGTAAGAACAAGTAAACAAATTATTCATGATATTATTAAGGGTATAATGATGAAACGAAAAGATTATACTTTGTACAACAAGTGGCTGTGTGAGCTGGTAGACCTCGCGAGTCTGGTTTTGCATAGTCTCTCACATTGACCCCTTGAAGTTTATCGGATGAAAAAGTTGTTCGGACAAAAAAGTTGCGTATTAATAAGGGTACCTATCAAAAAAGTATTATGATATTTTTCGAAATGGCTGAAATATGGTATTTTTTACGTTTTCAATTTCCATTTGGCGTCATATCGAAAAACTGGCTCGACAAAAAAAAAACTATTTATATAATTATCGAACCTGCTCCCGAAATTTCAAGAGGATTGGTTGAGAAATGAGACCTGTAGGCGAAAACAACCGGAAAACTGGAATTCGGACACCTGAAAGAATTTTTGCCAAAGCTGAAACGGATACCTTCTTTCGCTTCGCTTTTTAACCAAGTGTTAAAAGGTCATTTCTGTAAAGTAACTAATGTTTTTATCATATTTCTAGTTCTTTGGTTTTGCATTGGCACGTAAATTATACTCTGATATTTTTCGAAATGGCTGAAATATGGTATTTTTTACGTTTTCAATTTCCATTTGGCGTCATATCGAAAAACTGGCTCAAACAAAAAAAAACTATTTACATTATCGAACCTGCTCCCGAAATTTCAAGAGGATTGGTTGAGAAATGAGACCTGTAGGCGAAAACAACCGGAAAACTGGAATTCGGACACATGAAAGAATTTTTGCCGAAGCTAAAACGGATACCTTCTTTCACTTCGCTTTTTAACCAAGTGTTAAAAGGTCATTTCTGTAAAGTAACTAATGTTTTTATCATATTTCTAGTTTTTTGGTTTTGCATTGGCACGTAAATTATACTCTGAATATCTTCTCAAAAGCAAAACCAGGTTATCCACAAACCAATCGCGTAGTTCAAGAGACAGGAAACATAAATTAAGAGTACCGTCGCTCCAGAGTCCGGATTCGGAAGTCGGGGCGGATGTCTACAGCATGTCTTCGAGTCGAGGAGCTACGGCTTACTCAGCTGTTTTCAATGCTCAAATAATTTATTGAAGGAGGTAATAGTGTACTGGACAAATACTCGTGAGTTAAGATTATCTTTTATTCTAATACTGAGTATACCAATTCATCGGTCCTCATAGAAGCTTTTTGTCAGTTCATCGGTCCTCATAAAAGCTTTCTATGTCAGTTCATCGATCCTGTTTTGAATAAAAGTGCTTTGTTAGGAGACTAGCGCCATCTGCGTGTGATCTCCGCAAACACGGGCAAGATTATCGATTCATCGATTTCCCGTGCGCGGATTGTCTTTGTCCGACCAGAAAAATATTCATTGTCTTTATGTCAAAGTCTCAACTTGTCATTCCAGTAAAAATAATGGACTTGCTTTTGTGAAGAAAAATGTGTAACTGGGTGTGGCAACCTAACCGCGTGCGATGGCCGCATTAAGTTTGTAATTTGATATATAAAATCGAAAGTTTCGTGAGAATTGTGTTTGTGACCAATTCATTTGAACGGCGGGGAGCCGAAATTGTTTGTATTACGTCAGGAACATTGACTTGTGTGACAATTGTGAACCGCGTGCCATGCGCTTTGAAAAATTGTTAGTTTGTGACACTGTATGTGGATAATCTTGAAGTGGCGAAAGAAGAACAAGAAACTTATTGTGCGGTCTTGAATTGGTGTTATAAATACGACGTATTAGTTGGGGCAACAACATGAGCTCATGTGGGGTTAGTTAGGGACCCAATTCTTCTCACCTACCTTGGGTCTATGAAGAGACCTGAGGCCGTCGCCAGCCCTGAGGAGGACCAGGGGATCGACGCGAAGGCCAGGCGAGGCTGCCTGAGGACCGCGGGGAGGCGGTGAGTTTTATAATTAATGTAATTACTCTTAGTTAGAATTCAGTTAAACTCATAATTAAGTTAAGTTAGGTTAATAGGTCCCTGTACCTATGTATGTACAGTATTTATATACAGTATGTATATACAGGGTGGTAGCAGACTGCGTAGGTTGTATGTGTGTTTGTTTGTTGTCGTTGAGATTGCCGGACTCGTACCAAGAGCGTAGTCACAAAATCTCTTGGTACCCAGAACGTAATCTTAGCTACTCTGCGCCCAACATTTTTGGTAGCAGAGCGTAGTTAGTAACAGATCCTCATAAAAGCTTTCTATGTCAGTTCATCGATCCTCATAAAAACTTTCTATGTCAGTTCATTGGTCCTCATAGAAGCTTTCTATGTCAGATCGTCGGTCCTCATAGTCCTTCTATATCAGTTTATCGGTCCTCATAAAATCTTTCTATGACAGTTCATCGGTCTTCATAAAAGCTTTATATGTCTATAGCTATACCTTACAATGTTTGAAACTACTCAGCAACATAAATTCAAAACCCATCGATCCCGTCACACTAGATAGTCGGTAAGCGCAAATTAGGGTGAAATCGCCTAGAGGTCAACTAAATAATCGCTCACTAACAAACGGCACCCTTGTCAATTGACGGTGCTTCTGACAGTTCCTCGCTGCAGGATTTGAGCCTTCAAGGGGAGGAAAATTGGTTTTTAAATGTTAAAACTGAAGATTTCAAGGATTCACATTCATTCAAAAGGGGAAGATTGTAAGCACTTTTTACCCGATTACGGCAAAGTTAAAAGGGGGTTATGTGTTTCGCCGATATTTATGTATGTATGTTCATATGTTCCCTCGTATCTTCAAATATATCCATGAGACCTTGTCAAATGAGGTATCGTCGCAAATTTCTTGGTTGTTCGCTGCTTATAGACTATGTGATGTCAAACTAAAGGGGTCGTTGCACAAATGTATGGGGAGCCGGCTAGGTCACTGAAAACCTACCTGAAATTTTGCATTTTTGGGTCAGTATCAATGCCTTATAAAGTAAATTCGATAAATTCATAGCCTTTCTATGGTACGTTTTGATCAAAATATCGTAATTAAGGTTAGATGAGTTCCGCCAAAATGGCCGACACCTATTATGTCAACTGACCTAACATTGACAGTAACTGCGGGTGACGTTTAAATCAGGTTGCGCACGTTTATGCGCCATGTCAGTATCGCGATATTAAATATATTTTTGTACACTATCAAGATCACGAAAAAACAAATATATGATGGTCTTCATCGGTTTTTGATATTTTTTCTGATTTTTGAGGAAATGTTCATGACCTAGCCTCGTGTGCAACATTCCCTTTACGATACGTAGCGGCGAAACACATAACTCTCCTTTTGGGTTTGCCGTTGTCGAGTAAAAATACAATAAAGATAGGAATGGATGAATAACAAAAAAAAACTGAAGTGAGCTAGCTACATTGTGACCGCCTAAAATATTAACCAGTGACCTTTCAGCATGCAGCGCGCATCCAGACACCATTGGGCGTCCCGTCACGTGACACCAACGTGACACCTCCCTGTAACATCAACACGATATTATACAAAGAAAATAGAAAATTCTCAGTTAAACATTTCAGTAAGTACAAAAAAATGCTCAGAAATAAGTATTGATTCTGGGGAAAAACATACTCACCGGGCGAGCGAAGCGTTTCAGTTTCGAGTTTGGTCAAAAAACGCTTTTGTCCGTCTATCTGTTCTCGCCTACAGATCGCATTACTCAACCGATTCTCGTGAAATTTAGTGAACAGGTTCAATAATTATTCGATTCAGAGATCCGAAATTTTTCAAAATGGCGGAAACATGGGGGTTGAAAACTTAAAAAAAAATATATTTCAGCCATTTCGAAAAATGTTCAAAAGTGAGATTAAAAAATCATAATACTTTTTTGTTGGGCCTTATTAAAACGCATTTTTTTGTCAGAAAATCTTTTTCATCCGCTAAACTAAAAGGGTTGCAGAGTCCCTGCAACCCTTGAAGTTTACGCGAGGTCTACAGCAAACATATAATAATCAGTAGTAATAGAGGTGTTAATAACTGTAACAGGCTGAATCTTACGACATTCTTACGACTTTCATAGTGTTTGTCCTTACATATTTATATTTATTTAATATATATATATATATATTTAAGTTTTATTCTTGTCTCCCAGACCAGGATGGAAGACCGATATAATACGGTGCGCTAAATGGCGATAGTAGCTTCTTGTAGTAGTAAACCCTAGCGCGTCGCTCGCTGAGTCTATTTTAGTCGGTTTTGTGTGTATTATGAATCGTTTGTCCAATGTCATAAGGATAAAATTGACTTGCAATGGATTTCTTTAGGTGTCTAAACGAAAAGGTGCTGCGTTTTGACGCGAGCTAAATTACACCATATTGCTAACCACTGTGAGTAGATATTTCTTTGAAATCGTTTGCGGAGAGAGACTTCTGTACTACTGGTATTTATTCTGTGCCCACACGTATGGGTTTGATAAAAAAAATGAGTTTCAGTTATAAGTATGGGGAACCCCCAACATTTATTGTTTTTTTTTTTTCTATTTTTGTGTCTTAATGCGGTTCACAGAATACTATACCTAGTTCTTATAGTTTCGGAAAAAAGTGGCTGTGACATATGGAAGGACAGATACATGACGAATCCAAGGGTTCCGCTTTTTTGCCATTTTGCTACGGAACCCTATAAAGGAATCAATATTGTCATAGGTTGCGAGCCGCATCGCTATTAACATGATTCGCACTTTCGCTCATTTCCTCGATCGGCTTTTACGATCTGCGTGGGAAGAGAAGGAGCTGGTACATTCTGTCTTTCTTTTCTGCCAGACCAGCATGGAAGAACCTACATCTGAACTTTTCTTTTTACTCGTCCTTTGATTTTACTTTCTGTTCTCCGATCTATTTTCCTTCAAGAGTAAGATGCAAAACTACCAAATCCGAGCCGAATCTCGACAAATAAAATTTGTCAAGCGGCGGATAAGGCTGGGTACACATTGTTACACGCCATTACAGATAAAAGCTCCGGCACTGGAGACCCGGTAATCACGTTACAATATGATCGAGTTACAGCGCCGATTCGTGGCTGATCCGGGGAAAGGAAGCGGGAAGTGGCGTAAGTTACAACCATAAAGTTGGAAAGTTAAGTTATAACCTAAAGTTATAACGATAAAGTTGGAAAGTACCTTCACTTCTTCTCTTGAGTGAACGAGTTTATACTGTAGTCGTAGGTGCCATGTATTACTCTAATTTTGAAGTTGAATCTTGGCATGGCTTTTTTTAGGGTTTCGTACCTTAAGGGTTTTATTTTTTTTAAAAACACTCACAGTTTTCTTGGTTCTGAACTGGCGGGGAGTTCAGAACCAAGAAAACTGTGAGTGTTTTTAAAAAAATATAATACAAAAAAATAATTAATAAGACACAGTGAAATATTCGTCAAGCGCGAAGAAAGGCTTTCTGAAGCCGTGCTCGACGATATTTCACAGTGTTTTATTTATTATTATTTTTGTATTATATTTATAATTTTTTCTGTAGCCAAAACGGATAGCTATTTAGATAATACATTTTTTGGTATAATTTTCATATAAAAAGATGACTGTATAAAATAGTAATATGTATTATAAAGTCAAATTTAGAGGTATGTTCGTGGTTTTTTTCTATCAAGTATTGCAAATTGTGAACTCATGTCGCCTCAAAAGGTAAAGACGCAACCCTAAGGCTTGAAACTACGTCAAGCAGACGCCCCGGATGGGTTCAGTCCGTCTCTGTCTCAAACCCTACGTGTGACAGAGTCAAGTGACCTGCGACGGTTTCAGCTATTTCTATCGCACGTAGGGTTTGTCACAGAGACGGACTGAATCCGTCCGGGGAGACCGCTTGACGTATTTTCAAGCCTAACGGATTACTTACTTGTCTGTCTGTCAAAGTCAATTTGCCACGAAACTGTTGGAGCGATTGAGTTGAAATTTGGTACACATATGTATGTCAGTGACCGTGGTCAGTGACCCAAAGATGGACGCATAACGTAATGAATTTCAAATATAGGGGGCCACTTATGGGCAAATTAGATATAAAAAAAATTGGTTGTCTCTAAAGTCGGTTTACGGACGGTAGTTTGACGTGATAACGTCAAACTTGCGGAACGCGACAATGAGCGTAACGGGACAATGCCGTCATCTTTTTCATGCATGCAGCCCGTAGTATCGAGTTATTAGACGTAGTCACGTCAAAAAAGTTTTGTGAACTATAGGTATATCGTGTGACCGACGCAGATTTTTGAATATGTCTGCAATCTTGAATGGCATGGTTTTTAATACTTAGTAAAACTAAAATTGTCCTAAAATTTATTATTTTTTTTGTAATATAAATATAATACAAAAAAAATAATAAATAAAACACAGTGAATTATTCGCTGAGAGCGAAGAAAGGCCCGGAGCCGTGCTCGACAATATTTCGCAGTGTTTTTTTTTTGTATTATATTTATAATTTTTTTTTGTAGCCAATACCGTCAGATATTTTGATAATACATTTTTTGTATAATTTTCATATAAAAAGGTGATTGTATAAAATAGTAATATGCAAATTTAGGCAAATTTGAGATATATTTGTTATTTTTTTCTGTCGAGCCAAAAATGCTCAATCGTGTTTTGGCTATTGTGGGTGTCCGTAGAAAATCCTTAAGATGTTTATGTAAATTTTTTGAGGAATAAACTGTAGAAGTTTAATAACAGTGATTGCAAACAGTAATGCAAGTTGTGAACCCACGTCGCCTTAAGGATTTCCGTTTACTATCTTTCCACCAACTTGCTAAGCAAGAAATTTCTTAGTTTGCAATACGTTGGCTGTCTAACATATTTGATGAAAGTGTTGTGTGTAAAAAAATTATCTCATACCTTGTACCACACACCGAGGATAGGTACATACATTACTCAGAGATATTGCTCGAGTCTTTGAGTATTTGATTTTTATGGCTTATGTAATTTAAGGACCTCACAAAGCTGTCTGCGATTCATTTTCATTTCATGTACTACCAATTTTCCGTGTTGTGAAAGTCAATGAGATATTGGATTTCTTTTAAACTTGATATGTATTTAAACTTTTATTTGTATTTGAATATTCTTTATGTAAACAGTTAAGTAGACACCAATATCGTGTTCTTATGTATGGAATAAACCCTTGTTGTATTAGTTGTGGGTACATAATGTTTAGTAAATTATGTAAATTTTAGAACTGAATATATATAATTTCATTATACTCGTACTTTAGTGATCTTTTATAGCCCGTGGTTCGGTTTATTGCGGGTATGCCCCTTCAACGTTGTATAAGTATAATGTATTAATTATAAAATATAGAATCATTAGGTTAGTATCCCATAACAAAATTTCAAAGGGAATGTTTAGCTAGAAAATTTAGGAAATAGAAAACAGCAATTAAACTTAAGTATCTTATGAAAATGATTATTGAGACAAATTTCACGGAATACAAGGTTTCTATCCAATCCATTACTTAATTTTGTACATTGTACAGTAGATAACTACGTATTTTGTAGTAATGGATATCTCTGCATTTGGTTCGCATTTGGCATCTCATTATAATTTTACATACTGTCGATTTGAAAAACTTTTCCTAATTTTACGAAGCAAATTCAAAATTGAGTTAAAATTCCATGCAGTACGAAATTTAAAATAAATTTAGCATCATACGTGGATCGTTGTCACTTGCAGGCTCCCTTAACAAGGGTGGACGTAATTTCTGCTACGGTCGGACGCCTCGGAACTTGACAAATCCGCTTAAATTTCTCAAATGTGGCCACTCTCGTGGGGTAAATTTTCAAATAATCACGTTATTGGCTGGGATTATTATGCCTATGTATATGGAGGGATGCAGGAGATGTTTTGTTTAGTCTAGTGGAAGGTAATATGAATATTGTGTAAGCAAGTATATTTTGCCTCAGTGAGTTTGTAAGATGTTTTTAAAATTTTTGAAGCGTGCTTCAAGATTTTGATTTATCAATGGGACATTTTTTTGACAGCTTTCCATTTCAAAAATTATTAACTATATGTAAAAGAAGAGAGCGACAAGAGAGATAAGCTCTGAAATGAGAATAAGAAAAGAAAGAAGAATTTTTTATTATTTTCAAAAATCGATTGGAAAAAACATAATGATTGTTTCCTTTGTACCTTTTACTCATTTACCTAGCTGGATGCCATATTTGAACTTTCTACGTCATCTGGAAGTGGTTTAGATTTTTAAAATGATTACGTCCGTCAATCATAAAAATGACGATATTTAAACGTTACTAGGTATCTAGTTTGAGTTGTGTTTATGTAAATTAAAGGTGTTACAAAGATTTTGAGTTATAAAAGGGCAAAAGTGGAAGTGATTTAGAGTTTGGCAAACAATGTTTTTGACTGATTGTTAGTCTGCCTGTCTGTTCTCGCCTACAGGTCCCATTTTTCATCCGATTATTAAGAAAACTGGCACACAAGTTCCTTTAAACTTTCTTTGCCATCACCTTTTAGTTAAAGTGTAGCGCTGGATAAAAACAAAAACTCAATATAACTTCATCAAATTCACGAACTGAATAATCCCAAGAGCCTGAAACGCAATTTGCACGTCATCAATATCGCTAATGACGTAAGTTCCGATGCACATATCCGCATAGCGAATTAATCTGTGTGATGCGGCGGGTTAATTTAATCAATTAATCGGTAACATAATTAATCTTTAATGCCCGGTTTATTGAAATTATAACAAGCCAATAGGTTTGTTATAACAAACCAATACGTTTAATATAAGAAACCAATAGGTTTGTTATAATTTTTCATTTTCTACTGATTTTAATTCGATTAGTTATTATATAGTTTTAGTTTAGTTATTTCAGTTTAAAAAAATAAATAAATAGAAAACAATCTAGCAACCCTATAAAAACCCTATAGCTCTTATAGACAGTTAAAACCCATCTTAAAGATTCTAATCACATTGGTTGCTTTTTATCAAACTGCATGTCGTATAAATCTAGGATACCTTATTTTCTAAATACCTAGACGACGCGGACAGACTAGTAATATATGTCTATTTTTTTTGCTAAATATGACCTTTGTATCTAACTACTCTCGTCTCTGTCTACCTCATTAGATACAAAGATGTGATAGTGTTTTTGTACTTGTGTATTTCTACAAAATACAAAATAGTACACGTTCAAAGACCGATGTCTTTTTTAACCTCTTACGGTACAATAAGTTTCAAACAATAAGTTGAATATAATAATCATCATGTAAACACTTGTAAGTTACTAACGAACCTTTCCCTTTTACAGAACTAGGCATTGTTTATTGTGACAGTTGACAATCAAATCGACGCAAACAGAGTTCGTAGGTAGCACAAATTGGTAAATATAGAAATGGAGATTAGATATACTTATACAATTAATTAGTGAAACGCACTTTGGGTAGGTAACTGAAATGCTTTGTGATCTTTAATGTTTTTTTGAGATATTATTTTTCAATGCCTGCAATCAACGGGCATCATTTAAACTTGAGAAACACAAAATGTATGAACAGAATATCCAATTTTGAGTAGACGATTAATACCATTTTAATAACTTTCTTTCAGCATTTCTGTGAAGGAGTCGTTCTTGAACGCTAGTAAATCATAACTTTTGAATTTTAAACAGTAATAAATTAATGTACTGAATTGTTAGGCATCTACAAGTATGTTACCGACGTGAAAAGTGAATACAAAGGTTTAGTTAGACTGATTATTTGAGAAAGTTGATGAAAAGCTTTGGTTCAGCCAAGACCCAGAATTCATAAATGAGGTTAATTAAGGTTTTTGGTACTGCCATTAATATTTCGTGTAAGTACAGGGGAATGATAAGATACCTGTGCCACCTCACGTAGTGCGCAAAACGCGCGGTGGCACAGGTATCTGAATTACCGTCTGTACACTTACTTGAGTTTGGCATAAGTATGTCTGACATTAAAAGTATTATTAATTGGGTACAAAATAAGATTACTCCAAGTTTTCCCATGAAAGTCGTAGAAGGCGGCTTAGGTAATACAATCTAATGGAAAGTTTAGACCAAATCCTTTAACTGCTCTGGCCTTGTATGGCTCTGGTAGTACGGAGAGGGTCGTGCTCGTGCAGTGGAGACTTAAAAAGAAAAAGACATGATGAACATTGCATTTAATCTAACTTCTACAATTCTGTAGTTTATGCCAACATGGTGACAAAGTGAGGTTGGCGCGTGTAGCAAAGTTTAATTAGGCAGTCTGCAACAGAAACAGCCTGCGATTAAGGGGTCTTGCTGTTCTGAGCTAAAAATTCATAAAAGGGTTATGAAAATTAAGATTGACTTATAGATATCAAATGTATTCGACACTTGATGTCCTAATTGAATTATAACTATTTCGATTTGCCATTGCATTTGCATACCTAGTGTAAATATTATATTTAAATTAGGGTAGGTTTGGTTAGGTATGCTAAGATATCACGGTTCGTAAAATAATGACGTCTGTAAGACGTATAGGTCGTCAGTTAAAGGTTGAATAAAAATACTTTTCAACAAATTAAAAATATAATTTTTTTATCTGGTACTAAAATTTTTACTTATCTTCTTCTTTAATTTAAGAGCTTGCTCTTTCACTTATTGTCACGATAAAAACTTAGATACAGTGGGGCTATCTCAACATGAGTGGTACCTAGATAAGATAACAGATTTAAAAACATAAAATATTTTTAAATCTGTTTTTGGAATTAGAGATAAGTACTTACCGATTTTTGAAAAAGCAAGTGGTGTTCACCTTAGAAGGTGTACACATTTAACAAAAATGTTTAGCCTTTCAATATATATGCATGTATTAATGTAGTACACAATGGTGAACCTGAATAAATAAAATAAAAATAAAATAAACTCCTTATAAGTTTATATATCTGTTTATGTATTTTAATCTAATAGCTTAAATATTTAACCCACCACATGTTAATCTTCCCCTTAACCTCCCGCCAGTGTCGAACGTGCGGTGTCGAACTTTCATTATTTGCGTGCCGTTTTCCGTCTGCCGACTTCAATTTATTTGTATTAGAGATCGTACGTAAGCCATACTAATAATTTCGCAAGTAATTGCGATGATATGAGTTCCTGACGAGGATTTGTGAGCTTAGAAATGTATGTAGCGATAATTGTTTACTTTTGTGTGTGTGTGTGGCTTACGCTAGTGACAGACTTTTCAAGCTATCTGATGATGGTCATCTAATAATGATATCCAATTATTCTGTTCCCACTAAAAAAACCTATCTTATGGGAACCTATGTTTTGTAAGATTATTAAGTTATGTTTATATTATTTAAATTGTAAAGAAATGTGTGAAGATAAATAACGATTATAAAGATTATTAATACCAACGTATTAACGTGCCTACGGAAATACGGAGGTGCGTTATTATCAAATATGCGTTGCTATACTGTCATTATTTGCGTGCCGTTTTCCATCTGCCAGCTTAATTTTATTGTATTAAAGATGGTGTACTAAGCCATACCAGTGGGTGCCAATGTTCTACAATCTATTGGAAGGCACGTAATTAGCAATTTATACGTATTAGTACCACCTGCTAACGTATATGGTAGCACAAAAATCACTAGTAAACCTGCGAAAGGTAGGTAATATAGGTTAAAATACTAGGTGATTAAGTATTAAAATTTTATTTTTGCTCCTACTTTGGTCTCTCTTGTCCCTGCACCTTGAACTTTTATACCTAAATGGGCCGCCCTAGTAACGTCAGATGATGTTACAAAATTTCTTATTGAAGGTACTGAAACCTTAAATACCATAAATACATCAATCTGTAATCGAACAGCCTAGATTGATCAACTTGTGGTTAAGAGATTTGCAAGTTTAATGTTCTTTAGTAGATTTTTCTAGGCAAGTTAACGCTACGTATATTCTATAGCCGTGTGGTTCCCGGCAGAGTAGAATAAGACCACTCCAAGTCTTCCCGTGGATGTCGTAGAAGGCGACTTAGGAAACACAAGCTGAACAAAGTTTATTAACATCACTGAGACCTCTCCAACCCGTCTGGCCAGCGTGGAGTGTGTAGGCCAAATCCTCAGACTGCTCTGGCTAATATATGGCTCTGGTAGTACAGAGAGGGTCGTGCTCCTGCAGTGGAGACTAAAAAAGACCTGATGATGATGATATTTATTTATTTATTTTAATTTTTATTGAGCCAAAAGCTACAATAGGTAGACTTAATGCTAAAGCATTCTCTCCCTGTCAACCTTTAGGAGAAGAGAAACAGATAGAATAGTTGGCGTCTAAAATAGATAGAAACAATCCAGAAATAATAAGTACTTTTAAATGATTATACATAAATATCGTATAAAATAAATACTATGTTTATACATACAACATATTATATACATACATATATATATTTGAATTGTTGAAAGATTCAAAAAGTAAATCATGCACTTTTTTCTTGTATAAATGTGTATTAGATATTGTATACTTAGCACATTTTAAATTTTCCATTCTAAAGCATGATTTAATTCATAACTGCATTCAAAACTGTAGCAGTGCAAAAAGAATGTGAGCTGGTTTAGTTCCGCGATGTTTTCGCAAATAAAAAGCGTCGAAGCCTTTGAGGCGCGATTCAGAACGCACCTGCTACCGAGGTTTCGTTTTGTATCGTTTACGTTTGTTTTGTAATTAAATTTTATTTTTGTTTGGTTTGTTTATAAAAAGTAGTATTATACCTTCATACAAAGGTACTTACGCCTTTATCTGTAACATAGTCAGAGCCCAGAGCCGTTAGATCCAAAGGCTCTCCCCATAGCTCATTTAAAAGGTAAATTAATGGGCTACAAGTAAGTAACTTTACAAGCATGCAATTTATATAGCCCAGAAAATTTGTTTAGTTATTTCTATTTATGGACGGATTCATGTTCTGTTTTAATATTTGTTATAAATTACGCTTAGTTAGGCTTACAGTTAGGCTCATTTTTTAGTCAGTTATCATTATAAAATTTAATCAAAGATACTCGATTATCGTCGAACAAACATTCATATTGTCTTTATCCCTAATGAGGTAGACTAGACAGAGCTTAAGGTAGTAAAAAGGGGTGCCCTTCGATTCGTTTAAAATTTTTGTTTCTAATTTCACTTTGCCGAACCTTATTGGCCTAAACTTGTAATGCAAAATTATTGTTTAGCATAATTGATGTTTTTGCACAATAATAGTAAAGCCTAAAAATTGTTAGCTCTAATTTTAGAATCTCTAAATTAGATGTCCTAAAATCGTTTGGCTTTTATTTCTTTACACGTAACGATAACCTCGTATAACTAAATGTTTGAGACAGTTATTCACGCGACTACAAAGATAGCGGAATTTTCAAAAAAATCAAAAAGCTCAAAAAGGCTAAATGTTGTGCTATAAAAGTCAGTTACAGAAACAAATCGCTGCAAAACCGACTACACGTAGTCTTGTCTGCCCTACCCCTAGAGTGTATTTCCAACCCGCGTAGGCACGGAGGGGCGAGGCGGTCCGCAGGCTCAAGAGCAGGTGGCTTGGAGCGAACCGCCGCAGCTGAGACTGGCCGGCGGAGTCGGCCAGCAAGCCGAGGCTGCGGTGGTGAAAGTTCTATCCATTTTACTAGGTTACATATTGAAACATGTTTTGATGAACAGTTTTATCGATAACTTAATAGTTTATATGAAATGTTAGTTCGATATACCGTTTTTCTAGTAACAATATTCGATGTTCGATAATATGAAACTACGATGATATACTATTCCATTTCTTAAGAAAAATATATATTAAAAATCGTGAAATAGTTTTCTGGGAAATAAAATTCGATATCAAAAAATCTGTATTAAAGACACCCTTGCTGCATGCTTGATTAGGCGTTACAGTTTTGTGCCTAATCTTTTTTTATTTATTTATTTAATTTATTGCACTATAAAATTAATGTACAATAGGTATAATCTTAACGCTAAGCGCTGTCTACCAGAAAATACCTTTGGGACGTATAAGAGAAGGCGATAAATGGGGTGCAAGCGTATACAAAACAGGAATGAGAAAAAAATATCTGTTTACTAGCTAAGATACATAAACTACGCCTACATATTAAATTAAATAACATATAATAAGTTATATATAAACATAGGTATAATATACTTAATATCTCCAAATATATACTTACATAAATATTTAAAATAAATAAACAATACATAGACTACTACAGCATAGCTTGCTCATGGAAGTGTCGAAATACAAGTGATTTAAAATGATCCCGCGATTGTGCTCTCATAATGTTGTCAGGGAGGGCATCCCATAGTCGTACGGCCATAACGGCAAAAGAATTAGAGAGAAACCCAGTACGGTGAGAAGGAATCGAAAGAGTTAATTTATCAGAAGAGCGCAGAAACCTATCATGAGTGGAGCATAAGAGCTGAAATTGGGAAGTTAAATAGTTAGGAGCAAACAAATTATAAAGAATACCGTGTAGCTGACACAATATGTGAAGGTTTCTGCGCTGTCGGATAGTTAGCCAATTAAGCTCCGAGCGATAAGCAGAGATGTGGTCATATTTACGTAGACAAAAAATGAACCTTATACAATTATTAACAAGGTGATCTAATTTATTGAGATGGGCTTCAGTTACGTCCAGATAACACACATCAGCATAATCGATGATTGGAAGTATTAGAGATTGGACCAGCATCAATTTGGTTTTGAAAGGAAGAAAATTTTTAAGAAGATTTAAGTGATGCATTGAGGCAAACACTTTTCGACTAACCTCAGCAATATGTGTATCCCAATTTAGTTTGTCATCTATAAAGAGATCAAGATCTTTTACTGAATTAGGAAAGGGAACACATTCACCATTATATATTATTTGTGTCATAGAGTTGAAGTCTAACTGAGGTATTTGTTTTGAGCTTCCCACAATAATGGCTTAACATTAAGTTGGATTAACCGCAACACCAAACGCGTCTGACCATTCTTTTATGCGGTTAAGATTTACATTCAGTAAAGCAATGGCATCATTTATGTGCTCAACATCAGATTGTATGTAAAGCTGCAAGTCATCGGCATAAAAATGGTAGGAACAGTTAAGAAGATTGGAAAGA
This sequence comes from Acrobasis repandana, assembly GCA_963576875.1. Lineage (NCBI taxonomy): Eukaryota > Metazoa > Arthropoda > Insecta > Lepidoptera > Pyralidae > Acrobasis > Acrobasis repandana. The sequence goes on from OY756215.1 coordinate 19,815,503, forward strand.
GTATTTATAAATATTGAAAATAAAATAGAAGAAAGAATGCCGCCTTGTGGGACACCGGTTGGTACGTCCCTCCAATCCGAAGCGGATTGTTCAGAACGAATACACTGTCGGCGCCCACGAAGATATGAGGAGAACCAGTTAATCACTGAGGGCGATACATTCATATGCGATAAGACTGCCAAGAGAATGTCAGTATCGACTGTGTTGAAGGCATTAGAAAAATCAATGAATACAAGAAAACTTTTTGTGTGAAATATTAATTAGTAATTGTAAATATTAAGAGTTTTTAATTATTGGGCCTAATGACTAAATTTGGGAAGTAAATATACGTGGATTAAAATTTAGGGAAATCAAATATAGGCCATAGTAAATTAGGAATAATAAAAATGTACGAAAAAAATTTGTGCTAAAAGTTTGTGCACCAACCAAAATTAGGAACACAAAAAATTAGGGGAGCCAATAGGGACCCGGTAAAAGGGAATCATAATATTGAGCGGTTGCTTGCTACCCGTATCGCCTTTTGACATGATTTAGATTCTCGCCCGTTTTCTCAATCGGCTTAGTTCTACGATTTGCGCGGGAGGAGAAGCAGGTGATACAATCTAAGTTTTTTATTTCTTCCAGATCAGCAAGTAAGAGAACAAACATTCATATTTCATACCTACGGACTCGGTAGCTTGACGGGAGCAAGAACTCATTACTTGCGCTTGCGCAAGTTAAGCGATACCGGGCGTGGCATACAAATTTTCTTGAGCTCCTCCGTGCTTCAGAAGGCACGTTAAGCTGGCGGTCCCGGTTATCATCATTAGATGGCAGTGGTCAAGCTATGTCAGATGCCTTAAGGCAGTTTGAAAAATTTGACACCAGTGGGGCCACTTACACACGAAGAACAAAAAAACAAGCCTTATTTGCCAAGATGACACTAAGAAGTTGGCTCCCTTTGCGCGCTCATTCTGTAAAAAAATGTACTGCTAAATAAAAAAATTAGCTGTATAAATGTAATGCTTTTAGCATTAAGTGCGCCTGTTGTACTATTACATTTGTATGTGTGTACAATAAAGTGTAAATAAATAAATACCTCCATAATCCATAACTTTCGGTGTAAATAACCAAGGGGTTTATCAACCAATGTTTTACTATCCACCATAATTTATAGGCAAGGTGCCCATGAATCATACCGGCGACACTAGTTGGGCAAGTTCGCAGTCTATAAATAAGTTATGTAACACGAAACTAAGTTATTACTGGGTCAGGAGCTCAGAGACAAAAATGTCCCTCAAAGTATAAATTGTGGCTTGTTGTATTGATGTCACCGGCAAAGTGAATGCCTGCCAGGCAATGTATGAAATGGGTTCCATCTATCTGGGCGAATCTCGATAGGTACTCTGAATTTCATTTGGCATACATACTCGTACTTGGCAGAATCTTATTTGAAAGAACATTTCACACGCATAAAAATATTTAATATAATGTTTAATTAGTGTTACTTTTATTTGGTATAATTTCTTTTGACCTTCTAAGAAAACCATAATTGTTAAAATCTATACCTACTATTGTTGTTCAAGATAAAAAATAGCATTCCGAGTTTACTCGGGTCGGGCAAAAATATAGGTATGGTTATGTTAGAACTACGACCACTTTTCTGCAAGGTAGCCTTTTCATACTATGATATTGTTTTATATTATAGCAATAAGCATTATCTTCATTATGTCCGCAACAAAACAATTGTATTCAACCAATTATCTAAGCCAAAAGAAAATTCTATCTTAGAAAAGATTCAGCATTGAAATAATATACGTATGAATTAAAAACCAAAAGGCGATTCTGACTGCGAACTTTCTGCGATATAATGCTATTACTATGGCATACGGATAGATTACTATGGCAATAAAATTTATGCTCTAAGATTATTCTGATTAACATTATTTGTTTTGAATCTATGATAAATAAGTGGATGCCAAACTATTTTCTACGAAATGACAGGTCTGTAAACCGCTGTTATGCATAATAATATTATGTCAAAAAAAGTTCTACTATAAAGGGGGGACCCATATGAAAAATTGTATCTGTTGTTCATAATACGGTATTTTAGTCTAAATGTAAAAAAATTGACTTTAGGAATTGTACACATTTCCTAGGAGTTGTACACAATGACGGATTATATACATTCCGGTAACATTGATACTAAGGACTAAGGGCCCGGGCGTTCGCTACGTTAAGGCCGTACCTGAACTTTCCGGTTTCCAGTGCTGCCCCCATTTAAAACAAATAATTTTAAAGAAAACGGAGACATAAACACTGTAAACAGTAGTTCATAAAATACTTTGAAAGGTTATCAAGGGCTTGGTAGTAGCAAAATTTTAAATGATGTCTCAGTTTTCTTTGAAATGATTTATTTTAAATAAGGGCAGCACTGGACCCCGAAAAATTCAGGTACGGCCTTAAGTGGGCGCACGCGACGGGTTCCACTCTGTCACAAAATCTACGTGCAATGCAACAGAAACACGGCAACACGCGATGGATTCTGCTATCTTTTTCGCACGTAGAGTTTGTGACAGAGAGAGACCCGTCACGTGTGCCCGCTGCCTAAATGCCTAAATTAAAGAGATGGATCACGTAGCATAAGGCCATACATAAATTTTCCGGGGACCAGTGCTGCCCCTATTTGAAATAAATCATTCCAAAGGAAACGGAGATATCATTTAAAATGTTGACTTTGTGAAGCCCTAGATAACTCTTCAAACTATTTTAAGAACTACTGTTTACAGTTTAAAGTGACAACATTAAGCTTTTCTACGCATTTTTGCGGAAAAAGGCCACTTTTAGCCTGATTAGAAATGATTAATTCAAATGGGGGCAGCACTGGACCCCGGAAAATACATGTATGGCCATAATGTGTAAGCGCTGTTACGCTATCACTAATCGATGGCTATGTTTTATCATTTCTTTGTAAAATATAACGAGGTCGGCTGTTAACTTTTATGTGTTTTCTCATACCCGATACTGCAACGACATTGTCGTTTCTAGTAGTATTAGGAGAAAAGTAATATAACAAAATAATAAAAGAGGTTGTTACACTTTTGTAGACATAGTCGTTTCTCAAAATATCAAAAGAAAAGTAATATGTTCATATAAGCACACACATAAAGTTAGCGTTAAGTCCGCCAATTGTGTACAATTTTTATTGTGAAAAATAAAGTTTTTATACCTAAATAAATAAATAATATAATACACAAATACAAGTTATATTTCAAAATAAACTCTTTCTTTCAAAAGAACACACGTGCTATTTCAGCGCATTTAAATTCCCTGAATATATTTTTCGTCCGCAGTAAAAATGTTAATTACATTTTGTAATGCTGTAAAATTATTTCGTTGGTTAAACTACTGTGGAAACTCAACAATTTCCTTTGCATTTACCGAGATTGTAGCGGAACGCTGGACGACTGGCAACCGCATTTACACCGTTGTGTAACATACAGGCTGACTATATACCTGTTTGTTACACAACTCACTCTAGTTTTTGGAAAGAGATATATTAGCTAAACAGCACTCATGCTCCAATACTAATGAGCACTCAGTCGAATGGAATTTCTAAAGAAGGAAAATGTTTATTTTACGCATATCGTTTTTACTTTTACGAAAACAAAAGTAATTTAGTATCATTTGCTGAACTTGCTTTAAAAAAATTGGCTAATAGATAAAAAGTCAGACAAAGCCGTGTAACTTTCGGCCTAGACTAAGTCCACTTCATCTCTTCCTGTAGATGTCGTAAGAGGCGACTGAGGAAATACACACATGTAGTGCATTCCCTAAGGGGGTTAGCGTCGGGCGACGGCTGGTATAAAACTTTTCGCACAAATGCATTCCTAAAGAAGGTTGACATTAGGTAGGCGACCGGTCGTAAAACTATAGCCAAATCATTTAAAATCTTTCGGCTATTTCTTCTCTACTTCGTAAAGTCTTTGGCATCCTTAGGTGACCATTGACATGCATATTATATTTGGAGAAGAAAAAGCGGGAGCCGCCAGTCGGGCTCCGAAGCAGCACAGCTAAGGATGAAATTGGGAACGCGCTAAGATGAAGAAGAAGATTAAAAGTCAGACAAAATGAGAAAGTAACTCATGGCTATTTAGTAAAAGATTAAATTTTAACTTATCGCACATCATGAAACTGAAGAAACCTATTCCTATATACGAATTATTTAAAGAGAAATATAGTTTTTTTTAGTTTTCTTTTAAAACCAACTAATTTCGGTATAATAGGCAGCTTATCCTATTGAAATTGTATCAAATTAGTGGTCGAATATGCGGCAAAACCATTCGCGTCCTGAATTTATATATTTGGTGCAGCATTCATATTTTATTTTATTTTGATTTAAGTAAGTAAATTAGCTTTTCTTTTCTTCAGGCTTTCAGTGAAAGGCGACAAAGCTTTTAATTTTAATGTTATTTATTACTAAGCTTTAACTTAGTTCTTTAGTATATTTTTTGATATTTTTAAGAAGCATTTTAATCATCGACTAATTGTATTTATTATATGTATTTTTAGGGTGTACTTTCTGAAACAGACAAAAGTTTAACAGATTTTCGTTATATATATATTTATATAAGATTATCATGTCATAGAATAATAAATATGTAGGTTACTCAGTATAAAGAATTTTTAATAATAGATTTTCGTTGCACAGGGAATCAATAATTAGAATGTTTGTTATGAATAATTTGAAATCATAGAATTTTATTACAAATAACATTTACTTTTGCGATGTTTCTAATATCAGAATATCAAATTAATTATTATTATTTTTAATAAGTTTAGTTAATATAATATTAATAACCTATAAGTTTGCCCTATTCTAGTAAAATGGATAAAACTTTCCCAGCAGTTGGTCACAGCTCTAACCTATCCTAACCTATAAGTTTGCCCTAACCTATATTGTGGTGGCGATTCATAATGTATTCTAACTTATTATATGGTATTTAATTTGATTAAACAATGTTTTCACTTAATACTTCCTTAAATAATAATTTTCAGTAAAATAAAATTCCATGAAAGATTATACCGAACAAACAATATTCTTTAAAGAAATATTCTACTGTTTGATTACTTTGTTAAATGAAAATATGAGATTCTAAAATTCATTGAACTGTGTTTCTATAAATTGTGTTTCATTCAAGTAAATAGTCTTTGAAACAATAATATTTGAAATAAAAATATAAAAATTAAATATTCTATGAAAAATTTTCTGTGAATCGAAATTCTATGAAATTTCAGTCTGTAAAACGAGGGGCACCCGTATTTTTATTATAAGTAATGAATATCAGTAAAGATTTCGTTCAAGTGTCGTTTCGTTCAGTAGGCAAAGCAAAAAGAAGGTTTAAAGAGCAGGAATCTTTGCGCCCGAACTCTTCCGTCCTGCGACCCTTCAAACCTTTTCCCTTAGATTCCTTTTGTTAAAACTGAACACTAAGTACGTTACTGGAGACTTTTATAATATGCATAAACAAAATTAAGACAAAATAAATTCGATGCTTTCCGCCAAAGCTCCCCGTAAATACTAAATCAGTCTAAACACCCACAAAAAATCAACTCGAAAATCTGCCGCGTACTCCACAAAACTGTCCGGGGGTTATAACAGCTCTGAAGAGCTCTTCAGCGGCTGATGTTGATCGGGGGTGCGAACACCTCCTTGTAGATACTAGGGCGGTAAGTGGTTTTACTTTACATTAAACAGTGGGCATTATGTTCTTTACATATTAAGAAATTGGGCAATGGAATTGAGATAAATTTATGTTTTGAACTAAAGGGAGTGGTTTAATTAGGGCTTATCAGTCCATATTAGAAATTATTAAAATATATTGGTATTTAGAAATGTTATGGGCATGGATGGTATAGGATATAATTTATAACCATAAACTCTTATGTGTAATATTCCTAAGATTGTTTGTTTATTGTAATCTATTTTTATATTTATTTATTTAACTTTATAACAATACATGTAAATGGCGGACTTAAGGCCAGGGGCCTTTTCTACCAGTCAACCAACAGATGATGCTGAGAAAGCAATCTTTTAAAGCTAAGTACAAACTACAAAAACAAATATATATAATATAATTATGTTTTACAATGTAAGTATATTATACAGTATATTATACATATAAACCTTTCTCATGAATCACTTTATCTATTAAAAAAAACCGCATCAAAATCCGTTGCGTAGTTTTAAAGATCTAAGCATACATAGGGACAGACGGTGGGAAGCGGCTTTGTTTTATACTATGTAGTGATAAAAATTATTAGGGAAATTAGTTATACTTAGTCATTTAAATACTATTTTATGGAATAATAATATCACAAAAAAAAAAAATCTTTAAATGTCTTTTTTAAATCTACCAAGTAATTTATTGTAGGTTAAAGGTGTTTTCCAAGAGTGTTGTATTGTGATTGACATTGGCTAATTTTTGTTTGTCATCATCATCATCATCAGTTTTTAGTCTCCACTGCTTGTATTGTGTCCTAATACGGTCTGGTCTTTTACTTGTTTTTCTTATAGTAGGAAATAATTGTATTTCCCAGAATATTACGTTTGATGAATATAATACATTGTTTTAAAAGCAGATTCATTTATTTTTGAAACTTACTTCCTCATCATTTATTTATTTATCAAACTTGATTGTTCCAAAGTAAAAATATACTTTTAACAAATGGCGGACTTAATGCTATGAGCATTTTCTCCCAGTCAACCATAGGGATACACAGAAAAATTTTGCGGCGCAAAAAATTAATACAATATATATAATAAAATATTACTATATAATATACCTACAATACATATCTAGAACATAATATCAAAATGAATATCTACTTGCACACTACATACATACCATTATAAATATAAATATACAAACATATAACTAGCTTATGAAGAGTTGAACTAAATGATGATGACTTTATGAAGAAAATGAGTTCAAAAGGTGGGCATGGACTTTCCTTTTAAAAGAGAATTTAGTCGAAATTTCTCTGATGTCAACGGGCAAAACATTCCAGAGCCGTGACGCTTGAATGGAAAATGAAGTGGGATAAAGAGCTCATCATCATCATCTTCCTCGCCTTCTCCCTATTTGGGGTCGGCTTACGTCAGCTTACTCCATCGTTTTCTATCCTTTACCATATCTGTACTAACCCCCACTCCTTCATGTTTCGCTTCACACAAGCTAATTACTCCACAACCTTCGTAAATCACTTCCTTATCAACTAAAAACAAAATTCTCTTCTTAACCCGTATCTGCTCACAAGCTCCTCATATTGGCGATAAATCACACTGCTCGTGCAAAAAATATGTTTTCGCGCCGCGCGTCGCCGGCAATCCCCTTTCTAGGCACAACAAAAACGAAACAAGCCAAGACCGGGAGCCAAGTTTCATCTTCATATTTTTCCTTCAAGAATCTGCGAGTGATCACCAGCCAGTATCTCGCAACCTCCCAACAAAAGAAAATGACTTCTAAAAATAAACACCGAAGGAACAATTTTCTATTTTCACAGTCCTGGATAAAATGGTTAAACGTCGCTAAGTGAAATCGAATATCTTTTTTTGATAAAAACAAGATATTGCCACCGGCGATATTGTTACCCTGTTGTCCTTTGAACGATTATGTTTATGGTAATTAGTTGTGATAAATTTTGTGACAAATTCTATCTGCAATGAGTATCTGTATTTTACTACTGCGACGCGAATCGCCTCAACTTCAGAGCGATCTAGAAGTTTGGCGCGACCTGTAACTCTAAAATTTTTGTGTACCTAACCTAATATTGTATTTAATGATAAATTTTAAATTTACTAAAACCGAAAACATCTAAGTACTACTTCTAATTCCACGCAGATCCGAATCTGAATTATGGCCTTTTCAAATCTAAGCGGTATTCTCTACCGCCGCCGGCCGCCGTAGATAGCGGTAATACTCGAGCGATAATCTAACCCGTCGCAAAACCGGAACCGCATACCACAGTGGTACGCGATCGATACGTACCGCTTGTTCGGCGAAACTCGTTTTCCCCCCTGCAGAAACACCCTGCGTCGCCTGTAGCCAGCGCTCGCGTCGAGTCACTCACGTGTAGGTAGGCAGTCGTCCTATTGTTTCCAGTGGAGAAGGTCGCTGCGCTGCGCGCGCGGGCATTCCAGTCTAAGTTCGAGTGTGATTGCTAGTACGATGCCAAGGGATACAAATATATTAATAGTTCAACTTATAGAGATGGTTAAGTCTCATCCAGTTCTGTATGACACGACACACCCTGAATTCAAAAACACGTTTTCGAAAACTAAGTTATGGGAAGAAATCGGAAGAAAATTAAACATAGATGGTGAGTTTACAATTAAATTATATTTATTTTATATTGAAATTGCTTTACATGTACGTACGTACCTACTAAATACAATTCACTTATGCACCATTAAAGAAGTTTACAAAATGTTCGCGTACATTTTGACCTGACCTTATAATTATGATTCAATATGGCGGCGCATTGGTAGCGCCATCTTATTAAACTAAAGATGACAACATAAGTAGGTATATGTCACAGATATTATTCTGAGACGTAAGATTAACGTAAGAGCCATCTTACATATTTTCCTATAAATATTATTTGTATGAGAGTGATTGGCGAATTGGTGACGCCATCTAGTCAAAAGGACTATATGTGGCATAGCGTCACTAGCGCCACCTTGCGTGATTATGTAAGAATATTTTGTATTTTTGGACGAGGGCGGGGCTAACTTCACCCTGCTCTTGCGCAAAGTCACTTTCGCCAAGCGGCCATCTTAGGTTCGACACTTTTTGAATCGAGCTAGTCTCAAAACGGTGGATACCGTCGGGTCGCTAACGTCCGATGTGATTTTTGAGATTGTTAATCCATTTTGATCAGTTCCAGTTACGCCGTTCTTTCCTGTACAAAATGTTGTACAGGAAAGAACAATAATTTATCACAACATACAATACATGTACTATAAAAGAAAAGTCCTCGGTTTAATATCTTCGCTATCACTCCCGAATACCCACATAAGATGATGATTCTGATAATGATTATAACAGCCTATACAACTGTGTCAAATATTGCTTAGTAGGTACATGTTTTAGAGCGTAAAAAACGTTAATTATACCTTTGCGTCTGTTCGTTAGAGCTTCTTTTTCAGGTGAGTTTTTAAAGCGAACGCCTCATCTCCAACCAATAACGGAGTTTTTGAAGGTACCATCATCACTATTTTGCCGTTCAACATTAAACTACTATAAACCTACAAAACCACTCACTCACTGACTCACTAATTGACATAGTTTTTTGACCTGTTCCCTGTGGGTGGGGTAATGATTGATGTATGATCGTATAGAGGGTGCTCCAGTGAGTACCAGAAAAATTGGATACGTTGAAGATCATCAGATCCTAATGTGGACGAGGTACAGCCTGCAAAAACGGTTAGGGTTAGAGGGGTGTGATTTTTTTTCCAAAATGTAGGGGGTTGTAAGCAATTTGACGACTGTCATTTGTTTTTTGTTTTTTCTAAATCAAAGATGGCCGCCTTGCAAGGACAATTTCCGAGTGCGTGGCCAGGGTAAAGCCCGAGCCCCTCCTGACCTCCCCCCTCTCAAGTTTCTAAGCGGAGCCATAGGCCAAAGGCCTAATACAGACCTCTTCCGCGAGCTTATGAAGAGTTGAACTAAATGATGATGACTTTATGAAGAAAATGAGTTCAAAAGGTGGGCATGGACTTTCCTTTTAAAAGAGAATTTAGTCGAAATTTCTCTGATGTCAACGGGCAAAACATTCCAGAGCCGTGACGCTTGAATGGAAAATGAAGTGGGATAAAGAGCTCATCATCATCATCTTCCTCGCCTTCTCCCTATTTGGGGTCGGCTTACGTCAGCTTACTCCATCGTTTTCTATCCTTTACCATATCTGTACTAACCCCCACTCCTTCATGTTTCGCTTCACACAAGCTAATTACTCCACAACCTTCGTAAATCACTTCCTTATCAACTAAAAACAAAATTCTCTTCTTAACCCGTATCTGCTCACAAGCTCCTCATATTGGCGATAAATCACACTGCTCGTGCAAAAAATATGTTTTCGCGCCGCGCGTCGCCGGCAATCCCCTTTCTAGGCACAACAAAAACGAAACAAGCCAAGACCGGGAGCCAAGTTTCATCTTCATATTTTTCCTTCAAGAATCTGCGAGTGATCACCAGCCAGTATCTCGCAACCTCCCAACAAAAGAAAATGACTTCTAAAAATAAACACCGAAGGAACAATTTTCTATTTTCACAGTCCTGGATAAAATGGTTAAACGTCGCTAAGTGAAATCGAATATCTTTTTTTGATAAAAACAAGATATTGCCACCGGCGATATTGTTACCCTGTTGTCCTTTGAACGATTATGTTTATGGTAATTAGTTGTGATAAATTTTGTGACAAATTCTATCTGCAATGAGTATCTGTATTTTACTACTGCGACGCGAATCGCCTCAACTTCAGAGCGATCTAGAAGTTTGGCGCGACCTGTAACTCTAAAATTTTTGTGTACCTAACCTAATATTGTATTTAATGATAAATTTTAAATTTACTAAAACCGAAAACATCTAAGTACTACTTCTAATTCCACGCAGATCCGAATCTGAATTATGGCCTTTTCAAATCTAAGCGGTATTCTCTACCGCCGCCGGCCGCCGTAGATAGCGGTAATACTCGAGCGATAATCTAACCCGTCGCAAAACCGGAACCGCATACCACAGTGGTACGCGATCGATACGTACCGCTTGTTCGGCGAAACTCGTTTTCCCCCCTGCAGAAACACCCTGCGTCGCCTGTAGCCAGCGCTCGCGTCGAGTCACTCACGTGTAGGTAGGCAGTCGTCCTATTGTTTCCAGTGGAGAAGGTCGCTGCGCTGCGCGCGCGGGCATTCCAGTCTAAGTTCGAGTGTGATTGCTAGTACGATGCCAAGGGATACAAATATATTAATAGTTCAACTTATAGAGATGGTTAAGTCTCATCCAGTTCTGTATGACACGACACACCCTGAATTCAAAAACACGTTTTCGAAAACTAAGTTATGGGAAGAAATCGGAAGAAAATTAAACATAGATGGTGAGTTTACAATTAAATTATATTTATTTTATATTGAAATTGCTTTACATGTACGTACGTACCTACTAAATACAATTCACTTATGCACCATTAAAGAAGTTTACAAAATGTTCGCGTACATTTTGACCTGACCTTATAATTATGATTCAATATGGCGGCGCATTGGTAGCGCCATCTTATTAAACTAAAGATGACAACATAAGTAGGTATATGTCACAGATATTATTCTGAGACGTAAGATTAACGTAAGAGCCATCTTACATATTTTCCTATAAATATTATTTGTATGAGAGTGATTGGCGAATTGGTGACGCCATCTAGTCAAAAGGACTATATGTGGCATAGCGTCACTAGCGCCACCTTGCGTGATTATGTAAGAATATTTTGTATTTTTGGACGAGGGCGGGGCTAACTTCACCCTGCTCTTGCGCAAAGTCACTTTCGCCAAGCGGCCATCTTAGGTTCGACACTTTTTGAATCGAGCTAGTCTCAAAACGGTGGATACCGTCGGGTCGCTAACGTCCGATGTGATTTTTGAGATTGTTAATCCATTTTGATCAGTTCCAGTTACGCCGTTCTTTCCTGTACAAAATGTTGTACAGGAAAGAACAATAATTTATCACAACATACAATACATGTACTATAAAAGAAAAGTCCTCGGTTTAATATCTTCGCTATCACTCCCGAATACCCACATAAGATGATGATTCTGATAATGATTATAACAGCCTATACAACTGTGTCAAATATTGCTTAGTAGGTACATGTTTTAGAGCGTAAAAAACGTTAATTATACCTTTGCGTCTGTTCGTTAGAGCTTCTTTTTCAGGTGAGTTTTTAAAGCGAACGCCTCATCTCCAACCAATAACGGAGTTTTTGAAGGTACCATCATCACTATTTTGCCGTTCAACATTAAACTACTATAAACCTACAAAACCACTCACTCACTGACTCACTAATTGACATAGTTTTTTGACCTGTTCCCTGTGGGTGGGGTAATGATTGATGTATGATCGTATAGAGGGTGCTCCAGTGAGTACCAGAAAAATTGGATACGTTGAAGATCATCAGATCCTAATGTGGACGAGGTACAGCCTGCAAAAACGGTTAGGGTTAGAGGGGTGTGATTTTTTTTCCAAAATGTAGGGGGTTGTAAGCAATTTGACGACTGTCATTTGTTTTTTGTTTTTTCTAAATCAAAGATGGCCGCCTTGCAAGGACAATTTCCGAGTGCGTGGCCAGGGTAAAGCCCGAGCCCCTCCTGACCTCCCCCCTCTCAAGTTTCTAAGCGGAGCCAGAGGCCAAAGGCCTAATACAGACCTCTTCCGCGAGGCCGCAGGCCGAGCTGCGTGGCGAGGGCAAAGCCCGAGCCCCTCCTGACCTCCCGCCTCCCCAGAACCCCCCCCCAAGTCACAAGCTTCAGATTTGATTGAAATTCAGAATACAAGGGTTTTCTGCGTCACAGAATCCAAACCTGACATTTTTTTTGGAATCCAAGATGGCGTCTGGATTTTAGAATTTTAACTTGATTCGTTCATAACGTCCTACTGAAACATCGAAGGAGTCTGGAATTTTGTATGCTGGGGTAAAGCAGCCTGCGGAACTCAAAACTGCAAACAAATTTTGTTACCAAGAAGGCAGCCCGTATACGTTTTTATTTTTTTATACTGACTTTAGCACCTTACCTATTCTCTCAACTGGGAATAAGATTCCAACTAACATCAACAGCTGCACGAAAAACCGCGGGCTGCTTGCAGCCCGCGCAACGCCCAAAAAGCTAGTCTTTATATAAAATTGGTTGTCTGTAAAGTCGGTTAACGGACGGTAGTTTGACGTGACAACATCAAATATTCTCTCTCTCGTTCGTGCCGCGCTCTCGCTTGCGGAACGCGACAATGACGTCATCTTTTTCGTGCATGCAGCCCGTAGTATCGAGTTATTAGACGTTGTTACGTCAAAAATTATATCGCGATCTTACTATTGCCATAAGTATTATGGAAAAAGAAATTAGGTAGTAAATAGTAGATTACTGCACCGAGCACAAAGTGAGTCATCATCGCACGAGTGCTATGTTTTTGCCCGAGCGATAGCGAGGGCATTAAATTAGCACGAGTGCATTAATTACTCACTTCAGCAAGGTGCGTAATCTACTTTTCTTTCAACTTCTTATATTCTTTGAGTATAAAATATACGTACGAAAAAAAAAAACAAATTATAAACAAAACTAACTTAACTTACTTATTTTACCCGGAACTTTTGCGGTTAAAGGTTATTAATAATATCATTTGCAGCTGTTTATATGCTCTCTATAGTTGAATTTGTCGTGCAAATCGAATTTATCACTTTCGCTGTCATTTTCCATTTTAAAAATATTTTCTTTTGTAAAATAATTTGACTTTAAAACTTTTACAATGGTACAGAATGCACGATTTTTGTTTTTTTAACAGTCTTTTTTCGTCGGCCAATTTTTTTTTCAGCCAGTATCTTTTTGATTGAATGTATACATTTTTATTAAAACTTAAACATATGTGCCTGGTATCTATGGTAAATTAAAAAGTAAAACAGTGCACTAATGAAAAATTAAAAAGTAAAACAGTGCAATAATGAGAAATTAAAAAGTAAAACAGTGCAACAATGAGATTTCATACAACCATTATTGCACTGTTTTGGTTTGATGTAATAAGCACTCACTTTGTGATCGGTTTTTTAGTAATTAATGATAACATTACTGCGTAGTTGGAAGAAAAAATAATAACCACCCTAATTACGAGGACAAACGATAGTAATGTCATAGTAATGCCAATTCCTCTGGGATTTGGCCTACACTCTCCACGCTGGCCAGACGGGTAGGAGAGGTCTCATTGATGTTCATAAGCTTTGTTTAGCTTGTGTTCCTAAGTCGCCTACTACGACATACACGGGAAGACTTGAAGTGGTCTTATTCTACTCTGCCGGGCAGGGCCGGATTAACCCATGTCGGGGCCTCCAGACAATGCATGGCGTGGCTATATAACAACACGGCTAAATATTATATTATATACACGTATTTTAAATACATTTACAAAATAGATTTGTTTTCTTGTTGCAGGTGATAGTGCAAGAACCAAATGGAAAAACCTAAGAGATACGTACAGTAAATATTTAAAGAGTTTAAAAACGACTACAGGACAAAGTGCGGCTAAGTCATATGATCGGTACAATAAATGGCAATGGGCGTCAAGTATGGAGTTTTTAAGAGACCATATAAGCTTTGCTACCAATGATACTAATATCACTCCGGAAGTTGTCAGTGCAAGTCAAAATACCAATGAACCCCAAAATTCTAGTCCTGAACGTACATTCTCAACACCATCTCCGCAACCCGCATCTATTACTAGAAAACGGAACAATCATGACGATGAACATGGGGTTGATAAAGTTATAAAATATTTGAATACAAGGAAAACGGATGATATGTCACCAACAGAATATCTAATGATTGGTTATGCAAAAACAATAGACCGTTTCTCCGAAAGGCGAAAAATATTAACTAAAATGAAAATAGCGCAAATTATAATGGAAGCCGAACTAGAAGAGCAAGAAGAACGCAGTGGAATACCCGATAAAACCGATCATACACCACCAGAACTCTCCTTTAGCCCCGCAGTGGAACAGTATAGGGTGAAAATTGAAAAATAGATAATCTATGTTATAGGTACCTGCGTGATGCTAGCGCCAGCATGTGAAAGCATTTGCATCAACTATCAGACGACAACTAATAAACTAACTTCATTAAATAACGCACTAGAAACTTGTCCAGAGAATGTTATGATGTCATAGATGTTAGAAGTTTAATATAAGGTATTTTCCGGACTTAAATTATTTTAGTTTTGGTAATATTACTTCAAGCTTGATTCCTACTGCAGAAATTGGGCCTCAATGGCGATCGAGAGAGTTGTAGTGCCGGAACCTATAGTGTTCACCGGTACTGTACACCGGTGACTATAACATATCAAAGCATCTACGCTTGACCATTATAATTTCAACATATACCATGTACCTATCCTTGAACTAAGTAGAACAGGACTAATGTTCAATGCAGGGCAAAAGTCTCCCTTTGCTTACATTGAACACTAGTGATGTTCCACTTAATGATTAAACTAAATGATTTGACATGTTATAGGTAGTTACCGATGTATACTTTTAGGGGCAATATAGCCCGTCATTTGATTATGAAGTCTTTTCCTATGGAATCAAACGCTTCTCAGCATTGGTACTCTTAGCAGGAGTACCTACAAACACTATCAGGTCCTTATCCCTAATGGAGTAGACTGAGAACTTCAAGGTCTTGCAGCTCTAAGCAGACAAAGCCCAGGGCCGCAAGACCTAAAGGCCACATTTGGCGTGGTGTTAGGCGAGTAGGTAGAAAAAGGAACTAAAATAGTGATCGGTTGCCAGATTTGACATATGAATCTTGTTTTCACAGGAAAAGCACACAATTTCTTGAACAGAAAAATATGGACAGGTAGATAAGAGTCGCCCCTTATTTATACTAGTTAGTTACTGGTTCTTCGTGTGTGGAAGTGGCCAACGCTGGTGTCAGATTTATAAAACCACCTTTAGGCACCTCATATAACTTGACGATAGCCGTGACCAATGTCCGTTCCAAAAAATGAAAAATTACTCATCCTATCTGCAACTAGATCTTCCCACATCCTTGTCCTCTGTAGTGTGGGAACATCGTCACCTGCAATTGAGAAGTTTCGTACAGCGTTAACATTATATGCTAACTTTACCGGGAAATTGAATTTTATGAATACATTGAATAATTTCTAAAATTTATGCAAGCCGGTGTAAAAGGTCGTGAAGAGACTTTTGGCGCTTGTGAGCTTATTATAAAGTGTTCTAGAAAGTTTAGAACAAAGTGTATTTTGAAGTTGCAAATTTTATGAAGTTTGTATATGAACTTGATATTGTTTATGACGCGAATATTTCGCGTCATAGACAATATCCGGTCATGTCAATACAAATGAAACCATCCCAAACTCTTTCCCATATTATCGTCTCCTTACTAAATTCCCATGGCCGCCATACCTATCCTCACGTCATCAAACTAGCTCTAGGATATAATGAATTAATTTAAAACAGTTGACTCACGCAATATAGTCAGAAAAGGCCAACCAGATTTTGATCGATTTAAATGATTATCTTCAGGGTGAGTGTCAGGAACGGCGACCCAACGATGTCGCTGTCCGCTCTGCTTGACTCAAAACCACAGAATACATAACAGTCAAATCAAAACGAGGACTGCGGTATTCGCAGATACCGGCGAGGTTCTCGTACTTGCATTTTTTATGTTATAGGACGGTAAACGAACAAGCGGGTGACCTGATGGTAAGTTATCACCGCTGTCCATAAACAACTGCAACACCAGGGGCGTAACAAGAGCGTTACCGGCCTTTCGGGGCCCTCTCACCCACCGAACGAAGCATAGAAGCGTTGAAGCTACTATTCAGACGTCGAACTTTCTCGAACGAGCCGGCCCATTCATGCTACTAGCAAAACTGAGTTTTGTCGGTAGCATGGCTCTACCAAAATGTAGTGTATCATCACTTTCCGCATCAGCTTTAACTAAAGCGCTTGTATATGTACCGAGATGACTTTGTGGATAACTCTTGCTGATGTACCCGGGCGGTATATTAGCAGGAGGCATCGACAAGTTCTTTAAAGCTAGGCTTGCCAAGCCGCAGGTAACACCCATCCACCTTAAAATTCGGATGCCTACTTATTTATTATTTATTTTAACTCACGTTAGTTTTAATAACATAATACCTAGCTCTTGTGTATTACTTTTGTGTGCAAGGTTTCAGCTCAATCGCTATAACCAGTAAGTGGATAAATAATAGTTCGCTTTATTTTACGGACAACTTATTCATTTAATGGGTCGTAAGTTTAAATATAAAAGTTTGTTAAAGTCAATGACAATGTGTATTTTATCTGACGCATTTTTAGGGTTCCGTAACCAAAGGGTGCCAACTTATTACTGAGACTCCGCTGTCTGTCCGTCTGTCCATCTGTCACAGGGCTCTATCTCTTAAACCGTAATAGCTAGACACTTGAAATTATGTATAATTATGGCCGCAATAACAACAAATACTAAAAATAAGATAAAGTAAAAAATTAAATGGGGTCATACAAGATACGATTTTTTTCAGCGTTTTTAACTCGATCTTTATATTATTATTATAATGGCATTAACTAGAAATTTTCACATAATATATATGGCTATAGCCAATTGCACGGAGATACGGAACCCTTCATGTACGAGTCCGACTCGCACTTGACCGGTTTTTATGAATACGGTTCATATTTTACTTCAAACAAAGAGCTTGCGTCCATAAAGCTGGCTCAACACAACACATCTATCAAGTGCCTTGGAGCGAAATCCATGTCGCAACTTCATTTCGTAAAATCAATTTTATTTCGATTTGAAGCGCTCCTGTCATACAAATCCTTACATATAAGGCGGTTGATCGCCACGAGTTCAATGTGTAGAAAATTGTATTTTCTAAATCCTACCGCATTTTTCTTCCTTTGTTGAGTTCTTAGAAGAATTATTTGGTGAGCAGTGATCGTATTGATTTAATGCCAATAAATATACTGATGGGATTTTTGAAAGAGCAAGCGAAGCGATCTTAGTTGGATAAACAAGCTGCTCACGAAGCATGTTGCGGATATTTATTTGTACACTTTTTGATGAAGCTTGTTGCTGATGAACCTGTTACATTTATTATGCTTATTAAAAGCCTGTTACAGGCTTCGTAAAAAGATTCATCAGCAACAGTTGCTGATAAATCTTTCTAAATTACTGAATAAATAATTAATAGTTTTTAAATCTAAA
This sequence comes from Acrobasis repandana, assembly GCA_963576875.1. Taxonomy (NCBI): domain Eukaryota; kingdom Metazoa; phylum Arthropoda; class Insecta; order Lepidoptera; family Pyralidae; genus Acrobasis; species Acrobasis repandana. Next base: position 19,833,516 of record OY756215.1, read on the forward strand.
AAGCTGTTGTACGTAGGTATGTTCATATATTCGACAAGAATTTAGGAAACTTATATCGGAACGTGATGAAATTCGATAACTGGATGTACACATTATTATAACTAGATGATAAATTGAATTTTCAATTTAAGAACGATCCCTATGGATTGTTATTAATAATGCACGGGTTTGGAAAATATTTAGATAAAGGTCTATTTCTATTTTATAGAATAAGATAATGAGAAGTTTAGTTTATTTAATTGAAACATGGTACTATGACTTGCTTGTTCATAATATTGTTTTTCTGTTTTCCCCTCGATATTTTTTCAAATTTATTGAGAAATCAAGAACCTATAATACCCACCGTCCCTCCGATTAAAAATCAATTTGTACACATATCTTAAGGTTTTATTGGTTAGACTACTGTGAATGAGGATAACTTATCTTTTTATTTATTAAAAAAAAAGCTAATAGAATGCAAGGATCGTAGCAAGTGGAGATCCAAGGTCTCTGCCTACACCCATGGGAAACAGACGCAATGAACTGCGTATGATGTTTCTTTTTTTAATACATGAGGTATTTTTATAGTATGCACCTTGTACCTAAATACATAACATTGAAATCACTTTCTTGCGTCCGTTTTTAGGTCCTACATAAAATATTTTGCTGTTGCTAAATAATAAATAGATGGAAATGGAGACTTTTAAGTATTATTATAAAATAACTTCAAAACTAGATAAGGTGATTATATTGACCCGTATGTTTTTATTTTTATTTTTTATATTTAGGTATGTTACGCGATGAACTGAGTTTGATGATTCTTTTCAGGATTCGGTACCCAAAGGGTGCAAACGGGACCCTATTACTGAGACTCCGCTGTCTGTCCGTCTGACACAGGGCTCTATCTCTTGAACCGTAACTGACATTTTCACCAATTATGTATTATTGTAGCCGCTATAACAACAAATACTAAAAATAAGATAAAGTAAAAAATTAAAGGGGATCGTCATATAAGAAACGTGTTTTTTTCAGCGTTTTAAAATATTGTATGGAGGTACGGAACCCCTCCGACTCGCACTTGCCCGTTTATTTTATTTAAAAGCCTATACTACCAAGTAGGCCCCACATTAAATATGTGAAGACATGATGAAGAATTTTAGAGATATGGAAGAAACTCCTCAAAGACTAAAAACCAGTTATAAATTTATTATAAATTTTGAAAACTTGTTTTAGTTTTAAAAAATGTAACGTCACAATTTTTACCAATATCCCAAGTATTAGTAGTGTTTATTTAACAAATTCAGTTCCTAAGGCTCGCTGAGGGGACTGCTTGAGTGGGGGACTCGCAGAATGCAATTTCCTTGACAAAGGCCCCTAGGCCCTGTCCTAACCCGAGTATTTGACCGTCATAAGTGTTTACATATTTTATTTCTCTAACAGTTATCCTGTTGGGCAAATGTAAAAAGTTGGGTCAGGTACATGTTTGATTTTAGAGATTTACAGTTTGTAGAGTAATTGTTGGTAGAGTTACCAATATCAACTACTAATAGTTAATATGTCCCAGTTATGGGACACAATACCTACAGGCTAGTAAAATAAAATGGTTAATATTGGTAACATTACCTTTAACTGGAGAAATTATGAATCACTCATATTAATAGGCGATGCGGCTAGCAATCACTATTTGATTCCTATTTCCGCCTTTTTAGGTGCTCAAAATGCTCTGTCTACAACATTAGGGATAAAGACGTGATAGTGCATGTAGGTATACATTGAACTGTAAATTCGCGATTTAAGTACTGTTATAGAATAACCCTATATCTAGGCAAAAACATACTCACTAAGGAAGGTTATGTGCTTTCAGACAATTACTTGATTAAGTATCTATTAAGTATAATTTTTATAGGATTTGTGAAAATGTATTTTAGGTTTGTTTGTTTTTATTTATTTAATCAGAACTTTTTGATATACCTACCTGAGCACATCAAAACGTTCTAACCCTACCAAACATTAATCCTTCAAGAGATGAAAATTACTTAAAAACTCTTTGTAAATTATTACCAGTACTTATAAGATCTAAAAGTAGGACTAATATGTTTATTTTCCAGACAAATAAAAAATCCCCGATAATAACGGCTGAACCGATTTTCATCAAACATAGCTAAGAACCATCGCGACAAACCAAAAAACCATATTAAAATCGGTCTATTCGTTTTGGAGCTACGATGACACAGACAGACACACAGACACGTCAAACTTAAAACAATTCTTTGAAACAATTTTTAAAAAATAATTGTTTTCGTTTCAATAAAAATGCATCCACCAATTCAAGGTGCCTTGATACGAACCAACACCTACAGTCAATTCATCAATGAAGGCAATCAGCGGTTATTGACCCCTGTGTCGATCAATATTTCGGCTTTTCATTCCAATTGACAGAATGACAGGTTATGGGTCATATTGTTTGGGTGATAGGTTCATGGTGAATTTTAGTAGGGTTTCAAGGGGTTACGTGTGACTGTAATTGGATTGTAATAATGGTGTAATTTTGGCTTTAATGTCTGAAAATCGAAACATTTAATAGTAACAATATCGTCGAATTACCGTATCGTAATAGTAACAATAATGTTGTTTTTTTTAGGTCATATCACACTAATTAAGCTAGCCCCAAAGTAAGTTTTTAAACTTGTGTTATGGGATTCTAACTTAACGATACTATATTTTATGATAAATACATATATAGATAAACACCCATAATGTTGATATACAGTATCTTGGACTAAAACTACCCTTAAAATAGTTTTAGTTTATTTTGTTAGGTGTTTTAAACTTATTGTGTATACTTTCTCCATCAATACCAGTAAGTTTAATTTTCTGTTATAGAAAACTAGTAGTTTTACTACTAATTTTAAATTGAACTCAAAAACGATTATAGTTTGTTAAAAGTTACATAAATATTTATCTAACTAAAACTAAACTAACGATAAAATTGAAGTCTCTTGGATTTAAAAACGGGTATGTTTACATATGTACGAGATACAAACCGCTAGTCACTTTTCATCTTCACTTCATTACTTTTTGTCTACCAAAATCACAGTTTTTCAAATGAAATAACAGTGAATAATGCTATTTATATATATATTAATTATATATATAAATTGGCTAATAATTTTTAATTATTTTAATTAATAAAAGAAAAAAAATAAAACCTAGTTTATAGAAAGTACTACCAGAGATATGAATGTGAGAAGAGCGCGCGTGTTACTCTTTGCGTAAAATCAATAAACCTAATAGAAAAGAAAAGAAAATATATTTTTCACAATTTAATGAACACGATGTCAAATTGTATTGTACGGAGATAACTAGAGGTTTCATTGCAGCTAACTTAATAATTTTAATAAATACATTGGACATAGTGTGACAGTTAATTAGTTTTAAATTTTAAACGACAACACCGATACCAAAACCAATCCCATATAAGTGCTGAATTGTAAACGCATTTCCAAAGTAATTAAGCAATTAAATCGTTAGAAAACCTACTATTAAAATGATGATTCGTGTACAAAATATAGAGGTTGACAGAACTCGGGAAATTCATTTAGCAAAGCACATATACAAACTTTGTCAATGGCGTGTCAATGGCGTAATACCTACCTATTATTTTGGCGTTTTAGACATCTAGCTAGAGTTTGGTTGGTGATATTTAGATATTTATGTTTTATTTCAGTTGAACCAACGTAAAACTTTAAAATAATGAACGGAAGAACAATTTCTTGAAAATTGCACGATACTTAGAATATTGAAAGAGTAAAATGATATAGGTTCCTAAGTAGACTATTTTCTATTTATATTTTATGTCAAAATTATACATGATGTCATAAATTATAGTTTATATTTTACAGGGTATTTATCTTTTTACACATGCGCCCTATTCTACGCCAAACCAAGGTATTAATGTCCAAGTTTTGACAGAATAAATTAAACACTACAATTTCCTCATAAGTTAATCCTCCTTATATTTGTAGGCTTATCTATCTTCCAGTTTATTTTTGCGAGTAAAAATTCACTCGTAAATAAGGTAGAATTGATTATTAATGAACACATACATACATACTATCACGTCCTAATCCCTAATGGGGCAGACAGAGCTTTTTGGGTTTTGCGGCTTAAAGCAGAGAGAGCCCAGGGCCGCAAGACTCAAGGCCACTTTTCAAAAAAGGATTCAATATGGTTTGCTAGCCGCATCGCCTATTAAAATAATTTGCATTTTTGCCCATTCCCTCGACCGGCTTCTACGATCTGCGCGGGTAGAGAAGCAGCTGGTACATTCTAAGTATTTATTTTCTCCCAGACCAGCAAGAAACGAACACAACTTATTAAATTTCTTAAAAAACTCAAATAATTATAAAACACTACTCACTACACTTCATTTTAGTTTTCATAATTATAAATAATCAAGTCATAAACACTTAAACAAAAAAAAAATTAGACATTGAATTGATAGTAATTATAATGTTTTTGACATAGTTAACATTTTGTAATCTTTTTATTTTGAGTGTAAAGGCGACCTACATCGCATAATGGTTTACTGATGTACTCGTATTGATAGAACGATGAATGTTGGATATAATGTCCTTTGTTCTACCTACTGACGTTAGGGGTGGGAAAATAACTGAAATATTTGCTTTAAAGTATTTTCTATCTGATACAGTTTAAGGAAACTACACATGCGAAAGAACCTGCCATACAGTGAACATGGCAGCAAAATCAAGTGCAAAAACGCCCTACGAAAAGTGTTCTTTTAAACTCATCATCGGGTCTTATTTAGTCTCCACTGCAGAAGCACGACGCTTTCTGTACTACCAGAGCCTTATATTAGCCAAAACAGTCAGGGGATTTGGCTTACACTCTCCACGATGGCCAGACGGGTTGGAGAGATCTCATTGATGTTTATAAGCTTTGTTTAGTTTGTGTTTCCTAAGTCGCCTTCTACGACATCCACGGGAAGACATAGAGAGATCCTATTCTACTCTTCCGGGAACCACATGGCTTGGCTTTAATATCTTAAATGTATTAAATGGGCGTAAAACTACATCTCGTTTTTTGCCAATTCCGTTACTGATGTTCCTAAAAAGACACCTGTGATGTCTTCCACACGGCCAGAAGACCCGATCAGAAGAATCTGTTTAAAGGGAAGAGCAACTAATATATTCTTTGATAACAATGCTGCATAATGCCACCTACATGCTACATGTTCGTTTTCACATCATTTCTCCATCTCATCCTGTCCATCTTACTTTTTATAAGTACATTTCAAATTTCATTCTTTAATTCCATTTTCGAATCATGCACACATCCCTTTTCATTTGACTCATTCCACTTCCACCACTCATCCTGGACATTCAGGAATACCTACTTATTACCAACTATAATGCTGTAACTATAACAAGTAAATTAAAGTTTATAAAATAAAATTAAAATTAGTGTTGTTGAGTCTCCAACTGCTCTCCACTAAATTTGCCTACACCTACTTCTCATGTGGCTCACCTGACTGCACCGGCAAATGTCGAGGTCTCACACTACGTTTTTATTGGCTCCCGGACTATGTATTAAAGTTAACTAGACCAGTATAAACAAGGCATAGATGAAAATGTTAGTGAAAAGGGCAGAATGACGCGTGTGCAGTAGAGATACGCCGAAAGACACGCGTGACTGGTGCGAGCATTTTTTTTTATATCGTGCACATTTGAATGGTCAACGCAAAAATGGGGGATAGTTTCGAGGGGAAAATTTGACGTTGTTTTTTAACCTTTTTACGCTTTTCACAACTATGTCGAGTGATGCCTTGTTTTTATTCTGATGTTAGATTTTTGTACACGTACCTGTAAAAAGCAGATTTTACAGGTACGGGTAGCATTTTAATAGCATGTTAAAATCGCCTTCCACTTAAACTGGGGACTTACTTCGATTTTTAAAAAATTAAACAATCAATAAGACTAGCGACTATTAGTATTGCAATTGCATACTTACCGAATCAACTATTTATAAGTACGCAATATTAAGAGCCCGTACTACCTTAAAGTTCTTAGAGCGATCTTAAATATTATCAATATTAACGAAATACTCACTTTGATATAAAAAAACAGCAAAGTTCAGGACTAACTATAAACATAATAAGTTTCGAAAACACGATTGCTTAAAATTTTCTGGACAGAAAAACATTGCGAAGTTGTCTCCAAATCACCTCAGTATTATACTATAACAGAAAGTATTTAAGAAATACAATAAATTAGCACTTATAACTTTGGATTATTATTGTATTAAACATAAGGAAGTCATCATATGTCTTACTTTTAAAATAAGTCTTAAATATTCTTTGTAAAACGAAAAAAACCTCAAAACCAGAACCAGCCTCATTGACCCACCGCGATTCCCGACGCCCCGCATGGCTCGATGTCTTGCTTCGGCTAGAGTAAATTTGTGTGCGTGGAAGCGGGAGCAAAATTTAGATTATTGACATCAGGCGCCCTCTTAAGTAAATTAATGCAGTTTCATGTTAAACACTTAATTCCGTTCTTGCTTATTAAACTTGTACTCATTTACTTACTTCCGAAACCAAATGAAGAAACTGAATTCATTTTGGCGTTTGCTTTGTCTATGAAAACTTTTTTCTACACTTAAATTACACTTCACTCCAAGGACTACTTGCTGATCAAATATAATTCTGAAAAATATACTTCAACGAACCTTATCAGCTAAAGTGCATCCGCAAACATTGCTTTCGCGCACTTTTCTTCAATTTCAAACAAGTCTAGACGTCACCATTTGATATTGACCCCTAAAAATACACCCCGGGCCTGAAAATAATACTAAATCAGTTAAAGTAAGAGGGGTGCGGGAGTTCAAGTTAGTTTGGGAATTGTACAGTCATTCACAAAAGTCGCTGATCAAAATCGCAGTTTCAAATATAAGCATAGACGAAAAGTTAGCATCATTTGTAAGTTCATTTAAATTTTCTTATTATTCACACATTGTTATTTGATTTTATTTAATTGTACTTTTTATAAGGCGTTACATTCGAATTTATTTTATTTTTTTAAACAAAACAACAATAATAAAATAGTAAACTAAAATCTAACTTATGAAACATACACAACCATAATTTTAAGCCAAATAGCCCTAGGTGTCTCCTGGAAGGGATCAAGTGACTCTTGTACCCAAAATATGTAAAAAACCTTTTTTTTTTTCAATTAACATAACTTCGACTTTTTATATATTTTTACCGTTGACTGTACAGCATAAGGGTGCATTCAGATTAACAGGGAGATCGACAAAGAAATGCAATTAAATGTAAAATAGGGCTGTTTCACACGACTGTTGACACGGTGACGAATAGGGGTTTGGTGCCAGTCGATTTCTTTTTAGTATTTATTTGTATTTGCACCCATCTGCATTTGAAGTGAGTATCCAGATTGGGAGAGATTCGTTATACGTATAATGCTATTAGGGGTGTTGAAGAATTAGGTGCGATTTTTAATTTACTACTTTCATGTAGTAGCGTTTGCGAACAAGCCATGGAACGAAGTCTCATATATCGAGAAGCCCAAAGACCCAAGCCACTAGCCGCATCGCCTAACATTTTAAGTTTTTGACGTGACAACGTCTAATAACTCGATACTACGGGCTGCATGCACAAAAAAGATGACGTCATTGTCCCGTTACGCTCATTGTCGCGTTCCGCAAGCGAGAGCGCGGCACGAACGAGAGAGAGAATGTTCAACGTTGTCACGTCAAACTACCGTCCGTAAACAGACTTTACAGACAATCAATTTTTTTTCCTTATCCCCCAGACCAGCATGGCAGAGTACCATGCTACAAACACGCTAAGAAATATTAACTTAAACAGCTGAAACCTTTATATAAAGTGCTTACACGAGTAAGGAGCATCAAAATCTAGTTAAACCTCGCAGAAATCCCGAAACACCGAATCAAAGTTGATCGTCCCGCTATTAAGCCGGACCTTTGCTGGACGGCACGCGTTTTACACTACACGATTTAGATAGAACTTTACCATGAAAAAAAACAGTGGCACTCCGGGGGTGCCGGCAGAAATGAAAACTTAAACAAGGTGGTGTCAGTTACTGTAACGGTAACAGTGACGCGAGTTCAATGGCTTTTTCTAATCTCAAAAAATGCCCAACGAGATTAAAGAAGTATTCACTTTAAAAAAAACTTGGTGTACTAGCTGCTTCGACTCGGGAAGAGAAAAAGAGAAGCTACGTAAAGCGTATTCGTAGAAACAGATCGAGGAAATGGGAGAAAATGGGAATCATGTTAAGGCCATACCTAAATTTTCCGTGGTCCAGTGCTGCCCCCATTTAAAATAAATCATTCTAAAGAAAAAGGAGACATTATTTAAAATTTTGCCACTACCAAGTCCTAGATAACCCTTCAAAGTATTTTATGAACTACTGTTTACAGTTTAAAGTGAGAACGTTAAGCTTTACTACGCACATTTGCGAAAAACGGCCACTTTTGGCAAATGTGCGTAGTAAAGCTAAACGTTCTCAATTCCTTTTTCCACCTTCTAGTCCATAATCACGCCAAATGGGTTGCTAGAAGTTTCCGGACCAGCATGGAAGACTTTACACCTATTTTTTTAAAATTCCAGTTTTACATATCCTATGTGTTATTTGTTAATTAAATAAATATGTAGGTAAAGACGAATCACACAGATTGAGCTAGTCCCAAAGTAAGTTTTAAACTTGCATATTGGGATACTAAATCAACGATACTATATTTAATAATTAATACATATATTATTAAATATAGTATGAATAAATAAATAATATACATATATTATAGATACACACCCAGGACAATTTGGAAAATGGCCATTACCCAATTTGCCCTAGCTGGGGATCGAACCCAAAACGCGTGTCAACCATTATGCCACGGGAGTCATTAGTTTACATTTACATTCCAAGCTTTTTATTTTGGGAGAAAAGAAAATAAAACCAATAAAACTAAATTCAATTAAAAATCATTTAAATTTTAGGTTAACTTTCAAGATTTCGGTATCGTGTCGCTATCGTGTCGTAACCTCAAATGACGCCCGACATTTCAGAAGTAATTTAAAATGCATAAATCTCCTTGGCTCCGACCGCTAACTGGATTCCCCGGAGTTTTAACTTTCCGTTTTATGAATAGGTAATAGCTTGCTACGATATCGACCAGGATGTAATAAAATGTGTAAGATATTTCAGAAGAGCTAGCGAAGCAAGCGAAGTTCTCTAAGTACTTGAACAATCGGGCATTTTTAAATTGGGACATGAACCACTGATCAAAGGGTTTCCGAGATACCTATGGGTTTGCTGAGAATTACTATACAGTATAGGATGTATAATGCAGGATGATTTTAAACCTCGTAGCTATATTCAAGGAAATAAATGAATGAATGAATAAAAAAACAACAAAATACAAATTGTAAATATATATACATAGGTACAATGAAACACTCTTTAAGCGAAATAAAAAATACACATTTTGTCATATGTATCTGGTTTCATAATAAAAACCAAAGATATCAGCCGACAAATGTATACCGAAAATCTCTAATTTTAATGTTACCGGGCTTGTAAGCGCGCGGCGGCCATCCGGCCAGTGAGCTGGGATAGCAACGTCCTCACGTTTATTAAAGTCAGTAGGATAACTATTTATTAACATTTTGGGAAATTTGGGATTTTATCTTACGGTTTTGTATTCTATTTATGATTCTGATTACTTAAAAGATTTCAATATATGTATGGGGTGAGAAATCAATCTGTATTTGTCATCATAATATCAAATGTGAAAAGTCCATCGCTAAAAATAAACCTCCTCTAACGATCCGAAGCACTTTCTTTGAAAAACAAACATCCTTTTCTAAGTTAAATAAATAAAACTATATATTCCATATTTCGCTGCACTCTGTATCAAGTCACAATCCAAATGAATGACGCCCTAAGATGCAATCCTTGTACACGATACTTTCAAGTAATATCACAATAATCCATTTTAAACAAATTGAAATAAACGGAGGCAATTCTAAGAAACCTACAAATGGATCTGGTATAGTGGACGCGGACATTTATCATTTGAAAGTAGCCTTTAAATGTATTGGTTAAAGGACTGTTATGTAAGGGATGTAGTGGCTAGTTAAGTTTCACATTGGTTGATATGAATGAGCTAGATTTAAAAGTGCTTGTCCTTAGTTGCTGCTACTATATAAGAAGGTATCTACGACGATTATTGAGTACAAAAGTTGGAGTCGCCAAGGATAGGCATTTTAGCTCATAAGGTAGGTACTTACTCGTATGAGCTAAAATGCACTGAAATTATGAAACAACATAAGAACTAACTACGCTATTTATTAGTTAAACTTTTTATTACATTCAGTGTCCTGTAATATGAAATCTTCCATGCTGATCTGGCAGAGAGAAAAAAAAACTTAGAATGTATAAGCTGCTTCTCTTCCCGCGCAGCTGATCTGATCGAAGGAGATCGATGAAGCTAATCGTGGGAAATGTGAGAAAATGCGACCCACTTCCTGCCTTCTTGCCCACAATCACGCTAATAGTGGACTTTGGGTGTTGTGGTCCTGGGCTCTGTCTGCTTAGAGCCGCAATACCAAAATGCCCCATTATGGATAAAGACATGATAGTGTATGCATGCTTAAGTACTCGTACTGTCGTTAAATACATATATTCATAATGAATATTTAATACCTACGGTAAAGTCATAAAAGGCGTAATAAAATTAAATAGTTTCTAACACTCACTCACCTTGATGACGGCCGTCTAAATTGACGAAACTATTTCGCCTGTTCCGTTTACACTACGTGAGTAAATTATTTTAAATAAAATATTTATGAATATATCCCAAAAACAATTTTACTCATGAATAAGATTTTTCTTTTTTCATGTCAGTAAAAAAAACCTGCAATTTTTCTAGAAAAGTAACTAGTGACGTTTAACTGGAAGTACTTGTCCAGATAACTCGGCCTGTATGAAGTACATATAGTTCAGTGATTGATGAGACCTCGTCTTTATAAGACTGATGCAATGGAGCGGCCGACCTTACGCCGAGATAGGTCCATCACTGCTTGCATTACATTATTGGAAATCTCATAGCCGTGGCCACTATTTTGGCGAAAACATGTTTTAAAACTAGTCGGACTTCTTTCTTTTTCTTAACTCATCATCAACATCAGGTCTTTTTTAGTCTCCACTGCAGGAGCACAACCCTTTCTGTACCACCAGAGCCATATATTATCCAAAGTAGTCAGAGGATTTGGCTTACACTCTCCACGCTGGTCAGACGGGTTGGAGAGGTCTCATTGATGTTTATAAGCTTTGTTTAGCTTGAGTTTCCTAAGTCGCCTCCTACGATATCCACGGGAAGACATGGTGTGGTCCTATTCTACTCTGCCGGGAACCACACGGCTTTCTTAACTAGTTTCTTCTTTTTCATCTTAGCTGGTTCTCGGATGCATCCTCAGCTGTGCTGCTTTAGAGCCACCATCACGATTTAATAAACGATTGGGTCTTGCGGCTCTAGGCTCTGTTTACCCCGGGTGGGGTTAAGACGTGACGTAAGTAAGAAATTTTGGTTTTGAAATCAAATCCAAACCTTTTATTATTAATATGCGATTAATGGGTAACTCCCGTAAAAGGCCTTCCTCAGGACGAATGTGACTCGCGACGCGTACACGAAGATGATCCGAGCCGCACTTATGTCTGTGTCTCACGTTAGTTTAAAAAAAACCTGTTATTTTGTATCAAAGCGTGATTTTCTTTTTATTATTACTTTTTTGTGTGCTCCGCCCCAATATTTACCGCTTCATTAATTTCCTTCCTGCAATACTTTCGTAATAAAAATTAAGGGTGTGTTTTCACAGTGGAAGTGATTTCGCTTGTGCAAAGAGGGACGAGAATTTGTAAGGTGCACCCCTTGTTCATCTCCAAGGGATGATATTAAGCGAGAAGTGAGGATGGGTTGCGTTGGCAATAGTATGGACATTACTTTTATAATTATCTTTTTAGTTATTAATTGTTTTTTTTTGTTTATAGAAGTAATACTAAGTATATACAGGGTGACTTTTTAACCAAATTTTTGGAGCGAGTTCAGTCCATGATACTAAATTACTCTCTATATAAACAACATTAAAGAATGAAAAAAGAAATTCGCCTTCCCTTGAAAATCCGCGCTCCGCCAAACGGATTTTGTATGAGAGAACAAATTATGATTTATTTTAAATGTTGTCCAACAGCCAATATTTTATATGCTTTTTATTATTTATTATGCAACATGCTAGTATATTTTCTTTAAATAGAAAGCGATTTAAGGCATTGACTGTGCGTCCGTGAGACATAAGTTTGATTTTTAGTATGCGTGACTTGTACCTTTGAACTTGTATCGTACTCAAGTATGGTCATTTTCAACTACCACCCTTGCTTCCTGTGAAAGAAGACACTGTGAAGAAACTTGCGCACGAGTAACCAGTAAGTTAACTACTGTCTAACATAGAGAAGGCAATAACAAATCACTGCATTAATTCTGCCAATACAATCGTCATTGCGAGCTCTTTAGGGTTGGATCTTATCTATCAGCACAGAACAGCACTTTCCTATGCTGCTTTCCTTTTCTGTCGCTCAGAAGCGTCATTTTCTAGAGCGAGAGATCGACGGAACGCTTCAGCACCGTGCTGCAGCGTTCCGTCGCTCTCTCTCGCATTAGCAAATTACTGTTCTAAGCGTCAGAAAAGGTTAGCAGCATAGGAAAGTGCTGTTCCGTGCTGATAGATGAGATCCAACCCTTACATACACTGAAACTTCAGAAGCTTAGTTCTTAAATATTATTTCCATCATCATCAGGTCTTTTTCTAGGTCTACAACCTTTTCTGTACAACCAAAGCAATACTCCAGAGCAGCCAGAGGATTTGGCCTACGCTCAGACGGGTTGGAGAGGTCTCATTGATGTTTATAAGCTTTGTTTAGCTTGAGTTTCCTAAGTCGCCTGCTACGACATCCACGGGAAGACATGGAATGGTCCTATTTTACTCTCCCGGAAATCACATGGCTTTATTATGTCCACACTACTCCAACCCATCGTAACCTAGGTAATGCGTCGAATGACAGTTTGATTCACTTAGCTCGTGTTACACAGTATAAACGCGCCATCAAGGGTAGGTGGGGTGTTTTTTTCATCGCCTGTCAAGCTGCTTGGGGAAATGTGGTTTTAGATTTTTTTTTGTAAAATTGTTTTTCCGGTGAAAATATTCGTTCTTTTGTTCGATTTTGAATCCTACTTAATGACGTCAAGCAAAAAATTATTTTTACGCAAAGTATGTGATGAATATGATTTTATACATTTAAGTATATTAAGGTATAATTTTTATATAACTTATTTTATCTTAAGTTTTTTTAAAGCAGTTTCTTTTTTAGTATTATTTGCTATACACAGAGATTTTAGTAAAATTATTCATCAAAGGTTTTTTTATACTTTTGTTAAGTTCTTTAGAATACTAAGTAAAGGGTTAACAATTGATGGAGCTCAAAATAATTAAATCAGAAGGTGTCGGTCGATACCTAACAGATTTAAGGGTGTAACTGGAAAACAAAGTGTTAGAAAGAGACAAACGACAAGCAAACTAATAGGAATCGAAGCGAGTGATTCTCAAAGGATGTCTCCCAACCCATATGCAAAATATCTTCTTTGAGTTTCACGAAACTAAACACAGAGTTAAAGAAAAGTATAGAAGTGACATTGAAGATTCACTTTTTTATTATTTTGTAGTTGCTTTTCTTTAAAACTGTGAAATATAATTTTGTAAGATATTTGTTAAATATAGCTACTAGCTGTTAGGCGATTCTCACATTGCCCGGCACTACGCAGCGTAGCGCGTGAATGCGTGATCTAACGTTGCTTGGAAGTATCTCCGTTTGTATAAAAAATATGCAAAGTCCAACACACAGAAAATGCATCCAGAAAACACAACATGCAGCGTGATGCGTGGCAGTGTGACAATCGCCTTACTCGCAACAATCCCACAGGAACTAAACATTGTGTGTATATAAATTTGTATATTAATTTAGATTTTATGATATCTACATGTCAAATTTAATTTCAATTCAATTCATATAATATATTCTAGTTATAAACCAATTGTACATGATTGAGTCCAATCATAGAAACTCACATTTACCTCTATAATATTATAGTAGAATCTACTCTGATTGTTAATGGTAAGTAAAAAGATTAAACAAAATTAGATTATTGAGTTTTGATACATGTTGAATAGTATGTTATCCTATAAACTGCTTAACATAGGCACTAAGATAAAACTGTGAAATATTCAGTAAGTAACATATAATAATACATAAACTACTGCAATATAGCTACAAGTATAACTAATTTAGAATTGTTAAGCATTTATGAGACTTACACTAGCTAGAAATGCTCGAACACATTGAAACCGTTTGTTTCAGTCATATTTTTTCACTACAGTAAGAGAGAGCGAGACGTCCGTATAGCATCAGGCCTCGGCTGGTACATTAGATACACGGGCAATGTGCGAGTGGACGTTTTATGCTCGAAATTATATTTTAGCAACATTAAAATATATACATTTTATTTAAAAAAATGTGTGGTTTTATGAAACTACGGTAAAAGCGAAACTTTTTTTCACATTATAGACGCGCCGCCATATTGGCCTCGGCTGCTCTGACGAGCACATTTCATTTTATCCCTACTCCGCGGCCTGCAACAAACCGACGAAATAGTTTAAGGCGAAGATATAGGCAAATGGCCTTGAAGTGTGAAATAAATTGTTAACTCGTAAATATGGTGATAATTTCCATATTGCTCTTCGTCATGCACTAGATAGCCCTTTAAATTATTTTATGAACTGCCGTTGAAACTATTATTGGTGATCCGCCTAGCTTTAAAACTTGCCGTGGCCACTTTTGGCGGAGGCAAGTTTTAAAGCTAGACGGACTAATGTAAATACTTTCAACGGTGGTTTATAAAATAATTTAAAGGGCTATCTAGTGCATGACGAAGAGCAATATGGAAATTATCTCCATATTTACGAGTTAACAATTTATTTCAAATGAGGGCGCCACTTCAAGGCCATTTGCCTATACCTTCACCTTAAGACGATGTAATAAAAGTTTCACTTTAAAATAAAACACTAGAATCTTGATACATAGAATCCTACAAAAATCCTTAGTGTTCCTATATATTTTATTACAGTACCTACTACTCGTAAATTATATATATAGTATTAGAGGTATATTCGTGATTTTTTTCTATCGAAGCAAATTAATAGCATCATGTTTTGAGAACAGTACTTCGGTAGCATATATCCTGAAGAATATCATATATTATTTTAAATTTTTTAATGTAGTGGAATTTATAGTTTTACGCAAAATAAAACTCTCGTTTAGGTCATGTTACTTGCGGCAAGTTGATGTCTGTTGGCCTTTTTAAATTTTTTACAATTGGGCTTGAGTTTTAAAAAATTGTCATTGCGTCTCAACGTCACAGTCTTCGCCTAAAGCTAGAAAACGTAAACTGGACTCGAAAGCAGCACAACTAAATATGCAACCAGAAATTCGCTTTATTGAGAATAAAAAGTGCACGACCTGGGCCTATCAATCTAAATATGTTTTACCACTTTTGTACTAACTAAAGTCTGCGTACACAATATGAGCCTGCAACTGGTCGCCCGCCTACCGCACGAGGTTTCACAATTTTGGACGAACAGTCCGCGATCTAAAGGCACCCTGAAGACACACATAATATAACATTGTCTTACATTTTGCCATTTCTAGATACACCAAGGTCTGCGTATACAATATTGGCACCAACACGAGCTTGCAACGCGTCGGCCGCCCACCGCACGCGGTTTCGCAATTTCGGACGAACAGTCCGCGCTGTCCGCAGGCGACGACATGGCCCTTATTACGTTTACCGATTGCTTTTTCTTTATAATATTAATTTACTTTATATACAGGTTATATGGCGTATGGAAGAACTGCTGAAGTGAGCGGTGTGAAACAAGCGTAAAAGTCTAGCATAATGCGATTCAGACGGAAATAAATGAATGATGAAAAAAATATCCATTATTTACAACAACAGGCTTCGTCAAAAGGTTACAAAGTGTCATCAGCAACAAGCTTCGTCAAAAAGTGTACTTTGTTTGCCTTACGAGACAGTGGGCCATTTTTTAATTTAGCCACCGAAAAATTGAACGAAGATACATGGAACGTAAACCCATTACCATAGCCATTACCATTTGAAACTTTATGTGTAGGTCAATCGTAATTAAATTTTTAACAAAAAAAACAACCGACTTCAATTTTTTTAAGGAGTTTCTTCCATATCTTCAAAGTTCTTCATCATATCTTCACCAAATCAAAATGGGACCAACTTGGTAGTAAAGCCTTTTGAATAAAAAAAGAATCATCATAATATTTGAGCTGCAGTTGTCTGGTGAGGAATTTCGGTCTCCAGCTCAAAGATCTTTTCTCCGATCTTAAAAAAAATTACATGGGACCAACCTTGCAATGCATTCTTTACAACAAAACATATATTTTTTAAATCGGTTCATATTTGACGGAGTTATGAGGTAACATACACAAAAAAAAATACATATACGTCGAATTGATAACCTCCTCTTTTTTTGAAGTCGGTTGAAAATATTTAAGATACTAAAACTTGCAGGTGGAAAATCACGAATGGAAAAATACGTTATTTACATCACGAGCCAACGACTGATGGAGAAACATTTATATAATAACCAGGTATTTCTTCAAAATAATCCATAAAATTTTTAAAGCAATTGTGGATCAGATCTTCACCACACATACGTAATAAGTTCAGCAGTAAATTTCCGCAGGCGGATCGCTGAAATCTGCCTGTCGTAAAATCCTTTGGCTGAATCGCTTAGCGGTTAAGCGGCATTCTTATCTTTAGATTATTTATAGTCATCTACAGTTACGATATAGTTGTATATCGTTTTCTTGTTTTGAGTTTATATAAAGCCAAAAGATCTGAGAAATTAGAAACCGAATATTTTCCATAGCATTTAATATAATTATTAGGCGTTCTGTTACGTAATAAGGCCAGCAGTCAGTGTCCGCAGGCGGATCGCTGAAATCTGCCGGCCGTAAAATCCTTTGGCTGAATCGCTTAGCGGTTACGCGGCGCCTCGTCACAACAAGCATTTGTTGCTTTTTTAGGAGCCAAATTAAACTTCTATTCGGTTTATGAAATCACTGGATTCGATTGTAATCGGTTTGGTATTGCTTTGTCAATTGGGATGGAAACGTTGACCTTTTTTTTCTTAATTTTGACCATAGATGTTTGCAACGAAATTACGAATTGATTGGATCGAATTTATGCTCTCATGCTGGTCAGGAAGTAAAGAAACAACTAAGAATGTAGATGCTTCTCTTAGCCGCATATGCAGTTAAAAGATGTCGATGAAACATGGGACAATCTGAATTATATAAATAATAGGTTTTTTACACTTTTTTGATTTCCTTTTCCAGCTTCACGCACACCATCATTGTGAACGGTACCTTAGGTCCTGTGAAAGGCAAGGTGAAATACGTGATAACTATATGTCACCGGAAATGTGTTAAAATCAGGAATCAATCAGGAATTGTATATATTTCCTGGGAATTGTGTATAATTCATGACTACAACATTTAATAATACTTGTATTACACTTATGAATAATGTCCGTTCTTGCATTAGTCCGCTTTGATATTCATTTTATAGGACTACAATCTTTTTTAAGAAAATTTTATTTGACCTAGCGTGATGTAATCTACTTATACCTCAGGAGTTCATAAATTAAGGATACACCTAAATAAATATGTTTTAAGGTTTACGTTAGTATTTTAACGAGACTCATTTTAAAAGCTTTTACTTAGTTTCACCTGTCCAGTTGTTTGCGTGTCCGTAATCAAATCTTGCAAGCTAAATTAGACCCACTTCCCATTTTTCGATCGAGTTGTAACTTCATATACTTACGTAAGTTGGGTGTCAATACAATATTGTAGAACCAATGATCTGATCCACCAACCATCCAGTGCTACGGCCACTTTCATCCATGGCATGGCATCTCTGTGATTAAACAACATAACCTCACCGAGTTTGGGCTCAATTTTTTCATCTTGAGAAGCCCTTTAAACTTTTTAGTTAATGAACTGAAACAATGGTTTTAGATTTAAGAGGGCGCCTGATGTCAATAATCTAAATTTTGCTCCCGCTTCCACGCACACAAATTTACTCTAGCCGAAGCAAGACAGCGAGCCATGCCCGTCGGGAATCGCGGTGGGTCAATGAGGCTGGTTCTGGTTTTTTTTCGTTTTATAAAGAATATTTAAGACTTATTTTAAAAGTAAGACATATGATGATTGTCTTATGTATAATACAATTATAATCCAAAGTTACAAGTGCTAATTTATTGTATTTCTTAAATACTTTCTGTTTTAGTATAATTCTGAGGTGATTTGGAGGCAATTCCGCAATGTTTTTCTATCGAGAAAATTTTATGCAATTGTGTTTTCGAAACTTAATGTTTAGAGTTAATCCTGAACTTTGCTGTGTTTTTATTTCAAAGTGTTTTATTTCGTTAATATTGATAATATTTAAGATCACTCTAAGAACTTTAGGGTAGTACGGGCTCTTAATAAAAGCTTGTTTTTTGACAGAGCGAGCGTCTCAGTTTCGAGATTGCCCAAAACGCTTTTCTCCGTCAGTTTGTTCTCGCTTACAAGTCGCATTTCTCAACCGATTGTCGTGAAATTTTAAATAGTTTTAAATAATTACTTTTTTAAAGGTAGAAAAAAAAGCCTTTAGTAAAATAGTGAACTGATTATAAGTAAGCTGGTAAAGAAGAAAGATGCTCTGCTCTAATGTATTAAACAGCTTATACACGTAATTTACCCTTATTTACCTTAACTTCTAAAGTTTCCATTGAAGTAGGTAATGGCTTTACTTAAATCGCAGACGAATTCACTAAGTGCCTGCTGAGTTGCTGAAGTCTTGAATTTCTTAACTTGTAATTACTTAATGTGGAGAACTTACTCCGAACATCTTAGGATAGTTCAGGAGCAAAATACAAAAGAATGGAAGAATAAGTCGTTCAAGGCGATAACATTTTTGTTTTGTCGGGGTGATAAGTGATCAATTATGATTTACTAGCTTTAGCCAGCGGCTTTGCTCGCGTATCCCACGGGAACATTACATTTTTCCGGGATAAAAGGTACCCTATGTTCTTCTCAGTACTCCTAACTATGTGTATCCGAATTTTCAAGAAGATTGGTTCAGAAGATAAAGCGTGAAGAGGTAACAAACAAACAAATATACAAACTCACTGTCGCATTTATAATATTAGTTGGGATTTTTAGTTAATTGACATAGTAAAGAATTAATTATCAGTGATGGGTTATCGACATAATCAAAGTCATGGGTTGCACTTAGATGTTAGCAGCACAGGACGGGTGGCTTCGACGAAGAGAGGCCTATGGACAGCAGTGGGCGGAAGAAGGGCTGGGATGATGATGATTATGTAACTTAATGTTGTTTAGATCAACATTTTGAACAACATTATCAGGTATATGTATACCAAAATAGGAAAAGACTCGCATGCTGCTCCGACCGGCTATGTAGAGTGTATTATGATTAGGAAAAAGATATTCCCGAAATAGGAGAAATAATTTTTTTCATACAAACTAAGCAGTAACCAACCAACACTTACGAATCTGGTAGCTAATAAGAAATTAAAAAAAAAAAGCGGCTAAGTGCGAGTCGGAATCGCCCATGTAGGGTTCCGTAGCAGCAAGTAACATAATATGAAAGTTCTAAAGGTAAATTGCGGTTAACGATTTATGACGTATTAAAAAATAACTATCTATGATACCGAGACCGCTATAGTTTTAATTTATCTCAAAGAACATACTTTGAGGTATATACCACAATTTTTTCAGAATTATTTTAGTAATATTTCAAAAGTTACGGTAGGGGGACACCTCAAATTTTAACTTTGTATTATATTATCTCAAGACTGGAGGTTTCGATCTACATAAACGATACCCCACACGTTGGGGTTAGTCCAATTTAATTTTTTAAATTCACTTTTCTTTGTATGGGAGGGGCTGATTAAAAAAACATTTTTTCATAATTTTAAAAACCAACTTTTGGAACTTCAATATCTATCTCTCCACCAATTTTCGTGACAATCGGTGCAGTAGCGGCGGAGTACGAGCCCGGACGGACAGACAGACGGACGGACGGACGGAAGGACATGACGAAACTTTATGGGTTCCTTGTGGACTACGGAACCCTAAAAAAAGACATTCGATCATTGGAAAAAGTTGCCCCCATGCTCTTCCTTCCTTGTGCTAATTGTCACATGTTTTATCACATCACGTTGTGAAGGAAGACGGTAAGTGCAACACTTTACTTCACAAGCTGAAGTGATTCACTTTAGTTCAGTCCGCCATTCTAAACAATAAATTTAGATGAATATTTATGAAAAAAGTTGTATTCCGCGTACGGAACCTCGTTAGGTTATTAGAAAAATTTGGCCTTTCAAATATGTGCGCTTATAGAAAATCTTCGCCCTTTAAATATTTTAAAGATTTTTAAAAGGGCAAAGTTTTTTAAATTAAATTATTTGCCTTGTATTGTGCTACGTGTCACATCTGTTACTACTTTGAGTTGTGATCGAAGCCTGCTTAATATGTACACATTACGGTACGTGCAAACTCTTTACTTTAACTTGAAGTATGTGTTTCGCAATATTTGTTGAAGTTTATAATCTCTTTTCAGGGAAGAACGCTTAAAATTTTGTTGTAATTAAGAACTTTGTGGAAGCAGCGAGCTAGGAAGATTGTTCCTAGTTCAAAATTGATAGTGTTAACATATGTTTATACCTTCACTCTTGTCTATGGATATTATTTATCTAATGCGCAATATTTGCAACAATTTATGACACTGATGAAATTTAAGTGCAAAAAGAATATAGGTAGACCTCTCGCACTTAATCAGTCAATAACGTGTTTCATCATCCGAGCATATTCCCGGTGGCATCGTCAGCGGTTACGCTTCAGAGCCCGGGGTCCGCTACCTTATACCTAGGTGATTCGACGAGGTTACTGGTTTTTACACAGAGCGACTGCCGTCTGACCTCCGCAACCCAAAGGATAGACCAGAACCAGTCCTAAGATAAGTTGTCAATAACGTGTTTGTTTAGTAATAAAATATGTTTTTGTTTCTTGTGTAAGTAAGAGTATCAACTCTGGTTGGTCACTTAAACTTACCCTTAATAGGGGATCGGACAGGTCTCACCAAAAAATCTTTATAGTAATTAGAAATAATGTTAATTACATAAACTGACCATTCAATGAGTATTTTTGTGAAATAATAATGATTTATATTTTTAAATCAAGAAATAAAATGCATTAATTGAAATATTTTTAATCTGTTCGCCACCTTGAAGGAACACCAATCACAGCGCGTTACGTCATTCGTTTGTAATTGTCATTTTTGACGGCTGGCGTATCCCTCAAAATGTCAACCATAGATGTCATCATGACTACAACAATTTTAGCCTGGTAGATGGTGACTTATTATGTGGCACACACAGATGACGTCACGCGGCTAAGGTGACAGATGGGAGCGTTTACGCGGCATTTTTATGCATTCAAATTTTAATTGTAATTTATGTATATTTAAAGCCTTATTTAAATAAAATATTATTTTTATGGTGACAAATAACCATTCTAATTACTTTCAAACATACTTTTTATGAAAAGTTGTCCGATCCCCTTTTACAGAAGAAATCTAAGCTGATGTACCTATCTAATATCTAAGCTGACAGACCTATAAATTAAGGAAATAACTTGACTAGGAGTCTGATACCATATCAGACTCTTAGTCAAGTTATTTTCCATATAAATATCTTATTCATCTTAGCACGTTTCCAGTTGCATCCTCAGCTGTGCTGATACATATTGACCATTAAGTATCAATAATCTCAAGTAATTTAATTATCCAATTACTGAAAAAACAATACAAAACAAACCAAATCCTAAAACCTACACGAAATAATAAAGCCCAATCTCTTGGCAAGTCAATCGAAAACTCCTCGGAACGGATATATTTGAATAGAGTTAACCCCATCCTGGAGATGATTGATTCCTGTTTACTCTAGGGCGGGTTGCAATTTAATATCTTATTGTTAATCGCACTGTTGACTCAGACGCGTTTGCTTGCTCCGCTGTTAATTATTATAACCGTTTTCAGTTATTGTTTGTTATTTAACTTGCAGATGGATTTTGGTTGAACGTTTATTTTGAATGTAAAGCGATGGTTATAAAAACCACAGTTTTAGCTTTTTGAATATTGCTGTTGTAAAAGAAGCAATGGCTATTTCAAAATTATATCACTAACAGTTTATAAAGATATCTTATTGTTAATCGCATTGTTGACTCAGACGCGTTTGTTTGCCCGCTAATAAAAATTATAACCGTTTTCAATAATTGTTTGTTATTTAACATGCAGATAAATTTGGGACGAGAAAGATTTTGGCACAGCTTTTTTTATTTACGAAACAAAAAGCTGATCTGATGGTGCCGGAAAGTATATATAGGAACCCTGTAATAAAACGACGGAACCCCAATAAATTTGGGCTTATTACATTTGTCTTAATAAGTAGGGCCTCAATAAAAAGCTTGTATGGTTTTTTTTTTCAAAAACTTATTATAAAAATAAATTTATTCTTTACACGGGTGTCACCATTCTTGAGCATAAAGAAATTGAAAAACAGTTATTGGTTAGTTAGTTAGTTAAGATCTTTATTTCACCAAAACATAATGATACAGAGTAATAGATTAAAGAAAACAGATGTCAAAAGGCGGCCTTATCGCAGCTGCAATCTCTTCCAGGCAACCGAGGTACTTGGAGATGTTTAACGAAAACAGGTGAGGTGCGAAGTTATATGCAAGAAGAAAAAAGTGTAAAGTTATTATTAAGTACATGTAAATACAAAAATATATTAAGCCATAGTGTCGTGCAAGTAATATAATTTCCAAGACTTTCCATCCCGTGAACAATATCAATAATAAACAAGAACAAGTGACTCAAGCTCGTTACACTGATCTAATTTAAAACTCATCTATCTTTATTTAACTTTGTGAAATTGTAACTGCCCTCTTGTAATGGTTTTAGAATCGCTATGGAGACTTTTCCATTTGGCTGAGTGATATTCGATGTTGAATCTATGAATTTAAATATAGGTTATCATTTTCAGACTTTAGTATCTATCTAACTATTTCTTTTTTATTATTTATTCTGAGTGAAGTGAGGGATTCATGTACGTTTATGTCCCGAAGTACAAATATTATCGTTTTCCGAGTACATAATTTTGGTGTTTTAGTATACACTCTACTTTTTATCTTTATCTATGTCAGGCAGATAGACACACAGATACACAGCGAAACACACACACACACCCTCACACACACACACACACACACACACACACACACACACACACACACACACACACACACACACACACACACAGACACACACACACAGACCACACTCATATCCTAATGTCAGATGTAATCACATATAAAATATAATTGATGTAAAGA
This sequence comes from Acrobasis repandana, assembly GCA_963576875.1. Lineage (NCBI taxonomy): Eukaryota > Metazoa > Arthropoda > Insecta > Lepidoptera > Pyralidae > Acrobasis > Acrobasis repandana. Next base: position 19,857,215 of record OY756215.1, read on the forward strand.
TCTTAAGTAAAAGTAGTTAAAGAAGAGCGGAGCTTCCTGGTATTCCAGGTATTCTTGATAGCCTAAAAGGAGACTTCAAACACCTATCAATTCAATTCAATTCAAAATATCTTTATTATCATAGGATATTTCAAATCGTTACTTACAGCTAAGTTTAGAACCGCTTACTAGGCGGCGGTTCTTGCCGAAGAAGTGGCTCCACTGATTTTGCTATTCTGGTCAGAAGGATCTACATAACGTTATCAAAAACATCATCTATAAGTGTATGTCTATGATTTACTACGTGAGTAGAATAAAAATGACTACCTACTTATATGAAAAATAAAAAAATCGAAAATGCCTAATCACATTACAGTAATTGCGATGCAGGGCAGAAATTTTGTCCATTAGGTTCATGGGTTTCGAATTGCATGCGGTCCACTGGGATTGAACCCTATGCTGTTATGAAGGGGTGGCGCGATTTTCTACCGCGTATTAGGTGGTAGTTTAAATAGTTTAATAGACAGTAATAAAGCATTATGTTATGACTATCCACACTCTCAGATCCAAACTGATATGATTATTTCATGACTAACATTTGGCTTTAATTTTTTGCGTCTAAATGTAACATAATTTTGGTGTTTCAAATAAAAAGTTACATCGAGCAGTTTAAATAGACGTGTAAACAAATAATTAAACACATTTTCGGACCATGTTTATTTTCACTAAAACAGATATGTTATCACGTACTTATCCCTAACGGAGCAGACAGAGCCCAGAGACGCAAGATCAAAAGTCTACTTTCACTAAAAAGTTTTCCAAAAATCTCTTAGAACCATTATTTAAAACAAACTTGCTATCATTCGTTATCAACCAAAATTCAAAGAGAAATTTACGAAAACACCCGGCCAATTTGTCCGACCGCTTGTTAGAGGAACCTCGAAGAACTCTGCAAAAACCCGCCAACTCGAGGGTCAAACTTACCAAATTGGCTCCTCGAGTAATATTCTCACGCAAATAACAAGTTTTGCTGAAGGTTATTCTGAGTATTGAGTAGGAAAAATGGTTTATAAGTTGTTATTATAAGCATTTTGACCCTGTTAGGGAAATATGGATTTTCAAGTGTGGCCCAGTGGTCTGTCAATTTCATTATTATTCAGTGGCTTTGAAAATAGAGTGCTTAGGTTCAGGTTGAGTATTTGACTGTAAACAGTGTGATGTTGTACAATATGTTTTACGAAAAAAACGATTAACACTACAAAGTATTTTTTTTCTGGAAACAGCAAGAAAATTGGTAATTAAATTGAAGCTTAGCATTTCAAATATTAATATGAAGAAAAGTGGGAGAAAATAGACCCCACCACGCTCTTACTATTTCGTACACGCAAAAACTAATAGCAGTGATGTCATATTAATATACGTCATATCATTTTTCTGTTACTTGTCAGTTTCCCTTAGTAAAATCTTATTTTTAAAAGAATAAAAAAAAACATGTTTGTATTCGGTTAATGTTACTGTACAGATTATGTTACTTTGTTATATAACAAAAAAAAGTGAATGTGTGTGTAGACATGTATTCGTTCTTTAGGCTTATTTGTGAAATTCAAAACCAAAATAACAATGATATCACTTCAAGAATCTGTATCTTTAAGTCCAATTTCAGTAAGTCAAGTTACAGTACAGGTTCTTTTTAGGGTTCCGTACAAAAAATCAAAAGACGGAACCCTTATAGGATCACTCGTGCGTCTGTCTGTCCGTCCGTCTGTCACAGTCAATTTGCTCCGAATCTTCTGAATCGAATCAGGTGAAATTTGGTAGACTGTTGTAATTCTATGACCCAAACACATATGTGCAAAGTAAATATTTTTTTTTTAAATAAGGGTTTTTTTTGGGGGACAAACTAGGAAATGAAAAAAAAAGTTTTGCAAACCTTACTGTGTCATATATCAAATAAAAGGGCTCGTTATGAGGATTTCAAATATATTTTTGTTATTATTTTAAAATAAATAGTTTTGACGAAAATTTACCATTCCTCCCTCCCCTGATCTCCGAAATTAATTAACCTAAAATTTAGAAAAAAATACAAAATATAGTTCATTGCTTTTAGATTACAGGAAAACCTATAAGAATTCAATTAATTGTACGGAACCCTCTCCACGCGAGTTTAACTCGCACTTGGCTGGTTTATTATTGACTGCTTTAGGTCAGAAGTACCCATTACTGGTGGGCATGCATGAAGAGAGTGATGAATATAGATAAAGCGAGAAAAGTCTGTCAGGATCGTATCAAGTGGAGGTCCATAGTCTCTGCCTACCTACCCCTGTGGGGGGAAAAAGGCGTGATAGTATGTTATGTCATGATCAAGTTTTTTTTTAGTCTCCACTGCAGGAGCAAGACTCTCTCTGTACTGCCAGAGTCATATATTAGGCAGAGTAGTCATAGGAGTCTACACTCTCCACGCTGGCCAGACGGGTTGAAGAGTTCGCATTGATGTTTATAAGCTTTGTTTACCTTGTGTTTCATTAGTCGCCTTCTACGACATCCACATGAAGACTAGGAGTGGTCCTATTCTACTCTGCCGGGAACCACACGGCTAAGTGTGTATGTATGTATTGACTTATGTAAGTCATCACCATAAAATTAAAGTTTTTCTTTCTCGAGTTCTTTTGGATTAAACTAATAACACACATTTATTATGTACATATAGGGATAATTTATTTAGGTATGTACAAAAAGTGAAAATGGAGTTGGTTTGTCTTGTTGGAACTGGTGCCAGCCGCAATCGCAGTGCCATGTGGGTCAAGAGGCTGCGGCAGTGGCTTTCTCTGGCGAAATGCCGACATTTTTAAATTTCTTGTGACCTAAAGCAATAAGCAAACTGACAATAACTTTATTCATATAAAGGCATTGTTAGTATGACAAAGATTTTATTTAGTTTGCCCTGTAGGTAATGTACGAGTAACAAGTGGTTTGTTGTTATTTATTTGTTTTTTGGGTCGAATGTTATGAAAAATAGATAAAAAAGCAATATTATTACAACAAGAAGCTGATCTGATGATGGAAGCAGAAGGTGGCTACAAGAACCTTGCAATAAAATGACGCAACCCTATCAAGTTTGGGCTTCGAAAAAAATATTTTATTTTTGCTTCAGTTTTTTAATATTTGATCGATATAATACTAGAAGTGTACTAGAAGAGACGCTAGGTTGTTTTTTGGCTAACTAATTTAAACACCCTAAAGTCGTTTTCATATAATATAGCTATACTATACTATAGCTACTCTGTACTGTAACTCAGAAGAGGAAAGGGAAGACCAGGAAGAGCGTAGTAAAGGAAAAAGTTGACCCCGTGTCGTATAGAGAGGTCAAAAGGATGGCTCAAGAGAGGGAGACATGGAAACTACTCCACCGATAAGAGCGTTGTTCTAAAATTATAGATAGATGAGTAACTCATCAACAACAAACAAGGCAACCTAAATAAAAGTTTTTAAATATATGACCGTTACACATAATCCGATACTTCGACAACTCTATCTACACCGGACATATAAAACTACGTGCTTACAAAACATACAACATAGCACAGAGGTCTGTGATATAGCAAAAACGTACCCCATATTTGTCGGTAAACATGTCTCGCCGATCAAACAACATATCCGATGGAATATTTGCTTGAACCTTAAACATTCTTGTATCGTTTCTGTGTGGTACAAGTTGCCATTGATTTTTCTCATACATTTCTAAAAATCACTATTTCTTTTCATTTCTAAACACTTTTTAGGGTTGTTGTACTATTAGGGCCCTAATAGTACTGAGTTTGTCCGTCTGTGGCTGTCACTCTGTCTCTCTATCTCTCTATCACAGTTCTAAATTATGCAAATATAAATAAATACATTATATAAAACATATTATACATTTGCACGTCTGAGTTGCTGTGGGCGCGTCCACCCCAAGGCAGTCACTGAAAATCAGTGCTTTGCTCTTCGAGTAATACATGCGCTGAGTTGCTGCCTATTTGTATCACTGCGTCACATATTCGCAGTCCCCTGTTTGTATTAGTGTAGTCTCATTTATTGTGTATATATATTGTATTGAATGTGAATGTGTGTCCTGTTTGATGCAAATAAATAAATCTAATCTAATCTAATCTAATCTCTATCTCTTGGACCATAATAGCTAGACCACGGAGCTAGACACTTTTTTTCACCTAAAAATTTTCACCGATTCGAGAGGGTCGTGCTCCTGCAGTGGAGACTAAAAAAGACCTGATGATGATGATGTATTACTCTGGCCGCTATAATAAAAAAAAAGATAATGTTAAAAAGTAAAGGGGGTCGTCATACAAGAAACATGTTTTTTCAGTACCTATTTTAAAACACAGTACGGAGGTACCGTACCCTTCATGTACGAGTCCGACTCGCACTTGACCGGTTTATTCAACTTGCCCTGGCTGGGGATCGATCCCAGAACCTTTGAATCTTCAATGGAGTCTGTAGTCTGAAGTCATACATTTTTCATTTAAACCTTAGGGGCAGGCTAGCGTTAATTACCAATACGCCACGGAGGTCGTCATGAAATGAAGAATGTAATCGTATGACTCCAAACTTTAGACTCCCTTGCTGAAAGGACCGGCTCACAATTTCTTTTTTCACCGTAAACTGAACTTGGCCTTTAGGTCTTATGGTCCTAAGCACATCATAAGGGACCAAAATGTAATGTAATCTACGATATATATTTTTTTAATTTACCTTTTATTTAACAATTTCTTTTATTTGTTTAAGGAATTTACATTTAAATTTTAGGAAGCCTTACAGCTTTAAATACAAATAATACGTAATATAGAAAGCCATTTGGAAGTGTCCACAAGTAGAAGTAAAATAGAAATGAGAAGATCAAGGAAATAGTAAGAAGCACTTTTGATGTATTTCAATCGCCTGAGCAGAGTTCGCTACTCCCTTCCATTTTGAACCAGCGCATAGCAAAGCACGAAGATATTATACAGGAATAGTTTCACTTTTCTGCACCGATGAACTGAACGCATGGACGGGAAACTTTAAAAGTGGAAATCATTTGCTGTGGAGTGTAGACAGGGTCGGCTGTAGCAACTAACGCCCCTGGGCAATGTATTAATAACTAGAACTATTACTTTATGCTTGTAGAGTTAAAAAGAAAACGTTTGTATTGTATTGTGCTCTGCTACTATATTTTCCAAAACCATGCGACAAAAATAAATTAAAAATATGTGGTGAAAAATTTCGATATGAGTGACGAATTTTTTTTTTAATATCACAGATATTGTTTCGAGCATTGCAATGCTGTATAAATCAATAATTAAGGATTTTATACCGGTTGGAATGCGTTTTTATTTTGATAATAAGAGCACAAAAGAAAAAAGAAAGGAACTATGGTTCACTACGTTATCTAGTTAATTCCTTAAAAAAAGCCATTGGCTTATTTGTAATTTTGCTAAAATTAATAAATAAAAAATCGGAATTTAAATTAAAAAAAAAAAAGTCTCTTTTACTTATTATATTAAATTTAGTTATATGTTTTAGTTCAGTTATTTTAGTTTTATCATTATTATGTTGTAACTAGTTATATCATGTATCTTGTTTAAACTGGAATAAATTTTAATAAAAGAATCCTGAAGGGAAAAAAAAAATCAATTTATGCCAATATTTATGCACGCTTCCAGTGCAGAGTTACGTAGCATCTAGTAACTCTAAGGTCCCTAGCCACCCTATTTTATCAGACGCCCTTGGTGATTGCCCAGCCGTGCTCTACCCTAGCTCCGTTACCGAGTGTAGACGGGCGCACTTTTCAAATTTGTTTCTTTATTTTCTCAGAGAAACCTCTAGATTGTGTTCTGCCGCCAGTCTGAGTAAGGTTTCCTGATGCAAACGTTTGTTAACAGGTGTACTCGTATTTTTACAGTGCATAAAGCGTGCAGTTTCAAATTCACCTGAGTGTTTTGAATGTGATTAGAAAACATTTATATTTCTGTAACGTTGTATGGAAAAATATACTACATACCCGCTCCGGCCGTCATCGCAACCAAGTTTCACAGTGAGTTGCCATGGAAGAATTTCTATTCTTTATACACGACTGGTTGTGGGAAAGAATCTTATTTATTTGTTTGGAATTCGTTGCGGACAACTAACAACATTATAATCATCCGAGCGTTTTACCGGTTCCTCAGGGTAGCGCTTCAGAGTCCAGGGTCCACTATCTAACCTTTATGCTACCTAGGTTGCTTACAACCAACGTTAGGTTATATTTTGCGGGACTGAACCACGATTTACTGTGATCATAATGATATCTTCTTTATTTCGCGTTTGCGTTAGTCAATATTCGTGACATAGGTATTTTTCAAGCTCCCTAAAAGCTTAACGTGCCTATTAAATCAAGTAGGATCTTGACGTAAATTATTTCGTTAGTGGATATCAATCCTAATGCGAATCACGAACAGCATTGACTAACATAGAAGCTAGTTTATCGTAGTGTTGGGCCGTCTTCTAAGTTTCTGAGGCTGAAATACTCTTTGGGTCATCAAGCCAATGCAGTAAGCAAATAATCTAAAATTGTAAACGCTTCACGCTTTTATTTTTATAACTTTCATGAAAATAAGTTAAATAGAGGCCTACACATTTGGCACTGTTATTTTAATAAAAGTCATAGCATGACTGTGTTTCCCTAATCAGATATTTAAATCATTTTTGTACTTCTGAATCACGAACAGGAAATATTTACCATATCTTACAAAACTAAAACGAGTGAAAAGTTTCAATAAAATACAATGAAACTGAAACACCGCCTGATTACTCAAAGAAAGAAATTTTAACAAGGACTGGGAAATTTTGTTCTAGGAATAACTTGGCATGACCTCAATAGTATACACAAATCTACTAACATATCTACCAATTTGGAATGTCTATGAGGACTTGTATAGCTTGTTTATATCTTTATTATTATTTTAATAAAAATAAATAATAAATAAAAATATAGTATTTAGTGTGACATTAATATTAATAGAAGTTATTATCATCATCATCAGGTCTTCTTTAGTCTCCACTGCAGGAGCACGACCCTCTCTGTACTGCCAGAGCCATATATTAGCCAGAGCAGTCAGAGGATTTAAAAGAAGTTATAAAAGGCTTTTATTTTTTCTGTATAATTCACACTCTAACTAAAATAATTGTTATTTTTCTACACTACAATGTTAACTAACAATATAATTTTACCAAATAGCTAAAGATAATTACATATTATTTAAAAAAGTATTTAGGGTTCCCAAAGGCTGCCAACGGGACCTTATTACTGAGACTCCGCTGTACGTCCGTCTGTCAGAGGGCTCTATCTCTTGAACCGTAATATGAATTTTTACCGATTATGTGTTACTGTGGCCGCTATAACAACAAATACTGAAAATAAAGTTAAAAATTAAAAGGGCTTGTCATACAAGAAACGTGTTCTTTTAGCGTTTCAAAACTTTGTACGTAAGTACGGAGCCCTTTATGTCCTTGCACATAATGCACGTACTTGACTGATTTTTATTACTTTTTGTTCGACGTTACCTTTTACCGGCTCAATTGTTATATTTCAAACATGCAAAAAGGTTTCATGAAAGAACAGAAACTATTTTTACTAACAATAAACAGAAACATACGAAACGCAACTTCAAAGCTAAAGGACAGTATCTCGTCTCACGGGCCAATTCTCGCTTTCCAATTACGGGGGTGGACCGTTTTGCACATAACAAAGGGTAGATGCTCTCTATTCCAGCCACTTAGTCCCCTTTCTCTTTGTCGCATTTAAAAATTTCAAAGGCACCCTCTTACACCGGTATAGTTGGCAATTAAAGGAAATAAAAGTTGTAATGCAGTTAAATTCGATAATTAATCCCAAAGGTATAAACTGGTAGGCTACGATTAGCGTTAGATTGTACCTATTGTATTAATTCTAAATAAAACCATTATGCAAGTTTATAATTTTTAGATATGTAAAGAGTAGGATCAGGTAAGTAGATATATATGTGTGTAGCTTTAGATTTTATGAAATTTGATTTTTTTTGCAAATCTTGTTTTAAAAAAGCGGCCAAGTGCGATGTGGACTCGCCCATGAAGGGTGCCGTAGCAGCAAGTAACATAATGTAAAAGTTCTAAAGGTAAATGGCGGTTAACGATTTATGACGTATTAAAAAAAACTACTTATTAGGTCTCGTTCAAACTAATTTCCGGTGGAAGTTTGCATGGTAATGTATATCATATATTTTTTTTTAGTTTTTTCATTCTCTTATTAGTAAGTTAAGTTACGGGGGGGGGGGGGAGACACACTTTACCACTATTGAAGTGTCTCTCGCGCAAATTATTCACTAGAAAAAAATTATATTAGAAATCTCAATACTATTTTTGAAGACCTATCCATATCCTCACACGTATGAGTTTGTTGAAAAAAAAATTTTTGAGTTTCAGTTCTAAGTATGGGGAACCCCCAAAATTTATTGTTTTTTTTTCTATTTTTGTGTGAAAATCTTAATGCGGTTCACAGAATACTTCATTACTTAGTTTCAACAGTATAGTTCTAATAGTTTCGGAAAAAAGTGGCTGCGACATACGGACGGACAGACTAAAAAGAATCTATGACCAATCAACAATTTCGTTCAAGTGTTTATATTATTTATTTTTTATTTTATCATCATCATCATCAGGTCTTTTTTAGTCTCCACTGCAGGAGTACGACCCTCTCTGTACTACCAGAGCCATATATTAGCCAGAGCAGTCAAAGGATTTGGCCTACACTCTCCACGCTTGCCAGACGGGTTAGAAAGATCTCACTGATGTTTATAAGTTTTGTTTAGCTTGTGTTTCCTAAGTCGCCTTCTATGACATCCACGGGAAGACTTGGAGTGGTCCTATTCTACTCTGCCGGGAACCACACGGCTATTCTATTTTATATTTCAACACAATGATATATTTTTCAAAACGTCTTACAAAATATACTGAAGCTATTTAAAGGGTAAATTCAATCCATTATACTGAACAACTTTCCCTAAGTAACATATATCGAAATATGACAAGAAAATGTTTGTTTTCTATATAAACTCGTATCAGCTAATCGGTAATTTCCTCACCTCAGTGGCCTAGTGGCCATTATGCCAGGCTATCACACCGGAGGTCCCGGGTTCGATTCCCGGTCAGGTCGAGATGGAAAATGATCTTTTTCAGATTGACCTGGGTCTTGGATGTTTGTTTATTTATATAATATGTATTTGTCATAAAATATAGTATAGTTGAGTTCTTCTTCGAGTCGATTGGCTATTATATTAACTTTTTATTTTATTTTTATAATAGGTTTGACCAGTGCTTGGCTACAGTGACCGCCCGATCATTTGCCTCGTTGAGGTCCTGCATTGAGCAGGGTGTAGGGCATTTGGGGCAGGACAATAGGTGGGTCATTGACTGGACAGCACCGCAGTCGCACTGGTAATTTTTTGAGAAACACCACCTAACCCAGTTTTCTCGATATCTCCCGACACCAGTCCGGAGTCTATTCAAGGACTTCCAGACTACCCAGGGGAGGTCAGCACCTGGTGGGAGTTTCTCAAAGGGTGGAAGTTGAGAGGAAGAGGCGGGAAATTTAATATTCCATTGCTCCAGTCTAGTCTTCTCAGATTCCTTAGGATCGACGGCAGGCTGCCTAAGGAAGCTATTCCGGCTCTTCAATCGTGTGAATGGTGGGACTTGTCCGAAGACTGGATGTCTGGTGTCGTGTGTTTGTTTGTATCTCTCCACAGCGTAAGCAACATTTCGAGGGGCTATACCAGACAGGGTGTAAATGTGGGGTAAGCTTGTTGGCTCCAACGTTCCGGTCACTGTGTGGCAGGAGACATTAAGCGCCACATCCACCTCCTTGGCGTGTGTAGAACGCGCCCAAACTGGGCATGCGTACTCACCGGCCGAGGAACAAAGAGCTAGTTCTAGCTATCGTTGAGTTGATATCCCATAACACAAGTCTCGTACTAACTTTGGGGCTAGCTCAACCTAATGGCGGCATAAAATTATGTTTCTTGGAGAGAGTTGTCCAGTATCATGGACTGAATTCAGCCTTAAAATAATTTCAGTATATTTTGTTACACCCTGTATAAAGATAGGTACCACTTAATATCAATATTCCAGTATATTCCTAATATCGCGTATCTTTGCTATCTCAACCCCCTTATTTACAAAAAATAATAAGTACCTACCTTTCTTTATATAAAAAAAGGAATTCGATGTAAATTCCGCCTGAGTCTCGGCAATGGAAGCGCAGCGGTGCGTTCCGTTACAATGATTTTAGTTTTGACTCGCCCGAGTGGAAAACTTCTTATTGCTGAAGTTTGTTACGTACCAGGTGAGATCGAGTAGAATATTTCAAGTATTTGAGGTTTCAAGTAGATGGAAATGCTAACTTCGTTTGTGGAAATCCTTCTTCATCTGTTTTGGTCAAATAATCAAATACCTTAGTTTCCTGGAAAACATTACAGTTGCATTGCCTTAAGATACCTATGGGTATTTATTGATACATTATTACATCTTTATCCCTAACAGAGTAGACAGAGCCTAGTGCCACAAAACCCAAAGGCCACTCTTAGCGAGATGGTGGGCGTTAGGGTGGTAGAAGGGAATAAAAATACAGGATATTGACATGATTCAAATTTTCGCCACTTCCCCCAATCGGCTTTTACGATCTCACTGAAAGATAAGCAGCTGGTACATTCTACGTTTTTTTTCTTTTCTCCCAGTTCAGCATGGAAGATGCTGATATTTACTAAAATACATTCCTTTTTATTTTTTCCTAAAGGGAAAAGAAGACAAGAAAGACCGACCGAGACATAGCTACAAGAAGGTAAACGTCGTATCGTACAGTGAAATAAAACAGCTGGCAGATTAGAGAGACAAATGGAAGGGAATTCATACTCCACCGACAAGAGCATAGCTCTTAAATATAGATAGATAGATTTTCAGTAGCTATAAGGCAGGTGATATAAACGCGCCGATAGTATAAAATGTAGAACCGCGCGCGGGCTGGGTTCAAGTTTTATGTCTGGGTGACATGCTAGCCACTCGCATGACTGTCAACCGTTTGACTCAATGCCTAGTTGTTGGCCTAGGCCAAACATGAAGAGCGAATCTTCAGTTCCTCATCGTTTGTCATCATTCTACTAAAATACATTGACAGATAATATTTAATTTTGTAAAGAATACGTAAGGTTTTATTAAAAATGTAAGAATATGTATTTTGTTTCGTTTGGAAATTCAAAATGAAGTATTTTCTTTTTTCAAAAAAATATGTGAAACTTAAGAATCCTCTTACTCCTACACTTAGTCCATACACGAAGTCTAACTTCTATTTTAAAATGACATGTCAGATTTCGGGAGTGTTTGTAATTTTAAAGAAATTGCATAATATATTATCTAGGCATATAACTAGTTTTCGACTCTCTAAATATGAACTTGCAAAAACATATAAGGGTGTAGGAGTTTTCCATACTGATGGTCAAATATGATATGATACATTCTCTTTCAAGTTCATATTTTATCTGTGAGAACCAGTTATATGCCTAAATATATGCAATTTCTTTGAAATTAATTATAGTGCCGAAATCTGACATGTCGTTTCAAAATAAAAGACTACGTTTGTTAGGGAAAGTCTAATTCTGTCTAGGATAAGGGGAAGTATTATTTTCGTAACCACCACCAAACATGATTACTTCTACAGAGTTGAAGGTGTGCCATTCACACAGGTGATTTTCTTTGTGTACTTAATTAAGCAGGTTCAAATTCGTCTAAAAAAATTCCTACGAGTAATAGTCACCTTTATCGTAGTAATTTCAACAGTTTTCTATCCTATAACAGCGTAATAACTACGCGTATGTGTGGCTATAACCCGCTGTCGCTCGCAATATGGACCATAAACACTATAATGCTCAAGGCATTAGTGGTTTCTAGGTTTACGACTTTATAACGACGCGCTAAACACCGTAAATGTGTCAAATCTTGCGTTGTTTTTACACACACTACTCCTGTTTTACCCCATGGGCATAAGGCTCTTAAGACTTGGATACAAGTTTCCGCGTTTTGTGGTATTCACTGAGCTCTTGTCATTGTTGCAATTATTAAATAAACATTTTATAGGGACAAATCACACCGATTAACCTATCTCCAAGGTATGTTTAAACTTTATTTATGGGATACTAACTTAACGATAGGTTAAGTTAGTATATATATATATATAGGTTATAATAAATACAATTATAACGCCTTACAAAATATACTGAAACTATTTTAAGGGTATATATAGACTCAACAACATTCCCCAAGAAAATATTATTTTTTTACCCTATTTTAACTTAGATACATACATGTCAGACTGGCGGGCTGTAGCTCTGAATAGAGATGAGTGAAATGAAAAAGAGGATGCCTTTGCGCAGCAGTGCGACACTAAGGAAAATATATCGAAATAAATTTATGTAAACATACAAAATTTCATTTCAATCAGAAACCGGGGGGAAGTTGTTTAAACTGGAAAATTTTATCAAAAAAAAAAACAACAAATATGGCAAGCTAATCAAAAGCTTGTAAAAAGAACAAGTTAAAGTTCCTGTTGGTTAAGACTTCTCTCTATTCTTCCAAAAGTTTCCATCAGTGGTAATTATTTTTTTAGTATTTCTTGCTGCTAAATCATATACCTATCTAGTTCTAGGATGGTTTTTTTTAATTCCAACGTAGTAACTATATGTCTGTTGTTGAGTGAATATACTCAGTTACCTTTAGACCCATACTATCATGGTGTACTATCGACTGAGTACCTATAAATAGCCATAGTACCGCGTGATCATCGCATTCTATCCATCGTACAACTTCCTCTCAGTAATTTTGGCAGGTCCATCTCGATTTTAATAGCCACCTTCATGCTATGATTTAAGGCAGGCGTGTACTGAACTTACATAAATGCCTCATACCTACTATATAGTTGTGCAACCCAAAATATGAAGTCGCGAACGTTATTACAATTTTAATCTTTTGACCGATTCTGCACATGTTTGCGATTTCCAAATTCATGAAGTTACAAACAAAATCTAAATTCCCGTTTTCTCTTTTAGACCGATTCAGGAAGTCATGATTAGACTAAGCGTGACTTTATGTTCGTTCGTTCGAATCATTAAAATAAGAAAAATCACCTTGGTCACGTGTTAAGAAACCCACAATATCATCTACTCCAGACAATAATGATGTGTGAAATTACCGGAAAGCGTAAACGTGCCTGAGGAACATCTGACAATGGACTGATATCAAAACAGTAGAACAACTGATCAGGCTTGCCACGGATAAGTCAAGATTTAAAGAGCTGCCTGCCAATCTTCAGGAATGCTGTGCCACCTAAATAAGAAGAAGAAGAAGCGAGACACGAGACAGGGAAAGAAAGAGAAAGATTTGGTTAGGGACAAACGAGACTTAAACTTCAATGTTATATTTAACATACATGAAGCTCTGCTGATGTAGGTACGATATGTGCAAAGGAAGAAGTTGGACTAAATGCATTGCAGTATAGTGAGAGGCAACCTTTATCTTCAAGTTTACGATACAAGTCTGAACTATCGCGTCGTGGTTGACGTCTCGCTCGAGCCAGATTAAGCGAACTTCGGTAAACTTTGAACAAGTTCGGCAACTCCGCCATTGAACGAAGCAGCAAAACAATGCGTGTCATGCATTTGTTAGATATCCGCTTTTTAAATATCTATAGCTTCTTGAATATCAATATATTTACTCCTATCCACAGTGTAGTTCAATAGCAGTTTAATGTCTTCGTATATTTTTTTACTATGTATACATTCAAATAAAGTAAGTATATATCGTTCATAACGCACAGCGTTCGCAGGTAAGGGTGCATTTGCGTTCGCACGCAGAACCCAAAAGTTCAGTGCAGTTTGAGCGACTTACAGGGTTTCAACGTCGGTGTGGTGGGTTCCAGATTTTCAAAGCTGCTGCCACTGTACATGAACGTACAATACTTCAGAATATTTTAAAACGCAGAAAAAAACACGTTTCTTATAGCGGCCACAGTAATACATAATCTGTGAAATATTCACGTATTCTATAGTTAATGCAAGTATAGAGTCAAGATAAAAACGCTGAAAAACCACGTCACTTGTATGACAACCCTCTTTAATTTTTAACTTTATCTTATTTTTATTTTTTGTAATAGTGGCCTATAGTAATATATAATCGGTAAAAAATTTTAAGCCCTGTGAGAGACGGAAAGACGGACAGATGGGACAGAGTCTCAGTAATAGGATCCCGTTGGGAGCCTTTGGGTACGGAACCCTAACAACAAAGGCGCTGTTTGTAGATATATCAACAAACACAACTAAATATCTATCACATCGTAACATGTAGTTGTTTGTATGAACTGGATCCGATACCCAGCATCCGGCTCCGGCATCCGCTGCGAGATCCGAGATTATCATAAAACACGCTGCCAAATACCCGGACGATGTTTACTGAGCAAATATTTCAACATATTATTATGGTAGAGGGGTTTATTGCCTTATGTTTCAATAAAAGTATCAGTAAATTTTTCATTTGTTTATCTATACTTCATATAAAGAGAAAAGAAGTTTGTTTGCATTGAGAAAATTTAAAGCTTATGTAAAGAAAGTACTTTGTGAGAAGGCTTATTACAGGACCGATGACTATCTTAAAGACAAAAAGGTCTGGCTTGAGCTTGGCGCGGGTCCCTTTGAAAGGTTTGTATACTTAGACATGTCATAATTTAGGTAGTACATTGGTACATACTAAATTTACAAATTGACATTATTTTAAATTTCGTAATTCTTATAGTTCAATTTAATTATGACATAACAAACAATGTCATCTTAGTGCATCCATATAACTAATTTGAATTTTTAAGTTTGTTAGTTGACGTCTTTGGAGAAAACGTGCAGTGCAGTTTGTTGCCGCTTCTTCTGCACTTGCGCCTAGGAAGCAGCGTAAACTTAGCTGTAAGTAACGATTTAACGTCAACATTTGTGCAAAACAAAACAAAGTGACTATTATTAAGAGATATTATAAATATCCTATGATAATAAAGATATTTTGAAATTTGAATTCTGAATTAAATAGGCTCCGAAACTACTGGACCGATTTGAAAAATTCTTTCACCGTTGGAAAACTACACTATCCCCGAGTGACATAAGCTACGTGTACCACGGGCGAAGCCGGGGTGGACTGCTAGTGTAAAACATTTTAAATGTTCCTATTTCGTCTACTTTTTCCCTAGCTGTTGGACAACATTAGTAAGTAAAAAAAAGTTTGTATGTAAAAACCTTGATGGAGTTTTTGGCGGGTAGTCAAGGGGTTCAGTTGGGGTTTGCTTTCATTTATTTTGCAACTTGATTCTATTGGTCTTTCTAATGTTAACATTGGTGTAGTTTTGGTGTTGCAAATGCTCATGCTCATGAACAATATGTGAAATAAGACGTTGGCGCGGCGATCGCGATTCGTCGACACGCATAATTGTCTACTCCGTGTAAATAAATTATTTAATGCGTAAAAAGTCTCGGGTTTTCATCAAAAAATACAGAAAAGTGAAGCTTGTTAAAAACTATATCCATTGGTGTACATGATAAGTGGATAACCTGCGTTTGGACTTTAATTAGAGTAATAAACGATTGGAGAAACATTCAAAATTGCATCGTATTTGTGAACAGTGTTAGTGCGCCTGCGCAGTGAGTCATACACTCATTACACTTTGACTCCGCCCCACAGCCCACTCTGCGCGTATTAGCTGCTGGCTTAATAGGCTGCTTATTTTCGCTATGTGACGCATGCACGGCTTAGCGCTGTAGAGCATTAACTTGGTTTCATCTGAACGACCCGAATTCAAATCCCGCCATTTACTAGCACATTGTAACTTTTTTTTTTTTTGGTGGATTATTTTTATTTTTAATATTACGACCTGATATGTGCTAATATAACACAACAGCGGTTTTATAATACACTGACCGGCGAACATAGACTGGCATGGAAATGCGTCTGCTGTGTCAGCAAAATGCCTAAGTCTGACAATACTAACACCCCGGTTCGTGGTGCCTGTGGTGGAGTTAACCTTAATAGGGGTGCGGCGGCCAGCAATCTCTCACATCACTGACAAATTATCTGTAGACTTAGCCGACCAGGACATCGTAAGTGCGATTCGAGTTGGTAAAACCTCGGATACATCTGAAGGTGGTACATCACCACGACCGCGGCCGATCGTTGCCAGAGTCGTGCGGCGAGCGCTACGTGACCAACTGCTGCACTCGGCTCGCGTTCGTCGAGGCGCTACCACAGAAGGAACGGGCCTCCAAGCACTTCCCCGCAAGTTTTACATCAACGAACGGCTGACTAAAACCAATCGTGTGCTTTTTAGGCGGGCACGGGATCTGGGTAAAGCTCAAAATTGGCGATTTATCTGGACAAAAGACGGCAAAATCTTTGCGCGCCGGAATCCAGGCGCTGACTGCCCCAGACATCGCATTCGCAATGAAAGTGACATTGCCAGAGATTTTGGGCTTCATTCCGTTGGCCCCACGACCGCCTAAAATACAGTACTGTAGTAATTTATGTATCAGTAATTTATGTGTTTCAACCTACATATTTTTGTGCAAGTCAAGCTTTTGTACAGTACCTGAAATCTATGTAATCAGTTATTTCCATTCATTTTTTATAAATTTGTACTTTTATTTGTGTCTAAATTGTAATGTAATATTTTCGTTTATTTTAAGTAATGGTCGCTCATATTGTTATTTTAATTATTATGTACAGGAATTGTTTTATGTTATAATATGTGTATGTTCTTGCCGTGGTTTGTTTCCCATTCTCATTTTTGTCTTGACTGTTGCTGTATTAAAAACATATCTTAACTACGTTGTAGGAGATGAAATCAATCTAAGTAAACATATGTCTAAGTTAGCATTTGCAAACTGTGAATATAGAAGAAATGTTAGAATTTTTTTAAAATATAAACCCCGATATCAGTGTCCCCTATATCCTCAATTATTTTTTTATATTAATTTATGGAATTTAAATTTTTATTATGGGTAACAAGCTAAAATTGTTTAAGTTGGGTCTTTTGAATGCGGGATCACTGAACACGGGACATGATGACTTTCTTGTTGCAATGGATCGTTACAGCGCTGATATTGTCGCGATCAATGAAACCTGGCTTAAGGATGACCAGCTAGAATGAGCGCCCGTTGTCCCGAGTTATAGATTTCGTGCCGTCTCTCGGCCACTACATATGCGTAAGGGGTGCGGAGGCGGGCTCGGGTTTAACATTAAAAAAGACGTTAATGTGCGGTACTTACGACGACCTAATGACCACGTTGAACAAATGTGGCTCTCAACACGTATCAATGGATACAGACTGATAGTAGGAACTGCCTATAGACCGAGTTGACGTTTACGTTGACGTATTTATAGACGCTATAACTGATTCAATAAATCATTTTTCTGATTGCGACTTTGTAGTATTGCTGGGAGATTTCAATATTGATCTACTTGATATAACTAAAAGTAACACGGGTAAATTTAATGAATTTCTTGAGTACATGAGTCTTAATCAAGTAGTTACTGAGCCTACACATTTTACTCCTAAATCGGCAACGCTCATAGATGTCGTCTGCACTAATGCTCCAATTTGCGATGTGTCAGTGAACAAAATAACTGGAGAGTATAGGCATGCAATGATTAATATAACGCTATATTTAAAGAAATGTAAAATACCACCTAGATATTTCACATACAGACCACAGATAGACTTAAACGATTTTAATAATAACCTTAATTTAATTAACTGGGCGAAAGTTACGGAGTTACCTACGGTTGATCTAATGATTGATGAATTTAATAGCATAATTATATCGCTTTTTAATAAACATGCTCCGCTAAAAAAAGTTACCGTGAAGGATAAGTCATTGCCCTGGATTACTGAAGTCTGTTAGAGTATGATAGAGGAACGTAATCAAGCACACGAGGCATATCGTAAAAGTAGATCGGAGGATGATAAAAAATATTACAAGGACTTGAAAAAAATGGTCGAAATAGCTATTTCCGGCGAAAAACGCGCCTACATTGACAATTTGGTCACTACGCAGGTTCATGATAGCAAAAAGTTTTGGAAAAACCTTAAAAGTAAAGTTTTGCCTAATGTGAACAATGAAAGATCGCTTCCTAATAGTTTTAAAGACCCAAGTAAAATCAATGAACATTTTTTGCGACTTCCGGATTGCAATTCTAATACGGCGGCAGATGTATCATTTTTCCGAAATAATACGTTTACTTCTAAATCTTTTACACTGAGACCCGTCTCTAGTGGTGACGTAGCTAAGTATATATTGTCTATAAAAACGAATGCAACTGGTAAAGATGGTATCAGTAAGGACATGATTTTATTAACTCTCCCAAATACCTTGGATGTCATTACAAAAATTATAAATAAATCTATTATTACTGGAAAAGTACCTAAATGTTGGAAAGAGGCTTTAGTTACTCCTGTGCCCAAAGTTAATAATCCCACAGATAATGGCGATCTGTGAACTGAGATTTGAGTCTCATTTGGTGGCATTAGTGAAAAACTGTTTCTACCGATTGAGTCTTTTGTACAAAATACGTAACTATCTTACCGAAGAAACGAGGCAAAAGATATGTGAATCTTTGATCCTATCAAAGCTGAATTATGGACACCTCGATTATGGATCGCGACTTCTAAGTAAGACTAAGCGACAAGTGCAAAGGGTACAAAAGCTTGTATTCGGTTTTGTTATGACGTTCCACCGCGTAGTCACATAACACCATATTTGAATAAAGCGTCCTTGCTAAATATGGAAGCTCGTAGAGAACTGCACCTTGCTAACTTTTTATTTGACATTGTCAAATTTAGGCAGCCTGACTATCTATACGATAAGTTGCAGTTTACTGTAGGACGATATGTCAGAGCAGCTCGTCCGGTCTTGTCTGTCCAACGTCACAAAACCATGGCTTTCGAGGGAAGTTTTAGATATGCGGCAACAAAGTGCTGGAACAACATCCCTCCACCTATTCGTAATATTAAAACGAAGACAACTTTGAAAAAGCAATTAAAAAAATATTTATTAAATATTCAAAAATCTGGGATTCCCAAGCGCTTTGGTTGCCGCTTACGACCATCCGTAACTGGTAAATTATAACTTTTGTATGTGAAATGTTTTGGCTTTTGTACATTTTAGTTTATTATGCATATTATTCCGTAGGATTAAATTTAATTTATTCAGTCCAACATAATTCTTTTATATTTTTTTTATTTTTTATTATGTATTGTAATATGTTATGAAATATTTAATAACCTTAAATGAGGGTTCTAATTCCAATTAATTACCTAACTAGAAACAATATTATGAGTATGATGTGCACGCAGTAGAAATGTTAAAACACTAAGTAAGAGGCTGCGTCAACTCTCTCAGGGTGACAGCTGAAAATCAGCGGTTGTTCAACACGAGCAACATTTCGCTGACCTGTAGCCCTTTTGTGCTTCTGTGGCACACATGATGCATGTTAGGTTAAGGTAATATTAAGATATTTAATTTAAAATAATTTTTCAACTGTATAATGTGTGTAGCAGACAAAACAAAAATAAATCTTTAATCTATCTATCTTTATCTAAATAGTTTAAGTGAACAGTCATACTACGGCTATGGTGATATTTGTTAAGCAGACTGAGGTCTTTAGGCACCGCCCGCCACTCAATCGACTATAAAACCAGTGGACTCGTATGGATTTTTACGCCACACAAAAAAACACGTTTTTTGTATTACGACCCTCTTTAATTTTCAACCTATTTTTACTCTTAGTATTTGTTGTTATAGCGGCCATAGTAATGCTTAATCGGTGAAAATTTCAGGTGTTTAGCTATTTCGGTTCAAGAGATAGAGCCCTGTGACAAACGGACAGGCGGACAGGCGGACAGGCGGACAGGCGGACAGGCGGACAGGCGGACAGGCGGACAGGCGGACAGGCGGACAGGCGGACAGGCGGACAGGCGGACAGGCGGACAGGCGGACAGGCGGACAGGCGGACAGGCGGACAGGCGGACAGGCGGACAGGCGGACAGGCGGACAGGCGGACAGGCGGACAGGCGGACAGGCGGACAGGCGGACAGGCGGACAGGCGGACAGGCGGACAGGCGGACAGACGGACAGGCGGACAGGCGGACAGGCGGACAGGCGGACAGGCGGACAGGCGGACAGGCGGACAGGCGGACAGGCGGACAGGCGGACAGGCGGACAGGCGGACAGGCGGACAGGCGGACAGGCGGACAGGCGGACAGGCGGACAGGCGGACAGGCGGACAGGCGGACAGGCGGACAGGCGGACAGGCGGACAGGCGGACAGGCGGACAGGCGGACAGGCGGACAGGCGGACAGGCGGACAGGCGGACAGGCGGACAGGCGGACAGGCGGACAGGCGGACAGGCGGACAGGCGGACAGGCGGACAGGCGGACAGGCGGACAGGCGGACAGGCGGACAGGCGGACAGGCGGACAGGCGGACAGGCGGACAGGCGGACAGGCGAACAGGCGGACAGGCGGACAGGCGGACAGGCGAACAGGCGGACAGGCGGACAGGTGGACAGGCGGACAGACAGACAGACGGATTATTTTATATTGCAATAGTCACGAATATTCAATGATCTGAAATATGTTAAACTAAGTATTTGATTTAATTTTAACATTTGTGCCTCCATTTACATTGTTTTTCTACGACTTTGGGATAAAATTCCTACTAACACATCTCATATTTCGGAGAAACCGTCTAACAACAGAGAAGCCCTAAAATCTACATCGCAAAATTCCAGGGTAGAACGATCCCTGAAGAGAAATTCGTGATGAGAATTTGATAATCTACCGCTATTCGACAGAAATAAAAGCAATTTTTTGTAGTCTGGTACAAGACTACCGTCAAGTCATCAAGAGTAAAGAGTTGTTGATGTGAAAACTTCTTTAGGCGCGTTGGGCATTTTTTAAGATGGGAAAAAGCCATTGAACTCGCGACACTGTTACCGTTCCCGACACAAGTTAAAGTTTTTACTTCTGCCGACACTCCCGGAGTGCCACTATTTTTTTTTATGGAGAAGAGTTAGAGGTCGTTTAACGCTTTGCCTTAGTACTATCTGTAGCAACCTATTACATAAATTAAACTGTTTAAACCTTTTTCACCGTACAATCTATTTTACAAGAAGATATATTGTATAACTATTAAAATAATTGTTTGTTTATAAATTATAAAATACAATAAATGTTTTAATAACATCTTGGCAAACCTAGGTTCTCCTTTTAAAAATAAATTAATTTGTTCAAATATTCAATTGGGTATTATGGTGGGTCAAAAATAAATTATTTGGTACTGATAATAGATCAAAATAATAATCAATAACCACTTGTCATTGATCACATCCACTTTGAACGTGATTTTTAATTAATAATGCAGAAAAACGGAAATTAAGAGCGCTATTTGCCTCCAAGGAACTATGACGTCATAAATCGATATTTCATACTAATCCCATAGAAAATGTTTGTTTTTGACGTTAAGAAACAAGTATCTGATTTGACTTGATGCAAAATAGCGTATTGAATTCTAACCACAGATCATTAAAAACACATCTGACATTCCGTTAGCAGCAGAAACACCGCAAAATGCAATCTGAATTAGAGCCCGGTGCTGCTGACAGTTGAAACCACGACCCGTAACCTCAGGTATCTAAGGGGAGACCATGATGCAAATGCACAACAGCCAGGTAGATACCTATTACACAATTAACTACAATAAAGTTAGATTATATATATATAAATACAATACCCTATAATACACAAAAGAAAAATAGGTACAGGACATAATCCGCTAGTTGCCAACAAGTCAAAACAGATACTATTTATCTAAACGTCAAAGCAAATATTTTCTATGGGATTTCTATGATAAACGCACGGCGTGACGTTATAGTTTATTATATCGTACGAACGTACGTCATAGTTATTTCTTTTAAATATTATGAAATTAATGAAGCACATTTTTATACTTATTGTCCTTATACAACGCAACTACGCGATCATCGCGCGAATAAGCGATCGCGTTGTCCTAACAAAAATTTTGGAATCGCGCGATTGCTATACACTTGTTCGGGATCGATGTGTTTATCGCGCGTTCGTATGAGTAAAATTTGCGCAAACTTGCCATGCTTAAAATATTTTCTAATAATCATAACGCGAATAGGTAAACGAATTCGCGGTTTAAATATCAGAAAATATATTTTTTATGACTGAGAAAATGCATACTAGAAGAGCAGACCATTATTAGATATTTGGTACAGAGAAGGATTTGCAAATGTTGCAGCGGTTGCATCCATTAACGCAAGGACCTTTATATGCGAATACTGCACCTGCATTGTCCATCCTGGGAAAAGAAGAAAAAGATGATTAAATAATTTTAAAAAATAAATGTCAGCTATTATAAAAATATACAACGTGGAAGGGACATGCCCGTAATAAATCGAACCATGGGCTATACTAGACAACTAAAGTATAATAAAATTAAAATAACAGCCAAACAACAAAAAAAAAATTTGGCATTTCCATACAAAGTATGCGGTCGCCCGGGCGATTTTTATGGGAATGTCAACCTTTGTTTTGGTTTTTTTACTGTTATTTTAATGTCATTATACTTTAGTGATCTAGTATAGCCCGTGGTTCGATTTATTACGGGTATTATACGGATCCCTTCCACTTTGTATAGTAGTTAAACATTACTACTAGATTTTTTTTACCTTAGAACTTCGTCATTTATTAACTAATATAAATAATTCTATTTTTGATCAAAATAATACAATTTCAAACTAATCCCTAAGAAATGCCAAAATAATTGAAAAAATGTCAATAAAATGTCAATTTTTTCCTGTTTATTTCATGTCCAATAAACCAAAATAACTGTATTTTGGTTTATTAAGTATTTAGCTTTTCTGAGACCGGCACTGGCTTTGAAGTCGGTATTTAAAAAATTATGTTTGGTTAATGTTGTCTGAACATAATGGTACTAACTTTGTAATCATAAAAATATCTGATCTGTTGATGTTATATACCTATATTTCATTAGGTTCCGATACGCTAGTAGTTTTTAGTTTTTGTGCTAAAAATAATTCCTTCCTCACACACGGACGCATGTGTACGCACTGTATCTCTGGTTGTTTGAAAATTTGCTAAAAATGTATCAAGCATCATGAATGTTCCTAAACGCTAGTTGTTAACTATTTCTATAACTGTATATGAATTTAAATTAAAGCACAATACATCTGTAAACTCAGAAGGCCTAGTTTCTAAATTAACTTCTAAATATTTCAATCTTAGTCTTACGTGCAAGTATTTGAGTAGGTGACACCGTTGGTAGCACACACTGGGTCGTACACCTGTAGGCAGAACTTATCAGCATTGATACCGACTGCCAGGATACCCAGAAATATTGCAAAATCTATCAGAAAACACTTTATAAAATAGGATAAGAAAGAAGGCGAGCTCGAATCTGGCATGATCACTAAAATGTCCAGACTGGTGGTGCCGTCGTGGGTCGGGTCACTGGAATCCCTCTAATATACTTGAGTTCAGCGATGGCTGATCCACGCGTCAACTCGTGAACGGGTGCCGCCAGTAGGGACTGGTCAGTTCGGACTACTCAGTTTTACATAATTCTGTAAATTGGATTTGGCACTCGTTCGCAAGCTTTACATGTTATATTATGATAGCATTGTATTAGGCATAATATCTTTGTAAACTGACAAAACCCTTCTTTCGGTGTTTCTTCTCAGCAGTGGTCGTTGTAAAACGCTATCGGTAGCTTTTTTACTAAAAATAATTATAAAATAATGACCTTCAATAAGTGATATACAGGATCTATCGAAATAAACTGAACCTATTTTAAAGGTAGATTAAGTCCATGATACCGAACAACTTTCCCCAAGGAACATATATCGAAATATGAAAAATAATTTTTGGCCTCACATAAAAGTTGACCAATCAGCTAATCCAAGTTTGTATGGAAAGCCAAAAAATATTTTTCATATTTCGACATATGTTTCTTGGGGAAAGTTGTTTAGTATCATGGACTGAATTGACCCTTAAAATAGTTTCAGTATATTTTGTTAGACGTTATATTTATCCTACATTGAATAAAAAAATATGACATTGACTTTGTGAGTTTTAAAATTTTTGAGCCCACAGCAGAACCACAGAAGGTATTTTTTTAATTGGATCCAATTAAAATCATGCATATATATCACCATTTAGTACTAAAATCTTCGATTTCTTTTTTGTAACGTTCAATATCAATAACTACAGAAGCACGTTTTTTGTTCCTTACGAAGTATATAAAGACTTGCCTAATGACTTCCTGCTGATATTAAGATGTGCTGCTTTGGATGCCACGGTGGACCAATTTCCGGCTTTTTCTTCATCAAAGATGATATGAATATCTATCATCACCTAAGGATGCCGAGATAATTGTTACTTCGCGTGAAGAGGGTCCCGTACTTTGTGTACCAAATTTCAACTCAATCGGTCCAGTAGTTTCGTAGCAAGTTAGCTGTGACAGGTGGACGGACAGACAAGTAACTGATCCTATAAGGGTTCCATTTTTAATTTTTGAAGTACGAAACCCTAAAAACAGGAACCATGAACAATTCCATTGGGTGTGGCCTGCTAGACGTTAACCCTCCTTCAAAATGCAGATGTTGCGCTAGATGTTTGTGTGTTTACTCATCTCTTTCCAGAACATCAGTCCAAATTGAACGCGAATGCGCGACCATCGCAAGTTCACGCGAATTCTACTTGTACGGATGCGCGATCATACATATTGATCACTTGAAAAATGTCCTAATCTATAATATTTTAGTTAGGACCACGCGATGGTTGCGTCGCTTATTCGCGCGATGATCGTTGATACTCACGTTGTATTACGATCAAAATGCAGCTCTTGCCTAATATGTTTGTGTGTTTAGTCGACTCTTTTTACATTTAAAGAAATATTACATGACATACACTAAATTACAGTACACTTATCAATTTAAAAAAACTTCTCAAAATCCGTTAAAAAATGTTCGCTACAATCAAGATACAAGCTGAAAAGCCCAGTTATCACAGAAGCATATTCCGTAGCAAAAAATGCATGAAAAACGTTCTCAATATTGTTCGGACAACGTTTGCTGTAGCAAATTGCTTTGCTGCGGCCGCGTTATCGTATGAACATTGAACACTTTTTGTTCATATTAATCGGAGTGCGAGGATAATTTCTTGTTCACATATTGCATATTGTTGAACTTAATTTCGCATGTTTTTAAAAGATGAAAAAACCTTCTGTATCAGCAGTAGGCTGCTGGACATTGGGGAATTGAATAAAATAAGTACATAATATAACATGTAAAGCTTGCGAACGATATTTACAGAAATAATACCGATTAGTCTGAAAAAAACGGAGCCAGTCCTTACAGGCAGCACTCGTTCACGAGTTGACGCGTGGTAACAACCTAATATATATGCTCTGGCAATACTGTCATGAATTTAACGTAAATTTTTAATTTAGCAAGATCAAATCATAAATATATTTACTTCAAGCTGGATATAATTATATATGTATACCACAAGCACGGAAGTCCATAAAATTATAGAAGATGGGAGAAAATGAGGCAATCTAGAATCTTTACTCGATCTCTATGAATTCGATATAAAACTACAAATCGATGATATCCACGCCAAATCTAGTTCAAAAGATCAAAATCAAAAAATACAAAAGCGTAGCTCACTTGTTTGGTGCATTAACTTCTTAACTTATATTTGTCGTTTGCAAAAATTAGGATGTATACTAAATATTAGATTGGTTAGGGATGATGGCAAGAGACCGGATGGGATGACCCTTGTGCCTTGGAGGTTGGGACGGCCCCTTGTGTGGGACGCTACCTGTGTCGACACTCTGGCACCGTCTCATCTCTCAGTTACAGGGTCTAAGGCAGGGACAGCCGCAGCTGCTGCAGAAACCCTCAAACGGCGCAAATATAGTAACCTCGGCTATAATAGGGTATATTCATGTCTTTTTTTATTTTTTTTAATTATTCTTTAAGTTATTATATAAACGGAAAAAAATATCACACTCACAGAATATTATTAAATAAGCTTAAAAAAAATTATTAAAACAACTATCATTTTCGGACGACTTAAACGCGGTGCCATTTTGCGCTTTTATTCTATGACGTCACCGCACACTGTCAATGTCAGTGTCAATGGAAAAAGAAAAAAAATGGTTGCCTGTAAAGTCGGTTTTACGGGCGAAGATTTTACGTGACAACGCGCGCGGCAGACCGATCATAGTTGAGTGGGAGAGAGACGCAAGGCATTCGGCGGGCCTCTCTCTCGTTCGGTGACTCATCGTAACGTTACCGAGCGTTACACTTTTTCATAAGTGACTCCCAGCCGCAACCTAATTTAAGACGTTGTCACGTCAAAACAAAAAATAGTACCTAGTACCATATTTTAGGTTATAATTAATTGATTGACTTGCCTCATAAGTATAAAACTGAGAAAAATAGAAATTTATCAAATAAATATAAATTATTTACCTCACGGCTTTTAATCGTCTGAGTTCAAAGGATGTAAAATTGAAATTACTTGCGAAGTACGAAGTCATCATAAACACATCAATTTTAGGCAGATTATCTGACTGTATCTGCCACAACAAAACCGCTTTCAATCATTTTAGCAAGTCTTTTTTCACCAGGGGTCAGACTTTCAGCAATAATTCTCAAAGAACACTAATAATTTAGCAAAACAATGAAAATAACCTCCAACAATCATACAAATTACAAACAACTTATTGACAGTGACAGATTCTCCTTCTTTCTAATTTGTGGTTGACAGTACAGACTATTTAGAAAATTCAGTTTGACAGTGTTTGGTGTCGTCACGTTCCGTTCCTCCAATAGCGTTGCGTTTTGGAAATTTGCGAGGGAATTTGAAATTTACAACTTTTAAATCATTAATTTCTCAATGGAAACATGTTAAATTGAAAAAAAAAATATATGGGTATTTTTCTTTAGCAATAAAGTTTGCACATAATTTTTTTTGTTCGTTTCTGAATCACATGCATATTGTCTATTACTTATTTGAGCCGTTTGGGGTTGAAACTTTAGGGCCGTGGGGACCATCAGCACACAAAATATTTAATACTGTCGCCCGAAAATTGACAGACGTCACACATGACCAGAAGCCTGGCCTCTATCTGGCTCAAAAGATTAGCATTGCCATACAACGTGGCAATACTGCCAGCCTTCTGGGCACATTACCACGGGGCAGCCATTTGCCTGGTCTTTTTTATTTATAAGTAGTTTTAATTAAATAGTTTTAGTTAGTTTTTTCTTCTTTTTAATTCATTTGTTAATCTTCTTTCTGATAAATATTTAAATTATTAAATCATGTTATAACATTTGTAGAACTTTAAAATAAAATTTGGTAGCTTTTAATGTGTTTAACCAAAGTTAAACACGAAGTGCGTTTTTAAAACCTTTCGCTAGTTACATTTCTTACATTTTGATAAGCGAGCTACAATTATTTACAAGGTAATTGTATAAAATAATTTTTTTTATTTTATTTATCGAGCCAAAAATTTTTAATCGTGTTTTAGATAGTGTGTGTCTGTAGAAGCATTAAGATTTCAATGGTATTTTTTTGAAAATTAAATTGTAGTTTAATCACAGCAATTTTTCAAAAACACAATATTGTGGGCTGTGGACCTATCCCGCCTTAACTGAAACTAAAAAGCTAAAACTAATATTACTGATGATTGTTTAAAAATCCGCATCCTTTCCAAATCATTTGTATCTGTAGCTTCAATAATTTATGTCCTACAGTATGTGTACTTTGCACTGAAAAATAAAATAAAAGTGAAGTTGCAGCCATACGAGTACGTGTGCACTTGTGCGCTCCACGCGTCCGTGAGTTTGCGGAATTTAAATATAATCGATATTTCCGCCGAGTTATTGAATATTTATTGAACAGAACTTTATTTTTTTATTTTGTATTTATGAATATTATTAAACGGTTTACTGAAGTCATAAAGTCGGTAAGGTCGACCAGGTTTCGATCGATCATTATCAGGGTGAGTATTATGAGCAGTGACCCGACGGTTTATCTGCACTCTTTGCACTGTTCGTAATGAATTTATCTCTCTTTACCTTTAATAAAATATTTAGAATTATTACTGTCACAGTTGGATTGTATAAAACCCGTAATAAATACGCTTTTTGAAAAACCTCTAGCTGTTTGGCATTACAGCTCGGTTTTGTTAAACAGCGAATGAAGTTTAGCATTTTGATTAAATATCTGAACCATTATGCAGAATAGAATGAACGGTTTGTTCTCATTAATAAATACCGCGGAGCAAGACGTAAGATTGTAGTTTTTAGTTCCAAATCCATCGTTACAACAAATATGGCCACCGATAAGGTAAACTCCTTTCCGTAAAATTCCTTCACCGCGTTCCAAGAATAAGCTGTTTTCATCGAGAGTTCTCTAAATAATTTTCATCCGGCTAGGAGATGGATGAAGCTGTCGATTTCTTCGGATCTTAGACTATATTGTTAGCATTTTACTTGGCGTATGCCAAATAAATAGAGTAAGAACAATGACTTTAACTATAATATATAAGTCAATGAGTACGGAACACGTTCTAAAACTAAAAAAATGTGTTATTGTACTAACCATTATCCACTCTAAGCAAGGTGACATCTAGTAAAATGACATCTCATCCGTCAATGTCAACTTGATGTAGGATAACAATGGTTTTAATCTAGTAATAAAGTTAGTCTATGTAGATTGTAGGTATTAAGATATTGAAGCTGAAGAGGAAGTGGGCCAGAAAATCCAGAAATTTACTCATACTTATGTTATGTCGTATACTATATTGTCTTATATGTATACTTACAGATATCCTAAAAGATCGGCGATTCAGAGTGTATTTCTACGGAATTGAGAGCCGTTTATCTTACTTATCTTATTGAATTATTTTGGGTTTTGAGGCTCTAAGCAGAGAGAGCCCAAAGTCACAAGACCCAAACGCCACTTCTAGTGTGGTGGTAGGCGAAAAGGTAGAAAAAGGAATCAAAATAGTGATGGGTTGCTAGCTGCAACGCCTATTAACATGATCCACATTTTCATACACTCCCTCGACCAGCTTCTACTATCTGAGCGGAAAGAGAAGCAGCTGGTATGTACATTCCAAGTTTTTCTTTTCTCCTAGATTAGCATGGTACATAAAACAGTAACTATTATAAGATTAAGATTTAGAAACTACAATTCTCCTTCCTTTCACGACAAATTTTGGACTACGAAATATTTTGAACAACAAACAAAAGAAGATTTAAATTCCATTCCAATAAGTACCACAAAGAAAAATAAATTTTTGTACGAGATAGTACCTAGGTCTCCACGAATCTCCGTATAGACATGAAAACCATACGTATAAACTTCACGTACCACCCTATAAGTTTTCGATATATCGGTTTACTGAGCAAATCGCCGCTATGAGCTAGACGTAGTGTTTCCCGGAAAATAAAAAGCGGAAAGTTTTCTGAGCGTGTACGGTTCATGCGTCTGTGAGTTTCCGGAATTTTCCGACAGAGTGCGCTTGCAGTCTTGAGATGCAGCTCTAATATGTGTATGAATTTTCTGCGTCTTTATGTATGTAAAAACGAAGTGGAGTGAAAGAGAAATGCCAATTTGAAATAATTATTTGTTTATGACTCGTATCATTTCTAGTATTAGATGAGATAGAGTTTAATAGAAATTCAGTAGACGATTAGCCTTCTAAGTAGTAAGGTTTGTTTTTATAGAGTTCCGCACCCAAAGGGTGCCAACGGGGCCATATTATTGAGACTCCGCTGTATTTCTGTCTGTCCGTCCGTCTGTCACAGGGCTCTACCTTTTGAACCGTAATAGCTAGACACTCAAAATTTTCACTAGGCTCTATCTTCTCCGTTATGGATAAAAACCTTTTGGCTGAAAATTAGTAACAAAGGGTGTACCCCTTTGTTACTAATTTTCAGGATAAAGGTAAAAAGAAAGACTGTAAGAAAAAAAAACAAACGGGCAGGTGCGAGTCGGATTTGGACATAAAGGGTTCCGTACCACCGTACAATGTTTTAAAACGCTGAAGAAACACGTTTCTTGCATGACGACTCCCTTTAATTATTAATTTTATCTTATTTTTAGTATTTGTTGTATAGTGGTCATAGTAATACATAATCGGTGAAAATTTCAGGTGTTTAGCTATTACGGTTCAAGAGATAGAGCCATGTGACAGATCGAGTTAAAAACTCTGAAAAAAACACGTTTTTTGTATGACGACCCTCTTTAATTTTCAACTTTTTATATTTTTAGTATTTGTTATTATAGCGGCCACAGTAATACATAATCGGTGAAAATTTCAGGTGTCTAGCTTATACGGTTCAAGAGATAGAGCCCTGTGACAGACAGACAGACGGACAGACGGACAGACAGCGGAGTCTCATTAATAGGGTCCCGTTTGCACCCTTCGGGTACGGAACCCTAAAAACTATAAATAGTATTATTATTTGTGGTGTAGTGGGCACCAGTCATTGCCCTCTACACCTCATCCATCCTTTGATCAAGTTTATACTTATATACTGTTATAAACGATCTCGTAATGAGGTGTTTCTGAAGTAGGTGGCTGTTTGTACCACACCATCCATCAGGTTGTAAGAGTACAATAGAGTTTGTTACAGAACAAGTAATTATTGAAAAAGTAATTTTATAACTATTACGTTTTTATTTTGGTCTTCAAAAATTATTAATTCATAAGATAACTAAAAGTAACATCATTAAACTATAATTAATCTATAACTACATACGTATATAAAACTAAATGAAATAAAAATACTTAAATAACATTAAAATAATATAAAAAATGGAACCCAAATCGCTGCGCTCGCAGGGTAGGGTACCCAAGAGGCTGGCGGCATTCCCACGTTGAATGGCCAGGCTCAGCCTTTGGCCAAAATGCGCGCCAGCCCTTGGATCCCCTGAGGCATCGATTGAGCGTGCGGAAATTTCCTTATATAAAGGGCATCCGCACCCCAAGGCCCCAAGGTCTCCACAGGAAAAGGCAAATATTAAAAAAAAACAAATACTGCGACTGCGTGATACAAAAGCAGTACTTGGACGCAACCGGGAATTCGCTTGGCGAAGCGATGTCATATGTTGTTTTTTAGCATTTCTCATTCCAGATTTCAATTAAACATATAAGTTGCATTTTTGTAATACTTGAATAAAATCCTTCAATTTAATACCCCACTCGATAAGTTTTGAAAAGAAAATATTTTCCACCAACTTTCACAGGCACATAAAATTTTTGCTATTTTGCAAATTTGTTCCAATAAATAATATAAACGGTCTGAGTATCTAGAGCGCCTATTATACCTTACCTAACCTACAGTCACACACATAATCCAGGAGCATCAGCTCAACCAGAGCTGCTAAATAATTATAGATATCAAACTATAATAGAAGCGATTCTGTTAAAGCCTAAAATATTAACCGGATTAATAGGTTTTGATATGTAACTTACGAAGTATAAGATATATGCATCTAGACTTGTGCGAAGAGAAAGAATAGACATCAATTACAAGGCTTAAAAGTAGGCTACTACTTTTAAGCCTTGTAATTGATGTCTACGTACGTTCTATAAAGTTTAACATCTATGACCTTCTTTATTTTACGCTATGGCTTTGATTACTTATGCATTCTCGAAACTAATCTACGGTGCAACTTGTTATTTGATGTATGGGAGGAAAACTAGAGAGAACTTGGCGAGAAAATTCAGATACACTATCACGTTTTTATCCATAACGGAGTACATAGAGTCTACAGCTGTGAGACCCAAAGGCCGCATGTAATGTTATGATTGACATAATGGTAGAAAGTAATCAAAATAGTGATGGGTAGCTAGCAGCATCACCTATTGTCATGATTCGAATCTTGCTCATTCATTTCATAGGCTTTTATGATCTGCACATGAATAGGGAACGCTGGTATAAGTACTCGTAATTTTTTTTTTCTTTTTTCTGAGACCAGCATAGAAGGATTTTTTCATT
Organism: Acrobasis repandana; assembly: GCA_963576875.1. NCBI lineage: Eukaryota > Metazoa > Arthropoda > Insecta > Lepidoptera > Pyralidae > Acrobasis > Acrobasis repandana. The sequence goes on from OY756215.1 coordinate 19,889,440, forward strand.
GTTTTACTATTTTGAAAGTTTATTAAGTACTTACACGCATTTCCGCGACTAATCTACGGTGCAACATGTTGTTTGAAGTATGGGAGGAAAACTAAAGAGAACTTGGCAAGGGAATTCAGTGCTTGTGACAAAAACAAGTAGAAATTATTTGCCTATTGTGTATTCAATACAATGTACATTGTTTTAGAAATAAACAAATGAAATTGAAATTAAGCCGGGAAGGTATATCGTAAGGACTACAGTTAAAAATTATAATAAAGGAAATACGAGTATAGAGGTCAGCTCTCAGACTGCAAAATAAAATCCAGTTAGGATGAACTGGCGCTAATTAACTTACTCCTAGTTCGGAAACGTGAGAGCAAGTGAATTATTTTATCTCTGCAAACGGTTCCTGTAACATAATTCTATTAACAACAATGTATTAAAGTCTAAAATCGGCTCTATAGAAGAGTAATTTCATTAGTACTCTCGAACGGGTCTAATGCAAAACGGAAACGCCACTCCCTTGAGACAAACTCAATTAATTCCCTTTAAAACTGAGAATGAAAGCCTTTTAAAATTTAAACACATTTTGAGCGAAGATTGGAAAGAAGTTCGCAATACATCGAGTTTCCGATGGGGAATGTCGTGAATGGGTAGAATAAAAGTCGTCGATGTATAGTGGAGTCGCAAAGCGCATGTCAGTAACTTGTTGGCTCTCGGTTGTGAGTCCGAACGGCAGTGCGGCGCGGTTCCGCGGATGCCCGACGCGCGTTCGGGCGAGATCCGATTTTCGAACACTTCCGAATTCGCCGAAACGCGATATTTTTAATTTTGTCGCTTTTTTGAATTGAAACTGTTATTAAATAAAAAAATTACAGATACATTTCCAGCCAGATACTTTCGACAATTTTAAAAAGAATTTTCCATTCTTTTTTGTAACTTCAATAGTTTTAATTTTTAGATTTTTTCAAGATATAAAAAATATGGATACGACGTAACTAATGACTGATTTTCATCTGAAATAGTGAAAATGTACTTAAAAGTGAAATTGAAATGACTGAGTGAAGTGCAATGGCTGCCAGAAGATTTGTTATCGCTTGGGCCGTGTGGCTCGCGTTGCCATTGGCAACCGGCCATCTCAATGTTCTCATCAGCAAAGCTGAAGTAAAGAAGCTGTTAGGTAAGTCTTGATTGGAAAATCTATGGCTTTAAAGCTGCGTTGCTTGTTATAATCATAACATTTCAGACATTTCGTTCTACTCTGCAAGTCAAACGGAAAAGACCGTAACGTCTTTTTAAACTTTATTTTATATTCAAGTAGTTGTTGTTGTTATATATTACTTTGCCTTATTTTTTTTTTTCATTTTACTTACTTAAAAGTAAACGTAAATAGGACAAAACTAATGTATCCTCACGGTTTGTACGGTTGGTTGTCCAACTGCAATTTTTTATAAGTACTTAAAGAATCTAATGTAATGTATTAGTAGATAAAATATTAAATTTTAAACGACAAAGCCTAGTGAATAAGCGCACTGAAGTAACAGTAGGTGAGGCATAAAAAGCAGAACCATGTTATACCTAGTTATGTAAATAAGCTGCCTACAGAACTTCAAAGTATGTATCAAAGAAATGATAATAAATTTAAAAAATTAAAAAGTCACTACTTACCTAAAAATACGTAATTATAATTACGGCGAGTTGCTACGACTCGCCGGAACCCAGATAAACCCTGCGAGGTTTTCGTGGTTTGGTTTTTTACATGCAAAAGTGTGTAGTTGTAAATATTGAATAAATGATTTAAAAAAATCTAAACTATGTTCTTAAAGTGGTCTTTAATTACGTGTTTCCATAGAACAATAAAGTTATTACATACAAACAAAGTTCTCAAATAGCCACCACATCTTGACTTCCATCTAGAAGACAATCTGATGCTAGACAACCTGACGAGGTCGCTAAAAAGTGATTTTCCAAATCTTGGAAAAAAAAAGGTGTTGACTTTTTAGTATTGAATACTTCCCTTCTCCAGTTTTAAAAACATAAATATTTTTTATAAAATATTTCGTACTACGTTCGTTTTACTAAAGAAAATGCAAGCTGATTTGTCAGCCGAATTCTTTCTGCTCATGACGAGCAAACTTCTTCATATCTTTGCTAACGCTTCCACCTACGTGATAATCCAACAACTTCAAGGGCAAACTCAACCCTTGATAAATGGGTATTTTTCTGGGAACCCACAAATCTCCCGGAGGGCCTGAGGCCATAAGTGGACAAAGGGATAATCACGTGTCATTGACATTAATCTTGATATTAGATTCTTAATCACAGTTGTTAAGTTTAGCTGTATTGAGACGGTTTTAAATATACCTACTTAAAATTTCTTCCATGCCAGTCTGAGAAAAAAGAAAAAATAATTTTGGTACATTCTAGATGTTTTTTCTCCCGCTGCCTCTCTTTTTGCGCAGATCATACAAGTAATGATATGCAGTTTCCGGGAACGTCTGTATGTCTGTAACGTATGTATTTGAATTTTAACCACATCAAGTGATGCATTAATGTTAGTAAAATATATTTACAGTACACAACCCATCAATATTTTGATTCCTTTTTCTATCTTCTCGCCCACTACACTCTAAAATCAACAAGTAGTTAGTTAAAATATTTATTGCACCAAAACATAATGATACATAATAATAGATTATAGAAAACAGATGTCAAAAGGCGGCCTTATCGCAACTGCAATCTCTCCCAGGCAATCGTGGTACTTGGAGATGTTTAACGAAAACAGGTGAGGTGCGAAGTTATATGCAAGAAGAAAAAAATTAATTAATAAAGATACATACAATACATACCTATATCAATATGTAAACAAAAAAGATAATCCGAATAAGATAAGTGAGGAAATAAAGAAAGTCAGTCAAAAGTAGCTGTTTAAACTACCCACATGCAAGCAACCTTTATGAAATGCGTAAAGTTTCGCAACCTGTCACGTCGGGCGCCTAACAAATGTGGCAAAAAATGGCTACATCACAAATTCACCCCAAGCAAACTTGCTCGTCCCTAGCAAAGGTAGGCAGGAGGGGTAAATTTCTCGGGATCCAAACAAAAACAAATTGGCAGTATATTATTGTTTTTGTGAGGAGAAAAGCTGAAATCGTGAATTTTGAGTGAGAACGAGCAAAAACTGAATTTTTTATGGTCAGTTTTTTTAAAAAGGAATCAAAACAAACAATGTCTAAGCTTACCTTTTATTAAAGACTAGACAGATACAGATACATATCACGTCGTTATCTCTAACGGGGTGGACAGAACCTAGGGCGGTAACACCCATTGCAGGCCAATTTTAGCATGATAATGGGCGTAAAGAGCATCAAAATAATGAGGTTTACTACATGATTCCGAATGCCATGAGCTCGAAATTCTCCAAAGTTATTATGTCGAGCGTCCAAATTGCCAATATTCCATATGATGGGTTGCTGTTGAAAAACTGTGAATATTTACATATGACAAGTAAAAACTGACAGTTCTAAGCTGTCTTGGAAAAGTAGCAAAAAGGAATCATGCAAGGGCCTAAAGCCGAGACTGTCTATTGTATTGATTTCTTCCATGCTGGTTTGGGAGAAAAAAAAATTAGAATGTACCAGCTGCTTCTTCTCCCATGCAGATCGCCAATCGAGGGACTGGGTAAAATTGCGAATCATGTTAATAGTACTTGTACTAATATGTATTCTGTGTTAATAGGTGCGGCTAGCAACCCATCACTGTTTTGATTCCTTTTTTCACCTTCTCGCCCTCCATCACGCTAAAAGTGGGCTTTGGGTCTTGCAGCCTGCTTAGAGCCAAAAGACCCAAAATGCTCTGTCTGCCCCATTCGGGATAAAGACGTGATAGTATGTATGTAAGTATTAGTAGTGATAGGTTTTGATAAGCAATAGGTTTCCGATATCCTAGACTAGTGTAAAGATATAAGGCGTAGAGAGTCATCGCACTTCTAATACGTCACTAACTGTGGCTAAAATATCACTAATCCATAAATTTCCCAAGAGACAGCACATAGGTTTCTCAAAAAAGGGCGTGAAATGGATTCTGCAATGACAACGACATATTCCTGGTTTAGAAAGGGTCCTATCGACTATAGACGGTAGCTTTTTTTTTCAATTGAGTTTTCCGCTATTTCGATTCTTTTGGTTTTTACCTACTAAAATATAAGTCTTCTCCCGACCCTAAGGTTGGGAAGAGACTTATAACTTATATAGCTAAAATTCTATATAAATATCATAACAGGAAAATAAAAAATACGTATACAATACTTCTTAATAATTTACCTGATAAGTCAATTTTTTTAAAATCCACATTCGTATTATGTTCTAAAAAAATATGTAATATTTTAGGTGGCTGTAAGTCTTAAATTAACAAAGCTAGAGACTCATTATACTTTTAATCTTTTGGGCAACCTAAAGCCACTGAGCTTCCGAGTTTGCTATTGGACAGCAATCGATCAGCAAAGTTTGGGATCGGCTTAGCTGGCGCTGTGTCCACTGACTGCTGAGTAAAGGGGTCGATGTTTTCATTTATATATTGTGTGGGAACTAATATCATTTTATATTTTAGTTTGCATTTCAGTACCTACTCATTATACTTTTAATATTAATCTGTTGAGTAACGAAAAGCCACTGAGCTTTAGAGTTCGCTATTGCTCAGTAAAGTTCAAGATCGACTTAGGTGGCGCTGTGTCCATTGACTGATTGTTGTTTTCATTTATGTATGTTTTCATGTATACATTGTGTGGGAGCTAAAATCATTCTGTATTTACCCGACTGCGTCAGAAGGAGGTTTATGTTTGTATGAATCTATGTAAGTATGTAATTTCTTTGGCATGCTCTGCAGCCTAAACGGCTTGAGATCCACACATCTCCATGTGTCGTTAGATTCGTTTTAATTGTGAGAGTGACACTAGGTATATCAAAAATTAAAAAAAGAAACAAAATGGTGGATTTTTGACGTCATATGACTTCAAATTTTTTTTTTGTTAAAAACCTATCGAGTTTGTTATCAAAAGATTTTATATAAGGATTACATATATATGTTTTATACTTATATGTTTAAATGTAATTTGGAATGAGAAATGCTAATAAAACATCTCGCTCATGTTGTATCTGGCAGTTGGGTGTTTTGTTTCTTTAATAAATACTTGTTTAGTTTGCATTTACTCCGTATACTTTTAATTTTAATCTATTGGGCAATGAAAAGCTACTGAGCTTCTGAGTTTGTTATTGGACAGCAATCAGTAAAGTTAGGGCTTGGCTTAACTCGCTCTGTGACTATTGACTACAGCCAAATTGACGGCAATTATGTTTCCTTTATACACTGCCTTTGAGCTATGATCCGTATGTAATGTAATATTTTTTTTATTAATTAAATATTGACCATGATGGTACAAACAGTAGAATTAAATCTAGTAGGAATCTTGTATACTGGAATCTCGTCCCTTTAAGTAAACGTATAACTTATCATCATCATCATACGAGCGTATTCCTGGTTGCATCTTCAGTAGTAACGCTTCAGAGCCCGGGGTCCGCTACCTAACCTAGGTGATATGACGAGGTTACTGGTTTAACACAGAGCGACTGCTGTCTGTCCTCCGAAACCCAAAGAGAAGACCAGAACCAATCTTAGGACAGGTTTAAACAAACGCTAGATAGCGAAGTACTTGTATGACTGATACTTCATTAACAGGTTACTGTACCCAGTATACAAAAATAAAACCACAAAAAACTTAATCTGTTTTATTTAGTTACCCAGTCTATTTCTATTTATCTCCGTGGCGTAATGGTTAACACGCTAGACCGCTAATCCGGAGGTTTTGGGTTCGATTCCCAGCCAGGGCATGTTGAAAAATGGCCTTTTTTCATATTTTACTGGGTCTGGGTGTTTATTTATATATGTATTTATTATAAAAATATAGTGTCGTTGAGTTAGTATCCCATAACACAAGTTTAAAAAACTTACTTTGGGGCTAGCTTAATCAGTGTGATTTGTACTTATATATTTATTTATATTTATTTATTTATGACTTAATTTATAATAATAATATAATAATAATAATAATAAATAATAATAATATATTTGTTTGCTGTAAAAGTGGTTATAATAGTTGTTAATTACAATTTTTAGACCACACTTCTAACCTGTCTAGGCATGCAAATGTCAATTTAGTTATCATTAATTTAATTATTTATTGTATTCATATCTTTCTATTCTATAATTATATTAGTATTTGGTCTAATTTGTTATTACTAATGTTTAAAAAATTAAATAAAATTAAAGTAAAATAAGTATTTTATAGGACAAAATTGCAATAGTTTTCGTAAATATATAAAAAAATGAAACTGATCATCATTATCCGAGCGTATTTCTGGTTGTATCCTCAACGGTACCACTTCAGAGCTCAGGGTCCGCTATCTAACCTAGGTGATTTGACGAGGTTACTGGTTTTTACACAACTTCTTCTTCTTGTCGAGTCGAAATGGTTTCACTTTGGCTTCAATTTCAAATCATCTTTGACCAGTATGTGGCCACGGCGATCCCTCTGTCGTTAGCCTCATTAAGGTCCTCTATGGTACATGACGCAGCTCGGACATGACAGAAGGTGGTCCATTGACTGAATGGCACCGCAGTCGCAAAGATCGTTATCAGCGTGACGCCACCTAACTCGGTTTTCTCGACACCTCCCAACACTAGCCCGGAGTCTATTGAGAGACTTCCAGACTGACCAGGGGAGGTCTCTGCCCGGTGGGAGATTTTCTGCAGGTGTGAGGTTTGAGGTTTTTACACAACGAAACTAATATACTCGTACTATGTATAAAAATAATTTTATATACAAAGTGGAAGGGACATACCCGTAACAAATCGAACCACAAATCGCCCAGGTGGCTGCACAGTTTTGTTTGGAAGGGCAACATTTTTTTTTGGTTATTTGGCTGTTATTTTGATTTCATTATACTATAATGATCTGGTATAGACCGTGGCTCGATTTATGACGGGTATGTCCCTTCCACGTTGTATATATATTTTTTAATAAAATATAACTAAGCAGCAGGCTACAGATAACTGCGAGTAAATACTTAATTGATCAAGAGTAAGACCGTTTTATCACACCATTATATCACAGAAAAGCAAAGATATAACTAGTTTCTGTATTCCATGCATTACATAATCCCAATTTTTATTGGCGATATACAACGTGTTAATGAACTAAAGCAAAACCTCTCAGATGGTACCTACCTCAGCCCATGAAACTGTACAACTTTTGTTCTACAACTTTCACGAAACCCAAAAAAAAATTTAATTTTCATACAAACTTATCAGCTGATCGAGTCAATTTGTATGAAAATCCGAATTTTATTTTTGGCATTTTGGGAATGTTGTAGAACAAAAGTTGTTCAGTTTAATGGGCTGAGGTACCATTTAAGAGGTTAGTCCATTAACACGTTGTATAAGATAACAAAAAGAAGAAAAAAAATATTTCTAACACCAAAATCTGATAACAAAGCCAGAACAATACCATAACACAAACACCTCCAGTTATTTGCTGTTGTCTTACTATTCACGTCAGCCTGTCACAACCACTCCCATTTATTTATACATTATCTTTGACACTATCAGAATGTAATACAAAGAACCCAGTGACGTAGCCCCAGCTTCCGAAGATCAAAAAATGTAATTATCTACCCCCGATCTACCCTCAACCATTTATATTTGTTCTACAAATTCGACGTATTTCGTATACGCAATTGGGTATGTCACCATTGTTACACGATTTGACTAAGCAACGCAACAATATGGGGTGTTTGTCGGTATAGTAAGATCGAACTAAAAATAAATTTCATTTTGAACATATGATTCCACTACTTGTGATTGTTATTTATTATTTATTGTACACAATCAACACGACGTAAATGAATAATTGAATATATTCAACATTATAATTTAAACTTTAATCGCTGCATTATAATAATATAACGCTCTGTAGTGTTTTACCCATTTTCTCAACTGGACATAGATTCCAACCAACTTCAACAGCTGCACGAAAAACCGCGGGCTGCTGGCAGCCCGCGCAGCGCCCGAAAAGCTAGTTATTATTTAAACTTTAATCGCTGCATTATAATAATATAACGCTACTGATTTAAGGAGCGCTGTTTTTTCTGTCGATTGCATAAACAAGTTTGCACTTCTTAAGGTAAATATATAAGCAAATGGCCTTGAAGTGTGAAATAAATTGTTAACTCGTAAATATGGTGAAATATATATATATTTCCATATTGCTCTTCGTCATGCACTAGATAGCCCTTTAAATTATTTTATGAACCACCGTTGAAAGTATTTACATTAGTACGTCTAGCTTTAAAACTTGCCTCCGCCAAAAGTGGCCACGGCAAGTTTTAAAGCTAGACGGATCACCAATAATAGTTTCAACGGCAGTTCATAAAATAATTTAAAAGGATATCTATTGCATGACGAAGAGCAATATGGAAATTATCACCATATTTACGAGTTAACAATTTATTTCACACTTCAGGGCCATTTGCTTATATATTCACCTTAAATCGCTATAGAGGTATGACGGGTTTAGGAGGGCAGAATTTTTATGACTAGGAGGGTAACACTTTTAATAAAACAATGTGCTGTAACTTGTAATTTTAAGACTTTTTAATAATAAATACATAGGTAAATAATGAATACTTAAAAAAATATGAATGAAGTTAACAAAGTATTATAAGTATAATAATAAAATGCGTCATACCCGTCACGTCACAAAATCGCATTACGTCACACAATCAAACATTGGAAACGCACCGCAGTCGCACTACTAGTAGTTTATTACTTTAGGGAGCACGAGACATCAGCTATCCGAATTGGAATCTTATTAGAGATAAAAGAAACTTAGCGCCGTGCTATGAATACACAAGTGTCGGAATTGACTCATAAACCCATCTGTTATTTTCTAGAATTATTTAGCGAAATTAATTATTTGATAAAAAAACCCTATGCTTATTACAGAATAAAAAAAAGTACATATTTAATGTTTTTATTTTTAATATAACTAAAACTTACTGTTCTTTTATGGGGCAAAGCAACGCTGCCTAGATAATGGCATAAATATCTACTTATTTTATCATCCTCTTTGCTGTAAAAGTTGTGCGGTTCCCGGTAGAGTAGAGTTGGACCACTCCAAGACTTCCCGTGGATGTCGTAGAAGGCGACATAGAAAATACAGGCTAAACAAAGCTGAGACCTCTCCAATCTGTCTGGTCAGCGTGGAGAGTATAGGCCAAATCCTTTGGCTGCTCTGGCCAATTATGTCTCTGGTAGTATAGAGAGGGTCGTGCTCCTGCAGTGGAGACTAAAAAAAGACTTGATGATGATGATGCATTCACAGGTGGTCTGTGTGTAAACATAAAAGTTAATTTATTATAAAAGTTACACCAATTTTAGATCTTGTAAGTAAACCTAATTTTAATACGTTCCAACTTAATGTCAACGCCAACAACACTTCATATTATAACCCCATAGGCCATAGCTCACATGTCTCGCCAGTACGTTGATATTCTTGTCAATCACAGATATTTAGACACCTTCGGTTTGAATTTTGCAAATTGCTCAAAGGAATTATAGATGCACTAAGTCGGAAGACCCTTAAGTAGTTTCAACTTTATTAAAAATGTTGGTTACTCAAATTTAATCTTAAATCTTTAATCTTTAAAAAATTATGTCTTGTATTTGCTAGTCGGTATTTTCTGATCAGACTTAATTCTATTTTATTTTCTAAGACCGTCATTGCTCTCAACAATTTATAATATCGTATGTTAGTTATGAATGTATAATTTCTAAATATTTAAGTATTCAATGCACTTAAAGTTTATTAAATGTTTCGAAAATTAAGGTACTCATGTATAAATAAATAAACGGGCAAGTGCAAGTCGGATCGTACATTAAGGGTTCTGTACCGCCGTACAATGTTTTAAAACGCTGAAGAAGCACGTTTCTTGTATGACGACCCCCTTTAATTTTTAACTTCATCTTATTTTTAGTATTTGTTGTTATGCGGTGAAAATTTCAAGTATCTAGTTAATGCCATTATAAAGATCGCGTTAAAAGCGCAAAAAAAACATGTTTCTTGTATGACGACCCCCTTAAATTTTTAACTTCATCTTATTTTTTAGTATTTGTTGTTATGGTGGTCAAAGTAATACAAAATCGATGAAAATTTCGAATATCTAGTTAATACCATTATAAAGATCGCGTTAAAAACGCTGATAAAAACACGATTCTTGTAAGACGTCCCCCTTAAATTTTTTACTTCATCTTATTTTTAGTATTTGTTGTTATGGTGGTCATAGTCATACATAATCGGTGAAAATGTCGAGTATCTAGTTAATACCATTATAAAGATCGCGTTAAAAACGCTGAAAAAAACACGTTTCTTGTATGACGACCCCTTAAATTTTTAACTTTATCTTATTTTTGGTATTTGTTGTTATAGCGGCTATAGTAATACATAATCTGTAAAAATTTTAAGTATCTGGTTTATGCCATTATAAAGATCTAGTGAAAAACGCTAAAAAAACACGTATTTTGTATGAAGACCCCCTTTAATCTTTAACTTTTTTATTTTTAGTATTTGTTGTTATAGCGGCCACTATAATACATAATCCGTGAAAATTTCAAGTGTCTAGCTATTACGGTTCAATAGATAAAGCCCTGTGACAGACGGACAGATAGACAATCAAGTTGTAAACACATATTTTTTGGACTACAGTTTAGAACATATGTATGAATGTGATATAATATAATATAAGGTTTCATTAGGAATTCCAAATTCAAATTTATTTCGAAATGAAGCCAGAAAAATATTGTTTTAAAATTCGTATTTCATTTGTTTTAACATCATTTGTTTGAGTTTCAACATTGCTATAACAACAACTTTGGACAAATTGAAAATTCGCGGTATTTACGAATACGAGTTCCACCGTGGCACCAGTGCTGCAGAAACGACTCGAAGAATTAACGACGTGTATGGACCAGGCACCGCTAACGAACGAACGGTGCGTTTTTGGTTTCAACGTTTCCGTTCTGGAAATTTCGATTTACACAATGAGCCTCGTGGACGACCTGATACTCAAGTGAATAACGAAGAATTGAAGGCGATAGTGGAAGCAGATCCATCTCAAACCATTTCTGAATTAGCAGCAGCCTTCGGCGTAAGTGACAAAACGATACTTATCCACTTGCGCCAAATCGGAAAAATTAAAAAACTCGATAAGTGGGTACCGCACGAATTGACTGAAGCAAACCAACAAACACGCGTTGCTTGCTGCGTTTCTTTGCTTAATCGCCACAATAATGAGGGGATTTTGAACCGTATCGTGACTTGTGATAAGAAATGGATCCTGTACGACAATCGGAAGCGATCATCACAATGGCTTGACCCTGGAGAACTGGCAAAACCTTGCCCTAAGCGAAAACTGACCAAAAAGAAGATTCTGGTTAGTGTTTGGTGGACCAGTGCTGGTGTTATCCTATACAGCTTCTTGAGATCAGGCCAGACGATTACTGCAGACTTGTATTGCCAACAATTGCAAACAATGATGGAAAAGCTCGCCATTAAACAACCGAGACTGATGAATTGCTCTAGCCCACTGCTCCTTCAGGATAACGCTAGACCACACACTGCACATCAAACGATCGCCAAGTTAGAGGAGCTGCGACTGGAACCTCTGCGTCAACCACCATACTCTCCAGATCTTGCCCCAACCGATTACCACTTTTTTCAAAATTTGGATAACTTTTTACAAGGAAAAAATTTCAAATCTGATGAGGCAGTCAAAACCGCCTTCAAACAGTTCATAGACTCTCACTCCCAGGATTTTTTTTCAAAAGGTATCAATGATCTGCCTATAAAATGGCGGAAGTGTATCGATAACAACGGCGCATACTTCGATTGATTAAATAATAATTTCATTAAAAAAAAACTTGTTTCACTTTTTTGATACTGAACGGCAATTTCATATGTAAGGACCTAATATTTTCTTCATGTGTATGCTTGTAAGTACTCTGTTTGTGTTTCTATTAAATAAAAATAAAAAATATCTATTGACTAATAATAGTTATGTCAAGGCTGTCGGGAAATTGTGATGGGCTATCAAAACATGCCTTTCTACTCGTACTAGGTAATTTTGTATCTGGATATTTAATAAATTCCCATGTATGTTTGGCAGGCGGTGCTTTGAATTATTTTATACCTAATTACTGTAATGTTAGAATATTTTAACTCAACATTTGTAACTGTAAATTGAATCTACTAGACGTTTTTAGTAAAAAATAACTATAAGTGACTGACGTATACTGAGTTTGTGGTTTCTTAAGATATGACAATGTACTTTTTTATAAATCGATATAAGTTTGTTTCAAAAATGCAATAAAACTTTTCCACTGTTGTTTGTTTGTTTTAACACTTTATTGCACATTTGATCAAAAACAAGTTGCTTAAATGTTGTGTTGTGTTATAATGTACCGACTCTAGACCAGTTTCTTAAATAAATTAATTCTTACCATCATACAATTTAAAGGAACGAAAGTTCAACAAACTCAATCCTTCATTCGATTACGACAAATATAAATCACTCTAATGACAAATGACAGTCGTATGTGTCAAAAATAATAGACTAACGCGACATCTGTCGGGCGGGAATTAATGACAGTTCAAACATCAATTTGGATGGGGTCTTATCGGGCCGTGCAAGCGGTGCAGGGTTGACTACTTTTAAAAATAAAATAAAATACGGAACTAACACAACATCGAAATGCGGTATTGCAACATTGTATTGTACAAGATACCGGTTAGTTAATTTTCTTGAGTACGTGTAGAAGCACAAATTGTTAATTCTTTTGCACACTTGTTGAAGTATTTTCAGTATGTATTTATTAATACTACTTTGCTGCATTCAATGGCTGCATTAAATGCAAGTTCATAACTATTGATTGGAATATTTCCGAGTAACTACTTTCATCTATTTTTCGCCTTTTAGTGATCACGATTTTTCAATTTATACCAAACTATAATTTTTATGGTATTCGAACAAGGCATTGCTTAAACGACTATTGAAAACAGTAAATTTTACTAGACATAAATTGTTCTTTTTTTAATATTTTTTTTTATTAAAAAGATCCCAACGCTACCTGACGTTAGTTGCAAGTAAAAAGTTAACACATACATAATATTATGAATGTATGTGTTAACTTATTAGGCAGTGTCGTAAGCTGTATGGTTCCCGGCAGAGAAGAATATGACCTGTCCAAGACTTCCTGTGGATGTCGTAGAAGACGACTTAGGAAACACAAGCTAAACAAAGCTTATAAACATTAATGAGACCTCTCCAACCCGTCTGGCCAGCGTGGAGGGAGAGTGTAGGCCAAATCCTCTGACTGATATATGGCTCTGGTACTACAGAGGGTCGTGCTCCTGCAGTGGAGACTAAAAAGACCTAATCATGATGATATTATTTACGAGTAACTCACGTAAAAAGTCAGCTACTGGCCAACATGTTTCGATCTCATCCTGAGGCCTTCCTCATACGAAGCATACACGAAGACATCCCGAGCCGCACAGACCTCAAGTGAGTTACCCGTTTGTTATTACACATATTAATAAAGTCTGTGTCTCACGTCAGTTTTAACAAAAAACATACATGATGTATTATTCTACACCCTCATTATTTGTATAACCTACGTCCAACCAACTAGATGCACACGTAATTGTGCTTTTTGTGTGGGTCAGATTGTATTTAGATCTTAATTAATGTTTACCAGGGGTGGGCTGGCATGGAATAACATACTGTTACTTTCGGTACAATAGACAAATGTGATGATGCCGAGATGTATAGCATGCGGACTAAGGCAGTGATCCCACTGCACCGCGCACCAAGGTGCAAGTCGCACTTAGTGAGCAGCCTATGCATAAAATTCCTGGCCACTACCTCTTTTTGCTATTAGCAAATCGCTTGTTCTAATGATTCTTAGGTTAAGGCTATCTACTACAGATGCAGCAGCTGATATTTTTTTGCCTTATTTCCAGCTTAGAATGAATCCTTTTAAGGGTAATGGAGTGAATAGTAAGTAGGACTTCTTGTTTGGTATATTGACCATTTTACCTTTGATGCAAAAAAAATATCGTATTTAGCCGTTTCAGTTATCGTCGAGCACGGATCCAGGCCTTTGTTCGCTCTCGACGCATATTGCACTGTGTTTTATTTTTTTTGTATTATATTTTAAAAAAATGTGTAGCGAAATTATCTAGTAATTTAGATTCGAGCTCCGGCTCTCTCACTCACCGAACGAAGCATAGAAACGGTGAAGCTACTACTCAGACGTCGATTTTTTGTGAGATGTAGTTTATCATATCATATTTGACTATTAGTATGGAAAACTTTTACATCCTTATATATTCTTTAAAATTCATATTTTGAGTGTCGAAAACTAGTTATATGCCTCGATATATGTAATTACTTTGAAATTATAAAATACTGCCGAAATATGACCTGTCAAATAAAAACTAGATTACGTATAGAAAAGTCTAGGGTAAAATCTTGTGTGAGAAAATATTCGAATACAAATTTTCTAATACAAATCATGAATATGTATACAATTACGAGTACAATAACTAACTCAATACGCATGATGACTGAGAAAATATTTTTGGCCCATCGGTTAGATTATTAAAAAATATTGTGCACGTATTTTTCCTTTTCTCTGAGAAACAATAAATGACGAAGATACAGCGCATTTAAATTTCGCGTGACGTCACGCTTTCGTACGATTTTTACACATCGGTGACGTCACAAGCCCCCACTCTGGAACTTTGATACTCTTTGTGAATTTTTACTTTTTTGATAAACTGAAAAATATTAGTCCATTATTTTTGGATAATCTAACTAACGGACTAATTAGAATAATACTATTCTGAGCCAGTCATAATTCAAATTCAAAATATCTTTATTATCATAGGATATTTATAATATCTCTTAATAATAGTCACTTTGTTTTGTTTTGCACATAATGTTGACGTCAAATCGTTACTTAAAGCTAAGTTTACGCCGCTTCCTAGGCGCAAGTGCAGAAGAAGCGGCAACAAACTGCACCGCACGTTTTCTCCAAAGACGTCAACTAACAAACTAAAAACTTAAAATTAGTTATATAGATGGACAGAGATTACATTGTTTATTATGTCATAATTAAATTGAATTATAAGAATTACGAAATTTAAAATAATGTCAATTTGTAAATTTAGTATGAACCAATGTACCTAAATTATGACATGTCTAAGTATACAAACCTTTAAGAGGGACCCGCGCCAAGCTCAAGCCAGACCTTTTTGTCTTTAAGATAGTCATCGGTCCTATAATAAGCCTTCTCACAAAGTACTTTCTTTACATAAGCTTTGAATTTTCTGTCTGGCATATCAAGGACCGATTCTGACAATTTATTATAAAAAAGTATACACTTCCCCATAAAAGACTTACTGACTGTATTCAGCCTGTAATACGGGCTAACTAAGTCATTCTTATTACGTAAATTTCTATCTGTAAAATCACTTACTTTATTGAACAAGGAAATATTTTTCCTTACATACATTATATTTTCAAATATGAATTGTGATGCAAAAGTAAGTATACCTATTTCCTTGAATAATTCCCTCAGTGAGTCTCTCGATCCTAAACCGTAAATAGCACGAATTGCTCTTTTTTGTAAAAGAAAAATAGTCTGAATGTCGGCTGCACTCCCCCATAGAAGTATCCCGTAAGACATTAGACTGTGAAAGTAACTAAAGTACACTTGTCTAGCAGTTGCTACATCTGTCAATTGTCTTATTCTCCTAACAGCGTAAGCCGCAGAGCACCTCTTTCTCAACCATGTAAGGCAAGTCATTGACATAAACTAAGAAAAGGAACGGTCCTAGAATTGAACCTTGGGGAACGCCCATTTTCACATTAGACCCGTGTGATTTTACGCCGTTTATATCAACAGTTTGAAGCCTATCTGTTAAGTAAGATTCTATTAATTTAATTGACTTATCATCAAAACCGTATTGACGAAATTTGAGCAAAAGTGTTGGATGATCAACGCAATCAAATGCTTTAGAAAGATCGCAAAATGATCCAATTGCATCATTTCTGTTTTCCCACGCGTCGTAGATATTAGTAATAAGTGCTACTCCTGCATCGGTGGTCGATTTTCCAGCAGTAAAGCCGTATTGTTGGCTATGGAAAAGATTCTTGGTCTTAAAGTGAAGTAGCATTTGATTGAGCATTATCTTTTCAAACACCTTACTCAAAACTGGCAGAATAGAGATAGGTCTGTAGTTGCCAGGGTCTGTTTTTTCTCCTTTTTTGAATAAGGGGATTAGTTTACTACATTTCATTAAGTTAGGAAATATGCCTTCATCAATACATTCGTTAAATATGAAAGCTAAATCGGCAGAAATTATGTGTATAATATGACTTACTACGGCTACTGACATGCCCCAGTGATCTTCTGATTTTTTTAAATTTAACTGTTTAAAAGCATCTATTATATCGCTAGGGCTAACATGCTGAAAATTAAATTTAGAATCACAAGGGCTAACATTACTCTTAAGCAAAGCCTCAGCACGCTGGGCGCTAGAACTCACATTAGAAGTGAGTTCCAAAGGAATGTTAGTAAAATAATCATCAAATATATTTACTATTTCTTCAGTTTTTGAAGTATTTTTACCACTACATTTGATTCGGCAAATATTTTCTTTGGTTTTATTTTTACCTGTTTCCTTATTTATGACACTCCATGTTTCTTTAATTTTATTAGGAGCATTATTTATTTTTTTGCTAATACTATTCGACTTGGCTCGTGTACAAACTTTTTTAAATATTTTAGAATAATTTCTAACATATTCTATAAAAGAAGGATTAAAGTTATATTGTTTTTGGGCATATAGATCATATAACCTGTTTCTACTTATGTAGATGCCGGTAGTAGCCCATTCTCTAAACTGTGATTTACTATGAACTACTACATGATCATATCATCATACATCATCATCCCTATTCTGTGATACAAATATAAGAATAGCAGATATTTTTACCAATTTAGCGAGAAATGAACGACTTGTTGAGAATACAGAGTAATGACGCGTGAACAAGACATATTACAGCTTCCTGTGTCCCTTCCTCGGTGACATAATTCCGTCTTTGTTAAGATTTATCGGAAACTACTTATGTATTAAGATGAATGTTGGTTGTAGGTTTTTAATTAGAATAGCTTCAGAGTATCTTATATTTCAGACCTATTCTGTTTTTTCATGCTGGTCTGAGCGAAAAGTACTTATAATATACCAGGTACTTCTTTTACTGCACAGATCGTAAAAGTTGATTGAAGGAATGGGTGAAAATGCGAATCATGTTAATATGCTTTTAAGATAACACTATTTTGATTCCTTTTTCCACCTTCTCCCTTACCATCATTCTAAAAACATTACTAGACTTGCAAAGATATTGCTAGAAAGAGACTGTCAAATACAGTACAACGTGAGTGTGAAAGAAACGCTGATATGTTTTTTTGTCTCTATAACCTGGCCTACTGTCAGAATCTGGGCCAAACAAACCAAAAAACGATCGAAGGAAGTTATTAATTTTAGGGATTATATAATTTAAAAGGTGATATAGGGTTTTATTTGAGCTTATTATAAGTAAGTAACCATAGTGTGTTCTGTGACGTGTACAAAATATGGGTGGAGGCAACAATCAAAGATTGAAAGAGATGCACTAAGGTGGCCACGCACTATGCAGGTCTAGTAGTGGTAGGTCTGTGATTCTAAAAGTAGCCCTGTGTGTGTGTTTTTTTTAATTTAACTTAAAAATACTTTGCCGTCGTCATAAAAATTTTAACTGTACATTACATCAGTCTGTTTTAACTGGATACAGCCATCACAACCGTCACTATATTTCTATGAAACATGTCAATTTAGTCGACTAATGCCTGTCAATTTAGCTCCTGTTGCGTTTTATTGATTTATTTAAACTTTATTTACCAAAACAAAATAGAACAAAAGGCGGACTTAATGCTAATAGCATTCTCTACCAGTCAATCTTCGAGTTATATAGAAAAAAATCTCTTGTGTTAGGCGTACATTTTAATTAAACAGGACTTTGCTGGAGTTAGTTACATTTTTAAAAACATTTTTAAATTAAGTAAATGTCATCTGTTTTTTAACCCCCGACAAAAAGAGGGGTGTTTTTTTTCAAAAGTTTTACGTGTCTTTGTGTGAGTGTGGTATGTGTGTGTGTGTGCTCGTATCGTAGCTCGTATCTTGTAGTATCGTGGTTCTTGCTTCGTTTGATGAAAATCGGTTTAGCCGTTCAAAAGTTATTGGGGGTGAACGCCTGTAAGTTTTTTAATTTCTCTAGAAAATAAACTTGTTACGTCATAATTTTGAAAACCATTCATCAGTCAACAGTAGCCGTTCTAACCGATGCTATATTGAGACATTAAGTACTAATAGCTTTTTATTGAGAGGACTCCTGTTGCATTTTAATTTACGTTCATATTTTTACAATATTTTTTAAAAGAGTTGCATAGAGACGAATGTGCCAGTCAACCATACATCAGTCACCAGTCAGTTTCATCTAAATTAATACTAGCGGTCATAACCAACAAACCCAACACTATGTTGGCATGACTTAACTAATGTCTGTCCATTTAGACGGGTCCTGTTGCATTTTAATTAGAACGAATGCTTCTTAAATTTTTCACGGCGTTCTATGCCGGTAAAGGTGCATTCACATGGGTTGAATAGGATATGGATTACATTTAGGTGGCGACAATGATTTTTGATTTATTTATGCCTGTTAACTTACAAATGGATAAAGGAAAACATTATCAAGAAGTATTTTTTTTTAAATAATAAAAAACCGGTCAAGTCCTAGTCAGACTCGTACATGACGGGTTCCGTACCTCCATACAATGTTTCAAAACGCTGAAGAAATCATGTTTCTTGTATGACGACCCGCTTTAATTTTTAACTTTATCTTATTTTCAGTATTTGTTGTTATAGCGGCCACAACATCGGCATACATCGGTGAAAATTCTAAGTGTCGGGACTGTAACACACGGATGGACAGACGGTCGTAATAAGGTCCCGTTTTTAGGGTCCGTACCCAAAAGGTGACACCCTCGGGTACAGAACCCTAAAAACTAACGATAGGTAACTAAAAAAAAATACAACTAGGTAGTAAGTTAAATAAGAATTTTTGTGTTTGTTTCATGAAATGATTTCAAAAGCTGAATACAAATAAATAAGTTGTACCTATTACTATAGCTTGGAACACAAGTCAACAAATACAGTTTCTAAGAATTCAAAGTCACGGGTAAAAGCTGAAAGTATGTTTAGGGCAATCAACCATTCTTTTAGACATATTAAGCTAGTGTAAAAGTACCTTTATTTCTAATACATCACACGATGAAGTGCTAGTAGTCAATACAAATTGCCTTGACTGCAAGATAATAAATTAATCTGCCAGATTCCGAATGCGGTCGTAAATTCATGTTGAAATTTAATAAGGAACTTAGAGTTTGATAAATAGGTGGCATGTTGGGGAATTTGTTAAGTCTCCGGATTACCTTTTAATTGTGTAAGATACAGTGTTAATTATATTTTGTTAAAGGTAAAGGTAAGCGCCCCACCTCTTTTTTGTTAACTTTGGAGTAAAAACTCAACTAAATTGTTCCTATATTTCTTTTTACTTTTTTTTTAAACTTGTAATGCCTAAATCATTAATTGTTTAGTAGGTATATATTGCAGATTAATAAATTTGTTATAAAACCAACCAAGGTGGAGCAAGGCTCTGACTGAATGGTGGCCCAGAACGGGTGAGAGAAGCGTCGGGCGTCCGCCTATGCGATGGGTTGACGATATAACCAAAGTCGCGGGTCGCACCTGAATGAGAGCAGCACAGGACCGAGATGGGTGGCGTCGACGAAGAGAGGCCTATGCTCAGCAGTGGGCGGAAGAAGGGCTGGGATGATGATGATGATGATGAAAACCAACATACATATTTTGATTAAATAAATAATATATTTTAATAAATAAGTAACATATTTTGATTAAATAAATAATATATTTTAATGTGTTTCTTGTTTTAAAGTTTATAAATAGAAAAAAAATACTTATTATAATAAATAAAATATGCAGATGTATTTTTAACCAACTTCAAAAATTCGATTCATTCCTATGTATTATTTTTTGTATGTATGTTACGCGATATCTTAGCCAATTGTGAACCGATTTTTTTTATTTGAAAGAATTTTATACCAAATTGGTCCCGTATTAATTTGGTTGAAGATATGAAGAAGACCTTTGGAGATATAGAAAAAAACTCCTTAAAGAATACAAAGTCGTTTTTTTTTTTTAAGATAAGATATTAGTAGAAAACGCGAAGGGTAGCAGCTATAAAGCTACACAAAAACAAAGATTATTATCGAGTCAGCAATAATCATTCCATTTCAAAATTATCATCTCATCCGACAATTCGGCACAATTGCAATCGCCGATAACATCTCCTACAGGCCATCAGATAGCTAGTGGCGGTAGTAGCGGGCGACTAACCAGGGCCGAGTAACCAGGAGCTTCGGATACCGGGGACCGCGTTAGTTCTAACAACCAAGCATATGTTCACTGTATTTCAGTTTATAGATTAAAATTCATACACATTTAAAAGCCTTGCCGTTATTCCATAAAATAACACAATATTCTTCCGATAGTATCATCCTATTTATATGTCAAGCAAGCCAAATCAGACTTTATCATCAGTTCGTAATGCTTAATATTGCTTAACACTGAAACGCAGACACGTAGCTTCGTACGCCTGTCGTATTGCTTTTGGAATAAGAGTCCTAGTAACTATATAATGATAAGTGCAGTGTAAGAAAATCCGATCAAGATTGTTGTAAAACACATGGTTTCGTTGCTCCCGAATGACATGTGACCAATCTGTCGTTTTGTACTCGTATCACATTGTAGGAGGAAGTTACCAGTGTATAAGAATGAGCTGAAATGTTCATTATGATGATATCAACTTAATTATAATGATTAAGTTGTGTTACAACTAACAACTAAGTAATAAATATTTCTTGTACAATCTTGTTATTTTATTTATTTTTATTTAAACTTTATTGTACAAAATACAATTTGTATAGCACAATACGCGGACTTAATTCTTTTAATTATAAGGACTTTAATTATTAGATCTTTAGGATTAATTAAGCACTACTGTTAAAAAAATTGGTTGCCTGTAAAGTCGGTATACGGGCGAAAGTTTTACGTGACAACGACTTCACTCCACTTCACTCCAAACTTGACTTCCACTCGGGCATGGTTAGCCCGCCTAAGAGCGAGAGAGACAGACATAAAAAGTGAAAGGCACGCGTGCCTCTCACTCGCTCTCATTGTGAGCGCATAACGTGAGCGGAGCGTAACGCAGTTTCTTGAAGTGTCACCCGGCTAACCAATTTATAAGACGTTGTCACGTCAAAAAATACCTTTTCCTTATAAATCACTTTTATAACGAGGGGGTCGGCGAGGGGGCGGTCGCGGCAACCTTACCCAAGGGCGCTAGTAGTGCTACCACCGGCACTACAGATAACTTTTCCCCAGGGAACCCACAACTTAAAAGGGATGGGATGAATGTAACGCGTAAATTTCAGTTGTTATCATTTTTGGCGAGAATTTGCGTTTTTCGGTCCTCCGGGGCGCTTTGATAGGCCGCTTGGGTTTGATTTCAACACGATTTATTGAGGTGTTGCTGAAAACATTGTGCACGTTGGGTTTTGCAACAAACAAAATAATATGTCGCCATTTTATCTGTGTTTTTTGAATTTTCATGTCTGTACAAAATTATTGTTTGGAAAAGAGTTTAAATTTAGTATTTGTTTTAAAAAGTTTATCGTTTCTTTACACATCGAAATGAATTTATAAATATGACAATGGAATTTTTTTTTGTATGTATGTACGTTTATAAACTGATGTAACGAAATATTCTATATGTTACCTTACTTTAAAGTAAAATACAAAATATTTAAATTGATAAAGTTTAAAAAAGTTGTTTCAACCAAAGTGAAAATATGTGATGAGAAAATCCGCCACTAACATACACGCAATTGGATAAATGTCCGAGCATTTGTAATGCTATTAAAAATAATAAATTGTTTAAAGATTTTGTCTCAATTGTATGTAAAATGTATGTATTTATATCAATTGAATAAAATGTAATAATTTCCTATCACTTTTTCTGCTTGAGCGAGGTTGCCTGGAAGAAATTGCTTAGCGATAAGGCCGCCTTTTCCGCATTTCCTAATTTTTAAGATAATTATGTCCTGTATTTTTATTTTGTGCAATAAAGGGTATTGTATTGTAAGATTACTTTATAATGCAGTTATTATTTCATTTAAACTGTTTAACACTGTTTACTCTTTTTATTGGCTGCAGAGAGTTGATGAAAAAAAAGGCCTCTACAAAATAGTTATACCATTTATAAGTATATAGTGTGTAACAGTTGAGGAAAATAAATGTATTATCTATCAATCTATACCCTCATGTTAACGTACTCAACAAGACAACAATAATTTACCTACTCGCTACTACGCTATATGTTAGTACTATAAACAACCTATACTTATCAGTAGTCCAGCTACTTTCGCAGCAGAATAGTATCATGAAACAATTATCTACACCGGACAACAGTAATAACATAATGACATAAACGCAGAATGTCTGTTGACACATTAAACTTACTACAGAATTAACCCACCCACCGCTTACGTCCATTTAAGTCCGACTATAAGTCGGCGAAGCGATTTCAAGACGACATTTATTTTCAGGCTTCTGCGAAAGTGGAATATATGAATAACGTCTTATAAGACATTTCTGATAAACTAAAAACGACCTTCCCACTTATTTTTTAAAGTTGTCTGTTTCAGTAACTAGTGTATACTTTTGTTTTTCAATAATGCATTTGGGTCAGTTATATGAATCAAAGGGAAAAATTAAACAGGTTTTGATATATCATAAACTGACTTTATTCTTATACACATTAATATTTGGAGTAGGCAAGTTCCGCAGAAAAGTTGATTAAATACCAAAGCTCTTTTCTATTTTCAATAGTTTAAAAAAAAAATATTTTCTCTCCTACTCTTTCTAGTACCTCATAATTGCTTAGGTTATCTAGCTTATTTAATACATTAGACAAAATCTCTTCTAGGCTAGACAGTGTCTTACAGTCTGCAAGCAGTCTCAATAGTAATTGCTAGGCTTGACAAACAGTTGCGCGCGTCGCGTCGAGCAGCCATCTGCTTCCCACAACCCTTTGTCATGTTTATTTATAGCTTTTCCTTTACTATTCTCAGACATAGGTTCAGATAGTGTACATTTTAAATTGAATACATGGTATTTTAGTCTATGTGAGAAAAAATCTAAAAATATTATCTTGAGATAGCTTGGGATAAAACAGTCGGAAAATGTTAGTTGTAGTTCATAAAATAATGAAATAAATTTTAAAAATCAATTAAAATTTCATATTATTATATTTTTAAACACGTAGCCGCTATTACGTCATACGCCCGTGTAAACTAAAAAGTGTCAACTGTCAAAATACATACATGAGCGCATTTGTTTACATCTGAGGTTTACATGCATATCTGACGGCATGACAGAGCAATATGGCGTTCACTGCTCCTACGTTTTCGGCAAATCAAATTTTAAATCCATTTTGATAGTATTTAACATCTTTACGTGCCTTCCGAAGCACGGAATATCTTTCTTTTCGGATAATCAGGTGATTCAAGCCTGCAATATCCTAACCAGACTGGAAACTTTTTCACAAAGTATGCTTACCAGTGGGATTTGAACACACAACCTCCGGATCACAAGGCAAACGCCTTGACCACTGGACCACGGAGGCAGTCTATTACTGTATTATCCATATCCAGCACTATGTGCCGACGGCCCATAGGTACATCTTGTCATCAAGTTTAACCTGTAAAAGTTTAAATATAAACACTTACCCCAAAGTGTTGACATCATAATGTACCAAATTAGTAATTCTCGATCAATTAAGCACCACCCAACTTTCTGAACCGGACACTTAGGGTTGTGGGTAAACGAACCGTAACCTGTTTACGTTACGTGAGCCCGTGAGAGCAAACCCTTTTAGTAGGGTTGTTACGAAAAAAAATACAGGACAAGAAGTCTCTTCTTCTCATGGTTTTCCTGCGCAATAATAAGTAGTCATCCATATTTATGTATCCGTATACAAATATATTTGTAATTTATGTATTATATTTACATAAATTGTACATTTATTTCATCTAATTGTATCGGTATATTTTTATATTTATTTTGAAATTAATATCTTCATTTTTGATTTATTCTTGTAGATTTATCATTATATTATACTTTTCAATTTTGTTTACACATTCTGGAGCATCGTCCAAATTATTTTTCTACTTGGTCCAATGGGTGACTGGCAGAGAACGCCATATGGCGTTCTGCCATTTGTACACTTTTATATGCAACACACATGAAGTCTTTATCTCTTTCGGGATAGATGAAGCCTAGAGCCGTAAGAAGGTTACGTTTAGTGTGACGGTGATGATGTAGTGGAAAATAAAATCAATCTATACGTAAAAAGAAGTAGCTGATATTATTTATTTTATGTTTTTTTTCTCCCTGACTAGCAGTCAAGTAGAATACTTTTAACAATACTTGTTTCAGCCAACTTTGCTGAAGCAACCCTTGGAGATCACGTTATTTGGCTATAAATCTCAACGATGACTAACTTATTTTTCTTCTTCTATTTTAAAATATAGGTACTAAAAATTTATATTTTTATACGAAAATTTTTGAAGAACTTATATCAGCCAACCCTAGCTGAAGTTGTCTGAGAGTAGCCGTGCGTGATAGACTTATAGCTTGTTTACAGATAGGAGATCACGTTGTTTGGCTATAAATCTCAACAGTGACTTAAACTTATTTTTCTTCTATTTTAAAATATAGGTTCTTCACTATTGATATTTTTATTTAATTTTTTTTTAAGAACTTATATCAGCCAACCCTAGCTGTAGTTGTCTGGGAGTAGCCGTGCATGCTAGACTTATAGCTTGTTTACAGATAGGAGATGACGTTGTTTGGCTATAAATCTCAACCGTGACTTCAACTTATTTTTCTGGTTTTTAGACAATATGTTTACCGGATCTTGTTAAAATTATTAATACCGGTCGTACGACCGTACTTTTGAAACATGTATTTGTATTGTACTTGCATCATCGTCTCTCAAGGACGCACAGCTGGGTATATCATTGACACACTCAGGTTTCAAAGTTTAATGAGCCATTCAGAGTAACAATAATGAGCACCTACAGATTACGGCTTTTGGAGCCACATTACGCCATCTATATGACCTGTAGCTGTAGGCGTTGTTCTAATAACGCGAATACGCCATCAACGCAAGTTCGCGCGAATTTTACTAACACGACGAAACGAAGGTATTAATCCCACTTATGTTGCATATTTTTGATAACATAGGGGGCATAAGGGATCTGGACTAACATAAAAGTTACATAGGTACTGGATGTATAATTGTACATTGTACAATAGGCGGCTTTATCGCCAAGCCAATCTCTTACAGGCTGCCTTGGGGAAAATATAAAATCACATTCATAATGGATATGATCATTAACAAATGACATTATTTTTTCAAGTTTTATTTTCTTAACAGTATTAGGTAATTTATTTTGACCCAGTTCACTACCCAACCGAAAAATAAACTTATAAACTATTGATTTAATTAGCAAATATACATTGAAATCATCGTTGCACAATATAATAGGTAAGAACCCTATTACAAAGCCGCTCACGTTTCAAAACTTAATGAGCCATTTTCTGAAACCACTACAACGCCTTGTCCTGATTACGATTTTGGAGACACAATGACTGCTTGGGGTGTGGAGGCGTGTCAATTATGAAATCTCCACGCGCCTGATCAACGTTTCTGGGGACCTAAAAGCTGGTGTAATTTTTATTTTATATACCTATTAGTGTCTATCTTACAATTAACACCAATCTAACGGCACCTAATCTAAAATAATCATCATCATCAAGTCATTTGACGACCTCCGTGGCGTAATGGTTAACACGCTAGGCCGCTAGTCCGGAGGTTCTGGGTTCGATCCCCAGCCAGGTCAAGTTGGAAAATGGCCTTTTTCAAATTGTCCTGGGTCTTGGGTGTTTATCTATATATGTATTTGTCATAAAATATAGTATCGTTGAGTTAGTATCCCATAACACAAGTTTAAAACTTACTTTGGGGCTAGCTTAATCAGTGTAATTAGTCCGTATATATTTATTTATTATTTATTTTTAGTCTCCACTATAGAAGCACGACCCTCTCTGTACTACCAGAGCCATATTATAATATTAGCCGGAGCAATAAGAGGTACACTCTCCACGCTGGCCAGACGGGTTGGAGAGATCTCATTGATGTTTATAAGCTTTGTTTAGCTTGTGTTTCCTAAGTCGCCTTCTACGACATCCACGGGAAAACTTGGAGTAGTCCTATTCTACTCTGCCGGGAACCACACGGCTAAACTAATAATAAAAACTAATCTTAAATCCATCAAGTCCTTTAGGCTGCAGAGCGTGCCAAAGAAATATACATAAATACGTATATATTTATGTATGTATATACACTCCAAAAATGTAACTCTCCTTCTGGCACATTCGTGTAAAGTGCATAACAAAAAAGAAGTTTTATTAGCATTATTAAATAGAAATGTAAAAATCTCAAAGACTATATTTGAAAAGCAGTAAAAAATCATCACACACTTAGTTCACACTTTCTTTTTATTGGCAAATAGCATTGAATAGACTCTCAATGCACGGAGAGCACCAAAGGAAGCGTTGCATTGAAATTCAATTCGTAGCACTTCCGTTATTTTCTCTTTGCTTTAGAAGTTTCGAGAAAAATGATACGTAGAGTACCCAGCTAAGTAGACCAGCTATCTCAAACATTGGCCCTTGTTAAATTTTTAAATATATGATGGCGTGAATTTTGTCGTACGTAAGTATGTAATTTTTAATAAAATCTGTTAACTTATTGATGAAAAATTATTTCTTTATACTTTGCCGTGCTCCTTGAATTATTGTTACTGTATTGAAACTGAACTGTGTATTGAACTGAAAATTTGAACCAAGTTTTCGTTTGGTTTTCGCTTATAATCTGTCGAAAGTATACATACTAAGCATTGATAGCACTAGGCGTATATGAGCTAGCAAGAAACTAAGTGAAGTTTATGGAGACACTCGTAGTTACAATTGAACGGGACACAACAGTGATATGTGGTGTCTCCTCTAGTTTTACATAATAGCTCTATGGCCATTCCTCTGTTTTTGTTATTTATATGAAGGCGGCTCTTTGATTGTTTATTTTTTTTTTATTTATCTCATTCTTTTCCCCTTCCCCTTTTTGCAGTATATTTAGGATGCGATTTCATTAGTTACGTTTTACAGGTTAATGGAAAAGGGTACCAAAATAGTGATGGGTGCTAGCCTAACCTTTAATTTTACTATCATATTATCACCTATTACTTTAAAACTTTAAACGAGCAGTTCTTGTATACCTGTACATTATATTATATACCTAATTCAGATGTCGGAAACAGCTCCAACGATTTAGATGTAAATTTGGTTTTGGGGGTGATAAATTTATCTAGGTAAGTCTCATTTTTATAGAACCTCTTCTTTGTCGTGTTTTTCAGCGAGCAAAGCTCGGACGCCCAGGTACTAATAATAATAATTGATTCGACCAAAGGAGCAAAGAGATAAAGACATAGAAGTGTAGAAAAAATGTACCGAGTGAAGCTTAATCACCCAGGTACTAAATAATAATTGATTGAGATGAAAGAGATAAAGACATGAAATTGTAGAAACAATGTGTAATCTTTCTGTAAAATTGTACATGCAAAATAAACGTAATCTACGTTTTCCATCCGGGCCTGATAAAGCTAAAAAACAACCGAACTTGCGGCACTTGACTTGCGTGCTCAAGCCGAGGCATGGAGACAATAAATACACCTTTATCGCCATTTTAATAAATGTGCGAGGAACTTACTAAGAATAAATAAGCCTCGTAAGGCAATAAAAGCGTTATCTGGAGAATTTCCGTGCGCGACAAAAAGACAGGAAGGTTTATGATGGCCCTTTATGAATACGGAACGGATGTGCTTGCATATTCATGGTGTACCTACACACTTATTATCATTGACTCTGATTTGTCTGATTTGGTGTAGCGAAATAAAGAAAAATTTGAACGCTTCGGATTCAGCCAGTAATTATCTGGATCTTTTACACGTTTTTCGTTCACCAGGACCATACGTTGCCTTTTACCCATGCCTTTTACGCTCACTTTCTCTCTCTCAGTTGCATCCTCTGCCCTAAAGCTGCAAAACCCGGGGTCCGCTTTCCAGCTTTTTCTTTATTTATGTTAGGTATAGGACGGCAAAGGAACAAGCTGGCACCTGATGGTAAGTGATCACCGCTGCCCATGGACAACTGCAACACCAAGGGTGTAACAAAAGCTTTACCGGCCTTTCAGGGCCGTCTCCAGTAGGGCTCTGGCTTTCTCCCTCACCGAACGAAGTATAGAAGCGGTGAAGCTACTACTCAGACTTCGATTTTCTGTGAGAGTGTGGTACTTCCCCGGACGAATCGGCTCATTCATGCTACTAACAAAACTGAGTTTTGCCGGTAGTGTGGCTCTACCACAACTAAAATCTTCTTTCTATGATAATCTTTCTTATCCTGTTCGCACGGTCTTCAGTATCCTTGGTTGTAAACCATTGGTACGCATATCAACCATGAAGACGTCAAGCCAGCATTTCTTAGGCTTGTTGACGATTTCTCCATCCTGAGAAGAAAACATTACATGAAAATAATACAAGCATTAAAAACCTACCATTTTACCTTTCGGCCGCCTATGTAACTGTATTATGGTTTTATTTCTTTAAAGAAGAAACGTTTCCCTGTTTTCGTTACCAGTTACAAACTGGTAAATATCATCACATGAACTTTATACCTATCATTAAAATTTTTGATATTCATAATAATCACAATCAATTAAACTGAAACGAAGTGAGGAACTGTAGACAACTTAATGATAGAATGACTTAACCCTACTCGCAGTTAATTACTACACCAATAATTACGCGTTGATATTTTTTATTAATGAAGGTTTTAACCGTTTAATTACGAATAGCAAATTACACGAAGGAATTCCGATGAATTGTGTAAACGGTGTCGTTATCGAAAATTGACCCAATTATACCTTTATTATGTCAACGTTGAGTTGACAGAACACAAAAGCCTATTAAATGGGAATATTTCATGTACCAATTTGGCGTAAATTATGCATGATGATTTCTTTACGTTAAGAGTAACTTATTGTTACTATTTCAATATTTCCAGCAGAGGATTTCTCGGTAAAGTTGCTGATATGAGGATTTCGATATATTTTTCTTTTTTACCCTACTACAGTAAATAAAAACAATAATAAATAAAACACAGTGAAATATTCGTCGACAGCGAATAAAGGCCCGGAGTCGTGCTCGACGATATTTCGCTTTGTTTTTATTTATTATAATATTTATAATTTTTTGTGCAGCAAAATTAACTAATATTTTGGATTATCTATTTTTTGGTATAATTTTCATATAAAAAGGTGAATGCATAAAGTAGTAATATCTTTTTTAAAGGTAAATTTAGGTAATTTTAGAGGTATGTTCGTGATTTTTTTCTATCAAGCCAAAAATGCTCAATCGTGTTTTGGATATAGTTGATGTCTGTAAAAAATCTTTAAAATTCTTATTTAAATTTTTCGAGGAATAAACTGTATTAGTTTTATTACAGTGATTTTTTCAAAAACACGCACAGTATTGCAAATTGTGAACCCACCTCGCCTTTTCTAGAACCAGCGGTTTCAGCTGTGCGTTGATCGATCAGTCAATTTGTCAGCCAGTACGTTTTTTTATTTTATACAGGTGACTTTTTATCCACTAGCAAAATTTTTGGAGCAAGTTCAGTCCATGATACTAAACTATTTTCAATAAAAAAAAGTTAATAAAAATCGATAAAAAATTTTCGTCCTCCCATACAAAATCCGTTTGGCTGAGCTCTGCCTTTTATGGGAGGACAAACATTTTTTATCGATTTTAAATAACTTTTTTTATAGAAAATAATACAGTATCATGGACTGAATTCGCTCCAAAGTTTTGCCAGTGGATAAAAAGTCACCCTGTATATTATAGAAGAAGATAGATACCAAGGCAATTTTTCAAGCATCTAATGGCACTGTCATCAAATAACAAATTTGAAAGTAAGAAAGGAAAAAGAGGACAGCTTAACCGAAAAGCAAATTGAAGTCTACTAATTTCAAATAGAACAAGTACCTACAGCAGAATTTATGCCGCCTTTTCGAAGTTTCTTTATCGCGGCAGTAAATTTCAGTTTGTTCGCGCCCTTATTCACAGTGGAAACATTTGCGAACTCCGACTTTGCTATTTCCAATCATAATTGAAAATGAATTTGTTGTTTGAATAACTTTTTAATAACAATTAAAGGAAAATAAATGAGAATCTCTAATATTGTATTTATTTTTGCCTTCCATACTAGTCTGGGAGAAAAGGAAAACACTTAGAATGTAACAGATGCTTCTCTTCCCGCGAAGATCGAGGGAATGGGAGAAAATGCGAATCATGTTAATAGGTGGTGAGGTAAGCAACCCATCACTATTTTGATTCCTTTTCCACTTTCTCGCTCACCAACACGCTAAAAGTGAACTTATTTTCAAAATGACCGATCTAGAGCGACCTGCATTCAGCACTTACCAGCGACCTTAGTCAGGTCGTCTCACCACACCTTGTGGGTGGGTGTTCCGCGCTTCGCTTATCAGTGCCTTTCGAAAACCAGTTTAATCGACGTCTGAGTAGTAGCTTCATCGCTTCTATGCTTAGTTTGGTGAGTGAGAGAGCCGGAGCCCCCCCCCCCCCCTGTTTGTGTTTCTGTTTTCCTTTCTGACCCATTGGCCATCGGTTCTTCGTGTCCTGCCCATTGCAATTTCAATCAGCTAAGTAATACGCTGTATTGTAATTTATATCTTTTGCCGATTCATAAAAAGTTTAATTCACGATAGTTGCTCAATGTTTTAGCCGTGTTTACTTAATGCTTGGTGTTGTATGGTTATTAGACTGAAATCGAGATTTGACTTATTAATGATGCACTTGTTGGTTTCACTCCACGTTCATACAATTAATGCATTTATAATAATTAACTATAGAGCACACAATTTAAAAAAAACCAGAAGACAATGCTATGTTTGTTTCGTTTTCAAGCTAAACGGCTGAACAGCTGAACGGCTAAAATTTGGAGCGTAGATACGGGTACTACACGCCAGATCTTTTATTTTGAAAAAATGTGAAGTCCCTTATCAAGATTATCAAGTATTATACCGCACGGGCTACACCAGGCCTCTGCTAACTCTAGTATAGGCAATGAACTTACATCGCTTTTCTGCACTATAAGTCAGAATTTAATACAATGAATTAGTCATTATATTTGAAATGTGCTTAGATTTATTTTTTAGACATCCTTTTTTGTATGTAATAAAATGTAGCCTATGCATAGCCTTTGCCACCCGTACGATAATGACACATCAATTGACATCTTATTTTTAAAATTGGATAAGCAGTTCGAATGCTACGGTGGAACAGACATGCTTAACATATATACATACATAGACTGCTAAAGTCATTACCCTTCCTTTTAGCTTTTCCGTAGTTGGGTAATAAAAAAAAATATTTATCTTTTTATGTCAGATAATATTTCTTACAACATTGTAAATTAAAAATGAAATCCTGTTCAAAGTGACTAAGCCCGTATAGTGTACATAATTTCCACGAAATATTAAAAATGTCGCTTGCAGGCGAGCGCGCACGTTGACAGGCTTCCTGCAAAAATTAACAAGTCACCGAAGTAATGAAATATGATAAGCAGTATTACGGGCGAGGAAATAATTTGGCGTCATATTATACAGCTATGTGGCTGTTAAATTTCTTTTAATTTTTTTGATTGTATTGATTTATGTATCGCGCAATTCATTATTAAAATCGATATAACAAGTAATTATTTAAGAAATTTTTTTAAAACAATTTTTATGTAAAATAATGAAATAAAAAGTTTAAAATGCTCTTCAAGACGAATTGAGCCAAAACTCGGTGGGATTATGTGGTTTTATCATAGAGATACCGAGGCCACCTTCTGACTTCATCATGAGATCAAGTCATTGGCACCATAATATGGCATTGTCACATAACTTACATAATTATGTGAAGTTTCAACTCAACCCAGTAATGGCAAATTTGATTACGGACACACAGACAACGGGGCAGAACTACTCGTAAATAAAAGCTTGTAATAAAAATTTATTGCTATTCGTATATTGTATATTTGTATTGTATTGTATATATTCATATATATATTATATATTGCACTTAAACTTGAGATAGGCTGTACCAATTTGGCTAATTTTGGTTTTAAAATATTTGTGAAAGACTAGAAAAGGTATATATCGTTTATTAAAATATACTGAAACTATTTTAAGGGTAAATTCAGTCCATGATACTAAACAACTTTCCCCAAGAAACGTATATCGTTACATGATTTTTTTTTTACATTCCATTCAAATTCGGATCAGCCTGATCGGTCAAATTGCATCTTGTATGGGAGGCCAAAATTATTTATATTTCGATACATGTTCCTTGAGAAAGTTTTTCAGTATCATGGGCCGAATTCACCCTTAAAATAGTTTCAGTATATTTTGTTAGACCTTTCTTATGGGAAAATATAAAAAAATGAATAGCAGTAAAACTAAAACGGGAATTGGAACAGGCGGTACAAAGTTCGTTTATAAATGCATGGCTGATTTATTACGTTTTGTAATGAGAAGTAGTGTTAATGATCAGAACAAAATATTGTCAATAATTTAGCATGAGTAGTTCTTAAGGTGAAGGTATAGGCAAATGGCTTTGAAGTGGCGCCCTCATTTGAAATAAATTGTTAACTCGTAAATATGGAGATAATTTCCATATTGCTCTTCGTCATGCACTAGATAGCCCTTTAAATTATTTTATAAACTACCGTTGAAAGTATTTACATTAGTCCGTCTAGCTTTAAAACTTGCCTCCGCCAAAAGTGGCTGCGGCAAGTTTTAAGGCTAGGCGGATCACCAATAATAGTTTCAACGGCAGTTCATAAAATAATTTAAAGGGCTATCTAGTGCATGACGAAGAGAAATATGGATATTATCACCATATTTACGAGTTAACAATTTATTTCACACTTCAAGGCCATTTGCCTATATCTACGCCTTAAGTTTTTCACTAGATGGCGTTATGCAAAGTTAAAACGCGATATGGTTTCTTTTGTTATAATAGTCTAGTCATTTTCATACATCAGTGCATTGGGTAGCTCGTTTACTAGGTACCGCCCGGCGGCACCTGGACGATTTGCGTCCTGATTAGGCCCTTCTGGCAACCATAGCTTCGGCCCTTCAGGCAAAACATGGGTGTTGCAGCACCCCAAATTTGCCATAACCCCTAGCACGCCCAAAGCCGAGGTTTCCCCCTTGGGAGCCCTTTGCGCTGTTGCTAGTAGTATATAAATATAGGAAGCCGGGCCTTTGGCCCGCTCCTCAAACCTTGTCCGGTGGAGTAGGATATGCCGTCTGAGGCAACCTATATATGTCAATCATAAAAAATAAAAATAAAAGTGCATTGGGATCAAATTTTTAAAGAGCCACTCTTCAATTTGTGTATTGTATGAACCAGAAATATATACAGTCTACTCAGATCAGAACCTGTGGTTTCATTTTCGAACCCTTGTTCACACCAGTACAACGGAAGGTCAATTCAGGATAGCGCTCTCAACTGGGGTGCTGTCCATATGTATGTTCCCACGAGCACGGATCTGAAGAGTGGATCCCCCCCCGCCCCGCAGATTAGCTCGCTGAAGTGGCAGTGGGCGGGACACTAACGCGACGAACCGATGGCCCATGGGGCAAAAAGGTTCTCGAATCGTGAGCATGTACTGTCAAGAGAAGCGTAGGGCACCCACCCATACAAAGTAGTTTGAAGACCTGACCAAGCAGCATGCTTGCAGGCCGCTCCGCACTAAATTGGATATTTGGAAATCCTTAGTCGAGGCCTATGTCCAGCAGTGGACGTTATGTGGCTGAAATAATGATGATGATGACCCAAAACATTAACAAAAACTACCTTTTATATAACCCTACATCTATTCTTTAGCTGGTGGCATTATGAATTACAGATATACAGTACAGAGTACTCTAAGTCTTCCCGTGGATGTCGTAGAAGGCGACTGAGGAAACACAAGCTTAACAAAACTTATAAACATCAATGAGACCTCCCCAACCCATCTGGCCAGCGTGGAGAGTGCAGGCCACATTCTCTGACTGCTTTGACTTATTATGGCCCTGGTAGTACAGAGAGGGTCGTGCTTCTGCAGTGGAGACTGAAAAAGACCTGACGAAGATACAGTACAGATGTGAGCGTGAGTTTGAATCCCCTCGTGGAATATACATTTTTCATCACTTATTTTGATTTAGATGGTGTCATTATCAAAAACATCTTCTAACAGCGAAGATATCAAAATCGTCACGAAAACGCAAAATATTTTTTTTTTTTTTAATATATATTATCTGGACTATTGCGTTATATGGCTGCGAGGCATCGACTTTGACTCAAAAAGAAAAGAATCAAATAGAAACATTTGAAATGTGGTGCTGGCTGTGGTGAACGGATAAGATGGATTGAAAAAATTACAAATGAGGAGGTCCTGAAAGGGGTAGGAGAGAAAAGGTGCAATCTGGATATAATCGAGAATAGACGAGGAAAGACGTTGGTTCATCTGCTACGCCATGACGAGTTCATAAAGACCATCATGGAAGTAAAGATAGAAGGGAAAAGAGGGCCAGGAAGACCGAGGCATAGCTACATGAAACAGATAAAGGAAAAGGTGAACGTCGTGTCGTACAGCGAAGCAAAACAACTGGCAGATGAGAGAGACAAATAGAAGAGAATTCATACTCGACCGACAAGAGCATAGCTCTTAAATATAGATAGGTAGATATCATTATATTTCTTGTATCGCGAAATAGCCTTCTGACCTATTCATAATAATATGTTCAGTGGTGTACCCGTACCCGCATTAAATTGTACGTCACAAAGAGGCCGTGGGAACACGAACCTGCAAGCGACAAGTGCACCATTAGTCAAATCTTGCGACCAGCAAAACAGCCTGCGCCTTAAGCATAGACAGCCATAGCAGTAATTCCATTAATGTTAAATGCTACGTTTTTGCTGTTGTTTATTTGGGAAGGCTTTTTGGTTAAATAAGATTACTTTAAAAGACTTTGTTTGCTTGGTAAATAAAAGCCTTTGATTTCATTTGAATGTCGAAACACGCAAACGCAATATTTTCTGCCGGCTAATTTTATTACAACATACGAGTAGCTACATTTTGGACTGATAAATGGTATTTAAGGATTTTTTTGACTTACACTGCCTAAGTAGTGTGATTGTATACTATTTTAAGAAGGTCGATGTACGTCTTTTCGATGTTTTGATTTTCTAATGCGTGAAATATATAATGGTGCTTGATTTGATACTGTCAAATGCTTTGGTATAGTCAACAGAAGCCGAAGTCGACACTTCTCTAAAAGTTGGTTGATTGCCTGTAAATGGTCAGTGGTTAAGAAGCTAAGATAAAACCCAGCTCGTTTTGGCTGTTGGAAAAAAAAACTGCCTTAGTATTATGTTCAAGAATTATTACTTGGATTTCTATCTTATTAGTTTCAAAAATGAGGTAGGTAAAAAATATAATAATAAAACACTGCGAAATATCGTCGGGCACGGCTCCGACCCTTCCTTCGCTCTCGACGAATATTTCACTGTGTTTTATTTATTATTTTTTTTGTATTATATCAATATTTTTTTCTGTAGCCAAAAGGGCAAAAAATGTATTATCTAAATAGATATTTAGATAATACATTTTTTGGTATAATTTTCATATAAAAAGGTGATGGTATAAAATAGTTATACGTATTATAAAGGCAAATTTAGAGGTATGTTTGTATTTTTTTTCTATAGAGCCAAAAATGCTCAATCGTGTTTTGGCTATTATGGGTGTCTGTAAAAAATCCTTAAGATTTGTATGTAAATTTTTTGAGAAATAAACTGTAGTAGTTTAATAACAGTAATTTTTCAAAAACACGCACAGTATTGCAAATTGTGAACCCACGTCGCCTTAAAACTGGACAAGTAAACAAATTTCAGGCTTAAAAAAATCATATTCGAAATCAAAACGAGAACAATAATTATTATTACCTACTTTACCATATTTTTGTTTACAAAAATCAAAAGGCATAAGTTACTAGTCATGTTTCTAATATTGCTAAGTTATTAAGGCCGTACCTGAATTTTCCGGGGTCCAGTGCTGCCCCCATTTAAAATAAATCATTTCAAAGAAAACGGAGACATTATTTAAAATTTTGCTACTACCAAGTCCTAGATAACCCTTAAAAGTATTTTATGAACTACTGTTTACAGTTTATAATGAGAAAGTTAAGCTTTACTACGCACATTTGCCAAAAGTGGCCGTTTTTCGCAAATGTGCGTAGTAAAGCTTAACGTTCTCACTTTAAACTGTAAACAGTAGTTCATAAAATACTTTGAAGGGTTATCTAGGACTTGATAGTAGCAAAATTATAAATGATGTCTCCGTTTTCTATAAACTGATTTATTTTAATGGGGGCAGCACTGGACCCCGAAAAATTCAGGTACGGCCTTAATCATGTTTCTAATATTTCTTAGTTTATAAATAGGAAAAAAAACAGAATATCCTCCCTAATAATACAATTCAGGGACTCAATAAAATTCCCCCAAAACATTCGCCCACTTGTTGCAGCTTCGTACGTGCGTGCGGATTTTCCGCGCCTAAATAACGTCATTGTTCTGCCCGGGGAATGCCCATCCTTGTGGGCAAATTAACCGGAAATCCGACGGTTGATATTGGATATTCTTTAGATACTGTCCGAGGTCTTAATAAACAGTTTATTCGGTTCATTTCTTTTGTTGATATTGCACAAACGAATTGGGTGTTCCTTCAAAGCTTCAGGCAGGCTTTTGAGTAAGAGATCTATATGTAGAGCGCGCTAAATATAGTATAGGTACATTCGTAAAACTATATTTAGAGCGCTCTTATATCGCTATATATTTGTATGTACAGTTTGTAAAAAAAGAGAGCTGGTGATCTATTTTTAAAAGCGGTGGTCATACAGCGAATTGTTTATGCTAATGATTCTCTTTAGAAACGCTCGCGCCAATCCACTAATCATTCGATTCCCGCGTTCAAAAATAGGTCTCCTAAGCTGGCGATAATGACAAAACATGGTTGGTATTCGTCTTCTATCACGTTTTTTTTCGTGATTCTGCTCAGTAGCTCTGTCTATATAAACAGATTTAGACTTTTTCACCTGGCATCAGATTTTAATATAATCTGTGTTGCTCCAAAAAACCGGCATAAAACTCCGTTCAGTAGTTTCGGAGATTAGCGTGTACATACAGACATACTTGTTACAGTGTTCTGCTAAAATTCTCTTATCGTACACACAATTTTTAGGGTTCCGTACAAAAAACGGAACCCTTATAAAATAAAAATAAAATAAAAATTTATTTATTCAGACAAAAACGTCCATTTAGTGTTAGTATAGTACAGAACTTATTAACTAATTATAGGATCACTCGTGCGTCTGTCTGTCCGTCCGTCTGTCACAGCCAATTTACTCCGAATCTACTGGAATCAGGTGAAATTTGGTAGAATGTTGTAATCCTATGACCCAAATACATGTGTGCAACGTAAATAAATATTTTTTTCAAATAAGGTTCATTTCTGGGGGACAAATTAGGAAATAAAAAAAAAAGTTTTGCAAACCTAACTGTGTCACATATCAAATGAAAGGGCTCGTTATGAGGATCTCAAATATATTTTTGTTATAATTGTAAAATAAATAGTTTTGATTTTATTCATGAAAGAAGACGAAAGTTGACCATTCCCCCTCTGATCTCCAGAATAACTGAGCCTAAAATTTTGAAAAAATTACAAAATATAGTTCATTGCTTATAGATTACAGGAAAATCTATAAGAATTCAATCAATTGTACGGAACCCTCTCCACGCGAGATTGACTCGCACTTGGCCGGTTTTTTTTGATAAATTTATTATATGCACACACGCGATTTTTAACGTTTTATTATATGTATAATAAACCTCACCCTGAAATACTAAGTAGTTTTTAACCTATTTCAACAGTAGAAATATTTTTCAGGTACAAAAATAAACTTAACACGAAAAAGTCCACCACGATCTATCAACAGGCGGTACTTTTGTTACATAAATAATTCCACCACGTTTGTCTTCAGTTCACAAGTTTGCGAGGACAACTGAACTTGGAAACTGTGTCTTGAAAAGTTTGTGCTCTCTCTATTTGTTTGTATGAAAAATTTACTCTTTACTTGTGTTTCAGTGAAGTGTTAGTTTGTGACGCGGCGATCAGCAAACCAGTATCGCGCGCACATACGCCTTAGGAATATTCCACTACTCACACAGCTGTAATCGTTACGCGCCGCATACAAACTTGCTTTCGATACAAAACCAGTATGATATGGTTTCCCCACTAGATTCCCCCGCCGACCGCACCGCCGCCGACTATATAAGGCCATACGAGCCCAGTAGCCGCGGACACTCGCTCGGGTGCCCGCCTCGGTCGCTTGGATCGGATATCTTAGTACGACCAGGTTTCCCTTCCCCCCTTCCTCCCAACCACCCTCGGCCGCCTGGATCGGACATCTCGGTACGGTCAGGGTTCCCTTCCCCCGCACCCCTCGGCCGCCTGGATCAGATATCTCGGTACGGTCAGGGTTCCCGAACCTCCCCTTCCCCCGCATCCCTCGGCCGCCTGGATCAGATATCTCGGTACGGTCAGGGTTCCCGAACCTTCCCTTCCCCCGCACCCCTCGGCCGCCTGGATCAGATATCTCGGTACGGTCAGGGTTCCCGAACCTCCCCTTCCCCCGCACCCCTCGGCCGCCTGGATCAGATATCTCAGTACGGTCAGGGTTCCCGAACCTCCCCTTCCCGCTCACCCCTCGGCCGCCTGGATCAGATATCTCGGTACGGTCGAGGATTCGTCCCAACCACCCTCCGTCCCGTCCGTTTCGTGGTCGTCCGCGCCACCCCCTCGCACCCCCGTGTGAGGAAGCGTCGCGACGCCGACGTGCTCCTGCGCGTCCCGCATACCCCTTCAGGGTAGATCCACCGTGGGCGCTCTACCCCGTGTGCCGCACCAACCTCTACTCGTCCTCAACGTTGGGGGTTGGCGTCCCGACGCTGACGTGCCCACGCGCGTTCAGCGATACCGTAGGCGAGTGTGCATTTCGCACCCCGCACCCCGCGCCCTCGAGCGCCTTGCCACTACCCTATCGTGAGCACACGATAGGGATGGTACCCCGACGCCCACGCACCCGTGTACGTGCGGCGTCACCGTTCCGCCCGGCAGGTCCGTCCGTACCCTGCCCCCCGTTTTCCAACACAGCGCGCCCGCGCGCGCCCCTTTGTATTGCACCCCTGTGTGCATCCCGTTCCGCACCCCCTCAGGGTGACATCACCGGTGCAGCCCTCTGCATCCAGTGATCCGTAGCCGTAGGACCAACCCGTAGAAGTAGGTACTTCTTCCGTTCTGTATTTCAACCATGCGTCCCGTGGTTTCCGTTTCGCGCCAAATCGCCTACAGCTGTGTGACCGTGGACAATTCATGACGCACCGTATTCCTCTGTCGCTCTGGGGTTGCATAGGTATCCGTACATAGGTATTCTGTAAACCTAGTTTTAAAATAGCGCTGACTAAGCCTAGGTTAGACTGAGATAAGTAGTGCTGTGAATAAATAATTGTTACTGTTGGTATAGTGAGTTTTAAATACACCCTTCCCGGTAGGTTACCTCATTAGGACCCTCAGACCCTGTCATACCAAGGTGGTAACAGGTGTCTACCTAATTTATGTTGATGATAGCGTCCAGAGGTTCGACCCCTCGAAAACGCTTCATCACAAGTTGTAAACTAGAAAATATTAAAATATAAAAATTCTGACTACGTGATACAACAGCAGTACCTATGCGTAAGATGCAATATACTCATATGAGCGAGGTGATATGTTGTTTATTAGTATTTCTCATTCCAAATTAGGTACATTGAAATATATAATATATGTTGTGTATATTTTTGTAATTCTTATATAAAATTTTCTACCTTAGCGCCCAATATCACGTTAAATGGCCGGAAGGTAGCCATGGCATCTCTGTGATAATACAACATAACCCCACCGAGTTTGGGCTCAATTGTTTCATCTTGAGAAGCTCTTTAAACTTTTTAGTTCATCGTTTTAAATAAATGCTTGTTTTTTTATTTTATTTTTAAATGTTCACTTATTTTATACTCATATCTGGATACTTTTTATTCCGGAAAAATGTGACGTACTTACCTAATTACATTGGCACAAAACTTGGAAATATATTTATTATATGGTCACTTTACTCGCGCATCTTGCTGCTAAGAAATATCAAAATAGTACTTAGAGTTATCAGTGCATAGTTGGTTATAAAGCACTTCAGGTTTCATGGTCGTAAGAACCATTTACAGTGAAGGGCTCATTAAGTCCTGAAACCGGAGAGGCGAGGTTGGCCTCAAACTGGGCTCTCAACCGCTACGTAAGGTAACGGGTATTGAGGACCTACTTACTCGTAGCTCTAACCTCGTAATTTTAGAAGTGAAGTATAGATTTTTAGAGTCATTATAAGGTGGATTTTAGGGGTCTTTCATGTTGATCTGAGAGAAAAAAAGATCAGAATGTACCAGCTGCTTCTCCTCCTGCACAGATTGTAAAGGCCGATCGAAGGAAATGAGTGAAAATGCGAATCATGCTAATAGGCGATGAGATTGGAAAACCGTCACTATTTTGATTCCTTTTTTCACCTTCTCGTCCACCATCATGCTAAAAGTTGCTTTTGGGTCTTGCGGCCCTGGCCTTTTTCTGCTCCTGGCCTTTTAGAGCCGCAACACTGAAAATGCTCTTCGCTCAATCAGGGATAAAGACGTGATAGTGTATATGTATATAGATTAATTTTGCACCCCCTAGGTACTTATATTGAAATCTTTTTATTCGTTTTTTTGACTTCTGCATTCCTTTTTTTATTTCATTTTTAGCCTACGAGTATTTCGCTAAGCGTAACCTTTATCGTATTGCAACTCTTTTTACAATCTACAAAAGTTAACTTTCAAAGTAAATTTCTTATTTTATTTGCTACTAAACCCTTAGTTTGGTACTGTGGAATCTTCATTATTTGTAACTAACGATGAACATAACGAGTCCTGAAACTCTACCCCTCATTAGATTCGTGTCTAGTTATAATATTCATGGCTTTGACTCATTAAAATTACAAAGTGGCGCTGCGGGCAAAGCTTGTGTCTTTTACATAAGTTTCAGTTTAGAGTCACCAAATTAAATTCAATATACACATATACTAAAACTATGTTAAGGGTGGATTCACTTTATGATACTGAACAACTTTCGTCAAGGAACATGTATCAAAATATGAAAAATATTTTTTGGCCTCCCATATAAGTTAACGGATCAGCTGATCCGAGTTTGTATAGAAAGCCAAAATATATTTTTCATATTTGAATATATATTTCTTGTCAATTCGGTTAATGTTATTATCCTTGTTTTACCTCCTAATTCTGTCATTACATGCTATTGTATCTACCTACATAAATTATCTCCAAAATTATTCTGATTTCCGATATCTAAAAATATGTCATTGACGCTTCTTAGTAAATAACCTTATTGTTTGTGGTATATATGTAAGTATTATTTTGTATCATAAATAAAAATAATAGCACAAAGTACAAAAGCTGTTAATGAGCTGAAAACGTCTCATATAACTGAATATTCACGCCTTTGATTAATACAAAGCGCCGCCCCAGGCTTCGCACGTACTCATTACGGTAATAATTACAGAATACACAAAAGACCGAGCATTTGTTGACGAGCACCTTGTTTTACTGATAAATTGCTCAAGTATATCCAAGGCATACCTATTAGTAATTCGGTATTTGACTCATATTTTTTTATTAGTCATATCAATAAGTAATTAAATAAATTATGAACTTTGAGTACTTTAGTACTGCTTCTTGAATGCCTAAAAACCATATAAAAAGTAATATTACCTGAAACCCAAAACAAAAACATTTTTTTATCTGCTCATAAATAAGTTGTAAGCCTTTAAAATCTGGTGGAAAGGGAAACTGTCGAATAACAGAAAAAGAATGCACATTTAGAAATATGACGTCACTGCTACTGCCATAAGGTTTCGCGCGTACGAAAAAAAAAGAGATAACGTGTCCCCACCATGCTCTCCCTTTCTTCATACTAACGACTATATTTGAAATGCTAATGTCTGTTTCTTATTATAACAGGTAATCAATTTTCTTTCGTTTTTCTTGTCTGTGTTTTATAAAAATATTCTACAAAATCGAACACTGTCAAGTACCCTATTGTTGCAACTGCTCATAAAGTGAAAAAGTAAAAGAACATGTATATTTTAAAGTTACTCATACAGACATTTTGTTTACAAGAAAAAACATACTTCATTTCCAATGACTAAAAAGCACAGATATTTTTTATATATTAAGTTAGTTTCCTATAATCTAAACCATAATGACATAGAGACGCAAAGATACCTAAATACAATAGTATTCCTTAATTTTTAATTTTTTTATCGAAAATTACTTTCACTTTTTTAAAGCACGGAAGAGTTCAAAACAACGTGTCTATCATTGAAAGACGGAACAAAATATAAATAGAATTCACTTCTTTTTAACTCTGAATATAATTATATAATATGAATTCATCTAACACTTACTTGTAAAATAAATACTAAGAAAAATAATACTACTATTTTCCAAAACAATTTTCTAAGTCGGAACGATATCACGTTTTAATCCAAGGTAGCCTGAGGGCTAAGGGCCCAAAGATGACATACAGGGCCGAAATAGGGTAGTGATTCATCAATTGTGCAAAGTGCCACTTCAAATTCTGTCCGATTCACTCCAACCATTTTGCCGCCTAAAACGTATGCGGATTGAACGATCTCGAGCGTTTCGTTTTTAACTTTTCGAGTGTTTTTTCGGTGTCGCTTTTTTTATTTGGGGCTCAAAAGCTGATTACTCGTATTCAGAGTTGATTGCCTTTTTGTGCGTCTGTGATAAACCTCACAATTCGAATTTTCTGCGTTTCGGGATTATTTTGTGGTTGGATTGGTAGATATGTTCGTACGCGTGTGTCTCGAATAAACTTTATACGCTGCGTTTTTTTTTAAATATAAATACTGCCGGTACTTAATGAGTTGATACTACAGCAGAACAAATAAAAGCTTCATACCTTTTTGCGTTAACGAATTAGTTTTATAACTAGTACAAAAGTATAACGGATTAACTAACATGATACTAATCATCTGAGCCGATCGAAACTAGTCGGGATTTCTGTCTTTATTGTTAAAGTAGAAATACTTATTTCATTTAACATGTTTTGTTCTCTTCCTCATTTTCATTTTTCCTTTTCTTCTTTGTTTCAGCTTGTACTTAAAAAACTTTTAGTTTTATTTAATTAAACAAAAGTTCTTAGCTTAAGTTTCAATTATCATTTTGTCTTTTAATTGTTTATGTCAAGCCAATAAAAAAGATTTTTTAATATTATTATTATTTCTTTTTATCACGGTTTTTAATGCACACTAACCGTTACAAAGTTACATACAACAATGTTACATATAACATAAATAACAAAGTTACATATATTAGGTCCTTACATATGAAATTGCCGATTTTCAATACTGGCAACTTTAAAATCAAATATCTTGCGTTTCATTAGGAATTCCAAATTCAAATTTATTTCGAAATAAAGCCAGAAAAATATTGTTTTAAAATTCGTATTTCATTTGTTTTAACATCATTTGTTTGAGTTTCAACATTGCTATAACAACAACTATGGACAAATTGAAAATTCGCGGTATTTACGAATACGAGTTCCACCGTGGCACCAGTGCTGCAGAAA
This sequence comes from Acrobasis repandana, assembly GCA_963576875.1. Taxonomy (NCBI): domain Eukaryota; kingdom Metazoa; phylum Arthropoda; class Insecta; order Lepidoptera; family Pyralidae; genus Acrobasis; species Acrobasis repandana. The sequence goes on from OY756215.1 coordinate 19,933,847, forward strand.
CGACTGGAAGAATTAACGACGTGTATGGACCAGGCACCGGTAACGAACGAACGGTGCGTTTTTGGTTTCAACGTTTCCGTTCTGGAAATTTCGATTTACACAATGAGCCTCGTGGACGACCTGATACTCAAGTGAATAACGAAGAATTGAAGGCGATAGTGGAAGCGGATCCATCTCAAACCACTTCTGAATTAGCAGCAGCCTTCGGCGTAAGTGTCAAAACGATACTTATCCACTTGCGCCAAATCGGAAAAATTAAAAAACTCGAAAAGTGGGTACCGCACGAATTGACTGAAGCAAACCAACAAACACGCGTTGCTTGCTGCGTTTCTTTGCTTAATCGCCACAATAATGAGGGGATTTTGAACCGTATCGTGACTTGTGATGAGAAATGGATCCTGTACGACAATCGGAAGCGATCATTACAATGGCTTGACCCTGGAGAACCGGCAAAACCTTGCCCTAATCGAAAACTGACCAAAAAGAAGATTCTGGTTAGTGTTTGGTGGACCAGTGCTGGCGTTATCCACTACAGCTTCTTGAGATCAGGCCAGACGATTACTGCAGACTTGTATTGCCAACAATTGCAAACAATGATGGAAAAGCTCGCCATTAAACAACCGAGACTGATGAATTGCTCTAGCCCACTGCTCCTTCAGGATAACGCTAGACCACACACTGCACATCAAACGATCGCCAAGTTAGAGGAGCTGCGACTGGAACCTCTGCATCACCCACCAAACTCTCCAGATCTTGCCCCAACCGATTACCACTTTTTTCAAAATTTGGATAACTTTTTACAAGGAAAAAAATTTCAAATCTGATGAGGCAGTCAAAACCGCCTTCAAACAGTTCATAGACTCTCGCTCCCAGGATTTTTTTTCCAAAAGTATCAATGATCTGCCTATAAAATGGCGGAAGTGTATCAATAACAATGGCGCATACTTCAATTGATTAAATAATAATTTCATTAAAAAAAACTTGTTTCACTTTTTTGATACTGAACGGCAATTTCATATGTAAGGACCTAATAACATGCATATAAAATACATACATACAAATATAACAATGAATTCTCAAAGTATCAAATCCATTAGTTGACTGACACTCCTCCCAAAATGCACTTTTTCGGCTAAGCAAATAGAGTTAGTTGGATAATTTGACAATGCGCCACCTCCCCCGGGAATCGAACTTGCATCTAGGGGAGCATCCATCTGTTCGCTATGCAATCGGACGTAATGGTGCAAACATTTGAATAATGCAATTTTCTTCTTTTTACCTCTAGACGTGCATTTGGAATAATGATAGAACATAATAGTCTTTTTTATGTTAATGTAGACATTTAAATATTAGGTATTTTATGAACACAACCTGCAATGGAAAGAATTACTTTCGGAAATACTAATAATAGTGAAAACAAATTTTCTATTTATTTAAACTACTGAGTGGAACATTTTTCAATTATTGCCTTTCTTTAAACCTTTTAGTTTAAGATATAAATAACCTATATCCTATTTGATACTTTTCAATAGGTAAGTCTTTTTAACAAGTGCACCATTAAAGTAAAACCTAATTACCAAAAAATATAGGTACACACCAATTAAGCTTTGTACATTGTTTTTTAACCTTAAGTATTCCTACGTATTCTTCATTCCTTCGTATTTCTTCTTATTAATACTTACTTACTCCGCTGGCTCAGCGATTTGAAGTAGATCTTGGCCTTGGAGACGAGGGAGCGCCACAATTTTCAATTCTGAGCGTTATCTTGCCAGCTGGCAGCTTCCATCTCGCGAAGATCATCCTGCACCGTATTGCTCCAGCGATATAAAAGTATTTCCTATTTGGAATTATTTTGTCAATTTTTGTCTATTGTTCCAGGTCTAGATGCCGAACTCTACTACGTGAGAAAGGGCGAAGTAAACACATACGCGACCAGCTTCATAGTCCCGGTGCCTGCCCATATAGCTGACCTAGAGTTCATGTGGCAGGCACTTGGAAGAAAACCGGTAAGTAGCTTAATCGCCAGGCTCTACAGTTTTACGTCTAAGTCCTGTGTAGTCTACCTACATTTGTCTTATTTGATAGTTTCTTTCCCTATTTGAACTCTTTTTGTTTTTATTTATTTTTTGAGCACCCTATGCTGTATGTATGTAACTATATTCTGGTATTCATAAAAAAAACGTAGTATGTACGTAAACAGTAGTGAGTGGGCACCGTCCGAAAATACCACCAGTCCCAGCGTTGGTGGCAAGTATGGCAGCCGGCAATATTTAGCATGAACTATCTGGTGGCGGAAGCACAGAATGTAGCATAAATTAAAGAGCATGTAACTTGTATAATGGTAACATACGAATTCAAATACAAGGTAATCTTATTTAAAGATTCTTGGTTGCATGGTTAGTCGTAGTGTCATATGTTTGTGTAGTTATGGCTCTTGTCTGTTTTTAGACTTTTTTTCTCCACTTCACACAGTCTTCAATCCTTGGTTGTGAGACCATAAACTAGTATGAAAACAAACTACACTACGAAAAATGCTCGCTTGGACAATAAATAAAATTCCAACAACTTCCTTTCAAACTTCAAATTACTTCCTAAGATACATTTACAGCAGCTATTCTTACAAGAATTAGACAATAAATCAATTGAAGAAAGGCTTGGATCCCATAAATATTCGTTAGATGTCAGTGAAAAACGACGACTTTAACCTGACCTTTTGTTTAACAAAATGAAATCGCATCCGACTTGAATTGGAAAGTACGGCTCGCGACAGACACAATTAAACCCTTGGTAATTGACTGAGTGTTTGCCAAAAGGAAATGATGGAATAAAATTAAGTACATGAACCGAAACGTATCAAAATGAACTGAGTTATTTGAATGAGGTGATAAATACATGGTTGTTTAATCTTGATAGAGACAAAAGGTCGAGTTAATGCAAATTAGTGTGGTAGGTCCACACTAATTTGCATTACATATGTTTAAACCTAGAAGAAGATTGATTTTATATTGAAATAATAAATTAATAAATGTGAAAACAGGAGGTTAAAACAAAGCAGATGAAAGAACGCGGCTCTCAAATATAAGAAGAAGATGTTAAATTAATCACCCTGATAATAAAGTCCTTGGGTGTGGTTAACTCTAGCTTTGCGTACCTTTAAAGAAATAAAGACGTTTGTTTGTTTGTTTGTTTATAAGGCTTTATTGTACACAAAAAAGAATCAGATACAAAAATAGAAAAGTAAACATACAACAAAGGACTTATCCCGTATAGGGATCTCTTCCAGTCAACCGGCCAAACGTTATTGTATATGTAGTATTTTTTTGCCCTTTGATATAGTGGACCTAAACACATGGTACACGCATCACATTTACATCACAACTAGTATTTGTTACAATATACAATACAACATAAAATCTCTTAATAATGTAAGTCGTAGGTGAGCTGCGAGCCGAGCTACGACCAACTTCTACGTAGCTACAAAGTTGAATGGAATCTCAATTTGCTACGATCTGTGGCTAAGATATTTCTGGCTAACCCGAATGTGTTTAAATGGTCTTGTTTACATTAAATAAAATTTAAGCAATACTGAAACAGTGAACTTTCCTCATAGGTCATATAAAAAAAAATCTTCTGTTTTTGTTGTTGTTATTGTTGTTGTTTATCAACTGATTAATTTAAGTAATTTGTAAACGTTAAAAGAAATCATTTCATGAATTCTGAACTTGATACATTATATTATTTATACCTAGAGTAACCTGACACATAATATAATTTACCCAAAGGCTTATCTGTCAACTTGTGTACGTCATGTCGTATTCATTCTTTACCCCTTTGTATTTATCGTCATATAACATCTATTCCGATACAAAAATAAACCAAAGACAATATTAATAAAGGTTGTTTATTCTGCGCAGTTGCCGTACGTGATGGCCATAGACTATGAGAGTCGAGGCGCCATGCTGCCGCCGCAAGTCAACATTTCCGAGCGCGGTCTTGTTCCTACCACCCTACAGTCTTTTAGGTAAGGATTCATATAAAACTTTTTAAAATGAGAATAAGTTTATAGTCATAGACTATATGAGAGTCGAAGCGCCATGCTGCGGCCGCAAGTCAATATTTCCTAGCGCGGTTTTATTTCTACCACCTTGCAGTCTTTTAGGTAAGAACATAAAATTTTTATAAATTTTTGAGCACAGTTTTTCACCAATACCATCATACAGACTTTTAGTAGAGGCTTTACTTATTGAACTGTTCTGTTATTTATTACTACAGTATTAAGAGTCATTGTGTACATGACTATAACCATAATTTATACACTCCCCAGCATTCAGTTATGTATATCAACTTGCCTCCCGCCTTAAGTTGGTGACACTTTTGGTCAATTTAGGCGATAGTCTTCTAGATTAATTAATCTAGATATAGAATTTAATCTATAATTTATACTTAATAATTCGAAGCGCCATGCTGCGGCTGCAAGTCCACATTTCTGAGCACGATTTTGTTCCCACCTCTCTATAAACTTAAGGTAACGCTATTAAATCTAGTCTTGTATCTTTGTATCGTGCTGTAGATTAAAACAAATACCTTTTCCAGGGTCCGTTTGCCGTGCACGGGTACGACGAGTGCCGAGATCTTAGTCACAATGCAACTGAATATATCCTCGCCGGACCGCGCACAAAAAGACGTCAAATTGCTCATCAAGAGGAACAAGATCTGTTGGAAAGGTAGCATGTTTACATTATAAACTTATATAAAAAAATATATATATCCCCGGACTCTTAAAACTTTTTAAAATTATTGTAGCTAGTACATCAAGAACATCAAATGTGGTAAGCGTCACGTAGAGTGATGTAATTAAGAGTAAGCATTAAATTTGTAACAGGCAAGAAAAAAAACTATGACTTACTAAACTAAAATTTTCAAAATGTAACCTTAAATTCAGTTATTATAATTCTAAACTACAATATAAGTATTTTTTTAAGTATTATCAATTATCACTCAAACGAATAAAATAATTTAGACATATGAAATGTTGTTTACATACCGCTACTAAAATAGACATATTGTGCACATACAATATGTCTATTTTAGTGTAAACAAAGTGGGTGTGAGCATAAAGAACGGTGAACTTTTTGAATATAACGAAAATACCTTACCTTCAAATAAACAATGGACCTTTATGTAAATGTCAGTTAGTATCACCCACTCGCGGCCAAAACAAAAGTATTTTTCATTCACTATTTTTCTATTACCTAATCGATTATGTAATACAAATTTATTACAATACTTTTAATAAGGTAGATGCATATTTATCAAAAATATTACTACTATAAAAAAGAAAAAGTCAAATATAAGCCTACTATGTATCAGTGAGATTTAAAGATAACAGACAAGCTGAGAACCAATAGACCTGGTTAGTATGAATATGTAGATAAGGGAGCCATGTTACTAAAACAGTACCTTGAATTTGAAGGATAATGGACACAGAAACCATGGGACGTAATGTAAAGAAGTTTTTGGATGAAATTAATGTTATAAATGCAAAGACAAAGAATAGAGGCATAGTATATTTAAACACGATATTCTCTTCCCGTGACAGCTCGGTCTCGTGATTGGCCGAAGAATACATCATCAGTTGGGAGTGTAGCCACTGCATGTGATTGTATTACCCGAGCAAAATGCATCAAACTAATTTTGAACTAATAATTCAATAAGTATATTAAAAATATATAAATTAATTAAGTTTATTAAGGCTATTCACAAAATAGTTTCAGAACTAAAGTCACCGTTAAATATATGGTACCTGGACGATGGAACACTTGGTGGGGAACCAGAGACCGTATATCAGCAGTGCTGATGCATGTTCCCACTCTGAACTTTTCACCACTCTACTAGCCGGCCTTAGTGAACTATCGAAAACTACGTTTAGCCTCCTAGGTGCGCCAATTTTTCTTGAGGCAGTTCCTGAGGCCATAAATTCTCGTAGGCAACTTTTGCTGACGGCTGGAGAGCGTCTGCAGGATATCGCAGCCCATGTCGGGTTGGTGTTATTACGATCTTGTTTCGCCTTACCTAAGATAAATTTTTTGCTCCGAACCACACCAACTTGGCTTTGTTCCGAAGAGATCTCTGACTTTGATGAGACCTTGAAATCCACAGTCGAGTCAATCTTAAATGTTCACCTTGATGAGACCCAGTGGAAACAGGCGGCTCTTCCAATACATTAGGAGGCATCGGGGTGCGGTGCGCTCGTGATGTTGGCATGTCCGCTTTCTTGGCGTCGGCGCATGGGGTTGCTGGCCTTGTTGCTATCATTCTTTCCTCTAAGGGTAGCAAGGTAGGCATACCTTATGCGTCTGACGCGGAGTCAGCCTGGGCGGCTATCAGCTCGGGTGCGCCGTCCCCGATTGCCCTTTCATGAGGTGTTATTGAGCGCTGCTGCGGGGCCGGATTTGGCAAGATTAAAAGCAGTATCACAACCGGAATCAGGGGCATGGTTGCACGCTCTTCCGTCGCCTCACCTTGGTACTTTACTAGACGACGACTCCATGCGGGTGGCCGTGGCGCTCCGCCTGGGCAGCAGAGTGTGTGAACCACATATATGCGTCTGCGGGTCCATGGTGGAGGACGACGGCCATCACGCATTGAGTTGTCGCCGCTGCTCGGGTAGGTTCCCACGACATCATGCTCTCAACGATATAGTTCGCAGGGCTTTCGTCTCAGCCAACGTACCCTGCGTGCTGGAGCCGCCGGGCCTTAATAGGTCGGATGGCAAGAGACCTGACGGGTTGACGCTGGTGCCGTGGAAGCACGGCAAATGCCTAATTTGGGACGCAACCTGCGTCAGTACGGTAGCCGTCAGCCACATTGGGCGTACTGTATGCACGGCGGCGGCGGCTGCCGAGGATGCGGCTGATAGAAAGCGTTTAAAGTACGCAGCTATGGAGCCAAAATATTGTTTTGTGCCTATAGCCGTAGAGACCATGGACAGCTGGGGATCGGACGCTAAGCGCCTTATAAGAGAGATAGGTCAACGAATCGCGGAAAAAACTGGGGACTCCCGCTCTGGCTCGTTTCTGGTGCAAAGAATGGCCATAGCTATCCGACGTGGTAACGCGGCAAGCGTTCTGGGCACCTTTGCACCGGAAACGCTAAAGAGCGGGTTGTAATTTTTATTTTGTTTATTTAATAATTTTTTATTTATATTATTTTTATTTGTTTTATTTATTATTTAGTTTATTAAGTTTATTAAAATCAATTAGATGAATCACATGATATTCGAAATAGTAAAGTTAGTTAGTATTTTTTTATATTCGAATTAAGACGATACGATATTAGTTTGCATTTTTGCCAAAAGTGGCCGTTTTTCGCAAAAATGCAAACTAAAGCTTAACGTTTTTACTTTAAGCTGTAAACAGTCGTTCATAAAATAGTGAATAGTTATCTAGGTTTTACTAGCTCAAAATTTGAAATGATATCTCCGTTTCCTTACATATAATTTATTTCAAATGGGGGTAGCAATGGACACCGTGTATCGTCTTAAGAAAGTCCTCAAATTAACTGAAAAGAACAATCAGTGGTAACACTATCTTACGAAGTCTTGGGCCATCGCGGAAAAAGAATACCCTTTATTCTTGTACCATGTATAGAGGTAAATGGTAATTACTTTTATATTGTACCGATCTGATGTAGACTGGGATAAGGTGAGGAAAAAGATCTGTGAGATTTTCTTTTTGAAAGAACAAATTTCCTTTATGAAATTTTATTGAAATTTCACAATAAAGCTAAATTTCCTTTGAACGCCAGCAAAAACAATGGTGTCTCATATGTATTATTGGCGCCTACATTCGAACTCCACGGGTCAATAAACCAGAGATAAATGGGTCACGTAAATACAATGCTAGTTTAGCACTACCAACGCCCCTGGGCGTTATAATTAAACGTACCAAATGCGATAAGTAGGTTCCAAAAGTTAAAAGAAGAATTTTCTCTCATGTGCCCTTGTTGTTGTTGCCAAAATGGTAATGAACTTAAAGTGAAGCTTTTCTTCGCACATTTGTCAAAAGTGGCCGTTTTTCGCAAATGTGCGAAGAACTGCTTCACGTTCTCATTTTAAACTGTATACAGTAGTTCAAAAAATAGTTTGAAGGGTTATCTAGGGCTTACTAATACGAAATTTTAAATGATATCTCCGTTTCCCTTCAAATATTTTTTTTTCAAATGGAGGCAGCACCCTTTTATTTTTAAATTTATCTTATTTTTAGTATTTTGTTGTTATAGTGGTCATAGCAATACATAATTGGTGAAAACTTCAAATATCTAGTTAATGCCATTATAAAGATAGAGTTAAAAACGCTGAAAAAAAACACGTTTCTTGTATGACGACCCCCTTTGATTTTCAACTATTTTTTATTTTGAGTATTTGTTGTTATAGCGGCCATAGTAATACATAATCAGTGAAAAATTCAAGTGTCTAGCTCTTACGGTTCAAGGGATAGAGTCCTTTGACAGACGGACAGACAGACGGACAGACGGACAGACAGACGGACAGACAGACGGACAGACAGACGGAGAGACAGACGGACAGACAGACGGACAGACAGACGAACAGACAGACGGACAGACAGACGGACAGACAGACGGACAGACAGACGGACAGACAGACGGACAGACAGACGGACAGACAGACGGTCAGACAGACGGACAGACAGACGGACAGACAGACGGTCAGACATACGGACAGACACACGGACAGATAGACGGACAGACAGACGGACAGACAGACGGACAGACAGACGGACAGACAGCGGAGTCTCAGTAATAGGGTCCCGTTTGCACCCTTTGGGTTTGCACCGTTTGCACCATAAAAAAGAGCAAAAATTTATACCAAGTTCCTATGAGTACTTTCTACATTAATCATTCTAATAAAGTGTAATGAAGGTAGTTTATTAACAAAAGAAAGTTATCTTCTTGTATATAACGTAATTTATTTTACTCTCCATGCGGTAAGTCACCAGTTGAAGGTTAAAAAGGTGTGAAATAAAAAGTTTGAATATATACACAAAGAAAAAAGATGTGATCGGGAAATCCCCATCAGGAACCTTATACCTTTTTTTCTAGACGTTCAAAAAATTAAACAAATAGATCCCCTTTGTATTTTGCGTACTTGTGCTGTAGCCTCACCGAGCCCTACGCTACTACTGCGTAAATACACATACATCAGCCGAGGTAAATAAATCCCGTTAATCAGGTTGATTGCTCATTATTACACATCATAAACTACTGGATAAATATATTGCCACTATTCGCTATTAGGCTGTAACGAATCATCAATAAGTCTTTTTTTAGTCTCTTCTGTAGATGCACGACCCTCTCGACTGTACTACCAGAGCCATACTTTGCCAGAATAGCCAGAGGATTAGGCTTAGACTCTCCGGGCTGGCCAGATAGGTTGAAGAGGTCTCACTAAAGTCTAACAATAATCATCTAAATCATCTTGTACGTCATCCACAGGAAGATTTGAAGTGGTCCTATTTTACTCTGTCGGAAACCACGTGTCTAGTTTACGAACTATCACTCCACTGTCAGTACTTTATTTTTTATAACTCTCTATTGTTCAAAATAGGCGGACTTAATGCTAAGAGCATTTTCTCCCAGTCAACCAAAAGGATAAACAGAAAAAAATATATAATTACATGTAAATCCAATTTTGAGAACTGAATGATGATGACTTTACGAAAAAAGGGAGATCAAAAGACGAGCGTGAACTTTCCTTTTAAAAGAGAATTTGGTAAAAAAATCTCTGATATCAACGGGTAAAGCATTCCAAAGCCGTGAAGCTTGGAGAGAGAAGGAGTAAGACATAAAATTTGTCTGGGAAAGAAGGGTATTTTACGCTTTGAGTATCATATCTTTTATATGTTAAGAACTGAGTGACACTTGTTTGTATGTTTAAAAAAACACTTAAACCTATATATAAAATGTGAAATACCTCCACATACATTGTGTTGATGCCATCAAACTATTTGCTTGATGATTTTGAATAAATTGGATCGCAATTTTCAGGAATATAAAAACTTGATGAAGGCACCTTGAATGGGAATATTGTCCCAAATATAAAAACCCCCAAGACCCAGGACAATTTAAAAAAGTAATTTTCCAACTTTCCTTGACTGGGGATCGAACCCAGAGCTTCCGGAGTGGCGGACTAGCGTGTTAAACATTACGTCATGTACATTACGTTTTCACAAGTTAAGCAACCCCAGGCGTGGTCCGTACTTGGATGGGTGACCACGAAGGGTACAAAAATTTCTCGAGCTCTTCCGTGCTTCGGAAGTCACGTAAAGCCGTTGGTCCCGGCTGTAATTGTATGGCAGTCGTCAAGCTATGTCAGATGTCTTAGCTTGAAAAATCTGATACCAGTGTTGGCCACTTACACACACGAAAAACAAGCAATTACGTCATGGAGGCCGTCATATTAAGAAGGCTCTTCACAGCGGTAAAGTGAAAAGCTGATAATGATGACTCTACTAAACCTAAAAAATCACAAACTGAAAACTCTACAATCGAAAACGTACTATATATTATAGGTCCTTCTCGTTGCGTACGTTAATCAAATCGGCTGTCCAATTTTAAACTATCAAACTGTCCAGTCTTTATCTCTTCACTCGTAGAAACGACAGAGTTTTTATGTCTTTTCATCCAGCAGCTTCCTGTGGTTGTGGTTGATAATTATAAAGCAAGCTTTTTACAGTAGTAGCCCTAGAGCAACGCGCGCGCACGCCTTACGCTGGCAGTAGGCGCGTCGTGTTAATAAATGACAGTAGGGTTCAGATAAAAGCTGTTGATGATGACTTATTAATACAAAACTGGGCAAGTGCGAGTCGGACTCGTACATTAAAGGTTCCGTACCTCGTACGTTTCTTGTATGACGACCCCATTTAATTTTTAACTTTATCTAATTTTTAGTCTTCTTCTTCATCTAAGCGCGTTCCCAGTTGCATCCTCAGCTATGCTGCTTTGGAGCCCGGGGTGCGCTTTCCCGCTTTTTCTTCTCCAAATATAACATGCATGTCAATGGTCACCCAAGGATGCCAAAGACCTTGCCAAGTGGAGAAGAAAATGCCGGAACAGTTAAAATGGTTTAGCTGTAATTTTATGACCGGCCATCTGCCTGACGTCAACCCTCTTTGGGAATGTATTTGTGCGAAAAATTTTACAACCGGCCGCCGCCCGACGTTAACCCTCCTTGGGAATGTAATTGTAGCACGAGATGTTTGTGCTTAGTCCTTAAGTCGCCTCTTACTACGCTCACAGGAAGAGATGGAGTGGTCCTATTCTAACCCGGAACCACACGGGTTTATCTCATTTTTAGTATTTTTTGTTATAGCGGCCACAGTAATACATAATCGGCGAAAATTTCAAGTGTCTCGCTATTACGGTTTAAGAGATAGAGCCCTGTGATACACGGACGGACATATAGCGGGGTCTGATTAAAAGGGTCCCGTTGGCACTCTTTGGGTACGGAACCCTAAAAAAATACCAAAACAAAACACTGAAATTGAACACTTTCCTATACTTAAAGGACATTCATCAAAAGGGCTTTCCGATTTTAATCATACTTATTGTCCAGTCTTTATCTCTATTTAACTACGGAAATTTCATGTCAGCTCATACAATATTAATGCAAAGTGATCGCTTGGCCATTAGTGTATTTATATTAATGATGAAAATATCCAGAAGCTCAAACATTTTAAATTTAATAAAAAATATTTTATTCTACTTTTATTTATGGCCCTAGATTATGTATATGCCATCAAGGATAAATACATGTTTATTATTAATGTAATTTGAAATCATATTAAAATACTTAGCATGAAATAATTAACATGAATTAAAAATTTTAAATAAGTACTTATATTGTCATATAAACCAATTGAAACTCCCGGAGGAAATTTCCCGCCCACAAATCACACTTTCCTTGGCTTCGGTAAATATACAACGTGGAAAGGATACGTCCATTTACTCTAAGATATTCTTCCAATTTTATTGTAAATGACATCGATTTTAGGAGTGTCGGCCAATTTTTTATGAATTATGTTTTTTTTATGTTATTTTTATAATCAATTTTTCATAAACAGAAAATTTATGATACACTTGAACAGATAAAATTTGAATCGAAGCAAATTACTAGAACATAAAATTAGTACTACAAATTGATATTGTCAAACAAATAGGTATTTACTCGTATGAAATAAATCAATTGAAAACTCACAAAAGAACTTTCCCACCCACAAATCACACGAACGATGGTGCACTAAAAACACATAAAGCAATAAAGACCGAGTTATAACACTTTCCTTGGCACGGCAATAATAATAACAATAAATTTCGACAACGAAGTGGGGCCGTTTCAATTCTAGTATTGGTTCGGTTATGAGTTTGAATAGGGGCTGTGTTTTATTTGATTTGATTGCACGAGTTTTCTTTTTCTTTAAATTCGGTACTTCATTTGAAATTAATATTTTCAAAATGTCATTATAATATAGTTACACTCATACTATAGAATACGTTATTGGATAAATTTAAAAAAAATCATTGTAAAAATTTTTTTATTACATATCAAGCACAATCCATTACTATTTCAGGAATATCTATTTTATTTAAGATGGATTCAGGTATTACCTTGCGGAAGTTAAAGTTACATGGCACTTGATTTAGATTATTTTGTGTATAGTTAAATACAGTTAAATAGTGTTGGAAGTACACAAAATAATCGAAATCAAACGCCATCTATTTTATTATCATAATAAATGAAATTTGAAGTTTTTTTCACAACTGCGCCAAAAACGCTATTTCTGTCATCTTCTTCTTCTTCTTTTCTCAGCCCACATCAACCCACTGCTGGGCATAGGCCTCCTTTTTTCGCACCTTTCTACGGTCCTGCGCCAGTCTCATCCAGCGCTTTCCCGTCACCCTAACAATGTCATCCGACCAACGGGTCGGTGGTTTTCCTACTGGTCTGTTCCTTTGTCTCGGTCACCACTCTGTCACTGCTCTAGTCCATCGACCATCTTCTCTTCTAGCCATTTCCACCTTAGCCGCGCGATTCGTTTACCTACGTCTTCGACTTCAGTATTGCGGCGAATTTCTACGTTTGGCACACGATCCAGCAGCCTGATGCCGAGCATGTCACGCTCCATCGCTCTTTGTGCAACTTTGATCATGTGCATGTGCTGCTTTGTGAGCGTCCATGCTTCAGCGCCATAAGTGAGTATGGGTAGGACACATTGGTTATATACCTTGGTTTTAAGGCACTGTGGGAGTGAGGATTTGAAGATGTCGTCGAGTTTCCCAAAAGCAGCCTATCCCAGCCGAATTCGTCTCTCAATCTCTTTCTTTTGCCCATCTGCATCAAAAGATAAACGATGTCCAAGATAGATATAATCATTAAACTACTTCCATTTTCTCATTACCTACGTTTAAGCTATGATTTGTCATGATCTTTGTCTTGGACATGTTCATCTTAAGCCCGATCTTCAAGCTCGCCTCTTGCAGTTCAACGAGCATCTCCTGGAGTTTCGAAACGTCCTCGGCTATAATGACGAGATCATCAGCAAAACGCAGATGCGATATATAGACCCCGTTAATTTTTAATCCTTTCTCCCGCCAATCCAGTTAATCTATGCATACGCACCTGCATTGTGGCCGACCCGTACAGCTCCCGGAGGATATCCACGTATCGCTTATCAATATTGCAGCGATGGAGAGAGTGGAATAAAGCCCAATGTTCGACAGTGTCAAATGCCTTTTCATAATCCACAAATACGAAACATAGAGGCTGCTAGTACTCTCTACACTTCTCCATCAGCTGCCTGACTGCGTGAATGTGGTCCATTGTAGAGTATCCACTCCGGAAACCTGCTTGTTCTACGGGTTGATTAGCATCTAAGGAACGTGTCAGTCTGTTACATAGGACTTTAGAAAATAGCTTATAGACCTAAGAGAGGAGGCTTATTGGTCGATAATTACATAATTTGGCTTTGTCTCCTTTTTTATGGATAATTGTAACCACAGCATTCTTCCATGCACTTGGTGAAGTTGCCTTAGAAAGAACCATGTTGAAGAGCTTTACGAGAATCTGCAATAGTGGCTGTCCACCTGCTTGTAGCATCTCCACATATATGCCATCCTCACCCGACCCTTTACCAGTTTTCATATATCTCAAAGCATGACCTACTTCACTCTCTAGAATAGGAGGAATACCGTCTTCATCAAGGCGTTCGACAGGCCGTGCTCTGAGATTGGTAGCATCTGGTACTTCTGGCTCTTGTGATTGAGACGCATACAGTTCTGCGTAAAATTCTTCAACGATGTTAATTATATGTTCGCAATCTGTAACTACACTATTATTTTTGTCTTTAAGTTTAACAATGACAGGTTTACTTTTATTTAGTTTACGTTGAAAAACTTTCGGTCCTTTATTTTGTCTTATAGTATCCTCAATTATTCGTGTATTATAATTTCGTAGATCTTTTCTTATTGACTTTTAATTTTCTTGTTGATTTTATGTATCTCTCTTAGGTCTCTTTTGGTTCGGTTTTTCATTTTACTTCTTTGAGAAAGCAAAGACAACGTGTCAGGCGAGAGCCTGGATTTCTTTTGCTTCTTCACAGTGATGAATTTTTTTGGTAGTATCACTTACTATCTCGCAAAGAGCACCGTTCAGTGAGTCCACATCTAGGTTCTCGTCTGTGAGTTCACTAAATCGATTCTTCAGTTCTAATTGAAATTTATCTTGAAGGTGGTACAAAGCTTCCCTCTCATAGGTAGGCTTGCTTTTATTCACGAGTTTAGCTCTTTCTTTGGTGACGTTGTACCTAAATGTGGCTCTCACCAAACGGTGATCCTTGCTTGTTTTCAATGTGTTGAGCACTGTTACGTCGGTTATGTTTGCTCTACTTGAGCAAAGAACGTAGTCTATCTCGTTGCGGGTAGTGCCACCCGGGCTAACCCAAGTCCATTTCCTCGATGGCCGCTTTTTGAAAAATGTATTCATAGCAAATAGATGGTGTTTTTCTAGGAAATTGACGAGCATATTACCACGTTCATTGCGTTTGCCTAGACCAAACTGTCCAACAAGCGCCCCGTCTTCTGTCATGGCGGCTGTTATTTGTCAAACGACATTACTCACAGGTAATACGCGCATACAGAAAGTCCGTCAAAACACCCTGTTAACTTTTGTGTGACGTCATCTACCTCTGTGGCCTAGTAGTAAAATAAAACTTGAGCAGTGCTCATAGATAAAATTTTCCAAATTAACCACTGCAAATGCAGTGACTTTTGCCATCAATTTAGATTACTCACGCTTATACAAAAGCGCGAATGGAGATCAATGTAATATTTTTCGGATTCCCTGCGAGAAAAATACAAATTCTTTGCCCTTCTAAACTATCCTTTTCATGTAGACCATTCTTTCAAGCAATTTTCCCATTTCTCATAATGGCATAAGTCATAATTAAGTAAAATGATTATAATCTACTTTAAATAAAAAAATTGCATACTTTCTTTTTTCGACAACATACAAATAAAAGTTGTAGGTAATAATATAGACGTAGGTAGCGTATAGAATTTACATTTCTGAATCACTCCTACTGTAGCATGGGGATCTAATAGATGCAACAGGAGGCTCGAGGCGCCCTCTTAATGTGTTTACAAGTATCGATTGTTCTATTGTACTTTTATTTGACTTGGAAATTCTTGTTTCCATTTACAGAATCGCATTTTATATTGCCTTTTCAGTGTTTGAGAGTTCCCACTTTGGGGTTGTTTATGATGTATTTTGTTTTTAATGCTTTTACAATTATGTTTTCTTTAGCTCGCGTGAAAGTGTAGAGTAAATAAAAAATGGTTATTCTACAGTCCCCATGTTAATCAAATACAATTTTTCGTACTGCATGTGTAATGATTTCAGGATTCATGTATGTGAGTTGCTTTATTCCATCATTTTGAAATTGTTGATTTTTGTAAAAGCCGATCGAGGGAATGGGCTAGAATCTGAATCTTTCCTTGAAAATGGCTTACCCAAAAAAAATTGTATTCCATACAAATTACTGATCGAGTTTCTATGAAAAAGTGAATATTTTTCGTATTTTTTTTTACTTTTTGTATTGCACAACTGTTCAATATTCATGGACTCTTCTTTATGCTCTTGAAGAATTATTTTCCCGCACTATAAAATTCGGTTTACTCGGGCTACTAATATTCAAAGACCTTCCATGCTGGTCTGGGAAAAAAAGAAAGGAAAAATATACCAGCTGCTCTCTCCCTGCGCACATCGTTAAAGCCGATCTAGGAAATGGGTGAGAATCTGAATCATTTTAATGGGTGATGCGGCTAGCAACCCATTACTATTTTGATTCCCTTTTCACGCCCACCATAGCGTTAAGCGTGGCCTTAAGTTCTTAAGGCCCTAGGCTCTGTCCTGCCCATCAGGGATAAAAACGTAATAATCTGTAATATTCGAAGTCAGGACTTTTCTACCTGTCTTATTCAAAGCCGAGCAAAACGATTACGTAATATCGTTATAAATATTTTAAATTAAATCGTCATATTTTTTGTAAAACTAATACTTTAAATTTAAAAAATAAACCCAACGACATAATAATTCACTACACGTAACAACCAATTCAACTAACATTAAACACAATTTCCCCAATTTCCGTTTGCGAGTAAATTTACTGCAAGAAAACTATTTTAAATGGCCGTTAACGCTGCGTTTCTTGCAGTAAAAGGAATATTAGGGAGGCATTTAATAAAAGCTCTTATAGAGTACCTGGCTTTATTATATTCCTATTATAACCCTCACTCAATCCCCTCGCAAAGTTTTTTTCTATTACCCTCAATATTTCATTTAGCTGGCTAATATCATTACGGGTAGGGATTTTGTTGAACGATTTAAAATTTCGTATACTTCCGAGGTTATTTTTTGGGTAAACAAAGTTTGGCGTAATGGCAAAATAAATCTAAATTGCATGGCTTGGCCTCGCATCTTTATAATTTATCCAGTTTCATTGTACGGTTTTTTAGAATATTTCGTGGAAACGTGCGAAAATATCGTGCCTCTGGTATATTCCAGCGGCTTTGTTCTTTCAAAAAATTGATGAGAAAATATTTTGCGACGATGTTCTTTTACGTGACTTTCGGTAGGAGTGATTGGCAGGCTAGTCTGAGTTTACAGCTCAGTTGACTGGATAGATAAATATTGTGAGATAACAGAAATAATATATGTCCTAAAGTACAGAACGGAAACTCTCCCTCTCCCGCGAGAATACATTCTTTCATACCTAACATGGAGATATACGAAATTAAGTTTATCGCTATGAATCTGGCTACCTACCCTACGTTTCGTATACACTACCCTACCTTCCGTATATACACACAAACGCGTGTGTACGAATGTTGCATCTATGATTCACCTTTTTGCTCTTTGAGCAAGTAGGAAGCCTCAGGGCTGTCGCATAACGAAAAAACGTTTCGAGACTTTTGGTTCCAACAGCTTGATGATAGTATTTGAACTATGCCAAAAGGAACTAAACATCTCGTGCGTGACGTTATTTCGAAGACAAGACGTGAAAATAATTTTGTCTTAAAAATATTTGAAGATCGGAAGGTTGTTATGAAAATAAAATAATGTTTTTTTTTACAAGAGTAGAAGTAAGTATATGACACAATAAACCAGGTCGATCAAGAAGGAAGGTTCTAACGTAATTATGATCAGTTAGACGACTAGAATAAAGTTACGGAAAGGTATTTTCTTATAAGGAAATTCTTGTAAGGAAATTGAGTTGCTATCCTTTTCTCGCTTAAAAACGTCATTTGCTAGAGTTAGAAAGAGAGCAGGTACGCCGCGGAATCGGCGATGCGGCCGTATTCCCGCTCTAGCAAATGACGGTTCTGAGCGTCAAAAAGGGATAGCAGCATAGAAAAGTGCCTGTAGCCAAACCCTAACGTAAACCACGAAGTTTGAATTTTATTTTATGTAGCTGATATTAAGATGCAAAGACTAAAAAATGACTTTTATTTAAATTTAATGTTTATTTTGTACTTATTTAAAGTTTTCTTTTTTAACAGGCCTATCATCAGTGGTGGCGCATAACGAAACAGCGCGGCTCGCAGGCGATGCAACGCGCGGCTCAAGCAGAGTCCTATTTGTTGCTGGAGGCTGTGCCGCAGCGGCTCTGGCGCTATTAGGCGCTGCAGCGGCTGCTGGCACATTGTACAAAAGAGGCAGCAAAGCCAGGCATCATGACTCAATACAGTAAGTAAAAAGAAACGATGCAAACTAGGACTACAATAATTTGAACTTCGTCGCGGTGGCGTCGCTGCCAAGCCCAAGATTTTAAGCAATGAATAATTAATTTTGTGTTTATCTGGAGATCGAGCTTTTTAGTGGCTCTATTGTCCGTAGGTAGACAATCTTGGCTTACGACTAAAATGCGTTCCTTATGAGTCCCCTTACCCTAGACGTTACCATATAAACGTAGTAGCTTTAATTTGGAACGACATGTCAGATTTCGGCGAAATTTTATAATTTCAAATAAATTGCATAAATCTAGGGGCATATAGGTTTCCGACTGTCAAAATATGAACTTAAAAGAAAATAAAAGTGTGTAGAAGTTTTCCATACTGATGGTACAAAAATGATATGATACACTATGTTCTCTTTCAAGTACCTACATATTTTGACTGTGACAACCAGTTATATGCCTAATTATTGTGCAATTTCTTTGAAATTAAATATTTAAAAAAATTGTAGTTTAATCTCAATTGTATTTATTTTATTTTTTTCTTAATAAACAAATCCTATATTAAATATACACAGTAAAAAAAAATTGTTGAAATCTGAAATGTCGTTTCAAAATAAAAGCTAGACTAAGATTGCATGGAAAATTGTAGGATACTCTAGGGTAAGAAGAATCTTAACAAGAAAAGTTAAAGTGTCAGTACAATGGAATTCAAATTGTAGAGCTTAAACTGTAAAATGGGGCTATATGTTGTTTTTCATCCTTTTGCAAAGCTGCATCTGTCTGGAGCAGAGCAAAGCGCAGCTGTAGATGTGTCGATGGAGTAGATATAAATAATCGTACCCACGTTGGCAGTTTAATTTTAACGATTTGTATTCAATTAATTACTAAAAGCTGACACCCTAGATATTTAGAATATCTACCCGTCCTAGATAAGTAAGAAGGATAGAATAAAAAAGAGAAAGAATATTCCAGTCACGGCGGAGATGAATAGGAAGCCAGGTTAGTTGCGTGTAAAATTGGAGGACGTGATCAAAAATAAAGGATGAATTTAGTCCATTATATTGAAAAACTTTTAATGAGGAACATACGAATAGCGATAAACAAAAAAATGTCGCTTCCTATCTTAAGTTGATCGAGCAGCTTATCTAAGTTTCTTTTTTTTAATAATTCGATGTACTCGTATCATGTTTCTACGGGAAGTTCTTAAGTATCTTGGATTAAATTTTTCCTTAAAATAATTTCAGTATATTTTCTAAGACATTCTTTACGTAAATACTTAAGTATAATTTTCTTAAGAGTCTTCTTACCTTGACTTGTCCATACAAACGTAGTGTAGCTTTTATTTTGAAATAATATATATGATTTAGGCAGTATTTTGTAATTTCAAAGAAATTGCATATACAACGTGGAAGAGACATACCCGTAATAAATCAAACCACCGTCTATACTAAACCATTATACTGATACTGATACACTATCCCTAACGGGGCAGACAGAGCCTAGGCGAAAAGGCCTAGGCCACTTTTAGCTTGATGGTGGGCATGAAGGTAAAAAAGGAAATCATAATAGTGATGGGTTGCAAACCACATCGCCTATTGATATGATTCAGATTCTCGCCCATTCCCTCGATTGGCTTTTACGATCTGCACGGGAAGATAAGGCAAGGAAGGGTAAGGTAAGGGTATTAAACCATTATAGTATAATAAAATTAAAATAACAGACAAAAAACAAAAATAATTTTAGTAGTTTCCCATACAAAAGTGTGCGGCGGCCCGGGCCATTTGTAGTGGAATGTTGAATTTTTTTTTTGGTTTTTTGACTGTTATTTTAATTTCATTATACTTTAGTCATCTAGTATAGCCCGTGGTTTGATTTATTATGGGTATATCCCATCCACTTTGTATATCCCAACTAATATTATAAATGCAAAAGTGAGTTTGTATATTTGTTTGTTTGTTACGTCTTCACGCTTCATCTACTGAACCAATCTTCTTGATATTTTGCATAAACATAGATAGTACTGTATAGTACTGTATACATATAATAAAAGACTGGTGGCTGTATTAGTGTCACTATGGGGTCCAATTTAAAACAGCGTAATTGTCTAGCATCGAAACGACCATAACAGTTGAACAATGAAGGTAATAACAATAAACGATAAAAATTACACCCAACGCTACACTTAGCGCCACATAAAAATGTATTTTCATAGCTTCCTTGTTGAAAATATCAACTAACAGAATTATACAGGCGGTTCTTTGTTTGCTAGTTCTCATTTAAATATGTAGTTGCAAGTTTGGAATAGGGAAGTTACTACATAAAATAAAACGATAATCGTCCGATAGTGACGTCCTATGTCTACGTCAAACCAAACTTTATCATAAAATTATTTTATGAACCACTGTTTACAGTAGTGAGAACGTGGAGCTTTTCTTCGCACATTTGTGAAACGACCACTTTTGGCAAATGTGCGTAGAAAAGCTTCACGTTCTCACTTAAAACTGTAAACTGTAGTTCATAAAATAGTTTGAAGGGTTATCTAGGGCATGCTGGAGACAAAATTTTAAATGATATCTCCGTTTTCTTTCAAATAATTTATTTTAAATGGGGCAGCACTAGACCCCTAAAAATGCATGTATGCCTTTAACTTAGAATGATGCTTGACACTGAAACGCAGTTACGCGTGCCGCTTTTAGAGTAACCCTACAGTTCACTTTGGTCAGTAACGTCAGTGAAGAAAACCCGTGATAATCCATGGAAAGATACTTTGTTTATTCGGTGAAATTCAAAAGAATGTTCAATAATAATAATTTATTAAATACAAAGTATAGGTTAGTACCTTTGTGTAATCAATTGTGTAATCCTTACTAATATTATAAATGTGAAAGCGTGGATGTTTGTTACCTTTTCACGCAAAAACTACTTGACGAATCATTGACGAATCATCATGAAATTTTGTACACATATCCTGGGAGGTACTAGAAGTAACATAGGGTACCTTTCATCCCGGAAAAAAGTAATGTTCCCGTGGGATACGCGAGCGAAGCCGCGGGAAAAAGCTAGTCAAATTATAAAAATGTACATAAACTTCTTTACTTACAAGCTTTTAATTTTAACAAAATTCCTATGGACAGAATATCTTTACTCCCTGGCTATATACCTACTCTTATACGAGTAAGTGCCAATTTTTTCGTTTGATGTTTTTTACATTTTCACCTTTTCATGTAGCCCTTTATAAAAATTTCAATAATGGATCAATTTTCACACAATATCGGGTTGAGTTTGACCTAAAATCGCCTGTGGCACAAGTGAATACATCACAGCGACTTTTTTAGATATTTTATCCTACCTCTTTATTCAATAAATGTCGAAAATATTTTATTTTTATTTTTAATAATAAAGTTACGTTTATTTTCCTCCACAAGTTACATGAGAACATGAATATACAAAAAAAAAATCAAACACCCTTAAATACTAAGACGCATGTTTCTGTTCTGGTGCTTGAAGTAAGTATGTAGGTCATTTGACCTGTGTAACAACCTTGTGTATGTGTGTGTAAGCGACCTGTGTAACAGGTATTTACCTGTTACACAGGTCGCTTAATGGAACTTAGCACGCAACTTTTGTTTACTTGTTAAACCTAAAGTTTCAAAAAGTAAAAAAATTGTTGAAATAGGCAAACAGAAGAAATTTTAACGTAAATAACAGTAACGAACAACACTTAAGAATAATATGCTACTTACATAACAAAATATTATTGACATTTTCGTAGGCTCTCAGGTCCCAAACGACCCGACGCGTCTGCGACCCGATTGTTAAATAATTGTTATAAATTTTCCGTACTGTTAGTTAAAAAATACAATAATTATTTCACTTTTTTATATTTTTAAATTTTCAAGCAGATACTTCAAATCCCAAGTAAAATCTCATTTTCTATCCATAAGCAAGGTAAATCCTTCTCTTGTTTTCACTTAGTTTTTTCATCTTGTCCTACTTTTTAATGTGTAAGTATTATGTAAGTATGATGTAAATGTTTATTTATTATAATTATTGTATATATTCTTTATACGTATTTTTTTACTAAATAAGCGAGGTTGCTTGGGAGGAAATAGCGATAAGGCCGCCTTTTGCGCATTTCCTAGTTTTTAAGATTATATCCTGTATTTTTTGTGCAATAAAGGGTATTGTATTGTTTGTACTCAGTGCAGGTTTTTCTTTAATTTCTATAAATAAAGAATACCGCTTACAACTTATACCACCGCATGACTAACATAGGGGAGTGCCCTTGTCTGGCAAGTTGATGGATGATGCGGTATCGAAGGTTCGATAGACAAGGAAAAATTTATTTTTAATTCCTTTTGTTCACAGCTTTGACCTCGTATAACCAGATTGTCATCGCTATATATCATACTTTTTTTTATTTCAAAATGAACGTACGTAACCTTCTTTTATTATGAAAATCATTAAAAACTAATAATATTACTATATACACTACCTTATATAATCATTTCATAGTTTGAGTCACAATTAGATAGATATGTATAAATATATATTGGCAAGTTCAAAAGATTCCATAGACATGGAAAAAATATTTTTAATTCCTTTTAGAGCAAGAGCCAGCAAAGAGCAGGTTTACTTATGTTGCATTTTATTTTTTATTTTGTTCAGAGCTTTGACCTCGTTTAATCAGATTGTCATCGCTTTGTAGCATCCTAAAAACATTTGCAAATAAGCTTGATTTCAGTATCTGAATCACTGCTCAATAATTCATGTATTGAAAAACAAAGATCTATGAATCACCTTAGGTATAGTATACTAACATCATATTAAATAAAATGTAATATTATCCTGGGTTGGTTGAAATAAAAGTTTCTATTTATTTATTATACTTCTTTTGTCACATGATGAACGTACGTTACCTCTTTTTATTACAAATTTATAATGAATAAGTATTAAACCTCTAGTTAACAAAATGTATTGTAATTTGTTTCGTTTGAGTTTTAGGTTAGAATATATGAGATTCGTATTACTACGAGTATGTCCTAAAAGTAATTCTTGCATACCTAATTATTTTATTCTGTTATGTTAAAACTTTACCCTTTTTAGTTTAAAGATAATAAAAAGGTAAACATGTCACATCTTTGTCAGAAGCTAAGCCTTATTAGTTCTCAAAATCATTTATAGTAAAAAGAAAAATAATCCTCGGTTTTTCCTTTTTCCTAGCACATCATACACCACAGCTGCTTACGGAAGCCATCAGAACGTGTTATTAAGGCTGGACACACTGGGCCGCCCACCAAGCTCTACGGGCTCCTACGCCACCATAGCAAGCCTACATAAATTTCCATTTGGTAAGTAAAAGCTTTATCTATCTTCGAGTTTTATCTTCAGTTTCAAAATCTTTGGGGGATGCCTATGTTCAACAGTGGACTTCCTGTGACTTATATGATTTATGAGTAAAAACTGCAATTAAAATTAAAACTAATAAAACTGATGAAATTATATTGAGTATTTAGGAAAATATCCAAACTGAGATATTACCGAACCCTTTAATTTGTCGAACTCTTCTTCTTCTTCCTGCGGCAATACAACCCTTTTTAGGTCTTGGCCTCCTCTACGATCTTCCATTTCTATGTTGGCCTCATTTCTCCAGGATATTTTCCTGCCTATTCTCCTTAGAATTTAGGCCGCTATTCGCGCCGGCCACGGTAAGTTAAAACACCGCCAAGTATGCGCCCACTAGTGTTTGACATATAATAGACAAGCTATCTCAAACATTGGCTTCTGTTATATTTTTAGGGCTCCGTACCCAAAGGGTGCAAACGGGACCCTATTACTGAGAGCCCGCTGTCTGACCGTCTGTCCGTCTGTCACAGGGCTCTATCTCTTGAACCGTAATAGCTAGACACCTGATATTTTCACCGATTATGTATTACTGTAGCCGCTATAACAAAAAATACTAAAAATAAGATAAAATTAATAATTAAAGGGGGTCGTCATACAAGAAACGTGTTTCTTCAGCATTTTAAAACATTGTACGGTGGTACGGAACCCTTCATATTCATATATATGTTTATTTAATAAATGGTGGCGTAACTTTATCATACTAGTTATTACTCTGTAATCATACGTAAGTATTTAATTATCAAACAGTGAAATTACTTAGGTACTGATGGAAAGTTATTTCTTTAAACTTTGCCGTGTTACTTGAATTATTCTTACTGTATTGTTACACAAAAACATTTTTAATTATGTTATCCTTGTTTTCGTATGGTTTTCGTCTATAAACTGTGTACTAGGCGTATAAGAGCTAGCAAGCGACCAAGTAAAGTTTATCTAAATAGCTACAATTGAACGGGACAAAACACCAATTATGAGTGTCTCCTCTTGTCATCAGGGCGAGTATGTGTCTCGGAATGATTATGAATGATTCGATAAAAAAACTACCGACATTAACCTCGTCGATTACTATTCATATATGGTATGAGTGGCTGGAGGATCTGCTAGTCCTCTAACCACTGATGCATATAATATCTCCTAACATTATCATAACCAACGCATTAGCTAACATGATACCATCCCACAGGAAGGTTGCGGTCGCTCTAGTTCCCTTATCGGGAACTTATCTGGTAGCTAGTCTAGTGAAGTTACAAGTGAAATATTTATGCTGAAATCATGAAGTTTCTAGTAACTTTATCCTTCGGTGTTTTTATTTTGTATTGTATTTCATGTGTATAGGTGGCCAGTGCCACAGAAGACAGTAATAAGTATTACATACAGAACGGAATCTCCTTAGGTACGCGCAATATGCGTCCCCGTTCCCTGTCGCGGGGACAGGGACTTCTCCTCCGTTCTTGTGCCGCCGTGCACACGTCAATGGGTGTGTGTTCACCTGCTCTCACCCCCGTCGACAAGGCGAGAACGGGGGAGAGTTGCAGGGAAGGGGAAGGGGGACGCATATTGCGCAGGACCTTAGGAGATTCCGTTCTGTGCCAATGCATTTGACATAGCTTGACGACTGCCATACAATAATGACAGTCGGGACAAACGACTTAAATTGCCTTCTGAAGCACGGAGCAGCTAAAAAAATTATTATGCTACTTGTACTACCTACTGATACAAGTCTATACCTACATCTGTCTCTCATCTCAGCGCATTGTCAGTTGCATCCACAGCTGCAACACTGCGAAACACGGGGACCATTAGATACCTTCATATCAACAGTAAATCGAAAAGATAGGCGATAATTTAACTGACGGACTAAGTAAAATAAAATTTTTCGGACCCAGTCCACATCCCTATTCATCATCATCATCAGGTCTTTTTTAGTCTCCACTGCACGGCCCTCTCTGTACTACCAGAGCTATATATTAGCCAAAGTAGTCAGAGGATTTGGCCTACACTCTCCACGCTGGCGGACGGGTTGGAGAGGTCTCATTGATTTTAAGCTTTGTTTAGCTTGTGTTTCTTAAGTCGCCTTCTACGACATCCACGGGAAGACTTGAAGTGGTTCTATTCTACTCTGCCGGGCACCACACGGCACACATCCCTATTAATATGTATAATTGAATATGAAATTAAATTCTGTTCTCTCGGCCATCTTATCCCACAGGAAGTCGGAGATCCCCGTCGCCATACGCAACCACGCATATAGGGGAGCACATCTATGCTAAGCCGGAGTCGAGGGTGTCCTATTATGCTGCTTCGAATCTCACACATGTTTCACAGGTATAGTACCAACATTCATTTCCTTTTTTATTCAGTGCTTTCTTGAACTATGTCATATGTATACAGGGTCTAAAAAAATATACTGCAAAATATTTTTAGGGTAGATTTAGTCCATGGTACGGAACAACTTTCCTTATGGAACATATATCGAAATATGAAAAATATTTTTTGGCCTCTCATGCAATTTGACCTATTAGCTGATCCCAGTTTGTACGGAAAGCAAATAAAAATATTTCATATTTCGATATATGTTCCTTGGGGAAAGTTGTTCAGTATCATGGACTGAATTAACGCTTAAAAAGTTTCAGTGTATTGTGTTTGACGTTATATAAACAAGGTTTAGCGACCACAAAGGATGTAACTCCTATTCAAAACGTTAGACCTAGCAAAAAAAAGGTTCATGCTAAGTCCCGTTTATATAAATAAATTACATTCAGTATTCTGAGACAAATCATGTGTAGCGCGATCGTTAAAAAGCCAATACCTTCTTAAAAGGTTTTCTAAGCTTTAAGCCTTTGCATGGTATCATACTGCAATGCAAATTTCCTTCTTACTAGCCACTTTCTGAATCAATAGGACAAAAATAGTAGAACAGTATTTATTTTACAAGATCTAATAGAAACAGTGTACAAAATGACAAATCTGAACTCGAAATCCTTATTAGGCCTTTTTAAATCTACATAGCGCGCTCAAATTATTCGAATATATTCTACTCACACCACATGGCTACAAAAAAAATAATAAATATTATACAGAAAAATAATAAATAAAACACTGCGAAATATCGTCGAGCACGGCTCCGGGCCTTTCTTGATCTCGACGAATATTTTCAGTGGAAAAAGATTTAGCTCCAACGAGATCATGCTCGAAACTAATACCTATTTCGAAGGGTTGCATAAGTCGTACTTTACGGAAGGGATAGAAAAGCTTGAGAAACGCTGGATGAAGTGCATTGAGTTAGATGGAAATAACGTTGAAAAATAAATCATAATTTTTAAATAAAGTTGTCTCCTTGTTTCATATTTACCACACTTATCACTCTCCGCCTCGTATTATAAAGGCAAATTTTGGCAAATTTAGAGGTATGTTTGTGATTTTTTTCAATCGAGCCAAAAATGCTCAATCGTGTTTTGGCTATTGTTAGTATCTGTAGAAAATCCTTAAGATATTTATGTAAATTTTTTGAGAAATAAACTGTAGTAGTTCATTAACAGTGATTTTTCAAAAACACGCACAGTATTGTGAATCCATCTCGACTTAACAAATAATTACAAAGGTACAGTGCATTTAAATTCGGCATGACGTCACGATCAGGTACGATTTTTACTTGACGGTGACATCATTTACTCCGAAACTTCGACGCGCTGTATCTTTGTGAGTTTTCACTACTTTGATAAATTCAAATTCAAAAACGGACTAAATGAAATACAATGTTTCGGACCCAGTCCTCATCCCTTTTATATAGTCTTTACACTAAGGACTATAAGTACCTAAGCAATTAAAATCTTATATTACCAACAGTGATTTAAATATATGTGACACTTAAGCTTTCCTATATACAAGTGTAACTAATTTGTGGTATTCACAAACTAAGCACCGTATACGTTTCCTCGAAGCAGGCCTCCATTTATTAGGCCTAACGACATTAAATAAGATCTCGTGTACACCGCGCTTTGGATCATGCCCAAAATAAATTAGGTTTTCGAGCGCTAGTTTAAATTGGCAAGTCAATTAAATTACAACCTTTGCTTCAATTTATATACAACACTAACGTATCAGATAGATTATTCTGGAAATAACTAAAAAGTAAAGTTTGCAAACTGCTTTTCTCTCTTCCACAAGAAAAACCTACATAAAATGTTTAGTCTAACATTGTTTGTTGTAAATTGTGCTCTTGGGTTCAATATAACTTTTTACAGTGAAGAATATAACTCAATTCAAGGGCAAAAATATAAGTTTGGTAGTCTCTTTGTTTATCACAAAATGTTTCACTTCATTCCACACTGTAACGTCTTAATCCCTAACGGAGTAGATAAAGCCTAAGGCTGTCAAACCCAAATACCAATGTGTGATGGTAATGGGTTGCTATCCGCCTTATTATGATACGGACTTTTGCCTATTTCCTCGATCAGCTTTTACTATCTGTGCAGAAAGAGAAGCAGGTAGTACAATTCACATTTTTCTTTTCTCCAAGACGAGCATGGTTTTTTTTGACGTGACAACGTCTTAAATTAGGTTGCGGCTGGGAGTCACTTATGAAAAAGTGTAACGCTCGGTAACGTTACGATGAGTCACCGAACGAGAGAGAGGCCCGCCAAATGCCTTGCGTCTCTCTCCCACTCAACTATGATCGGTCTGCCGCCGTTGTCACGTAAAATCTTCGCCCGTAAAACCGACTTTACAGGCAACCATTATTTTTTATTTCAAATACAAATAAAAAAAAAAAAAAAATGGTATTTTCTTCTTGATAAAACTACATACATACATACTATCACGCCTGTTTCCCCCGCCTGTCCTAGGCAGAGACAATGGACCTTCACTTGCTACTATCTTAACAGACCTCTTTCGCTTCATCTACCTACACTCATCAACCTCTTCATACATGCCCTTCATACGACTCGCGTAGGTTCTAGTAAAAGTGTCAACAGAAATCATTTCAACAAATGTGTATTGGTTATTGCAATTTTCATTAAGATTTTATCTGTTTTGTGGTGATTTGCAATCAGGACGAAAGTTGCAAGTTAAATTTGGGTCAAATCTTGCAAGTCGAATTTGAACCACTTTCCGGTTTCTGAATAAGATTAAATTTTGTATGCTAATGTAAATCAGATGACAACGCAATATTATTATGACAAAAAGCTGATCTGATGATGGAGACGGAAGGTGGCTATAGGAACCTTGTAATAAAACGACGCAACCCCACTGGTTTTGGGCTAATAATATAATATTAGGTCCTATGAAATTGCCGTTCAGTATCAAAAAAGTGAAACAAGTTTTTTTTAATGAAATTATTATTTAATCAATCGAAGTATGCGCCGTTGTTATCGATACACTTCCGCCATTTTATAGGCAGATCATTGATACCTTTGGAAAAAAAATCCTGGGAGCGAGAGTCTATGAACTGTTTGAAGGCGGTTTTGACTGCCTCATCAGATTTGAAATTTTTTCCTTGTAAAAAGTTATCCAAATTTTGAAAAAACTGGTAATCGGTTGGGGCAAGATCTGGAGAGTATGGTGGGTGACGCAGAGGTTCCAGTCGCAGCTCCTCTAACTTGGCGATCGTTTGATGTGCAGTGTGTGGTCTAGCGTTATCCTGAAGGAGCAGTGGGCTAGAGCAATTCATCAGTCTCGGTTGTTTAATGGCGAGCTTTTCCATCATTGTTTGCAATTGTTGGCAATACAAGTCTGCAGTAATCGTCTGGCCTGATCTCAAGAAGATGTAGTGGATAACACCAGCACTGTTCCACCAAACACTAACCAGAATCTTCTTTTTGGTCAGTTTTCGCTTAGGGCAAGGTTTTGCCGGTTCTCCAGGGTCAAGCCATTGTGATGATCGCTTCCGATTGTCGTACAGGATCCATTTCTCATCACAAGTCACGATACGGTTCAAAATCCCCTCATTATTGTGGCGATTAAGCAAAGAAACGCAGCAAGAAACGCGTGTTTGTTGGTTTGCTTCAGTCAATTCGTGCGGTACCCACTTTTCGAGTTTTTTAATTTTTCCGATTTGGCGCAAGTGGAAAAGTATCGTTTTGTCACTTACGCCGAAGGCTGCTGCTAATTCAGAAGTGGTTTGAGATGGATCCGCTTCAACTATCGCCTTCAATTCTTCGTTATTCACTTGAGTATCAGGTCGTCCACGAGGTTCATTGTGTAAATCGAAATTTCCAGAACGGAAACGTTGAAACCAAAAACGCACCGCTCGTTCGTTAGCTGTGCCAGGTCCATATACGTCGTTAATTCTTCGAGTCGTTTCTGCAGCACTGGTGCCATGGTGGAACTCGTATTCGTAAATACCGCGAATTTTCAATTTGTCCATAGTTGTTGTTATAGCAATGTTGAAACTCAAACAAATGATATTAAAACAAATGAAATACGAATTTTAAAACAATATTTTTCTGGCTTTATTTCGAAATAAATTTGAATTTGGAATTCCTAATGAAACGCAAGATATTTGATTTTAAAGTTGCCAGTATTGAAAATCGGCAATTTCATATGACGTAAGGACCTAGTATTACAATTGACTTGATAAGTTATGGCCCCACAATCAAAGCTTGTACGAAAAATTGTTTTTTTTTTCTTTTTCAAAATACTTATTTCCCTTTCACGCCCACTTATACGCTTACAGCCCTAGGCTCTGTCTACAGCGATAAGGTTAAAAACATGACAGTGTATCTGTCACCCGTGTGGTTCCCGGTTAGAATAGGTCCACTCCAAATCTTTCTGTGGATGTCGAAAAAGGCGACTAAAGGCAAAATAGCACTTAAAGCTCGTGCTACAATAGCATTCCCAAGGAGGGTTGACGTCAGGCAAGCGGCCGGTCGTAAAACTATAGCCAAATCGTTTAACTTGTTCCGGCTATTTTTTCTCCAAATCGCTAGATTTTTGGCATCCTTGGGTGACCATTGATATGCATATTATATTTGGAAAAGAAAAAGCGGGAAAGCGCACCCCGGACTCCGAAGCAACATAGCTGAGGATGCAACTGGGAATGCGTTCAGATAAAGAAGAAGAAGACAAAATAGTATATACTTAAATTTCAAACATGTGCCTTAAAATCCTCATTTCAGATAAAGATTTACATTCCCGCAAGTTGAAACCAAGGCCCTTAATTCTACCACCACATATAAATTAACCCACATTACGTGGTTTTCGTTAATGTTCCGTTAAGCAAATCCCACAATGTTACATTTTAATGTCGTTGTGAACCTGCGGTATGGTGTATATCATTTAAATACGTGTTATTTTTATATAACTGTTAGTACTACTTGCTGTTTTAAAAATTAAGGTTTTGGAAAACACAGGTTTTAATCATAATGAGACGCATTTTAGAAAATAATTCTGCGTGTTTTGAAAATTTAATTATAATTCGAACTGTTAATTAATAGATTAGTAAATATTTTTTTTATATGGTTTTTTTTGGTATTCAAGATGCAGTACTAAAGTACTCAAATTAAATAATAAATACGGTGATTAGGCTTCAGGTTCACCATAACATTTGTTGTTTGTGTAAACTGTGTAAAGTAAAAAATAAATCGAACAATCTATAGACTTCATTTTAATACGTATAAAGGACTATTTCTCTAAATTCAACACAGACTAAATGCAATTATGACTAAAAGAACAAGGGAAGAAAAAATAGATTAAAAGGAAAAACAAAAATCCTTTGTAATTAGCGAAAACCGTGAAGACAGATGAATTGTACATAAAGTTCCTCATTAAGATCCAATTTGAAAGAATTCCTCCTCCAGGTGATACAGCCGTGATGCAATTAGTGACCCTGGGTTCAAGTATTGGCAACAAAGGTATAAAATACTAGAAGTGTTTTGTTATTTATCTACAATACGTTTAGGTAGTGAAGTTAAGTTTATTTCGGGTGTTTTCCATGTTTTGTTTTGACCAAGGAAGAGAAGCGTCTAAGTTTTGAAATTGGCTAATAATGCTTTTGTCCAACTGTCTGTTCTCTCCTAAGGTCGCATTTTTCAATCGATTTTGGCGAAAATTGGCACATAAGTTCCTTGATTTTTTATTTTTGTAGTATTTTTAACGTCAAATGCGATGTTTCATTGGAGCAGAAATAGGGGAGAAAGGGAACTTTATGCTGTAGCGTTTTTTATTTACGGATTTCAATCAAATTTGATAGGCACACTACGTACATCACTTTAAACAAGATAATGAAAAAAAAATATTAAAAGGGAGATCGGAGGAGGGGAAAAGAGGAACAAACTTTCCGCCTGTAGCATTATATATTGACAGATTTCATTAAAATGGCTTTTTAAGCCACATTTTTCTGCAAAACGATATTTGATTTCTTAAAAGATCCACTTCCACCACTTTAGTTCCATGTCACCAAACTGGGAACAGAACAGTTTTTAATTTGCAACCCCTTTGTCCCTAAATTTATCGCCCCGCAGCCTTCCTTGAGGAAATATGAATTAGTATTCTCCAGAAAAAAGGCGCTAACGACCCTCCGAGATGCAAATGGATTTGTGTAATTGCGTTGTTAATTCTATTCTGAAAGAAGAGCAATTATAGACTTTTTCAACTAGAAAATTTATAATTTATTTCTGTTGCCGCTATAACAACAAATACTAAAAACAGCTAACCAACCATGCAACAAACGTAATTTTTTTTCCGACTTTCGTTCAGTACGGCAACAGACAACGCTTCAAATATTCACATAATATATAGTTGTATAGTACGGAACCCTTCTTGCGCGAGTCCGGCCCAGACTTGGCCGGTTTTTTTCTTTTATTTGATTAATTTTATGGTATATTTTTAGTAACTATGCTTTCACAATGTAGATGGTTTTGAAGATCGTAGGAGGCATGAACAAGCCTTGAAAAACAAACATCCCTCAATACACTACAACTACTTCGGCCAGACTCTGACGTGTCCGCACGGTGCAGTGCACCTAAAAAATAGGGTATTGCAGATCATTCGTCGTTTGATCGCCGAAAGATCAACATCTGGTTTTGTGCCTGAGGATGCCTCGTGTAGAGGTGTAACACGCGTCGCGAAGCGAGTACGACGGGTAAATAGTGGCGGAAGTACACAAAATAATAGAAATCAAGTGCCATGTAACTTTAACTTCCGCAAGATAACGCCTGAATCCATTAACTATATTGCAGTTATATCAGGGCACATGGACAATGCCTTGAATGAATTTTATTTTATTTTCTGAGTATTAAACAAAGACAGTCACTATAGCTGATAAGGGCCAGGGTAGATGTCTACATTTAAACCTCAATAAAGTAAAAGTTACATCGGGTTTCATCCCCAATATTTGGTGGAACTTAAACTTTGGTACAACGACTATCCGACATTAAAGGTACGATCCGCTTTTAGCACTGCCGTCGTAAAAAGCCATTCCACCGACAGCACTCTGCAGAACTCGATTAAAGGCTATCGGCGTCGTGTTCAATGCAATTATGTTCTACACCTGCAGCGAACGAAAGAGACAAAGGCTGGAGATAACAACTTTTAAAGATGATTTTTTGTTACTTTACATTGTTGAACTAATATAAAAATAATAAAAAAAGGTTCGGAACTTGTATTTGAAAGCACATCACATATTATAATATTGAAGTATGTTATATTTGTAAACTGACTCACACATTACAAGTCCCTTTCGGAAAGTATGCGACCAATTTACTTACTGAGTTTCTTTCGGCGTTTATTCTTAGCAGCGGTTGTTCCAAAATGTATCGGTAGGTTTTTTAAATCAAGTATTTAAAAAATATTAAACTTTAGGGTAGTCGTAAATTCGTAATGTATACCAAACAATGTACCTCTTGTGACGTACTGGCAACACTGGTGGGCGGCGTTCGGTATATATGGCAAGCGCCGGCTTACAAAGGGCACTTCATTATCAGATGTCACCGTGTGAATAGGTGTGCTCGGTTGTGTGTTACTTTACCTTGCCGTGACGTTGCAGTACGTCACACCTATACCAAAATTGACATGTAAAACTTCTTGCAAAGGTATAATTACTAAACATTTAGTTCTTGATTATTGATAGACAAGAAGCAAAGTGGTGACAGCATAACTATGTATAACTTAATATTGACGATAAATCTAGATGTAAAATCTTATTTTGTTATTCACACATTCAAATAAATAGTAAAAAGTAGGTACATCTGTCTTTTTTTGCAATTCTGTCATTCGTCTTTTTTTTATAAATGCATTCTCAAAGAGTGTTGACGTTAGGCAGGCAGCCGGTCGTAAAACTATCAAATCATTTAAACTGTTTGCTATTTCTTCTCCACTTCGCAAGGTCTTTGGCATCCTTGGGTGATCAATGACATGCATATTATATTTGGAGAAGAAAAGCGGGACAGCACACCTTGGGATCCAAAGCAGCACAGCTGAGGATGTAACCGAAAACGCCCTAAGAGGAAGAAGAATCGAGTATATCTGTCTCGTGATAACGGAATTCTTCAACTTGACTCACATTCTATGAAACCTGGCCGATTACGTAATGTATAATACTAATAAATACACTTGTTTCAGCAAACTATAACCAAAGACCGGATCACAGACCCAGCCGAACAACTGCAGTACTTGACGACAGCAAGGTCGAATATCCGGCTAGAAATTCTGGTCCACGAAGGCACTTTTGGTAGAGTTTACAAAGGGGTGTTCAAGAAAGGGGACACGTATGAAGAGGTCATAGTGAAAACTGTGTCAGGTACTGTGAAGCAGTATGTTTTATTTACGTGTAAGCGATTACAAGTACATAAAACATAATACTGCTTGTCGACACTGGAATGGTAGCGTCCGGCAGCGCAGTTTTACTTTTAAGCTATATTCGCCTTTATTGACCCATGTGGTTTCGGGTTAGAATAGGACCACATCTCTTCCTGTGGATATCGTAAGAGGCGATTAAAGGACTAAGCACAAACATCTCGTGCTACAACTGC
Source organism: Acrobasis repandana (assembly GCA_963576875.1). Taxonomy (NCBI): domain Eukaryota; kingdom Metazoa; phylum Arthropoda; class Insecta; order Lepidoptera; family Pyralidae; genus Acrobasis; species Acrobasis repandana. Next base: position 19,968,525 of record OY756215.1, read on the forward strand.
ATTCCCAAGGAGGTTTAAACTTTTCGCACAAATACATTCCCTAAGAGGGTTGACGTCAGGCAGGCGGGTGATTGTAAAACTATAGCCAAATCATTGAAAGTGTTCCAGCTATTTCTTCTTCATTTTACAAGGTCTTTGGCATCCTTAGGTGACATCCTTGGGTGACTATTGACATGCATATTATATTTGGAAAAGAAAAAGCGGGAAAACGCACCCCGGGCTCCGAAGCAGCACAGCTGAGGATGCAACCGGGAATGCGCTTAGACGAAGAAGAAGATTCGCCTTTATTGAGTAAGCATTCCATAACACAAGTTTAAAAAACGAACTCTAGGGCTAGCTCAACCAGTGTGATTGGTCATTAAATATTTATTACTAGTATTATTATTATTTATTTCCATGTACGAAATGCATAGAATACGTTGCTTGGCCGCGTGTCGACGCTTGTGGCCGCGTGGCGCCTCGGGTTTTTCTCAAAGTATCCTAGGTATTTCACAAATAAAGGTGAATATGGCTTGAGAACGAAAGTTAACAGACATTCTAATCGAAACTGCAATAAATTCAACTAAACTGCAAAAAAAAACAGAATATTATACAAATATAACATTCAACTTAACGTACAGCAGAGGGAAGAAAGAGTGAAATACTATTTTAGTATTGTTATCTCTAGTTTCAAATGAATATTTATATCAAGCATTAGGAGAAAAAGAGAGGAGAGAATGATTCGTTTTTTTCATGTTTTCAGTTAATTCTCAAGATATTTCTTTAACAGATGCAGCATCAGCGATGCAGGCCGCTCTCCTCGTAGCTGAGGGTCTCAGGCTGTGTGGTTTAGCCCATGCCAACGTGTTAGCGCCCATGGCGGCGTGTGCTGAAGAAGCACGAAAGCCACTTCTAGTTTATTGCTGTGCTTCTCACTCTTCTAATCTTAAGAGGTAAAAAGTTTCATACCGTTTATCATGTAGTATAATCGGAAATACCAATTAGTTTCATCTGCGGTATTATGATGACCGTGCGTTTTTATGGATCATCCAAATAACGAGTTAGCATCTAATGGTCGACTTCAGAAATAATTAATATGCTATGAAATTGCAATCAATTTCCTTAACAAAATATAGTCACCGCAGCAACTGGTCTAAAACGCTCATCGTATATTGTCTTAATAGGAAATGGTCTAATTATAACAACCACGCTGTTTCAAATGCCCAGTAATAAATAATCGAAATTTACATTGAATTTTTAATTTATCTTTTTAGAATCTTTATATAATAATATTGCTACGTTATTATGTTATATATCATATTTTTATTTCTAAGTGCGCGGTCACCATAATCCAAATAAGTATTTGTTAGGGTTCCGTACAAAAAATGAAAAAACGGAACCCTTATAGGACCACTCGTGCGTCTGTCTGTCCGTCCGTCTGTCACAGACAATTTGCTCCGAATCTATTGCATCGAATCAGGTGAAATTTGGTAGAATGTTGTAATCCAATGACCCAAACACATATGTGTAAACGAAATATATTTTTTTTAATAAGCGTCATTTTCGGGGGACAAATTAGGAAATTAAAATAAAAGTTTTGCAAACCTTACTGTGTCATATATCAAATGAAAGGGCTCGTTATGAGGATCTCAAATTTATTTTTGTTATTATTGTAAAATAAATAACTTTAATTTTATTTTTGAAAGAAGACGAAAATTGACCATTCCCCCCCCCCCCCCCCCCATCTCCGAAACTACTAAGCCTAAAATTTTGAAAAAATATAGTTCATTGCTTGTAGATTACAGGAAAACCTATAAGAATGCAATCAATTGTACGGAACCCTCTCCACACGAGTTTAACCCGCACTTGCCCGGTTTATTTTTGATATCAATTAAATATTAATCTATTCTACATATGGGAATGTTACGTATTTTTGCGCACTGGAAAAAAAAGCTATTATATTTAAAATTATTTTCTTCTCCAAGGTTCCTCACGTCTTGTCGTCTAGGACATCAGGCGGCACCAGCTACCAGAGAACTGGTAGACCTGGGTGCACAAGTGGCCTGTGGACTGGCATACTTGCACGTGCAGAGGCTAGTACATGCTGATGTTGCAGCTAGAAATTGCATGTAAGTGACTTCATTAAGAACACGTATGACCCTGATAGTACTTAGAGCGATCTTAAATATTATCAATATTAACGAAATATTACTTTGAAATGAAAACACAGCAATGTTCAGGACTACCTCTATACATTATATGTTTCAAAAACACGATTGCTTTAAATTTTCTCGATAGAAAAAAATTGCGAAGTTGCCTCCAAATCACCTCAGAATTATACTAAAACGGAAAATACCCTCTTCAAGGAATACAATAAATTAGCCCTTGTAACCTTGGATTTTCATCATATCATCATATCAGCCACAGGAAGTCCACTGCTGGACATAGGCCTCCCCCAAGGATTTCCAAAACGACCGATCGGAAGCGGCCTGCATCCAGCGTTTTCCTGCAACCTTGCTCAGGTCGTCTGACCACCTAGCAGGTGGGTGTCCTACGCTGCGCCTGCCGGTACGTGGTCGCCATTCGAGAACCTTTCTGCCCCATCGGCCATCGGTTCTTCGCGCTATGTGCCCCGCCCACTGCCACTTCAATGAGCTAATCCGCTGGGCTATGTCTGTGACCTTAGTTCTTCTACGAATCTCCTCATTTCTGATTCGATCACGTAAAGAAACACCTAGCATAGCCCTCTCCATAGCCCGCTGAGCGACCTTGAGCCTTCTTATAAGACCCATAGTAAGGGACCACGTTTCAGAGCCAAAAGTCATCACTGGTAACACACATTGATTAAGCACTTTCGTCTTGAGGCACTGAGGTATTTTGGACGAGAAGACACTGCGTAACTTCCCGAACGCTGCCCAGCCGAGTCGGATTCGTCGAAAGACCTCTTCCTCGAAGCTGGAACTTCCTGCCTGGATCAATTGACCCAGGTAGATATACTGGTCTACAACTTCGAGGGTGGAGCTCCCAACAGAAACAGGTAAAGGCGTTACGTGCATATTCGACATGACCTTCGTCTTGTCAATGTTCATTTTCAGGCCGACCTGTTGGGAAACTCGATTTAGGTCTTCAAGCATCGTACTTAAGTCCTCCATCGATTCTGCCATGACAACGATATCGTCGGCAAATCGAAGGTGAGTGATATACTCGCCATTGATGTTAATGCCCAGTCTTTTCCATTCTAGAAGCTTGAAGGCATCTTCCAGAGCAGCGGTGAACAGTTTTGGAGATATGACATCTCCCTGTCTCACGCCTCTTTGCAATGGAATAGCCTTCGTTCTGAGCTCCTGTACTCGGACCGACATAGTGGCTTTATTGTATAAACACTTCAACACCTCGATATACCGATAGTCAATACGGCACCGCTGGACAGACTGAAGCACGGCCCATGTTTCGATCGAATCGAAGGCTTTCTCATAGTCCACGAACCCCAAGCATAACGGCTGGTTATACTCCCTCGTCTTCTCTATAACCTGCCGCAGCGTATGGATGTGGTCCATGGTACTATAGCCTTTTCGGAACCCGGCTTGTTCGGGAGGTTGGAAGGCATCAAATCTGTTAGCGAGACGGTTCGTGATGACTCTCGAAAACAACTTATAGACATGACTCAGAAGTGTGATGGGCCTATAGTTCTTCAAGAGAGTGTTGTCACCCTTTTTGAAGAACAGAACCACCACACCCCCGTTCCACGCCTCTGGCGTCACTCCCTCGAGTAGAACGGAATTAAAGAGCCTTTGAAGGACTTTCAGTACCGGCGTTCCGCCCGCTTTCAAAAGCTCTGCTGTGATTCCGTCCTCGCCCGGCGCCTTGTTGTTTTTAAGCTGTTTGAGAGCCATCCTAATCTCGTACAGACTGATGTCCGGGATATCTTCGGTATGGTGTCGGGTTAACTTGGCTCTTGGATCTTTTGCCGTATTTATGTTAGGTTTTGCAACGGATGTATATAACTGCCCATAGAACCTCTCGATCTCTCCCAGAACCCCCTCCCCCGTCGACACAACGTTTCCGCCCTCCGTCTTCAGCTTAGTCAATCGGCTCTGCCCAGTAGACATAGCCCTTGCAAACACTTTGGAACCTTTGTTTTGTTCTATCGTCTCCTTAATACATTTAGTATTAAAGGAGCGAATGTCGTGTCGCAAGGACTTTTGAATTTGTCGGTTAAGCTTTCGATATGACTTAGCGTCTTCGGAGGTTTGCAGCGGCATGGATCGTCGCTGTGTCATAAGGTCTAGGGTCCGAGCAGAGATTTTTTGAGGTTTACTTTTAGGGCGGGACTTAAAAAACTTAGATCCCACTGCTTGGACAGTTTCTATAAACCCGTTGCTTATCTCGTCCACTGAAACGCAATCCTGGAGAAGTTCAAAGCGATTGGAGAGTTCAACTTGAAAGCTTTCGGGGTTTTGGATCTGGCTCAGCGATGGTCGGAGCGTAGACTTCATAAGCCTTGACCTTTCAAGTCGGAGGTCGATATTCAAGATGCCTCTTACAATTCGGTGATCGCTGCCGGTTTTAATCATATTGATCACGGAGACATCATTGAATATCTGCCTCTTCGCTGTCAGGAAGAAGTCTATCTCGTTCTTGACTGGGGGCTGGTTATTCTTACTAGGACCCATCCAGGTCCACTTCCTCTGTGGCGGCTTCTTGAAGAAAGAGTTCATCGCAAAGAGTCCCTCTTCCTCCAGAAAATCAGCCAGCCTGTGCCCCCTGTCATTGCGCTTACCATATCCAAATTGCCCCACCCTGATCTCTCCATCGCGTCCCTTCCCCAGTTTTGCGTTAAAGTCCCCCATAATAGCCGTGAAATGGGTTTTGGAGGCGTGTATGGCTCTACTAATGTCCTCATACACTACCTCAACCTCCGCATCTGAGTGTGTTCCGGTCGGCATGTATACCTGTATGACCTTCAACGAGTATCTTTTGGATACTCTGAGTATCAGGTATATTACCCTGCTGGAAACACTGTCGATGGTCACTACGTTATTTATGAGGGACCTGTGAACGAGAAACCCGACACCATGCTGGGACTTCTTTTCGTCTCCCTCCCGGTGATAGAGTAGGTTACCGGACTTTAAGGTTGTCGTGCCCTCGCCCTCTCTTCGGACTTCAGACAACCCCACTATGTCCCACCGTAACCTACTCATCTCCTCTTCCACCTCAGTCAGTTTCTCGTCTGTCCTCAAAGTGCAGACGTTGTGTGTTACCAGGGCCAGTTTTCGCCGGTGGTGGTAGCCGGATCCCATCCGGGGATTCTTAGCACCCCCTGCCCTGCCGTTACCATGACCGCTACCGGAGTCAGGAATAGCAGGGCTGCCGGGTACTGGGGGCCTGGTCGCATTTTGTACCTTCATTGAGGGGTTTTGCCATACTCGCCACGCTTGGCAGGCGGGTTGGCGAGCGCAGTGGGGGGTCACTATCGCACTTCCGACGCTGCTGCCCATCGGAAGTCTGTTCATGTGCAGTGACGGAACTCTCCTTTAGTCGCCTCTTACGACATCCACAGGAAGACTTGGAGTGGTCCTATTCTACTCTGCCGGGAACCACATGGCATTTTAATTGTATTAAATTGATGTGTGATTGATTGACATTGACATGATTTTAATTGTATTAAACATAAGGCAGCTATTATATGTCTTATTTTTTTAATAACACTTAAATATTCTTAGTAAAACGAAAAAAACCTCAAAAACCAGAAACGCGTAAACCAGCCTCATTGACCCGCCGCGATCTTTCCACCCCGCATGGCTCGCTGTCTCGCTTCGGCTAGAGTAAATTTTTATGCGTGGAAGCAGGAGCTAAATTCAGATCATCAGCATCAGGCGCAGCCTGGAGTTAAAAAGGAAGTTGGATATCTTTTACTAGCTGGTCACTGGCATTGCTCACGTATTCAAATTGGCAGTTCGTTATTTGTTAATCCCACAGGAACTTCAAACTCACAATCTTTTGACCAATTACTAAACCTTTCTTCTTTAAATACACCAGCGCGTATCTGGGATATCTAAATTCACATTTATTTCCAGAGTTGATGAGAAATTGAGACTGAAAGTGACAGACAACGGCCTGTCCCGAGATCTGTTCCCGGACGACTACCATTGCTTGGGGGACAACGAGAACCGGCCTGTGAAGTGGATGGCTCCAGAGACATTGTTACAGAACCAATATACTACGGCTTCAGATGTGGTAAGTAAGATATCTCAAAGTTTTAGGGTTCTGTACCCAAAGGAAGGAAGGAGGGGAAGAGGAAAGCCCAGGCTATATGAAGCAAGTCAAAGAAAAGGTAATAGCAGTGTCGTATCAAGATGTCAAGAGGTTGGCGGAAGATAGAACAGAATAAAAGACACCAACAAGAGCGCCGCTCTTAAATTTCGATGATGATGACGTTTGATGAGTTGATGTTTTAAAACGGAACCCTTCATGTACAAGTCCGACTCGCACTTGACCGGTTTTTCTGATTTGTCAAGCTGCTTAACGTGCCTTCCGTGCTTAACGTGAATGGTGGAGCTCGAGAAATTTTAGTGCTACTTGTCACTGAAGTGCGGACCACTCTTTTAAATTACCGGCATCATTTTTGGAGCAAGTTCAGTCCATGATACTAAAGAACTTTCCATAAAAAGAATTACGAATAAACAAAAAAAAATCGGCTTTCCATACTAATCAACATTTAGCTAAATGGATTTTGTGTATTTATTTTTTTATCGATTGTCGATAATTGTTTTTATGGAAAGTAATTCAGTATCACGGACTGAACTTGTTCTAAAAATATTGCCGGTGTTTAAAAAGTAACCCTATATATTGAAATCTACTGCTCGTACTAAAAATAAAAAACTTAGCTGTTGACTGTTATTTAAGATTAAATAAATGTTGCCAATTCGGAAATCCTTGGGGGCGGGCCTTCCTGTCATGTGGCTGACATGATGATGAAATGTTGCCATCATTGCTCCCAAAATAATATAAATTTTGTCATTAGTGGTCACTGGGAGTTACGCTGTGGGAACTGGCTACCCTTGGGGCTGCGCCACTGGCGGAGTTGGATGCTGCTGATGTTGGTGCGTTCCTCAGTGGAGGGTACCGACCTTCGCAGCCGCACAACTGTCCTGATGAACTGTAAGTACATATTTTTTTCTCATTTTATAACGCGAACTAAAGTTGTCAATTTTGTCCCGAGAGCTAGTAGTCATTTTTGAGTAGGTATTTGAGGCAAGCTGAAAACTTGTCTTTTATGTAATAAACAACTTTCCAGATTTATGAAGGTTCGTATTCTTTTTAATAATTAAAGTATGCAAAAAGAGAAAATCTAGGGACATGACATTATACTAATAGATATTTTTTGGAATAAATTATCTCTCTTCTGGCTCTGTCCAGTGAGGAATCAGGAGATTACGTTTGTATGGAAATACAGCTCTAATATTATCTCTTAAGAATCCCCTTACCCTAGACTTTTCCATTAAAACGTAGTCTACGTTTTATTTTGAAACGACATGTCAGACTTCGGTAAAAATTTGTAACTAAAGAAATTGCATATACTCGTATCTAGGGTTATTATTTGGTGTTCACAGTCAAAATATGAACTTGAAAGAGAATATAGTGTATTAAATAATTTTTGACCATCAGAATGGAAAACTTATACACCCCTATATTTTCTTTCAAGTTTATATTTTGACTGTAAAAATTAATTATAACCCTAGACATATGCAACTTCTTTAAATTTACAATTTTTTCTCTCTGATTCAGTCTAGGGTAAGGGGACTCTTAAACTTACTCTACTACCCATATAGAGGTAATAGTTAGTAACTCACTTGTTTTTTTTCCAATAGGTACGGCCTCATGTCTTGGTGTTGGACCTCCCCAGTATCAGCTCGACCCACGGCCCCTCAACTCCTTGCCGCCCTTCACGACTTTAGACAAGCTCTTAGTACTTACATCTGAACAACTTCGCTAAAACTTATGCAACTCTTTTTGTCGACGAATAGAGTAATCGCAGTTTTCTCTTCTATCGTGGAAAAAAGGTTTTTTTTTAATAAGGGGGCCAATGTGCTCAAGATTGTGAACAACTTTTACTATGGGAACAACAAATATAAATGGTTCCATGTTTATATGCAATAAAAATAAATGGTGATTTATTTTTAGTTAAGGTTATGTTGTATATAAAGGCACCAGATTTTTATTAAAATTAGTTGTTTTTTTATTTAAATAAATAAACAAAATAAAACTGATCTTTGAAGAACTGAGCCTAATAGTAATGATCAACATAACATAAAACACAAATTGTCAATTTCTTACTACATACTCTTTACACCTTCCCTTTTACTTAGTCCAAAGTGCCTGCCAAATAATGACAGTTTTGCAATACAATTTTGGTTCCATAAGCATAATTGTATATTTAACTAAGTTTATTATTATAAAAAAAAATTGTACATTGGAAAATGTGTAAATAATAATAGAATTAAAGAAAAATAGACTAAAGAAGTTTGTGCGCTGCAGTACAAGAAAGGTATTTTGAAAATAATCGATATCGTATTATTGTTTAGTCAATATAAAACAACGTTAGTACTCCGGCATTTGGTAACAAATACATTTGCCAATTTCTTGATTATTCAAGATTTCAGTGAAATCATGCTAGTGCTTCGCGCGAACAAATAAGCATAATGTTAAAAAAATATGGATCTACCTACCTAGATAAAAAATTACACGAACAGCCTAGGCCTAGACTACCACAATTGTTTTAAAAATATAATACATAAAAATGAATCATGAACATAAATACATATTTTTCGTCGTTAATGAAGCATGACGTTGCGGATGAGTCATAGTATTTTAGTGCAAAGTAGATATGTCTGTGAAATCGCATTTTAAAAAGGTAAGATAAACGAAACCATCATATAAATTTTATTGTAAGGTATATTTTTAAATTAAGAAAGTTATATAAATAAATATTTGTAGTTCGTCATTTCAAGGAGATGACTTTTAGATGATAAGGTTCGGAAAGCTAGAATTATCCAAAGAATGCGGATTAAAAATAGACTATTGAAGTTGACTTGACAAATCAGAATGACTTGAACTCTAAATAAGGGTAAGCCATAGTTTTGTAATCATTTGACAACTACACTGAAGTTCAAGTTAATTACTAAAGCTAAAGGTAAACCAAAAACTATAAATAAATTAGTGAGATTTAGTACCAAATATAAATAAGATGTACATAAGCGAAATCGATGCAAAAGGAATTTAATTTTTAATTAAGCTAGACAGCTTTTTAGTAGATTTAAAAGAGACAATTTACATTTTGCATTTTCTGTAAAGAACTTTTTTCTAGTGAATAATTTTTAAAGCTACAACAATATTTTAAGATTGGTATCCTTTTCAATTGAAGTTTGTTTATTTTTTATTTCAAATAACAGCCATCTGAACTTCTTGTGGTCAAAGTTATATGATTAAGGACGATAATACTGAATCAAATAAACCATCATTTTAAATAAATAATAATCAATTAAAATTGGTATGCAACGCACCGAAAATGGGCAGAATTGATCATTTTCGGTTCGGTTATGCATGATTACGGTGTCTGCGCCAATCCAACTCAAATCAAATTCAGTTGATTTGTATGCGACATGTCCTTTCAGAAGCTCTAAGTAAGTAGAAATTCCTCCAAATCTTGGCGCGATTCCGGTTATATTTTATCTTTAGTGATTCGGAGCTAAAAGTTCTTGCAGAAACTGTACAGTGTGAACGGTCCTCTCAATATAAGATAATTTTGAACTCAGTCCAAATATGTCAAAGGTTAGTTCGGTCTATTATTTAAAAAAAACTATCTTCAATAAATTACTCACCAAAAAACAAACTTTAACAAAATTTAAGTAGGTATTTAACTTTTGTATATCTGTGAATATGTAAATTATTTTATCTTTCTTTTTTAAATAAACTTTATTACTTAACTTTAATTCAAACAATGGGCCTATTTCACTTGATTTTACTTCGTTAAAAAATATTATTTGAACCACCTATGCAAAAAATTCGAATTATTTTTCTAACTACGCGTGTATGTATAATCTATTCTAGTCTAGTTTTAGTAGTACTATCTAGTCTTTTGTATGTCTGTATCAGGGGGTCGAAACATTTTTGATTTAGGCTTGTGTAAGTAATTTGTGAATGGTTTCTGAACTTGCCTTTGAAATATTAGCACTTTCAAGTTGTCCTTTCAACATATTGATGTTAATCATAAGTTAGAATAGAGTTCCTGAGGACTATCGGTCCGTCCAGGCCCACAAAAGGATCAAACACCAAAACAGTAGATAGTCATGGCAAAATCGACGATGTGGCTTCGACGAACAAGATATGTTGTAAAATTTTATATAATAATTTCGAATATAATTATCTATTATTATTAATAACTATTTTTATTAATACTCGTATATTTATTAGTATACTCATAAGTTCATACGTATATGATTCAATTATATGACATTGTATAATTCATGCAAATATAAAGCTTTTCTTGTCACTGAAATCGTTATGTAGAGATATCTATGTTAATAGGTAAATTATTCAGTATTTGAGTTCGTTGAAGACATTTGACGTGAATATTTATTTATAAAAAAAAAATTACGAAAATTATATTTTAAAATATGAGTTTGTAAATACAGTCATATTAAAAGTAGGAAATAGTTATATATTTGTTCTATATATTACAAATATAATGTTTCTTGAAGCCAGATACGTTGACGTCCGTGATCGAGAGATAAATATTTGTCTAATATACCACAATTATACATAGAAAACGGTAAGCGTCAAATATTGGAATAAACATAGGATAAACAGTAACGAACTATAAAATATAGACATATATATTATATATATATATTTAAATCATGAAGTCATCGGCGATAAATGGAAATTATTAGGAGGTTCCAATGACTAAAATAAAAATATAAAAAACTGATACAAAGCATGTATCTATTCCATTAAATGGTATATTTCTTATATTTTTGTGTACTGAGCATTATTGTTATCAAACACTATTACATTATTATATTTTTTTACACTGTTTTTATAGTCTTATTCGGTTTAGTTAATTACTTTGTGGTTTCAAGTTGATGATGACGAATTTTTTTTTATGTAGAACTAGTAAGACTTTAAAGATCGAAAGGGGTAAAACGATTTAATTTTTTAATAGTAACATGATATAGTATGAAATTAAATAATGATATAAGAAATGGTGAAAAAATACCACGTGAGCAGGACTTAAATCCGCGACCTTAGTCTCAATACGACTATGCTCTTACCATCTGAGCCATCACGTGTTCAACTCCGCACGCTGAATTTCGCCACCATTTGATATTCCTACACGCACTAGGCTTGCGTCACCAACACTACTACCCACTATTATAAGTAAGGTATCTGATTTAACCCATGTTACAATTAAGTTGAAAATCAATTAGAGTGTAGTTTCCTACAAAAAGCAAAGTAAAAGTAAAGCCATACAATATTTTTATAGGGTTTTTAGGCCTGCTCACGTGGTATTTTTTCATCATTTCTTATTTCATTATTTAATTTGAGTACTTTAGTACTGCATCTGGAATGCCTAAAAAACCCTATAAAAATACAATATAATATCACTTTTAATGCAGCACAATAATTATTTACATTAGTTAAATATATAAATGTTTGTGTTTAATATTTTTATATGTTAATCAACTTACCTCGTCACTGTTTAAGTAGTGCTAAATATTTTCTTTTAGTCTAGTCTCACACTGTGAATTTCGGTCTCTGATTTTATATTGCCTCAAATGTGAAAATTAACCTGATCGGCAGGAAATGTATATAAAATCTATTTTTCTGTCTGTCTAAAGCTACTTTTACTATTACATTTTATAAAGCAAAGTTCTGCTTGCCTATAAACTAAATATTATACTAAACACTTAATATTTACTCTTTTTATTTGTCACTATAAACCCCTGTAAACTTCCACTTTATTTAAATACTATTAGTATAGTATATTAATGCTATTATTAACCTTCAATGCTGGTCTGGAAGTAAAGAAAAAACTTAGAATGTACCAGCTGCTTCTCTTCCAACGCAGATCGTAAAAGCCGATTAAGGAAAAAATCTAAAAGGCGATTACAGGCAGCCCATTACTATTTAGATTTCCTATTTTTATCTTAACGCCCACTATAACGCTAAACGTGGACTTTGGGTTTTACGGCCCTGGGCAGTGTCTATCCCGTTAGCGATAAAGACTTAATAATGTATCTGTATCTATTATTAATATATAATTGTATTAAAAACACGTTATGGATTATACAGGGTGTTTAACTCTTAGGCATTATATGCGTCTAAAATTGGTTCGACATAATTTGCGCTTTTTCCAATATTAGGTTGTAGCTTTCTACGAGTATCTTAACGTGAAATCGGTGTTCTTGTAAAATTTAAACTAAAGCACCCTAAACTTTCTTGTCCTATGTGTATTTGATACATTAAAGATGTCGTCTTTTTAAACCTTACTATTTATTATATCTTAACTTTGATTAGATATCAGCGGGTTTATTTTAATAATTATTTTACAAAATAAATCGGTACAACTCATATATTAAACATAAGTTAAATACTATACGATATACAGTATTTTGATAAAATGGATCGGAAGCTATAGACAAGCATTGATTTACGAGATCGATTGTTTTATTTTTGCACAGGTCTCATAGTTAAATACCTCCCAATTTTGTATATTATTTTCAGTTTGTCAAATAAAAAATATTTTAGTTTTACCATTGATGAACTAATATACTGGACTGACTACCCCATACAAAGCGTACTCTTCTAGAAAGCCAGAATAATTTCTATCACCACTATATCGCCCGCTAGCCATACAAAGGATGCTGGGTACTTAGGCTGACGGTATCCACGAAAAATCAGAGATGGCGCTTGTTAGTTCATAAAAAATGAACGCTTATACGCCATCTTTCCAAAATTAAGCGGCACCACTAAGAAACTACCTTCTTTTGAACTAGTAGCTCCATCTAGCTACAATATTTAAACTAAAAATCAAATTACGCTTCAAAGTATGAAGCTTGTGAATTCTCTTGTATTTGTTCATTTATGGTTTTTACTCGTATTTATTATATTTTATTTCTGTAAAAGTCCTCTTACTGATCCATTTTAGACAACCTGTATAGTGTTATGATTACTCTTTAGTTATATAATCAAATATCTTTATTTACAATTATTGATTATATTGAGTTTGAATATTTATTTTACAAAGTAATTACCATAGTAAGTAGATTACAGCATATGGATTTGTATGATACGTCACATAAGACATTGAGTGCCAGATGAATGTGATTGTATGTTAATGTTAAATGTATGTTTAAATGTTAAATAAGTAACTGTTTATAGTATAAGTGGATGTATGTAATATGGATGTACTCTGTATGGCTTAATGACAATTACGAGAAACGAAATATAACGTTATTTTACAATAAATTGGAGTTTTATTTACAATAATAAAATTTTACCCATTTTTTGTTAATAAATAAAATAAAAGAAACAAAGATTTGATTGGTTTTATGTATACTGGGTCTAACACAATATACTGAAACTATTTAAACTATAAATTTTGTCTATGTTGAGGGATCTGCTGATCCCCGTTTGTATGGAAATCAAATATATTATTTTGATATACGAGTATGTTCCTTAGGGAAAGTTGTTCAGTATTATAGACTGATTTCACCCTTTAAATAGGTTCAGTATATTTTGTTAGACGTTATATAACGATTTATTGTGACAAAGTTGTAATAAAGAAGACGACTCTACTAAAATACGTTACCATGTTTCGTAGCATTTAGTAGCATTCTGGTGCTACGGCGTAGCTCGAAGAAGTTTTGTAGAATTCGTAGCACGTAGACTCCATGTAGCTGCTGCTGGTTAATCACAGACAACAAAAGTAAGTATAAAGTCCCATTTTTACTGTATTGACGACCTCCGTCGCGTAGTGGCTAAGGTGATGTTAGAAGCAAATGACCTTGAAGTGGCACCCTCATTTAAAATAAATTGTTTACTCGTAAATGTGGTGAAAATTTCGATATTTCTCAATGTTAGGCACTAGATAGGTAGCTTTTTAAATTATTTTATAAACCAACAGTAATAGTTCCAACGGCAGTTCAAGCTATTATTGAAAGACGTGAAGCTTTTCTTCCCACATTTGCGCAAAACGGCCACTTTTGGCAATTGTGCAAAGAAAAACTTCACGTTCTCACTTTAGACTGTAAATGTTTATAAAATAGTTTAAAGGGTTATCTAGGTTTTATTAGATCCAAATTTTAAATGATGTCTCCGTTTCCTTTCAAATAAGGACAGCACTGGACTCCATGCATCGCCTTAAAGAGAGAATCTGATTAAAACTTCTTTCTATGAATCTTTTTTCTTCTTATCGGCACTTGCTGTTGCAAGAAACAGAATTCGCCAAACGTCAAAAGTAAAAAACGCGCGGACCAAAAATGTGACCACTACGATTAAAAACAGGCTATGCTTTTGAGACGTCAACGCGGTATCTATTTAACTATATCTCTGGCCACCATCCTAGCAAATCTAACCAAACTACATAGTTAAACAAACTTATTATAATAGATTCAAATTAGGTCAGTAAACCAAAGTTTGTGAACAAAAACAAAGGCCTATAATTCTTCGGCACCTTACTAACTTTGAACAAACAAAACCAAATATATATAACGGTCACTGAAGCGCTTACCTCACTGATTTACCAAGCGCAACCTCAAAGTTGTGTTGACGTTTTGATAGTAATTACTAGCTAACTAGCTAATGCTCGCAGCGTTGCCTGCATGGTAATTTTTTTTGATAATTCTACAAGAATCTCATATTTTCCAGGGACAAAAAGTATCTTATGTGTTTATCCAGGTAATAAACTATTAACATGCCAAATTTCAGATAGAAGATATATTATTATGGCTTTTATTAGGTTTTATTGATGTGAAAACTTCCTAAGGCGCGATGAAAACCACTGAAAACGCGACACTGTTGCACTTGAGGAGTGTCACTGTTTTTGAAGTGAAAACTTGTTTAGGCGCGTTGGGCACTTTTTGAGACGGGAAAGAACCATTGAACTCGTTACCGACACCACCAGTGGTGCTCAACATTTTCAGACAACTTCAGCTGTTTTCACTTCTGTCACTCCCGGAGTGTCATACTTTTTTTTTAGAATTTCTTTCTTATGTTCTTTGGCATAAAATATCCTAGATCTTTGCGGAACAAATACAAGAGGACGACAACCCTATACAAAAAAGCGTACTCTGCTAGAAAGCTAAAATTTCTATCTCGCCCGCTAGCCATATGAACTGACGGTATCCACGAACCGAAATTAAGCAGCACCAGTATGAAACTACCGTCATCCGAACTAGTGGCTCCATCTAGCTACATAATTTAAACTAAAAATATAATAATGCTTCAAATCATAAAGGTTGTCAATCGCTTTGTATTTGTTCGCCTATATGTTAATCTAATCGTAGGTATTAAGTTATACATGCTAATGCTAATTTCATTCTAATCTTTTCCGCCATTTTGCCACGAAAGTGGAACAAAATTCCATACTTCTTTACAAACTATGGCATTTATAATACTTAGTAGGATAACTTGTAAAAAAGTGTTTACATTACCTGAACGAACTAATTTATTTCTCGTTTAATGAGGAAATCGCACACTATGTCTGTGTTAGTGTGCTTACAACTAATAACGGTCCGCCAGATAGATGTGCGATCGCTATTACATGCTAAACGGGAGTGATGGCTGGTGACCGAGGCGCTCTCATAAATTCACTGTCCTACCCTCGGGGGCGACGACCTCTGCACTCGAGATTTTGTCTCTTATATATCTATTCCGTAAGATGTGATTTTTAGTACAAGCTTTTATTTAGTTTTACCTGTCCCGCTGTCCGTGTCCGTAATCAAATTTTGCAAGCTAAATTAGACCCACTTCCCACTATTCGACCGAGTTAAGGCGACGTAGGTTCACAATTTGCAATACTCTGCGTGTTTTTGAAAAATCAATGTTAGTAAACTACTACAGTTTATTCCTCAAAAAAATTACATAAAGATCTTAAGGATTTTCTACAGACGCACAATAACCAAAACACGATTGAGCATTTTTAGCTTGATAGAAAAAAATGACAAAAATACCTCTAAATTTGCCTTTATAATACATATTACTATTTTATGCAATCACCTTTTCATATGAAAATTATACCAAAAAATGTATTATCTAAATACGAGTATCTATCCGTTTTGGCTACAAAAAAAAAATTATAAATTTAATAAAAAAGAACACTGCGAGATATTGTCGAGCACGGCTCCGGGCCTTTCTTCGCTCTCGAGGAATATTTCACTGTGTTTTATTTATATTTTTTTTTGTATTATATTTACATTTTTTTTTTATTAAAGAAAGTATTTAATGTCATGCGACATTGAAGACATCAATTTTTTTTTTTTTAAATTTCATTGGAGTATTAAAGAACTAACAGCATTCTCTGCCATTGAACTTTTGTCATATAAAATTATTTGAAATTGAAAATCCGTATTATTAATCTTTATATTGTTATCTCAAAAGAAAGTTTGCAACACAAACAACAAATTGTCCGTAGAGTCCAAGATAAATGTCTTTGTACATTTCTGAGTCTCTGTTAAGATTTCCAACTTCGTTAATTGTGAAAGAGCTGCTACAAAGAAACAATTAAAACGTTCCATCGTTGTTTACATTCCGTTGAGTCCATTTTCATAGTTTTGAAAAGTATGAAAATGAAATATACTTCGTAATATTACTTTTTCGTCAATTTTAAACGAGTAATAATATTTTTGTTATTAATCATCACTATTTCAGCTATAGAAGGTACACTGGTGGACATAGGTTGCCCTAAAGATTTCCATAACGATAGATTGGAAGCGACTTGTACCCTTAACAGAACGGAAACTCGCAACGTCCCCCGCACCTCTCCCCGTTCTCGAGTGCGTTTGATGGCTTTAAACACTGAATCTCTCACATTGACGTTGTTTGTCTTTCATGTGTGTAAGTGGCCAACACTGGTGTTAGATTTATGGGGGGCAAGGGTAGGTCCGAAGTGTGGGAGCTCCTGGGCAGAGCGTCCCAGATAGGAAGTGTGTGTATAGGGAAGTAGGAGAAACAAACAAATGGAAGATGTAAATAGTTTTTTATGTACACACAAGAGTAAAAAGAAATAAGAAAAACAGAAGGTGCACGAGCGATAAAAATCAGTGGAAAATAAGGTAGAAAAAATGTAGAAGTAAAATAGTCAAGACAAAAGAACTGAACACAAACTAAATATTAAATTAATTTTAATTTTTAACAGTGAAAAATGCTGTTACCACAAATGACAAGACATGAGAGCTATGAAGGATGGTCATTGACAGTCGACCAAAACTCAGTACTAAAAGTATGCGCGCGCAACATGACGCCGCGAGGCAACGTGCGCGCGCAACGCAAAGTCCGTGGTCGACTGGTAAATACCATCGCTTTCAATAAAGAAGTATAAATAAAAAAGTATGAATACAGATAAATAAAACTTTATGTATATACAAGTGGAAGAAGCCCACATCACTCCCCTCCGGAGACCGTAACTACGGGCGAAAAAAATCAGGAAACCGAACAATACGTCCGGCACGAGTCTTAATTGGCTCTTGCAGCGGGCTATCCGAAGCTTTTGGGACAGGATCAGCTGCAAGATCATGACTGGGAAGAAGTTTACTTTGTGTTCAGTTCTTTTGTCTTGACTATTTTACTTCTACATTTTTCTACCTTACTTTCCACTGATTTTTATCGCTCGTGCACCTTCTGTTTTTCTTATTTCTTTTTACTCTTGTGTGTACATAAAAAACTATTTACATCTTCCATTTGTTTGTTTCTCCTACTTCCCTATACACACACTTCCTATCTGGGACGCTCTGCCCAGGAGCTCCCACACTTCGGGGCTACCCTTGCCCCCCATATTCTGGTGACCCCTTTATTTCAATTGCACAATGAGCGATAGCAGTGACGATATTTCTGCAAGGACTGCCTTGTCGGGAGATGATGGGCCGTCGAAAGCTACAACGCGACGACCACGACCGCGTACATGCAAGAAGCCAGTTTGTGTGGATGGCGCGTCACGCACCCGGAAGTACAACTTAAGAGTACCTGCTTTTTCACCCGAAGATCCGGAAATTTGGTTTTGTTTACTTGAAGGTCAGTTCAATACTTTTAATATAACTGAGGACAACGTTAAGTTCAACAACGTTATTTCAAATTTGGACATAGTTCACGCTAAGGCTGTGAAGGATGTTATTGTCAGCCCGCCGGCTGAAAATCGTTATGAGAAAATCAAAAGTGAGTTGATTAGACGCCTTTCAGCTTCCCACGAGAAAAAGGTGAAGCAATTGCTTACTCATGAGCAGCTCGGAGATAGGAAGCCTTCGGCATTTTTGAGACATCTCCAAGATTTAGCCGGGCCGGCCGTTTCAGTAGACTTCATCCGGACAATTTGGAGCAATCGTCTACCCAGCAGTATCCAGACAGTGTTAGCATCACAGCCTACACACACTCTTGACCAGTTGGCGGACTTGGCAAATAAAAAATGTATATACATAAATAAAACTTTATGTATATACAAGTGGGAGAAGTCCACAGATTATTCAAGCTGCTTTATGACATCTGACAAAGCTTGACGATTGCCACACAATGAAGTCAGCCGGGACCAACGGCTTTACGAGCCTTCCAAAGCACGGAAGAGCTCAAGAAAATTCTATGCTACTTGTAACTGGTGAAAGCGTACTGGCAATGCGTACTCTCACCGGGCCACCATGAACATTTTAAATGAAATATGTACCTATATCCCGTAAATTTAGATATTTTTACAAATAATGTATTTGAGATTCCAATATAATACCATAACACAAAAAAACCGGTCAAGTGCGAGTTGGATTCATACATAAAGGGTTTCGTACCACTGTACAATGTTTTAAAAAGCTGAAAAATACGTTTTTTGTATGACGACCCCCTTTAGGTATTGATTTAAGCAGTAACAGTAATACATAATCGGTGAAATTTTCTAAGTAGTATCTAGTATTCTAGTTCATGTCATTATAATATCGAGTTAAAACGCTGGAAAAACACGTTCTTTGTATGATGACTCCTTTCATTTTCAACTTTATCTTATTTTTAGTATTTGTTGGTATAGCGGCCACAGTAATACATAATAATCGGTAATAATTTTCAAGTATCTTGTTATTACGGTTCAAGAGATAGAGCCCTGAGACAGACGGACGGACAGACAGTGGAGTCTCAGTATTAGGGTCCTGTTGGCGTCGTTTGGGTACGGAACACTTAAAAAAGTATTTGACATTCATAGATTGAGATGAATACTTGTTGTAATTCCAATATTTTCTCAATAAGTAAAAGTACTAATTTGAACGGACTCAGTCGCCCCTTCAGTTGTGTTCGCTATACCTTTATTCCTTGCGAAAACAATCAAAATAAAAAAGTTCCCCAAAATAGTCAGTCGAAAAGCTGCCGGATATGAAAGAGGGCTGAGCTTTGCAGCTACTTCCTGTTCAGTGCTCGCTCTCTCAAAGGCAACACATGCAGCTTATAAGTTCTTTGTGCTTTTGAATTGGAACAGTTTTTGTCGGTTATTTAACTTTTGCTGCCTACAGCAACAATAACCAGAGTATTGTTCTTTGTCAATAACCTATTATTGACAAAGAACAATACTCTGGTTATTTAGTTATTTATGTGTATCTCTATGGTTCGTTACCATGGAATGTTTATGTCATAATTCTATTGGTGTCAATTATACATAAGGTACATTATACCTCTTTGATTATTACATTATGCAGAATTTTAGCTGAATAAAGTCATGTTTACTATTGGTTCTGTCTAATTATCCAACAAGAGCCATCGGATCTATGAGAAAAGTTTAATAGTCGATTAGTGTTTAGGTGACGCAAGCCTGTTTGCAACCTTAAAAGGATATGGTGAAGAAATTTGACGTGCCAGGTGGACACGTGATAGCTCAGTTGAAAGTGAATGGTCGTACAAGATCAGGTTGCTAGTAAAGTCCCGCTAACGTAATATTTTCTCACCATTTTTTATTTCATTACTTTCGAGTACATTAGTACTGCATGTACACATGAATTTTTAATGTATCTTAGTAGTTAGTAGAAAATAATAATGCATTTACTAGATTTTGAAAATGACATCCCTATAGGGGTGAACTCGGGGTTGCAAGTTTGTATGAATCTTCGTCATTTTTGAAGCGAGATATATGACATTTTTGAATTAGTGGTTAGTAATCCAATAATTGGATTTTAATATACTGCAACCCCAGTGTTAAAGAAAACAATCTAATTTATGTAGTCTACGCGGACGAAGCCGCGGGCAAAAGCAAGTATAATATAAATATATCAGAATAAATACATAATACATACAATAATAAATATACTAACTAAGAAATAGCTAATAAAAAGAAGAACTGAATGATGATGACTTTATGAAGAAAGGGAGTTTAAAAGGTGGGCGTGGACTTTCCTCTTCAAAGAGAATTTGGTAGAATTTCTTTAATGTCAACGGGTAAAGCATTCCAGAGTCGTGAAGCTTGAAAACGAGTTAGAAAAAATTAGTCCAAAAAAGGGGGATAAAGAGCTGACGTGTCTCATTAGAACGAAGTTGTCGATCATAAGTGTCTGAAAGGTAGTTGAATTTACATTTCAAATATTGAGGGTAATCAGGATTCGTAAGAATCGAAAAGAGAGAACACAGTAACCGAAGTTCCCTGCGTTGGTGGATAGGAAGCCAATTAAGCTCTGAACGAAAATGAAACTGAATGAAAATGAACTGAAATGGCTTCGGTAAGCCAGGGAAAAGGGGAGAGTGTCGGTTATTGTATGGTTATAAAAGCTCGCGAGGTCTACTGTTCTAACCGGAACCACTAGTTTATTAACTGGTTGGCAGTCCAATGAGACACATGTGCCTCATTGGTGACTTCACTGGTACATGCATGAGGCATATGTGCCTCATGGCCAGTGTCATTTTTACTACGAGGACGTGTACAAAGAAGATCGCAACTTGCTTCAGGACTGTGAACCTGTCAAGGAATAACAAACAGTTAGGTACATTAATAAAGTTTTAACTGTTTAACATGTAATATTATATTGCATACCTTATAATAAAGTGATAGACTACTACGTGAAGACTACTTTATTATTTAATAAGCATAAATTTAAACAAACAAAGAGGCCTTTAAGGTGAAGATATAGGCAAATGACCTTGAAGTGGCGCCCTCATTCGAAATAAATTGTTAACTCGTAGATATGGAGATAATTTCCATATTACTCTTCGTCATACACTTGATAGCCCTTTAAATTATTTTATAAACCACCGTTGAAAGTATTTACATTAGTCCGTCTAGCTTTAAAACTTGCCTCCGCCAAAAGTGGCCACGGCAAGTTTTAAAGCTAGACGGATCACCAATAATAGTTTTAACGGCAGTTTATAAAATAATTTAAAGGGCTATCTAGTGCATGACGTAGAGCAATATGGAAATTATCACCATATTTACGAGTTAACAATTTATTTCACACTTCAAGGCCATTTGCCTATATCTTCGCCTTAAGACTAAAGGCCTCTCCCGATCACTGGCTATACAGCAGTAGACTGATTATGGTTAAAATAAACCGGCCAAGTGCGAGTTAAACTCGCGTGGAGAGGGTTCCGTACAATTGATTGAATTTTTATAGATTTTCCTGTAATCTACAAGCAATGAACAATATGTTGTATTTTTTTCAAAATTTTTGTCTCTGTTGTTTCGGAGATCAGGGAGGGAATGGTCAATTTTCGTCTTCTTTCATGAATAAAATCAAAACTATTTATTTTACAATAATAACAAAAATATATTTGAGATCCTCATAACGAGCCCTTTCATTTGATATATGACAATAGTAAGGTTTGCAAAACTTTTTTTTTTTATTTACTTATTTGTCCCCCGAAAATTACCCTTATTTAAATTTTTTTTTTATTAACTTTGCACATATGTGTTAAGGTCATAGGATTACAACATTCTACCAAATTCCACCTGATTTGGTCCAGTAGATTCGGAGCAAATTGGCTGTGGCAGACGGACGGACAGACAGACAGACGCACGAGTGATCCTTTAAGGGTTCCGTTTTTTTTATTTTTTGTACGGAACCCTAAAAAGGAACTAATTATAGAGTAGATAAACTTAAGCTTTTCGGCTGGACTGCAGATAAATAACAAAACAGCAAAACGAAAAGATTCACACGTATCCTAACAAACTACAAACAGGTCAACGTTGGTCAACACACTCGCTTCTAAAATGGATGAGAGGGCATAAAAACAAAAAGTTACTCGTGCACAAAACTTTCAGACTATCCTTTTTACTTCCAACATTCTAAACTCAACTTTATTACTTTAAACATAGAGTTGAAAGTTCATTGCATTGTAAAGGGATACTGGTCGTTTTGGAATAGTGCGTAAGTAACATTTAGGACATATGTTACCTACAACAAAGGTGAGGAAGTGTGAGATATCTCTGAAGATAAGTGCGAAGATTGCTATAGGCCTGCAGTGGATGGTCGGTAATGAACGGACATAAATCTTTGAGTTGCCGTGACCACGTGATTTCTATAATAAACTTAACTTAAATACAAATTGCTTATCAGAAAAATATGCTCATATTTCATGAAAAGTACGTGAGATTAATAAATAAAGGCCCATTTACACAATACAGGTTCTTCCCTGCTGCGTACTGAGCTAGCAATCTGTGTTATTTGCTCTTTTGTTACAATTTATTACTTACGGCAGAGTAGAATAGGACCACTCCAAGTCTTTCCGTGGATGTTGTAGAAGGCAACTTAAGAAACACAAGCTAAACAAAGCTTATAAACATCAATGATGCCTCTTCAACCCGTCTGACCAGTGTGGAGAGTGTAGGCCAAATAATCTGTCTCCAATGGCTAAGGATGGCACTGGTAGTACGGAGAGGGTCGTGCTCCTGCAGTAGAGACTAAAAAAAGACCTGATGATGATGATGATTACTTTGATTGTGTCAGCCAAGTACGCTAAAGACATTTTTTGGTTAAGACTTGCCAAAGACCTTGCAAAGTAGAGATGAAATAGCCTTAACAGTTTAAATGATCTAGCTAGGGTAAAACCCGGATAGTCGCCCCGGAGGTATAGTTGCCTTAATTGCAATTAATCTAGTTTCGCAAATGAAACACATGTTATTTAATTTATCTATCGAGAGACTCTGCATCTACAACTAAGTTGACCGTGTTGCATGTCTCTGTGCGATTGCATGGGACGGCTAGGTGTGATCTAAGTTTTTGCGGGATAGATGTCCTCTTTCTCGACAGGGCATCTATCCTAAACGTAATTTACATGGAATAGGCAACTATCCCCTATATGGGATAGTTGTCCCAAAATTTAGAGGTCCGCAAAAATCGCCAATACTCAGGAAGTATCAAAGATAATGTTATTCCTTTTGTAAATTTGAAGATAATAAACCAAAGTACCTACCCGTTTAACAAATAAAGTATCTTGCTTTTTGTACAAAGAGATATAAAGTAATTTCAAAAAGTGGGGCAACTATTCTATTGCTACTATACAGTTTAATGGCCGGAGGCCTGCTTGACGTCAACACTTCTTAGGTATGCAATTGTAGCACGAGATGTTTGTGCTTAGTCCTTTAGTCGCCTTTTATGACATCCAACAGGAAGAGATGTAGTGGTCCGATTTTCGGTCGAAAGCCGCACGCACGGCACAACCTCTTCGCGCCCACCGTCACGCTCAGTGGCCTTTGGATCTCACAGCTCCAGGCTCTGTCTACCCAGTTAAGCATAAACACAGCATATACAGGGTTATTTTTAATTAACCGGCAACCTTTTTGGAGCAAGTACAGTCCGTGATACTGAACCACTTTCCATAAAAACAATTAATGAAAAACGAAAAAAAAATTCGACTTTCCATACAAATTGGCGCTCAACCAAATGGATTTTGTATGGGAGGATGAAACGTTGTTTTCGTTTTTCGATAATTGTTGGAAAGTGGTTTAGTATCACGGACTGAACTTGCTCCAAAAAGATTGCCGGTTAATTAAAAATAACCCTGTATATAATAGGTATCATCTATGCTGTGTATATATGTTTGTATGTAATAATATGAAATGAAATAAAATGTAATAATAATAATGTATGTGTAAATTCTTTATTGTACAAAAAAGGATACACACAAAAAAAAACAACAACACAAAGGCGGACTTATCCCTTTAAGGCATCTCTTCCAGCCAACCCAAATGCAGAGGAGAGAAGTGTTTGAAAGAAAATACAACATAAAATAATAAAGCTAGTCAAATAAAAATTTTAAATTCGTGTTCCCGTTTAACTCAACTTTAGAGCAAAGTATTAGCAACTCCGACAATATAAGCCACATACAATGTATTCCCAGTGCTCCAGATATTAACTTGACAATCCAAGAAGTAGGTCCATTCTTTGCAGCCACTGTGCCCGTAAAAGGCTACTGTTGGTGGACTCATAAACGCCATTTTACTACTTATATACGGCGATTGTGTCTCGCAAACTGCTTTAAATTACTCTGTGTCCAACTTTATAGTTTCTTTAGTACGAGACGATGCGTTATAAAGTTTATTAAGAATGGAAGTGCATTAAGACGTTATATTTGTTCTAAAGTTGCTTTAGAAAATAAATGTGGCAGGAAGTTTGATGTATAGAAATTACGGGCAGCAAATAGGTACTTACGGTCTATAGTACTTAAGGTAAAGATGGGAAAGTAGTGTCTTCAGTTTGAAAAGTTATCTTACAGATACATTATCACGTCTTTATCCTTAACGGGGTAGACAGATCCTGGGGCTGTAAGACCCAAAGGCCACTTTTGTAGTAAAAAATGGAACCAAATAGTGATGGTTTGTTAGTCGCATCGCCTATTAACATGATTCGGATTCTGGCCTATTCCTATAATAGAAGCAGCTGGTACATTCAAATTTGTTTCTTTTCTTCCAGACCAGCATGAAAGAGTATTTAAAAATACCCTATATCTATCCATAGATCCCGCCAAAGGTCACGCAGAGAAATTAAAAACCCGTCACGCGTAAAACAGGATCAACCGAGACCGTTGTGCGAGGCGAAAAATTCCAACTAAATAAAATTTAACCCATCCGAATCGAGTAATTAATTGGATTGGATAGACAAAGGTATTCCTCGTTTGTGACATCGCTCGTATAATCTGATTATTTTGATTGCGATGGAACACTTCAATTAATAAATTCTCGTTTTTAACCCCTCGCGTAAACGAAAAGCGAAACGGTCATGGTCTCGTGGACTATAGTTTGCTGGTTAATACCTGGTCCTAGGTGCAGATTTTTTTTTTATTAAAGGCTTGACGCTACTGCGTATTTAGCCTTAAAGTATTTAAAGGTTGGTGTAGGCCTTTGATTGCTTTAAAGGAGCTTCTGGCGACAAATCTATACGAGTCCACTGGTTTTCATAGCCGATTGAGTGGCGGACAACGCCCGAAGACGCCCACACAGTCCGCGAAACAAATATCACTACAGCCGTACTATGACTGTCCACTATTTCACATATTGTTCATGAGCATGAGCATTTATAACAGCAAACAACACCAATTTCATATTATAAAGTCCACTAAAATCAATTTGCAAAATAATTTAAAGAAAACCCCAACCGAACCCCTTGACTTCCCGCCAAAAAACCGGTGCTGATTTTAATCACCACTTAAATCTTCAACTATTTCTATAGAGATGCTTTAGTTTTGAACATCCTCGTCTAAGCGAATCCTCACTGGCGCTGTTTTGTTAGCCAGGGCTCTGTTTTTCAGCTTTTTACTCGACTACGGTGAAGCTAAATAGAGGGTTATATGTTTTGCGGCTATGTATACATGTATGTAAAAAAAAATTATATATATATTATCTGTACCTTCGTATCTTCAAAGATATTTATGACACCTTGACAAATGAGGTATCGTCGGAATCTTCTTGGTTGTCCGCTGGTTATAAGCTATGTGACGTCACAGTTAATCTACTGTAGCGTGGTCTATAAGCCATAATGAACTAAAAAAATAAGATAACTCGAATCATACCGTGTGGGGTATCAAATGAAAGGGCTTAAAAAGCACATTTTAAAAATATATACCTACATTATTGACGGTTGCTCCACGCTGTGCTTGCATTAACCGGATAAATGTATCTTCCCATTTTCGTCCTATATCTATCCTACCTATTCTTTCCAAGATTCTCGAGCATCATGCCCAAAGACATCTTTCAGCGCATTTACACCGCTTTAACTTACTTAATCGTTTTCAGTCTGAATTCAGAACAGAACACAGTACTACCACAGCACTTCTCAAAATTACCGAAGACATCCGCGCCAACATAGAAAATAAAATGCTAACAGTACTTGTTTTGTTGGACTTCTCAAATGCGTTTAATACGGTAGATTTTGATATTTTGATGGGAATAATGCGATCTCTCAATTTCTCGCCCATTACTCTTTCGTGGTTTTATTCCTACCTTACGGGACGTTTTCAACTGGTCAAAATCGACGATCGCCGTTCTGACTGGTGCGAAGATAAGTCCGGTGTTCCGCAGGGTGGAATATTATCCCCAATTCTCTTCTCTTTGTTCATAGATGGTATTACTGCTTCTCTCTCCTCGTCCTTTCATCTTTATGCTGATGATTTGCAGATTTATGCGGCTGCCCCTCTCCAAAATTTGTCTCATGCTATTAGTGCAATAAATTCCGACCTCGCTAGTATAGCTAACTGGTCCCGTCAGTTCGGGCTTACAGTCAATGCTGCGAAATCCCAAGCCATTGTGATAGGTAGTTCCCATTTTATTTCAAAATTAATTGAAGTTGATATTCCAGATTTGGGGCTTGAAAATAGTATTATTCTTTTCTCATCTAAAGTCACTAATTTGGGTATCATCTTCAATCAGACATTATCTTGGACTCCTCAAGTGAATGAAGTCAGTCGTAAAATGTTTGTCTCCCTACATTCCTTGAGACGTATGCAATACTTCCTTCCTTCTAGAACAAAAGTACTCTTGGCCCAATCCCTTCCTGTCCCTCTACTTGATTATGCAGATGTTGCTTATTTAGATGTTAACCAGTGTTTACTTGACAGACTTGAACGGTTGCAAAATCAGTGCATTAGATTTGTTTTCGGATTGCGTAAATTTGATCATGTGTCTGAATTTCGCTCTCAGCTTAAATGGCTCCCTATAAAACTTCGTAGGAACACCCATATTCTTTCTCTACTTTTTAATGTCCTTTTTAAACCCCAATTCCCAAGTTACCTTTCCGAGAAATTTTCATTTAGAGAGATTGACAGTGGCTTGCGTTCTAGTGGTATCCCTCAGCTGCTACTTCCTGCTCATGTCTCGCAGTCATACGGAAACTCATTTTCAGTTCCGGCTGCCCGGTTATAAAATGAGCTTCCTGTGGATTTAAAAAATGCGCCCTCTCTCGATTCCTTCAGACTCAGAACATATTACGAAGGTTCCTCAGACATTTTGAGCTAATAATATTTTAGTGTATGTATTTTATTTATTTAAGTTGGTAATATTTATAGATACTTTATTTTCTTATGTATTAGTTTATGTATTATAGATATATAATATATAATTTATTTTAGATTTAAAACTTTAAATTAATTTTATTGCGATTGTACGTTGACTTTTGCCCGTTATGTCCATTGATTGTATTCTTTCGCCGATACTTGGTTGACTGGAAGAGATCCCATTATGAGATAAGTCCACTATTGTACAAAATATTTTGGTCTATTAAAATATAATTAACTGTAACTATTTCTTGTGCAATAAAGATATAAAGCAAACAAACAAACAATGTACTTTCCAGTATGAATGTTTCTATAGTCGGGTTTTAGTTTTTAAAACTATATCTTTGTTTTTATCCAATATTATTTGACAAATTAGTTTTTAACTTTAAAAAATACACAATGAAGTTCATGAAATCTCATTTTTTCCTAGTTAAGTCATCTTCCCCGAGTCAAGCCACCCCAAGCGTCGATCTGAAAGTAATCGGCGTATCAAAGAGAAATTTGTCAAAAACACCGCTCTGCGTGCACTTCCGTCAATTCTCTCCAATTAATAACTTCCTGTCGTCTCTTTCACTCTTATTACTTTTGAGCATATAGCTGTCTCTTTCTAGTCCCCTTGTTTGAGGAGCCCCGTTGAGATACAATATTGCCACTTTGTCGCTTTTACCTCCCGCTGATCGTTTACGTCTAAAAATTCAAACACCTTTTTGACATAAAATAAAATAGTCTTTACTAAACATATATTAAGGTTGCTAATGACTGTTAATTGCAATGTTTTTCCAGTGGAAAAATATTTTTATACTTATTAATTATACTTGAAAATCGTTTCAGCTTACTGAATCTGAAAGAGGTCGAAAGGGTGTTTTGAAGCTTTTATTTAAGATGAATCATTGTAAAGTGATTATTTCCGGATCAAAACTAATTTTCTTTTAAAAGAAAATATGTAGTACAAAATTCGAAACAAAATTAAACCGCAGACATGGGTAACTTTGAGCCGTGTGGTTTCCAGCTTAGAATAGAACCACTCCATATCTTCCTGTGCATGTCATAAGAGGCAACTTAGGGAATAAGCACAAATATCTACTACTGCATTCAAGGAAGGTTAACGTCGGGCGGAGGCTGAGTAAAACTTTTCGCACCCAAAGAGGGTTGATATCGGTCGTAAAACTATAGCTAAATCATTAAAACTGTTTCGACTTTTCTTCTCCACTTATCAAGGTCTTTGGCATCCTTCGGTGACCAAATGACATGCATGTTATATTTGGAGAAGAAAACGCGGGAAAGTGCACCCAGTGCTTCGAAGCAGCACAGCTAAGGATGCAACCGGGAACGCGCTAAGATGAAGAAGACGAATAAGAATAGGTAACATAAGTACCTATAATGTCTATAAAGACATAAAAAATACTTATCAATGATTTTTATTATTTTTCAACAATATCCATACTTAGGGCCCAGACAAACGAGTAATTTTTCAGAAAAAGAGTAATTTTCGAGTTGTGAGTTGCAGAAAATTAGTTGAATATAAAAATAATGAAATTAGGAATAACTAATACGAAACTTGTTATTTTCGTGCACGACTTCAATTCCACCGAGTCAAAAATCGCGCTCCTGGGTGCCGTAACGGCGCACACAGAACTTACTTGGAGCGTTAACTCCGAAACTGCGAGCTCACTGAACCGTAGATTCCTTCATTAACTTTATTAAAATACTTTATTTTTAAATTAGACAAGTTATGGGTTAACATAATTTGGCAAAACCCATTTTGATTGTAAGTTGACTCGTCTATATTTGTTTTAACTAGCGGTCTATTTTTGTATGGCACGGGTAGCATAGCTGCGGAAGTGGAAACCCTTTCTGTGCATCATGGATTTACATAGAAGGATTTGGTTCAACAATAACTCGAGTATCGAAACATAAATTTTCAGTCAAATCTGATATAAGTAGTAGATAATAGAGTCAGGTACAGATGTTTAATCAGATACCTGTGCCACCGCGCGTCGCGCACTATTATAGTAGATAATAGTCAGGTACAGATAGTTAATCAGATACCTGTGCCACCGCGCGCGTCGCGCACTATTATAGTAGATAATAGTCAGGTACAGATGGTTAATCAAATACCTGTGCCACCGCGCGCGTCGCGCACTATTATAGTAGATAATAGTCAGGTACAGATGGTTAATCAGATACCTGTGCCACCGCGCGCGTCGCGCACTATTATAGTAGATAATAGTCAGGTACAGATGGTTAATCAGATACCTGTGCCACCGCGCGCGTCGCGCACTATGATAGTAGATAATAGTCAGGTACAGATGGTTAATCAGATACCTGTGCCACCGCGCGCGTCGCGCACTATTATAGTAGATAATAGTCAGGTACAGATGGTTAATCAGATACCTGTGCCACCGCGCGCGTCGCGCACTGTTATAGTAGATAATAGTCAGGTACAGATGGTTAATCAGATACCTGTGTCACCGCGCGCGTCGCGCACTATTATAGTAGATAATAGTCAGGTACAGATGGTTAATCAGATACCTGTGCCACCGCGCGCGTCGCGCACTATTATAGTAGATAATAGTCAGGTACAGATGGTTATTCAGATACCTGTGCCACCGCGCGCGTCGCGCACTATTATAGTAGATAATAGTCAGGTACAGATGGTTAATCAGATACCTGGACCACCGCGCGCGTCGCGCACTACCAGAGGTGGCACAGGTATCTGATTAACCGTCTGTACTGGGCAAAAAAAAAATAATGTTATCCAAATTGTTTAAAGGGTTAGTTTAAAAACAGTTCTTCATTTGAACCATTATGAAACATGATACCCAAAAAAAGAAAACACCCTCCATGCTGGTCTGGGAGAAAAGAAAAAACTTAGAATGTACCAGCTGCTTCTTCTTCTCGCGTAGATTATTAAAGCCGATAGAGAGAATAGGCAAAAATGCGAACCATGTTAATAAGCGATGCGACTAGCTACCCTTCATTATTTTGTTTATTACTTCCACCTTCTCACCCAGCATCACGCTTTAAACACGCAAAAGTAGCCTTTGGGTCTTGCGGCCATGGGCTGTGCTCTGTCTGCCCCATTAGGGATGAAGACGTGATAGTGTACAAGAAAACTTCCTGCTTTAAGTACGAGTACCTTTTCTTTTGTCACTGTCAACTTCATTTGGGTTAATAATGACGAATGAATGAGATGTTAGGACTTGCATCAAATACGTATACATATGTAAGTGATAGTCATGGAACCACCAGCTGGTTGGATCACCTCGTTGTATCTGAATCTGCGTTTAGATCTGTCTCCAACATAAAGGTACTTTATGATGTTTTTTGGTCCGACCACTTCCCTTTGCAGGTGGAGATAGATTGTAATGCAATTCACTCTGTATCTATGTCTGTAACCAATAACCCTATTAATAAAGTAGTCTGGGGTGATAGACAAACTCACCAAATAGATATATATTTTGACTTTTGTGATAATAAATTAAAAAATATTGACTTTCCCTCTGAATGTAAAGATTGTTATAACAAAAAATGTAATAATTTAATGCATAGAAATTTAATAGATACAATTTATACTAATATTATTAATATTCTTACTGATGCATCTGTTTTGTCTTATGAATACAAAATTAAAAAACGACATAAAAATGTAATTGGATGGAATAAATATATAAAAACTGCACATAGCAACGCCAGAAGTAGTTTTAAAGATTGGGTATTTTTAGGGTTCCGTACCTCAAAAGGAAAAAACGGAACCCTTATAGGATCACTTTGTTGTCCGTCTGTCCGTCCGTCCGTCCGTCTGTCAGGACCCTTTTTCTCAGGAACGCGTGGAGGTATGAAGCTGAAATTTATATCAATTACTCTACTGTCCCTTGAAGCTGTGAAAAAATCAAACTTCTAAGCCAACGCAATCAAAAGATACAGCCGTTTATGCCGCAAATTTTCGACACTTGCAAGGGAATCAAAACCTACAGGGTGCTTCCCGTGAACTCAGAATCTTGAAATTTGGTACGAAGCAACGTCTTATAGCATAGATAAAGGAAAAATTACGAAAACCATAAATTTTTAGTTACATCACATAATATATTTTTTTTTAATAATTTTAAACTTAATACCCATTTCCTCATAAACGCGTAGAGGTATTAAATTGAAATTCATACCAAATACTAAACCTTGCAGGTTTGTACGGAACCCTCGGTGCGCGAGTCCGACTCGCACTTGGCCGGTTTTTTTTAACAAACCGTTTTCCGGGCCCATCTATGATAAAATGTGTGAGACTCGAAGAGTATTTAAGTCCAAATTAAAGTGGTGCCAGGATAACCAGGAGAGCATTAAAATGGACATACTGGCCACACACCATACAGCCAAAAGATTTGATAAATTCTGGAAAAGAACGAATGGGCTTAACCATGCTTCGAGTCTGCCTGCCAGTGTAAAGGGTGTTAGTGGGCCTGCCGAAATTGCTAATATATTTAAAAAACACCTTCAGGTTGCCTCACCTTTGGGACCGTCACAACCAGTCGAGGTATCAAGTAGTAATAAGAGCAAGCAGCCCTACCTTCATTTTGGTGTTAAGGATGTGGCTGCTGCATTGAAGGGTATGACCCGTGGTAAGCCCCCGGGACATGACTCACTCAGTGTTGAACATCTTCAGTATGCGGGTGCACACTTGCACCGAGTACTGGCCATGTTATATACTCTCTGTGTGGGGCATGCATACTTACCAAAAGAGTTGATGATGACGTTGGTGGTGCCGGTTCCAAAGAATAAGACGGGTGATAGGTCTGATATTAATAATTATAGGCCTATCTCCTTGGCTACTATTTTGGCTAAGGTGCTGGACAGTCTGCTTGATCGACAACTAAGCAAAAATATTAAACTTCATGATGCCCAGTTCGGGTTTAGACCTGGACTCTCCACTGAGTCAGCAGTTCTATGTCTCAAGCATACTGTCCGTTACTACACAGTTAGGAAAATACCAGTTTATGCTTGTTTTTTGGACCTCTCCAAAGCTTTTGACCTTGTATCTTATGACAAGCTATGGAGAAAACTTGCCGAGACTGATGTGCCAAGTGAGGTTACTGAAATATTTAAATACTGGTATGGCAACCAAAATAATTATGTACGTTGGGCAGGCTCATTGTCAGAGGAGTACAGGATGGAATGCGGGGTTAGGCAGGGGGGGTTGTCCTCACCAATTTTGTTCAACCTGTACATGGACCAACTGATCCGTGAGCTCGTCAGCACTGGGATTGGATGTTCTGTAGGTGGCACAGTCGTTAACAACATAAATTATGCCGATGACATGGCACTTCCCGCACCATCTATTAGTGCTCTCAGAAGGTTGATCTCAGTGTGTGAGCGTTACGCCGAGGCTCATGGTCTTAGGTATAATGCGAATAAGAGCGAATTTCTAATCTTTAAGGCTAATGGTAGGTCGTACACCTCGGTTCCTCCAGTGAGGCTTGCTGGTACGCTCCTTAAACCGGTCTCGCAGTTCAAGTACCTCGGTCACTGGGTGACGGATACGCTGAGTGACGACATACTTTATACTTATATAATATACTTAGCACAAATTGCGAACTCAGCGAGAAAACGTGGCCAATAGGATACGTTGTCTCAATGCGGTGGACGAAGTACCTATTCTATATGTAATTTTATTTTTTTAATTTTTATCGTATATAGCAATGATATGTACGAGTATTGTTTGAATAAATAAACTTGAATCTTAAATGCGAACTTATCCAAGATAGCTTTTTCCAGTCTACCTTGATGTGAAAGGAAAATTTGCAACACAGGTTAAAAAGTGAGTACAATACACTAAAGTTAAGAACAAAACAAGTAAAAAAATCACACTATGCACTAATTTTCGTATAGAATAAATAAACAAGAACTGTGTGTATCAACAAGTCGATTGCCTGTGACATTTTTTAAACTAACCTAATTCTGCTGCAGCTGCAGTAAATTCAGTTCGAACAACGTGCAGTGTGCTGTTTACGAGCGTGTTCTATCCGAAAACAAATTAAAGAAAGTTTAGAAGCCAAAGTAAATAATAATAAATAGATAAAAACAAATCACACTGATTGAGCTAGCCCCAAAGTAAGTTGAAACTTGTGTTATGGGATACTAACTCAACGATACAATATATAGATAAACACCCAAGACCCAGGATAATTTGAAAAAGGCCATTTTCCAACTTGCCCTGGCTGGGGAACTAACCCAGAACCTCCGGATTGGCGGACTAGCGTGTTGACCATTACACCACGGAGGTCGTCAAAAGTCAAACTTAATAATTAATTTTTGGATATTTTCATCACTTTCTTGGCGCAAGTGAAGAAGCGTCCAAACTGCACTGCAGCATTTTCTCCAACGACGTCTAGTAACTAGTGGTTTGGTGAGAACAGTTGACCTCGTGAGCTATTGTAAAGTAACCATGCAATAACCGGCACTTTCCCCTACCCCTGGCTTATCAAAGCCATTTCAATGAAATCCGTCTATATTTAACGCTACAACAAGCTTTCCCCCTTTTCCCCTCTCCACTTTCCCCTTTTAGAATGTTTTTTGCAACATGTTGTGAGAAGAAAGTCTTGAGATTTCCTCTCAAATTTTATTGAATTCCGTCAATAAATAACGCTACAGCAAAATACTCCCTATTCCGCTCTATTTCTACTTATCAATCAAAATATCTTTATAATCATAGGATATTTATAATATCTCTTAATAATAGTCACTTTGTTTTGTTTTGCACAAATGTTGTCGTCTAATCGTTACTTACAGCTAAGTTTATGCCGCTTCCTAGGCGCAAGTGCAGATGAAGCGGCAACAAACTGCACTGCACCTACCTCATTAAAAAATCGCGATCTGTCAAAAACTTAATATAAATAAAAAACACTTATGTGCCAATTTTCGTCATAGTTGATTTTAAAAAATGCGACCTGTAAACGAGAACAGACATATGGACAAAATCATTTTTGGCTAATCTCAAAACTGGGATGCTTCGCTCGCTCGCTCAAAATTCTATTATTTACGAAGCATTTCTGGCGATTGCAAAGTATAACTAGAGACTCGTCTTACTAAAGCTTAACATCTGTATTTTACATTTTGTGTTAACTGTACGATAGCCCGCGAAACGGAAATGCTGCCGATTTTTCTAGGCAGTTTATGTGCATTGTTATGTGTAGTCAATTGGTCAGGCAGCGCACCCGTGACCGAAAAGTTATGTCCTCTAATAGAACTCGCCCAATTTGAGTCTATATTTATTAAAATATAGATTCAATTGGGTGAGTCACTCCACCTGCCATCACTAGTGAGCTGGTGATTTGGTCGACTTATAAGTACATTAAATATTTTTCTTTACTTCTAAATCATGTAAAACTTCAAGAAGTTTGAACGTAGGTAACAAAGATAAAAAATAAAATTCTGCATTTCAAATTCTTTGACATACATAACTTTACATCTCTATTAAGATATTTGATACTAAATATCAAAGAACCCTTCTCCCAAACAATTGTATCATATTCTAAAGGCAGGGAAATCTTCACAAATATGTCAATAACTCACGCTTTGCAAGTTTTAATTAACCAATTGGTATTAAAGGAAAGGGGTCAGATTCGACGTGAATAGTCGAAATGCTGCGATCAGAAATAATCGGCGGTTACCAGGCGTCCGAGACAAGAGACAAAACAGGTTCAAGTGTAGCCAGGAAATCAGCGTATTTGATTTAATTTTACAGATAATCATCATTTGTTCATTACTTCAGTCACATAACGTCCACTGCTGGACTTCCAAGGATTTCCAAAATGACATCTCTAGAGCGGCCTGCATCCAGCGCTTCCCAGCGACTTTGATCAGTTCGTCTGACCACCTTGCGGGTGGATGTCCAACAAGAGTGGTAGCCAGATCTCTGCCGCAGATCCTTCGCAACTCCTGCCTCGCCGTTACCATGACCGCTACCGAAGCCAGGAATAGCAGAGCAACCGGGGGCCTTCAAATGATAAATTTCAATAAATTCAGGCCCAAGGGTTTTTTGGAATTTACCATTTGGAGGTAATTTTACAGATAATTATACACTATCAAGTATTTATCCCTAACGAGACAGACAGAGCTCAGGGCCAAAAAACCCAAAGACCACGTTTAGGGCCTTGGTGGGTGTAAATATTAAAAATTTCAAAAGATTTCAGTTTAATTACACTTTTCACATTATTTATCTCAAAAAAAAACTTATTTTTCAGTTTTACAATTTCAGTAAATTTACTGAAAGTTGTACAATCAGCCATTTACATTTAACTCACGGATTATGTTTGACTTGTTAAAAAATTAACTCTATAAAAGTTCAAGAAACATTCCTAAAATTTTGAGAAAATCTCTCTCTACCCAAAAAAGGATAATAACGTGAAAAGTGTGTGTAGTATACAAAAATTGTATAAAATTTAAAACAACGTTCAAGTCGTGGCCCCAATTTCCCGTCCCATGAACACCCCACCGAGATCAAACGTTGCTACGTCTTCAGACAGCGATCTCGCGTTTCTGCCCGATAATATTTATTGGTAATTTGATAGACAAGCGCATGCCTGTAATTCAGGGGAATTGAATTTGTTTTTGACATTTCTCCTCTACATCTAGGTGTGTTCTCGGTCGCCGCTTTGGCTGTGTTGCTTTGGAGCCTGGAGTCTGTTATTTGTTATTTTTTTCTCCAACGATAGATACGTATTTATCGTTGGAGGAAAAAATAACAAATAACAGACCCCAGGCACGTTATGCGGCTGAAATGACCGTATATATAGGGTGATTATATAGCTTATCATCATCATCATTTCAGCCTCATAACGTACACTGTTGGGCAATTTGGACATAGACCACCCCCCCCCCTAAGGATTTCCAAAATGACCGATTTAGAGTCTGCATCCAACGCTTTCCAGTGACCTTGCTCAGGTCTGACCACCTTGTGGGTGGGTGTCCTACGCTTTGCTGCCAGTACGTGGTCACCATTAGAGAACCTTTTTGCCCCATTGGCCATTGGTTCGTCGCGCTATTTGTCCCGCCCATGCCACACCACTTCAACGAGCTAATCTGCTGGGCTATGTCAGTGACTTTTGTTCTCCTACAAACCACCTCATTTCTGATTAGATCACGTAGAGAAACAGTACTGAACATAGCTTTCTCTCGTTAAGCTCATAGCTATATTCACCAAAGTACTCTTAAAGCGAAATAAAATTACATGTTCTGTCATAAGTATCTTGTTTAATAATAAAAACCAAAGATATTAGCCGCCAAAAGTATAACAAAAATATCACAATTACATATCACCACCCGCTACCGGGTGACAGGTGTGCGGCCGCCGGCTATATGATAGGGCAACGGCTGCGAGTATACAAAGTAGAAGAGACATACCCGTAATAAGTCGAAACACAGGCTATACTAGATCACTAAAGAAAGTATAATGTAATTAAAATAACAGTAAAAAAACCAAATAAAAAATTCGACATTCCCATACAAATTGCCTGGGCAGCTGCACAACTTTGTACTGAAATGCCAAATTTATTTTTGTTATTTGGCTGTTATTTTAATTTCATTATACTTTAGTGACCGTGGTTCGATTTGACCTGTGTGGTTCCGGGTCAAAATGGGACTACTCCATCTCTTCCTGTGGATGTCGTAAGAGGCGACTAAAGGACTTAAGCACAAACATCTTGTGCCACAATTGCATTCCGGTCAGTCAACGTCGGGCGGCGGCCAGTTTTAAAACTTTTCACACAAATACATTCCCTAAGAGGGTTGACGTCAGGCAAGCGGCCGGTCTTAAAATTGCAGCCGAATCATTTTAACTGTTCCGGCAATTTCTTCTCCACTTCGCAAGGTCTTTTTCATCCTTGGGTGACCATTGACCTGCATTTTATATTTGGAGAAGAAAAAGCGCGAAAGCGCACCTCGGGCTCCAAAGCAGCACAGCTGAGGATGCAACCGGGAACGCGCTTAGATGAAGAGAAGAAGACCGTGGTTCGATTTATTACGGGTATGTCCCTTCCACGTTTTGTATTAAAGTCATTTATTAGAAATTCAAGAAAGAAATTTAAGTATTTTTTATTACGGGTTTTGTCATCTATTAGTTAGCCTGCTATTAGTGATTCGGATTCCAAGATATCGACATAACTTTTTTTTTGTCTCCTATTTTTATTTGCGATCAGCGGTGTTTCGCTTTAAGCTAATTAGTTGTGTGTCTGTTGTGGCTTTTTGAGTGGGCAGCGAGAGCCTCTACTCATCATTCAGGAACAATATGTCTTTCCTTTTGAGTCGCTTCCGATATGAGCGTGTTGTCAGCCCGGCAGCCAGTTCATTTGCCATTCATCAATATAACTAGGGGTGCAAAATTAACACGGAAAAGAAAAATTGATCACCTACCTCATGATATCACCTTGCAAGTAACCTATGGCAACCTCTACGCCACGGTAGCGTGACGCTCGCCTCAAGTAAAAAAACAGGTTAAAAAGGAACTTTCTGCCACGTACAACCGAACTGTGGAACCAACTTCCTGCGGCGGTGTTACCGAACCAATACGACATTGAAACATTTAAAGAAACGAGTCTATATCTTCCTGAAAGGTCGGTAACGCTCTTGTTACAACCCTGGTGTTGCAGTTGTCCATGGGCAGTGGTGATTACTTACCATCAGGTGACCCGCTTGTTCGTTTGCCATCCTATAACATAAAAAAGGTCTTTATGTGTTGAATCTTTGTTCCTAGCGTTTCAAAAATATCATCAGATCTTTTTGGAGAAAGAAAATGGATCAAATTTCTAAGAAAATATTCACGTCTTCAAATGCGAGGTGGTAAATATTTTGCTCTGTGCAATCTCCCATACAATAAAAAACTTCTGCAAATTGAGTACTTCATCAAAACAATAGAATTATGCGATAATTGACACGATACCCTATCCTATCCCAAATTCCTTCCTTATACCTTTAAGTTAGAGTTCAAATTAGAGTGGTGTCGAAGTAATTGTGTTGTTTACAAGAACTTGGTTAAAGTTTAATTGAATCGAGTCTATGGACGAGCCGGGAAGCGAACCCCGACTTGATGGCGAATTAACGATTCTGTTATGGGGACACTCGTTGTTTACACGTCTACGCAATTTCATTAATACTGACTTTTGGGGGAAAAACATTATAAATGCATTGGGAAATTATAACACCGATTTCGTTTCGAAGTACGGAGCACCCTCATAGACAATCGTAGCGGTTTTTGTAGCAATTGCTACGAAATGTTTTACACTCTCAATTACCAGAAATCTTTTAGATATTCTGGTGGAATACCTATTTTTAAACGAAGTTCTTTCCCCCAGGTTACATGGAGGGACTCTAATCCATGATACACTGAAATGTGAAATTATGTAGCCAAGGTGGTTTTTGGGTCGCGGACTCCGAATCCTAACTTCCAAGATGGCGTCTGGAAAATAATTTTCAAATTCTTTTTTTATAAAATATCATTGAATTAAATTTTAATGTAGGAGTTCACAAAGCCTTCGATTCTGCAGTAAAGAACTTCTTTCTCACCGGTACAGACCGGAAGGTGACTATGAAACCCTGTAATTAAACGATATCATAGACTAAATTTAGCTTTATGTGCCAGTGTTTGTAACTTATGTACTTGGTTTTATATGCTCTAACTAGGTAATTAGTTATATTAAAGATAACATCATACTTACACTACCTACCTAGTTACATTATTATTTGGAATTTACATGTCTTACATGTAATCTTAAGCTACTGCTTAAGCATGCAAATACGTTGGTATAAACAAATTACACGACAACTATTTAGATATTAACGCGAAATAACATGCAAATTGTACCCGATCGAGAATCAAGTCTCTCAATGATGGATAAAAGCGGTTTAAGCCGCTTTAAACCGGATTACACCGCTCCGAGGCGAAGGCGTTCATTTATTATGTAAATACACGACAAATTAAATCCAATGGGAATTTCGTTTGACAAACGATTGGACCGTTAATGTATTGCGTTAGTGTTAGGTGAAAAATGTTTGGATTTACGGTGTTCAAATTTGACTGCACTACCAGTTGATTGAATAGGATGTGTTGTGTGGTTTTCGGTCTAGAATAGAGCCACAGTATCTCCTCTTAATAACGACGTAAGAGGTGACTAAAAAGCGAGGCAATAAGAGTTGGTTCAACGTGGTAAAGGCAAGGCACAATTCAACGTGGTAATGCCGTCAGCCTTTTAATCATCTTTCCGTGTCTAGTCTAGCACTTGCTAGACTAGTGTTTATTACTTATATCACAGTAAATATCGATATTTACTAATGAAGAAATTCTTATGGTAGTGTATATTACTAATATGTTAGTATATATTGACATTTACTATTGAAGAAAATCTCATAAGGTCTGTCTTACCTCGTTAAATAAAAACAAACTTTTATAATTCGATTCTCTCAAGTAAATTTTTATGCAAAATCAATTTAGCCAAATCCAAACTTGGCAAATGTCGTTAATTCAGCCATGTTCCGTTCCAGTTAATTTCGCTTGAAAACGGGCAATTTAAACGCGCGCTGACAGCCCTACAAGTTCATTTAACTAAAATGGAAGTTTGTGACATGTAGTCATTAGGTGGTTCTATAGTAACATCTCTACTTGGGCACCTCGTTCTCACTTCATACTATCACTATAAAGAGATCGGTAGCTTATTAGTGCTTAGGAGTCTCCTTACCCTAGACTTTTCTATACAAACGTACAGGAATCTGACATGTCATTTCAAAATAAAAGCTTAGACAACGTTTGCATGGGTAAGTCTAATTCTGTCAAGGGTCTGTCTACTATTAAGTATTTTAAGCAACCCCAGTCCAAGGTTCAAACTTGGTGACCCCTAAGTGGTATATAACTCGAGATCAACCGTGAAGTAGAAGGCTGTTAAGCATATTTTGCGATCAACAACAAATCTGCCCAACTTAGTACCTAATTATTAACAAAATCCTCCTTTTATTGGGATTGGTATTTAGTAAGTAGTACAAAAAATATATTTGAATCATCATGTCTCAATAACAGATCGGATTATATTGAGGTCATTATTTATGTTTAAGATTGTAATGAAAAGACTAAGTTTAAAAAGAAAAGACAACTTACTAAATACTGATTATACTGATGAACTTTTAATAACATCTTCACTTTCTTATTGTATACTTTGATTTTCCAAAATTAATCCTTAATCCTAAATCCAATAAAAGAGCTACCTCAACCCTCTGCCCATCCCAATAAATGATTAAAAAATAATCACAGACACCTTTCAAAAAGGCAACCACTAATACTGGACATTATTCCAGTGATCAGACCCCATTAAAGGTTTGGCTTTATTTATAGCGGGTGAGTACTTAAATAAAATACTATCCGTCTCATTACAAAACGAGGCCTAACTTTAGTATTTGGTTTAAACTAGTATCCATCCGAAAAAAGTTTAAACTTATTTTAATGCTAGTATGTTACTTTCTCATTTATAAGATTCAACTTATTTAGGGAGGATAATGGTCCTGCCGAATGTCCCAAACTCCCAATGTCTAACTGTTTTAAGAAGTTAGGCACTGGGATATTCGACGGGTTAAACAAAGCACTAAATATATTCTACGTTTTATAATAAGATTGTATGAAACTATCAATATTTTTGTGATGGTCTTACTGATCTACGGTTTATAAATACGAAAATTTTGCATATAGTTTAAGAATAAATAAACTGGTCAAGTGCGAGTTAATCTTGCGTGAAGAGAGTACCGTACTTCTTATTGGTTTTTCTGAAATTTATGGGTAAAGAACTAATTACTGTTTTTATTTTTCAAAATTGTATGCCTTGTAGTTTCGGAGATAAGGAGTGGTAGTTGAATTTCGCATATTTTCTTAAATAATTTCAAAAATACTTATCGCAAAGTTATAAAAAAATATATATTACAGATTCTTACATAAGGTCTTTCATTTAATATGTCACACGACATTGTTTGCAGATCTTTTTTTTTATTTTTACATTTAAGTAAATAATTTTTATTTTCCGCCGGGACATTCAATCTGGTCAATTGCGTTTAAAATGGTTAGCAAAACGTGATGTTTAGTTTATATCTTTCGCATTTTTCCACATTATTATTTCATAAATCGTAATAACATTTTAATATACATGTTTTCTTTCATATGCATATTTGAATATTTTTTTTAAATTTTGCAATAAAAATATCGTGAATATCGTCAAATCTTGCAAGTTAAACTTGAGCCACTTCCCAGTTTTTGATTGCTATTAAATTTTGTATGCTAATGTAAATCAGATGTCAATGCAATATTATTATAACAAGAAGCTGATCTGATGATGGAGCCAGAAGGTGGCTATAGGAACTCTGTAATTAAACGAGGCAACCCCATCGAGTATGGCCTTATAACATTTGTCTTGCTAAGTACTTAGGCCTCCCAATAAAAGCTTGTTCGAAAAAAAGAAGTTTTTTCGAAAAACTTATTCTGATTAGTATAACATTTTCAATTACTAGAAATCATTATAATATTCAGGAGAAAAACATGACTATCATTGCATTTTGAATATTTTAAAGCTTTATTAAATTAATTACCTGATAAAATACTATACAGGTAAAAATGAAACTCCGCTGGCAATGGCATCACACCCTTAATCCTAATTGGATAGAGAGGACCCGGGAGGCGTGTGTAGTCCGCACACGTAATTGAAACACGACATGATAGTTTTGCTCAAGCAACCCTATCAAATGCACAGAGCAGTAGGCATTTGCCCATTGCACATAACGAAAGATGTGCCATGTGTAAACATTGTTCTATGTATGTGGTGCATATTTGC
This sequence comes from Acrobasis repandana, assembly GCA_963576875.1. Taxonomy (NCBI): domain Eukaryota; kingdom Metazoa; phylum Arthropoda; class Insecta; order Lepidoptera; family Pyralidae; genus Acrobasis; species Acrobasis repandana. The sequence goes on from OY756215.1 coordinate 20,011,061, forward strand.
ATCCACTCACAAACACACACTCACATACATAATATATTAACCATGCCTCTCCCCCTCCTCTTCCCCACCTATTTTCAACACTGTGTCCCAGTTAAATAAATATTAACCGTGTTGTGTCTTTATTTTTCTTTTTGTGATTGTTATTGACAAAATTTATTGTGTCTTGTATATGAAAAAATAAAATTTCAAATCAATCAATCAAATCTTTATTTGCTAATAAGAGTTTTACAAGAAGTCTTATATTTATAATTACAGTCCATCTTATTAACCCTTTCGGGTACAGCAAATATCTAGTAACAAATGAACATAGTAAATATATAATTTTATAATGTTGAGATCATTTATCACAATATTTTGAGTTTTAGCAGTCTATAGAGCAATTTACAAATATTATCAAAGTACTTTAATTTTTAGTATTACACATTTTATATGACTTATTTTCTAAATACATAAAATATGATTTTTTATTATAGATATTCTATTCACTTACTTTCTATACTTATATTTGTTTAATTATATGTCTTTATTTACAAAATTTATTTATTTGAGTCCAGGAACTCATTTACAGAATAATAACAACCACTTTGCACAATTTTTTTGCACGCCTCATCAAACAAAAATCAAGTAATTTTTTTTTAACTAAATGTGTCTCTATTTATTTTCTATTGCACTTGTACAATAATATTTACACATAAATGTCAAGGAAAAACACTAGTTTCAACACTTATGACATTTTTAAAAGACATTTTGCCTTTTAAATAAATAAAAACAATGTTTCATAAAATCATTTTGTGGACGTCCGTGTGTCTGTATGTATGGAAACTGGCGTGGTCACGATAACTCCCGAAAAACTTATCTGATCAAGTCCATTTTTTTTTTTAAGCTTCAGTATTATCCAAAACTAAGTCCTTTCTAAGATCACGGTCTAATTCAATGTAGTTTAATTGTAATTTCAATTTAATTGTAAAAATGAGATTATGAGGCGTGCACTTTTGGATTTTCCAAACTTATTTGAAAATGTTTTATAGTTCATTATATTCTATGCTATTATAATTTGAGTAGTATTTATTTTATAGCTGATGTTTCCACTTTATATTAATTAGTTAAAAAGCAGTATTTTTAGCCTGTTTAAATGCGCTATTTTTTTAGAGTACATTAATTTATTGTATTTTTTAAAACCTAAAATTTTCCCGCCGTTCCTTCTAAACTGTAAAAAGTATATCTTAATAATCTTGATATCCAGCGATACAGGCTTGCCTGTACGGGAGTCTTTGTTATTGATTTTCTCGTTAAATAAATGATTGTGTATTTTTGTATAGTTTACTTATACAGATCTAGATAATTGGTTATTATATATGGATGGTAGTGGTTTTAAAAGATGAGTTGAGATAACAAAAAGTGGTGATCAAGTTATAGAAACCAAATCCAAAAGCAAACCTTCCGTATCTAACCAATATTTCCAGTTCCCCGTGACTAGAGGGCTGTCCTATAATTATTAAAAGGCAATACTGCCAGCCGTTTGGGCACGCTATGGTATAAAACAGAAATTATCCCGACCTTTTAACTTAGGTTTAGTGTCCTATATTCAATTGCGTAAAACTTACTTTGTTCGTAATTAAACGTGACACAAAAAAAACGACGGCTTGCACTCCGGGATTGCCGGCAGAAGTAAAAACTTGAATATTAACGTTGCGCATTTTTGATATTTTGGAATGGTTAGGGAATAATTTTGCACGAATTGCTTTAATTATCAGTATAAAAAAGTACTATCATTTATGTGGTAGAATACAATATTTATTTATTGCGCTATAGTACACAAACATGACAATTTATATTACATTAAAATGTTTATCTCTCAGCTAAACGAAACGCAGCGAAGGCGCAGGCATACATTTTCGCCGCGCCGTAGAAAGAGAGGGGGATACTTCCTCTCCTACACCGCGCCGGCTGTCTACTCTCCATCCGACTTACGAATTTTCGATCAGGACACGTGTCCTGACGCGAGTTCAATATTTTTTACCCATTACAAAAAAAGTGCACAACGCCGCTATAGAAGTTTTCACTTCAAAAACCAACCCGTAACTATATTCAATCCACAAAATTATAAGAATTACCGCCTCAGCAAACCAGTCCGTCTGAAACATCGAAATAAAAATCGAGCAAGTCAAGTGTTCGATTCTGAGATAGTTTTATTCATTTCAGTAGATTTTACGGGTGAGAGAATCGCAAATTGCGCCGCTCGCTCCCGGCGCCATCGTAATCGATTGTGCTGCCATCTGTTGGCAAAATAATGACTCTGTCTGGTATGCTTCGCCTTTACTTGAGTGTAGTATATGTAAAACATGAGATGAATTTGTAATATTATTGGATATAGTGTTGTTTAACTTTGTTATATTATGGATGAACAAATACAAGAGGCCTGACAACCCCATACAAACAAAGTGATCTGCTATAAAGCCAAAATCTTGTATTATTACGAGATGTCGCTACTATCTCGCCCGCTAGCCATACAATGGATGCTGGGAAACTAAAAATCGAATTGCGCTTTTAAGTATCGGTTGTCAGTCCTTTTGTAAGTATTTGTTCATCCATGGTCATATGAAGAGTTTTTTCTTCTTTGACCAATGAAGAATTCGAAGTAAAAACTATTTATAAGTATGACTGCATTTAGTTGCTGTACTAGGTTTCATTAAGCCCAGGTAGATTGAATTTCAACATTGAATGTTCTTCAAATTCATATAACGTACTTTTCAGTTGAGGCGGCCGGCATAGTAACTCTAAAATAAAAAAAGTGCACAAGGGAAATCATAGAAAAATAAATGGGCAAGTGCGAGTCAAACTCGCACATGAAGGGTTCCGTACCTCCGTACAATGTTTTATAACGCTGAAGAAACACATTTTTTGTATGACGACCCCCTTTAATTTTTAATTTTATCTTATTTTTACTATTTGATGTTATAACGGCCATAATAATACATAATCTGTATAAATTTCAAGTTTCTAGTTAATTCCAATATAAAGATCTAGTTAAAAAGGCTGGAAAAATGACGACCTCCTTTAATTTTTAACTTTTTTTTATTTTTAGTATTTGTTGTTATAGCGGCCACAGTAATACATAATCGGTGAAAATTTCAAGTGTCTAGCTATTACGGTTCAAGATATAGAGCCCTGTAACAGACGGACAGACAGACGGACAGACAGACCGACAGACAGACGGACAGACAGCGGAGTCTCAGTAATAGGGTCCCGTTTGCACCCCTCGGGTACGGAACCCTAAAAAATTGTACGAGCCATGCTCGCAAGGAAAGGAAGGCGAAAAGAAACAAGAATATTTTTATACAATTTAAAACATACGATAAAATTTACACTATTTCTTTTACTCTTACTATTCTTATTCTCAATAACTCACTGCTTCCTTTATAAATAATATGATTGCTCATTCGATAAATCTATCATTTACCTAGGACATATTTGATAGATGAACTAAAAATAGGTAATGTGAAACCTCTTTTTAAGAAGGGTATATGGAAGATCAAGTGATAAAGTTTCATCTCTACTTTAATTTATCTACAACTTAAGCATATACTGAGTAAAATACTGAAGACCAAAAGACGGCCATAATGAAACTATTTATCTTGGAACGCACCGATCGCCCCCACGATACAATGTGGAACGACCGACTATTGGCACCTCTACCCTACTGAAGATTTAATCTCGGATATAATGAAACTGTGGTTAAAGTAATGCTTGAGCGTTTGTTACGTTAATGTGTTAACTTGTTGGTTAAATTGCGCAATAAACATTCCATGATGAAAAAATTGATTGTTATTAATTTCGACTACAAACTTAACAAAATACAAAAATAAAATTGTATAATTGAAAGAACAGTACATACGAGTATTATAGGTATAACAAATACTTCCACATTAGATAAAAGCCTATGTTGCACGATGGGGTTGCGTCGTTTTATTACAGGGTTCCTATAGCCACTTTCTGGTTCCATCATCAGATAAGCTTCTTGTCATAATAGTATTTATTTATTTATTAAATCTTTATTGACCACAATGGTACAAAAGGTGGACTTAATGCTAATGCATTCTCTACCAGTCAGCCTTTAGAAAAAACAGAAAAATTTAAATTAGCGATAGGCGCTTAAGGCCGTACCTGAATTTTCCGGGGTCCGATACGAGTACTGTTTACAGTTTATAATGAGAGCATTAAACTCTGATTTTTTATTCCGTAGAATTCTGACAGCTGTCATTTTTTGACATGTCAGAGATTACAAACCTTTTTGGCCAGGCACATTTTTTTTCAATACGAGTCTGATTATCTGAGTCTATACATTGTGCTTGTTACTGAATGTAACCATTTTATTACGTGCGGTGCTCCAAATCAAAAAAGGATTTACGGCGAGCCGTTTTCATCACAAACTGTTAAATAATCGATATAAAATATTAAAAAAAAACTGTGAAAACTGTATCTGATTAAACAAACATACAGATGAACAGACAAAGGAACAAAAAATAGTTTTGATTCTATTTTTATAAAGACCCATCATATTAGTTCTTTTATAAATCCTTCTAGCTTTCAGCCGCGGCCTATTTGTTTCCCCATGGGAATAAGACATTCTTTAGTAGGAATGTCATTTCCAGGGTCTTAATCTATCTCCATATCAAATTTAAATCAGTTCAGCGGTTTAAATGTTTAGATGGATGTACAGACATTGATCAGTTACATTTTTTTAGTTATACATATGTATATGTATGCTATGTATATGTATAGATGTATATTGAAGGGAAAAAAAGTAAACAGTACAAGTAAAGGGAACATATTTTATTAAAATTCTAATCATCATTAATACTAATATCACTATCTTCATCATCATCATCATCGCTGACATGAATTATTAAGGAGTCTGCAAGTGTATCAATCAAATGATCGAGAGTGCATATCTTATCTTCTTCTTTAATTGTATGACTGATACATTCTTGCCATTTGTCAGGAGTAACATTATTAATACCTTCCAGTGACAGTTTTTTAACTTCTGCCATTTTAAAACTTCTATTGTGTCTTGCGACATGCCCCTTCGCTTGAGCCCACACCAATTCAATAGGGTTGAGCTCACAATGATATGGGGGCAGTCTAAGCACAGTGATGCGTTGTGCTGCGGCCATCTCGTCCACAATACACTGTTGGTATTTGTATTTTTCCTGACCCAAAATTTCTAATAAATTAACTTTGAGCATTTTTTCTTCAAAATTTAAATTTTTTGAAGTCAACCACGCTTCGATATCGCCTTTTCTCCATGCACTTGTTGGTACTTTTTCAACCTTCCTCGAATGATAGGGAGCATTATCCAACACTACTACCGAGTTTGGTTTCAATTTTGGCAGTATTTTTGTAAACCAGCGGCATACTTTTTTTTTCTTCTTGATGAACTAACAAAGACATTAAAATAGCATATAAAACTTCCTTGTGAATTATAAAAAACAATAATTTGGAAACGCTTTAACTAAAACGGTTTATTAAACATGACTTAGTAGGGAGTGATGCCACCTAAAGAAAAATAAACTGCTAACTTAAAAATGTAACTTTGATAATTCGATGTGAAAAAATGTTATAACATTTAAGATATACCAGAAAGTTTATAATTTATCTTTTTCTAGGTAAAACATAAAAAAATATCAAGCATTTTATTTTTTATTGCCCTTAAATAGGTTCCCTTTTCAGTTGGAGAGCTTTTTTAGTAGCAACACTTATGAAATGTCAGAATTCTACGGAATAAAAAATCAGAGTTTTAAGCTTTACTACGCACATTTGCCAAAAGTGGCCGTTTTTCGCAAATGTGCGTAGTAAAGCTTAACGTTCGCACTATAAACTGTAAAAAGTAGTTCATAAAATACTTTGAAGGGTTATCTAGGACTTGGTAGTAGCAAAATTTCAAATGATGTCTCCGTTTTCTTTGAAATGATTTATTTTAAATGGGGGCAGCACTAGACCCCGGAAAATTCAGGTATGGCCTTAAGACTACTCAGTTTTACATATTTCTGTTACATATTTCAGATTTGGCACTCGTTTGCAAGCTAAAATATTTGCATGTTATATTGTGATAACATATTATTAGGCATAATATCTTTGTAAACTGACAAAGTCGTTTTGGTGCGAAGGTGATAAATATACGTTAATGAGTTTCTTTCAGCATTTCTTCTCGGCAGTGGTCGTTCGTAACGACGAAACGTTAGTATCGGTAGCTTTAAAACAAATAACTATACTGAAATAAAAATTTCATGTAATGTACATTAAAATAAGTAACGTGTCAAAGTGCCTGCAAAGGCCTAATTACTGAATACGTATTTGATTCTTGATTGATTCTCCTATTCCACCTAACATTCCGCTTACATGCTAAACATGGCCTTTCACATATCACTAGTAAGTTCTGTCTACCTCGTAAGGAACAAAGACGTGATTACAAGTAGTATGTATTAACGTATGTATGTATATGCGACAAAGCCAAAATACAATGCACTCGCCCTCTGCATGCAAATGCGAGTTTCAAAGCAGCTAATTACAAAGTTAAATTATGCTACATGTAACAACAAAGCTGCATTGATTCAATGCCTTAGATCTATCTACCTGCTTATGTTGCATCATCATCATTATCATCAGGTCTTTTTAGTCTCCACTGCAGGAGCACGACTACGAGAGCCAGACCAGTCTGAGGATTAGGCCTACACTCTCAACGCTGGCCAGACAGGTTGGAGAGGTGTCACTGATGTTTATAAGCTATGTTTAAATTGTGTTTCCATGGTGTTTCCTAAGTCGCCTTCTACGACATCCACGGGAAGACTTGGAGTGGTCCTATTCTACTCTGCCGGAAATCAAACGGCAGATTATAACAACTGAGTAAGATTAAAAATTTTCTAAAAGTATATCTATTTTTTAAGTCCAAATTATATAAATAGTAGATTGTGCTACAAGGTGTAAAGGTAATAGTTTTAACGCGAGGGCGCTACTTTGAATCCAGAGCGAAACGAAGGATGCCACAATAGAATCACGAGCGTAGCGAGGGATTCTACGTTGGAATCGTGAGTGAAGCGAGGGATTCAAGTATATCGCCCGAGATAAAACTATTACTGTACACCGTGTAGCGCATTCTTATTTTCATCTCCATCTATAAGAAAAAGCAAATATATACCTATAACGAAAGTAGAATACCTACATATACCTAATCAAAGTTTAACAGTCAGTTACTAACCTTTATTTGGTGGCGTTTTCACTGAAGAAGTACTATAAAAATATTTTTCTAGGACCACTACATCTTATTCATTTTCCAGTCATTAGAATCGTTTTATTGCTTTTTCCTTGTGTGGTAATTCTTTAAATGTGTATATTATACGTAAACTTCATACTTATTTACTATCGGCCTAATCAAGAAATTACTTACATTTAAAATAGTTTAAGTAAAAAAAAACCTAATAGTTCTATAATAAAATTACTATTTAAATCAAAGACAACTTGCACGTTTTATTGGTTTTTAATAAATTATATCTTGAAGCAAGAGAACAAAAAAATTTTGACCTACACTCATCCACGTAAAACGTGTTGTATTCCAATTTTAAAAAATTATGACGCCGTTGCCTATATTTAATAATTTTAAAACTAAATTCTTCATTTTTTTACAGACTGCCAATATTATTTATGATCTCACATTAGTGTTCGGTTTTCAAATGTGTTTTAACGCCTAGGGAGTTTACTTTTTACTTTTCAGTATCTAGAGTGACTTTAGCCCCAAATATTTGGGATAAAATCATCGTTTTTCGAATAGATGAGATGAAAAAAATATTTACTAGGTGTTGTAAGTTTGTGATAGCCTAAGTGATCAGACTATGTTAGGACAGCGGCTGAGTTGTAGGATGTGAGGTTTATCGAACGAGATTATAAGACGAGTACAATTGTGTAGCTGACACATAATAAAAGTAAGAAGTAATTTGAATGTAGAATGCGTGGTTTTGTTTTATAAGAAAGGTTGAAGATTGAATAACTTTTTTTAATAATATTTTTCGAGCAAAATTAGTCCTTTTAAAAATATATCCTGCGCATGGCAAAATAATTTTATTTATATTTTCTGTTCCATTTCACCTAAAGGAATTTATAAATGATGCAAATATTTATTTTAACACACCCCTTATAATCAATTTGACATCCCCTCTTCATTTATTATATACTAGCTTTTTCCCGCGGCTTCGCTCGCGTATCCCACGGGAACATTACTTTTTTCCGGGATGAAAGGTACCCTATGTTACTTCTAGTACCTCCCAGGATATGTGTACAAAGTTTCATGATGATTCGTCAAGTAGTTTTTGCGTGAAAAGGTAACAAACATCCACGCTTTCACATTTATAATATTAGTAAGGATTTACCTACTCGTACTGTCGATAAAATCAAGCATTTTTACGCAAGCTGTATTTATATTTGTCAATCTGATTAAATGTTATCGAAAACAGAGTAACACGTTTGATACACAGCAATCAGTGTTTTCGAGAAGTATTTTTTTCAATTAATTAAATTTTTAATATATACATAATACATAAACGAAGTTCATTGAAATTTATTTATTCGTTACCTATGGAATATCACGTCTCAATTGTTGCATATTTTGTTGCGTGTTCAAATCTGAATAAAGAGGTAGGTACCTAGTTGATTGACTACCAATAAATTTAAAAAAAATTAAACTACAAATTAATAACTAAATAGTTAATGTCAATATGTTATTAATTTGTAAAGTTAATATTACTTTCATTTTTACAAATAAAAGATTTGTAAAATAGGAATTTAATGTTGATACTTATAATGTATGTGACCTAAATGGCTAAACATAATATAAAATGTATAAGACCATTTGACGGCTTATATATTAGAGACTTTTTTCAAATTCAGATCATGGACGAACAGTACTAGAGGTTTGACAACCTTCATACTTTGAAGCGAAATTAGATTTTTAGTTTAAATATTATCAGGGACTGAAAGCGGTTATGGTATAACGTTACGGTACCGGTATAAAATAAGTGTACATTAATAAATATTATATTTATATACAGATATATAAATATAATCGGTACCGAAAAACAAAGTATCGACCGTTGCGGGGCGTGGGGCGAGGGGTGCGGGTGCGATCCAGGGTAGGTAAGACACGAGCGCGTGCGTCGGCGAACCTGATAGAACCTGTTTTCGTCGCGTGTCGCCAGTTCTTCTCTTCTATATATCTCTTTCATACCTTTATTTTTTTAACGTTCAAGTACCGGTACCGAAATATACCTTTTTCTATCTGTACACAAAAACTTAGGGTACTGAAATAAATTTGTGTATCGAAATAAAGCGGTAATCGCTATTTTTCGATATGACGTCATACCGCAATTGAAAGATATCGTATTTTTTGGGTTATTCAGTCCCTGAATGTTATAGCTATATCGAGCTACTAGTCTGAAAGAAGGTAGTTTCGTTGTGGTGCCACTGATTTTCGGAAAGATGGCTGTATAAGCGTTTGTTTCTACGATAAAACAAGCGCCATCTCTGATTTTTCGTGGATACCGTCAGCCTACTTAGGCTGACGGTATCCACGAAAAATCAGAGAAAAATAACTTCAAAATATTTTCAAAAAAAATTGAAGGAATGCATAAGAAAATGTTGCTGGGTACTTACCCAGCATCATTTTCTTATGCATTCCTTCAATTTTTTTTGGTTTTCCTCTTTGCCTACATCCACTCACAGTCATATTTATCACCTTTTTCGGTACATGAGACAATTTCACAAATTCTTGTATATATAATCTTAGATGGAAGGTCATTGGTTTAAATACTATATAAAGTTTAAATAGTCGGAAGTAGTTGAACACAAAGACAATATATCTCAATTTGAGTCCAGCGACCTAATTAAGTAAGTCCTCTGTTCCACCAGGCTTTTACTTAATGACAATTTAATGCAATGGATACGGTGCTTTAAGTGTTTATCCCACTTTCAGGGTACTTTCCGTGTCGCCCCGATGGGAATTAGTTTTCTTTTCTTTCTTTTTCAACCGTAATTAGAGTTCCGTTGGGTTTTAACCTAATTCGCAAATTATTTGATGCAATTTGTTACGCCAGTGCATTTTAGAGGTTGGTTCTTTGGTTGGTTTTTTAGTTCTGGTGGCTCTAAGTAGACTGAACCCAAATGTTGCAAGGCCTAAGGTGACTTTTAGCGTGATGGTGTATGAGAAGGTGGAAAAGGGAATCAAAATAGTGATTTGTTGCTAGCCGCATCGCCTATGCATTTTCGCTCATTCCAAGTCAAACTTTTTTCTAAATGTCAAAACAAACATTTTCTATGGGATTTGTATGAAATACAAAACCCTGACGTCATAGAATTTGGAGTCAAATAGCGCTTAAATAGTCAAATCAAATAGCAATATCAGTTTTTCTGCATTAAAAAATGTAAAATCATGTTGAAAACAAGTGACATTAATTTGTGACGTTTTATTCTCTTAACAGTACCAAATAATTTATTTTTGACCCAGTCATCTACCCAATTAAAATGTTTGTGATGTGATAATTACCAATACCTACCTATGACCCATACCATACCTCAATCTGACCAAACAATATTGATTCTTTTTTTATTAATTTCAACGAGAATTTATAATTTTATGTTACGGAAGTCAATTTGTATATATAGTGTCTACATATAAAACTTAAATGTATATGTTTTTTTCTTAATACTCTATATATTTAACACTGTAAGCTTAACTTTTAAAAAAAAAAAAATATAATACCTGTTATTATCTATTACGAAGTTATCTCTATGAGTGTTGATTTAATAATATGGAAATAAAGTTAGAAGAATAAATGATAGTTACAACTTATACGTACTTTTTGTTGCGTTTATATAATATTATATATGGACACACTTACGTAGTTGTTGTCAGTTTACAGAAGTACCCGAAGTAGCATCGCATTCTCAAAAAAAAACTTACAAAAAAAAAATATAAATCTTTCTTTTTCACTTTGATTACATTTTAATACTAACAAACATAATTTTCCAACTTTTCTTTTTAAGATTGTAAATTTTGCTTGTGATCATCACTAATTACGAAAGGGCGACAGAGGCGAGGACTTAGGGGTGGGGGTGAGGTCACTGACCTCCTGATAGCTGAACGTGACGATGGAAATGACAAGATACTTTTCTGATAATTGCTGATGATATTTTGTAAGTGGAAGTCATTACATAGAATTGCTTTAGTAAAGAATAAATAAATAAACCGGCCAAGTGCGAGTTAAACTCGCGTGGACAGGGTTCCGTACAATTGATTGAATTCTTATAGGTTTTCCTGTAATCTAAAAGCTATGCACTATATTTTGTATTTTTTTCAAAAATTTTAGGCTCATTAGTTTCCGAGATCAGGGGGGGAATGGTCAATTTTCATCTTCTTTCATGAATAAAATCAAAACTATTTATTTTACAATTATAAAAAATTATTTGAGATCCTCATAATGAGCCCTTTCATTTGATATATAACACAGTAAGGTTAGCAAAACTTTTTTTTTCGATTTCCCAATTTATCCCTCGAAAATGACCCTTATTTAAAAAAATATTTATTTACTTTGCACATATGTGTTTGGGTCATAAGATTACACCATCCTTCCAAATTTCACCTGATTCGGAGCAAATTGGCTGTGACAGACGGACGGACAGACAGACGCACGAGTGATCCTATAAGGGTTCCGATTTTTAATTTTTTGTACGGAACCCTAAAAAAACAAACATTTGCCTACAATTTCATTCGCATGCATTCATCAGCCACTTTACAGTGTCTCAAGTATATGGAATCTGCAAACAATCAATTTCGTCAATACGTTTCTAAATTTTGACCGCTGCGGCTCAGCGCGCTTGTATTTTGTTTGTACTTGTATTTATTAGGCTTGAAACCCGCGATTGGTTCAGTCCATCTTCATCGCACGTAGGGCATGTGACAGTTGGACTGAACCCATCGCGGGCGTCTGTTTGACGTAATTTCAAGCCTTAAGGCCTATTCAAACCGTAGCGGTATCCGCTACCGCTGTGGGAAGCGGTAATACCCGAGCGATATCACGCCGGGGATTTGGTAGATTACTGCAGCTGTGTAAGTTATCGTTGGAAGCATCTTGGCTATCCGTTGGTTATAGACTATGTGACGTCACACTAAATTCAATATGGCGCCCTTTATAGGGCATAAAGTAATGGCATACTCGAAGACGCCTGGATCGATATGGAAAATTTTTGTTTTGTTTGAAACGGTCTTCTTTCTAGGTGGTCTCATAGAAATTTTTGTAAAATCGCCTTTTTGGTTTATTTTTAAACGAAAATACGTAGAAAAAATATGTCATTTAAATAAAAATATGTCGTTTAAATATACAATTGTTTGAATACTTAGCTTTTATAGTATTGAAGTCGGCATTTTGTTTTGAAAAAATATCAATAATTTATTAGTAAGAAATTTCCGTAGTCGTGTTTCAGGTTTTAAAACTATATCTTGTTCTTCAACTGACAACAACCTCAATATATGATTGAGATTATATTTTTTTTCCAACAAATAAAAAAAGATTTTTTTTCTGTTTTTGCTACAGCACGATATAATTTAACGAAAGAAATAAAACCTCATAATACGCAATTCGAGACCCACAAAGCATTCAATGAATTCAAAAGCCTATACAAAATGTTTCCCTTTTAGCGCCTGCAAAAACCTTTAAAATGCAAAGTCACTCTATCGAATGCTTTCACACTATATTTTTATAGAAAACAGTCGCGAAAGACTGCGCATGAATACTAAATCTCTACGTCATATCGTAGAACCTTCTTCTTCTTTCGAGTCGATTGGCTATACTATTACTATTATATTAACTTTTTATTTTATTTTTTACTAGCGGCCCGCCCCGGCTTTGCACGGGTATGTATTATACATATAAACCTTTCTCATGAATCACTTTATCTATTAAAAAAAACCGCATTAAAATCCGTTGCGTAGTTTTAAAGATCTAAGCATACATAGGGACAGACAGCGAGAAGCGACTTTGTTTTATACTATGTAGTGATAATAGGTTTGACCAGTGCTTGGCTACAGTGACCGCCCGATCATTTGCCTCGTTGAGGTCCTGCATTGAGCTGGGTGTAGGGCATTTGGGGCAGGACAATAGGTATCATTGACTGGACAGCACCGCAGTCGCGGTGGTCATTTTTTGAGAAACGCCACCTAACCCGACACTAGTTCGAAGTCTATTCAAGGACTTCCAGACTACCCAGGTGAGGTCAGCACCTGGTGGGAGTTTCTCAGAGGGTGGAAGTTGAGAGAGAGGCGGGAAATTTAATGTTCCATTGCTCCAGTTTAGTCTTCTCTGATTCCTCGTGGCACCTACGAATACGTTTATATATTTATAAGTCAAACATACAAACAACGCCATTAATTTAGGTACCTAGCACACTTTTTAGGGTTCCGTACCCAAAGGGTGCAAACGGGACCCTATTACTGAGACTCCGCTGTCTGTCCGGCTATCCGTCTGTCGGTCTGTCACAGGGCTCTATCTCGTCAACCGTAATAGCTAGACACTTTAAATTTTCACCGATTATGTATTACTGTGGCCGCTATAACAGCAAATACTAAAAATAAAAAAAAAGTTAAAAATTAAATGGGTCGTGCCAATGGCTAATGCCATTCTAAAGATCGAGTTAAAAACGCAAAAAAAAACCTGTTTCTTGTATCACGACCCCCTTTAATTTTTTACTTTTTCTTATTTTTAGTATTTGTTGTTATAGCGACCACAGTATTTAGTACATAATCGGTGAAAATTTCAAGTATCTAGCTATTACGATTCAAGAGATAGAGCCTTGTGACAGACGGACAAACAGACAGACGGACAGACAGCGGAGTCTCAGTAATAGGGTGTCCCTTTGGCACTCTTTTTACGGTACGGAACCCTAAAAAGGCCATTTACTAATTTGCCTTAGCTGGGATCGAACCTAGAACCTTTCAGATTGGCGGACCACGGAGGTCGTCTAAGCAGAAAGAGCCGAGGTATGAGAGAAGGTGGAAAAACGAATCATAATATATTTTGTGGACTTCCAAATAACCCAACAGAAACTTATGCGTAACCAGCAATTTAAAGTGTCGTTTCATGTCAACGGAAGTCGTTAGCGGTCGTCGCTTCCATTCGCGGCCGGATAATAGTCGAGCCTTGAATGTTATATTTTAATAAATAATGCTAAAACAGGGATAGGAAATAAGGCGTTTTTGTAAACGATGTGTTAAGTTCGTGTTAAGTTGTTTATTAATGAAGGGAAAAAAAGAAATGTAGTCGTTGGCTTCTTTTTCGGGGCTTCGTTGGGCAGAAAATTCACCCTTGAACAAATTTTTGTAGGGCTCCCTACCCAAAAGTTGCCAACGGAATCCTATTACTAAGACTCCGCTGTCCGTCTGCCCGTCTGTTTGTCACCGTTTGTTGGCTAAAATAAAAAATAAAAATAACGTTTATTTTCTCTTCACAGCAGATACTTAAGTAACTAATATTGTTACTTATCACTATTTCTACTTTGCAACTCTTGTTTGACATATTCAACCTTGTGAAGAGAATAAATAGGCCCTGAAATAGGTCCCGTGGGGACTCGGAATACTATTGTAAGGATTGCAGGTTTTACATACGGGTTAAGCTTATTTGTCTAATTTAGTTTCCATGCTAGTTGGGTTTTCCTATGTTAAATATTGATATTAATTGTAAGAGGAGACATTTTTCCACATACTAAATATTAGCTGTTTTGTTGGTGTTATGTGTTACTCTTAAACCAAATTAAATTTTCACCGATTATGTATAACTGTGGCCGCTATAACAACAAATAATAAAAGTAAAATACTCGTATAGTTACAAATTAAAGGGGTCGTACAAGAAACGTGTTTTTTTCAGCGCTTTTTCAAGAAACTTTACATAATTTCTGGTAGTATTACTTTGTTATATATTGAGGGTTTAATATCGATATTTCATACCAGAAACTATCTCCTACCAGGTTTTTCTTTACTTGGGAATTTCCTTTCTTCTATTCTTCATTAAAACATTGTACGGAGGTGCGACTCGCACTTGACAGGTTTTTTAGAAACATATTATATTTAGGACTGAAATAAAACTATAATTATCCCATAACACAAGTCTCTAACTTACTAAGGCCCTGCCAGTTCAGACCAAAGACAACTGTCAGTGTTTTTAAAAAATCACTGTAATTAAACGACACCAGTTTATTCCTCAAAAATTTTACATAAAAATCTTAAGGCTTTTCTACAGACATCCACAATTTCCTAAACACGATATTGAGTATTTTGGCTCGATAGAAAAAAATTACAAACATACCTCTAAATTTGCCTAAATTTGCCTTTATAAGACATATTACTATTTTATACATTCACCTCTTTACGAGATGAAAATTATAACAATAAAAAAAAACTGCGAAATATCGTTATATCTATCTTTATTGTTATATATATCGTATAGGCCATAAGTTATTAAAATAAAAAACAATATTTCTGCTTCTTATTATCTTAACGTGGTAGAGGTGTTAACAGCTTATGCTGCTTCGGAGCTGGAGTTGCGCTTTTTGGGTTTTTCTTCCCCAACGATTATATTCATAACAATCTTCTTCTTCGTCTAAGCGCGTTCCCGGTTGCATCCTCAGCTGTGCTGCTTTGGAGCCCGGGGTGCTTTCCCGCTTTTTCTTCTCCAAATATAACATGCATGTCAATGGTCACCCAAGGATGCCAAAGACCTTGCAAAATGGAGAAGAAATAGCCGGAACAGTTTAAATGATTTGGCTATAGTTGTACGACCGGCCGCCTGCCTGACGTCAACCCTCTTTGGGAATATATTCATAACAATGTTTACATGAATACCAAATACTTAAGTAGAGAATGAAAATCTTGAACTATTTAAACGGTTTGATTGTAGTTTTAGGACCGGCTGCCTAATTGACGTCATATTATACTATTGACGTTACATTTATTGACGTCAAGAATTGAATAGACTAGAATTTATTCATAAGTTAAGTAAAAATAAAATTACTAAACAAAACTAATCTGACTAAACTAGATAAAACTAAACTATATATCATCATTCATCATCATTTCAGCCGCATAACGTCCACTGCTCGACATAGGCCTCTCCCAAGGTATTTCCAAAATGACCGATCTAGAGCGGCCTGCATCCAGCGCTTTCCAGCGACCTTGGTCAGGTCGTCTGACCACCTTGTGGGTGGGTGTCCTACGCTTCGCTTGCCAGTACGTGGTCGCCATTCGAGAACCTTTTTGCCCCATCGGCCATCCGTTTGTCGCGCTATGTGTCCCGCCCACTGCCACTTCAACGAGCTAATCCGCTGGGCTATGTCCGTGACTTTTGTTCTCCTACGAATATCCTCATTTCTGATTCGATCATGTAGAGAAACACCAAGCATAGCCCTCTCCATAGCGCGTTGAGCTACCTTGAGCCTTCTTACGAGACCCATAGTAAGGGACCACGTTTCGGAGCCATAAGTCATCACTGGTAACACACATTGATTATAAACTTTCGTCTTGAGGCACTGAGGTATTTTGGACGAGAAGACACTGCGTAACTTCCCGAACGCTGCCAAACTATATATAATTATTATAAATTAGCATGAAAATTAGTCCATTTCAACACCAATCAGTATTAAACTTTTATCTTATTTTTAGCAAACAAACTCTAGACATCAGAATGAATTTCAAACAAGTAAATTGTAGAGTTCTCCAGGAAATCTTTAAAGTGCATGACTAGTGCTAGTACTATGCACTATCTTAAGCTATAAACACTCAATATTGACCTGTATATTTTAGACACTAAAGTTGAAACTTCCTTGGATATTGTTATGAATGTGTGTTGTTTTAAAATTGAGGGTGCTGGTCTGGGTAAATATCATTACCTTGGGTCCACAACAGCACTTCCCTCGCGGTCCAGATAGCCACTTAGCCATATACTCGTTGAGAATATGTTTAAGAAAACTTTGTATTATAGAATCGATTTATTTGACGCTTTATACACTTCCAGAGCTCTCTACTTGAGAGGAAAATAGTGTGTGGAACACTTTTATTTTAGAAATGCAAGATTTTAGAAATGTAATGTCCCCGGTCTTATGAGTGTATCCCTAGTTGTATTCTTAGAAGTGATTCAAATCTCGGAGAACTTTTTACGAGAAAGGATAAAGAGCACGGCGCTATAGGTGCTGGTCCAAAAGCTCTGACAGATCACATATATTTTAAATGATAGGCCGTAATGTAATCTTTAAAACGAGCCAAGGGGCATCACATTATTTTTGGAAAATCTGAAGTAATTAATTACGTTATCTGACTACTTAAAAATAAAATTACTTTAGGGCTAACTCAATCAGTGTGATTTGTCTTTAACTATTTATTTATTAAGTTCAAAGTTATTAACTGTCTTATGACAGTTGAACTTAATAAATAAATAGTTAAGGAATTGGCAGTATGACGCAATGCTAACATGGTTTATACCATGTTAGCATTGCGTCATACTGCCAAACACCACATGTCACTAATGCACGTGCTACTTACGCCAATACATCATCTATTTACTATGATAAAGTTACTAAATTATATCAAATTCCACATTCCCCACTGCACAAAACCATGCAATATTACTACGCAATTATTGCATTAAGCCGTCCGATCGAGTGACAAGACAAACAGATAGTGGAGGGGTGCGGTGATTCATCATCAGGCCCGCCGTTTGTCGCCGGCGTCGCCTGCCATCGA
Source organism: Acrobasis repandana (assembly GCA_963576875.1). NCBI lineage: Eukaryota > Metazoa > Arthropoda > Insecta > Lepidoptera > Pyralidae > Acrobasis > Acrobasis repandana. The sequence goes on from OY756215.1 coordinate 20,028,888, forward strand.
ATTGCCTTATTTTGTAGGTAACTATGCAATATGGCCTATATCACGATCGGGTTAAGGTGCACAAAGTGAAATAGTTTTGTAAACGCATAATATATACGAGTGGTTCTGTGAGAACAGGAGAATTTGCGAGCCCTTATGACCATGCAATAATTGACACTTCTCTCTTTCTCTTGGCTTAGCTAAGCCATTTCAGTTAAATCTATCCATATATAACGTTACAGCAAACTTCTCCCTTTTCGCTCCTCCACTCCCCTCTATTGTTTTTAGAGTTCCGTACCCAAAGGGTGTAAACGGGACCCTATTACTGAGACTCCGCTATCTGTCCGTCTGTCTGTCCGTCTGTCACAGGGCTCTATCTCTTGAACCATAATAGCTAGACACTTGAAATTTTCACCGACTAGGTATTACTATGGCCACTATAATAACAAATACTAAAAATAAAAAAGTTAAAAATTAAAGGGGGTCGTCATACAAAAAACGGGTTTTTTAGCGTTTTAAAACTTTGTACGGAGGTTCGGAACCCTTCATTTACGAGTCCGACTCGCCCGTTTGTTTTTTTTTTGCAATACCTTGTGTAGATGAAGTCTACCACACTACCTAATTTCCCATCATTTTTTTCTATATAAACGAGGTTGCCTGGAAGAAATTGCTTAGCGATAAGGCCGCCTTTTGCGCATTTCCTAATTTTTAAGATAATTATATTCTGTGTTTTACTTTTGTGCAATAAAGGGTATTGTATTGTGTCGTATTGTATTGAAGTCCTTAGTGTCTCTAAAATTTGTCTCAATAAATAATCCCAATCAAAAATCGCAATCGATATAAATAAATCAAGGTACTTGTGTGCAACTTGTCGTCAACATCGGTTAAAAAATGCGACCTGTATGTGAGAACAGATAGACGGACAAAAGCATTTTTTTACTAATCTCGAAACTGAGATGCTTAGCTCGCTTGGTCGATAACGTTGACATTCCGCCTTTGATAAAGCTTAACCTAAGGTGGTACGATATTGTCGTTAAAACAAAGATAAGATACAATAAGAAAAATGATGAGATTTTAAGTATTTATTTTTATCTCAAGCTTTTTTTTATCGTATTTCTCATTGTAAAAGTTTTTCTGTTTCATATGTTGATATTCCACAAGAATCTTAGGTATTTTAAAACTAAGCTCGTAGGTACTTTAAAGAACAAGGTACTTGTGACGACTGGAGGAATCAAGGTACAAAATTTTGAGTAAAAGCATATCTTTAAAAATCTATTAATTTATACCAAGTAACTACGTATGTAAATAAATAATGCTCTATAAAAGTATTTATTCATATCGGCATGATTTTACTTAAACCAACAAAGAAAGAGTTGCAAGAATAAAATCTGTAAATAAAGCAATCCTATTTGTATCTAGAACTTTTCCTTATTCTTTTCTTACTGTTTACCCTCTTAGCATTATTTGATGCAGACCAGTCGAACACAGTTTACATAAAATGAACTGGCCAAGCGCGAGCTGAATCCTACATGTAGAGAAAGGTAAAGTATTTTTTTCCACTTTTTTTGTATGTACCATCATACAAAAAAATCTAAAGAAATTTCTTTGCGATAAAAAAACCCGTTTTATTTTTGTCATTATGTTAATTTTAATATTTTTAATGGTAGCAAAAGAAATTTATTTAAATATTGTAAAAAAATTGTTAAAGGGTTTTTTTATATATTTATCTAGATCAACCTGCTGACAGACGGGCAGATGGACAGTAATTTTTAGGGTTCCGTACCCAAAGGATGCCAACCGTCCGTCTGACCATTTTTCTGTCACAGGGCTCTATCTCTTGAACCGTAATAGCTAGACACTTGACATTTTCACCGATAATGTATTGATTATAGAAATATCTATAGCCGCTATAACATCAAATACTAAAAATTAGAGAAAATTAATAATTAAAGGGGGTCTTCATAAAAGAAACGTGTCTTTTTCAACGTTTTAAAACATTGTACGGCACGCAACCCTTCATTTGACCGATTTTTCTGTGAGTTATTATATTATATTAGGGTTCTATAATTGGCCTCACATACGGGACCCTAAAAATACCCATTTTCCAACAAGCAAATTTTCTTATCTGAGTCCCAACAAATTTCTTACAAATACTAAATTATTCTCAAACATCTAACCGGAGTTTATAACACAATGTTTATTTACTTGTTCACCGTTAATAACTCGCTGAAAGTTGCCAGTTGTAATTATTCATGGGCGTCATCTTGGAGCAACAATTTAAAAGCATTTCCATTCATTTCAATATAATAATAATTTAGTAACGTTGAGAGGAAAGTTTGCTTTGGATTTCGTATTCATCAAGCGATTTTGTTTAAATTAAAAGTATTTTACACAACAAAAGATACTCGTATACACATTTTTATTTTGAAAAATTACTATTAACGAATTACTCGAAAGACGTTAGTCATTACTTTTGTAAAAAATATTATATTTAAAATTATTAAAATGCTTAATTATTAATATTCTTTTGTCACATTGTGAAACACCACGGAAAAAGTATGTATTTAAATTAATTTCAAAGTATTTATTAGTATTATATGTAGATACTATTCTTTTACCTCATATTTAGACGCAAACTTTGCTGTCTTAGTTTCCTAAAGGTTGACAGGTAGAGAATCCTTTAGCGTTAAGTCTACTTAATGTAGCTTTTTTGGCTTTATAAAGTTTTAAATAAATAAACAAAACACTTGAGCTTACTCTTCCCAATAAAATTAAATTTTATTTTCATTAACGTGCTGCAAATGAATCACACTACACAGGCTGTAAATCGTATGACTTACTTAAGAGCATGTTCAGTCCATTATTACGAACAACTTTCAATATGAGACCAACCAACGCTCATATGTCTAAATTAAAAATATGTGGCGTAATAAATTATAAATATCGAATCTCACTCATGGAATAATTTTTCATCACATATTTTTAATTTAGATATTGTTCCGAGCATTGTAATGCTATATAAATCAAAGCTAACATACATTTAAACGCAGTATGTATTTCGTTTTGTGGAAGTGCAGATTTATTTTAGATATTATTATATTTTTTTAAGTGAAAACTTCTTTAGGCACGTTGGGCATTTTTTGAGATGGGAAAAAACCATTTAGCTCGTGACACTGTTACCGACACCACCTTGTCACAGAATACAGTAAGAGTAAAACCTTGTTCAAGTTTTCACTTCTGTCGACACTCCCGGAGTGTCAATGTTTTTTTTTGTATTGGTGGATTGTACACGCTACTTGGTTAAAAATATATAAACGCTTCTTAACGCTTTAATTGCTTCGAATGATGCTGCTCATATAATTTCGATCGAACTTCACTTTTTAAGTTCGCTTCTTCTGCCCTTGCGCCTAGGAAGCGGTGTAAACTTAGCTGTAAGTAACGATTTCACGTCAACATTTGTGAAAAACAAAGTGACTATATTAAGAGATATTATAAATATCCTATAATAATATATTTTGAATTTTTGAATTTCGTTTCTTCTTCTTCTTTTGCAGAAGAAGAAGAAACGAAATTCAAAAATTTCGTTTCTTATTGTATTATTATTACTATTATTGTATTTTTTTATATAGATGAATTGAACATGCTGCTAAGGTACGTGATTTACCAGTCAGCCTGTAGAAATTGTCGGCCTGTAAAATGGTTAACATGCTAGGAAAATTTGTTAAACGGCCTATTCAAACTGTCCTAGGTCTTGGTAAATATAGTACCATTGAGTTAGTATCCCATAACAAAAGTTAAACTTACTTTGGGGCTAGTTCAATCAGTGTGATTTGTCCGTGTATTTAATATAATAATAAACTGGTCAAGTGCAAGTTAAACTCGCGTGAAGAGGGTTCCGTACTTCTCATAGGTTTTCCTGTAATCTACAAGCAATGAACTATATTTTGTATTTTTTTTAATTTTAGGCTAAGTAGTTTCGGAGATCAAGGGGAGGTCAATTTTGTTCTTTCTTCATGAATAAAATCAAATCTATTTATTTTACAATAATAACAAAAATATATTTGAGATCCTTATAACGAGCCCTTCCATTTGACATAATATGACAAGTAAGGTATGCAAAACTTTTTTTTTATTTCCTAATTTTTCCCCCGAAAATTACCCTTACTTTAAAAAAATATTTATTTACTTTGCAAATCTGTGTTTGGATCATAGGATTACACCATCCTACCAAATTTTACTCGATTTGGTCCAGTAGATTCGGAGCAAATTGGCTGTGACAGGCGGACGGACAGACAGACAGACGCATGAGTAATCCTATAAGGGTTCCGTTTTTTAATTTTTTGTACGGAACCCTAAAAATATTAATTTCCTCTTTAAAAAATAGAATTTCAAATATAAGTAAATACGAATTACATAGGTGTTTGGGCTTGTAACATTTGTGAAGCGGTTAGTCCTTGAAATAGGTTCCTAGAGGAACCTGTGCTAGGTGTCTAAGCCTCTCCCTAGGTAACAATTTCCTTTCCATTATCAGCAATAGTTGTAAATTAATGTAAATTTAATTGTGTTTACGTTATTTCATTTCTCACAAGGTGTTAATAACAATACGACAAAAAGGACTAAATATTTCCAAACCTCCAACACCTATTCAACAACCTGCTTGAAAATTCCGTAGACAACAATTAATATTAAAAGCTCACAGCGTTTTTATTCAGCCACTAATGAAGAGGTTCGGCCTGGCAGCCATTGAACACAACGCGACGCGACGCAATTTCCGGTTTTTAGTTTCAAAGACGTGGCGGCGACGTACCTACAGTTGGTTCTCGATTATGTTTTATAAAGGAGTTGTTGCACAAGTGTATGGGGAGCCGGCTAGGTCACCAAAACCTAACTGAAATTTGCATTTTTGGTTTTTATCAATGCCTTATAAGTAAATCCGATAAATTCATAGCCTTTCTATGGTACATTTGGATTAAAATATCGAAATTTAAGGTTAGGTGAGTTCCACCAAGATGGCCGACACACATTATGTCAACTGACCTGACATTGACAGTAACTGCGAGTGACGTTTAAATCAGGTTGCGTACGTATAGGCGCCATGTCAGTATCGCCATTATACGATAATAAGCTATTTTATATGTTTTTTTGTACACTATTAAGATCACGAAAAAACAAATTTATGATGGTTTTAATCGGTTTTTAATATTTTTTCTGATTTTTAGGGAAGTGTTCATGACTTGGCCCGTTGTGCAACATCCCTTTTCATATCATTTAGCCGTGTGGTTTCCGGTCTAGAATAGGACCATAAGTATAGTAAACTAACATGGTAAAAATACAAGAAGCGCTGCATACACACCGCGCTATTTGCACGCGGCGGAGAGGATGTACAGCGCCGCGTTGTGCTGCACCACGCAGCTGTAGCGCGGGCGCAGGGAAGACAGAGTGTACGTCATGTTCCAAAAGTTGTTCTTAAAGAAGAGGATGTCGTTGGCGTTCTCCTGAAACACATAATTAATATAAGTATCAACGTACAGAACGGTCTTCCTGTGGATGTCGTAAGAGGCGGCTAAAGTTAGTAGTGAAGTAGCTACAACTGCACTCCCAAAGAGGGATAACGTCAGGCGGTTGCCTGGTTGAAATTTGTTTGCACAAATGCATTCTCAAAGAGGATTGCAACCCTGTCCCAACTTAATATTATAAATGCGAAATTGAGTTTGTATATTTCTTTGTTGGTTACCTCTTCAGGCTTTATCTCTTGAACCAATCTTCTTGAAAATTTGCATACACATAGTCAGGAGTAACGAGGACATTAGGGTACCTGTTGGCGCAGATAGCTAAGATTACGTTCAGCTACCAAGAAATGTTACTAACTACGCTCTTGGTAAGAGTCCGGCAATCCCACCGGCAACAAACAAACACACAAACAAACCTACGCAGTCTGCTACCACCCTGGATAAGGTCCAGGGAACCTCCTAACCTAATTATGAGTTAAACTTAATTCTAATTAAAAGTAATTAAACTAATTACATAACTTACCGCGTCCACGCAGTCTTCAGGCAGCCTCGCCTGGCCTTCGCGTCGAGCCCTAAGTCCTACTCAGGGCTGGCGACGGCCTCAGGTCCCAGCACGGGTCCCAAGTCAGTGGTGAAGAAAGTGGGGTCCCTAAACCTAACCTAACCATGAGCTCATGTATGTCGCCCCAAACGAATACGTCGTATTTATAACACCACTTCAACACAGCACAACAAGTTTCGTTTATAGTTAATTTTATTCACATAACAAATACTTCCGTTCCACACGGGAAATAGGTAAAAACGAACAATTTATAATGACGCCATGTCACGCGTTTTACATTTGACACAAATCACTGTTCTTTACGTAATACAAACACTTTCGGCTCCACGCCGTTCCAAACAAATTGGGCAACAATCAAACAAAAATTAGCGACAATTCTTTACGAAATATTCGCAATATCAAATACAAAATTAATGCCGCATGGCTTTCTCTTTCGCGACGGGACAGCGCAAGTCATTTACAACGTCAGTCGAGACTTTGACGCAAAGACCATGATTATTTTTCTGGCCGGGCAAAGACAATCCGCGCAGGGCGTGGCACAGCCGGAATATCGATGAATCGATAATCTTGCCCGTGTTTGTGGAAATTACACGCAGATGGCGCTAGTCTCCTAACAAAGCACTTTTATTCAAAACAGTACCTTTCATCCAAAAAAAAGTTATGTTCCCGTGGAATACGCGAGCGAAGCCGCGGGCTAAATCTAGTTATATTATATATACGGCGATACATCGCCTATTAACATGATTTGTATTTCCGCCCATTCCGTCGATTGGCTTTTACGATTTTCGCGGGAAAAGAAGCAGCTGGTACATTCTAAGTTTTTCTTTACTCCCAGACCAGCACGGAAAAAACTGACAAAAGAGAAAAGACTTCAAAATAAATGGAAGTAAAATATTGTTCTCCTATTTTTATGAATACGAAAATGAATTCATACGAGTAAACTTGGGCTTAGCCTCACATTGCACCATTAGTAGCGTCGCAGGAAGCACTTTGACAAACACGGATGAGCTCGGAATTGGTTCCGCTGTTTAGTGCCGGATTGCTCCTCATTCCGGATCCTTATTTGCTGGCACATAATTGGATGTACGCAGTTTCAAGCACATCGCTGTTTTAGTTAAGCTACTTTTGTGGCTTTGCATTAGAAATAGGAGACGAGTAATGAAACAGTGTATTGAACTTCTTTTTCTTTTTTACAGCCCCACTATTCCAGTGCTGAAATAAAGGACAATTTGGCCATAATCACCACGCTGGACCGGCGCGGCGGGTTGGTGAAAGCTGCTGTTTAATACTACATAGTCTATAATAATATAGTCCATGATCAATTCAAAATTTCAATTTGATAATAAACATCAAAATCAGCGCTGATCAACAATATGAGTTGCCGTAGGCACTTAGTTAGTAGGCACGTAGGCTCATTTATTAAAAACAGGGTGTTTCATCCGATACCACTCCCCTTGTAATCTTGACGCCCGGGGCGATCGATTTCCTCAAGATTGAAATGGAAAACAAAGAGACGTTGCCAATTTTTATCATTCCTCCTATTACCGACCTCTTGAGCACACTGGGAAGCAAAGGCGTAGCCAGGGTTTCAGTAAAGGGAGGGCAGGAAAATAAAAGAACAAGCGTGTGAATCTGCGAAACCGTATGGCCACGTCCTGTGAATGCTTAACAAAACCTATCAGTAGGAATAAAAGAAGAACTAGCAACAAAAAAATTAGGTTTTGGAATAAATACTTTTATTTTTATTTGTACTACTATTAAAATAAGAAATTATATAAATACTTACGCATGACGTGTGCAGCAAGATTCCTACCGACATTATGACAAAAAACATATAATAATATATAATAATACAAAAAAAAAATGTAATCGACATTTATGATGTTAGAGAAATTAAGAGAAACGACTGATATTTAGAAGGATCCCAAATCCAAACCAAGAATACGGTTTCAAATTATCTGCGACGTGGAATCCGGTGATTGAGCTATGTGAAAAGTGTGTACGAGCATGGACGTAAAATACGAGAATACTGACAACTTTCATACTTTGAAGTGTAATTCGGTTATTAGTTTAAATGTTGTACCTAGATGGAGCTACTTGTTCGATAGTTGCGCAGTGGTGTGGCAGTGGTCCCGCTTAGTTTCGGAAAGATGACGGTACAAGCGTTTATTTTATACAAATAATCGCCATCTCAAATTTTCGGTGGATGCCCTGTATGGCTAGCGGGCAAAATAGTAGTGACATCTAGAAATAATACAGGATTTTGGATTTCTAGCAGCGTACGTTACTACGCTTCTTTGTATCGGGTTGTCCTCTTGTATTTTTTGTCCATGGTAGGAGCAACAAAAAATAATTCCCAAACGGACACCGTCCGTGTTGTGTGCAAGGACTTGTGCAACTTGTGTGCAACAAATGACGATGAAATAGGGTAGACCAATATGGTTACCCTTGACAGCCGAACATCCATTGCAGTTCGTAAGACCCGTAATACTAAGACCGCGTCCACGGACACGCGGTGCGGCCTAAGAATGTAGTCATTAAAATCGACACATTTAGTTGCAGCTTTATGGAGGGGCAATCCCTGCCTGCCTACGTTCCTATCCACAGAGAATTCTATTGGTACAACTTCCGCTTAATTTTCCTTGTAGATACTGAATCAAGCGGCATTCACAATTGTTATTGACTTATTGGAAATATGGAGTCTAAAAGGACCGGAAATCCGGGCATCTTCGCTTGAAGGGTTCATATTTGTTTACATTCTGACATATTTGTTAACAAATCTCTTTATGTACCATTTCACCGAGCTTTTGCTATATGTATTTATAGAATAATAGTAAAAAGGATTATGTAAAAAAAAATTCAATAGTATATCAATTTATTTTCTAATAAAAAATACGTCACACGGACATGCAATAAAAAAACAGCAACGAATGCTGGCCTATCGAAAACAAAAATAAATAAAGAAGCAAAGTTAAATTATCACGCTTGATTGTTATTTCATCAACACAGAATATTAATAAGGTTTTTCAAAACCAATTAATTTTTTGGATCTAATCGCGCGAAGATTCCAGTTTATTGAATACATTAGCATTAAAATTTTATTAAAATTCTGTGGTCGCGTCATTCAGTCCCCCAGCAAAGCGGACTGTATCGAAAATTTCATTAAACGCCGAGTAAATGAAATGAAAGCGAATTTAACACTCGAAAAAATTTCAAAAGATTCGACTTGGAATACTCAATATTGCGATAAAAAGAGACCGCGCAATAAAATTGTACCTATTTACTGGACGGCTTCGCGGATCGTTGAACTTTGAACTTGGGAAATAAAATAATATTTAGATGAGTAGATAAGTGCTTTTATTATTTAGATACGTAGGTAAGTGCTTCTCTTTCCGCGTAAATTGTAATGCCGGCTACACACACTCGTCGAGGCACGCCGAGACAGGGCAAGAGCGAGTGTGTACTTTATTTAATGTAAGAGATATATTGTAGTGCCCTTGCAGTGTTCCATGCTATACTAATGACTATTTATAGTGATTTTGTAAACTTGTAGCACACGTGGAAACAATAAACGAATTGAATTGAGAATCTCGTCTCGTCTCGCTCTCTCTCGTCTCGCCTCGGTCGGTCTCGGTTGCTTGTCGGTTTTGCGCCCGAGCCAAAGGGTCTCGTTGGCTCTCGTGAATGTGTAAAAGTACGCTCTCGTCGAGACCCTTTTCGGCCGAGACTCTCGAAAAAAAAAAATGCTTTGTTAGCCAAAACAAAATTTACATACATACTTATTTTTACACTTTACTAAAAATAATTTTTCCAAAAATAATGAAACAGAAGTCATAGAAGTCATGATCAGTGGATAAAGAAAGGGGAGGCCTTTGCCCAGCTGTAGGACACAACGACAGGCTATTAAATAAAAAATAAAACAGAACAAGAAGGTTTCGTGCCAAAAAGGTCTTCAGCTCAGCAACGAGTATATGCTAGTGCAGTTAGCCGTAGCGCTGATTTTCAGCTGATAAATCAAATATTTTACAGAAATAAAAATAAATATTATTTCTAGAGCTAAACATAAATAAATGAGACTTATTGATAAACTCTTCAGTTTAAGCAGTCATGAAATAATACCAGACTAGTAGATATTTATCGTTGTTAAACCTCCCTTAGTTTTGTTGGAATCTCTTCAAGCGAATGTAATCGACTGTGCGACGCTTATTTGTATTGAAATTAACTATTTTCACGGCTATTTCTTGGAATAGTTAATTTAGTCGTGTTTAGAAATAACTGTTATTTACTTGTCTTTCAATGTATTTATTCAAACATCAAATAATACATTATTAATATATTATAAATAGAATACCTCTTCCAACGCACTGCATTGAGGCAACGCACCCAGAATACTGGCATAGTTTCCTCGCTGTATCGCTATAGTTATACCTACGCTCAATGACCTTCCATACCCTACGCTGAGCGAAATAGCTGCAAGCTCTACGGTCACCAGTTGCCTCAATGAGGCGCGTTGTGATATCCTTTAGAAATTGTTTAGCATCTTTTATTTATTTATACCTTTAAAATGTTTTCAATTTTTAGAATATTGGTAGTATACAAAAGTCTGTGTTTTTAAGCGACTTTATATAAGGAGCAGCTTCTCAATTCGGATATAAATAAATGTATATTTGCCAATAACTTCTCAGTTTTCCTTTTTTGTTTTTATTAATCCTCGAGAAATCGAAGGAACTCCTCGAACTTTCCAGGCATACATAAAGTAATTTGGATGTTTTATCAGTAAATCAGATTTGGTGAAGTGGAACTTATAAAGAAGATCAGAAACTGAAGTCACTTTTTTATAAATATTTTAAATAAAATTACAAAGACATACTGCTATTTATTCTATGACTGTATTTTTAGTATCTTCAATTTAATAATTAAAGTAAAAATTATATACATAAAATGCTTATTTTTATTGATTGCAACCTATTCGAAACACATATATAAGTTAAATCAACAATCAATACGGCGATCATTATGGCAATCGATAAAGTATTTAATATGGCACATTAAAAAAACACTTCATAATAGTCCTTGTCAAGAATGAGAAAAGAAAAAGCCGGAAAGCGTACACCGGGCTCCAAAGCAGGACCGTTACTTCATAAAATGACACGACAACCGTCCAGAGTGTCGTTCTATTTCAATGCCAAACCAAATAAGACTGTATCATAATTTTGTAACGCTCACTGTAGCTTGACACTGCTATACGCAGGCACGTAGCTACGTGATTGTAGTACCATTTTCCGACATTTATTTGTCTACCGACTTAACATTTCACATGTCGTCATACCTGGCCGACGTTACGCTTTGTATCCGTACGATTGTCCGATACAAAATGTCGACCTCCGTCACCTGGCCGGCAGTTCGCTTTGCATCCGTACGATTGTCCAACACAACATGTCAACCTCCGACACCTGGCTGACAGTACGCGTTGTATCCGTACGATTGTCCGGCACAACATGTCGACCTCCGAGATCTGGCTGACAGTACGCTTTGTATTCGTACGATAATCCATACAACATGTCGACCTCCGACACCTGAGCGACAGTAACGTAAGTATGTCCTGTTGCTTAAAAAGTAAGTGTCCTGCACAGTTAACGATGCAATCAGAAGGCGCAAAGATGATAAGAATCAAATCCCAATCACATTGCTTAAATTCTATGTGGAAAAAAAGTCCACATTCAAATCCCAGTTTGATAACGTCCCAACCGTAACTTTGGTAATATCGTAAGAAAGCGTACATGTGGCGTTTCTTTCCGCAAGTTCCCAAATGCTAATGTTGGGATAAACCGTTCAACAGTTACCAAACTTCGTACCCATCAAACTATTGTTCTGACCAGCTTTTCAGGAATTTAGTTTTGGCTTTAATTTTTTCAATTTCGCTATTCTGATCCTTGAGAGAATGAGCTGAGAGTTTGGAGTTCAAACATTGGGACCATGGGATCCTTCTGCACATAGTTTATTTAAATTTATAGATAAAAGGCTAGACGAGGTATCAGGTGACCAAGGGGCTGGTAATTACTTTGCACAAAGAATAATTATTGCCATCCAACGTGGCAATGCTGCCAGACTTCTGAGCACTCTTCTACAGGAGAAGGATTTGCGGTATATTTTAGAGTAGTTTATGTTTGTAAGTAATTTATTTTTAGTATTTAAGTTGTATTAAAGTTTATTATAGTCACTTAGCTTTGATTTAGTTTACCTTTTATTTTTATATAAAAAGTTAGGAAAAGTTATAACGACTAGGACCTAGTCGTTATAACTTTTCCTAACCTTCATGCAATGTATATATCACAAAGGTACGATTTTCCAATATAACTAAACAAAGTGTCATTTCGGATAATTTATTTTGTCCGTTATCATATTGCCCAATAATGGAAATGACAGGAACGTGATCATACTCGTAGCTGGAAAGACAAGTTAATAGGATCCAATAAATATTATACATATATATTGGTTATATATTGCATTCCATGCTGGTATGGCAGAAATTAAAAAACTTTGAATGTACCTGTTGCTTTTCTTCCCGTGCATTATAGAAGCCGATTGAGGGAATAAGCGAAATTGCAAATCATGTTAAAAGGCAATGTCCACCATCACGTTAAAAGTGGCCTTTGAGTCTTGCGGCCCTGGGTGAATGAAACACAAAACTAAAGTAATATTGTATTCTCGGACTTAAAAACATGATGGAGCTATACAAAACACATAGCGTTATCTCACTCTTATTCATTCATTCGCTTACATCACTATGAAACAATCTTGTTTCAAGAGCTCATGGTGCGATTTGAAACAATATTATTATAAGCTTGAATCAAAACGGAACTAAAGCATCATGGTTTTAATAAAGTTCATGGTAAGGCCCCTGATCTTTATTTAGAGAGGGACATTTTATAATATCCTGTTTTATTACCCGAATGCGGCAAAGCCGAAAAGGAGGGTATATGTGTTTGACCTGTATGTTTGTCGCTATAATTCTATGTTCCCTAGTAACTACTAAACGGCTAAACCGATTTTAGTAAATGATATATGGTTAGATAGTAACATAGGATATATTAAAATTATTGGAAATCAAAATGGCGGATTTTAGGCACCAAATTGCATGGCATATAAAATCTTTTCAATCCTATCGAGTGGGGTTTCAAATTAAAGGAATTTATTCAAGGATTAAACTTAAAAATTAAGGAAAAACAACATATAACATCGCTTCGCCAAGCGCATTCCCACAGAAGACAGTAAGTGCCTAGTAGGTAAGTACTGCTGTTGTATCACGCAGTCGGGTTTATTGTTTTTTTAATAATTACTTGTATAATATATTGTTTTTTTTGCGATTTGAGGGTTGGTCTCGTACAATGAACTTGTTCGTATTGATAAAATATCCTGTTTTATTAGCTTACTATTGTCGCGAACGTGACAGAACCTTCTCGAACAATGTTCGCGAGCCAAAATAAATACGATAGAATAAAATTCAATTCAAGCGAAACTAGGCCCTATGTCCTATGTCATAAAGTCTAGAGTTGCTTGACCATGTTACACTCACACACATACCCGGCGCCTGGATGCTTCGAAACACGTTAGCCGACTATGTAGAATATTCGAGAATTATGTAGAACTATTCTATGGCGCATATAAATAGGGAACCGTGGGTGCGCCACGGCAGTTCGATACGAGCTATCAAAGCGATCACTTCGAAGCGAAGGAAACCTACCTTAGTGCGACAAGTGGAAGTACCTGCGACTACTTTGGCGAGATACCTGGACCTCAGCTGCAACGCAACTTGGACCTTGGACGTTTGGAAGACCATCTTCACGTGTCAACCTAGGGTTCCGTAGTGAATACGAAGTTTGGCGTTTTTCTCCAAATTTGAACCCCAGTTTCGTAACACTATAATTATAACTCACAGTGGCTTTAAGTACGTTTTTTGAATAAAATGTTATAGAAAAAATATAATAGATTTCAAAGATGTTATTTTTTGAGGTCAACTGAAGTCAAATCAAAAGGGACATAACATTTTCCAAGTAACTCGAGCATCTGCGAAACTTCGCTTTATTTTTCTCAAGTTAGTATATGCAAAGCAAATAGTGGACTTTGTTCTCGACAAGTCACCCAAGAAATGCAAATGCAGTTTTCCCGCAGTATGTTGATTTAAGTGACTTTTTTATGAATTTCAATATTATTTTTGCGCTTTAATAGTTATTTTTATTATTTATTGAATCTGCTTGCATAAATTTATGTTAGATTTTAGGCTAACTTAAATATAAAAAAAATCTTAAGGCACGGTTTTTTAAATGACTCAAGATCAATAATAACAAAGAAAAAAATTAAGGTGCCATCTAAATTCGTTGGCCGCTATGTCAATGGCAAAAAAGAAAGATTAGAAGAAATATTGACTTGACTGTATTATCTTCATAATGTTTATTCCTTAACATTTAGTCAAACATGTTTTTAACCGTCTGCAAAAAGTAGGAGGTTCTCAATTCGTCGGAATCTTTTATGTTTTTTGTATGTTCCCTGATTACTCGAAGACGCCTGCACCGATTTGAAAAATTCTTCTTTAAATCAAAATCTGTTGTGTAGTTTGGTGTTGAAGTCGGTATTTAGTTTTTGATAGTTACAACTACAATTAGAAGATACTGATGTGCTAAAAAGTTGTGTATATGTTACTAGGTATAGAATAGAATAGGACCACTCCAAGTCTTGCCGTGGATGTCGTAGAAGGCGACTTAGGAAATACAAGCTAAACAAAGCTGATAAATATCAGTGAGACTACTCCAACCCGTCTGGCCAGCGCGCAGAATGTAGGCCAAATCCTCTGACTGCTCTGGCTAATTTATGGCTCTGTTAGTACAGAGAGGGTCGTGCTCCTGCAGTGGCGACTACAAAAAAAGACCTGATGATGATGAAATGATGTTACTAGGTTTACTAATAGTAATTCTTGTTTCCTAACTAAACATACCCATACCCAGAAAGAGATACATTATTACGTCTTTATCCCTAACGGGGCAGACAGAGCATTTTAGATTTTGTGGCTTTAAGCAGACAGAGCCGCGAGACGCAAGATCCAAAGGCCACTTTTAACGTTATGTTGGTCGAGAAGGTGGAAAAGGAATCAAAATAATATTTATATTTATAGGTATTAAGATTAATCTTGTGGGACGTCGACCTGTCCCGGCGTAGTCAAGTGAGTCCACATGAGAAGTAGGTAAAGAGTAGGTAGGCAGATGTAGAGCAGTTAGAGACTCAAAAATAGAAACTAATTTATTATATGACAGGCTGGTATAAAATTATAAATTAACTTGTATTCCTAAATCTGTTTAGGATGAGAGATGTAAAGGTATGTGTGAATGATTCGAAAATGGAATCAGGGAATGAAATTTTGAAATGTAATAAGGTTTTGAAAAGTGAACAGAATGGGATGAAGAAATGAGATATGAAAACAAAGCAGCGTGCAGGTAGCTTGTAGCATAGTTACAATATCGTCCAAAAATGATGTGGTCCAAAGTAATATTTCGTCAAAGTGATGAGATTGTTTTAATGTAAACTACGTGCCTTAAATATTAATATTTTTAAACACAATCAAGTCCTAAAATTATGGTATCCATAAAACATGAGCATATCTTAAATTGAAACGTTTCTAAAGGTCTTCTCTACAACGATGTAATATTCCACTCTTCGCAAACAAACAGCGCTCGGGATGGAATTAAAATTTCCATCAGCTCACTTGTTTGTGGAAACTGTGTCAGCAAATTCTTGCTTAAAAGCCTTCCTGCATAAAGATAAGTTCTTTTTGTGATCATGCAATAACCTAAATTAAATGCTTTGGGTCTGAGAAAGTAATTTACGGGGAGCCTTTTTGGTGTCTGAAGTGGAAATTTTAATTCTGATGTAGTTAGATGATAAAGCTGAAAAAAAATTAAGAAAAATACCTAATAACTGTTGTTTGTTCCATTTGTGTGTAAGATACCAACACTGTCGTCAGATTTTCCAAGCTGCCAAAAGGCATCTGTTTGACGACTGTCATAAACCGCACCATCACTGCGAGCGCAGCGGGCAACACCCGCGTTGTCCGCGCTAAGCATCGCTAACATCAGTGCGGCTCGGAACGTCTTCATGTACGCGTCGCGAGTCACATTTGCCCTGGGCAAGGTGTTCGGATGAGACTTTTTAGGTGCTTTACCCGTTTATGGCATATTAATAATGTCTGCCATAAAAATTATAACCGGGACTAACGGTTTTAGTTATAATCTTTAAAGCCCCAAAATATAGTGATAAAAATTATTAGATTATATGAAACAGGTGACAAAAGGCGGATTGGACAGGTGAAAAATTCGTGAAATTATAATGTGGAAAAACTGAATGGAATCTAACTATTAGACTTTACAATAAACATAATATATTTTTTTAATATAACGTCATCATCCAATAGAAAGTGCATATAGGCAATGATCGCAAAAATCAAGAGCATTTTGGGTTTGCGGCTCTAAGCAGAGCCCAGGGACGCAAGACACAAATAACACTTTTAGCTCGATCGGATTTTCTTATCTGCGCGGGAAGAGAAGCATCTAGAACATTTAAAGTTTATTTATTTTCTCCCAGACCAGCATGGAAGTTTATGTTACGGATTAGAAACGTGGATACAAAACAAATATGTCATCACTCTTTAGTATCAAGAAAATTTTGTAATAATATTTTAGAGTAGAGTTAAGTTTTCGGCACCCAAACAATTCCACTTTTGCAAATTGTCATAAATTTTTTCGTAGCTGATTGGCGCTACGCCGTAGCTGGTCGTAGCTAACAACTTGTTCACTTTAGATTTTTTTTTTGTGGTTAGGCTTACCTAGTAATGATGTTACCTTCTGATGTATAATGTTGAGGTCCTGAGTTTGTATCCACTAGTAAAATTTCCGTAGTTTGCGTAGCTCAATGATTCCACCCATTGAGCTACGCAAACTACGCAAACTACGCTACACTACGCCTACGCTACGCCGTAGCAGTTCAAATGGCAAAGGACTTGTCCACTTTAAATTTTTTGAAAGCTTACTTGTGGCAAATCGTAGGTAGTAAGGATGTTTTTTTTCGATGTATAATGTATGATTAGAGTCAAGTGTCTCCTCCCTTCTGTCAGCTAAATGAAACAGCTGTATCTATAACGAAGTTAAAAGGAAAACTAACAGAGCTTAGTAGGGTTTACAAATTGAAGAGTTATAGTCGATCAACCTGGTAGACGTTTTAAGTCGTTAAACCGTGAGGCGTGAACACTAAGTCTGCATTTACAACTACGGAACCATAGACTACGCGTGGCCCGACACGCACTTGGCCGATTTTTGTCCGAAATCTTAGCAAAAACATAAAATAAAAAATCAAGATTTCGGAGTAAATACGGTTTTTTTTTAATAATGACATAATTTGAAAGTAATCATATATTTTAATCCAGTGCGCCATTAGTATTGTAGTGTGTACATAACCTAAAACGATACACCGTACACGAGAATACAGGTCGAGTTGTTTACGTCAGGGGATCGAAACAGAAATTTTCTTAATTCAGTTTGTTAGTTTCCGATAGTTGTGAGTGAAATCCACAACTCAATTAAACTTTAAAGGTCCTTGACTGAGCACTTTAATGAAAGACCTCGGATAGCCGTTGCAGACATACACAAATATATACTCTATTTCTTACTAAATAAAGTATAAATTAGAAGTGCTAGAGACAATTCCAGAAATTCGTGTTGTAAATCAAAATATTTGTTGATTAAGTCCAGTTATCAGCAGAACTAAAGGATACTATAAATCGATTAAAAAGTTTTTGGTTTGTAAATAATCGGATTTGCCTCATGATGCAAAGATGGACCCACATAACAAGAACACGAGTTCCTACGGGTGGAAAGAAGTCCAGAGGAAAACCTAGGATGAGATGGAGAGCAAGTTTTCTCCCTTTGATAAAGAATGGAGGGAAACAACCGAAGATAGAAGCAATTAGAAATAAAAAGGGGGGGCTTTTGCCCAACTAAAAGACCTAAATAGTAAAAAAAATAAAAATAATCGGGTTACAGATAAACAAATGGAACAAGTGAGAATTTTTCTCAGTAGTTGATAATGGAACTACCATTATCAACTACTGAGAAAAAAAAACTCACTAGTTCCATGGCACTATTTGCCGATGGAACTAGTGAGAATTATCCTAAATTAAATACTCAAATGTAAGCCTTTTGCTGTTCTTCAGACATTCAGTTTATATTCATATAATTTCAGTACAAGTTGGAAAATGGCCTTTTTCAAATTGTCCTGGGTCTTGGGTGTTTATCTATATGTCGGGGCGAGCATCCCACGTTCGACATCAGAGTAGTGGTTTCGAAGTACAAATCACTCAATGTCAGGATATGAATCACTCAATATGAGAACATTAGTCTGTTCTGTTAGCAATAATACGCGTATGGATAATAATGTAATCTAACGCTAGTTGCACTGATAACACTTATCAATTAAGCTCGAAGTCAATGCTTATATTTCTTAAAACTATTCTCTAACTTTGATAATTGTAAATGTTATTTGTTACTATAAAGATTTATCAATTGTATTGTAACTATTCTAAATTATTTTGAGTAAAGTGTAGTAAATACATACAACATAAAATACATAATGTACATTGTTACATTAATATATATATATTATTTAATATTTAAATTAATTTTTATTAAATTATATATATATATTATAATATATTATATACGCTACATATACTATACATTTAAATAAATAATATATTAAATATAAATAAAATAAATTAACATGAAATAAACATTTCCCGATAGAGCTTGGCGTTTGTGTTCTTTTTGCTTTGTCTTGTAGTATACTTACTTATATCACAGCAACCTAACACTTATAATTCTGTTCTGACAGTCTAAATACGAATTTAAATGGTATTAATAAACCAGAGTTACTCACTAGAAGCAGTATATAATTAAGATTAATGAAATAAACCACAAGTTCGGTTGCTGTAGCAACAGCGCATTACCTTTGACAAAGGGTGGAGTGCTTTTGATAGCGTAGCAGGAACATTCAGTATTTACGCAGTGTTTTGTCGTCTAAAATTCCTCAGTATTTAATCAATATGTGTTGTAATGTTTGTCAAAAAAACTTTGATTGATATAAATGTATGTTTTACTATCGAGACGCCATTACAAGCATCAAAAAAAAATCTCTGATAACACAAAAACTCTCTTATACACGGTGACTTTTCATTGGCTTTGAAGCCGAAGGCCACTTCATAGGCATCGTTAGTAAGACCTAATTAGCTAGTCAGAATAAAAATTCAGAAACAAAAAATTTTCACTAAAACTCAAAAGTAAAAACGTGAGATCAATATAATTAGTAGCGTAACAGAGCCCGTCGTTTGCCGCGCGAGTACCTACGTTTTCGTATAAAAGACGGGCGTAACTACGTGGCGAGACCACGCCGAATTGAAAATTATTTTCGCAACTTTTTTATCTTATGTCGTACAAAAATTTGAATTACGTATAAAGATAGAGGAATTTATTAACTATACGATCTTTTTTTTCTAAAGCTAATGAAAAGTGTGTAAGTATATCTGAAAATTAAAATATCATACACAAGACATTGGGACGTCATTCTCGGATAAGTTTTATGGTACAAAATGGTATCGTTTTCACATAGATCAACATAATCGCTAATAGTCCGTCCCGACCCCACTTTCGTCAAAACCATTTCTAGCAATTCGCGTAATTTGTCATTAATTTGTAGCGAATTTAATTACAACTGCGCGCGTAGTTAGTACAAATTAATAGTTGTTTGCGTTAATCATCTAGAACGCTCATTAATATGATGTAATTACGTTTTGAGTCTGCAAAATGAAGGCTTCTTTGTTTTAGTATGGGAATCTGATACACGATTGATAGGAGAAATTTAAATAAAAATTACTTTGCTCAGTGGAGAAGGAAATGCCCGAAAGCAGGACCCTGGATCGTTACTCCATAAAAAAACACGATATTCATCCGATAGCACACTATCGGACTCTAGTAATAGTAATAGAAAGATCATTATCATTATCAGGTCTTTTTTTAGTCTCCACTGCAGGAGCACGACCCTCTCTGTACTACCAAAGCCATATATTAGCCAGAGTAGCCAGAGGATTTGACCTACACTCTCAACGCTGGCCAGACGGGTTGGAGAGGTTTCATTGATGTTTAAAATCTTTGTTTAGCTTGTGTTTTTCTAAGTCGCCTTCTACGACATCCACGGGAAGACTTGGAGTGGTTGTATTCTACTCTGCCGGGAACCACACGGCTAATAAGAATAGGAAGATATATCTTCCTATTTCTATGTCAAACCAAATAAGTCTTTGTTATCATTTCGTAATGCTCAATGTTTACCTTACACGCAGCTACATACGTCTGGCGGGCCGCTTATGGAGTAAAGGTCCTGGTTACAAAAAATTGATACTATGAGAGAGACATAGACGCTGAAAATCAAAAGTATATTTTAAAATAAATAAATTTGTTTTGTTGTTTTTCATAAAATTTAAATTAAAAAAGGTGCGCTTGTAAAGCTATAAATTTTCACGCCTTCACCTCAAGGAAATTTACGAAAAGCTTGGTTTCGTCTGGCATTTTATATTTTTATTTGCTCCCCTAAACAAAGTGAAAAAAATATGATTTTAACTAAATAATTACAGTATAGATAGGGTTAATGGTATCTAACGCATAACCTTTTTGATGCAAGTTCAGTCCATGATACTGAACTACTATCCATAAAAACCAATATAAAAAAAACGGTTACCCATACATATCATCACTTATGTATGGGAAACCGATTTTTTTTGAGTCAAATGGATTTTGTATGGGAAGACGAAATTTTTATTTTTCTATACTGGTTTTTATGGATAGTAGTTCAGTATCATGGACTGAACTTGCACTAAAAAGTTTATGCGTTAGATACCGCAACCCTGTATAGGTACTTCGTCTAATTTGTACTTATGCCAAAAGGAGGGTTAACTGTTTCGCAGCTACGTTTGTATTTAAGTATGTATGTATGTATGTATTTTCGTCTGTAACCTCGTGTCTTTCATGATATCCATGGTATATGGACATATGTTATGTTGGTATCGTTGATAGCGCCTTTGGCTGTCCTCTGGTTATAGTCTTAGTGACGTCACACTAAATTCAATACGTCATACTAAATTCAATATGGCGCCCTCTATATGTCAAAAAGTAATGAATTCAAGGATAAAATCTATACTAATATTATAAAGTTTGTTTGTTTGTTTAAACGCGCTAATCTTAGGAACTAATGGTCCGATTTGAAAAATTCTTTTTTTGTTGGATAGTCCATTTATAGAGGAAGGCTTTAGGCCATATAACATTACGTTCCGACAACCACGCGAACGAAGTCGCGGGCACAGCTAGTAATAATAATAAAATTAATAAAATGTATATGTATTTATTTTCCTCCACAAAAAAAAACTTACTCTAACTTACAAGGTATTCATAAAATAAACATATTTGTATTAAATAAACAATAAAAGATGTGAAGAACTGGTGCCTATGTTAGGTATCCGAAGAATCTGTGTTACGGGTCACCAGGACTCGCTACCAACACAGTTAATAATAAAATTCTACATGATAACTGCAGAGAATAAACATAAAAAATAATAACAATATAACACATATAAATGGAAAATATAAAAAGCAAAATTTACCTAAAAGCGTATTAGTTTAAAAGAATACAACTGGCCAAGTGCGAGTTAAACTCGCGTTGAGAGGGTTCCGTACAATTGATTGAATTCTTATAGGTTTTCCTGTAATCTACAAGCAATGAACTATATTTCGTATTTTTTTTCAAAATTTTAGGCTCAGTAGTTTCGAAGATCAGAGGGAGGAACTGGTCAATTTTCGTCTTCTTTCATGAATAAAATCAAAACTATTTATTTTATTACTATTACAAAAATATATTTGAGATCCTCATAACGAGCCCTTTATTTGATATATGACACAGTAAGGTTTGCAAAACTTTTTTTTCAATTTCCCAATTTATCCCCCGAAAATAACACTTTTAAAAAAAAAATATTGATTTACTTTGCACATATGTGTTTGGGTCATAGGATTACAACATTCTACCAAACTTCACCTGATTCGGTCCAGTAGATTCGGAGCAAATTGGCTGTGACAGACGGATGGACAGACAGACGCACGAGTGATCCTATTTTTCATATCATAAGGGTTCCGTTTTTTCATTTGTTGTACGGAACCCTAAAAATCATTATAACCAATAAGTACCTAATTCATACATGCTCTTAAATATAAAAGAATGTTGTTCTTTTTAAATAAATCATACCGCGTTGGGCATCAATGAAAGGGCTTATTTTATTTTTATTTATTTTTTAACTTTATTACAAAACATGTAACAGGGCCTTTTCCAGTCAACCTGCAGGTGGTGCTAATAAAAGCAAATTTTGATTATTTAGCGCTATTCAAAAATATACACACTTACGAGTATTAGCTGTTATTTACTGTTGAGTTTGCAATACTGGATAAAGATGCTTTTTAGTAGGAATTTTCACGTAGTTGGGTTTTAGTTTTTTAAACTACATTATGTATATATTACATAAAGAAATGTTGGGATTGTATTGGCACAAAAAAGGCGCAGTTCGGATAAAATCTCCGCAATACTGCGCTCCATTTTCGAGATCCTAGAATTGCAGAATTGCAGGTGGCTGGCTTACATCCAAGCCTATTGTTGCGAAATATTGCTTTTTGAGTTCGATCTTGACGGAAATTTTTATTTTGCAGCAAGACGGCAAGTCACAAATATTTCTTCTTTAAAATAAGTTAGTCGACAATAGGGTAGATGACTGGGTCAAAAATAAATTATTTGGTAGTGTTAAGAGAATAAAACGTCGCAAAATAGTATGAATTTTCATATTTGAGCCGAAAAATCTATGACGTCACGGTTTTGTATTTCATACAAATCCCATAGAAAACGTTTGTTTTGACGTTTAAAAAAAAGTGTCTGATTTAACTTGTCATCTAGCGGATTACGCTTATTTTAGATTTTCAAAACCTTAGTTTTAAGGCCGTACCTGAATTTTCCGAGGTCCAGTGCTGCCCCCATTTAAAATAAATAATTTCAAAGAAAACGGAGACATTATTTAAAATTTTGCAACTATCAAGTCCTAGATAATCCTTCAAAGTATTTTATGAACTACTGTTTACAGTTTATAATGAGAACGTTAAGTTTTACTACGCACATTTGCCAAAAGTGGTCGTATTTGAACCTATATTACCTACCTTTCGCAGGTTTACTACTAATTTGTGTGCTGCCATCTCTGTGAACAGCTGGTACTTATAATTAGTTAACAAGTTTCTGCTATTTCTTGCTTTCGTCAACTCTTGTCTCCCTATATACTTATGTTTTTACCTTGCTCACTTACTCATTAACCCACACATTCACACCACACACACATCACACTCACTAATTCCATTTATTGGTCGTGGCTCTACAATTCCTTTTTATGTAATTTAGGGAAATCTATAAATACTTAGTTTGTAAGATAAGTTCACTTCGAATCTTCAGTATTGTATAAATCTTTAATAGGCACCGCTTCTCCGCTTCTTCTTATGGGTGTCTACCCCTTAAGTTCTGTCGATGACGTGGGGACCTGGCGACCTGTGTAACAGGTATTTTTTAACTACTTCAGGCACCAGTAAAGATAGGATTTACAAGGGACAGAAACATCCGTCTTACTTATTTAAAAGCGTATGAATTTTTGTATAATCCTGTTTCTTGTAATCTTGTGGAGGAAAATAAACGTTATTATTATTATTATTTACGTATCCTCCAAAAATTTTTATGACGTTGGGTATCTGTTACATTAGTAAATTAGACGTTAGCACCAACTAACCGTACATAGATTCTTGGCAGAAGCATATATCAACCTCCTTGGGCTAAAATGACGATGAAGGTGACTCGTTTCACAATAAACAAAGTTATAATATCTTGGAAAATATATCTAACATCCACAAAATATCGCCAAATTTTGTAAATTCTCAATAAACACACCTTGCAAATTGGTATCACATAGGATTAATTACTAAGTGTTTCAAGTTACCCTATAAATAATAATACCCTTGTCAAAAAGGCTTAGGAGGCTCGCGTGACGACGGTGGATATACATCATGTAATATAGTATTATTTATACTTAGGACCGTCCTTAACAAATATTTTTGGTTAAGCAGCTAATAAGGAGCACCTGAAATTATGCAAATTAATTGCAAAAATATCATTAACTAGAATGGCAAATTTCAATTTCATTGATATGACATCGTTCCACATCGTTGCCCCTGCGGAGATAGCGTTGATAGTTTGGGACACCACGGTATTTCATGCCGTAAAAGTGCCGACCGTTTGGGGCGGCACGCAGCCCTAAACCACATTATTCATTGGGCTCTTGCCAGCATCCATCCAGCACCATCTTAGAACCAAGTGGTTTGGCGCGGGATGATGGCAAGAGACCCGACGGAATGACCCTTGTGCCTTGGAAGCTTGTGTGGGACGCTACATGCATTGACAAACTGGCGCCGTCTCACCTTTCAGCCACAGGGTCCAAGGCGGGCTCAGCAGCTGCAGCAGCTGAAAACCTCAAACGGCGCAAATATGATTGTATCGGTAATTTTTACATATTTGAGCCGTTTGGGGTTGAAACTTTGGGGCCGTGGGGGTCCCCACGGCCCCAAAGTTTCATCAGCTCAAAGACTATACGACGCTATCTCTGAAGGCTGGCCTATATTTAGGTCAGAAAATAAGCATTGCTATATAACGTGGCAATGCTGCCAGCCTTCTGGGCACGTTGCCGCAGGGTAAAGAACTACCCGGCCTTTTTCATTTGTAAATATTAGTTAAGTAGTTTAGTTTAGTGGGTAGTTTTTTTTTTCTTTATTTTAGTTTTTAAGATATTTAAGTACTTAGTTTTTTTTTGAGAATAATGTAAAAGTTTGTTGTAATAAATTAAAATCATTCAGTATAATGAACTGACATCATTCTTAATCCAAAATTATGACGTAACAATGTATTCTCTGTCGACATATCTCAGTCTAATTGTAAGTTGACGTACTTGGAGAAAATCTTCAGTGCAGTTTGTTGCCGCTTCTTCTGCACTTGCATTTAGGAAGCGGCACAAAACTTAGCTATAAGTTAATCATCTAACATCAACAAATTTTATGGAAAAATTTACAATTATTACTCTTTCGCCCTCTGTGGCATAATAATAAGGCATAAAAATAATAAGTGGTCATAATGCCAAGCTGTCACACCAGAGGACCTGACCTGACCGAGGATCGAATCATCAGGTCAAAATGGAAAATGATCTTTTTGATAAAGACCAATGGGTCTTGGATGTTCATCTATATTGTGTATTTGTTATAAAATGTAGTATCATTGAGTTAGTATCCCATAACACAAGTCTCGAACTTTCTTTGGGGCTATCTATAGCTGTGTTTTGTCTATATATTATATTTATATCAAGTGTTACAAACATCCTAATAAAATGGTTTAGACTTTGACTTTGGCACAATATAATTGAGTCTTTACCTTAAACTAAACTTAAAACCAATCATAATAAGTTGGGGAAAAAGTCTTTTCGCATTTTATATGAAAATTTAAAACATTTTTCAATACAGTTTATTTACATTTAACTAAAGTATGTAGTTACTATTTTGTTCGATAACTTTTTGCCATCTTATAGGTAGGGACATGATCCCATAGCTATAGAAATTTTGGGGCTTCTGATCAAAAAACTGCGTCAAGTAGTTTTGGCAGTCCTCTCGTGATGTTAACCTGACACTGCCTAAAGAATTCTGAAGAGACCGAAACAGGTGGAAATCTGAAGGTGCCAGGTCAGGACTATACGGCAGATGCATTAACACCTCCCAGCCAAACTCCCTTAATTTTTGCTCAGTGGTTAAAGATGTGTGAGGTCTAGCGTTATCATGATGAAAAACCACACCCCTTCTGTTGATTAATTCCGGCCGCTTTCTCTCAACTTCTTACTTTAATCTTATCAGTTGTTCGCATTAGAGTTCTGAATCGATGGTCCTGCCTGGTGGTAAAAGCTCATAATGAATAATGCCCTTCCAATCCCACCACACACACAGTATCACATTGTTGCGAGTTAACCCGGGTTTCGCCACTGTCTGTGAAGCCTGACCGGCCTTTGACTATGACCTTTTTCGCACGTTCTTGTCGTACGTGATCCACTTTTCATCACCAGTTATCAATTTCTTCAAAAATGGTTCGGTCTCATTACGTCGTAATAAAGAATCACAAATGAGTACACGATTCATTAGGTTTCTTTCAGAAACTCGTGAGGTACCCAAATATCGAGCTTTTTTGTGTATCCATTTATTTTTCAAATGCGCCAAAACTGTTTTGTGGTCAATTCCCAGTTCTTCAGATACGTCGTAACTACTAATATGCCGATCTTGCTCCATTTTTTCAAAAAAAGTTCATACATATTATATGCGAAAAGACTTTTTCCCCAACCTAATACATTATATAAATTCAAGAAGGCACATTTGTGCATGCAGCAAATATGCCATTTTAATAAATAGAAGAGACACAAATATTTTCATACACCTAATAGATTTTTTTTAAAACAAACCGCAACTTTACTCAAAGCACTAAAATGCACATAAATCCGCACCTTCAAAGCGATGATTCTAAAGTAAATACAAAATGCGTACAGTAATATTTAAACGCAAATAGTATGTCCATTCACATAGAGACAGGATTTTCTCTATGAATATTTGCAACTTTAATTTTTTAATAAAAATACCTATCTACAAATTCACTCACCGTCATAAAATGCACCCAAATTCACGAGAATTCTAAAAAAAATGCTAAAATGGTTTAAGTACACATATGCCAATTCAATAAATAAAATAGACAGGAATTATTCTATTTTATGCAACCATATAACAATCCCTAAAAACTATAATTTAATTTCGAAGTGTCATTCAAATGCACCCAAATCCGCTCCCACAAAGCGAGGATTCTAAAATAAATAAGTAATATTTTAACGCACATATCTGTATACATATCAGATACAGGATTTGCTCTATAAATTCTTTACGCAACTCTAACCCCTAAATTTAAACAAAAGCCCTGAAAACTACAATTTCACTTCTCAGCATCATAAAAATGCACCCAAGTCCGCTCTACAAACAAAGCGAGGATTCTAAAGTAAATACAAAAATGCATGCGATAATAGTTTTGGTGCACATAATTGCGGCTCTCGACGTAAGAGTTAATTTGGACAGTGTCCAAGTTTTGCTTTTATCCCCAAATAAAAGTGATATAGTCAGCGATGCCTATGCCGCTCGAAAATTTCGCATGCCAAGATTAGAGAAATTTGAAATGCGAAATTTTCGAGCGGTTATATTTTAGTTTTGATTCGACTTTATTTGGAAGCCTTTTTTAGGATTTCGTAGTCCAGAGTTCCAGACCTTATAAACCCTTACAGTTTTGCCTTATCCTTCTGTCTTTCTGTCCGTCCGCGGTTTAGCTCAGCAACAGTACTAGAAATGTTAAATCTTGCATGAGTATATCCGACAAAGTGGTAAACAAAATGTAGATTTTTTTTTGGTTACCACCCTTATACCTAAAGCGGGAATGAGTGATAATTATGTTGAAGTTGAGCATCCTCCCCCCCCCCTTTAAAATCTAAACTGCTGCCTTTGAAAATCTGAAAACTATCTTGATGGTAGTATTTTATTTTTAGCTTAAGCTACTTATCTACCTTGACCAGACAGCGTCCTTTCAAAATAGGCGAGAAGCAGAAGTTGAAGAACGTTAGCAAGCAGTACATAAATTTATATTTTATTTAAAAAAAAACAAAATATCGAGTGATTTGAAAATAGCATAGCTGGTTCCAAAACATTTTATTGGCGAGATTTGTGATTATATTTTATTCCAGGCTCGCTCTGTGACACTAACGAGCGAGGTTATCATTTCTGAAATGCACAAAACGGTTTATTCATTAGGCACCATAACTACTGGACTGAACTACTTTATAGTTCTACTTGAA
The DNA here is from genome assembly GCA_963576875.1 of Acrobasis repandana. Lineage (NCBI taxonomy): Eukaryota > Metazoa > Arthropoda > Insecta > Lepidoptera > Pyralidae > Acrobasis > Acrobasis repandana. Next base: position 20,057,068 of record OY756215.1, read on the forward strand.
GTATTTCAATTTATGGTTATGATGCGATTGATGCAAATAAGAACTATTAACTTAATGTGAGTAGATAAAAACGAGCAAGGTTATTGTTACTGAAACGCAAATGTCATATGGACTCGCAATTCTACAGCTCAGTTCAATTCAGTTTATTTATTGCGTTTTATAATGTACATTAGTTCTAATTAATAGTCATTATCTTATAATTGGTACACAATCAACCCTATAGGGTATCGTAAACAAAAAGTTGAACGGCAAGCGGATTTTATAGTGGCACAGAGCCACTTGTAAATACAGAAAGGTTAGACGTTTTAAAGTACCTAATATACTCGTATACTCGTATCTCTGTAAAACTCTACCATAAACCCTCTGATTACTCTGTCGATCGATTGATTTATTACACTGTTTGCTCGACATCGCCGATGAACAATGATTATCGTTTCAATTGGACCCCGAATTATACCGACCTGTCATCCGACTGAATTAGGGATGAATTATGTTATCTATGGTCCAGGACAATGTCTGTGTGCTAGCGTTTATATTAATAACTAGCTTTTGCCCACGGCTTCGCTCGCGTATCCCACGGGAACATTACATTTTTCCGGGATGAAAGGTACCCTATGTCCTTCTCAGTACTTCTAACTATTTGTATGCGAATATTCAAGAAGATTGGTTCAGTAGATAAAGCGTGAAGAGGTAACAAACAAACAAACAAATATACAAACTCACTTTCGCATTTATAATATTAGTTAGAATTAGGATTATTCCAAAAAAAAATTTTGTTTTGAAAAATATGGTTTGATTATCTCTGGATCTCTGTTATGTTAACTTCTTCTTTGATTTTATTTCTATACACAACCTAAAGTGATAGAAGAACAAAAGTTACTGACATAGCCCAGCGGATTAGCTCGTTGAAGTGGCAGTGGGCGGGACACATAATGCAACAGGGTGTGAAAAGGTTTTTGAATGGTAACCATACACAAGCGAAGCGTAGGACACCCACCCACAACCTTGGTCAGGTCGTCTAACCATCAGTTCAGACGACTTGACCAGAAGTGCTGGATGTAGGTCGCTCTAGATCGGTCATTTTGGAAATCCTTGGGAGAGGCATATATCCTATGCGGCTGAAATGATAATAACAACCACAGAAGATAAACTTAACTTATTTCCAGCAATGACGTAAATATCTATTCTATCTTTCATTCCAACTTTATGATATACTTAATAATCCCCTAACCCCTGAATACCTCAAATCAAATTTTCAACTTATATCTTACACTCACGAAGGTATCCTGCGTTCTTCTAATAGTTTGACCCTTTCTATTCCTTCTCACCGTACTGGTTTTCTTTCTAACTCTTTCGCCATTACGGCAATAAGACTCTGGAATGCGCTTCCTGAATTCATTCAAACTGCTCCTAGTCGCGCTAGCTTTAAAACCCAGGTATTTAAACACTTCTTGGCCAAGTTATAAAAGTAGATTTAAGAATGGCTGCATTTATCTATTTATTTATATGTATCGTATATGTACTGTATATATGTATATGTAGATATGTATGTAGGTATATGTAAAGGAAGTATATATATTTATGTAACAATGTACATTGTGTATTTTATGTAATAACACTTTATCTTGCAACCCACATTTAGACTTTCTGTATAACTCAAAGGTTGACTGGTAGACAACGCTTTTAGCGTTAAGATCGCCTATTGTTGTGTACAATTTGTATATAACGGACAATAAAGTTTAAAATAAAAATAAATATCTCTCCAGGATAGACTAAGAAAACCGGAAATCCGTAGACGGACGACATAGCCAAGGTGGTAGCGCAAAGGAAGTGCCGATGGGCGGGCCATATATGCCAAACCATACACGAACTTTGGGGAAAAGAAGTGCTGGAGTGAAGACCTAGAACTGACCACAGAACCTAGAACAGATATTGGTAAACCAGTTACAAGATGGACCGACGATCTGCTGTGATCTCGTCAAAGTTGCCAGAAAGACGTGGATGAGTAATGCTCAAGATCGAACGGACTGGCGTGCATCGTTAGAGACCTACACTTAGCATTGGGTTATAATAAGCCGAATAAGAAGAAGAAGAATGTTATTTATATTTAAATATGAATCTGTATTCTACTCTCTAATGTATCTACATTATCACATTTTTATATCTAACAGGGTGATGATGGGTTGCTAGCCGCATCGCCTATTTATAGTCTCGATTTTCCGTCGATCGACTTTTACGATCAGCACAGGAAGAGAACCAGCTAATACATTCTAAGTTTTTTCTTTTCTCCCAGACCAGCATGGAAGAATATTTAAATATGTTTTCTTCCAACTACGCTGCAATTCTATCATAACTTCACTACATATGCAGCACACCACAAAGTGGAACTTTGCTGCTCTAGAGCAGAAAAAATGTATGGAAATCCTTTGCTGCACTGTTTAGTTTTTTTTTAAATCGATGTATCAGTGGAGAGATAGAGTGAAAGAGAAAAGTGATATTGTCTCTTTCGCTTACTCTAAAACTAGGTGAACGAGAAGGATGAAGGAAAATTACCAGTATAGCATATAGTCTGCAGAAGTAAACTCCTGCTGACTTGCTATCCTGGTACAATTGCTTTGCAAACAACTGGAATTCAAGCTCATCTATCATTAAACTAGCCTAGATATACGCTGCTTCAGTATCAGTATGTTTTTTGTTTTTTTATGTAATGTTTTTTGTTTCTTAAGTGTGGCCACTTAAATAACAAAAAACACAGGTGTCAGATTTTTCAAGCTGCCTAAAGGCATCTGACAGATTGACGACTGCCATACAATTATGACAGCCGGGACAAACGGCTTTACGTGCTTTCTGAAGCACGGAGGAGCTCTATAAATTTTTGTAACACTTGTGGGCACCCATCCAAGTGGGTTGCTTAACTTTTGAGACCGGTAGCAATGCGTACACCCACCGGGCCACCGAGCTCCTCTAATGTGTTCAGTTGGCCAACCTGACGGCCGTATGGAGTTATACAGTGTGCCTGTATAGTGATGTATGCAATTGTTTACCTAATCATTTTACTTAAATAAGCTTTTCTTGCAGTAGTTGAAAGAACAGCAGATTATGCACCTCGCATTAAGTAATTTATATTGCACTCGTGCTTTTTAGAGCCCTCGCTTACGGTCGGGCTCCAAAAGAGCACTCGGTGCAACAATCTACTATACTTCTTATTATTATTTAAGAGCTTAGTGGCTCTTGTCGGTGGAGTATGCGCCAAACTTCTCGGTTCTCTGCCTAACTCTTTAGTACTTGATACGACATGACCCCTGCTTTTTCTTTTAGTTGGTCTACATAGCTCTTTCTTGGTCGCCCTGCACCTCTTCTATCTTTTCTTTTAGTATGTTTTTAAATAAGGGGTCATGTCGTATTAAGTGACCAATCATTTTCCCTCTCCTATTTTCTATTTCGCCCAGCAGTCTTCTTTTCTCTCCTACTATTTCTAATACTTCTTCATTGGTTTTCCTTGCCGTATAACTGATCTTTTCCATTTTTATGTTTATGAATAAATAATATTTTAGATTTTACAATGAAGCTCATGTAAATGCAAATAATTGAAAGCTGTTATTCGTGGACTTCTGACAACAACGCTGTTGGTAAATTTGTGTCAATCCATAACGTCACGTTCCAGTAATCCTGTCATGGTGGTAGAAGCGTTCTAGGGATTACTCACGTCCATAGCGACTAAAATCAAGCAGGGACTAGTCTGATACGATTTCGTGAATAGAAACAGCTAAGAGTTCTAGTATTATTAAATCTTCAATAGTTGCGTAATTATTAGAAGCCGATGTTACTGTATCTGTAAGTATTGTGGACTGAATTCATTCTTAAAATAGTTTCAGTGTATTTTTCAGACCCTGTATAATAACTATCATATTCATAAAAAATCTACCATCTCAGATTTTCTGTAAAATTTAAATAAACAATTCAATCTTATACCATATACTTAGTGAGTATGCTATTCATTTAGGGAATGAAGACTTTTTTGGACAATATCGACGCTTCCTAAATCAGTAATATTGTAATATGGGAATGCTAATTTTTAATAAACATGATGGTAAATAGTTACAGACAATCTATAAGAAGTTTACAGTAATGGCACAGAATACATAAGAGTCAAACAGAATGGTCTCTCACAGCGTCTCCCGCAAATTGGCGTCCCCGCACCTCTCCCCCGCACTTTGTGAGCTTTGACGGCTCCAAACCAGGGTTTAATTACTAGCCGCAAGCAATACGCGACGTGTGTTGTCTTGAGAACTGTCAACCAATAGTAACCATCATGGTGAGAAGGTGCGCTTATAATAATTGTTTATCCACCCAATACTCTAAAGAACGTATATTTCATACATTTTCAAATGATGAAAACAGGTAAGCAAAGCAACAATATAATTTCACGTTATTACCCAGCAACCATCTTGATTATATACCCTTCTCGCTCTCTCGCATTGGCGGAAGATACACAAGAGCGAGATTGTAACATTACCGGATTGCTAATAAGCAATCCGGTAATGTTACATAGGCTCCTCGCTCACAGGTAATCACATACACGCAGATGCCAACTGGATTTCCGCGGGTTATAGTGCTAAATGCCATTGTTGACAATGACAACTTGACATGCTGTGCGTGTCAATTTGTCATCATCATCAAGCGTGATAAACATTTGTTTATTTTTATTGAATTTATTCATATAATTACCGTATAGTTTTGCGCCGAATATGCAAATTACTATATTACAATACTGAATTAGTGAAATTAGTGCGTTACATTATAAATGACTCAATAATAATCAGTAAAGTGAACTAATGGTGAAATGGACAATGGACATAATGAAAAATATTTGTGAAGTGATATTATGTAGCTGTTTCCGACTTTCCTGTAACATTTAATTCATATAAAACAGAATATAGGTATGGAAAAATATAATCGTAAATATGTCGAACTCGTTAGTAGGTAAGTATTAAAATAATTCTGCGGTGCGACCCTAAGTATAAAACTCACACATCGACGTGTGTACAGATAAATTGTTTCGTTTGTAGTAGTAATAGGTATATATGTTACTCTGAATCAATGGAGAGTCATACCATTGGTAATGGGAAAAGATAAATCCTACGGTTACGATTCGTAGTTGTCTTCGCTACGACGTAGCATGTCGCATTGTAGCTGATTGTAGCAGATCGTAGCAAATCGTAGCGCCATCGAGTATGGATAGTGTAACTATTTACTACCACAAATCCACTAATCCAAATTTAACATATTTTTTATATATATAACAAAATATTCTGAAACTATTTAAATGATGAATTTAGTCAATATACTAAACAATTTTTCCAACGGAACATGGGGACAATTATTTTTTGCCCTTCCATACAAGTTGACAGATCAGCTGATCCGAGTTTGTATAGAAAGCAAAAAAAAGTTTTTTTTTCAGTCAAATGACTGTACAATAGCCATAACCTGTAAAAGAAGTGGTGGTTCTGAAGAACTTATAAATCTCTTCAGGTCAGTCTTCTATTGGATTAAACGTTGGATTGAATGAGACTGATCAATAGAGCGAGAAAACAATATCCGCCACAAGCGAGACAGAATATGTCAACTATAAACCCGTAGCGTAAAATTCCATGACATAATAAACTCAATTTCAAAACTAACACGATGTAACTTACGTTTAATTTTTCATTGTAAATTGAACTATGTGTAGTAGTTTTTAAAGTTGAAAATAGGTTTTGGGTTAATTCACAAACCTTAATAATTTTGAAGGCGTGCCTAGTTGGCCGTCGGAGGGATTTTGAGATTTGTCGTTGATTTTTTATTGCTGTTGTGGGTTTATTATCGCCGCAGGGTGCTAGTCGACAAATAGTTTTTTTTTCAGGACCCGCGAATGTCGGCTTATGGAGGTTTTGGTTAAAAGAAAGGTTATTGCTTTTCCTTTGTGTTCAGGAGTTTGAATGGAAAACGTCTTAATTAAAATTTGTCTGGATTTACATTTAGATTTTCTTTTCTATTTGTTTTTTATGTGTTTTATTTTACCAGACATGATTTGCATGCTGGCATGGGAGGAAAGAAAAATTTTAAAAATTACAAGCTTTTTCTTATTCCGCACAGAACGTAAAAGCCAATCGCCATCATCTGTGCTCAAAAGGCACGAATCCGAATCATTGACATGATGGGCATTTTCTCCACCTTCACGCTAAGAGTGGTCTTTGCGTCTTGCGGATGGAGAAAAATATTTAAACAAAAAGTAGTAGAATTTAGGCGATGAGCACACTGCACCGCCCTCCGTCGTGTAGCGCGGGCCGCAGATTTTAACATTGTATGCAAGTAAGTATAGAAAACACGCCTAGTCTAACACGAAGCGTGTACCACGCACAGAATCTGCCAATCTGTGCGAGGGTGTGGTGCTAGCCGCGGGGTATATATAACTTACTGCTCCGCAGTACGGCGCGTATTTTTATGTACCTCTATAAAAGACAAGGAAAAAAGAATTCTACTGCACTCATTAAAGAAAGCATCTGGAATGATTTCAGTATCCATTCTTCACGACGATTGACTGTAAAGTGAATATTTGGCGCGGGGCCGTCGTACACTGCCACTCCGCGCTGGGAAGCAGATCAAACCGCTAGGTGACGCAGATCTGCGCCTCCGTCGCCGCGCGCGGTGGGGCACATTGCCAGTGGGGGAATCTCCTTACAATAACATAATGTCGTTATAATGTTAAGCTATGCTTTGAGGTACACACAAACAGTGTTGGCCTCTTACACACTAAATAAAAAAAAACATTTAAACAATAAACTAAAAAAGTTTAAAGTGCTCTTCAAGACGAATAAATTGAGCTCAATCTCGGTGGAGTTATGTTGTTTTATTATAAAGATGCCCGTCTTCAATACTGCATTGTCACCAAACATACGTACGACGTACGTACATACGTTTAAGAAGTTTCAGCTAAATCGATTAATGGGAAGTATGTCTAATTTAGCTTGCAAGATTTGATTACTGACACACACGCAAACGGAACAGGTAAAACTAAATAAAAGCTTGTAAAAAGAAAGTATAACTTTTTTGAAGTGAAAACTTCTTTAGCGGCGTTGTGCAATTTTTTTGTAATGGGTAAAAAATGTTAAACTCGCGTCAGGACACGTGTCCTGATCGAAAATTTGTAAGACGGATGGAGAGTAGACAGCCGGCGTGGTGTAGGAGAGGAATATCCCCCTCTCTTTCTACGGCGCGGCGAAAATGTATGCCTGCGCCTGCTGTTTCGTTTAATGGAGAGATAAACTTTTTAATGTAATATAAATTGTCATGTTTGTGTACGATAGCGCAATAAATAAATATTGTATTCTACCAAATAAATGATAGTACTTTTATACTGATAATTAAAGCAATTCGAGCAAAATTATTCCCTAACCATTCCAAAATATCAAAAATGTACAACGTTAATATTCAAGTTTTCACTTCTGCCAGCACTCCCGGAGTGCAACCCGTCGTTTCTTTTTATTTTATTTATTTCCAATACAGCTCGTTTTAACAGGCTTTCCCTAATGCAACATAGCTGTAGAACATATAACAAAGCAGGTATATGTTTATATGCCTCATTTGTCAATTTTTTCCACCGAACAGTCAAGCACGTCAATATCAACACACTCCTGACCGAGAATTGCAGCGAACTCAAGGCTCTGGGCACAGGAGCGAACATATAAATTCGTGCGTGAAGAAGGCACCTCGAAAAAAGGTGGCTTTCGTCTTCTAAAAATGAAATCATCCGGCACTGACATTTTCAATCTCACGAGTATTTGGGGATTGCAGTTAGCACCGTTATAGATTTTAAAAATAAGTTTTAATGTTGCGATATTCCGGCTAACGTCTAAGCTGAAGTAACCCACCATTCCTAGTGCAAACGCTGTAGGTTACTTTAGTGGGAATAATAATACTTATCCATTTTATATCCAGTTTATATATTCCATAACTTTACGCGCTTTGCTCGCTTGTCCAAAAATACGAATTGCCAACACGCAATTTCTCAAAACGGCGCCGAAGTAAGTTTTACAAGGCAAATAATTATAACTTGAACTTTGTTTTCGACCTCTCGCTTTAAGGTGGTACTGGAGGCGCGGGCGAACTCCACAGCGAGTTGCCTACCGACGCGCTTCGTCGTGTTGCTATTTCGTCGAGAAAGAGAAAGGGCGCTAAAAAATGTAGCTCCGTCCCGACCCCCGCATGTGACCCCGCGTACGACAAAGAGAGTGCACTGAACGCCAGCGAAACGGGCCGTTATAGGCCATGAATCGTAGTTTTCGTTTATTTCGATAAATACGATACATACCCAAATAAAACTAAATTATTTGGAATTTAAAGTCTTCACTCTAGTCGTATAATTAGTTTCCATAAGGATCGAAAATATAATTATATAAAAGGCGTCTAAATATTACTCGATTTCGTCGATAAAAAAGGCAAATTTTAAGTTGCTATAACTTTTTTTTTGTTTATTATTTTCGAACCAAAACTAATTACAGATCTAGATATTTATCATCTTAATGCTTGTAAAAAATTTGAATACGATGAGTTTTATGGTTTCGAAATTAAAACGAAAGTACGTTTGTATGGGATTTCGTCCCTCCAGTTAACCCTTAAGGCGAGCGCTCCCAACAAATGAATTTCGTAAACTTGCTACTCTACTTTTTGAGTGTGAATAATGTAATTGTTTTGTTTTCGTACGGAAGAAATTTTAATTAATATTTTGCTGGTTTAGTTTTGCTGATACGAGTATGTGACGTACGAGTATGTGCGTATATTATCGTACCACAGATGAAAAAGCTCTTCAGTTTTAGTTATTACTAGTTTTAATTTATAAAACAAACATTATTTAGCTTTAATTGAATGTAAATTTTAAGTGGACCTACATTGTTTCTAAATAAAGTGTATAAAATATTTTTTTACTGTTTATTAAATATTTTTTTTTATTTAAAATAAATGATTGGTAAAAAAAATATGTTTGCGTTTTTAAAATATCTGTACGAGGCATACAAAGTGAATTAAATTACTGGCCAAGTGCGTGTCGGGCCACGCTCAGAGTTCCGAGTACCGAAGTTACAACATGGAAACTTTGTTTTAATAATTTTAAATTTTACTACCTTTAAAAAAGTTAAATAAATAAATAATTTTAGATTTTTTAAGATTTTACAAGCTAATACCTTTTAAATAGGGGAATGGGAGCTTAACTCAAACAAGAATTCGTTTTGGGAAAATGTGCCTAGTAGTGGGCTGATATAAACTGATAAGAAGAAGTATTTTACTGTGTGTTTATTACATGTAATAAAAAAACAGATAATGAAGTAAATATTTATTGAATAGAGATCGAAAATTGGTCACTTCATCAGACCTCCATTGAAATATTAAAAAAGGAAAACAACCTTCCAATATGTCCCCTACGCCACCGGAAAGTCCTGGGTTCGATCCTCGGTTATTAGCACCAATTCCGAGGGGTGAATAATGTGAACTTAATTTGCTTACGGCTTGGTGGAAATATGTACATATATTATGGAAATTTAGCGTATGATTCCCACATATACTCGTAGAAGATTGCTATATCTATCTTTGTGTAGGAATACAGTGGTATGTAAATTGAAAGTTTGCATAACGACAGCTGTTTGTTGTTGGAAGAAAAGATGAAGTTTAAAGCAAGTATACGATCTTTATGTAAATCTTCGCTCTTCTATCAACCTGTGTCTCGATATACGATGTCACCGGAGTGGGTTCTTCGAACGATCGTTTCGTGCAAGCAGTAAAGCTTTGGAACTCGCTACCAAGTAATATCCAGAAGGCTTGAACTCGTGCAGCGTTTAACAGTGCAATGCGTGCACACTATCTTCGGGAACTATCAGATAGAATATAGTATATTATATATTTTGGTACCGTGACGACGTAGATGTATGCCAACGCATCGATATTTTCGTTTGCTCATCTAAAAACTAAATAAACATCGATACGTTGGTCGTCTTCATCTTCACAGTACGATGCCGTACAAAATAAATAAGAGGTTGTAAAAATTGTTTATTTATTCGTTCAATTAAAGTGTTAATTAAATTAAAATTGGTAATAAAATTTTGATTATTTAAAACTTTTTAAGAACTAAAACTTAAAAAAAAAATACAAAATGTGTAGTCCCACTAAGATTTTTCTCATCGTCAGCGAGGCCAAAAGGCTGGCCTGCCACAGCCTTACCAGATTGTATGGCAATGCCGATTCTTTGTGCCAGATGTTCAGCCTTTCGGTCACGAGATACCCCAAAGAGTAGTTAGTTGTGAAAATAAACAAACGAAGAAATATAAAGTGTCCCAAATTGACCCTAATATTCAAATAATAAAAACAAGTACTAATTTTAGTAATATTCATAAACATTGACGCCAAACTACCGCCTCTCATTAGGGCAAGAACGCATGAATATTTGGCACTGGTTTTGGCATCTAGTTCACTTGTTTTGGCAGTTATCGCCAAGTTGTTGGCTATTTGGCAATCTTACCCGGCCTGGCATTAGGGGAACTGCGTATGCAAAATGAGGCTCGTGTGAAATAAGCCTTGAATGTTGTTTTTTTAGGTTAAAATAAGAAATGTTGAAAAAATTTGCTAAGCTTTGAGCTCAGTTGGTTAGAACAAGATCGTATTGAGACCAAGGTTAAGGGTTCAAGTCCTGCTCACGTGGTATTTTTCACCATTTCTTACTTCATTGCTTAATTTGAGTACTTTAGTACTGCATCTTAAATGCTTAAAAACCGTATAAAAAATATTGGCCTATGGATTTCGATGGATGATGGATGGATGTTTTTTGTGTGTGTAAGTGGCCAACACTGGTGTCAGATTTTTTTAACTTCCTAAAGGTTTGAACTAAACTGTGAACGTACGACACACGTACAGCGAAGTAAAACAACTGGCAGATGAGAGAGACAAATGGTACAGAATTTATACTCCACCGACAAGAGCATAGCTGTTATACTTATATACTCGTAGATAGATAGATAAAGGAATCTGACAGAAGTAGCTTGACGCCTGCTATACAATAATGACAGCCGGGACCGACGGCTTAAGGTGCTTTCCGAAGCACAAAGGAGCTCGAGATTTTTTATGCCACTTGGACACCCATCCAAGTGTGGGCCACAACCAGTGTGACTTAACATGCAAAAGTGCTAATGATTACTGCTTCCACTTGGCCACCGAGCTTCTCAATCCTGTGTACAATATTACCCTTCTTCCCCGAGTTCAATAGTGTTTATTATATTTTTTTTAACTTTTATTTATTTAATCTTTCATCATCAGCAGCTTTCATAAACCCACTGCTGGGCATGAGCCTCCCTTTGTCTGTGCCATCCCGTTCTGTCCTCGATCCAGTTCTTTCCAGTGATTTTTAATGACACTATATAGCTTCTAACTGCAGTGCTGATAGATAGCGTTACCATGTAGCAACTAGGATCAAAGCCTATACGATATATTAAATACGTAAGCGAGGAGCTTACGTGCAGGGCTTTCAAGTTGTATTTACAATTCAAATCGGCCTTACACGGCATAAACCATGACATTATCTAAAAGGTCAAAGTGAATCTGGATTAACTCGTAGCAATAGAGAGCCTGTATCACAAACAAGATTGTAGTGCCTACTGGTTTTGTACTTATTATATATAATATGTTGTACTTATTTCTTTAAAACATATTAGGCATTAGTGTGAAGGTGATTCTTCACTATTTTGATTCCTTTATACATCTTCTCGCCCACCATCACACTAAAAAGGTGCTTTGCGTCTTGCAGCCCTGGTGTCTGACGGCTTAGAGCCAAAACCGAAGATGTTCTGTCTGCCCTATAAGGAAAAAAGACGTGATAATGTATATATGTAACTAATGGGAAAGTAAAATGGCACGGAGCGGTGAAAAACAACACATTAAATACGTCACTCCACTTCCAAAATCTTAATAAACCCCTCAAAGACGACTCGAGAGTCAGAAACTTGCAATATTACATTATATGACGTACGTAAATTACGTGTGTCAAACACCCGAAGCCTTTGAAGTGTTGTCAAACGACAAAAACTGTTGCTATCAAAAACGTGACGGTCGCACGGCGGAAATTTTAACAGATTACGTCACGTGCATTACTGGTGTACTACGGGTTTGAACTCACTGTTTTCACGAAAGGTTAACGTCTTATAGGAACTACTCTTTTTTTCTGTCGGCTAGTTGATTGGAATTATCTACTAAATCAGGCTTTTTGTAGGCTTGTTTTAAACGAATTCAATTAAATGAATATTATTTACTCAACGTCGCAGTAAAAGCGAAACATATACTTACATTGTACAGGGGCCTTTTCTACCAGTCAACCTATGACTGGTAGAAAAGGCCCCTGGGCCTTAAGTCCGCCTTTTACATAAATATTTATATAAATATAAATATATATAAGGACAAATTACACTGATTGAGCTAGCCCCAAAGTAAGTTTTAAACTTGTGTCATGGGATACTAACTCTACGATTCTATACATGTTTTTGTAATAAAGTTAAAAAAATAAAATACATATTAATCAATTCTTCATCCAGCATCAGAACGTACAAAAGCCTTTTAAAATACAAATTAATTCAAAGTACTGGAAATCATTTTTACGTTAAAAAAGCGGCCAAGTGCGAGTCGGACTCGCCCGTAAGGGTTCCGTAGCAGCAAGTAACATAATATAAAAGTTCGAAAGGTAAATTGCGGTTTACGATTTATGACGTATTAAAAAAAACTACTTACTAGATCTCGTTCAAACCAATTTTCGGTGGAAGTTTGCATGGTAATGACTTCATATATTTTTTTAAGTTTTATCATTCTCTTATTTTAGAAATTACAGGGGGGGGGGGGCACATTTTACCACTTTGGAAGTGCCTCTCGCGCAAACTATTCAGTTTAGAAAAAATTATATTAGGAACCTCAATATCATTTTTGAAGACCTATTCATAGATACCCCACAGGTATGGGTTTGATGAAAAAGAAAATTGACATTCAGTTCTAAGTATTGGCAACCCCCAAAATTTATAGTTTTTTTTTCTATTTTTGTGTCAAAATCTTAATACGGTTCATACAATACATCTACTTACCAAGTTTCAACAGTACAGTTCTTATAGTTTCGGAAAAAAGTGGCTGTGACATACGGACGGACAGACAGACAGACATGACGAATCCATAAGGGTTCCGTTTTTTGCCAATTGGCTACGGAACCCTAAAAAGAGCTTATCAATTTGACTATTTCTTTTTTTGTATCTTTCCTATCTAGTTGGTCCCATATCAAATCCCTAATTGGTGAAGAAATTATGATGAAGAACCTTGGAGACCTGGAATAAAATTCTCAACGTCCCAGCATTTCGATAATTGTCACATGATCTTCACCAAATGTGAAGTTTCTAACTTTTAAGTGTAGGTATAAAGTGAAGACGCTTTTGTTTTTTGTCAATGTTTAGGGTTCCGTACCCGAAGGGTGCAAACGGGACCCTATTACTGAGACTCCGCTGTCTGTCCGTCTGTCTGTCTGTCCGTCAGTCACAGCTAGACACTTGAAATTTTCACCGATTATGTATAACTGTGGCGGATATAACAAAAAATACTAAAAATAAAAAATATTTAAAAATTAAAAGGAGTCGTCATACAAGAAACGTGTTTTTTTCAGCGTTTTTAACTTGATCTTCATAATGGCATTATCTAGATACTTGAAATTTTCACCAATTATGTATTACTATGACCACAATAACAACAAATACTGAAAATTAAATAAAGTTAAAAATTAAAGGGGGTCGTCATACAAGAAACGTGTTTCTTCAGCGTTTTAAAACATTGTACGGTGGTACGGAACCCTTCATGTACGAGTCCGACTAGCACTTGCACGTTTATTTTTTCTATAATATCTCACGCCTCACGAGTTTTAGTAGTATCGCCGCCATTTGTATAGGAGAAACATGTAATCAGTCATGTTATTGTGCAAAGGAACGGGTATTTACGTGAAATATATCTAAACATAAGACTTTACTTTGCGTTATGACGCTTTGTTCTCGTGACGTATGTACGAACCTTAAATAAATATACCTACTGTAGGAAAACATATAAATTCATTCTGTGGGTTGAATAATGGACGTAAAAAAATAATAATAAATGTATACGTTTTCAGAAAAAGAGTATTTAGTATAAGTGTAGGGGATAGTTCTTTTGGCGCCTATCAGGAAGTGGTTGAAATAGAAAACCGGTAAATTTTTGGGCGAATCGCGGTGCGCATTGGACATAAAAACGGACGTGTCCTGTTGCGAATCATTAGTGCGACTGAAGGGTGCAGCTTTTTTTTTTTTAGGATTGACATATATAGGTTGCCTCAGACGGCATATCCTACTCCACCGGACAAGGTTTGAGGAGCGGGCCGAAGGCCCGGCTTCCTATATTTATATACTAGAATGGTGCAGCGGTGGGGGCCCGCTTTTAATACGAACAAACGTTTGCATCTAGCAGTACAATGTAGGTACGTATACATTTTATATCCCTCGCACATCCGAAATTCTTCTTTATTAAATACTAATTTTCAATGACAGGTTCACAGGAGCAGCAAACAGGTAAGTATTTATGTATTTACTTTAAATCTACTTATTTTTAATTTATTTGACATTTTAATTTACTTTTATTAGTTTATTTTTCAGAAGCAGCACGTACATCGCCAACAATAAGTAGTTTTAATGATTGATTGAATGTTGGAGCCACCAAGTAATGAATTTAGTCGCAAATAACATTTCAAAGGTTTCGAAGTATTTTTTTACACACAAGATAAAGGTTTCTAAATTTTTTTGAGCCTGTAATTGGTGGGGAATGTAGTACGATAGTTTCCCTATTTGTCTTCCGTACCGCAGTGCTTGGATTTGACAAAAAAAACTTCCAGATACCACATCTTCGGCCTTCTGCCAATACTGTCACCACCTCTTAAAAAGGAGTTAAAGGCCTAAAAAAAAAATCTCCACTGAACTAGTTAGCATCTCATAACACAAGTTTAAAACTTACTTTGGGACTAGCTCAATCAGTGTAATTTGTCCTTATATATTTATTTAACTCCACCGACAACAGCATGCTCTTAACATAATACACGGAGTCCAGTGCTGCCCCCATTTGAAATAAATTATTTGTAAGGAAACGGAGATATCATTTAAAATTTTAAGCTACTAAAACCTAGATAACCCTTCAAACTATTTTATGAACCACTGCTTATAGTTTAAAGTGAGAACGTTAAGCTTTAGTTTGCATTTTTGCGAAAAACGGCCATTTTTGGCAAAAACGCAAACTAAAGCTTATCTTCTATTCGTCTATATTAGGTCTTTTTTCGTCTCTACTGCAGAAGCATGACCCTCTTTGTACTACCAAAGCGAGATATTAGCCAGAGCAGTCAGAGGATTTAGCCTACACTCTCCGCGCTGGCCAGACGGATTGGAGACGTCTTATTGATGTTTATAAGCTTTGTTTAGATTGTGTTTCCCATGTCGCCTTCTACGACATCCACGGGAAGACTTGAAGTAGGCCTATTCTACTCTGCCGGGAACCACACGGGTAAAAGAAATTGTCAAAAATTAGGACATAACCCGATGCTCAATGCAATGTCATGGAATTCTCTCAACTCCCTGCATCTCTACACGCTCATAAATTCGCTAGACACAGTGTCCGGTGCTATTCGGATGCATTTCGGTGCATGTATGGAGGTCGGTAATTGCCGTTTATTACTCTGAGGTATGCAGGTTCGAAATGCTGTAGTGTGTACTGCAATGGAGGGTAAGTTATGGGAGCAAAACCATTAGTCTTAAGTAAGACTTAGATACTCATGTCATAGAGTTAGGTACATATTATTAATGGCGTCTAAGTTTTGTTCGTAAAGTTAAAAAAATTTAGTTTTGAGTATTTGAAAATATGATGGCAAACAGTATTTTATTGGCAACTACTACCCAATGCAAACGAAAGTTAGCCGTCCCAAGCAGATCTGGGCGATCTGGCATAAGATGCAGACAATCGGGCAAACCTGGCACGAAGTAAAGCGCGTAGCCAAACACCAATTGCGAGAAATACGAAATAATGTTGAAGCACTCTGCCCCACCTGGGTGCCTTAGGACCTTAATTAAAATAAGTCACTAATGCTAAAATCTTTGCATGTGGTTCCTGGCAAAGTACAATAGGACCACTCAAATTCTTCCCGTGGATGTCGTAGAAGACGACCTAAGAAACACACGTTAAATAAAGCTTACAAACATCAATTAGACGAACCCGTCTGGCCAGCGTGGAGAGTGTAGGCCAAATCCTCTGGCTATTCTGGCCAATATGACAAAACAGTGTATATTTTAGGACCTAAATTATATAACAAATTACCTGACTGTTTGAAAGAACTTAATACTAGACTATTTAAATTTAAATTGAAACAATTATTAGTACAAAAATGTTATTATAGTATAGAGGAATTTATATGTGACAAATTATATGATATTGAATGATTTATAATTAAGTAATTATTTTTGCAACACCCGAGAGGGTAAGTAAGGAGAACTGTATATAGTTATAAGACCTTGTGAACTCTTACTATGCAAATAAAGAATTGATTGATTGATTGATTGATTGAATTATGGCCCTGGTAGTATAGAGAGGGTCGTGCTCCTGTAGTGGAGCCAAAAAAAAACTGAGGACGGTGACTAATGCTAGCTTAATAGCAGCAAAATTTGAAGAGGTAAAAATATGATTCATAACAAGGAAGAAGAAGAAATATTGTCAAAAAACAGTCTCATCCGACTTGCAAGGATTTTTTTTAATTAACTTTGTATATGTTGTTGTCAAAGAGTTATGATGAACCGTACCTTTTCTGTGCACACATTTTAAGTAAAAAACATAAAAGGACTGACAACTAATTACATTGTGTAATAAATTTCAGTTTCTCATGTTTTGATATACGAGTATCTACATTTTATCTACACTTCTACACTAATATTATAAAGAGGAAAGATTTGTACCTATTTTTGTATGTTTGTATGTTTGTAATGAATAGGCTCAAAAAGTACTGGGCCGATTTAAAAAATTCTTTCACCGTTGGAAAGCTACACTATTCCCGAGTGACATAGGCTATGTGTGTACCACGGGCGAAGCCGGGGTGGACTGCTAGTCTTATATATAAATATAATTCCTAAAAAAAAGTTTGATTGAAAGATAAGTAATATATGTGTTATAAAGACTCGTTGTCCCCAAAATATTAAAAATTTTACTGAAACCGCATCAAAATCTCCACAATAGTTTTGTGAGTATCGTGACAAAAAAAATGTTTAATCATTCCATTGCTCCCATAAAACTAAGCCTCAATCAAACATATCAAAATTGATCCTTTCCCTGCAAAATCACCATAGCGACGCCTGCGCCATCTTTTGTCACTTCATTAACTTTTTCGTTTCATTCCACAGGTGTGGCACAAGATACAAGCGACGGACTTCCTCAAGATAGGTTTCTAGTGAGATGACGAAACGAAGGAGCAAGGTCTTTAAGGAACGTGGTAGGACACAAAATTTCATCTCAATAGAAAACGAGAAGTATCAAACTTTTCCTAAAAAACAACAAATAGGACAAGCTAAATAAAAGCTTGAAGAAAACAGGACGTCTTTTTTGGTTATTTCAATGGAACAAGTGAAACTGAGCCACTACCACTACTTAGCTACTCTTAAACATAAAAGAATATGTACTTTTATATACAGTACATTTTTTTATAAGAAAACGCTTCTACCTCGTATATACGCCGCATAATCACGCTTCGTAAAAAATCACGCCAATAAATCTTTATTGCCGTGTTGTTTGGCGCATTATTTGTGCTGTCGCGCAATTTTCCTCCTTTGAAGACTTCATATTTCTCGTAGGAGTAATTGCTATATGCTTTGTTCCTTAAATTGTTTCATTTTGTAAAAAATATGTAAAACAACTACAGTTTGTTTATATTATCACTACGCTCGTAAAAAATAATAAACAAAATCATTAGTCGTATTTCTATAAAAAGAGGAGGTCAGAGACACTCCTTAATTAGAAAAGTTGGACGCTTGAAAAAACGCCATCTCGCGGGGAATAAGGGGAAATTTTAATTGGATACACAATACTAAACCCGTGTTGCGATGACATATAAGGGTTGAATACACAGAACGCGAGTATAACGGATGTTACCGCGAAGCGAAAATTATATTGATGTTTATAAATTTTAAGTAATATCTAATTTATTTTTTGATAAGTAGGTACTAACATTAAGATTTAAGTAAATTAATGTTTTGTTACTAACACATGAGTCAGTGGCAGTGGACGGGGAACATAGTGCCACGAACCGATGGCCGATGGGGCAAAAGGGTTTTCCAATGGCGACCACCTACTGGCAAAAAGCGTTAGCGCGATGACCTGTATGCCTTCCAGCGAGATGGTTTTATCTGGTTTTTGCAGTCAAAACTGTTTTTGTTTAAGTACATTGGTCAAAACCACTGTTTGGTCGAAAAAACTGTTTTTAACGGAATGCATCGATCAAAACACCACTTTTTGGTGTAAAACGTGGTTTTGACCGTTTATGAATTTTGACTGTAACATAAATAAGTATTAGAATTCAATAAACAAAAATCGTGTATTAAAACAGACACAGTTTCACTTATGCAATTTTTATTAATAAGATTTTTAGAAATAAAAACTTAACACATGATGCACTAAAAAGTAAACATTTTGCTAGTAACAATTGTTTACTAAAAAGTAAACATTTTGCTAGTAACAATTGTTTACTAAAAAGTAAACAATTGTTTACTAGCATTGCGTGTGTGCAAAGCCTTAAACAAACAAGGTTTTTATTTGCACGGTGTTGTATGTGAAACCTTAGTAAGTTGATGAGGGCAAAATTAAACATAATTATCCCAAATCAAACGGGAAATGTACTTCACATTGTTAAGTTAAATAATCCCGTCTGTATTGTATCTACATAATTATGTATAATCTATGCATAAATGTATAGAATTTATTTATCTTTTTTAATAACAAAAAAATTTCAAAAATTCGCCACATGCTACGTCAAAATTTTTAATCAATCAATCATTTATTTGACAAACATAGGTACAATGATACATATTTTACAATATAATATTTCGCTATGTTTTGCTATATAAAGCATACAAATATTAAGTATACATAAAGAACAACATAGTAATCCGCAACACGCTTAGACAAATGTATGTTTATAAAATTTTAAAATCTTTATTGAATCATCATCATGTTGGCCACAAAAAATCCTTTGTTGGACACATGCTTAATTTATTTATGCAATACGGTACTTTTCTAGGAAGTAAAAATATAGTTTGTAGAAATTGTTATATTTTATTTTAAAATGGAATTACTTTAATATCCAACTTTATTAAGGCCGTACCTGAATTTTCCGGGTCAAGTGCTGCCCCCATTTAAAATAAATCATTCCAAAGAAAACGGAGACATCCTTTAAAATTTTGCTACTACCAATTCCTAGATTACCCTTCAAAGTATTTTATGAACTACTGTTTACAGTTTAAAGTAAGAACGTTAAGCTTTACTACGCACATTTGCGAAAAACGGCTACTTTTGGCAAATGTGCGTAGTAAAGCTTAACGTTCTCATTATAAACTGTAAAGAGTAGTTCATAAAATATTTTGAAGGGTTATCTAGGATTGGATAGTAGCAAAATTTTAAATAATGTCTCCGTTTTCTTTGAAATGATTTATTTTAAATGGGGGCAGCACTGGACCCCGGAAAACTTAGGTATGGCCTTAAGATAATATCAAGAGCAAATAACCATTTTCTTAATACCTCCGAATCGTTCAGACATTCCTTTAAACTCCAAGAAATTTCATATAATCGGCGTCCGAATTCTTCACCATAGATATAGTTAAAACCCGTATAAATTGGATAGGTAACAAGTGGGAACTGAGGCGTAATGAACGGCGTACCTCGCATTCCTAGAGACGTAGCACTGCGTTTATTGGATTTCGCTTCACTTGCGAAATTCGCCTTCTTGATTTTATTGGATTTGGAAGTTGGTCATTAAGTACGTTTAACTAAGTTGCTTAAGAGTTTTGTTAAATGATGAAACTTATTATGATTGGTGTTAAAATTTTCAACAACTTTGTTGTCTCCAAGCGTCTTTCGAAATGTATGAATTATTTATCGTTATAAATACCTACTGTTTAATGTTATCGAGGTCACGATAGAGCTTGAAAAGCTGACTAAATAAGAGGTAATAATAAAAAGAGGACGAGAGGAAATTAAAGTACCGGGCCTATTATCCTACTTGAAAAAATACTAGAAATAAGATTCTTTGTTATCAAGGAGATTACCGGGGAAACATGGACCCCAAATTGTAAACCCTACAAATGGACCCCAAATAAAATTTGGGGTCCATTTGTAGGGTTCCGTAGCCAAATGGCAAAAAACGGAACCCATGGATTCGTCATGTCTGTCTGTCTGTCCCTCCGTATGTCACAGCCACTTTTTTCCGAAACTATAAGAACTATAGTGTTGAAACTTGGTAAGTAGATGTATTCTGTGAACCACATTAAGATTTTCACACAAAAATAGAAAAAAAAAACAATAAATTTTGGGGGATTCCCATACTTAGAACTGAAACAAAATTTTTTTTTTCATAAACCCATACTTGTGGGTATCAATAGATAGGTCTTCAAAAATTATATTGAGGTTTCTAATATAATTTTTTTCTAAATTGAATAGTTTGCGCGAGAGACACTTCCAAAGTGGTAAAATGTGTGTGTCCCCCCTGTAACTTCTAAATTAAGAGAATAATAAACCTAAAAAAAATATATGATGTACATTACCATGCAAACTTTTACCGAAAATTGGTTTGAACGAGATGTATACGTCATAAATCGTAAAATGTTACTTGCTGTTACGGAACCTTTCATGGGCGAGCCCAACTCGTAATTACAGCTTTGCTAATTATAAAAAAATTAAGTATCAACCAGCAGGTTCTTGGCTTCATCAACCAGTTATCGTTACTAATCCCCGGCTTAAAAACACGATTTCTTGCTTCTCCCAAAACGAATTAACTTCGGACGGATGTCAAAGTGGCTCTATCCTCAAGGTACTCGTTACTTTGATAAAACAAATTGGTTAGAATCGGTCATGTCAGCATTCGTCTGTCTCCATTGCTATTTGTCGTGATCACTTATTGAAGAGACTGATAGTGATCAATTTTAATAGTGCACACGTACCACTACGTCTTTATCTTGTACGGGGTAGGCAGAATCAGGAGCCTCATAACTTTATTGCACACAATTAAACAAATGAGACACACATGTATAGTGATAAATGTTAGTATACAAAAGGCAGCTTTATCGCACAGCAATTTAATGAAAAGAATTGGCAAGATATCGGTCGTCTTCATTGTTTTACTGCATGAAATCACAGGATCAATCTTTTACATTTACTGGTACAAGATAAACAGAGTTTGTTGGTTGGAACAATGGACACACGTAGTAAGTTGATGTGAATACATGTCTGAAAACAGAATCAAAAACAAAGACATATTTACAACAAAGAATAGTAATAGGGTAGTATCCTAAATCAAAAATAAATAGTTTTGTACAAAAAATAATAAAACGTCACAAAATCATGTCACTTGTTATTGATCATATCAATGCAGTCACTGTATTGTTTCAAAGGTCTTCGTTAATTTGCAGAAAAACAGACTCATAAGTCTTATTATAGAATTTTATGAACAGCCGTTAAAACTATTTAGATGGACTAATGTAAATACTTTCAACGGTGGTTCATAAAATAATTTAAAGGGCTATCTAGTGCCTAACATTGAGAAATATAGAAATTTTCACCACATTTACGAGTTAACAATTTATTTACTTCAAGTTCATTTGCTTCTAACTTCACCTTAACTAATGTAATATCTCTTCACAAATATTGAAGGTATCCATTAATAATAGTCACTTATTGGCGTCATTACGTTACTTACAGCTAAGTTTAGTGCTGCTTCTTAGGCGCTAGTGCAGAAGAAGCGGCAAAACACTCCACTGCAGCATTTTGTTCAAGAACAGTTGATATTAAAGTTGTGTGTCTACCTGGTGGTTACCGGCAGAGCAGAATAGGACCACCCCAAGTCTTCCCGTGGATGTCGTAAAAGGCGACTTAGAAAATACAAGCTAAACAAAGCTTATAAACATTAATGAGACCTCTCCAACCCGTCTGGCCAGCGTGGAGAGTGTAGGCCAAATCCTCTTGCTGCTCTGGCCAAGTATGGCTCTAGTAGTACAGAGAGGATCGAGTGAAGTGTGGCCATTGCTTGAGCGACACAAGCTGGAACTGCGTGTCACGGAGATGCAAATGTTGCGCTGGATATGCGAAGTATTACGGAGAGACCGCGTGAGAAACAACCGCATCCGCGGCAGCCTTCATGTCCGTGACATAGCTGACAAACTGCAGGAAAGCCTACGCTAGTACGGTCATGTCTTTGGAAAACCGGCAAGCTACGTGGGAAACAAATGTATAGCCATGCCGCCTTTGCCGGGGCCCGGCAGACGTGGTAGACCCAAGAAATGCTGGCTTAACGTCGTCAAGGATAATATTCGTGCCAATCGTCTTACAACTAAGGACGCTCAAGATCGTGCGAAGTGGAGAAGGAAAAGCCGGAAAGCGGACCCCGAGCTTCGAAGCGTGGCAGCTGTTGATGCAACTGGGAACACGCTGGGATGAGAGAGAGAGTACAGAGAGGATCGAGCTCCTGCAGTGGAGACAAAAAGACCGAAGGTGATGAAAGTTGTGTATCGTTTAAAAAATTCCAATAGAAAAAATAATAAAACAAGCGAGGGTTTTCACTAATCACAAAGCTCTTTACTTTCTTAGCCATTATTTAAGTTTCTCAGCAACAAATTCAAAACAATATTTCCCGAGCAAAGGTTCCGACAGTACAATTATGAAAAACAAAAGAGTGCGCAGAACACCTACAGTTTTGTTTCGCTAAAACACATTTAATCTAGTAGATTGCGGCTTCGTATTTGGTATTTTTCACTATGTACTCCCTGACTTCGAACAGTTGGGTTTTTATATATATTTTTTTTTTTAAATATATTAATTTTCCTTTTCAATCTTTCATTACACAACATTATGGATTGGGTTTATAATATAATCTGGTTAGGTTATTTATTTTCCTGATAATTCCTGATTTTATTATCTAAATTATAATCTTTAAAGAAGAAGGATTTGCTTCTTTTTTTGAGTCCTACTAGCTTACTTTTATATTCCTGGCTTGGCTTAGTTAGTTTTTTTAAACTATTCCTATGCTACCTTGCCAGTTGTAAGCATAAGTATTCTATGTAATTCTGTAAGTAATATGTTATGCCTACTTAATAATCACGCCTCTACCTAACTATCCTTCCATGCTGGTCTGGGAGAAAAGAAAAAGCTTAGTGTGTACCAGCTGCTTCTCTTTCGGCGCAGATCGTAGAAGCCAATCGAGGGAATCGGCGACCCATAGTTATTTTGATTCATTTTATCAATCTTCCCGCCCATCATCACGCTAAAAGTAGCCCTTGGTTCTTGCAGCCCTGGGCTCTGTCTGCTTAAAACCGCTAGACCCAACATGCTCTGTTACCCCATTATCTTTTAGATCAGTGTATCTCCCTAACGAGATTATCAGAGTCATTGCTATAAATTTGGAAGACAGCGTTCAGCGTGTTTAGAGAATCGAATAGTGATGGGAAGCTAAACGCATTGCCTATTGTCAATGATTCCTCAGATTTTTGCCTATACCCTTAACCCTTTAACCGCGAACGTCGGATTAATCCTACTAACATTTTCGTGCCTATATCGCGAGCGATGGATATATCCAACCAAAAACTATGGATATTCAAAATTCCTCGCGCTGAGAGCACGACAACTGATATAAAGTCTCGCGGTGAAAGGGTTAATGAGCTTTTACAATCTGCGGGTGATCAGAATTTGTGCGGGTGTTAAAAATTAATTCCCGCCTTTGAAAATTTATATGAAACACAAACAGAAAACTATGAACGGTACAAATGTTATAAAATGTCATCGCTGTTGTGAAACTTTTACGAAAAGTTCGAAACTGGTGCAAATGAAAAGTTGTAGGTGGACGGTATCTCGGTTACTGTTGCACTCGAGTCCCAAGGGCGTTGCTTCTATGCGATTGAGTGTCTCACGCAAGAAACAAGGCTTTCTCTATTTGTTTTTTGTTAAAGCAAACTTGATATTTTTAAAAGTAAGGAAACAGATACGAATACTTTCTTGTGTATTGTGCGAGTAACCTTTAAGTACTCTGAAAAAATTGTGCAGATATATTTAGTTCAAATATTGCAGCTAGATGGAGTTACTAGTTTAAAAGAAGGTAGTTTCGTAGTGCTAATTCATTTCCTACGAAGAAATAATAAAATCAAAGCATCTTTGATTTTTCGTACATATCGTCAGCTTAAGTACCCTGCATCCTTTCTATGGCTAGCGGGCAAGATAGTAGCGACATCTAGAAATAATACAGAATTTTGGCTTTCTAGCAGAGCACGTTTTTTTGTATTGATTGTCAGTCCTCTTGTACATTTTTTGTTTGTCTATGTGCATAGTAAGGATTTAACGTCAGGAAGGCGACCGGTCGCAAAATTACAGATCGGTATTAAATGCTTCCGGCTTTTTTTTCTCCACTCACCGAGTTTTCAGCATCCTTGGGTGCTTAATGACATGCATATAATTATCATGCATTACTAATTCCTATTACATAAAAATACAAAATTAATAATTATCCTATTTGACCGAAAAACTAAATACACAAACACAAAAAACATGTTACTGCATCAAATACTTTTTATAGACATCAGTCGAGTTTCGAAACAATCCAGACACGATTTCGCTTCTGACTTTACACAATTGTCGCCCCCTCGACAGGCTGCATTGATGCACAATGCACACGAAATTTGCATACAGATACAATGCCTGTTGTTTGAATACAGGTACTGCTGGACCCTTTAGATACAGTCGTGAATTACGTGGACAGTATAACACAGAACTTTAGCATAGCAATGCCTATATAAATATATTACATATTTTATGTCCTTCCGCGGTCTAGTCGGTGGAGTGCTTACCTCTGCTCTCTCCTTAAATTTCTGAATAAAGATTCTGATTCCAAGATTCCAATATAGTTCAGTGTTTCAAAATTAACCTGTATATTGGTGTCCCACCGATGGACAAGGGACTCCCCTTATAATAACCATACTCAATAAATCTTTACTAATAAATGGGGACTACATTTAAAATTTAATAAGCCCAATTTGCTCTTTAAGTTCAAAGTTATATAAGATTGTCTCTAATATAGAAACCTGTTACCTAATTACCACTAGAAAATATCTTAGACATGACGACTAAACGACTCAAACAAAAAGTGTGATTCCATCAAATCAAAAGAAATCTCTCAAAACAGGCTTATTACAATTTGGCTTTGCGGATCTGCCTTCAGTTTCATTCTGTATCAAATTATCCTCGATGTAACGAACCGGATTACGACTGTAATATCTCGGGTGGAAGTGATTTTTTGCCCTTTATCCTGGTCCCTAATTTGAATATATTACTGCGCGGTTTGGTCGTCTGTAGGTAGATCCTATATGTTGATATGCGCCTTATTTAGGTTAGAGAATATGTGTTAGCTGGTTAGAGAAACAGACAGAGCCCAGGGCCGCAACACTCAAAGGCCACTTTTAGCGTGATGGTGGGCGAGAACGTGAAATCAAACTAGTGATGGGTTGCTAGCCACATCACCTAATAACATGATTTTAATTTTCGCCCATTCCCTTGATTGGCTTCTAAGATCTGCGCGGGAAGAAAAGCAGCTGGTACATTCAAAGTTTTTTTTCTCCCAGACTATGGATGATGATGGACAGCATGGAAGGAAAGGCAGCAGCTTCAGAAACTTAGCAAGCATTTTATTTTTCATGAGTAAAATCTTACTATAGGTTGTTGAAATATGGTGTTATATAGGGTCATCTTATAGCATCAGTTCATAGCAAGAGGCGAAGTAGAAACTAAAAAATGTCTGAAATAGAAAACAAACAATTCAAACCTTGCATCACGTTTTGAAATAAAGTATGAATATGAAATGGAAATATAAAACCAACAATGAACTTAAATTGTTTTAGCAGTATAAAACATGCATACTTATGCCCAACCAAGAACTAATGTATTATTTTAGCAGCAAGCATGAATAAGCATGTATATGAACCGCGTTTACGAGCAAAATGACCACACTCTAACATCGCCTAAATTAAAGTGTCATGAATCCCACAAAGGCAAAGCCACGAAAAGCGAGTTATAAACGCAATATACAGAGTTAATAACTAGTGCACCGC
The DNA here is from genome assembly GCA_963576875.1 of Acrobasis repandana. NCBI lineage: Eukaryota > Metazoa > Arthropoda > Insecta > Lepidoptera > Pyralidae > Acrobasis > Acrobasis repandana. The sequence goes on from OY756215.1 coordinate 20,083,512, forward strand.
TGCATGTCTAACTGCATATAAATATGAACGTTTCACGCACCACAAAAGGACAGGTCCGTCTGAGTTAGACGTCATAAATTGCACAGACGTCGGAGTTTTGGATGCAGTGTAAGGTAGAAGTTAAAGCGTATTTTAAGGCTGGGCCTGATGTAGATAATCTAAGTTTTGCTCCCGCTTCCACGCACACAAATTTACTCAAGCCAAAGCGAGACAGCGAGACCATGTGAGGTGAAAAGATCATGGTAGGTCAATGAGGCTGTTTTACAAAGAATATTTAAGAGTTATTTAAAAAGTAAGACATATTATGACTGCCTTATGTTTGATAAAAATATAATCCAAAGTTACAAGGGCTTATTTATTGAATTTCTTAAATACTTTACTTTTTAGTATAATTCTGAGGTGATTTAGAGGCAACTTCGCATTTTTTTTCTATAGAGAAAGTTTTAAGCAATCGTGGTTTCGAAACATATTATGTATAGAGTTAGTTCTGAACTTTGCTGTGTTTTTATTTCAAAGTGAGTATTTTGTTAATATTGATATTATTTAAGATCGCTCTGAGAACTTTAGAGTAGTACGGGCTCTTAATGTCTTTATAAGCATTATAACACTGACCGTGTTATAGTTAATTGGCGATGTAGCTAGCAACTCATCAATGTTTATGATTCCCCTTTGCCACCTTTTTCGCTCTATCACGCCAAATGGGGTTTTTCGATCTGCCTTAGGCTGTCTACCCCGTTGAGGATAAAGATGTGATAGTAATTGTCAATTCAATTCAAAATATCTTTATTATCATAGGATATTTATAATATCTCTTAATAATAGTCACTTTGTTTTGTTTTGCACAAATGTTGACGTCAAATCGTTACTTACAGCTAAGTTTACGCCGCTTCCTAGGCGCAAGTGCAGAAGAAGCGGCAACAAACTGCACTGCACGTTTTCTCCAAAGACGCGTCAACTAACAAACTAAAAATTTAAAATTAGTTATATGGATGGACAGAGATTACATTGTTTGTTATGTCATAATTATTGAATTATAAGAATGACGAAATTTAAAATAATGATAATTTGTAAATTTAGTATGTACCAATGTACCTGAATTATGGCATGTCTAAGTATACAAACCTTTAAGAGGGACCCGCGCCAAGCTCAATCCAGATCTTTTCATATTTATGCAATATACAGAGTTAATAACTAGTGCATCGTTGTATGTCTAACTGCATATAAATATGAACGTTGCACGCACCATAAAATGACAGGTCCGTCTGAGTTAGATAGAGTTAATTGCACAGACGTCGGAGTTTTGGATGCAGTATAAGGTAGAGGTTAAAGCGTGTTTTAATATCTATATCTGTTTTAATATATATCTAATGCATGTATTATAACACTGACTGTGTCATAGTTGGTTCGGTTAAGGACAGATTTTGGTTTGGGCAGATGTATTTTTATAGGGTTTTATAGGCATTCAAGATGCAGTACTAAAGTACTCAAATTAAACAATAAATAAGAAATGGTGAAAAAATACCACGTGAGCAGGACTTGAACCCGCGAGCTTCTATGCTCTTATCATCTGAGCCATCACGTGTAACTCCACATGCCGAATTTCGTCACCATTTGATATTCCTAAACGCATTAGGCTTGCGTCACCAACACTACTACCCTCCTCCTCCTCCTCATCATCCTCATCGTACCTCTCGATTCGCCTCCTCCTTCATTGTGCGAACCGCTAAGGTGTGGAATTCCCTCCCTGCGTCGATGTTTCCCCATACATATAATTTAGGGATTTTCAAGGCAAGAGTGAACAGGCATTTTTTGAGTCTGCGTGATACACCTTAGACCTCATCTTAGCTTCCCATCAGGCTAGATAGAGATCAAACGCACTCAAATTTCTAATAAAAAAAAAAATTAAAAAAAAACCCACTATTACGAGTACAAGTAAGGTATCTGATTTAACCCATGTTACAATGAAGTTGAAAATCAATTAGAGTGTAGGAAAGTCATACAATATTTTTATAGGGTTTTATAGACTAATGCGTGTAGCAAATGGTGGCGAAATTCGGCGTGCCGAGTTGAACACGTGATGGCTCAGACGGTAAGAGCATAGTCGTATTCAGACTAAGGTTGCGGGTTCAAGTCCTGCTCACGTGGTATTTTTCACTATTTCTTATTTCATTGTTTACTTTGGGCAGATGTAGCCGGTAATCTCATCAATGTTTATGATTTCCTTTTTCCACCTTCACGCCCGTTGCACGCAGCACTAAAGGGTGTCCGTCTGAGTTAGACGTCATAAATGGCACAGATGTCAGAGTTTTGGGAGTGTTCTGAAGTAAAAATGAAAGCATACTTAAATTTCTACCTAAGTACCACGATACAGGGAATCCTAGTGTGCTATATTTATATAATTTATTATTGCTAAGGAAAATCTTAATATATCTAAAAGCTTGTTCTTTGTACCCCAATCTAGCTTACTCCGTAGGATAGCCCGGAGAGAAGGTAAATAAAATAATTTAATAGTAACCCAAAAGATGAGAGCTTGTATATCGTCGTGAGACTGTGTCCTAACCGCTTTATTACTTGCTTGTTTCTAAGCTAGTATCAATAAATATATTGGTATAATAAGTTTTTAATTTATGTAAAATTAAATTTTCCGTTACATAATTAGCAAACCAATTTCACCTACATACTGATTTCTAATTAAGCTGAATTACTAAAGTAATTTTGACAATAGACGGAATACAAGGCGTGTCTAGCCAGCTCCCCTCTGAACAGGCCTATTTACACACTGCTCCCCGTTCAATAAAGTTATAGACCAGTGGTACTCAATAAGTACTGCTCGGAATACTGAATTTCCAGACTCTGCTAAATTTCTACTGTATTTATTTCTAAAGGTCAAGAATCAAGAATGAGCTAGATACAAGATAGCTGTGCCTTGGATTTACCTTAAGCTCTTTTGTGTGAAGTCACTTTAAGCTGGTGCATAGTTAAGCTATGTAAATTTTTTACAGGTACTTAGCCACTTCTTCATTGTTTCGGCTATATTTTTATTATTATAAACCTGACCAGTGTTGGCGACTCCTGCTGCTCGTGGCTTCATTCAATCTTTCACTGTACAATGTTTAGGGGATTGTAGCCAGGACTATAGGTGGGTCATTGACTGGACAGCACCATAGTCGCATTTCTCGTTTTTGAAAAAACGCCACCAATAAAAACACGGTTAAGGTAGTTTAGACAATCACATAATATCACCGGCAAATAAATGTATTTTTTTTTTGTTTTGACGAACTTTCAACTCATTTAGATTGATCTACAAACTCGGTTGTACGAATTGGACACACCCCATAAGATATATTTAGGTTATAAGTTGTATTTCCAAACTGTTTGACTATGGTCAGCATGTTATTAATCTATTTAAGTATGAATTACAAAATTTGTACCCAAAATTGTTATTTCGCTACTATTAGTTACAAATGCAAAATGCGTGTATGCTGTGCGTGTGGTCTTATGTTTTAATAAAAATCTCTTATTTTCTAGTAGGCTTGTGGTTTCCGGTAGAGTCGAATAGGACCACTTAGAAAACACAAGCTAAGTAAAGCTTTTAAACATCAATGGGACCTCTTCAACCGTCTGGCCAGCGTGGAGAGTGTAAGCCAAATCCTCTGGCTACACTGTCTAAGTATGGATCTGTAGTACAGAGAGGGTGATGCTCCTGCGGTGGAGATTAAAAAAACCTGGATGATGACGATTTTTACTAAGCCTTTCTGTAGAAGTTTGACAACCATAGTCAGCAACACTGACACATTATGCACCCGAATTGGAAATAATAAGCAAACAAATTTCCGATGCAGCGGCACATTATCATATCCGCATCTTTGTTGGTTTAAAAGTTATACCAAGCGATACGATTATATAGTTATATTACGATATTATTACCATACGACTGTGCTGTAACGGTACAGCTAGTGTTATCAGTTGGGAACACTTCCACGTTTCCAGTTTTTATTTTACATACATGTCCCAGTGTCAATGCAAAGGGAGGCACACCACGTAGCCAGGTCGCCAACTTATATCTTGATCTCTCACTTTAGGAGAATGCCATCTATCCGCTTTCTGGCTATTTCTTCCCCACTTTGCATGGTCTTTGGCATTGGCACACCATATAATCGCAGTTTGTGTAATAGAATCTTCGATCAAAAATACATCTTGATATCGCGGTACTTACAAAATCAAAGCAAAGTTCTGTCTGCTTGAATATTAAATAACATTCACTGTGAAGTCAACCTTATTACACTACATACAAAGTGTTTTTCTTCTTGACTGAACTAAACAACATAAAAGCTCACTGCCGGAAGTGCGCTCTTACTTCTATATCGTTGACCCGATATCTAGTTGAATTGATGATCCTGATCGAAGGATATAATAAATATGACTAGACTTATGTAACTAAAAATAATGTATTTCAAATTTGTGTAATTAATAGACAATTTCTGACAAAAATCGTGTCGGACATCATAAAAGTTTTATCCGTAAACGCCAAACCACTTTCGCCCGGCGACTTAACGCCAATCAGGGCTCCGCGACACCCAATACAGACTGGCGTGGATTAATTGAATAAATTTACATATAATCCAGCTAACATTTCCATTTGTTTCGTATTAAACGGTCGCTACGCGTAATTGGTTTGTGAATTTTGTGTGGATCGGCAGGTGTAAAGTTCATTTAATTTGAATTTACTTATAGTGGTACAGTTGTACAGGATAGCAGGTAGTTTTTTTATTAAGAGCGCGAATTTCTAAAGTAAGTTTAGTCCAGGTATAACGGGTACAAATATTAATTACTGACGCGTCCAGAGGATTTCACTTTAAATTATTTTTTTCCTATTGAGTATGATAAATGAGTATGAGAAATGAATATTTCTTAAATATTTACTTCTCTCTCTATACAAAGGTTGACTGAAAGAGATTGCTATGAGATAAGTCCGCCTTTGTATCATTTTTAGGGTTCCGTACCCAAAGGATGCAAACGGGAGCCTATTACTGGGACTCCGCTGTCTGTTCGTCTGTCACAGGGCTCTATCTCTTGAACCGTTATAGCTAGACACTTGAAATTTTCCCCAATTATGTAATACTGTAGCCGCTATAACAACAAATACTAAAAATAAAAAGTAGTTCAAAATTAAAGGGGGGTCGTCATACAAAAAACGTGTTTTTTCTGCGTTTTTAACTAGATATTTATAATGGTATTAACTTATACTTGAAACCACTATAAAAGCAAATACTAAAAATAAGATAAAGTTAAAAATTAAAGGAAGTCGTCATACAAAAAACGTGTTTCTTCAGCGTTTTAAAACATTGTACGGTGGTACGGAACCCTTCATGTACGAATCCGACTCGCACTTGCCCGTTTTTTCTGTTTTATTCTCTGTTTTTTTTTATTCCTTTTATTTATGGTGCAATATAAGTATTTGTTTTTTATTGTATTATAGAAGCTGGTATCAGATTTTTCTACCAAGCCAAAAGACTTCTGATGTAGCTAAATGTAACATCAGTAGTGACAGTAATTTTTGCGCACTAGTGAAGTAATGTGCAAGTTTCCTCGCGGTTTTTCGTTTACCGAAAGCAAGTCGATGACAATGACCTTTCATAGAATTTTACTACAGTAGGCCCGGGTGAAGATCAAACCCAGGACCCTTCAGTTACAGACCATCAGACTACTGCCGCTTCGTTTATAATAAGTATGGACGATAACTATAATGGTAAATGAACTCTTCAATATGGCAACAATTGCTATGTGCAAATGAACTAGGAAAACTGAAACTAATTTATTCATAATCACGCTCCTATTCTGAAACTCAAATGAGTTGTTAAACGGTCGCGGAGGGAGCTCTCGTTATTATGAAATTCACAATTTTATGTTAAATATCCGGAGCGGGGATTTCAATGAGTGTATTATTAGAGGCCCCCGAAATGTGTAAAGAAATTAATTTAATTTGAACATGAAAATTATCATCAAAAAATTAACAAGTAAAATATATTTCAAAAACATATTTTCTAAAACGTAAACATATATTTTTTTTACATACACTATCACTTCTTTATGGGGCAGTAGAGCATTTTAGGTCTTGCGGCAGAAAGAGCGAGCTCAGAACCCAGGGCCGAAAAACCCAAAGGCCACTTTTAGCGAGATGGTGCGCTGGAAGGTGGAAAAAGGAACATAGTGATGAATTCCTAGCCAGACTGCCAATAACATGTTACGCTTTTTCGCTCATTTCCTCGATCGGCTTCTACAATTCTGCGCGGGAAGAGAAGCAGCCGGTACATTCTAAGTTTTTTTTCCCGATCAGCATAGAAGATTTTTGTAGACATTTATTTTCAGTACTATACGAGTATCACCACCATTAGATTGATCATTAAAATGACAAGAAATAATATTGCGTAAGCATGACTGCGGAATGCAGGCCATCCCATCATTTCACGGCAAAAATATCGGATTGCTGAGGTGTCATCGTTATTCTTGGAAGTTTTTTTCCTCTGTAACTGATAAACTCTAGGTTTTCTTGTTTTTAAGACGTTTTCTTGTTTAGACAAGACATAAGTATGTGGTCAGACGAAATGGGTATAGGAAATGGTTATTAAAAATGCACCGTGTGTGTTACACATACGGTGCGTTTTCAGCAGGCGAAGTGCTAGCAGCTATGGCATCTTGCAGCTGAAATGATGATGATGATTTGTTTGAAGTAGAATATTTTATAAATCATGTATTTTTTACAAAATCTGCCCTTGAAAATGTTTTAATATTATTGTTTTAGCCCCTGACTAAAAAGAGAGATGTTATAAGTTTGACGCTAGTGTCTGTCTGTCTGTGGTATCGTAGCGCACGAACGGGTAGACCAATTAAAAAAAAAAGTTTCCTTGCGGTGGATCTAAGCTTTAATAATAAAATGCATTTATTAAGCTATGTTTAATGAAAATCGGTTCAGCCGTTTAAAAGATATTAAGTCAAGGCTTTATCTAGCAAATAATAAGTGGCGCTAAGAATCGGTAGTTTGGCTACTTATCACTAGATGGCGTTCTTGACAGTCGGGGTATTTTTTGTTAATTTACCTAGCAAATAAACTTTTATATGTTAAGTATATCAAAATAAACAACTGGAATAAATTTTTTCGTAATATTTAATGTTTAAATGGTTAAGAATTATTTGAAATTTAAACTACTACAATTTCGGCTCGATGAGAAGAAGTGATATCGACAGTGTCTCACGTCTGAAAGACATTATCTTACACCGTACACATGTTCTTTTCTTAAGCATTTTCCTGTGTAACTGATACTCTTGGTCTCGTCTCCCTGCCGTCCATAAATCCACCCTCTTTTTAATATTTTGTCGCCTGGCGGCAATTTATCTCTCGTTTTATTTACTAGTACCCTTAATGAGCTGCTTTTGTCACCTTTTAATGTTTTATATTCCTGGAAAATTGGGAGTTTCCAATTCGTTATGAAATTGTTTTACAAATTGTCGACTCTCCGTTTTAACTTTGGACTTAGATCGTGTTTTATAATTGTGAGATGGGAAATTTATTATAACTAGTCTTGCTCTTATGACATTTGACTGCCTCCGCGGTCCAGTGGTCAAGGCGTTTGCCTTGTGATCCGGAGGTCATGGGTACAAATCCCACTGGGAAGCATACTTTGTGAAAAGTTGTTTCCAGTCTGGTTAGGATATTGCAGGCTTGAATCACCTGATTATCCGAAAAGAGAGATGATTCCGTGGTTCAGAAGGCACGTTAAGCTGCTGGTCCCGAACGCCATCTAGCTTTTGTATAGATACAAAAGCTAGATGGCCTAGGATTGGTTCTGGTCTACCCTTTAGGTTGCGGAGGTCAGACGGCATTCGCTCTGTGTACAACCAGTAACCTCATCAAATCACCTAGGTAAGGTAGCGGACCACGGGCTCTGAAGCGTAACCGTTGACGATGCAACCGGGAATACGTGAGGATTATGATTGCTCTTATGAGATACAACTAAGATGAAAGGCTAAACTAAGTTTTCTTTGTTTTTTTATGTGTAATAATTTTTGTTAAACACGACCATAGAAAGGGTATCAATACTTAGGTATACTTTATTCTCAATACTGCAGTGTTATGTCAAACATCTAAAAAAAATATGCGTTTGTGATTTTGAAATAAATTGTAAGGGAGGGCATTCCAAAGTTGGACGTATAGAAGTGGCCGTATGAAAATTAATAGGATACATTGAAATATTTAATTTTAGAATGAAAAATAAACACATCCATAAACATTGGTCTAGTAGAAAAAAAAATCTTAGATTGCCTGCTGCTTCTCTTACCACAAAAAAAAAGAGAATGGGCGAAATGCAAACCATTTTAATAGGCGATGCGGTTAGCAACCCATCACTATTTTTTATCCTTTTTACCGATCATTCTCAGTAGATCCACTGACCAGATCCATTATGGATCTAGTAAGATTTTTTTCTCAGACGCCTTCTCGCCAGTCATCGTTCTAAAAGTGGCCTTTAGGCCCTGGCTTAGAGCCGCCAGACCCAAATGCTTCGTCTGCTTCATTAGGGATATAGATGTGATAGTATAATGTATAGATAGACATGAATGTATGTATGTATAGACATCAAAAAAGAAATTGTGTATGAATTTGTTGAAAGAATAAAATAAGCAATACAAGCAATACATTTTACTCCAGTATTGTCTGAAATTGAGGATTATGTCTATTAGGAAACGTCGGTATGTCCGGCTTCCTTTCATGTGGCCAGTGGGATTATATCGACAGGACGTTGCTTCCTGAGAAAAGGCTCATATTTTCTATAATAAACGTAACTTCAAGATGAAAATGAAATTAAACAAAACAATTTTCTAGAACTAGTTTTCAAAAAAACTTACATCATATTTTTAACCAACTACACAGCAGGAGGTTCAGTTGATTTTTTTAAGCTATTGCATAGCTTTTATCGCGGGCTTTGAGCGCGGCGACCGAATCAAGAAATTTCGTAACGAAAATAAAACCTAGCCACTTCGCCTACCGACCGACCGCAGGGCGTTGAAAGCCGTGCATCGTCTAACGTCGTATGCAATATGCTTTACCGCGGCAGTCCCCGAGTGCCACACGTTTTTTTATTTATTTATATATTAATATGTTTCACGATAGATATCGTGTAGAATAAAGTCCCGATTGGGCCTCTCAAATTTAGTTGAAATCTGTCAATAAATAATGCTACAGCAACGTTCCCCCCTTTCCCCCCTATTTCTCCAGATCGGCCAAAAAATTTAATAAATCAATAAATCAAGGAACTTGTGTGCCAAATTTGAAAAATGCGACCTGTAGGCGAGAATAGACAGACGGTCAAAAGCATTTTTGGCCAATCAATCAAAGTCAATAAGGACTAAATAGGAGTAATGTTTCCAGTAGTTAAATTTTTTTTAAATCACCTGGTGTCAAGTAGGTAGCCAGTTCAATTAATAAGACTAACGAACTTCGCATTACCAGACTACCTATCTCCTTTGCAGCTTAGTGGGAGCTGTCATAAGCCGATTACGTCCACTCTCCTCCAATTTGCTTGGCAAATCTCGCGCCTCACAATGACCCCTTTGTATAGCCCAAAATTACATCGACGCCCGAAACACGACCAAGCTGTTTTCGTTGCCTTTTGGAACGAACATATTTGTCAAAGGGATTTTTAATGATGAAACAGTATAACACTAGGAGTTCGACTGAAACTATGAACTAACACATCACATTATATTGTTTCGCAAACCGCTACTCAAACATAATAATTTATTTGACGAACTCTGTACCACTCTGAACATTCTGGGTTTGATCCTCAGTCAGGGCATGATGGAAAATGGTCTTTTCAAACTGTCCTGGGCCTTGGTTGTTTATTTGTATATGTATGTGTTAAGTGTCCCATAATACAAGTTGAAACTTACTTTGGGGCACGCTCAATCAGTGTGATATGTCCATATTTTTTATTATTAATTTGTTTATTTATTTGGTCAATCACAGGTAAAATGGTAATAGGTGTATAATTCAAGACTTGACTAAGTGCACTCAGGGAACTTTGATCAAGCCCGAGATCAGTGATAATTCTTATAAAGGTGTAAATTTGTACGGTATGGGTTTAGTTAAAGAACTTAACTTGTTCCGCAGTATTTGAAAAAAATCTGACGTCTTAATTTGAGTAATCTACCAATTTCAGAAGTGCTGAATTTGTATGGATTTGGCAGAAAAATCAGCGCCGGTATATAGTCGGTAGCATATCTACTTGTACAGTTAGATTATTCAGAAATAACACCCATATTTGTCGGATTATCAAAGTAGTCAAAATTCAAGAGCGCATCGAAGTTTTGGAGCAGGGGCAATTAACGACACCATCTAGTGAAAATCGTACTAGATCGTGATTTCATGCTAAATTTAAATGCTGTATCTTTGTGATTATTTTCTAATCAGATAAAAGAAAAAATAAGTATCCTAATCCTAAATTATAAATGCGAAAGTGAGTTTGTATATTTGTTTGTTTGTTACCTTTTCACGCTTTATCTACTGAACCAAACGACTTGAATTTTTGCATACACATAGTAAGGAGTACTGAGAAGGATATACGGTACCTTTCATCGATTTGGGATACGCGAGCGAAGCCGCCGGGGGAAAAGCTAGTATACAATATTTGTAATAATCTACCTGATGAGCCAAAAATATGTTTTAGTCCACATCGTATAAAACCGTTCATAATATAAACCCAGAATTTACCTGAGTAAACCACGTAATACTTTCTGATCGAATCCATCATAAAAATTACCATTCAAGCCCCGTGTTATATTAAATCGTTATTACCTTATCCCCTCTATTAGGCCACGATTTCATTTAGTGGCAGATCCCCAATCGTTTAAGGCAGCAGCGTTGGTAGTATTAGGGTTCCTTGTTGACCGCCCAGGGCATAAAGATATAAAGGGCGCCAGCGGATCTTATATTTCTATGTATTAACTGATAGGTACTTAACTTTTACTCGCTTTGAACTAAAGCAAATTACGAGTACTTCGCTCCTAATTGTGAATCCCCGATGAACTATTTAAATAACAACGCATTGACCAGTTTTTCTCAAGATTAAAATTGAAATACTTTTAATTTTAATTTTGATTTTAAGGTACTTTTAATTTTATTGAAAATACGAGTTTTGAGAGACAAAAAGCGAACTTAAATATTTACTACAAATTTAGTCCAAAAATCGTGCTCATGCGGCATGTTGCCAAGAACGCTGGCTGAATTTCCGCGTTTTATCGCTAAATTGATAGGTTGTGCCAAAAGCAGAGTTATTTATTCATCTTTCAAGAAGCAATTACATAATACTTGCAAGAGACTTATTATTCAAGAAGATCCAAGTACGCTCGCTCGTTAAATAAGAAAAACAATAAATTAATTTCAACACTTTCTAATCTTTTATTATTGCCTCGGTTTAGGTCTACTCCTCATCAACTTCGCCCAGGGGCGACGTCAGTGCTACAAACGGCACTGGTTAAAGGTAACCCGAGAGATTTGGTACAGGGGGCTTCAGAGTGAGCAAGGTGCATTCAGCACTAATTGAAATTAGGGGAGTTATTGATTGGCCCGGGATTTATTTTCAGGGAAAACATTGGAACCTTTTTTTGGTTGAGTTGCTTTTCGAGATTTATTGATTGCTGATTTATTATATTTTCGAACGAGTGGGGCAGAGTATTTGTACTTACTTACCTTCTACGAGTATGTAAAGTGAACAAAATAATCAACCATATATTTTTTTCGGGTTGACTAATGTGTAGACCTCTTTTTTATTTATTATACAATGCTATCTCAACCATTTACTATCTGGTAGGCAATATGGCAATATTGCTTGGTTACTAAGATATTAACAATGAAAATTTAGAGGAAAAATATATTAAGCCTTCAATACATGTTGGCTGAGCGTCGCCGAGTGAACGCCAATACCAACGTATAGACAGTATATTTGCATTGTCTTGCCATCGCTCAGTGTCGCTCGCCTAGTTGGCCGAGCAAAGTGAGGCGCCAACGTTTATATGACTCATTTGGCGTAGCTTGTCACAACTTGCGGTCGCTCACGAACATTTGCCGCACTTCGGAGCGCTGTCGGTTTTTCTGCACAAATCAAAGGAGCTCGCGCGCACTCTGCCAATAGTGTCCACATGTTTGTCTGCGCCATTATGCCGAGCATTATAAACTTGCCGAACGTCTAGGCAGTAGCACTTGCCTTGTATGAATTTGCCTACGCTCGCGTTGGCCTAAGTTTGACCAACATGTATGACAGGGTTTACAGTGATAGATAAGCAGATACTCTGTTTTAATTACCTACCTACGTCTAATTCAAAATTTTACCGTAATAGGGATGATAACTGGATCAAAAAATATTATTCTAATTAGTCCGGTAGTTAGATTATTCAAAAATAATGTTAGTTCTGTTAGTAAGTTATCAAAAAAGTGTAAATGTACCCAGTTTATCAAAAAAGTAAAAAAATGACAATGCAATTTTATGGTGCCAATACCTGATTATCATGATGAAGCCGGAAGGTGGCCATAGCATCTCTGTGATAGAACGACATCACCTAGCTGAGTTTGGACTCAATGAGGAGCACTTTAAACTTTTCAATTCATTGTTTTGAAACAAAGCATGTTAAAAAAAAATAAATTACTTCGTGTCATTGCGAGCGCAGCGTGCAAGCGCCCGCGCCGCGCGCCGCCCGCGAGTCACGTCGCTACGTCGTCGCACATCTGTGTGGTTCGGGACGTCGTCGTGAGGCGTCACGCGTCACATTCGCCCTAATGACGACCTCTGGATGAAGTCGAAACATGTCGGCCAGTAGCTGATTTCACGTGAGTTATCCGTATGTAACATATAGTAATGAAAAGCTTTACTTTATTATTTAAAGAAGTTAGGTAAATACTTTATAAATTATACTGACTTTGTAAATAGCGTGGTTAACGAGTACTATCTGAAACTGGCAGCACACGGGTCCGGTATCGGAGCCGACATATAATCCGGTTAAACCGTGTCACCGCGCTGGCTCGGATTCATTATGTAAATTGATGATGTTTCCGCTAGCTCGGGATTCTTATTTATTTATTTTTATATTTATTTATTTACAAAATTCATGTACACAACATACAAACATAGGAACAAACAAAGTAAGAAAATAGAGAATGCTTATTTCATCATTTAGTTTTTATAGTACCTATATTATAGCGTCTAATAAAATATATTGATTCAGTCCATGATATTGAATTATGGGTCAACTTGTATGGGACATATGCTTAATTAATCGAACCATGGGATATACTAGATTACTATGGCATAGTAAAATTAAAAACAGTCAATAAACAAAATTCTGCATTTCCATACAAAAGTGTGCAGCCGGGCAATATGTATGGGAATATCGATGTTTTTTTTTTACTTTTATATTAATTCCATTAAACATAAGTCATATCTAGTACATCCCGGGGATTGATTTATTACGCATATCTGCCGTTCACATTGAACAAAAATAAATTAATACAAACAAAATACTAAAATAAATGTACCCACTTTGCAGTAGTTAGTCAGTAGTTAGTTACACATACATTAAATAACGAATACACCTCCGTTTTGCCAGACACTGATAGCCCACTTAGAGTATTACGTGTCATTACAAGAAACTAGCATGAGACATTCTAAAAAGCTTCCTATTAAGTCTCAATAATATACTATGTATGAAATTAAGGTTGATTACCTTAATTTCACACATACCAAATTTTAATGGACTTGTTTATTCACAGCGTAAAATAATATAAAGTAACAAATTAATTTAACTTTAAACTAAAATGGAAAAAGAAGGCACTATCCATTACTCTGCTAAATATAAATTAGTTAAGTTAAAGGCCTGTGTCACTCCCTGTGTTTAGGTATCAAAATTTTACCTACATATTACTATGCGCGCAGGCGGCCCCTCTGGGTGATAAATTCAGTTATACGAATCGTTTGTCCAGAGTAATAAGAATGAAATTGGCTTGCAATGGATGTTTAGGTATCTATACGAAAAGGTGCTGAGTTCTGACGTGAGATAAATTAAACTATATCGCTAGCCACATTGAGTAGATATTTCTTTGAATTTCTTTACTGAGGGAGACTTCTATACGTTAGTATTATTTATTCTGTGGTTTTACTTACAGACATTACAAAAAGATCAAGCAGACCTGTTAATTTTTAATGAAAAACCAGAAATATGTAAATACGTATTATAAGCTGTTAGATATTCCAAACGATTTAGGTCAAACGTTCTTTTCTGATATTTTTTCAGTATCTATAATTATTACAATTCTGAGTTTATTTATCAATCAAATTTTATTTTCAAAGGTAAAAATACAAATACTTTTAGCAAAGACGGACTTAATTCTAAAAGCATTTTCTCCCAAACAAGCATAGGGATAAGTAGAGAAAATTATGGGGCAGAAAAAGCAATAATATATACTTACGTCAAAAAATACTAATTTACACACACTATATGTATATAATATATATATCTGCATAAATAAGTACTTGCATAATACATACATGAACTAACATATACTCGTACATATAGCTAATGAAATGAAAAACTGAATGATGATGACTTTATGAAGAAAGGAAATTAGTTAATATTTATTAGTTAGTATTTATATATATATAAATAAATAAAAATATCACATACAGCTTGTATTAATGAACTCGCGTAATTCACCTATATTAGCATACAAAATAAATATATAATTGAATAACAAACTAGCTAACAAGTGGCTGTACAAAATATTTTAATGTAATGTTTGCACAAATCACGACGCAAGTTAAGCTTTTTAGCGCGGACTTTAAAGTTCAATTTGCAATGTTAAAAAAGTAATTCATATTTGTAATTAAACTCTGTTATGAGATCTCTAATTAACAGGTATCACAAAATAATAGAGTATAGAATTATTCAATTAATAATTTGAACTTCTTGTAAAAACTTGTGTTTTGAATAAAAGTGCTTTGTTAGGAGACTAGCGCCATCTGCGTGTGATCTCCACAAACACGGGCAAGATTATCGATTCATCGATTTCCCGTGCGCGGATTGTCTTTGCCCGACCAGAAAAATAATCATTGTCTTTATGTCAAGTTGCGGGCGAGGCAATTATAATGGACTTGCCTTTGTAAAAAGATGTCGGGTGTGCCCCTTTTTCTCGTGCTTTGGCAGCATTAAGTTTGTAATTTTGATATATAAAATCGAAAGTTTCGTGGAGAATTGTCGGTAATTGTTTGGTGGCCAATTCATTTGGAACGGCGGGGAGCCGAAATTATTTGTATTACGTAAAGAACATTGATTTGTGTCGGGTGTGAACCGCGTGCCATGCGGCTGTGAAAATTATTAGTTTGTGATACTGTATGTGAATAATCGTGAAGTGTCGAAAGAAGAACAAGAAAATTATTGTGTTATAGCAGTGGTGTAATAAATACTAAAATACTACGTATTCATCTTGGGGCAATGTACATGAGCTCATGGGGTTAGGTTATTGTAGGGACCCAACTCTCCGCACCACTGACTGGGGATCCATGAAGAGACCTCAGGCCGTCGCCACCCCTGAGGAGGACCGCAGAATCGACGCGAAGGCCAGGCGAGGCTGCCTGAAGACTGCATGGAAGCGGTGAGTCTTACAATTAGTTAGATTAGTTAGGTAGTTATTTAGTTATAATTCAATTCAACTCATAATTAGGTTAAAATAGGTCCCTGTACCTATATACAGGGTGGTAGCAGACTGCGTAGGTTGTTTGTGTGTTTGTTTGTGGCCGGTGAGATTGCCGGACTCGTACCAAGAGCGTAGTCACAAAATCTCTTGGTACCCAGAACGTAATCTTAGCTACTCTGCGCCCAACATTTTTTGGTAGCAGAGCGTAGTTAGTAACAACTTGGGCATTGGAATTTGGCCAAAGAAGGTGCAAACTTTTCACATCTTCTTTGGCCATCCCTAGATAATATCATGAATAGAGAAAAAAAACTGAAACTTTCAAAACAATTTGGCTGTGTTTTCACCAGAGATAAGGGATAAGGTACATTATAACTCTTTGGATATATTGTTCTTTGGGTTTCACAGCCAGCCATCTACCTGTCATCACAAACTCTTTTTTTAGACCTCTCTCAATTACAGATTAAGTTTAGTTTATGTTTTCTTTACGTTACACCCACAATAGTTCTTCTATTCATCCAAAGGTTTGACAGTCAAATAATGCTTTTAGCATTAGTCGACCTATTGTACTTATTACATTTGTATATTTCGTACTATTAAGTCTAAATAAATAAATACCCCTCCCAATACATACTTCCCTTGTTGCTTCTTATATATTACGATATACAGAGGTACATAAACTTAGCTGTAAGTAACGATTTGACGTCAAAATTTGTGCAAAACAAAACAAAGTGACTATTATTAAGAGATATTATAAATATCCTATGATAATAAAGATATTTTGAATTGAATTGAATTGAATTGAGAGGTATAGATTGTGAAATAGGAAAAGGTAGTGACCTATCATATTCAAATTTGCCGTCACCACACAACAGTCACAAGACTCATAAGTGACTCACCTATACTTATCGTATTTTGCGCATGCACGCATTTGCTTCAGTTACTCGTTAGTTTAGTTCTGAATGTGTAATGTTATTACGATGGCTTTGAATAATTATGAATTTTCAGCGGAAATTACTATGCATGGTAATTACAAATATTTTTCTATTCCTCTATATAACTTGATATTTTATTCATAATTTGATTACTTCATTCTTTTTTTTAACCGTCAAAAAAGGAAGAGGTTATCCATTCGAACCGAATGTTTTTTTGTATGTAAGTATGTTAGGCGATATCTTCCCTAATTGTGATCCGATTTTGATGATTCTTTTTTTACTTAAAAGCCTAAGTTAAAAGCCTTTACTCGTACTACCAAGTTGGTCCCATATTGATTTGGTAAAAAAATGATAATGAACTTTGGAGATATGGAAGAAACTCTTTATAGAAAATGAATTCTGCCGATATTTTTGTTATAAAATTTAATTGTTGACTTATAATTTCACTTAAGAAGAATTCTGGCCGAAAGGTGTCGTCTTCCGGCGATATCGCGGGAGGCTACAGGACACCTCGACATCATGCAGTGCGTCACAGACTATACGTACAAAATAGTGCTAGTTTTAATTAATATTATATGTATGTTATGTAAGGTATATGAAAATATGGGCCTATAATGTAAATGTTCATTTCGTTGCCTGAAATAAATGATTTATAATTATTATAAACTAGATGAAAACCTTAATTTAGCAATGTATGTTGGAAAAAGAGACATATTTTTTCATTAAAAAAAAATTGTTTAGGTGAAAATAGTCATGTTTTACATGCGTACATAAGCATTTATACGGAAATATTGATAGCTATACTGTACCTTCTAAATTTATTTGTGAGGAATTCCTAGAGTAGTCTTTGATATAGGCTATTAGAGGTGAACCCCTCAAAGAAGCCTATTTCTAAGTCTCCAATTTACAAGCCTTGCAACTTGATACTTACCTTAATAACCCGTTCCATTGCCAGCCGTTTCCTTCCGTTTGAGGAAACCATGCAGTTTTAATCAGCAAGTGTCGCATTCTCATTGCTTATAATGCAAACAAACGCTTCCTTATAAAGTATTACATAGGGTCCTTCCACATCGAAGAGAAGGTGAAAGAGAAGTAAATTTAAATGCATACATACACAAAGTAATATGGGATTTTTTTAAATACAGATAAATTATCACGTCTTTATCCCCAACGGGGCAAACAGAGCATTTTAGATTTTGCTCTAAGCAGACAGCGCCAGAGACGCATTATGGTGGGAGAGAATATGTTCATTTCTCGATCGGCTACTACGATCTGTGCGGGAAGAGAAGCAGCTGGTACATTCTAAGGCCCCGCCGCACGCCGCGCCGCGTGTCCGTGGACGCGGCCTAAGTATTTATTTTCTTCTAGACCAGCTTAGAAAGAGGATTTTTTTATTCTGTGCACAGTATAGGCATGATGACTGAATTTTTTTAATCGACCCATCAGTTAGATTATTAAAAATGTTGTACAATTATTGTTTCTTTCCTCTGACTAACCATAATTTACGAACATACTTATCATTTTAAATTTTGATTGTGAGTTTATTTCAATTTTGTACTACGTTACGCCTCGGTAAAATTTTTACCAAGATGCACAACCTCCCTTTCCGGATCTACGGATCTTTGCTCTGTATTTTTCAGTTTTTAAAAAAATATTATTCTTGTATCACAAATTAAGTGTCCATATATATTTTTATTTTATTTATTATTGACCGAACGAGCGAAGCGCTCAGTTTCGAGATTAGCTTTTGTCCGCTTATCTGTTCTCACAGCTCGCATTTTTCAACCGATTTTGACCAAAATTGGCAAACAAGTTCTTTTTAGATTTATTTTGATTTTTTTGTCAATCGTGATTTTTAATTGGGGGACAAATAGGGGGGAAAGGGGGGAACTTTGCTGTAGCGTTATTTATACTGGTATGGTATATAGTATAGTTACCTATACTGGTATGGTGCCATCCATAAATCCGTTTTATAGAATTTATTAGCTAGAGACATGTGAACGAGTCATGAATTCAATCAATTTGGTCAACGTAAATACAGTCTTGTGTTGAAAATATGATGAAGTGTTGACAGTAAGACTGGTAAGACTTTAGTATTTTATGACGACAAAATACAAGTAGGCGTATGTCGGTAAGAATAGTTTAGTACCTAGTGCAGAAATAGACTCAACATATGATTTAAATTCTAAACGTGTATACAGTAAGACTTATAGACTATATTTACTTAATTTAACATATAAAGCGTATAGTACAGATATACATATAGCTGGTGGGTAATAAAAAAAATAAGTTGGACAGAAAAAGTAACAAACGAAAGGTATTAGAGAACGTGGAAGAGAAAAAGCAAATCTAACAAATCATAAAAAATATAAGAGGGAAAACGTTCGTTCATTTTCTACGAAAGGACGAAAAATATTTGAAAGAAAGAAAAAAAGAAGTAGGAAAACAAAGAAGATTTTTTGATCAAATAAAAGAAAAATTAAATGTGAAAACTTAGAAGATTTCGTCTTCTAAGTTTTCACATTTAATATTTCTTGAATTGAATCTTGAAAAGAGACATTAAAACCACTCGAGCGCGGGTCTTAAATACAAGAACAAGTAGGTACAGATTCAAGTTATAAATATATATATTATAATCGGGACCTACTGGTACAAGTACTTTATTACTTAAAAGTAGGCCCCAACACCTAATGATTGTAATTGTTACACAATTTACCAAAATAAATTATTTTTATTTTTTTATTTTATATAATTTCAACATGTCCAACATAGCAGTCAGCATATTTATATTATTTACAACCTATTATATTGTAGCTACAGGTATGTACCTTAATTATATGAAAACAAACCACTGCTATTAATTGTAATACTGCTAAAATTGCATAACCCAGACTGCATTTATCACAAGTTGCATTAAAAACCAACAAACGACGCCACTATCCCGCCCGATAAATTAAATGTCCAACAGCGGAGTAGCATCGCGCTGTAAATTAGAGCCTTAATGAACCATTAGCCGGAATTAGGTAAATAACATGACACCAAGCGCATTGAGCTGGCCAACCCACTATTATGGAACTTTATTATGCGACTATGCGACTATGTACAGTATTTTAGAACTAAGTAGGTTGTTAGGGTTCCGTAGCAAGGAACCTTTATAGTTTCACTATGTCTTTTTGTCTGGTTTTACTCAGAGTCTATAAGTACTAGAAAATTCAAAATTCAAAATTCAAAATTCAAAATTCAAAATTCAAAATTCAAAATTCAAAATATCTTTATTATCATAGGATATTTATAATAGCTCTTAATAATAGTCACTTTGTTTTGTTTTGCACAAATGTTGACGTCAAATCGTTACTTAAAGCTAAGTTTACGCCGCTTCCTAGGCGCAAGTGCAGAAGAAGCGGCAACAAACTGCACTGCACGTTTTCTCCAAAGACGTCAACTAACAAACTAAAAACTTACAATTAGTTATATAGATGGACAGAGATTACATTGTTTATTATGTCATAATTAAATTGAATTATAAGAATTACGAAATTTAAAATAATGTCAATTTGTAAATTTAGTATGTACCAATGTACCTAAATTATGACATGTCTAAGTATATAAACCTTTAAGAGGGACCCGCGCCAAGCTCAAGCCAGACCTTTTTGTCTTTAAGATAGTCATCGGTCCTATAATAAGCCTTCTCACAAAGTACTTTCTTTACATAAGCTTTGAATTTTCTGTCTGGCATATCAAGGACCGATTCTGACAATTTATTATAAAAAAGTATACACTTCCCCATAAAAGACTTACTGACTGTATTCAGCCTGTAATACGGGCTAACTAAGTCATTCTTATTACGTAAATTTCGATCTGTAAAATCACTTACTTTATTGAACATGGAAATATTTTTCCTTACATACATTATATTTTCAAATATGAATTGTGATGCAAAAGTAAGTATACCTATTTCCTTGAATAATTCCCTCAGTGAGTCTCTCGATCCTAAACCGTAAATAGCACGAATTGCTCTTTTTTGTAAAAGAAAAATAGTCTGAATGTCCGCTGCACTCCCCCATAGAAGTATCCCGTAAGACATTAGACTGTGAAAGTAACTAAAGTACACTTGTCTAGCAGTTGCTACATCTGTCAATTGTCTTATTCTCCTAACAGCGTAAGCCGCAAAGCTAAGCCTATTAGAAAGTTTAGTTATATGAGCGCCCCATTGAAGTTTCGAATCAATTGTGATTCCTAAAAAGGTAGTACTTTCAACCAGATCGAGTTTCTGACCATTAATTAGTATGTCAACACAGGCTTGATTCACATTAGGAAGAGAGAATCGAATGCATTGGGTCTTGTTCGCATTTAACATGAGGTTATTGGCCGAAAACCAATCAGAAATTAAAGATAAGGTGCTGTTCACCGCGCTAGCATCACTGTTATGTCGATCTATTTTAAATATTAGCGAGGTGTCATCAGCAAACAGCACCATGTCAGCCTCTTTCTCAACCATGTAAGGCAAGTCATTGACATAAACTAAGAAAAGGAACGGTCCTAGAATTGAACCTTGGGGTACGCCCATTTTCACATTAGACCCGTGTGATTTTACGCCGTTTATATCAACAGTTTGAAGCCTATCTGTTAAGTAAGATTCTATTAATTTAATTGACTTATCATCAAAACCGTATTGACGAAATTTGAGCAAAAGTGTTGGATGATCAACGCAATCAAATGCTTTAGAAAGATCGCAAAATGATCCAATTGCATCATTTCTGTTTTCCCACGCGTCGTAGATATTAGTAATAAGTGCTACTCCTGCATCGGTGGTCGATTTTCCAGCAGTAAAGCCGTATTGTTGGCTATGGAAAAGATTATTGATCTTAAAGTGAAGTAGCATTTGATTGAGCATTATCTTTTCGAACACCTTACTCAAAACTGGCAGAATAGAGATAGGTCTGTAGTTGCCAGGGTCTGTTTTTTCTCCTTTTTTGAATAAGGGGATTAGTTTACTACATTTCATTAAGTTAGGGAATATGCGTTCATCAATACATTCGTTAAATATAAAAGCTAAATCGGCAGCAATTATGTGTATAATATGACTTACTACGGCTACTGACATGCCCCAGTGATCTTCTGATTTATTTAAATTTAACTGTTTAAAAGCATCTATTATATCGCTAGGGCTAACATGCTTAAAATTAAATTTAGAATCACAAGGGCTAACATTACTCTTAAGCAAAGCCTCAGCACGCTGGGCGCTAGAACTCACATTAGAAGTGAGTTCCAAAGGAATGTTAGTAAAATAATCATCAAATATATTTACTATTTCTTCAGTTTTTGAAGTATTTTTACCATTACATTTGATTCGGCAAATATTTTCTTTGGTTTTATTTTTACCTGCTTCCTTATTTATGACACTCCATGTTTCTTTAATTTTATTAGGAGCATTATTTATTTTTTTGCTAATACTATTCGACTTGGCTCGTCTACAAACTTTTTTAAATATTTTAGAATAATTTCTAACATATTCTATAAAAGAAGGATTAAAGTTATATTGTTTTTGGGCATATAGATCATATAACCTATTTCTACTTATGTAGATGCCGGTAGTAGCCCATTCACTAAACTGTGATTTACTATGAACTACTACTCTTTTTTGTTTTAATGTTTTAGAATACTCAGAGGAAACAGTACTAAATAGTTTATTATAATGGTCGTCAGGATTATTTCCTGTATATACCACTGATAATAATTTGTTATCTAAATTATTTTTAAGTTTTTTTATGTTTTTAGAAGTAATCGGTCTACACAAGATCTTATCTTTTCTCAAATTACTGGTGGACTCTTTGACAAAAGCTACATATACACCAGAATGATCTGAAGGCAATTTATTAATAACAGATTTATCACAATATTGAATATTACTAAAAAAAATATCAAGACATGTGCACGATGTAGCTGTAATTCTGGTTGGCTCAAAAAATAAGTTTTCTAATCCATAACACTTAAAAAGATTTAGGAATTGTGTGCTCTTTGGATTATGTACTAAAATATCAACATTAAAATCACCGCAAATAATTAAATTCTTTTTACTAGTTGAACAGGACTTAAGAACCTGGTCCATTGCTTTTAAAAAACTTTTGAAATTACTATCTGGTGGACTGTATACACAAACAATTATATGATGATCAAGCTCGGCACAGGCCACCTCACAACAGCGCTCAACAGAATGTCTGACAATATCCTTCCGCTCTTTGCTACGGAAAGAATCTTTTATAAAAATTAAAGAACCCCCTCGTTGAGCAGACTTTCTGTTAAAGCAGCTAACAATAATATAGTTGTTTAGGCTGAACATCATCTGACTCTCATGCAGCCAATGTTCAGTCAAACATAAAATATCCACATCCATTTCTTTTAAAACTAATTCTACTAATAATTCTTTGCCGGAAAGACCTTCTAAATTTTGATGAAGTATTCTTAATTCATGAGGCCTTCCCGTTGTCCGAATGGTCAGTTTAAATCTGTCGTCAAGTCTACAGAATTACCGTTACATAAACTTGGTAAGTCTGTAGGTGTCTTAAAACTAGAATCTTGTTTACAATGTAAACTCGTCCAAAAATTAATATTATTTGCTATCAATGTAGCAATCTTATGTCTAAAATATTTTGAAAGATAAATATTATCTTTTGTCACATGACAATTACTTATAAAATTGTTAGTGTCAAAAAACACTAATTTATCACTATAACGCATGCACTAGAACGCTGTAATATAATTATAATGGGCAGACACAATGGTAAAGAATATTAAAAAAGCGGCCAAGTGCGAGTCGGTCTCGCCCATGAAGGGTTCCATAGCAGCAAGTAACAAAATATAAAAGTTCTAAAGGTAAATTGCGGTTTACGATTTATGACGTATTAAAAAGAAAAAAATTACTAGATCTCGTTCAAACCAATTTTCGGTGGAAGTTTGCATGGTAATGTACATCATATATTTTATTTAGTTTCAACATTCACACACATTTTACCACTTTGGAAGTGTCTCTCGCGCAAACTTTTCAGTTTACAAAAAAAATATATTAAAAACCTCAATATAATTTTTGAAGACCTATCCATAGATACACCCCACACGTATGGGTTTGTTGAAAAAATTTTTTGATTTTCAGTTCTAAGTATGGGGAAACCCCAAAATTTATTGTTTTATTTCTATTTTTGTGTGAAAATCCTAATGCGGTTCACAAAAATCCTAATGCGGTTCACAGAATACATCTACTTACCAAGTTTCAAAGCACAGTTTTTATAGTTTCAGAAAAAAGTGGCTATGACATACGGACGGACAGACAGACAGACATGACGAATCCATAAGGGTTCCGTTTTTTGTCATTTGGCTACGGAACCCTAAAAAGGGTTTTTAGCTTAGTGGTAGTTTAGTTAGTGGGAATAAATTTTTTTTTCAGCCAAATTATAGTGCGGGGTGTCATTGAATAGGTATTTCACGGCTGAACCGATTTTCATCAAACATAGTTATAAACCATCTCGACAGACAAGACTTTCTATTTAAAAAAAACCGGCCAAGTGCGAGTCGGACTCGCGCACCGAGGGTTCCGTACAAACCTGCAAGGTTTAGTATTTGGTATGAATTTCAATTTAATACCTCTACGCGTTTATGAGGAAATGGGTAGTAAGTTTAAAATTATTAAAAAAAAATATATTATGTGATGTAACTAAAAATTTATGGTTTTCGTAATTTTTCCTTTATCTATGCTATAAGACGTTGCTTCGTACCAAATTTCAAGATTCTGAGTTCTCGGGAAGCACCCTGTAGGTTTTGATTCCCTTGCAAGTGTCGAAAATTTGCGGCATAAACGGCTGTATCTTTTGATTGCGTTGGTTTAGAAGTTTGATTTTTTCACAGCTTCAAGGGACAGTAGACCTGAGTAATTGATATAAATTTCAGCTTCATACCTCCACGCGTTCCTGAGAAAAAGGGTCTTGACAGACGGACGGACGGACGGACAGACGGACAACAAAGTGATCCTATAAGGGTTCCGTTTTTTCCTTTTGAGGTACGGAACCCTAAAAAACATATATTCTGTCTATTCGTGAAGGAGCAACGATGCCACAGACAGACAAATAGACAAGTCAAACGTATAATACCCCTCTTTTTCGTCGGAGCTTAAAAACAAAAGGTATTTAAAAAAAAAATATTTGTATGAAAAATAATAAAGTAAAAAATACTTTTCACAGATTACCTTCTCTCACGGGCCTATCGGAAGAGATCTCTTTTGAGATAGGTAGTGCCTTTGTACAACTTTTTGTTTATGTATTCTCTGTATATATTGTCCGTGTACATAAATTAGTCAATAAATAAATAAATTACCCCTATAATATATAATTAAGTAGAGCTCAAATCGCAATGGCGTGTGGATACAGTAAAAACTATTCCAGTCATTTTATCCACCGGCGTTGTACCGAAATAATTACACAATAGTATAAAAATGCTATCATTTTTATACTATTGTGTAAGGATTTCGGTACAACGCCGGTACACCGATTTACATATATTCTCATGCAAAAAGCAGTTATATTAAATACATGCCGTACTGTTCGAAAATTTCTCTCTTCTGACTCTTAGGGATCCTTACTAACTGCTTACGTTTGGCCACAAGCCCGCGTAAACAGAAATTACCTCAAAACCATACTTGGGAGAAAAATGAAAACAAAAATATAAATAATAATAATAAAATTTAATTCAGACCATGTACATAAGTATACAAAACATCGACGCAGGGAGGGAATTCCAAACCTTAGCGGTTCGCACACCTTAACAAGTAAAAAAAAATCGTACAAGCTTTTATTGTGAGGCCTAAGTTAAGTACTTATCAAGTCAAATGTAATAAGACCACTCTCGATGGGGTTGCATCGTTTTATTACAGGGTTCCTATAGCCTCCTTCTGGCTCCATCATCAGATCAGTTTCTTGTTATAATAATATTGCATTGTCATCTGATTTACATTAGTACACAAGATTTCATCTCAATCGGAAACTGGGAATTGGCTCAAAAACTTGCAAGTTTTGACCCAAATAAATAATCAACAACAAACAGGGTTACATACATACAAGTACATACATACATTGAATTTTTTTTAGAGATTTGAGTGCGTTTGTCCTCTATCTAGCCTGATGGGAAGCTAAGATGAGGTCTAAGGCGTAACACGCAGACTCAAAAAATGCCTATTCACTCTTGCATTGAAAATCCCTAAATCATATGTATGGGGAAACATCGACGCAGGGAGGGAATTCCACACCTTAGCGGTTCGCACAATGAAGGAAATTAAATAAAAGCTTGTAATAAAAAGACACAGACTCAGTACGTACTTACCAGAGATAAGTAGTAGTGTAGTAAGTGGCGTGTTCCACTCGAGCCAAGAGCTGTTATCGGCAATTTCGATCCGATCCTCGATGCAAGTGGATGTAGCGATGCGTATTCATCAGGTGTATTCGAGAACTCGAGTCTCTATCTGAGTCTTGAGCTTCATTTGTTAAATTTCTTAGTATACTGTCTAGCTTGTCATTATCACTAATTCCATTATCATCAGGATTTTTTAGTCTCCACTGCAGCAGCTCGTGCTCCTGTTCTGACTCTGGCAGTGCAGAAAGGGTCGTCCCTTCCTGCACTACCAGAGCCATTCATTAGCCAGAGCAGTCAGAGAGGATTTGGCGTTTACTCTCCACGCTGGCCAGACGGGTTGGAGAGGTGTCATTGATGTTAATAAGCTTAGTTTAGCTTGTGTTTCCTAAGTCGCCTTCTACGATATCCAAGGGAAGACTTGGAGTGGTGCTATTCTACTCTGCCGGGAACCACACGGCTAATTATATATTTAATTCAATTTAATTCTTTATATCATCAAATCTCAATTCAATAAAACTCCATTATCTCGACAAAAAATTTATTGTATTTGAACATTTAGCCGTTAGGCTACAAGATTTATCAAATGAACAAAGATTTAGGTACGCTCATACTCAAAAGACAATCCCCTTTTTCTGTAGTTGCTTAAAAAGCTATTTACCTTCAGCACTACTACTAATGTAAAATAAAAAGGCAAAATATGATGTTATTGTACTTGCTAAATATTCCCCCACTATTGTCATACTATTCCGTTTTGTTTGCATCTTTCCTTCCTTCCTGTTTCTGCAGTTCTTGAAGTTTACCGCTTTCCCTCTGAGCTTCCCGTCTACATAGCTGGTAATTGTTATATTATACAATGGGAAGCAATATATGACTTAAATACTCTAAACTTGGTTCATCTCTTGGAATGATCACTATTTAATACTTAAATAAGACTATTACTGAAAGAAATGTCTACGGCCTTCAACTAATGACGTCTTTATCCCAGAAGACACTTAGACAGAGTCATGTGCCATAAAACCAAACAAATTTTTGCATAAAGGTAGAATAATAAGTCTTTCGCAAAGAAAATTTTTTCGTACAAGCTTTTATTGTGAAGCCTGAGTACATAAGACAAATGTAATACGACCCCAAACTCGATAGGATTGTATCATTTTATTACAGGGTTCCTATAGCTACTTTCCGGCTCCATCATCAGATCAGCTTCTTGATAGAATAATAGTGCATTGTCATCTGATTTACATTAGCATACAAAATTTCATCTCAATCAGAATGCGAGAAGTGGCTCAAATTTAACTTGCAAAATTTGACCCAAACAAATAAACAACATACAGGGCAAGTTAAATAAATATACGTGGGGCGCACTATAAGTTTCCGGAATGAATATGAAAAAAACCGGCCAAGTGCGAGTCGGACTCGCGCACCGAGGGTTCCGTACAAACCTGCAAGGTTTAGTATTTGGTATGAATTTCAATTTAATACCTCAACGCGTTTATGAGGAAATGGGTAGTAAGTTTAAAATTATTAAAAAAAAATATATTATGTAATGTAACTAAAAATTTATGGTTTTCGTAATTTTTCCTTTATCTATGCTATAAGACGTTGCTTCGTACCAAATTTCAAGATTCTGAGTTCACGGGAAGCACCCTGTAGGTTTTGATTCCCTTGCAAGTGTCGAAAATTTGCGGCATAAACGGCTGTATCTTTTGATTGCGTTGGCTTAGAAGTTTGATTTTTTCACAGCTTCAAGGGACAGTAGACCTGAGTAATTGATATAAATTTCAGCTTCATACCTCCACGCGTTCCTGAGAAAAAGGGTCTTGACAGACGGACGGACGGACGGACAGACGGACAACAAAGTGATCCTATAAGGGTTCCGTTTTTTCCTTTTGAGGTACGGAACCCTAAAAATACTATTAAAGGTACAAAATTAATTTATTGTTTTTCAAAATAATCTCCCTTGGCGTCTATGCACTTTTTCATTCGATGAAACCAGTTTTGAAAACTTTTGTGCCACTCCTCTGTGGTGACCTCTGAAACGTGTTTTTCATACTCCTGGACAGCCTCTTCTGGTGATGAAAATCGTTGACCGCGTAATTGGTTCTTAATTTTTGGGAACAGAAAAAAGTCACAAGGTCAGGTCGGAACTGTATGCAGGATGACTCATGAGTTCTACATTTTTCGCCTTCAAAAAGTCGTTTGTCTGTCTGGCCGTGTGAGAACTAGCATTGTCGTGGTGCAGGATGATACGGCGTTTACGGTTATTTTTACGGAGTTCGTCAATAACTTCCGGCAAACAAATGGTCGTGTACCAGTCACTATTCACTGTACGACGATTATCTAAAGCAACAGTAGCCACGTGTCCAGTTTTATTAAAAAAAGAAGCAATCATCCGCTTAGATGCACTTTTCACGCGCGCCACTTTGGTTGGTTTCGGCTCATCTTGAAAGACCCATACGCTCGATTGCTGCTTTGTTTTGGGATCGTAGCAATAAATCCATGTTTCGTCACCTATTACTATGTCCCACACCAAATTTGACGCACCTTCGTTGAATCTGGTAAGCATGGCACTGCACCAAGTGACGCGGTCCGTTTTTTGAGCCTCGGTCAAGTTGTGTGGGATCCACCGCGAGCACAGCTTTCTCACACCCAAATGTTTGTGTAGGATTAATTGTATTTGACTCATGCCTATTTCTAAGGATGCGCGAATTTCATGGTAGGTCACATGCCTGTCTGTTTCAATCATACGGCGCACAGCATTGATGTTTTTGTTGGTCACAGCGGTGGACGGCCGACCATCGCGAGATTCGTCACTGAGATTGATACGACCACGCTTGAATTCTGCAAACCAGCTATAAACAGTTGTCTTGCATGGTGCTTCATTGCCAAAAACTGTTTTAAGCCGAGCGATGCTCTGTTGAGCTGTCAAATTACACTTAAAATCGTAGAAAATCATACTACGAAAATTTTCCCGAGTTAAATCCATGTTGATGCAGACACAAAATTTTTTAAATGGCGCCACAAGGTAAAAACAAAAGACAGTCAGATGAAACAATCTGCATTCTACAGCCAAAGAGTTCTATTTTCAAATGTTGCAATAAATTTTTAAATATTGTTTATGTAAGTGGCCAGTTCCGGAAACTTACAGTGCGCCCTATGTATAAGGACGAATCACACTGATTAAGCTAGCCCCAAAGTAAGTTTTTTTAAACTTGTGTTATGGGATACTAACTCAACGATAGGTACTATATTTTATGATAAATACATATATAGATAAACATCCAAGACCCAGGACAATTTGAAAAAGGCCATTTTCCAACTTGCCCTGGCTGAGGATTGAACCCAGAACCTCCACATAAGCGGTCTAGCGCGTTAACCATTACGCCATGGAGGTCGTTCAGTTAGATTTATCTAACTTGCCATGCCAGCTTTTAAGCTTGTAATAATAGTGACCGATAACGATAGCAAACCTGGCTGAGGATCGAACCCAGAACCTCCACATAAGCGGTCTAGCGCGTTAACCATTACGCCATGGAGGTCGTTCAGTTAGATTTATCTAACTTGCCATGCCAGCTTTTAAACTTGTAATAATAGTGACCGATAACGATAGCAAACTATGTGAAGTTGATTTCAAACGAAACGAAGCTATCGTTTTTGAGGCGGCATTTTTATTATTTTTAGATATTATTTATTTATTTATTCAATTTTAAAACGAAACGAAGCTAACATGTCCTTGGCCCCATTTTTATTCTTTTTAGATATAATTTGAGTTTTAGTTTAATTTATAGTCAAGTTTCACCGATTAATTTATTCTAAATTTTATATTTTATTTATATTTTTTATGAATAAAGTACCAAAAAGAATTTATTCAAAGTTTGCAAAAATCAGTCAGTCCTTTAAAAAAATTTAACCACTCAAAATTCAAATTCAAGTGGTTTTCAAAACTTATCTGCAGCCATGTTCATGCTTCGTTAGATCAACGGAATCAAAAGCAGTTGTCCTAAAACAACTCCTTAATTACCCAATTTCCTTTACATATTTATTTTTCCAGAATCTTGTCTGTTGTTTAATGCTGGTCGTAGCAATATGGGCGCCCCTGGACGTCTTTACTGTAGCGATTTCTGCACGATAGGTTGTTAATTACCAGCCATTTATGTCCCAATGTTGGGCAAAGGCCTCTTTCTCCCGTTTCTATTCCCTTCAGTGTTCTGCTTTTGATCTCCAGTAAGTAGCTGTTATAGGTCGTGAGATCGTTGTCCCATATGATCCTGGTCTTCTTTTACCATTATATTTCCATCCAGTTAGTCAATATCACTGTAACCGCGTAATATTATGGGGGAGGAAATGGGCAAAAATACAAATCTAATAGGCGATGCAGCTAGCACCACATCACTATTTTTATTCCTTTTTCCACCTTCTTCCTCACCATCTTGCTAAAAGTGGCCTTTTAGTCTTGCGACCTTAGCACAGGCCGGAATCTCCTAAGGTACGCGCAATATGCGTCCTCGTTCCCCGTCCCCGCACCTCTCCCCCGTTGACGCATATTGCGCGTACCTTAGGAGGTTCCGTTCTGTTTACTCTTACTGTATTCTGTGACCTTAGGCTCTTTCTGATTAGAGCCGCAAGACCCAAAATGCTCTGTCAGCCGAAAAGAAAAAGAAGTATGTATGTATGAGTCTCTTATGGTGAGTTAAAAGTCATGCGCCCCTGAGCGGTCTTCCTACCGCGTGCTACCCTTACGTCGCTTCTGCTGTTAGTTAGGTACTCCAAGTTCGTCCGCCTGAGGCCAGGTCTTCATTGAATATTCATGAGGTTGTCCGACGCAACAGAGTGAGGCATTGACTCCGTCAACAGACGTCGGCGCACTGAGGTATCATCTGCTTTGTGTTAATTATGAACTGTAATTGTATTTATAACTTCCATGCTGGTCTGGGAGAGAGGAAAATCTTGGAATGTTCTAGGTGCTTCTTTTCTTACACAGGTCGTAAAAGCTGATTAAAGGAATGTGAGTGAAAGTGAGAATGTGGGTGAAAATGTGAAAATTTGGTTCCTTTTTGCACCTCCTCGCCATCCACCACGCTATAAGTGGCCTTTGGGTTTTGCAGCCTTAGGTTTTCTCTGTGTAGAGCCGTGAAGCCCAAATGAGATAAAGACGTGATAGTGTATGTGTATTTTTATACAGCTTTCACAAGTTAAGCAACCCCGGGCATGGTCGGTAATTGGATGGGTGACCACAAGTGGTACAAAAATTTCTCGAGCTCCTCCGTGCTTCGGAAGCAACGTAAAGTCATTGGTGGTACCCTGAGAAGAAACAGAAAGAAAAATAAAGAAAATAGCAGTTAGACGGGCATCCCACCTGTAAAATAAATAAAGAAAGAAAGAAATCATTTATTTGTCAAACATAGGTATAAACAAGTTGGTAAAATATAATATTATGGCTGCTATGTTTTGCCGAAAAAGATGAAACATGCAAAATAAGTATGAGGAATGGAAGTACGAGTGGCATAAATACGAGAACTAGTACCTATGAAAGAATAATATGCAGACATAGGCTCCAATAAAATTGGAGGTTTAGAAAAAAAAATCATTGTTAGGTGTCATCATTGTGCCCTACAATAATGAAAGCTATGTTAGATGCTTTTAGGCAGCTTAAAAAATCTGACACCAGTGTTAGCCACTAACACACACGATAAACTATAATAATTATCTGCTTTGTCGAAAAAGCCGTTTGATGGATATTAAATCTCAAGACATATGTAAGTAGGCGATGCAACTGGCAGAACCAAACCATCACTTTTTAATAAGCTGTAAGTATTGGCCTTTGTTGTAAGAAAGGTCGTAATTTAGTAGTTCTGGTAAAACTAACTCATTGTTTTGTCAAAACTAAAAATCCACGTTTTATGGCATTAAGAAACTGGATAAACAAGCAACATAAAGGCAAGGCATACAGGAAGCAATAATCGTAAAAAGCTTTCCTGCTGCATTTGAATTGCAGCCAAGGGTTATTTTCATATTATGCTACATTATGGATGTCATTTTTAATCCTTGAGGCTTTGTTTGCTCTTTACTAATGTGTAGATTAGTAAACAGTACATTGATATTAATGTAATATAATATTTTTTTTGTTATAAAGGTCTGAGGGACTATAGAAGGAAAGATCTTATGCGCCGTAAATCTACAGGGTTGTCTTAGACGTTATTTATTTATTTAAAAAAACTTTATTGTTCCATAATAAAAAAAATGGTACAATTGGCGGACTTAACGCTAAAAGCGTTCTCTCCCAGTCAACCATAGGGATAAACAGATACGAATCATGTTGCGGCGCAAAAAACTAGATACAAAATAAACGTTAGACCCGCTATGACTTATTCACATCTATCTTTCTATATTTAAGAGCTATGCTCTTGTCGGAGGAGTATGAATTCTCTTCCATTTGTCTCTCTCATCTGCCAGTTGTTTTACTTCGCTGTACGACACGACGTTCACCTTTTCCTTTATCTGTTTCATGTAGCTATGCCTCGGTCTTCCTGGTCCTCTTTTCCCTTCTATCTTTCCTTTCATGATAGTCTGTATAGAGTGGTCGTATCGTATATCCAGAATGCACCTTTTCTCTCCTACTCTTTTCAGGACCTCCTCATTTGTAATTTTTTCAACTTAGCTTATCGTTCCATCCTACGCCAGCACCACATTCCAAATGCTTCTATTTGTTTCTTCTCTTTTTTAGGGTTCCGTACTCAAATGGTGCAAACGGGACCCTATTACTGAGACTCTGCTGTCTGTCCGTCTGTCTGTCTGTCCGTCTGTCACAGGGCTCTATCTTTTGAACCGTAATAGCTAGACACTTATAATTTTCACCGATTATGTAATTCTGTGACCGCTATAACAACAAATAGTAAAAATAAAAAAAATAAAAAATTAAAGGGAGTCGCCATGCAAAAATCGTGTTATTTCAGCATTTTTAACTAGATCTTTATAATGGCATTAACTAGACACTTGAAATTTTCGTCATACAAAAAACGTGTTTTTTAGCATTTTTAAACATTGTACGGAGGTACGGAACCCTTCAGGTACGAGTCCGACTCGCACTTGCCCGTTTATTAATCAAAGTCCATGTCTCGCAACCATATAACGCAATATTCCAGATGTATATTTTCAGGAGCCGTTTTTGGGACGATTTTGATATCTTTGCTGTTATTAAATGTTTTTTTCTGTTTGATAGGTAATTTTCACTCCAAGAAAAAAAATATCAGCGTGAAAGTAAGTACCGACAGTAATCACCACTCAATTTCTACATAATAATTGAACAATATGACGACCTCCGTGGCGTAATGGTTAACACGCTAGACCGCTAATCCGGAGGTTCTGGGTTTGATCCCCAGCCAGGGCAAGTTGGAAAATGGCCTTTTTCAAATTGTCCTGGGTCTTGGGTGTTTATCTATATATGTATTTATCATAAAAATATAGTATCGTTAAGTTAGTATCCCATAACACAAGTTTAGAACTTACTTTGGGGCTAGCTTCATCAGTGTGATTTGTCCCTATATATTTATATTTATAATATAGCTCAAAAATCTAAAACCCGACAGCGGGAAGATTCTTGCTGATAAATACTTTTATTCAATTAAAGCACAGCTGGGAGAAACGCCTAATGATACCTATATATAGGGAGGTATATTTAAAATGTGCTAATTATGCCCTTTCAAATGTTGATACCCTACATGGTATGATTTTATTAATTTTATTATTTAGTTCATATTGAATTTACTGTGATTCATATAGCCTATAAAACCAGCATTTGTCAAGGTGCCACGGATATCTTTGAAGATACGTGGAATAGATGAACATACAAACATAGCGGCGAAACACATAACCCCCTTTTGGCATTGCCGTAGTCTGGTAAAAGTTTAAATTAATAAATGAGTCATCACCATTCGTTGCATCGGTTGCATTGTCAGCATCTAGAAATATCTAAAAGTAATATTAGTATTGATTTTTAAACTATCGCGCTTTGAACACATAAAAAAGGTTCGTGCTAAGTCCCGTTATATATATATAAATTATGTAAGATTAGTGTTTAGAATTATACTTTATTGTGCACTCATATACAAATGTAACAAGTAAAACAGGCGGACTTAATGTAATACATTTTTAGTTTTGAAATAAAACAACTCGACGCCTTTTTATTTTAAAACAATATAGTGTATCCCAGTGTTAATTGAACTGAAACTTGCAGGCGCTTCCACTTCATTAGGTAGGTAGTAAAGTACAGTGGTAGGAATCGTGGAATGCAAAACAAACTTCCTTTGATTAATGAGATGTTGAAGCCTGATATCGAGCATTTTTAATGATTGATGATCTGCGAATGATTTTATAATAAGTACTGGTAATGAGTTTCTAATGATTTATTTCGATTCAAAAACATCGCTAATGGAACTTTATTCAACAAGACTTGCAGATACTTAATCGACTGCCTCCGTGGTCCAGTTGTCAAAGCGTTGATCTGGAGGTTGTGGGTTCAAATCCCACTGGAAAGCATACTTTGTGAAAAGTTGTATCCAGTCTGGTTAGGATATTGCGGGCTTGAATCACCTGATTATGCGAAAAGAAAGATGATTCCGTGCTTTGGAAGGCACGAAAAGCTGTTGGTCCCGAACGCCATCTAGCGTTTGTACCTATCCCTAGGATTGGTTCTGGTCTACCTTTTGGGTTGCGGAGGTCAGACGGCAGTCGCTCTGTGTAAAAACCAGTAACCTTGTCAAATCACCTAGGTAAGGTGGCGGACCCCGGGCTCTGAAGCGTAACCGCTGACGATGCAACCAGGAATACGTGAGGATGATGATGATGACTTGCAAATACTTAATACATTTTATTTTATTATTTGCTATCGCTAATGGAACTTTATTCAACAAGACTTGCAGATACTTAATCGACTGCCTCCGTGGTCCAGTTGTCAAAGCGTTGATCTGGAGGTTGTGGGTTCAAATCCCACTGGAAAGCATACTTTGTGAAAAGTTGTATCCAGTCTGGTTAGGATATTGCGGGCTTGAATCACCTGATTATGCGAAAAGAAAGATGATTCCGTGCTTTGGAAGGCACGAAAAGCTGTTGGTCCCGAACGCCATCTAGCGTTTGTACCTATCCCTAGGATTGGTTCTGGTCTACCTTTTGGGTTGCGGAGGTCAGACGGCAGTCGCTCTGTGTAAAAACCAGTAACCTTGTCAAATCACCTAGGTAAGGTGGCGGACCCCGGGCTCTGAAGCGTAACCGCTGACGATGCAACCAGGAATACGTGAGGATGATGATGATGACTTGCAAATACTTAATACATTTTATTTTATTATTTGCTATTATAGAGAAAACCTCATATTTAAAAAAAATAAGTGAATATCTATATGGAGAAGGCCAAACACTCCATTATCTCTGCCAAAAATGGTCATTGTGTAACACATAATATTTCTCTATAATAAAATAGGATTATAATGAGTATTGATAATGGAGTGTTCTTGTCGGTGTCATTGTATGGAAAGAGACATCTCTTTCCATACAATGACACCGACAAGAACATGGCTCTTAAAGATTTATAGAAAAATATCAACTTTACCTACCTTTACATCGCGTGCTCGCTATTGCAAGTTAAGCAAACCCAGGCGTGGTCCAAAATTGGATAAGAGAGACAGACAAAAGCACAGAAAGAGCAAACACAGCCTTTTCACTCGACTGCGGCAAAGCCGGAAAGGAGGGTTATGTGTTTGAACTGTATATATGTCCCATCTCTATGTTCCATTGTAACTACTAAACGGCTAAACTAAATTTAATAAATTATACGTGGTTAGATTTGTCTTAACCATTAGAGTGTCATAGGCTATATTAAAATTATTTGAAATCTAAATGGCGGATCTTTGGCGCCAAATTGAGTGGCATGAAAAATCTTTTCTTTTCAAAACCTATTTGGTGAGGTATCACTTTTTTTATATAAGCACGAAAGGATTTTATTCAAGTATTACAAAAATATATCATTATACAGCTTAGATATATGTTTAAATGAAATTTAGAATGAGAAATGCTAAAAAACAACATATGACATCGCTTCGCCAAGCGTATTCCCGGTTGCGTCCTAGGCATAGGTAGGTACTTACTGCTTTTTGTTTTTTTTTTTAAATAATTACTTATTTCCCTAAGAACTGTAGATCTATTTAGTCCCGAGTTCCCGAGTACCCACTATCATAAGAATTGTCGAACCCATATAAAGCACTTGCCGACATAATACGCACATTATAAGCTTGTTTACAAATAAGATGGCCCGTCATAAAATGTTCTCTTTAGCACTGCTGTCCATAAATAACGTCTAACAAAATATACTTAAATTCAGTCTATGATATTGAATAACTTTTCCTAAAGAACATATATCGAATATGAAATAAGTTTTCCTTCCATACAAACTCGGATCTCGATCAACTTGTATGGAAGGCCAAAAAATTTTTTTCATCACAAATGTCATGTCTGATTAGACATGACATTTGTGATGAAAAAATTTTTTTGGTTTACGGACTATACAGTCCACTGTTGAATTAAAGGCGTCTCCCGATAAGAGGAGAATTTCCTATAATCACCATGCTGGGCAGACGGGTTGGTGATCGCAGTAGATAGTATAAAGTCTGTTTGTTTGTTTGTTTGTAATAACTTTATTGTACCAAAAATTTAAGTATAAAAGACAACATAATACGAAAGAGCAAATATACAAAGGTGGACTTATCCCATGTAGGGATCTCTTCCAGTCAACCTGCGATGGATTGAGAGGATATTTACTCTGTTGTTAAGTTGTTGTTAAGTCGTTGCGCAAAGGACGCTGCTGCCCTTTCTCTGTTACCTATACCTCCCTTAGTTGGGTTCCTAATAGGAGTCTTTCTATGCACGCACACCTGGTAACGGCTAGAGTCGGTAACGCAGACTATAAGGCAGGTTAGCCCAATCCTATCAAGACGGTCCCCCCAAATAAAAATCCATCGTCACGCAAAGAAGAAGACCTCCGAAAAGACTAATCGTAATTCTACTCTGCCGTCACCACACGGCGAATTTCCCATAAGAATATCTAAAAGTAAAATTAGTATTGATTTTAAAACTATCGCGCTTTGAACACATAAAAAAGATTCGTGCTAAGTCCCGTTATATATATGTCGCAGTTGAATGGTATAATCCGCTAATTCACTAAACCTCTAGCTGTTTGGCGTTACAGCTCGGTTTTGTAAAACAGCGAACCCTAATACGCGGGATGGAATGATCGACTTGTATTCATCCATGCGGCTAGAGAAGTTGTTGAACAATTCTATCTAAAGAAATTATATACAATGTAGAATGCCTACGAAGTGGCAATGGCGAGCAAGCGAAGCGAGGGTGCTGCGGCAGCGGCCGGCGAGTATCACTCGCCGGCCGAAATGTTCTATTCATTTTAATATGTGAGCACAAACCTATAGGTTAGGTTAGGTTAAAACTGCGACCAACACACGCTAGAAAAGTTCTATCCATTTTAGTAGGTTAGGGCAAACCTATAGCAATAAAAATCGTGGACTAGTTGTCTGGGAAATGAAATTCGATGTCGACAAAATCTGTATTCTAATAGACACCCAGTTATATTTCATTATGGTAACCCTACACCAAATCTTTATCATGCATGTGTCGCAGTTGGATTGTTAAACGGTTTCGTCAAACAGCGGATTACCGCTACTGTTTCACAAAACCGCTAGCCGTTTGGAAACGTGGTTAGCGGTTTGAATGAACGTAACACGTTGCGCAATCTTAGACAATCCTGCTGAACGATATTCGGCTGTTTAACAAAACCGAGCTGTAATGACAAACAACTAGAGGTTTCGTGAATTAGCGGTTTATACCATCCAACTACGACATACTATATATATAAATCATGTAAGATTAGTGTTTAGAATTATACTTTATTGTGCACTCATATAAAAATATGAAACAAGTAAAACAGGCGGACTTAATGTCCTCTTATAAGTTACAATATTTCTCAATAAGGGAACTAATCTCTAACAATAATTTAATAGCCGATTTTCGACATTTATCGGTTATGGAAAAAATATTTGAATAAAATAAATATTATGACTACAAATTATAACTACTGAAACCGTGCCTAATACGCCCCTTGGCCTTGTCTCTCCCGCAAGGGATAAAAAAGTACTAGTATTTGATAAAGTGGAAGCAACAGTGCAGAACCAACAAAAACAAATTCCCATGACGTGTTAGTACATCTATTTGATACCGTGTGACAAGGGTGGGCAATTTCCCATTATTTATAGCCTTAAGAGAATTTATGGATGCCTCCAGGCTTTTATTAGTGGGATTTAGATGGACTGCCTGTGTGTCATTGTAATAGTATACTTGTTGACAAAATGTATGATGGGAAAATACTTACTTACAAATAAGGCCACGACACGCCACTGTCTTCAATTTACATGCTGATTTTGTCTATTTTATTACATTGAAATCTGATTCTATATAAACATTGTCACCTGGTTTCTCGAGGTCTGACGTCTGAAAAACCGACAATGTATATAAAATCAACATCTGAATACGTGTGAGTAGGCTTGATGTTGTTTAGTTCAACTAGTAGCTTTAAACTGTAAATTCCTGCACTGAATTGACTTTTCTTTGTCATATGTATTTATTTTAAAAAATCCGTTGAGTTAGTAACCCATAATACAAGTTTAAACTTTGGGGCTAGCTGAATCAGTGTGATTTGTCCTTATCTATTTGGCTATCAAATTTCATGGAGTTCCGATCGATAATAATTTTGAGATATCATTGAATAAACATACTTATATACAAACCCTGAACATTCCAAGTAGACTATTATATTATAAGCGTCTCGCTGCTTTAGTCCTTAGTTCAATTAGACTTTACTTAGGAAAATTATAATCTTTTTATTTTAAAAAGTACTTGTTAATCTTTTTCATTCACTTCTCTACCGAAATACTTAAAAATAACAGAGGCATAACCGTTTGTCATCGATACATTCAATTTTGTATTATATTGCAAAATACCAGATTAAAAATTTGGTTTAATGTATTTAATCACCGTTCAATTTGCACCGTTAACTAGA
Source organism: Acrobasis repandana (assembly GCA_963576875.1). Classification (NCBI taxonomy): domain Eukaryota; kingdom Metazoa; phylum Arthropoda; class Insecta; order Lepidoptera; family Pyralidae; genus Acrobasis; species Acrobasis repandana. The sequence continues at coordinate 20,122,687 of OY756215.1, forward strand.
CCTCAAAATTTTCGTAATTACCCTCATAAATTGCGACAATTTGCATTGAAAATGACAAATTTTCTATAAACAAGCCAAAATAAAATAATTTCTACCAATTTTATGAGGATTATCCAAATTGATACTTATTTACATATTGTTGTTATTTCATTAATGTTTAAATTGGTATTGTAGCTTATGATTATGACTACTAATAAATAGGCAGCGCGCCGCGCTCATTTTAAAGAGTAAAACGGCGGAAAAGCAACAGTGTGCATCACATTTTATGGTTTGGTTTATTTAAAATAAAAAATGTCGGCTTATTAGAAATTTTTCTAGCAAGTTGCAAAATTTTGCAATTTGAAAAACGCTTGTTTGTTTGTTTGTAATAACTTTATTGTACTTAAAAAACGCATAATTAAAGACAAAACCAAGATATAGAGTAAATTGACAACGGCGGACTTATCCCATAATGGAATCTCTTCCAGTCGAAAAGCCTAACGTCGTTTTATATACGTGCGTATATTGGTTAAACACACTCGGTTCTATTGCGCCCTCGCCTTCGGCTCGGGATGAAATTCCGCCTCGTGTGTTATAACCACCATAACGCACTTATATCGTAATGTACTATTAATTGCCTTTAGTGCTAAACGTTTGTATTTTCTAACAAGTAATTATAAAAACAAAAAACCCGACTACGTGATACAGCTGCAGTAGTACTTACCTATGCCTAGGCTATCAAAAATTACGTATGTGAAATCAATGGCACCTGTCTATATTTCCCGCTCATATCTTTCACTACAAAATTGCCAACAAAGATGCTTGCAATAAAAATGCGTTGTTTACTGCACCCCAGCCAAATTAGGTCCCAAACGAGTGTCCCGTGTAATCAGCGCCTACAAACAAGTCAATCTTAAACCCGGTTTGCATAGATTAGCGCGACACTCGCTTTCAGAACACATTAGACTCTGGTTCAAGTTATAAGCATATTGCCTTATGTCTACAAGAGCTTTATTTAGTAGAGTTTTTAAGGCGTTTAATATACATTATTAAAGTACTCAAACTAAATAATAAAATAAGAAGTTAACAAAAGATTTGTTATTTTGTTGGTCAATGATCTCCTTTTCCGCAAATACGTCTCTTCGTAGACGCCAATTCTATCTTTGAACCAACTTCAGGGAGCGAAACACTTAAAATAGTGTGTGGCAGACCTTACTGGCAAGAATACGTCATCTCTTGGGAGTGTGTATGATTAAATTATCCCACCCAAATGCATGCAGTCATTCAACATATAAATGTCAAGTTCAGGTCAAGATGGAAAATCATCTTTTTCAGATTGACCTGAGTCTTGGATGTTTATCTATACAGGGTCTAACAACATATACTAAAACTATTTAAAAGGTGAAAAATAATTTTTGGTTTCCAATACAAATTGACCGAACAGCTGATCCGAGTTTGTATGGAAAGCAAAAAATTATTTTTATATTTCGATATATGTTCCTTGGGAAAAGTTTTATAGTATCATAGACTGAATTCACCCTTAAAATAGTTTCAGGATATTTTGTTAGAAGTTATATATGTTGTTGTTATAAATATAGTATCATTCGTAAGAGTAAATCGCTTCATCTTTTCACTCAAACCTAACTCCTTAGTCGTTACGCGTCGAGCAGCAATCTGCATAATACGCCGACAAACCGCTATAAAAATGGTAATGCAACACTCGGCTTTACTCAGTGCAAGGTAATAGGTCGCACGTACAAGCCTCGGGCTGTACAGGATTATCAGGCTTATCAATGTTCGATGTAATATAAGTAGTTACTTAACCTTTTTATTTGTATTTTTTTTAAGAAACCGCTATAAGATTTGTAATGCAATGCTCGGCTTTGCTCAATGCAGGGTAATAGGTCGCACGTACAAGCCTCGGGCTGTACAGGATTATCAGGCTTATCAATGTACGATGTAAAATAAGTAGTTACTTAACCTTTTTATTTGTATTTTTTTTAAGAAACCGCTATAAGAATTGTAATGCAATGCTCGGCTTTGCTCAATGCAGGGTAAAAGGGTGGTACGTAAAAAGCCTCGGGCTGCGCAGGATTATCAGACGTATCTAAGTTCGATGTAAATAAGTAGTTACTTAACCTTTTAATTTGTATTATTTTCTAAGAAACCGCTATAAGAATTGTAATGCAACGCTCGGCTATGCTCAATGTAGGGTAACAGGTGACACGTACAGAGCCTCGGGCTACGCAGGATTATCAGACTTATCTAAGTTCGATGTAAAATAAATAGTTACCTACTTAACCTTTTTATTTGTATTATTTTTTAAGAAACCGCTATAAGAATTTTAATGCAACGCTCGGCTTTGCTCAGTGCAGGGTAATAGGTCGCACGTACAGACCCTCGGGCTGCGTAAGATTATCAGGCTTATCAATTTTCTATGTAAAATAGTTGCTCAACCTACTTATTTATTTATTTTAAACTTTTATAGTTGAAAGCTATAAAAAATAGACTTAATGCTAAAGCATTTTTATTGTTTTACGCTTCGAGCATTTTCTTATTACACCTACTAGTGCCTAGATGTTTTAAAATACATACATACAAAAAACTCTATTATGAAGATAACTCAGGCTAGGTAATTTTTAGTATTATAGACGATATTTTTCTACTACCTACCTACTTTTCAACCTACGTCGTAGCGTATACAACGTGTAACAAAAAAAGCGGCCAAGTGCGAGTCGGACTCGCCCATGAAGGGTTCCGTAGCAGCAAGTAACATAATATAAAAGTTCTAAAGGTAAATTGCGGATTACGATTTATGTCGTATTAAAAAATAACTACCTATTATACCGAGACCGCTATAGTTTTAATTGAAAGTAAATACTTTGAGGTATATACCACATTTTTTTCAGAATTATTTTAGTAATATTTCAAAAGTTACGGTGGGGTGACACCTCTCAAGACGGGGGGGTTTGATCTACATAGTTTCAAAGCAGATTTTGTTAAATTTTAAAAGACCTTTTCATCGATACCCCACACGTTGGGGTTAGTCCAATTTAATTTTTTTAATTCAATTTTCGTTTTATGGGAAAATGGGCTGAAAAAAAAAACATTTTTTCATCTATCTCTCCACCAATTTTCGTGACAACCGGTGCAGTAACGGCGGAGTACGAGCCCGGACGGACAGACAGACGGACGGACATGACGAAACTATAAGGGTTCCTTGTGGACTACGGAACCCTAAAAAGGCGCTATCAACCCGAAAGGGAGTAAACGTACTTAATCAATGTGAACAACTTTTACTATGGGACCATCCCTGAAATCGCAAAGAAAAATCTGCAGCAGCAAAATGTATGGAGCTGCATATTTTCTTTTCGCGATTTCAGGGATGGTCCCATAGTAAAGTTGTTCATACTGGTTAGTACGTTAAATTCCTTTTGGGTTGATACCCCCTTTTTGTTAAATGTTTTATATATGTATTTTAACCACATAAATTTCATATATACAATGTGTAAGGAACATATGCGTAATAAATTGAACCTCGGGCTATACTAGATCACTAAATAACGTCTAACAAAATATACTGAAACTATTTTAAGGGTGAATTCAGTCTGTGATATTGAACAACTTTCCCTAAGGAACATATGTCAAAATATGAAAAATAATTTTTGGCTTTTCATACAGACTCGGATCAGCTGATCGGTCAACTTGTATGGGAGGCCAAAAATTATTTTTTATATTTTGATATATGTTCCTTGGGGAAAGTTGTTCAGTATCATGGACTGTATCCACCCTTCAAAAAGTTTCAGTATATTTTGTTAGTCCCTGTATAGTACAAATAAATTAAAATAACAGACAAGAAACAAAAAAAAACGGTTTTTCATACAAGAGTGTGCAGCTGGGCAATTTGTATCGGCATGTAGATTTTTTTGGTTTTTTGTTGTTGTGTTATTTTTTTTATACTGTTATTTTTTACTGTTACTATACTGTATTACTGTTATTTTGATTTCATTATACTATAGTGATCTAGTAATAGCCCGTGGTTCGTTTATTACGCATATGACTATATCTGTGCATATGACCCTTACACGTTGGATATTCCTTTACATTTCAGTACAAAACAATACGACATATTAAAATTACATCATCTCCAATCTTCAAAGGCAAGTACCCTCAGGTAGCCATGGAGACGCCGTTATTGCCACTCAAGTTGCTGTCTTTATTCTGAGAAATATAAAACTTTCAATTGTACTCAAATGCTAGATTTGAATTTATTTAAGTTCCAATTACGTCTAGCCAATTTGTTCAAGCGAACATTTCCTTTTTGCCGAGTAATTGCTACATTTCTAAGGATGAATCAGATTCAGAATTAGAATTTATTGCAAATCACTGCTTTACAAGATCTTACATTAATTATATCAGTACAAGTGACGCCTTACAAGGGCACAGGAAACATGCAAGGCCATTTACTATATGCCATATTACTTAGATATTGAATTACATTATTACAACATTTCAAATAAATAAAGTAATATTTTTCAACATAAATAAGTGGATAGAAGTCAGGCTACTACCATTAGTTTTTTTTGTTTTAGTGAATTCGATGATTGTTTCCAGAAAGAATCTCTTCCAGTCGACCAGTTGGACAGAGGACAATTATAATACAAAATAAAATAAAAAAGTCTGTTTATTCCAGTAACTAAAAAATAAATTAACAATCAAAATTTTATATTACATCCAATTTTTTTTAATACATTAATAGGAAGGCAGAAATGCGTTAAGTACCTACATAAGAACAGAATACAATAAAACAAAATAAGTAAGTACATAAGTTTACTATGTATATAGGTAGCATACGATTACTCGCAGTAAATAATAATAAAATTAGATAGATAATCGGATTATTATATACCACAGAGTATATACTAGCTATTACTGTTAAATCACTTGACATTGGAAACATACTATTACAGAATCTGGTACGCACCCAACAGTTGCCGTATAAAAGTTTTACTTTATTTATCAGAGGCAAGGGGTAAGCAACTATTTCAGAATCTACGTCAAGTTTCCGTGGTGTAGCGGTTATCACATCTGCCTAACACGCAGAAGGCCCCCGGTTCGATCCCGGGCGGAAACATACCGTTTTTTTTATAACAATGTTTTTAGAATCTTCGGAATATTTACAATTTCTATAAAAATGTTTTTTATTTAATAAAAAGAAATACGGTTGTATGTAACCTACTTTATTTATCAATGGCTTTTATTTTGACCTTTACGAGTTTTGCTAGTTAAAGTAAAAAAATATATATATTTATCAATTATGTCACTATGAGTATGTAGAGTACTGTGAGTTATAATATGGTCATCATACATTTTCCTTAAATATTCTGTCTTTTTATTTAAGCTTGGCTAGTATAAAATAACTTGTTCATAAAAAAATACGGTAAATATACAAAAGTACAATAAAATAAACAAAGGCGCTTGCCGATAGATAGTTGATATTTTTTATTATTAATATTGTACAAAGAAATAATAAAAATTTTGAAACTTAAATTGCCCTGTGAAGCTATTCGTATTTGCCCTCAATTTTTTATATAATTTAATATTATGTGAGTTCTATTTTTAAATATTTTTAGTTTAGGTTTAATTGAGCTTATGTTTTAATTTATTTAGTTTTAATTTAGGTTTTAAGTTGAGTTGTTAGTTTTAAAAATTAAGAAAAAACAAATAAGTAAATACTGTTTATCAAGACAAACAATATTCCAGACACTAAATGATCCTCCCTGAACAAATACATACTCAAAGTATCAATGTTATACCAAAAGTCGACAATGAAAACAACTGTCGTCCAACACACCTCGCAGTTCTATCAAACTTCTACACCTTTAAAGCAAATGAATAAGGTTGAAAATGGTTCCGTTCGAAATAAGGGTGAGTTCAAATGATGTAGACGAAACACTTGATGTTTTGTCAGACAATAATGGGCCTCGAAATGTTTTATTGATGTTACTTGTTTGTTTTACTTGTAAATGAAGATGTGCGCGTACCTTTTGTTTAATTTTGCTTTTAATTAAATATAACTTCTAACTTAATTGGAACATGTAAGGAATCATGTTCTACCAACTTGATACGTTAATCTAAGTCTTAGATTAATTAAAAGAATTACTTATGAAGGAAGAAAAACCAAGATTTATGCATCATCATCCGAGCGTATCGCCGTGTGGTTTCCGGAAGAGTAGAATAGGACCACTCCAAGTCGTACCGTTGACTGCTTTGGCTAATATATAGCTCTGGTAGTACAGAGAGGGTTGTGCTTCTGCAGTGAAGACTAAAAAGGCCTGATGATGATGATGATCCGAGCGTACTCCCGGTTGCATCCTCAGCGGTAACGCTTCAGAGCCCGGGGTCCGCTACCTAGCCTAGGTGATTTAACGAGGTAACTGGTTTTTACATAGAGTGACCGTCGTCTGACCTCCGCAACCCTAAAGGTGAACGCAAATATCGGCTTCTTTCAACTGAGACCGGGGCGGTAGTCTTTGTACATAATACCATCTGTATACTATAGTTACCATATGATATGACTCTTCTGCTCGTATATTACTTACAACATTTTATTTTATTTTCCTATTTAGAACATCAAAGTTCAATTAATTTTAAGATCTTTTTAACATACTGATACTGATCACTACTTTATTTCTAACAAGCTGTACAGAGCTCGTGGCCATTATAATTTTCCTCTTTCAAACATAGACAGTAAGATGTTGCTAGTTATACATACGGCAAAGTCGACTAACTGACAAGACTGTCTCCGACACGCACTAACGAAGGCAACATAGTGTAAACAAACTTACACTGAACGCAATCATCGGCCTCTTTCAGCTGAAAGCTGGGGCTGTTTTCTTTGTACATAATGCATACTACCACCCGTATACTAAGTATAGTTATCATATGTGACTCTTCTATAGGTATTACTAACAATTTTTTTTAATATGAATATTAAAGTTCAATTAATTAATCACTTCTTTATTTTTAATAGGCTCAGAGCTCGTGGCCATTAGAACCAAAGGCTTTTTTATCACACTATCAAAGTCTTCAAGGCCCCTTTTAAACATAGACAGGACGATGTTGCTAGTTATACGGTAACAATTGACTTACTGACAAGACTGTCTCCGACACGCACTAACGAAGGCAGCGTAGTGTAAACAAACTTACACTGAACGTAAACATTGGCCTCTTTCAGTTGAGAGCCGGGGCTGTTGTCTTTGTACACATGACAGGTATGTGGTATATTGTGATACATTTGCTCACTCTTCCCTTTATTCATCCAAAATTGAAAATTTTGGTAAACCTAGCCTACTCGATCAATTGGTATTAATATTATCAGTGAGTAGAGATACAGGTTAATAAATAGTTACTACGTAAGTAGAGACAGTAAGCAAGTTCCTTGTTTTTTTATTAATCGATTATGATTTTTGATTGGGGGAGAATTAGGGGAAAAAGGGGAGGAACTTTACTGATAGTTACGGATATCGTGGTCAACGGCATTAAAGGCATTAGAAAAATCTACCAATCCCAAAACTGTGACTTTGGTATGATCCATGCCCTTCCTAATGTCCTCAGTTACTTTTAGGAGTGCTGAAGTAGTACTATGCCCTGGGCGGAAGCCGGACTGCAATGGATTTAGCAGTACATGTGTACGGAAATGATAAGTAAGTTGTTTATGGGCACAGGCCTCTAGTACTTTAAATAAAAGTGGGAGAATAGAGATAGGTCAAAACTGATTTGGGAGAGAAGGATTGGGGACTTTACGTAGTGGACATATAAAAGCTTTACGCCAGAGTGAGGGAAATTTAGAAGAAGTAAGGGAGAAATTTATAATGTGGATAATAACGGGAAGATATGCTTTCGATCATCCGAAGATTGATTTGAACAACACCCACCGCTCTCTTCTTTATGGCCATAAATACTTTTTAAATTTCATCCTGGCTAACTGGCAAAAAGTTTTTTAGTTTGTTATTAGTATTAAATTTAGTATTACTGGGAACAGGGAGCGAATTAATGCTAGATATTGTATTCGACTTCGTATGACGATCTAAAGAAGAGGTAATAGTGAAATGTTTATTTATATCATCTAACGAAATCGAAGAAGGAATATCAGAATTAGTTGATTTGCCAATACCTAGAGTTCGCAGAAACTTCCAGATACCGGCTGAAGATGAATTACCCGTGTAGTTCCGGGTTACAATAGGACCACTCCATCTCTTTCTGTGGATGTCGTAAGAGGCGACTAAAGGACTAAGCACAAACATCTCGTGCTACAACTGCATTCCCAAGGAGGGTTAACGTCAGGCCGGTCGTAAAACTATAGCCAAATCATTTAAACTGTTGCGGCTATTTCTTCTCCATTTTGCAAGGTCTTTGGCATCCTTGGGTGATCGTCATATTATATATGGAGAAGAAAAATCGGGAAAGCCCACCCCGGGCTCCGAAGCAGCACAGCTGAGGATGCAACCGGGAACGCGCTTAGACGAAGAAGAAGATCGGCTGAAGATGAAGTGGAGATAGTTTCCACTATCGTATGAGAATCAGGGGGTACATTCTACATTTTTTCTTTTCTCCTAAACTAACCATGCAGACAAAAGTATCAAGTAATCCCTTGAAAAATTATATTACAGATAATAATTTTTACCTAATATACCTACGTAGCAATAAGTTAACATATAATTAAGTAAGATTAAATCAGATAAAACACAGGTTGTATTCGTAAGTATATTTTAGGATCAGCGTTAATAACGCAGACATACCTACGTATCGAGTCGTTGTCATCGATTTGTATTTTATAGATAATTATAGTGAAATTGTAGCTAATAAATATGGACATGTCTTCAAGTGAAATAAATAAAATGAATCAGTCGAATTGTAGATATCGCGAACAATGTATTTTACAATTTTTTCAAAGAATGACCAAAATTCGTGAAAAATAAATGTACGTAAATTAAAAAAATAAAAGGGCTTGAAACAGTTATTTAAAAATTCACTGTACTCTTTCCGCGAGTTTTTTATTTTATTTAAATAACGTGTTTATCGATTTGCTATCACTGTCTGTTTTAAATTATACGTTTCTCACATTTACTAATCTCAGTGAATTATTTAACACATTTTGTGAGCCCACATGTGGTACACGGACTATTGATGTGTTAATTAATGTAGTTCTCTCAACAATACAAAATTTGTAATTAAAGATATCTTATTCTCATAATTAACACACAATATTTGAACGGAATCCTCTAGCCCAACACTTCATTATTGAAACAACTAGCAGGCCAATCAATCCGACCATTGGACCAAACTCTTAGTACATACTACTGGCCAGTTATATTGACCCCCTCGTCCTGAACTACCGCCTCCTTTAACTTCATTGTTATGGAGATGTTACAGGGGGATGGGAGGTCTTTGTTGCTGGTTGGAGGTCAATCACATTGTAATTGGCTGCAGCAAGATACCCGTGAAACGACGACTGCCCTCTGACAAGGGTCTCACATGCTTCAGGGCTTCGATTTGGGTTAACACTCTTTGTACTTTGTGCAAAATACTGGATAGAGGTTGTTTCCGCTTTGGGAATGGTATTTAAAGCAATAGGCTGTTTGACAACATTTAAAATAAACCATAATTTGTTGTCATCTGATAAAGACGTCAGTTAAAATCATATTTCATATAATTATTTTATAAATAATACATGGTTTTAGCGAAATATACAAATAAGTTATACTTTTTTATCTATGACCGTATTGCCCTGTGAATTGCGTGTTCTCCAATGACGTCACACGAAAGTAAAGTGGTGTTTTCTGTATGCGCGTCTTACCTGTGGTACCTGTGTGTGACGTCATTTGAGAAATAACCGTCGCCGTGACAGACATAGCGTTTTTGGCACAGGTATGGAAATTTTAAATGACGGAAATGTTGACAGGGAAGTTAAACGCCGAATCAATGCTAGTTGGCAGAAATGGAGAGAAGTGACCGGCACGACTTGTGACCCGAAAATGCCATTGAAGCTAAAGGGCAAGATCTACAAATCAGTTATAAGACCCGTGATGTTATATGGATCTGAATGTTGGGCAACAAAAGTGCAGGACGAGAAGAGGCTGCATTTGGCGGAAATGAGGATGTTGCGATGGATGTGTGGGATAACAAGGATGGATAGGGTTAGAAATGTCTATGTGAGGGGAAGTTTAAAGGTGGCGCCAATACATGAAAAAGTAAGAAGTAATCGTTTGTCGTGGTTCGGTCATGTGATGAGAAGAGAAGAACACCACGTAACAAAGAGAACTTTAAATTTGTCTGTTAGTGGAAATAGGGGAAGGGGAAGATCAAAGAAGAGGTGGATGGAATGCGTAAGACAGGATATGGGGAAAGTAGGAGTAGATATTAGTATAACGGGAAATAGAGGATTATGGAAGGAGAAGACATACTGCGCCGACCCCAGATGATGGGATAAGGTGAGGCAGAAGAAGTATGGAAATTTTAAATTCAATATCAATTTTGATTCATAACACAATAGATATCTATTGAATATATATATATATATATATATATATATATATATATATATATAAACATTAATATATTCCGCTTATTATGTAATAAAGAATTATTCAAAACTATTTTCAGAAAATTGTTAATTACCGTATTATTAGCTTTTTGAAGTGCATTAAAATTGTTAAGTAATCCAAATTGTCTGTCTATCTACATTTAAGATCCAGGTTTTATTGGTGTCATTTTATGAAAAGACACACACACACAATGACTACTTTTGGTAGAGGTAATAGAGTAGTTTGCCATTGCCTTATCCGTTTCGTACACTACACTTGCGTGCAGGTTCCCTCACGATGTTTTCCTGAAGCAGTTGGTGTGCAAATGACCGTACTTGAGTACAAACTTTGAGCTACAAGTCGCATCTAGTGAGGATCGAACTTGAGCCTCACAGACGCAAAACCAGTGCCTAAGGCCGGCCGCATATTAGCAGAATCTTTCTGTCAGAAAAATTCGGACGCTCGCCGGAAAGCACCCTGCCCATACATTTTGTTCTAGACCCCGCATACTATTAGAATTCGGACGTTTGAGACATCAGATTCTGATGGTTTTAGATGCAATCTATCGGACGTCAGATGTTTTCTGATCAGAATTTCGGACGCATATTATAGGATATTTTCTGTTAAAAAATTCTGACGGCCGCTGAACCGCTTGGCCACTACCGCTCCAAATCCATGCAAATTTTGTAAATGTTCTGGTACCTGTTCTTTACATTATGATTTTTTACACCTAAACATCCTATAAAGACATCGCAGAGTGGCATTGATGGGCTATATCATCACCAGGTCTTATTTAGTCTCCACTGCAGGAACACGACCTTCTTTACTACCACTAGGTACACTGGTACTACCAGCCTAATATTAGCCAGAGCAGTCAGAGGATTTGGACTACACTCTCCACGCTGGTCAGACGGGTTGGAGAGGTCTCACTGATGTTTATAAGCTTTGTTTAGCTTGTGTTTCCTAAGTCGCCTTGACTTGAAGGTCCATTTCTACTCTGTCGGGAACCACACAACTAATTATAATGTAGCATAAAATGTTGTACTTCACATACTCGTATTTGCTAAAATCAAGCGATTTTGAATAAAATTATGAATAAGACATGATTTTCCAGTTCTTACTTTCGCGTAGAATTGCCTTACTCGTATGAATTTGCTTATTCAGCAGAATGTTTTTAAAAACCCTAGAGAAAAGCCTATGGTTACTCTTTATCCAGGAAATATAACAACCGCCGTGGGACATGATAAACAAAATTCACGTAGGTAAATGTAGCGGGTAACTCTTTAATTGTAAAACTTTTATTAAGTAGGCGAGTACATACATATGTTTATTTTCTTGAAATATATCTACCTGTAGTACCTGTATATTACTATTCATAAAATCAAATCTAAATATAAATCTATATCGTTTAAGGATATTCCCCAAGTACATACTCCTTCCTAACTTTGAATTTTTGAATTTCACAATATGTCTTTATGGTTTCGTACTCAAAGGGTGCCAACGGGACTCTAATTGAGACTTAGCTATCTGTCCGTCTGTCACAGGGCTCTATCTTTTGAACCGTAATAGCTACTTACACACTTGAAAATTTCACCGATTATGTATTACTATGGCTGCTATAAAAACAATAATAAGATAAACTTAAAAATTAAAGGGGATAAAACGTGAAAAAAACACGTTGTTGAACGAATCATTAATGTACAAGTCCGACTCGCACTTGACCGGTTTATTATTTTTAAATCATCCTGTATAAGAAACTCTTACTTTCCTCATATCATTACAACCGACGCCAGCCCGGCGACGTACGCAGTAAAATTCAAATTTTTATTTGAATTTCCGCTCTACTTAATTCTCAGTAGTACGGATAAGTTCACGCCTATTAGCAACACCCTGTGAACATAGATGCACGCTGCGTCGCCTCTCACACTGTATATCTCTACAATTCCTGACCAACCTGTATTGATCTCTGATAGCAACTTTAAGTCCATGAAATATGGTCAAAAATTTAACGGTTTGTATTTTCTCGACAGTAAAATAAAGTTGGTTTATTTCTAACATACAGTATAGAGGTACTACTGAAACCGCAAGGTATACATATATGATATCAAATATAAACATAGGCTTTGACTATGAATACAATTATTTAACATATGCACTTGAGGAATGAAACTTTAATTTTGTGTGGGTTCAAATTAAGTTTTTTTATAACTATCGACCGCCTTTGAAGCTGCTTTTAATTTTGTTATAGAAAACTGTGAATTATCATATACCTAAATGTTATTTGTAATTTATTTTATTTTATTTAATCTTTATTGTCCACCAAATACAAATTGTACAGAACAATAGGCGAACTTAACGCTAAAAGCGTTGTCTACCAGTCAAATTTTGGGTTATACTTAGTGATAGAATGCAGATCATCCTAAACGGATCAAACTATCCTCAAATATATTCTTAAATTACTTTTTATTATACAGGGTCAAAATATTTTGGATTCAGTCCATGATACTCGAAATATGAAAAACAATTTTTGGCATCCCATACAAATTGACCGATCTAAGCTGATCTGATCTGAAAGCAATTTCTTTTCCAAATTGTCATATATATTCTTTGAGAAAAGTTGTTCAGTAACATGAACTGAATCTAATCGTAAAATAGTTTTAGTAAATTCTCATCTAATGCCCAAAAAATATGTTTCATATTTCGACATATGTTTGTTAGGGAAAGTTGTTAAATATCACGGACTGAATTCACCCTCAAAATAGTTTTTGTATATTTTGTTATTTAAACTATTTTTATATGTTATTAGAGGTATATAACTAACTATCCCTGCCCTGCTATTCAACCTCAACAATCTAATGCTTAAAACTACAAGTATTATGTATTTCATAGTTTTTAATTATAATTCTATATCTACACCAAAATTACCATTCACAATGCATATCAAATCGAGTCCCAAAATCATGTATTTCTGCCCCCGTACCCGTACCTCCTAACAATCGGAACACCTATAAAAGAAGTACGTGTCTTGGTTATGTCCAATTTTTCCACCCATAAATTACACCTAAAACGATTCTTTTTAACTTTTCCTTTATTAACTTGTGACCTTTTTATTTTACGACTAAATGGAAAAGATTTAGCTTGTTGAGTAGTATTTTTGGTTTAAATGAATAAGATTAGAAGAGAAGGTTTATTTTATCTTATCTTCATAAAAGTGAAATTTACCTATTATTAGCCATCAGGTCTTCTTTTTTAGTGTCCACTGCAGGAGTACGTCCTACTATAAATGATAAAAAATACCTGTATCGTAATGGCTAAAAAAATATTTTATAACATTATTTTGTTCGCGAAGAAAAGAAGTGTTATAAAGTGATTCTATTTTTAAATTTTGATATCGTGTTCATAAAGTACGTCAATATAAAATCGTTCTAAAGTTTATAATTTGAATGTTACGACATGAGATTAGATAAAATATACTACGGTTGAATATAAACCATTGCCCGAAAATATACTCCATGGCAATGTGTCCGTATTTGTTTATGTTCTTATGAATAGGTATAGATATAATTTATCACCGAAATGCACTCAGACGGAACATAATGAAGTTATCCCTCTGTCCTGTCTGTTTAGCAAACAATTAGGTATTAATTCAAGCTCTGAAGGGTGCTACCATCCCCTATCCGGGTCTTCGTTCTATAGGTATGAAGATAGGAGTAATGTCTGCAAATATACAGTTTGGAAGAAGTAAAGGGAGCAGAGAAAGGGACAGAAAATTCTCGTTAAATGATATTTATAGAAAATTAGAAATTTTAAGAGATTTTACTTTTTAAAGAATTATTTTCATTTTACAAAATGTATAAATTTTGGTAGGAAAATTAAATAAATTTGTAAGTATTAGGTAAGAACTTAAGCAGGTTAATAAGTATGTAATACAGCCATACTAAATAAGCCTACAGCAACGTAGCGCCATGGTCCGAGAACTAGTAGACATTTTTGGGTAGGTATTTGAGGCAAACTGAAAACTTGTCTTATACTTCTTCTATATATAATACGACTCATAAATTTTCATCTGGAAATGATCTGGCTTATATGTTTTTTTTACTCCTTAAATATTCTAACGTGTAAAATTACAGATTGCAATAGGGATATTTTTTTCGTAAAAAGAAAAATTGTATGTTTGAAAAGTGGGTCGATTTATCCCCGATACTTTTTAGCCAGGTCTGCAGTTCTCGGTTAGGGTATTATAAAAGAAGTATCAGAAAAGTTTTCAGTTTGGCTCAGATGTCTACCCAAAAATGTCTACTAGCCCTTGGAATATCAAGACAGAGTGCCTTTTGAGCATTTCTAACCCTAAAAAAAACGCTTTACGACCTTTTTAAATGTCTTAAGAGTTTGTTTGTTTGTGCACATTCGGGTACAATTGTTTGACTATACGTGCCTGTTTAAGTCACAAAAATGTTCTGTAGGCGTGAGAACGATTCTCCGTCGAATGGTTACATTTGTAAAGTTACTTTACTGATTCTAATCTACTTAACTACATATCCCTTTTCTGTACACTTACTTATCATATATTCTATAGATGCACAGTTGCCGCCTAAAAAATGGCACCGGAAAAACAAGGCACAAACAGTATTATGCCTTGTTTCGCTATCATTCGCTCTGTGGCCACGCGCGTGATGATGACCAATCTAACCAGAAGGTAATATATAACGAACTTAATACGGATTTATTTCCACGCTTATCTCAGTTACTTTAGGTTTAAATTAGATTAAACTGTTTTCGCAATACTTGAAATGTTATACATCTACCTATGTACGTATTGACACGGGGACAATATTATGTTTGATTTTGCAAGGAACTGTGCATCTATAGAAAATATGATTGAAGCTTACGGGTATAGACGTAACATAATTATTTTGAGGTTTTGTGTACCAATTAGCTGAAATTAATAATATTGCTCCAATTCGCCATTCAGCCACATCCCTCATCTGTATTGTTGTTTACATTTGTAATTCAATTGCAGCGTGTCAATACTCGCATAACATCCAATTGATGTCAAGCTGTCTCACCCAGCATTACACATGGACTAGGCAATTTCGGTTCTATTGATTACCTATATACTATCACGTCTTTATCCCTAATGTGACAGACAGGGCCTTTTGGGTTTTTTGGCTCTAAGCAGATAGAGCCCAAGGGACTGCAAGAGCCAAAGGCCACTTTTAGCGTGATTATGGGCGAGAAGGTGGAAAAAGGAATCAAACGCATCGCCTATTAACATGCTTCGCATTTTCGCTTATTCCCTCGATCGGCTTTTACGATCTGCGCGGGAAGAGAAGTAGCTGGTATCCTGTGAATGGTGTAAGAGTCGACTAAAGGACTAAACATATTTTCCTACATCTACATTCCTAAGGAGGGTTGACATTGGGCGGCAACCTGTTGTAAAACTTTTCGCACAAATTCCTTCCCAAAAGGGAGTTGACGTCAGACAGACGGTTGTAAAACTAAAGCCAAATCGTTTTAACTGTTCCGGCTATTTTTTCTCTACGTCGCAAGGTCTTTGGCATCCTTAGGTGACCATTGACACGCATATTGTATTTGTAGAAGAAAAAGCGGAAAAGCAAAACCCGGGCTACAAAGCAGCACAGCTAAGGATGCAACCCGGAATGCGCAGAGATGAAGAAGCCTGAGTTAGCTTAGCACTTAAGGTGAAGATATAAGCAAATGAACTTGAAGTGGCGCCCTCATTAGAAATAAATTGTTAACTCGTAAATATGGAGATAATTTCCATATTACTCTTCGTCATGCACTAGATAGCCCTTTAAATTATTTTATAAACCACCGTTGAAAGTATTTACATTAGTCCGTCTAGCTTTAAAACTTGCCTCCGCCAAAAGTGGCCACGGCAAGTTTTAAAGCTAGACGGATCACCAATAATAGTTTTATCGGCAGTTCATAAAATAATTTAAAGGGCTATCTAGTGCATGACGTAGAGAAATATGGTAATTATCACCATATTTACGATTTAACAATTTATTTCACACTTCAAGGCCATTTGCCTATATCTTCGCCTTAAAATAAGTCATAATAAGGCCCTATGCTCTGTCTGCCAAAACTTGATTGTGTAGCTGCCTATCCATCATTTATGCATTCTGAGCGACAAGAAAATTGCATGGTCTATAGTAAGGTACCTAACATGGATGTTTGTAATACGTAAAATAAAATAAAAAAAAAATAAGTATGTAATATTACAAAAAAAATTAACAATGTTTTGCTTTTGAAAAGTACCTAGTTTTCTCTCAAATATCCATTTCAGCATGTTCATATGACTACTGGGACATTTGACTACTGGTTCTGTGAGAACAATAGACCTTGCGAGGTCTTATAAGCATGCAATAACCGATACTTTCCTTAACAAAGTACAGTAAACTTCCCCCATTTCTCCCCTCCACTCCCCATTTTAATATTTTTGCAAGATCATGTGTAGAATAAAATCATTAGTGTGCTTCTTGAATTTGACTGAAATCTGTCAATAAATAACGCTACAGCAAAGTAGTTCTATTAGCTAGTTCTTATAGTTTCGGAAAAAAGTGGCTGTGACATACGGACGGGCAGACAGACATACAGACATAACTAATCCATAAGGGTTCCGTTTTTTGCCATTTGGCTACGGAACCCTAAAAGTCCATAATGTTCCATACATTTTATTTGTTTCTTTATCGTGTGTGTAAGTGGCCAACACTGGTGTCAGATTTTTTCAAGCTGCCTAAAGGCATCTGACATAGCTTGACGACAGCCATACAATGATGACAGCCGAGACCAACGGCTTATACATGCCTTCCGAAGCACGGAGGAGCTCAAGAAATTTTTATGCCACTTGTGGTCACCCATCCAAGTGCGGACCACGCCCGGTGCCGCTTTACTTGCGAAGCGCTAGTAATGCGCACTCTTGCCGGGCCACTGAGCTCCAGTACATTATTATTAGTACATTTTATTACTGTTGTACTACTCGTTGAAAAAAAATTAGAGGTATATTCGTGATTTTTTTCTATCGAATCAAATTAATAGCATCATGTTTTGAGAACAGTACTTCGATAGCTTATATCCTGAAGAATATCATATATTATTATTATTTTTTTATGTAGTGGAACTTATAGTCTTTCGCAAAATAAAACTCTCGTTTTGGTCATGTAATCGCCTTAAATGTAACGGCGGACTTTAACGGAGCCTTTTCTACCTGCCAACCAACAGGATATGTTAAGAAAGTTTTCTTTAATTAGTATACTTACTGTTACTTAATTGATTCTATTACTTGTACATTATCTCGAACTAGATAAACTTTTACATCAGAGGATTGCTCAGCGACACTACGCCGCAGAAAATAATTAGTTTTCTTTAAGGCGAAGATATAGGCAAATGGCCTTGAAATGTGAAATAAATTGTTAACTCGTAAATACGGTGATAATTTCCATATTTCTCTACGTCATGCACTAGATAGCCCTTTAAATTATTTTATGAACTGCCGTTAAAACTATTATTGGTGATCCGTCTAGCTTTAAAACTTGCCGTGGCCACTTTTGGCGGAGGCAAGTTTTAAAGCTAGACGGACTAATGTAAATACTTTCAACGGTGGTTTATAAAATAATTTAAAGGGCTATCTAGTGCATGACGAAGAGTAATATGGAAATTATCTCCATATTTACGAGTTAACAATTTATTTCAAATGAGGGCGCCACTTCAAAGTCATTTGCCTATATCTTCACCTTAATATGATGGATCGGCTGCCAGGGGGAACGAAGACGAAGTTAAAATATAAGCTTTGTGTCATTTGTATATGTTACTTGGGTAAATACAAAGCAGAAGTGGCGCCCTTATTTGAAATAAATTGTTAACTCGTAAATATGATGAAAATTTCCATATTTCTCAATGTAAGGCACTAGATAGCCCTTTAAATTATTTTATGAACTGCCGTTAAAACTATGTCTATACTATGAGTACTACTAACTATACTTGCCTCCACCAAAAGTGGGCACTTTTGGCGGAGGCAAGTTTTAAAGCTAGACGGACTAATGTAAATACTTTCAACGGTGGTTCATAAAATAATTTAAAGGGCTATCTAGTGCCTAACATTGAGAAATATGGAAATTTTCACCACCTTTACGAGTTAACAATTTATTTTAAATGAGGGCGCCACTTCAAGGTCATTTGCTTTTTACTTCACCTTAATAGTAATTCATTTAATGTATGTATGTATGTGAGTTGTATCAAAGGCATCAAAATGCTGTGTAGGTACATTGTTGTGACAACTAAGTGCTTTTTCAAGACAAATTTAAAAAATAAGCCCAAACTCGTATTATTACAGGGTTCCTATAGCCACCTTGCAGCTCCATCATCAGATAAGCTTTTTGGTATAATAATATTGCATTGTGATCTGATTTACATTTTACATACATTTTCATTTTTTAAAATACAAAATTTCATCTTCGGAATTCGGAAACCGGGAAGTATTGAAGATTTCACCCAAACAAATAAAAAACAAACAGACAGGTGAAGCTAAATACATGCTTATAATAATCAGTACTGGAAAAACGATCTTGTATGTAGTGACTTACCTACAATTTGTTTTATTTTTACATTTCTTGGGCGTTTCCTTGCGAATTTTGTGCCGAATGCAATATTTTTAAAAGCCGCCGTCGTGTTTGCTCTCCCAAGCGCCCAATGTTTTCTATTACACTGTTTCAACAGACATTGAGAGCTTCTCAAACATCTGATTTCCAAAAACATTAATGTATTCTGGATTAAAAGCAAATTGGTAAAATAAAATTACATTTAAGTACTTTCTTTCTCTTGCAACGTATGTAGACCTATATACACTCTTATAGCTGTCATGTAATATGTGTGTTATTCTTATGGAACTTAATATTAAAAAAAAAACGGCCAAGTGCGTGTCGGGCCACGCACAGTGTAGGGTTCAGTAGTTGCGAATGCTGGCTTCTAGTTCACGCCTCAAGGTTTAACGACTAAAAACACCTAATAAGTTGGTTGACTATAATTTGTTATTTTTTAATTTGCTAATCCTACCTAGCTCTGATAGTTTTCCTTTAAACTTCGTTATTTAAACTAAAGCCAATAATTTTTTAACGTGTCCATTAAAAAACGGTTTGGCTGATAGAGCGGGGGAGGTGACACTTACTGTAACAAAAAAAAAACAAATAAAAGTATTTTTTTCGTGTGCACTTACTATTCCAACAGGTTTTATTTTCAAATAAGATTCAATTGATTTATACAATTATTTTACAATGGTGGTTAAAACGTTAGTTTCTCGTAAAATTATAATGAACGAATACATACATGCTGACTTTTAAGACTTAGGTAGGTACCTATCAGTTTTTTTTATATTGACGAAAATAAAAACGACAAGCGCCGTAAGCGCCGTAGAAAGAGAGGGGGATACTTCCTCTCCTGTCTACGGCTACGGCTACGGCTACGGCTGTCTACTCTCCATTCATCTTACGAATTTTCGATCAGGACACGTGTCCTGACGCGAGTTTAACATTTTTTACCCATTACAAAAAAAGTACACAACGCCGCTAAAGAAGTTTTCACTTAAAAAAATAAACTTGTTATAATAATCATCATGCAACATAAAAGTATTCCGAATGATCAGAAAAGTTTCAAGGGTAAGTAGATGAAAAGTATTTTTTTTACAACCTTGAAAAAAAACTGACAAATTGTTTTGATAGGTGTGACATATTGTAATAGTTAGTATTTAATAAACCCATTCTCTCATTTACAAACTAAGTAATTTGGAGTAGCTTGAAAACGTTATAAAAAGTAACGTATACACTAAAAGATTCTATAAAAACAAAGACTCTTTTGAAACCCTAATCCACAAAATTGCTTTCCAAGTAAACAAATAATGAAAATATAACAGTTCTCAGTTAATCAAAAGATTAATAAGCAGCCGACAACTCGTTATCCATACCGATTATTCGATAATCCGTATGATTCCGATTCGATGTCCAATCATTCGGGGCGTATCGATAACACCCGTGCTCGATGATGCCACGTTGACTGTGTCCAAATAATTGGATTTCGTGTTTAATTATGATACTGGGTACTCGTGGTAACTGGAAGTTTGATCTCGTGGATATGAAATCTATGAAATATCTCATTGCTTAATCTGTTACCAGTGATAAATTGGGCTCTGAAACGTGGTCCATTACTATGGGTCTTGTTAAACACAGCGCCATCTAGATGGCTTGCTCTGTACTAAGGAGTAGCGACTTAATAGATCGTTATTTATCATCTACAATGCTTTACAAAAGCAACAATCATTTAAATGATTCCAAAAATTGGCACCAGGTGTACACAGTATACTATATAAGCCTATGCAGCCATTTTTTACTCTCTGTTTCAACGCGCACCTAGCCATAAGCAATTTGTACCAAATAAATAGAGTATCCCGATTCCCTGTCTTTCTCTTGGGCACCCATTTTACAGGTCTCTTAAGAAGGCTCAAGGTATCTCAACGGGCTATGGAGCTATGCTCGGTGTTTCTCTACGTGATCGATTTCGAAATGAGGAAATAAAAGGAGGAAAGGAAAGTAGGAGAACAAAAGTCATTGACATAGCACAGCGGATTAGCTCGTTGGGTCGGTCATTTTGGAAATCCTTGGGAGAGGCCTATGTCTAGCAGTGGACGTTATGCGACTGAAATGATAATGATGATACTTAATATCAGTTATAAGATTGTCTAATTTAAAACTGTTCGCCCCACTCCTCGGTTTACGCTCGCAAGTAAAATAAATGTTTATTCTATGCCACCATGTATGCAAATGTTATATGTAAGTATAACATTAAACCGATGTAATGTTATACTTACATATTTTTGTTATGACGATGATGCTAAAAGTAGCATGTTTGCTTTGACCCTTGCTGTTAACACAAAGTTTTGGTCAATTTTACTATATCAACATTATTAAATAATTAGTTAAGTAAGGTGAAAGGTCGTCAACTGTAGTATTGATGACACATAAATGAACATGTACTTACATTTTACGAGTATTGTTTCCCATAGATAGTTTAACTGATAAAAATAGAAATAAGTACATATAGCTGCGTAAGTTATCCACGAGAACAACTGCCGACAAACTGCTGCGCAGTTTGGCAGATACTGTATGTTGTAATTGTACTGTTTTTATAATGAATAAACCTTTTAAAATATATATATATATATATATATATAAAGACTATGGTTGACTGGAAGATATTGCTTAGCATTAAGTCCGTATATTTTTGCTTTGGAACAATAAAGTGTTAAAATAAATAAATTAATAAAGACGTATCTATTAGATAATGTTGGTTGTAAGTCTGATTAACAATGAAAAAGAAGTACGAAAATTATAATAATGGGGTTACAGATATATATCATTATATATGAATATAATGGTAGGAATTTCCATAACTTAGTCCGATGATTTCAAAATCTAGTTTAGCATTATTGTACGATCTGCACTTAACAGATGTTAAATTGAGACTTACTAAGAGAAAATAAATTGTTCGAAAAGTATTTGACGTATATCAAGGGTCGTAGTTTCTAGGAACATCGCTGTCGATGTTTTCAATCTTCTAATAACACGACCAAAGACAACTACTAGGCTTATCGTAGATAATTTTAACTCTGTTTAATTTTCTTAAGCCATAGAGAATTTTAACCCTCTGTTTCATTTTCATTAGCCAATCCCTAACAAAGATCCCTGAGACAGCCTTGAGATCATAAAATAGCCATAATCAATATCTCGCTCAAGTATATCCCAATTTGTTAATAATTTTCCTGCACAATGAATAACAAGCTAGGGTATGAGAACGGGAAGGTTTTCAATGAATCAGGCTGGGGGACCCGGTCTGGTGGGTCCGCTTGCAAACGCACTTTTAAATTGATTTGTCTGACCGAACTTTTTTATAAAAATAATATTTTGAGATTGCTTAGTTTTTACTTTTTATGTGTTTTCAATACCTTATATAATAGCAGCCATGTTTCCTAAAGGATTTTGAAAAAT
The DNA here is from genome assembly GCA_963576875.1 of Acrobasis repandana. Lineage (NCBI taxonomy): Eukaryota > Metazoa > Arthropoda > Insecta > Lepidoptera > Pyralidae > Acrobasis > Acrobasis repandana. The sequence goes on from OY756215.1 coordinate 20,145,308, forward strand.
AATGCATTTCATATTATTAAATAAGGTACTAAGGAAATGATGTGCGCTACATGTACTGAATTCCTTATATTTTTAATTTTTTGTATTCAATTTCTATTTATAATAAAAAAAATATTTTTAATAAATATTTTCTGTGTAAGTATATTTCAATTTAGAAACTTGCATTTAAATTGACTATGATACATTAGAACTTTTTAAGTACATATTTTTCCACCTTCGTATCCGTATGAGGCACTAAGGAACAATAGGGTAGTATCCAGGGTCAAAAAGATTTTTTTGTAATGATAATAGCTTTCTTTCTCATCTCAGCGTATTCCCAGTTGCATCCTCAGCGATAACGCTGCGACGCCCGGGGTCCTCTGAGCTGATAAAATGAAATGTCGGAAAATAATGCCACTTGTCATTGATCACATACATTTTGAACGTAATTTAAGACCTGTAGAAACTATGACGTCACGACGTGATATTCCATAGAAATCTTATAGAATATGTTTGTTTTATCGTTAAGAAAATGGTATTTGATTTGATTTATTGCAAACTAGCGTATTAATTATATTACTTCAATAAGTGAACTTTGCAGTTGATCATCTCTACACTGCATTTACATACATCATTCACCGGTGCGTCATACTCTCTAAGTGGCTCTACCCACAAAGTAATGCTCTACGAGTACTGGTACTTATTCTGTGGCTCTACAAAGTTATGTGCTCTCTAGCGTAAAGCATAAGTAGCCAAAACTCTGTTAGGCTGCGCTCGCGAACGGATGGAAGAACGATGTTTTGCGTAAACATATTACAGGGGAGGAATTCGCGGTTAGGTCGCTACCGTTGTCACCTTTGTGAGAACAGATACTTTGCTAGCTCTTATAACCATGCAATAACCGCCACTCTCCCCTTCCCCTGTGGCTTAGCAAAGTCATTTCAATGAAATCTGTCCAGATAATAACGCAACAGCTAACTTCCCCCTTTTTCCCCACCAAATCTAATGAATTTTTTTTGCAATATACACTTGTGTAGAATAAAGTCGTTAGTGTGCCTAACAAATTTTAATGAACTCCATCAATAAATAACGCTACAGCAAATTTCCCTCGCAATCTACAATTTTTTTTAAATAAATCAACTGGTGTCCCATTCCGGAAAAATCGGTTGTAGGCAAAAATGCAACCTGTAGGCGAGAACAAGCACACAGATAAAAACATTTTTGGCCAATCTTGAAACTGAGAGGCTTCACTCGCTTTGCTCGCTCTGTCAATAATGTTGTTTTGTTTTTAATTTATATTAAATAAATTACTAATCATATACGTATCACTGGTACCTAAAATAAACAAGTTTCCATATCCTAAATTTATTTATTTATACTGCTAGACAAGTGTACTTTAGTTACTTTCACAGTCTAATATCTTACGGGATACTTCTATGGGGGAGTGCAGCCGACATTCAAACTATTTTTCTTTTACAAAAAAGAGCAATTCGTTCCATTTACGGTTTAGGATCGAGAAACTCACTGAGAGAATTATTCAAGGAAATAGGTATACTTACTTTTGCATCACAATTCATATTTGAAAATATATGTAAGGAAAAATATTTCCATGTTCAATAAAGTAAGTGATTTTACAGATAGAAATTTACGTAATAAGAATGACTTAGTTAGCCCGTATAACAGGCTGAATACAGTCAGTAAGTCTTTTATGGGGAAGTGTATACTTTTTTATAATAAATTGCCAGAATCGGTCCTTGATATGCCAGACAGAAATTCAAAGCTTATGTAAAAAAAGTACTTTGTGAGAAGGCTTATTATAGGACCGATGACTATCTTAAAGACAAAAAGGTCTGGCATGAGCTTGGCGCGGGTCCCTCTTAAAGGTTTTTATACTTAGACATGTCATAATTTAGGTACATTGGTACATACTAAATTTACAAATTTACATTAATTTATATTTCGTAATTCTTATATTTAATTATGACATAACAAACAATGTAATCTCAGTCCATCCATATAACTAATTTTAAGTTTTTAGTTTGTTAGTTGACGTCTTTGGAGAAAACGTGCAGTGCAGTTTGTTGCCGCTTCTTCTGCACTTGCACCTAGGAAGCGGCGTAAACTTAGCTGTAAGTAACGATTTGACGTTAACATTTGTGCAAAACAAAACAAAGTGACTATTATTAAGAGATATTATAAATATCCTATAATAATAAAGATATTTTGAATTTTGAATTTTATACAAAAAGGTACGCTTACAGTGCTACATATACAGCATTAGATAAGAAATGAACATGTACATTAAAGTTTTATGTGTAGACACCAATTAATAGCATACACAGCATTTGCCACTGTACAAATTCGCTACCGTAAAAGAAGAGTTATAAATTCTCGTATATTTGAACATATCTAAGGATTTTCCTCGCGAATAATATGATTAAAATGAAAACCAATTTGCCGTGAGCACACGTAAATATCGCAGTGGTTAGTACACGAGTAGTTAAATTAGTTTGCGAACTAATATCTGGGATTGCCAGTTCGACAAAACGAGCGGTGAATAGCTGAAAGCAACTTTATATTTTATGTTTTAGTCATGCTATGGGAGTCAGATTGCTTTACATTTGTTTTTTTTATTTAATGAAAAAAATATGTGATTTTGATTTTAATATACAACGAGCAGTATGCTCCAGATTAAGTCCCTCTGTTTGTTCCTATATAATGTACACACTATTTTAAACTACTATAATACTTCAGATCTTTAAAACTACGCAAAGGATCTTAATAAGAATTACACAAATTAATAGAGTAATATAAGAGGAAGGTTTATAATGTATAATACATAGCCAGAACGGGAACTTTACACGGGACGGGACTACGTTGTATCAAATTCAGTGTCCTAACCGCAAAAGTCGTAAGCCGCGACGTCTCGGAAGCACTTGCGTGCAAACACCATTCATTTGCGGCACTCCAACTATCTGAATCAACTTTGAATACATACAGTCACCGCACGAAATGTTCCCGATCCCCAGCATTTTGTTTTAGACTTTCAAAACCAAATGATTTCCGATGTTATTTATGTTTTTTACAAGCTTTTAGTGTGCCCGCAATTAAATTTTGCAAGCTAAATAAGAGCCACTTCCCATTATTCTTTTATTATTTAAACTTTACATACTTATATAAGTTGGGTGACAATGCAAGATTATGGTACCAATGACCTGATCTCATGATGAAGCCGGAAAGTGGCCATGGCATCTCTGTGATAAAAAAATATAACCCCACCGAGTTTAGGCTCAATTGATTTATATTTATAAAACGGGACTTAGCACGAACTTTTTTTATTCTTTTGTGTAACGTTTCGAATCAGAGTTACATCTTTCGTGGTCGCAGACTGACTGGCTGGAGACTACTTTCAACAGGGAATATGGATTTAAATTATCATCTGCATGGAACCCAGTGATTGCAAAAGTAAAAACGCGTAAGTCAGTGTCGAACCAACAGACAGACACAGTGTAGGTAGCGTTATTATCAAAAAATTGCGTTCACCATCAACAAGAACACACCGCTGCTCTCCAGCCAGTCAGTCTGCGACCACCAAATATGTAACTCTTATTCGAAACGTTAGACAAAACAAAAAAAAGGTTCGTGCTAAGTGCCGTTATATATATGTTTTTAAATAAAAATATTTTTTTTTAAATATTTTAAAATAAGTACTTGGTTAGTTACGTAACTAACAACTAAACAAGTACTTATTTTTAGTAATTACGGTATCTAAGTTTCCCAAAGTAGGCTAAAACTATAGCCAACTCGTTTTAAGGCCGTACCTGAATTTTCCGAGGTCCAGTACTGTCCCCATTTAAAATAAATCATTTTAAAGAAAACGGAGACATCATTTAAAATTTTGCAACTATCAAGTCCTAGATAATCCTTCAAAGTATTTTATGAACTACTGTTTACAGTTTATAATGAGAACGTTAAGCTTTACTACGCACATTTGCCAAAAGTGGCCGTTTTTCGCAAATGTGCGTAGTAAAGCTTAACGTTCTCACTTTAAACTGTAAACAGTAGTTCATAAAATACTTTGAAGGTTTAGCTAGGACTTGATAGTTGCAAAATTTTAAATGATGTCTCCGTTTTCTTTGAAATGATTTATTTTAAATGGGGGCAGCACTGGACCCCGGAAAATTTAGGTACGGCCTTAACTATTGGCTCTGTGAGCTGTAGACCTCGCAAGTGAGACTTTAAATAGCCCCTCCAACCCCTGACCCCTTGAAGTTTATCGGATGAAAAAGTTGTTCAGACAAAAAATTGCGTCTTAATAAGGGTAACAAAAAAGTCTTGAACATTTTTGAACATTTTTCAGAATGGCTGAAGTTTTCAATTCCCATTGCTCCATTTTGAAAAATTTCGAAAAATGACGAAAAATTTTCTTGATAAAAAAGTATAATATAAATTATGGAACATAAAACATTTTTAAAAAAATTTCACGAGCATTGTTTGAGAAATGCGACCTGTAGGCGAGGACAACCGGAAATCTGGGCTAACATCCGGACATCCGGAATTCTGACAAAAGAAAGGATTTTGCCGAAGCTTAAACGGACTTTGATAATTTCTTACATTGTTGATTTCCCATACCTAAAGTATTTCATAAATACTTAGGTATTACACATTTACATAAACATTACTCCCTTCATTCTAGCGTCACTACGTCATAAATAACTAAGCGTTTTTAGTGTAAAAAAATGTAGTGCATTTATTTCAACTAAAAAGGCAATTGGGTACATAAAAGTTATATTTAAAGAATGTATGAAGTGCAATGGTAACGAATTTGCCACGATTTTGCTTTTGGAAACTAAAAAAGTTATCCCGAAAGTGTAACCTAAGCTCTACAGTTGTTTGTAACTGTATGACAAACTCTTCAACATAAACTTATTGACAGTGGGATGACTTGTTTTTTCCAGGTTTTTTCCACCATCATTCACTTCTTTGTGATAATAGCAAAGAAGTCTGTTTACAATGCTTCACAAACTTTCTTAGAATTCGGCACTCAAGTTGTGAAGGACTAGCGATTTTATGTGCTGTTCTTATTCGACAATAGGATCTCATTATTAAATTGGGAATCACTGATAAAAATAATAAATACCATTAGAATCATTGGTATTATTTTAATTTCAGTCCAATATTCGGTATTAACCGAAAATGTACCTATTTATTTATTTATTTTTAAACTTTATTGTTTAACAATGAAATTGTCTTACGGCGCAAAATAATACTTGCATATACCAAATAATTAAGTTCTCTCTGAAATGATGATGATAATACACATACATGCATATATACTCATAAGAAAGATATATATATATATATACGCATACATATAAAATAACTATGTATTTGGTAAAAATAAAAAAATAAGTACAGTTAAGCTAAAAACCTAAATTTTATCGAATAAAACTAAAGCTATAATTAAAGAAACGGAAAAAAGTAAAAGAAAAGCTAAAAAAAATAACATCAACCTCAACAACAAGTAATTCAGTTTAATAGCACCGAAAATTGAGACAAGGTAAAAATTAATTAGAGGCGTCTAAAATTAAAATTTATTTACTTAAACAGTCAATGTCCAATAATTGAACAGCATAAGTTAGTTTAAAATAAGTTTGGAAAATCCAAAAGTGCACGCCTCATAGCGGTCACTCAATTTTCACAAAAAAAAACAGAACTTGAATATTGCATATTTATCGGTGTTTTATGAACAAAATAAAAAAATTCCTTTTAATCTTCGCGCCATTGCCCACACAGAAAAGAAAGGTACTGCGCATGTATTGTCAATGTCAAGAAGAAAAGAAAAATGAAAAGATTAACATGGTATCAAGAAAAAGAATGGAAATTAAGAATGGCTAAAAGGCAGATGCTAAACGCCGTAAAAAAAATTGACAATGTCAACGAATCCTATTTACATAGATTTAGATATACCAACGATAGGTGGATTTCAGTTTATTGCTAATTATAATTAAACTACATTGAATTAGACCGTGATCTTCGAAAGGACTTAATTTTGGATAATACTGTAGCGTATAAAAAAATGGACTTGATCAGATAAGTTTTTCGGGAGTTATCGTGACCACGCCAGTTTCCATACGTCCCGACACACGGACGTCCACAAAATGATTTTATTAAACATTGTTTTTATTTATATAAAAGGCAAAATGTCTTTTGAAAATATCATAAGTGTTGAAACTAGTGTTTTTCCTTGACATTTACTCATAAATGTCAAGGAAAAATATGTAAATATTATTGTACAAGTGCGATAGAAAATAAATAGATACACATTTAGCTAAAAAAATCACTTGATTTTTGTAAGGCGAGAGTAGAGCACTACCTCATATGCGCTTCGCTAATGAGGCGTGCAATAAGAATGTTTATGTACAAGTACGAGTACAAGTGTACAAGTGAACTTATCTTATTTCTTTAATTTTTAAAAGTAAGTAGGTACTTAATTAATTTTTAAAACTTCTGATTGTTTCTCGATTTCGGAGGAGAGTAGCACATAAACGTGGCAAGCGGTTTTCATTGATAAAAAAGTATGAGGAATGAAGAGAAGACTGATTACGATGATATAAAACAATACAAACAAGATGTATAATATCCTTTGGGATAATAATGACAAAAAGAGTTTGTGGGGTCTCACCAGTGAGTGTCACGTGAGATGTAGGAAGATGTGTAGGTAGTAGAATGGGCCTCACATACAGTAGATATAGAGTTAGAGAAGGCTCAGCAAAGGAAGCAATGAGAACACTACATAATTTTAGGATTCCATACCCAAAGGGTGCAAACGGGACCCTATTACTGAGACTCCGCTATCTGTCCGTCTATCACAGGGCTCTATCTCTTGAACCGTAATAGCTAGACACTTAAAATTTGGTATGCCGTGGTTGAAATATGGTGGCCGCTATAACAACCAATACTAAAAATAAAAAAAAGTTAAAATTAAAGGGAGACCCCCTTTAATTTTAACTTTTTTTTATTTCATACAAAAAACTTGTTTTTTCAGCGTTTTTAACTAGATCTTTATAATCGCATTAACTAGATACTTGAATTTTTCACAGATTATATATTATTATGGCAGCTATAACAACAAATAATAAAAATTAAAAAATTAAAAAATTAAAAGGGGTCGTCATACAAAAAACGTGTTTTTTAGCGTTTTTAACTAGATCTTTATAATGACATTAACTAGATACTTGAAATTTTCACAGGTTATGTTTTACTATAGCCGCTATAACAACAAATACTATAAATAAGATAAAGTTAAAAATTAAAGTGGATCGTCATACAAGAAACGTGTCTCTTCAGCGTTTTAGAACATTTTACGGAGGTACGGAACCCTTACCTCCGACTCGCACTTGGCCTTTTACTATTGTATTTAAGAGCTGCGCTCTTGTCGGTGCTTTCCATATTAAGCCTCTCTATCCTCCGCTAGATTCTTAAGGCCGTACCTGAATTTCCCGAAGTCCAGTGCTGCCCCCATTTAAAATAAATCATTTCAAAGAATACGGAGACATAATTTAAAATTTTGCTCTATCAAGTCCTAGATAACCCTTCAAAGTATTTTATGCACTACTGTTTACAGTTTAAAGTAAGAATGTTAAGCTTTACTACGCACATTTGCGTAAAACGGCCACTTTTGGCAAATGTGCGTAGTAAAGCTTCACGTTCTCATTATAAACTGTATACAGTAGTTCATAAAATACATTGAAGGGTTATCTAGGACTTGGTAGTAGCAAAATTATAAATGATGTCTCCGTTTTCTTTGAAATGATTTATTTTAAATGGGGGCAGCACTGGACCCCGGAAAATTTAGGTACGGCCTTAACCTCATTATATGTTTTTCCATTTGATTTTTCTCTTTTCCTTCCTCATAAAAAAAAGAAATGAAATTTCGCAAGCGAATAGAATGAGATGACATGCAACATCGTACGTACTTACATCTTTACAAGTACTTACATTGTTACAAGTACGTACAATTTAATTTAGAATAAAATAAAGTTTCAAAAAGAGAACAGGATGAGATGATGTGAGGTGGATAGCAACAAGCAGTATCGTTACAACTTGAATTTATTTAAAATGTTTTGTTTATCTGATTTTAGTAAATTTCTTGTAACTTGAACCCAAAATCCGCCCCCGCTACCCACAAAGGACGGATTCACAAACCACGTCTGGGTACTTCGTAAGACCAATATTTTCTTCGTGAAGAGGGGATGGTACGACGATAAATTCCATCCCTATTGATAGTTAGTAGCGCATTAGTTCTCCTTTTGTACTTTAGAGGCTATTCCGTTGAAAAACTGGCTTATGGCCGCCTCTATAGCTTCTATAGGCCTTTTATGTGAGCAAAGTCTGGATATCTGACAACGTAACTTGTTTTTCTTTGGCAAGGAGTTAGGGAATAAATTACCTATGTGTCACGTTTTGTGAACTTTTCCGTTACTCTATATGACTACACAATCCTAGCATGGATTTTTTTTTTGTAAATGTTTATTTTGTATTTTCCGACGCATTTATTCGTGATGACGCATAACGGAGGAAGGGCATACGTGTATAATGTGCATGTTGCTATTTTATGTAAGTATTTCGTTTATCTTCATCATTTCAGCCGCAAAACGTCCACTGCTGGACATGGGCCTCTCCCATGGATATCCAAAATGACCGATCTAGAGCGGCCTGCGTCTAGCGCTTTCCAGCGACCTTGGTCAGGTCTGACCAACTTGTGGGTGGGTGGGTATCCAACGCTTCGCTTGCCAGTACGTGGTCGCCATTCGAAAACCTTTCTGCTCCATCGGCCATCGGTTCGTCGCGCTTTGTGCCCGCCAACTGCTACTTCAACGAGCTAATCCGCTGGGTTATATCAGTGACCTTCGTTCTCCCACGAATTTATTTTTCATTTTTGATTCAATCACTTAGAGAAACACCGAGCATAGCCCTCTTCATAGCGCTTTGAGTGACCTTGAGCCTTCTTATGAGACCCAAAATAAGGGACCACGTTTCAGAGCCATAAGTCATCACTACACACATTGATTATACACTTTCGTCTTGTGGCACCGAGGTATCTATATGTGGCGTTCCAAGCAAAAGGGTACCACTGGCATGGGTACCAGTGGTACCCTTTTGATCTATATTTATATTTGTTTCGAATAATGATTTTTGTATACTTCGGACCTTATAAAAACTGCTCTAAAAGTAGTTAATAATGTACAATATAGCCATTAAATTTTTTGACGCAAATATACTGGATTTTCGGATTTTGACTGTCCGATACTGAAGTGTTTTGTCCGATAGTCCGACTGAACTGTTTTATCCGATAGTCCGATACTGAACTTTTTTGTCCGATAGTCCGATACTGAACTGTTTTGTCCGATAGTCCGATACTGAACTGGATTTCTTTAAGCGTATCTTCCCAGCACTGATTATTCTGAAACCCTAGTAGTTTGTAGCTTTTGCACTAGATTTAATAAAAAAAATGACCTTTATAAGTTATACATCGTGTTAATTAAATAACGCAAAACCCCTCAGACGGTACCTCAGCCCATGAAACTGGACAACTTAAGTTCAACAATTTTCACGAAACCCAAAAAAAAAATTCGAATTTTCATACAAATTGACTCGATCAGCCGATCAGTTTGTATGAAAATTCAAATTATCATATTTTACTTTCGTAAAAGTTGTTGAACAAAAGTTGTTCAGCTTCATGGGCTCATGTACCATCTGAGAGGTTTTGCGTTATTTAATTAACACGATGTATAGGTTCCCGATGTATCCGATGTATAGGATACTATTTATCCCAAAGAAAAATAACCCTTATCTCAGATTCATCCAAAATGGATAAAAAATTTACTTTGACTTTGACAATTCTCATTGAATAGGGCATACTAGTATTGAAAATTCTAGATCTAAGATGTTGATCATCACATCTTTTTGACCTATCTTTTTTACCAATGCACACATACATGGTTGAAGAAAATATCTGAAACCGAACTGTACGTTGTACTTAGGGAATCTTGGTTCCGAGGTGTAAGGGTGAACTTTCCTTGTAAACAATGTTGTTGACTATCCCTTGTAACGCAAACCCATTGTAAAAGCATTCCGGTTATATTGTTAACTAGCTGATGCCCGCGACTTCGTTTGCATAAAACTTAAAATCACCCTGTATATACATTTTTGTAAAGTTAAAAATATTCCCGGAACTATCTGTGACGGCCCTTGAATTGACAACTAGCTCCCCTCTGTCACTAATAGGTACTAAAAAATTACCCTTCCTGTCTGAGGGGCGGAGGCGCAAGGGCGGCAATTATAGCGCGGCGCAGCTTTGATGTCGCTCGAGAGCGCTTATTGCAGTGGAGCGCCGCCCGATTTACGTACATGTACTTGTAAATAGATTTCATTAACTTTTGATGACATTTACTTTGATTAATATTTATACTTTGAAACATGGATGCCGATGTCAAGGCCCGTATATGTACCGCATGGGCAAAGTGGCGGGTGATGACTCATGTCATTTGTGATCCCAAAATGCCGGTTAGGTTAAAGAGTCAGGTCTACAAATCCACCATTAAATGGCAGTAAAACGAGGCTTTTACTTGAGCGGCACAAGCCGGAACTGATTGTCACGGAGATGCAAACTTTGCGCTGGATTTGCACAGAGACTGCGTGGGAAACACTGGCATCCATGGCAGCCTTCGTGTCCGTAACTAGACAAACTGCAATAGAATCGCCTACGCTGGTACAGTCGCTCATGTCTTGCGGAAACCGGCAAGTTACGTGGAAAACAAATTTAACCATGCCGCCTCCGCCGGGGCCCGGCAGGCGTGGTAGACCCAAGAAATGCTGGGTTGACGTCGTCAAGGATGATATGCGTGCCAATGGTCTTACAATCAAGGATGCTCAAGACCGTCCGAAGTACAAAAGAAAAAGCAAGAAAGCGGACCCCGGCCTTTACAGCATTACACCTGAGGATGCAACTGGGAGTACGTGAATAAAATAAATGATTTACTTTTTTTTGCTGGTTTTTTTTTTTAAGTTTGAATGAAACGCGTAGACTAGTGAGTTAAAGCGGTAGTGGCCAAGTAGTTAAGACACTGGCTGTGCGTCTGTAAGGCACGAGTTCGATCCTCGCTAGGCGCGACTTGTATCTCTGAGTTAGTACTCATGTACGGTCATTTTCAACTACCACCACTTGTTTCCGGTAAAGGAGAACATCGTGAGGAAACCTGCACACTAGTTCAATAATGTGTAATAATAATTTTCTATGTGGTACAAACGGTAAAATAAATTTCACAGAAAACAGACAAGAACTCTATTGGGAGTATTGACTGGACACTTTTACACTCACAGTCATCTCTTTAAAATGAGACTTGTTGAGAGCCCAAAATGTCGGGCATGTGAGGAATTAGAGAAGACAATGTGACACGTCATGTGTAGCTGCGACTCGAGGGCTGGTAAGCGCATGGTGCTCTTCAGATCAGCATATCCTGAGTTAGAGAGCTACAGACACTGCGCACAAGGTGATATTCTGAAGTTTATGCAGTCCTTCTTCAGAAATCCCGAGGCGGGTGAGTAAGGCAAGGGGTAAGTACAATATAACCCAAAGGTTCGTGCTTCCCGTGCTTGAGTTTCAATCCCATTCGATTCCAATGCAATTCCCAAATGCAAGATAAGTAAGTGTAATAATGACTTTTGTCACTAGATGACAGTTCAAATGGATTAGGATAGAGATTTTAACGACAATATAATCATATTCACGGAAATTTCCTGCTCATTCAGATTTTCAGAATCTGAAAATCGAACAAACAGTTTCTAAGTTAGATGACGACTTATGTTTTCGCTTGGCCTTCACAGATTTGTATGATTTTTATTCGCGAAATTTATAATAACAAAAGATATTTTGAGTCAGACGTCTATTCGTCTTCCCGGCAAAATGCGGCCATATCGCACAGCATCTAAAGCGCGGCCACTATTTATTATTCAAATAGTGCAAGCAATATTTTATATGAGCGTTTGCATCTAAATGCATGTTCTGTAATCGCAAAATGGTAACTTTTGATGTACGACTTCGAAAACGTATTATAAAATAAACCGACCGAACATCTACTTTAATCGTATTTTAGGAAAGCAGTTTTTTCTGTAAAGGTATAAAAGGGATTTTCGTGCGTCTGAACTTTGTTTGAGTTTATGTTTTTTCTGTCAGTGAAAAATAGTGGTGAAAACCAATCATTGCTCACACTTTAGAACCAAAAGTGTTAGGTTCAGAGCGTCAGGTGCAGTTCTTGTGTAGGGTAATTTTCTGCAATAAGTACTTCATAAGTATGGCCACTGGTATGACTCTCCATAGATTCAGAGTAACATATATACCTACTACTACTACAAACGAAACAATTTATCGGTGCACACATCGATGTGTGAGTTTTATACTTAGGGTCGCACCGCAGAATTAATTTAATACTTACCTACTAACGAGTTCGACATATTTACAATTATATCTTTTTATACCGAGAGATTTGCGAACACTATGACGTAAAAAATATTCTGTTTTTTATGTATTAAATGTTACAGAAAAGTCGGAAACAGCTACATAATATCACTTTACAAATATTTTTTATTATGTCCATTGTCCATTTCACCATTAGTTCACTTTACTGATTATTATTGAGTCATTTATAATGTAACGCACTAAATTCACTATTGTAATATAGTAATTTGCATATTCGGCGCAAAACTATACGGTAATTATTTAAATAAATTCAATAAAAATAAACAAATGTTTATTTTATCACGCTTCCACGCACGGCAAAGAAAATAAACGCACGGCTTGTCAGGTTGTCATTGTCAACAATGGCATTATAGCACTACACTATAACCCGCGGAAATTTACTTGGTATCTGCATGTATGTGATTAACTAGGAGGAGCCTATGTGTTTTTACCGGTTTATACTACTGTCGATTGATAATCCCTCTCGCTCTTGTGTATCTCCCGCCAATGCAAGAGAGCGAGAAGGGTATATATATCAATATGGTTGCTGGGTAATAACGTGAAATTATATTGTTGCTTTGCTACCTGTTTTTATCATTTGGAAATCTATGAAATATGTGTTCTTTGTTGTAATCGGTGGATAAACAATTATTATATGCGTATCTTCTCACCATGATGGTTACCTACTATTGATTGACAGTTCTCACGACAAAATACGTCGTGTATTGCGTGCGGCTAGTAAATAAACCCTAGTTTAGAGCACAGAAAGGTACAGAAAGTGCGGGGGAGAAGTGCGGGGATGCCAATTTGCGGGAGACGCTGTGAGATTCCATTCTGTTTGACTCTTATGTATTCTGTGGTATGGCTAAGATTGAGATAAGTATTTTCTATCGCAAAATATCTTATAGCCATTTTAATCTAGTATATGGATAATATAATATTATATCATCTTCATGCTGGTCTGAGAGGAAAGAAAAAACTTAGAATGTACCAGCTACCTATCTTCCTGCGCAGATCGTAGAAGCCGATCAAGGGAATGGGTGAAAATGCGAATCATACCAATAGGTAATACGGCTAGCAACCCATCACTATTTTGATAAATTTTTCCTTCTTCCTGCCCATCATCACGCTAAAAGTGGCCTTTGGTTCTTGCGGCCCTGGGCTCTGTCTGCTTGGAGCCGCAAGACCCAACATGCTCTATCTGCCCCAATAGGGATAAAGACGTGATAGTGTATATTAAGGTGAAGATATAGGCAAATGGCCCTGAAGTGTGAAATAAATTGTTAACTTGTAAATATGGTGATAGTTTCCATATTGCTCTTCGTCATGCACTAGATAGCCCTTGAAATTATTTTATGAACTGCCGTTGAAACTATTATTGGTGATCCGTCTAGCTTTCAAACTTGCCGTAGCCATTTTTGGCGGAGGCAAGTTTTAAAGCTAGACGAACTAATGTAAATACTTTCAACGGTGGTTCATAAAATAATTTAAAGGGCTATCTAGTGCATGACGAAGAGCAATATGGAAATTATCTCCATTTTTACGAGTAAACAATTTATTTCAAATGAGGGCGCCACTTCAAGGCCATTTGCCTATACTTTCACCTTAATAATATCATGAACTAACAAATTCAAGAGGACTGAAAAACTTTATATTTTGAAGCGTAATTCAATTTTTAGTTTAAATGTGGTAGCTAGATAGAGCTTCTAGTTCTAGCTCAAAAGTAGGTAGTTTCGTAGTGGTGCCACTTAATTTCGGAAATATGGCAGTATAAACGTTTATTTTATACGAAAAAACGTCAGCCTAAGTACTCAACATCCTTTGTATGGCTAGCCGGCCATATAGTAGCGACGTCTAGAAATAATACAGGATTTTGGCTTTGTAACCGAGTATGCTGTTTTGTATAGGGTTGCCAGTCCTCTTGTACTGGGTGGCGCAAAAGTAAAGACCCTATTTGGTTCAGCTATAACATTTTTTCTAAATTAGAAAACTAGATTTAGGTTTTTTTAAATGTATATTTGTGCCATTAAATTTCGTACCATTAGGATTTAAAGATGATGTCTTTTAAATGGTGACCTCCAGAGTTGATACACATTTGAGCCCTATTTATGACATTTTGCATAACTTGCCGTAACACTTCCTGCGATATGTTCGTTATTTCTTGACGAATGTTTTCTTTTAGAGCTGCGAGAGTCTGTGGCTTGTTCACATACACCCGAGATTTCAAAAAACCCCAAAGAAAGAAGTCTGGACTGGTCAGATCGGGTGATCTTGCAGGCCAAGGCAAATTGCCAAAACGAGAGATAACTCGGCCTGGAAAAGCGTCCCTCACTAAGTCCATAGTGTTTATTCCACGTTCTTGGGGAGTAAAACGGTCCATGTTTATTTTCAGTGTATTTTACATTTGTTCACTACACAATTTTCAACAACAGAATGACAGAAAATGTCATATAAAAAAAATAAAAGTATTTTCTTTAGTGCCAGTACTTTTGCGCCACCCAGTATTTGTTCGTTCAATATAGTATTGCCCAAAACTATATGGGGAAATCGAAACAAAATTGAATATTTAAAAAAAAATATTAAACTAAAAAAACTGACAAAATGAATATATTTGAGCGTATAACTGAATGTTCATGTGAAAACAGTTCCATTCAGGCAAAACTTCGTTTACAAAAGTTAAAATATTTTTATTACAAACAAACAAACTGAGTTTATTTAGTAATTCAGGTACATTTGCATTTCAAATCGGATCGCAAACAAAAAGCTAATCAAAAATAAAATGCGGAGAGAGCGCGCAAAATGCAAGTTTTCATTGGAAAAAGAGCGGACAAAATTGATCATTTGCAACATTCACACATTTCGCGTATTCGTTCATTCGCTGGCAACTCTAGGTTCCACTTGTATCTGCCTGTTTCTGACCCACGAATTATTTTAAACCTATGTGACGATAAGTTATGTTATTTATTTATTGTAGTAAACTAAATCATTTGCAACATTCACTGGCAATTCTATTTTTTAATTGTATTTGTATATTAAATTTTATATTTTGACAAAATTATTTATTTGCAACATTTACACATTTCGTGTATTTGTTAATTCGCCGGCAACTCTGTTCTACTTTTTTCTGCCCGATTTTAACCACCAATTTGATTTTAATGGAGTGTCATGCTCCAAAAATCTTTGCGATTACATTGATGTGGTTCACAGTTTAAAAATAAGTAGTGTTCAAAATCATTTGTATCTCCTAATAAGTACTAATCAAAACGAATGTAATAAGCCCAAACTCGAAGGGGTTGCGTCATTTTATTACAGAGTTCCTATAGCCACTTTCCGGCTCTATCAGATCAGTTTTTTAGGGTTCCGTAGCCAAAGGCAAAAAACGGAACCCTTATGGATTTATCATGTCTATCTGTCCGTCCGTATAACACAGCCACTTTTTTCCGAAACTATAAGAACTATACTGTTGAAACTTGGTAAGTAGATGTATTCTGTGAACCGTATTAAGATTTTCACACAAAAATAGAAAAAAACAATAAATTTTGGGGGTTCCCCATACTTAGAACTGAAATTATTTTTTTTTTGTCATCAAACCCATACGTGTGTGGTATCTATGGATAGGTTTTCAAAAATGATATTGAAGTTTGCGCGAGAGACACGTCCAAAGTGGTAAAATGTGTCCCCCCACCCCTGTAACTTCTAAAATAAGAGAGTGATAAAACTAAAAAATATATGATGTACATTACCATGCAAACTGCCACCGAAAATTGGTTTGAACGAGATCTAGTAAGTAGTTTTTTTTTTAATACGTCATAAATCGTAAACCACAATTTACCTTTAGAACTTTTATATTATGTTACTTGCTGCTACGGAACCCTTCATGGGCGAGTCCGACTCGCATTTGGCCGATTTTTTGTTATAATAAAATTGATTTATCATCTGATTTACGTTAGCAAACAAAATTTAACCTTAATCGAAAACCGGGAAGTGGCTCAAATTTAACTTGCAAGATTTAACCCAAACAAATGAACAACCACAAACAGGGCATATAAAGGCTAGGAGCTAAAAGGAACAAACTGGAAGCTTTGTGGAGTCAAATAATTTGCATCCGGCGACCGCGTGTCACTCGACGCAATCCCAACAGTTTTCATGAAATCGCGTTTGCGTGTAGGCCTTTATATCATGGGATTCGTTTGTGTCTATGGTTCGCGTACCATGTGTTGAAGGCTTTTGGTTCATTTTGTCGTTTGGATATTTCATTCTCATCACTCAATGAAATAGCTGCAAAACCAGTGGAGAATGTTGTAAGGTAAAATAAAAAATAGCATTATTAATTGCAGGACGTTTTCACTATCTTGGTCACTTCTCACAGTTCAAATCACATATTACTACAGACTATTACTACTTACTATACTAGATTTTTGTTAATCATTTTGTGCCTTACTCATGTTCTATAATATTTATAATATGTGGCCTTTCAATGAATATATTTTATTTATTAAAATAAATTTAAAAAGCGAAACCTATCACACGGTTTTCTAATTTTCCATAACATTCCTCCCCTACCTTATCTTGGGGCCTATTATAAAGTAAAAGAAGTTTAAAGATCAAACACTCGCGACTTATTTATGAATGAACCTTTGACGTCTAAGTGTTGCCATATACAAAACATCGACAATATTAATGAGACCCTTCAAAAATTCTTTCATCGTTCTTACGCGTTTGATTTTAAGGTTATATTTGAATGGTTTTAAAGTTATTGAGGTGTTTTTGTAAGTTTGGGAATGCGCAGTGTCGGCTTTTAAAGCTAAAATGTTCGAAATTGAATTGTTTTCCCTTGTTTGGCGATAAACCGCGTGTTAAAAGCGTTGTGGTTTGCGGCGATTCGTACAAAGGTGTGCGTAGAAAAACACTGATTACAATGTAGGAGTACTTAGCAGATTTTTAATTAAAATTTCAATCTCTAGTCAAAGACCAGATTTGGGAGTTTTGATTTTACATTACCTATTCTAAAATTTTGATAGTAAAATAATGTAGGCACTAGGCACCTATTTGATTTGTTATCAGTATTCTATGCTAATCTGGATGAATAGAAAAACTTAGAATGTACCAGCTGCTTCTCCTCCTGCGCAGATCGTTAAAGCCTATCGGGGGAATGGGTAAAAATGATATGTTTATAGCCGATGCGGCTAGCAAACCATCACTACTTTGATTCCTTTTTCCATCTTCTCGCCCACCTTAACGCTAAAAGTGGCCTGGATCTTGCGTTTCGTGCTCTCGTCACTCTGCTAAGAATAGCAAAATCTGAAATTCTGTCTGCCCCGTTAGGGATAAAGACGTGATAATTTATCGGTATCTATTGATAATAAATAAAATATAAGCCATTTTCCAATACCTACCTTCTCTCTGAATACCTGTGTATAAGATAAGAATGCAATAATGAGGGAAGTATGAAAATCAAAAAAGAAATGAGGGAGGGCATCAAATACGCAAAAATTTAAAAGATTTATTGCCTACAAAAAATCGTCTTTATGATAAAATTCCTATTTCTATATGTTCTTAACTTCTGGCAAATAATGCTTTCCCGTGATTTCATTCACTAAGTTTACTTACCAATGAAATGGATGAATGTTAAAGAATTTCTACACGAACATCAAAAGAGTACTTAAACGTTTTCACGGATTCTTTGACAAATTTAATGTAACCTTAAGTCCTCGGAAATGAAAAAATCAGCCTTCAGTATTTTCCTTGCGTTCAAAGACGGTTTGTAAATATAAGTTATATCAAAAGTAATTTGTTTGAGCTCGAGTACTTGCTCGTAGGTTGAGGGGAGAGCAATCAATTCTAACAAAAATAACATTTACAAATACTTCGTTTATTTATTTTGTTTGTCTACTTCAGTAAAAACACTTTATTCTGCGACTTCTACTGCGTTAGTATTTATATGCAAACTGAAATTCATTTAATCTTAATAAACCTATGCACTTTCTGTCTACAATTTTTCCGAGTTCCGGAGTGGTGGCTTATGACGTCACCTCTCAGTTAAAATTGTACGAAGGCGTAACGTCGCGCTTTAAAATGCGCTGTATCTTCGTTATTTTTAGGGTTCAGTACCCAAAGGGTGCCAACGGGACCCTATTACTGAGACTCCGCTGTCTGTCCGTCTCACTGTGGAATATGGTAGAACAAACGCATATCATAAATGCTTTTTACCAATTACTGAAATAGGATCTTCTATGATTTTTATTTAATAGTTCGAAAGTCAAACTTATATTATCTGTAAAGTAATTCATATTTTATACGGCGATAGTATTTTTTTTTACGTACGAAAGTTAGACGTTTCTGTAATAAGCAAATTTAAAGTTCTTTTTTAGCAACTTTCAAAGTGAAATAATTAAAAAACTTGAAGTAAAAAGTATAGATTATTATATATTTCTGTAAGGCTTATCTACTTGAGATGTAAATAAAATATATAATAATATTTTTTTTCATATATATATATATATAAAATGGTAAACAACATATAAAGGGAAAAATAAGGTATTTCCGAACTTCGTCGAAGCTTTTCACACTTACCGACGTTTGCCGATGATTTGAATTTAACATTAATTTAAAGTTTAGGTATTCATAAAAAGCATATAAAAAAATTAGCTGCTAGTTCTTGCTAATCACAAAGATATATAGAATAATCTAATACGAGTCTGGGAACGGAATTCACTACTGATTGCGATTTCATAGATTATTCTTATCAATACTTTGTGGTTGTTTATGAATTAATTATATTCTATTGTTTTATCAATTTTGCGGTGATTTTCTGTGAGAAAATAGATATTTGAAATTATTCACATGCTCTGAAACAGTATAAATAGGGCCGAAAGAATATTTTTTCAGTATTAAATCAGTGAGCGCTTCGTAAAGTACGACTATTTCATTATTTAAAATGGCTACTTGACATTGATTTGATTAAACGGTTAAATATAATTCTGCAAGCTTTGTCATCTGGTGTAATGATAGATGCTAAGAAATTTGGTGATTATGCATTAGAAACTGCGAGAATATACGTTAGTAAATATAGTTGGTACTACATGCCATCTTTAGTCCATAAAATTTTAATACATGGAGAGAGTATAATAAATAATTGTAGAGATGAGGCGACTTAATGAAACGAGTGTTGACTTGATACTCCTCATTTATTCAATATGTTCAACGGCTATATAGGTTATTACAGACACACACACTATTAACTATGCTACACCACTACACCTTCCCCCTTGAAATAAAAAAAAAATACACTAAAGTTGTTTTTTTTTATAACATTATAAATATGTATAGGTATGTATATAGAATCAGAATTCATTACTTAATTACAATACATCATATCAAACAGAAACAAAGTCTTGATCGAAAATAAACGGATAGTATTACTAAATGATAAGGAAACATGAAACATCTACAAGTATGGGTAAGGAATGCAGTGCAGGCAGATAAACAAAACATTCGAATTATTTGTTAAGCGAACTTACAATATAACAAGTATATTTATTTCATACCTTTTTCTTTGTTACAATTTTTGCCAAATTATTTATTTTTAAAACAAATATGTATATACGTTTATACTAAACTTAATATAATCTAAGTTATTCCTACACACCTACAATCGTATAACTTCTTAAAAATTACATTTCGCAAATAATTTCCGAAATAATCGTTATATTTTTTATATTTATTATAAATCTTATTACATTTTTGCCTTTTATTACCTTTATTTGGTGTCTTACTTAAAATACCTTTCACGAATTTTTTCTCATTAGTCTTTTTAACAATATTGTTTTTATTCAAACTCTTATTTCTCATATCAGACATTCTAACATTTCCTCTTTTCCCTTTAATCTTAACAACTTTTATTTTTCTTAACATATTTATTTTACTATTCATTATACATCGATTACTCTTAACTACTTTTTTATTTTTATTTAAATTATATTTATTTTTATAATACGTCAAATCCTTGCTTTTAAACTTTCTATTCTTTTTATTTGTTTTACAACGTTTATTTTTTATATTTTTGGAATTATTTAAATCATCAATCTTAGTTTGCTCACTTTCTGTATATTTATTTATTACATTTTCAACAAATAAATTATTCAAATCATACATATCATCATTATCAAATGTTAAAATATTTGTTTGGTAAGAATTGGATTCGGCAACAGGCTGCCGGGTCTGCTGAATCGGCGGAACGTGAACGATGCACGAGGACGACACTGGACACTTGGATGTCGCCATATCGTTCGATGTTTCTAGGTACTTTATTGGATACAATCTATTTTTAGAAACTTGTAATGAGTTTTGAAAATTATGATTATTTTGAAAAGGTTTAAAATTGAATTTCGGTCTATTCTGTTTATTTATCACCATGAATGTATACTCTTCGATTGCAAATTGAATAGCTTGCGACAAATTTTGAAAATTTTGAGATAAAAGCATAACCTGTAATTTAAAATTATTTAATCCTCTGGAAAAACAATAAATTGCCATTTTTTCATTGATGGGCTTAAGAATATTAATTTTAAAATTATCGTCTTCTGATTGCGCTAATATAAGATCTGTAAAAATGTTTTGAATTTCTTCTCCATATGTTTGAATATTTCTATTTCCTTGACGACAGTTTAATAATTTATTTTGTAACGCGACTGGACATTTTTTAGGTAAAAAATAGTGCTTCATATCCTGAATTAAACTTTTTACATCTGAATAATTTTGTTTTAAAATAAATTTTCCGTACTCCGATAGCCTTGTTTTTAAGACAAATTTTATTAAGAATTGCTGTGAAATTAGATTTAAAGTGCTGGCATAAAATTCTAGATTATTTATCAAAGATTTAGTTAAATTATCGTCACCGTTCATGATAGGTAAAAAGTCTATAGCAATCTGTAAATCAAATTGAGCCATTATAAATGTATATCTCTCAAATATTTAAATCATAAAAAAAAAGAAAATAGTAAAAATTATTTAAACGCACACAAAAAAATCCAAACTTTTTCAATAATCCACATTAAATAATTAAAAAATCGTATAGAACTAAATCAATATTTAGCCGTAAATTAAAATGTATAAAAAGGATATATTTTTCTTCTATCGGTTTTCAATATCCGGGGTCGTCAATGTTCGTCTCCTGGCGCCTGGGGACGATCACGACGCTGGATCTGCGCTGAGCTGGTACCGCGATGGCTGCTCCAAGCTGCGAGCTGGGTGGGCCGGGCTATACCCTGGACTCCGTTCCTTGTCCCGTACACTTCTTTGGGCCGGGACCCTGGACACCTTTTCTTGTCACGTACGCTTCTTTCTTCGTCAAAATCTTCATATAAATACTTATGACATAGTTAACATCGTCAATATCTTTATAATAAACTTAGTAAGAAATGAATGTACTAAGTTGTCTTCATTCTTCATTCGATGTCTTTATTTTCAATAAAAATAAATATTATTTTCATTCTTCATTTTCTTCAATATACTCGTAACTTCATTTATTTTTTCTTATTCTTGCGTCTTTTTTTATTTATATTTTGTTTTATTAGGTTTTAAATTATTTGAACTTTGTTCTTCGTTTTTTCAAGCTCTTCTTTTTTTCACCTCATTCTCCACAATTTTCAACAAAATTTCAAAAATCCACTCGTACGAACTTTTATTTTATAATTTATTAGTTCTGTTCGTAGCCTACATGACGATGATGCGAGACACGCGGCCGCGCCGGCGCAGGGCTGCGCCGACTGGCAGGGTCGCCATGTAGAGATGAGGCGACTTAATGAAACGAGTGTTGACTTGATACTCCTCATTTATTCAATATGTTCAACGGCTATATAGGTTATTACAGACACACACACTATTAACTATGCTACACCACTACATAATTTTGCAGTCCTACCAATTGGACAACTATCGGAAGATGCCCAAGAGTCTCGAAATAAGGACTACAAAAAATTTCGCTTGCATCATGCCCGGAAATGCACTCGAATAGCTACTAACGAAGATGTGTTTCATACACTACTTTAGGCATCTGATCCTTATATAACGAGCATAAGAAAACAATATACTAAAAACGTTAAAGAGCTATATGAAGATGCTCTGCATCTTCTCAAAGTCAACGAACTGTGTGAGGCACACCAGCCAGCAGTAAATCCTGCTCATCAAAAATATTAAACTGATATAATCGATGAATATATATAAATAATTAGAAGTAAACCAGTAATCACATTTACTATAATGTAAACTTACTTAATACTTAACAAATTAATCTAATATTTTGTTGTAATTTTGATAAAGTTTTTATATTTAGTGTAATGGTAATGTAACATTTTTTTTTTATTTTTTAACATTATATTAGAGTAATCATAATTAAATTTAACTAGTTTTAAGAATCATATATACAAAAAAAAAATAAAAAAGTATGCATATCGGCAAATATATACCATTTTAAAATATTGTGACTTTTCTTTATTAAAAAAATATTGTAGGGTTTTATATTTCTGCAACAGTAATATAATTTTAATCCTTATATATCACTTTATATTACTGAAAAAATTTAAAAACTCTATCTTTAAAATTTACGGAGTTACAGATTTTTGATCCGAAACATACCCAAATATTCCACAGTGCGTCTGTCCGTCTGTCACAGGGCTCTATCTCTTGAACCGTAATAGCTAGACACTTGAAATTTTTAGCGATTATGTATTACTGTGGCCGCTATAACAACAAATACTAAAAATAAAAAAAGGTTGAAAATTAAAGGGGGTCGTCATACAAGAAACGTGTTTCTTCAGCGTTTTAAAACATTGTACGGTGGTACGGAACCCTTCATGTACGAGTCCGACTCGCACTTTCCTGTTTATTTATTTAGTTTGTTTGTTAGAGCAAAGAAAAAATCTATTATATTAGTTGACCCTTAATAGAGTAAAGAACAATAATCATAGAGTATGAGCATTATGCCACTAATGCCATGCGTCGATAGTAGATACTACTGCAATGTTCTGCGCATATATTCCTTATCTCAGGTTCTGCAGCCAGAGTACGTACAGCATCACCGCAGACCGTAAACAAATGTTTGACAATGACAAGTACATCAAACTTGTAAAATTATATAGGTATTTAAATTAGTATCCTTATTCGTAGATTTAAGTGGCCGTAGGAAGCCATAACACCACAGCACAGGTTTTGAATGTGTGAATAATGATAAAACTATTAAAATTGTATACTTTTACTTTTATAATAACTATTTGTAGCAAAATAATATGACGTGTAGAATATGACAATATGACATAATAAACGGGCAAGTGCGAGTCGGAGTCGTCATGAAGGGTTCCGTACAATGTTTTAAAACGCTGAAGAAACACGTTTCTTGTATGACGACCCCCTTTAATTTTCAACTTTTTTTTATTTTTAGTATTTGTTGTTATAGCGGCCACAGTAATACATAATCGGTGAAAATGACATGTAAAATATAACATGTAGATTGTTTACTGTATGTGCTAGAGCCGCAATCTGCGCCGAGTTTTGCGTAATATGTCCTATTCAGTGACTGTTGCTTCAAAGCAGGGTGCGGTAGCAGAAAGCTAGCTTAAATTAGACAATACATGGTGTCCAGTGCTGCCCCCATTTGAAATAAATTATTTCTAAGGAAACTGAGACATAATTTATAATTTTGAGCTAGTAAAACCTTGATAACCGTTCAAACTATTTTTTGAACCACTGTTTCAGTTTAAAGTAAAAACGTTAAGCTTTAGTTTGCATTTTTGCGAAAAACGGCCACTTCTGGCCAAAATGCAAACTAAAGCTTAATAATATCACTTTAAGCTCTAAACAGTGGTTCATAAAATAGTTTGAAGGGTTATCTAGGTTTTACTAGCTCAAAATTTTGAATGATATCTCCGTTTTCTTGCAAATAATTTATTTCAAAAAGGGGCAGTACTGGACACCGTGTATCGTCTTAAAATACAAATGATTCTGCCTGACGGAAGTCTATCACACACTTGTTACTAAGCCACTTGATAGTGGATTACGCCACTGAAACCAGGCGCCAATTCAGTGATTGACGCTTCAAAGACTCTAATGGACACGTACTCTGTAGCGGAAGGCAGTAATGCATTGTAAATCACTGTCAGACAATGAAGGACTAAGCTGCATTATCACAAAGTTACCATATTATACCTAATTCCATGCTTGTATACATTTTCATGGGCCTCTTAAAAATCCTCAAAGTTGCTCAATGGGCTATGGAGCGTGCTATGCTCGGTGTTTCTCTATGCTATCGCATCATAAATGAAGTGATTCGTAGAAGAACGAAGTTCACCTATATTTAAGCGGAAAGCTCATTGAAGCCAAGCAGAAAGGTTCTCAAATGGCAGCCATGTACCGGCAAGCGCAGCGTAGGACACCATCTGCTAGGTAGTTGGACGAATTTAGCAGGGTTAGAGGAAGACGCTGAATGCAGGCTGCGTCCGACCGGTCGTTTTGGAAATCCTTGGGGTGGCCTATGTCCAGCAGTGGACTTCCTGTAGCTGATTTGATGATGAATTTACATGGGTTTAGTCTATAACGTACATTTGTAGATTGTGCCACTGACTTAAATAATTATGCCATGCTAGTTCAGCCTCACGGTATCTACACTGTGAGCAGGTACAAGTAGATAAAATTGTTAATATTAGATGTGTCGTGTAATGTTGGAGAGGTCCTCTTTTACTAGTAGAATAAGACCAATCCAAATCGCCCGTAGATATTATAGATAGTTAGCAAACACAAGTCAGTGAGACCTCTCCAACCCGCCTGACCAGCGTGGAGAGTGTAGGCCAAATCCTTTTGCTGCTCTGGCCAAATATGGCTCTGGTAGTACAAAGAGGGTCGTGCTGCTGCAGTGGAGACTAGTAAGACCTGATGATAATGTTAGATACCTAGTCAATATCAGTAGTATAAGAAAATCACGTGAATTTTCAATGCACACCTCGTCTTAAACTCGCCTCATAAAGTAAAGTCTGAAACCAAAACCTCTAAACTATCAACTTTTTTCTCCTCATACTCTATATTTTATCTAGCTACATATATAATGTCGAATAAAAGTCAGAATTTTCCAAACTAAACTTGTAAATGCGTTCATAAAAGAACCTTAATAATGGCTATATTAAACACGAAGCGAACGGCTAAGTGGCGATATTGCAGCGGTTGCAATGAAGAAATTTTAATGTAATAAGCTTTCTTTGTGAGCGGGTATTTCAGAGGCTTTTAGTTTATTATCCCAGGTTATGAAACTACCGTGTGCAGGGCTTAAAGTGTAGCTCTTATGGCCTAACTTACAAGATTGAAGATTTTCTTTTTCTTCCTTTATTCTATGAACACGTCTGTATGCCTTTCTTGTATAAATATCTCTTACAGGCCTACTGGAAGAGATCTATTTTGAGACAAGTAGTGCCTTTTTACAATTTTTATTTTATGTTTGTTGTCCTCGACGAACGTACTGCGAGATTGCAGAAATGAATTAGAACTTTAACCCTAAACTATTTTATGAACCACTGTTTACAGTTTAAAGTGAGAACGTTAAGCTTTAGTTTGCATTTTTGCGAAAAACGGCCACTTTTGGCAAAAACGCAAACTAAAGCTTAACGTTCTCACTTTAAACTGTAAACAGTGGCTCATAAAAATAGTTTGAACGGTTATCTAGGTTTAAGTAGCTTACAATTTTAAAAGATATCTCCGTCTCCTTACAAATAATTTATTTCAAATGGGGGCAGCACTGGACTCCGTGTATCGTCTTAAGGCCTAGAGCCTTTTCTACCAGTCAACCTACACAGGTGGTGCTGATAAAAGCAAATTTTGGACGATTAGGTAGTATAGTAGTAGGTAAGTTTAGTTTTATTAATACAATATACATTAGATTAGCTCTTTGGATTTGTCCTGATCTACTTTTAGGTTTTTTTTCAGTAGTGCACCTTACTTATAAGACGCTCATTCAAAAACTTGTACCATACAATCAAATCCGCGGATTTATAATTTCCTTTGAAATAGTATGTGAGTGACGTTTGCGAGCAAATTTTTATGAAAACTGCATTAGTGACTTACGTGGGTAGGAACCTATTAATTTGGATTGTTTTGTTAGAATTATACAGTTAGACTGGAAAAATATCTGGTAAATTTATTTGATTTGTTTGTCTAAAAATTAAGGTTTGAGTAATAATAGTTAATTTATTGAAATATTTTAAGTACAGCGGCCATTACCTGTTTAGTTAGTTAATTTTAATAAGTAGACCTACTTTCTATTTTTATTTTGAAAAAAGAAGAAAATTATAAGTTTTTTTTATTTATTTTTTATTAGAAATTTGAGTG
The DNA here is from genome assembly GCA_963576875.1 of Acrobasis repandana. Taxonomy (NCBI): domain Eukaryota; kingdom Metazoa; phylum Arthropoda; class Insecta; order Lepidoptera; family Pyralidae; genus Acrobasis; species Acrobasis repandana. Next base: position 20,172,174 of record OY756215.1, read on the forward strand.
CGTTTGATCTCTATAAGTACATACATTTTTATGAAATAAGCCTAAACTCCATGGGGTTGCGTTGCGTCGCCTAATTTCTGGGTTTCTATGACTAAAGTTTTTTTTATTTTTTTTTATTAGAAATTTGAGTGCGTTTGATCTCTATAAGTACATACATTTTTATGAAATAAGCCTAAACTCCATGGGGTTGCGTTGCGTCGCCTAATTTCTGGGTTTCTATGACTAATTGGCCACTTGCCGGCTCGATCATCAGATCAGCTTCTTGTCATACTTACCTACCTCTATATTATATTTATTCATAAATATACTTATTTTACTGCCCTCTATGTCAATTTTAACTAACAAGAAATGACCTAACGCAGTAAAAAGCAAATCATACCATTTAAAAACCAGTTGTATTAATAGTTCATTATGTTATCATAGATGGCTCTCCAACAATAGTTCCTGCCATATTACATAGATGGCGCTTGAATTATTTTATGAACACTTCAGTACTTGGTATCTAGGTAAAGTTTCTTAGTATGTTATCTAGGTAAATGAATGCAGTAACTTTGAGGCAATATATTCAATTCCAACACGTACAGACATTTAACCGTATTTATTTGCCTGCGGTAGGTCAAATGAGTAGACTGCTAGAGCTACGATTGTTTACCAATGAAACTATAAGTACTTAGCTACAACTTATACAGACAGGGTGACTTTTTATCTACTCCGCAAAATTTTTGGAGCAAGTTCAGTCCTTTGTATAATTTTTTTTATTAAAACTCGATAAAAAAATTAATAATTTTTTTATAGAAAGTAGTTCAGTATCATGGACTGAACTTGCTCCAAAAATTTTGCCAGTGGATAAAAAGTCACCCTGTCTGTATAAGTTGTAGCTAAGTATATGGTAAAATTTTGCTACTACCAAGTCCTAGATAACCCTTCAAAGTATTTTATGAACTACTGTTAAAATTCAGAACCCTTCAAAGTATTTTATGATCTACTGTTTACAGTTTAAAGTGAGAACGTTAAGCTTTACTACGCAAATTTGCGAAAAACGGCCACTTTTGGCAAATGTGCAAAGAAAAGCTTCACGTAGTGAGAACGTGAAGCTTTTCTTTGCACATTTGCCAAAAGTGGCCGTTTTTCGCAAATGTGCAAAGAAAAACTTCTGGGGATGCTGGAGACAACATTTCAATTATTTCTCTGTTTCCTTTCAATTAATTTATTTCAAATGGGGGCAGAACTTGACCCCGAAAAATTCATGTACTGTGCATGATCTTTAAAGATTATTTCGCCCAAACGTTATCTGAAATCTTATTTATACTTATCCCATTACAGACTAGACAACTCTCTAGCCCACAGACCATGAATCAAGATAGACACAGCCTCTGTATGAATTTGCGTGTCGATCTGACGTCAAATTGATTTCATTTAGGATCGTCACTTTTATTTCGTGTATGTCAATTCATTAGATCAGACATTCATTCTAATACTGATACACTATCACGTTATCCCTAACGGGGCAGACAGAGCCTAGGGCGGCAAGGCCCAGGCCACTTTTAGCGTGATGGTGGGCATGAAGGTGGAAAAAGGAAATAATAATAGTAATGGGTTGCTAACATTCATTTTCTACTGTAAAATACCTAAATCTGCCGTTTTGAGCCGTAGAAATTCGTCGAAAAACGTTGGAGGATGTAATAAAAAAGGTTTTTATACAAATTGAAAGACTTTCTTTATATAGTATATAGTCTGTTTATACTTTCTGTATAAACAGATCTCTAGCTACTAGTCAGAGCCAACTGATCGCAGAAGCGCATACTGTTTGATATGAAAAGTGACAGATATCGACTCTAAGTTTACATATAATAATACAACGTGTAAGGGATCATACGCGTAAAAAATCGAACCTCGAGCTGTATTAGATCACTTTAGTTTAGATGAAATTAAAATAATAAGTACACTGCTCATTCATATTGTAACTCATTTTTATTGTTGACTGTAGACATTAAAAATATACAGTCGTGATCACAGGTGTATATCATTGAGATGGTATCTATATGTTTGTCTGTCGACACCCTTCACGTAGAGAATCCGGTTGTGTGTATCTGGTTGGTAATGCATATATCTTTATAATTATCTATTTAATTAATATTAATAATCGTACACTCTATGATTTGAATTGGAATCAGTGGTTTATTATAAAACCTTTTTTTTATAAAACTTTATTATAAAAAATACGATTGGTATACAACGTGTAACGAAAAGGGTTTTTATAAACCCGAAAGTGTGCCAACGTACTAACCAATGTAAACAACTTTTACTATGGGACCATCCCTAAAATCGCGAAAACAATCTGCAGCTCCATACAAAAATTAATACCTACCGTGCCAAAATGTATGGAGTTGCAGATTTTTTTTTGCAATTTCAGGGATGGTTCCATAGTAAAAGTTGTTTACATTGGTTAGTACGTTAACTCCCTTTCGGTATAATACCACAGGCCGGAATCTCCTAAGGTACGCACAATATGCGTCACCCAGGCGTCCCCGTTCCCCGTCCCCGCACCTCTCCCCCGTTTCGCCTCGATGACTCACGTTGGCCGTCAAGAACCGGGGGAGAGGTGCGGGTGCGGGGAACGGGGACGCATATTGCGCGTACCTTAGGAGATTCCCTTCTGTTTACTCTTACTGTATTCTGTGATAATACCCCCTTTTTATTACACGTTGTAAATGAACTTTTTCACAAGAGAAAATATACTTCATCATTATATTCATCGCCAATTTCAAAATCATATTTAGTAAATCTGGGATAGTTGCCATACGTTTTGAAAAAGGTGGATAAAATACAGAAGATAAAGCATTAAAAAATCTTATATAACAAAGTGTTAGTTTGTATACTCATTAATAAACAATATTTTCAAGGTAGCTTGTTTTATTTGTTTAGTTATAAACAAAATAAAAAGGTTCTTCGGACGGGGATAGATGCCAATTGTATGGGTTAGATGCCGCGATGATATTTGGACTTGTGGGATAGTATACAAATAAAACAAATAATATCAAGCTACCTTGAAAATATTGTTTTTAACCCTAATCTGTCCCGGCGTAAAAAAGTTTTTCACAATAAATCACAATACGTCGATTTTAGCGAAGTGTTCGTCATTAACCAGAGGGAGATAAGGAGTAAGCTTACAAATAAAAAATGAATTGCAAGCTTTGAATTCTCACAAGTCGCTATGTACAAAATTGGGCATCTATCCTCCTTTGGTATCTATCCCAGATTTACCCTATCTAATCTAAGTGACATTTTAAACTAATTTTTGAAATAAAACTTAGTTTGGAATGACGGTTATTAAATATACAAAGAAATACAAAGTAAATATATAAAAAATAGTGCTTTTGAGAAAGTTTTATGTATTTTCTTTATAGGTACATTTTCCGTATACATAAATGAGTAAATAAATACATGATTAAAATTCCTTAATGTCCTTCCAATAGGCAGTCAGACATAAAATACAAAACATATTAAGTAGGTAGGTATTTTATCGTGGGAGGTCCTTGTAACTCAGAGTCAAATGGTCCATAAACCTGACTCATGCTCATCTGGTAGCAATTTGTGACTACAAATTGGAGCAAAGATAGTCGAAGGTGACCTCGGTCGTTTCGCGGGCATCCGTATATGTCGGTTAATTAAACATGTAAAGCGATGTTCATTTTCAGACTTCTAAATATATTTATTTTACTATTGGTACTAGATTAGGTATACCATAACTATGGGTATAAGTATTTTTTACCCATTCGAATCCGATTAACTTGGAAGTGCTCACGCACTGAAATTTCAAAATATTTTAATATTGGTTAAGGTGCTGTATAGATGATATACATCGTGTTAATGAAAGAACGCACAACCTCTCAGATGGTACCTCAGCCCATGGAACTGAACAACTTTTGTTCAACAACTATAAAGAAATCAAAAAAAAAAAAAAAAAATTCATACAAACTGATCAGCTAATCGAGTCAATTTGTATGAAAATTCGAATTATTTTTTTTGGATTTCGTGAAAGTTGTTGAACAAAAGTTGTTCAGTTACATGGGCTGAGGTACCATCTGAGAGGTTTTGCGTTCTTTCATGAACACGATGTAAATATTGTTCCATCCCATATATCATCATTTTTATACAAAAAAATGTATTATGACTTATGAGCAATGATTTCAACATATAAGTCAATGATTATGAGGCAAATTACCGGACAATTGCCGTGGCCCAATACTGGTCAAAGGTATACCTAATACTGCTCTATTACTTTTTTTTCTTTTTAGGCAGATACAAGAAAAAAGTGATAGAGTGGTGATGAAAACAGGAAATAATTAACGGGCAACAAATCTGTTTATTCCTGTAATTGACTGGGAGAGAACGCAATAATAGCGTTAAGTCCGCTAATTCTGTATAATTATTAATTGTGGAACAATAAAGTTTTAATAAATAATTAATGTTTATCACTTGCCTCTTGTGCTTATGTGCCCATGCGCCTCTGGCTGAGATAATAAGAATAACTCCTTCAAGAAGTGTGGCTACATAAAGCCAGCGTCTGTCCAGGGGTTGAAAGAATGTTGCATTTGACTAGCTATCTCGAGAACCGGGCAAAGACTACTAGAAGCACCATGGAGTTATAGAGGGTTCTAGCCTCACACTACCGCTCCCTAACCTCGTGTATGAATGGTGTGGGTTGGTCATTTCCCCATGTAAAAAAAAAGGTTCACTGACGTTGCCAAAGAAGAAATATTTGAAAATTGTCTCTTAAGCAATGCTATTAGCTCTATATTATTACTCTGTGGCTATATATAAATATTTTCATAGTGTAAGGGAATATTTAACTTGTAAGTAAACTGACATTTTTAAATTGTGTAAATTCGTTATTTGTAACTTGCCAGCTATTGACTTGATTATACATATTTGCTCGTCTGCTTGTAGGCTGAATAGTGACTATAATTGTACTGAACACCAATTTTGTAATTTATTTTGGCAAATAAAGATTTCTGATTTCTGATATCGAACACCATTCCATGGTCTGTGAACACAATGCAAAGTAAAAAAAAAAGAAAAACGGATCCCGGGAAGCAGGAGATTTAGTAAAAATAATTTGATAATATAATCGCTAGCCAGTAGTTTTAAATGAAAGTCTTCAAGGTAAATAAAAGGCTTGTGTTGCCTTTTGTATGAGCAACCTTCTAAAGAATCCAGAAAAGGATTTTAAGTTGTTTGAAAATCTACACAGGGATTATCTGACGCTGCAGGAAAATGCCACCGACTAATTTACCTGATCTCATGGGTGGTCGTTGCGACATTGTGCATTTCAAATAAATTTTCACACACACAATTTACATGACCTACAATAACTAATTACGTATTACATTACATGTGACTAAGAAAACATATTTTGGTGTAAGTATCGAAGAAATAAAGAATAATTGCCTGTATGAAAAGGTACTGATACCTTATATTGTACCTACATTCTCATAAAATTGTACTATTATCACATGTTAATAATACCTCTATACTACGTACAACATTTTTTTATATAAGTATATATATAAGGACACATCACACTGATTGAACTAGCCCCTAGTAAGTCAACTCAACGATACAATATTAATAATAAATACATATATAGATAAACACCCACGAGCCACTTAAAACATGCAACGCTTTGCTTGTTATATATACTTACTATAAACTTATTTTATCAATGATAAATTCTCTGCGATAAAGCCCTTTAAAGTTATGGTGGGATTCCCTAATATTTTACCAACAAAAAGATCATGTCGTAAACACGTATTAAAATGAATAGGCGCCTCTAGTTTCGCAAACGTCATTGAGATGGAGAACTTGACGTTTTTGTCGGATTATTATCTGCCTCATTTTGCTGACCTTACTTCAAATGACACAATAATTTTATTTCACATCGCGCTCTAGTAATCGTTTCAGCTTTTCTCACGGTATGAGTCTTTATTGTGGCTAAATTATGTTAAGGTTTTTTTTTTTTTTTTTCATTTATTTATATCCAAAAATAACATTAATTACAATTATTTGCACCCATAAACCACGAAGGTTTGTCCGGGAGCATATTTATTTATTTATTTATTTATTCTTTATTGCACAAAAAATAAACGTACAAGTGGCGGACCTAATGCCATATTGCATTCTCTCCCGGTCAACCATTAGACCAAACAGAAAATATGTGAGGCTGGCGTAATAAAATTCACAAAAATAAGCAAACTTAATATAAATAAAATATATATAATCAAAAACACATATACTTATACACAAATATATTTTTAAACATATAATAACTATTCATATATACTAACATGCATAAGATACAATAGATAAAAAATAAAGCATATTGTCTACTTTCAATCTTAAAATTAGGTTAATATTCATCTGACATTATATAAGTACTTATATCTAAAGTGGTTCAGTATTAGTTAATAAATAAAAACATAAATCATCACAACACCTGCCGTTCACTGCAAGACCGGTGTAAATATATAGACTCTTATAATTTGCAGTATTATCCATATTTTTGTGGATATTATTAAGACTACATTTTATTTTTTCATTAGTACGAGAAAAATTGGTAGGAAAACTGATTTTTTTGTCACTAATGGCAGTCGATGTTACTCGTAAGTCCATTTTAAGTGGTTATTCTTTGTCTTAGTGATTAATAGCAGCACACCTCGGCTAGTGTGGTAATAAAATGTAAAACTTACAAGATATGCTCTAAACTGCATCAAAATCGCCACAGTAGTTTCAGAACAGACGCGGCGGCTTTATTTTATTTTCACTATGGATTGAGGATATGCCAGACTTGTAAATTTGGTATATACATAATATAATATAGGTTAGACAGTACACGTATAATCAGGTTCATAGTACTACCCGCGTAGGTTGTTAAAGCCGATCTAGACTGGGAAAAAATGTGAAACATGTTAATAGGCGATGTGGCTAACAACCTATCGCTATTTTGATTTCTTTTTCCACCTTCTCACCCACCATCACTCTAAAAGTGGCCTTTAAGTCTGATTGTAGCACAGTTGTGCGACAAACCATTGCCCGGCCGACCTACCTATCACCAACATAGCCTTTTTTGCGGCCCTGAGCTGTCTGCTTAAAGCCCCAGACCCAAAATGCTCTGTCTGCCCCATTAGAGATAAAGACTTGATAGCATATATATGGATGTAATACAGGGGGGTTACTACATAAAATAATACGATAGCCGTCCGATAGTGACGTCCTATTTCTATGTCAAACGAAATTAGGCTTTATCATCATGTATTAACGCTCAATGATGCTTGTCACTGAAAAGCGGATACGCAGTGACGTACGTCTTGCGTACCGATTTTAGAGTAACCTACTGTTCTCACAATAAAAATATTATATTGAAATACGAATAAAAATTAGAGCTCCCCTAAATTTGTGCGATAGGTACCTAGCTTTCCCTATGCTAAGATCTATTATAAAACACTATTAAGTATGCAAAACAACGTCAAAAAGTTCACACAATAATTTAAAGAAACTAAGACCAACTCTCAAAAAAGTTTTATTTCTGAGAAACATTTAATTAGCTGAATTTCCAATAACTACAAAGTATTCGAATCGTAGCCTCGGATCCTTATCTACCAGAATTATGGCATTAGCATTATATCGCGCGGAATGCAATACCTAAGTCCCCTATTCTAAGAACTGTCGGCAAAAAGTTAGGTAAATTCACCACACGCCGTTTTTTATGGGCTAAAAAGTCGTTCATCACCAGCGAAGGTCACCGCGCTAGACGTACACAAAGAATGCTTGTCTGCTTGTCCGTTTTTACTTAGTTTTTTTTGCCAATGTCATACGTGTTACTTAAATGGTGGAGTCACGAGAAGGTCGCGTTTGTTTGGGATAATTTCTTATTTGGTGGTGGGAAAAAAGACTTGAGTTAGGTCGCCGTAATGTAATTAGCGTTAAAGTCTCAGCAATTCAGATTTATGTAGTAGGTATCATGTCTTAAATTTTTATAGGTTAGACTGAGTCATAAGTTACTTGTAACTTATGACCCAGAGGTCACGCGCATTAAACGGAAATTAATAATAATGACTGAATGGTTAAATAAAGAATGAAAGAAAGGAAGAAAGAAAAAAAAATCGAAAAACAAAACTAAAAAAAATACTGAAATATAACTAAGTACTTACATACTAGTAGACTTACTTATATGTATCTAAAATGCTAAAATAGCGGCCAGCTATGCTTTGTGCTGCGGTGTAAGAGTAGATCTACCAAGTAAAGATCTACCAAGTACCAAGTAAATAGAGGTTAAATAGCTTTTAAGAGAATAACTTCATAATCAAATAATTAAATAACATCGACGAGACTCGTTTAAAAAACACAGTACACAGAGTTGAACTAGAAGAATCCTAAATGGATCAGTTTTTGATTAGAAGGGTCCTTAAATCCTTTTTTTTTATTTGGTTCGCAAACTGGTTGTTACATTATTAACAAATGATAAAAGTGAGTGCAAAGAATTAAATATAAAATTTACAACCTTCTAGCAGCTAACACAGCATCATCACACATCCTTTTCTTCTTCTTCTCGAGGCGAAAGGCTATTTATTTTTTTAATTAAATCAAATTTGACCAGTATTTGGCCACGGCGATTCCCCGGTCATTTGCCTCATTTAGGTCTTGTATTGTCTTTATTATTATATTATACTAGCTTTTGCCCGCGGCTTCGCCCGCGTAGATTCGGGGTATGAAAAATAGATGTTGGCCGATTCTCAGACCTACTCAATATGCTCACAAAATTTCATGAGAATCGGTCAAGCCGTTTCGGAGGAGTACCGGAACAAACATTGTGACACGAGAATTTTATATATAAGACTTGCTGACCCGGCAAACGTTGTTTTGCCATATAAATAAAAATAAAAAATAAAATTTAGGGGTGGACTACCCCTAACATTTAGGGGGATGAAAAATAGATGTTGGCCGATTCTCATAGATACCGGATAAGCACAAAAAATTTCATCAAAATCGGTCAAGCCGTTTCGGAGGAGTATGGCAACGAAAACTGTGACACGAGAATTTTATATATTAGATTATATTAAATCCTTAAATTTACGTACTTTACTCTTAAATTTACATACTCTTCCGTGCTGGTCCGAGAAAAAAAAATAGAATGTACCAGCTGCTTCTCCTCTAAAGCAGATCGTAAGAACTGATTGAGGGAATGGTTGAAAATCATCTCGTATCATGTCAATAGGCGATGCGGCTAGCATCCACTATCCTTTCTACACCATCACGTTAAAAGTGGCTTTGGGATAAGACAGCCATAAGCTCTGTCTACTCCCTTAGGAGTAAAGACTTGATAGAGTATCTCTATGTGTTTGTATTTACGACACATCTACGTTTTAATTTATTATTATACGGCTCTATTTTTCTTGTTCTGTTGGTCTTGGGTGGATCACATCTAGTAGTTGAAATTTATTTATTTATAATATGAATACTTTATTATTTCAACAATAAGAATTGTTTGTTTGTTTGTTTAATTTCTTTATTGCAAAAAAAATACATTTAAATGTACATTATTAAATAATATATACAAAGAGAAAAATAAATAATTTTTATAATAATTATTTTACAATTGGCACACTTAATAGCTTTCTCTCCCAATCAACCATAGGGACAAACAGATAATCGTTGCGACGCAAAATAATTGAATACATATAACATACCGAATAATACATTAGCAATTTCAATGAGTTTATGATTCAACTGGAACTACTACTGAAACACTTTTTCAATAAAAAATGTATAGTCTGTGGTGATTTTAATGTAAATATGTTGAAAGAGAGTAATAAAAAAGATGCTTTCCTTAACCTAATTTTTATAATAATTATTTTACAATTGGCACACTTAATAGCTTTCTCTCCCAATCAACCATAGGGACAAACAGATAATCGTTGCGACGCAAAATAATTGAATACATATAACATACCGAATAATACATTAGCAATTTCAATGAGTTTATGATTCAACTGGAACTACTACTGAAACACTTTTTCAATAAAAAATGTATAGTCTGTGGTGATTTTAATGTAAATATGTTGAAAGAGAGTAATAAAAAAGATGCTTTCCTTAACCTTTTACGACAATATAACTTTAGACACCTTGTTAACGTCCCCACATTCATAAGAAATAATAAACAGTCCTGTCCAGATAATATCATTACCAACCTACCGGATGACTTAATACTTGACTGCGCAGTTGATCACAATGGACTATCTGATGGACATACAGGGTTAATTTGTAGTGTTAAGACTCCTAACATTGACATAAATAGAAATAGTATCAGGAAAGTTAAAAAACGCATATTTAACCAAAAGAATAAGGAAAAGTTCAGAGAAAATCGATTAAAACATAATTGGACAGAAATGGGTCTAATTTTTTTTATCAAAACCTTCGAAAATGTCTTTAAAGAAACTTTTGCTATGAAAACTATCAGCGTAAGAGTCAATAAAGAAAAAAAAAGATAAGGTGGATAACAAAAGGCTTAAGGGTATCCAGTAAAATGAAACGATTCCTAACAACAGTGAATGGTAATAAAATATCAACCCCTCAATTATGCAGTATAGAAATAAGTATTTAACAGTATACACAAAGGTAATGAGAAAAGCAAAAAAAATTGCGGTACAGGAAAATATTGGGAAATCCAGTAACATCTCTAAAGAAGTATGGAACATTATGAATGAACACCGAAATAAAAAGTCTAGGGTTCGTCAACATTTTAAACTAAAAATAAACAACAACATTGTAGAAGATCCAAAAAGAGTGGTGGAAATATTTGCAGATTTATTTAACCAGAGCACAATGCCTGGGAATTCTAATAACGCTATAAACTATCTAAAACAACACACAGAAGAGGTACTCTAGAACCCACAACACCAGAAGAAATAGCAAAATAGTAAGAAAAATGCCTCCAAAAACTTGTGGTTATGATGAAATACCAATTACAGTAATAAAAGATAATATAGATATTTTGGCAGAACCTTTGAGTATCTTCTTTAATAAATGTATGAAAGCGGGAATATTTCCAGACCAACTGAAAATCGCAAAAATCATATCCATACATAAAAAAGCTCTAAGCTAGATCCAAATATAATATTCGATTAATATTAGAAAATACTCTCGAAAACTAAAAAGTACTTGTTTCCTAAACGAATTTTTTTTTTTAATTTCTTTGATGTCAACGAGCAAAGCATTCCAGAGTCAAGAAGCTTGAATGGTAAAAGAGGTTTGTCATAAAATTTGAGCGATGCAGAGAAATAGAAAGGAGAAATTTGACCCTCCTCTAAAAATTACTTTATTTTTGACTGGCGGAAGTTCTTAGTAGTTTCTTAATAAGATTGCAGGTTCTTACGGAAACCGAAAATAAGACTCGCTGCATGTGGCCTATCATGATAATGATGTGCAAAGTTAAATATTAATGCCAAGTTAGGTTTCGCAAACAAAATGTCAGTTATGACATGCCTACTACCATTTTGGTCAATGGCCCTTCAACTGTCACTCTTTGATATTTAAATGATCCGTGTTTAAAATGGGAATAGAGGCTTGTTTTATAATCGTGATAAGAAATTTACAGACATCAAAGAAAATGTCTAAATTTTCTGCTTAGATGATAACGATGAAATTTTCGTCACAGAGAAGTTTTAGTAATATATCTTCTTAGATCGTTGGGAATCTATCCTAGTAATCTATAAAAACATACTAAAACTTTTTCGAACACGTCTGATAAAATCATAAATAATTTTGCAAATTTAAGAAACAGGAGGACCGATCTGCCTGAAAATAAATAAATATATACAATCACGCACGTCTTTACCGAGGAGGTGGGCGAGAAGGTGGAAAAGGGAATCAAAACAGTGATAGCACAGAATAAATAATACTTACGTACAGAAGTCTCACTCAGCAAAGAAGTTTAAAGAAATATCTACTCAATGTGGCTAGCGATATGGTTTAATTTAGCTCACGTCAGAACTTTGCACCTTTTCGTATAAATAACTAGACATCCATTGCAAGCCAATTTCATTCTTATTACTCTGGACAAACGATTCGTATAACTGAATTTACCACCCGGAGGGGCCGCCTGCGCGCATAGTAATAATGTAGGTACATTTTCGATACCTAAACGGGGAGTGACACAGGCCTCTAACTTAACTAATTTATATTTAGCAGAGTAATGGATAATGTCTTCTTTTTCCATTGTAGTTTAAAGTTAAAATAATTTGTTACTTTATATTATTTTACGCTGTGAATAAACAAGTCCATTAAAATTTGGTATGTGTGAAATTAAGGTAATCAACCTTAATTTCATACATAGTATATTATTGAGACTTAATAGGAAGCTTTTTAGCTAGCCACACTTAGCTAGCCACATCACCTATGAACATGATTTGCATTTTCGCCCATTTCCTCGATCGGCTATGAAGCTATGAAGAGAAGCAGCTGGTACATTATATGTTCTTTTGTTCCAGACCAGCATGAAAGATAAATTAATAAACATACCTAATTATGATGGTAAGTTTCTCGTAAGTGTCGGAACTCTTCAGACATTGGTAATAAATAACGGGAGGTGCTATCTATCGTTGCCTGCTAATCTGACCTTAAACCTCATGAGCAGCAAATATTTTTTATTAGCCTGTCGATGGATTGTATTGCTGGGCAAGGGGAGCCTTGCCCAATCCTCAAGAGGAAGGGAGAAGGGGGATTTGAACAAAATAAAATTAGATTTGATAGTTTCGAAAGACGAAACAATATTCTTATCTCGAAACGAATTTCGAGATAAGAAATATTATTCTTTTACCGAAACCAATTTCGAAAGAAGAAAAAAAATTCTTATTTAGAAACCGGTTTCGAACTTTGGTTTCGGAAGTGGCCGAAGGGCATTATGCTTACATCCCTGGTCAAGTGTACGTTGGTTGTTTGTTAGAACCTCGTTGGATCATAACAGTTCGCACTGTTTGCAAATGAGAATATCTTGAGCTTCATCAGATGTTATGTGAGCCCCTTACCAAAGATTACCGAGATTTTTAATCAAAACAATACCTCTGAATCAATTTTCGCTCATCAGTATAATCGATTACCTCGTCAATCGATTGTAAATACGTGTATTTATGTTTCCATTGAAGGGCCTTTACGTCGTGACTGATTAACCCATAAATCCGACAATGTTGGCCTTAATATGATACCATTAGCTGGTGGGAATTATCCTTGCCTCCTACAACACTAAACGGTGGTAGGGCTGCCGAAGTTGACTTTTAATATTGCTTGATTGCTTGATAGATGATTTTTAATGTTGTAAATTGTTTACGACATGAATCACAAACTCAAAATAGAGTTAAATCAAATTCGCAAGCGCAATTAATTTTTATTATTGGATTCCATCTGATACGAGTATCCTCGACCCAACTAGCCGCCGGACGTCGTACAAAAACGTAGTGTCCCATCTCAATTCTGGGATACCACTCATCATCATCAAGTCCTTTCCAGTCTCCACTGTAGGAGTACCCTCTCTGTACTACCAGAGCCAGAGCAGTCAGAGGATTTGGCCTACACTCTCCAGGCTGGCCAAACGAGTTGAGGAGGTCTCATTTATGTTTATAAGCTTTGTTTAGCTTGTGTTTCGCCTTCTACGACATTCACGGGAAGACTTGGAGTGGTCCTATTCTCCTCTGCCAGGAACCACACGGCTTAACTCGGACGTCGACCTTACTCCACCTACCATCGTTCCTTCGAGGTGTCCCAGCCAGTTCCATTTTAGTGTCGCAAATCGCAACCCTAGATACACCTCCGACCTCCGTCGTCATGAACTTGTGTTAGAGGCTTCCGTTCGAGAAATATATTATATCCTATCTACAGAATATAAGCAGCAGCCCTGCAGCTAGAATCAGGTGTGAAAACAACAGCACAATTAATCGCGTACAAGACAACAAGGAGCATCATACATATTCAGCTAATGCAACCTGTCAATCAGCGCCATTGTTAGGTCTCGTAAATGACGGCGTAGGACTGGGATCAGACTGTAAGCCCGACATAAGGTATTGGACAGCTAAAGTATGGTATAAACTACAAACAGCTAAAGCATTTATTTAGTTTCACCTGTCCCGTTGTCTGTGTCAGTAATCAAATCTTGCAAGCTAAATTAGACCCACTTCCTATTATTCGATCGAGTTGAAACTTCACATACTTATGTAAGTTGGGTGATATGGTTATGCAAAATTTGCTCCATCATTAGATCAGGTCAAGCCGGAAAGTAGCCACGGCATCTCTACGACAAAACAACATAACCCCAATGAGTTTAGGCTCAATTGTTTCATCTTGAGGAGTTAGTACCTTTTAATTTTTAAGTTCATTGTTTTAGGTAAAAGCCTTATATTTAAGGCCCCGTCAGTAAGGGCGATAAAATCGAATATATGAATGTTCGGGGGAAAAGCTGATATAATTGTTTCGGGTCGCCTTTGTTCATCATCATCATCATCATCCGAGCGTATTCCCAGTTGCATCGTCAGCGGTTACGCTTCTGAGCCCTGGGTCCGCTACCTTACCTAGGTGATTCGACGAGGTTATTGGTTTTTTACACAGAGCGACTGCCGTCTGACCTCCGCCACCCAAAGAGTAGACCAGCACCAATGCTAGGATAGTACAAACGCTAGATAGTGTTCGGGACCAACAGCTTTACCCGCCTTCCGAAGCACGGAATCATCTTTCTTTTCGGATAATCAGGTGATTCAAGCCTGTAATATCTTAACCAGACTGGAAACAACTTTATACAAAGTATGCTTCCCAGTGGGTTTGAACCCACGACCTCCGGATCACAAGGCAGACGCCTTGACCACTAGACTACGGAGGCAGTCAGTCGGGTCGGCTTTGTTGTTCAACAAATACTGCAGAACCAACAATGACGGCCTGAATAAGTGTGTAGCCACCCTTAGAGCCCTAGACCCAAAATGCTCTGTCTGTTACATATAGAGATAATATGATAATATGTACAAATATATAAATAAATAAGTATATAAGGACAAATCACACTGATTAAGCTAGCCCCAAAGTAAGTTTTTTTAAACTTGTGTTATGGGATACTAACTCAACGATACTATATTTTATGATAAATACATACCTATATATACAAACACCCACGACCCAGGACAATTTAAAAAGGCCATTTTCCAACTTGGAGCGCTGTATGTTTATAATTTACAATATAAGTAGTAGTAAACAAGAAGACTGGCTTCAAAACCCAGCAAGGCTGCGGTCTAACTAGTCCGTGGCACACTTACTCGACGTAACAATAGGTGTGGTTTAGGGATTCGATTTTATGTTTACTTTAGGTCTGATGCTCGTGTATTCAATGAACATTTTGACATAAGTACATAATAATGATGTAAACGGGCTTTGGTTTGTTAGGTCAACGAAAACGGATCTGTTACAGCCAATACTATGTCATAGCAGACATTTCATTTATTTTTAAGTAAGTATACAAAACAGATAACAACCATATTTGATAATTATTGTTTTTGGTGTTGATCTATGAAGAAGACCCGACATTTACATCGTTTTTTTTCTTAAAATTATGCACATACTCGTAGATATACATCGTGTTGATGAAAAAACGCAAAACCTCTCAGACGGTACCTCAGCCCATGAAACTGAACAACTTTTGTTTTACAACTTTCACTAAACCCAAAAAAATATTTGATTTTTTTTTTTGTCATTTTGGAAATGTTGTTGAACAAAAGTTGTTCAGTTTCATGGGCTGAGGTATCTGAGAGGTTTTGCGTTAGTTTATTAACACGTTGTATATTACGTATGCTGACAAAGTGGTAAAATAAAATGTCGGAAAATATTTTTTTTAGTACAAAATACATAATATTTAAAAGCAATTACTATTTAGGTACCTAATTAATGGTTTTCTAAGAAAGTTGTCAATTAATTAAAATGGGAAGTAAATGAAAATTTACTGTTCATAATTATAGTGCATTCGCAACATACCTTAGTCATTGGTATAATGATCTTAGTCATTGCTCATTTCATAGTCATTGTCACTTTCCTGCTTCTTTTTATAGGAAAAAAGTGTAATAATCAACATTGTAAGTAATCTTTGTTATTTACAACAAGAAAAGAGTTTTTATCTGCTTATTTCTTGTGATTTCAAATTGGATGGACGTAAAAAATAACTATCGAGAAGGGAATAAAGGTGTAGAGAAGTTATTTGACAAAAAGAAAGGAGTTTTATAATTGCTTATTGATCAAGCGAGCTAAGCGTCTTAGTTTTGCGATTGGCCAAAAAAATTATTTTGTCCGTCCGTTCCTTGATTTATTTAATTTTTTATTCGATCGTTTTTACTGGGAAAATGAGGGAGGGTGGCAGGGCCTTCACAGAACAAACCCGTACACACCAGACAACATCCTAGGACCAAGAGAACGCGAGTAATCGCTATAACTTATACCCCTATTTTGCTTAAAAGTCTACATGTACCTATAGGTAAGCCATTTTAAGGCCATACTTGAGTTTTCCGGGGTCAAGTGCTGCCCCCATTTGAAAGGAAACAGACATATCATTTAAAATTTGGTCTCTACCAAGCCCTAGATAACCCTTCCAACTATTTTATGAACTACTGTTTACAGTTTAAAGTGAGAACGTGAAGCTTTTTTTGGCACTTTTGCAAAAAGCGGCCACTTTTGGCAAATGTGCGAAGAAAAGTTTCACGTTTCATTTATTTATTACCAGAAACTTAAATCTATTTTACAATTTATTTTATTTTGCCAAACTCACAAGCAGTAGTTCATAAAATAGTTTGAAGGGTTATCTAGGGCTTGGTAGAGACAAAATTTTAAATGATATCTCCGTTTCCTTTCAAATAATTTATTTCAAATAGCGGCAGCACTGGACCCCGAAAAATTCAAGTATGGCCTTAATTTTGCTGCGCAAATTTCTGTTTGGACTTGTATTTACATTATAATAAAGAGTAAATGACTTTGCTAGCCAGGGGAAATAGGAAAGTATCAGTTATTGCATGGTTATAAGGGCTCGCGGTCTACTGATCTTATAGAACCACTAGTTTGTTGTGTTGTAATATCAGATTGGATAAAAAAATAACTATCGAGGAAGGCATAAAGATGTAGAGAAGTTACTTGTGCGCAGTCGTTTAGGCCGAAACTCCATTCAAGAGGAACGAGGATGTGGTATTTTGACATAATATCTCTACATCTACATCTACATCAAAGGGTGCAAACGGGACCCTATTACTGTGACTCTGCTGTCTGTCCGTCTGTCCGTCTGCCGTCTATCCGTCTTTCCGTCTGTCTGTCCGTCTGTCTGTCTGTCCGTCTGTCACAGGGCTTTATCTCTTGAACCGTAATAGCTAGACACTCGAAATTTTCACCGATTATGTATTACTGTGGCCGCTATAACAACAAATACTGAAATTAAAAAAAAGTTAAAAATTAAAGGGGGTCATCATAAAAAACGTGTTTTTTTAGCGTTTTAAAACATTGTACAGAGGTAGGGAACCCTTCATGTACGAGTCCGGCTCGCACTTGCCCGTTTATTTGTTTCTTTATCCCTAACACAATTCAATCAAAGGTTGGCATAGGTCCTTTGATTGCTTCAAGGGTGCTTCTCACGACAAATCTATACGACTCCACTGGTTTTCATAGCCGATTGAGTGACGTAGTTGACGGAACTAGAATTAACATTAAAAGTCTGCCCTTTGAAGTTGACTGACCAACTTAGGCATAGACCTATATTTTTTTAAACTGCTATGAACTTAGGCATGTTATTCAAATTTAGTTCAGTTTTTTTTCCACTGCGGCGCTAGTAGTTACTAAAAAATTCACACTGTATGTCATCAAAACTCATTTATTTATTTAAGAAAATTTACTATCACTAGTTACTTAGTGGTTGGTATTAGTGAAAAGTAGTCGTAAGTAATTTGTGAGCTCATGGTTACCCTAACCAAATATCACAAATTCATCAATATTCAACTTAACTAAATGACTTCACAACGTTCAGCTATCTGGTTAACCGTTCAGTGAGCGCTCAATGACTTGGCTAGTTGTCCTTCAGCCATTTAATTGGATGCCGGCGATTAATGAACGGCCTAGGCTTCCAATTAGCTGGCTTATTTAACCAGATTGCTGCGATAGATATACCGTGAAGAAATAGAACACAGAGGTGTAAATGTTACTATTACTGTGTCTACAATCAACAGTATTTAGAGTTAACCAATTTTTCTTTGCGGATAAAAATCGCCCAAAGAAAACACAAGGCCAAGGAAGCAAGAACTCAAACACACCGCAGGCCGAGGTCTCCATATTTCCACTTAACATTCAAATAATAACCATTGTACATAGCAGACCAGTAGATGATGTGAAAACCGCTCGCCTACAAGGTCTCGCAATGAATACTTAGAAAATAGATGCGTTAAATTAATGATATATTATTATGTATGTATATTCTTTATATATTTTTTTCTTACTGCCTTATTGTATTGCATCTTCTGCTAGTAATCAAATTGTAACTTTTATATTGTAGTTTAGTAGTTTATATTGTATTTGACCTAGAACATACTCTTATATCTTTTATTCTCTCTCTAGTAGCAACTGTTTTAATAATTTGTAATTGTCTGTGAATAATGTGAAACTACACAAATTTAAAATAGCTTATTTCGTCTGTAAGATTGGTAACACTGTATTTTGTAACTTTTTGTTGTTCCGTTATAAATAAATAATCTTGCAAGATATTTTTTTGTAAAGTGCATAATTAGATTTATTTAAGCTAGTCTTTATTTAAGTAGATTTCAAGACGTATCTATCCTAGCAACATCATTGGGCAAACGTTCATTAAGTGCTAACCTTCCGTGAGGCATTTGTGATTAGAACCGCCAATCAGTTGGCATAAAGCGAGATTCATGCAGTTTTCGTATGAACATGTTATTTATCCGAACAACGGATGTACAAGTAACAATACGAAAACATTACAAAAACATACCTATTTATTTTTGACCTCTATTCAAAGTTGCATTTAATTTTTTTTGTGAGAGGTACTGACTGTATTTATTAGCTCTGACTTTAAAATATCCACTTTGCGCGTATTTGGACAGCCTAAGATGACCATTGACTCACTTAGACCTTTATGCCTTCCGAAACACGTGCCACCGGGCTACCGGACTCCGTATCCATAGTATAATAAAATAAGGTATTCTTTTCCCTCGATAGCCCAAGACTACGTCACGAATGTCACGAACAGTGTTTACCAATATAAACAGTAAATGTTTCAGTAAATTTTGCGACTTTCTCAATTAATTAATGAATGTAAAATAACCACTCGTAACTACTAACTACCAATAACGTTTATTTCTTTATATCGTGTGATTCATCTGACTAAACTATATATATATATATATATATATATATATATATATATATATATATATATATATATATATATAAATCAATTGAACGAAGATCAATTGAAGAACGGCAGGACCGATTTGGCTAATTTTGGTTTTCAAATATTTTTAGAAAGTCCAGGGTAGGTTTGTATGTTGAGATAAGTCGGGCGGAACAAAGTTCGCCGTGTCAGCTAGTTTTTTAATAAATTTATATTGTGCATTATTAGTTCATGATTGAATTGTTAGGTTGAAAAATGCACTTTGCTCGGGTGATTCAATCACAACACTACTAATCGATGACACATTCTTGTTCTAATCACGTGACCAGCTTGACAGCTGGACAAAGGGAATATCATAATATTTTTTATACTATGTCCGTATCAAGTACAAAAAATAATACAAATAGGCTATTTGCATGACTCTTCTTTTCCCATGCGTCATTAAAAAGTCTTCCTGGCGTCATTATCAACTAAAACTATTCCACTTTATTATCTAAAGGCAAAGGAAAAACCACAAAGTTGTACTATATACAATGAAGAAGCATTGATTGAATAACTCAATGTTATTCTCATTCAAGGAAATTTACGTATAAAATTCCAGTAATAATGAAAAATGTAGAGTTGGAAATACCTATCTAAATCCCTACCTTCTTCACGATAATCATGTTTATAATTATTCAACCAGAAACACTTTCATTAAATAATGTAATGTTAGGTAAAACCGTATTTATTTAATCGGCCTTATACATATGAAGTCCTGGCAATAATGAAAAAAGTTTGAAATTATTTTTTAATTGATAGTTAAATTATTATGATTATTTCCTAACATCATCATCATCAGGTCTTTTTCAGCTCTCTCTCTCTGCTCTCTCTCTCTCCACTGCAGGAGCACGACTCTCTCTGTACTACCATAGCCATATTTAGCCAGAGCAGTCAGAGGATTTTTTTTTTACTTAGAGCTTGTTCTTGTCGGTGAAGTTCAGTGGAAATGCCTCCATTTATTCCTCCAAAAGGAATTTTATTCCCTATAAAATAAATATTTGCGTTTAACTTGTGTTATAGTATACCTAACATTTTTTTCTCCAGACTAGATCTAGACCGCTATATCTAGACCGGAAACCACAGGCAAGGGTTAGGAGTCCTTTGCTGTGTGGTTCTGGTCTAGAAAATGACCTTTCTGTCTCTTCCTGTGGATGTCGTAAGAGGCGACTAAAGGACTAACAACAAATACTTCATAAAACTACTGTATTCCCATATTTCTTTTATTTCACTGTTTAATAGGTATCATAAAACTAAAGTGATATAGTATAGCACGTGGTTCAATTTATATGTATATGTGTTGTATAATAGGGATGGTGACTGGGTCAGAAAAGTATTATTTTAATTAGTCCGTTAGTCAAATTTTATCCAAAAATTATGTGCCCATATTTTTTACTTTATCTAAAAAGCAAAAATTCACAAAGTACCTACCTATCTTAGTTCCAAAGTGGGGGCTTGTGACGTCACCGCTGTGTAAAAATTTTACGAAAGCGTGACGTCATGTGAACTTAAAATGCGCTGCATCTTCGTCATTTATTTTTTTCTTAGAGAAAATAATAATATGTGTACAATATTTTTTGATTGGCCAATTTTAATTTTAATTTAATAAGCCAATGGGCCAAAAATAATTTTTCAGTCATCATGCCTATTTTTAAGTCTTTATATAAAAAAATTAGTATTCCAAACCAAAACAAGCACAATAATTCCCCGGCAATTACGCAACTATTTTAGCCATTGTATTCCTCTAATTGTCTAATAACATCACTTTTCTCGCGTTCGCACTTTCAATACCGCGGAAGGCAATCCTATTGTTCCCTATTTGCATGTCATTAATGCAATCTGAGTATGATAGAAATCGAGCCGCAAGGTTAGTGTGTAATAACATTAATTGTGGCATTACGTGTGCAATAGCTTTAAGATACTATTTTACGACGAGCGGTGTATTCATACTTACGGAATTTATACATATACATTATAACGTACATACATACACTCTTCTTCTTCATCTTAGCGCGTTCCTGGTTGCATCCTCAGCTGTGCTGATTCAATGCCCAGGGTACGCATTCCCGCATTATCTTGTCCAAAAAAATATGCATGTCAATTGTCCCTCAAAGATGCCAAAGACCTTGCGAAGTAGAGAAGAAATAGCCGGAATGAACGAACAGTTTTATGACCGGCCGCCTACCTGAAGTCAACCCTCCTTGGGAAGGCACAAGATGTCTGTGTTTAGTTATTTAGTCGTCTCTTACGACATCCACAGAAAGAGATGGAGTGGACTTTTCCTATATCGTTACCCATGGATAAGTCCAGCCTATGTGTTTGTACCTTTATGTTTAGCGAGATCAGTTTACCTAGTTATATGCGCAGTTAGAATCACTATTAGAATAATCTTTGGAAGATCTCTAAAATTTCTGCTTTAACCTTCATAGGTGCGGCTAAACTAAAATTGACTAGTAGTTTGCCCCGAGCTATGAACTTACGAACCTATGTAAAAGCAATTGTTCAATACTTTTTCGCTTCAATGCTGGTATGGGAGAAAAAAAGACTTACAACGTACCAGCTGCTTCTCTTCCCGCGCATATCGTAAAAGCCGATCGAGGGAATGAGGGATAATCTGAATCATGTTAGTAGGCGATGCGACTATTTTTTTGATTCTGTTTTCCCATCTTAACACCCACCTTCACGCTAAAAGTGGCCTTTGGGTCTTACAGTCCTGGGCACTATCTACCGCGTTAGGGATAAAGACGTGATAATGTATCTCTATTAATACTTTTTGCTTTCATAGCCTGTCACATACTGACCCTTTAAAGTTCATCTGATGAAAAAGTTGTACGATAAAGTTTTATGACATTTTCGAAATGGCTGAAATATGATATTTTGCACGCCTCATAAGCGAAGCGCATGAGGTAGTGCTCTACTCTCGCCTTACAAAAATCAAGTGATTTTTTTAACTAAATGTGTCTCTATTTATTTTCTATCGCACTTGTACAATAATATTTACACATAAATGTCTAGGAAAAACACTAGTTTCAACATTTATGATATTTTTAAAAGACATTTTGCCTTTTACGTAAATAAAAACAATGTTTAATAAAATCATTTTGTGGACGTCCGTGTGTCTGTATGTATGGAAACTGGCGTGGTCACGATAACTCCCGAAAAACTTATCTGATCAAGTCCATTTTTTTTATACGCTTCAGTATTATCCAAAACTAAGTCCTTTCGAAGATCACGGTCTAATTCAATGTAGTTTAATCGTAATTTCAATTTAATTGTGAAAAATGAGATTATGAGGCGTGCACTTTTGGATTTTCCAAACTTATTTTACGTTTTCAACCCCCATATTTCCGCCATTTTGAAAAATATCGAAAACTGGCTCGACAAAAAATTCTACATAACTATAGAATCTGCTTACAAAATTTCACGAGAATCGGTAGACAAATACGACCTGTAGGCGAGAACAACTGGAAAACTGGAATTCGGATACACGAAAGAATTTTTTCCGTACCTGCAACGGAGACCTTCGTTCGCTTCGCTCGCTCGATCCATTAAAACTCATACAGAAATCATCATAATGTACCTACCTACTTTAACACAATAAGTTTCTCAAATTAGGTACTTATAGCGTAGATGGTAGGTTTTTTTTTATTTTAATTTATCATCAAACACCCTAGTTTTCTAGTTTAGATAAGTATTGCTGACTTTTTTTTAAACAAGTACAGACATGGATGAATACCTAAATCTTTACATTTTACCATCACTTTTATTTATATCTAAGATTTTTATTTTTGATAATTTTAATTCGTTTGCTTTCTATAATGGCGTGTGAAATTCAAACGCAGTGACGTCATAACATAACAAACCGTCAACCATCCGAGTCAGGGCCACCGCGGCGGCTCCTTTAGCAAATTCCAATGCTCATCGCCGTACTTATAAATCAATATAATTGCATCACAAATATAGACGCATTAGTGCTAAATAAGTATTCAGTGTTTTCTTCTTTCGTTTGTGATGAAAAAAAAATGTGCTGCGGCTGCAAAGTATTCATCATCATCATCCGAGCGTATTCCCGGTTGCATCCTTAGCGGTAACGCTTCAGAGCTCCCGGGTTCGCTACCTAACCTAGGTGATATGACGAGGTTACTGGTTTTTGGAGCGACTAACGTCTGACCTCCGCAACCCAAAGGGTAGACCAGAATCAATCCTGGGATAGGTTTAAACAAACGCTAGATGGCGTTCGGGACCCACAGCTTAACGTGCCTTCTGAAGCACGGAATTATCTCTCTTTTCGAATAATCACGTGATTCAAGCCTGCAATAACCTAACCAGACTGGAAAAAACTTTTTACATGCAGCATACGTTTTTCCATCTCGTACATACTGCAGCTGCATAGTATGTACGAGATGGAAAAACGTATGCATGCCATCCTAAGTATAGAACAAGGAGTTTTTGGCGGGAAATCAAGGGGTTGGGGTTTTCTTTAAATTATTTAGCAAATTGATTTTAGTGGACTTTATAATATGAAATTGGTGTTGTTTGGTGTTATAAATGCTCATGTTCATGAACAATATGTGAAATAGTTAAAGTGGACAGTCGTAGTACGGCTGTAGTGATATTTATTTCGCGGACTGTGTAGGCGTCTTCGGGCGTCGTCAGCGACTCAATTGGCTATGAAAACCAGTGGAATTGTATAGATATGTCGCCAGAAGCTCCCTTAAAAGGCCTACACCAACCTTTGATTGTAACTTGTTAGGAAAAAAGAAGTTCCCACGTTTTATTAACTTGTTCCTGGCTTAATACGCAGTAGCGTCAAGCCATTATTAAAAAAAAAGTGTAGAACAAGTTTATTTGTCAGACAAATTAGAAAAACCGCGACTTTCCAGCGTTCACCCCCAATAACTTTTGAATGACAAAACCGATTTTTATCAAACATATCTATAGATACTCATTTCGATAGATAAGGCTTACGATTCAAAAACCGCATCGCAATCGGTCTATTCGTTTAGGAACTACGATGCCGCAGACAGACACAGACACGTCGAACTTATTACACCTCTCTTTTTCGTTGGGGGTTAAAAATATAGGTTGTATTGTAAACGAGATACCGGATAATGGTTACGTAGACGACGGAAGGAGATCATGCAATCAACACACAATTTTGTGCATTGCAGAAAGGGAAAATAATATAGAAGAAAATAAACTTTTTTATTTTATTTTAAACTAGCTTTTGCCCGCGGCTTCGCCCGCGTAGACTTCACAAATTAGATTGTTTATTTTTAAACCGCAATTCATTATATCCAATTAATGGATTATTATTTTTTACTAAATGTGTCTCGCTTCAAAAATGACGAAGATTCATACAAACTTGCAACCCCTATTTCACCCCCTTACAAATGGAATTTCCAAAAATCCTTTCTTAGCAGAGTCTCCTAGTCACAATCTACCTTCCTGCCAAATTTCATCTTCAGTAGTTTTCGATATTTGGTGACGAGATTTTTGCTTTTTTTTTTTATTTTTTTTTTATGTCATAGGACTGCAAACGAACAAGCGGGTCACCTGATGGTAAGGGATCACCGCTGCCCATGGACAACTGCAACACCAATATATAGATATAGATATAGATAGATCAATAAACAAATTGTTTCATAAAAAAAAAATTGTTTCATGCACTATCACGTCTTTATCCTTAATAGAACAGACAGAGCATGTTGGGTCTTGCGGCTCTAAACAGACGAAGACTCAAAGGCCATTTTTAGCGCGATGGTGGGTGAGAAGGTAGAAAAAGGAATCAAAATAGTGATGGGGGTTAACCGCTTCGCCTATTAACATGACTCACATTTTCACCTCATCCCTCGATCGGCTTTTACGATCTACGCGGGAAGAAAAGCAGCTGATACATTCTAAGTTTTTTTTATTTCTAGATTTCTTAATTAAGAAATGTCAAATATCACAGACTGAACACGGTTAAATCGCCTTTTATGTAAAAGTATCCGGCTTATTAATCGGAACGTAGACGTTCCGATTCGATCCGTTCCGTGCTAGAGCACGACGTGACTTGGGTGTATTTGCGGTTGCGAAGGTTGGCAACACGAAGTATGACTTGGACAACAAACTGTCAACGACTCGCTTTGGTATGGGTGGATGGGATGGATCTCGTCTAGAGTAAATTTTTGAAGTGAAAACTTTTTTAGCGGCGTTGTGCACTTTTTTGTAATGGGTAAAAAATGTTAAACTCGCGTCAGGACACGTGCCCTGATCGAAAATTCGTAAGACGGATGGAGAGTAGACAGCCGGCGCGGCGTAGGAGAGGAAGTATCCCCCTCTCTTTCTACGGCGCGGCGAAAATGTATGTCTGCGCCTGCTGTTTCGTTTAGCTGAGAGATAAACTTTTTAATGTAATATAAATTGTTATGTTTGTGTACGATAGCGCAATAAATAAATATTGTATTCTACCACATAAATAATAGTACTTTTATACTGATAATTAAAGCAATTCGTGCAAAATTATTCCCTAACCATTCCTAAATATCAAAATTGCACAACGTTAATATTCAAGTTTTCAATTCTGCCGGCACTCCCGGAGTGCAACCCGTCGTTTTTTCTATGAGATGGATCATCGAGCTGATGTGTGACTGACCGCTGCACGACTTAGCCGCGCGTTCAGAGTCTAAGCTGTATTCATCGAGAGATATCGGGATCATCGTTTATGATTTTGGACTGCAAATGGTTGAGAAGAATAAAGCAAACCTTCAGCTAGGTTCCCGAGAATTTTTATGCCCACCTTTCCGGCAAGACGGAAAACATACTTGGATCCAAATGACGTGAGAAACCGCTACGCCATCATTCCTAATATGATGTTAAAGATTGGATCATATAGCGTGATAAAATAAATGAAGAAAACCTATTTTCCTGTCATATTTTTACATGCTTTGAAGAGGTTGATGAGTGTAGATGAAGCGAAAGAGGTTTATTAGGATCGTAGCAAGTAGAGGTCCATAGTCTCTGCCTACCCCTGTAGGAAACAGGGGTCATAGTATGTATGTATGCATACATGCTAAATGTTATATATATATGCTAAATGAAGGCATACTTACAACTGTAAAGAAACAATTAAATGCTAAATAATTAAATTTTTAACAAAAAAAACAACCGACTTCAATTTTTTTAAGGAGTTTCTTCCATATCTCCAAAGTTCTTCATCAGTTCGTCATACAGGTAGTAAAGCCTTTCAAATAAAAAAAGAATCATTATAATATTTGACCTGCAGTTGTCTGGTGAGGAATTTCGATCTCCAGCTCCAAGATCTTTTCTCCGATCTTAAAAAAAATTACATGGGACCAACCTTGCAATGCATTCTTTACAACGAAACATATTTTTTAAATCGGTTCATATTTGACGGAGTTATGAGGTAACATACTCAAAAAAAAACATACACGTCAAATTGATAACCTCCTCCTTTTTTTGAAGTCGGTTGATAAAATAAAAACAATCGCAAAACAGGACAAAAATTTCCACCAATCCATTTACAATCGCCTCAAAATGACTGAGCACAAAAACCGCGCATCTATATATTTAGACAAGACGACATAGTATCTTGGATGAAAGTGCACCTTATAAGGCTAGGACGAGAATAAAAAGAACACTCCATCGTAGTTTAAGAGCAAGGCAGGCTCCCACGGTGAACACCTGTGTCCTGTCGACCGGCTGTGAGTGGCTATAGCCCGCTCTACTAAAGCCTGGTGCAAGCTATTCTACTTAACTTAGATGTTATGAATATTGTTAAGCAGTTTACTGACGTAATTTCGACGATCATCATTAGTGCGAGTGTTAGGAGCGGCGATCCAACGGTTCCACAGCGGAACCCTCGGGTCGCCGCTCGACTCTCTGGTCTGCACTTATATTAGAGGTTTATATGCGAAGGTTTCGGAGTTTAGATATTTGTCAGTTACTTAATCACGCCAAAACGGCTGAACGGATTAGAATGCGGGGCATGTAGATATTTTATTATCTGGATTATTACAGGTGCTTGAAAAACAGGTTCCTGTGGAATTATTTATTATTTAATTGTCAAATAATGAACTGCCAATCACGATCACGAATCACGAAAAAATCATTTATACAAGTAAATAACGTTCTACGACCAGATTGCAGACAATCTTAAAAAGGAGAGGTCAGAAGTACCCGTAACCGGTGGGTATGTATGAAGAGAGTGCTGACTGTAGGTAAAGCGAAAGTCAAAGTTAAGTTCAGAACTTTTCACCTAACGTTGGTTTTTCAACTTTTCTCTTTTCATAACTAGGCCATATCATCCCAATCTATTACTTTTTAATTTTTCAGTTATTGACGCTACCTGGGTACTGAGTACATACTTGTTTCTTATCTTTCCTAGTCACTCCACTTATCCACCTCAGCATCCTAATTCCACCAGTCTTATAATGCTTTTTATCTAATAGCATATATATAATAATAATACTAATATCCCAGTACCAGACCGGAGCCTATTTAGACTGCCCAAGGGAGGCAGCTTTTCGGCACGTGGAATAACGGAAAGAAGGGTTTAAATTATAATAATATAAAAAAAATAACATAAAATGTAGATAATTATATACTATTTAACAGAATTGTTCGCAACCTGATTCGTCGTACGTACTATATGAAGCCTAGGCGCTGATCGGCTCGCCGGCCGATACCGCAGAATTAACTGCAATTATAAGAACAGTACGCTAAGCTGGACGATGGACTGTAACGGGACTTATCAGGGACGAGCAGCGGAAACTAAGGGGATACGGTGCAAGCCACAGGCTTCCAATCAGATTCGGAAATCCTTAGGGGAGGGTAAAAACTGGAATAACAACTAGATTTTATCACGCAAGCCATTTTAATGATGCTAGCGTGCTTTTTGAACGGTCACAAAGTGCCTAGTTGCTTTTAATTGGGAAGCTACTTTTTCTAACAACAGTGTCGGCTACTAAGACACTAAAAGCATACTTATAACACCGCAGTAATGCTTTCCCTTGCCACAGAATACAGTAAGAGTAAACAGAACGGAATCTCCTATAAGGTACGCGCAATATGCGTCCCCGTTCCCCGTCCCCGCACCTCTCCTCCGTTTTCGCCTCGATGACGCACGTTGGCTCACAAGAACCGGGGATTCCGTTCTGTTTACTCTTACTGTATTCTGTGCCCTTGCGCTACCAAGAAAAAGCTGGAATAAAAACTAGATTTTGTCACGCAAGCGATTTTAATGATCGCTAGCGTGCTTTTTGAACGGACACAAAGTGCCTAGTTGCTTTTGATTGGGAAGCTTCTTTTGCTAACACCAGTGTCGACTACTAAGACTCGAAAAACATACTTAAAACACCGCAGTAATGCTATCCCTTGCGCCCCCAACAAAAAGCTGGAATAAAAACTAGATTTTGTCACGAAAGCGATTTTAATGATCAATAACGTGCTTTTTGAACGGACACAAAGTGCCTAGTTGTTTTTGATTGGGAAGCTTCTTTCGCTTATACCAGTGTCGGCTACTAAGACACTAAAAGCATACTTATAACACCGCAGTAGTGCTATCCCTTGCGCCACCAACAAAAAGCTGGAATAAAAACTAGATTTTGTCACGCAAGCGATCATTAAGCTTTTTGAACGGATGTAGTGTACCTAGTTGCTTTTAATTGGGTACCTTCTTTTGCTCTTAACTCGTAATTTTGTTAGGGCCCATTCATAGGGACTGGCGCGAAACGTTACTTTGAACGTAGTAATTTAGCTTGAATATACCATCTGGATGGTATCAGGTGCTTCTAAAGATTTTAAATAAACAAACTAATGCAAAACCGAATAAAAACAATTACTTTGATGTTTAGTTTGTTCTCCTTATTATAATAAGGAGAACAAACTAAACATCAAAGTAATTGTATTATTTAAGTAAGTAGTAGTATTTTGTAAGAGTATTTAGTTTGTTCTCCTTATTATAATAAGGAGAACAAACTAAACATCAAATTAATTGTTTTTATTCGGTTTTGCATTAGTTTGTTTATTTAAAATCTTTAGAATATTATTTTTTAGATACACGTTAAATTTAGGTTAAGAATATTTTTAATCAAAATTCAGGAATCTAAATAAAGACGAAGCAAAGAATATGTGCTTGACTAATGCCATTTCAACACATGCAAAATAAAATAAAAATTAAATTTTGACAGCTGAACTCTACCAGTTTGGACTATATCAATGGACCCTTATAAGCCTCATCGATTCTTGTAGAATGTATGGCTTTGAGATAAGGCCGTTTAAAGTACATCAGCGATAAAAAGTACTTCTGCTATAATAACATTAATAACTGTTTTTAATAATCGTAACTTATTTCAATCTTTTATTTTTGTTGGCTTACACAGGATATTGGAAGTAATTAAAAGGGAAATGCTAGTTGTAGATTGTGTGTTTGTTTGTATTCCACAAACATGAAAACAGATTTAGTCTCCTCAATTTAAAAATAAATTTTTATGGCGAGTTTATAGAATTTTAATAAATTTAATGATAAATCGAAAATGCATTTTGAACATTCTTCCATGCTAGTCTGGGAGAAAAGAAAAAACTTATAACGTTACAGCTACTTATCTACCCGTGCAAATCTTAAAAATCGATCAAGGGAATGGGCAAAACTGCGAATCATGTTATTAGGCGATGCGACTAGCAACCCATCACTATTATGATGCCCTTTCCCACCTTCTCGCCCGCAATCACTCTAAAAGTGGCCTTTGAGTCTTGCGGACCTGGGATCTGTCTGCTTAGAGCCGCATGACCTTAAATGCTTTGTCTGCCCCATTAGGGATAAAGACTAGATCTATCTAGTATGTCATGTGCTCTAGTATATTTTTAAAAGCTTTACAAGGATGAGAAATTATGTTATATACCATTTACTTAAAAGAAAGAATAATAATGTAAATATATAAAAATATATTTATTAAAATATAAATATACATAAATAAACATATATTCAAAATATACATGTATTTGAGATATAATAAACTACGTACGTATACGTACATATATATATATATATATATATATATATATATATATATATATATATATATATATAAACTTTATTCTATCCGACAGTTCCCCAAGATGGGTGCACGCACTGCACTCTTAAACGCTACACGAGTATGAGCCTTCCGAATATTAATTACGAATGTGATAATGTTTAGCAAAACGCCAAATAACTATTTTAAACGTCATTTCTTAGTACAGGAAGAGATTATTAGCGATAATAATTAATCGGTGTTTAGTTGGCTCACTAATAGCGGAGGAAACACTTTAATTCGACCAAAATATATAGACCCTTCGATCCCCGTAAACGAGTTCCAAAAAAATCCACAAAGCATAAAAAAACAGCCTTCGAACGTTTTTCGGAGGTCTCCTTACACTGGTTAACCGACTTAGAAAATGATTAATGGTACATATGACCTCTCGAATTGAAAACGAAATATAATAGTAGGAAGTTTCAGTCTTGTAGCACGAGACAGTCGCATTGTGTTAATTTCAAGATGACAGTTCCTTATTGCTTTAGTATGATGTTGAATATTTAATGTTGTGTCTTTGTTTTGTGGCTTGTCTTCCTTGAGGCCTTAGAAAAGGACTTTAATTTTATACAAGTTTTTATTTAACCTCTCCAGATCTGCGCTGACTTATACCCATAGAAAATCTGCTTTCCTAAGTAAGTCAGATAGTGAGTATGCTGCCAATTTTTTTTTATTAAATTGACAGTACTTCATAAATTAGTAGTGTTATACCATGTACACAATTTAAGGAATGCGGCTTTTTTTCTGAATACAGTTTCTACATTACCTACATACGTGATAAACAATGTGTTTATTTTAAATCAAACTTGTCGCTATCAAAAATATTTCACATATGAGAACCGAGGAGCTTGGTGGTATCATACTTTCTATTTCTATGGGTCTCCTATGTGGATTCGAAACACGTAAAATCGTTTTTCGTTTTGACGAACACCATTGAACGATGCTAACATAACATGAAGTGTTAAGTAATATACCAAAACATTAAGAAATTCTATAGCGGTGACATGATTAGACTGAAGTCCGTATAAAGACACGGACTTCAGTCTAATGTTTAAAATATGTACGTATAATGTACGTAAACGTACGCTACATTAAAAAATACTATAAAGACTTCGCAGATAACAATAAACGTTTCACCGCTAGGAAGTGGCTTGGCTATTATTATATGTTACGAGTAGAGATCGTATATTCGAATGCACATTTACCTAAATTTGAAGTGTTGGCTAATATGGAAAACAAATTTTATCGAACTAAACCCGCGATCCCGGAAAATTAAAATTTAAGTTTGTGTATAGCTACTCCGTGAGATGTATTAAATTTCATGGTAAGTAAATCATCATCCGATTGGTTATGCAATCCCGGAGTATAAAAGAAAAATACCCTAAGTAGTCGCTTCCATAACAAATTATCCAAAAATTAACTTTAGGTTATGCATCCGATTATCCGATCTCTACGACCTCCGTGGTGCAATGGTTAACACGCTAGTCCGCCACTCCGGAGGTTCTGGGTTCGATCCCCAGCCAGGGCAAGATGGAAAATGATCTTTTTCAAACACTCCAGGGTGTTTATCTATATATTTATTTATTATAAAATATTGTATCGTTGAGTTAGTATCATGAAATAAGTTTAGAAACTTACTTTGGGGCTAGCTCAATCAGCGATTTGTCCTCATACGTATATTTATTGACCTAGCGAGCGAAGCGTCTGTTTTGAGATTGGTTTTGGCCAATCTCGAAACAGCTTTTCGAACATGCTTTTGTCCGTCGGTTTGTTCTCGCCTACAGGTTGCATTTATCAAACGAGTCTCTAAAATTTTATAAGCAGGTTCGATAATTATCTAGAATTTTTTGTCAATTCAGTTTTTGGAAATTTTTCAAAATGGCGGAGATATGGGGGTTCAAAAGTTAAAGAAAATCATACGTCAGCCTTTTCGAAAATTTTTCAAATATGTATTAAAACTTTTTGTTACCCTTATTAAGACGCAACTTTTTTGTTTGAAAAACGTTTTTATCCGAAAAACTTAAACGGGTTGAGGGTGAGTCGCGAGGTTTACAAATCACAGTTTATTTATTTACTAGTCTGGATTAAAACGTGATACTGTCTAACCATACTTCTGTTTTAAATTCTCTATCTATATTTCTGTAACTACTTTGTAGCGATAGTAATTAAAGACTACCTGTCAATAAGCGAACCTTTAGTAGTAGTAGTTTAAGATCTGTCGAGTCGTGATGTCCAAACATAAACTTACATTAATTAACACGACTTTTGACCAATACAGGCTCTTCCATGCTGGTCTGGGAGAAAAGAAACAAGTTAGCAAATAAAAAAATATATTGCCATTTAGGCTTAAAACTGTCTTAAGGTCGTACCTGAATTTTCCGGGGTCTAGTGCTGCCCCCATTTAAAATAAATCATTTCAAAGAAAACGGAGACATCATTTAAAATTTTGCTACTACCAAGTCCTATATAAGCCTTCAAAGTATTTGGTAGCAGCAAAATTTGAAATGATGTCTCCGTTTTCTTTGAAATGATTTATTTTAAATTGGGGCAGCACTGGATCCCGAAAAATTTAGGTACGGCCTTAAGCAGACACCCGCGACGGGTTCAGTCCGTCTCTGTCACAAACTGTATGTGCGAAAGAGACACGTGCCCCGCGACGCGACAGTTTCAGCTATCTCTATCGCATTTAGGGTTTGTGACAGAGACGAAATGAACCCGTCGCGGGCGTCCGCTTGACGTAGTATCAAGCCTTAGGCTGCCGGTCCACCGAAGCGGAGCGAGGCTGCGGAGCGGAGAAGCGAAGAAATATTAACCAATAGGATGGAGGGTCCGTTTCTACACAATAAAACAGTGGTTTCTGGTGTAGTGAGAGCTGTCCTAATTCCCACCGCATATTCGTGAACGCAGTACGTTAGGTGAAATAGCGGCTGTCGTTATTCGTGTTACAGGTGCAAGTCCTGTCGAGTTCAACCAGGTCCGGTTCAGCCTGGTCTCAAGCGCACAAAGTCTTCGCTCCGTTTCAGTGGACAGGGAGTTTACGAACTAGTTTAAAAAATCAAACAAAACCGGGAAGCTGAACGGGAAAGCTTAGCGGGGAAGCGGACGTACGTCGTACGTGTTCGTCTCGCTCCGCTTCGGAGGACAGATACAGTACGCAACTCCGCTCCGTTCTTCTCCCTCGCTCCGCTACGGTGGACAGGCAGCCTAATCTCTTCGGGATGTCATTTATTCAAAGCTGTTAAGGCTTTTAAGTTCAGAGTTAAGAAACTCACATACATACATAACCCTGAAAACATTACATTATTTTTTCTCTTCTCGCTTTATCGTAAAAGCCGATAGAGTAGAGGGAATGGGTGAAAATCTGAATCATCTCAATAAGTAACGCGGATAGGAACTGGTCACTATTTTGATTCCCATTACGCTAAAGATGGGATTTGGGTCTTCAGCCAAAGGTTGTATCTACTCCGTTATATTTAAAGACGTGTTAGTTCATTGATCCCCGTAAGATTATGCTTCCTTCTCTGCTGTATTATCCCTACTTCATCATCAGCTGACTCCAATAAGGTTTGAATTTATATATTTAATAAGAAATCGAGCAATTATTTCTCTTAATTGGATAACTGTGGACTAAATTAGTTTGTTCTCAAGGGGCTATACGTGAGAATTATCTTCCAATAATATATGTTACAATATGTAACGTACATATATTTCTTATTAAGTCAGTACTTTATAGGAAATATATGTAAAGCTTTATCAATTTAAAGTGAAGAACTGACATCACAATTTTTATCTCGTAAGAGTAATTATGAACGTGACGCATTTGAACGTGATTGGTCGGCAATTGCAGTGGACAGGGACGCATGAAGGGAAATGGGAGAGACCTTTGCCCAGTGGGACGAAATAGGTTTATTAAAAAAAAAGATTAATTATCATTTTACTTTAGGTAAAGAGATATCAAATTAAAATCAAAACGCATTCGCGATTCGGTATTTTTTCGGACTAAAAAAGAGACAATGTTCATTCGTGTGGTTCCCGGCAAAGTAGAATAGGACCACTTCAAGTGTTGCCGTGGATGTCGTAGAAGGCGACTTAGGAAACAAGCTGAACAAAGCTTATAAACATCAATGAGACCTCTCCAAGCCATCTGGCCAGCGTGAAGAGTGTAGGCTAAATCCTCTGACTGCTCTAGCTAATATATAGCTCTGGTAGTACAGAGAGGGTCATGCTCCTGCAGTGAAGACTTAAAAAAAGACCTGATTATGAGGATAAAAAACTGTCTGAAAAAGCCAAAAATACTTTTCACATGACAGGTTTAGATAACATTCCCCCTCTTTTTCATTCATTCAGATTTTGAATATTTTTTTAATTCTTACAATATGTGTGGATAATTAAATTATAATTATAAAACATTTTCAAAATCTTAAAGTACTTGCTAAAATAACGAATGTCAATAAGTTATTTTAACCCACAGATCCAATGGAAACAAACCTACTACCGTTAATAACAGGCAGGCATAAATGCAACCAGTGAGTTACAAATACATGCATTTATTTTGCATTCTATAAAGATTGTGGTTTTGCCTCCGCTGTATCCGCTGGGACCGTTATGAACATGGATGGATAATATTATGTGTGGAAGTATGATTACTACTTTTTTCATCTATTTATTTAACTTTTTTTAAGAGTCCATTTACCCTAGAGATTTCCATATAAACGAGTCTAGCTTTTATTTTTCAAATACAGGTCAGATTTTGACAGTATTTTGTGATTTCAAATAAATTGCATATATCTAGTTTTTGGCAGTCAAAATATGAACTTAAAAGGAAATATAAGGTTGTAGAAGTTTTCCATATACTGATTGTGATATATGATATGATACACTATATTTTCTATATTTTGACTGTAATGAGCAGTTATATACGTACATATAAGTAATTAGTGAAATATAGAAATAAAGTGATATTTTTGGTCCTACTTTTAGCTACTGGAATGGAAAAACTAAGCTTTTCACGATCTATTAGAAAAAATGACACTGGCTATAACAAAGCTTCAGATCTCACATACAGGGTCTAATAAAATATACGTATTGAAACTATTTTAAGTGTGAATTCAGTCTATGATCTGAACAACTTTCTCCAAAAAGCATATATTAAAAAGTTGCTATATAAGCTATATAAGTTGACCGATCAGCTGATCTGACTATTTATGGAAATCAAATTAAAATTCTTGCTTCAATAATATTCCTTGGGGAAAGTAATTTACTAACATGGACTGAATTTACTCTTAAAATAATTTCAGTTTATTCAGTTGTATTTACTTATATTGTGTATCACAAATTCATGTGATTATTATTTAGTTATTAATACTATATACGGCAAGGGAATTATAATGTACATCATTCCATATAAGTGCCATATCCATTATTTAATAATCCTATCTATCATCGTAAAACCAGATTATGCGGATCTCTGTTATCCCCCACTAATTACGCACAACTGGTCCTATACACCTGGCTAACACTTTTTATTTACATTATCATGAAAAATAAAAAAAACTGCTGGCCAGTGTTAAGCATGCCAATTAATATTCTACAATTAAAAAAAATATGAGCCTACCGTGCAATGTTTGCTTCACCTGTAGAATTATCTAGGGTTAGTTTTTTTTTAATGCTTAATTATACTTTATTTGTTAGGAGTTAAATGAAAATTGATGTAAATTGAAGGGAATGACAATAAATAAGTATGGGCGGATATATATTATAGTCCTTATTATCCTAGTGCAAATATAATAAAAGTTCAGTCAATGATGCTGAACAATATTCCCTTACAAACTTTATATCGAATAACGAATATATTTTCTTTACTTTTATAGTTCACCCTTTTATGTTTACAAATCTTTTTTGTCTTTTTTGTTTACTAAAATAATTAAAAATAGTGGCCTTAAACAATAAAAAGAAAGAAGATGAGAGAAAAATGTATTTCTTCTTTAAAATATTTAAAAAGATTAGTTAAAGTTACTTTGTAGTTTTCCTTCCTTTGATGTTACGAATTGTTGTCCCATTTTAGTATGCAATATGTTTACTTTTACTATGTAACGCAAAACGTTGTCCAATTTTCATACATCAAACCAATTACGGTACTTTATTTTGTCAAATGAAAAACATTGTCCATTTAAGTTTCAATATATGGACTTGAAAAATTATGAAAATAAGAAAAAGGACTTTAGGGCTCTTTTCACATTTACCACTAAAACACATTTTAAATAAAGCATGAGAATAGTTTGAATCAAAGTTAATAATAAATAAATAAATAAATATAAATAAATATATAGGGACAAATCACACTGATTAAGCTAGCCCCAAAGTAAGTTTTAAAACTTGTGTTATGGGATACTAACTTAACGATACTATATTTTAAGATAAATAAATATATAGATAAACACCCAATATATTATGCATTACGTTAATGCAGACAATATTTGTTTAATTAATAAAACTTTGATTAGGTATTAAAAAATTAGCACTTGTTGAATACCTAGTATTTAAAAATATTTCTTTATGTGTCATCATCATCATCCGAGCATATTCCCGGTTGCATCGTCAGCGGTTATGCATCAGAGCCCAGGTCCGCTATCTTACCTAGGTGATTCGACGAGGTTACTGGTTTTTACAAAGAGCGACTGCCGTCTGACCTCCGCAACCCAAAGGGTAGACCAGAACCAATCCTAGGATAGGTATAAACGCTAGATGGCGTTCGGGACCAACAACCTTTGAGCCTTTCGAAGCACGGAATCATCTTGCTTTTCGGATAATCAGGTGATTCGCTTAGTCTGTGTGATTTGTTCATACGAGTATATAACTATTTATTATCAACTATGACTATGACAAACACTAAAAATAAGTAGGTACATATTATTTTTATTTCAAAAATAAAATATATATGTATTGTATAATATTTTAGAGGAGAGAGAGGAGCTTTCGATTCAGAGTGAACTATAGTTTCGAAACAATAGCGGATATTGTGTGAGATCTGCCTTATTATATGTTGAGAGCTGGAAAGGTGAGCATGATAACTTAGCCAAGGTGCGTGATCATTACTCATGTGCTATAAAACGAGTGTGCGGTATTTTTAGAGCGGAACTGCAGATGTATCACATCCGGTGTTGCGATGACACGATTGACAGGGTTAGAGATGAATGAAGATGCTATGTTGTGACAAAAGTGAAGCGGGTAGCGGAAAATAAGGTTAATCCCGTTATAAAATTGAAATCAATTAATTTTCTGACTTTCATGCCAGTTTATGATCAAATAAAAAAAAAATGATGTACCTACTATGTTTCAGCGTAGGTTATAAAAGTCGATCAATGTAATTGGCCTATTTAAGGAATATCAAAAAAGGATTCAGTTAAATTCTTAAAATCATAAGGAACGAATTAGGGATCTGTTACAATTTCTGTTTCCTGTTTCCATCTTTTGCTCACTGTGTTACTAAGTCGTTGTTTACCAGGAAATAGAGGTAAGATTAGAAAGTACAAAGGATAAAGAAGTAATTTATACATATAAGGGCACTGTAACTTACGCTAAATAACCTATGCCGCCGTCTCTAAGCTATTTAATCCTATCATTATCCTCTCCATTTCTACCACAGAAATCCATAAACATAGACGTTCGTTCCCCAAGGATTTCCAAAATAAGCGACCGGTAACTCACTATTTATTTATTAACAAGAACATTTAAATTATACTGTCACTGTACGACACTCATGCACCGGTGCGTAAAATTAAGGTTCGACGTCCTCCTGCGCCTTGGATAACTGAAGGTGTACGTATGGCAATGAGGAAGCGTGATCGTGCTTTTCGCAAATTTAAAAAAGATCGTTGTAGTGACAACTGGAATGTTTATAAGGCTGCAAGAAATCTGTGCAATCAGATTTGTCGGAACGCTAAACGCCAATACTTCATAAATAATTTGGAACACTCTTCACCATCCAATATTTGGAAATTTCTTAATTCTGTTGGTATAGGTAAAGCGCAGACTGTTGCTTCTAATCTTCCTTTTAGTCTTAACGATTTAAATCAACACTTTACTTCTGTTCCCACTTTAAATACTCAGGTCAAAACCAGCACTATTTCATTTATATCTGCCTTACCTACTTCTGATGTTAGTTGTTTCGACTTTGTACCAGTCACTGAGGAATATGTTCTAAAAGTAATAATCTCTATACATTCTAACGCGGTTGGGCCTGATAACATAAGCAGAGCTATGATTATGCATATACTGAACTATGCTTTACCAGTTATTACTCACATCGTCAACTCTAGCTTCGGACACGTTTTTCCTTCAGCCTGGCGTAATGTTTTTGTGCGTCCACTGCCTAAAGTTTCAATACCGAAGTGTTTAAATGACATTCGCCCAATTTCTATTCTCCCCTTTCTTTCAAAAATCTTAGAAGCCCCTGTTCACCAACAACTTTCGGACTACATGCACAAAAATGATTTCTTTGATCCCTTTCAATCTGGGTTTAGACAGAGTCATAGTACAACGACTGCCTTACTTAAAATAACTGAGGAAATTAGAACTGGCATGGAAAATACCAAGGTGACGGTTCTGGTGTTGATCGATTATTCTAATGCCTCAACACTGTCGACACAGATATACTCTTAGCTGTCCTACTACATATGAATGTATCACCCTCAGTGATCAATTGGTTCTCTTCATATCTTCGTGGGCGCCAACAGTGTGTTCGTTCTGAGCAATCTGTTTCAGACTGGATGGAAGTGACTGCTGGTGTCCCACAAGGCGGCATACTCTCTCCTATTTTATTTTCTATTTTTATCAATACTCTTTCTAGTCTTCTCAATTGTTCCTATCATTTCTATGCCGATGACTTGCAGCTTTATGTACAAACTGATGTTGATCAAATTAACGATGCCATAGCTTTACTAAATTCTAATCTTGACCTCATAAGAGACTGGTCGGAAAGCTATGGTGTTGCTGTTAACCCAACTAAGTACAAGGCTATTATTATAGGGAGCACGCGACAACTTCCAAAAATGGGGTTTCTGTTCGATGGCACATGTAGTGTATAATGGCAATATCGTCCCTTTCTCTAACTCAGTTGAAGACTTGGGTCTCCATATAGATAATGCATTGAACTGGGATACACAAATTGCTGAGGTGAGTCGCAAGGTCTATGCTTCAATGCATCATTTAACCCTCCTTAAAAACTTTCTCCCCTTCAAAACCAAACTAATGCTGGTCCAGTCTCTCATTCTTCCTATCATTGATTATGCTGATGTGTGTTACCTGGACACCAGAGAGGAACATCTCAATAAACTCAATCGTCTTTTAAATAATTGCATTAGGTTCATATATTGCCTTCGCAAATATAACCACATCTCCTTTTATCGTTCTGAGCTTAAATGGCTTACTATCCGACAGCGCAGAGACCTTCACATTTTATGTCAACTAGTATACTATATAATCTTTCTGCCCCTAAATACTTAACGTCTCAATTCCAGCTTCTATGCTCTAATCATGACAGGGTACTGCGCTCTTCCGACAAATTAACTCTTAATATTCCTTCTCACCGTACTGGATTTCTCTCAAATTCTTTTGCCGTCACGGCTGTACGACTTTGGAATGCCCTTCCTGATAACATCATGAGAGCACAGACGCGGGACCACTTCAAAATGCTGGTAATTCGACACTATCGCGAAAAAGCTTTGCTGGAATAATTTAAGTAAGTGTATTTATTTTATGCTTATGTAATCATATTTATGTAAGTTTATTTTAAGTATGTAAATATGTATATGGATTAATGAACAGCGCGGCGCGACAGTTCGCCGTGACACTCGAGTCGTGCGGTTGCGTCGCAAGAAGTTTCCTTTGAGAATATTGCTGTGTTTTAGCAATAATCGATTCATTAAAAATGCCGTCATGTGCCGTAATGTGGTTTAGAAACCATACAGACATGAAAATTAGTTATTCAAAAAAAAAAAGTAACACGTAAACAAGGTTATTTATTTTAGCGTAGCGTACTGCATAATAGATACCATCGGCACGTTGTATCTCGGCAAGAAAAATCAAACAACCAACCAACTACTGCGATCACCAACCCTTCTGCCCGACGCGGTGATTACGAGCAAATCCTCTATTTAATGGGCGAGGCCTTTAGTCCACCAGTGGACTGTTACAAGCTGATAAAGAAGAAGAACATCGCTATATCTTGACACAAAACCCACGCGCTTACCTACATCTAGTTATAACAAGCTCCTCAGGAGCATACTAAGTAAAACTATAGACTTAGCAATGATAAAAAAACTATACACAATAATTGCCCACCATAGCGGTTTTCCGGGGCAGAACACACCTGTCAAACTACGGTATCACTTTTCAATGCTATTAACGAAGTTTTCGATACCATCACCTGTATTTAAAGAAATAGATGATTAAATGGGTGGTTGGGTGGCCATTTTAAATGTGGTTAATTAAGGAATGCCTAACTGAATACTGAGCGTTTGTCCTAATTAAATACAAGTACTTTGCTACGTACCTACTTTGCAAAATTACGTAATAGTATTTCATTATTTGTGAAGTGCCTCTTTTGTTTAATTATGATATTTCTGCTTTTAAATGTCGATGAATATTTTTTAATTAGTCTACCGTGCTACCGTGTAGCTTCCGGCCTGGAATAAGACCA
The DNA here is from genome assembly GCA_963576875.1 of Acrobasis repandana. Lineage (NCBI taxonomy): Eukaryota > Metazoa > Arthropoda > Insecta > Lepidoptera > Pyralidae > Acrobasis > Acrobasis repandana. The sequence goes on from OY756215.1 coordinate 20,213,449, forward strand.
CTCCCTTCCTGTGGATGTCGTAAAGGGTGACTAAAGGAATGAGCACAAACATCTCGTGCCGTAACTCAAGGAGGGTTGACGTCGGGCAGCGGTCCTAAGAGGGTTGACCTCAGGCAGGCGGCCGGTCATAAAACTATAGCCAAATTATTAAAACTGTTTCGGCTATTTTTTCTCCACTTCGCAAGGTCTTTGGCATCCTTAGGTAACCATTGACATGCGTATTATCTTGGAGAAGAAAAAGCGGGAACGCACACCCCGGGGTCCAAAGCAGCACAGCTGTTGATGCAACTGGGAACGCGCTAAGATGAAGCAGAATATTTTTTATTAGTAATAAGTAGCGCCACTAAGTTAGTCTTACACCGTCCCATTGTAAATCGCAAACAAACTTTACAAATCAGATAAAACTCAACTGAATTTAATAAAATAGACATATTGCGGACGATCTTTTTAATTTGATAAAATAATGGTTTAAACCAAGAACTAAAGTTGGACTAACTTTTTTTTATAAGACGGACAAGGTTTTGTAAAATTTGCGTGTTACGCAAAGAACCTACTTGCCAAAAGTCCTGCCTATTTATCTATCGTAGTCCAAATGCAAACGGAAGGAATTAAATTAATGCCATTAATAAAGTAAAATATTACTTATTAGTCCATAATTAAATAAATAGACCCTACCATCCGGCAATAATTTACTATGGCATCGTCCGTAATACAGATTAATTGCGTGGCGTCATCTTCATCTACTAACTTAGCTACCAATTCAGTTATCAACCTTAAACAAGTAATTATTAGAAAACAAAAACCCGACTGCTGACATATAAGTTGTATATATTTTTGTAATCCTTTAATTTGATACCCCACTCCTTTGATTAAGACGAAATAGCCTACTCGATAATTTTTGAATAAAAAATTTTTTTTAAGACATCATTTTTCGCGAAATCCGCCATTTTGGATTATTTACATTTTTGATATACCCAGTATCACTCTCAGAGTAAGGACCAATCTAAAGACAACTCTATAGCTAAAATCCATCAAGCTGTTTAGGCTGTATAGCGTGCCAAAGAAATTCACATACAAAAATACATACATGCATACACTCGAAAAACATAACCCTCCTTCTAGTGCAGTCGGGTAAAAACGTAAAATGTATAAGCTGCAAAATCTTTAAAACAAAGATACATTAACTTTTTAGACACCTCTGATTGTTATTGGACCCATCTTTTTTTACATATATGTAATTGAATAAAATCAAAAAATACATACTGAAATTAATGCATATTTAAAAATTATAGGGCTATATATTATAAAGGACATACTTATATATAAAATCTACAGGGTCTATCAAAATATACTAAAACTATTTTATGGGGAATTCAGTCCTTGATACTGATCAACTTTCCCCAAGGAAAATATATAGAAATATGAAAAAAAAAATTGCCTCCTACGAGTATACAAGTTGAGCGATCAGGTGATCCGAGTTTGTAAGGAAAGCAAAAAAATATTTTTCGTATTTCTACATATTATGTTCCTTGGTGAAAGTAGTTAAGTATCATGGACTGAATTCACCCTTAAAATAGTTTCAGTATATTTTGTGAGACGTTAAATTTATTTATTTAACTTTATTATTACAAACGTAATAGTTTATCTACCAGTCAACCCACTGGTGCTGCCGAGAAAAAGAAAACATATATATATATTATTATATATAGGACATTCGATGCGACATCATAAAAAATGTGCATGATTTTTCCTAAGTATGTGATTTTGAAAATATACACGGTCGTTGAATCTACAAAGGATCTCGGCAACTTTAAGCTCAGTTGAACTCATCGCCGTCTTTTGACATTTAAAATCTTTTTTTTTCTCTTGGAGAAATGATCTTGGGCCGTTTCCTTCGGGCTGAGAAATGCAGCCTTGGAAGGACGTCGAACTTACACTCAATCACAAAATGTGGACAGTACAGAACAAGGCTAGTGAGAATCAAAGTGAAAGGCAAACATATTCAGAGGAATATGTTTGACTTTCACTGCTTTCAAAGATGTAAAAAATTGATCTACAATAAGAAAAATCATGTATAGAGATACAGGATTTTTCTTATTGTGGATCATTGTTTCACAGCTTTTAATTTAAGTACATTGCTACAAACTACTTGTACTGGAAAGCCTTTTTATCTCTAACGGACAGAGAAATAATAAATTCTCTTATAGGCCTAGGCGTATAAGCCTAAAGGCCACATTCAGCGTTACGGTGAACATCTAGGTGGAAAAGGAAATTAAAGTACTTATTTTTTTATATCATTTAATGTTATTTAAGTATTGATATCTAGTTAAGTTGTACATTTACATATGTAGTTATAGTCAGTTTCATTTTAGTTTAATATTTTTTTTTCATACCTCGGAAAAAAAACGATTTTTCCTTGAGTTATGAATAAAAAAATATTTAATGTTTTTTATAACTTTACTGTACTAAAAACATAAGAACAAAGAAAGAGCAAAAATACATTGATCTCTTCCATCAATCACCATCTCCAGCATCAATAAAATTTAACCTGTCATATTATTGACATGATTCAGGTTTTCGCCCATTCCCTTGATCGACTTTTGCAATCTGCGCGGGAATAGAAATTGATGTACATTATACTTATTTAATTTTCTCTCATTCGATCTATGATTAACTTCTGTCCATTCCATATATTGTTTTTATACTATGCTGACTTTTTCTACACGAAAACAAGAGGGTACATACAGCAATTAAAATGCACGCGTAAAATGCAGGTTTAATGCGCAGCTCGTTCTGCGCCAGATGGCTTTTTGCATATAGTCTAGTAAGTATAGGAATTGATTGACTTTGCCGACAGTATACTTAGCTATGCAAATGTATTGTTCAGAGTATTTAAACAAGCGAACCCTAATTCTAAAAAAAATAACGTTTGCTAAACCTATTTTAGTTAAATAGGTTTTATGTATTGGTTTTTAGGGTTTCGTACCCAAAGGGTATAAACGGGACCTTATTACTGAGACTCCGCTATTTGTCCGTCTGTTACAGGGCTCTATCTTTTGAACTGTAATAGCTAGACACTTCAAATTTGCACCGATATTATATTACTGTAATCGCCATAACAACAAATACTAAAAAAAAGAAAAAGTTAATCATAAAAAGGGGTCGTCACACAAGAAACGTGTATTTTAAGCTTTTTAAAACATTGTACGAAGGTACATTCGACGAGTCCGACTCGCACTTGCCCGGTTTATGTAACTATCGCGCTTATACATCTTTCGTGCAAATTTTATAAATAATTAACAATTGCAAATGCTGCTGATTAAGAGAATGGACCCTTGATTGGCTTATATGCTCTGCAAGGGAGGAAAACAGCTGAATAACTTAAACCAGGATTTTCTTTTTACCCAGACATAGAGCATCACATTTTTCTCATTATATTATATTTCAACAGTCTCAGATTAACATGCATGACTGTATTGAATGTTAAAATAATTTGATTACTACTGATTTCATCATTTTAATTAAAAACGAATTTATTATATACTATTTCAATTAAAATATCTCGATGGTATTAAATCGTGGTCGTTTTATAACCATCTTAATGGTTTATAGTCTAGTAAACCTTCATATCCACTTGTGCTTCTAGTGATTTTAAATTCCGAAGAAAAAGTGATTTTAAAAGAATCTTATGAACTGTCGCCGAGAGACCAATCTCAAAATCGCGAATATTTACATATACAAACAATAAATAATTTAAAAAAAACCAGTCAAGTGCGAGCCGATTTCGTAAATGAAGGGTTAACGTCCGTACAATGTTTTAAAACGCGAAACGAAAAAAACATGTTTCTAGTAATGATCTCCGATACGATAATTTTATCTTATTTTTAGTATTTATTGTTATAGTGGCCAGAGTAATACATAATCGGTGAAAATTTCAAGCCTTAGTAATAGGGTCCCGTTTGCACCCTTTGGGTGCGAACCTTAAAAATCAAGGAAAATGTGATGAGCAAGAAAGTTCTGGATGTTCACGCTACGTAGCATAGTCAAAGAACTGTTAGTGAAATATTATGGTGCTCGTATAAAAGCTACATGTGCAATGTGAAAAGCAATTCCAAAATGAAACTGAAATTGAAGAAATTTAGAAGTTGAGTTCGAAAGTTACACGTTACAACATATTATGGACTTTATTTTCCATAATTTAACATTTAAGTTGAATTATAGCTATAATCAAATATGGTTGGAAGGTTAGATACAATTAGCTTTAATTAAGTAATCTGAAACATAAGCTAGTTTTGGTACCTTGCACCTTATCATCATATGCATATCGTGACTTTCAATAAACACCTATTAATTTTCCAGCAAAATAGTAGATTTTAATTAATTTCGTAGATAATTCTCATCAATTTGTCTATAAATTCTGAGCATTTGCGTGTCTAATACTGACCCTAAAATAGAAGGCAGATGTTAGTATAATTGTAAAGGTTAAAACGTACCTACGTTAATTTACATACGCGATTAATATTGTATGTAACTCATTCATATGCCACTTCCAACCTTGTAGGTGTGAGGAATTTTGTAATATACCTTGGGTTGCCTTGTAATCTACCTTCTAAAATATTATGGGGCTAGACTGTGAAAAATGTAGACTCCGTGTTAATTCGCTTTGAATTTTAAATGAGATTATAGAGCCAATGAAACTTAGTTAGTTCCTTTATTAAATATAATCAGTTAGTGAATGTAAGGTATCGATTTATTGAAAGGATGTTGGGAGCGAATTACATGTTGCAATATTATTTTTATGCACAATGCTATATTAATAAAATACGCTCTGACTTCACTTTATGCATTTGAAACTTTCTATTTTTTTTCTATAAAATTGTCCTAGTTATGTCTGTGTTAATCACAGGTGTTAATCCTGTACACTAACAGATATGTTAAAAGGCGATGCGGCTAGCAACCCATCACTATTTTCATTAATTTTTCCACCTTCTCCCCCACCATTACGCTAAAAGTTTCCTTAGGGTCTGGCGGCCCTGGACTCTGTCTGCTTAGAGCTGCAAGATCCAATATACTCTGTCTGCCCCATTAGGGATAAAGACGTGATAGTATATCACGGATAATCCAAATTTATTTCATATCTATATCCGTATCCAGATGCAAAGTTTCAAATAATTTCATATCAATAACCGTTTTTGAGACCGATATAATATTTTCCACATCCGAAATTCCGTAACCAGAAACCACATAGTAACGTAACCCATGTCTGCCGGGTACCACAATCATTTCGCACTTTTAAAGAGAGTAAGTGGGGACGGTTGACTTGAAGGCTAGAAGGACGTGGGGGGAAATTGTTAAGCGGGACATGAAGGAGAGGGGGGTTAGTACAGATATGGTAAATCATAGAAAACGATGGAGGAAGTTGACATACAGGGCCGACCCCAAATAGGGGGAAGGCAACGAAGATGATGATGATGATGTGGGGACAGGCCAAAAATATTTGAGGAAATGGTTACAATTGTTAAATCAAAATATTAAATGCAGCTTTTCTGAGTAGTATAAAGTATGCAAATCAATCTAAATGTCACTTGTAGGTTTACTTTGAAAGGGTGATGACCTAGACGCCTGTAGGTACAAAACAAGACCTGAATGTACTTCATTATTGATTATTATATCAAGATTGAATTTTGTAGTTTCATTGATGATGATTATTAGCTGTATTATAGGCTATTTATGATATTTTATCGTAGGTTGTTAATTAATATGCATGGACGGCCGATGTTTTTATTAAAAACTGGCTGTTTCCCGCGGCGCTGCCCGTGTTCTGAAAGATAAGGTATAGCTTACTAAATATAGCTCGCTGATAATTTCTATATGTAAAAAAAGAATTTAAAAAATCTGATTAGTATATTTTAGGGTTCCGTATCTAAAGGGTGCAAACCCTATTACTGAGACTCCGCTGTCTGCCCGTTTGTCCGTCTGTCACAGGGCTCTATCTTTTAAAACGTAATAGCTAGACACTTGAAATTTTCACGGATTATGTATTACTGTGGCCGCTATAATAAAAAATACTAAAAATAAGATTAATTAAAAAATTAAAGGGGGTCGTCATACAAGAAACGTGTTTCTTCAGCGTTTTAAAACATTGTACGGTGGTACGGAACCCTTCATGTACGAGTCCGACTCTCACTTGCCCGTTTATTTATTACAAACAAACAATCAAATCTTTTCTTTTAATTACAAGTTTTTATTAAACTTGCACTGTTTGTTGTTGTTTATTTGTGTTTTGGGTCAAATCCTGCAGGTTAAATTTGAGCCTCTTCGCGGTTTCTGATTAAGATGAAATATCGAATGTAAATCAGATGTCAATGCAATATTATTATAACGAGAAGCTGATCTGATGATGGAGCCGGAAGGTGGCTACATGAACCCTGTTATAAAACGACACAACCTCATCGAGTTTAGGCTTATTATATTTGTTTGTCTTTTAGACCTCACAATAAAAGCTTGTACGAAAAAATTATAATAATGGGGCAGAGAGAGCATTTCGAGTCCTGCGACTCTGAGAAAACAGAGCCCTGGGATGTAAGACTTTTTGACTTTTTGCACTACCCTTGTCTTACTCAACATCACCCGGTTGGTTGACTATTTTGGTTAACTGGTAGATAAGGCCTTAGGCTTTAAGTCCGCCATTACACTTGTATTTGTGTATAAAGTTAAATAAATAAAAAATACTTCCTCAGGCAGCGGCTGATTGTAAAACTTGGCATAAATGCATTCCCAAGAGGAGGTCTGACTTCACGCAGACGGCCAGTTGTAAGACTACAGTCAAATCGTTTTCATCCTTAGTACTGACTGTTTCTATTTTTCTTTTGAGGCATCTTTGGATGAAATGCCTATCAATTTTGGAGAATAAAATGCAGGAAGTAAGGCAGAAGATAATTAAAAGGCAGGCCTGAGGTGCGCTACCCCAAGCCCCAAAGCAGCACAGCTAACAGTTAACAGAATGCCGCTTTGTAAGATTTGTAGTCACACCTGTGACGAATTTTCTACATCGCTTATTTTAGATCTCTAATATAGAGTTTATATTCTCACATTAGGCTTATCGATCGCAGTGAACATCAATACCTCGCTGCGATACTCGATGCGGGACATAAGTCAGTTTATCGAACATCTCACTAAAGGGCAATGCCAGAACAAGACGACTTTTTACGACTTGCGTGTAGGCCATGTCGCAGAACAATAGAGCCAAGCCTATTTGCTAAATAGTGCTAGGGTTGTGTCTAGTAATACTGGAATGTATAGCAATTTAAACCATGTGGCTCCCAGCAGTGTATAATAGGACCACTCCAAGTCTTTCCGTGGATGTCGTAGAAGGCGACTAGGAAACTCAAGCTTAACAAAGCTTATAAACATCAATGAGACCTCGCCAGTCCATCTGGTCAGCGTGGAGAGTTTAGGCTAAATTCTCTGACTGCTCTGGCTAAAATATGGCTCTGGTAGGATAAAAAGGGTCGTGCTCCTGCAGTGAAGACTAAAAAAGACCTGATGGAGATGATGATAGCAATTTACAGTAACGTGGAATTCATTCATAGAGCGTTTGCACAGCCGTAAAATCGATAGTCTTCCTCATCGAGAGGCAAAGCTAGCTCAACAGCTACAGCTCAAGACGATTAAATTTATTACATCTGAAAAGTATTAAATAAATGCAATGATGAATCGCCGTCCCATTCAGGAAGCATTTAGGAACTAAAGGACTGACCCGTGTGTCAACTCGTGAACGAGTGCTGCCAGGACCGCTCCTGGTCATCTCGGCTTCGCTTTTTGACTAATTAATATTTCTTATTTCGTTCGTTTGCAAGCATTACATGTTACAATGTGTTAACATTGTATTATATTTTAAGTATTTGTAAATTGATACGACATATGACAAAGCCCTTCAGGCGCGAAGGCGACAAATACTGTGTAAATGAGTTCCTTTCCTTTTTTAGCGTTTTTCCTCCGCAGTGGTCGTTCCGAAACACTAGTATCGGTAGTTTATCTTTTAAATAATTAATAAATTTTAATGTAATGTATACAAAACTAATAGATGTGTTAAAATGCCTGCAAAGGCCTAATTACTAAATAAACTTTTTAATTTTGAAGCGCGCGCGTATTGCTCTTTCATGGATGGTATGCTTTAGCACACCGTGGCTCGATCTCATCGGAAAAATGAACCCACTTACTTTGACCGATTGGCTGGTCCAAATTACTGCTTTACAGTTTACAGTCAATCCGTCCTGAGCCTTTGGGGCGGTCAAAGTATGAATAATAATATAAAAACGTTTATTTCGTATTCACAAAATACAATTTTAAATACTAAGTACTATTGGGTAAGTGAAGCGTCAGGCATCCGCCTGTATGATGGGTGGACGACATGATCAAATTCGCGGGTCGCACCTGGATGAGAGCAGCACAGGACATGTTCAGCAGTGGGCGGAAGAAGGGCCGGGATGATGGTGATCACAAAGTACTATTACATAGGTGTTTGGGCTTGTTACATTTGTGAAGCGGCTAGTTCCTGAAATAGGTTTCTAGAGGAACCATGGAAAAAGGAAAATCAGCAGAGCGTTGTTGAGGCGATTCTACGTGATCTGTGCGTACATTTACAATGTTATAAGACCTAAGTTAATGAACAGCAGCCCTGGCAATGCCGAAACTGTGTTTAATGTCACAGAGTTAGCTTACCTCACTAGGGCAGTGTCAATCACGACAGGAACCGGAATGGCACACATTACTTACACGTAATCTATTGTTTAACTAAACAGAAGGATAATATTAAATATTTGCGGGTAACTGCATGTGCAACAATAAACAAATCCTGTCGAAAAATATATATTTGATCATTTAGAGAATACTTACGGCAGAGTAGAATAGGACTACCCTAGTGTTCCCGTGGATATCGTAGAAGGTGACTCAGGAAATACAAGCTAAACTATTGTGCGGAACTGGTGCGCGGAATCTGCCGCGTTTTTAGTGTGTTTTCTATACAAACTGAGATACTTACTTGCATACAATGTTAAAATCTGCCGTCCCGCGCTCCGCGACGGTACGCGGTGCAGTGGGATCACCGCCATAAACATCAATGAGACCTCCCCAGCCAGTCTGGCCAGCGTAGAGAATTTAGGTCAAATCCTCTGACTGCTCTGGCTAATATATGGCTCTGGTAGTACAGAGAGGGTAGTGCTCCTGCAGTGAAGACTAAAAATACTTGATGATGATGATGAGAGAATACTAGCTGGTAACTGGAAATCGCTGGGATTTCATCCGCGTGAAATTCAGTTGTGCACATTATTTGTCAAATTACAAAAAAATTACAGCTTATTGTGTAATTTATAGTATTTTTTTTATTGCTACTCACTTAAATCACTTGTATGTTAAATCTTTAAACACGACTACAGAATTAAACCGCCATCAATCAGCCAAATATTGTAGTGATATTACCTGTTTGCTATCTACTGAATTAAGAATCCCCTTACCCTAAACTTATAGAAAATATAGTGCATTATATCATTTTTGACCATCAGTATGGAAAAGTTTTACACCCTTATATTTTCTTTCAAGTTCATACTTTGACTGTGAAAACCAATTACAACCCTAGATATATGCAATTTATTTAAACTTACAAATTTTAACCGAAATCTGACATGTCGTTTTAAAATAAAACGTAGACTACGTTTGTATGGGAAATTCGGATTTGGTCTAGGGTAAGGAGACTCTTAAGCCTGTATACCTTACTTACATAGTCTCTCTGGCTGACTTCCTCTACTTTTTCGTTATTGGGACGTAAGTTGCTCTTTGGCGGCTCTATAATGTTCTCTTTTTTTTTTTCATTATGAGCATAATTACGATTATATATGTAAGAACAAAAATAAATTCATATTTCGCTAAATTTTGCTTTAAAATGCTTAAGAGTATCTTTCTGAAAACATCTTTGAAACAGTGTTTTTACAATCATGCGTAATTAGTTTTACAAAATAGAATTGCAAATAAGGCGAAGAAAATTTTAACCTTTATCAGCGTGAAATTAGTCTCTTCCTTTTCGAAACTCGAGAACAAAAGTAATAGGGATGATGACTGGGTCAAAAAAGTAATAATCTATTTAGTCCGTCAGTTAAATATCCAAAAATATTGAACCCATTTTTTTCATTTTATCAAATTAGTAAAAATTCACATTCCCGGAGTTTGTCACATCATGACCCTGTGAAAATCTTACAAAGCCATGATGTAATTCCAAAAATACGCTGTACTCGATCTTTATAGTGGCATTAACTAGATACTTGAAATTTTCAGTAATACATAATCAGTGAAAATTTAAAGAGCCCTATGACAGATGGACGGACAGACGGACAGACAGCGGAGTCTCAATAATAGGGTCTCGTTGGCACCCTTTGGGTACGGAATTCTAAAAAGTACGTGAACAATATTTTATTAAAAAATCTAACTGATGGGTTATAATGTTTTTTCAGTCATCATGCTTATTGCCTGCCATCTTAAACTCGTTGTACGTTCCTTGTGATATGATAACATTTTATACAACAATAAACGGGCAAGTGCGATTCGGACTCGTACATGAAGGGTTCCGTACCACCGTACAATAGAGCCCTGTGACTGACGGACAGACAGACAGACGGACAGACGGACAGACGGACAGACGGACAGACGGACAGACGGACAGACGGACAGACGGACAGACGGACAGACGGACAGACAGCGGAGTCTCAGTAATAGGGTCCCGTTTGCACCCTTCGGGTACGGAACCCTAAAAAATGGCAATATAGGTGAAAATTAATTAATATCGAAATAGCTGAGATGTTATTTATTACTTTTTCTACCCAATGGCTCCGCCATTTTGAAAAAATTACGAAAACAGCCGACAAAATATCACAACACATCCTTACTTGTAAGACTACGAAACGTAAGTATATCAGTTTTGCAGAAGCAGCACTACTATGAATGAAGCCAAGAACGCGGTAAGATAAAAAACCTGTGAAGTGCGAGTCGGACTCGGACGTACATGAAGGGTTTCGTACCTCCGTACAATGTTTTAAAACAAAAAAAAAACATGTTTCTTGTAAGATGACCCCCTTTAATTTTTTACTTTATCTTATTTTTTGTATTTGTTAATAAAGCGGCCACTAAAATACATAATAATCGGTGAAAATTTAAAGAGTCTAGCTATTATGGTTCAAGAAATAGAGCCATGTGACAGACGGACAGACAGACGAACAGACAGCGGAGTCCCGTTGGCATTGGGTATGGATACCGAAAAACTGTCTTGGGTGCCTGCGTAGGTTATATATATAGGTTTCTTATTTAAAAACCGACAAAAACGAAAATAATAATTAATTAAAACATTTGATTTATAAACAAAGACCTAGTAAGTACGTCTCTCATCCAGAGTCGTGCCTCACCCGACCCATTCTGCACAGTTGTTTCAACATATTGGTTTGAGAATTAGGTCATTCTACTAAAATCGGGGTTATGACTTCACCGAGTTAGAAACGCTTTGTGATTTAGGACTTAAAGACCTTTGTTCTTAATGCCATGTACTGATTGATGTTTGTTTAGTGATCTCATTTTGGGTTCAAGAGCGTAGTTAACGTGTGAAAGAGAAAGGTGCGAAAAACGGTGAATAGAAAAAAGACGAAAGATGAATTCGAAAAAACAAAGATCACTTAGTAATTTCCCGTAATTCATTTTTAAAAAGTAGTAAATGAGTCAAATCGTCTACTTTCTCTTACAAATAAAAAGCGGCCAAGTGCGAGTCGGACTCGCCCATGAAGGCATAAAGGGTTTCGTAGCAGCAAGTAATATAATATAAAAGTTGTAAAGGTAAATTGGGGTTTACGATTTATGACGTATTAAAAAAAAACTTTTTTTCTCGTTTAAACCAATTTTCGGTGGAAGTTTGCATGGTAATGTACATCATATATTTTTTTTAGTTTTATCATTCTCTTATTTTAGTAGTTAAAGGGGAGGGGAGACACACATTTTACCAGTTTGGAAGTGTCTCTCGCGCAAACTATTCAGTTTAGAAAAAAATTATATTTGAAACCTCAATATCATTTCTGAAGACTTATCCAAAGATACCCCAACGTATGGGTTTAATGAAAAAAAAAATGAGTTTCAGTTCTAAGTATGGGGAACCCCCAAAATTTATTGTCTATTTTTCTATTTTTGTGTGAAAATCTTAATGCGGTTCACATAATACATCTACTTACCAAGTTTCAACAGTATAGTTCTAATAGTTTCGGAAAAAAGTGGCTGTGACATACGGACGGACAGACAGACAGACATGACGAATCCACGGTTCCGTTTTTTGCCATTGGGCTACGGAACTCTAAAAAGAACAGGCCATCATATTCACATGGGAATCTGATGATTGATTTTGCAGCCTCTTCTACTAATATAGTCATAGTTCGGTCTGATTCTGTTATTAATAACTTGGGACGAACAAACACAAGAGGACTGACTTTATACTTTAAAGCGCATTTGAGGCGTGATTCGATTTTTAACCGACTTCAAAAAAGGTTATCAATTTGACTGTATGTTTGTTACGCGATATCTTCACCAATTTTGAACTTATTTTGATAATTCTTTTTTTATTTAAAAGTCTTTACTTCCAAGTTGGTCCATTATTAATTTGGTAAAGATGTGATAAAGACCTTTGGAGATATGGAAGAAACTCCTAAAAAATTAAGTTGGTTGTTTTTTATGGTTCCGTACCCGAAGGGTGCAAACGGGGGTCCCGTTATTAATGAGACTCCGCTGTCTGTCCGTCTGTCCGTCTGTCTGTCCGTCTTTTCGTCTGTCACAGGGCTCTATCTCTTGAACCGTAATAGCTTGACACTTCAAATTTTCACCGATTATATTGCTGTAGCCGCTATAACAACAAATACTAAAATAAAATAAAAGTTGTAAATTAAAGGGGGTCGTCATACAAAAAATGTGTTTTTTCAGCGTTTTTAACTAGATCTTTACGAGTATAATGGTATTAACAAAATACTTAAAATTTTCACAGATTATGTATTACTGTGGCCGCTTTAACAAAATATAAGATAAAGTTAAAAATTAGAAGGGGTCGTCATACAAGAAACGTGTTTCTTCAGCGTTTTAAAACATTGTACGGTGGTACGGAACCCTTCATGTACGAGTCCGACTCGCACTTGCCCGTTTATTTTTATTTGTTTATTTATTATAGTTATTTGATAATAATTATTAGTTTAAATGTTGTAGCTAAACGATAATACTAGTTCAAAAGAAGGTAGTTTCGTTTTGGTGCCTCTGAATTTAGGAAAGATGGCGGTCTTGTTCATTTTATACGAACAAACAAGCAACATCTCTGATTTTTCGTAGATACCGTCAGCCTAAGTACCCAGCATCCTTTTGTAGCGGGCGAGATAGTAGCGACAGTACATCTAGAAATAATACAGGATTATGGCTTACTAGCAGAATACGCTTTTTTCTATAGGGTTGTCAGCTCTTTGTACTTGTATTTGTTCGTCCATATTAATATAATATTTTAATTATTTTATATTTTATTTTATTTGGAAAACCAATACAGTTCTTATGTGTACATATGTAATAACTTAAATATCTAGGAACATAATAACCAGGTTTTCGCAAAACCTAACTTAAAAACAACAACAATTTAAACAACATGTTAATCAAATTTCTCTCCTTTTAATCATTTTATAATACTGTTCATCGTTTTATTTCTGATCCTACTTACGTTTTATTTTTGAAACCATAAAATTGAACACCGAAGGTTACTAAAGGGATTTATAAGCCACAAAAACAGTCTATAAAAACACATTGAGAAATATTTCACATTGCGAGAGATCGTTTGAAAGTCAGTGTATTTGTCGGGCAAAGACCTAAGTTAATTAGAGATAGGGCACGGAAAGGTCGTTATGAAAAGGACCACCAAATGACAATGACCCATGATGTTGTCTTGTTTTGAAAAATGATGTCATTAATTCTATTTTAATGCCGTGTGGTGACGGCAGAGTAGATAAATCTTGACTATTATTGACACTATCCTTTTTAGGGTTCCGTATTCCCTCCCACGGGTGTTGTCACTCGCTTATCATTTGTTAGTTCTCGAGTGGAAGCCGTGTGGTCCCCGGCAGAGTAGAATAGGACCAGTCCAAGTCTTCCCGTGGATGTCGTAGAAGGCAACATAGGAAACGCAAGTTGAACAAAACTTGTAAACATCAATTAGACCTCTCCAACCCATCTGGCCAGTGTGGAGAGTGTGGGCCAAATCCTCTGACTCCGCTGGCTAATACTCTGGTATACAGAGAGGGTCGTGCCCCTGTAGTGAAGACTAAAACTTGATCATGTCCTTGGAGCTCACAGTGCAGCCTGCCACTCAAGATGGTTACCTTACGTAAAGAATAAGGTACCTAGTTCAATGGTAGGCTGCCGATGCCGAGTGATGAAACTTTCGATATGCGACTAATATTATATTTAACACTTTGACTGCGGAAAAACGCACTGTATGAGTTTCTATTTTCACGAAACACACAAGGTGCGTTTTTCAGTGAGATCAGCTGATAGGTCAACTTGTAAGTTACACGTTGACCAATTGGCTGATCCGAGTTTGTATAGAAAGCCGAAAATTATTTTTTTATATTTATTAAGTATATGTTCTTTTGGAAAAGTTGTTCTGTATCATGGACTGAATTCACCTTTAAAATAGATTCAGTATATTTTGTTAGACTCTTTATACTACTTTACTCTTTATACGAGTACAAGTAGGTGTAATACTTAGTTGATTAGTGTTACGAGACTCCATCGTAAACTTAACTTAAACTTTTTTTGAAGCTAAACCTGAATAGAGCCAAAAAGATGTGTAACTCATTATTAATTATACTTTTTATACCCGCACTGCACGTATGCCAACTGTAATATTGCTTCTTTTGCACAACAAGTGTGTTACTCGTAATACTACATTATTGCCTCCGGTCCCGGCTTACTTCACTAGAATATTATCAAAGAAATTACCAATAACTTGAATATTCTGCATGAAGCTACTTTTTTTAAAGGTAAAATTACGGTTATTTTAATCAGGTACCCACTTGCTATTCGTTTTTTAGGTACACAATGGGTACACATTATCACATCTTTATCCCTTATGGGGCAGACAGAGCATTTTAGGTCTTGCAGCTAGCTCAGGGCCGCAAGTCTCAAAAGCCACTTTTAGATTGCTGGTGGTCGAGAAGGTGGAAAAAGGAATCAAAACAGTGACGGGTTGCTAGCCGCATCGCCTATTAAAATAATTCGCATTTTCGACTATTACCATAGAATAAATATTAGTACAGGTACCTAGTCAAAACTTCAATCGGCTTTTACGATCTGCGCGGGGATAGAAGCAGCTGTTACATTCTAAGTTTTTCTTTTATCCCAGGCCAGCATAGAAGAAATATATTTATATTCTTCTTCTCTTCTTTAACTTAAGAGCTTGCTGTTGTTGGTGGAGTTAAGTGGAGATGCCTCCATTCCTCTCTTCTCTCTGACATCTTTTTAATGTCTTAGTAGGACCTTACTCCTAACCCTTCCTTAATTTTCGGAATAATTTCATCCTTGGTCTTCTTCTTCTTTTATATTTTATATAAGTACATATCTACACTAATATTATAAAGAGGAAGGATTTGTGTACCTATTTTTGTATGTTTGTATGTTTGTAATGAATAGGCTCAAAAAGTACTGGGCCGATTTAAAAAATTCTTTCACCGTTGGAAAGCTACACTATTCCCGAGTGACATAGGCTATGTGTGTACCACGGGCGAAGCCGGGGTGGACTGCTAGTCATAAATAAATTTAATATAGCTACTTCTCTATATTATCTTCAAGTAGCTGTTACCCGCGAGGTAGCCCGCGTAATTCGTTATTTAACAATCCCACGGGAACTTTACATTATATCGGAATAAAATTAAATTATCCTTTGTTTTCATCCAGAAAATACTCCCTTAAAGGAGATGTGAATAAAAAAGTGACCACTAGTGAGCCTTACAGTAGTCGCATATGATGTGTAACAACTGACGCGCGCGCTTCCGCAGCTTCCTGTAACACAATTCCGTCGCATATCACGAAATCACTCCCACAAATCGCAGGAAAGCGAGAGGAAAGATGTTATACATCAATAAAAAAGATATTCGTAACGTAACATCTTACTTAATCAGTTTCGTCTAATTCTAACAAGCCGGTACTATCTTCTCTATTTGCCGAGGGGAAGACACGCTGACCTATATCCTGTCAGCACAAAGGCCCTCTGTTCAGTACAAGTCTAAACAACACACATAGACAAGCGAACGAACACGTGTTGTGTTAAGTACATACGTAAGATTCATGTGTGCGTATGCGTCGATGTAACGATTTCAAGAGTTATTAGATTGTTGGGAACTTATGCGTGAAACGTAATTCAAAGTTGATTTTTTGCATTGAATATTGAATTGTTACTTTTTTCAAATACATTATTAAGCGATTTATTGTAATAAACAAAGAAAGAATGAAATAAATACTACGGCAGTAAACTAAGCTGTAAGTAACGATTTGACGACAACAATTGTGCAAAAAAGTGACTAGGTAAAAGAAATATTAAAAGAGATATTTGTTTTAAATATCCTATGATAGAAAGGTATATTTGAATTGGAATACCCTTAAACACTTAAATAAATCTATATAAACCTAAAACAAAATAAAGACACACAGGCACGTTAAACTTATAACACCCCACTTTTTCGTCGAGGGTTGGAAAGAAAAGAAGACCTCATCTCACAAAAAAATTAAAATTATTCTTCAAACTTAGCTTCTAGATTTTATCTTAGTTGGATTCCATTGTTAAATGATTATTTTTCGCGAATCCAATAATTTTTTGTATCATCTACAGTTTTGCAATAGAAACTGCAACAAAAAATAACAATGAAACTTTAGTGTTCGAAACCGATTACGGTCATTGCATTTATTCAATTTAAATTTTAAAAACATCTTATTTATGCATACTTTAACCGTTGATACATATCGTGATTAAATACACAGTCACTGTTCGGTAATATCATAAATTAACTTTCTAGTCTCTACTGCAGGACGATCCTCTCTGTACTACCAGAGTCGCGTGTTTCCAAATGCTTCTTCGAGTCAACAATTGTATAGCGATGGGCTAAACAAGCTGCTAAATTGTTTGTGCGTATTTCCGAATGCTTCTTTGAGTCAACATTTGTGTATTTGTATAAAATATACGGCTCTGATATACTTATAATTAGATTAGATTAATGTTATTTTTCAAATATTTTTTATTAAGGTGAAAGCATAGGCAAATGGCCTTGAAGTGGCGCCCTAATTTGAAATAAATTGTTAACTCGTAAATATGGAGAGAATTTCCATATTGCTCTTCGTCATGCACTAGATAGCCCTTTAAATTATTTTATGAACCACCGTTGAAAGTATTTACATTAGTCCGTCTAGCTTTAAAACTTGCCTCCGCCAAAAGTGGCCACGGCAAAGCTAGACGGATCACTAATAATAGTTTCAACGGCAGTTCATAAAATAATTTAAAGGGCTATCTAGTGCATGACGAAGAGCAATGGTCGACTGGTAAAGACCATCGCTTTCAATAAAGAAGTATAAATAAAAAAGTATGAATACAGATAAATAAAATTTATGTATATACAAGTGGGAGAAACCCACATGGAAATTACCACCATATTTACGAGTTAACAATTTATTTCACACTACAAGGTCATTTGCTAATATCTTCACCTTAAATTACAAAAGTCAAACAAAAATTGTTTGTGACTTTAGACTTTATGTTTGATTATTCGTTTGACTTTTTATTTGATTCTTTGTTTGATTTGATTAAGCCAAAGAGAAATTGTTTGAGTGTTCTAATTTAATAAAAAATATTTGAAAAATAATATTAATCTAATCCAATAAAATAATAAGTACATCAGAGCCGTGCATTTCATACAGATACTGAGACATTATCTACCCTGTTATCAAACCAGTTAGTTAATTTATATTCTTTGCCGCAAAGCGGTGCGTATGTTGGACTATAGAAGGATAAGCAGCCCGTTTGTACAATTTTTTGCCCGAAAGCTTCTTTAGCCCAACGATATACAAGTGATGACTCGAAGAAGCATTCGGAAACACTCCGCATATTTTTTCTGACCGAAAGCTTTCTTAACCCAACACAATACAAGTGTTGAGTCAAATAAGCATTCGGAAACACGCGCCAGTCATACTTGGCCAGTAAGTTTAATTATGTACTTAATTTCAATACCATGTAGGATAATGTGCTGGGAATGCATGTAAACTACATGTATACCTAATACATACTCGTACAAAGCCAGGTTGGGCCGTTAGTCAGAGATTCAATTCAATTCAATTCAAAATATCTTGATTACCATAGGATATTTATAATATCTCTTAATTCACTTTGTTTTATTTTGCACAAACGTTGACATCAAATCGTTACTTACAGCTAAGTTTAGTACCGCTTCCTAGCCGCTAGTGTAGAAGAAGCAGCAACAAACTGCACTGCAGCATTGTCTCCAAGAACATCAACTTACAACTTAAAGTTAGATATATGGACTAAGAATACATTGTGTATTATTGTCATAATTTAATTTGAATTATTAGAATTACGAAATTGAAAATAATGTCAATTTGTAAATTTAGCATGTAGACATGAGTTTAGCATGACCTAAATCATGACATTTCACTCCCACTCTTTATCTATCACTTTTACTCTATAGAACGCTGAAGACATTACGAGTGGAGAAGAAAAAGCCAAAAAACGGACCCCGAGCAAAGCGGCACAGCTAAGGATGCAACCAAGAACTCGCAAAGACTAATATGTATTTAAATATTAAAGATTTAAAGATAAGCAGTGAATTGTATTATAAAAGCATTAAGTTACAGAATCATAATTAAACTTATTTATCGTTGGTAGTTTGTCTAGCTTTAAAAGGCGTTTCCATCAAAAGCGATAACTTTTGCCATTTCAACAATTATAAATTATATAATTGTATGGACTATCCGGTATTCCAAATAAACAAATAATATGACAAACAAAATTAAAGTCCAATATGTAATTTTTTTTTACCCCAAGAACCCAAATAAACCTATGTGGAAAAGGACAGAACTCGTACTCGAATAAAATCTGACATGATTTTTACTAAGCAGGTGTGCAAGTAGATAGTCCAGCTTAGTACTTAATGTCCGAAATGTTGCCCAATATTGCTCAAATTGGGCATACTGGATTTAGGCTGGAATGCAGTGGTAGGCTTACACTCTAAACTTACCGCCAGGGCCGGACTATTCCACCTAAAATTAATTGTATACTACCTAACACTAATTATAATTTTTTGTGCTAGATATTGGGTTAGTAAACTTTAATTATTTAACTAATATTATTCATTTATTCCAACACATCATATCAAACTGGCTATGAAACCTATAGATAACTCATGGCTCTGTGACCTCGCGAGTTAGTACATAGCTTAAATCTAAATTACTGATTCCGGCCAAACTTAAGTCCCCTATAGCTCTGGCATTACAAAAAAATTGAATCAACTAAATCATATTGTAATTATAATCACATGGATTTTTTTATATGAAAATTTATGAGAATGTTCGATATTAATAGAATATGCTCATCAATTTTCAAGAGAATCGGTTGAGAAATGCGAACTGTAGATGAGAACAGCCAGACATACGAAAGCATTTTTTACCTTAACTGAATCGGAGACGTATACAGGGTTATTTTTAATTAACCGGCAACCTTTTTGGAGCAAGTTCAGTCCGTGATACTGAACCACTTTCCATAAAAACAATTTTCGAAAAACGAAAACAAAATTTCGTCCTCCCATACAAAATCCATTTGGTTGAACGCCGATTTGTTTGGAAAGTCGAAAATTATTTTTCGTTTTTCAAAAATTGTTTTTATGGAAAGTGGTTCAGTATCATGGACTTAAGTTGCTCCAAAAAGGTTGCCGGTTAATTAAAAATAACCCTGTATATGTATCAGTCTGTTGCATTGTCGCCAGGACAATGCAACAGACTGATACATATATACTACAGACAATCGTCAATCTTTTAATCACACACCTGCTTAAGTAGGAGGTGTGTGATTAAAAAGTAGATGTAATAGTGATATAAAGACGATCTGGATACATAGTCTTTTTGAGATATGTACTTTGTGTTACTTAACCATTCTCATATCTTGTCCTTCTGATACTAACCCCTTTTTTCGTCAGAACGTAAACAGTAAAAAACCCAGGCTATGAATTAAAAAGAGAGCTTAAAATCTGCCATCTCTTGTCTATCCCACATAATTTCATTCTGTCTCTAGACTAATGTCTCCACAGCAATATCATCGCGGCGATTTGATGTTTTAACTTATGTCAACTCATTGCGACGCCTTTAGATAAAAATAGGGACACCTAGGATCCCTTATATGGCTTAATCCGGCCCTGTTTACTTCATTTGCATGCCATAACTTGGTAAATATATTGTGGCTAGGAGTGAAAGGGACGGAGTGAGGCGGGATTCGAACCAACTAGCCATAGCCAATGTCGCCGAGAAGGTCAATAGGTTTGTGTGGGCTTCGACTGGACCAGCTATGAAATTTACCTGTTTAGAAAGATTAGATTCCAAGCTACAGCCAGAGATAATAAAATGGTGTTTACAGCCAAGCACAGTAGGTACTGTGTATAGAGATAAATTTTAAAAAATTGCTTATATTATGCTATGGCTAAAATTGTTTAAACTTCCTGTAGAATATATTTAAGAGCTTCATAAAAAAATAAAAGTAAATAAAAAATTTCTTAATATCTAGTTACTGAATGTCAAATATAGGAGATATGTTGGTCCAATTGGTTATTTAGCTTATGTTACACATTTTTCATTTCGATATTTTTTTCTACTTATAAAAATGCTACTTATACTCGTAAAGCTCATCATCATCATAATTGTCTCACATCAGCCCACTGTTGGGCCTTCCTTTTTTTTCACTATTCTCGTCATATATACATATATAACATCGTCTGAGCAACTAGCCGGTGATTTTCCTATTGGTACACAAAGGCATACTTGATTTTTTCGGGGTCCAGTGCTGCCCCCATTTTCAATAAATCATTTCAAAGAAAACGGAGACATTATTTAAAATTTTAATTTTAATTAATTTAAAGTACTCGTATTTTATCAACTACTGCTTACAGTTCAAAGTGAGATCGTTAAGCTTTACTACGCACATTTGCGAAAAACGGCCACTTTTGGCCTTTTGGTATGTCTCTTACTATCTTCTATGTGGGAACTCGCCTAGAGCTCCGGGACAGGTCGAGGTCCCACAGGCTATTGTCTTTTGAGTCCCTTACTCGTTCCTATTTATTAGAACTTACAACTAATCTCATTCAAAGCTTTATATCATTACTCACTCCATGTTTAAAAAAAAAATACATATTTTAATAATCATAAAAATGATGTCTAAAACTTAACACGTTTCGTAAAGACGACCTTAAAAAGTTCTGTGAACTTTTATGGTTAGTTAGAGGACAAATATTGAAAAGGCATTATAAAGGCATAGACATTGTGACAACTGGAACTTTTTTGTTATAAAAAAAAATCCTGCTTTTAGAACGAATATCAACTAAAAAGACGATTTACTTGACTAGGTAATTAGGTTATCGTAGTTACTTGTCCTTTTATTGCTCTAGCATATCTGATAAACCTAATAAGAATAAAATATATTGCATATAAACTGCTAGTACTAGAATTTGTATATACCTAAGTAGTATGAACGTGTTTTATGAGAAAATCATAATTTACGAGTAATTAATTACCAAGGATTCTAATTGGATATTAAAATTAGATTAAATGTGATTCGGAAACCAATAAGAAATAACTTCTTATTTTTATTTTGTTAATAAAACCAACGGCAATGTCTATAAAGCCAAAATGTTTGTTTCTATGTAAGTAGAATACACTTATCAAGAAATATGACGAATATAGCGCTGAAATGGCTGCAAACGACGGTAAAAAAAATTTATATACATATTTAACTTTTTTATAATTCCATTTTTTAGTTGGGCTGTCATGCATGACTCCCACAAAGACCTCCCCATCGCATCTAGTGCTATGTTAACATATTTTTTTTTAATGCATTACTGAAGGAAATGTTAAACAGAACATATTTCGTTTTGCTTTCTATTGACAAGGGGAGGCCTTTGCCCAACTATGGGACCTAAATGGCTAGAAAAAAAAGTTGAAGTATTATCTTTTGTTTTATATCCCTAAAGAAGTCGAAAGAAAAATTATTTCCTGATAAATCAACTACGCAAGCACCCCTATAATACTTTTTATAATACCTACATCACTTTTTCCATAACACCGGGTATAAAAGCTCCCATTGCAAAATGACCTGCGGCACACGTGTGCTTTTGTCCACGTTGCATAACCCACAGTTTTTGTACAGTCACAAAAACAGACAAAGAGAACGTCTTACTTTCTTCGGTTTTTTGCTGACGGTGGGACGTCCGTTGATATGTTATATTGAGTGCATTTTTCATACATGTTTCTTGTGTTATATTGTAATTTTTGAAAGAATTATAAATCTACAGAAGCTTAGGTCTATAATAAAATAAATAAAACATATTTTTAAAAAAAGATTAACAAATATAAATGGTTTATACGAGTATAATAAAATAGGATGAGCTTTTGAAACCCTTGTACAATTCGTAAAATTCAATGAAGATTTCTTAATTTTAGTTAATTAACTAAGATACATTATAACGCCTTTATCCCTAACGGGGTGGACAGAGCCCAGGGCCGAAAGACCAAATGTTACTCTTAGCGTGATGGCGGCGTTAAGATGGAAAAACCATCACCACACCATCCTTAAATTTTATCCGAGCTTCTTTACTTAGTACACACTATCATCAATAATCATTGCCAATTCAAAAAATCTCTGAACGACATCTAAAGACCACTATTGAAGAAAAAAAATTTAACACAACCATTAAGCTATATCTGCTAAACTACATACATATATCTCAATGAACACAATACAACAATAATATTGATAAAATAAATAAAAGTTCCCACGTTGACATAATTTAAATTAAAGCAATTTATTTAAAATATTCTTTTAAAACACGTATTTTCGATCTTCATCAAATTTTATAAGTAATCTTGCAGAAACAGTATAAAAGTCATATAAAAATAATGAATTGCTGAACTGTAACGCCTATGCATCGTAAACATATTGCATGGTTACCTGCGTGCATTCCCACACTTCATCTCTCAACCCTGTTTCTTTCTAACGCATGAAAAGTGTATACCCGTCTCACTCAGCAATAAATGAATCCACTCCCGACGTCATCTTTCACTCTCACTATCGAATATAGTATACCAAAATATTTAACATAAATTGAGATTTTTTATTTTTATTTAAAGCATACATACTAACTGGGATGGTTGTGAAAAACATTTTTGGAGCCATCATGCATCGTATATTTACTCATGTCATGTGATTTGAAATATGACTGACATAAATCGGCCCTAATAAGTAGAAAAATGCTTCACGGAAATCAAGTATACTGAAGTCAATGATACTGAACAACTTTCCTAAGGAACATGTGTCGCAATAATGAATAATAATTTTTGGCCTCCCATACAAGTTGACCAATAAGCTGATCCAAGTTCGTATGGAAAAACAAAAAATATTTTTCATATTTCGATATATGTTCCTTGGAGAAAGTTGTTCAGTACCATGGACTGAATTCACCCTTAAAATATTTTCAGTATATTTTGTTAGACGTTATATATCCATACAAAACAGGTAAACTTGGTTCGTAATGATTAGAACGGGAGTCGTCGTCTAATATTCAAATAGAAAATCAAGGGACGGAGCGATAACGACGGAATTTGCAAGAGCTCAATACAATGGTCGCTCTGCTAAAATATACAATAAAATAAATACGGAATTAAAAATATATAACAAAACTTCACGTGAATGTAAACTACTACTAATAAACTGGTTTAAACCATTGAGCTATGATGAAATGGGGAATTTCATTAGTAGTGAGAATTTATGTGTCACCTAAAATTTATATTGGCACTATAACACACACACACCACATTCACCTGATCACGCAAACTATCAATTGGCTTTACTAAAATCTTACTAGAATCAAATTTTTCTGCTTTATTTTAACATACTACACAATGTGACGTAAGCTGATTCAGCTGGATGCGCCCGCGCACTTTCTTCAGAACGAGAGGGATGTAACAAATTTCCATGAGGTAGAAAGAGACAGCAATACAAAACAATGACGCTGGGTTTTTTATGGCCAACAATGATATTCCATCGTAACAACTTTCTTCCAGTTTTTGCGCCGATTCGTTGACTTCAATTAGGGGTGCCGCATGTCTAATGAGGATTGTTTCGTGGTTCACATACTTTCCATTTCAATACACGCATTCAGAGAAACAATACTCGCCAGAATACTTACTTTGAGAAACAATCTGTGAGATAATAGGAATAATAGAAATGTAATTTAAATGACTTCTGATTGCTTAGTAATTAGATATAAGAGACAAATAAAAATATAAAAATAAATAAGATATTTTGTATATTGGTGTCTTACGGCACTTATATTGATTTTCAACATAGCTAACTTTCAACTCATATGAGAATATTTAACTAAATATATATAACCTTGTATAGTGTACAGGGTCAAACAAAAAGCAATGAAACTACATACATATTTTAAGGTAGCGGATTCAGTCCATGATACTGAGCAACTTTCCGGGCGTGGTCCGTACTTGGATGGGTCACCACAAGTGGTACAAAAACTTCTCGAGCTCCTCCATGCTTCGGAAGGCACATAAAAGCCGTTGGTCCCTGCTGTCATTGTATGGCAGTCGTCAAGCTATGTCAGATGCCTTTAGGAAGCTTTAAAATTTTACACCAGTGTTAGCCACTTACATACACGAAAAACAAACAAACAAACTTTCTCTGAGGAACATAAATTAATATAATTATATCAAAATATGAAAGATAATTTTTAGTCTCCCATGTAATTTGACCGACCAGCTGCCTGATACTGATCAACTTTCCCCAAGGAACATTTATTGATATATGGAAAAAAATGATTTCTATACAAACTCGATCAGCGACATCCAAATTTATTTTTTTATATTTCGATATATGTTCCTTCGAGAAAGTTGTTCAGTATCATGGGCTGAATTCACCCTTGAAATAGTTTCAGTATATTTTGTTAGGCCCTATATATCATCTCGATGAGTTTACGTGATTTTGCCAACCCTACCTCGAATTAATTGGTGAAAGAGTGAGAGTCACACGCACACTTTCGACGTCAACGACTGACGCCCGCCAGTTTTTCTTCAGAATACTCGCCTGACGATCGAGTGAAAATCTTTTGTTCTAGCGCTTTCTCTCGATTAGGACACGAAATTGATTGCTAAAATAATTGCTGCGAAAACTGTCACGTACTGTGAATTGTGAATTTAATCTCCATCAACAAGATAAGAATGAGAATGTACGATGTAAGTGCAATGCGAAAGAAGACACTACATCTATACTTCTATATTAATAATATTATAAAGAGGAAAGATTTGTACCTATTTTTGTATGTTTGTATGTTTGTAATGAATAGGCTCAAAAAGTACTGGGCCGATTTAAAAATTCTTTCACCGTTGGAAAGCTACACTATTCCCGAGTGACATAGGCTATGTGTGTACCACGGGCGAAGCCGGGGTGGACTGCTAGTATTTAATATTTAGGATCTAATATCAAAAGGAAAACATTGTAAATAAACCTACGATCGATACCGAATTAATATAACGTCTAACAAAATATACTATAACTACCTATTTCAAGGAAAGATTCAGATACCCTTAAAATATGTCGTTTCAATATATGTATTTTGTTTGACCCTATCGTATTTAGTTTGAATCTTTAAGTAATTTTTGTCCTACGGGTAGATAAGACAGTGCGTTTCACTATAAGGGATAAAGTCGTGATTTTATCACCTCAAATTAAACTAAGCTTAAATTATAAGAAAGAAGTATGTTCCCCAAGGAACATACATATTCGTATATAGAAAAATTAAAAAAAATTTTTGGCTTTCCGTACAAACCCGGTTCTGCTGACAGTATAATAGTTTTTGGTCTCTCATACAAGTTGACCACTTGTATGAGAGACCAAAAACTATTTTTTTGTCGATATTTTTCGTGGGAAAAGTTGTTCTTAAAATAGTTTCAGAATACATATTTTGTTAAACCCTAAATAATAAAAACATAATGGAGTTTGATGCAGATTGCAATATCGATTGTTGTAGAGATTTTCCGAAAATTACCAAATACAAAAATTTTTGATTGTGAGTATATAAAAACTATTGTGCAAAACATAGTAAACCTTGCTGTTAAAAAAAATCACAGTCGTTAATAAAACTTAATCCAATTTTTTCTCCAAACCCCCGGTGCTCTTTTACTATACAATAAACACAATACCTATTTATCCACCCGTAGACACGCGTAACCTGCAATAAAAAAAACGCGATTCAGTCCCTATTCTATTCAAAATGAACGTGCGCTTACAAAAACTATCGGCTGATCTAAATCGGAATTCTTAAGGATAGAAAAAAAGAGAAATCATATTTTTTTGCCCTCTCTTTCACATAACTTTCCCTGGGACCAGGTAGGTGGGACAAAAAATGGGCTCGCCTCGTACCCTGATCCTTGGGTTGTGACATTTTATAAGTATGAGGTCATGGTTTCGTGTGAGTTTGTTTGTGTTTGAGTATTACATACTCGAGATATTTAGGAATTTTATATTGTGCATTTAGGAAGTCAATGAGCCAATTTAATAATTGTCTTCAAAACTACTTGGTCGCTGCAACCACAGGCGCGGTCTGTACTTGGATGGATGACCACAACTCCGAGATTCAGAAGGCACGTTAAGCTATTAGTCTTCTGACTCTAGAGTTGTTCACCACACAAAAGAAACAAATGACTACTTGTAGATACTGTTACTGCTTTTTTATTATTGTATTATAGAGCTCTACCAAGGATTTCAAAAAAATACCGATTGGGGGCAGCCATTTTTTCCTACGATCGTGCTCAAGTCATCCTACCACCTAGGTTATCGCCATTCGAGAACCTTTCTGACTCAGTGGATATTGTTGATTCGTCGCGATACGTGTCCCACGTTAAATGACTTTTAAATTCAGATTTTCAGTTTGAATTACTAAGTAAACGACACAAACCTTTATTACAGTACAGTTAGAGATATACAATGTTGTAGAGCAATATAACCTACTTTAGAATACACAGAAAGTCTTTATATTTTCAACTAACGTTTTCCACACATCGATAAGTACAGTAAACCTTAAAAGTAATATCTCTGTTTACAATATCTTTATTTACTCAAAAAGGCACAAACGGCGTGTTCAAACCGCTGAGTAGAATGTGTGAAGGCCAACGAATGTCGAAGGTCATAGTGATAAAGGGACTGGAGTTTGGCATAACACACACGATACTTTTAGAGACTAACGGATTTGCGACTGCGTTTTTGCACTGCGATTTTGTATTTTCGCAGCTTTCTGCTTTAGTTGTCACACCGAATGATGGCTGAAGAGCCATATGCTTAGGTTTAAAAAGTATTTTTGATACTGAAGTCTCACTAAGTACCGTCTGTCACAGGGCTCTATCTTGAACCGAAATAGCGAGACACTTGAAATTTTCACCAATTATTTATTATTGTGGCCGCTATAACAACAAATCCTAAAAATAAGATAAAGTAAAAAGTTAAAGGGGCTCGTTATACAAGAAAAATGTTTTTTCAGCGTTTTAAAACATTGTACAGTGGTAAGAAACCCTTCATATATGTCTGACTCGCACTTGACCGGTTTTTTAGATACTATGTGATGCGTCACTAAATATATTATTGACAAAGCGAGCGAAGCGTCTCCGCTTCAGCTTCAGCAGAAATTCTTTCGTGAGTCCGAGTTCTGAATGTCCAGATTGCCGGCTGTTCTCGCTTACAGATCGCATGTCCGAACCGATTGAAAAGTGAGCAAGTTCGATAATTGTATATATTTTTTTATCGATTTAGTTTTTCTTTTTAAAAGGATTTTCTGTTCCAAATAATTTTAGACTGCTGTTTTTATTATGATCGCTAAAATTGGCATTGGATTAATAGAGTACTTAGGTACGTGACGTGTTTGATTGCTGATATGAAAACGCAACTATATAGTCGCTGACCGCTAAAGTGTCACGTCTGCTCAGTCCGCCCTTACGTAACTCCACACGTGACGGTGAATTCATTTCATTTGATGTTTCCGAAAACAACCGTAAATACATTGTAACCACTCTAGAGTATTATAAAATAACATATGCATAGGACGCGCCAATTTGTCTGCCTTGTATGATCATTAAAACATATTATTCTGCTTTGACAGCTGATTTCAATATAAATTGGTCATTCAATATTTATGAGTCTCTGGAGAGTCATTGTGAATATTTCAATTCTGGCACGAATAGACTACCACCCACTAGGACGTGTAATTTAGCCATCTTTCTTATTAAATAATGATGTGAAATTAATTTTTACTGACTTTCATCATATAAACCTTTTGCGAATTTCCTAGTTATTAAGATAATTATGTCCTGTTTTTTTACTTTTAAGCAATAAAGGGTATTGTATTGTATTGTATTATATTGTAATCCTGTGCGTGTTAAGTTTTCATATTCAAAGTTCAGTATGTTGATGTCCTTAAAAAAGGGCGTAAAAAGACCGCTTCAGGATTTGAAAATGTTGGTGTGGCTCTTCTAGAGAAAATGTGTAAGTGTATCTGCATGTTTGTATTTTACCAGCAGTAAGTAAGGTTCAATAAGAAATGTTCATTTCGTTACAAATCTCAGTGGTATATAGAAACGCCATGTAAATGTTCTGTACAGATCGTAGAAGCCGATCGAGGGGGTGGGCGAAAATGCAAATTATATCAATAGGCGATGCGGCTGTCATTACTATTTTGATTAATTTTTCTCTTCCCGCCCATCATCATGCTAAAAGGAGCCCTTGGTTCTTGCGGCCCTGGGCTCTGTCTACTTAGAGCCGCAAGACTCAACATGCTATGTCTGCCCCTTTAGGGATAAAGACGTGATAGTATATCTCTATTTCTGACTTTAAATTGAGTAACATTTTCAATTTCAATTAAAACATAGTTATAGGAAGAAATTAACACTAGTCACAAAGCACAATGTAAATCAGCCACAAGTACACATAAATGTCAAAATAGGTTTTAGTTATGAAAATAGGCGAGAAATGAAAGCAATAATAGCCTGGCTCTGACGAAACACCAGAACAGGCATACAAACGAAGCCATTGCAAAATGTTAGTCAAGAGGGTAAGTACGAGTATATCAAATTGGAAAGGTCTGAAAGCACTTATCAATATGAAGAAATGTTAATAAAGAGCAGACTATAATATCTTTTATTTTTATTTTATCGAGATACATATAAAAAAACTATTCAAATTGAGTACCACATATTAAATTCGCAACATGGTTCGTCATAAAGGCAAACAGAAAAATATCCGCACATGCATCGACAAAATTCTTTATCTAAAAGACCACTCCGTATGGTCCCTCGCCCAAGAAAACAAAAATAAAGGTACCCATAACGCTTGCTGCATTTCCACGCTGAATAGTTATGGAAAGTCTTTGACTCAGATAAGATACAGAACGGTAATCGGCCCGGTTCTCTAATAAATGCCCTTGTGTCCTTTCTTCCTAAACCTCCTAAACTTCTTATTATTTATTTACTAGCTGTACCTTGCGCGCGTTGCTACGGCAATTCTTTTTTCCTAAACCCTGAACTATAACGATAAAAACAAAAAAAAATATCGAAATTGGTGAAGCCTCACTCCCTCCCTAAGATATGATACCATTATAATATTTATTGCAGATAATGACCTCTATTTTCATAGTAGATGTCCGTTTACCTACATATTTTGCTTGATTATTAAATAAGAAAAAATGGTGACTTTTTAATGATTCAGACTTTGCAATACTGTGAAGTGTCTGGATCAGCAAGGTACTATTTACTTCACCTTAACTCATAAGTATAAAATACTACATCTATATTATGAACAGTGAGATATGGCAACTTTGTAACGCATTGATTGATGTTGATGTACGTGCTCTGTGATATTGATAATATACGATTCAATGTGAAAGTATCTACTTATTACATCCATCGCCACATCATGCACTGAAAATAATAAATGAGCATCCATTACTTAAATAAAAAATAGAATAATGTTCAACACGATAACACCTTATGCTTCATCGGATCTTGATGACGAAAATAATTCTGTTTGAGCACATATTCTATTAATCAAGATGCCTGACCTTTAGTGTGATGTAACACGTGTTCAAAATGTAAGCGATAGTAACAATGCCTTGCCGAAAAGCTTTCACTTCGCAATATAACCATAAAACCTTGCATGATAATGTCGCAACTATAATATCAAAGGAACCTTCTAATATCTAATCTGCTTCCTTAATTATTCTAATATAATTAAGGCCTTTCAACATTAACAATTCTGTCGCATATTTCTCCAAACCAGTAGCTGCAAATCATTTGGTGATTTACATCTTATAAATACTAATGATCCCTTATAATTGCATAGTCTAACAGCGAAATAAAATCTGTGATTTAGAACGCCAAGGACCTAGAAGATGTGCGATGATTCACACGGTACTAGTAATCTTTATAATCAAAGTTGGAGCTCTGACCCAAATTCATGCAACCGTCGAGTACTTTCATTGTGAACGCTAAACTACTCTCACACTTGCATCGTACACAAACACTGACGCAGTTACTTTATAAACACACAATTCACAAACACTTGTGAAAGGAGCGACACACATTGGTGCAATACTCGACACAATATGGATAGGGTTTACCAACACAGACAAAGGCGCTGTAGCAATAGATGAATGCGTGAAAGACATTTGCATACTTTAAAATGAATTCGCTACTGGACAAAGTGCTACTGTACTTGCTTTTGAGATCGTTGCATTAGTGGAGTACCTATGGGCTAAACTAGTATTAAATACATTCGTGGATGGAGAATGTTTATTTGATACACAAACTCTTGCATTTGCGAATGTGTAAGTAACAGAACGGTATTGTGCTGCGGCATTAGAGCGAGGAGATGCGTATAATGTATCATTTAAGAACTAGGGCATCATTCCAGTCTGGTTCTAATTAGGTATGGGAATGAATTGATCGGACACGATTTAGAAATATGAAAACGAGACTTTGTTTGAAAATAGTGGTGAAATACCTAATTTGATTAGCAAGGTATTTTAGGTAAATTTTAGTGATAAATACGATAAAATAAGAAACATGAACTGATGCAATTAGTAACTATGATTAATTAAATAACGTGTAATATTTTAGAACAGTGAGCTGTTCGAATTCACCTATTTACATATTTCGAATTAGGTCGCTTGAAAGTGAACTACATTTCGATATAACTCCTTGATATATCTATAACTTATACTGCTAAAAAATATAAAAAAGTGTTATATACAGTGTTTAACAAAATAAACTGAAACTATTTTAAGTGTGGATTCAGTCCATCTTTCTGAACAACTTTCCCCGAAGAACATACTTATATCGAAATATAAAAAATAACTTTTGGCCTCCAATATAAGTTGACCGATTAGCTGATCCGAGTTTGTATGGAAAGCCAAAAAATATTTTTCATATTTCGATAGATGTTCCTAGGGGAAAGTTGTTCAGTATCATGGACTGAATTCACCTTTAAAATAGTTTCACTATATTTTGTTATACGTTATATATCTATGTATATCGTGACAAGTTTCTTTTAAGTCTGTCTTGCTGGAGGTTTTATGTGATTGGGTAATAAAACACTACATCCATAAATATAAAAACTTTCATATTTCAGTATGAAAAAAGAAGAATATCCATATTGGCGGGAAGACCTGAAAAGTCGTAAACATACGTTTAATAACTGTAAAAATAAAATTAACACCCACTTAAGTTTAAATGTTCAAAGCTAATTATGACAAATATGAAGCAATTTATCGCTGCCATGGATATATTTAATAGCGGTTATTATGAACTAAAAGAGCAAAAACAACGACTCTTCAAAGTGGCTAAACAAGCGCGAAAACAATTGATTACGCAGTGGCAACGCCTCCAGCGCGTGCGCCGCCAGAAAAAATGGTTCATGCCAACCGTGAAGAAGGGACGAAAGAGATACGTATATAGAAAGTGGAAGGAATGAAAGAGATAGCCTTGATGATGAGGAAGCGAAAGGTGATGCCATGAAAGTAGTCGGTGAGAAAAGGATGGATGTTAAAGTGAAAGATTGCAAGCACGATAATCTTACTTATGAAATGGCTAAACCATATCACGATTTCGATTCTGTTTATTACTGAGTGACCTGCTTGATTGATAGTAAAAAGCTATTTGTGCGAAAATGAAATAAAGAAATTATAATAATACTGTTACTTGATGAACAAGTATCTAGTTAGCTATGTAACATAGGAATTTTTTAGCAATGTTAATCAAACAAGTTGATATCAATTGCTGACCTTCACTGTTTATGCAGTTTGAACATCTGATTTTAAAATAAAAATTTGATAGAAAAGACCTTGATAAAATAAATCTGTTGCTGACAGTAATAGGGCGTTTTCAATACCTATATATTTTAAAAATATTCATAATGATAAGATAGCCTCCCTGAATTCTCCCATACTGGTCTGGAAGAGAAGAAAAAACAGTATATACCAGCTGCTTCTCTTTCCGCGCAGATCATAAAAGCCGGTCGAAGAAATGGATAAGAATCTGAATCGTATCAATAGGCGATGCGGTTAGCAACCCATCATTATTATTATTTCCTTTTTCCACCTTCATGCCCACCATCACGCTAAAAGTAGCCTGGGCCTTCTCGCCCTAGGCTCTATCTGCCCCGTTAGGGATAAAGACGTGATAGTGTCTCCTCCTTGAAATTTGCTAATATAATTTGACCATTTCTCCAAAGTCAATGTTAAACATGTTCAACACCAACAATACTCGTAAAGTTTCAACAGACGTATTCTCACACAGATGCATTTTTTTATAATAAATACTATTTCCCGCTCGTAAGATATCGTGGGAGGAGAGTGAAATTGCCGTGGCAACTTTCTCTGCGCTCGTTTCGGTTACGTCAGCTGCGCTTGCGCAACTGTGAAAAGATTATGACTATTTGTTTGACACTGATTTGATGGTCGCTGGAAGTAATCAATTTCTTTACTGGGCTTCCGGTAGAAGCGTTATTTTGACTCTTGATATCAAAATGGAGGTTAACGACGATCAATCTATTGTTGAAAATATAACAACAATTTATTGAGTCATCGTCAAATACAGATTCAGAATATTTAGGTATTAATATTTATGTCTTTATCTTTAATGGGGCAGACAGAGTATTTTAGGGCTTGCTGTTCTAAGCAAACAGAGCCAAGAGCCGCAAGACTCAAAGGCCACTTTTAGCGTGAAGCGTGGTGGGCGAGAAAATGAACAAAGGAGTCAAATTAATAGTGATGATTGCTAAATGCATTGCCTTTTAACATGATTCACATTTTCACCAATTCCCAGCTTTTACGATCTGCGCGGGAAGGGAAGCTGCTGGTACATTCTAAGTTTTTTCTTTTCTCTAAGACCAGCATTTAAGAGATTCAGCATTTTTATTCGTTTTACGTAATAACGTATTTTCTGATTTAGGCGACCAATATTGGATTCATACCATGCCTTACAAAAATTATGTAGCCTTTCTTGAACTCTCTATATAAGAGTACATATAACATAGATGTCTTTAGTATAACGTCCTAAGATGTTATCTAATGAAAAGTAGAACGGAGATGTTTAGCGAAATGTTACTAAATACGGTTACACAAACCTTCCCGACAATGTTCCGAGTCGTGTTATGCTTATTTGCCTATTTGCCTAATCGTCTTTTGATGGTTTGTCATTGTGTCACAGTAATTCTAAATGTTATACAATTTGACTACAATTCTATTGCGTTTACTTTCACTGCATCTATTTTGTATGGCAAACTCATAAGACTCATAACATAACATTAGAGAAATCTTTGTAAAAATATTATTTTTCCGTTATTGGCCCACTATGTTAAGTGTTCTTTGCTGGTCTGGGAGAAAAAAAACTTAGAACGTACCAGCTGCTTCTCTTCCTGCGCAGATCGTAAAACCCGATCTAGGGAATGGGCGAGAATCTGAATCTGGTAATAGGCGATGCGGCTAGCAACCCATCACTATTTTAATTCCTTTTTGCATCTTCTCGTCCACCACCATGCTAACAGTGGTTATTGGGTCTTGGGACTCTGTGCTCTTTTCACTGAACCTGAAGACCCAAAATCCCCTGTCTGCCCCATTAAGGATAAATACGTGATAGTGTATGTATGTATGTATGTAAACAAACATCTCGTACTACAATTGCATTCCCAAGGAGGGTTAACGTCGGGTGGCGGCCGGTTGTAAAACTTTTCGCACAAATACATTCCCAAAGAGGGTTAATGTCATCCAGGCGGCCGGTCGTAAAACTATAGCCAAATTATTTAAACTGTTCCGGCTATTTCTTCTCCATTTTGCAAGGTCTTTGGCATCCTTGAGTGACCATTGACATGCATGTTATATTTGGGAAGAAAAAGCGGGAAAGCGCACCCCGGGCTCCGAAGCAGCACAGCTGAGGATGCAACCGGGAACGCGCTTAGACGAAGAGAAGAATTGTATGTATGGAGTAGTCACAGGAAAGGTGTCTTGGAATAAGAGTGTGATGACTGCTCTGGCTAATATATGGCTCTGGTAGTACAGAGAGGGTCGTGCTTCTGCAGTAGAGACTGAAAAAGACCTGACGATGATGATACAGTATAGTGCTACTGCAGCTGATGAGCTGGCTAGGGAAGGGTCGAGTAACACGCCTATAGGGCCCGAACCCTTCTTAGGACTATCATATGGAATGGTTAATAATGCCATAAACGCCAAGGTCAGGATAAGACACAAGGCTGAATGGAGGGACATAAGTGGACACACCCACTCCACTTGGCCAGGATTTTGCCAAGTGGCACAAAAGTTTAAATAAACTTAACAGAAAACAGACAAGAACTCTATTGGGAGCATTGACTGGACACTTTCACAATCGCAGTCATCTTTTTAAAATGAGACTTGTTGCGAGCCCAAAATGCAAGGAATCAGAAGAGACAATGAGACACATCATGTGTAGCTGCAACTCGATGGCTGACAAGCGCATAGACCTCTTCGGATCAGCATATCCTGAGCTAGAGGAGTACAGGCACTACGCACCAGGTGATATTCTGAAGCTTATGCAGTCCTTTTTCAGAAATCCCGAGGCGGGCGAGTAAGGCAAGGGGGTAAGTACAACATAACCCAAAGGTACATTAGGAAGCACGTCGAACGTTTAACGTGCTTCCCAATGTGGACCCCAAATGCAAGGCAAGATAAGATAAGATACCTAGTGCTTCTGCAGTGAAGACTAAAAATTACCTAATGATAATGATACAGTATGTTTTTATGCTTTATAGAAGCAATACTGCCTTCTTTAGTTACCTATATATTTTTTGTAATCGAACGTGAAATACTCGTAAAACTAAAAATTCCTTGCCATTCAGAAAACTGATCCCACCAAACTGGACTAACTGAACAAATAATCTAGAACTAGTTGTCGGTATGCGAGGAAAATAAACAAAATTTTCTCGTTTAAGGTAAGGCGGTCGGTTTCGGGCGATCGGCGGTTGTCCAAGGTTGCGAAAGTGAGTGTTCGCTTTCGTCAAGTAAGGCTGCGGAGTAGGTACCGATGCGCGTGATTCTATGATGATTTGCCTTTTCTGTACCTACTTACCTGTATTTTTAACAAGCCTACGTAAGTAGGTACCTACTTAGTACCTTAGTATGTACTTACCTGTAAAACTCTTGAGAAGCTTACATGTAAATATAATATTGTAATTTTTCGTAGTCAATTGTAATTTTTTTTTATTCAAAGTAAGATAAATATATCACTTATGGTCTAAGGTCATTATTTTCCTTTAAGTACAAGCTAAGGTAATCAAATCACAATTCTGGGCAAAAATCCTATCTTGTATGTAACTACTGGTAAAATGTATATTCTGTTCGGATTTTTGTTAAAGATCAATCTAGCACCAATGTGTGATGTAAACATGTGTTAGAGGATAATAACTCAAAGATTCTATATTGTATGATTAGGTATTTTTTTCCTGACATCTTTTCATCGGTTTAACTCATATCCAAAGTTAACTAAAAGATGAGAAATACACAAACCATATCGTAAATATATAATTACCACCATTGATTGTTCTGACCACACTTTAATGATATGTCAACCAAATAGTAAACTAATACAGGGTTACTTTAAAAATAACGGCATCATTTTTGTGTATATTGGTTAAACACACTCAGCTCTATTTTACGCCCTCGCCTTCGGCTCGAGCTGAAATTCCGCCTCGTGTGTTATAACCACCATAACGTACTTATATCGTAATGTACTAATATTATTATGGCACAGCTAAATAATTGCAACTGGGAACACGCTAAAGTATGAGATAACCTTTGCTATGTCTTGCCAAATCCACCATTGACGTAAATGTAGTTAATATGTAGATGTGCCTGATAGATAATATATGCCATCCCTGTAAACAATAATCTAATGTTTGCTTTCTATCTACGGCCATTGAAAGGTATTTGCATTCAATAGAAGATACAATCCGTTTGTTCTACTGATTGGCATAAAATATTCGGGAATGTGTCCATATAACAATGAAAATACTTTGTTATTAACTTCTTGTACCTTTACTTATAGTGTGAGAATATTTTATTTAACTATAAAATATTATTACTACACGACTGGCTCTTAAACTATTATTTTTTTTAACTTAAACTAAATACTGGGTATAACAAAATATACTGACACTATTTAAAGGCTCTATTCAGTCCATGATATAAAACAACTTTTCTCAAGAAACATATATCGAAATATGAAAAATAATTTTAGGCCTCCCATACAAGTTTTCAATGGTTTTTTTTTTCCATATTTCAATATAGAGGTATATTCCTTGGGACAAGATATTGAGTATCATGGACTGAATCTATGCGTAAAATAATAAGTATATTCTCACCTAATGCCCTAGATCATTTCCTGTGCTGGAAGACAAGCTAGTGCTTTCTACTTTTTCCTTTCAAATCAACATGAAAGATAGCCGTATAATAACTTAAATCCGGCAAGTGAATGCAATGACATCATCCATGTTTATATAGTATAAGTACTTTTGCTCCGTTTAAAGTCCAAAATACAGTTTGCACCTACCAATGTCAAGGCTAGTAATAAAACAACTCTCTAAATGTAATTTAAGTACGTGTTTTTCCTCGTAAAAGTTGTTAAGCAAGTCTGGTAACGAAGCAGCTCTTATTTGGATGTAAAAGGCACAACTTTAATGTTTTGAACGACTATACATACATATAAATCTTTATTTTTTGTTTAGATCTGATTTTTAACGAGCATCAATCAGGGTTAAGCAAAACACGTACCTATGTATCAGTTTACTAATTTTTGAAAAATATTTGATGCCTCCCCTCCCCCCTCCCTTATCTTAGCGTGTTTCCGGTTGCATCCTCACCTGTGCTGCTTTGGAGTACTGGTTGCACTCCGGCTCTCTCAATCACTGAACGAAGCATAGAAGCAGTGAAGCTACTACTCAGACGTCGATTTTCTGTGAGAGTGTGGTACTTCCCCGGACGAGCCGGCCCATTTATGCTACTAGCAAAACTGAGTTTTGCCGGTAGCGTGGCTCTACCACAACAATGAATTAATAAATATTTAAATATTTGTAGAACGATATTCAATTAACCCTGTGATTAATTTAGCCCATCAATCTGGGTTTATAATTGCATAGCATAGGTATGTTGTTTAAAGCTTTTACAAACATTTTCCAATGAAACTGATTTATTAAAGGAAATGCACGAAACACGAAATATACTTTAATC
Source organism: Acrobasis repandana (assembly GCA_963576875.1). Taxonomy (NCBI): domain Eukaryota; kingdom Metazoa; phylum Arthropoda; class Insecta; order Lepidoptera; family Pyralidae; genus Acrobasis; species Acrobasis repandana. The sequence goes on from OY756215.1 coordinate 20,251,623, forward strand.
CTGCTAACTTTTGGTAACTTAGTCATCACTGTACTTAAAAATAAAGTAACTGCGAGTATACTCGTAAGTAAGACACAAACAAATCGTTACTTCACATTGTTTATTTCACATGAAATTATAAATAGCTCGCGGTAATTAACCGTGGAAGTTAACTCTTCTACTCAATGCATCAAAAATATCACTAATATAACTAAGAACATATAAACGTAGATATAGCTTTTTCAAGGGGGGTTCATCTTATCCTTAATCATGTTTTGCCATAAATTTTTATATAGGAAAAAAAAATTGTTATATTTTTTTTTTAATTTATGGCTTGACGCTACTGCGTATTTAGCCAGGAACAAGTTAATAAAACGTGGGAAATTCTTTTTTCCTAACAAGTTACAATCAAAGGTTGGTGTAGGCCTTTGATTGCTTTAAGGGAGCTTCTGGCGACAAATCTATACGAGTCCACTGGTTTTCATAGCCGATTGAGTGGCGGACGACGCCCGAAGACGCCCACACAGTCCGCGAAACAAATATCACTACAGCCGTACTATGACTGTCCACTTTAACTATTTCACATTATTGTTCATGAGCATGAGCATTTATAACACCAAACAACACCAATTTTTATATTATAAGGTCCACTAAAATCAATTTGCAAAATAATTTAAAGAAAACCCCAACCAAACACTTTGACTTCCCGCCAAAAACTCTTTTATTTATTTATTAAACACAATGGTACAAAAGATGGAATTACCGTTAAGGCCGTACCTGAATTTTCCGGGGTCCAGTGCTGCCCCCATTTAAAAATAAATCATTTCAAAGAAAACGGAGACACCATTAAAAATTGTGCTACTACCAATTCCTAGATAACCCTTCAAAGTATTTTATGAACTACTGTTTACAGTTTAAAGTGAGAACGTTAAGCTTTACTACGCACATTTGCGAAAAACGGCCACTTTTGGCAAATGTGCGTAGTAAAGCTCAACGTTCTCATTATACGCTGTAAACAGTAGTTCATAAAATACTTTGAAGGGTTATCTAGACTTGGTAGAACCAAAATTTTAAATAATGTCTCCGTTTTATTTGAAATTATTTATTTTAAATGGGGGCAGCACTGGACCCCGGAAAATTCAGGTACGGCCTTAATGAATTCTCCTCTAGGCAACCTTTAGAAAAATCAGAAAAATTAATTGAATTGCGAAAAGCGCTTTAAAATAAACCTATACATATATACACATAAACATACCTAATATATAATACATACCACGATATAGGATTGCTTAGCGGATATATTAACATTTTCACAAATACATATTCATAAAAGTATACATAAACTACAAACGTGAAGATAATGACTAGTTCAGCTGCAACAAATTACTAGAAGGTGCGTGTGGATCTTTTTTGTTAAATATATATTTGAGATACTTTTGATGTCCTCAGGTAAGGCATTCCAGAGATGCGTAACCGTTCCAGAGACCGAAATAAAGGAATATGAAGAAGAAGAGTATGACTGGAGCGAAGCTCCCGGTCATGAATTTAGTACTTGATTTTTATTATTTTTTATTAATTTCTAATTAATTAAGAATTAATAATTGCAGTACAGTTCCCGGCAGGCAACTTGAACATCGTTTGATATACCCTTCTCGCTCTTGTGTATTCTCCCGCCAATGCGAGTGAGCGAGAAGGGTATATCAATCGGTGTTCAAGTTTTTTGCCGTGAACTATAATCAAAGTTACATGCTCTTTGATTTAAATACCTAACAGTTTTACCAGCTACTGACTCAGTACCTAATTAAGATCCTTAAAATTAAAAAAAATAGCATGTTGATTGTGAACATGTGTAAATAAGAATAAAATTGGACATTTTAGGGGTTCAACTTACTTCCTATAGAGTCAAGAGGGAATTAAACCCCCTAAACCATCCTTATATCCGTACATACTTAGAAACAACAGGAAAATGCTATCACGGAAATGTATTGTGGTTCAATCACGAGCAAGAATAGAATTGTTTTTATAAATTGATAAGTTTGTAATACTTGTATTTATTTTACTTTAAAATATAATTAAATATAACATTATATTCGTTGCAAATGCATAAATAAAATTATTATTGATTCTAACATTAAAAAAATATATATATATTCTGCGTGCTTGTTGGTGTTTTTTTTATGCCATCAATAATGTGCAGCGGCTAATGAAGAAATATAAAAGCCTCCACAGACTTCACTAGAAGAAAGGTTAAAATAAATATATGAGGACAAACCACACTGATTGAACTAAGTGAGTTTTTTAAACTTGTGTTATGGGATACTAACTCAACGATACTATATTTTATAATAAATACATTGTATATAGATAAGGACCCAGGACAATTTGAAAAAGGCCATTATCCTAGTTTGATGGAAAACACTGAACATAGTATATTTTTATTGGATATGGTCCAACCATATCCAACCTATCGTTTTGGAAATCCTTGAGAAAGTTTATATCCAACAATGGACTTTCTACAGCTTAAGGCCGTATCTGAATTTTCTGGGGTCCAGTGCTGCCCCCATTTAAAATAAATCATATCAAAGAAAACGGAGACATTATTTGAAATTTTGCTACTACCAAGTCCTAGATAACTCATCAAAGTATTTTATGAACTACTGTTTACAGTTTATAATGAGAACGTTAAGCTTTACTACGCACATTTGCCAAAAGTGGCCGTTTTTCGCAAATGTGCGTAGCTGGCTTAACGGTAGTAGCAAAATTTTAAATAATGTCTCCGTTTTCTTTGAAATGATTTATTTTAAATGGGGGCAATTTAAAATAAATCATTTCAAAGAAAACAGAGACATTATTTAAAATTTTGCTTTGCACTGGACCCCGAAAAATTCAGATACGGCTTTAATAAATGTCTATCATATTTTTCATTGCATGTCATAATTTTCTTATGCTTATCTGAATTAATTTAATTTAAAATATCCAGCAATGGACTTCGTGTGGCTAGTTAATGATAATGAATTAAAAATATCCTCATTACATGAACACTATCACAGAGCAGAGTGGCTCTAATCAGACAGAGCCCAGGGCCGCAAGACCCAAAAGCCACCTTTAGCGTGATGGTGGGCGAGAAGGTGGAAAATGGAATCAGAATAGTACTGGGTCGCCAGCCGCATTCGCCTATTCCCTCATTCAGCTTTTATAATCTGCAGGGGAAGAGTTTTTTCTTTTCTCCCAGACCAGCATGGAAGACTCATATCCTCAGTCGATTGATAAAAACGACTACGTAATGACTTAATTATATGAATTATTGACAGAGAAATATACAAGAGGCAATAAACACCCAAGCATTGACTAATCACAACTACTCGTATTATTGAATTTTACGTGTTCAATGCAACCAATATGCGACTTTAGCGTAAAAGTAATAATGATTATATTTAATAAAACAGAGATACGAGTTCATTACACAATGGCCCCTTTAAAACTTATGATCTTTTTAATGAAGTCGATTACCTAAATAAATTATGTTTACAACACCTATCTACTCGTAAGAACAAAGAAGAAACGGGAGAAGTCCCGTTTAAAATAGAAGATTGAAAATTGTGTTGTACTGAATTTATTAGGTCTAACAAAATATACTGGAAATATTTTAAGAGCAACTTCAGTCCATGATACCGAGAACCTTTCCCCTGGAACACATATCGAAGTTTAAAGAAAAAAAAATCTTCTATGCAAGTTGACCGATACTCTGATTCTTGTTACTAAGGGAAATCAAAATATTTTACTGACTGAATTTGTTTTCCTTTTTTTTTACCTTTTTCTTCTCCTTATTAAAGAGCTAAGCTCTTGTCTGTGGAGCAACCAATGCAATGAATTACAATCAAATTTGAGAGATGAAAATGATCAAATCATTCTACACAAGATGCTGCAAAAAAAAACCAAAATTTTGAGGGGATTAAAGGGGCAAGGGGGAAGTTGGTTGTAGCTTTACTTATGGACGGGTTTCAATGAAATGGCTTTACTAAGCCAGGGCACAGAATAAATAATACTAACGTACAGAAGTCTCACTCAGCAAATAAATTCAAAGAAATATCTACTCAATGTGGCTAGCGATATGGTTTAATTTAGCTCACGTCAGAACTCAGCACCTTTTCGCATAGATACCTAGACATCCATTGCAAGCCAATTTCATTCTTATTACTCTGGACAAACGATTCGTATAACTAAATTTACCACCAGGAGGGGCCGCCTGCGCGCATAGTAATAATGTAGGTACATTTTCGACACCTAAAGTGACACAGGCCTGCCAGGGTAAAGAAAAAAGTGTCGGTTATTGTATAGTTACGAGAGTTCATGAGGTCTACTGTTCTCACAGTTTCAACCACTAGTTTCAACATACAAGTAGCGTAGACAAATACGAGTATTAATATAAAAATGTTTACAACAAATTTTGACACTCGAATCGGCAGGTCATACCTACTAGTACTTGGAATATAATACATTGTAATTACGAGTACACTACTTAACGTTTGATGGAAAGACAGACCGATAAGCTCAACAGTTAATAGCTTTTGAAATCTAGCTTTCAAAAGTATCGAGTGAGTAAGTATCTAACTTTCAAAGCTATCTTCGGATCTATCTTTGAAATGTATCGAGTAAATCATTGGACTTTGGATTATTTTAAAAGCTAATTTTGGTTAATATTTTAATAGAAAACTCTGGCCATAGTACTGAACAACTTTCCCATAGTATATAATATATGACCCTATTATTATTCGGCGATAAGGCCGCCTCTTGTACCTTGTATTATAGGCATTGTCCTGTATTCGTAAATCTTATTTGGTGTAATAAAGATTTTTGTATTTTATTGTATATGAATATGTTTTTTTTTTGCTTTTCATAGAATCTCGAACTAGCTGAGAGGTCAATACTGAATAAGATAGAGAAACTTGGACGGTTATGTATGCCCATCTCTTTCCAAGTTTCTCTATCCATCCATCCAGATATATAGGTTAGATTCAGTCCATAACACTGAACAACTTTCCCCAAGGAACATAGGTATATCGAAATATGAAAAATAATTTGACTGATCAGCTAATCCGAGTTTGTATGGATACCCAAAAAATATTTTTCATATTTCGATATTATGTTCCTTGGGGAAAGTTGTTCAGTATCATGGACTTAACTTACCCTTAAATAGTGTCAGCATATTTTGATAGACGTTAAAGGTACATAGGAAATAACGAAGCAAAAGCGTGAAGCAAGTTAATAATGAAAACGAAAACATTCCGATGAAACTTAGCTCATCAAAAAAGAAAGAACACTTCACATCGCTCGTCAAAGAACCTCTTTTCTTGGAAGTCGGTCAATAAAAACAATAGCACTCTCATCCACATTAGGTGTATTTATAAGTCACCTTGTGAGTCATGCGGTCGCTGCGACCTTTCCTCCTCATTTTAGTAAAAAAAAAACGCCGGAAGTTCCTAATCAGAATTCTTGAATGCTCTTTTTAATAATTTCGTTTATATCTTTTTTTTGTAGTGTAAATGTGATACTCCATACCTACGCCATTTACCTATATATTCCGTGTAGTTCCCGGCAGAGTAGAATAGGATCGGATCACTCCAAGTCTTCACGTGGATGTCGTAGAAGACGACTTAGGAAATATTTACAAGCTAAACAAAGCTTATTAACATCAATACGAGTAAGACCTTTCTGGCCAGTGTAGGGCCTTTGACTGCTCTTGGCTCTGACATAATTTTAATAGTTTATCCCAAGCAAAACCGGCAACAGCGAATATAGCTCAATACGAAAAAAAATAAGTATGAATAATAGAAATTAGGCATACCATGGACATATATATTTACATACTTGCGGCCGTCTTTTTTGCTTTGCTAGCGCTTCCGCAAGTTAAGCATCCCCGGGCGTGGACCGCACTTGGATGGGTGACAATAAGTGGCATAAAAAGCTCCTCCGTGCCTCGGAAGTCATGTAAAGCCGTCCCGGCTGTCATCATTGTCAGCGGCATTCATAAAGCTATGTCAGATGCCTGTAGGCTGCTTAAAAAATTTGACACCAGTGTACACCACACACGAACAATCAAAAAAAAACTAGTTCGGTCTCTAGTCGCCTGAGATGCTATTTCAAGTAAGTATATGCCGAAAATATGATCATGTGTAAGTAAAAAAAAAAAAAATGATCCTGTATTCATGTTCTTAGTCGGCTTTTTGGATAGATAAAAAAAGAAAGTTTTCTTTTTATTTATTTGATATCTTACAAGCACTAATCATTACAGGTCTCATAATATACCTACTAGATCTACATCTTTGACCAGCTGTAGGACACATTGTTTAGATTAATGTCTTTCTATACAGGGTTCAGGTTAGGGTGTGGGAGAATTCAGTTCATGATACTGAACTTCACCAAGGCACATTATATCCAAATATGAAAGACAATTTTTGAGATTTCATACAAGTTGACTGATCAGCTGATCCAAGTTTGTATGGAAAGTAAAAAAAGTTGTTAAGTATCCAGGACTGAATCCACCCTTAAAATAGTTTCAGTATCTTTTGTTAGCGCCTGTATATTAAATTATATGTAAATCTTCTATTAAATTTAATACGAATAAAATACAACAGAGGATATACTTATTTGTTATACATACCTATATTTAATTATATTATTACAGTTAGTCAGAATAACAATAAACAAAATTTAAATTCGTGGAACCCATAAAAAGGAAAAATAGTAACTACAAATATGTATTAATCCTATGACGGAATACTACGAACAGAATTTGCGAACTCTTTTCCACGAATTCACGGTTGTAACTTCCAATCAATAAGTTTTAATAAAGGAAGGAAGTTTAGGGACTAAGTTTATTATTAAACAATGTACTTAGATAGGTAATATTGTTCTTGTTTACTAATAATGATTTTGTACGTTGTACGTCAGCCGATATGAAAGGGAAGAGGGAGAGACAGTCTTAGTAAAAAACCGGTCAAGTGCGAGTCTGACTCATACATAAAGGGTTCCGTACCTCCGTACAATTGGCTATAGCAATATATATTCTGTGAAAAATTCATGTAAGTATCTAGTTAATGCCATTATGAAGATCGAGTTAAAACGCTGAAAAAACAAGTTTTTTTTATAATCCCCTTTGATTTATAACTTTATTTTATTTTCAGTATTTTTTGCAATTACGGTCGGTTACGTCTAGCAATTACGGTTCAAAAGATACTTAGAGCTCTGTGACAGACGGAATGACAGTTGATGAACAGTCTCAGTAATAGGGTCCTGGTAGCACCTTTTGGATGCGGAACCCTAAAAAGGAAAGAAATACTTAATTTTACAAAACTAAAAACCGACTTACATACCAGAGGCAGGCACAAAAAAGCTAAATACAAAACGCAACAATCGATAGACGACCTATTTTTTCCAGTTATTTTGGTTTAAAAACCATTAAGTACACACACAACCGAACTTGATAAAAATTTTAAAGGAACACATGAGATTTCATACCCTTTTGAATAAAATTTTCCAAATCGGTTTAGGCGTCTTCGCGTAATCGGGAAACATACATAAAAAAAGATTTAAACTAATTCAGAACCTCTTTCTTTTTAAAGTCGGTTAAATCTAAAATTAAAAAACATCGTAATAAAAGTAGAAGAATCTAAAATAAATAGTTTTTCGTAAAGAAAGATTTGTCATTAACATTGTTAACTCCTAAACAAGAAGTGGTCTAAAAAGGTAATCCTTTCTAATATTTTATTTTATTTATGGGAAGGAATTTGATTCTGATTAATTACAAACAAATACTTAAGCAATAGAAGAGCTAGATATATAACCAGTTTCAAAGTCTTGTTACGTTAAATTACATAAATATTCACGCTAGTGGCAATTGTTCTTGAACTTCTCCTCCTACTCGTATAAAAGCCATAAGTCTGAACCTCGCCTTGCACCAGCTTGAAAAAACTTAAACAAATATTGACCACTAACATTTGCAGTAGAAAGGTAAACATACCACAAAACACATAATAAAATCACAATATCATAAAATACTAAACATGCAATCGAAAACATATAATAGCTGTGCTAACAAAAATATATTAAAAACATTGAATTTACGAACCTTTTATTTTCCCTATACTTCAATCAGATTCAAAGCTGACATTCAAAGTAAGTTTAGTGACCGCTCGAACAATGTCATCCATGGTTATATCAAATGATTAGTACCTAAGTATATGTACTTAATGTGATTTTTGCATAAAGATACTTGGTATACGCCCAGACATAGCACGGGTTTTCTTACCTATTATCTTTTTCTACTGCAATCGTCTACAAAATGAAAATTGGCAACTTGACTTAGACAAATCAAACTTGCCGCAACAAATGATTATTATCGATAGTATTCGACCAATATTTATCGATTTCAGATATTAAAAGTGTAAGATGGCTACATATTTTCAAATAAAGATTGTTTTTTTTTAGTAATTATTTTGAACTATGAAAACGCTGGCCATGTTTTGACATCATAGGACTCTAAGCAAACTTCATGTCGGTGTTAAATTCAGTTTTTACAATGAATAATGTTTGATAAATGTCAAATATTTGGTTTTGACCCGTGTGACGTCACACCACAGATAATCTATTAAAGACTAATATGGCTGACAAAATTTTTCGAAAAGTAAACCTTTAACGTAAAGTTTTGCTCGAGTCCTTAAAAGTATGGTGTTTTTTTTTCCTTTACTAGTTACCTGGGGTTTGAAAGAATGTTGGGCTTACCTAGCGACTACGTGAACCGGGGCAAAGACGAATAGAGGCATTTGGAGTTCTAGTGGGTTCCAGCTCCACACTTAAACTCGTAAAAAAGGCTGTTTAATATCTTGACAATCGATAGAATTCGATTATGATAAGTCAGACATTTGCTGCATTTGCGACAAGATGCTATTTTCTATCCGTTTCGATGTGTCAATATCTCTATCTTATGTTTTTTAAACACAGCCCATCCTCGCTTATCTTTATTGGAGCCTGGCCTTTTACTAATGCCGGTAACAACAATCGCCGCGGCTAGAAACAAACAATAATTCAACGTAATTTACCTCTGTCTATTAGATAGTTGATTGGTTTACTCGAAGGCTGCGAGGTGAACTTTGACTCGAGGATGAGCGCATATAGCTCGTACTTACAGTCAAATAATAGTAAGTATAACTTTGTAAAATCACACCTGTAAAGCAATTTAGACGCGAGGTTTCAGCGTTTTCGAAAGGTACTTCTCTATCATGATCAGGTCTTTTTACGCCTTCACCTACTACAGGAGCACGACCCTCTCTGTTCTGCCAGAGCCTTATATTAGCCAGATCAGTCAGAGGAATTGGCCTACACTCCCCACGCTCGCCAGACGGGTTGGAGAGGTATCATTGATGTTTATAAGCTTTGTTTAGCTTGTGTTTCCTAAGTCGCCTTCTACGACATCTACAGGAAGACTTGGAGTGGTCCTATTCTACTTTGCCGGAAACCACACGGCTTAAACGGCTACTTCTCTATAGCGATTCTTTATAGACGCTGACAGATAACTTTAAAAAAAACGCAAGAGAATAATGTTGCTGGAAAACGCTGAATAAAGGCCGCTTCCGATAGGCCATTTTGGAAATCCTTGGGGTAGACCCATGTCCAGCAGTGGACTTCCTGTAGCTAATATGATGATGATGACTATATATGCCTATAACAATTACATATTGTAAGGGTATGTAATACTCGTACTGTCTTCTGTGGTAAGGGCATGACTGGCATGAAGTCTGAAAGTATAACGAAACGGTTAAACCTCGTTATTTGCATAGATAGCACAAAGGAAATGTTCATCGCGCCGGGTGACCTCAGTTTCGCAAACTACAGGCGAGCCATGGTCCCATGGTTACGCCAGACATTATGAAATACTGTCACATTGTTAGCTATTCTAATGTTTGTGAGAACTGTTGACCGTAGGCGCGAATGATTTGAAACACAAATAGTAGTAGGCATTATCAGTAGTTCGTTTGTTACGATGCTGCATATTTCACTCATTTTGCATATTATCCACCTCATTTCTCCATCATTTCATCCTGTCCGCTTTTTGAAGTTTTATATGGATGAACGACTGCCTCCGTGGTCCAGTGGTCAAGATGATTGCCTTGTGATCCGGAGGCCGTGAGTTCAAATTCCACTGGGAAAGCATACTTTGTGAAAAGTTGTTTCCAGTCTGATTAGGATATTGCAGGCTTGAATCACCTGATAATCCGAAAAGAAAGACGATTCCGTGCTTCGGAAGGCACGTAAAGCTGTGGGACCTGAACGCCATCTAGCGTTTGTTTAAACATAACTTAGGATTGGTTTTGGTCTACCCTTTCGGTTGCAGAGGTGAGACGGCAGTCGCCTTGTGTACCTCGTCAAATCACCTAGGTTAGGTAGCGGACCCCGGGCTCTGAAGCGTTACCTCTGAGGATGCAACCGGCAATATGGTCGGATGTTGATGATGGATGAATAACAGTAGAAGAATTGAAAATAGTCCCTACAATTTTTTATTCTTTTATATAGGTATCAAAAACCGTTCACCTGTTGCCCAATGCCCATTGCCCGCGTAGCTGACGCAGCTTTCCGAAGGAATAGCAATACATTAATTATGTACAAGTACGTCAAACATCAGAACACTTGCCAACCTATCCCGAATGTAACTTATACGTAATATATGCCTCAGTGTCCAAAGTTGTTTACTTGGGAAGACCTGATGGCTGCCATAAAGAGAACCACCGAATTGGCTCTGTATTCTAGTGACAAAATTTAATGCTGGCAAAACCTAGTAGATACCATTAGAACAAAAATAAACATATTCGTAGATGTTACATATAGATTCCCTACTATCCCTACACAGCCTTTACGAAACAATCAACACATTGCATAATCTCCTCGCAACCGAAATGCTGACATCGCGCAAGTGCAGGTGTGGATGACGAATCCTCGATGGGAAAACGCAAACAAGTGGCGGTGCCCGTATTGCTTCAATCGCGGAAGCGACCGGACATTTTAGTTATATATTTTAATTTTAAGTCATAATCATTGTGATTACTGAATAAATCTATATTCTCCTATATCGTAGTTTTTAAAAAAGAACCTCCCTGCGTCCGGAAACGTAACTGGCGCAGTCGGAGCGGATAGTCACGCTGCGTGTTCTAATATCGAATTACGCGTAATAGTCGAATCGCCGGCTTATCGACTATCCTTGAACCTACGACCGGCCGCGGGAGTTCCTGACTCGACATCATCCAGACATCGATGGGTCAAGTAAGAATGCAGATTGCCACGATACTGTGAGTAATTGCACAATTTCCTCTTTTGGTTGTTTTCCTATCTATATCCTGCCAATCCCGAAAATAGTTTTGGTTATTATAGGTAGGAAGCTTTTTAGGTGCTAAGTACAAGTGTAAAGGATATATAAAATAAATAAAGTGAAATAAAATAAAAGTATTTAAAGAAATTTTTATAAAATAGATAAATAAAAATATAGAATTTATAATAAGTAATTAATTTTCTTAATAAAGTATAATAAAAGGTTTCAAAATTTTTCACCCAAGTAGTTATAGGGGTGATAGACCCAGTACTTTGCGTAATCGCGATAGTTATAGGGAAGATCGTTTTCATAGAGATTTATTGTTAAGTTTAGAAAAAATAGAAGAAGTAGACGAAATGCCTCAAGAAAATAATACTGGTGTGCCACCTAACTTGACAGATCAAATTTGGAAGGCTTTGAGATTAGTTCCCGAGTTTGATGGTAATTCACATGTCTTGATCAGATTTCTTTCAATTTGCGATCAAATTGTTATCACTTATGTCAATCCAGCTCCAGGAAATGAGTTAAATAATGCATCCGTAATTAATGGAATTTTGAACAAGATCACTGGGCGCGCTGCAACTACTTTGGCAGCTAATGGAATTCCGAGAGACTGGAATGGTATAAGAAATGCTTTAATAAATTCATTTTCAGATCATAGGGACGAATCTGCACTTTACACTGATTTGTCGTCCTTATCTCAGGGTAATGATACACCGCATGTTTTCTACGAACGCGTCCAGACTTTGCTCAGTACTATAATGACTTATGTCGAGCTACATGAATCGATTCCTACTACGGTAGAGGCCAAACGCACTCTTTATAAAAAATTAGCGTTACAGTCATACTTGAGAGGCCTACACGAGCCTCTTGGCTCGAGGATTCGATCCATGCGGCCTGAAACCTTAGAAAAGGCATTAGAATTTGCCCAAGAAGAATTAAATGTGCTTTACTTACAGCAGAAAAATGATCGTGTTCCTATGTCTAGGAGATTAGCTCAATTTAATACAAGATTTAATTTATCACCTTTGAATTTTAATATGCCACATACATTACCCGCTAATCAATTAATACCTAAGCAATTCGGCTACCCCTCGTCTACTATTCCTATCTATCAGAATAGACCCAGCTTTGGTCCTGGACCTTTGCAACCTGCAAATAAAACGCAAAATACTAATAATATTCCTTATCAATTTACGCCTAGACCTTATCAGTTCCAAAACTTTGCTCCTCTAGGAAACGCTAATAGATTCTCACAACCTAACCAAGTTCAGAATTTTGGTTTCCAAGGTCCAAGACTTTCAAGGACTCAGCAAATGATGCGAGCCTTGCCCAGGTCTAATATGTCTACTGGTTTTAGAATTCCCCCTCGCCCGTTCTTCCAACGGCCTGCTCAAAATGCTCCTACCCCTATGAGCGGTATAAGTCACCCTGTTGCACGTATCTTACCCTTAACGCCTCAGAACCCTCAAGTTAACATGAATGAATTTCTTGACTCGTACTACCAGAATGAGGACTATCCCTTGGACTATGACTATGACTATGACCAGTACGCAGGACTAGACCAGTACGTAGACTATGACCAGTACATGGACTATGTTTCATACTCAGCTCCGGCCGTTGAGGCAGACATGCCTAGTTCTGATGAGAAAGAAAAATCCGAAACTGATCAGGAAAGCAAGCAGCAAAATTTTTCCATGAAGCCTCAGATGACATCCCCAAAATAGAAATACATATACAGGATAAGAAGCAGCTTCCTTATATCCAAATTTCTAACCCACCTCTTAAACTTTTAATAGATACCGGAGCTAATAAATCGTTTATAAGCCCGGAAGCTGTTGAAATGTTCTTCTCTAATTTTCCTATTTACTACGACCCTTTCATAGTATCGAATGTACATGCTACTATAAAAAATGATTATTCTGTAACTATTCCCTGTTTTCCTGAATTTAGGGAACGGAAATCTATTAAATTATTCATTTATCGGTTTCATACATACTTTGATGGTTTAATTGGTTTAGATCTATTAAAAGATTGGCATTCAACAATAGACCTTGGGTCACAAGTGTTAAGAACGCGCTTCGCAAATAACCCTATTCACATGTATGAGACACCGAGCGTCAACTTACTCGAGACGATAATACCTGCTGAGTCGAGCCAGATTGTTAGGGTGCCGACAGACGTTACTTCTGGTGATATTTGCATAGACCACCAAACTATGTGTGACTGTTATATATTAGACTGTATATCTACTGCTGAAAATGGTTTTGCCTATGTAGAGATTTTTAACCCATATCCGAATGATATGAAGTTTAACATTACTGAGCCTATACACGCGTATTTATTTAACGAACAGGCTACATCTGCCGTTGCCCTAAGTACTGATAAGAGCGTGAGGACGCAAGAAGTCTTATCACGCTTGCGTACAGCACATATGAACGAAGAGGAGAGAGCAAATTTGATTGAACTTTGTAGGCAATACTCCGATATATTTTATTTAGAAAACGAAGCGTTAACTTTTACTAGCAAAATCAAACATAAAATTCACACAACGGATGAGGCCCCCGTCTATAGTAAGACATATAGGTATCCATATGTACATAGAAAAGAAGTACAAAGCCAAATAGAAAAAATGTTAGATCAGGGTATCATAAGACCGTCTATCTCCGCTTGGAATGCACCCATATGGATCGTACCAAAAAAAACTGACGCGTCCGGCAAAGTTAAATGGAGGTTAGTAGTTGACTTCAGGAAATTAAACGAAAAGACAATAGACGATAAATACCCGATTCCTAACATAGCGGACATCCTAGATAAGTTAGGCAAGTGTCAGTATTTTAGTTCAATAGACTTAGCGAGCGGATTTTTTCAAGTTGAGATGCATCCTGACGATATACATAAGACTGCATTTAGTGTAGCTGACGGTAACGGACATTTTGAATTCTTGAGAATGCCGATGGGGTTAAAGAACAGTCCAGCAACCTTCCAAAGGGTCATGGATAACGTCCTACGAGGCCTACAAAACGTTATCTGTACAGTCTATCTTGATGACATTTTAGTGTTCTCCACATCTCTCCAGGAACATATAATAAACCTAAAGAAAATTTTTAATAGGCTCAGAGAAAGTAATTTTAAAATTCAGCTCGACAAATCCGAATTTCTCAAACATGAAACCCCGTATCTAGGCCACGTTATAACGCCAGATGGTGTAAAACCTAATCCGGACAAAATAGCAGCAATTGTAAAGTACCCTATCCCAAGGACAACGAAACAGATCAAGGGTTTTCTGGGACTCTTGGGATATTATCGGCGCTTCATACCTGATTTTGCCCGATTGACCAAACCTCTAACTGCCTGCCTGAAAAAGGGAGCACGAATTAAACTTACATCTGACTACATAAAATGTTTCAACCATTGCAAAACTCTATTAACGAACGACCCTATTCTTCAGTATCCTGACTTTTCGAAAATTTTTATTCTAACCACAGATGCGTCTAACATAGCTCTAGGAGCGGTCCTCTCACAGGGAACCATAGGATCCGATAGACCTATAGCCTATGCTTCAAGGACACTCAACGCCAGTGAAATCAATTATTCAACCATAGAAAAAGAATTGTTGGCAATAGTCTGGTCGACGAAATATTTTAGGCCCTATCTGTTTGGTAGAAAATTTATAGTTGTCTCTGACCATAAGCCCCTACAATGGCTCCTCAATATGAAAGAACCTAACTCACGCCTTACGCGTTGGAGGCTTAAATTGTCTGAGTTCAATTTTACAGTTGTATATAAAAAAGGAAAGGCTAATACTAATGCAGATGCTCTGTCACGCATAGAAATTCACAATGAAGAACTAGACTCTATTATAGTTAATATCAGCTCTGAATCTTCTTCAAGACGCTCATCTATCTCTACAGTTACTGCACCAGACGACAGGCCTATAATCAGTCAATCTTCTACAGATACTGCACCTAGCCTAAGACCACTAAGCAGCATAGGATCCCTTGACCAAATTAATGACTTAAACGAAGTACTTGACCTTGAACAAGAAAATAACTTACCTTCTGTAACAGCGCATACTAATGCAGAGAATCCTGTTCTCGAAATACCAGTAATAGATGACTCCTTAAATAAATTTAAGCGGCAATTAGTCATCAAAATTACAGATAGAACAATCCCTAAACCTAAAATAGTTAAACCATTTGATACTTTCAGAAAAACCATTGTTCACGTATCTGAAAATAATTTAGAACAAGACTTAATCTCAGTAATAAAGAAACATATAGATCCAAAATTTCGTACAGCTATATTAGTTCACCCTATTGATAAAATGTTTAATATTGTTCCTATTCTTCAAAGTAATTTTAAAAATGCATCGATGAAATTAATATTAGTAAAACGAGAAGTTCAAGATATAAGTGACTATTTAAATCAACAAGACATAATATCAAAGTATCATGACGGTAAAACTAATCATAGAGGTATCAATGAAACATATCTTTCTCTTTCACAACGTTATTTTTGGCCAAAATTAAAAGAATCTATAACCTCCTTTATTAACGAGTGCCCTATATGTAACCGCGCAAAATACGATCGTGTACCAATACGACCTAAATTCCAAATTGTTCCTCCTCCCTCAAAGCCATTCGAACAAATGCATGCAGACATTCTTACTATAGAACAAGAAAAATACTTCACAATCATAGATTCGTTTTCTAAATATGCTCAGGCATACCGCTTGCCTGATTGCACTGCCCCAAATATAGTAAAATCACTCATGACATTCAGTACCCATCATGGCTTTCCTATTTCCATAACTACCGATCAAGGAACTGAGTTCACTAATCAAGTAGTAAATGAATTCCTAAAACTACATAAAGTTAACCACCATACGACAGCTGCTCATGCACCAAATGAGAATGGCATGATAGAAAGATTCCATTCGACTCTACTGGAACATTTGAGGTTATTGAGAATACAGCATAAAAATGAGCCTGCCTATAACTTGGTACTCTATGCTTTAATTGCTTACAATAGCTCAATACATAGCCTGACAAAATGCAGACCGTTCGATTTAATATCAGGTCACTTTGACCCTAGAGACCCGACAGACTTTGACCTTACAGAAAGACTATTCCAACAATATTTACAAGACCACAAAGAAAAAATGGAGATAGTTTATAAAATTATTCATGATGAATCCCATTCTAATCGCACGGGCATTATGACTACACGTAATCTTGACAGGGAACCTCAGGTTAATTATGAAGAAAACCAAGAGGTACATATAAAAAATCCTTTGGCATCCAGACAAAAATTGGCTACCCGCTACACACATGATAATGTGATATCTAATTTACCTATCCATATCTACACGTCAAGAAAAAAGGGTTTAGTTGCAAAGAATAGATTGAAACGGAAAAAGAAAACTAAACCTCCCGACTTGTTGCAGGACGATAATACTCGTGACGATCAGCAGCAGCCTCCAAGCCAACCTTCAGGCAACGAGTGACATACGACTGAACTCCTTATCCGACGGACCCGGTATCTTACCTTTTAAACTAGGATTTACAAAGATTATATCGCATGAGCACACATTTCTGCAAGAGATAGATCTAGACAAAATTCAGGGACAAGTAGACCTAGTACGGACTCAATTGACCGAGACTTCTAACAAAATTCCGAATTACAATTTTGCTCTTTTTAAAAGTCGAATAGTCCATTTGTTAAATAAACTCGCTAAAACCACCCAACAAATAGATTCTTTCAAACCAAGACGAGTGAGGCGTGGTCTTGTTAACCCTTTAGGCACGTTCATCAAAAGCATAACAGGAAATTTAGATCATGACGATGCCCTAAGATTTGAAAATGCTATTAAAATTTTACAGAAAAATGATCAAGAATTTTCCACTAGTTTCAATAAACATATTAGTATATATAAAAATTTAACTAATCAGCAAACTCAAATTCTTACTAATTTGACTATTAATCAAAAGAGATTAGAAACTACTATTGCACATTTTATTAAGATTTCGGATTTCAGTAACGACAGAATAAATCGATACGCTCAAATATCACAGATATTTGACATACTGAGCGAAAACGCTCAAGATCTATTTTTTGAAATATCTAGGTTAGAAAATATAATAGCTTTTAGTCGCACAAGTACTATGCACCATTCTATATTATCCATTAGCGATATTAGTAATATGATAAGCAAATTAAAACAACTATACGGCACAAATTCTATTTTAAATTTGGATATCAGGCATTATTACGATATAATTAGATTAGGATCGTATTTTATAGATAATAGAGTAGTTATTGTCTTCTATTTTCCCATCCTGTATTCCACAACCTATATCCTTTATAGACTCTGTCCTGTGCCTAATAAGTATTCCGAGACTATCATTCCACCATTTCCATATATTGCAACCAATTCGAAGGAATTCGTGTACATGGAGGCAGAATGCCCGAAGTTCGAAACGTGGTACATCTGCCAGCAGAAGACCATCCATCAATCCCGGATTCAACGCGACTGTATTTCCAGTCTGATACATGAGCAAGAGCTAACATCATCCTGCCATCCTGTACCGGTTACACTTACCAAGGAAGCTCTTTTGGAACTTGACAGTCAACATTACATCATATCATTCCCAGTGAAGACCCGAGTCCAAATATCCTGTGGGCATGAAGAATATCGAATCCTGAACGGCAGTCTCCTGGCAACCATTCCTAGAAATTGCAGCATAAGGACATCTGAATTCACGATAATTAACGCCGACGATAAGATACGTGGACACGCTGTGGAAATAACATCATTCTCACGTCAAAATTCGACGAAGCCGATGACTCATTTCAATCTGACTACAATTGACTTGGATACATTGCACAATATACAACACCAAGTACTCATGGAACCTCCTACGAAGATAGAAACCACGGAGTTCACAAGTATATACCACACAACGATACCTGTATACATTATATTTATATCAAGTGCAGCTGCAGTCATCTTCCTGTTTTTCTATCGCCGCAAAAGCTTATCGAACCCAACTGAAACCAACATCGAGTTAACTGCAGTGAGATCTGGAAGCAGCATCAAGTCTATGCAAGAGCAAAGAGCCGCAACATTTGCATTAGACATTAGCAAATAGTTGCTCATCTAGGAGGGGAGGTGTTACATATAGATTCCCTACTATCCCTACACAGCCTTTACGAAACAATCAACACATTGCATAATCTCCTCGCAACCGAAATGCTGACATCGCGCAAGTGCAGGTGTGGATGACGAATCCTCGATGGGAAAACGCAAACAAGTGGCGGTGCCCGTATTGCTTCAATCGCGGAAGCGACCGGACATTTTAGTTATATATTTTAATTTTAAGTCATAATCATTGTGATTACTGAATAAATCTATATTCTCCTATATCGTAGTTTTTAAAAAAGAACCTCCCTGCGTCCGGAAACGTAACTTAGATGTCTTTATTAAATAACGATAAACAAATAATACATAGTATTTATCTACGTACATAGTAAAACATCCGACCATTAAAATTATAAACAATACTTATAGGTATTTCGCAAGGCGTCTTCACCTCAACTGAACTTTCAGTTGAAACTCGCTTGACCCGAGGTTAGACCGTACACTAATAGCCAATCTATAATAATAGTAACTTAATTATTACAAACACAAATATCGTGTAATGATAGGATTAGACGTGTGGTATGGTGACGGCAGCGTTGGTATAATATGCTCGTAACTTGTCACGTACCCCATTCCTCTCCCATGGGTGAAAAGTTTTACTATTTAATCTCAAAGGTAATATTATAAAAAAGATATGTTTCAATTACTTATTTATCTACCCATGAGTTATCATGCGAGAAATAGATAGGTCATCACATCACTAGGGTGCCGTTTAACTAGAAAATACCCTCTGTACCACCACAGAATAAGAACCAGTACTCACGTACTGAAGTCTCACTCAGCAAATAAATTCAAAGAAATATCTACTCAATGTGGTTAGCGATATGGTTTGATTTAGCTCACGTCAGAACTCAGCACCTTTTCGTTTATATACCTAGACATTCATTGCAAGCAAATTTCATTCTTATTACTCTGGACAAACGATTCGTATAACTGAATTTACCACTCCGAGTAGGTATAAGTATTTTTGATACCTAAACGGGGAGCGACACAGGCCTGGTACCACCAGGGGTATTAAGAATTTTTCGATATATGTTTCTTGAAGAAAGTTGTTCTGTATTATGGACTGAATTCAGCTTTTAAAATAGTTTTAGTAAGTATATTTTGTTAGACCCTATATAACGTCTAACAAAATATACTGAAACTATTTTAAGAGTGAATTCAGTCTTTGATATTGAACAACTTTCCCTAAGGAACATATGTCGAAATATGAAAAATAATTTTTGGCTTTTCATACAGACTGATCAGCTGATCGGTCAACTTGTATGGGAGGCCAAAAATTATTTTTCATATTTCTATATATGTTCCTTGGGGAAAGTTGTTCAGTATCATGGACTGTATCCACCCTTAAAATAGTTTCAGTATATTTTGTTAGTCCCTGTATAGTATGTTTTATGAAGATTTCTGACCTGGATTGAGTGATGTTTATATTACCTACATATATTTATATATTTAAATCTCTTTATATAATTTTTATTTTGATTTATTTTGATTGTATTTTAGTCGTGTTGTACATTGTTCTACCCTACTTCATTAAGGCCGTACCTAAATTTTCCGGGGTCCAGTGCTGCCCCCATTTAAAATAAATCAGTTCAAAGAAAACGGAGACATCAATGTTACTATAAACGGAAATGATTTGTTTTAAATGGGGGCAGCACTGGACCCCGGAAAATTCAGGTACGGCCTTAATGGCATTCTCTCCTCTGCTTTTGGGTTGACTGGAAGAGATCCCTTAAAGGGATAAGTCCGCCTTTGTGTATTTTTTTTTTGTACTTTTGTCTGTATCCTTATGTACAATAAAGAATTTACATATATACATAATTACATATTCATGGTAATAAGTAATATATCTTTATTATTAACCTAATATACTAATGAACTACGTTATCGAAAGTAATATGTTTCAGTATTTCGTTTTCCGGCTTGCCAGAAACGAGATATTTTTTTCCTTATTTCACGGGGCAATGGAATCAATTATAGAGCCAAAGTAAAAAGACCATTTGGTAACGAAAATAGACTAATTAATCGCTTTCGACACTCTGCTCGTTTGTAAATTAATGAGATTACATCAGTGTTACTATAAAAAAAAAACTGAAGTTTCACTTTTATAGATTTACAAAACCATCTAAATAAAATGTAATATCTACCTATTGTCGGTATTTTGTTAAAATAATGATAAGTTTTAGTAATTAATATAAATAATTAGTGACACAAGATCGTTTGACAAGAAAACCATCTGAATGGAGAAAAAAATACCGGCTAAAGGGGCCCAGGGCTCCAAAGTAGCTACAGCTAAGAAAGCAATCATCTAATTTGATAGTAAGAAATTGCAAAATTTTTATTACTAAAAGTTTAAATAAAATTTTGAACTTCTGCGGGACCTAATTCGTTAAATATACAAACATATTTTTTTTTCTTTTATCTTCTTCTTTTTAGTCTTAGTTTCATCATCATCAGGTCCAACCTAGTCTCCACTGCGCCTTAACCCTCTCTGTACTACCAAAGCCACATATTATGGCCAGGGCAGCCAGAGGCCAGATGGGTTGTTTATTGACCACAAGGGTACAAAAGGTGAACTTAACGCTAATGCATTCTCTACCAGTCAACCTCTAGGAAAAACAGAAATTATAGTAGAGAGAGTTGTAGAGGTCTCATTGATGTTTATAACTTTTTTTTAGTGGTCTTTATTCTACTCTTCCGGGAACCACACGGCCTCCTAGTAAGTTAGACTTAGTATATTTTTAATTATTATAGTTTAATAATATATTATTATTATATTGTTGTTATTAATAAAAAGGACATGTTGTCATTTATTAAATATTTCGTTGCCTGTACTAAAATTCGTTGACATGTTCTTTACCGAAAAGTAATTTTCCTAATATGATGTCTGTCTCTCTGTCTACATACAGCGTACTAATCAATGTTAACAACGTTTACTATAGGACCATCCCTGAAATCGCAAAAATATTCTGCAGCTCTATGCAAATACCTACCATGCCTGGAGTATGTATGGAGCTGCCGATTTTTTTTTCGCGATTTTAGGTATGATCCCATAGTAAAAGTTGGTCACATTGGTTGGTACGTTAACTCCCTTTCGGGTTGATACCCCCATTTTGTAACACGTTGCATAAGAGACTAGCTATTGTGTAGAAAGAGACGCTTGTATGTAAATTTTTATTCCACATTATTCGGCCCCTAGTGCCTCTGAAAGTTATTTTTATAGGTTGGTGCGTAGGTACAAAGTATTACGCAGAATGACCTACCGAGCCATTGGTATGCATAACACAGGTATTTGTTTCAAGTCTGGCTACTGATGTCATTGGTGCGAGTGGAGAATGGTGATAAGCTAGTTTATAATAATTTAATTGCGCTGCAAATCAGTGGAAACCTTTGAATTAAAATGAAAAAAGCCGTAAAAGGGAAATATAAACATAAAGGAATTAAAACAAAAATATTCTCTATATGTGAAGAAATTGTAAAAACTCTTATCAAAATAAACCTTAGTGATAAAAAGAAAGAGACAGAAAAATAAGAGGTAGAATAATTGACTCAGGAATGCAGTTTCACAACATTTCCTTTGATGTAATGATTAATTTTCTGATGTTAATTTGTAAGATAATATGATTATCAGCAGTTGTTAGCAGAAGAGCCTGCGGTGATATGATACGTATCCGCTTTCCTATAGCCGTGTATGTAATACGCAAATATAAGACTAGGAATTTATAAAAAAAATAATGTTATTAGAAGCACGCACGAGGAAAATATCTGGTCTCAAGGTCCCATGAAATTTGTCATTCAATCTGACTGCGTGTGCGCATAGGATCGCTTACTGAGAGTTTTCTTCTGAGGTACACCAAGTGATATTTAAGAAGGAAAGCAGTTTATAGGTTATATGTTATTCCTAGGTAGAAACTGGTATAATCTCTCAACGTATAGGTTTTTCAACCTTCGCCTCTGAATTGATGAGTACTGAATTTATGGTTAACACGCCAGTCCGCCACTCCGGAGATTCTGGGTTCAATCTCCAGCCGGGGCAAGTTGGAAAATGGCCTTTTTAAATTTTTTCTGAGTCTTGGGTATTTATCTATTTAAGTAATTGTTATTAAATATAGTATCGTTAGGTTGGTATCCCATATCACAAGCTTAAACTTACTTTGGACTAGCTCTATTAGTTTTTCATTTCAAAGTTCTATCGATACTCATATCAACTTCTGATGGCACTGCCTCCTCAACAGCCGTTACACGTCTCCAGGAACCAGGAACTGCTTCTCAAAATTCACGACGGATACAATCCGTCAGTAATTTTTGGTGTCACGTCTACACCGATAATCAATTTGTTCCAATATATTTATTTATTTGGTTACAAAATTTTGATAGACACCCTTGACTTGAGTATGTACATACTCGTATTAAAAAACTTCATGAAAATTTTAAGACCCGTCTAATTAAAACAAATCCCATTAAATTGAATAATTTGTCTTGATCAAGTCAAAAAATGTTCTGTCCAGTTTGACACACAATGTAAATCAAGGGTACAATTAAGAATAGATTGTGTATTAATAACTATGTCAAAATGTTAGTATAACTGACTGCAACATATTAATTATAGTGTATACGACATGTAATATTACGTAGGTACTAAATAGAGTAATTCGTTAAAGTATCAATGTATAAGTAACTTTCAAACTATCTACAGTTAAATAGAAAATCACCATATATTTGAAGCAAAAATATAACAAAAATTGCAAATAGCTAGTGGAAGAAACGAGGATAGTTTTCTCATACACAAATCGAGAAAACAGTCAAAAGAGAATTGCCGTCTTCAATGCTAAGGGTGTGATGTGAAATTCAGACCGGCATACTATATGTATACTGTATTGAATACAGAAACAGGAGTTGCAAAACCTGAAAGCTGAGTGGCTTTTAGGTCCAAGAAAAAAATTATTAAACATAATATATATAATATAAATAATTTTTAATATTGAGTGTAACCACGTTATAAGTTAAAGCGGTCCCAGTGTACCGCAGCCTAAACAAGGAAGGACCATCAGCACGTCTTCACCAAAAATTACTGACAGATTGTGTCTGTCGTGAATTTTGAGGAGGTTCCTGGTTCCTGGAGACGTGTGACGGCCGTTGAGGAGGCAGTGCCAGTAGTTGATATCAGTATCGATAGAACTTTCAACCGGCAACAAGAACCTGTTAGGCAACTTAAAAAGGATCTCAATTCGTATATTTATGTATGTATATATTCGCATATAACATTTTAAGCTAATTTAGAAAATGCTTTTTATTTGGAAGGTAATACATGCAAGTTGATCCCGTTCACAGGTCAAGATCTGATAAAAACAATCGAGGGAACTTCACCTACTTAATATAATACTTATACAATGTGGAAGGGACATACCCGTAATAAATCGAACCACGGGCTATACTAGATCACTAAAGTATAATGAAATTAAAATTACAGTCAAAAAACCAAAAACAATCGACACTCCATACAAATCGCCCGAGCGAACACTATTGTATGGAAATGCCGAAATTTATGTTTGTTTTTTGGCTGTTTTTTTAAATTTTATTGTACTAAAATGATCTTGTATAGACCGTGGTTCGATTTATTACGGGTATTTCCGTTGTATAATTATAAAAACGTTGCATATATATATGTATATAAACGTTGTATAATAGTTTATATTTATAAGTAATTTATGTTTGGTATTTAAGTTTTATAATTTTTTCTTTTCTTAGTTTTAGTTTAGTTTAGTTATTATTTATTAACAGTTAACTTATATGTATAAAGATTTAATAATATGATACCGTATTTGATTATAATAGTATTATTATATTAGGTGAAGTTGGCTACTCAAGCCTTCAACTCATGACGGCTTGAGTCGCCCAAATTCAAATAAGTATGTATCAACGGTATCAGTAACAATCTACCTAGACGATTTAAAGTGAGAAGAAACTATTTCATTGAAAATATCAGACATTTCCACCTATGAAGTTTTATAATATACTAAGCCTATAAACATTATTAGCATTTAATAAACAATCAAAGTAAAAATTTCAAGGATCTCTGTAATAACAATAAAATTACTCAACAAAAGTTGCAGTTGAAATATTTTTAACATCAACAATAATCACTGCTCGCATTCAAAGAATGGAAAAATCATGCTTCCTTAAATAACGTAAGTGTGCACTCAGAAGGGATTTTTAGGAAATTCATCCCTTAAGAGGTTTTTACAAAACATGTTCAATTTTGAAGTTAGATGTAAAAATTACATATGGCTCGTGGTTCAAAACAAAATTTATTGTATCACTATTTTAAAAAAAAAAAAATATATGGATTAAATAGAAAATTAAAATTTGTATGAAATTCCGTAATAAAAAAAAACTTTTTCTTCAAGAAAAAGTTTTTTTTTAACTAGCTGATGTCCACATCAGCTAGTAAAAAAAAAATTTAAACAGGGTAAAACTTAAAAGTAGCACGTCTACTAGTTGCGAGAAAAAGCGAAGCATTGTTGCAAATGCAACTATTATTACATTATTACAGAAACAATAGTTCAATAAAATCAATAAATTTTCTTAAGAAATTTTTGCAATAGCACAGAGCAATAGTAAAAAATTATTACGAGATAATTAAATTTATTCTTAGAAATTGTTTGTTGTCACGGTATTTTTTTATTAGGGAGATTGACGTCAGGCAGCCAGCCGGTCGTTAAACCACAGCCATTGTATTGGACGCAGTTATTAGAGAATTCTACCTCAGATTTTGGTACCAAAAGAAACGCGAATGAACTTTTGAATTCAAGATGGCCGTCCTTTTTTAACTGCATCGCCCAAAACAAGGTCAGGCTTTTTCTTCTCCACTTCACACTGTCTTTGGTGTCCTTGACATTCATATGCCGGAAGAATAGCTAGCTAAGAAACAAATGCTTTTTGTTACAAGATGTGAGGAAGAATTCCCAAAGAGGGTTGATGTCAGAAGTCAGGCCGGTCGTACAACTATAGCCAAATCGTTAAAACTAATCCAACTATTTCTTCTCAAATTTGCATGGTCTTTGGCATCCTTGGGTGACCATTGATATGCATATTATATTTGGAGAAGAAAAAGCTGGAAATGCAGCCGGCAATGCGCTAAGATGAGAAAGAAGATGGCTTGAATAGAAAATGGCCGTCCCAGCCTGTGCGAAAACCATGACCAAATAAAACGGTAGTTACTATAATTTACAGATTATAAGAAATTCTTCTTAGCCCCTGGGCTGTCGTTTACTGCCCGGCAGCACAAAAAAAACCACCCCCGTCTGTCATTTACTGCCCGGCAGTATAAATTCCTGGTATCTATACACGTTCGTAATTCTATTTAATGGCCAACACTTGAGCAACTTTGATCCGTCCGTCCGTCCGTCTGTCTGTCCGTCCGGGCTCGTACTACGCCGCTACTGCACCAATTGTCACGAAAGTTGGTGGAGAGATAGATATTGAAGTTCCAAAGGTTGGTTTTTAAAATTATGAAAAAATGTTTTTTTTCATCCCCCCTCCCATACAACGAAAAGTGAATTTAAAAATGACTAATTTATTTATTTATCAAACTTTATTATTCCAGAGTAAAAATAAACTTTTAACAAATGACGGACTTAATGCTAAGAGCATTTCTCCCAGTCAACAATAAGCAGAGAAAATTGTGTGGCGCAAAAGCAATAAAACTTACAACGAAAAATACTACTTCATCTATACTAATCTATACTAATATTATAAAGCGGAAGAGTTTGTTTGTTTGTTTGTTTGAACGCGCTAATCTCAGGAACTAATGTTCCGATTTGAAAAATCTATACTAATATTATAAAGCGGAAGAGTTTGTTTGTTTGTTTGTTTGTTTGTTTGAACGCGCTAATCTCAGGAACTAATGTTCCGATTTGAAAAATTCTTTTTTTGTTGGGTAGTCCATTTATAGAGGAAGGCTTTAGGCTATATAACATTACGTTCCGACAACCACGCGAACGAAGTCGCGGGCACAGCTAGTACATAATAATAATGTAATCTAATGTAGGTCTTCTGCAATAAATGCCTAATAAATCACCATCAAAACACTCCAGTTCTTACCTTGTTATGTACATGCCATTAACATATTCCGTTCACAGCTTCATTACGGATAATGGAGTGTAATCTACAAATAATCAAGAATATTCTATTGTATGTACAAACAAAACAGGTAATTAAGTGTGTATGCGCCAAAGTCAATTAATCATTTTGCAACCCACGTAGACTCAACGAACGTTCCTACAACGTTTTACGGAGACCATGTTTTCAGAAGTTATTAAAAACCTTTTCTTGCCGTGTTTCACTATGTCTGTCTATACGAAAGCGATGGTGTCCAAGTGGTTTAAGCCCCGGACACATAGAAGTATAATGTCGAAAGACGGAGGTTCAAAGTCAAAGAACGAAGTCAAAGAGACAAAGGACGGTTCAAAGAACATAGGAACGGAAGACTTGCTTTGCCAATTGCAAATTCGCAATCGGTCAAATTCATTAAATTCGCAATCCGTCAAAATAGCAATGCGTCAAAGTAGAGCTTCAAAATAGCAGACCGTCAAAATATATCTCTTTGGTCACAACTGTCGTAAATGTTCGAATCGCATGCGGAAATTATCTATGGTTTTGTAGACCAATCAGACATAAGTATGGTATCTTCGTATATAAAAAAAACCGTAAAAATATACTAGTCGTAAGTGCTTCATGAAGCGAAGCGGATACGAAGCACAATGAAAAGCCTTTTGTGGCTTAAAGTCTATTTAAAGCTAAAAACGCGAAAAGCTTCTTGTCTTAGTGCGATTCTGGGTTCAATCCTTAGTTTAGTTGTGCTGCTCAGAGCCCCAGGTACAAAAATCCGTATATTATTGTACTTACAATAAATAAATAAATATATAGGGACAAATCACACTGATTAAGCTTGCCCCAAAGTAAGTTTTTTTTTTTTTTTTTTTTAACTTGTGTTATGGGGTACTAACTCAACGATACTATATTTTATGATAAATACATATATAGATAAACAAACTAAATAATGTAATTTTTCTTCTTGTCGAGTCGAAATGGTTGCAATGTACTTTCAATATATATTTGCTCTAACATAACAAAAGTCTTGAAAAGCAATATTTTGAGTTCAAAATCAAAACCATGGCCACATTAAAAAGGACAAGTCCTTACGCTAAGTGTTCGTACATTGTTTTTGTAGCAACAATCATTAATTACTGGTAGGTATTCAGGTGGGCACAAATGTTTGCACACTCTGTAATTGTCCTCCCACCGCCTCTATTGACGGCGAGCCGGCCCTGGATACTGACGTCATCGACGTGAAAATTAATACACACTATCACGTCTTTATCCATAATGGGGCAGACAGAGCATTTTGGGTCTGTTTAAAGCACGCAAAGCCTAGAGCCGCAAGATCCAAAGGCCACTTTTAACGTGATCGTTGGTGAAAATTAGCTAGTAAAGGTTGTTAATATTGATTTTTCTTTCTTTATCGATGACTGTGTAGGATTTAAAATTTAATAATAATTAATAAATATTAATAATAAATTAAAATATTTTTTATGGCAAAGAGCTAAAAATAAGAATTCATTAATTCATAATTATTAGGTCTTTTTAGCCTCCACTGAAGGCGCACTACCCTCTCTGTACCACCAGAGCCATACTTGGTCAGAAAAGAGAAAGGCTTATAAATTTAAAAAAAAACAGTGGAACTCCGGGTGTGCCGACAGAAGTGCAAACTTGAACAGGGTGGTGTCGGTTACGGTAACATTGCCGCGTGTTCAATGTTTTTTTTCCATCTCAAAAAATGCCACGCGCCTTAATAAGTTTTCACTTTAATAATGACGTGATGAAGTACTTCTAAAAACCTAGAAACACGGAATAAATTGTTGTATTCAGCCCGCATCTATTGAAATCATCATTTAGGACGCTTAACGTCCACTGCTGGACTGGACATAGGCCTCTCATAAGGATTTCCTATTTGTCCCGCCCACTGCTACTTTAACAAGCTAATTCGTTGGGCTACTTCAGTGATTTTCCTTGTTCTCCTGTTTTTAACACCTTCCATCTATCTTCAAGGTACCTGTTTTCTACAATCGAATGTTACTCGTGCCCAGGTGCAATACTTGTAGGTCAATGTCAGAATATTTTATTTTTACTTATTACTTAACACAAATAATATCATATGTGTAAATATAATTTCTTTTGACATATGTTATGTTTAACTTAAAATCATATGGAAGATTCTCGTGCACAGTTGCAAAAACTTGTGACTCAAAGTCAAAGTCAACTATCCTTTTGCAAATTCAAGGAATGAGCAAACTTGAGCTAGCCGTGACTGGCCTCTTTATACTCGAAAATACGTTTAAAAAAGCGGCCAAGTGCGAGTCGGACTCACCCATGAAGGGTTCCGTAGCATTAAGTAACATAATATAAAAGTTCTAAAGGTAAATTGCGGTTTATGATTTATGAAGTATTAAAAAATAACTATCTATGATACCGAGACCGCTATAGTTTTAATTGAAAGTACATATTTTGAGGTATACACCACATTTTTTTCTGAATTATTTTAGTCATATTTTAAAAGTTACGGTGGGGGGACACCTCAAATTTTAACTTTGTATTAGATTATTTGTATTAGATTTGTATTATTTATAAAATATTTATGTATTTTTATATGTAGGTCTATGAATGTATAAGAAAGTATATAGGTATATGAATATATGTCTTAGGTAAATGTTTAAATGGTCAAATAGCTAATTTAAATGTACTAATCGTCCAAAATTTGCTTTTATCAGCACCACCCGTGGGTTGTCTGGTAGAAAAGGCCCTAGGCCTTAAGTCCGCCTGTTACATTTTTTTTATAATAAAGTTAAATAAATAAATAAATTATCTCCACATAAATAAATTAGATCTACATAGTTTCAAAGCAGTTTTTGTTGCATTTTAAAAGTCCTTTTCAACGATACCCCACACGTTGGGGTTAGTCCAATTTAATTTTTAAATTCACATTCGTGTTTTTCTTCTCCAAGAAATAAATTCGTTTCAACGATCCAACAACCGGGGGTACCGAAGATCCATCTGCCAGTACCTGAATATATATCCCAGCCAGGTCATAATCTGCCATACGTCCCATAAAATGTATAGAGGCGAATTGCGGCGGATTTTGCAGCCTAGTCCGTCATGTCGTGACGTGACTCGCCCCAATATGCTCGATCCTTTTAATATACGTAGGTCAAATTTACCTTCTTTTGTTTCTTTACACGTGTCGCGAAAGTTTGCTAGGCGTTTAACCTACTTTCATAGTACTGAATGAATAAATATAATTATAATAAATAATGTATTTATGAATACGATAAGCGACCTAAAATATTATGCAATGTTTTTAAAACCTATACTCTTTTTATGCAACGTAGCAACATTTTGAGAACGAAGTTCTGAAGGAGTAGAAGAAAAGATGTTTTTTTTTTTAATCTACTTTAATTATTATATCTGGTTTACTTCATTAGTTGCACTTCACCAAAATCTGAATGCATATGCTTGATTTATTGACAAAACATTAAAATCACTATAAGTGTGCATACAATATTTGAGGATTTCCCTCGATTTCTCGATAATCCCATCATCAAAACCTTATCTGGTGACAATGGGACCAACTTGCATATACTCGTGCTTATATGCTTCAAACATAAAAAGTTTTCTAAATCGGTTCAAAGACAGAGAATATATCAGGGAACATACTTAAAAAAAAAACAGTGGCACTCCGGGAGTGCCGACCGAAGTGAAAACTCGAACAAGGCGGTGTCGGTTATGGTAACAGTGTCGCGAGTACAATGGTTTTTTTCCCATCTCAAAAAATGCCCAAGTAACCATTTTGATGAAGTTTGTTGCGGCACAGAAGAACCAGTACTCACGTAGCTGCGGATTTTTTTTTTATGTCATAGGACGGCAAACGAACAAGCGGGTCTTCTGATGGTAAGTGATCACCGCTGCTGCGACACCAGGGGTGTAACAAAAGCGTTACCGGCCTTTTAGGGCCCTCCCTGGACATACATTTTTGTGACCAATTTGATAAAGCGTGTTGCAGATATTTAAATGTATTTACTAAAGAGAAATAAACATTTATTAACTTACGTACAAAACAATTATGGCAGATATATTACAGAGCAAATTATTAATATTGTGATCACGAATGAATTTGAAATGGGCTGTCGGCGGGTTATGTTAATAGTATGTTTTATTGGTTACCTACGACCCACCGAGTCATAAAACATAGGCATGATGACAAAAACATATTTGTGACCCATCAGTTAGATAAATACAAAAACAGTACAAAAACATACGAAGATACAGTGCTTTTAAATTTTGCATTACGTCACAGCTTCGTACGATTTTTACAGGGCCGTGATGTCACATGTCACAACCCCCACTCCAAAACTTTGATGCTCTGTATAGTAGACGGTGTACAAAGCAAATAATTAAATTTTTAACAAAAAAAAAACAACCGACTTTAATTATTTTCAGGAGTTTCTTCTATAACTCCAAAGTTTTTTATAATATCTTCACTAAATTAAAATGGGACCAACTTGGTAGTAAAGGCTTTCAAATAAAAAAAGAATTATTCAAATCGGTTCACAATTGGCGAAGATATCACGTAACAAACATACATAAAAAAAACATACAGTCGAATTTATTACCTCCTCCTTTTTTGAAGTCGGTTAAAAATTATAAAAAACCGCAAATAGATGTTGACGATGACAGGATAGCCGTTTGGTACACGAGTACTTTATGTTAAAACAATCGTTTTTAGCTAGTTCTAAAAAATATTCCTATAGAGGGGTAGTAATGACGTCATTTTATTTATTTATTTAACTTTATTACAAAACATGTAATAGGCGGACTTAAGGCCAAAGGCCTTTTCTACCAGTCAACCTACGGTCATAAATTTTTTGTATGGAAATATATTTTTTTTAGAAGCCTATTGTGTGTAGTATCAAATGTAAGGGCTTCCGGTTCTAAAAATATACTACACCTGTTTTCTACAAATCCAAGAAAAATTTACCAAGTTTGGGCTCCTCCAGGTAAGAGACGGCTTTGTAGATTATTGTAAAACATACGCCAAATATCGTTTAATATACTCATATCAAATTTAAAAAGGGCGATTTTAATAATAACATTTACTATTCTTTTCATTTTTTTCTTTTTTGAAAAGTTTGATATTCATAATTTTTAAACTTATCGATACGTAGGTACAATTTTTTTTTAAATTGAAAGGGGAAATTACTGCCCTTCCTTTGGAAATATATTTTTAAGAACTACCGCTCAAAATGATTGTTTTAACCTAAAGTACCCGTGTACCAAATGGCTATCCTATACATCGATTTGCGGTTATTTTTTACGTAGCTCGACCACTAGCATCTCTGTGAATTTTTAGTAAGGTGATAAACTGAAAAACAAATACCTTTGCATTATTTTTGGATAATATAACTGATGGACTAAATAGAATTATTTATTTTCTGACACAT
The DNA here is from genome assembly GCA_963576875.1 of Acrobasis repandana. Lineage (NCBI taxonomy): Eukaryota > Metazoa > Arthropoda > Insecta > Lepidoptera > Pyralidae > Acrobasis > Acrobasis repandana. Next base: position 20,283,721 of record OY756215.1, read on the forward strand.
TCATCTTCACTATTCCATAGATTATTTCAAAAATGCATCTTTCCAACTAAACGCGAATTTCTATATTTAAAATCAGATTAGGTGGATTTAGCCAGTAGTTATATATAGCCTTTGCAAGGATCAAATTTTTTTTATTTTTTTATCTGTCATGTTTTGGTGTCATGGCCCACTGGTAAGAAAATGGGAATTTTCCCCCCCTTTATTTCTCCACTCCTGTCCGCTGTAAGCTTTTCCTATCCACAAAAACTTGTCCAGATCATCTCGCCACCTGGTTCTGGGTCTACCTCTACCCCATGGTTTATTTTATAAACTACTGCATCACACTGCGTTTGACGACCTTCGTGATGTATCGGTAACCATGCTAGTCCGCCACTCGGAGATTCTACACCCTTATTTTTAATTTAGAACCTTTTTTTTCGTATTTCGCTATACATTTATTGGGAAAAGGTTTTCAAAATGATGGATGAATCACCCATTAAAATATGTGTGTAAATTAAAAATGAGGGTTTATATTCGATCCCTAGCCCGGACAATTTGGAAAATGCTCTTTTTCAAGTTGTATTGGGTAAGTAGTTTATCTACAGGCTGACTTTTTATCTAAATTTTTGGAGCAAGTTCAGTCCATGATACTGAACTACTTTCTATAAAAAAAGTTTGTTTGTTTTTCGTGTGTGTAAGTGGCCAACACTTGTGTCAGTTTTTTCAAGCTGCCTAAAGGCATCTGACATAGCTTTACGACTGCCATACAATCACAGCCGGGACCAACGGCTTTTACGTGCCTTCCGAAGTACGGAGGAGCTCGAGAAATTTTTGTACCGCTTGTACACAATAAAAAAAGTTATTAAAAGTCGATAAAAGTTGTTCGTCCTCCCAAACAGAATCCGTTTGGCTGAGCGCCGATTTGTATGGAAGGACGAAAAATTTTAATCGATTTTTAATACCTTTTTTTATAGAAAGTAGTTCAGTATCATGGACTGAACTTGCTCCAAAAAATTTGCAGGTGGAAAAAAAGTCAAACTGTATACAGGGTTACTTTTAAAACACCGGCAACATTTTGCGGCAAGTTCAGTCCATGATACTGAACTACTTTTCATAAAAACAGTTTTCAAAAAACGAAATAAAAAATTCGGCTTCCCATACAAATCAGCGCTCAGCCAAATGAATTTGGTAGAGGAGGACGAAATTTTTCTATCGATTTTCTATAATTGTTTGTATGAAAAGTAGTTCAGTATCACAGACTAAACTTGCTTCAAAAATGTTGCCAGTATTTCAAAAGTAACCCTGTATAGATAAACTAACTAAACATCCAAGACAAAGTAAAACTGTATATCTATTTATTATCAAATAAAGTATCGTCGAGTTAGTATCCTACCAGCTACTACGTGGCACCCACCTACTAGGTGGTCGGACTACCTGAATATGGTTGCAGGAAAACGCTGGATGCAGGCCACTTCCAATCGGTCGTTTTGGAAGTCTTTGGGGGAGGATTCGTAATTTCAGCATTAGTCTGCTAAAAATAATTATTATAATTGAATTGTATTGAAAGACATTTATTTGTTGCTATAACACACACACTTACAAAAAACAGATCAATATTATCAATGTTAAAAGTAAGAAAAAAGCGGCCAAATGCGAGTCAGATTCGCCCGTGAAGGAATCCGTAGCAGCAAGTAAAATTTTACGATTTATGACGTATTAAAAAAAACTACTTACTAGATCTCGTTCAAACCAATTTTCGGTGGAAAATTGCGTGGTAATGTACATCATATATTTTTTTTAGTTTTATCATTCTCTTATTTTAGAAGTTACAGGCCGGACACACATTTTACCACTTTGGAAGTGTCTTTCGAGCAAACTATTCAGTTAAGAAAAAATATATATTAGAAACATCAATATCATTTTTAAAGACCTATCCAGATACCCTAAACGTACGGTTTGATGAAAAAAAATTTTTGAGTTTCAGTTCTAAGTATGGGGAAGCCCCAAAAATTATTGTTTTTTTTTCTATTTTTGTGAGAAAATCTTAATGCGGTTCACAGAATACATCTACTTACCAAGTTTCAACAGTATAGTTCTTATAGTTTCGGAAAAAAGTAGCTGTGACATACGGACGGACAGACGGACAGACAGACATGACGAATCCATAAGGGTACCGTTTTTTGTTATTTGGCTACGGAACCCTAAAAACGAGAAGTATTAAAATAATGTAAAAATTCAAAATATCTTTACTATCATAGGATATATAAATCTCTTAATAATAGTCACTTTGTTTTGTTTTGCACAAATGTTTGTTTTGTCAAATCGTTAATTTTTCGCAATTGCAGAAATTAAACACAAGAGCCGGAGTCAACTATTACTTTCGTAACAAAGGAAAATCTGCGAAATGTACAATACAGTTAATAATAATAACTTAACCTTACGTGAATATAGTAATGACGTCAAAACATTACATAATTCTTTTGATACCCAAAGAATTTCGTCACTAGATAATAAAATACAATTTTCTTCTCGATAACCGATTATAATATATTTATTATGCAATCATGCGTATTATAACATTATCACTATCGGTAGCTCTTTGAGTGCTAATCATCGTTATAATGTCGGTAGTTTATTAAGATTGATACAAGGCGATTATATGCAAATTTCACTTTGATTTGCGATTGCCGCCTTTGCATTGTTTGTTCTAGGCCGTTCTAGGTAAACTAGCTTGTTATAATATTGTACGCAGAATACTTACATCAGTTTTGTTGAAAAACTTTTGTAAGTGACGCACAATTACCAAAGAGTTTTCAGGGTTCCGTGGATCTTTAAGTCTCCTTAGAAAATGCCGAAAGTTCAAACGTAATCTTTGGCTTTACAAGTCCTAAAATGTAGCTCTGGCTTATCGTTTTTTAGGGTTCCGTACAAAAAATGAAAAAACGGAACCCTTATAGGATCACTTGTGCGTGTGTCTGTCCGTCCGTCTGTCACAGCCAATTTGCTCCGAATCTACTGGACCGAATCAGGTGAAATTTGGTAGGATGGTGTAATTCTATGACTCAAACATATATGTGCAAAGAAAATAAATATTTTTTTTTAAATAAGGGTCATTTTCGGGAGAAAAATTAGGAAATTGAAAAAAAAAAGTTTTGCAAACCTTACTGTGTCATATATCAAATGAAAGGGCTCGTTATGAGGATCTCAAATATATTTTTGTTATAATTATAAAATAAATAATTTTGATTTTATTCATGAAATAGGACGAAAATTTATTATTCCATCCCCTGATATCCGAAACTACTGAGCCTAAAATTTTGAAAAAAATACGAAATATAGTTCATTGCTTTTAGATTACAGGAAAACCTATAAGAATTCAATCAATTGTACGGAACCCTCGCCACGCGAGTTTAACTCGCACTTGGCCGGTTTGATTTAATTAATTGCATTGATTTTTTTTATTGCCATGTGGCTCCCGGCCCGGCAGAGTAGAATAGGACCACTACAAGCTGAACAAAGCTTATAGATATCAATGAGACCTCTCCAACCCGTCTGGCCAGCGTGTGGAGTGTAGGCCAAATCCTCTGGCTGCTCTGGGTAATATATGGCTCTGCTACAGAGAGGGTCGTGCTCCTGCAGTGGAGACTAAAAAAGACCTGTATAATTATGCTGATTTTTTTTTATTATAAAGCGCAATACAACAAGTTTAATTTATTTCGCAATATATTTTGGAATTCCTACTTGACACCTAACCCGTAAATCCATAAAATCACACGTTGAAATTAAGGCATCCCTCTCGTTCTTTATTTCAATGTTCTTGTCCGTTTACTATCCTTAGATGGTTACTGGATACTTATGTATTGTTAATAATTCCAAGCCGTGTGGTTTTTGGCAGAGATGAGAAAAGAACCACTTCAAGTCTTCCCGTGGATTTCGTAGAAGGCGACTTAGGAAATACAAGCTAAACCAAGCTTATACAAATCAATGAGATCTCTCCAACCCATCTGGCCTGCGTGGAGAGTGTAGGCCAAATCCTCTGACTGCTCTGGCCAAGTATGGCTCTGGTAGTATAGAGAGGGTCGTGCTGCTGCAGTGAAGACTAAAAACAGACCTGATGATTAATAATTCCAAACTCGACCACCACGAAGTACTGTAAGCCCTCCCATATTAATTAGGCAAGCAAAAGTTATTCATACTAATAGCAATCAATATCAAAGCACAAGCTCTGTATGCAAATGACGCTAAAACCTATTAAAGTAATGTAATCATTATGATTTGGTGTAATGCAAAAGCGATTGCAACACTTCTATGTAAAAAGACTCCTTCGCGTTCCTCTGTCGTACAAAGTTATGTTATTTTCGTACCACGATGTCTATTCTTCAAACACGTTTTACACTGTTTTAAATAATGTCATCACAAGCCGCCAATAACCCACCACTGAGTGTAATAAGCTTGATTTTGTCCGCGCCAAAGTCTTTGTATTCCTTACCATCTACTGGGAGGGCATTCCAGAGGTGCATGGCTTGTTCTTGTTCAGAAGAACTCATTGGTCTCTGTCAAGTTATTTCCATGTAATTGTAACGCGGCTAGAAAACTACACGTAAGACATACAGCGAGATTTGATGAAAAGCACGCACTTTTCACCAAATCTCGCTGCTTCTTATAACTTGATACAATAGTACACATCGATGGCAACAAATCGTTGGAGACAAAGCCGGGGCCTTGAGGCAATTAATTAGATTCAGTCCGACGTGCATACCGTGTGCTTACTTATACTTTACGTAGGACGGTTCACACGCTGCGACACATTCCATATATTATAGGCTTAACTGAATTATCTAAAAAACTTTGTACCCAGAACCTCTGAGTAAGGGACAAGCGTGTTGAGTTGACCAATACACCACGGAGGTTGTAAAATCACCCTAGTAGTTTCTATATACAGTATGCATGTAATCGTATGTATGTAGAAACCTGTAGAAACATACAAACATACATACTATCGCGTCTGTATCCCTAATGGGGCAGACGCAGCATTTTGTGTCTTGCGGGTCTGAACAGACAGAGCCCAGGTCCGCAAGACCCAAAAGCCACTTTCAGCGTGATGGTAGGCGAGAAGGTGGAAAAAGGAACTAAAACAGTGAAAGGTTGCTAGCCGTATCGTCTATTAACATGCGCATTTTTCCCCATTCCCTCGATCGGTTTTTACGATCGGCCCGGGAAGAGAAGCAGCTGGTACATTCTTAGTTTTTTCTTTTCTCCCAGACCTGATTTATTTGTACAGACAGACTGACAAACATTGAGTATTTCAATTTTTAACACCAACATTCTATTTTTATAATTGTTATTAAATTAATGCATACAGGAATTAACGCAACGTACTATTTTACCCGACTGCGTCAGAAGGAAGGTTATTTTATTTATTTTGCTGACGTTTTGTCCGGATTTCACCGAACGTGGTCCCAGCCTGAGGTTTAAGAGTGTGAACGATATAAAGAAATTAAAATATTACGTGATTTAAAATAAAAGTCGTACCCTATATACGACCTTTAATAAAGACACGAAAGATCTGTCGCTTATATAAGGCGAGAGTGAGATGCCAGGCCTTACGTGGTAAATAATAAATTTTGTAAATGCCTAGGAGATTCCTTAGTCTAGAAAAGAAAAACTGGTGTGCAAGATAGGAAGCAACGGATGCGATAATGGGCATAACTTGCTAATCACGCTTTACGGTTTGTATCTATTACAAAGGAAATTGAAAAAAGGCTATTAAATGTTATTACTCATACGTACTTTGTCATAAGAGTACATTCTTTGTACTTCATCTTTTTTTTCTTTGTGGATTTGATCCGAACTTTAGAAGGTACGAGAGTAGATGAGATATTTTTATACCATCTACCTACTACGATCACTAACTCGCATGCCCAGCTTGGTGATCTTATTTATTTTTACAAAAACCTAGGATTATGCTATCATTATAGCATTGTCATCCTAAATAAGGCGAAAAGCCACCCAAAACATTTTTGACGCGTCTTACCTACAAGCAAAATCAATTATTTGCTTTTAAAAACTACGAATTTACCATCAGTTTTGGATGATACTGAATATGAATAACATGTCGCTGGCGGAAGCCAAAACACGATTCATACAAATTGCCTTGATAGAAACAAAATCTGTAAGTTACCTCTTATTCTGAAAATTGAGATTAAATTCTGCAGTGGCTTCAGAGAATTAGTTTTATTCAATAATTCGGAATGTATAGTTTAGACATTTTTCAATGTTTTTACTATTTAATACTTTATGAACAAGCGGAAGTACTTTTTTATAAAACAATATTTTATATCATACAAATAGTTATTTAATAATTTATATTATTATCTTAAAAATAATCAATAACAGGTTCCCGTTTTATACGGAACCCTAAAAAAGAAGAATAAGAGTAGATATCATTAATAATAGAATTTATAAAATTACAGTGCCTTCCAGTCACTTTTTATTTTATCCCGCAGACATTGCAAATGGCTCCTCGAAGAATTTTTTCAGTATTTTCTGGGTTAATCCATATTTCTGTACTGTTGCTCGCAGCTTTACCCGCGTGGTCAGATAGTTTCCACGGGCACCTCGCATTTTTACACAAATCAAAAAGTATCCTACGTGTCAATTCAGCTATCTACATCCCAAATTGAATTCCAATCCTTTCATGTTTTGTCGTGAAAACGGATCATATATCCATACAACCATACAAATTTTCGCATTTATTATAAGTTTTCGGTTCCGTCTGGCCTGTGGTCTGGTTAGTTCGGGTGTTATCATTGCGCTGGCCTCCAACGTACAATTTTCAAAATAAATCACAAAATTACTTTAGATAGATTAGGTATGTTCATAAACATAAATACCAGAACTGTTTTTCTACGTTTAAATTAATTATTTATTCACTTATCTATCTTAACGCTGCCTGCCTTATCTGCCACTTTTACCGCTCTATGATTCATTGATCGAGAACGGACCGGCGCCCTGAGTATCTGCCGCACTACTGGTTATGATGGCAGCCAGTGCGGACGCCATCATTACCAGTAGTGCGGATTAATTCTGATGTCTCATTGGGCGGGATGTTTATATTTTGCGGTTATTGTTTCCTAAGATCTTTGAAGTTTAGATACTTGAGTGTATAAATATATTTAGATATTTTGTGCGGAAGCTTTATTTTCCACACATTCCTCGCTCATTTGATTACCTACACACATATAGGTACAATTATTTACATTCACATATTAGGTACCTAATAATTTATTTTATAAATCCTATAATTATTATAAAACATATTTAACTTACACCTAAAATCATACACAGAAACACTTTACTTATCTAAATACTACGTACTTACATTAAAGAGGCTTGAAACTGCGTTACGCGGACGCTTGCGCGGTTCCATTCAGAAGTGCCCCGCGCGTGCATCCGTCGCGGGGAAGCGGGCCCCGCGGCCGCGCTACGGGACCCGCTGCCCGGCGATATCAATACGCTTGCCGGTCGGGATATCAATGGACGCGCGTAATTTTTTTTATCTAATCACATCTCGTAAAATTCATATTATTAACTTTCGAACGATTTTATATTTAAGTACGTTGAGACCACAATACCAAAATTTAAAAATAGAAAACAGTCCTGTTCGCACAAAATATATGTTGTAAGGATTTTTTCAACTCTTATGGTACAGGTAAATTTTTGTTACGGCTCTGGATACACATAATTTAAGCTTCATAAAAATGATGACACCGTTTGCGTTTTGAATCCTTGTTTTACTAGGAGATCAATTTATTTATTTACCAATTTATGTACACGGACAATATATACAGAGAATACATAAACAAAAAGTTGTACAAAGGCACTACTTTCCAAAAGAGATCTCTTCCATTAGGCCCGTGAGACGAGATGTTCATATATGAAAGGCATACAGGCGTGTTCGTTAAATAAAGGAAGAAGAAATTAACATACTATGAAATTACAGATAAACATACATATACATATGTTACATACATACTAAATAAATACATATGTCTATTTAGAAATAAATATACTTAATATATAATATATAAACTACAACTACTATTATTATTTCAGTTAATGGAACGCTATAGACGCTGTTCACCATTTTATGGCGTTACAAACAAGTTTTGGTTGCTGTATGATGGCTCAAAAGCATTCGTAATCAGGGCCGTAAATAAAAAATAATAATTAATTATCTGTGTCCTTATAAATTACTGGCTTTTGCCCGCGGCTTCGCCCGCGTAGACTACACAAATTAGTTTTTTTTTTTAAACTGGGGTTGCAATTTATTAAAATCCAATTAATGGATTATTATTTTTTACTAACCACTAATTCAAAAATGTCATGTGTCTTGCTTCAAAAATGACGAAGATTCATACAAACTTGCAACCCCTATTTCACTCCTATAGGGATGTAATTTTTAAAATATAATAAATGCATTATTATTTTCTACTAACTACTAAAATACATTAAAATTTTCAGTGTCTCACTTTAAAAAAATTTATACAAACTGCTAGTCCCTCATCATCATCATCATTTCAGCCGCATAACGTCCACTGCTGGACATAGGCCTCTCCCAAGGTTTTCCAAAATGACCGATCTAGAGCGGCCTGCATCCAGCGCTTTCCAGCGACCTTGGTCAGGTCATCTGACCACCTTGTGGGTGGGTGTCCTACGCTTCGCTTGCCAGTACGTGGTCGCCATTCGAGAACCTTTTTGCCCCATCGGCCATCGGTTCGTCGCGCTATGTGTCCCGCCCACTGCCACTTCAACGAGCTAATCCGCTGGGCTATGTCCGTGACTTTTGTTCTCCTACGAATTTCCTCATACCCGCCGAAATACATTTTTTTAGAGATGAAACGGATATCCGGTAAGTATCCGGTATCCGGCCTATCCGGCCGCCACAATACTACCCGGCTGTGGGCGCAGATAGCTAAGATTACGTTCTGATACCAAGATATTTTTGTAACTACGCTCTTGGTACGAGTCCGGCAATCCCACCGGCAACAAACAAACACACAAACAAACCTACGCAGTCTGCTACCACCCCAGATAAGGTCCAGGGAACCTAACCTAACCTAACTTAACCTAATTATGAGTTGAACTTAATTCTAATTAAAAGTAGTTACACTAATTATAAAACTTACCGCGTCCACGCAGTCTTCAGGCAGCCTCGCCTGGCCTTCGCGTCGAGTCTGAGGTCCTCATCAGGGCTGGCGACGGCCTTAGGTCCCACCAAGGGTCCCAAGGTCAGTGGTGCAGAAAATAGGGTCCCTACACTAACCTCCCCATGAGCTCATGTATGTCGCCCCAAACGAATACGTCGTATTTATAACACCACTTCTATAGCATCACTCCAACAAGCACCAAAGTTTTCTTCCTTTTCTTGACACTTCTTATTCACATAACCTTACAGCGGAACGTAACATGGAATGTCCCTCACTCCGATTCAATCACTTATCACTGTTTATAGGTTTATGGGCATTCACGCCACCACAATTAGTTACTTTTACAGTCAATTCACTAACACTTCCGTCTCAGATGGGCAATAGTCAAAAAACTCTCTATTTTAAAAGGCCGCATGGCACGCGTTGTACATTTGACACAAATCACTGTTCTTTACGCAACACAAATAATTTCGGCTCCACGACGTTCCAAACAAATTGGGCACAAAACAATTAACGGCAATTCTCCACGAAACATTCGCTATATATATCAAAAATTACAAAATTAGCCGGCCATCGGCTGTTATCTTTCGCGACCCGAGCACGCAAGGCAGTCAAATCCATTTTAGAAAATCCTCGCTCGCAACTTGACATTCCCAATGTCAGTTGAGACTTTGACGTAAAGACAATGATTATTTTTCTGGTCGGGCAAAGACAATCCGCGCAGGGCGGGATATCGATGAATCGATAATCTTGCCCGTGTTTGTGGAGATCACACGCAGATGGCGCTAGTCTCCTAACAAAGCACTTTTATTCAAAACACCGGCCGAATGCCGGATAGCTACTATAATAAAAGAAAAGGATAAAAAGAAACATATTTTTGAGTAATTATTTGCTTTATTTAGTTATTCTTAGTATCACATAACTTAAATATAATTAATTTTAGTTTTAAATTTTTAATCACACAATAGTAAATTAATGTTTTCAATCTGTGTTATGGGCGAAGCCATATACAATTTCATTCTATTTTTTTCCGCAAAAGGGGCCTCCTCCTTTAAGCCCCCCACAAACAACGAGATCTATGTACTTACGTACTAGAAAAGACGCCACATACCACAGTTGTGTTCTGTTCATCATGTGCTATCACTGTTAACCTCACTCGCTAGCAATACGCGCATAAAACACTCCACAATTCATTAAAGAGAACACTGTCAACTTAGTCAAAAATGCCTTGGTGTGTGTTGAGAGTAATTCAAAGAACAAAGCAAAACATGAAGGAATAACTTGCCATCATTTAATTGATTGAAAATTAAATACGGATTGCAAAATTTCGGCTGCCATAATGAATTAAATGAATGAATGATCTGTCAACCGATGGAATGATTCGTCATAGACTAACAAAACAGAAGAGAAATGTAGATATCATAAATATGCCTATATTTCACTTTCTTCATGGGAGCATCGAAAAACTATTTATTTGCTACTCAGTTATTAATTTTTGTAAAACGTTTATAAATGTTTAAGTTTTATAATTTTTATCTACATATGCTATAAATGCTTTACAAAAGTTTCCAAAAATTCTATAAATCCTTTATAAAATTAAGTCATATCTCGTAACGTCTCACTAGGACCTCCGAGGACTCAAAATTTTGTATGTGGGGGCGCAACTTGAAACTGCTATCAGATTTTGGATCCAAGATGGCCGCTTACACATTTTTGATGTTTTATTATGTTTGTCCCTATAATTCTGTTTTCTCGTAACTACTACGCGGCTAAATCGATTTTGATAAATTATTATATAACTATAAGCCGATTACAAATCTTCATATATGTAAACTAAATAAACATGTGTAATTTAGACCCAATAATACATTAAATACAGAGATAGCTAACAAAGAAAAAAAAAACAAAAAGGTATACAAGTACAAAAAAAAATTTCTTCTAGTGCAAAACATTATGTAAAGAAATTAAGTAAGAATAATAAAAGGTTACCAAAGAAACAGATATGTGCAGTTTAACTTTAACCTTTATAAATATGATAGTCGTGAGTCTACAATCTAAAAATCTATACAACCATACAACCATCCATACACCCATCCGTACATCCAGCGATACTTACCAACATTCGCATTTATTAAAATATATGTAGGATTTAATTTGAACCACTTACTAGTAGGTATGTAAAAATATATTGACGTTCTGTACTACTCTCGTGTTTAGTCTATATTACCAAAAAGGACATGGCCGTGTTTGAAGACGCCGAGTCTATATATTTATGTCAATGCCCACAAACTTTTTTGTTAATCTTTATCATGTAATCGCATTCACGAACGTTTGTACCTTTGAGTAGTCTACCTATTAACTAATACATTAACATAGTGTTATTCTGAATTATATTGAATAAATACGTACTTATTACATCATATTTAATTGTTATGGCGTTATATGAAATCAGTGAAACCACAATTAGATCATAGGGTTTTGAATAGAATAATTAATGCGCTAAATGATAGCAAAATGTATTATTATATGTGGTGATTTATTAGTTTTATTTATAAAGGAAACCAACCAGTATGTCGATTTTATAAAAAATCAACTTCTTTTTTAAATTTCGGAAGTTTGATACAATTAAATGTGAAAATATATAAAGAGGTTAAGAGTTAGAGGAAAGCAGAAAGACATGGAAAGCACTCCACTGACAAGAGCGCATCGAAGATACCCCGAACATCAGCTGATCAGCCAATGGAATGAGTATTTTTTATTTGGAACATCCTTGAGGAAAGTTTTTCAGTATATATCATTATAGTTTTCAACCAGCCCTGTCTCAGAAGAACGTACTTAGAGAATTTTAAGCATTATAATATTTTTTACCAGATTACAGTTTTCAAATATAAAATTTCTTTCGACTTAATACATATTTACTATTTCTAAGTTTTAAAACGTACTATAACTAGAGGTTCTGTGGCTGTAGGTATAACGCTACAGCAAACTTCCCTCTTCCCTTTCCTCCTTCCCCTTCCCTTTTTTTGAGTTTAAAGAATTTATTTATTCGCTTACAAGAATTACATAGCTATTTACTTAGGTGAGTCTACTTTTGCAACATCTTTTGTAGAAGTAATTCCTTAGTGTGTGTAAATCCGCCAAATAACGCTGCAGCAAGTTCCTTCCTTTTCCTCCTTATTTTTATTTATTTATTTTATTTATTTAATCTTTATTGTACATCAAATACAAATTGTACAGTACAATAGGCGAACTTAACGCTAAAAGCGTTGTCTACCAGTCAACCTTTGGGTTGTACAGAAAGTCTAAATAAATGTGGGTTGCAAGATAAAGTGTAGCATAAAATACACAATGTACATTGTATTGATCAACAAATATATAATATATATATATATATAATAGGTATATATATATATATATATATATATATATACCTATTATATATATATATATATATATATATATATATATATGTGTATGTATAGGATGTATATATATATATATATACATCCCGGAACTCATTTGGCGTCAAGCATGTTGTGCATCATTACGACGTCCACCAGTTCTACTCACATTTTTTATCATCTGTCGACGAATATTGCTTAGTTTTTTGATTTCCTACTCCATACGATACTTTATTTTCTTATTCATTTATTTGCGGCAATATTCTTTCTGCAGTTAGGCCTGAACATTTTTGGACCCCATACAATAGCGAAGCTTTATTGGCCTCCTACGTATATCACTATTATTTATCTATTGCGCAAATATTTTTGCGTCCAATTCAGACGGTTGGGATTTGAAAGTGCGACGTTGCCACGTTGTGATTCGTTTATTTATCCTTATCTCTTTCTTTCACGGAGTCTCGCAAAACGCATTGTCTGTTGTAAATAATGTATTATTTTATAGTAGTACAGTCGATATTGCCCTTTGTTGTGTAGTTTCATAGTTAAACGTATTTGGGCTATTCTCATATTTAGAGTTATACACAAAGTAGATTTGCGTGTATGGAAAATGAAAAATGTTCAAATGTATGTTTGAATTTGAAAGAATTTTAAATTTAATCTTCTGTACCACTAACATAGGTTATTAAGGTTTCGTTTTTTACTAACAAACTATGGACCATTAAGTTGTCTGAAAATAAAGATATTTTATTTATTAAATATTATAAATGTATGCTTTATTCAGTAAATAAAATTAGGTTCAAATAAAATATAACTACTTAGTAATCTAACTTAATAAAAATTAAACTAATCTTACGAAAATAAGTTTTTAAATAAGTATTGATATTGTATGAAAAATTAAAATATGAAGAGGGGGGGGGGGGGGAATTAAAAGCCTAGTAAATAGGTCAAGTGGGATATTAAATGATAGGGCTTAAGACGCACATTCTAAAACATTTTTTTTTTCGTAGTAAAAAAAACGATTTATCAAGGACAATGTCCCCCCCCCTTCTCTCCGACGCTTACCAAGCGAAAATTTTGAAATAATTACACAAGATACACACTAGTATAAATATTACAGGAAACATAAAACAGTATTTATAGATTAGATAATACGAGTATTATTAGTAAATGGTATTAATAAATATCAATATGCGGCGGCATGAATAGTATGTACCATCAACTGACGTTCCTAAGGCTTCAAACCTACGCGACATAATATACGGTAGTCGGTTTGACGCATTCGTTTCATACTGTACGATATTTGACGTCCGTATACATAATTCTTTTCATTTCTTCTTTGCTGGTCGGGGAGAAAAGAAAAAACATAGAATGTACCAGCTGCTTCTCTTCCCGTGCAGATCGTAAAAGCCGATCGAGGGAATGGGCGAGAATCTGAATCATCACTATTATGATTTCCCTTTTCCACCTTCATGCCCACCATTACGCTAAAAGTGGCCTGGGCTTTACCGCCCTTGGCTTTGTCTACCCCGTTAGGAATAAAGACGTGATAGTGTATCTGTATCTGTATACATAAATCTATGGCACTACTTAAAAAAATAACGGACGTCGAATATGGTGCGGCATGAATAGTATATACCGTCAACGGACATCCGTATATAGCTTTAAAGCTGCGCGACACATATACGGAAGTCGGTTTGACGCATACTTTTCATACTGTACGATATTTGACGTCCGTTTGAAAATTATTATTTAAGGAAGTATTAAGTGAAAACATTGTTTAATCAAATTAAATACTATATAATAAGTGAGAATACATTATAAATGGCTACCACAATATGGGTTAGGGCAAACTTGTAGGTTAGGTTAGGTTAGAACTGCGACCAACTGGGAAAGATTTATCCATTTTACTAGAATAGGGCAAACTTATAGGTTATAAATATTATATTAACTAAACTTAATAAAAATAATAATATTTAATTTGATATTCTGATATTAGAAACATCGCAAAGTAAATGTTATTTGTAATAAAATTCTATGCTTTCAAATTATTCATAACAAACATTCTAATTATTGATTTTCTGTGCAACGAAAATCTATTATTAAAAATTCTTTATACTGAGTACCTAACCTACATATTGATTATTCTATGATATGATAATCTTATAAAAATTTTCTAAATAACGACAATCTGTTAAACTTTTGTCTGTATAAGAAAGTACACCGCGTTATTTACTTGTTATACCATCAGGAATACGTGGTTAAAATTGGTCGGGTTATTCGGGCCCACGGTGTATACGGACGCCAGTTAATGGTATATACTATTCATGCTGCACCATATTCGACGTCTGATTGTTTTTTTAAAGTAGTGCCATAGATTTATGTATCATCATCATCATTTCAGCCGCATAAAGTCCACTGCTGGACATAGGCCTCTCCCAAGGATTTCCAAAATGACCGATCTAGATCGTCTGACCACCTTGTGGGTGGGTGTCCAACGCTTCGCTTGCCAGTACGTGGTCGCCATTCGAGAACCTTTCTGCCCCATCGGCCATCGGTTCGTCGCGCTATATATACAGACGTCAAATATCGTATAGTATGAAAAGTATGCGTCAAACCGACATCCATATATATGTCGCGTAGCTTTAAAAACTTAGGCAGTTGTACCACCGCCAGCGATCGGCGAGCAACGAGTAAAATTTTGTACTAAAAACAGTTGACAATCGGCGAGAGATGTGTAAAAATTCTATGGAATTATCGCTTACTCGCCCGCGGTGGGACTACTGCCTTATACGAACGTCAGTTGACGGTAAATACTATTCATGCCGCCGCATATTCGACATCCGTGTATTTTTCTACAGTCGGAAGGATTAATAATAAAAACAAACATAAATGTAAGATTATTCTTTTATTAAAGACAGGTGGGTAACCTTATAGATATATGACAGGTAAAAACAACTGAAATAGTTTTCTGTATTTATAAAACTTAAAAATCAATCTCTAAAAATTACGTAACATAATTAGTATTATTCAACGTTTTAACGATAATTTACTGTAGGTGACTTTGGCACCTATTTGAGATCCAACATAATTAATTTTAAGAAAGTATTAGATATTAAATTGTAATTTCTTAAAATAAACTATAAACAAAAAACATTATTAATATCACTAAGCGCCACTTGCACCATTCCAACAACCCGGGGTCAACCGGTTACCAGGGTTACCAGTACAATTTGACACTGGGTTAACGGTTTAACCGCTTAAACCAGTGTCAAATTGTACTTTTACCGTTTTAGTGGGATGGTGCAAGTGGCACTACGGAGATCAAACAAGGCTACTATAGATGCCTCTAATTACAGATGTATTTGGTATGTAACCACTGCACTGCACTGCACTTGCGCCTAGGAAGCGGCGTAAACTTAGCTTTAAGTAACGATTTGACGTCAACATTTGTGCAAAACAAAACAATGTGACTATTATTAAGAGATATTATAAATATCCTATGATAATAAAGATATTTTGAATCTTTGAATTGAATTGAAGCAAAAATTACGCCGATATAGACGGACTGCAATTTGTATGGGAATTGCACGCCGATTGCACGCCAACTACAACGCCGGCGTACAGTTACCATATAAGTTGCAGTCGGGTTGCAGTCCGTCTGTACCGGCCCTAAGAGAGAAACCAAATATCACACGTTGTTTGGTGAACTGACATCCGAACGGATGTATGATACTACCGGCATCAATATCAGCCAAAACAAAGCGCGAGAAAATATCTGACACGTCCTATCCTAACGACCCTAGAAATAGAGTCGTGTCAGATATTTATGTGCGCTTTGCTGTAGCAGATATGAATGCTGGTGACTGTACATATTTAATACATTATAAGGAAGAGTCGCAATCACGGTCGATTCTGTATACTGAAATGGTGTGATTTTAAATGTGTCACGCTGGATTTATGTGTAACTTGGTACTTACAATAGAATAAGTCATTTCTAGGCCGGAAGTTGTTTTTGTCCTTGATATTTTAATAGAAATAAAAATAGAGCCGAGGAGAAAGTTTTCATACAGAACCCAAAATCTCAAAACACATTTACTACCTACTTTTTGTTTATTACAATACCAAGCAACAAAAACAAACAACCTAAAAATGACCTATCCTATGGTGTACCTATAAGATAAAGAAATATAATGTAATGTGGTTATATTAATCCAGCTAGCAAAGAAATATTATGTTTGTATTGAGACTCGAGTTCAGTCGAACGTGATGGCCATTCTTAGTGTACATTATTTTAAAATGAATTAGGACTGAATAATAAGTTAATAACTAATAACCAATTAGTAACATTAAGGAAAACAATGGTGCCTACTACTACTAGGCTAAATGAATATTTATTTGGTATTATTAAGTTTTTGTACTTTCATATAGGTACTGAGTCAAATATCACACTGTACCTTTAGTGAACTGACGTCCATGTACAATGTCTACATATACGGACTAGGATTTTCGAATTCCCGGCCTTTTTAGGTTTCCGGGTACCCGGGCAATACAAATGTATGCAAAAGTCCCTCGAATTTTGCAATAAATGAATGATCGTATAATAAAAAGTTACAGATATGGCAAAAAAGAGAACTACTCTGCAAACACCAAATTATATTAAACCTATTATTCATATCCATAACGATGTGATTGGGCTTTCCAAAAGGACTTATTACGACTCCACAATTAGAACAAATCACTCGCAATATAAAATGTACCCTGGGCCATGGCCATATACGGTTGGATTCAAAAATATATTGTATATAGCTCTTATTGAGAAACGTATCTATATCTGCAACAACCATTTTTCACTATTGTCATATTGGATAATCCCAAAACACTGTACCTATGTTGTGTCTATAAAACCACAACTGAACAAGTCGCAACATTTAGCATCGTATACCTTACCGGCGCAAATTTCACTTTTGCGCATTCAAGGTCATGCCCTTAAAATACGCGCCGTTACCTGTACAAATTTGAACAGACAAGTACCTATCTGGCTATTAGAGCAACTTAAATGATAAAGATAAGTAATATAATAATAGTACATAAAATCAAAATTTACCTGAAGTCGAACGCAGTCTTTCGCATAATTTTAAAATTCTTGCACTGCGAAGTCGTTGATGACTCATTTTTCAATTTTACGAGTACTCTTATTTTTTTTAGTTATATTTACATACTTATTTTGCAACCGAGCGTCAAATAAGCAGCGATACGTGTGTACATTTGTGATATATTACAACCCAAAACAAAACAGTAATACGGACGCCAGTGCCCCTAGTGTAAATTTCAATCGATAACGTGACGTGACGTAGGTACGCGTTTGCGTTAAATCACATTTTGTATGGATTTTTGAGTTTCAAAACGTGCCGCTTGTCGCGGTGTTCAAAATCCCATACAAAATGCGCCTTAACGCAAACGCGTACGCTACGTCACGCTATCGAATTATATGTGTCTCTATTTATTTTCTATCGCACTTGTACAATAATATTTACACATAAATGTCAAGGAAAAACACTAGTTTCAACACTTATATCATTTTTAAAAGACATTTTGTCTTTTAAATAAATAAAAACAATGTTTAATAAAATCATTTTGTGGACGTCCGTGTGTCTGTATGTATGGAAACTGGCGTGGTCACGATAACTCCCGAAAAACTTATCTGATCAAGTCCATTTTTTTTATACGCTTCAGTATTATCCAAAACTAAGTCCTTTCGAAGATCACGGTCTAATTCAATGTAGTTTAATAGTTATTCTCAAAAAATATCATTATTGAATTTTTTTTCTTGTTTTTGCTTAGTTTTTTTGAGATTTCTCAAAATCTACAGGTCCGAATCGGTTTAAATTCACAGGAAATCTGAGTTGTATAGAACTCTTTGGAAAGCTACTTGTTTGGTTCCGATCGGTTTAGTTGTTTAAGAGTTATAAGCGGGTCACATACACACCCACACACACATAAGGATAGGGTGCATGACACTTGCTCATGAGTGGTCGGGGAAGATTCCTGAGCCCTTTAAACGTCGAGATCTGATGAAAACTCGACTTTTCAAAAACGGAATGAAACTCAAAACGTCCCGAATTTTGAAAATTTTCAATTTTCTCAGCGGGAAGTTAAAAATAAAAGTTAAAAATAATCTCCAGTCGTGCGTTAAAGCCGACACATACTTTAATTCGTTTTAAGTTAGCAATAAAACAATCAAAATCAATTTAATTGTGAAAAATGAGATGATGAGGCGTGCACTTTTGGATTTTCCAAACTATTTTAAAATCATTGCACTTCATTGATGACTCATTTTTCCATTTTACGAATACTCTTATTTTATTTTAGTTATATTTACATACTTATTTTGCAACCGAGCGTCAAATAAGCAGCGATACGTATGTGCAACTTAGGCAAACTGTTGTAATTGATTTGTTATGATTGAATATTTCAAACCGTTCATATCCAAATACTGTCAATGTGGCAACGTCGCAATCGGACGCCAAATAATCGGCTTTATCGGAAGTGTTTATTTGTTTATTACTTCTTACACTATCATTACAGGTTTCCCCAATACAATAGCATAGTCACTTACATTTTATCTATTATTACACAAAACATTTAATACTGCCTTTGTGAATTCCGTCAATGAGCAACCGAACATGTCGATATTTTCAGCAACCTGATTTAACGTGTGCAGGGTTTGGGTGAGTGGCGCCATTTTTAGGACATTTGTTCGCCCTTGTGGTATCGCGAATAGAGGAGGCTGTCGCCTTCGCCACACGTATCGGTTGGGCACGCGCAGTGCTACCCACTGCAACACAGCTTGGTTAGAGATCTGGCCCCTTAGTATTCTGAACACATACGTCGCTAAGCTCAGACTTCGTCTTACTTCTAGTGTATTGTACCCCACCATGCCGAGAACGAAGAGTGTTGGGTACATCAGTGGGTAAAACGGATAGACACCATATAGTTTCAAGTACAGAAATCTTATGAATTTGTTCTGTATTCGTTCCACCATAAACTTATATTTCGTCTCATGGGGTGACCAAATCATTGCATTGTATTCCAAGTGGCTCTTTACTAGCGCTTCGTACAATGCTCGTACTGCATTCAAATTCGTGAATTCTTTAGAGTGGCGCAACAGGAAGCCTAGATTTCGATATGCTTTCTTGCAAACTTTTATGACGTGTTCCCGAAAGTTAAGGTCTTTAGTGAAATGTACCCCTAAGTCTCTTGTCTCGGAAACACGCTGCATCGGGACACCTTCTATGCAGTATTGATGGTTGTATGGGTTCCTTGATCGTGTGAAAGACATCACCGAGCACTTAGAAACATTAAAGTGTAAATGATGTCTATTGCTCCACTCGACTACTCTATCTATATCTCTTTGTAGCTTTTCGCAGTCCGATTGGTCTCGTATTTCTCTGAATAATTTCAGGTCATCCGCGAACAGAAGGCAATTTGATTCGGTCACTACCGCTGGCAAGTTATTTATTACCAAATTGAATTCTAGTGGTCCTAAATTGCTGCCTTGGTTCACTCCTGATCTTGTGTAGTACTGCCTCGATTGTTGTCCGTCCCAATCAACGTATTGACATCTGTCTTTCAAGTAGCTAGCGAAGAAGGAGAGCGTTTTCGGTGTAAAACCCGCCTCTGCTAGGCTCATGAGTAGGACGTCATTGTCAACTGTATCGAACGCCTTTTGGTAATCGAAGTAGGCAACATCCACTTGAATCCCTGAGTCCACCGCTGGCGCCACATGCGTCATCAAATGCAACAGATTGCTTGCCGTGCTCCGCTCTGGACGAAAGCCATGCTGTTCATCAGCCAGATAAGCCTTTACTTGCGGATACACTGAGTGGTTTATCGCTGATTCAAAGACCTTAGCCGGGGTAGACAGTATTGCGGCCGGTCTAAAGTCACTTGCTTTTGTACCTCCTCTACCTTTAGGCACAGGCACCACCCTTGTCAGCTTCCACTCCTCAGGGAATATTTCTTTTTCGAGACATGTATTAAATATAAACAAAAGTGGCTCCGCTAATCTTTCACGGCAGTCTCTAAATATATACGGTGGAATTCCATCTGGTCCCGTGGAGTGTTTTGGTTTCAGCTTTGCCAACGCCTGCTTAACTTCTGCCAATTGCAGAGCGTGTACTTGCACCAGCGCTGATCCGGCTTGCGCTTGTGTGTTCACCGAGTCTACATCCAAATCCGCTGGCTCTTGGTGATACACAGAGCAGAAATAATCCGCAAATTCATTAACTGCTTCTACCCCAGTCAGAACGCGGTCGTCTTTTACTATTTTTGGTTTATTCACGTTCCCTCTCTTTGTTTTGACAAAATGCCAGAACGCTTTAGGATCCTTCGCTAGATTACTTTGTACCCAATCCCGATGACTATTATGAGCAATTTCTAGCGCCTTTTTTACTTTCGTTCTGCACCTGTAGAATTCGTCATAGTCGCTCCTTGCTTTGGTTTTTTTGTAGCGCTTATGGAGTTTATGTTTCCGTTGTATGTCAGCTATAATGTCTCTTGTGTACCATTGTGGGTATATACGCGTAGGTTTAGCGGTTTTGGGTCTTTTCTGTGGGGCACATTGTCCTATCCCGCTATTTATCTGCTGATAGAAATGGTTCACTGCTTCGTTTGGATTTTCTATTTGATACAGCTCACTCCAGTCTATATTAGCCATATAGCTGTACAACCTATGCATATTTGCTTTCCGAAAGTTCCATTGCCTACGGAGCGAAGGTTGTTGGTAGTTCTTTTTAACCCTCTCCTCTGTTATTTCGTCTGTCCGTACTGCGCGTTCTGATACCCATACCTCGAGTGGTGGATGTAGTTTGTCAACCGGTTGCAATCCCTCTGTTTCGCTAACCGATACTGTACCATTCAACCCGCCCCCTTTTAACACCAGATCTAATTGTCTATTATTACAATTTGGAATATCGTTACATTGACTGAACTCACAATAGGCTAACACATATTCATAATAGTTATTGACTTCTACACTTGCAGAATGCAAGTTAAAATCCCCCAATACAATTACATTGTTTTCGTATTTTGCACAAATATTTTCTATTAAGCTAAACATGATCATATATTCATCAGTACAAGAATTCGGTGGAATATAAACCACACAACAAACAAACAAGAATCTATTTCGATGATACACTGATACTGCTACCATTTCAAAGGAATGCTTGTCTATATTGACATTATTCGGTATAGGTAGCTGTCGCAGTTCATACTTTGGGGTGGCCACTATGCACGCACCACCTTGTTTACGCCCATCCGCTCGGTCACATCTTATTATTTGATATCCAGGTGGGACTAACTCGGCATCATTGATTGACTCACTACATCCAGTTTCTGTGACGGCAAACAAATTGTGTTCTGATGCTTGGATGAAGCACATCAGTCTCGTCGTCTTTGTCCGTAACCCTCGTACATTCTGATAGTGTATTAATGTGATTTTTTCTGATTTCTTCAGATTTCTATTTGTATCTCTCCAACCAACTTTTGCCTGTGCCTTCGTTATTACGTCACTACATTTGTTTTGTTCTCTCCTCTTTGCCTCTCCGAAAGTTCTGACGCCAAGGCTTGATGCATATATCTGCCGCCCAGTTTTCCGGTTCTAGAATCGCTTCTGCCAATCTTGATGGTGCTCCTATTTTGAATGAAGCATAATTGCCTCGCGATTTAAGTGCCTCGACCGTCCACTCTGCTTCCTTGCAGATAGTTTTGAGATGTCCTACTACCTGGTCAGTTGTTGTACCTTGTTTTACATAGAATAAATGTAGATATTTATATCTTTCTGATGCTTCTAGTGTCGTCACCCCTGCGGCTGCCGTACCTCGCAATATCGACGTATTGGACGCTCTTTGTCGTTTCCTGTCCACTGTCATCCATGCTCCTTTTCCCTCTGCATCCTGGTTTTCTTCTGTTATGTCAATGACGCTTAGGCTTGGACGCTTAGACAGGGAGTTTGTGTTTTTGACCTCTGGTACCACATGCATTTGCTTTGGTGGCGCGTCCTTTTGTGGAACTTGTTTTGGTGGTCCTTGTTTTGCTGACCTTGTTTTTGCCCCTGTCAAGATGACCTCACTATTATTGCCTTGATTCTCAGCCAATGTTATCTTGCTAGTTTTACTGCGGTCCTCTGCCGCATTGCAAGATCCTAGGCGTACCACAGTGTCTACTTTATTACCCAGCTCTTCAATTTTCTTCGTCAAGTCGCTGCATTTGTTACATCCTTTGCTGCCTATTTCGGATTTCAGCTCTATTACGCATTCTTTCACTATTCTACTAATTTTAGATGTTAGGCGACTTTCGAATTCGGCTTGTATACTCTTGAATTCCTGCATCATGGATAGTCGCATCTTGTTAAGTGCCGTCTCAGTGACATCAGCCTGTGAACTTCCCTTTGCATACCGCATTCCAGTACGCACTGTTACGTTATCGATGCTGCTTATAGATATATCGGGCTCTTGACAATCACTTGTGATACTCGTGTCATGCGTTAATATCGCTTGCCTGACTGGCGTCCGCGTGTTATCGCCCTTGGGTATTTTACTGCGGCATTCGATGCATATCCATGAAGTTTTGTACTCTTTTGATAAAGTGGTGAAAGCTTCAGGTGTAAAATTCGCACACAAAATATCGAAAGTTTGCTTACATTTGTTGCAGCCCATAACTTCGTCGTCGTCGCCAATTGCTCCCCTGCAGCCCGCACAGCTAACCGCCCTTGTAGCAGCCATACTTTCGGTTCTGCCCGCCAACTCCAACGTCAAATCTGCTACGTTGTTCTTGGTACCGGCCGTGTATACTAAACGATAGATAAGCGATACTTATCGCCCCGGATCAAGGTGTCGTAGTACGTAGGCTCGATGCCGCTGTGTTGCGCTCTGATGATTCACCAAGCGACGCCGTCGCGGGTTGTCGTAGGTCAGGGACGTCAACGGAATCTTGTATTTTTTGAACTGTTTTTGCTGTAATCTTCCAAGATCTATCACTTTTTGAAAATTTTATTTCACAAATTTGTCTACCAATGTCCACTACTCGCGAATTTCACTACTCCAATACTATATATCTGATTTTTCTAAGGTTTTACGAATAACAAAGCGCAGTAATTTAAAAAAGATGTTCTCCTTTAAACAACTCGGACGAGGTTTTAGGTGAGTATACGCAGTTTCGATATACGCGCAACACGAGCGCCGTACCGTTGATGCGGGATTTCGCGGAAGTTTTAGTTATACAAATGCAAGCGCTTCAGCGATTTTTTGCCTTCCGGCGATTTTTGTTGTACAGGTCGCTAGAGCCATAAGGGCCAAAGTAACATCGATAGAAAAAGTGGCGTCCGGTATGCGGACGTCTAAAGCAGGTGGACGCCAGATTAGATGCATTTCGGCCTATGTGGGACGCCTTATCATTAGCAGGATAAATATATATATATATATATACTTGCTATACATATAACTACATACATACATATATATAGTTATATATATATATATATATATATATAACGTCTAACAAAATATAAAGAAAATATTTTAAGGGTGAATTCAGTCCATGATTCTGAACAACTTTTCCTAAAGAACATATATCGAAATTTGAAAAATAATTTTCAGCTTTTAATACAAACTCGGATCAGCTGATCAGTCAACTTGTATAGGAGGTCAAAAATTATTATTCATATTTCGATATGTTTTCCTTGGGGAAAGTTGTTCAAATTTAATTTAATTCAGTATCATGGACTGTATTCAGCCGTAAAATAGTTTCAGTATATTTTGTTAGACCCTATACAGTATATAAATATACTGAAACTATTTTAAGGGTGGATTCAGTCCATGATACTGGACAACTTTCCCCAAGGAACATATATCGAAATATGTGAAATAATTTTTGGCATCCCATATGAGTTGACCGATCAGCTGATCCAAGTAAGTATGGAAAGCCAAAAAATATTTTTCATGTTTCGATATATGTTTCTTGGGGAAAGTTGTTCAGTATCATGGACTGAATTCATCCTTAAAATAATTTCAGTATATTTTGTTAGACGTTATATACTATACATATAAATAAATAGATAAATGCAGCAATTTTTAAATCAACTTTTATAACTTGGCCAAGAAGTGTTTAAATACTTGTGTCTTAAAGCTAGCGCGACTAGGAGCAGTTCAAATGGATTCAGGAAGCGCGTTCCAGAGTCTTATTGCCGTAATGGCGAAAGAGTTAGAAAGAAAACCAGTACGGTGAGAAGGAATAGAAAGGGTCAAAGTATTAGACGAACGCAGGATTCCCTTGTTAGTGGAAGATAAAAGTTGAATAGGTACTTGATTTGAGGAATTTTTCCCCCATTCGACAAAAAATTGAAATAAATCAAGGAGCTTGTATGCCAATTTTCGTCAAAATCGGTTGAAAAATGCGACACTGCGTCAAAAGCGTTTTTGGTCAATTCGAAACTGATATGCTTCGCTCGCATCACTTGCTCGGTTAATACAACGAAATTTAATAAAACAATATGTAAATTATATGTACCACTTTGTTATTTTACTCATTAGCATAAGTCCTTGATTACTGTGCTTTTATGTTTCCTGTTGTTAAGAGCCCGTATTACCCTAAAGTTCTTAGAGTGATCTTAAATATTATCAATATTAACGAAATATTCCCTTTGAAATAGAAACACAGCAAAGTTCAGGACTAACTCTATACATAATATGTTTCGAAAACACGATTGCTTAAAATTTTCTTGATAAAAAAAAATTGCGAAGTTGCCTCTAAATCACCTCAGAATTATACTAAAACGGAAAGTATTCGAGAAATACAATAAATTAGCCCTGGTAACTTTGGATTATAATTTTATTAAACATAAGTCAGTCATAATATGTCTTATTTTTTAAATAACTCTTAAATATTCTTTGTAAAACGAAAAAAACCTCAAAACCAAAACCAGCCTCATTGACCTATCATGGTCTTTCCACCCCGCATGGTTTTGCTGTCTCGCTTCGGCTAGCGTATATTTGTGTGCGTGGAAGCGGGAGCAAAACTTAGACTATCCACATCAGGCGCCTCTTAAATTCTATGCAAAAGCCGACCAGAGAGTTTAGTATGCCAAGCATACCTACAAGCCTAAATTTAGTCTAGTAGCTAACGCATCACAAGGTCTTCCTTTGTTGGGATTGGGACGGATACTGTCTGCGAAAAAAAGGTAGGACTAATCATGTACTAAATTATATACGACCTCGGTTGTGCCATGAGTTAAATTCCTGCTTCTCGTCAGTCCTGAGATTAAGACGATACAGTCCAGTGCTGCCCCCATTTAAAATAAATTATTTGGAAGGAAACGGAGATATCATTTAAAATTTTGATCTAGTAAAACCTAGATAACCCTTAAAACTATGTATCAAACTAATATGGCCAAAAGTGGTCGTGTTTCGCAAAAATGCAAATTACAGCTTAACGTTCTTACTTTAAACTGTAAACAGTAGTTCATAAAATAGTTTGAAGGGTTACTAGATCAAAATTTTAAATGATATCTCCGTTTCCTTTTAAATTTATTTCAAATGGAGGCAGCACTGGACTCCGTGTATCGTCTTAAATCCGACACTGGTTTACTAATTCATGTCGGTACATGTAGTATATTTTTTTTTCTAATTATGTTTTATGTATTATAAGTATGGCTGCCATTTCGTACATTTGTACTTTGCTGTCGAAATAAGTTCTTTTAAAAAAAAATTAAAAGCTTTTATTTTATTATGAGGCTAAAGTATATTAGAACTGCATCTTGAATGCCTAAAAAAACCCTATAAAAATATAGTTGGTACAGTTATTAAAACAAGTGAAAGAATCCCAAACTAGATCGGGATGCGGGCTTCGATCGCTCAATGGCTTAAGAATAACCTCCTCTCACTCAACACAAGCAAAACTAACTACATTTGTTTTAGCATCTATGGCAGTAATCAGCCGAATAACGATTATAACATAAAAATACACTCATGTGGTAACATTTATAATGATGACTGTAACTGTCCCTCAATAGCTAAAGTTCATCAAACGAAGTATTTGGGTATTGTTATGGATGAGAGACTATCCTGGTATCCACAAATTGAACAAGTGGCAAACAGGATCAGAAAATTCATTTGGATGTTTAAAAATCTAAGACACATATTGTCAAATAAGTTGTTAAACGATATATATGTCTCGCTGGTTCAATCTATAATTACTTACGGTATCTCAGTCTGGGGCGGCGCCCGAAAAACTCGTTTTCTGGAGGTAGAAATAGCACAACGAACGTTACTTAAAGTAATGTACTTTAAAAAGCGAACTTTCCCGACAACGGATTTGTACAAAACATGTAGTTTATTGTCCGTAAGAAAATTATATATTGTACAAATTACTACTAGGAAACATAAAAAGCTAACATACAAACATGAAGCTAAAGATCGAAGGAAAAGAAGATATGATGTGGCTAAGGTTCGTTTTACTCGTACTGAATTTGCAGGAGCCCAATATGAATATCGCTCTGCCTTCATATATAATAAAATAAATCATGAACTATACGTGTTTAATAAATCGTACCAAGAATGTAAAGAAGTATTGACAAATTGGATAAATGAAAAAAAATTTTAAGAAATTGAAACATTATTAATAAGTCAAAAATAATAAATACCTATATAAAAAAAATAAAAAAAAGATTAATATTAATTAATTAAAAGATTAATATATTATTTTTATTAATTTATATATATATATATATATATATATATATATATTTACATATATATATTTACATATATAATAAGTATATATCTTATATCTTATTCTATCTTCTATCTTCATCATCATACACATTGACGCGCGCACACACACACACACACACACACACACACACACACACACACACACACCCATAGGCTATATTGTTTTTCATCAAGACAAACTGTCTTATAAATTGGTAAACTATGTTATAAAGTACTAGAGATAAGAATAAGAAAGAGCGGAGTCTCCTGACACAAGCATACTTTTTGCTTAAAAGGAGGCTCCAGCAACAAAAGCTTGTAATTTAAATAGTTACCTAATAAACAAATTTTATTAATTTTATTTATGCGTCGTTTTATTACAGAGTTCCTATCGCCGTAGGAACTCTGGAAAGTACAAAGTACCTTCCAGCTTCATCATAAGATCACCATTTTGTCATAATAAAATTGCAGTGTCATCTGATTTCATCTCGATCGGAAACCGAGAAGTAGGTAAAATTCAATTTGCAAGATTGCAGCCGAACAATCGTGCATAGCAAGTTAAATCCTAATCCTAACTTCCTAACTAATATTATAAATGCGAAAGTGAGTTTGTATATTTGTTTGTTTGTTTGTTACCTCTTCACCCTTTATCTACTGAACTAATCTTCTTAAAAATTCGCATACACATAGTTAGGAGTATTGAGAAGGACATAGGGTACTTTTCATCACGGAAAAAAGTAATTTTCCTGTGGGATTTGGGATACGCGAGCGAAGCCGCGGGCTAATAGCTAGTGAAATTATAAAACTTTTAATAGATTATTCCCACTACACTTAACCTACGAGAAACCCGGTCAGTGGGCGAAAAAAAAACTTTACTGGTATACATAGTATACATAGGTAGATAAATATATGGGTAAGTACCTCTTTCTAAGAAATCTGCAAGCTTTCTCTCCGTCAGTCATTTCTCCTTTGTACTGCTCACCAACAGCACGTTTCGTTTCTGAGAGATTCGCCGTCAGAAGTTCAGAACCCATCTATGGATTTTTCGTCGACAGAATCGTTCACATATGAGTGTTTCGACGACAGGACTTTTCGACTATATAATAGACTATACACCGAGAGACCTTTAATCGAAGTTGCGTGTGTTTCGTTATAATTATTGAATATTTCTTCATCATAAATACCTACCTATTATATGTTATCTTACGTAGGTATAACTAGTTCTCCGACCAGTTCTTTATTGTGGAAATAACACTAAGTCACATATGTATGTAGGTATATTTATCTAAAACAACAATTGATATTAAAAGGCTAATAAATTAACATATGGATCAAAACACGGAAACACATGTCATCGCCTGCAGTCACCAATTTCAAACAGAAGGTGGCGTTGACTTACATAACTCAGATCACGTACCAACAACCGACCAGCTCGATAAAATCAAGGAACTTTAACACCAAAGAGATATGGTTGAGATTCCAGTGCCTAAAAATGCATAGACTCGACCTTGAAGAGGCGAGGAACCGTGGCATATTAATATCGAATCAAGTATGCGATCACCGTCGCGAAGACAGGCAGCTAAGGTGGAAGAAAGGGCATGGTGTGCTCAAGGTCAATAAATAATGGCTTGATAAAAACAAAAGTGATTCTGATACAGATCAGAGCGAATACTATAGAAGAGTAACTTTAAACACTATAATTGCGCAAAACGACTCCACGAAATTTATACAACGTATATCTATACTAATATCATAAAGCGGAAGAGTTTGTTTGTTTGTTTAAACGCGCTAATCTCAGGAACTAATGGTCCGACTTGAAAAATTATTTTTTTGTTGGGTAGTCCATTTATAGAGGAAGGCTTTAGGCTATATAACATTACGTTCCGACAACCACGCGAACGAAGTCGCGGGCACAGCTAGTATATATATAAGAGTTTAAAAAAAACTTACTTTGGGACTAGCTTAATCAGTGTGATTTGTCCCTATATATATATATATATATATATATATATATATAGGGACAAATCATAAATGGCTAAATGGCTATTAAAAAAAAAAATATATATATATATATATATATATATATATATATATATATAAAGGGACAAATCATAAATGGCTAAATGGCTATTAAAAAAAAATATATATATATATAGGTATATATATATTTTTTTTTTTAATAGCCATTTATGTCCCATAGTTGGGCAAAAGCCTCCCCTTTATATATTTATTTATATTTATTTATTTATTTATATGCGTAATAAATCGAACCATGAGCTATATTAGATCATCAACACTTATCCGAGCGTGCATCCTTTAGCGGTAACGCTTCAGAGCCTGGGGTCTGATACCCTTAGGAAACAACACCGTAAAAAAAAGAACTTAATTTTTAACATTTTTTTTTCTTTCAAATTTCTAATAAATTGCTAACCTACTTATTATACGCGCAGCCTTTGCCCTCCACACCTCCTGTAGATTTTGCTGCACATTATTAAATTGCACTAAATGGCTGAGTGTCAGTAGGAAGTGAGGGCACTGTAGCCATGGAGCTATAAAGTGTGGTAAAGTACAATAAAATCTTAGATCAAAGAAAAGGGGTGACCTCTCAAAGGTCTTAACCTGACCAAATCAAAACTCATTACCAGAAAAAACAAGATCACTGCCAACAATGCACTTCTCAATTTTGTCGTTTAACATATAATTGCACGAACGGCTGATGATGGTAAGGTAATATACCTATGTTTAGAGTAGTCGAGGCCGAGAAGCTCTACTGTGAAATGTCAAGGGTCCGTACGTTGTTATTAAGGCATAATCATGGATCTTTACTGTACACCTTCTAATTTCAACGTTGTTCTATTGTAGCGGTGATTAACCGACCGCGCAGTGTTAAAGATGTATGCGAGATTGTATCTGTAATGTGCATAAACCTCACGAGCAAACTCCATTAACATATTTTAGAGAATGCATTTTTTTTATTGATACTCTACAACATATGTTGTAAAAAATTCATATTACCATACTCATTGTATGTTCAGCGTTATTCATGCACACTATAGTAAATCTCAAGAAACAGTGAAAAAACAAAAAACATTCGACATTCCCAAAATTTCCCGGGCGGATGCACACTGTTTTAGTATGGAAATGCCAATTCGATGCAAAATTTCATGTAATATGTTGTAAAAAAATTTTTTTATTTAATTGTATTTTCCAATTATTTATACCCTTGTTTTGTATACCCTATTAATTGCAAATAAAATGTTATCAAGGTCATTAGTCGCATATCAAATTGCATGAAGTCTTTAAAGATTTCCGAGTAATCTTCAAACTTACGTACTTAAACTTAGACTAAGAACTTGGGTTGACTCGCTTGTACGTTCAATTTATTATAGATGAGTAAGTATGAATTCCACTTCAAAAAGATCTTCAAATTTGAACCAACAAGAACAGACTGACCTCACGCGAAAGGTTGTAGGCAGGCCAGGGCCAAGTGTCATCTTTCGGCCACTGGACAAACAATAGCCGCAAACATGACATAGAGACTATTGTGTATTGATTCAAATTAATTGCTAAACAATTAGCCGAAACACTTGGCATATGTTGAATACATACATACATAAACTATCACGTCTTTATGTCTAATTTGGCAGACAGAGCATTTTGGGTTTTACGGCTCTAAGCCGACAGAATCCAGGGCTGCAAGACCCAAAGGCCACTTTTAGTGTTACAACATCACGATTAGGCGAAGGAATCAAAATAGCGATTGATTGCTAGCCGCATTGCTTAATCATGATTCGCAATTTCCGTCACTTTTTTCAGAAAATCCAATATAATTTGACAGCTCGGTATTAGAACTCCAGCTTGTACCAGTCCATACTTTTAAGATTTCCTCCGGTAAGGCAGTCTCAACCATCGAAAACAGGCAGACTGCGTATTTGTCCTGTGTGACTCCTTATGACTCTAAAAACAGTATCTGTATCATCAGCTAGTCGTATAGTGCAAGGGTTGATAGTGTCTTTCCTTTTCCAGCCACCAATTTCAACAACTTTCTTACGTAATGTTGAATATATTACTGGTACATTGTCTTTCTGTATTTCTCTTTTAGTAGAGAGACTACATTAGGATAATTTGCCGATGTTGGGGGAAAACTTTCTGCAAATTCTCTTGCGCTGAAGCCGTTTTCCATGCATTGAAGCCTGTAATGGAATTTGTCGCTGTCATCTATATCTTCATCATTATGAATTTTGCTGTCAGTCATCTTCATCCTCAGCAGTAACGCTTTAGAGCCCGGGGTCCGCTATCTAACCTAGGTGATTTGACAAGATTACTAGTATTTACATAGAGCAACTGCCGTCTGACCTTCGCAACCTAAAGGGTATACCAGAACCAATCCTAGAATACCATTATAAATTTAGCTGTATTGAGACGAAAATGATAGCCACCTGGAAACAAACCCGTCTTATTTCGGAAGTTCTAGTTTTGGCAAACGAAGAAGGCGGCGCCCAGTGCTGCTGCAACTCTGATTGTCTCACTCTATTTTAGTTTTGAGACTCAAATTCGTTTGATTAATCGTTTCTTATTGAGGTGAAAATTGCTTGAGTACTATTCTGTACTTTCTAATGTATACTCTAAAAAATATTCATCCCCGGGTCCTCCAACCACACCGACATTAGTCTATTTTATATTTCAGTGAACTCCGTGTTTATTGTTTAAAATTTATTAAATTCGCTCCCCGCTTTTATGTCGTCTTTTATTTCTCCGATAAATACTTTTCAATTTTTTTTCTTAATCTTCATAATTTTTTTTTGATGATTTTTTGTTCATTTTGTTTTTCACGGTCGCCACAATGTGAAGTGAAGAAGCCGTCTACACACTCCGCGCACCCAGTATTCCTACTTAGAGCCGGGATAATGAAAACTCGGATCGAAAAAAAAACATTTATTATTTTGAAGTACTTTTTTACACTTCAAATAAAAAACAATGAAACATTCAAAAGAAATAATTAAAATTTAAAAAAAAACGTATATCAAAAGAGGCCACAGCAATCCCACTAAAATATACTATAATATGTACTAACCTTGTGACCTGATAAGCACACAGTCAATGCTCACGATGATGAAACTCCAACAAAGAGTTTTTTATCCACAAAAAGTTAACCTTGGACTGTGATTAGAAAATGTACGCCAACTTTTTAGCGCCCGTCTGATATGAAGGCTCCTTAAAAGACGTGTATCCTACGAGGAAAGAATTCCTAAATAAACGTTATAGCACAAAATATAGAACTTGCAGATTGACATCACAAGTAAACAAAGCACTATGCACTCTTCATTTATTTAGGTACCTACATAAATTAAATTACAGAGTTGCTAAAACCTCGAGTATTAATTTTGAATGAACGCAAATGTGGAGAAATTAGTTACCTACTTATTATATATGACGTGGGCAGATCGTAGAATTAATCGTAACCACATTTCACTCATGGCAGCGGACAATTATTATCGGATTAATTGGTCGCCGCCATGAGATATCAGCGCCTCTAACGGTGGATAATATAACTATTTACGATATGATCACTAATGTCTGACTTACCATATGATGACGTAGCCATGCGTTTAGCTTTTCATATTGTTAAACGCTGATTATTCATTGATCTGAGCAGACCACATCATGATGTAATCAGCGGGTATTTTCCATATCATAAAAAATATTAGTTTCTGAAATAATCCTATTTCTTCCGAATTACAAAAGATTGGATAGATTGTTAGATGAATATTGAATATGTGGCGATAGCTATGCCTCTGTACGCTCGGTATTTTATTCTATACCCACATTTTCCATGCAAGTACATATGTACTCGCAACATCTTATCATTATTTCGGTACTCTTCGGAAGTCTGGTATATATCCTGTCTGGAAAATGTAGTTTTTAAGTATTAAATAATTCATTTAAATATTACACCGTTGTTTTTAGGTTACCTACATAATTAATAACAAAATTAAAGTGATTATACAAGTAATCATTAGCTGATGTGCTGACTTTGAATTTGGCCGACTAACTGAGTGGCCGACTAATCGGCTGGTAAAATTCCGACTAGTCAGCCAAGCCGATCATTGCTACAATTATAATAATTTTATGATATTTTATTACCCAGATCTGTCCAGTATAAAATAAACGGGCAAGTGCGAATCGGACTCGTACATGAAGGGTTCCGTTCCACCGTACAATGTTTTAAAACGCTGAAGAAACACGTTTCTTGTATGACGACCCACTTTAATTACTTTATCTTATTTTTAGTATTTGTTGTTATAGTGGTCAAAGTAATACATAATCGGTGAAAATTTCAGGTATCTAGCTATTACGGTTCAAGAGATAGAGCCCTGTGACAGACGGACAGACAGACAGCGGAGTCTCAGTAATAGGGTCCCGTTTGCACCCTTCGGGCTTGGAACCCTAAAAATCTACATGAAACGACTATAGTTTTATTGAGAGTAGGTATACAAAATTGCAAACTTAGTAAGTATATGAAATTGTGATTTCAAAATAAATAGTCCTTTGTGTTTAGTTGTAGAAACTTGCGTTCAGTTTTTTTATAAAATTACTTATGTATCTATTGTTTTTATTTCTTCGTTCATTTCTATTCCAAAATAAACAAAAAAAAAATAGGGACCGATTAGTACTTTATTCCGACTAGTCGCCAACTGATCGCCGACTATGAATATAGCCGAATAGTCGGCTTCTCCGACTAGTCGTTACATCTTTAGTAATAATGTATAAAAATTATCAATTCCACTTCCGGAAATAGTAAAAAAATACTAATATAAAATATTATATACCTATTAAATTATATCAATACGTATTTATATTTTTGTATTGAATGTGTCAAATGTTATAAGTACTTGTACCAAATAAACATTTGTTCTTTCTTCCTTTCTTTTCTTTACGTATACGATTTCGAATTCGAAAAAAATCGTTTGATGGGTGTCCCCACAGATCTCTTGGTCTGAGTATGAACCGTAAGCACAGCAGTGGGCCGATGATGATAACTAGAATGCATCAGGCAGGCAGGATAGTTATGAAATAAGGCCCGTGCTACACTGAATTGGCAGCGACGCGACGAGCAGTTTGATGACAAGACATTAAAACTTTACAGATTAAAGGACCAGCTGCTTCTCTTCCCGCGCAGAACGTAAAAGTCGATTGAGAGAATGGGCGAAAATGCGAATCATGTTAATAGGGGATCAGGCGATGCGGCTAGAAACCCATCACTAGAGGTAGTTATATTGATTGCTTTTTCCACCTTCTCGTCCACCATCACGCTAAAAGTGGTATTTGGGTCTTGCAGCCCTGGGTTATGTCTGTCTGTCACGTGACGTGACGTGATGTATAATGTAATTACTTCCTTAGCAATTTTAGTATTTCTACCTTCTTTTGACAATATAACGTCAAACAGTATACTGGAACTATTTTAAAGCTGAATTCTGATACTGAACAACTTTCCCTAAGGAACATAACGAAATATGAAAAATAATTCTTGACCTCCTATACAAATTGACCGATCATCTGATCCGAGTTTGTATGGAACAATTTTCTTTTTTTCATTTTGATATACGTTCCTTGGGGAAAGTTGTTCAGTATCATAAAGTGAATCCACCCTTAAAATAGTTTTAGTATATTTTGTTAATTCAGCAGCCGTGTGGTTCCCGGCAGAGTAGAATAGGACCACTCCAAATCTTTCCGTTGATATCGTAGAAGGCGATTCAGGAAACACAAGCTAAACAAAGCTTAAACTTAGCTTAAACATCAGTGAGACCTCTCCAACCCGTCTGGCCAGCGTGACGAGTGTAGTCCAAATCTTCAGACTGCTCTGGCTAATATATGGCTCTGGTAGTACAGAGAGGGTCGAGCTTCTGCAGTGGAGACTAAAAAAGACCTGATAATGATATTTTGTTTAGACCCTGTATAGTTCGTGTGTGCCATGATCTGCGTAGAATGCAATGCAATGGAGTGGAAGGCCGTGAGATTTACTGCCTTTTGTTATGGTACCAAGATGTAAGTGTAGGTACAAACTGTACTCAGGCAAGTGTAAATGCACGTCTTAAAAGGTCATTAAATTTACTTAATATGACTGATATTTATTTACCTATATGTAGCCTGCAACTTTGTTTGCTTTTTTAAACTAGGTATTTCCGGAATAAAACGTACCTACTAACACGGTGTCACTAGAATCTGAATACAAAAAATGTCGTTGATCCTTTTCTTCGTTCGGTACAATTATTAACAAAAAAAATAACTAGGTAATTAGGGTTCCGTACAAAAAATTAAAAAACGGAATTATTTTTTTCTTGTACGGATTATAACACGAGAACAGCACGACATTGACCTTATTCTAGCTAGAGATCAATTTCAGTCAGCCTAGAATTCAGAGGAGAATACTTCTGATGTTTCTGAAAGAAAATATACTCAACAACACGAAAACAGCCCAAAGAGTGGACTTCTTCCAGGTAGAAACCTTTTTCTGTCAACCTTGTATTTAGAGTATCGTTTGCAACAAGTAAATACAACATTCAAATACAGGAAACAACGCTAAATTATCTAATTATTTAGTATCATCTATATAAGTAGCGATGTAACGATATAGAAATAAGACAATACATACACGACCTTGGAAGCTAAGTCAAATTCTTGAGATGTGCCGGTGAGTAGGCGGCGCAAAAACTATCCTATGACATTGCCTCTGCGCACAACCACATAGTTCTAACATATAATGCACGTACAGGTAGCTTAGAACTTTGTCATTTTAAACGTTTGTTCGAATGTCGGCTGGACAATTGCTCCATCCCACACTTCTTGAATATGGTATGGTCTGACTATAAGCGTTTTAATCTGCTTACATAGGTACATACTAATCACATCTTTACCTCTTAACTCTTCTATCAGTCAGCTTATACTATAAATACGTGTTAAAAAGTGAACATGTAACAATTCAGGCGGCCTTTGCCGATCCAATGACCGGCAAAAAAAGCCTGAAAACAGTGAAAACTAATATGACATCGATAAATATACTTAGGTGGCGAAGAAGCTGTAACCGTCTTTTGCTGCAAACGAAATTTGTGGGTTAAAAAAATAAGATTAACACATTGTAGTTCACACTACGTCTATAGACATAAATAAATTGTTATTTCTATTCTGTCTGGCTTAGTGTCCAGCAAAGTGTTAACATTCCCGTAAATGTTCAAATACTACTAAGAGCTGAGAAAATTAAAATATTTCTAAATTTCTCTAGTTTCATGGGGATATAAGTTAAGCATCGCGGACTGAATATGCTATGAAAATCATTTTGCGTCCTTGGTTTGAAACTTGATCAAAATTCAATATATTTCAAGTTTTGTTTCTTTGTATTTAGAAGTTGATTTGAACGCTGTCAATGCCACCCATCCCTACTATTTCGCTGCGTAGGCGAGGAAATTTCGGCAGGTAACTTATGTTAATTTAGCATACAGGATCTTTTGTGTTGATACCATCGCATTGTTAGGGTCTGATGCACTTGAGTTCTGAACTCATTCCGCGTATTAAAAAC
Organism: Acrobasis repandana; assembly: GCA_963576875.1. NCBI lineage: Eukaryota > Metazoa > Arthropoda > Insecta > Lepidoptera > Pyralidae > Acrobasis > Acrobasis repandana. The sequence continues at coordinate 20,320,652 of OY756215.1, forward strand.
ATTCATTTGCATTTTATTGTTTATCGAGTGACTTTTTTTATTCGGTTACCGACTTTGATTTTACTTACTTCGCTAGCCAAGCGACCCGAAGTGAATCTTAGCCTCTGAAATAAGAGGAGAGTGCATAGTATTCTGTTCTTATTTGTTTATTTTTGTTATTAGAAACACTATCAGATTACGATCAATACAGGATCCAAGTATCAGTGTTATGTTTTTGTTTTGGGACCTACTCCAGTTATAATCGTTTACAGTTGCATTATTTAATTATACATTTCTTCTTATTTATTATACATTATATTCTTCGTAATGTCCTCAGATGATGTCAGCCTATAGTTGTATGATATATTTAATTTAAACGCCGATTATTTCTGGAAATTGTCTTCTCTAGAAACCTAAAAAGAAACTGTAACTATTTAGATGTACTATATTCTGATGAAAGTTTTAAGTATTTTAACACTTCGACTTTAAAGAAAGAACCCTAAAAACTACGCACAGGGGACAATTATTGTAGGACTAAAGTCTCTTTTATATATTTATTACAATACCGTTTTCACCAATGCTACAATACAATATAAGATAAGACTTATAACTAATAAATTTCTCTGATATGTTCGCCAATTTTGTAAGTCTAGGTACTCTTCGTTCGTCTCAACGAAGGTAACAATCGAAGAACCAGGATGGCGATTAATTGAGAACATTTGTTCTTCCTCGCAGCACCACAAATAAAATAACTCATGCCTACGTGCGCGAAGATAGTTGTCAGGTACTTACGTACAACTCCAAACATAACAGTATTAAATCCTAGAGGATTGAATATTATAATCCCTTAAGGTGGAGGTATAGGCAAATGACCTTGAAGTGGCGCCCTCACTTGAAATAAATTATTAACTCGTAAATATAGAGATAATTTCCATATTGCTCTTCGTCATGCACTAGATAGCCCTTTAAATTATTTTATGAACCACCGTTGAAAGTATTTACTTTAGTCCGTCTAGCTTTAAAACTTGCTTCCGCCAAAAGTGGCCACGGCAAGTTTTAAAGCTAGACGGATCACCAATAATAGTTTCAACGGCAGTTCATAAAATAATTTAAAGGGCTATCTAGTGCATGACGAAGAGCAATATGGAAATTATTACCATATTTACGAGTTAACAATTTATTTCACACTTCAAGGCCATTTGCCTATATCTTCGCCTTAAAACTTTAAATATGTATATAAGTTAATAAAAACATTTCCCTCCAAACTGCTCCAAACGAAATTGTAGGATACTCTAAGGGATAATATGAATACACACCAAAATATTTAGAATAGTTCCTATCATCTGTTTATATTTTAACATATCCTTTGTATTTTAATAGACATAAAACAATGGCTACAATGTTTATATAGTAATAACTACGACCGAATACTAATTGGAATGCCTCAGGGTAATATTCTGAGACCTGTCATTACCTTTAGCTTAATATTATGTTAAACCAATACAACTTCACTATTTTGTTTGTTGGTATATGTATATCATGGCTATTAAAATGCTAATTAAGAATGATATAATCAAATATTTAAATTGTATGGTTTTATTTTACAATGAACTAATTATAGTTCGTTGTAAAATAAAACTATACAATTTATTAAATTTAAATTATTAATGCAGATATGTAGAATCAAATGTTTACTCGAAAAATAGGCATTCACTATTGCTGCATCAAATTGTACATATTTAATCTTTATTTTTAAAATGTTAAGATTTTTTTATCTAATTTTTTAGGGTTCCGTACCCAAAGGGTGCAAACGGGACCCTATTACTGAGGCTCCGCTGTCTGTCCGTCTGTCTATCCATCTGTCTGTCCGTCTGTCACAGGGCTCTATCTCTTGAACCGTAATAGCTAGACTCTTGAAATTTTCAGCGATTATGTATTACTGTGGCCGCTATAACAACAAATACTAAAAATAAAAAATAGTTAAAAATTAAAGGGGGTCGTCATACAAAAAACGTGTTTTTTCTGCATTTTTAACCGGATCTTTATAATGGCATTAACTAAATATGTAATTGAATTTTTCACAGATTATGTATTACTATGTTCGCTATACAACAAATACTAAAAATAAGATAAAATTAAAAATTAAAGGGGTTCGTCATACAAGAAACGTGTTTTTTTCAGCGTTTTTAACTTGATTTTTATAATGGCATTAACTAGATACTTGAAATTTTCACCAATTATGTATTACTATGACCATGACCATTATAACAACAAATACTAAAAATAAGATAAAGTAAAAATTTAAGGGGGTCGTCATACAAGAAACGTGTTTCTTCAGCGTTTTAAAACATTGTACGGTGGTACGGAACCCTTCATGAACGAGTCCGACTCGCACTTGCCCGTTTATATAATTTCCACACCAGTGCTCAGTTTTTCTTATCTCTCCATAAAAGTACTTCCATAATCTATATATATTACCTTGTAAATTCTTGATTTCCCTTATGATTAAGACAATAAGTTATATTTTAATAGGAAACAATCACACATTTATTATTATTTCTGAAAAGACTTTAGTGTGGTAATTCAGATTATAGGTTATAGTTTTTGCAACATCATCGCGTTGAATTTAAAATCTAAAAACTCAAGGAAATAATTAACTTGTCTAGGATTTTTCAATTGCTAATTCAGGTATCATGCGAAAATTATCTTTTTGATTGATGTAAAAAGCAATTTGAACAAAAGAAGTCCTTGAAAGCAAGAATCACAAAAGGTATGATTAGATAATAACACAAATGCAGCATATGAATGTAGGTTTGTTAAAACTCAGTTGAAGTAGGTAATTGTATAAAAAAGTTCAATTCAATTGCATCACTATATGTACAAAAAATTATACCTCTATGTACATTATTTCCTCATCTAAGCTCGATCACGGTTGCATTTGTATCTAGCTGTGCTGCTTCCCTTTTCTCTACAAGTGTCTCTAACTACTAATACTAGGTAACTAAATCTCTAACGGGAACAGGTATGGCACTTCATAGAAGCGGAGTATCATTTATGCCTACTAGCAAACGTAACCATACATCCGTGCACACATCAATACGTGTGTGTTCGTTCGCCCGCTCAACACCCTCCTCAAGGCGAGAACTGGGAAGAGGTGCGGGGACGGGGAACGGGGACGCATATTGCGCGGGAACTTAGGAGATTCCATTCTGTATGTAATACTGTTATTATTTCTGTGCCATGGGAGTCGTAAAAGGCGACTAAAGGAGGTAAAGGCAACAGAGAATCGACATAGCAGTGACCACTGTGAAAAAACTTTATACCATCTTTTGCGACCATCAATCCGTCTGGCCAGCTTGGTGAATGTGGGCAAATCCTCCGTTTATTGGAAGTGGCGTATACATTGTGGAAGGTGCATATCCGTAATAAATTGAACCACGATCTATACTATATCATTATAGTATAATGAAATTAAAATAATAGTCAAAAAACAAAAAATAAAATTCGACATTCCCATACAAATCGCCCGGGCAGCCGCACACTTTTGTATGGAAATGCCGAAAATTATTTTTGTTTTTGGCTGTTATTTTAATTTTATCATACTACTAGCTTTTGCCCGCGGCTTCGCTCGCGTATCCCACGGGAACATTACTTTTTTCCGGGATGAAATGTGCCCTATGTCCTTCTCAGTATTCCTAACTATGTGGTTTATTGTAAGATTGGTTCAGTAGATAAAGCGTGAAGAAGTAACAAACAAACAAATAAACAAACAAACAAACACTTTCGCATTTACAATATTAGTTAGGATTAGGATAAACTATAATGGTCTAGTATAGACTGTGGTTTAATTTATTACGGGTATGTCCCTTCCACGTTGTATCATAAACATATAAGGACAAATCACACTGATTAACCTAAAGTAAGTTTAAACTTGTACTATGGGATATTAAGGGTTGGGACACATCTGTCAGCACGGAACAGCACTTTCCTATGCTACTATCCTTTTCTGTCGCTCAGAACAGTCATTTGCTAGAGAGAGAGAGCGACGAAACGCTTCAGCATGGCCGGTGATAAAGTGTTCCGTCGCTCTCTCTGGCTCTAACAAATAACACTTCTGAGTGAAAGTGCTGTTCTGTGCTGAAAGATGTGTCCCAACACTAACTCAACGATAGGAAGGCCAGCAATGGACTGATATAAGCTGTAATGAAGTAGTAAAATTATACAATTACATATATGACAAAAAGCATACATATAAAATTAACATACACTACACACACAAATTACTTAATTAGACCTTACGAACAACTTTATTCGGTTACAAATAGGCGCATATAAATTAGCTACCGAATAATGTCTACAGCCGTTACACTAACACGCTACATTAGTTTAATGATGAATAAGAATTTTTAAAAGGTTACAATTATTACATCAAGTTTCCCGTTGACTTGATCTACCTTATAAGAGATAAAAACGTGTGAGTACGTGGTTCAAAAATGTGTGTGGCTCACAGGCATTTTTATCCTTTCGAGTGCCGTGTAACTTTGTAAAAATTTAAGGCAGTTTTTATGTTCTGCAAAACGACGTTTAAAATGACAAACGATTTGCAAAACGACTTTCAAAATGAAAATAAGAGCAACCAGAATGATTAACCTCCAAATATAACTTTGTTTTGATCACGTCTCCTTCACGTGTCCCAAAAAGTTTGTGAAAAAAGCAATAATTTGCCGTCATGCACGGTGCATTGCCCTGTCTTAATGAAGTTAACAACAGCAACGCGTACTGACGACGTAATGTAATACGGATATGAGGTTTAGCCGGTTTCCTGCAAGTTTTTGCGGGCCCCCAAGACGTCTGGTTTTTTGTCAATGAAAATGATCTCGCTCTTTGTGTGGATAAAACAATCCTTGCGTTGGAGATTAGATGATTCATTAAAGTCATTGTAAATGCGTCTGAGATCACGTGTTATCAAGAAAGATACTCGTATTGTGAGAATTTTCTTTTGTGCCAATAAAGGGTACTGGAAACTTTGCGTCATTTGACCTTATCGACCTTCCCCAGTGACGAAACGCTGTATAGGCTTTGAGTTTAGAACAGAACTTACTTTATAACGTCGTGAGGAGAGGTAAGTAAATGTACAGTCTTACATCTTCATGATATATGAGTTAAACAAATTGATGCCCTAGCCCTGTGTCTAGACACTTCTGGAAAGGGGAAGGGATATAATGTTATATCCCTAACTGTAGATAGAACTTAAGTAAACAATAAATATATTTAAATGTAATTTAATAATAATAATGAGATACGAGTCGTGTTGGTCCCGGTAACATTTGGACACCACCATTTTCAATTAAATATGAGACAGACTTGATTGTATAATTTGTATTTATAGATATGTATATATTAATTTTTCGTTTGTATGTATTTCATATGAAGGAATATGTATTATTATAATATTTATACTTAGTATGTTATTTTTTATTTTATTTTTCTAAGTTTAAAATTTTATTTGGTTTTTTCCTGTTATTTTTGTATTATGTGTTACACCCACATAAACTCTCCCAATCAACCCAAAGGTTTGAATGTTAGAGAATGCTTTTAGCATTAAGTCCGCCTGTTGTACTATTACATTTGTATGTGTGTATAATAAAGTGTAAATAAATAAACATTTGTACGAAGCCAAATGGTGACAAAACCATGGTCACCAAACGCTGTACCAATGGATGCTTTAATTTTATCAAATATAGTATAGGTACCTAGTATGTTTAAACTAGACCTGTGAGAACAGTAGACCTCGCGCCTCGCGATGCAGTAACCGACACTTTCCCCTTTAGCCTGGCTTATTAAGGCCGTACCTGAATTTTCCGGTGTCCAGTGCTGCCCCCATTAAAAATAAATCATTACAAAGAAAACGGAGACATTAATTAAAATTTTGCTACTACCAAGCCCTAGATAACCCTTCAAAGTAATTTATGAACTACTGTTTACAGTTTATAATGAGAACGTTAAGCTTTACTACGCACATTTGCCAAAAGTGGTCGTTTTTCGCAAATGTGCCTAGTTAAGCTTAACGTTTTCACTTTAAACTGTAAACAGTTGTTCATAAAATACTTTGAAGGGTTATCTAGGACTTGGTAGTAGCAAAATTTTAAATGATGTCTCCGTTTTCTTTGAAATGATTTATTTTAATTGGGGGCGGGGGCACTGGACCTCGGAAAATTCAGGTACGGCCTTAAATCCATATAAGTTAAATCCATTAAATGCAATAGCAAACATCCCAAATTTCGTTTTTATTTTTGCAATATCTTGTTTAGAATTAAGTTTTTAGTGTGCCTCTCAAAGGATTCCATCCGTCGAAAAATAACCCTACAGCAAAGTTCCCCCCTTTTTTACTTTTTCTCCACAAATTAAAAGTCAGACTAAAAAATTTAAATAAATGATGAAACTTGTGTGCCAATTTTCGTCAAAATCGGTTGAAAAAGCGACCTGTAGACGAGAACAGATAGACTAGAAAGAATTTTTGGCCAATAAATAAATAATTTATTTTCTCTTCACAATCTCGAAATTAAGACGCTTCGCTCGGTTCAAAAGTTTCAGAAAGAAAAGTACGTATTGTGCGTAGGCAATCGTGCGGTTAGTAATTCCGATCGCAGGAGTAAGGTTGCTGTTGGCAGTGCCGGTTGTAGCCCTACCAGCGCCCCCGGGCGAGATTCCCCCCCCCCCCCCGAACTACAATTCACTCTCACCTAGGCTTCAATACCATTTATATATATATATATATATGATTTGATATGTTTATATCAATTAATTGTAAAATTAAATGTCCTAGAAGTCTAGGAGTTGCCGCTATTAATCAGCCGCTACAAAATATTACCTCTTTTTAGCCCCCTTGGCGCCCCTTTATATCTGGCGCCCTAGGCGGTCGCCCAACCGCGCCCTACCCTAACGCCGCTTGTGGCTGTTGGATTACTGTCGAGGGCAGGTCGCGAAACGTCGGCGAGCTACGAAAATATTCGGAAAACTGTATTATTATGATCCGTATCTAAATCGAGTATGTCGTCAGTGTAGTATATTCTTCCGGTCTGTATGAAATTTTACTGATCGAAAAGTCTCAGTATTTGCACCTGTCTTCTTACTTCTGTCTTTTATTTATTACAAGCTTTTGCCCGCGGCTTTGCTCGCGTATCCCAAATCCCACGGGAACATTACTTTTTTTCGGGATGAAAGGTACCCTATATCCTTCTCAGTACTCCTATGTGTATTTTCAAGACGATTGACGACGAAGACGTAACAAACAAACAAACAAACGAACGAACGAACGAACAAACAAACAAACAAAAAATTACTGGTTTGATTGTGGTTATTGTAATGAATTGGACTGGTATACCGATTTATTGCAATGACATTCTATTTCAGCTATACGGTAAGCCCTGTTGGACACAGAATGCCTGTGTGGGCTAGAGGATTAATTGCTGGGATGTGGTTACCCAAGGAAGTAATTCATAGGATTAGTGCGAGGAGGGGCACTGCCTTACCGTAATTTTTTAATAAGGTCAATGTAAAGTCTCTCTTGCGGCGACATCGATAAAATGACGTGAGAGTAATTAAGTTTGCATCCTGACATCAGCCGGTTTTCGTACTGTAAGTAGCTAAGTGTTACTCACGTCATCCGTTAGTCAAAGGCCGGATCCCGCTCAGCCTTCCTAGCTCGTTTCGTACCTCTTTGCGACATTACCTCTTTGCGACATAAGAGTTGGGATTTTAATTATTGTCAAACTGCCCTCGCGCCTACACATTTATAATATTAGTAAAAAATAAATAAATAAGTAAAAGTAAATAAAAGTAAATGTACAAACTATTAGTTATTATTATAGTTATTAGTTAGGATTAGGATAGGATTAGGATAGGATTTTTATATATTTAGGCCGGCCGGGTATTATAAGATATTTTCTGTCAGAATATTTTTAACGCCCGTCGGAAGGCACACGTCCGAATTCTCATAGTATGCGGGGTCTAGAAAAAAACATATGGGCAGAGAGCCTTCCAGCAGGCGTCAGGAATATTCTGGCCCTAGGGCCTCAAAAAACAAAGGCCACGTTTAGCGTGATGGCGGGTAGTAATGTGCCATTCCTGGACACTTTGGAAATATGCCTGTAAAAATTCTCGGCAATATTCCTAAAAATAGAAATTTAGAGGAATATTTACGGGAATGTTTTGAATATTTTCGTAAATTTGCAATGGGAAAAAATTTGGAATATTTCCAGCGGCACATCACTAATGATGGGCGTAAAGATTGATAAATGGAAGCAAAATAGTGATTAGTTAGTAGCCGCATCACCTATTTACATGATTTATCAGATTTTAGCCTTTGCTAAAATCTGAAAATCTTTAGTTTTCGTACAATAAAGGCTATTTTATTTTATGTTGTGCCGTCATCATTATCCTTTGCCACATCTTTCTGTCATCCACCATATTTGCACTACACCACACATTTTACGTTATACCACAGAATAAATAATACTAACACAGTACAGAAGTCTCACTCAGCAAAGAAATTCAAAGAAATATCTACTCAATGTGGCTAGCGATATGGTTTAATTTAGCTCACGACAGAACTCAGCACCTTTTCGTATAGATACCTACACATCCATTGCAAGCCAATTTCATTCTTATTACTCTGGACAAGCGATTCGTATAATTGAATTTACTACCCGTAGGGGCCGCCTGCGCGCATAGTAATAATGTAGGTACATTTTCGATACCTAAACGGGGAGTAACACAGGCCTGGTTATACCGTATCCTACAAATTTTCATCGTTCAACGTTTGCTATGACTGTATCCTCCGCCATTTGCTTAAACCAATAATTACTGGCATCAAGTATGATTACACTTGACAATGCCGCTCACCCGTGAGCCGTGTTCGAGTTAACAATGTAGTTTATGTTCTAATAAGCTTTTGATAGTTGTGTCGGCTTTGGCTTTTCCATCATCGCAATCAGTAATTAAAACATAAGGCCTTCATGCCCCGCAGCTGTGTGTTTTTGTTCAATACCTACCAAAGTAGATAAATCCTTTTTGACAACCTCTTATTTACTAATAAGAGGTTCTCAAAAAGTATTTATCTACTTCCTAAGTATTTATATCCTTTCATGCTGGTCTTCCGAGAAAATAAATAACTTAGAACCAATGCACCAGCTGCTTCACTTCCCGTGTAGAAGCCGATTGAGGCAATTGGCGAAAATGCGAATCATGTTAATAGGCGATGCGGCTAGCATAGTAGCATAGCAAGGAAGCTACTTTGATTCCTTTTTCCACCTTCTCGCCCACCATCATGGCCTTTGAGTCCTGCGGCCCTGCATGGGCTCTCTCTGTGTACTTTGAGCTGCAGGACCCGAAATGTTCTCTCTGCCCCATTAGGGATGAAGATGTGATGGTATGAATGTCTAATTAGAAAAAAATAACATTTTTTTTAGTATTGTCAGTTTCTACATGAAGGTGTAGTGTTTTAAGAGCGCAACCTATAACTAAAAGGTCCCAGGTTCGATCCCCGCCCGGCTCAACTTGTACCTTTGATTTTGCAGAAAATATTGACTTTTCTACGGTCATTTTCATCGACCCCTACTTGCTTCCTAAGGCAACATCGTAAGGAAACCTAGACACTAGTTTCCAGTGTAAAAAATAACTGTTGTAACTACCTCTATATTACTGTCATTGAGCAACGTCGGATGCCTTAAGGCAGCTCGAAAATATGACACCAGGTTAGCTATTTACACATTCGATAAGGAGAAGAACAATGGCGTTGCTAAGGAGTCGGTCTTAGCAGTTAAGGTGGCTACACATGATACAATTTAGCATAAAACATGCAGTAACAATCTCGTTCTGTACTGCAGATTGTTACTAAATATTTTATGCTAAATTGTGTCGTTAGTAGCCACCTTTACTGCTAAGTCTGGCTCCCTAGCAACGCCATTGTTTTACATCTCCATTACGCCACTGAACACCTTCTGTTCCACAGTTAGGCCCTATGTGGTAACTAAGACGGCCCACTTCAGTCAAGGTCCTAACTACGTCTAAACTATTAACGGAACGACCACACAGTTTCTACTTTACAATCAAATTTAGATTCTCACTGCATTACAATAAGATGCAATTTAGAATGTAAAAGAAAACTGATGATACTTTTCATTCCTTCTAAGAAGGGTCTACCGCGAGCTTGGACCGCTGGGCAGTGCATGTCAATTTGAATACTAAAGCAGCTTATAAGGCATAGTTAAATTTAGTGTATACAGAACTCTTAAAACTTTAGAAATATAGTTTATATTTTAATGCATATAAGTATTATTTATTTTGGTTAGATTAGTTAACATTAATTTAAGAGATAAATATATATAAATAAATGTATAAAGGGACAAATCACACTGATTAAGCTAGCCCCAAAGTAAGTTTTAAATGTATGTTATGAGATACTAACTCAACGATACTATATTTTATGATAAATAAATACATATATAGATAAACACCCAAGACCCAGGACAATTTGTAAAAGGCCATTTTTCAACTTGCCCTGGCTAGGGATCGACCCCAGAACCTCCGAATTAGCGGTCTAGCGTGTAAACCATTACGCCACGGAGGTCATCAAAAGAGATGAGAGTGTACTCTTCTTTTAATAGAAAATTTAGTAGAAATATTTTTGATGTCAACAGGTAAAGTATTCCAGAGCCATATAGCTTGTAGCGTAAAAGATATTGCAATAAAATTTGTGCGTTGAAAAGGAATACATTATGATCATCATTTCAGCCGCATAACGTCCACTGCTGGACATAGGCCTCTCCCAAGGATTTCCAAAATGACCGATCTAGAGCGGCCTGCGTCCAGCGCTTTCCAGCGACCTTGGTCAGATCGTCTGACCACCTTGTGGGTAGGTGTCCAACGCTTCGCTTGCCAGTACGTGGTCGCCATTCGGGAACCTTTCTGCCCCATCGGCCATCGGAAAAGGAATACATAGAAGAAGACTATTGTTCATTTTATTTTCACCATTTCAATCTCTATACTACTGAGTATAGGCATCGTCTCGCCCAAGGGGCCAAAAATTGACAAAAAGACCGTGTAATCAAGTTATATTGTGTAATAATTATAACTACAGTTTTGTTTGAAAATCCATATAAAGTCGATCTGAATGATCAATTTGAGCTGATTGATCAATTTGATCTTCAAACTATTTACCCGGTAATATTTTTCTATAAAGCGCGTCGTAAATGGACATGTATCGGCCACACGCTCAAGAAGAACTCTTGAGGAGGCTAACATTCCGAGGCAGCCATTGGAATGGACTCCTCAAGGAAAGAGGAAGCGGTGAGGTGATCGGTATCGGCGGATATGAAGACAATCTGGTTGTCTTGGCCCGAAGCATAGAATAAATAATACTAACGTACAGAAGTCTCACTTAGCAAAAAAATTCAAAGAAATATCTACTCAGTGTGGCTAGCGATATGGTTTAATTTAGCTCACGTCAGAACTCAGCACCTTTTCGTTTATATACCTAGACATCCATTGCAAGCCAATTTCATTCATATTACTCTGGTCAAACGATTCGTTTAACTGAATTTACCACCCGGAGGGGCCGCCTGCGCGCATAGTAGTAATGTAGGTACATTTTCGATACCCAAACGGGGAGTGACACAGGCCTGCCCGAAGTGAAGCGCATTGCTCAAGACAGAACAAGATGGAGAAGCACTTTAGCGGCCCTCTGTCCCACCCAAAGGACATAGGAAAATAAGTCATTTTTCCATATCAGAGTCTTGAAGGGCTTAGGGCTTTACTATGTGAGCCCTTCAAGAATTATTTTGCCTTACTGTTGGAGCCTGTATTTACGAGCATAAATTTTGCAAAATGTATGTCCAAAAAATAATACATGTACACACCTAGACCATGTTACTAGTTACATTACCGTAAGTCAGAAGATAATAACTTATTCCCATGACAAACGCATAGATACTTAACTGAAACTTGGGAGCTGATTCATTTACTAACTTCGAGTATAATATCTAATGTTAAAAGGTTTCTTTATCACGTTTATCATATATAACAATTTATGCGTGATAATGAGACGTGCATCTGCATACCAGTTTGTGTGTGGAATGTATGAATTATTGAAGCTTAGGTAATTTTAAATGAATAGATCGCTATATAAGCAGCTATTTATTTCAAAATGCTACCTACCACATTTAAGGTTCCTTTATTTTTTACCTAGGTACCTATTTGATATATTTTTATCTAAGTACTCAATATAAAATCATAATAAATCTTTTTTTTTTTAATACGATCTCTGCGCACCCAGGGTGGTAGTTTCAATTCCCATACATAAAATTGATGACGTCATTACTGCCCTCACTATAGGAATATTTTTAAAAACTACCGCTTAAAATTATTGTTTAAACCTAAAGTACCCGTGTACTTTAGGTAGGTAGGTAAGCTTTTTAGTAAATCGATTTGCGGGTTTTTGTCAAGTTTTGCTTTGTACACCGTCCACTATGGGGCTACCTGCAAGTGGAAAGATATTATTCAGCGGGTTAGCAGCCAGTGATACCTACTTCTGCAGGGTTCTTCATCCTGCAGAAAAATACAAGACAGTCCTGTGGTACGCAGAACACCTAGAACAGCTCGCTAAGATGCGGTAGTAAGCTTGCAGAGAAGATGGTTTTGAGCAGTTACTATCAGTTTTTTGCTGACACGGTGATTTATCGCTATATTTCTTCGCGCATACTCGGTTGCATCCTCAGCTGTACTGCTTCGGAGCCCGGGTTGCTTTTTCCCGCTTTTTCTTCTCCAAATATAATATGCATGTAATGGTCACCATGCCAAGGATGCCAAAGACCTTGCAAAATGGAAAAGAAATAGCCGGAACACTTTAAATGATTTGGCTATAGTTTTACAACCGTCCGCCCGCCTGACGTGAACCCTCTTTAGAAATTTATTTGTGCGAAAAGTTTTACAACCGGCCGCCGCCCGATGTTAACACTCCTTGGGAATGCAATTGTAGCACGAGATGTTTGTGCTTAATACTTTAGTCGCCTCTTACGACATCCACAGGAAGAGATGGAGTGGTCCTATTCTAACCCAGAACCACACGGGTAGATTTATCGCTATATTTGTTTATTTATTATTATTAACGCTATTACCGCTAATGCCGCTAACTAAGACTTCCATACTGCTAATCCGATTTTAATGAGACTTTCACTAAATTACATAAATGGTCTTCCTTTTTAGCGACGACGTTTATGTATAACTAAACTCACTTTGAAAAAATAAACGGGCAAGTGCGAGTCGGACTCATACATGAAGGGTTCCGTACCACCGTACAATGTTTTAAAACGCTAAAAAAACACGTTTTTTGTATGACGACCCCTTTTAATTTTTAACTTTATTTTATTTTTAGTATTTGTTGTGATAGCGGCCATAGTAATACATAATCTATACATAATCTGAGAAAATTTCAAGGATCTAAATAATGCCATTATAAAGATCTAGTTAAAAACGCTGAAAAAAACACGTTTCTTGTATGACGACCCCCTTTAATTTTTAACTTTTTTTATTTTCAGTATTTGTTGTTATAGCGGCCACACTAATACATAATCGGTGAAAATTTCAAGTGTCTAGCTATTACGGTTCAAGAGATAGAGCCCTGTGACAGACGGACAGACGGACAGACAGTGGAGTCTCAGTAATAGGGTCCCGTTTGCACCTTTTGGGTACGGAACCCTAAAAAAGAAAAAACACATGTTAAGCACAAACGAAAACAATCAATCTATGCCAATTCTGCTAAAAATAAACTAATACAAAGACAAGTCCCCGAGGCAGAATTCGGCCACCTATTTATAGTATTTATTTTAATTTACATTGTTTGGGCCAGTGGTTCCTAAAGTGGTCTAATCATGACTCTACCTAAATCCTGTTCAGCATAGATTATTGACAAATTCGATCTTTATTTTGAGAGGCCTTAAGTTCGGCAGTGGATAGTGTATCGAACTAGGCTGTAAAGAAGAAGGGCAAGTTATTTTTTTTTTAAATAGTATGATGGAAATATAAAAGAGGGGATAACTACTTCGGACTTCATACATTGGATACCTGTGTACCTGTGAATGTGGCCAGTGATAGTCGCCGCGTCACAGGTAACTAATTTATGAAGTTAGTTGATGATAGTACGTAAGTAGTTAAAAGTAAAAAGATTATAATAAATTTAAGTTAATATTAAAGTTTTAAAATTTATATTGTTTGTAAATTAAAATTTATTATAAATAATTTAATTAAATTTTTTGTTTTTTTAATTTTACGTAAAGATTCCAAAAAATAACTATAAAGGACTTACACTATTTTGCAAGCAATGGTTACTTTGTTTAACGTTTTGAAAACAACTGGTTAGATTGTTAAGCTCTGTTTGGTCCGGGGGGCATGTCGTGTGTCGAACTAGATGTCTTTAGACAAATTGTAGTGTGGGTGGGATTGGGACAACCCGCTGCAGGCGCCCATAGATATTTTTGACCCATTCCCCAACTTACCTTGGTCCAACCTAACACCTGAAGTAACTATTGGGTTCAAAAATGAAGGTAACAATTTGATAAATTAGTAAACTTATAGTTAGAAAAAAAATATCTTATGATTAGATGGTTGATTTATATTATTATTTTCTTGCTTAGTTTGACCACCAAAACACGCAATTGAAATAGAAGCACTCTAAATAATATCAACTCAAATAATAATTCATCTAAATTCTCATCTAATAATATAACAAATTCTCATACTACTAAATTATGAAACGAAACAGACCAGGATAGATTTTCATCACACATACTATCTATCTATATTTAAGAGCTATGCTCTTGTCGGTGGATTATGAACTCTAATTCACACATACTACATACCTACTCAAAAGTGTAACAATATTGTTCCCCATACCTACGCCTGGCACTTTTAATAATATTGTACGCCCACAAAAAAAGTCGTTATCAATCTAAACATAGTCGTTGTCATACACACTGAAGCGGATGCTATCGAGGACGCTCGAAAGCCAAAAAAAGTGTAGCAAAAGTGAGCGGCGGCTCAAACAGAGTATTGTTAGTGTAAAGGTCACGTAGATGAGCTGTTCCGGTATTTATGGTACGTATGATTAATAATAAGTACATATAAGCTTCTTCTTTGCGTGTCGATGGACTTTTTTGTCTCCTTATATTTTGTCAGCCCCGTAGATCCCTCTAAGGGGTCTCTACTTCGACGGCGTTATCGTTATCGGCCGCAAGTAAATCTTTTGGTGCAAGTGGTATGGCACCCGGAGCATTAAAGCAGATGCGCCATAGGCTGTGGGGAGGAACCACACCCGCACACGTTCCGTTAGCAATCAATAATTTTCCCCCTGGAGAGTCTATTGAGTGACTTCCAAGCAGGTCAGGGTAGATCAACCCTTCTTTTGGTTTAACAAAATTGGGCAAAGTGTGGCCCCTTTCCCAGAGTTTTATGATATAGCCTCTTTCATGTTATAGTTATAAATAAATAATAAATAAATATATAAGGACAAATCACACTGATTAAGCTAGCCCCAAAGTAAGTTTTAAACTTGTGTTATGGGATACTAACTCAACGATACTATATTTTATGATAAATACATATATAGATAAACACCCAAGACCCAAGACAATTTGAAAAAGGCCATTTTCTAACTTGCCCAGTCAGGACCGCTAATCCGGAGGGATTAGCGGTCTAGCGTGTTAACCATTACGCCACGGAGGACGTCAAGTTATAGTATAAGCACCATAACCACGGAATCTTCTTTGCTGGTTTGGGTTTGCTTCTCTACCCGTGCAGATCGTAAAAGCCGATCGAGGGAATGGGCGAGAATCTGAATCATATGAATAGGCAATGCGGTTAGCAACCGATCACTATTATGATTTCCCTTTTCCACCTTCAAGCCCACCATTACGCTAAAAGTGGCCTGGGCTTTACCGCCCTTGGCTCTGTCTACCCCGTTAGGGATAAAGACGTGATAGTGTATCTGTATCTGTAACCACGGAATGAGTCCCTACAAGCCAGAGCATGTGCTCGATGATCACCAATATAACAAGATAAAATTACGCAAAAAAAAAAACAATTTTTAACACTTTAATTGTGAGGCGTACTGTTCAAGATAAAGCCCAAACTCATCCCCATCAAGTTTGTTCTTTATCTTGATCAGTACGCCTCACAATTATATTACAGGGTTCTTTAACCACCCTCCGACTCAATCATCACATCAGCTTCTAGTTACATTGTCATCTGATTTACATTAGCATATAAAATCTCATCTGAATCGGTAACGGCTCCTTAACTTGCAAGATTTGACCCAAACAAATAAAACCAGGTCAAGCTAAATAAAAGCTTGTAAAATCTAACGTTATAGCGTATAGCGTTATAGCGCTTGTAAAAAATAACTTTGTAGCGTAACGTTTTATTAACATATGCGTTATAAATCGAATCACGGGGTATACTATACTATATCACTATAGTATAATGATATTAAAATAAGCAGTCAAAAAAAATCGACATTGCAGCTGTTCTATTTTAATTTCATTATACTATATAGTGATCTAGTATAGCCCGTGCTTCATTTTTTTTACGCATATGTGAATTACACGTTGTATTCCGTAGATAAAGGTTTAAGATATACTAAAAAGGGGCTTTATGCCCAACAAAAGACTCAATGAGGCTAGGACTCCATGGGCTAATAAAAAATACTTTGCTAAAGTCTGCTTATCCTCGACATTAATGCTCCTACTTTTGTTATTTTTATCCGGCAAATATATATTTTTTTGGAACTAAAAACCTGTGTTCAAAACTCGGACCAATCTTCGTCCCGATTTATAGGTACATACCTACGCGTTTTTGTTCCACCAGGACTTCTCACTTTTTTAATGTCATTATTCGTATAATAGACATCAACGTTTATTCTCAATAGACAATAATGGACTCGGCTATAAAATACACCGAAAGCGAAATCGGAAACAAAACAAATTTTCAGAAATCGTAAAAGACAATGTTTTCACACAACAAACCCAATCTATTGTCAGCCTAACGATTGCATACTTTAAATAATAATTTATACAAAAACTGACCAATGCGAAAAAAAATGTTGACATTGAAATCACATGCGTTGCCGGCATGAGTTCATTGTAACTTATTAGCATACGAAAGATGTTTGTGACTTTGCCGGTCCTTGCCACTTTCGTCTAAAAAGACAAAACAAACTTGACGATCGGTTTTTGCTCCAATAAAGTGGCACGAGTTGCGTATTTACCATATGGCTGAGAGACCAGTGGCCCTGGGCGGCAAATCGTTAGGGGCAAGTAACCTTCTAAACTACCAACAGAGCCGAAAACCACCTCTGATGCAAAATTTAAAGGCAAAATATTTAGCTTGCCCTGTTTGAAGTTTTTTGGGTCAAATCTTGCAAGTGAAATTTCACCCACTCCTGGTTTCTGATTGACATGAAACTAACATGAACTGTAGACTAATGTAAAATTAAGATGACAATGCAATTTTATTACGACAAAAAGCTGGAGCCGGAAGGCTATAGGAACCCTGTAATAAAATGACGCAACCCTATCGAGTTTGGGCTTATTACAATGTCTTGATAAGTTTTTAGGCCTCACAATAAAAGCTTGTATGAACACTTTCACAAAACTTTTTTTTGTCAAAAATGAGGCGGCAAATCTAGTTTTGCGCTAAGGCGTCATATCTAAAAATACGCCGCTGCTTTTTGCCGCATGATCCAATTTTTTTTCACCATTGTGGGCGACAATAGACAAATTATGTCGTAATGTTTGAACAATGCCGTGTTTGGGTCTCAGCCCCAAGGGTTCCTTTAAGAAGCCGTCGCCATTTCAGAAACAATGAAAACAAATAAATACCTTGAAGACATTGCTCAAATATCACTTTCGTTTTTGTTCGGGAATCCGCGAAGTTGTACAAAATTTTTAAGGAACCGGGACTAATGACCGATGTTTTATTTTACGTTCTGGCAGTTTTTGGGAACAATAAATCACACAAAATATTACAGCTGTTTTCACTTTTAATACGCTTATTGAGTATGACGTAAGTTGCACAGAAAATAAAACATACATTATTAAAGTTTCATTTTTGTATGAAAAATGGTCGCAGCATAGCAAAATATGTTAGTTGAGCCAATTTCAATGGAACTTGTATGTTTCTTCGTTTATACTATTACAATTATGAAACATAATTGTATGTATGTAAATTATTTATTGTATAAAAGAATGCACAGAAAAGTACAAAAGAAACAACACTAAAACCATTCTTGCATATTTGTAACTCTTGTTTTATTTGATATTTCCTGGAAAAGACTGGACAATATATCTTATTCTTATTTTATTTTACGCTTAGACCATACAATATTTGGGTCTTACAGCTGTGGGTCCTGTCTGTCCAGGACCACAAGACCTATAGAGCTCTGTCTACCTCATTAAGGATAAAGACGTGATAGTGCGTTTTGCGGGTGTAAAACGCCAGTTTTCTACCCAAGGGGAAATAAGTATATATCATGTTACTCAAATCAGTGCTCTGACGAAGCTGTTCGCAATTAATTTTAACATACCTAATATGATAAGAATTTTTGAAATAAAATCTGAACCTTTTATGATGGCTTAGGAAGTCAAAAAGACAAACAAACTATCGTAGAACAAAGAACATTGACGGTATGTCGGTCAACTCGGGCCAACTACCAACAATGCCTTCTCAAAAAGGACCGCCTATTGTTCCTTTGCATAATTGAGTTGAGACTTCGTTTTCGGAAAAGGTGAAAGTGAGTACAGTAGTTATAAAGTTTTATAACTCAGCTACTTATTTTTATACCCTTATAGAACTTTCGCTTTCTGTCGGCGTCAGGTAAATAAAGCTGTATAGATAAGGCGGTCCTTTTCGCTTTTCATTAGATAAATGTATGCGTGAAGTAAATGTTACTTACTTTTATTAGGGTGGAACATGACTTTTATTTTATTTTATTTCAGTATTCGTTTTTTTTTACATTTCTATTAAAAAAAAAATATACAAAATTAGATTAAAATACCTATACTCTTTCAATGGAACACTTCTCCCAGAATTTAATACCTAGACTTTAAGATATGAATGTTTCTTCTCAATACGTCGAAGACCATGTGAAGTCTTCGGCAACTTTCGGTGACCTTCTCCTCCTTTCAGACATAGAAAAACGAAAAAAAAATTTCGACTTCCCATACAAATCGGCGCTCACCAAATGGATTTTATATGAGAGGGCAAATTTTTTTTTCTTTTTTCGATAATTGTTTTTATGGTTGCCAAAAATGTTGCCGGTTAATATGGACTGTATTTGGAAAATAAAAAACAGGAAGTGCTCCGAAGCAGCACAGCGACCGCGGTAAGATGAAGATAAAAGGTGGGTAAAGTCTTGTCCTAGTTCAGTTGACAATAAGCTAAAAAAATAAATAAATATATACGCACAAATCACACAGATTGAGCTAGCCCCAAAGTAAGTTCGAGACTTGTGTTATGGGATACTAACTCAACGATACTATATTTTATAACAAATACATATATAGATAAACATCCAATACCCAAGTCAATCTGAAAAAGATCATTTTCCATCTTGACCTGACCGGGGATCGAACCCGGTAGGTATAGGTAAATCTATCTTTACAAGAAAGCAAAATACTTTCTTGACTTGCCAAACCTAAGTGGCACTTCTCGAATACGAATGACTAACATTTTCTTTTATACGCAGTAACGTGACTTAATTTAAAGGAAATTCGAATCAAAACAGGATATGATGATTCATGTTCTATACAAGCAAGGTTTTAGAAGATTAGGCTGCGATGTCGTGAAAACATGGCTTAAAATATTTATGTTGTAAAAATCTTGCTTAAGATATTCGGAAAAGATGTCCATCAAAACTAAATCTAAGTGACACAACATCCTTTTCGGATTAACTTGCATACAGTCGGCGGCAAGTCAAACATAACATTGCCACACGATATGCACCTTTCGTGTGCAATATAATAACGATATCCAAACAGTGTTATTATCAAATATTGTATCGTTGAGTTAGAATTCCTTATACCAAGTTTAAAACTTACTTTGGGGCTAGCTCATCAGTGTAATTTGTCCTTATATAACGTCCAACTTAATATACTAAAACTATTTTAAGGATAGATGCAGTCCATGATACTGAACAACTCTCCCCAAGGCACATATATCGAAATAAGAAAAATATTTTTTTCTGCCCCTATAAACTCGGATGAGCTGTCATGTCATGTCATCATTCGAATGCTGCATTTTGAAAAACGACTCAATTTCATCAGATGTCTTCAAGAGTACATGTTCTTACACCTTCTTATGTAACAGAAGTAGAGAGCTTTCGATAGTTACTATCATGAAAAGAGGCTAAAAAAGACTTCGAGAATATCGCTACCCAAAACTTTCTACCAAGTCTTCGATAGCTAAGGAAAGATCCCAAAAATATGATCTCCTGAAGTAGACTCCACGTTAAGTCACAAGCTATGAAGAAGAAGAAATAAAATAAACATTCTATCTCGTAATGTAGGTTAAGCTGCATTTGTGATTCGTAATTCTGTTCTGAATTCTGAACTAGATCTCTTTAATAAACGGACAAGTGCGAGTCGGACTCGTACATGAAGACGCTGAAGAAACACGTTTCTTATATGACGACCCCCTTTAATTTTTGATTTTATCTTATTGTTAGTATTTGTTGTTATAGCGGCTATAATAATACATCATCTGTGAAAATTTCAAGTACCTAGTTGATGCTATTATAAAGATCTAGTTAAAAACGCTAAAAAATACGTTTTTTGTATGACGAACCCCTTTAATTTTTAACTTTTTTTTATTTTTAGTATTTGTTGTTATAGCGACCACAGTAATACATAATCGGTGAAAACGTCAAGTGTCTAGCTATTACGGTGCAAGAGATAGAGCCCTGTGACAGACGGACAGACAGCGGAGTCCTTGTACGAACACACATTTTTTTAAAATACACAGTCCAATTTTCGGAGCAAGTTCAGTCCATGATACTGAAACACTTTTCATAAAAACAATTACTAAAAACGATAATAAAATTTCGCCTTCACATACAAATCGGCGCTTAGCCAAACGGATATTGTATGGGTGGTAATTTTTTTTATCGTTTTTGAACGAAATGGATAAAGACCTACACCAACCTTTGGTTGTAACTTGTTAAGAATAAAGAAGGAAGCGATAAAACTAAAGATAGGCGCTAAAAACTTATATCATTATTGCAATATCTAGGCATCTGGTTTTCACCGTCAAAATATGAAATTGAATGTAATGTATCATATAATATTTGACCATCAGTATGAAAAACTTCTACACCCTTATATTTTCTTTCAAGTTCATATTTTGACAGTTGATAACAAGTTATATGCAATTTCTTTAAAATCACATAATAATTACTGCCGAAATCTGACACGTTGTTTCAAAATAAAAGCCAGATTACGTTTCTATAGAAAAATGTAGGGCTAGGACTCTTAATTTCGCCTTTAACTTGGCCCAAATACAAGCCAGTCGACTTTCAAAACCGATCATTAGTACTTAGCAGTGTCACGAACGCGTGGGAGCAATCTCCAAAGATTTGATACGCTTTAATTGCTTAGAGTAATAGTCGTGCTTGCTTACAGCCTATCTATTGTTTGATTGGTTGCTTAGATAAACAAGCGAGAAATTGTTGTAAGCCTATTATAGAATTGTATTGTACGTACGAGTATTGTTAATGAGATTGGATTATTGCTGAGATTTGAGAACGCTCTAGATATACTTAAAAGTTTTATTAGGGTTCCGTACAAAAATTAAAAAACGGAACCCTTATAGGATCACTCGTGCGTCTGTCTGTCCGTCTGTCTGTCACAGCCAATTTGCTTCGAATCTACTGGACCGAATCAGGTGAAATTTGGTTGAATGTTGTAATCCTATGACCCAAACACATGTGTGGGATCGTTATGAGGATCTCAAATATATTTTTGTTATTATTGTAAAATGAATAGTTTTGATTTTATTCATGAAAGAAAACGAAAATTTACCATTCCTTCCCCCCCCCCCCCCCCCCAGATCTCCGAAATTACTGAGCCTAAAATTTTGAAATAAATACAAAATATAGTTAATTACTTGTAGATTACACGAAAACCTATAAGAATTCAATAAATTGTACGGAACCCTCTCCACGCGAGTTTAACTCGCACTTGGCCGGTTTATTGTAATGAATTCGCTAGTTTTAACCTGCAATGAAAGGGGTGTTACATGTTTGACTGTCTGTGGCATCGTTGCTCCAAAACGTAAAGACCGACCGACTGGTTTTTTAATTCGTTTTTTTTAAATACCACATCGAAATCGGTCTTTTTCTGTCGAGATGATTCTTAGCTATATTTGATGAAAATTTGATTGGGGATGGACGCTTAAGCACTGGGATTTTTAATTTGCCTGGAAAATAATATTGTAGTTCACCATCACTGTAATTTTACCTTAATAATAATCTTGAGCTACTAAAACCTAGACAACCTTTCAAACTATTATAAGAACCACTGTTTACAGTTTAAAGTGAGAACGTTAAGCTTTAGTTTGCATTTTTGCCAAAAGTGGCCGTATTTCGCAAAAATGTAAACTAAAGCTTAACGTTCTCACTTTAAACTGTAAACAGTGGTTCATAAAATAGTTTGAAGGGTTATCTAGGTTTTACTAGCTCAAAATTTTAAATGATATCTCCGTTTCCTTACAAATAATTTATATCAGATTGGGGGAACACTGGAATCCGTGTATCGTCTTAAGAGTCCCCTTACCCTAGACTAATGATTTGCCGTTCCCGGGAATTTGTTAACGTTCCTAGGGAACGTTCCCGTATTTCTAGGGAATGTTACGGAATATTGGATATATGTATTTGTATTATAACCATATCAAGTGATGCATTTACGTTAGTAAAATATATTTACAGTGATAAAAAATATGTCTGGTAAATAAAATTACAACTTTCCCTGACATTTTCATTTCTGGGAACATTCCCGGGAACGTTCCCGAAAATCTGGGGAACGGGAACGGCACATCTCTACCCTAGACAGAAGCAAAGATTCCTATACAAACGTAGTCTAGTCAAAATATGACCTTGAAGGAAAATACATATATGTAAGGATGTAAGAGTTTTCCATACTGATGGTCAAAAATTATATATTATAATACGAGTACACTATATTCTCTTTCAAGTTCATATTTTAACTGTGAAAACCAATTATAACCCCATATATATGCAATTTCTATAAAGTCACAAATTTTTCACCGAATCTGACATGTCGTTTCAAAATAAAATGTAGACTACGCTTGTATGGGAAAGTCTCGGGTGAGGGGATTCTTAATGTCTAAATGGGGGAAATCTCTACTGGCACGATTCTTGATGCGGATCCAATACTTGTGTACTTACTAATCAATGAATGGCCATCGTCAAGCTATGTCAGATGCCTTAAGGCAGCTTAAAAAAAAATAACACCAGTGTTGGCCACTTCAACTTCCAAACGTCCAAACTTCTCAGCAGAAGCACAAAAATACGGATCTATAAGACGATCATCCGTCCTATACTATTGTATGGATGTGAGGCGTGGACGCTAACATTAAAAGAGGAAAGAAGGCTTCTCGTAGCGGAAAGAAAGATACTTCGCAAGATCCTGGGACCAGTGAGAGGAGAGGATGGTGTATGGAGGATTAGGAGCTATGCCGAAATACAAGATCTAGTGGACGAGCCTAACATTATGGGCGAAGCTAAAGCGCACCGCCTTCGATGGCTCGGACACGTCGAAAGAATGGAGCAGGATCGGGGAGTAAAGAGAGCATACCTGGGCCGGCCGATCGGTCGCAGGCCGGTGGGCCGACCCAGGTATCGCTGGAGCGACGTGGTGATGGCGGACCTGCGCGAGCTGCAAGTTGGTGACAACTGGCGAGAGCTAGCGCGGGACCGGGAGCGCTGGCGTGCTCTTGTGCTGGAGGCCAAGACTCACTTTGGGTCGCTGAGCCAGGATAGTAAGTAATTAAGTTGGCCACTTGCATACACTTAAAAATAAATTCAACCAAATAACGTGTAGACTTGTGTAAAGTCTACACTCTTTCTAAATACGATTTAAAACCACACATACCACATAAAGAAATCTTTATGGAAAATTTGAAAATTATCGATAAATATTCTTAATACACCTGTTTAAATAAATGTATATGGTCTATATATACCTATCACATTATTATAACAGATGTTTTTAGATTAAAAATTCTTAGAAGTCATCTTTTATGTAAAGAAGTACTTATCTTGATTGTGTATGTGTACTTAATCAAGATAAGTACTTCTTTTAACCGACTTGAAAAAGGAGAAGGTTCTCAATTAGTCGGAATCTTTTATATTTATGCATAGAAATAGCAATTATTCATACATCCGGTACTTTAATGAAGTAGGTACTTTTGTAAAACATGTTGTTGGTAAATTTTAAAGAGAAAAACCAGAAATGCCCTGAAAATAAATAAATAGTTCAGAACAACCCACACTGAGATAAAGCTAGCCAAAACAGATCTTAATTTTTATTATGGGATACTTACTATCAATAATAGATCTACAGAGTGAAAAGGTAAGAGAATAATCTACTGAAACAGAAAAATATTATTAAAAATATAAATAAGTCTAGATTCCAACAGTAAAAAGACTATCTACGACTATGAAATAGTCAAATTACTACAAGAATTTTACTAGATTTATACAAAAAAGAGTATAATGGTTCATGTAAATATGTACGTGTTGTGTTAGGTATATTTCTTTATTCCGCTAAAACTTCAAAATACCTGAACCGATTTGGATGTATGAGGTGTCATTACAATCAAAGATAACACACATCACAGGTATATAACCTCATATCATTTCAAATGACATATATATAGTATTAACATATATTTAAAAAAAAAAAAAAATGCTTTTTTCTAATATAAAAAATATGACTTTAATTTAGAAATGTGTATATATGTACATATACATTATATATATATATATACTCGTACATTTATTAGTGAACTATTACGTAGTTCTACAGCATTAAGTACACGGTACAAGTACAATCTAGCGGATTTCCTTCGAGGCCAGAGGAAATGACTGTGATCTCGTTCGATCATCAGTTGATACTGTATCCTTTACTGTAATTGTAAAATGTTAAGATTGAAACAAAATAATGAAATATGTCATTATTTAATGGACGGGAATGCTGCCCTCATTTTTTTCTAAATATCTCGAATACAAAGATTAAATCAAAATTTCCTATGGAAATGTTTGGTCCTAAAACAAAATTGTACTTAATTGAAAGGGTGCAAAATTTAAAGGCTACTGGATATAGAACTGATCAAGGCAAAGAAAAGATGGATGGAGTGGGTTAAGGATGATAAAGATAAAAAGGATGTGACAAGTATGTACCATGACAAAGGATAGAGGGAAATGGAAAAGATTCACATGCTGTCTTGAGCCCACGCAAAGTGGAATAAAGTAAGAAAATAAGTTTGGAAAATCCAAAAGTGCACGCCTCATAGCGGTCACTCAATTTTCACAAAAAAGAAACAGAACTTGAATATTGCATATTTATCGGTGTATTATGAACAAAATAAAAAAATTACTTTTAAATCTTCGCGCCATTGCCCACACAGAAAATAAAGGTACTGCGCATGTATTGTCAATGTCAAGAAGAAAAGAAAAATGAAAAGATTAACATTGTATCCAGAAAAAGAATGGAAATTAAGAATGGCTAAAAGGCAGATGCTTAACGCCGTAAAAAAAATTTAAAAAAAAATTGTCAATGTCACCTAACCTTATTTACATAGATTTAGATATACCAACGATAGGTGATTTTCAGTTTATTGCTAATTATAATTAAACTACATTGAATTAGACCGTGATCTTCGAAAGGACTTAGTTTTGGATAATACTGAAGCGTAACAAAAAAAATGGACTTGATCAGATAAGTTTTTCGGGAGTTATCGTGACCACGCCAGTTTCCATTCGTCCCGACACACGAACGTCCACAAAATGATTTTATTAAACATTATTTTTATTTATTTAAAAGGCAAAATGTTTTTTAAAAATATCATAAGTGTTGAAACTAGTGTTTTTCCTTGACATTTATGTGTAAATATTATTGTACAAGTGCGATAGAAAATAAATAGAGACATATTTAGTTAAAAAAATCACTAGATTTTTGTAAGGCGAGAGTAGAGCACTACCTCATATGCGCTTCGCTAATGAGGCGTGCAAAAGAAGACGAAGAATACCAACAAAATAAGTTACAAACATCTTCTTTTGAATTTTATAGATTACAAAATGGGAATCTGTAATTGGCAGTAAGTTATAGTTTTTAAGATAAAATAATAACATTGCAAAGTGCTGTTGATTCTGCGATGAATAAATTTAAAAAAAAAGTTATTTATTTCTTTTCATCATACAAGCTTTTATTGTAAAGCCTTGAAACTTGTCAATACAAATGTAATAAGCTAAAATCAGATGGGGTTGCATCGTTTTATTTCAGGGTTCCTATATCCTCCATTATCAGATCAGCTTCTTGTCATATTAATATTAAAATGTCATCTGATTTACATTAGCATACAAAATTTCATCTCAATTAGAAACCGAGAAGTGGTTTAAATTTCACTTGCAAGATTTGACCCAAAAAAAATTATGAACAGGGCAACACAACACGAGTAAAAGCTTGTAATATACGGGTAAGTTACAACTGAAAGTAGCTTGAAATGTGAAACGGTACCTAATGTAAACATAATACCTAATTATTAGAAACAGTTTTATAGGTACATAATACATATTTATTTTGATAAGTAAACCGTTAAGCTTAATATATTAATCACTAATATACAATGGAATATCTACTATTCACTTTAAAGTTACGATATACAGTTTGATATGGGAACCGTACGTGGCGAGTGTCGAACCAAGAAGAAGGTGTCCACGTGTGCGCAACCCCAACCTCTCCCTCACTCCCTGCTACAGCACACAATAGGGTTGCCAGCTGATTTTCGGTGTCTCCATTTCTGTTGATATGTATTGCCAGCGTTAGCGCAAGTAAGGCGCTAACAGTAAATAACTTTAGCCGTATTTAAATGGTGGGTACCTATGAAAAAGACGAATATTGCATTGAATTAGATTTTTGCGATAGGTACACCCAACAACATATCAAACATTGCTAATTCGCACTTCCGTAACAATTACCATTGCATAATTTAAAGGGTAATCTATTCTGCTGCTGACTGTACATGAGTCATAGTTATATTTTGCACTTCCATGTGAACCTGTCGGTACCTACCGTCCATTATCACGAAGTAAAAGGTTAAGGTTATTCAGTTCATGAATTACGTACTTAATAGTCTAATTTAATCCGTGGGATAGCATTGTATGACATGGTATTTGATGACAATAGATCATCATAAACCTCATTGTTCGATCTTGGTTGAAAATAATATCCGTGTTTTTTTTATTCGCTTCCTAAGTATATCGTTCGGATTACAGTGGTTCACAAAAAGATCTTTCGAACAAAATCCTTTCGAATACATGTAAATCGGATACTTGGATACTTTCGAATACTTGGATATCGGACCCCTATATAGAAGATATCATGATTATCTAGGTCTTTTTTAGTCTCTACTGCAGGAGCACGACCCTCTCAGAGTAGCCAGAGAATTTGGCCTACACAATCCACGCTGACCAGACGGGTTGGAGAGATCTCATTGATGTTTATAAGCTTTGTTTAGCTTGTGTTTCCTAAGTCGCTTTCTACGACATCCACGGGAAGACTTGGAGTGATCTTATTCTACTCCCCCGGGAACCACACGGCTTATAGTGGATATAAGATATATTTAGTGAAATATTTATTTTATTATTTTCTTCACATTTTAGCGCGTTTCTAGTGGCCTAAGCTGTGCTGCTTCAGAGCCCGAGTGCACTTTCCGGATTTCTCTCCTCCAAAGGCAATATTCATGTCAATACTCACACACTTGTTAGTAAAAATCTCCCGGTGCTTATGACACATGTTTTATAAAACCTCTGTAATCCCGTGCATGTGCATGGCATCCCAGCAGTGGGACGTTGAGAGTAATGACTTTCCTAACTCTTTCGCAATTTAGTTCATCGCAAATGTGTTGTTTCGACTCGTTCATAGCAGTGGCGTTCTTTCGCACTAGCGTTCGTCGAAGAAGTATTCTATCGTTGCACAGTTTATCGCACTACTATTTCTTCATACTTTCATTAATCGCACAAGAAATTGGTCGACAACCAGTTTATCGTAACTACGATGTTTCGATCCACAATTCTTCGCACCTTTGTATTTCGAAGTTCAGATACGCACTTAATTTTTTTTTTCATAAATGAAATTGTGTGTAGTTTGAGAAGATATGTTTATTAAAACAAAAGCCCAAAAAAAAATTTTAAAAAAAATGAGAAGATAGAATCGCACCTGCGTTATAAAGTCTTAAAACCACTTCTAAACTCAATGCAATAAAATAATGACTGATGATGATTATATTGCTATAATAACTTCATGGCTTCTTTAGATAAATTTAATAGGTTATTATATTGTACTTAAAACGTTGCATTGAACTTTACTCTTTGTGCATGAAGGGATCAAGAAGCTACGAATCAAAAAGGAATAACGTTCTATGATCGTATTAAAGATACAGTCACTTCTTTTTCATGCCGGTCATATTATCAACATCATCATTATCATCTTGTCTACCGTCTACTGTTGTATGAATTAAATCGCTGGTAACTATTACTGTTACTGAAACTTACTCGTATCCCCCACTATTTTCACTTTCCTACCCTTAAGAAATCGCTTTAGTAATAAGCCCACCTTTGTACCTACTTTACTTAAAATTCACATTTGATTATTGTTATAGGTACTCAGTTGGTACTCGATGCAATAAAGAAGTTTTGTCCTGTCTTGTATTGTTTGTAGCCATGTATTCTTTAGGAATTCGTAGATGGTCACTCGTACTTGACAGGCCGTAGCTGAAAATCAGTGAGCTCTAAGCAGCACTAAGCACTGAGCTATGACCTTTTTGGATTGATGTAGCAAACAGATACAAAGATATTGATAAGTATGTGTTCCCATGTCGTCTTTATGTTTGTATTTTGTTGTTATGTTGTGTATTTTTCTTCTGTATATAGCTACAAATAAACGTCTTATATATCTATCTACTTATATTTATAGGCGTCTTCGTCGACGTCAATAATTTCGATCCTAAACGTGCTAAGGGAAACGCCTCTAATTTTTCGGTTCTTTCAGTGTTTCAATATTTCAGTAGGGCAACTGAACTTACTTTTTATTAGTGGTTTACTAATCAACCTGTAAAATCCCGAGGATTTTATGCTGCTAAAAACAGATTATACTCAACGGGCTATGAAGAGGGCTATGCTAGGTGTTTCTTTACGTGATCGAATCAGAAATGAGGAGATTCGTAGAAGAACAAAGGTCACAGACATAGCCCAGCGGATTAGCTCATTGAAGTGGCAATGGGCGGGGCACATAGCGCGAAGAACCGATGGCCGATGGGGCAGAAAGGTTCTCGAATGGCGGCCACGTACAGGCAAGCGCAGCGTAGGACATCCACCTGCTAGGTGGTCAGACGACCTGAGCAAGGTTGCAGGAAAACGCTGGATGCAGGCCGCTTCCAATCGGTCGTTTTGAAAATCCTTGGGGGAGGCCTATGTCCAGCAGTAGACTTCCTGTGGCTGATATGATGATGATGATGATAAAAAGATTATAAAGGTCTGATTTTACTAGTGCTCGGGTGATCAAATCATCATTTCGTCCGCTTAAAGTCTGGACATATGCTTCGCCCAAGTTTTTCCAAAATAACCGATCTAGAGCAGCGTCCATC
Source organism: Acrobasis repandana (assembly GCA_963576875.1). Classification (NCBI taxonomy): domain Eukaryota; kingdom Metazoa; phylum Arthropoda; class Insecta; order Lepidoptera; family Pyralidae; genus Acrobasis; species Acrobasis repandana. Next base: position 20,350,619 of record OY756215.1, read on the forward strand.
TAGCACTTTCCAGCGAATTTAGTCAGGTCGTCTGACCACCTTGTATGGGTGTCCTACGCTTCGCTTGCCAGTGCGTGTTCGCGATTCGAGAACTTTTCTTGAAAGCTCGGGTGATAGTTTGTAGTCAAAGAAACAAACTCTATTAAATGATTAGAGCTTCTTGTAAGAACTAATCATCGCTCAAATAGCAGCGATTTAGCGAACAAAATGACTCACGCAAGTGACATGATGGTATGAAAATTAGTAATAGAAAAACATACGTATTACTAAAAGTAAAAGACGTCAAGGCTTTAAATATAGTGGCAAATTTACATTTTTGATTTACGCGTAATTGGAACTGTTTTCGCCGAAAATTTGTCACCAATGTCACTACTGATGATGCAATGAGCGTCAATAATTATGATCAACTGAATTACGAATTAATTAATATTATATTGGGTAAATATGGTGATTGGTGACGCACAATTATTAGTCCGAAAATGGAGTATGCTTCTGTGCACTGATATAATTATTTGAGATAATATCCGTTATTCATTTCGATTTTCGTTTAATATACAGGCTGACTTTTTATCCACCGGCAAAATTTTTGGAGCAAGTTCAGTCCATGATACTGCAGAACTACTTCCTATAATTAATTTTCGTCCTCCCATACAAATCAGCGCTAAGCCAAATGGATTTTGTATGTAAGGACGAAAATTTTTTTATCGATTTTTACGAGTAATAACTTGTTTTATAGAAAGTAGTTCAGTATCATGGACTAAACTTGCTCCAAAAATTTTGCCGGTGGATAAAAAGTCAACCTATATATCGATGAAAAAACATATTAAAAATAGAAAATAATAGAGCGTTTACACATTATGCTGTCGCGGCAGCTTATTTCGTCGCTGCGCTGCGGCCCTACGCGCTTCGATTATATTACCTATTTGTATTGACCCTTACAGACGGGCGGTGCCGCCGCGACAGCGGCACAGCGCTGCCATGGTCGCAAACAGCTATTATTTTAAATCACTGCTTTGTCCCCTTCAATTATAGCTATCTACATAAACCTCACTTAGTCGCTTGCTATCTCTTATACGCCTAGTACTTTCGACAGTTTACGAGAAAACATGGTAAACATAATTAAGTTATATAAGTATTGTATGTAACACACAACTAGGTATTTTTAATTAAAGATGCCTAGGCATGTGTTACAATACTTACAATACAGTAAGAATAATTCAAGGACGGCACAGTGTAAATAAATAACTTTACATCGACAAGTAACCAGATTTCATTGTTTTAAAATTAAATGCGTATGATAAAATTCACGCCGCCATATATTCAAAAATAGAACAGGGGCCAATGTTTAAGATAGTTGGTCTATATATTCTATGCTAAGATTCTATGTCAATGCGTAGTAGGCAGCGAAAATCACTGCCGCGACGGCGTAATAAAATACTTATACACTATCACGTATCTATCCCTAACGGGGCAGACAGAGCCTAGGGCGGCAAGGCCCAGGCCACTTTTAGCGTGATGGTGGGCATGAAGGTGGAAAAAAGAAATCATTATAGTGATGGGTTGCTAACCGCATCATAAAATACGTGCTATCAAAATCCAAGTGCGCGCCGCAGCCACGCAAAACACAGCAATGCGTTTCCACTCTAAAATGTTAAACTTTACGTTATAATGCACTAATTTGTAATGTTTAGGGTTCCCTACCTGAAAAGGAAAAAAACGGAACCCTTACAGGATCACTTTGTTGTCCGTCTATCTGTTTGTCAACACCCTTTTTCTCAAGAACGCGTAGATGTATCAAGCTGAAATTCATATCAAATACTCAAGTCTACAGTCCCTTGGAGTTGTAAAAAAAACAAACTTCAAAGCCAACGCAATCAAACGATACAGCCGTTTATGCCGCAAATTTTCGTGAGTCTGACTCGTACTTGGCCGCTTTTTGAAGTGAAAACTTATATTGGCGCGTTGGGCATTTTTTGATATGGGAAAAAACTATTGAACTCGCCACACCGTTACCGTAACCGACACCACCTTGTTCAAGTTTAGGGTTCCGTACCCGAAGGGTGCAAACGGGACCCTATTACTGAGACTCCGCTGTCTGTCCGTCCGTCCGTCCATCCATCCGTCCGTCCGTCCGTCCGTCCGTCTGTCCGTCCGTCTGTCTGTCCGTCTGTCCGTCTGTCCGTCTGTCCGTCTGTCTGTCCGTCTGTCTGTCCGTCTGTCTATCCGTCTGTCTGTCCGTCTGTCCGCCCGTCTGTCACAGGGCTCTATCTCTTGAACCGTAATAGCTAGTTACCTGAAATTTTTACCGATTATGTATTACTATAATCACTTTAACAACAAATACTAAAAATAAGATAAAGTGAATAATTAAAGGGGGTTGTCATACAAGAAACGTATTTCTTTATCGTTTTAAAACATTGTACGGTGGTACGGAACCCTTCATGTACGAGTCCGACTCACACTTGCCCGTTTATTTTCATCATTGTTGGACAGAAAAATACAGACGTATTAAATACTTCTTCTTACGAGTATATAAATAGAGTAAGTTTAGAGGATAAAGCTAGCACGACAATATTAAGATAAAGTATTTTATGATAAATAACATGATGTAAACAAGGATTTCATTAGCTTTATTTTAATATAAAACTATGCATGGCAGCATAGTTTAAAAAGCCTACATTAATGTTTGAACAGCTCAATTACTAACTAATGCGTACAGTACACGTTTCCACGTGACCCATGGTAACCAATCATTAAAGCTTGTAGGAAACGATTGGTTCCAGGCAATAATATGTAAATAACAGATCTGATGGCTGTGGAGCCATCCAAACACTATGTAACTAATAGACTACATAAACATTGTGACTTTCAAACATCAGCCAAATTTTTGGATCAAGTTCAGTCCATGATACTGAACTACTTTCCATTGAAACAATTAACGAAAAACAAAAACCTTCTGCCTCATCTCTCTCATCTCAGCGTATTCCCAGTTTTATTCACAGCTGTAATGCCGGGGTAATAAAAGACTGGGGTGAGTTTTCTCAAGAACATACGTACTCGTACCTCTCGTTCCAATTTTTTTTTGCTAAGCAACCTATATTTTATTATGTCAATATAATAAAGTCTCTTCTCGACTGGCTTTGAATACATACTAGCAGTAACGGTTTATTTTATTTTGTGAAATCTTCAATGATCCCACATAAAGTGATTCTTATATTTATTAAGATATATTATAAATATCCTTTGCCAACAAAGATATTTAAAAATAAGTTTGGAAAATCCAAAAGTGCACGCCTCATAATCTCATTTTTTACAATTAAATTGAAATTACGATTAAACTACATTGAATTAGACCGTGATCTTCGAAAGGACTTAGTTTTGGATAATACTGAAGCGTATAAAAAAAAATGGCCTTGATCAGATAAGTTTTTCGGGAGTTATCGTGACCACGCCAGTTTCCATACATACAGGCACACGGACGTCCACAAAATGATTTTATTAAACATTGTTTTTATTTATTTAAAAGGCAAAATGTCTTTTAAAAATGTCATAAGTGTTGAAACTAGTGTTTTTCCTTGACATTTATGTGTAAATATTATTGTACAAGTGCGATAGAAAATAAATAGAGACACATTTAGCTATCACTTGATTTTTGTAAGGCGAGAGTAGAGCTCTACCTCATGCGCTTCGCTTATGAGGCGTGCAATATATACAACTCATACGTTAAAACTAAATTCAACAACAATAAATTAAATCTAAAACTAATATTAAAAACAATCAAAAAATAATTTATATAAAAAAAATTACCCAAATCGCCACCGTCAGCAGGCAAGGTCCCCAAGAGGCTAGCGGCATTATATTTATTGAAACTAAACCTATTTCAGTTTTACGTCCGTACTCTTACGGAACAGGCGAAAAAGAAATAGATCAAACCATAAAAAGAAGAAAGTTAAAGAAAACAGTGCGCGTTGATGTCTTTAATAATGAAGGTGTGTCGATATGAAATGTAGGTGAGGTATAATAAATGTTTTATGTAACTTAATTTGAAGTTATATCTAACAAAATATACTAAAACTATTTTAAGGGTGAATTCAGTCCATGATACTAAACAAGTTTCCCCGAGGAACATAAATACATATATTGAAATATGAAAAATATTTGTTTGCTTTCCATATAACCTCGGATGAGCTGATCAGTCATGTTGTATGAGATGCCAAAAATTATTTTTCATATTTCGATACATGTTCCTTGGGGAAAGTTGTTCAGTAAATTCACCCTTAAAATATTTTCAGTATATTTTGTTAGACCCTTTATACTTATTTTGCAATGTGATTATACTGTAAAAAGTAACCTAGATAGTGAAAACTGTGAAAAGGTCCTGACTCAGCATGATGTCACAGTCGAGCTGGTCGAGCTGCAACGCTGCATGCATACAATGCTTTTGCCATATTATGTCTTTTTAAATATGAATGTACAAATAAATACAGGATCCTAAAAAAATATACTGAAACAATTTTAAGGGAGAATTCAGTCCATGATACTGAACATCTTTCCCCAAGGCACATATATCGAAATATCAAAAATAGTTTTTGACCTCTCATACCTATATTTTTTTATTGACTAATCAGCTGATCCGAGTTTGTACGAAGCAAAATTTTTTTTTCGTATTTTGGTTTTTGTTCCTTGGGGAAAGTTGTTCAGTATTGCACTGAATTCAACCTTAAAATAGTTTCAGTACATTTTGTAAGACGTTATATTTTGTCTATATACTAGGAGGTCTTGGTACAGAGCGTGAGGCGTGATCGTAAGTACTGGGCTGATCTTGATATTGAGCTCGGAATATTATGGTAACTACTGACGCATAATTGTCTTCATAGAAATATATTGTCATCGGTTATTTCAAAGACTTACTGCTCTATGAGTCAGTATTTATAAAATTTATTTCCAAACCTAACAATACAACGTAAAATTTAACTAAATTAAAACTAAACAAACTTAATATAAGCTAAATTAAAACTTACTAAACATAACATGACGACTTCCGTGGCTTAGTGGTTAATAACACACGAGTCCGCCACTCCAGAGGTTCTGGCTTCGATCCCCAGCCAGGGCAAGATGAAAAATAAGTTTGGAAAATCCAAAAGTGCACGCCTCATAATCTAATTTTTCACAATTAAATTGATTTTGATTGTTTTATTGCTAACTTAAAACGAAGAAAAGTATGTGTCGGCTTTAACGCACGACTGGAGATTATTTTTAACTTTTATTTTTAATTTCCCGCTGAGAAAGATATAGCGAGCACTGTGAAGGAGGACCCATTGCAAACCTCTTTGCCTACACCCCGACGATCTACGCGTGCGCAAAGAGCAGCTCAAGTTCTGTCACCCTGATTTGTTTTTGACGGTAAGATTTTGGTTTGTAACAAAATGGCGAGCTCACGCGCGACGATTTGAATTTTATTGCTGCTCGCTATAACTAAACTACATTGAATTAGACCGTGATCTTCGAAAGGACTTAGTTTTGGATAATAATGAAGCGTATAAAAAAAAATGGACTTGATCAGATAAGTTTTTCGGGAGTTATCGTGACCACGCCAGTTTCCATACATACAGACACACGGACGTCCACAAAATGATTTTATTAAACATTGTTTTTATTTATTTAAAAGGCAAAATGTCTTTTAAAAATGTCATAAGTGTTGAAACTAGTGTTTTTCCTTGACATTTATGTGTAAATATTATTGTACAAGTGCGATAGAAAATAAATAGAGACACATTTAGTTAAAAAAATCACTTGATTTTTGTAAGGCGAGAGTACCCGTAGAGCACTACCTCATGCGCTTCGCTTATGAGGCGTGCAATAGTCTTTTTTAAATTTTCCTGTTTCTTGGGTATTTATCTATACACGTATTTATTATAAAATATAGTGTCGTTGAGTTTGTATCCCATAACACAAGTTTAAACTTACTTTGGGGCTAGCTCAATCAGTGTTTTCCACAATAAAACAAAAAAATACTAGGCATACACATATTGATATACGATTCTGAGTGTTGGGTTCTGAGTAGGCCTTCCTACTCAGAACCCAACATTCAGAGTCGTATGAGGACCGCCTGTTGGTATTCGGGTAAAAAATTCTTCGGCGCATCAACGGAGCTGAGAGACGGAAAGCCTAAAACTGCGGCTGTAGAGCCTTAGATGATGATGATGAATATAAAAATTTCTTGAGTATCAAATCAAGTAGCCGTGTGGTTCCCGGCAGAGTAGAATAGGACCACTCCAATTCTTCCCGTGGATGTCGTAGAAGGCGACTTAGGAAAGACAAGCTGATCAAAGCTAATAAACATCAGTGAGACCTCTCCAATCCGTCTAGCCAGCGTGGAGAGTGTAGGCCAAATCCTTTAACTGCTCTGGCTGATATATGGCTCTGGTAGTGCAGACAAGGTCGAGCTCCTGCAGTGGAGACTTAAAAAGACCTGGTGATGATGATGATGATCAAATCAAGTATCTGCTAAATCTACGTCAATTCTCAACATTGTTTTGACGTGACGAGACGGATAAGAAAATTCTCATTTATAATATTAGTATTCCTGTTTATTAACATCAATAAATGAGGCTGTATCATTACTTCTCCTTATTTACTCGAAGAGGAACCTTTAAGATATTACTCAAAGCAGATTATATTTAGCTCGCCATATTAGGACAACATTGGCATTTCGCAAATCGTTTCCTCAGATATTTATTAGCTCCATATTTCACGACATTTGAAACATATCTACAACTAACACGTATTAAAAATTTATACAATTTTAAAGAACTTTTCAATTTACGATTTTGTTAAATAAAAATAAGAGTAAGTTCATATAATTACGAGTATTATCATTTAATTAATTTCGTACATGTTTATTACAAAATACTGCAATTCAATTTGATGTCAATATTAAACTATATGTTGAGTAAAAACTGCTTGAATGCCTAAATCAAGCAGACAGACATCAACCTGTTTGCAAACAGGAATCCTGTAATAACCCACCACTGGTTGTGTGATCAGCTGAAAAGATGTGGCATCAGTACATTTTTTTCCACTTACCTTATCTTGTTGCCCGAACTCGGGCCGAAAACCGTGTTAAGTGAGTAAGAAAAAGTCAGAACCGTTTAAACGACTTGCACAGTGGTTTATAATCAGCCCTCTATGGAAGGAAATGCAGTTGTATTGTAACACGAGATGTTCGATGCTTACAACTGGAAGAGATGGGTGTGCCGTGTGATTGCTGGCTAAAATAGAACTACTCCATCTCATCCTGTGGATGTTGTGAAAGGCGAATAAAGGACTAAACACAAACATCTCGTGCTACAACTGCATTCCCCAGGAGGGTTGACGTCGAGTGGAGGCTGGTTGTATAACTTTTCGCACAAAGAGGGTTGACGCCTCGTTAAACTATATCCAAATCAGTTAAACTTTTATAGCTATTTCTTTTCCACTTTGCAAGGTCAATTTATATTTAGAGCATTATTTATATCTGGAGAATTTTTCTGGAGAATTGAATTCCATCATCATTATTTGAGCGTATTCATCCTCAGCGGTAACGCTTCAGAGCCCGGGGTTCGCTACCTAACCTAGGTGATTTGACAAGGCTACTGGTTATTACACAGGGCAACTGTCGTTTGACCTCCACAACCCAAAGGGTAAACCAGAACCAATCCTAGGATAGGTTTAAACAAACGCAACATGGCGTTCGGGACCCACAGCTTTGCGTGCCTTCCGAAACACGGAATCATCATTTTTTTCAGATAATCAGGTGATTCAAGGCAAGGCAATATCCTAACTAGACTGAAAATAACTTTTCACAAAGTATGCTTCCCAGTGGAATTTGAACCCAGGAACTCCGGATCACAAGGCGTTGAGTTAGAATTCCATATAAATATATAATTCTCAATCACTTCCCATGCTTGCTCAATCGCTGTTATTACGAGTATATCTTTATATATTTTTAATGATATGGGTATATTTTATAAAACAGTATAAGTTTTTTTTAGCCTGTATTTATGCCCTACTGCTGGGCAAAGACCTCCCCTTTCTTTTTCCACTGAACCCTGTCCGTTGCAGCCTTCTGTCATTTCCTCGTGAAACTGTCGATGTCGTCGCGCCATCTCCTTCTTGGTCGTCCTCTACTCCTGTGCCTTTCTGGCAACAAGTTAGTCTTCCGGGCCCATCTCTCAGGATGCATGCGGCACACATGCCCCGTTCAGACCCAAGTTTGGCTGTCTTGACGCCGACAACTCCAGTCCTAGAACGCAGATCACTATTACATACCCTATCCACTCTTCGTAAACCTAGTAAAGGAGCTTAGTGGCCCTTATATTAGGAAATTGCATATATCTAGGCATATAACTAGTCTTCATAGTCAAAATATTAACTTGGGAAAAAATATAGTGTATCATATAATATTTGACCATCAGTATGGAGAACATCTACACATTTTCTTTCAAGTTCATATTTGACGGTCGAAAACTACTTACAATACTCGTATACTGCCGAAATTTGACATGTCATTTCAATAAAAGCAAGACGTTTCTATTGAAAAGTCTAGGGTGGACACTTAAGTTCAGAAAAATGATAACCGCTTTTCATTGCCTTGCCTCAAAAACATTCACGGTATTTCTAGGTCCTGTTAGCAGAAAAATGGCTGATCGTGAACAGCTGGCATGCAAGGTCTTGCCGTGATAACACGGGGTCCACTATCACGTTTAAAAGTGACAAAAAGCCTAAAGGCAAAACAAATGTCGGCAATTATGGCTAATAAACCGTTTGATGGCCATATTGGAATTTTATGATATGTTATATTAATTTGACCTAGAGCAACATTATTTATTGAAAATATTTTATTTATCTATATATATAACTGTTATGACAATGTAAAAGTTTGTTGTAATAAATAAATAAATAAATAAAAAATAAATATATATTATGGAAGATGAAACTGACTTGCTGATATATTGACTGATTGATCAACGCACAGCGGGAACCGCTGGGTCTAGATTGAAGCATGAAATTTTGCACAAGCGTTATTTATAGGATACCTAGTTCCACCATCGTTAATTTAGATACCACACATTTTGATATCAATTTTAGGTCCGTAAGAGTACGTTCTTACGGACCTACGATTGATATCTAAATGTGTGTTTTACAAATACAATACAATACAATACCCTTTATTGCACAAAAGTAGAAAACAGAACATAATTATCTTAAAAACTAGGAAATGTGCAAAAGGCGGCCTTATCGCTAAGCAATTTCTTCCTTGCAACCTCGTTTATAAAAATATAAAAATAAAAATTGTTTATTTCAGGCTTTGCAACCCATAAATTTTTAGCCGGTCTCGTGTCTTTGGCTAGGTGAACGCGAGTCCAGTGCTGCATGATAGCACTGTCCACGTCCAATCTAGACGCGACCGTTTTCACTATAATGTTGGCGCTGCCCCGCACCCGGTGAATCAAGGATGCCGTGCGCTTTCTTATAATAGCTGAGCTGAGCTCTTCCACCAGCTTGTTCACATAGAGATTGAAGAGCATTGGTGAGGTAATCCCCCTTTGCCTCACCCCGCTTACAAATTTTTACCGAATCCTGACTTGTCGTTTCAAAAAAAAACGTAGACTACGTTTGTTTGTATGGAAAACTCGGATTTTGTCTAGGGTAAGGAGATTCTTAAGCCCGCTGTTGTACTTTTTTCATTTGTATATGTGTTTTGGCTATTGTGGGTGTCTGTAGAAAATCCTTAAGATTTTTATGTAATTTCTTTGAGGAATAAACTGTGGTAGTTTAATAACAGTGATTTTTCAAAAACACGTACAGTATTGCAAATTGTGAACCCACCTCACCTTAAACAACCCCGGGCGTGGTCCGCACTTGGATGGCTGACCACAAATGGCATAAAAAATTCTCGAGCTCTTCCATACTTCGGAAGGCACGAAAAGCCGTTGGTCCCGGCTGTCATCATAGTGGCAGTCGTCAAGCTACGTCAGATGCCTTTTGGCAACTTGAAAAATCTGACACCAGTGTTGGCCACTAACACATATAAAACTAAAAAAATAACAAAACTAAAAGTGCTCTTTGAAATAATTTTAGGTCTCTAAAGTTGTCAATCTTTAAAGAGTACGGTACTTAGAGTAGGTAATATGTATATCCCACATCATAAACAGTTCTCGTTCAACTTGTTTCAATTATTTTTTTACTTAAGCCACATTCAGTATAATACCTACAAGAAAATAATTCATAAATATAAAAAAAATCTCTCATAACGAAGGTCGTGGCACCAGAAATCATTTCTGATTTCTCAGACCTTCACCACGCGCCGAATAATAGAAGGAAACGCACAATTATTGTCCAGCGATTGTGATCACTTATCTGATAAGGCTTGTACACAATGGTAGGTGCAGGACGTGCCTACTACACCATTTATTTTGTTGATCATGTATCCTTACACACATTTGAATAACACATGGTATTAATGAATCAAATATTTTTCAACACATAACTCGCCTTCGAAAACACCTAATTCGGTTTCGGAACCTAGCTTAGATGGCTACCAACCTGAAAGTGGACGTAATTAGTATATAAGTACATATACAGGATGATTTTGACCCCCTAGGCTATATTCAAGGAAAGTGCTTTATGAGCTTAATAAATTAAACATGTTCTCTTACAATTACCTTGTTTCATAATAAAAAACAAAGATAAAAGCTCTTAAAGTTGTACGGAAAATTCCCAATCGCAGTGATATCAACCCCCATATGATTGCTCGCCCCGCGCGCCGCCGGCGGGAAGGGCACGGGGCGGTCATACGGAGGAATCGAGCGACAGCGAGGTCATTTACACTAATAATATTACTTTAGCCATGTATTGCAAATGTGAGGATTTTTCCTAATGAAAAATAGTAAAAAAAGTATTTTTTTTTCCTATTTTCAGTTCTATTAGTGATTCTGATTCCAAGATTTCAATATAGCTCAGTGTTTCAGAATCAACCTGTACATACATACATTGTATTCTTTCCCTAATGGGACATACAGAGCATTTTTGGTCTTGCGGCTCTAAGCAGACGAAGCCCAAGGCCGCAAGACCTAAAGGCCACTCTTAGCGCGATGGGCGAGGAGGTTTAAAAAGGAAGCAAAATAGTTATGAGCATCCGAAATTGAGAATTATATTAATTTCGCCCATTTCCTCGATCAGCTTTTACGATCTGCGCGGGATGCGAAGCAGCTGGCACGTTTTAAGTTTTTTTCTTTTTTTCCAGACTAGCATGGAAGAATAAAAGTATGTATGGTATGTATTATGTGTACCTATTTATTCTGACTATACCAAAACAATACGGAAAGTCCCGTTGTAAAGGGGTCAGCAAAATTTTGCGCAAGGATAAATCCTTTCGATCTAGATGATGCAACTTTTCACAAAATTTCACAGCAGTTCCGACTTGCAAGGACGGCATTTTTTCATGTTAATTGTGTGATTAATACTGACCCAATTTGTCTAACTGCTCCTTTCTCCTAGAATATTGAGCAAGGTTGAATATTATAGTTTATTTATGCATTTTATGCACTGCTTGTAATAAAGTTAAATAATCTTAAATGAGGCCATATTCTGCGCAGGAAGAGAAAGAGCTGGTACATTTATTTATTTTTCTTTTCTCCCAGACCAGCAGGAAGATGATTATTTGAAAATGGCGTGATAATTTGAGAAAAATAGTACACTATAAGGTGAAGTAGAGAATAGATTAGCACTCGGACTCGAGCGCGAGACTGGCTGTGTGGTCTGAGGCGTTCTTCGTCACCGCTCTTCGTTTGTTGTGTATACCATTTTTAGGGTTCCGTACCCTGTCCGTCTGTCCGTCTGTCCGTCTGTCCGTCTGTCCGTCTGTCCGTCTGTCCGTCTGTCCGTCTGTCCGTCTGTCCGTCTGTCCGTCTGTCACTATCTCTTGAACCGTAATAGCTAGACACTTGAAATTTTCACCGATTATGTACTACTATGGCCGCTATAACTACAAATACTAAAAATATGATAAAGTTCAAAATTAAAGGAGGTCGTCATACAAGAAACGTTTTAAAACATTGTACGGTGGTACGGAACCCTTCATGTTCGAGTCCGACTCGCACTTACCCGTTTATTGTATCATTGTCGGACATAAACAACCATAGACATAGAATTATCTCATTTAGCTCCCTCAATAAAAATACGTACGACGTATAAAATACTTCTTCTTATAGAAATAGAGTGAGCTTAGAGTGCACGTTTATTATTTTTCCCTGAAAGAAACTGAAGTTTTTTGCACCGGCTCGATGCCACTTATGTACATTTTTACTTACTTATTTATATTTACTTACTATTTATTACGGGTGTGTCCCTTCCACGTTGTATATTCGAATACAGCTCTGTCCCCTGAACTAAAAAGACCTGATTATGATAAATGTATGAACCGTGTTTCACCACTCGTATAAAATATAGAAATACAGTGTTTGTTTAAACCTATTCAAACTAAATCCATACTAACTGTCAGTAACTCAGTACCCAATAAATTAAATAACACTAAACATTTTACTGTCAGTGTTTATATAAACAGGAATTTCAACAATACCTCCAATGACATTAAAATGATAAGAACCAGAATTATCTGCGCCAGTGATCGTAAACCAAATGTGTATATTTAATTGATACAAATTCATCAACATCTAGTATTTAGAGCGACAATAATTTCGAGCCAAAGGTGCACGATAACTGGTTTAGGTTCGACAGTAAGAATTCAAATTATCCTTTATTTAGATTTATATAAAGTGACACTAATTGAATCTTGTTTGGACCACTTTTGGATAGTTAAATTATATACAATTACTATAGTATACTCAAAGAGCTCTACATCACGAAGCGTCTTTCAGTTCAGTGTCAAGAAAGGGCTCCCCGATTTTTTGGGCATGTAATGCGCTCTTCGAGGCACTGCTTAGAGAAGCAAATAATACTGGCCAAGTGGAGGATAAACGCGCCAAAAGAAAACCGCCTGCTAGATGGGTCAATTTCATAAAGAAAGCTGTTGGAGGTGCCCTGCATAAGACGGTCCATAGTACTGACGACTGAACAGACTGAAACAAATATGTGGTCACGATCCTCAGCATTGAGGGACCGACGAAGAAGAAGAAGACTGTAGAAGAAACTTCATACGAAATCTAAAAGGCTTTCAAGTAAAAACACTACATTTAGCTCGTTCTTTTTAAAAGTCAAACAGTATCAGTTATAACGAACGGGTACAAAAATTTGAAGTTACAGAGTGCACGAGGGCATTCCATTTCTTTTGCAAAGAGGTGTTTGACAGGGAGACGTTATATCTCCGAAAGTGTTCACCGTTGCACTGCAAGATTCCTTCACGTAGCGAGTGGTGACATTAAAATGGGAGATTTTTGGTATGCATGCATATTTAGGCTTTCTTGGGATAGGATATGGTAAAGGTGGTGGTCAAGCGGTCTAGGCACTGGCTCAACGTCTGTGTAGCAGGCGTTTGATCCTCACAAGGCGCAATTTGTACTTCTGAATTTGTACTCATCTTCTTCTCAGTAACTGTACAGTTATTTTCAACTACCACCACTTGCTTTCGTTGAAGGAAAAGCATCATGAGGAAACCTGCACACTGGTTCACTAGTGTGCAGTACTACCAGGCCTGTGTCACTCCCCGTTTAGGTATCGAAAATGTACCTACATTATTAGTATGCGCGCAGGTGGCCCCTCCGGGTGGTAAATTCAGTTATACGAATTATTTGTCCAGAGTAATAAGAATGAAATTGTCTTGCAATGGATGTCTAGGTATCTTTGCGAAAAGGTGCTGAGTTCTGACGTGAGCTAAATGAAACCATATCGCTAGCCACATTGAGTAGATATTTCTTTGAATTTCTTTGCTGAGTGACAGACTTCTGTACGTTAGTATTATTTATTTTGTGGTAATAGTCACTAGATGACAGCTACTGAGCTACGTCAGATGCCTTCAGGCAGCTCGATAAATCTGACGCCACCCTTAGAAATAGGAACTCCGGAAGAAGAATAAGACTGGGTCTGATAAATATAATTTTATGTAGGTCGTCGTAAGATTCTCCAAAAATAATGGACCCATATTTCTCGGTTTACCAAAGTAGTAAAAATTATGTAAGGTCCAAGTTCGCACGCATTGAAGTTTCGGAGTAGGGGCGATCAGCATCACCTAGACGGTGATGCTAAAAATTGTACTGAATCTTAATGTGATGCGAAATTAAATGCGCTGTATCTTCTTCATTATTAGCTAATTAGAGGAAAGCAAAATATGTGTTCAATATTTTTAGTCTACATCCATACTGGGAGAGGCATTTCGTCCGGCAGTGGACTGATATATGCTGTAAAGAGGAATAGATAGGTTTACAAGCATAAAATCTAATACGCATTCTCATAAGTGGACCAGTGGCGCTGATAAGCACAAAAAGTGTTAGTCACAACTCACAATGTTTCCCTCGTTAACAAGAGCAATGAGTCAGTGGATCATGAGTCCATTTCGGAAAGTAGCAATTATTACAGCCAGGAACAAAGTGGACTCATTGAATACGATACGATTTTTTAATATATTTTTTTTCTTTTAGCATCTGAATAGAATGTAACATAGCCTGCTAGGACGTATAGATAGCTAAGACGGTTCCAACGATACCTCATTTATCAAGGTACACATAAAATAGAGACACAAAACCCTCCTTTTGGCTTTGCCGCAGTCGAGTAAAAAGTAATAAATATGAATACAAAAAAATATGAAAGCGGGCTACCCATTTTCATATTTTTTTCTATGTTATGGAGCTATATCTTGCTTGATAAATGTCTGAATAACAACATACGATATAATAAAATGTAGAGAGCAATGGCGGTTCTAGAAAATAAAATAGAATTGAGTTTGATCGGAAACAATTGACTAGCAATACGACACCAAAAAAAAACGTTAATGCTATGAATGCTATGGTGAATTTTCAAGGCAATAGTTTATTTTGTTATAGATAGAAAATAAACAATTGGGGAAGGTACGGTACATTATAACTCTTTGATAAACAATTTCGTTGACAATGACATTGTCAACCAAAATAAGGTGTTATTTGATAATTTATCCAACAGGAAGTCTGAAGTAAATGTGACGCACAAAATTACGCATATCAATGTATGGAACTTCCCAGTGTAATTTGTATTGGATAGTGGTAAATTAAATTTGTTTTGTTGGGCAGACAGAGCATTTTGGGTGTTGCGGCACTAATCAGACAGAGCATGGCCCTTTGCTCTATCTGCTTATAGAAAGAACCAAAGGCCACTTTTAACGTAATGGAAGGCAAGAAGGTGGAATTAACGGGCAAGTGCGAGTCGGACTCGTACATGAAGGGTTCCGTACAATGTTTTAAAACGCTGAAGAAACATGTTTCTTGTATGACGACCCCCTTTAATTTTTAACTTTATTTTATTTTTAGTATTTGCTGTTATTGTGGTCATAGTAATACATAATTGATGAAAATTTCAAGTATCTAGTTAATGCCATTATAAAGTTCAAGTTAAAAACGCTGAAAAACACACGTTTCTTGTATGACGACCCCCTTTAATTTTTAATTATTTTTTATTTTTAGTATTTTTTGTTGTATCCACCACAGTAATACATAATCGGTGAAAATTTCAAGAGTCTAGCTATTACGGTTTAAGAGATAGAGCCCTGTGACTGACGGACAGACAGACAGACAGACGGACAGACAGACAGACGGACAGACAGACGGACAGACGGACAGACGGATAGACAGCGGAGTCTCAGTAATAGGGTCCCGTTTGCACCCTTCGGGTACGGAACCCTAAAAAGGAATCAAAATAGTGCTGGGTAGCCGCCTCACCTACATATTAACATGATTCGCATTTCGTCCAAAAAGCTAAAAAAACATTAAAGACGTCATACGAGTAGTATGTATTAGCCGAGGTTCAAAACTCAAAAGTCAAAGTCAGTCAAAGAGCTATAGAGCGCAGTATTCTAGGATTGAGTCTTATAGACAAGGTACGAAACGTGCCACGAAGCAAGTTGGGCAGGGCATATTTTCCGAATGCGTTCCGAAATATGGGCCAACTTGTCCACATTTTGAATTCTAGACGGTGCAGGGTTAGGGGTAGACATAGGACAAGATGGCGGGACGACCTTGACATTTTTATGCAAGTGGCAGGAAATCGCAGAAGACAGGGACGTGTGTAAAGATAAGGAAGAGGCCTTTGCCCAGCAGTGGAACACAAGACAAACAAAAAAAAACAAACGAAGAAAAAAAACAAAGAATTAAGAAGAAGTATGTATGTTTTGTTATAATTACTTCCTTGGCTTTCGTGGTTTGTGGTACAATCAGCGTTTCATATTAAGCATCTTTGCCAAAGGTTCTGGTGAAATCATACATAGGGATTTACTGAAAGTGTTGGCGAATATAGTTCCTCGAGGAAATAATAATTACGTCGGTGGTTGCCATAGGAGGAGGGAAGTTTAAATAATACATTGTTGTTATGTATAAATCAGCAACAGTGGGATTTGTGACTGATTTCTAACAATCAGTGTCACTTGTAATACCATTATTTGATTTATGTAAAAATGAACTTTTTTATTTAATTAAGAAGAATACATTTAAGTTAGGTACTTACATGTACAAGAATATGATACTTACGTAGAGAAAAAGGCATAAGTCTTATAACATGAGACTTGTCTCCAACCAGAGCAATTTGAAAGTGACCTTTTTCAACTTGGGATAGATCTTAGGTGTTTAACTATACAATGTGAAATGGACATATTGATAATAAATCGAACCACGAGCTATACTAGATCACTAAAGTATAATGAAATTAAAATAACAGTCAAGAAACCGAAAAAAATTCGACATATCCATGCCTACAAGTCGCCTGGGCGGCTACACACTTTTGTATGGAAATTCCGAAATTTGTTTTTGTTCTCTGGCTGTTATTTTAATTTCATTATTCTATAATGATCTAGTACGAGTATAAACTGTGGTTCGATTTATTACGGGTTTGTCCCTTAAACGTTGTATAATTATGTATTTATTGTAAAATATACCTAGTATCGTTGAGTTAGAATCTCATAATACAATTTTAAACTTACTCTGGGCCTAGCTTAATAAGTGTGATTGGTCCTTATCTATTTTAACAAAAAAATATTATGGTCTTTTTCCTAAATATCATGTTAGACAAAATTTACCTCAAAACGTAGTTTTCCCAGCAAGCCATCTGTTACAGGCGGTGAGGCAACGTTACCCAATGTAGCGAAATTGTCGACGCTTGCGCCACGCCACCCGCTGGGCCGAGAACGTAGGTTGCTGGCCGAAAAGGTCCATTCAGTTGACAAATTGTATCCATTCTATAATTTTTATAACATACATACATACCATCACGCCTTTTCATTTATTTATTTCAACAATAGGATAGGTACTTTTTATACCTTAAAAATGTAAGGTTTTTTGGTTTCCGCTGAGGGTTTCCGAAATACCCATTGACTTAATTTTATTATTTATTACCTGTAGCCTGCGAGTAACAGCTAATAAATAAACAAATGGACAGAACACATCGGCGTACACTAAACATTAAACTTATATCTTGGGGCTAATGAATACAAACACGAAAACTTGCATATGCATAACAAATACAGAAACGCGGACAAATATGTACCTATAAAAATGCGTAGGCAGCTACAAGCATTTTCCTGTGCTGGAAATCACCGCAAAAAAATGCCACAATACATATTTATATATTCTGTTATTCCTCAGTTCAAATTAATTAGCTCTGGAATGCCCTTTCAACATACATCAGCTTAGTAAAGAAAACGGAGGAAATTGTTCTTATTGTACTTTAGTAGAGATTAAGGGGAGTAAATGTCCAAGTTTGGAGCCTTGTAGAGGGGCAAGAGCGGGCGAACACACACGCATTGACGTGTGCACGGCGGCACACGGCGGCACAAGAAAGGGGGAGATGGGCAGGGACGGGGAACGAGGCGCATATTGCGCGTACCTTAGGAGATTCCGTTGTGTATGTAATACTCTTACTGTCTTTTGTGCTACTAATAGTTATGTGTTTCTATATAATTAAATTTTTAACAAAAAAAACAACCGACTTCAATTTTTTTTTAGGAGTTTCTTCCATGTCTCCAAAGTTCTTCATCATATCTTCACCATATTAAAATGGGACCAACTTGGTAGTAAAGGCTTTCAAATAAAAAAAGAATTATCAAAATCGGTTCACAATTGGCTAAAATATCGCGTAACAAACATACATAAAAAACATACAGTCGAATTGATAACCTCCTCCTTTTTTGAAGTCGGTTAAAAATACTCGTAGCTTTCGTAGCTAAGCTAGCAACACGTCGCCCGACTTCACGTCGCTCGACTGCACACGACGTGTCTTCTGCCATCTTCAGTTAGGTTCAATTTTATGACTGCAGCGACATGACGCTGCGACGAGTCGCAGCGGCAAAGTTGTCTGCTGCTGCTGTCTGCAGTCCGGTTCAAATTCATGACTGCAGCGCTACTGCAATTGTGAAATTGTGTTCTTAAAAGTTCATATTATTTTATTAATTTTATTTTATTTATTTCATACAACCAACATTCATAGTATTGTATGCTTTGATTATCGTCATCACTGTGTGTTTAGTAAATATATGTAGATATTGACTAAATTAAATAGATCAAGTTAGATTCTAAAAAACTCATTTCACCCTGCTACATCACCAAACCAAACGAAGCAAACGGCAAACCACAGAAGCGATTTAGAAAGTGTAAATCCAATTCTTTATCTAAGAGCATCTAAAAACTGATTCTGTTTAGTGAAGCGAAGCCTTTCATTTAGAGAGGCGTCGAGAAAGGCATCATCCGGATCGTTAGATTGGCAGTAAAATTTGATGTTATGTGATTTTCATCGCAAAAATAATACTTAAAAATAAATACACTAAACAATGTAAAAAATTAATTTATCGAAGATATCTGATGAATCTTCTTAATCTTTTCACGAAACATGCTTCAGATAAATCCATGTATTTTTTATTACATAAATGGATTGATTTATATGTATAAGTAACAGTCTTTGGATATAAAAGTTGAACTGTGAAGTAGTAATTGAGACATGGCTTAACCTAGTCAATGACCGACTTGCTAATTGTTTTTACGTACATTTCATCGGATCAGATTACATTTTTACACCTTTTTAAAAGTAACACGTTTTTACTATAAAATTGCCTTTATTTTTCATTTATTTAACTTTATTACAAACATAATAGGCGGACTTAATGCCATAGGCTCTATCTACCAGTCAACCCACTGGTGAAGCCGAGAAAAGAAGATTTTAATAGGAGGTGCAAATTATGTATGTACGTATTGTAACATTTACCTTAAGAAGATAGCAATAACAATATGATATTGATATATATATATATATATATATATATATATATATATATATATATAATATATATGAATAAACTTACATCAAAAATATACATGGATATAATATATAATAAACTATACGTAAACTACATATACATTTTAATATCTATATTCTATCTGAAAGTTTACGACGATAATGAGCACGCACTGCACTCTTGAACGCTACACGAGTACGAGCCTTCCGGATATTCATTGGTAGGGCGTTCCAAAGCTTTACCGGTTAAACAGTAAACGAACGTTCAAAGAACCCACTGTTTTTACGTACATTTCATCGGATCAGATTACATTTTTACACCTTTTTAAAAGTAACACGTTTTTACTATAAAATTGCCTTTATTTTTCATTTATTTAACTTTATTACAAACATAATAGGCGGACTTAATGCCATAGGCTCTATTTACCAGTCAACCCACTGGTGAAGCCGAGAAAAGAAGATTTTAATAGGAGGTGCAAATTATGTATGTACGTATTGTAACATTTACCTTAAGAAGATAGCAATAACAATATGATATTGATATATATATATATATATATATATATATATATATATTTATATATATAAATAAACTTACATCAAAAATATACATGGATATAATATATAATAAACTATACGTAAACTACATATACATTTTAATATCTATATTCTATCTGAAAGTTTACGACGATAATGAGCACGCACTGCACTCTTGAACGCTACACGAGTACGAGCCTTCCGGATATTCATTGGTAGGGCGTTCCAAAGCTTTACCGGTTAAACAGTAAACGAACGTTCAAAGAACCCACTCCGCCTTTCTTTACATCTCCATACATAATTTTGTTTAAATTTTTTAGTTTTTTTTATCACAGATGGTAAAATTTGAAGGAAAGTATCCCCATTCTGACCATTACGTTAATATAAGTACTCGTATAATTTATTAATTTGAGTACATGTTACGAGTAAAAATCGTAACCACTGGATCTGCAGTCGCACAGTCAAAATCTCTGTCGGACTCGGACCATGGGCAATAAACGCTTGGACAGTTTGCATGTTGAAAAAGTCTTCAAAATGGTTATTCTTTCCTTGAAATTTTTACAACCACCTATGTGGAATTTCACACGTCTTAACCGTCTAAAGGCATTATTTATGCGAATGTAAATAAATTGCTTAACGGAGGTCGACCAGATGATTCGGAAAACGAACTATTTTATTGCTATGCTTAGACCAAAAAATCTTTAGAAATACAAATGCACAAAAAAAACTTCTAACGTTAACTTTGTGTTAATGCACTCTCTTTTACTTAGAACGCGTACTTTATTATCTACTCTATTTCGTGATAAAAAGTATAACGACCTATTTATTTCTCAAGCTTTTCCCAAATTTGAGTAATAAGTAACAGTAAGTGACATCTTCAAAATATGTACTTCACAACATTTTAAATTGTTTTTCAAATACTTCTTCTAACTACGAGTACATTCATTATTATTAAGCTACATTAATTGACTGTTGACAATAGTATTTACAAAATTTAAAAAAATGTCGCGTTGATAAATTTTAGTATTATTTTTGAGCTTAGAGTTTTAATGTAATGAAGTATCTTAATAAAATATAATATCGTTGTTCCTATGACATAAATCTGCGATGGTAAAACCTTTTGCGGTTTTTTATTGCAGGCCTTCATTTCATTGCGGTCTTCTCTGCATTTCGTAGGAGAATTGTGATGGTCAACTTTCAATGGTATGCATTTCGAAATTTTGTTCACTAGTAGTTTGATGTCATAGCAGTAGCAATTTAGAAAAGATAACATAAAAAGGTTATTTACAACTAGTTTCGAATTGTTATATATTTTTAGGGTTCCTTACAAAAAATGAAGAACGGAACCCTTATAGGATCCCTCGTGCGTCTGTCTGTCCGTCCGTCTGTCACAGCCAATTTGCTCCGAATCTACTGGACCGAATCAGGTGAAATTTGGTAGAATGTTGTAATGCTATGACCCAAACACATATGTTCAAAGTAAATAAATATTTTTTTAAAATCATTTTCGGGGGACAAATTAGGAAATTTAAAAAAAAAGTTTTGCAAACCTTACTGTGTCATATATCAAATGAAAGGGCTCTCGTTATGAGGATCTCAAATATATTTTTGCTATTATTGTAAAATGAATAGTTTTGATTTTATTCATGAAAGAAGATGAAAATTGACCATTCCCCCCCCCCTGATCTCCGAAACTACCAAGCCTAAAATTTTGAAAAAAATACAAAATTTAGTTTATCGCTTGTAGATTACAGGAAAACCTATAAGAATTCAATCAATTGTATGGAACCCTTTCCACGCGAGTTTAACTCGCACTTGGCTGGTTTAATTAATACATATTCCAATCATAAAAAAGTTGTCGACTTTGTAATCTGTCATAATGTTATTTATTCATTCATAATTATTTAACTATTTATTTTACAAATTTTTCCAAATGAAATGTAAGTATTTAAATTAATTTACAAATTGTAAAATATTCAATGACATAAAATAATAATACAGCAAAAATTTATTACTCTCTAAAGCTTTAACTTGTCATGTTTTCAGTTATTTACAAAGATTTATCCGCAACATAATTCGTCAAAAAATCATCAGCAACAAGCTTCATAAAAAAGTGTATAAAAAGTAACCACAACATGCTTCGTCAAATAAAATTGAATAACTTAAAAATTTTATGAATGTGTGTGTTTTTACCGAAATTTATACCTACGTACTATATAAGTCTAAGTTTTTAAAATACAGTATTTTTAAAATACATTTAAATAAATTAAAATACATACATATTTGTAACATTTTGTCACAGGTCAACCTGTGACAAAATGTTACAAATATGTAATAAACAAATACGTATTCAACGCTTTATTAACATTATTAAGATAATGTTATTCTTAATCCGTGAGATCTTGTAAAAAGATTACTTTTATTATATCAAACGATGAATATTCAACTCTGACCCACATATCTTGAACTTGAAACAAATTCTTAATTTTTACATCGTTAATAGAATGTATGCTAATTATTTCGAAATATTCTAATAGATGTATTAAAGAAGGATAGGTGGTTATAGCTATTGGGTTGTACTGCTGAGACCCCAAATGTAACATCATAAATTGAGTCACTAAGCACAGTAGGTATTTTCGAAAATTATTAAAAAAAAATTGTCTTGATAGAAAGAGTATTCTTTTCTATATTTTATGTATATTTTTCTATTTATAATGAAAAGAATACCTATTTGTAATGCTCGGTGTTTCTCTACGTGATCGAATCAGAAATGACGAAATTCGTAGAAGAACAAAAGTCACTGATATAGTTGCAGTGGGCGGGACATATGGCGCGAAGAACCGATGGCCGATGGGGAAGAAACGTTCTTGAATGGCGACCACGTACTGGCAAGCGAAGCGTAGGACACCCACCCACAAGGTGGTCAGACGATCTAACCAAGGTCACTGGAAAGCGCTGGATGCAGGCCGCTCTAGATCGGTCGTTTTGGATGTCCTTGGGAGAGGCCTATGTCCAGCAGTATACGTTATGCGACTGAAATGATGATGATGATGATGAATGAAAATGCTGCGCTGGATAGGTTTTACGGAAAGACCACGTGCGGAACATCCAACAATAAACGTACAGCCAAGAAACGCTGACTTGACTTCATCAAGGATGTGAGTACTATTTCAAAACCAATGATGTTAAAGCACGTTTGAAATGAAAAAGAAAAGGCCGGAAAGCTAACCCAGGCTCCGAAGCACCACACCACACCCAACAATGCAACTGAATAAAAGAGAAGGTTAGCACAGAGACGCCATAAAGTATGACAGAGAAATCTTTTTCAAAGTCAAAGTCTATTTTTTTTTCAATGTAGGATAAAAATATTACTTATTGAAGGATTTTTTTACTAGCGTTTCGGAACGACTGTTGGGAAGATACGCCGTAAATAACACAGTTTAGTATTTTCAGATGTTACTAGGAGTTTTTTGACTTTTCGAACCACTTACTGCTATCTACTTCGAATGCGATTGACGGGCATTGCACATTGACTAGACTAGATAACTCTCATAGTAGAGTTAGTCGAGAACTCTTCATCAAATTGCGAACCAGGTTGCTTGTTTGGCCTCTTTTGTTGTATGGTTACGAAGCGTGGACCTTAAAAGAAGATCTTTAAAAGAATTAAGAAGCGTTTGACATGTGGTCTTACCGTAAAATGCTACGCATAAGCTGGACGGATCACATTACTAATGTTGAAGTTCTGGAGCGCATGGGAAAAAAAGTAGAGCTCGTTCGAACCATTAAAATAAGAAAAATTACTTGTCTTGATCACGTGTTAAGAAACCCTCAATATCATGGGCAAAATTATCGGAAAGCGCAAGGTGGGAGGTCGCAAAATGTCTTGGCTGAAGAACATCCGACAATAGACTGGTATCAAAACAGTAGAACAACCGTTCAGGCTTGCAATGGACAAATCAAGATTTAAAGAGCTGACTGCCAATCTTCAGGAATGAAGTGGCACCTAAAGAAGAAGAAGACTAGATAAATACAATTTTTAAGTATTTTCGTTTTTACGTTTCTGGTTCATATTTTCCAAATGGTAGGTAATTACTTACACAGTCAAAAATACCTTAATATTTTATGAAACGTGGAGATTTTAAACCAACAATTATTATGGTTTATTTCAAATAGATCTAATAAAATAATGATACGTTTGTTTCCTTAATATATTTTCTTGTGGGAATTATTGACAGGTCGGTGCAGTTATTACCCAACCAAACGAATAAATTTATTTATAGCGATTTTATCTATAAATCATTTAAATTAGTTGGAAGTGATCGTGAGAGGTATGAATTAATTTACATTCTAAAAGAACCATTCTCAAACAAATTTATAGGTTTGTATGTATAACACTGTTCTGTACTGTATGTACTGTTAATGTTACAATTTCAGCACAGATCGAAAAAGCCGATCAAAGTTTTTGACGAAAATCTAGATGAATCAACAGGGGATGCGGCTAGCAACCCGACACTATAATACATTTCCAACTACCATTGACATAGAAAATATAAACCAGCTGTTCAAACATTGGCTCCTGTTCTATATTTGAATATATGGCGGCAAGATTTATCATACGTAAATATTTAATTTTCAAACAACGAAATCTGGTTACTTACCGATGAAAAATAATTTCTTTACACTTTGTCGTATTCCTTGAATTATTCTAATTGTAACCTACACCTAGGCATTTTAAAATATTTTTACAATGTTTTCGTATGGTTTTCACTTATAAATTGTCGAAAGTAAACGGCGTATAAGAGCTAGCAAGCGACTAAGTGAAGTTTATGGAGATAGCTACAATTGAAGGGAACAAAACAGTGATGAGTGGTGTCTCATCTAGTTTTATATAATAACTCTTTGCCACCTACACGCCCACTATCACGTCGAAAGTAATATTGGGGGTTTAACAACACCATCAATTTGGCCTATATTTGAACTTAAAAATTGGCCCTATCTATTCACCTACCATGAAGTTCCGAACAAAAACCTTCATAGTTATCACCGAACAAACGACACACTCTCTAGATTTTGAGAATGCGCTAGCTTTGCCCGATCGTTATGTCGAAGGTGACACTAAAGATTTTTTATTTCACAACTCTTCATCATTAACATTAAACGTGAAAATACACTTATTTTAAAAGGCCGTCATAAAAGTCATTCATTACCATTCGTAATTAAATTGCCTTGTCTTGTCACACTTTCTTTTTTTGAACTTTAGCCGATAAGCATGAAGCATAACTGTTTTGACAGCCCACTCAATTGTTGACATGTTTTCAAACACATGATCACGATCGTTAACCATTTAACTGAATTGTCACAATTATGCATTACACTGTTTATATTATTTGTAGGGTTGCCAAAAGACAAAGATAAAATTTGCAAAAGATGTGTTACAGTGGTACAATACAAGATATTCACAATTTCGTTCAAACATGTTTTCCATCGCCGGTGTACTAATGTAGTCAAAAAGTATCAATTTCTATTAATCTACTTATTAATATATGTAGTACCATCAGTACCATTTACTTTTATCAAAAAAACTCGTATCTAACGAAAGAACTAAAGCGGCATTTGATATATTAGAATTTGATATTCTTTTAGAAACGAAGATGACAGTTTAAATTACCTTTAAGTAAGTTCAAGTCTTGATTGCATCAAAACATAGTGATACAGAATTATAAGATTATAGAACTTTGATTGTATACACGATAACGAGTATAATCCTTAAAAATATTAATATGAACTGTAAATAAAATGTGGGAAATTTTTACTTGCAGTTTTAACCTGTTGCTGTAGCTTTAGAATCCGATATCCAAAAATTATATGTTATATGAGTAAATTTTTACTAAATATAATAATGCCTTTGATTTTGAAAAACCTTGAAATACATTTTGTTTGAAATTTTGTTCACATAGCAACTCAAGTCCTAGCAAATAAAATGTAATTCGACAACCCTTAGGTAACTATTGTTCCCATACAACGATTAGCTTGCAAAATAATGATATCATTGTACTAATATAACTTGCGTATAATCGAATCTATGACCTTAGTGTGATGCATGACTTCCCTTGTCTTGAAACTGTGGCGGCCTTAGGGAGTAGCAAGCAGAGCAACAGCTGAGGGTCTTGGTCTTGAAGGGGCCTTACGCTGTTTTTATGAAGAATGAATAAAGATATTTTAATTCAAATTTCAAAGTTTAGGGTATTACAATTAAAATAAAATAAAATATCATTAAAATTATAATTTCAATCAATGACCTAGGTCATTGATTTCAATAAATGCGTTATCGATATAATTTTATTCATCTAATTATGTACTTGTATTTTATTTATTAAGTTATGGCTAACGCTCAGGATGATACCTAGTCCAAATGATATCCATTGCTCATCAGAGAGGTAACGCAGCTAGCGTAATAGTACCTTTGAGCAAGGTACAATCCAGGCCAAAATTTTTGAGTAAGAGTTTTTCTCTTCTTTTTATTTTGTTATATAGTTACTTACCTTATAATTTCACTTTTAACCTTTAAAAAATATATATAAATGTACATGAATACATGAAAATATGTGACGAAAAAGTATAAATTTTACTCGTAGCGAATTTTTTTACCACATATTTTATGTTATTTAGGATACGAGTACATGAATTAACGAGCAAGTGCAAGTCGGACTTTCGTTTCGTACCTCCGTACAATGTTTTAAAACGCTGAAACAACACGTTTCTGACGTGTATGACGACCCCCTTTAATTTTTAACATTATCTTATTTTTAGTATTTGCTATTATAGCCGTAGTAATACATAATCTGTGAAAATTTGATGTATCTAGTTAATGCCATTATAAAGATCTAGGTAAAAACGCTGAAAAACGGGTTTTTGTATGGCGACCCCCTTTCATTTTTAACTTTTTTTAATTTTTAGTATTTGTTGTTATAGCGGCCACAGTAATACAAAATCGGTGAAAATTTCAAATATCTAGCTATTACGGTTCAAGAGATAGAGCCCTGTGACAGACAGACAGACAGACAGACAGACAGACAGACAGCGGAGTCTCAGTAATAGGATCCCGTTTGCACCCTTTGGGTACGGAACCCTAAAAACGTGGGGCTTAGAAAGGTCTGTCGCCCCGGTGCATTTGAATGTATATACCAGCAAGCGCTGTCTTGAAAGGTACGAGTACGTTCCCACAATACCAAGTCACAAAAACTAACAATTTTAGGCAACATGTGGTCACCAGGCAAGGTTGCGCGCCTCGGTCGTGATAGACTAGATGTAGAACAGTGATGAAATCGTGACGTCATGCTAGGTACTTACTTATTTTATGTGCACTTCAATTTCCGACGTCGTTTTTAGAGTTGTTAAAACTATTAACTTTTTATAGTTTGGATTGAAACAGACAAAGGAGCTAACAGGCACTGTTGATTTACCGTATGGTTTAAGGCAGAGTAGAATAGAATCACTCCAAGTCATCCAGTGGATGTCGTAGAAGGCGAGTTAGGAAATACAAGCTAAACAAAGCTTGGACATCAGTGAAACCTCTCCGACGCGTTTGGCCAGCGTGGAGAGTGTTGGCCAAATCCTTTGGCTAGTCTGGCCAAGTATGGATTTGGCAGTATAAAGAGGATCGTGCTCCTGCAGTGGAGACTAGAAAGACCTGATGTTGATGATGATAGGCACTGAAGACTGTTAGGGACAGTTCACATCGAGACGCGATGCGATGCAAGTTGCAACGCGACGTTGCGGGCTCTTTTAAAGATATACAGGGTGACTTTTTATCCACCAGCCAAATATTTGGAGCAAGTTCATTCCATGATACTGACCTAATGTCTATAAAAAAATGTATTAAAAATAGATAAAAATTTTTCGTCCTCCCATACAAAATTAGTTAGGCTGAGCGCTGATCTGTTATATATATATTTAAATAAAATACTGGCATGTTATACATAATCTTTCAGGCAGGTATAGACTCGTTTTTTTAAGGGTTTCAATGTCGTATCGGTTCGGGAACACCGCTGCAGGAAGTTGATTCCACAGTTCGGTCGTACGTGGCAGGAAGTTCCTTTTAAAACGTACGGTGGTTGATTACCAACTATCCAGGTGATGTGGATGATATTTTAATTTCAGGCGGGTGGTGTAGTGGTAGATTTGGCATATCTTCAGCAACAAAACATTGTAATTTAAACATGTAGTTACCAAATAAAAAAGAGGGATGATGACTGGGTCAGAAAAGTGTTATTCTAATTAGGTAAAGTATATTATTTTTGGATAATCTATCTAACGGATAGTTAGATTATCCACTATACTTACCCGTATTTTTCAGTGAAAATTCACAAAGATACAGAGTATCTTCAGTACAGAGTATCTATGTTCCAGAGTGGGGGCTTGTGACGTCACCACTGTGTAAAAATCGTATGAATCCGTGACGTCACGCAAAATTCGCTGTATCTTCGACATTTGTTGTTTATCAGAGAAAAAAAATATATATGTGTACAATCTTTTTAAATAATTAAACCGGTGGGTCAAATAAATTATTTTAGTCATCATGCCGTAATAAGGTTTGCTTTCAAACAAGGGGGTCAGCGAAAAAGTAACGCAAAGCGACGAAGGTACAAGCGCACTGCACTGTTGGTACAAATCACCAATAATTACCAATCTCACATCTCAACAAATACGTGTTTATCAAACATCATTGTTTATATTGTTTACACGGCGGGACCGCCACAGTTCCCACCGCCTCGTGCGATACAACGACTTAACAAAATAAATATATTCAGTACAGATCGTAAACAATCGGCGCGCACTTGTTCCTGCATTCGTAGCGTCAGCAAAACAATGAAATAGGTATCAATCGTCTTATATTTATATTATATGATAAACGTTTTTGTTTAATTCATAAATAATTTTCTATGAATTTAAAAAATATTTTTCGTATAGCTAATGTTTAAAAACTGCATTTAAAAAAATACGTATTGATTAAAAATTAATAGAAAACCCGAATTAACAATAAAAACTTTCAAAAAAGTAACAGTAAAAAATCCATCCATAGAAATTAGCTAAAGTGTAACACTATTCATTATAATTTTATATAAAAAAATATATGTTAAAATATTCTAGATAACTAGTCCACGTGTATGTTAGTAACCTGTGTTGTAACAGAATACCGACTAAATTTAAGTTAGTAACTAAAGTTGTTATTTTAGAAAATAATGAGGGCAATATTTACCGATAATTGCGTAGGAATATTAAATTATAACCAAAAAATAAGGTAATCAATTTCTGTATTTCAATTAAGTTAATTAATATTTTTTTTCGTCAGAAAATGAGACATCCTGAAAATATAAGAGGAAAATAACAAAATCTTGGAACTAACAGGAAAGTCGTTTTTATTTCATTATATTGTAATATTATTTGTGGTAAATGTATTAATATATATTTTTATCATTAAAACCATTTAATTAACTACATCCACAAGCAGTAAACAGGAAATAAGCTTCTTGTTCAATTTTAAATTGTCTTTGATACCTACAAATCATTGTGGTTTGTTATAGGATTTGTTAATCTAGTAGGCAGAAAAGTTAAATGCAGTTTTAAATAGGCTAGTTACAAAAACAATAAGATCAGCACATGTCATTTGACATTTGGCATAAATATATAACAGCCGTGGCCCGTGGGTAGGCGCGCCGAAATGCAAAACCAACGACGTACGGTTTTCTATAATTTTTAATATGTATTATACATTATATTATACATTATATATAAAGGTTGACTGGAAGAGATCGCATCTAGCGATAAGTCCGCCTTTGTACCAATATTTTCTTTGTGTTTGTTATTTTTATTTTATTAATTATTATGGTGCAATAAAGATAATTTGTATTGTATTGTATTGTATATTGGTAATACGCTTATTACAAACATTACTAACAATTAAACGAATATTATTAACTAAATAAAATGTATTAGAAAATCAACTGTATTTAAAACATAGTAATTTAAGATTTTCTAGTTATGTCAACGTTAATGGTAAATGTACTGATTACCTTACCTCTAATTAAAATATTATATTATTTTGTATTATTAATATTATATTATCAATTTGCCGGTCACATTCTATGTTTAATTACGTGAGTACTAGTACTTATTCTGTGGTTTATTATAATTTCACTAAAGTTATCGTAACAACTGTTTCCGTGAGTAATTTATATTAATTTGCATGTGGTTAAATCCTTCCAATATTGATTAATCAGGAACAGAACAGGTTTATTATTTTTTTACACTGCAGCAGTTTGATTTTAATTTTAATTTAATAAAGATAACATTTCTTGTTCTGTTTATTAAGGGCATACTTGAATTTTCCGGGGTCCAGTGCTGACTCCATTTTAAATAAATAATTTCAAAGAAAACGGAGACATCATTTAAAATTTTGCAACTGCCAAGTCCTAGATAACCCTTCAAAGTATTTTATGAACTACTATTTACAGTTTAAAGTGAGAACGTTAAGCTTTTGGCAAATGTGCGTAATAAAGCTTAACGTTCTTATTATAAACTGTAAACAGTAGTTCATAAAATACTTTTAAGGGTTATCTAGGACTTGGTAGTAGCAAAATTTTAAGTAATGTCTTCGATTTCTTTGAAATGATTTATTTTAAATGGGAGCAGCACTGGACCCCGGAAAATTCAAATACGGCCTTAAGAATGCCATACAGTAGTATTGTTAGACAAAATACTAGAAGTAATAATATAATAGAAGTCTACCTGCACATTGACGACCTCCGTGGCGTAATGGTTAACACGCTAGACCGCTAATCCGGAGGTTCTGGGTTTGATCCCCAGCCAGGGCAAGTTGGAAAATGGCCTTTTTCAAATTGTCCTGGGTCTTGGGTGTTTATCTATATATGTATTTATCATAAAATATAGTATCGTTAAGTTAGTATCCCATAACACAAGTTTAAAACTTACTTTGGGGCTAGCTTAGCGATTAGCAGTGTGATTTGTCCCTATATATTTATTTATTCCATAAAAAAATTATTAAAAGAAAAAAGAATGTTAGTGTTTTTATAACCAGACTGTAATAAAATAGTATTGTTTCATAGTAAATTATATAATAGCTAAACAGAAGTCTACCTGCATTTTCCATTACAAATGTAGCATTCTGTAAATAAAAAAAAACAGTTACTTATTTTTTTTATTTTTGGACCAGGCTATCATACATAGTATTGTTTCATATTGAAGTATAGCTAAAGAGAAGTCTACCTACACATTTCATTTAAAAAATATAGCATTCTTTATAAAAAAACCGGTTCTTTTTTAATAATCAGACTGTCATGCAATAGTATTGTTTCATAATTATTGATGAGCAATACAATGCTTAAAAAATGTCTAAAAAATATGCGATGAAAAATTTTTTGCCACTATATTAATATATTTAATTTAGAGTATTGTTTAATATTAAATTATAGCTAAGCAAAAGTCTACTTGCACATTCCATTTAAAAAAGAAGCATACTTTATAGGTATGAATAAAAAACATTTACATTATTTTTTTGCATCAGTTCCAAAGTGTACACTATAGAATAACCTATATGAGAATAATAATAGATAAATTTATGAAAACGATATGTATGTGTTACTTTAACTTATTTCCCATTAGAGACAAGCTTCACTATACAAAAACCCATTCATTGTGTGTCCTACTGAATTTCGACATTTCGGTATATTTTGTTTATCACCATCATTTCAGCCGCATAACGTCCACAGCTGAACATAGTAGGCCTGTCCCAAAGATTTCCAAAATGACCGATTTAGAACGATCTGCATCCAGCGCTTTCCAAATTATAAATTTCCAGAATTTTCAGTAACGATATGTTCTCATTACGTGAAGGGTATATTTTTGCCATTGTTGGAGTCAATAATTTAGACATTAACACGATTATTTATTTATTTAATTTTTATTGAGCCAAAAAAGGTCCTAAAGAAGACATAGGAAACTATAGACTGATCAGCCTGATGTCAAATATATACAAGGTTTTTTTCTAAGATCATACTGGACAGGGTTAGTTCCATACTTGATGAAAATCAGCCGATCGAACAAGCGGGCTTTAGAAAGAATTTTTCCACAGTTGACCATATACACACAGTGAAACAAATCATAGGAAAATGCAATGAGTACAACAAACCTTTGTATGTGGGCTTCATTGATTACACTAAAGCATTTGACAGTATCAGTCATGAAGTCATATGGGAAAGCTTAAAAACACAAGGAATCCATGAAGCCTATATAGACATTATTATGAGCATATATTGTAAGAGTAAAGCAAGAATTAAGCTAGAAGCTTTGGGTGAAACTTTTAATATTGAAAGAGGAGTCCGGCAGGGTGACCCCCTGTCTCCCAAGCTGTTCTCTGCAGTGCTTGAAAATGTATTCCGTAAATTAGACTGGGACCAATATGGACTGTGTGTGAATGGTAAAAAGCTAAACCATCTCAGATTTGCAGATGATATTGTTCTCTTTGAAGAAAATCCCCATAACTTAACATAACATAAGCGCCTATCGCAATTAAATAATTTCTGTTTTTCCTAAAGGTTGACTGGTAGAGAATGCATTAGCGTTAAGTTCACCTTTTGTACCATTTTGGTCAATAAAGATTTTAATAATAAATAATAATAACTTGGAGAAAATGATACAAGATCTAAACAGAGAGAGTGAAAAAACTGGACTCTCCATGAATGTGCACAAGACTAAATTATTAACTAACTAAAACCCTCACGAAATTAAAATAAACAATCAACCACTCGAGTATGTGGAAGAGTATATATATTTGGGTCAGATCATCTACCACAAAGATATGACCAGAAAGGAAATCAAAAGACGTATAACCAATAGCTGGAAAACATACTGGTCGCCAAAAGAGGTGATGAAGTCCACTGATTTCAGCAATGGCATTAAACGAAGAGTTTTCAACACTTGCATATTACCATGCTTAACATACAGCTGTGAAACCTGGTCACTCTCAAAAATCCATAGAGACATGTTGCAGTACTGTCAGAGAGTTGGTTGCCTGTAAAGTCGGTATACGGGCGAAAGTTTTACGTGACAACGACTTTGCCTTTCACTTTTTATGTCTGTCTCTCTCGCACGCGTGCCTCTCACTCGCTCTCATTGTGAGCGCATAACGTGAGCGGAGCGTAACGCAGTTTCTTGAAGTGTCACCCGGCTAACCAATTTATAAGACGTTGTCACGTCAAAAATCCATAGAGACATGTTGCAGTACTGTCAGAGAGCTATGGAAAGAAGCATGTTACAAATCAGGTGAAAAGACAAACACAGAAATACTTGGATAAGAGCCAAAACAGGGTTAATAGATGTCCTTTCAAAAATAGATAAATTAAAGTGGAGATGGACCGGCCACATGTTACGAAGCAGACAAGAAAAGTGGAGTAAAATTGTTACACATTGGTATCCCAGAGACGGCAAAAGAAGCCAAGGAAGGCAATTCACAAGATGGGAGGATGAATTTAAGTTGACAGCGGGTCCAAATTGGAGAAGAGTCGCAAGAGATAGAGAACAATGGAAGTGTTTAGAGGAGGCCTTTGCCAGGAGGCACACTGAGCTCAGAGACATCTTATAGGGAAGAGAAAAAGAAATGAAAGCAAACTTAGCTCAGGATAAAGGGCTAGTAGATAGAGCAAAAAGCTACAATAGGTAGACTTAATGCTAAAGCATTCTCTCCCTGTATATTATATAGTAAAATATTGTAACATTTATATATTTGATCACTGGCATGACTTGACATAAACAAATTGTAAAATTTGGATATTCTGACACAAGCACGATTTAACATAAATTCAATGTGAACTTTTGTCATTTTGTCACTAAGAAATCTAAACAATTAAAATTTGAACATTTTGTTTGACATTTACACAATCGAAAAATTTTGACGTGCAGTCATGTGAACAGCCATGTCCCGGAAGGGTTCACTCTTATGTCTCTTGTATACGCTCAGATTTATTATTGACCACTTTAAAAAAACACGAGTACGTCACTTAAAAATCTTGTTTGCTATCCGTACCAATCTACATTTGCCTAGAGAAACATGGCTATGATCGCACGCAGTTTGTCTGTACTCACAATTAATTACTTTGAAGTATCCGGGGTTTTTTTTAAGTAGGTATAGTTTTAACGAGATTACATATTTCTTTATAAGACATAACAAAGGTATTTATTGTACCTCAGAATTCAAACTTGTATTAAATAATATTTTAAATTTTGGTAATTATATATTATACATTATATATACTTATATTTATATACTTTCCCCTAGGAACATATATCAACATGTGAAAAATAATTTTTGACTTTCCATACAAACTCGGATCAGCTGATCGGTAAACTTGTATGGAGGCCAAAAATTATTTTTCATATTTTGCTATACGTACCTTGGGGAAAATTGTTCAGTACGTGTATCATGTACTGAATCCACCCACAAAATAGTGTCAGTATGTGGGACCTCGACCTGTCCCGGCGCTCTAGGCGAGTTCCCACATAGAAGATAGAAGAAGATAGAGACTCGATAAACGATGTTAAATTTATTATCTGATACTGACTGTTACATACGAGTAAAAAAGAATAATATTTAATTTATTAAGATACAACAGACAAAGAGAAGCTTAAGCTTAAGAGAAGATGGTGGAATGAGTGAAAAGGGATCAGTCAATGATTTGGAAATGGAATGGAAGGGAATTTGAAATGAAATGAAGAATAAATAAACGGGCAAGTGCGAGTCGGACTCGTACATGAAGGGTTCCGTACCACCGTACAATGTTTTTTTTAATGCTGAAGAAACACGTTTCTTGTATGACGACCCCCTTCAATTTTTAACTTTATTTTATTTTTAGTATTTGTTGTTATTGTGGTCATAGTTATACATAATTGGTGAAAATTTCAAGTATCTAGTTAATGCCATTATGAATATCAAGCTGAAAACGCTGAAAAAAACACGTTTCTTGTATGACGACCCCCTTTAATTTTTAACTTTTTTTTATTTTTAGTATTTGTTGTTATATCCGCCACAGTAATACATAATCGGTGAAAATTTCAAGTGTCTAGCTATTACGGTTCAAGAGATAGCGCCCTGTGACTGACGGACAGACAGACAGACGGACAGACAGCGGAGTCTCAGTAATGGGGTCCCGTTTGCACCCTTCGGGTACGGAACCCTAAAAACGGACAGAATGAGATGAAGAAAGGAGGTTTAAACAGGATACATGCAGCATCGTTACAAGTATGTATATTGTATATAGACCCTGTATATCACCTACTTGTCTATATCTGACCTATATACTTGTACCTTCTTGAAGTTGAAAATTGTTCATGAAATATACCGCATTAAATAAAGAAAGTAAGTATAAGCACAGAATAAATAATACTAACGTACAGAAGGCTCACTCAGCGAAGAAATTCAAAGAAATATCTACTCAATGTGGCTAGCGATATAGTTTAATTTAGCTCATGTCAGAATTCAGCACCTTTTCGTATAAATACCTAGACATCCATTGCAAGCCAATTTCATTCTTATTACTCTGGACAAACGATTCG
Organism: Acrobasis repandana; assembly: GCA_963576875.1. Taxonomy (NCBI): domain Eukaryota; kingdom Metazoa; phylum Arthropoda; class Insecta; order Lepidoptera; family Pyralidae; genus Acrobasis; species Acrobasis repandana. Next base: position 20,386,244 of record OY756215.1, read on the forward strand.
TATAACTGAATTTACCACCCGGAGGGGCCGCCAGCGCGCTTAGTAATAATATAGGTACATTTTCGATACCTTAACGGGGAGTGACACAGGCCTGGTATAGTATAAGTCCATTTACCCACACATCACAATCAAAACACCTGTGAACAAAAGTAGTACCTATAAAAATATCTTACTACGATGTTTACTATGCGATAGCGGCTGATAAGATATCGGCCGGTGTTAAAGAATTGTGAAAGTATCATGTCTTGTTTCATGATAACTAATCTGTTGCTATCGATTTTAGGGATCTTCGGTGATTGTATCAATTTAAAGAAAAAATATATTTTTTTTATTTTAATTTATATTCATATATTTTATTTCAGCGTACTTGGTCGACAATGACAATGAACAGAGATACGTGAAAGGAAATGGGAGACCTTTTAGAAAAATTATCAATAAATTATGTATTTGTTAAATATTTCTAATATTTACACAATTATATAGTGACTCTACTTTGAGTATTATTCTGGAAATAAAAAAACGCAGATGTACCAGCCGTATCTTCTCATGAGCATATGGTAGAAGTCAGCCAAACCATGGGATCTATTTGTTTTTCTTTTAAGAATTTTCGGTAAACATCAACGGACTTGAATTTAGAAATTGCATTATCGAGAGGCTATCGCATGCTCTACATTTTGGCAGTAACTTCTTTATCCCAGGGCAATGAGTAGGCTATGTTACTCTTCGAGATCCCCAAAATGTATATAACGTCTAACATAATATACTGAAACTATTCGGGTGCATTCAGTCTGTGGTAATGAACAACTTTCCCCAAGGAACATATATTGAAATATTAAAAATAATTTTAGACCTCCCATACAAGTTGACCAATCAGCTGCTGATCCAAGTTTCTATGGAAAGCAAACAAATTCTCATGTGTCGATATATGTTCTTTGGGGAAAGTTGTTCAGTATCATTACATCTATCACACAGTAATAATATACTACGTACAGTTATCATGGATTGAAATCATTCGAATAGTTTCAGTTTATTTTAAGTGTAAATTCAGTCCATAATACTGAACAACTTTCCCCAAGGAACATATATCAAAATATGAAAAATAATTTTTGACTTTCCATACAAACTCAGATCAGCTGATCAACTTCTATGGGAATTTAAAAATTAATTATTCCTTGGGGAAAGTTGTTCAGTATTATGAGCTGAATCCAGATTTAAAATAGTTTCAGTATATTGTGTTAGACCCGGTATATGCATGAAAAAGATTAGGGACGTCTATTTATCGCTTCATTTTGATATGATGTGAAGGTCGGACAAACAATGGACACCTTCCCAGGAAAACATTAAAGATATCTCATACATACATAACATCGGTAACAAACAACAATAACAATTACGAATAAAAGGCTAAGCTATAAGTACTCAGACTGCGGCTATACTAAGTTCAAGCAACAAATACTCCCACGGTTAACTACCTTGAGGCCTTACGGGTACACACTACCTGTGAAAAATGGCGCCGGCGAAAATGTGACGGCGACAAAAAACAGCGCAAAAAACATCCAAAAACTTTTGGTCATCAGATGTTACAATGGGTGGCGTGCGACCAAGGTTACCCAGACAAATCGCGAAGCATCACTTTTCCTGTGCCTCTTTTGGTCCAGAGAGTTCGTGGCTACGTTTAGAACCGGTCACGTAATAGTGGTGCAGAAAAAATGGTGAGATCAGCATTGGCCTTGAGATCGCGACGGTCGGTGTGCGCGGCTTGAATTGGTCACTGTTTTCGACAGTGGAATCTTAGCCTAAGTTCTAATTTTCTTTTCTCTTATTTTTCATACCACTGTCATGTATCACAGAGCTATGAGTAAGTTTTCTTAACTGTATGGTTAAAATTTACCTACGTCACTTTTAAAGCTTGGAACGACCCGGAATGCGATAAAATTATTAGGTGTTCCGTATCCAAAACTTTAGAAGTACCTAAGCCTTTTAAAATATTATATTAAATTACACAAGAACCTAACTAATTTAATAAAAGCAATCCGTGGTATAAGTTATTATTTTTACTTAAAATCATAGTAACTTTTATAATTGATCCCTTATTATTTAGTCCACGAAACGTAAAAATATATTTTGTGCTGATTTATTTTAGTGACCAATTTGAGATTTTTTTATGTATGTATGTATTTCATTAAATTTTGTCCTAATGAATGTAATAAATTTATTAAACGTATATTTTATTTTGACATAAGTATTCGTAATTGGTAAATGGATAACAAACAATGACATTACTTAATTTTTAACACTGAAAATGATAATAATATGTTGTTAAGATACCTATATACAAGATTTAATTTTAACAATATAATGTAAGTATACTGTACAAACGAGCAAATGCAATGTTAGTTTTCCATTCTTACCTATTTATTACTCATAAAATATTACTGTAAGTATATCAACCAATTTTCCGTAAACATTTCAAATTAGTTTTGTAAAATTCCCCATTTTTAAAACAATACTATCAGTTTACCACAACACAAAAGCATTTTACGGTAGGTACTACAAATTATTATTGACAACATATAGGTACTTTCAGAAAGCGACAATGAAGGCTGTTCTTGGAACAAATATGGGTGTCGAAAAGTCCGACTACCGAAAATCGTACTAATATGTGCTAATATTGCAAACTCTTTCGACTATTAACCGACCGCAAACCACACATGACCAAAATTGACCAATCTTCTGAATCGCACTGTATCCTCAAAACGTATGGAGAATGAAATGGACGATAGCGCCTGGGCTCGTTTCCTGCTCGAGCAAAAACACTAATTAACGACTATTTACTATACCTACCGCTACGGAACGGGTTACTTTTGAAATTAAAGGCATATGATCGTGACTAGTCACGAATTCACGATATCACTGAACCTACAGTCGCTAAAAATACGAAGAACGGTTCGAAACATTGGGCTTTCTTTACCAGTACTACCACAGAATAAATAATACTAAGTACTACACGTGGTGGCGGTGTAAAGTACTAACTTACTAACTAAAGGATAAAAATGTACAGTTACAACCCCGTGTGAAGTCAACACTTGATGACATTACTTCAAAATATCACAAGCACCTCTGTGCTTCGGAAGGAACACGAAGCCACTGGTCCAAGCTCGCAGATGGAATATACTGTGTCACAGTGTTGCTGATGACACGAAAACGAATTGTTCAATTTACACAGACTCAACAGAGGCGCATAGAAAATATGAAATATCCTTATAATGTTAAATAACAAAAACCTGTAAATTTCATAGTTTACGCGTAATGATATATTTTTAGAAATCAATGTAATAAATTTATGTTTATAATTTCCTACTAAAATGTTAGTACGAGTAGGTACTAACAGTTGTACTTTCATGCCAATATCCTTTACAAGGGTTGGTAGTTGCAAAGAGCAATTTTGAGAAATAAGAATGACTGATTTCCCTAGATTGATTTCTTGACTGCCTCCGTGGCCCAGCGTTTGCCTTGTGATTCGGAGGTTGTGGGTTCAAATCCCACTAAGAAGCATACTTTGTGAAAAGTTGTTTTCAGTCTAGTTAGGAAATTGCAGGCTTAAATCACCTGATTATCCGAAAAGAAAGATGATTCTGTGCTTCGGAAGGAACGTAAAGCTGTTGGTCCCGAACGCCATCTAGCGTTTGTACCTATCCTGGGATTGGTTCTGGTCTACCCTTTGGGTTGCGGAGGTCAGACGGTAGTCGCTCTGTATAAAAACCAGTAACCTCGTCATATCACCTAGGTAAGGTAGCGGACCCCAGGCTCTGAAGCGTAACCGCTGACGATGCAACCGGGAATACGCTTGGATGATGATGATTTCCCTAGATTGAATTCTACAAGCACTGAGGGGAAGCAGCTGGAACATTTTTTGTAGTCCTTATGGTATCTCACATAGCTCTTTTATATAATTTAACAAATTTAATATACCTAATAATATTATTATTACATTAAACCTATATATAAGTAATAAATAATATAGGTATTTAGTTTATTGTAACTCATTGATTGTCTTCAGAATCGGAATCCCGTTCTGTACTTTTTATACAAGCGATCATGGGCAAAAGCTCTCCTATAAGTGCAGTATCACGTCTTTATCCCTAATGGGGCAGACAGAGCATATCTAGTCTTACGGCTCTACGCAGGAGAATGGATATAAGCACGGAAAAGGAGAAGATTAGCCGTGTGGTTCCCGGCAGAGTAGAATATGACTACTCCAAGTCTTCCCATAGATGCCGTAGAAGGCGACTAAGGAAACACTCTAAACAAAGCTTATAAACATCAATGAGACCAGTACAAACAGGGTCGTACTCCTGCAGTTGAGACTTAAAAAGACCTGATGAAAAAAAAAATATATATTTAGTTTTAATTTAGTTGGTTCTTAGTTTGACGTTGTGTTTTTAATTTAGGTAAGTTTGACTGTACTTGCACTAATTCCAATAAGCGTTCCGTTCCAATATTCACATCTGTTTTTCTCAGCATGATGTAACGCTGTAACAATTAAAACATACAGCGTATGAGATAATCAAAAGTACTTCCCGATTGGTATACAAACAACTTTATGGTATTATTAACCGATTAAATAAAGGTCTCTTAATGAACATATACTCGGCCTGCCTGATCCTCTTTCCCTTACTATCTTTCCTTTGATGATAGTCTTTATGAAATCGTCGTGTCGTATTCGGTGGACTAACATCTTACCGAGGCACAGATACATGAAACGGATAAAGGAAAAGGTGAACGTCGTGTTGTACAGCGAAGTAAAACAGCTGGCGGATAAGACGGGCAAATGGAAAAAAAATCATACTCTGCCGACAAGAGCTCTTGAATATAGATGATGAACAAACAAGATATAGTTTTAAAAACTAACACCCGACTACGGGAAGATTCTTGTATCAAGCATAGGAGAGAGAAACCGCTAATTATGTATATATGTCGCAGTTGAATGGTATAATCCGCTAATTCACTAAACCTCTAGCTGTTTGGCATTACAGCTCGGTTTTGTAAAACAGCGAACCCTAATACGCGGAATGGAATGAACGACTTGTATTCATCCATGCGGCTAGAGAAGTTGTTGAACTTTCTATCTAAAGAAATTATATACAATTTAGAATGCCTACGAAGTGGCAATGGCGAGCGAGCGAAGCGAGCGTGCCGCGGTAGCGGCCGGCGAGTGCTAGAAAAGTTCTATCCATTTTACTAGGTTAGGGCAAACCTATAGTAATAAAAATCGTGAATAGATTTCTGGGAAATAAAATTCGATGTCGAAAAAATCTTATCATGCATGTGTCGCAGTTAGATTGTTTAACGGTTTCGTCAAACAGCGGTTTACCGCTACAGTTTCACAAAACCGCTAGCAGTTTGGAAACATGGTTAGCGGTTTCAATGAACGTAACACGTTGCGCAATCTTAGACAATCCAGCAGAACGATATTTGGCTGTTTAACAAAACCGAGCTGGAATGCCAAACAACTAGAGGTTTCGTGTATTAGCGGTTGATACCATCCAACTGCGACATATATATATTCAATGTGTCTTTCCATTTGATACCCTACACGGGCTTATTCGATTTATTTATTTTTTTGTTCATTACTTAATGGCCTGTAGAGAGCGCCATATTGAATTTACTAAGACGACAGCTATAGCCTATAAGCTATAATATATATCATTGAAGATACAAGGGAATAGATGAACATACATATATAGCGGCGAAACACATGACCCTCCTTTGGCTTCGTCTTAGTCTAGTGTGCAATGTGCATAACATCAGCTAATTACATGAAATATGAAAAGAGAAATAGAAATCTTACCCCTGTCACTTTCATCTCCCTATTTTGCTCCCATCAAACAGGGTCTTGCAGCTCTTCCCCTGAGATGTTGCTTAAAGCCGCAAGAACTAAAATGCTCTATCTGCTGATGTAATGCACGTTCCGGTGTGTTTTCAGTCAATTTAAAAGTCAAGGGTCATTCGTCGTAAGAGGAAAGTTTACTAGTTATTACCTAGAAATGCCTACAATCTTTTAGAATGTGCTAAAAATCACGTAGGCCCTTCAAGTATACTACTTTCATTTCACAATCGGGATGTAGTGTTTTCCTTGTTATTTCTACATAATAGTGACGTCAAACTAAAGTTCAATAGGATCCGGATTTCTTGATGTGGTTTTATACAATTTTTACATTCATTTTATTGGTTTAATCTAGAGCAGGTTCCTTGGCACTACAGTGATTTTTTGAGTTCTGAACTCCTTTCAAGGCACTCTTATAGTTTCGGTATGTCCGTCTGTCTGTCCGCGGCTAATCTCAGAGACTGTTAGTAGTAAAACCCTGTTATTTTGCATGGGTGTAGGTATATAATCGTAATACTCCTACATACGCTGACAAAGTGGTAAAACGTTGAAAAATAAACCGACCAAGTGCGAGTTAAACGCGTGGAGAGGGTTCCGTACAATGGATTAAATTCTTATAGGTTTTCCTGTAATCTACAAGCAATAAACTATATTTTGTATTTTTTTCAAAATGTTAGGCTATGGGGGCTATAGGGGCTATGGCTAGGGGGGAATGGTCAATTTTAATCTTCTTACATTAATAAAATCAAAACTATTTATATTACAATAATAACAAAAATATATTTGAGATCCTCATAACGAGCCCTTACACAGTAAGGTTTGCAAAACTTTTTTTTTTATTTCCTAATTTGTCCCCGAAAATGACTCTTATTTTAATTTTTTTTTTTTTGCACACGTGTGTTTGAGTTATAGGATTACAACATTCTACCAAATTTTACCTGATTCGGTCCAGTAGATTCGGAGCAAATTGGCTGTGACAGACGGACGAACCCTAAAAATTTAGGTTTGCCATACCTACATGAACCTTTTGATTCAGTGACACGTTGTCGAGATATAAAACTAATTCTTGTTCGAGTTAACTCTCCTAGTTTTTCACTATCATGGAGGGAGTCTATCCTTAAACTAGTTTTAGTATATTTTTTTTGACCCTGTATAATAATCGTACCCGCTAACCAAATTTCACGAGAATCGGTTGAGAAGTGCGACCTGTAGAGAAGAACAGCCGAACAGACAAACAAACATACAAAAGCATTTTTATCCAAGCTTGAATGGAGACGCTTCACGCTCGCTCTATCAAAAATATACTGAAACAATAATTATCAGGTTTTTTTTAGTCTCCACTGCAGGTCCCTCTCTGTACTTCCAGAGCCATATATTAGCTAGAGCAGTCAGAGGATTTGGCCTATACTCTCCACGCTGGCCAGACGGGTTGGAAAGGTCTCATTGATGTTTATGCTTTGTTTAGCTTGTGTTTCCTAAGTCGCCTTCTACGACATCCACGGGAAGACTTGGAGTGGCCCTATTCTACTCTGCCGGCAACCACATGGCTAACTGAAACATCACTAGTTCTCTATTAAAAACTAGTTCAACATAAATTTCACGAATTGTATTATAATAGCTACTATAGTCACGCATAACAAGGACTTATCCGCAACAGGCTTCGTCAAAAGGTTACAAATATACATCAACAACAATTTTCGTCAAAAAACTATTTTATGGGTCGAATAATTAATTGAAATCAAGGAACATTACAGCAATAAAAATATATTTTTCACAAATTGACCGAAAGTTTTTCATCATAAATGCTTCTATGTCATTGTATTTATAACTACGAGTGTAGCAATTTCATTGCAACTGCAAGTATTCCTGTTTCAAAATTTTATTTAATTGTGTAAGACTATTAAAATATCGGTCACGTTGGTAGCGTCAACAGAAACGTGAGGCAGGCGGCGGCAGGATTACGATACCGATAGCAATTTCCTCTAGTCAGTAGTCCCTTTATTATGCTTTTAATATAGCAATGCATTAATAATGTGATTCAATACCTATTCGATAAATAGGTACTTGTTTATTAATTTATTTTATTTATTCAATTTTATTTACAAATTACAAATTATGGATAGACAGAAAGGTTGTTCCTGGCTGTTCTAGCCTGGTCTTGGTAAAATAAATAAATGGGCAAGTGCGAGTCGGACTCGTACATGAAGGGTTCCGTACCTCCGTACAATGTTTTAAAACGCTGAAGAAACACGTTTCTTGTATGACGTATGACTTGTACCCTTTAATTTTTAACTTTATCTTATTTTTAGTATTTGTTGTTATAGCGGCCATAGTAATACATAATCGGTGAACATTGTATCTAGTTAATGCCATTATAAATATAGAGTTAAAAACGCTGAAAAAAACACGTTCCTTGTATGACGACCCCCTTTTTTTTTTACTTTATCTTATTTTTAGTATTTGTTATTATAACGGCCATAGTTATACATAATCTTTGAAAATTTCAAATACGAGTATCTAGTAATGCAATTATAAAGATCTAGTTAAAAACACTGAAAAAAACATGTTTTTGTATTACGACCTCCTTTAATTTTTTATTTTTTGAAGTGAAAACTTCTTTAGCGGCGTTGTGTACTTACTTACTAAATAAAAATTAAATTAACATAAACTATAATTAAGTCATATTGTGTCGTAGAAAAAGATAAGACCCTTGATCTTAATTGGTGAGAGTGGACAACTGGGAAGGAATCGTAGCTTTTGTCACCCCTCCCTGTGTCACGGGTTAATTAAGAAAAATTAAATACCAGTTGTCCCCTCTGGTTCAGATCGGAAGGGAACAAGTGGGAAATTATGTCACCCCGGTAACAACTGGGAAGAAAATGCACAGCTGTCACCCCGGGGACAGTGCTAGAGGGGACTATTGGGAAAAATCCGATATTTTCACTAGCATTGTCAAAAGATGAATAGTCCAGTTTGTTTATAAGGAGATCAGAATAACTTGAGCGTCTAGAGTTCGAATACCACCGGATTCACTTTTTAGTTCAATGAATTTATTTTTATTTTACGACCGGTATTTTGAAGTTTTATTTTACAAGTTTTTGAAGTGAAAACTTCTTTAACGGCGTTGTGCACTTTTTTTGTAATGGGTAAAAAATGTTAAACTCGCGTCAGGACACGTGTCCTAATCGAAAATTCATAAGACGGATGGAGAGTAGACAGCCGGCGCGGCGTAGGAGAGGAAGTATCCCCCTCTCTTTCAACGGTGCGGCGAAAATGTATGCCTGCGCCTGCTGTTTCGTTTAGCTGAGAGATAAACTTTTTAATGTAATATAAATTGTCATGTTTGTGAACGATAGCGTAATAAATAAATATTGTATTCTACCACATAAATGATAGTACTTTTATATTGAAAATTAAATCAATTCGTGCAAAATTATTCCCTAACCATTCCAAAATATCAAAAATGCACAACGTTAATATTCAAGTTTTCACTTCTGCCGGCACTCCCGGAGTGCAACCCGTCGTTATTTTATTTTAGTATTTGTTGTTATAGCGGCTAGAGTAATACATAGTTGGTAAAAATTTCAAGTGTCTAGCTATAACGGTTCAGGGTCCCGTTTGCACCCTTTGTGTACGGAACCCTAAAAACGTAGAATATACCAGCTGCTTCTGTTCCCCCGCAGATCGTTAAAGCCGACCAAGGGAATTGGAGAGAATCTGAATGAACCATCGGCAGCCATCACTTTTTTCATTTCGTTTTTCCACCTTCGAGCCGTCCCAAATGCGTGATTGTGGTCCCCACACTCACGCTAAGAGTGGCCTTTGGGTCTTGGGGCTCTCGGCTCTGCAGGCCCCATTGAGACTTATTCTAGGGACTCTAGGGTACTGCTTTCGAATATCCACTGATTGACTGGCGCGACGCGATCAGAGAGTGTGAAGCCTGTAATAATATGTATTCTGTGGTGAAGCGTTATAACTTACATATTACTTAACTTTGTAGGTACGGAAAATGCAAGGTACCTATTTCTATTGGGACAAACCCTAAACAACGAACCTAGAACTTCTACCCGCTTTCTGTCACAGGGTCAGATAAATCCCTAAAATAAGATTAGAATCATAACAACAAATACAGTAATTTACCATACTAGTTAAAATTAATTTAATATTGCTTTAAAAAATTGTTTGCTACTAAAAACCCGAAAATCAAAACCCATTGAAGCAAAGATATATCCAGGGAATAAGCTAAGAGCGGGCTATACCAAAGTTTCTTCTTTTGCAATACAAATGACGTAGTGTATACTATATTACCTCGCTTATATGTATATTTTAAGTCGACGATGCAGTAAACATAATTTTCTAAGCAATTAAGGAAAAATGATCCTCCCAACTATTTTCCTAGAGTGCCTATTATAAAATACCGTGATATACTCGCAGGTCACGTGTACAAAACAGAACTTGCTATCATTTATTACAAAGTTAATTAATAGGTAGGTAAAACTATAAACTCGCCTAGGTACAACTGTATAGGTTCTTTTATTTCACAATTTCAATTAAATTTCAATTTATTTCACAAATGTACTACACTACCTAGATTCATTAGGAAGTAAAATAATATCGAAAGTATCGATAGATATAGTGACTCTTAAGACGATACACGGTGTCCAGAAATAAACTATTTGTAAGGAAACGGAGATACTCGTATCATTTAAAATTTTGAGCTAGCAAAACCTAGATAACCCTTCAAACTATTTTATAAACCACTATTTCCAGTTAAAAGTGAGAACGTTAAGCTTTAGTTTGCATTTTTGCGAAAAACGGCCACTTTTGATAAAAATGCAAAATAAAGCTTCCTTACAAATAATTTATTTAAAATGGGGGAAGCACTGGACTCCGTGTATCATCTTAAGCTTTAATGCGATACTGAGAGTAAGTACTTTGTATGTATATGTACATTTTTATACCTAGACTGACGCAGTACGTAAACACGCGCTAGGGCTGCCCGCCTAATCATTAAGGCGAGATGGGTTCACAATTTGCAATACTGTGCGTATTTTTGAAAAATCACTGTTATTAAACTACTACAGTTTATTCCTTAAAAAATTTACTTAACGGTTCATATTACATACATATGGCTACGTTCAACGTGCAGGTTGAAAAGGGAATCAAAATTTTGATGGATAACTGCATCGCCTATTGACTTAGTAATAAGTAATAACACGTTATAGTCTAGGAACGATTACACATTAGGGTTCAGTACAAAGACTAACAAAATCCAAGCGCGGCACCGCAGGGGCGAAATCAAAGACCTAAGACACGTTGTCTACCATTTCAGTCACGTTGTCACAAAAATAACACTATTTTATTTTATGTATTCATGGAAAAATATCCGACTATTTAAATAATTGAGCTACAGTATACATTCACATATCACGTTTTCCGGTTGCGCAACCAAATCTCGTCGGTGGTGATAGCTCCCGGGTTATCAAAGTTTGGTAACCATTTGTAACTCATCAAGGTTGTGACATACTTTTCTTTGATCCATATTCTTTATCAAAACTTGGGCGCGTTTAGTTATCTTTTTAATTGAGTTGAAAATTGGTAAGTAGATATTTGACGTCTAACAAAATATACTAAAACTATTTTAATGGTAGATTCAGTCCATGATACTGAACAACTTTCCCCAAGGAACACATATCGAAATATAAAAAAAAAGACGGGTTGCACTCCGGGAGTGCCGGCAGAAGTGAAAACTTGAATATTAACGTTGTGCATTTTTGATATTTTGGAATGGTTAGGGAATAATTTTGCACGAATTGCTTTAATTATCAGTATAAAAGTACTATCATTTATGTGGTGGAATACAATATTTATTTATTGCGCTATCGTACACAAACATGACAATTTATATTACATTAAAAAGTGTCCTAAACTCGCGGTTTAACATTTTTTACCCATTACAAAAAAGTGCTTACTAAAGAAGTTTTCACTTATAAAGGTTTGGGCTCTTCCGGGATATGAACCCGGGACCTCTCGCACCCTAAGCGTAAATCATACCCCTAGACCAACGAGCCGGCTGACAGCTTAGTCGAAATTATAGTATAAATACTTCCTCTCCTACGCCGCGCCGGCTGTCATTTCGTCTTACGAATTTTCGAACAGGACACGTGTCCTGACGCGAGTTTAAAATTTTTTACCCATTACAAAAAAGTGCACAACGCCGCTAAAGAAGCTTTCATTTCAAAAATATGTCAGATGCCTTTAGGCAGCTTGAAAAATTTGACACCAGTGTTGGTCACTTACACACACGAAAAAAAAAATATTTCAAAAATTCTTACTATACAAACTCGGATCAGCTGATCGGTCAATTTGTTTGGGAGGTCACAAACTATTTTTCATATTTCGATATATGTTCCTTCGGGACAGATGTTCAGTATCATGGGCTGAATCCATCCATAAAATAGTTGCAGTATATATTTTGTAAGACCCTGTATATACGAGTATACGAAAGAAAATATTTCTTTAACAAAATAATTTCAGTGTCTACATACAAGATATTAATTTAAAAAAATTAACCCGACTAAGTGAAAATTCTTGCTAAAAATACCTACGTTAATCCAGTTAATGCAAGTACAGCAGGTTGAAACAGCTAATATACGTTATGCATATATTTTTATATGCATGTGCTAATGAAACCCTTTCATTTGATTTCATTACCTTATGGCCTATAGAGGTCGCCATATTGAAATTACTATGACGCCACCGGACAGCCAACACGCTTCCAACTTCCAACGATAGCTCATTTGTCGAGGTATCATGGATATCATTGATGATAAGAGGGAATAGATGAACATACATACATATGTTAGCAAATATAACGTCTAACAAAATATACTGAAACTATTTTAAGGGTGGATTCAGTCCATGATACTGAACAACTTTCCCCAAGAAACAAATATCAAAATATGAAAGAAAAATTTTTGAGCTCCCATGTACAAGTTGACCAATCAGCTGATCCGAGTTTGTATGTAAAGCCAAAAATTATTTTTCATATTTCGACATTTGTTTCTTGGGGAAAGTTTTTCAGTATCATGGACTGAATCCACCCTTAAAATAGTTTCAGTATATTTTGTTAGACGTTATATAAATAGCGGCGAATAACATAACCCTCCTTTTGGCTTTGCCGTACTTGGGTAAAATACATAACCCTCCTTTTGACTGAGCCATAGTCGGGTATGAAGATTATGACACCATCATAGGATTCATAGGCATTTAGTAAAAAATGACATGTTTTATTTATTTATGAACACATGTTTGTAGGGCGAATATCGTTCATGTACCTACACTAAAAGTCTGAAGTAAAAGAGTATTTTATAACTGTCATAAGCATTAATCATTATTTTCATCTAAGTGCGTTCCTAATTTCTGTGCTGCTTCGGAGCCCGTGTTAAGCTTTGTATTAGGCATAATATCTTTGTAAAGTGACAAAGCCCTTCTGACGCGTAGGCGACCAATACTGTGTAAATGAGTTTCTTTCGGCGTTTCTTCTAAGCGGTAGTCGTTGCGAGACGCTGGAATCGGTAGCTTTAAAAAACAAAAAAAAAATTACATATAAATAAACATTATACGTAATGTACACTAAAATTATTGACGTGTAAAAGTGCCTAATAAGGCTTACTGAATAAATATTAGATTTTGATTTTTTGATTTCCAGCTTTTCTTCTCTAAAGATATGCATGTCTGTGACCACCAAAGAATACCAGAGACCTTGTGAAGTGGAGAAGAAAATACTAGAACTATTCTAACTAGGAAAGTTGTTCAGTATCATAAACTAAATGTTTATTAAATATTTGGAATTGAAGTGAACTAAATGAAAACTTAAATAATAGTTCTTATGAAAACAAAAAAAATATTTATATAACTAAAACTAAACTAAAATCTAAATTTAAAAACTAAATTAAAAAATAAAACTGTGTTTAAAAATCTAAATAAATTGAGCCTTAAAATAGTTTACGTATATTTTGTTACACATGCATATTTGGAACACACTGTATGTTTTTAGAATCACCTAGATATAACTTTTTCAAAAAATCGATTGATATGTCAAAAATAGCACTCGCTGTGTTTTACCACCGGCCCCGATTTTGAGACCTGATGCCGTTAATGTAGACCTAGTAGGATGTATACAGGATCTAGCAAAATAAATTAAAACTATTTTAAGGGTGGATGCGAAACAAGATACTGAACAACTTCTTCCAAGGAACACATACCGAATTATAAAAATATTTTGTTTGCTTTCCATACAAACACGGATCGGTCAATAACGAAAGTCAAAAAAATATTTTTTATATTTCGATACATGTTCCTTAGGGAAAGTTGTTCAGTATCCTGGACTGAATTTACCCTTAAAATAGTTTCAGTATATTTTGTTACACCCTGTATATGTGTATATGTGGTAGTAAAAGGCGTTTAGACGCCTTACTCCTGTAAACTGTATGGAATGGTTTTATTCTAAGCTATACACTTGGCACGTAGATAAAAATTATGGTCACCCCACATACCACGTGCACTTGCGTTTTTTGTTTATAGTTTTTCTCTGTATTTCTCCAATATTTATGAGAAAAACATATTTGATATTCGCCCCTGACATGTGAATCATTTATTTAAGCCGCCCAAAGAGGTTTGTAGAATGCTCGATGCTTTTATTATGGATTTATGTTTCGTTTGCAAAATTCTCAAGGAAAAATTTTCGTTAGGTTCTGATTCATACTCGTATGTACCTTCAGGTAGTTAAGCAAGTACTTAAGTTATATTATGGACACTTTTAATATTTTTATTTTAAAAACTAATATATATTTGAGATTCTTACAACAATGACTTTCATTTGATATGTCACACGACATAGTTAGTAGATCTTTTTTTTTATTTTTCATATTTGCCCCACTTACCACTACAGCCATCTATAAATAACGTAACACGAGGATAGCTTAAGAGAGGGAGACATGGAAACTACTCCACCGACAAGAACGTAGTTCTTAAATTATAGAAAAAGAATTTCATGATTTTGATATTTTAAGATTACTATTTACTTATATTTGTATGTAGCATATTTGTACCACCGCTGGACAATCACTATAAAATTAGTAGGGTACTTTATTTAAAAAAATTGAACAAGCGAGTGAAGCCTTTTATATTATCAAGTGATAAGCTTGAAATATTTTTAAGGTTTTTTTATTAACAGTTAAATTGTTTGTGATTTAATGCTTAGATAGAGATTTTGTATTGTGACCTTATGGCCCCTCCTTGTCATACAGTGTCACACTTCATTGCCCCATCCCCCCCCCCCCCCCCCTCAACGTGTGACGTAATTTATGGATGGCCTCTCACCAAGTGATCCGGCTTCCACCAACTCCTAATTAGGTTACCCACATTAGAAAGGCGGCGATAAGTTCGTACGAGAGGTTATCGAGCGTAAACTCGTTGCTCCAATTTCGGTGTCGCCTCAGAATTTGAAATTTGGCAACGACTGATAAGGATTCGACCGAGTAAAACCTCATCATTTGGGGCACTGTACCACAGAATAGGCATGTTGACGAAAAAAATATTTTCAGCCCATCGGTTAGATTATTAAAAAATATTGTACTTACACGTATTTTTCTTTTCTCTGAGAAACAATAAATGACGAAGATACAGCGCATTGAAATTTCGCATGACGTCACGGATTCGTACGTTTTTTACACAGCGGTGATGTCACATGCCCCCACTCTTCTTCTTCGTCTATCGTGTCAATGGCAATGGATCTAAAATGTTTTGGCCCAGAAATTCGCCACATCTATAGCTCTTTGGTTCGCCTCCATCAGATCGTCTCTAGAACAAGATGCGTTAGACGTGGGGCATGACAGCAGATGTTCCATGGACTGGATGCATCCACAGGCACATCTGTCGTGGTCAGAATATTTCCACTTCTTCTTTAGCTCATGACATCTACCGACGCCTACCCGGAGTCTATTTAGCGACTTCCAAGTGCGCTAGGGTAGATTGTGGTCTGGTGAAAGCTTTTCACTTATGAGAAAGCTGCTAGGAAACTTCTTTTGCCACAAGTCTACTCTGGCGCTCGGGAGATTACTAGCAAGAGGTGCAGTATGTGTAATAAAGCCCCCACTCTGGAAATTAGATAGTCTGTATCTTTGTGAATTTTTCTTTTTTGATAAACTGAATAATACTCGTATGGGTCCTTTATTTTTGGATTTAATCTAACGGACTAATTAGAATAATACTTTTCTGACCCAGTCATCATCCCTATTGATTGAGCGAGCGAGCAAAGCGTCTCAGTTTTGAGATTGGCCAAAAATGCTTTTGTCCGTCCGTCTGTATTACACAGGTCGCATTTCTCAACCGAGATACGTTGACTATAGAGAACATTAGTGTCATCAATGAAAGACAAAAAAGCCTGGCTTGAGCTCGGCGCGGGTCGCTCTTAAAGGTTTATGCACTTAGACATGTCATAATTTTGGTAGGTACATTGGTACATACTACATTTACAAATTGACATTGACATTTAAAATTTCGTAATTCTTATAGTTTAATTTAAATTATGACATAACCAACAATGTATTCTCAGTCCATTATTTTAAGTTTTAAGTTGACGTCTTTGGAGAAAACGTGCAGTGCAGTTTGTTGCCGCTTCTTCTGCACTTGCGCCTAGGAAGCGGCATAAACTTAGATGTGAGTAATGATTTGACGTCAACATTTGTGCAAAACAAAAGAAAGTGACTGTTATTAAGAGATATTATAAATAAATATCCTATGTTAATAAAGATATTTTGATTTGATTTGATTTGAATGCAATGAACTGTATCCAAGGGCTCTTGTTCATGTATAAGTACGATACGGCTATTTTAACACACCATTTTTAATGAATGTAAAGTACAAAATAAGATAATTGCCTTATCCATCATATACCACTTTTATATAGAATCAGCACACCAAATTATTTTTTCCATCTTATATAAAATATATATATATTATATAATATATTCCATCTTATAAAAAAATATACTATTGAAATATGAAAAAATATTCCTGCCCATACAAATAAAATACAATAAAAAAAAATTATTTTATTTTATTTTTATTTTATTTTATTTATTTCTTATACAATCGATATCAGCTAATAGGTCAATTTGTATGGTTAAAAAACATTTTTCGCATTTAAATCGTCTTAAAATACTTTCAGTATATTTTGTACAATGTTATATTATGTATTTATATTTGTTTGTTTTTATCGTATACATATTTATATTTTTAGATAAATCGAACTAGCGACTCTATGTAGAGTTCACTCTGCACAGTGTCGCTGTATTTTTTTTTTTTGTTTTTTACAATATCACAATATTATGAAAATCAACCTTCAATTTTAGTAGAGCGTGGTAGAGCCCATATATGAATTTTCCGGGGTCCAGTGCTGCCCCCATTTGAAATAAAACATTTCAAAGGAAACGGAGATATCATTAAAATTTTGTCTTTGTGTGGCCCTAGATATTCCTTCAAACTATTTCATAAAGTGGAAAATTCGTGTATGGCCTTTAGTATCTTGCGTTTAAAGAATCTTGTAATTTTTAGCACAAATCATGTAATTTATTTTACAATTTCGTCATACATTTGTTTATATAAAAGTGTTACACATTGGAATGAAAGAAGTCCAACTAACCCGTTTTGGAGTGGACACATAAAGATGGGTTGATAAAGTATTTTGCAATGTTTCAAAATTTTATCGTGACATTTTTAAGTTTTAACACAGTTTTGGATTTAAGTGTGAGAATTGTTTTTATCTTCTGTATTATTTTAAAAAAATCACAATTTTTCATTTCAATTGCCACGCTTTTGAAATAAGTATTCACATTACGTTTGTAAAACAGATATGTACTTATGCATTTTAATTTGTTTTGTGTCGACCTGACCGTAAAACCTGCTATAACAGCATCCCAAAGTTGGGCCGGCCGATTGTAAAACTTTTTGCATTACCAAGAAGATTGAAGAAGAAGCAGACGACCGCTCGTAAATCCATAGACAAATAGTTTAATTTTTTTTCCTCATATGCATGCATTCTTTGACAGGAATTGTGTGGCAAAAAGCTGCAAAGTTAAAGTAGGATTGGGCGGGCCATCTCAGCAGAATGCCTCCTGAGGACTGGGCGAATAAAATAACTTCCTGGATACCCGAAGATGGTCTTCGTCGCAGGGGTAAGCCGAAAAAGAAATGACGTAACGATCTTGACGCTTTTCAGCGTGGTTGGTCGGCAATGGCAGTGGAGAAAGACACTTGAAAGGAAAAGGAGAGGCCTTTTCCCAGCAGTGGACGAAAAAGGTTAGTAAAAAAAATGCATAGATATCGTCTTTGGAGAAGAAAAAGCCGATAAATGCATTCCAAGTCCCTAATCAGTCACATCCTAGTCACATCCTAGAATGTAATCGGGAACGCGATACGATAACGAAGATTAAACCTAGAATCCGGGGATGCTACCACAACTGTACGTCGACCCTCCTTGAAAATGCACTTTGAATGGTAATAAATTATTTAAAACGGTAGACTCACGTATAGTTGGAAATGGCACTCGCCCTAAAGATGATCCTCTAAATCAATCGAAACCTGGTCAGCCTTTTCAGACTATATCACGTGGCGTGGGTCAACCGGTTTAAATTAATTAATTAAGGATTTATCTCACGTTACTACATACACATACATTGTACATTGTATTTTGTAATGCATATATTGCACGCCTCATAAGCGAAACGCATGAGGTAGTGCTCTACTCTCGCCTTACAAAAATCAAGTGATTTTTTTAACTAAATGTATCTCTATTTATTTTCTATCGCACTTGTACAATAATATTTACACATAAATGTCAAGGAAAAACACTAGTTTCAACACTTATGACATTTTTAAAAGACATTTTGCCTTTTATATAAATAAAAACAATGTTTAATAAAATCATTTTGTTGACGTCAGTGTGTCTGTATATGTGAAACTGGCGTGGTCACGATAACTCCCGAAAAACTTATCTGATCAAGTCCATGTTTTTTTATACGCTTCAGTATTATCCAAAACTAAGTCCTTTCGAAGATCACGGTCTAATTCAATGTAGTTTAATCGTAATTTCAATTTAATTGTGAAAAATGAGATTATGAGGCGTGCACTTTTGGATTTTCCAATTATTTTGTAATTTGCTTGTATTAAATGTGCAATAAAAAGTTAAAACAAACATATTGACAAACATGTAAAAAGCAGCACAAAGTCTATAATCACACATTCCCCAGCGAGATCGCCCGTTAATCGACATGAATGAATATTTATAGGCACTAAACATTCACACATGCATTGCGTTGCGGCCACGTGCACTGATATTTAATACTCTCGCCCGACGGTCTTGGGTTACGTAACACAATGCCAACTTTCAATGTCGCTACACCGCTGTTGTCTTTGTGATCGATTTTCTAGTACGAGTACCTATCCATCAGATTTTCACGGGGAAACAGAAAGATATGATGGAGAATTCCAGTATTATTATTAACTTACCAGCTGAACCACTCCTAGTTTTTCCGTGGATGTCGTAGAAGGCAACTTAGGAAACAAGCTAAAAAAGCTTAAAAACATCAATCATACCTTTCCAACTCGTCTGGCCAGCGTGGAGAGTGTAGGCCAAATCGTCTGACTGCTCGGGCTAATATATGGCTGTAGTAGTACAGAGAGGTTCGTGCTCCTGCAAAGACTAAAAAAACACCTGTTGATAATGAATGGAGAATTTCAGTATTATTATCAACATATAGCTTTAATGCTGGTCTGGGAGGAGAGATAAAACTTAGAATGTACTAGCTGCTTCTCTTCAGCGTAGATCATAAAAGCCGATCGAGGGAATCGACAAAAATATGAATATCGACAGAAAAAGCAAAAATAGCTAGATGTGGGGCGGCATATTTTGATTTCCCCCTTGTAAAAACAGTCCACCTCCTTGAAAGTAATCCTGGCGGCGGCCATGATAGAAATACCTAAATAAAAGGGCAACAAAAAATTTTCTTTCACCCCGGGCGCTGACACCTACGCTACGCCACTAGTAGACATTTAAAAGCCAAACTCTTGTCTTATCGGTGTCTTTGTATGGATAACACACACACACACAGTATCGATTTTTGGCAAAGATAATGAAGTGCTTTGCTATTGCCTTCTCCATGCTTATATACATTCTCCTTCTTAGAGCCGCAAGACCCAAATTACTCTGTCTGCCCCATTAGGGATAAAGACGTGATAGTACACTTATAGGAGAGCTTTTGCTTATGAACGGTTGTATGAAAATATCGATTCTGAAGACAGTCAATGAATTACTATATAATGTTGTCTAGTCCTAAGTTGCCACATCAAGATATAATATTACAAATAATTGAAAATAATGATTAAAATATACGTCTAAAAAAATATACTGAAACTATTTTAAGGGTAAATTCAGTCCATGATTCTGAACAACTTTCACCAAAGAACATATTCTGAAATATAAAAAATAATTTTTAGCTTTCCATACAAACTCGGATTAACGCAGTACCTATACGTACTGCGTTAATACCGACTTAGCTCTATACTACCCATATGTATGTGGCAATGAATGATGTGATGTGTCAATATAAATGAACCAGATGACCACCCATGATGATCTCGCTGTCAGTCACGCCCCACCCACTTCATGACTAAACCGCATATCTAAAGGATAATTCTCATGCAAAAACATTACTCGTGGTCGAGGTGCAAGTATTCATGATGTCACTTAATTATTATGATATTAAATACTGCTTTTGATACCTCTTAGCTTAGATATATTTTAACCTGAACGCTTGCCGGGTTGCGTAATTTCCCCCTCCCGTTCGCTTGTGACCTTGTAATGGCGGAAATGCAATTTTTTAGCAAATTTCGCAAAAATTTTTATTGAGACAACATTTATGGACAAAACTTACAGGAAATCTTTTTTAAATGTATATAATATCAAATAAAATAGTTTATAGATGTTAGCAACCCCAATAAAATTCATTATTATTGTTATTAAACTATCATAAAGTAAATATTTTACGTGTAGTCACAAAAATACAAATAAAGTAATTTCTACACTCTTACCCGTAAGTGGACATACAATCCAAAAATACACAAAAAAATGAAAAATAAACACTGAACAAAGTTCTGCCAAAACGCTTTGAATATCTACGGATATTTCCGAACCGAACTAAATTTACATTTATTTTTCTGTGTGACATTATAGTTTATGGTACGGAATTGAAGAATATTCTTTTGTCTTTGTCTTTCATAAACATTTACCCTACTTAGCAATGTAAAAAAAGAGAAAACAAACTTTTTAAGACAATAACCTTTGACTTGATTTGAGCACACATGTGTACCTCTGCCTAGCGAACGTATTTTTTTTAAGTACACATGTGTAATTCTGCCAACTTAGGAGGTTAACTTATTATTTAACTTATTTGTACTCTTTTTGCCTGATAGGAAAATCCCAAAGGATATTCTATAGATAAAGATTCATGGCCTAAACTGATGCATGGCCGATATATTACTTTCAGTGAAATCTATCCATATAAACGCTACAGCAAATTTCTCCCTATTCCCCTGCTGCTTCTCGTTTTAAATTTTTTTGCGGCATCATCTTGTGTAGAATGAAGTCCTTAGTGAGCCTCTCAAATTTAATCGAAATCCGTCTATAAATAATGCTAAAGTATAGTTCCCTCCATTTCTCCCCCAATTAAAAACGATCGACTTAGAAATTTAAATAAATCAAGGAACTTGTGTGCCAATTTCGCCAAAATCGGTTGAAAATGCTATAGATAGACGGACAACAGCATTTTTGGACTTTCTCGAAACTGAGACGCTTCGCTTGCTCGTTTAACTATTACATAAAACTATTACTATTAATATAAGTATGTACTTACTTCAACTTCAGGTACAACAACAACATACAACTATGGTACTACTGATCATCATCATCATCCGAGCGTATTCCCGGTTACTCGTCAGCGGTAACGCTTCAGAGCCCGGGGTCCGCTACCTAAACTAGGTGGTTTGACGAAGTTACTGGTTTTTATACAGAGCGATTGGTGGGTAGACCAGAACCAATCCTAGGATAGGTACAAACGCTAGATGGCGTTCGGGGCCAACAGCTTCACGTGCCTTCCGGAGCACGGAATCATCTTTATATTCGGATAATCAGGTGATTCGAGCCTGCAATATCCGACTGGAAACTACTTTTCACAAAGTATGCTTCCCAGTGGGATTTGAACCCACGACCTCGGAGATCACAAGGCAGACGCCTTGACCACTGGACCACGGAGGCAGTCAACTATGGTACTACTGATATCATATGCTAATCTGTCTACTATTATGAAGAACCTCTCTAAAGACCCACCTCTACAAATAGCGACATACAATTTTATTTTTGACTAGCTGTGCCCGGGCTTCGTTCGCGTGGTTGTCGGAACGTAATGTTATATAGCCTAAAGCCTTCCTCTATAAATGCACTACCCAACAAAAAAGAATTTTTCAAATCGGACCATTAGTTTCTGAGATTAGCGCGTTTAAACAAACAAACAAACAAACTCTTCAGCTTTATAATATTAGTATAGATTTTCGTTATCTAAGCCTAAATTTCAGAAGAATATTCGAAAATTTACAGACCAAGTGTTATCTCAAGGTGCGTTTCAAATATACCAATTTGGTTATATTTTCCAAACTGAAGTTGAAGAGAGACCAGGAGGGAAGGAGCCTTAGTTACACCAGCGGAAGGAACCAGCAGGAGATTTAGTCACACATGTTCCTTATTCCTCGGTTCTTGGTTCTTTGATACAAAACCAACCTATTTCCACCTCACTTTTAACGTTTCTAGATGTATATCTCGTAAAAGTCTTACATAAACAATTGAATACCTCAGGGAAAGTGGCTGAGGAGGCCTAGTGTCAGAATAATTTCTGGCTTTGAGTTACATCAACAAGAAAGTACTAATTACTTTCGGAGATAAGGAGGAAAGTGAACGGACCACATCCACGCCACGTCCGACCTGAGCGAACCGTGACCACTAGTATGAGACGGAGTGCTATTTTTTACCGACTTCGAAAAAGGAGGAGGTTATCAATTCGACTGTATGTTTTTTTTTTAATGTATACTTGTTACGCGATATCTTCGCCAATTGTGAACCGATTTTGATGATTCTTTTTTTTATTTGAAAGCCTTTACTACCAAGTTGGTCCCATTTTAATTTGGTGAAGATATGATAAAGAACTTTGGAGATATGAAAGAAACTCCTTAAAAAAATGTAAGTCGGTTGGTTTTTTTTTTTAAATTTAATTAATCATTTTCAACGAGGGTCACACCGTAACACAAAACGTGTAGTTCTACAACTCACCGCTCGCGTAAAATACCATTTGATCGTATTTTTGAAATCGTCGTGTCGGCGATATGTAATATTTTTTACGCAGAATATATGATAATTTTTTTTGTAGTTTTCTAAACATTTTGATCACCATGAATAAATAAACGGGCAAGTGCGAGTCGGACTCGAACATGAAGGGTTCCGTGACACCGTACAATGTTTTAAAACGCTGAAGAATTACGTTTCTTGTATGACGACCCCCGTTAATTTATAACTTTTTTTATTTTTAGTATTTGTTGTTATAGTGGCCATAGTAATACATAATCTGTGAAAGTTTCAAGTATCTAGTTAATGCCATTATAAAGATCTAGTTAAAAACGCTGAAAAAAACACGTTTTTTGTATGACGACCCCCTTTAATTTTCAACTTTTTTTTAAGACAGACGGACAGACGGACAGACGGACAGACGGACAGACGGACAGACGGACAGACGGACAGACGGACAGACGGACAGACGGACAGACGGACAGACGGACAGACGGACAGACGGACAGACGGACAGACGGACAGACGGACAGACGGACAGACGGACAGACGGACAGACGGACAGACGGACAGACGGACAGACGGACAGACGGACAGACGGACAGACGGACAGACGGACAGACGGACAGACGGACAGACGGACAGACGGACAGACGGACAGACGGACAGACGGACAGACGGACAGACGGACAGACGGACAGACGGACAGACGGACAGACGGACAGACGGACAGACGGACAGACGGACAGACGGACAGACGGACAGACGGACAGACGGACAGACGGACAGACGGACAGACGGACAGACGGACAGACGGACAGACGGACAGACGGACAGACGGACAGACGGACAGACGGACAGACGGACAGACGGACAGACGGACAGACGGACAGACGGACAGACGGACAGACGGACAGACGGACAGACGGACAGACGGACAGACGGACAGACGGACAGACGGACAGACGGACAGACGGACAGACGGACAGACGGACAGACGGACAGACGGACAGACGGACAGACGGACAGACGGACAGACGGACAGACGGACAGACGGACAGACGGACAGACGGACAGACGGACAGACGGACAGACGGACAGACGGACAGACGGACAGACGGACAGACGGACAGACGGACAGACGGACAGACGGACAGACGGACAGACGGACAGACGGACAGACGGACAGACGGACAGACGGACAGACGGACAGACGGACAGACGGACAGACGGACAGACGGACAGACGGACAGACGGACAGACGGACAGACGGACAGACGGACAGACGGACAGACGGACAGACGGACAGACGGACAGACGGACAGACGGACAGACGGACAGACGGACAGACGGACAGACGGACAGACGGACAGACGGACAGACGGACAGACGGACAGACGGACAGACGGACAGACGGACAGACGGACAGACGGACAGACGGACAGACGGACAGACGGACAGACGGACAGACGGACAGACGGACAGACGGACAGACGGACAGACGGACAGACGGACAGACGGACAGACGGACAGACGGACAGACGGACAGACGGACAGACGGACAGACGGACAGACGGACAGACGGACAGACGGACAGACGGACAGACGGACAGACGGACAGACGGACAGACGGACAGACGGACAGACGGACAGACGGACAGACGGACAGACGGACAGACGGACAGACGGACAGACGGACAGACGGACAGACGGACAGACGGACAGACGGACAGACGGACAGACGGACAGACGGACAGACGGACAGACGGACAGACGGACAGACGGACAGACGGACAGACGGACAGACGGACAGACGGACAGACGGACAGACGGACAGACGGACAGACGGACAGACGGACAGACGGACAGACGGACAGACGGACAGACCGACAGACTGACAGACCGACAGACGGACAGACGGACAGACGGACAGACCGACAGACCGACAGACCGACAGACCGACAGACCGACAGACCGACAGACCGACAGACGGACAGACGGACAGACGGACAGACGGACATACAGCAGAGTCTCAGTAATACGGTCCTGTTTGCCTGTTTGTCAAAATTACAATTGGTCAAAATCACTCGTGCAAATCCTTCGCACACGATCAATTCAAAATTGCGCCCGTTAGGAAACGCTCGCGCAAACCATTCGTAATGTGACTGATGATTTCAAAAATGCCACTCTTGACTCTTGATCAGATGATACAGGTTTGGAGGTTTGAGTAAAGTCTGAGAAGTTGAAACTAGTGAATGTTTTGAAAATATCTAAAACAATTCCTTACGTAGTCCTAATGGTAGGTTTTCTTATTCATCTTAGCGCATTCTCGGTTGAATCCCCAGCTGTGCTGCTTCGGAGGCCGGGGTGGGCTATCTATTGATATAAAAATTCCTTGTCCTACTGGTAAGACTAACTTAGTAGGGCTTAATGGAACGAGCTTTTATCAACTATTACAATGTTGTGTAATTTGTGTTGCACTGCACTATGGATCTTGGACTACTGTCCCCTTTTTACTGTTGCTTCTACAAGGTTAGGCCCATCTGTCCTCATTTCAAATGTCCGGTGAAATTGTAGTTTCCTGGTTCAAAAGTTATTGGCATTCCAAAATGCTGCTGTTGCGTGATTTCTTTATGTAGGAACTTTTACCAAATCGAAAGGGTTTGGTAAATGTAAACGTGGCTGTTTTTCATCAAGTTACTTCCTTTAGGTTATGGGTTCGATCTGGGTTGGAAAATGGTCTTTTTGGAATCGTCCTGGGTATTGGGTATTTATCTATTTATGTATTTATAAAAAAATATAGTAATAGTTTAAAACTTACTTTGGAGCTAGCTTAACCTGTGTGATTTGACCCTAAAAATATTGATTTATTTTTTAAAAATTATCGTGAATCAATGTAGAATAGCAACAAGACTAGTTTTCTTGTAATTAGCAACAAAAACACTCTAAGGAAAGTGTTCCAGTTCAGAGTTTCTCACCAATCGATCACGTAACTAACCAACCCACCCAAGCACGACACCTCTAATTATTTTATTCGATTGTTGTCAGTGAAAGTATTTTCAAAATTCTTGCATATCGAAAAACGTCAATTGTAATTTGCTCTAATTAGTCAATTTCACTTTACGAACGATAATCGTTTAGCATTGCTAGCAAAAGAAAGCGCATTTTGATGGTGTTAAACACTTTCGTTATCACTAATGTATTGGGTAGGTATCGAATTAAGGCAACTTTTGTTTGGTAAAGTTTGCATGCAACCGGTCTACATTCACATATGTGAAGTAGAATCGAATCTGTATGTAGACTCGTTTGACCAGGAAGTACAATATTCTCACCGATTATCTGCTGTTAACAAGACGAGTGAAAGAACCGGAAAGCGGAAGAAAGGCTAAGCAAAGTCGACATAACACCTCTATACTAGTGTGTGTCATTGCTGCTCTGCAACATCTGCGATCGTCAAGCAACGTGATTGTGAATGAATGAATGGTGATGCCAATTTGTACATAGAAAATCGGAATGGCGTGCGTGACGTAGGTGCTTCGGTGTATCCACATGTGTAGACAGGCGCCGGGGAGGACGTCGCGGGAGTGGCGGGAAGCGACCTTGACGAGCACCGAGGAGTGAATCACAGCAGCGAAAGTGGGAGAAATGTGCCGCGCCCCGCGCACGCCGCTCACTTTTACTTTCCAGTGTGGCGCAACCGACGGCGGCGCCGCGAACGCGCGCGCCACTTGCCCGGCGCCCGCGGCCCGCAGCGCCGTCGCGCCGATGCCCACCCGCGCTCTCTACGCGAACCACCCGCGCCAGTGACTGTGCCCGGATTACAGTGCTATTAGTGCATCCCTGGATTGAGTTTCAGTGAACGCGGCGAAAGTCGAAACCGGGTCACCGATAAGCGTTGTGCAACTGACGCGCGGAACTCGCGCGCGGCCTCGCACTCTCCCGGAGGAAGCGTGTCGCAAGCGGGGAAGTGGCGCAAGCGCCGGGAAGCCGGAGCGTGCGCCTCTGCGCACACCTACACCCTGGATTGCCCTAGCGAGACTAGCGGATTCTCATCTCCCGTCGCCCCGTGGTAAGCCGCGTTCCGCTTCAGGACGCTCCCGATTCTATTCTCAGTTACAGCAACCTCGAGCTACTACTACCTACAGTTAGGACAGCTGTGGCTTGGGAACGACACACGACTACCTGTTCCATCCTGTACGGATCTAATCATAGGGAGATCGTGGTGAAGGTGACTATCGTCACCAACACTCTCATAGCCAGCTCATAGCGCACCATTGGCGTCACCGGCAACTTACTTAAGTTCGGGTGTCGGAAACGCAACAAATAAAGAAGTGAAATATCCAAGGACAATACAACTTTCAAGTGATTTCGCGCGCGGCCGACAATAAAAACTTCGTAACGCCTGCGCAACCTCTCGGTCTCACTTTCGACGTCTGAGCGCCGAGCGAGGCTCGTCGAGCGCTTTCAACGCTGTTACAAAACCTCCGGCATGTCGAATTTTCTTTCGAAAGTTAGATAGAAATTTGATTTGATAGAAGAGACTGTGCTGTTGAAATCTTTAATGGACGTTACTGATTCCGTAATACAATCTGAACGCTAAGTGGATACGATCAGTAGTTATGCCCTAGGGTGAGGTTGCCAGCGAGCCATTCGCAGCATTAGCTGGAACCTTGCAGCCTCCGTGACCACGGCAATACGGTCATTGAGTTGGAGCCATTACAAGCAGCACGTTTCAAGCAACTGTCATCATTAAGTAGAACTGAAAGGAACATAGTCCAAGGCCAGTTGGATAACGAATTTTCGTTTAATATTAATAAATGGCAGCCACGGTCGATCGTGACGGATCCAATGACGGTGGATGCGGATGCATTACCATCGCTTCGACCAAAACACTTTCACGCCGCTTGGGATACGTAATTTAGATAGCCAAAACCAATCGGAATGGGGCACGATACGATGCCGATGATATAATCGATGCCTAACTATTTTATTTTATTGATTCGGTATTTTGATTTATTATTGCAAATTTTGCAAGTAATATCAATTTTTTAGGTATAGGTACGTATTATATTGTAATCGTATTGTAAAACTATAGTCAAAACATTTTAACTGTTTCGGCTATTTCTCCTCCACTTCGCAAGGTCTTGGGCATTCTTGGGTGACCATTGACATTTATATTATATTTTGTGAAGAAAAAGCGGGCAAGCTGACCCTGGGCTTCGAAGCAGCACTGCTGAGGATGCAACCGGGAACGCGCTAAGATGATAAAGGAGACTTAAATATTTCGTAGAAACACTTGCCGATTTTATGTATGGTTGAAATTGGACAGGCAGAGCCAAGAGCACCCTAGAGTAACCAAGTTGTCTGGGTAAAAACATATTTGTCTTTAACCGAAATATTTTTGATGACGGTTCCCAAATTTTTTAGGCCGCCGACGTGCTAAGCGTGGACTGTGAGTTCCCTCAGTATTATTCCCGTATTCGTATAATGAGTTCAAAAATATTTTGCCCAAAATAGGGAGACATGGAAAATACTCCACCAACAAGATCTAGTTCTTAAATTTATTGATGATGATTCTTACTGTAAAAGATAATAATAATAATAAAGCCTCTTTATTTCCCATAAAATTAATAGTTACATACAAAAAAATAAATAGTTAGAGTATCTTATTTATAGGAACCCCTGTTAGGGTATAGGCCTCCTTCAGTTTCTTCCATTGTTCTCTGTCTTGTGCCGTCTTAATCCAGTTCTTTCCTGCCACTTCTTTTATTTCGTCCACCCATCTTTTTTGTAGCTTTCCAACTTTTCTTTTTCCGGGCGGACCTCTCCAGTTCGTAAAAGATAAAGATACTCTTATTTGTACAAAATCCTGATTTTGGAACCTAGGTAGGTTAGGTAGCGGTCCTGGGCTCTGAAACGTTACCGCTGAGGATGGAACCGGGAATACGCTCGGATGATGATGATGATGATTGTACAAAACTGACTAAAAAATTATATTTTAGAGCTATAGCTCTAAAATATATTTTTTATGGCCTCTAAATTTATGATATTATGTGACCTTTCTTGCTTATACTGAAAAGTTTTAACCATTAATTTAGTACAACACCTTTTTTAATTTTCGATTTCACTATGCGTTTATTCTTAGCTTTAATAAAAGATCTACATATTATAATAAAGACTGCATACATACTTATTACATTAGAAGTGGGCGTGCCAAATGTCAGGATAAGTGATTTATGATAAAGATAGTGATTAGCCAGTGACAAAAGTACAATGCATACATGACTTTCACCAGGAGAAATGAGTCGAAAGTTTTGGCGGTGCGATGAGAAATCTCGCTTGTGACTTCATCCTGATATTACAAACGAATTCTGTGACTGTACCATGTAACATTTAAGGTTTTGATTGCGTTGTACGCTGAAATGATTAAAATGAAGAGCAATACATGATTTATTTCCTAATTTTCGTGAAAGGTCGGACCGATAAAATGTGAGAAAAGTGGAAAAATTAAAACGATTTTCTTTGTTTATAGGTTTCGATTAGCAAAAAACAAAAGGATTTTACAATTCACATACAACAATTTCATTCAAATGCAAACATCAAAGATACGTTCACTCTTACCGTAAATACGATGTCAATAAATTTTGTATAAGATTACTCAATAATCGATTCACAGAAGCATTGAAAGAGCTCGGTGATTTTATCCAGTCATGCGTTTTAGTCGATTCCGCTCAGTTGTGCAACAAACTCAAATATTTAACTTATAATTATTCCAAATTGCTGTTAAATGTGTCACGATTTGCTTTCATCTAGCTTGTCGATTGACTAATGTTTGCGTTACTGCGAGCTCCTAGCGAACAAGCGATCTAAATAGTCCATTGTTTTGCAATACATGTGAAAAGACAACTATTATATTGAATAGACAATTACATTCTATGACACCTAAAATGGGAGCTTTGTAGTCCAAAATAAAAGAGATTGTTTCAGCGAGGCTCCATGGACTATTTATAAATATAAATCAATATAAATATATAGGGACAAATCACACTGATTAAGCTAGCCCCAAAGTAAGTTTTAAACTTGTGTTATGGGATACTAACTCAATGATACTATATTTTATGATAAACTAGCTTTTGCCCGCGGCTTCGCCTGCGTAGATTCGGGGTATGAAAAATAGATGTTGGCCGATTCTCAGACCTACTCTATAAGCTCACAAAATTTCATGGGAATCGGTCAAGCCGTTTCGGATTAGTACGGGAACGAACATTGTGACACGAGAATTTTATATATAAGATAAATATATACATAAACACCCAAGACCCAGGAAAATTTGAAAAAGACTATTGGGTGGGATCGAGAACCTCCGGATTGGCGGTCTAGCGTGATAACCATTACGCCACGGAGGTCGTCAAATTTGTTCGTGCTTCCTGAAACTTTTTCTGGTCTATGTCGTTTTTAGCATGGTTACTAATTTACTATATGTAACACGGGTCACTCACGTGAAACATCAAGTAAGTGACCCATGTAACACATAGTAATATAGTAATGAATGCCTGTGTCTCACGTTAGTTTTAACCAAAAAATGCTTACTACCTACCGATATTTTACCACTAAGTAATGGTAATAGTCTTAAGTTGAGATGTTTGTCCTATCTTATTCTTCTTCTTTAATTTAAGAGCTTGCTCTTGTAGGTAGAGTTAAGTGGAAATGCCTCCATTCCTCTCTTCTCTCTGCCATCTTTTTAATGTCTTGGTAGGACCTTACTCCTAACCCTTCCTTAATTTGTTAGATAACTTTAATTATATTATAGGCATTTTTAATAACTTTCGCATCAAAATAAGATCACGTGCTGGAGTAAGCTCAAACCCCTTTCTATTTCCAATGTACGTAACGTGACGATCAGTGGGCCAAAGCGAAGCTTGAGACGATATCGTAAATGGTTGTATTGAAAGTCTTAAATAAATAAACGTGGGAGCCTCTCACTGGGTTACGAAATGTTTCAATAACCAACATAGAATTAAATTAAAGTTTGAGGAGGCAATTAAAGTATTCTCACAGTAGCTGATTTGTTTACGTAAGCGCAAGGTGAAGCCGTTCGGATGAAATTCGCAAGTTATTCAACGCGTTCATTAGACAATGCCACTGAGGAAATGAAAGTGAAATGCTGTTACGTTATGGAAACGGAACGGGCTGGCGTCGCTTAGCGAGATAAAACACTCTTATTGAGCAACGCGCACAACGGCGAACCTTTCATGTTCCATATTTCTTGCGTTGGATTTGTTTCTTTGTCTTTATGTCTGTTTCTGTTTATTGTAGGAATTTCCTTTACTTTACTTCTTTAATAGTCATTGTCTATTATTTCAATCTTTTAAAATAAAAATGTAGTTGTTTTCAGTAATTTGGATGTCAGAGAAAAGCTACGAGTATATTGGCGAGTCATGTAATTTTTTCTACGTAAATTAAACTGACTATCTCAAAAACGAAATCACTTAACATAAACGCCGTATAAATTTTTAAGACCAAAACAATGATAATGGCAGTTCCATTATGCATTACCATTTCTACAAGCCAGCTCCGTCGATGAAGAAATAGACCATTAATGTACCCACTAATGACCTAGTTTCCGACACTATCTCGAACTGCTTCAGCTGCCGAAATTGCGCCATAATTTTCATTTCTCACTGGCCACCCACGCTAAATACGTGTCAAATTGCTAATTCCATTATCAACTTTCGTTGCATCATCGTCGCCTCTGTAATTATATTGTTTGTCCGAGCGGCTACCACTTGTTACAACAATAAGACCTATCTGCTTTACTAATTAACCATTAACTAAATCAATATTTGTTATCGACCTGCCAATGGCAGCCTCCTGCGCATCCTGAACAAGGAACAGATCACAAATAAGCATACTATGTGGAATCATCGTTTAATCTGTTGGAGCCGTCAAGTAGGTAACAGCGGCGTAGGCGATGGCGGTACACATTGCAACGTGCCGATTCATATCCAAGGTCTTTCCTAGTGGAAGAGAACGGAGTTTCCTGCGGCCGCCTATCTCTCAGCGCACACCGACATTCGCACGTGCACGCACACGCGCCCACGTGTCGCTATTCTTTGTGTTCAATCTTTCCTAGCTACCGTACCGAGGCATCTTCTTTTTGTGCCGTCCACGGGCGTTTGAAGTTTGAGCCTCTGAGCGCTTCATTATATAGGCGACAGGCGATCCGCACGGCTCGCAGTTAGTGTGTCACTAGAGCCGCCGCAGCGCGAGAGGTGGCCTGCAAGGACTGTACCGCGCCGCCAACCTTTTTTTCTGTGCGTGCGATGTTTTCACTTTCGTCATTTTGACCGGGCCAGTTTGATTTGACGTCGCTCGCGCACGGACGTGCCTAGGATCGGAGGGACGTTGTGAATATCCTGTGATCGCTGGTGCTGGATTGTTTGTTTATTTGAGATATTTTGTGCGAAACATGGCTGTGATATAGTGCTAATATGTTCGATACCAACGTCTTCTTGAACTTCTACAATGAGATTGCGAATAGAAGTGCATTACAGTTGGCAAGGTAAGGAAGGTTGTTTGTTTACTTTTGATTTTGTTAGTATGTGCATCCTCACATGCGGCGTGGGAGGTTGGGTGGCGTTGGTCCGGTGGGATGGTCGGCCAACCTTGTGTCTAATGAACGCGCTATTCGCCGCTTCATCCGCCTGTCGCCTTCGCCTCTGGGCCTCGCTCGAAGAGGTTAATAGGTTCACATTAGATGGTGGTTTGCGAAATCGACGGAGCTCGGTGTATGAACTGCGCTTGCGCCCGCGCGCTTTTCCACGCTTCGTTTCGCGCGCAATTAACGCAATCACACAAATTAGATACAATAGGTTATTGATACTAAAATATTTATTATATTATTCGATTAATTAATTTTTAGGTTTTACATCGTAAGTGTCTAATAGAACAAACTACACAAGTTAACTAAAAAAACTTTAGTACTTATTGTAAAATTAAAATTAAGTCTTCATGAAAAATGTTTAGCTACTCTTAAATAAAGCTTTAGTATGGACCTTTTTAATTAATTGCGATGAACATTAATAAATTCATATTTTAAAATTATAATATATTTTCCTAAATATTAATGAAATACTTTATGAAACTACCTACTTGCATATTAATTTCTGTTTTTGGTCAATTTCCTGTTGTTAACAAAATAACAAATAATTACGTAGATATAGTTATTTATAAAGTATAACGTACCAGTACATACATACTTAGGTTTTTTTTGTCATTGACTTAATTTAGGTACGAAAAATGTGACGCATAGTAGGTTAGGTACCCACCTACTTATCTATACTAAACTGTAGTTATTAGTAAAGAGGTATGTTTGTTGTAGACGATGCATAAATTATTTATTATCTTTGATTAATTAACGCATATAGGAACTCATAAATATTATAAAAAAAATATACATCGAATTGAAAAATTAAAACTTACATGAATTTGTTCATCTGTACATATGTAGTTTGGTTGAATAAATAAGAAAAAGGTTGTTAAATTCCAAAACCTTTAAGGTTTCTCAAAAACTCATGAGAAAAAAGTTAAAGCAATCAAAGAATTAGGTCATCTAGATATCGCCCAAGTGACAATACAAGATACTAAGAGAAAAGACGAAAAAATCTGAACAATTGATAAATAGTTTTGAACAGAAGATAAATTACGCAATATTGCTAGATTAGACGACGAGATAAAACAATTGTGTCAATGATCGTGTGTAACGAAAACGATCAAAAGGGCAAACTCATTGAAATAGCTATTTCAGTACAGCCACAATACAATGGTTTTATAGGTAGTTCTGCTAAACTAAATAAGTAATAGGTAGGTAGGTACCTATTACAATACAGTTAATAATTTCAATTTGACGAATTCCATGCGTTTTTCAATGAATACACACTGGGTATTTTTTGAAATGTAATGTCAATTTAATGGTATTAATGCGAACTTTTATAGCACTGATAGGTACCTAATTTGCTTTTCGTATGCAACAAAAATCGAAGTACTTCAATTTTATAATTATTTTATCCAACAACATTTGCATATGATAGTACTTAATAAAATAAATAATAAAACAAACTTCTTTCCTCTATGAGTAATTAGTTCGCATTTGTTTAGTTTGCAAGCGTTAGTCAACAATATGTATTATTTTTATAAATTCACTAAATTCTTATTAACATATATACGAGTATTTCCGAAGGTTGATCTAGAAATTTTAATTTACATTCACAATAAGGTAACATACTAAAAGTGTCAAGGCTTTAGCGAATCCTTATTGTAAATTTAAATTATCATAAAAAAATTAATACAAAAAATACATTATAATATCAGACGATCGCATAAAAATTTAAAGTGATGAATAGTGTATAGGACTTTATTTCTTAATTGTTTTACTGAATGTTTAGAAATTATATTGTAAATTAATCAAACAATTTCAACATTATCACAAAATATATCAACAACCTTCATTCACAGATTAACTACACGAATTGTACCTATTCGCCGATAAGAAGAAGTTCTGTTTTGATAAGATTTTGATTTTTAAAGATAGAAGTAAACTAGTATATATCTTTTTTTATCATTTCTCCGGCCAAAACACCCGAGTTGTAAATCCGAAAGACAAACACTTACAACTTTGTTGTTTCTAATAATACCTACTTACCTGTTAAAATAATAAGTATTCTTTTAAAAGATTAGATATATATTTTTGAAGTAAAGTTGAGTGGTCAACGTGAAATTTCATTGGGATAATTTGACTATGAATTCGAATACAGTAGGTATATAGGTACATACTTAACTTAGTGTTAAAAATTCATAGCATCTAACCCAAATTACTCAAAATTATTTACCGTCATTATCAGTGGCAAATATTGTGGGTCTAATAATCCATTTCGCATTATAAGCACAATAAACTTTAATTGGATTCCGAACAAGGGTCTTTATCTCTTACACGCGTCGCGAACCTAATTCTTCCCTAACTACGCATACTCGTATTACTTGATACAGTACTCACAAACAACTCAAATAATTCATAAATCTACTATTATTTTAATCGTTTTTCTGCAACAAAAGCTTTCAAGATGCCTTTAATATACTTTTAACATTTTTTTCAAGTTTTTGACA
Source organism: Acrobasis repandana (assembly GCA_963576875.1). Lineage (NCBI taxonomy): Eukaryota > Metazoa > Arthropoda > Insecta > Lepidoptera > Pyralidae > Acrobasis > Acrobasis repandana. The sequence continues at coordinate 20,421,745 of OY756215.1, forward strand.
GATTACAACCAGTAAAATATTATAGGCGTCGTAACGAATACAGTTTTATATATTCAAATACGCAAGAGTTTTAACATATGTAGGGTTCAATTTTCGCTATTGATATTGGACAGTAAAAATATCTGGTGATCAACCTGGATATAAAAAAAAACAAACCTACTAGGTATAAACTTTTTTTTTAAATTAAGGACCACAGTGTTATTTACCGTCTGTGCAAGCAAGTCAGTAGAATATTCTATTGAACAATTAAAGTGAACCATAGTTGCAATAGTAATTATTCCTTACCACGTCAACAGCATTGATTTCCAGGAAAATTTAAGCCGTTACCATGAATTTGTCATTAATATTGATTCTACGTTGCGGTGGCAAATTAGAATCATTGTTTTGCAAGATAATTATAGTGCAAAAGGAAGAAACTATTGTATCAGTTATGAAATCAATGAAATTATGAAAGTTAATTCCAGGAAGTAAGTGAAAATTCTTTTGTGCAATACTGAAGCAAGTTTGATCTTATATGTTTATATCTTTTTACTATGTACTGGTATTTCTTCTTTGCTATAACATTGCGCAATTTAGCCTATTTATTTATAGGCAATAAAACTTAGGACCTTGAGTCCAACCATGGGACGTAAATATCAAATGTATTGTAAACGGTAAAAATAATATCACAAATACAGTAGAAATAGAAACTTAGACTAGAAAAAATATAAAAAAATTAAAAACAAAACCACTTAAGAACCCCCTTACCCTAAACTTTCCCATACAAACGTAGTCTACGTTTTATTTTAAAACGACATCTCAAATTTCGGTTAAAATTTGTAAGTTTAAAGAAATTGCATAAATCTAGGGTTGTAATTGGTTTTCACAGTCAAAGTATGAACTTGAAAGAAAATATAAGAGTGTAAAACTTTTCTATACTGATGGTCAAAAATGATATAATGCACTATATTTTCTTTCAAGTTCATATTTTGACTTTAAAAACAAATTGTAACCCTAGATATATGCAATTTCTTTAAAGTTACAAATTTTTACCGAAATCTGACATGTCGTTTCAAAATAAAACGTAGACTACGTTTGTATGGGAAACTCGGATTTGGTCTAGGGTAAGAAGTCTCTTAATGATTGGACACAATCAGAAACAATTAATGAAATTTTGCTAAATTAACTGATGTAGTTTGAAGCCAAAGTCAATGGAGATGTCCTCCATAGCACTGAGGATGATGATAACATACATACCAGCTACAGGACACCGCTTCAAACTAGAAAACACCCACTGCATAAAAATAGTCTGATTAGAATTCAAACAATAAAATCATGACTAAGGATAATCCAATGGGAAAATGAATATTCTGAAATAGAAGCAATAAACTAGGAGTATAAAAAATCGAAATATAATACATCATCAAATAGGTATCGCAATTTATTCGTATGTAAATAGGTATGTCGGCAGTACGGAAAAGTCTACAAATTTCTTGTAGAAATCATTAGTCATTGTAGGAACCCGGCTATGTGATAACAACGAGCAACTACGTGATCTGTACAAAGACTTAGGAACTGGGTTTACAACACAGAAACAAACATAACAACTAATTCCTAAATACAAGTGCGATGTCGCAATCGCTCGCTCCTTCCGAACTGTTTCTTGGAAAATTGAATTTAGCTAACAGTCATCCATCAGCACAAAAATGCAGATCGCCCAATTTCGAATACATTTCTTCATGGCTCTATTATATATTTTACATTTAACTAAAACACTTTGTCAAAGTTTTCGACTGCCTCCATGGTCCAGTGGTCAAGGCGTTTGCCTTGTGATCCGGAGGTTGTGGGTTCAAATCCCACTGGGAAGCATACTTTGTGAAACGTTGTTTCCAGTCTGGTTAGGATATTGCAGGCTTGAATCACCTGATTATCCGAAAAGAAAGATGACTCCGTGCTTCGGAAGGCACGTACAGCTGGTGGTCACGAACGCCATCTAGCGTTTGTACCTATCCTAGGATTGGCTCTGGTCTACCGCTCTGTGTAAAACCAGTAACTTCGTCAAATCGCCTAGGTAAAGGTAGCGGACCCCGGGCTCTGAAGCGTAACCGCTGACGATGCAACCGGGAATACGCTTGGATGATGATGACTTTGTCAAAGTGTTTGGCTGTGTTGAAACTATTAGGATCTATACCTCTATAGTTGTTTCAGTAGTCAAACAACTAGAGAGGTATTAACATCTTTTCCTTAATTTTTAATTATTATTTAATCGCATTTTAATGTATCCTTACTACCCAAATGCGACGACTTGTGTCTGACTATTAACACACTTAACGAGTTCCAATTCAATTAGGAATCAGTAGATTCTGCGGTTTCTTCAATGACATTAAATTTTTTGTATATCGCTTGTGAAAGGTTAACTACCTTAAACGAAAATACAGACACTTTTAATTTGGAGGTAAAATTATCTCAAGGTTGAGCTAACCTTGCTATTTTAGAAGTGTCATAAAATGTATAGAAAGGTTTGTTCGTAGCAAAAAAAGCGGTTGGCATCAGGACAAAAGAGGGTTTGTGGCTGGTCAATAAAATGTTGTATGGTGGCTGCCGAAATGACTCTGAGCCCTTTCTTGGTCCCGTTCACGGCACAAATTACCGAAGGACGTTCGAACTGGGTCACTTCGGAAATAGTTTATTGTTATCGGGTAGTCGGCGCACACGCAACTCGCACACACGCTCCGTTTACATACATAGCGTTTTCAAACGCTCACGCACACCAACATTCGATTCAATTAGGGTTCATCCTTTACGGCTCACTGAATTCCTCGTCCATACCAGTTCACCTTCAGAATACTCGAAACCACTCGATCGATGGGTGCGGTGTATCATCTAACGACTTCCGCTCTCGTACAAAAATCAAAAACTTACTTTCCTAAGGCCACCAAGTCAATAAAATTGAAAAGTCGTCAGATTTAATCGTTTCATAATATAAATTTAATGTCCTTACGAGATTTAAAGGCCGAATGTTTTGGTCTATTAGTTTTATTACGCAGTTACCCTTGCGTCAAATATTTATATTTATATTTAACGCTTTTGATAGCCCTTCCCCCGCACGGAACTACCACATACCTGCAAGGTGTTTACTTGCTCCTCTGTAGGTACTTCAGATATTTATGACGTTTAAAACAAATGCATCGTACATATCAAGCCTAACAGCCTCCGGAACCTTGATTAATTTATGGTCAATTGTTATGCGTAATAAAAAATCTCATCTATAAATTGTGATTGTTCGTATTTTATAGGCAATTCCATTGCAAGCAACAAGTTGTAAAATAAGTTACAGGCCTCAAGGCTTCCAAACAATAACTCACACATGGACGCTAACAATGAATAGTTGTGGTACTAGATAACGCATAGAACTATCAATTTGGTCTAGCACATTCACAGCGAATAAATCTACGTTCACATCCTGAGTAGGGCGATAGTTCGAGTGTGGGTGACGCACACTGTCGCGAATTTCCCACAAACCCCTCCTCTGTGTTGCACTTGCGCACGTGTGTGAAACACATGTAAGCCCCAGAACGCAATCTACACCTTCCGATTCCACAATTCCGATTCTAATTATTTCGTAACGCACTTCTCAACTGCATTTTTAGTAAGTTGTGGCTACTGTAGTCAATAAAGTATGGCCTATAATATAGTAAGGACCTTCAATTTCCAGTAAAGTGTACTATGAAATGTCGAAATTTCAAATCAAAAAGGGGTCATGCAAATAGGGTCCAAATATCATTTTGGTTGTTTATCTATTTATTATAAAATATAGTATCTTTGAGTTAGTATCCCATAACACAAGTTTAAAAACTACTTTGGGGCTAGTTCAATCAGTGTAGGTCCCTATATATTTATTTATTGATCATTATGTATAAATTCTTACAAAATTACAAATCCTTATTTGTAAAACATGGCTGCTTCTGTATTTCCAATGTGAAATAGATTCATTTTTGAAAACAGTTTTACTTCTTAGGTTTAACCATGAGCTTATATGGAACTCGAAGATGTAATGACCCTGCAACAATAAAACAAAATCGATCATCTGGAAGATGTAGGAAACAATCATGGATCTAAAAAAATATGATCTCCATAAAATCTACTAAATACTTGTCAATACATAAAACATGCAATTTAATCGTAGTGTCTAACAGTAAAGATATTATACTTAACTCGTACTGAACGAAAGCGCACGTTTGCTCCGATATATTTTTAGCGAACTGTGTATCGTATGGGTAGGTCAGTTCTACGCAGAATTATAAGGCTGCGTTTGCGTAACTGCTTTTATCAGCCTTTTTTTTATTTGTTGGTTTTAGATTTCAATATTTTTCAGCTCATAATCTCTATTTATTTTATTTACCGGTATAGACCTGCATTTTGTTAATACACATTTTTTTCTAGAACCAAAATATGTATGCGGCCATATAGGTACTTACGACCAAGTATATACACAGAAAATAAATACAATTCGTTCAAGTTGCAAAAGCATTACAACCTTAGGACATCGTCTATTCCCACTAGTTCAAAGACGCACGTTTTTTTTTTGAGGATCGACACTATATGTAAATACATATAACGTGTAACAAAATATATACTGAACAAAAATATTTTCATGTTTCGATATATGTTTCTTGGGGAAGTTGTTCAGTATCATGGACTGAATTCATCCTAAAAATAGTTTCAGTACATTTTTTAGTCTTGTATTTAGTGGCTTCACAAAAAATTAATAAATAGAAAGCTATAAATTCAAAACGCTTGAATCCGAACTATCTTTTACAATGCGTAAGCATAAACTCAGAATAGAATTGGATTTACGAGATAAGGTATTTATGGCATAATGATGCATATTTTTAGTAGATCATAATGATAATTACATGCTTCGTGAAAATATGACAATATTTATTTACGATAATTATATTTTTAAACAATAATTAAGTATGGCCATTCTGATAAGAAATTATGCACTTTCCGATAAGGTTTAGAACTAGCTCAAAAGTGGTCTTATTAGTATTAAAACACTATTATCACTGTCTTATTCTATAAGCTACTTCCACAGATTATTCCATAATACCATATATTCCATAGACACTTATTAAAATACTTAAATTCATTAAAATTTAAAAAAATTATAAGATGTCACCCGAATTCTTATCATTCATACATAATTCTACTTGACTATTTTTTTATTATTCATATCAAAAAGTTACATAATCCAAATGTAATCTAAAGTATTTTTTTTTCCGCCCAAAAATAAGTAAATAAATAAGCCTTTAAAATCTGGTAGAAAAGGAAACTGTCAAATATCAGAATAAACGGGCAAGTGCGAGTCGGTTCCGTACCACCGTACAATGATTTAAAACGCTGAAGAAACACGTTTCTTGTACGACCCTTAAATAATTATAAATTTTTAGTATTTGTTGTTTAGCGGCCACAGTAATACATAATCGGTGAAAATTTCAGGAAAAAGTCTAGCTATTACGGTTCAAAAGATAGAGCCTTGTGACAGACGGACAGACAGACAGCGGAGTCTCAGTAATAGGGTCCCGTTGGCACCCTTCGGGTACGGAACCCTACAGAGGATGCACATTTAGAAATATGTCACTGCAAAGATATTGGACATAGGTACGTCATTGCTCTTTGATGTCACTGCCATTAGGTTTCATGCGCACGAAAGAGATGGCGAGATGTCCTACGCTCCCACTTTTCTTCATACTAATATTTGAAATGCTAATTACCGCTTCATTTAATAACCAATTTTCTTGCTGTTTTCAGAAAAATATTTCTTTTTATTATTGTTTGTTGTTTCGTAAAAAATATTGTATAAAATCAAACACAGTCAAGTGATTTTGACCCGATTTTGACGAAGGTAAAACGTGGTGTGAACTCTTATTATTTCGGTAGCTATTTAAATTGTGACTCATGCGGAAAATTTGTTTTGATAGCATGATTCAATAGCCTCTGAGCTGGTGAAAGACAATCACTTCTATTAAAGAACAATTACTTTTATCCTAACAAACAGAAGAATCATTTTTAAAGCAACAAAAAAAATATTATTTCTTTCATTTTGACACTGAATTTTACGGAGTTCATATTCATTGCTTTGATTATTAATCAAATTTATGGCCCGCTCTGTCTTCGCATGAATATTTTTTATACATGTAATATTTCTCTTGTCTTCAATCACTCTATCTTGGATGAAAACCGCATTTAAATACGTTGCGTAGTTTAAAATATCTATACATACAGACGGCGGGAAGCATATTGTGTAATAACGTCTATTCTTATATCCCTAAAAGTATGGAAGTGTATTTATATATAAAATATATAAAGCGCGTTCGTAATAAATTCTTAAACTTTTTTATTTCGACAAACATGTTTGTCAAAATACGTTTCTTATATACATACCTACGTCGTCGTGTCGTGAGTATAGTAGTACAGTTTTAACAAATACTGAATTACTAGTGATAATACTGTATGTAAAGTATAACTTATATTGATGAGTCACTTTTCTTCGTAAACCTATTTAACCTCTCGTTTAAGTCTTTCATTGTCGTTGTGAATGTCGTGTAAATACACACTGATTCATGAGTTTATTTTCTCCATCATAAACATCTTATTTTTTCTTTCCTTAATTAAGGTAAACGTAGCAAATTATTATAGAACATACATTCGATGTATATTCTATAATTTATTGTTTAGGATTATAGATAAATAATTAAATGTATAGGATTAAAAACAAATAACAATTCAGTTATTTATCAATTTATTTTAATATTCTTTTGTTTTTAGATTTGTGGGTCTATATACCGTTATAAACTATTTTTTATACTACTATTGTACATATAAGTGTAAATAAATAATAAATACTAGAATGTAAGTATGTAAGTTATGTTAAAACGCGTAGAAACTTATATTAAGTACATACATTATCACTCCTACAGCAGAAAATAAAATTATGCATAATACCTACACGAGGACACTTAGAAATAATATCTTTTAAACGATGTACGGTTGTTTTCTGCATACTCAATCAATCTCTGCACGTTAATAATACCATAAATTCTCCTCACTCTGTGTGTTTCCTTATTGCATTTGCTATAGAATAATGTGTACCACACTCGACTATATATAATAAATATGAAGCTATTTCTAGAAAAAGTTACCTTACGTCATATGATTTGTTATTTATATAGGTATAAAAGATATAATTAGCGTATGAATATTAAAATATACTTACACTCATGTGTAAGTGTAAGTATAACTTTATTAATATGAATATTTTGTATTTAAATCAATATACAGTTTAAATTTGTTTAGTTTAGGCAAAGATAATATATATGTATTTATATTTTTACTAATGTAAATTAAGTTTCATACCCTTGATTGCATGTTTTTAACAAAACTATAATGTAGTTAGTAAGATTCCGATCATGATAAAAGAAAATAAAAAAAGGAAAAATATAATATTAAAAATATTATATATTTTTTTCGTTTTTATAAAGCGTAAGCGTATTTATTCCTAAAACTACGATTTTATCGCGTTGTTTCCCCCTGGCTACAGTTTCCGCTCCCGCTGCCGCCCCAGCATCCGCGCCCATGCAAAACCTCGACCCGATTACCGCCGTTGAGCAACAATATGTTATCTCTCCAATTTATGAACATCTCACTTATGAAATCTCCCACGTTTGCCTTAATTAAGTAAAATATAACAATTGCATAAAATTTTCACATTACGAGTTTCCGTTTTAATTAATTAAGCCTAATTGTGGATAATAATTTGAGAAATGAGACTAAAATTTGAAAATTATACTCTTTCTGGAACATTTTGTTTTTTTTATTATTTAAATTTGGGTCGCTGACTGGCTGAACAACACACAAGTTTATACATACTTATACACATAAGATTACTTAGCGAAGAGCATGCACATTTGAAATACTGCTCTCAGTCGTTTTAAATTGAGGATTACATTGCATTATATAAAAGTGTACGCAGTTAGAATTTACAGTTGTTCTAAAACAATTCAAATTACTTTAATTTTATTATGAGCTGACTTTATTTTTGCTCATGTGTTGATTTTACTGTTATGAAAGTGTTGTTATGATTTTATTCAAGTGTACGTGGCATATGTCTTGAAAATATTATTCTCAATAGTCGGAAACCATTCGATGGAAATTACAAGTACGCGCGAGTGCTCTTGAGAAACCTTTTTCTAGTTTTCATATATTATTTAGTGAATAATATCAGGTGACACCAGGTAAAAAGTGAATAATATTAGGTAATGTAGCTTAATGTACCAAATATAAAAACTGTTGAAAAAATATAGGAACATAATTTTTACTTTTGTTTGCTTTCGCTTCCGTGTTACGTTAACGACGAATTGACGTTGACGTGTAGGAAGCACTTTGATGATAGGATACAAGAAATAAATCTAGGCTTATCTGTGGCACCCGTGCGTTATTTGCTCGGTGATAACTCCAAAATTGGGACAGAGATTGCGCTGTCATAGCAAAAGGACCAGTTTTTCGAAATATGGCAAGGTATTCTTTGTCAATCTCTAAGTAGCCAACAAGTTGAGTAGAAACTGAAATACACTTTGTTACTAATTTATTAAAAATTAAAATCATAACGTACAATTGTTAAACTATTATACTAGCACATGAACAAAATGTAAATGAGAATATTATTTACATTTAATTCGCTACAATAAACGGCTTGTAAAATATGTTCATTCTAAAAATCCGTAATATTGTTGCACAGTTACAATTCAAGAAAAAAAATATCTCATCTTGTTTGAGAATCTTTTACACCTTTTAAGAAGTACCTAATAATTAAACATATTTTACAAATATTTAAGATTTAGTTCTAAAGTACTTATGTCTTTTTTTAGTTTGAGTATTTATTCGACCTTCATAATATACATAAAGAAAAGAGCAATAAGGAAATAAAAATATGCTAAAAATATCACCATTTTCACAATTCAAATATTTGCCGAAATGAAGTCATAAAGCGCATATAATTTCCAGATAAAAACATGTGGTAACTTTAAGCAGTGATAAAATATTTTTGCAGCAGACGTTACGTGTTACCTACCTATTTTAAACTAGCATCCACCAATACCTTCACCCACTATAATTTTCCTATAATAGGTATATCATCATAATATACCTCAAGCCATAAAAAAGCACGTAGAGATTCAAGGAACTATATAATAATTTACGACAATACTGACAGGTGTGTTTGAGCAAAGGTTAAGGTCAATAAATATTTATCCATCTTTTACGAGAGGAATATTAATTTAAAATAAACGGAGAAAATTTAATATAGTTAAACGAAATCTTAAAAATGTTGGACCTTGGGTATAGCCCATGAAGTTATAGTCTATGTCAGTCATTGAAAAAAGCATTAACTATAAGAACTACAACAAACTGATTAACAAAAATTCTCCTAATCGGATTAGTCAGACACTACTGCGTATTAGTTTTCAAACTTGAGATCATCATGCATAGATCGTTAAATGCATATAAATAAAAAAGCTTGTAACTATGATATGCAATTTGAAAATGTATTCGACGATAAAATGAAATCTAGAGGCCACACTCACATTAATTAAGAAAATAACAACGCTCTCAGTATAAATCAGTGGCAAATAACTATAGTTGCAAGTCCTCCTTGACCATTCGTCTGCGAAAGTTTCTATAGAAAACTGCGTATTAGCACCGCGGCTAATTCTCACAAGTCACGTCATTCTGTTTTCCTCAATGTGCTCTATGATTTACACACTTACGCTATGTTTTCGAATGGTGAAGATTTCTGCCAACCTTGAACCGCGTCGCAAACTAAACAAATATTTTTCATAAACTGGTCTCGTCAAAACACCTTAAAGTATTCGAAATTATTTTAAAGTGTACGCTATTTCCGTGATCACAGATGATTCTATATCCATTGTCGTAAATAAAACACAAATAACTGATTTTATAGTTTCAAAGAACATGACTACGGAAGTGGATGGCTCTAACATTCAAATACCGTTTACGTTAAACTTGTTTGTTTCTATTTTAAAAAGATTTCAGACAAGTGCAAAACTTAATAAGTATCATGTCAACCGAACTGTAAAATTAACTCTCCAAAATACAATTAGTTAATTGATATATCTTCCTTAATGCGAAAGAGAAAGCTAACAATAAATATAATTAAAAAGGGAAATTACAAAACCAAGTAAGTATAATATAAGTCACCTGCGTAAAGCTTCTTAAATCAATCACTGAAATCTACAATAAGATCGATATAGAAAACTGAGTAAGCGAAAGAGATTCTTCTTTCTCCAAACCAGTTTGAAAAGTGTTATAAGTTAAAATAACCAAAATATCACGTAACAGTGATGGACATAAACGCGAGGAAATCAAAACTGAGTCGCTACACGTTACGTGGTTGAGTTACGTAAAACCTTTCGTATACTTTCTCTGTGGGCAAAATTTAGCGTCCACGATTATGCAACATGAAATGGCAGCGACTAAATTTCATCATTTCGACAACGCGGAGAAGATCGTGGCTTCGTATATGGAAGTGAGCATGGATGACGAAATGAGAAATGTGACTGTGCTTCCATATTTTGTTGCATGATTGTCGAAATATTACATTACTTTGACAATGCTCATTTAAGTATTCGTTCGACTAATACTCAGTTTCGCTTGTGAAGTAGAAAATTTCTAACATATTTTAGTTTAACTATTGATTTATACAGCATTACAAATGCTCGGAACAATTTTAATTTCATAACAAATTTTCAATTTAGTTATTGTAGTTTCTAACAGCAAAGTAAAACATCTGAATGAAATCTTAAATATTGGTCATGTCTGCAATTTAATTATTAACTTTTTAAATGATCATTTAAGATTTTCTCGACATGCGATATGCGATAAATCAAATCTTTTTTATATTTGTCTTGATCATAGTGCGATGCATAATGCTTTATTCGAATCCCCACGTTGTAATAACAGCTTGTAACAGAACTAATTTAATTGCGCTCTTGAAATATTCAGTATGAATAGGTAGTGTATTTATTGCTGCCAGCTAAGGATAATTATGTAAAACTATGACAATTAATAATGTCTTAGAGACAACAAAACTAGGAACCGGTCTGCTTAATTACAACCTGCGTCTCTATGTACGGGAAATGTTCTATTAACCATTCATACTTTTATAGTCACACTCATTATGCAGGTGTTGAATAAATGCGTTTTTTCTTATGCCTTATTTCGGGTTCTAGTTCTAATTTTAACACTTTTTTGAGTTGTGTTGCCATTTCATGATTGTAATAGGTTGTTATCGATACCTTAATCAGCTAAAATGGGTGCTCAGCATCAAATTATCAAGTAAACTCTGTGAGGAAACTACATACAATTGGTTATCCCACCTGGATTTACAAGGGATTAAAAGGTTGGCCGCGAGATCAAAATGCATTAGCATCAATAGTCGATTTTTAAAAATACCATCGTTTGATTGGATTTGTATGCGACCAGCGGACCAATCAAGTCAGAACAAAACAAACAGAACAGAATATCTGGCTGTTTTGTTTGTTTTTCGTGTAAGTAGCCAACACTGGTGTCAGATTTTTCAAGCTGCCTAAAATGCCTGCATCTGATAGCTTGGCGACTGCCATACAATAATGACAGCTGGGACCAACAGTTTCACGTGCCTTTTGAAGCTGGGTCCTCCCAGCTTCCAAAGGCAAGAGCTCGAGCAAGAGCAATTGCCCGAGCAATATTTATGCCACTTGTGGTCACCTATCCAAGTGCCGTCCGCGCCCGGTGTCGGTTAACTTGCGAAAGTGCTAGTTATGCGAACTCCCGCCGGGCTATATATTATATCTGGCTAAAAAGGGTTGAGTATGGTAAAGAAAGAGGACGAGAAAGTCCAAGTAAGATAAGGGAAATATGCGTGTAATCGGTAAGAACAATAGACAGTGGATAACAAAATACGTGGTGGAAAACACGACTTTATAGATATGAATTTGAAATACAAAGTCGATCACAAAAAGAGAAAAGTAAGGATAAAATAAGATTTCTTTGAGAACTACCAAGTGGTTTAAAATCTGGTATAGATTAGTGGAAAAGGAAATAATATTTTTGCCTAATACTTAATACTATTATAAGATAACTTTCTAAAAACTGCTCGTGTGACCTTGAAATAAAACGCTATTACAAAACCGCGGGCCGCTCGCTAGCTACCTCCCCCCTCTATGCACCACGACTCGGATCTACGCACGCTCCACGGTCCACCAATACAGACGCGCACATCGCAGCACTGTGTGCGGCCACGCACACACTCACCAACACTAACACCAACAACGGCCAAGTGTGTGTTAACCAGTCGAATGTGTAGAAAGGAGTGGTGAAAAATCTAGTCCGGTCCTGCAGCCTTTCAATATGATTGAAGACTTACACGATTATTTCCTTTACCTAACAGAAAGCGAAGAGGAATTAAGTGATGATTAATTTTTGTATAATGAACAATAATATTGAGTCACAAGCGCTGCATGTGGTTAGCAAGTACATCAATATCTCTTGGGAAAACCAGAAAAACATGAGGTATTTCTCCTTTTACTACGGCATTAATCTCTGTTATTTTATTCATCATATTACCTTCGACCTACTCTGCTAACAAAACAGACGTTAAAATTCTGACAGTTCTGAAATCATCGCCTTCCAAATATGTGAAATCCTTGAACGTGGGTATGTGGGTCATGATCAGGTTCTAATATGTCTCGTGGTTGGTTATTACTATTAGCATAGAGTTGTATGCGCACGCCAATACGTTGCGCAATACTGTTGACTTTCATCCTGAAGGTCAAGTGCCATCCTATTTCAAAATGGACCTTGGTCAATTCTGGTTTACCTCGGCTCGCTGAGAACAGTCGAGTAAACGGAAGAGATTGGTGTTAATAGATATAAATTAAATAAAGATGTGATGCTACTCATGCTCACCTTTGGACTCAGACAATGGAATAATGATGAAAGAGATAGAGTAAAACACAAAGAAAATGTAATAAATAGACGTTTCATTTCAAACATACGTTTGGTTCAAAGTACCAACCGCACAAGGTCAACTAATTTCGCAGCGTGAGAACTGCCTCTATATAGACGACTTAATTCATCATAATTTGCTGTAATAGCACCGAGAGATATTCAAATGACTGCCGACAATCAAATCCGACCTTTTCTTATATATATATTCTTTATAAATATTCATCTAACTGCCACAGTGATCGCAAAATGTCGAACACGAACTCGATTTGTTTCCGAACCTAAATTGTTGCGAAAATGTGGAAATATGCTGGGGGCGTTTCGTTAGATTTCGTATCGACCCTTCATGGTAATGCCATTGCAAGTAAATCTTCATCTAACTCGTAATTTCGAAATTCTGTTGAACAATGTCACCTCGACAGATTCGGTATGATTGTGTGTTATTTATGATTGTTACTGAATATCAAAGATGAAGGAGAAATAGCTATTCATAGGATACCAATATAAAGATCGCATTGCCAATTACAGTCATGAACGAGATTGTTTTGAGACGTTAGATGTACTAGCAACAGATCTGTTTGCTGTAATAGTTAACAAGTATCTGGCACAAGGGATCGATCGTCAATCAAACGCAAGGTGAGAGTAGGGAGCTATTTTAGCATCATCGAAGGTAAAACCCATTCGTGCTTTCGGCCCAACACTCTCACGCACAAGGGTACAATGCCATTTATAAATAAGCACATCTGTCAGTTGCCAACGAAGCGAAATGTTTATGTCTAATCTGAAGATGCAGTTATTAATGACTGTTTAGAAGTAGGTCACGTAGTACAAAGCCATATTTGTTTGGAAGCTAATCGCATTTGAACCGAGCACAGCTGAAACTGGCTGCCAATATTCATCATAAGTAAATGTGTCGAAATATATTATTCAATTCTGACAAAGAAAAAACAGCGTAAATAATTTAAATACCGTAACATATTAATAAAATCAAACTTATCATTAAATTATCATAATGGCAATGATCTCATTTGACTTAACGCGACATTGATTAAGACCACCAATTTCGACAGTTCCTTGTTTTACAACGCAAAAGAAAATAATCGGCCGATAAGCTTATCGATACCAACGTAAAATTCCTACGGAAGCGTAGTACGAGTACGGTATCGTAGTAACGTTTCCAGTGAGTTTTAGAGCATGTAAGTGATCAACCCGGAAAAGATGGGTAGGGAATTCGTGCGATGTGGGACGCCGGGATGGGTCGGTCAGCAGATGACTAAATTGACCGTGGCTCTTATGAATGAGCTGGCGTTTGTTGTGGATTTGCTGTTACATAATGGTCGTTATGTGGTGCGGCGCAGTCAGTTACTGGTACTGCCACTAAACATTTCGTCCGAAGGCCGACTACACAAAGCGTGTGCGGCGTATCGCTCGCCACGCGCGCCCCGCGGTTTCCTGTTTGACAACTATCGACTTACATCACTATCGCTTTCTGTCATACTTTGCGCGACTGTTAGAAACTTGTAAAGGGGTCTGCCCTGTTGCTAAGTACCTTTGTAAACGCGTTTGTCATTGAAACCATGTACTCTAATACTGCCGGATTTATTACTACGATTGCGACTTCCCAATTTCAATTCCTTATTATTAAATTATAGGTATGTTAATCGTCAGTTTTTGTTATGTCATTATAATATAACCATAAGGTCTGGGTAATATAAATTATAAACATAGCATTTCATAATTGATAAGCGTGAAGTATTGTCCATTCTGTTCTATCACAATTCGAACAAGCATTAAAATGGCAATAGACAATTTAATTTAAGCGATCATTTCGGTCGTGTAAATAGAGCAGAAAACTGTTCACGAGCATGTAATGTAAATTCAGTTCATGAGATTTTCTGCGATTGTGATCAAGCAGGGCGAATAGGCCACGTCAGTTGTGGAACGCATCAGAGCATGCCGCGATCTAGCCTGGATGTCGGTATCTGGGTTACATCAGTTACATGCAGCATACGGCTGACTTATTGTTGTATCTGCCAATCAAACCTCAACTGCAATGTCATTTTATATAATCTATTGAGAATTTAATATATCTTGTGCCCATTGATTTTCACTAGCCAAGCGACTGCGAGCTGCCCTTTTTCAACCACTGCGAGATTTATTAACCCAATTAATCATCATCAGGTTTTTTTTAGTCTCCACTATAGGAGCACGACCCTCTCTGTGCTACCAGAGCCATACTTGGCCAGAGCAGCTAGAGGATTTGGCCTACACTCTCCACGCCGCCGGCTATTAGTTGGAGAGGTCACGTCACATTGATGTTTATAAGCTTTGTTTAGCTTGTATTGCCTAAGTCGCCTCCTACGACATCCACGGGAAGACTTGAAGTGGTCTCTGCCGTAAACCACACGGCAACCCGATTAATAAATCGAGTTAATAAAAATCCCATAACCCATCTTGTCTGTCGAACAATTTGTTTTTATGGATGAAAAGCTTGACTTTTGCTTTGATATCAGCAAAAAAAACGAAAACCCAATAAAATTATATATTTATGTAACAATGTACATTATGTATTTTATGTTGTATGTATTTACTACACTTTAACTTGCAACCCACATTTAGACTTTCTGTATAACCCAAAGGTTGACTGGTAGACAACGCTTCAAGGGTTAAGTTCGCCTATTGTTCTGTACATTTTGTATTTGATGGACAATAAAGATTAAATAAATAAAATAAATAAATAAAAATTTAAAACTGTAAAGGTTAAACTTACAATAAGGTATTTTGTAACCTTTTAAATTAAACTGTCTGTCAGCTTTCATAATAAAGATATCATCCAAATTAATAAAAAATAATATTCAATGTCATTAATGCGAATTTAGTTAATATTCAATAACAGCGTGTACTTGGAGAACAGTTAAACAGACACGTGTAAACTCCGTAACCTATTTGTGAAATATTTGAGAATAGTTTGAAAAATATTCTTTTCTTGAAAACAAGTCATAATATTTGCACATTTCTATTGTTAACATATTTCCACGAGTAAAGGTTCTTTTACCTCATTTATTTTATATATGTCTGTTGTCAAGGTTTGGCTTTAATTATCTTTTTCTTTTATTTCAAAAACTTACAACAACAAGCCATTGTACATTTTTATTTTTAATGCATAATATTTGTAATTTGCTATAAAGAGTTAAAACAAACAATAAGATTATTGATTTATTTAAACAAAATTAACTCAACTCTTATACTGGCAATAGATATTAATCTCGTTATTACATGACCTATCTTTAGCATCTATTCGAATACAATAAAATGTGAGTGTCCAAGCAAAAAGGGGCCAGTAATGTAGTGGTATTGTGTTAAACTTAGATTCAGTATTTAGAATAGTGAATTCATAATAAATATTTTAAAAAATATTGTAATACTGGCAAGGTTTTATCTGACATTTGAAGTTGAACCTCTGAAAAATCTTCGATTTGATAGAAAGCATTTTCAAAGTGCGAGTCGGACTCGTACATGAAGGGTTCCGTACCACCGTACAATGTTTTAAAAAACTGAAGAAACACGTTTCTTATATGACGACCCCCTTTAATTTTTTACTTTATTTTATTTTTAGTATTTGATGTTATTGTGGTCATAGTAATACATAATTTGGTGAAAATTTCAAGTATCTAGTTAATGCCATTATAAAGATCAAGTTAAAAACGCTGAAAAAAATACGTTTCTTGTATGACGAACCCCTTAAATTTATTACTATTTTTTACTTTTAGTATTTGTCGTTATAGCGGCCATAGTAATACATAATTGGTGAAAATTTTAAGTGTCTAGCTATTACGGTTCAAGAGATAGAGCCCTGTGACAGACGGACAGACAGACGGACAGACAGACGGACAGACAGACGGACAGACAGACAGACAGACAGACAGACAGACGGACAGACAGTGGAGTCATAGTAATAGGGTTTGCACCCTTTGGGTACGGAACCCTAAAAAACAAATACTTGTTTTGGTAAAAAAAAAACAAAATACAGACAACATATGGGTTGAATCATTTACTATATAATATATGAACGTGTAGATAATTGAGTATTAAATTGCAATTTTTTGCTGCAAACTTTAAACAAAACTGCGTATATCTTGAAAACTGGATTCTTGCTTCGACTGTCGCTTTCGGCTCCGTTATGATGAGATTCGTAAGCTTCACATAACATGACCGAATTTAATTCCTTTACGAATTTTTATCCATTTTTCATAGCTATTGACATAAACCTCATTGTAATTATTCTTTCTTTAAGTCATCATCACAATTCAATAAATTTCTGTAGCTCAATCATTAGAAGACTCAAAAGTGCTGAAATTGACCATCATTAGTCAACTGTTTCTCAATAGTTATATCGTGTGTAATTAATTTGACATAGACATTGTCGTAACTTTCAATTTATTTGGCAACCGTAGAAAGTTTGACTTTTTTCTCAATCATACGCTCCAGTAGTTTGGCAGAGATACTGTCTATTTGTAGGCTTGCAACACCGATATCACGAAATATTTCGTAAACGCGGTTTATTCGCTATTTACCCGATAGCCTTTGGTTTCCGGCGATACTACGCCCGGTTTATAATTTTTTACCGCGCTTTTTGTTGCCATGTGGATATTGTTTTAAAAAAATACCAACTGATGATTGATGTAAGAAAATTTATATTTTTTATACTCTATAAATGGTATTTAAATATGACGCAGTTTGTTCTTGCCATTTAGGTCCCATAGTTGGGCAAAAGCATACCCTTTTTGATTTCAATTAAGTACCTACTTCTAACTAACGCAAAATTAAATAACGTTTTTTGAAGAAATGTTTATCTTATTATTTTATTGCACTAGCCATGCATAGGTTGCCTATAACGTAATGAAAACTTTTTAGAAAAACACAAACCTTCTAATGAGCGTCTAAAGTACCTTGCCTCTAATTTATTATTTATTTCATAGCTCTGCACTTAATTTCAAATGTCTTCATCAATCATCTCACATACTGTTTTGGTCATAATGCTCATTTGCTACAATATTACTATTATTGGCGTATCCAAGATTGGGTGATACCTAGAGTAGATACTTCTTTACCTACCGTCGAAAAACGTAGTGTTAAAAATGACTTGATTTTGAAGTGTTTGTCCTGTCCAAATCCACGCCACATGTTAAGGACCTCGTAAGGACATACGAATTATACATTATACTATCTCGTGGCGGATTTTCAATTAGGATAAATTTCCGAGCATTGTAATGCTATTAAAAATAATAATTTATTATACTATCTATACACTATCACGTATTTGCCAGGCCAGGCAGACAGGGCATTTAGGGTCTTCCGGCTCTAAGCAAACACTTTTAGCGTTATAGTGGGCAAGAAGATGGAAAAGTGAACGAATAGCATTACTATATCACCACCACAAATGACAGAGTAATGACTGTGGATAATTTCAGCACGGCGTCTTTCCCCTTGAAAATTCCTGGCTACGCCAATAGTTACTATTACTCCTAATATAGCCCTCGGTAATTAAATTGTCGAGTATGTATTTCATTCCACTTCCACTATTCCACCTTTTAAGTGACATGGTTGCCATAAAGCCTATAAAGGGTGCAGTATTCGATCGGAACGGCTATGAAAATGACAATCATGCAGGCCACATTCTAGGTCGGTACTTTAATTAGTGTGGGTTGAATTATGTAAGTTTTTTATAACCTTGAGTCGTACACTTGATTCTTGGACTGATTGAAATATTTTTATTATCGTTCAAGAGTGAACAACGAACGCTTTCTGTTTTGTTGTTTTGTCGCGCAGTCCTACACATCTTCGATTTTTTTTCCTATTTGAGATTTTTTGCGCTAGTTTTCTTTTAACTACATGTTTACATTTTTCTAAAATAGTATTGGTACTTACCCTGTTCTATTTTTTTAATACATGGCGGCGAGAATTTTATCAAACGTATTTATTTATAAACAATGAATCTGGTTACATAAGTACCTATGGAAAGTTTTTTCTTTACACTTTGCCGTGTTCCGTGTGTGTATTTGTAACTTACACCAAGGCATTTTTAATAATGTTTAGGTACTATGTTTTAATATGGTTTTCGCTACCACTTCGTACTAGGCGTATAATAGTTATTTATGCAACTGTGGTTTAATAAGGGGTATTAAAACACGAATTTGGGTTTATCACATGACTGTTTTAATGCCTAATTATGAACAGTTGCATACAATACTTTATCTACACCCATGATAATGACCACATAAACCTCTATAAAAGATATAGTTATATAGCCTTCTGCTTAATGTTTTAGCAAGGCAATTAATTTTGAATATTTTGAGATATCCACGTTGTGATTAATACTCAGCGTACTTTTGAACATTGAATAGAAGGTCCATAGGGATGAAGATTTGAAATTTTCGGATAATTCTTGAAAACATACTAATAACACATCTTCAGAAAATGATGTACTACTTCGTTGATATTTTCAATTTATTGAAATCTTGGTACGCCTTTTCATGACTTTTTTGGTAATAATTGGTTAGAAATGTCCTTTGCTGCATTAGAAATACCTGGTGGTGTGTAGGTATTATCAAAGTTTGTATCATACATATTTGTAAACAACAAATTAATAATTTTTTGAAATGCTATTATCTAACAAATATGGCAGGATACGACGTAAATTCAAATAACATATGTTTATATTTTAAATTTTGAATCTGTGGTAGTGAAACGCGCGTGCAAGGAAAAATCATTCGTTTATGTCAATCAGCGTTTCAAAAATGGCACTTTTGGTTTTTTTTTTTAATTCATAAAGATAGAGGGATCGAGTTTGCGTTGCATGATGAAATTTGACTCCTTATTTAAAAACATACTAGAAGGAAAGATAAAAGGTAGAAGAGGTCCAGGACGACCAAGAAAGAGCTATGTAGACCAACTGAAAGAAAAAGCAGGGGTCATGTCGTATCAAGCACTAAAAAGTAAGGCAGAGAACCGAGAAGTTTGGCGCATACTCCACCGACAAGAGCCACTAAGCTCTTAAATAAGAAGAAGAAGATGAAATTTAGTACAACATTATATCACGCGTTTGGATGATATTATGGTTACTATGACACTGGTTGTTATAATGTTGGCAATAAGCTAACTGTTTCAGAAATTTGAAGAGGATTTATAGCATGGGTATAAAAAAGCTATCAAGTGACTTAGTAAAAATTATGGAGATAGTTATTTACAACTGAACGGGACAAAACTGTGATATGACGTGCTGTCTCCTCTAGTTTTACATAATAGTTCTTTGCTCGTAACGGTAACTTTAACTTAAAATATTACATTGACTCATCGAAGTCAATATACTTACCTACTAACGTAGTAACAATTTGAAATTCAAAAGTAATGAATATATACCTACCTACATATTTTATATGTAATATATAGGTACCTACTTGATAAAATATATAAGTAACGATATAAAATGGGTATGGTACGTGTGTTTCTAATAAAAAATACTAATATAGAATAGGTAAAAATTCCTACTTCAACTAATTAAAACATTTTCCTGAAGTTCCAAGGTTCTTTTATTTTAATAAGGACAATAAGTCCAATCCCATGTAATTTTTAGGGCTCCGTACAAAAAGTTAAAAAACGGAACCCTTATAGGATCACTCATGCGTCTGTCTGTCCGTCCGTCTGTCACAGCCAAGTTTCTCCGAATTTACTGAACCGAATCAGGTGAAATTTGGTAGGATGGTGTAATCCTATGACCTAAATACATATGTGCAAAGTAAATAAATATTATTTTAAAATAAAGGTCATTTTCGGGGGAAAAATTAGGAAATAAAAAAAAGTTATGCAAAACTTACTATGTTATGTATCAAATGAAAGGGTTTGTTACAAGGATCTCAAATATATTTTTGTTGTTATTGTAAAATAAATAGTTTTGATTTTATTCAAGAAAGAAGACGAAAATTGACCATTCCCCCCCCCCCCCCCCCTGATCTCCAAAGGTACTGAGCCTAACATTTTGAAAAAAATACAAATTATAGTTCATTGCTTGTAGATTACAGGAAAAGCTATAAGAATTCAATTAATTGTACGGAACCCTCTCCACGTGAGTTTAACTCGCATTTGGCCGGTTTATTTATATAAAAACTACCTAATTACTTTCCATAGTCATTGCAAAACCGACTGAATTGCCTTCTGTTACCAAATCAGTAAGTAAAAAGCAAAGAGATTGTTTATGTTTGGTTTCCGGAATTTTGTTTACTTACAGAAAGGGATTGATGAAAGTAAAACTCAGCACGAAGGTCAATAGTCACTGTATATGACACAAAAAAGGCGGTAGTACGATGCTACGTATAGTAGATACTTTCATTAATTATTTTAGTTCAATGAGTCTATTGAATGTTCTACGAGTACTAGACACGTAGCGCCATCTATATATTAGGACAGCAATAGCAAATGCTACACCGCCATCTATCTAGTCGCGAAAGAAGTAGAATTTTTGAAATGATGAACGCTTTCTATTTATAACTCGACTACATCTCGATAGATGGCAGAACATGGCATAATTGAATAAACCAATATAAAAAAGAAATTTTTTGATCTTATTGCACAAAATTCTCAAAATATTGTTATCCTTCGGGGATTTGTCCCTGCTGCGAAACATCAATTCAAGAAAGATTCTTGTACGATTCGAAGCATGGAGGGAATAGGTATCTCTTGTGAAAATCAAGCAAATAACTATCCATGCAGACATTGATTATATATTACTAGCATGCAGATCATACAAACAACGTCCTGGAAATTTATGATTGTAGGTAGGTACCTACATTATTATCCCAATATGGACCCTCTACATAGCAAAAAGTTTATACTTTTGTATATAACTATGAGTACCTATACCTTTTTATGTAAGTACATGATAAAAGCCAACC
Source organism: Acrobasis repandana (assembly GCA_963576875.1). Taxonomy (NCBI): domain Eukaryota; kingdom Metazoa; phylum Arthropoda; class Insecta; order Lepidoptera; family Pyralidae; genus Acrobasis; species Acrobasis repandana. The sequence goes on from OY756215.1 coordinate 20,443,737, forward strand.
CCGAATGCTAAACATGTGAACTGCAGCGTCGCGATTGGCTTCACACAGACAATGGCGGGCGAGCCTGCCGCGCTCGGCTGCGTTAGGACTGTCTGAAACACTACCTAAGTTTAGCATTATGTACCTGAACGTTTTATACATATCGATAAAATGACAAAAAATACTTACTGCATTGGCTTTGCGACCCAAATCTTCAACACCAGTGGATGCTACTGATCCCTATTCTGCGCCATCTGCAGATGCAGAGACAGTAATAACTACTTAGGCTTCGAAAGTAGAAATAGAATAGAAGTCTGAGATTGCTCAAATTAGCAACCTTAGACTTCAGATTGGCCTAGAATTGTTGTTAGTTGTTGCGCCCATAAGATTATCATTAACCAAAACTTGTTGTTTCGTATACGGAATGATTACGGAGTATTTCATAGTTACTGTGACTGAGACGAGATAACAAGAGTATAAGTACCTATAAGTATAATTATTGGCATTACACAACATGCGACACAATAATCTTAATTTACATATTTAAGTCTTAACATTTTGATTATAAATAAAAATAAAAAAAAGAGTACAATAATATTTACAAAGTAGGTACATACATACTTGTCTAATTGTGCGTTGCGTGTCGCAATGGCTGCCAAAAGGAGCCTGCTCAGCGTGTTGCTGCAGCGCATAGCACTGCAGCGCTGATATTCTGCAGTCCCTTTTTTGTGTAACGTGTGGACATCAGTAACACGTCATAAAAGAAATAATATACTGCAGATAATTGTTGCGATATCGTTCCACATTAAAATAGGATAAACAAAATATATATAAGCATGCATACAAAACGTTACAGATCAGTGTAAGAAAAAGCAAAAGAAGCGTAATAGGGTACAGAAGTCTCGCCACCCTCACATGATGCAACCGTTCAGTTTCAACCTGCCTACCTACTCGTATAATGCTGCTTCTCACTGCATTGTTTTAGATTACCGCCTATCCTAGGCCAATAAATCAAAGCGTTATTTATAACACTTTTGTAAATATATCCAGTAAGTGAGTAATTGGAGCCCTAGATAGATGAAATGAGGCAGATTACAAAATCCCATTGATAATTTAGGGTACCATCTGTTTTGTCATGTGTTTGATCTATTTAGTTGATGTTGCCTTCTGTTACTATACTAATGTAAAGAGGATTAGAGATAGATAATACTCAGACACGATGCTTTAACCAACAAATTGCTAAAAAAAACTATAGAATACGAATATGTGTCTGGAACGGTAATTCTCTTTATTTATTACTGACCTTGACTGCACCTCAACGTTATTAAACTGAAGAGCAACCAAGGTTAACAAAGAAAAAAGGTAATTAATATCATATAAATCAAGTCATACATTGCAGGCGTCTAGCACAATACGATTTCATTACTGAAATATTTAAAAAAGAACGGTCTTTATATCATTCTGATTGCCGGACAAACTAAAGACATCTTAACAATCTTCATCCAAATTGAATTAATATCTATTTTATTCCATCGTAATTGCAAAAAAAACCTTGTTACCAAAACGCCTACAGTCACAAAAATAATAACACGCTAGGCAAGTCTCATCACGGCATAAATGGTGAACGAAAACATAATAAATTCTTTAACTAACGAATTTTTTTATTGTTCGCTATATACGGCATAAACATTTAGCGTGTGACCTTCAATTAGTGGCTCGGATCGGCCCACATTCATCGCCCAAGGAAAATTCTACATCACGTTCACGTTCCCTTAGTATATCTCGATGAGATTTTTTATCGAGTACAGACATTACAATAAGCATGTATGAATGACTTCACGTTTCCCGCGCTCAAGGAAATGCTAACTCTTTGTCTGCTCAATTTTTTATCCGGACACATTAGCATCATAAAAACTAACCATCTAAATGCTAATTCATTTTAAGGTGTACCGCCATCGAGCGAAACTACTTCCTTGACCTAATCAGGAGCTGGTTTGTGGAAATTTACTCGTCTTTTTGTCTGCAAAAATCTAGTTTCTGTGGCGCACATTCGAAAACGATATTTAAAACGCAAACAACGAAAAAGCCATTACAACATCGTGACACAAGTCGTGATTAAGATCATCATTGCGGGAACATTCCACCGAATTCTCAAATCTCGTTGCACTTTTGTGTCCCCGCAATTAAATATGACTTTTGGTGAAACAGTCAACAATATAGCAACGTTTACAACAATAGTCTTATTCTTAAGATTGTGACCCGCGCTGTTGCTAAATACCTCACAATGAGAGAAGCGCCTGTTGATCGTCTTTTAAACGATCTTGCGCTCGTAGCAACTCTAATAACGTGTTGCGATGGATTATCAGGCCAAGGTTCCATTGCAACAGGCTTTCTAGCACCTGCGAGTAGGACCATAGTACTGACTACTGAATCTGTTTTCGGCAGACGTTCATTTGAATTCTTCTCACCTCTTAACCTTTTTAATTTGGTTGGGAAATGTTTAAAAGTGGAATGCTGAAGCATTGTTGTGTGATGCCAAATGTTAATAGAATACGCTTGTGAATAAAGTAGTCTGTGATATTGAACATTTTGTTTTGTAACAGTTGGCTAGGTGCAACCTTGTCTGCCATTATGTCGGTTTTCAGTCTACATCGAACTGAACTAATGAACCGGGAATATTATCAGCGTCATTCAAATATTAAATGACTAAATACAGTAAGGTGAATATAGAAGCAAATGGCCTTGAAGTGGCGCCCTCATTTGAAATAAATTGTTAACTCGTAAATATAGTGATAATTTCCATATTGCTAATCGTCAGGCACTATTGCTCTTTAAATTATTTTATGAACTGCCGTTGAAACTATTATTGGTGATCCATCTAGCTTTAAATCTTGCCTCCGTCAAAAGTGGCCACTTTTGCTAAACCTAGACGGACTAATGTAAATACATACTTTTAACGGTGATTCCGCCATTGATTCCTCACATAGAATTGCTATAGTACATATTAACGTTTATTAAACCTTACATTTAGTTAGTCTGATTATGCCCCGGTTGAGTATTGTTCACGAAAATATAATTTTGTTAACATTATCGAGAAAAACAAGTCTACCAGACGATCTTAATAATTGATTCTGTTAATTGGCATGTTTTTATCGATATATATAAAACTATTTCAATGCCTACTTCCTTATAGCAGTGAAGCTAAAATTACTTACTTTTTAGAGATGTTTTTTCTTTGGTTTAAATTTAATTTTAATAAAACTTTATCGCCAACCTTGGTATTTCTATTTCCTTGATACAACAGGTACCTTTAATGTTGTTTTTTTTTAAAGATATATGAAATAAATTCTTACTTTTTAGGGTTCCGCACCCTTAGGGTGCAAACGGGACCCTGTTACTGACACTCTGCTGTCTGTCCGTCTGTCACAGGGCTCTATCTCTTGAACCGTAATAGCTAGACACTTGATTTTCATCGATTATGTTCTACTGTGGCCACTATAACAAACAAGTACTACAAATAAGAAAAAGTTAAAAATTAAAGGTCATACAAAAAAACGTGTCTTTTCTGCGTTTTTAACTAGATCTTTATAATACTTGAAATTTTCACCGATTATGTATTACTATTGCCGCTATAACAACAAGTACTAAAAATAAGAAAAAGTTAAAAATTAAAGGGGGTCGTCATACAAAAAAACGTGTCTTTTCAGCGTTTTTAACTAGATCTTTATAATACTTGAATTTTTCACCGATTATGTATTGCTATTGCCGCTATAACAACAAATACTAAAAATAAGATAAAGTTAAAAATTAAAGGGGGTCGTGATACAAGAAATGTGTTTCTTCAGCGTTTTAAAACACGGAGGTACGGAACCCTTCATGTACGAGTCCGACTTGCACTTGCCCGTTTATTTAAATTATATACGGATAAGAGAAAACATGCATTGTGTGTATTACAACTAGATATACGTATGTGCTTTCTTTCCAAAAGCTTATGCAAATATTCCATTGATATCCTTACACATCGAAAAGGAAAGTAATACAGTAACATTTGGTAAAGACCACCATAGTATCAATACCAATAACTACTTTTTTTTACTCGAATGAAAGATTATACAAATTGTCATTTCAAATCACAATATTTGCAATAAGAATTCTATACTATTGGTACTTACTGGCGATAATTGCAAAAAACGCAATTAACTATATCCTGCGTTGTTAATTGATGCGATATTTAAGATATCTAGCTTGGTTAATGTTTGAAATGAGCCATAATAACACTTAATCACCTTTTTAATGCCTTCCCGGCAAATATATAATATCTTTTTCATCTCAAAACCACTGTAAAATTTATCAATACTGTAATTTTTTTATCTTGTAACAGCATCGTGTTCACTTTTATAATTCTATCTTTCCTTCCTGAAATTTAATTACACTGTCTGTTTATTGGATACTTGCGGAATTTTACACAAGGGATGTGACGGTTTCTGGAAAACCCAATAAGTTTTTAAATGGCGAATACCTGTATTTAATAAATAATTTTTAAGGGATGTTTGGGTTACGATCTAAAATTAAGCCATATAATAAAATTATTACCTACTTAAAAGTTTTAGTTTATCTAGTCATTCGGTTGATTATTAAAAGTATGTTAGTGTACAAAGTGTACATGCTTTTCTTTACCAGCTTATAATCTGTACACTATTATTACAAAAGGTAGAGGAGAGGCATGATGATACTTACTTAAAATACTAATCTCATCCAGGTAAATATTAACTTTTTTTATTGAAATATGTTTTCTCCTCTTTTCAGTGCTGGAATGATGGGCGAGGGGCTGCTGACACTCACGTACGGCAAGCACCACGCCTGCATCCTGAACGAGGTGGGGGCGGCGTGGCGGGGAGCTCGCTACTCAGACCTCGTGCTCGTTTGTGATGACGCGGTGCCGCTGGCTGCGCACCGCATCGTCATGGCTGCAGCGAGCCCTCTTATCAGGTAACTACTCGTACATCTCCAATATTACAATTCGCTACCATTACAAGTGGAGTGGAATAAGCAGGTCCCTTAGCTACTCTGACGACAAGACAAGTGACTACGCGAAACGCTAACTGCATCTAGCATCATCCTAAATGAAGAAAAAGTTGGTTGATTGGACATACGAGTAAGCTACGCTGGCGACCTGGTCGTATGTAGCGACGCGGTCCTGCTACTTGCAATAGGGAACTGCAACGAAACCGCATAGTAAATAACCACACCTGACGGCATTTTAGAAGAATATATTATGTCAATTCTATACTGGGATATTTGGAGCAGAAACAGATTTTTTGCTGATGATGAACTTTTTTTTTGATAACAGTAGTTCAGAAATCGTTAATGTATTAATTTTTATGAAAACTAGCATGGATTCCAACAATGATTCATGACCGTGAGTGATACAGGAACTTAAATTAAACTTATAGAAAATATTCACTCATCGCTGTCAAGATGATAAGCTGTCAAGTTACATCTTCCTCGAATCAATTTTAATTGGTTATTAATTACCTACCTATATAATATAAAACATTCTTGGTCATAAAATTTTATATTCAAGTGACTGATGTCTTCTGCGAACCATGAGTCAACGGTTTTCTTTCTTTATTTCAGGAAAATACTAGATGACACCCCGTCAGTTGAAAACCCTGTCACCATCCACATGTCCGGGATCAACAGCACCCTCATGAGACATCTTCTTGTCTTTTTGTACAGCGGTCAAGCGTATATAGAGGTAAGTTTATTCCATAGTACATGTTTTATCTATTTCTTTTTAGTTATGTATAAATGGTATTTTATTGAACTTAACTGCATAAGAAGCTGCTTATTACAGTACAAAAAAATTTCAGCAGGAGGACAAATATAAATAATGTAGAAATTATTTATGATGTCATTACAACATCAAAGCATAAAATTATATCACATACTTATGTCATAAATAATTTATCATCGCTCATTATGTTTATTTTGATTTCAGTCTGGTGAAATCGATGATATGCAAGAACTATTTGAACTACTAGAGATCAAATCAGATGTATGGAAATCAACAAAAGAACGACAACAAGCAGAAGAAAGAAACAGATCATGTGAACGGTTAAAAGCAAAAAGCCTAAAGACAGACATCAACAGCAATGAAAGCAGTAAACACGACGCTCCTTCTGGATCCTCTCATTCAGAGAGTGAACGAGTCACCCCTAGTGCAGGCTACAGTAAAGAGAAAGGCGACTCGGAATCACTCAGTATAAAAAAAGAAAACATGTCTACAAGCAGTAATGACGAAAGAGAAGATGAAGATCAGGATGGAGAAAACAAGGAATGTGGTCGGCTAACATCTAGACGGAGAAGTTCCTTAAATCCAGTCAATTTGTCAGTTGCAAGAAACTCAGAACACACAGGCAGTGAACACGACGATTCACAAGACGTTGATGTAGAAACAGTTGCGGCAAAGGTAATAAAATTCATCTATTCTATGAAATTCCGATAAAGCTGATAAACATCTTATAAATCTATTAAGTGACTATTTATTACATTTTCAGAATATATCTCGAAGAAGATCAACATCATCGAGTCAAGACGACCCACCCCCTGAAACAGGATACAGACGACAATTGCTATGTGACAGATTAGGACGAGGTATTGAAAGAACTAAGAGGAAATCGCACTATCTAGAGCCACCTGAATTAGATTTGCGGACGGTAAAATTAGAAGATTACGGACACCTAAAACCACCCGACACAGACCTGATATCACTCGTGCACACGTCGCCTGAAGATATGGTCGTCACACCTCATCGGAAAAGACGACCAGGTTTCCACAACTCACCATCGCAAAATCCTCCATTTGTATCATATCCTCCGAGCTATTTAGAAGAAATAGCTCACATTCGGTATCAACAAGGAGCCGCTGGAGCGGCGGCTGTAGCAGCAAGTGCCAGATTAGGAGTATTACACCCGCTAAGTGCATCAGCGCCACCTTATTTACCCGAGAGGAGTGCGACGCCTCCTACAGCAACACACGAAAACACGTTAAAATACCGTCCCCCGAGTGCGGGGTCGTGGGGTCCATGGCTGTGCCAGCCCACTATGGGCGGAGATGACCCGCCTTCAACCGAACACGATCAAAGCTCTAGCAAACAAACTCCGGTAAGGGAATATCGCTGTGAATACTGTGGAAAACAATTTGGCATGTCGTGGAATCTCAAGACGCATCTTCGAGTACACACAGGTGAAAAACCTTTCGCCTGTCGACTTTGCGTCGCCATGTTCAAACAAAAGGCGCATTTGTTGAAACATCTCTGTTCTGTTCATCGAAATGTGATATCTTCGAGCGAAAACGATGGTCGGACTAACACACCAGGTCGGTTTAACTGCTGCTTCTGTCAACTCACGTTCGAGGCCTTACCAGAACTCATCCGGCACTTATCGGGACCTCACAATAGTTTGCTCCTCAGTAAAAATTTACACGAATGACGCCAGCCCCCTTGACGCGGGCTAACGCGTATCTTTGGACATTGAAGTTTTTCCTCTCAACATGAGAGTTCAATTGTGATATGTGTTTAAGCGAAATATTATGTTAAGTGTTTAGATGTAGGACATGTGATATCGCAGAGCGATACTCATAGTGAGGCATTCGCAGGAGTCACTGCGGGTGCAGTGTTAATGACTAATAAGAAAAATCACGTTTGCCGAATGGGTCCAAATTGTTATAATTTGTTTAAAAATTATAATCCGGGACCAATACCTTCCAAGATAGTATTTATTTGAAAGATTTATTTGATTAGGGTAAATAATATTTAAAAGCCACCGACACATTAATTCCTTAAGTATAGAAAATAGATACGTTTGTCAATGAAAAGTTGCGAAAGTCGTGAAGCTAAAACGAGGGCGTCACTTAAACTACCTCCTAATTTAAATCAGTAACTTGATGAAACTTCAGTGGCGTCGCTGCGGTTGTAGCGTTGACTTTGCGCTTTCTCAGAAAGTGTGCAGTCAATATTTCTAGTCAGGTGCGGAACCAAGAGTCGTATCGATGCGTAATTATCATGAGTAAAATCAGTACTTTTAAACTTAAACTTTTTAGTAACAAAACAGTCAGGATGGACAGGATTCCTTTTATACTTGATGTGATGTTGCGTCCAAGGAACGTTTGCGACTTACGAGTGCTGGTCACTCGACGGTCCCAAAACCTCAGGTAGATTACAGCTGGATATGAAAGATAGAATACTTCACACATTAAGAACCAAATAATAGGCCAGCCTAGTTAGGAAATATGTCACTGGATAGCTTATTTTATCAATGTTCGTTCAGCTATTAGCGAGTTTATTTTGGTTTTTATTACCTACACATATATTTTTCTTAGTAAATGAAATACGTAATGGCACTGATATAATTTTACAATCGTACTTAAATTTTATACTCAGAGATTTTATATTTTATTGTAATAGTTATTACCCCATCCTAGCTGTTTAGTACTTCATGTTGTTTTTATATCAAAATTATCCGAATCGTGTTCCAGTGTGAGTATTCTGACTTGGCGTTTCGCAGCTTTTTAGCGACATGTACAATCTCAATATTAGGTTTTATCATTTATGTAACTTCTAAAGTAGAAAAAAATGTGTTCGTTATTATTATTTTTATATTATGCCTTTGAATCCTTTCATTTGTGCCGATTTGCAATGTCGATGAGCACCAAAGATTTGTAAAGCATTGAGAATATTTTGGTGTAATACAAGTAAGAAATTAAAGGGACCTGAAATGATTATGATTTGTTAAACTTTTAACGTATGTAGGAACCAATTTTATAATCTCAACTTTGTAGTCGCACTACATACTAACTTTGATATTTCTATAACAATTTCCACAATTCCACTGTGTACTTTTAAGTACCTATAGAAGTTTGAATGTCTTTCTATTTTTGGGATAATTTACTACTTTAATATTAATGAAAGCTTACCAGGCATTATTTTCGAATGATTGTTAACGACTTAAAATAATTTAGCTATGTTACCTTCGAAACTTACTTTCGAAACTTTTTTATTGAGCACATTATTGTGGCCAGTTATATTAAAGCTATTTAAGTGAAGGCTGGACGTTCTTTAATTCTAAGGCTTACTACTAAATGTGAATATTTTTAATTTCAGGATATATCTGTGCCTTACAATAAAATTTGTAATTTTTCAATGCAACTATTGTAAGTTTTTTAAACATTTCAGAGATGTTTTTTATTCTATCCGTAATACTCATTTTTGATACAAAATCGCCGCTATTCCTTCGGATATGTTTAATATACGTATTTTATTTCTATATTAAATATAGCTATTGATCAATGCAATCTTGTTAAAGTTTATATTTCGATAAAAACTAAAGTTACCAATGGTTGTTCAAAAATAGTTTAAACGATAAAATTGTCGAATCGCTTTAAAGTTTTCCTAAACGTTACCTTTCGTTATACCTGATTTTCTTTTGTTGAAGTCGAATATTGACTTAGTTTTTGTAATTGGGGAACAATTTAATATTAAGGATTGTGATTTCGCGGTATCGTTAGTTTTATGTTATGTGATAATTGTCTGTTCGTAAGTAGGCACATGAGGACGCAGTCTTCCAACGCGTTTTCCATTTCTCTTCATGTAAATAATTAGATTTAAGTATTTTGCATGACAAATGTCAACACGAACACTTTACTAAGAACGGTTACGTTTAACTCGAACAAATTAAACATTTTTATATTTTTTGAACGCCGATTTGTTCGGTACTGCCTTCGATGTAAATCAATGCAAGTTAAACTGTTAGCGATATTTTTTTATTTTCTTCCACGGCTTGTTATCAATGTTTAGAGAAAACTTTTATTTTATTCGGAAACAAACCAATCCGAGGCAAAAACTTGTTGTGCCAAAATTTTATAGGTATAAAACTACAACTTTACAATTCTTAAACTAAATCATGTTTGAGAAAGATATTAACCAATAAGTACTATTTTAATATATTTATTATACATACATACATACATACTATCACGCCTGTTTCCCACAGGGGTAGGCAGAGACTATGGACCTCCACTTGCTACGATCTTGACAGACCTCTTTCGCTTCATCTACACTATATTTATTATATTTTATGAGATTTGATGGCAAGCCGTGTAACTATTTTTACACTTTCGAAACACTTTTGTATGGTTAAAAATTATGACGTTGTTAAGAATTAATGTAAATAAAACAAATAAGTACCTAGATTGTAAGTTTAATAAAGAAAGCTTAACTTAATCTTGTTGAACTTGAATATTTTTCTCTGTTAATGTAAATTAAAAGTAATTGTAAGTTTTCACATAGTGTACAATTTTTTGTAGATAGAACATTAACATTCTGTAAAAATGTGTTCTTACCTAGTAAATTAAATAATGAGAATATTTTAGTTACACACAACATGTTGTTTATTTTATTTATGTGACCACCTCTTAAATGACCAGCAGTACTATTTTTGAAATCAGGAGTCACGCAAAGGATAATTTGCGTGAGTGTTTCGAAACGGCGCATTTTTGAATTAATCGTATGCGAAGAATTTGCACAAGTGGTCTTGACCACTCGTAATTTTGACATTTGTAGCGTACAAATGTCAAAGAAACCTTTCATGGAGAATCCGTTCCGTCCGACTCAAGCGGCTGTTGTAGGGTTCCAAATTTATTTATGTTGAAATGTGAATAAAACCATTGACTTCATGATATTTTCTGCGTAAAACAATATTACTTATCGCTGACACAACGGTTTCAAAACTACGATGCACGTCGGCGTTCGGAACGCGAGCGGTGAGGTACTTAAAACTACACGTTTTGTGTTTTGCTGACTCCCTCGTACAAAAATAGCAATCCAGATGAATTAGACTCAGATGGATATCTAATCAAGACTTGACAGTGATTTTATAGCTAGAGTCATAAGGATTTTTTCTTTGTGTGATAAAAATAATCGAAACAAAAAAAAGTTAAAAAGCATAGACAAAAAATCTGCACATGCTGCCGAATTTAGGAGCGCTGATTTTTATGTCAAATTCATCAAACGTCTGCACACCTTAAATTGGTAGAATACTAATGACTGATTTACGGTACTAATGGAATAATTATGCTTTCATCAGAAACTTATGATGGTGTCAAGTTGAATAACTGTGTTTAGATGCTTCGGTGACCACTTTATCATCATCATCTTAGACGCTACAGCCGCGGGTTGGCCTAGGCCTAGTTGAGTAAATTTTCTTCACATCACTTCTATTTTAGGTTTTCTGTCTCCAGCCTCTGATATTAATATTCTACAAGTCTTGCTGAACACTACCTTACCATCTGAAGTTGGGTCTTCCCCGATTTTTGCGACCCTCTGACTGATGTTCAGTAGTCTTTTAGGTACCCTACGGTGACCACTTTATCATCATCATCTTAAACACTACAGCCGCGTTTAGGCCTAGGCCTAGTGTAGTAAATTCTTCCACATTAGTTATATTTTGGGTTTTCTGTCTCCAGCCTCTATCTATCCGTTTTGGCTATAAAAATAAAATATATAATTCAAAAAAATAAAAGTAAAACACAGTGAAATATTCGTCGAGAACGAAGAAAGGCCCGGAGCCGTGCTCGAAGATATTTCGCAGTGTATTTATAATTTTTTTTGTAGCAAAAACGGATAGATATTTAGATAATACTCGTACATTTTTTGGTATAATTTTCATATAAAAAGATGATTGTATAAAATAGTAATCTATACTAATATTATAAAGCGGAAGAGTTTGTTTGTTTGTTTGTTTAAACACGCTAATCTCAGGAACTAATGGTCCGATTTGAAAAATTCTTTTTTTGTTGGGTAGTCCATTTATAGAGGAAGGCTTTAGGCTATATAACATTACGTTCCGACAACCACGCGAACGAAGTCGCGGGCACAGCTAGTATGTATTATAAAGGAAAATTAAGGCCGTACCTGAATTTTCCGAGGTCCAGTGCTGCCCCCATTTTAAATAAATAATTTCAAAGAAAACGGAATTTAATATATTTAATTTAAAATTTTGCAACTATCAAGTCCTAGATAACCCTTCAAAGTATTTTATGAACTTCTGTTTGCAGTTTAAAGTGAGAACGTTAAGCTTTACTACGCACATTTGCGAAAAACGGCCACTTTTGCCAAATGTGCGTAGTAAAGCTTAACGTTCTTACTTTAAACTGTAAACAGTAGTTCATAAAATACTTTGCCAAAAGTGGCCGTTTTTCACAAATGTGCGTAGTAAAGCTTAACGTTCTCACTTTAAACTGTAAACAGTAGTTTAAAGTGAGAACGTTAAAATATTTTAAGTAAAGTAAAAGTTTTTAAGTTAAAGTATTTTATGAACTGTAAACAGTAGTTCATAAAATACTTTGAAGGGTTATCTAGGACTTGATAGTTGCAAAATTTTAAATGATGTCTCCGTTTTCTTTGAAATGATTTATTTTAGATGGGGGCAGCACTGGACCCCGGAAAATTTAGGTACGGCCCTAAGGCAAATTAGAGGTATGTTTGTGATTTTTTCCTATCGAGCCAAAAATTCTCAATCGTGTTTTGGCTAGTAGGCAAAGTAGTTTAATAACAGTGATTTTTCAAAAACACGCACAGTATTGCAAATTGTAAACCCACGTCGCCTTAAGAGTTCCCTTACCCTAACCTTTTCCACACAAACGTAGTCTAGCTTTTATTTTGAAATGAATTGTCAGATGTGGGCAAAATTATTGAAGAAATCTAGGCATATATTTTCTATACATAGTCAAAAGATTTACTTGAAAGAAAATATAAGGGTGTAGAATTTTTCCATACTGATTTTCAAAAAAGATATGATACACTATATTCTCTTTCAAATTCATATTTTGACTATGAAAATATATGTGAAATTTCTTTGAAATTACAAAATTTTACCAAAATTGGACATGTCATTTATTTTATATATTATATAATTATAGCTCGACTACGTGTGTACCTATGTAAAAGTCTAAGTTGGTCTAGGGTAAGAGGACTTAATCGCACACAAATGATTACTGAGAAAATGAGTAAATTCTGGCACCTCTACGGCTCTTGGTTCATTAGAAGTGAATCATTCTGCGTGACCTATGCCAATTTCTAGAACACGTTTATTTTCTAGAAAACCTCAGCCTTTATGACATTACTATTTCAAATCCTTCCCCAACAAATCGCATTACGTGAAGTCACGCTCCACCAGCTTTGAAGCCATATGCTGCACTTCACTTGGACGTCGACTGGTAAGTGGTTCACTTGTACGTAACCCATTTCATAACACAGGTCTTCATACTGCATCACGGTATACTAAATTTAAAGCTATAGCAAACATAATATCTAATACAAAGTGGAAGGGACATACCTACCCGCGACCGTAATAAAACGAACCACGGTCTATACAAGATTTTTAATTCATTATACATAGTATCCGTCTTCGCCGGAACACTAGAATCCTTTGCCTCCTCTTCAACGTCCTGTACAATCCCTTATATCCTCCTTATTTGCGTGAACGATTTTCTTTTGCACGCTCTGTCGACGCTTCTTGTAGATCTGCCCGTAAATCCATCCTTCATTTTCCAACACATAGCACCACATAGTACCTATACTCACTCCTTTTACGTGCAAGCAGGAAGGCTATGGAATCAGCTACCACCGAACATTCGTGAGTCTAAAACTATAACGACGTTCAAGAAACGAGTAAAAGATAACTATCTATATTTATCATCCTGATATATTTAGAAATATGAACATATGTATTGATTGTATGTATTTGTTACGTATTATGTAAGTATATTTATGTATGTTTATGAAGGTATGTATCTTATTTATTTATTTATTTAGTTTTGTATTGTAGGTACCCGCCAATTACCTCTTTCTTCCCATTTCCTCTCGCGGAGACCCGCGGAAAAAAAACTCTTTAGAAATAAGTAGCACCTACATAGTACATATTAGTATAGTTTGTACATTTTCAAGTGTACTTGAATAAATAAAATAAATAAATAAATAATGATATTACAATAAACAGCCAGAAAACAAAAAAAAAATCGGCATTCGCCCGGACGATTTAATGGGAATGTCAATTTTTTTTTTTGGTTTTTGACTGTTATTTTAATTTCATTATTAAAAGGTACTTTAGTCATAGAATACACATTCTTTGCTTTAGTGTTGTTGCCGGTGGAGTAGAATAGGACTACTCCAAGTCTTCCCGTGGATGTCGTAGAAGGCGACTTAGAAAATACAAGCTAAACCATATAAACATCAATGAGACCTCTCCAACCCGTCTGACCAGCGTGGAGAGTGTAGGCCAAATCCTCTGGGTACTCTTGCTAAGCATAGCTATAGTAGTAAAGAAAGGGTCGTGTTCCTGCAGTGGAGACTTAATAAGACCTGATGATGATGATGAGGATATAGTGAATAGCCCGTAGTTCGATTTATTACATGTATGCAGGGTCTAACAAAATATACTGCAACTATATTAAGTAATTTTCCATGATAGTGAACAACTTTCCCCAAGGAACATATATCAAAATATGAAAAATATTTTTGGCCCCCTCATACAACTTGACCGATCAGCTGATCCGAGTTTCTATGAAAAGCAAACAAAATCATAATTCTATATACATGTTCCTTGGAAAAGTTGTTCAGTATCATGGACTAAATTTATCCTTCAAATAGTTTCAGTATATTTATTGCGTTATATACTAAAATATTTTTCTAGTGCGCAAATATAAAAGGTAAGTTTACTCCAAGATGCTTTTTTTTTATTTTGGCGTATTTTCGGGCGACGGCCAACATTGGTGTCAGATTTATCAAGCTGCCTAAAGGCATCTGATATAACTTGACGACTGCCATACAATGACAACTGACGGGACCAACTTAACGTGCCTTCCAAAGCATGAAGTTATTTTTGCACCACTTGTGGTCACCATTCCATCCACATTGAGTGCCTCCATGGTCCAGTGGTCAAGGCGTTTGCCTTGTGATCCGGAGTTAGTGGGTTCAAATCCCATTGGGAAGCATACTTTGTGAAAAGTTGTTTCCAGTTGTAACGATGCTGCATTATGTTCATAACTCCTTTCTTCATCTTATCCTGTCCGTTTTTCATTCTTCATTTCATTTCAAATTCCCTTTCATTCCATTTTCAAATCATTGACTGATCCCTTTTCACTCATTCCACCATCATCTCTGAAGCTGATCGCTCACTTCTCTCTATCTGTTGTACCTTATTAAATATTATTATTTTATACTCTGTAACAGTCAGTATCAGAAATTAAATTATTTATAATCTGTGTTGTTATCGAGTTTATTCTCCACTTCTCCTACTAACTTTTATGTGGGAACTCACCTAGAGCGCCGGGACAGGTCGAGGTCCCACACAGTCTAGGTAGGATATTTCAGGCCTGAATCACCTAATTATCTGAAAAGAAAGATGATTTCGTGCTTCGGAAGTCATGTAAAGCTGTTGGTCCCGAACGCCGTTTGTACATCCTAGGATTGGTTCTGGTCTACCCTTTGGGTTGCGGAGGTCAGACGGCAGTCGCTCTGTGTAAAAACCAGTAATCTTGTCAAATCACCTAGGTAAGGCAGCGGACCCCGGGCTCTGAAGCGTAACCGCTGACGATGCAGCCGGGAACACGCTTGGATGATGATTGTGATTACCCATCCAAGTGCGGACCGTCCGGGATTACTTAACTTGCGAAAACGCTAGCAAAGCGTACTCCCATCGGGCCATCGAGCTCCTATAGATACTGATGTGATTACTAACATTCCTAAAAAAAACATGGCGCAAAACGGATAATAGCCATCCCATAAAAATTAGATCAAATTTTGTGGGAAATTGCTTTTCCTTTTACGCCTAATATTTCATGTGGAGATACTGATTATACCAGTACTGTGAATTGGTGCACCATTAGTTTGTACTTTTGTAGTACTTATAGTACGACTAGGTTTGTTTTATCATTATGGAAAAAGCGGCCAAGTGCGAGTCGGACTCGCCTATGAAGGGTTCCGTAGCAGCAAGTAACATTTTACGATTTATGACGTATTAAAAGAAACTACTTACTAGATCTCGTTCAAACCAATTACCGGTGGAAGTTTGCATGGTACTATACATCATATATTTTTTTTTGTTTTATCATTCTCTTATTTTAGAAGTTACAGGGGGGGGCCAACATTTTACCACTTCGGAAGTGTCTCTCGCGCAAACTATTCAGTTTAGAAAAAAAAATATATTAGAAACCTCAATATCATTTTTGAAGACCTATCCATACCACAGGTATGGGTTTGATTAAAAAAAATTTGAGTTTCAGTTTCAAGTACCTATAAGGAACCCCCAAATATTTTTTTTTTGTATTTTTGTGTGAAAATCTTAAAGTGGTTCACAGAATACATCTCCTTATCAAGTTTTAACGGTATAGTTCTTATGGTTTCGGAAAAAAGTGGCTGTGACATATGGACGGACAAACAGACAGATATGACGAATCCATAAGGGTTTTTTGCCATTTGGCTACGGAACCCTAAAAATCGTTCTTGCTATGACTTAATTTGGTATTTGCTGATATTGCATTTACCTAGTGACTACTACACTTTGATTGCGGGAAAACGCGCCGGGTGTGTTTTCATTTTAGGAAAACACGCACGGCGCGTTTTTCCCCAGTCAAAGTCTTTCGATATTTGCTGATATTGCATTTACCTAGTGGCTACTTAATTTGATATTTGCTGATATTGCATTTACCTAGTGACTACTATACTTTGATTGCGGGAAAACGCAACGGGTGTGTTTTCATTTTAGGAAAACACGCACGGCGCGTTTTTCCCCAGTCAAAGTCTTTCGATATTTGCTGATATTGCATTTACCTAGTGGCTAGTTAATTTGATATTTGCGGATATTGCATTTACCTAGTGTAGTAGCGGTTTAGGCACTGGCGATGCGTCTAAAAGACTGCCTCCGTGGTCCAGTGGTCAAGGCGTTTGCTGGTCCGCGGTCGTGGGTTCAAACCCCACTGGGAAGCATACCTTGTGAAAAGTTGTTTCCAGTCTAGTTAGGATATTGCAGGCTTGAATCACCTGACTATCCGAAAAGAAAGATGATTCCGTGCTTCGGAAGGCACGTAAGGATGTGAGTCCCGAAAGCCATCTAGCCTTTGTACCTATGCTAGAAATGGTTCTGGTCTATCCTTGGGTTGCGGGGACAGACGGCAGTCGCTCTGTGTAAAATCAGTAACCTTGTCAAATCACCTAGATTAGGTAGCGGACCCCGGGCTCTAAAGCTTTACCGCTGAGGATGCAACCAGGAATACGCTCGGATGATGATGATGGCGCGTCTCACACACGAGTTCGATGCTCGAAGACAACTTGTGTTTCACGGACACTAATAGTTAGGAAACAGACATACCACGATTTGTCACGTAATGTACATCAAACAATTCTTCGAATCCTACAACTCGCAGACAAACTTGCTAATGTACTCGTACTTAACACAAATTAAAAGTGTTTGACTACCTTTGTACACCACGCATATTTATTTAGAACTTATGGCAGGAACATGGCTGTCTGGCCATAATTAGATGGCAGGCAAAGTAAATTACAAAAACGAGCTAGGCAGCAATTGCGTACAGGTCTTGCAAAAATAGAAAATAAAAATGGTTGCTTCGAAACCGGTAGGAGCACGGCAGATGATCGCATCTTTTTGCTTGGTCGTCGCTCGCTGGGAACATTCTTGCTGTTGTCTTTTATCATTACGAAGTTCTTAAGTAATTGCGATACGTAAAAACAATGTTTTAAAATAAAGTTCATTAAAATTATACTAATACAATGTTCATGAGAACAAAGTTATTGTATATTATAGCAGATGCCTATGTCTTCTTAAAGGGTTGTTGTAAACTCACCATCTAAAAAATTATGTGTAAATTCACCACCTATTATTTTTTGTTATAAATTAGTTTCTATTTGTTGCAGCAAAAGGTGTTTTTGTACATACAGCAAAAAATCACATAAGTAATTTACACGTTCTACGGATTTGCTCGCAATGTAATAACCTAAAGTGCATAGAACTCGCATGATCACCGCAAAGTGCCCTGGTCCTCGCAAACCGCACCCCTATATCTACTCCAGGGCGGATTTCATCAGATATTTAGTAAAAACTACAAGCGTCGGCTTTGCAATTAAACCAAAAACTAATCCGCGTTTTATAATAAGACTGTGCCGTGTGATTCCCGACAGAGTAGAATAGGAAGTTTTCCAGTGGATGTCGTAGAAGGCGACTTAGGAATCACAACCTAAACAAAGCTTATAAACATCAATGAGACCTCTCCCGTCTGGCCAACGTGGAGAGCGTAGGCCCAATCCTCTGGCTGCTCGGGCTAAGTATGGCTCTGGTAGTACAGAGAGGGTCGTACTCCTGCAGTGGAGACTAAAAGTTGATGATGATGATGATTATATTTAAACTGGTTATCTCTATCATAGATGTATAATGGTATATCTAATGTAAATTTTCTTTGGCAGTGTAGTTAGACTAACAAGTATTTAGCTATAAATTTTATCTTATAGATGTCTTCTAAACACTTTCCATTCAAATGACATATACAGAAACTGGAAACATATGATTCCAGTTTCTGTATATGTCATTTGAATATGAATTGAATAGATTACTTTCACGTAAGAAACCTACTAGGTTCTGAGATAAATTATCGGACCTCTCAAGTTGTAAGAGAATCCTTTGTTTGTAGAAGTTAAACCTTTTCAATCACGACTATTACTGTTCGATTTTGTATAGAATGTTGAAACTGATAGCTCAAATGTTACCTCCAACTGTGGAGGGTCTGGTGTTCTGAGATACAAGCTCTGCTTAGTTCAGATACCAGTCTCTCACAATCTTCTGCTTACAATGCCGGTATAATATGTCGTTGTATGTTCTGTAATGTAAGATTGTGGAGAAAAATAAAGAAATTTTGAAATTTTGAGCTACATCAAACAAGATCTACGAAGTAGACGACACAACAGTCGTTGTCATTACTAGTATTTCGCCCCGAACAGTGAACTCGCGAACATCAAAACTCGGCAACCCCTTGACCGATATGGTATCATGTTCGAACCTAAAAATTCTCTTAGCTACATCTACAGGCCTATCAAATTTTATGAAGGTCTGATCACCATCATCTGAGCCATAAAACTTTATAATTTTTTTAACTAGACTTTTTGTTTTCCCACATCAGGTTTTCAATTACTGATCGGCATGTGAATAAAGCTATTGAGTTTCCAGACACTGGAGCCCATAAAAAGTCGCATCCAGACTATTTTCGATACAAAAGCAAACAAAGAAAAGTACAGCGATTCCTAAGAAGGAGTGCAAAGTCGCAGCCTTGCTATAAATCAGCCTAGGTTTGCTAGATAAGGAGTTCCATTAGACATCTTGAAGTCCCAGACCGGTTCGGGCCACGAGGGTTTAAAAGCGTGGGTCGGGACTCTTAGGAGCATTCCTGTGTTGGCTGCACCCTGGTATAGACGAGCACTATGTGGTCTGTTCTGGTGATAGCTCTGGTGGCTTCGGCGTCTGCGCAGATCCCGTCGTTGGGATGGTGCCCCGATTTTCAGGTAAGTTGATAATTGTCCTTTTCTTTTCTTATTTGTTAATCCTTTAATGCATTTCATTGTTCAATAACTTATGTTCATAATTATTATAAAATATTTATTTAAATTGAAAATTTGAGATGAAAAAATTCGCCTCGCAACCCTCACGTTAACGTGAGTGGGTTCGAGTCCCACTCGTGGCCAATTTTTTCATCACATATTTTCAATTTGAATAAATTTCCGAGCAGTGTAATTCTATTAAAAATAATATTTATTGTTCACTTATACTTCATTTTTTAGGGTTCCGTACAAAAAATGAAAAAACGGAACCCTTATAGGATCACTCGTGCGTCTGTCTGTCCGTCCGTTTGTCACAGCCAATTTGCTCTGAATCTACTGGACCGAATCAGGTGAAATTTGGTAGAATGTTGTAATCCTATGACCCAAACAAATATGTGCAAAGTAAATAAATATTTTTTTAAAATAAGGGTCATTTTCGGGAAACAAATTAAGAGATTAAAAAAAAAGTTTTGCAAACCTTACTGTGTCATATATCAAATGAAAGGGCTCGTTATGAGGATCTCAAATATATATTTTATTATTGTAAAATCAAAAGTTTTGATTTTATTCATAAAAGAAGACGAAAATTGAGCATTCCCCACCCTGATTTCCGAAACTACTGAGCCTAAAATTTTGAAAAAATACAAAATATAGTTCATTGCTTGTAGATTACAGGAAACCCTATAAGAATTCAATCAATTGTACGGAACCCTCTCAACGCGAGTTTAACTCGCACTTGGCCGGTTTATTTTTACTAGCGTTTACATAATATTTGCATCAAACATTATTTTAGGCCATTAATTTATGAAACCATAAAAAAGAAAAGAAAGAGCTAGAGATCTCTTTTGGCCGGGTCTATTGTCATACATATCTAAATTTCTAAACACAAGGAACTATTTTTTTTATGTATTATAAAAAACTTTATTGTACATATAACAAACAGCAATTGCACATATTATGTTTGAAAATATGTGCAATATTTTCAAACATAATTGGACAAAAGGTAGACTTATCGCAGAAATATCAAACAAGAAACGAATATTTATAAATAATTTGTTAGATAAAATGCTAATATTTTTTACCTAACAAATTATCTATATAATTTCGATTTCTTTAAAATCCAAAAAATTGTTTATTTTCACAAAAAAAATTGAAAATACACCATAGCCAGCCTTAAACTTAAGCATCCACCTATTGTACAACTTATATGTATTATTGAGCAACACTGACCAAGAGGAAGGGTCAAGTTGCGAAATGGTCAATCAGCCATTTTTATCACAACATTCATAATTGCGTAGGGAATATCTATCAGGGGATATCAGTAGCCGGATATTATATTATCTTATCTTTATTTCGTTACAGGAGTACATTATTTTTCTTTTTGTTCAATTTCTAATTTTACATTTTCATTAAAACTAATTCCATGTTGTACAATGGAAGGAACAGCAGATTTTAGTGAAAACAAAAAAAAATACTGCTGCCTTTTAATTATAACCTTCAGAGTCTATTGAGTAAAATTAAAACTCCTATCATCGCGTTCAAAATATTACTGAGTAATGTAAATAATACTGTACTGCATACTCTCGTATATCCTATATTTGCGTAACGTATACGCAAATATATCGATACACTGATTTCATTCTTTATGGTAGATGTACTGGACCTTAATCCATTAATCCTGTATCCATTAACTAAGTATAACAAAGAACCTACCTACATATAGTATATTAAACAATTATTTGAGTTTAAAAGAAAAAGTGCAAAACTAAACCAAGACTTACATTAACTATGGTTATGATTAAAATAAAATGACTGTCTATCTATGGTAATGCTATGTTAATGAATCTCATGGTAACCTTGAACCTGGGTAACCCGTTACTTATATAACCAGCACTGACCACAGACATGGACCGGTCGCGATCGCGAAACGGTCGATGACACGAAGACTTTCGTTTTCAATCCATATGTGGTTTTGATGGGAAATAAAGCGTACAGAATAATGATAATTGTTTATTAATCAATACATAAAAGGAGGTTACATTAAAAAGTAAATCTAAATAAAAAATACTAAAATAAACTTAGATAATTAAGAACTAGTTAAAACGAATGTAGAAAAGTGCGCCTATTAGAAAAAATATATATTAACTTCACAAAAAAATATACCTATATTAACTTCACTAAAAAAATATAATAAATTCTTTTTTCTTGGGGTATTTTAAATTTTTTGGATCTAATAAAATTTTAATGTTATTTATTCCAGAAACACTTCAACAATATCTTTTTACAGCTTTTCTATATGAATTGATGTTGCTTTATATGTTACTTTTAAAATAATTCTTCTTGTTATCTAAGAGCTTGCTCTTGTCGAGTTAAGTAGAGATGCCTTCATTCTTCTCTTTTCTCTGTCATCTTTTTAATGTCCTGGTGGGAGATAGTTTGAAAAACTTTATCCTCAGTCTTTCTTTTCCTCCTCTCCCTTCCATTATTCCTCCTAAAATGTTCTTTTAATAAATCTTCTTTTAAAATGCGATGTGATCTAAATATTTACAATAATTTTACACTTATTATTGTAAATATTTAGGTACCTAAGGGCTAGGCTTCACCGAAGCCGAAAGGAACTATTTAAGATGAATACTAAGCAGAAGTGCGGCGCCCTCATTTGAAATAAATTATTAACTCGTAAATATGGTGAAAATTTCCATATTTCTAAATGTTAGGCACTAGATAGCCCTTTAAATTATTTTATGAACTACCGTTAAAAGTATAACATTAGTCCGTCATGTAAAACCCGCTTTTAAAGCTAGACTGATCACCAAAAATAGTTTCAACGGCAGTTCATAAAACAATTTAAAGGGGTATCTAGTGCCGTTAGGCATTCAGCAATATGGAAATTTAACCATATACGAGTTAACAATTTATTTCAAATAAGGGCGCCACTTCTGCTTGGTATTCACCTTAACAACCAACCAGATTCGTTATTGATTGACACATCGATAGTGATGGAGACACGAGTAGTATGCTCGACACTCGTTTATGTTGACTAGCTCCGCTCAGCGATGGAGCCTGCAAAAGGGGAAATATCTTAGTTACAAAACTGGTTTAAGATAAAAGATTAAATTTTTTAACAAAGAACATCAACCGACTTCATTTTCTTTGAGGAGTTTCTTCCAAATCTCCAAAGTTCTTCATCATGTCTTCACCAAATATAGGACCAACTTTGTAGTAAAGGCTTTTAAATAGATGTCGCGTTACATACATACAAAAAACATGCACCTCCTTTTTGAAGACAGTTAAAAATTATATATATCTAATACTTACGTGATTCCCCAGCCGATGGCGAACTTCAACATGAACAATTTCCTGGGGACGTGGTACGAGGCGGAGAGGTACTTCACGGTCAGTGAGCTCGCCAGCCGGTGCATCGCCAGCAACTACGTCAGCACCCCCGAAGGCAGGATCCTGGTGTCCAACGAGATCACTAACTACCTGTAAGCATTGTCTCAATTCTTTGAGCTAACGAAGGACCAGTTAAAATAAATAAAAATGATGGCCGAAGGTTTTCGAATGGCGGCGAAGTACCAGCAAGCACAGCGTAGGACACACAGACCTGGTGGTCGAGACGACCTGAGCATGGTCGCAGGATGCAGGCCGCTTCCGATCAGTCGTTTTGGAAATCCTTAAGGAAGCCCTATGTCCAGCGGTGGAGTTCCTGTGGCTGATATGATGATGATGAAAAATGTAAACTTCAAATAGATCTATGTCATTGATTTTTAGACTGCTGGACGACTTCATGAATTTATATTGTACAGTAGAATCATCTCTTAACCAGGTTTACAATGTTCATTGATACCAAATCATCAGCTCAAGCAAATATATACCGTCTAACAAAATATACTCTCCATACAAACTCGGATCAGCTGATCGGCGAACTAGTATGGCAGGCCAAAAAATATTTTTCAGATAAGTTTATGTTTCTTGGGGAAAGTTTTTCAGTATCTTACACTGAATCTATCCCTAAAATAGTTTCAGTATATTATGTGAGACCCTGTATAGGTAGAAAAGGAAAATCCGGAACCGGGTAATAGTACCACCGGCACAAACAAGAAGGGGTGTCTGTCAGCCAGACAGTAAGAGCAACTATTCCTATGTGGCCTATATTGGAATGTCGAACATTTCTTCGACTGAACATTTCTGTGTAAGAAACCAGATTTATGACTTGTGGCAATTGGGTATGATGTCTTGGTCTAATGTCTTCTATGTGGTTTACATTGATGGACTGAGTCCCTTCTTAAATACATATGTATCGACTCCATTTACACCTTGTTTAAGTATAATCCCATAATTTTATTTTAACCCCTTAGGACTGGCATGAAGCGGGTGATGGAAGGCCACCTGCAGATGATCGGACGCGAGGGCGAAGGTCGCATGCTGGTCAAGTACTCCTCGCTGCCCATCCCCTATGACTTCGAGTACAGCGTTCTGGATACTGACTACGACAACTACGCCGTCATGTGGTCTTGTAGCGGATTCGGGCCAGTTCACACACGTAATATGACCTTTCTAATTGTTTTAAAATTTAACATTCCATTCTTTTCCACAGTTTGCTACGATTCTGGGTTCGATCCCTAAACATTCATGGCAAGTTGAGTTTCTATCTTTACATGTTTATATACCTATATATATGTTTATTTTTTTATATTTATTAATTTTTTAAGATAAGAAAACAGCTATTAAAGCCAAAAATTAACCAGCCAACAGCGATACAAAACAAAAATTTGAATGGATATCGGAGAGCCAACACGGTTCCCACGGATAGCAATAGACTAAATAAAACTAACCAGTGACCATACGCCAAAGCAAGCATCCTCATTATATAGGCCACATTAAACGATCGCACGAAAACTCTTATTAATCACTAATATATAAATCTTATACTCGTATTAATCACTAATATTTATAGCATTTAATAAAGAATCATCGACGCAACGCTGGTGTTTTAGAGAGTTTATCTGTGTATTCTTGGTACCTATCATAAACTTAATTTAATAATAATAAGTTTAAACTTACTTTGAAGCTTACTCAATCTGTGTGCTTTTTCCTCATTTATTTGTTTAACCTGCAATGTTATTATGTATGTTTGTATATTACATTGGATATCTTAATATCCATTTAAAAACAATTTTCCACCCATTTGCTGTAATTGAGCCTCATGATTCAGTTGTTTGATATAAGTATTTATGTAAGACCGGTAACAATGTTATATTTTGGTACGATCAATATGATCTGATGGTGATAGAACCGGGTAGAACCGGGTTTGGATTGCAAATGCGTGAATCAAAATAAAAGCTTGTGAAAAAAATTATTTAAAAAAACGTTTGTTGTATACAAATGTGAATAGTTCCTTATAGCATCCTTTATATTTACAGCTGTGTTTCGACAGAAATGACATCATCTTCATTGCAATAAAATACACAATAATTATTATTCACATGTGAAATTCAATTGTTTAAAGATTTGTATCAACATTTGTATGTCTGAAGTCTTCATGAAGAAGGCCTTCACACATACTTTTGAAAAAAAATATTTTACAGCAGCTAAAATCGATTTGTTTTCAGCTAATTTCCGGATAGCAACTGAGCACTAAATTTCACCTTTTTTTGTATAACCGACCGAGTACTTAATTAAATAGGACCCAGTACTTACATTTCATTCATTAAAAATATGATTCAACTATTCAATTTCAGGGGAGATTCTACTGTGTGGAAAATTCTAGTCCAAATGTGATTTTTTGACCTTAGTGCCAAAGATATTCTACAGTTCTGATTAATTTACAGAGAGTGCCTGGCTGCTGACGCGTGAGAGACTAGCGCCATCCAATGTGATGCAGATGGCTTACGCCGTGCTGGAAAAGTTCAAGATCTCCCGCTCTTTCTTCGTCAAGACCAGCCAAGCTGACTGCACCATCCTTCCGGACCCGGCTCTTGTCGCAGAGGCCGGCAAGAGCGCGGTCAAAAACGTTGAGAACCCAGTTGTAGTGGACAAGGTTGAGGAGCAACCGATTGAGGTTTGAATATGTTGGTTACTTAAACCTTATTCTTTATTATATCTAGCGAAGCTGATGGGGCAGTCAGAGCATTTTGGGTCTTGCGGATATAAGCAGACAGAATCTATAGCCGCAAGACCCAAAGATCACTTTTATCGTGATGGTGGGCGAGAAGGTGAAAAAAGGAATCAAAATTGAGATGGGTTGCTAGCCGCATCGCCTATTAACGTGATTCGCATTTTTGCCTATGTAATCGGTTTTTAAGATCAGCACGCGAAGAGAAGCAGCTGGTACATTCTTAGTTTTTTTATTTTCTCCCAGACCAGCATGGAACCACATTTTTATTATAATTAATAAATATATTGTTTTTGTTTAGATACTTACCACATATACTTACTACACCTATAATGCAAATAATAATACTTAAATTCTCTAGATTACTTTTGACAATGTTTCGTATCCCAGATAAACAATTCAAACATTTATTTTGCATGATAAAGTTGAAATACAATGTTACCTTTATCTACACAGAAAAGAGCTGATGCCGTTCCGGTGCCTAAATCTGAAGTTCCAGCAGAAAAAGTCGTTTCTGTCGACCTAAAATCCCAAGTGGAGCCCAAGTCTAAGGTGATGACAGAGGAGAGGATGCCAGAGCCCGAAGAGAAGAAAAAGGAAGAAAAGAAAGAAGAAATAATGGAGAAGGAGAAGGAAAAAGAGAAGATAGAAATGCCAGAAAAATTAAAAGAATCAGAACCAGAGACACCGACTCTATCTTGATTCCTTTAGCTTGGAATAATCGTAGATGCATAGGTCTGTAAAGGTGATGCTGTGTGCACGACAGGGCTATTCAACCAAATAAGTACACACAATGAGTCGAATTTTGATACTTTAATGTCTAATGATGTTTTGTATCGTTAGCTGTAGCACGATAGTCACTACAATTGTAATTAAAGGGAAGTCAACTTGGAAATAAAGTAATAAGAAATTTTATTTTATTTTTATTTCGAACCGCCAGGATCTCCAGTGTAGCTGTGAAACCATCCTAAATATGAGGAGTTTTTATGTTAGCAAGAAACAAAAGCTTAGAGACTTCGAAAAGGTGATGAAGAATAAGAAATAAACATGTAAGAACATACCACAATGATTAAGCTAGCCCCAAAGTAAGCTTTAAATTTGTTTTATGGGATACCAAGTCAACGATACTATACTTTATAATAAATACATAAATACCAAAGACCCAGGATAATTTGAAAAAGGCCATTTTCCAACTATTGTTCTTGTTTCCGGTGTTAGAGTTTTCTGGTTTATGTAATTTATGTTCTAGTGCCAAAAATCCTTTTCAACTCTTATATTGCACGCCTCATAAGCGAAGCGCATGAGATAGTGCTCTACTCTCGCCTTACAAAAGTCAAGTGATTTTTTTAACTAAATGTGTCTCTATTTATTTTCTATCGCACTTGTACAATAATATTTACACATAAATGTCAAGGAAAAACACTAGTTTCAACACTTATGACATTTTTAAAAGACATTTTGCCTTTTATATAAATAAAAACAATGTTTAATAAAATCATTTTGTGGACGTCCGTGTGTCGGTATGTATGGAAACTGGCGTGGTCATGATAACTCCCGAAAAACTTATCTGATCAAGTTCATTTTTTTTTATACGCTTCAGTATTATCCAAAACTAAGTCCTTTCGAAGATCACGGTCTAATTCAATGTAGTTTAATCGTAATTATTATTATAAAAATACAGGTGACATATTAAAAATAATTTTGGATGTGAGGTTTGTTGAAAGAGTTAATACCTATGTATGATGAGTACGAATGTGTAACTGGCAAGTAAGAAAAGAAGTAAAAAGAAATTTGAATAAAGAATGTTGTGATTTTGTTTGTTTTATTAAATACGAAAGACGAATAAATGTAAAATAAGCGATAAGTTAGTTAATATTTTATTTAATTTGCATTAACTAATTGAGAATGAAAAGAACAATCAGTGGTAACACTTTTCTTGACATTCGTGACGTAGTGTTGTGTCTTTTTCTTGTTTTTGCTTAGTTTTTTTGAGATTTCTCAAAATCCATCGGTCCGAATCGGTTTAAATTCACAGGAAATCTGAGTTGTATAGAACTCTTTGGAAAGCTACTTGTTTGGCTCCGATCGGTTTAGTTGTTCAAGAGTTATAAGCGGGTCACATACACACCCACACACACATACGGATAGGGTGCATGACACTTGCTCGTGAGTGATCAGGGAAGATTCCTGAGACCTTTAAACGTCGAGATCTGATGAAAACTCGACTTTTCAAAAACGGGGTGAAACTAATAACGTCCCGAAACATTGAAAATGTTCAATTTTCTCAGCGGGAAGTTAAAAATAAAAGTTAAAAATAATCTCCAGTCGTGCGTTAAAGCCGACACATACTTTTCTTCGTTTTAAGTTAGCAATAAAACAATCAAAATCAATTTAAGGTGGAGGTATAGGCAAATGACCTTGAAGTGGCGCCCTCACTTGAAATAAATTATTAACTCGTAAATATGGAGATAATTTCCATATTGCTCTTCGTCATGCACTAGATAGCCCTTTAAACTATTTTATGAACCACCGTTGAAAGTATTTACATTACTCCGTCTAGCTTTAAAACTTGCTTCCGCCAAAAGTGGCCACGGCAAGTTTTAAAGCTAGACGGATCACCAATAATAGTTTCAACGGCAGTTCATAAAATAATTTAAAGGGCTATCTAGTGCATCACGAAGAGCAATATGGAAATTATTACCATATTTACGAGTTAACAATTTATTTCACACTTCAAGGCCATTTGCCTATATCTTCGCCTTAATTGTGAAAAATGAGATTTTGAGGCGTGCACTTTTGGATTTTCCAAACTATTTTAAATTGTAAGTAATTTTTATTATTCCGAGAGCTAGGAGACATATTTGGGTAGGTATTTGAGGCAAGCTGAAAACTTATACTTCTCCTATAACCCAGAACTGCAGACCTGGCTGAAAACAGAGCTAAAACGACCCATGTTTCAAAGATACAATTTTTTTTACAATGAAATATCCTTGGGGCAATCTTTAATTTTTATTACACTTTAAAATAGAATATTTACCTAAGGAGTAAAAAAATATAGAAGTCAGATCATTTAGTCGGGTCTTTTAACTTTGCCAGATACTTGCAAAAAATTATGAGCTGGTGGGCATTTTTACACGTTAAAATAGAATATTTAAGGAGTAAAAAAATTATAAGCCAGTTCATTTTGTCGGGCCTCTTTTTTTTGCCAGATGAAAAATTTAGGTTTGATTTAGCCCTTTAGGCAGTCATCCCAATGCACCGCGCCACGGACCGCGCTAGTCGCGGAGCGCGGGACGGCAGATTTTAACTTTGTATGCTAGTATCTCAGTTTATATAGAAAACACGCCTTATCACGTGTCTAACACACTGAAAACGCGTCAACGCGCGGAAGCGTCAGTGTGTTGAACCGCGCTCCGCGGGGCAGTGCGCGGTGCAGTGGGTTCACCGCCTTATTGTGTTGTGCTACCGCAGAATAAACATACTTAACTCGTACCACATGGGATTTTTTCATAGTTACCGTTGCATCAAATACATTATGAAGTAATTACAAGCTATAAGAATCACCAAAAGAAAAATACATTCTTATATCTACGAATGGAAAAATTGTAAAAATAAAAAATATTATAAAAAGACAAATTTATATTGTAAAAAAGGTGCAGCCATAAAGTCCGATTTTTTATTCCGTAGAATTATGACAGCTGTAATTAGTATCACATCAATGATAATAATTCAATGTTTTACATCCACAAATGTTTTAACAAAAACTTGCAAAAGAGATGGGTCTGGTTGTATTGGTCAGGCTGTTACTGAGCACCCACTCCCGGCCGCTATCCCACTACTGCCCGATACGGGGACTTTTGGCTGCTGGGTTACCCCCCTGGCCCGGTTCGCCCCTCCTTAGTAAACCTGCTCCCCTCAGACTCCTCCGAGGGGACCATATTAATACCAGGCTTAGTGTGGACGTCCAGTCAACATGGGCCACTCAGCACCAGGACTCCCGACCTCAAACCATCCTCCAGCCCCGACCTCCGAGTAGCCGGATTACAGGTGACGCCACGCACCCAGTCGAATGAATTAACGAAATTAACGATCACTTGCGTACGACAAACCCTGCTTTCAAATCCAAGTAAAATGCATGAGACTTCAAAAATAATTTTTCATTATCAGAAATATTATGAAGTTTCTTTTTTAAATTACAAAATATCTACATCTTATTAAATGATATAAATAATGAAATAAAAACTTACATTTTATTCGATCAAAACGCCCTCTACCGGATTTCAAAAGAACTAACGCTTAGTCATCACCCAACTGTGACGCGCCAAGTGTGCTTAACCTGTTGTATTTAATATGAGTAGCAACATTGAGAGGGCGTTGAACTAAATTTACACTTTGACACCATAAAAAACAAATCCTGATTTTATAAGATAAGGTTAAAAGTCATCTTTACGATTCAACAGCATTAGAAAAAATAACTGAAGATAATTAAAGTGTAGTAAACTCAACAGAATTTAACGACATTCATAACAATAATACAAATAAAACTATTTTCGGATGTGAACAAGAACAAAGAAATAGGGATACCTAAGTATGCTATCTAAGCTATCTTATTACTACATAAGTATTGACGGAATTAACATTCAGAAAAACATGTAATCTAAAGGAATCTCTAATTTAGTAATCATTTCATTTGATTGATTCTTACTGTTTTTTGAACTATACTCGTATTAAAACATTCAGCTAAACAGAATGCCTGATCAGACAATTCGCATCATTATCATTTATGACAAAAATACTTTACCTGGTAATTTTTTACAATTAAATTAATCAGATACATACAGTCTCTCAACCACGTATGTCTATGCCTTCATTGATTTATAAGAACTCATTTTTTTATGAAGATATCAAGTTTTAAGATGTCATTGTTATTAGATAAAAGTCCCGTTCTAGACTTAATAGACTGTATTGTTTCTCTAACGTCTTTATTTCTATATTCTTTGGGTTTTGGCTTAAAATAAACTGCAAATACATTTGCTCGTTTATACGAGCTAATCTCCACCGGTTTAGTTATTAAATAACGGTGTCCACTTTAAGAAAGGGTTGCTTTTATCCCTCAAATTCTCAATACAATAAAAAAATAAAATAAAATACATGTACAGAAGTTAATAAGATTTTGATTTGATTTTCTAACTATAATCTATAGAATACGGTGGTTAGTCTTTAGGTTTCACTGGAAACTTACTGCAAATATTCCCATTTACTTACAAGAGCCAATCTTCACCGGTTCTGCTATCTCATTGGGTCTTACACCGTGGTCTGGATCAACATAACGGTGCCTTTACGAGGGCTACTTTAAGGTGACGTGGGTTCACAATTTGCAATACTGTGCGTGTTTTTGAAAAATCACTGTTATTAAACTACTACAGTTTATTTCTCAAAAAAATTACATAAAAATCTTAAGGATTTTCTACAGACACCTATCTTATGCCTAAATTTGCCTTTTTAATACGTATACTATTTTATACAATCACCCATTTATACGAAAATTATACCAAAAAATGTATTATCTCAATATATATCCGTTTTGGCTACAGAAAAAAATATAATTATAATACAAAAAAAGTAAATAAACAAAACACTGCGAAATATCGTCGGGCACGGCTCCGGCCCTTCCTTCGCTCTCGACGAATATTTCACTGTGTTTTATTTATTATTTTTTTTGTATTATATTTATAATTTTTTCTGTAGCCAAAACGGATAGATATTTAGATCATACATTTTTTGGTATAATTTTCATATAAAAAGGTGATTGTATAAAATAGTAAGACGTATTATAAAGGCAAATTTAGGCAAATTTAGAGGTATGTTTGTGATTTTTTTTCTATCGAGCCAAAAATGCTCAATCGTGTTTTGGCTATTGTGGGTGTCTGTAGAAAATCCTTAAAATTTTTATGTAAATTTTTTAGTAAACTGTAGTAGTTTAACAACAGTAATTTTTCAAAAACACGCACAGTATTGCAAATTGTGAACCCACGTCGCCTTAAGCCTGTCTGTATTGTGAGCTCATTCCAAAGCTTCATACACGTCAATGATGGTCAGTACAGCATAACATTCGACTGTTGTGGACAGTCTAAGTTAGACCGGTGTAAACAACACACTTCAGTTCGTGACTAGTTCGGTGCGAAACGCGCGGTTTTGGAATTTGTGTTTATTTTAATACGGCCAGTGATTCTAAGGTAAGTCTGATTGAAATTACTAGTATTAATAAAAGTTACTTACATGATGTATCAAGACGTTTACAACGTTGGCAAAGACATCCTTAAATAGTAAATTAATTAGATGCTAAGAAAACTCTAAACATGTATTAAAATTATACTCAAGAGCAAGGTAAATATAGTTTTCTTTTTCAAGAAAATTGTGAGTTCAGTGATCATCATTGAACCATTTTTTAATCTGAGTCCAATGTGCGGATAATGTTTACGACTTTTGTATTATATTAGCATCACAGAATAAGTACTGTTAGTATTATGTACTTTTGACTTTTTTAAAACCTGGGTTTTGCAAATACGAAAACAAACAGATGTTCTACTTATATATCTAGGTGTTCTAGATATATATGAATCTTGCAAACTTTTTTAAGGAATAAGTATTTGTTCATTGTCATATAGTTAATACACTTTAATAAACTTATTTAGTTAAACAACAAAACTACCTTACGTATAGGCATCTCACATATACTCATACCTTATTTACATTTATTTAGCCATCTGTAAGATCCTAATTCCTCATTACACATGCAAATACTTGCGGTTTGTTTCCGTGAATCGGATTACCGGTTATTTCATTTATAACAGCTAATATTAAAATATAAATTTCAAACATTGTATAATTTTAGTCGTTCATTCTGTAAAAATATATTCCTTCATCATTTTATTATAATGTTTTTCATATATATATATATTTTTTTGTATGTGATACAATGTTTCAAAACGCTGAAAAACACGTTTCTTGAATTACGACCCCCTTTAATATTTAACTTTATTTTATTTTTAGTATTTGTTGTTATAGCGGCCATAGTATACATAATCGTTGAAAATTTCAAGTATCTAGTTAATGCCATTATAAAGATCGAGTTAAAAACGCTGAAAAAAACACGTTTCTTAAAATCGGACCCCGTTTAATTTTAACTTTTTCTTATTTTTAGTATTTTTTGTTATAGCGGCCTTAGTAATACATAATCGGTAAAAATTTTAAGTGTCTAGCTATACGGTTCAAGAGATAGAGCCCTATGACAGATAAACAGACAGCGGAGTCTCATTGCAGTAAAAGGGTCCCGAAACCTTAAAAACGATTAGATACAATTTGTTATATTAATTACCGTAAATGTGGGTTACTTTCGCTAGGGGGGTAATTTTGGTTCGATTTGGAAATGTAAAATGGGGATTTTCCAAGGTTAACACGAAAATGTGAAAAACACCACGTCTGTGCTTTCATTTTCACGAAACACACTCTGTCTGTAGCAGTCGAAGTGACAATAGACAAATTGCAAATTTTCTCCTGTGACCGAGGTTTTTATGGTAAGTTTCGCTAAACCTTTACTACCTAACTAATTTTACTATTTTATTAATTTTTAACTAATTTTTTAGGGTCAAAAATATGGATTTTAAGATACTATTTTTAAAATTAATAAAGAAACGACTGTTTTATCACAAGTTTAGATACTAAATTCTTTGATTCGCACATTTGGTTAGCTCTTGAGACAAAGGATACTCTTTAGTTGGATCATTTTTAGCAAACACACTATGGTTGTAGGGGTAGCAACCTCTTTGCATGTAGCTGATTAGAAAAACAAAAGAACAGCGGGAAAATAGACGGGCTGACAAGTGTATTTACGATTTTAACAAAGAGTTCAGATTGAGATCAATTTGTATTAATAGTCTTTTATATACAATGACCTTCTATACTTTATATACATGTGCTTCAGTTTGGAGTTTTTGGCGGGAAGTAAAAGGGTTTGGTTGGGGTTTTCTTTAAATTATTTTGCAAATTGATTTTAGTGGACTTTATAATATGAAATTGGTGTTGTTTGGTGTTATAAATGCTCATGCTAATGAACAATATGTGAAATAGTTAAAGTGGACAGGTCATAGTACGGCTGTAGTGATATTTGTTTTGCGGACTGTGCGGGCGTCTTCGGGCGTCGTCCGCCACTCAATCGGCTATGAAAACCAGTGGACTCGTATAGATTTATCGCCAGAATCTCCCTTAAAGCAATCAAAGGCCTACACCAACCTTTGATTGTAACTTGTTAGGGAAAAAGAATTTCCCACGTTTTATTAACTTGTTCCTGGCTAAATATGCAGTAGCTTCAAGCCATAAATTAAAAAAAAAAACAGTTGACATTTTAAAGTGATTATCATCTAAAATACAATTTTAGTAATTTCCGCCTTTTAGTTTTTTACCCCTAATTCATGCAGTTCATTATATTATTGGTGTTATCGCTTCACCGTCTGATTCTATCTTATTACGAAAGTTGTGGTCTGTTCAACATTGTATAAGTGTGAATTTCAATATTTACATATCTACGCTAAAGACCGACTATTTGTTTAGTTAATATATTGGTTTATAAAGAGTTCAAATTTGGATAGCTAACATAACGTATATTTACAACTATTACTCATGCATGACTATAAACTTTTTCA
Source organism: Acrobasis repandana (assembly GCA_963576875.1). Classification (NCBI taxonomy): domain Eukaryota; kingdom Metazoa; phylum Arthropoda; class Insecta; order Lepidoptera; family Pyralidae; genus Acrobasis; species Acrobasis repandana. The sequence continues at coordinate 20,478,196 of OY756215.1, forward strand.
CTAACCTTTAGCAGAGGTGAGTCTCAGAATCACAGATCTGCTCAGAATATATTAATGATCTTCTTCTATTCTGAGAGGTAAATATTTTTTAAGAGATTTAGATAATGTCTAAAATATGGATAATGTCACATCTTCTAACTGTCAATTCTGACACACATTCATCATCATCCAAGCGTATTTTCTCAGCTGCATCGTCAGCGGTTAGGCTTTAGAACCCGGGGTCCGCTACCTTACCTAGGTGATTTGACGAGGTTACTGGTTTTTACAGTTACACAGCGCGACTGCCGTCTGACCTCCGCAACCTAAAAGGTGGACCGGAACCAATCCTAGGGTACACAAATTCTTCATCAAAAATAATGTTAGATTTTATTTTATCTTTCGTGTGTTTTTTTGTGTGTGTAAGTGGCCAACACTTGTGTAAGATTTTTTAAGCTGCCTAAAGGCATCTGACACAGCTTGACGACTGCCATACAATGATGACAGCCAACGGCTTTACGTGCATTCCAAGCACGAAGAAGCTCGAGAAATTTTTGTACCACTTGTGGTCACCCATCTAAGTACGGACCACGCCTGGGTTTGCTTAACTTGTGAAAGCGCTAGCAATGCGCACTCCCACTGGGCCACCGATTTCCTCTAAATAAATAAATTTCAACATAAATAAAAATCAATTCAAAAATTAATATGGCCGAACTTGATGTGACTTGATTATCTAACTTGAATTGATGCAGGAAGTATAATTGGTCATTCAAATGACCTTCACAACCTTGACTGACGAGAGTTAACACACTAGTGTAAAATATTTTTTATACACAGTAAACATTAAATTCGGTTTAGCCTTGATTGCGCTAGGCTATTATGGGATAGTAAAATTAAATTTTGTATAATATAATATACAACATTTGATTTACCTATCCCATTATAGTAAGTTTTATCTATACTTCTATACTATATACTATATTACTATATTTACTATAATATTATAAAGAGGAAAGATTTGTACCTATTTTTGTATGTTTGTAATGAATAGGCTCAAAAAGTACTGGGCCGATTTAAAAAATTCTTTCACCGTTGGAAAGCTACACTATTCCCGAGTGACATAGGCTATGTGTGTACCACGGGCGAAGCCGGGGTGGACTGCTAGTTTTCAAATATTTTTAATTTAAGTAGTTAGTTTTAATTCAGTTAATTCTTAGTTTTACGTTAAGCCACAGAATACTTAATAGTTGATTGAGCTGTTAATTTCCCATTACATTTGTTATCTAATTAAAAATAATTTTACCTTTTTAGGAATATTTATTCAGTTCATTATCCAGAAAATCTTTGCGTTAGATAACTATTTTAAGTGAATTACGAAAACAAATCCTGCCCTGCCATAAGGACTACTAAGGGTCAGTTCAGACAGAGAGGAGAAATGCTCGCGCGGGCTCGAGCTTCCTCTAGCCGCAATTCACACCGAGAGCAAAAATGCGCTTCGAGACGGTGTGTCATCGAAAGAATGCTCGAGACCGCGCCACAGAATACATAAGACTACAAACAGAATGGAATCTCACAGCGTCTCCCGCAAATTGGCCCCGCACTTTGTGCGCCTTATTGCGCTCTAAACCAAGGTTTAGTTAGTAGCCGCACGCATTTCGCGACGTGTCTTGTCTTGAGAACTGTCAACCAATATGAAACATCTTGGTAAGAAGATGCGCATATAATAATTGTTCATCCACCGAATACAACAAAGAACGTATATTTCATATATTTCCGAGTGATGGAAATAGGTAAGCAAAGCAACAATATAATTTCACGTTGTTACCCAGCAACCATCTTGAAAACCCTTCTCGCTCTTTCGCATTGGCGGGAAAATACACAAGAGAGTACACAAAAATATTTGTGAAGTGATATTATGTAGCTGTTTCAGACTTTTCTGTAACATTTAATACATATAAAACAGAATATTTTTTACGTCATAGTGTTAGCAAATCTTCCAGTATGGAAAGATATAATCGTAAATATGTCGAACTCGTTAGTGGGTAAATATTAAATTAATTCTGCGGTGCGACCCTAAGTATAAAACTTACACATCAACGTGTTTACAGGTAAATTGTTTCGTTTGTAGTAGTAGTAGGTATATATGTTACTCTGAATCTATGAAGTGTCATACCAGAGACCGCGCGAGGACGCGCGCGCCAACGCGAGCCGACGCGGGGAAATTTACCGGGCTAGCGAATACATACGAATATCCCCGTCGATTCACGCAAACTGTCCGCGAGCACGTCAGAACTTGCCCGCGCGGTTTCGGGCTTGCTCGAGGCCTCCCGGGCGGGCGCGAGGACGCGCGCGACCGAGTCGCGAGCTTGAAATCTCCGCCGATATTCATACAATTTTATACTTTAAGCAATCGTAATACGGTTGTAATTTTAATGGAACTAGTAAATTCCGCGAGCATTTTTCCTCTCTGTCTGAACTGACCCTAATAGGCTAGAGTTTAAATGGCAGGATATATGTAAATTTTGCATCAATTTAAGGGATGCGTATTGAATGAGGAACTCATTCAAATCTACTAGATTTGACATTGATTGTTTGGATCATTGACGAGTATCATTCAATTGCCAGTGGTATCACGTACAATAATCATTACCTACTAATATGGTCTGGTCATCTACGAATTTTATAGTTATCTACCTTTGACAACCAATTATAGCCTATCATCACTTCTGAATGCAAGAGGCATAATAGGTACAAACTATACAGCATGAGAGTAATGACAGAATAGGAGAGAAGAGGAGCTACTTACTGTGGTTCCCCTATTTGAAATCTAATGCCGTTTGATCAAACATGATTTGCTCGAAAACTTTTACTCAACTGTCTATTAGATCTACAATCAGTACGCTAGTTTGCTACATCAATGCATCAAAATCTCTAACGGTTAAAAGAGGTAAACGCGAATTCTCGAAATATTGTCAGATCAAATCGTTTTATTCACTAAGTACTATTATTTTATACTAAATTATGAGATAAAAATACAAGCAAAATGATCAATCGAAAATCAAATAGCGCTGCGTCTTGCGATATTAATATGACGTACGAGAAAAAAATTTTGCTATGGGTACCCAACCTATTTAACTAACGAAAAAAAAAGAGTGTTATAAGTGGACGTTAAGTTTATAGTTTTACGCGTTATTATTGCAATCATATGTGCAATAAGTTTTGTTCGGAAATTATCATAATTAAAAAAAAATACTTACCCCCTTATTTATAAAAAAAATACGAACGTTTGCTAAACATATTTTAGTTAAAATATGTTTTGTCTTGTTCTGGCAATGTCAAATGAATATGAGGGTTAGAGTTTAAAACGATATGATCTTACGATATTTCGAGAAAGTGCATTTACCTATTGTAATCGTTAGGGATTTTAATACATTGATGTGCCAAACTATATTGGTCAAATCAATCGAGTAAAGGTTTTCAAGAAAATCATGTTTGATTAAACGGCATTAGATTTCAAATAGGGGAACCACTTACTGTGACAATATTTTTAAAGTTTCACAGTACTCAATACTCGGACGTATTAAGCATTAGATGGATTGTTAGGAGTTTACAGGTGCCTTACGCCTTTACAACTAAAAGGTTGGCAAAGCATCATACAAAATATTTATTAACTAGTGGCTGTGTGAGCTGTAGACCTCGCGAGTCTGTCTTTGCATCACACCCCGGACCATTTGAAGTTTATCGAAAACAAAGTTGTTCGGACAAAAAAATTGCGATTTTTAGGGTTCCGTAGCCAAATGGCAAAAAACGGAACCCTTTGGATTCGTCATGTCTGTCTGCCGTATATCACAGCCACTTTTTCCGAAACTGTAAGAACTATACTGTTGAAACTTGATAAGTAGATGTATTCTGTGAACCGCATTAAGAGTTTCACACAAAAATAGAAAAAAAAACAAAAAAAATTGGGAGTTGGCAAAAAACTAAGACTCAAAATTTATTTTTTTATCAAACCCATACATGTGGGGTATCTATGGATAGATCTTCAAAAGTGATATTGAGGTTTTAAATATATTTTTTTTCTTAACTGAATAGTTTGCGCGAGAGTGTAACTTGGGGACCAACATTTTACCACTTCCAAAGTGGTAAAATGTTGGTCCCCTGTAACTTCTAAAATAAGAGAATGAAAAAACTACAAAAATATATGATGGGGTGGCGCAAAAGTAAAGACCCTATTTGGTTCAGCTATAACATTTTTTCTAAATTAGAAAACTAGATTTAGGTTTTTTTAAATGTATATTTGTGCCATTAAATTTCGTACCATTAGGATTTAAAGATGATGTCTTTTAAATGGTGACCTCCAGAGTTGATACACATTTGAGCCCTATTTATGACATTTTGCATAACTTGCCGTAACACTTCCTGCGATATGTTCGTTATTTCTTGACGAATGTTTTCTTTTAGAGCTGCGAGAGTCTGTGGCTTGTTCACATACACCCGAGATTTCAAAAAACCCCAAAGAAAGAAGTCTGGACTGGTCAGATCGGGTGATCTTGCAGGCCAAGGCAAATCGCCAAAACGAGAGATAACTCGGCCTGGAAAAGCGTCCCTCCGTCCCTCACTCACAATTATTCCACGTTCTTGGGGAGTAAAACGGTCCATGTTTATTTTCAGTGTATTTTACAGTTGTTCACTACACAATTTTCAACAACAGAATGACAGAAAATATCATATAAAAAAAATAAAAGTATTTTCTTTAGTGCCAGTACTTTTGCGCATTACCATGCAAACTTCCACCGAAAATTGGTTTGAACGAGATCTAGTAAGTAGTTTTGTTAATGTTAATGTTTACTTGCTGCTACGGAATCCCTTCATGGGCGAGACTGACTCGCACTTGGCTGCTTTTTTTAAAATGGCTATAATATTACTCTTTTTAAGTTTTCAATTCCCATATTTCCGCCATTTTGAATTTTTTTTAAAACTGATTCGATATAAATTCTTTATAATTATCGGACCTGCTCACAATATGTTTAGACAACCTGGCCACCGAGCTGATTCAATCAATTGAAATATGTTTAGACAACCGGGCCACCGAGCTGATTCAATCAATTGAAATATGTTTAGACAACCGGGCCACCGAGCTGATTCAATCAATTGAAATATGTGTAGACAACCGGGCCACCGAGCTGATTCAATGAATTGAAATATGTTTAGACAACCGGGCCACCGAGCTGATTCAATCAATTGAAATATGTTTAGACAACCGGGCCACCGAGCTGATTCAATCAATTGAAATTATCACAGTTACCGTTCAAATACAGGCAAATAATAAGGTATTTTCCTGTGTTTGTAGAAGTGGGACTTATTTGTTTGAAGATATTTTATAGGTATACGAGTAATTTTAAAATTCTTCATTTCGCACACTTTCATGCACATCTGTTTTGTTTGACTTATGGGTATGGATCCAAGTAAGTAGAGGTCGTCAATTGTGACGTTCACAAGTCTCACGGTTTTATTTTCTATCAAAAGTGAATACCTTAATCGCAATAAACGCAAATGGCAATAAAATTGTATGTGTACCTAAATTCCTAATAATTGAGATTACAGTATAAGTGCGATTAAGTAACAACCGTGATTGGATGTAAATAGGGCTTATAATATCAAATTACTCGTAATATCGAATTCGATCAATGTATCTAATAAACGGGCAAGTGCAAGTGGTTCCGTACTACCGTACAATGTTTTTAAAACTCTGAAAAAACACGTTTCTTGTATGACGACCCCCTTTAATTTTTAACTTTTTCTTATTTTTAGTATTTGTTATTATAGCGGCCACAGTAATACATAATCGATGAAAATTTCAAGTGTCTAGCTATTACGGTTCAAGAGATAGAGCCCTGTGACAGACGGACAGACGGACAGACAGCGGAGTCTCAGTAATAGGGTCCCGTTTGCACCCTTCGGGTACGGAACCCTAAAAACGAGAGACAGAAATGTGTTGATTTTCCAAAATGTACCTCACCTAACCTACTATTAGATGACTGGCTTCGTTAGAAAGCTAGTTTAAATGAAGTAATAGGAGTTTGTGTCTCTATCTCCCTCGAGTCCCGGCACTTTTAAAAGTAGAAAAGTTAACAATGCACCCAATAAAATAAATGTGGAATGTCATTAATAAAAAAACGGGAAACAGTCTCTCATTCTTCCTATCATTGATTATGCTGATGTGTGTTACCTGGACACCAGAGAGGAACATCTCAATAAACTCGATCGTCTTCTAAATAATTGCATTAGGTTCACATATTGCCTTCGCAAATATGACCACATCTCATTTTATCGTGTGTCTCAATTCCAGCTTCTATACTCTAATCATGACAGGGTACTGCGCTCTTCCGACAAATTAACTCTTAATATTCCTTCTCACCGCACTGGATTTCTCTCAAATTCTTTTGCCGTCACGGCTGTACGACTTTGGAATGCCCTTCCCGATAACATCATGAGAGCACAGACGCGGGATCACCTCAAAATGCTGGTAATTCGACACTATCGCGAAAAACCTTCGCTGCAATAATTTAAGTAAGTATATTTATTTTATGTGTATGTATTCATATTTATGTAAGTTTATTATAAGTATGTAAATATGTATATGGATTTTTGGAATTTACATATGAATATATGTATAGTGTATATATCTTATGTAATTATACGAATTATATATGTTTTATTATTTGTATATAATACTCTTCCTTCTTTATTTTAAGTAGTTAAACTTGCACCCCATTTACTACCTTTACTGCTACGTCCCTAAGGTGAACTGGTAGACAATGATTAGCATTAAGTTTTACCTTTTGTATTATAATCGTTAGATTATTGTGCAATAAATATTAAATAAATAAAAAAAAAACTAAAGCAAGAGAAAATATTCGTAAAATCAAATTTGCTGATAAAAATATTACCGCTAAAGACATAGTAAATGTATTTTATAATTTCCAGCTAATGTCAATTTTAGTCAATGATAGTGTTGCTCCATGTAATCCTAGGTTCAGTTTAAACATATTACACCCAAAGATATAGAGGTATAGTTGATGCATACAAACAGCTTAACTTAAAAAATCTGAAGACCACTGGGGTATGTCCGTTAGTGTAGTAAGTCATATCATAAATGTCATTGCAACTTTATTTTTAATAACTGCATTGACGAAGGTATGTTTTCAAATTTAATGAAATTCAGTAAATTGATGCCTTTATTTTAAAAGGGGATAGATAGATCCTGGCAACAATAGACCTATCTCCATTTTTCCAGTTCTGAACAAGGTGTTTGAAAAGATAAATGCTTAATCAAATGCAACATCACTTTATCAGCAATAATCTTTTTCATAGCCAGCAGTTTGTTAAAGACAACTCAGCTCCAGTGAAGCTTGACACAATAGCACACATTTTATACATAATATAAGTTACTAAACTGGTACTTATAGTACATTATAACTTACTTTTTTATACATATAATATGCACAATGATAGCATATCGCAATTAGTTCGAGGTTAGAACTCGTAATACTACTCTTTTGGATCTTATTTACAGCCAACTCTATTATTATAGAGTTGAGAAGTGCCACAGAAAACCTTGTAACTCTTGTAGGTAAGAGCAATTACTTCAAAACTATAGCGTTACAATAAAATGTTTGCATAAGGGAATAAAGCGAATCATACCTTTTTATATTTTTCGCCTAATCATCACTCAATAGGACCTGTTGATAATTTTATTCCGTAGTCTTGCATAGTATAGACAGGGTAGGTTACATATCACAGTCTTTTATAAAGCAGCGAAAGTTGCGCAATTATGATGAATATAAGTGGTTTATGAACAATAAACGTCAGCCCACAAACTCATCAAAGTTTCCCGTGAACAGAGGGCTGGACTACGTCTAGATAAGCATTGCCAACCAACGTTGCAACGATGCCTTCTGGGCACGTTGCCGCATGGTTAGGAACTTCCCGGCCTTTTTTAGGGTTCCGTAGCCAAATTACAAAAAACATAAGGGTATGCATAAGGGTTCCCCTTATGGATTCGTCATGTTTGTCTGTCTGTCCGTCCGTCCGTATAACACAGCCACTTTTTTCCGAAACCATAAGAACTATACTGTTGAAACTTGGTAAATAGATGTATTCTGTAAACCGCATTAAGATTTTCACACAAAAATAGGAAAAAAGTAATAAATTTTTGAAGTCCCTATACTTAGAACTGAAACTCAAAAATTTTTTTTGATGAAACCCATACGATTGTGTGGTATATACCCACACGTATGGGTTTGATCCATATATATGGATAGGTCTTCAAAAATGATGTTGAGGTTTCTAATATAATTTTTTTCTAAACTGAATAGTTTGCGCGAGAGACACTTCCAAAGTAGTAAAATGTGTCCCCCCCCCCCCCCCCCTGTAACTTCTAAAATAAGAGAATGATAAAACTAAATAAAATATATGATGTACATTACCATGCAAACTTCCACCGAAAGTTGGTTTGAACGAGATCGAGTTAGTAGTATTTTTTTAATACGTCATAAATCGTAAACCGCAATTTACCTTTAAATATAGAACTTTTATATGATGTTACTTGCTGCTACGGAACCCTTCATGGGCGAGTCCGACTCGCACTTGGCCGCTTTTTATTTGTAGGTTGAATGTTTTTATTTTAGTTTTTTAGTTATTTATTTGTATATTTTTAAATAAATAAATCAATTAAAAAAAACTAAAGGATGTGGCTCATTAGTTTCGGAGATCAGGGGGGGGGGGGGGGAATGGTCAAATTTCGTCTTCTTTCATGAATAAATCAAAACTATTCATTTTACAATCATAAAAAAAATATATTTGAGATCCTCATAACGAGCCCTTTCATTTAATATATGACACAGTAAGGTTATCGAAACTTTTTTTTTTAATTTCCTAATTTATGCCCCGAAAATGACCCTTATTTTAAAAAATTATTTATTTACTTTGCACATATGTGTTTGGGTCATAGGATTACAACATTCTACCAAATTTCACCTGATTTTTTGTACGGAACCCTAAAGACAAAGGTTTGTTGTAGGTAGTTTATTGAAAACTAATTTTTCGGTCTACGTGTGGATGGTGGACACTGCAAGATCATCATCATCGTCACTTCCACTGCTGGAAACAGGACTCTCTCAATGAATGCCATTTACCACGGTCCTGAGCTACTCTCATCAAGAGCATTGCCTCATAATACAATAATTTACGTAAAGTCTTTGCCCTAATTAGACATTTAGTTGGAATAAAATAATGAACTGTTCTTGAACTGTGTAATTAGTCATTATAATTATTCTGTGTGTGGGTATGTATTGTGATCTATTTATCAGGTGTACATAAATAAATCAAATTAGTATTGTCTTATTGAGTCGAAAGAAAATATCTAACTCACAAATATTTATGAGTTTGTTCGATAAAACCAACATTATATAAATACGTCGGTATTTACATATGTAAATGTAGTATTTATATAAAACTAGCTTTTGCCCGCGGCTTCGCTCGCGTATGCCAATTGCCACGGGAACATTACTTTTTTCCGGGATGAAAGGTACCCTATGTCCTTCTTAGTACTCCTAACTATGTGTACGCGAATTTTCAAGAAGATTGGTTCAGTTGATAAAGCGTGAAGAGGTAACAAACAAACAAACAAACACACAAATATACAAACTCACTTCCGCATTTATAATATTAGTTAGGATTAGGAGTTTGAGGGATTAGTTTCTCGCCCACCATCGCGCTAAAAGTGGCCTTTGGATTTAAGGTCTTGGACTCTGTCTGCTTAGAGTCGGAAGACCTAAAATGCGCTGTCTGCCCCATTAAGGGATAAATAAATAATAAATATATAGGGACAAATCACACTGATAAAGCTAGGCCCAAAGTAAGTTCTAAACTTGTGTTATGGGATACTAACGTAACGATACTATATTTTATGATAAATACATATATAGATAAACACCAAGACCCAGGACAATTCGAAAAAGGCCATTTTCCAACTTGCAAAAAAGAATAAAATATTTATTCAGTAATTAGACCTTTGCAGGCACTTTTGCACTTTTGTAATATTTACTTATATTTCAATAATTTATTTATTTTCTTTAAAGAAAAAAAGCTAGCGTTTCTCAACGACAACTGCTGAGAAGAAATGCCGAAAGAAACTCATTTACACAGTATTGGTCATTGGAAGCATACTTTGTGAAAAGTTGTTTCCAGTTTTATTAGGATATTTCAGGCTTAAGTCATCTGATTATCCGAAAAGAAAGAAGATTCCGTGCTTCCGAAGGCAAGTAAAGCTGTGTGTCCCAAACGCAATCTAGCGATTGTTTAAACCTATGTCCCTTTCACGTTGTATATTGAGGTCGTGCTCCTGCAGTGGTGACTAAAAAAAGACCTGATGGTGATGATGATCATTGAATTATTAGTTCATAATTGGTTTGTTAAGTTATAAAATGCATTTTGCTCGGGTAATTTAATCACACAGTGGCATCACTCTCAACCCCAACTGATGTCGTATTCTTGGGCCAATCACATGACCTAGCTGTCACGGGAAGAGAATACCTTGTTTTATTCATTTTATTATACTATGGGCATCCACCATCAACGTTTTCGGCAAATTACGCGGAAAAATTGAAAAAGTAAAATTTTAATGCATTTTATGGCCCATAACTACTTATTCTCTACTTATTGAATAAAAAATAATAATTTACTATTGGCCACAGAGTAATAATATCTATTGGCTATGCAGGAAGTTTTGAAATGTAAAAAAACCGGCCAAGTGCGAGTTAAACTCGCGTGGAGAGGGTTCCGTAAAATTGATTGAATTCTTATAGGTTTCCTGTAAATTTCGATATTTCCATGCAAAAGTGTGTGGCGGCCCGGGCGATTTGTATGGGAATGTCGAATTTTTTTTTTGTTTTTTGACTATTATTTCAATTTCATTATACCTACTTAAATCATCTAGTATAGCCCGTGGTTCGATTTATTACGGGTATGTCCCTTCCACGTTGTGTACATTTAATTACAATTAAACAGATGAATCACACGATACACGAAATAGTTAAGTTAGTATTTTTAACCGACTTCAAACGTAGGAGGTTATCAATTCGTCGGAATCTTTTATGTTTTTTGTGTATGTTCCCCGATTTCTTGAAGACGCCTAGACCGATTTTAAAAAAATCTTTTTTTGTTTTAAAGGGTATACTTTCCAGGTGGTCCCATAGAAATGTTATCAAAATTGATTAAGTAGTTTGGTTTATAAATGAAAATAACTGAATAGCTATTCTGTGACTGTCACTTCACTGGTAATGAAGTCGGATTTTGTTTTAAAAAATATCATATCTTATTATATTTTATATACTGAAAAGAACAATCAGTGGTAACACTTATCGTGACATTAGTGGCCTACGTACGCACATTTGCGAAGAACGGCCACTTTTGGTTAACGTACTCATTGATTTATTTTAAATGGGGGCAGCACTGGACCCCGGAAAATTCAGGTACAGCCTTAACTTATCCATGTGGACGACGTATGTGTAATAACTGACGTCATGAAGTGACGTCAGTTATTGCACATATAAAATGGTTATAAACATTTGTTTACACATGTAAATGTATAATGTATTTTGACAGCTGGCACTTTATAGTTTACACGGGCGTATGTTATATGGCGACTACTATTTGATGTTTAAGGCGAAGATATAGGCAAATGGCCTTGAAGTGTGAAATAAATTGTTAACTCGTAAATATGGTGATAATTTCCATATTTCTGTACGTTATGCACTAGATAGCCCTTTAAATTATTTTATGAACTGCCGTTAAAACTATTATTGGTGATCCGTCTAGCTTTAAAACTTGCCGTGGCCACTTTTGGCGGAGGCAAGTTTTAAAGCTAGACGGACTAATGTAAATACTTTCAACGGTGGTTTATAAAATAATTTAAAGGGCTATCTAGTGCATGGCGTAGAGCAATATGGAAATTATCTCCATATTTACGAGTTAACAATTTATTTCAAATGAGGGCGCCACTTCAAGGTCATTTGCCTATATCTTCACCTTAAGGACTGTATGCACAAAGCCACGTGGTCGGATTTGGCTCTGAAATATGCAAAATTTTCCCGCTAGGGGGATAAAAATGTCAAGATGAAGTTGCATAGAGTTAATAATGTGTAAACGGGACAATAGATGTAGGTAATCATAAATTGTAACGTAGAATTAGTATACTGCTTACTTTTTTCTTTTCGTCAAGACTTCCATTCCGCGATACTTATTAAAATTTTCAAATCAATCAAATCAAAGAATTATTTTGTTTGAATTATTATTTCTGAATTAAGGCCTTGGCAGACGTCATTATAATGTACTTAACACTTTAGTAGACAGGCTATCAGTAGAAAAAGTAAAGTCGAAAATACAGTAGTGTGCGTGAATGCAAGACGTTTATTTAAAAAGCGAGTTTAAATATATGTGAAATTCATATAGCACTTTCTAAAAAATCCAAGTTATAGTTATTCGAATCTTGCTTAAAATTTATTACTTTTTCAATTTATTAGTCGACCTCCGTGGCGATTCCTTAACACGCTAGTCCGTCACTCGGAGATTCTGGGTTCGATTCCCAGCCAGGGCAAGTTCTTGTTCTTGGGTGTTTATTTTATCCCATCAAAAACATAAATGTAAAAATGCCAAGTTCAAATTCCGACAAAACAATTGAAATTTAAATAGCTGCCAAGTTATGTAGGTAGAGAAAACTGAAATTTATTCACAAGAATCTCAACATTTGACTTGGACAACATTAAGATTGAAAGCACGGTCACCCATCCTAACTGTGACCAAGCTAGAAGTTGCTTAACCTGTTGAGCGCTGTTGTGAGGTGGCCTGTGCCGAGCTTGATCATCATATAATTGTTTGTGTATACAGTCCACCAGATAGTAATTTCAAAAGTTTTTTAAAAGCAATGGACCAGGTTCTTAAGTCCTGTTCAACTAGTAAAAAGAATTTAATTATTTGCGGTGATTTTAATGTTGATATTTTAGTACATAATCCAAAGAGCACACAATTCCTAAATCTTTTTAAGTGTTATGGATTAGAAAACTTATTTTTTGAGCCAACCAGAATTACAGCTACATCTGGCACATGTCTTGATAATTTTTTTAGTAATATTCAATATTGTGATAAATCTGTTATCAACAAATTGCCTTCAGATCATTCTGGTGTATATGTAGCTTTTGTCAAAGAGTCCACCAGTAATTTGAGAAAAGATAGGATCTTGTGTAGACCGATTACTTCTAAAAACATAAAAAAACTTAAAAATAATTTAGATAACAAATTATTATCAGTGGTATATACAGGAAATAATCCTGACGACCATTATAATAAACTATTTAGTACTGTTTCCTCTGAGTATTCTAAAACATTGAAACAAAAAAGAGTAGTAGTTCATAGTAAATCACAGTTTAGTGAATGGGCTACTACCGGCATCTACATAAGTAGAAACAGGTTATATGATCTATATGCCCAAAAACAATATAACTTTAATCCTTCTTTTATAGAATATGTTAGAAATTATTCTAAAATATTAAAAAAAGTTTGTAGACGAGCCAAGTCGAATAGTATTAGCAAAAAAATAAATAATGCTCCTAATAAAATTAAAGAAACATGGAGTGTCATAAATAAGGAAACAGGTAAAAATAAAACCAAAGAAAATATTTGCCGAATCAAATGTAGTGGTAAAAATACTTCAAAAACTGAAGAAATAGTAAATATATTTGATGATTATTTTACTAACATTCCTTTGGAACTCACTTCTAATGTGAGTTCTAGCGCCCAGCGTGCTGAGGCTTTGCTTAAGAGTAATGTTAGCCCTTGTGATTCTAAATTTAATTTTCAGCATGTTAGCCCTAGCGATATAATAGGTGCTTTTAAACAGTTAAATTTAAAAAAATCAGAAGATCACTGGGGCATGTCCGTAGCCGTAGTAAGTCATATTATACACATAATTGCTGCCGATTTAGCTTTCATATTTAACGAATGTATTGATGAAGGCATATTTCCTAACTTAATGAAATGTAGTAAACTAATCCCCTTATTCAAAAAAGGAGAAAAAACAGACCCTGGCAACTACAGACCTATCTCTATTCTGCCAGTTTTGAGTAAGGTGTTCGAAAAGATAATGCTCAATCAAATGCTACTTCACTTTAAGACCAATAATCTTTTCCATAGCCAACAATACGGCTTTACTGCTGGAAAATCGACCACCGATGCAGGAGTAGCACTTATTACTAATATCTACGACGCGTGGGAAAACAGAAATGATGCAATTGGATCATTTTGCGATCTTTCTAAAGCATTTGATTGCGTTGATCATCCAACACTTTTGCTCAAATTTCGTCAATACGGTTTTGATGATAAGTCAATTAAATTAATAGAATCTTACTTAACAGATAGGCTTCAAACTGTTGATATAAACGGCGTAAAATCACACGGGTCTAATGTGAAAATGGGCGTTCCCCAAGGTTCAATTCTAGGACCATTCCTTTTCTTAGTTTATGTCAATGACTTGCCTTACATGGTTGAGAAAGAGGCTGACATGGTGCTGTTTGCTGATGACACCTCGCTAATATTTAAAATAGATCGACATAACAGTGATGCTAGCGCGGTGAACAGCACCTTATCTTTAATTTCTGATTGGTTTTCGGCCAATAACCTCATGTTAAATGCGAACAAGACCCAATGCATTCGATTCTCTCTTCCTAATGTGAATCAAGCCTGCGTTGACATACTAATTAATGGTCAGAAACTCGATCTGAAAGTACTACCTTTTTAGGAATCACAATTGATTCGAAACTTCAATGGGGCGCTCATATAACTAAACTTTCTAATAGGCTTAGCTCTGCGGCTTACGCTGTTAGGAGAATAAGACAATTGACAGATGTAGCAACTGCTAGACAAGTGTACTTTAGTTACTTTCACAGTCTAATGTCTTACGGAATACTTCTATGGGGGAGTGCAGCCGACATTCAGACTATTTTTCTTTTACAAAAAAGAGCAATTCGTGCTATTTACGGTTTAGGATCGAGAGACTCACTGAGAGAATTATTCAAGGAAATAGGTATACTTACTTTTGCATCACAATTCATATTTGAAAATATAATGTATGTAAGGAAAAATATTTCCTTGTTCAATAAAGTAAGTGATTTTACAGATAGAAATTTACGTAATAAGAATGACTTAGTTAGCCCGTATTACAGGCTGAATACAGTCAGTAAGTCTTTTATGGGGAAGTGTATACTTTTTTATAATAAATTGTCAGAATCGGTCCTTGATATGCCAGACAGAAAATTCAAAGCTTATGTAAAGAAAGTACTTTGTGAGAAGGCTTATTATAGGACCGATGACTATCTTAAAGACAAAAAGGTCTGGCTTGAGCTTGGCGCGGGTCCCTCTTAAAGGTTTGTATACTTAGACATGTCATAATTTAGGTACATTGGTACATACTAAATTTACAAATTGACATTATTTAAAATTTCGTAATTCTTATAATTCAATTTAATTATGACATAATAAACAATGTAATCTCTGTCCATCTATATAACTAATTTTAAGTTTTTAGTTTGTTAGTTGACGTCTTTGGAGAAAACGTGCAGTGCAGTTTGTTGCCGCTTCTTCTGCACTTGCGCCTAGGAAGCGGCGTAAACTTAGCTTTAAGTAACGATTTGACGTCAACATTTGTGCAAAACAAAACAAAGTGACTATTATTAAGAGATATTATAAATATCCTATGATAATAAAGATATTTTGAATTGAATTGAATTGAATTGTAAAAGCACGGTTATTCATCCATAAATTTTTGAATTTATCATATGCGCAGTGGAGCGAAATATTTGCACAAGTGGTTTTGATAACTCGTATTTTGAAATTTGTTAAAGCGCAATTGACAAAGAACCCTTAGAATAGAGAATCTGTTTCGTTTCACGCAGCTTTTTAGGGTTCCGTAATAAACAAGAAAACCTTATAGTTTCGTCATGTCTGTCTGTCTATCTGTCCCCAGTTTTACTCATAGACTATTAATACTAGAAAGCTGTAATTGGGCATGGGCATGGATATGTGGTAATAAAAACTTGAAAAAAAAAATGTGTGGTGTGAGACGTCGTTGAATAGGTCTTTCAAAAATATTGTAAGATTATGAACACCCTTTTTCGTTTTAGCAATCCGTTTGTGAAATATTTGGTTTTTGATTGCAAATTTTTGTTAGAATCATGTGTGCTCTGTTAATTAAACGGTTGTATATAGACACTTAAAAACATTCACGGCAGTAGTATATAACGTCTCCCTGTACTAAAACTAATTTAAGGTGGATTCAGTTCATGATACTGAACAACTTTTCCTAAGGAACACATAATTAAATATGAAAAGAAAATGTTTGCTTTCCATTCAACCTCCGTGGCGTAATTGTTAACACGCTAGACCGCTAATCCGGAGGTTGTGGGTTCGAGCCCCAGCCAGGGTAAGTTAGAAAATGGTCTTTTTCAAATTGTCCTGTTTCTTGGGTGTTTATCTATGTATGTATTTATCATAAAATATAGTATCATTGAGTTAGTACCCCATAATACAAGTTTAAAACTTACTTTGGGGCTAGCTTAATTAGTGTGATTTGTCCTTACATATTCCATACATATATTACGTAAATATTACATTTTGCCAAATCTTGTGTGTAAGAGATCAAAAATAATTTTTGTATTTCGGTTGTTCAGTATCATGGACTGAATTCAGACCTAAAGTTAGGCAGTTGTTAGTTACATAAAACAGGTAGGTACTGACTACGGTACCCTACCCTACACTGCACGTGGCCCGTCACGGCACGTGGCCGGTTTATTTTGGTTAAGTTGAAATTTTAGGGAACCATAGACAAATTTATGATATTTCTGCGTAAATCAATATTACTTATCGCTGACAGGACGTTCTCAAAAATACAATCAAATAGTATTTTACGCGAGCGGTGACTTGGAAAACTACACGTTTTGTGTTTCACTGACAGAAAATGTACACATTTGAATTTTCTTTGTGAAAAAATACGTTTAGCGACAATCTGCAATCGTAATACCTTTCACTTCTATTCACCTTATTATGTAAGTACGGAGGGTAAAAAAGGATTGCACGTTGAACAGATCAACAGTCTTGGGTTAGCAGCTGTATGTGCTCAATCAATGACTTGACTGTTTGATTTTGTACAATATTTTTAACGAATCAACAAAGATCACTAAAAAGAAATCTTTTCCTGAAAACAGCTAAAAAAATTGGTTGATTAATGAAGCAGTAATTAGCATTATTGCACCCTTTTATTTTTTATCTTCTAATAGTTTTTCCTGCAATCTATAGGTAAAGAACTATTAACTGTATATTTTTCAAAAGTTTGGGTTCAGTGGTTTTGGAGATAAGGGTACGAGTATTTTTATTATTTATTCTCAAAAATAACTTCAAAAACACCAACTTAAAAAATATAGAAAAATATATTTAATATTATCATAAAATGCTCTTTCATTCGATATTTTACGCGATATAGTTCACAAAAACCTTTTTTTAATGTCTCATTTATCTCCCATAAGTGGCCCCATTTTTTTTTAATTTATTTATTTACCTACATTTTACTTCCGTCTTTGGGTCACAAATTTACATTATGTGCACCACATTTCAACTGAATCGGTCCAGTAGTTTAGTAGGGGGGGTCAATTTTCGCCCATTTTCTTAAATAACTTAAAAATACCGATCTAAGAAATAATTAAAAAAATATTTATTTAAAATTGTCATTAAAAGTTCTTTCATTTGATATGTCACACGATTTTGTTATTAAAACTTTTTTTAATATCTAATTTACCGACAATAAGTGGCCCCCTTTTTTAAATTTCATTTATTTACGTTATACGTCTATCTTTGGGTCACTAAGTTACATAAGTGTAGGTACTAAATCTCAACTAAATCATTCTAATAGTTTCGTAGCAAATTGGCTGTGATTTACGGACAGACAGACAAGCGAAACCATAAAAACAGTAAAAACACCAAAAAAATCGGTTCCTATACAAATTTCCCGGGCGGCTGCACACTTTTGTATGAAAATGCATATTTTTTTTTTGTTTTTTGACTGTTATTTTAATATAATTATACTATACTAGCAGTCCACCCCGGCTTCGCCCTTGGTACACACAAAGCCTATGTCACTCGGGGATAGTGTACCTTTCCAACGGTGAAAGTTTTTTTTAAATCGGTCCAGTAGTTTCGGAGCCATGTAATGCAAACAAACAAACAACCAAATCTTAATGTTTCAAAATAGCCTTTATTTTTATAAAATATATGCGATCCCTTGTTAGAATATTTCTTTACGCAGAAAAACAAGCCAGTTTGTAGCAAGATTTTCTGAAATATTTCTTTCAGGTTTCTTTACAATTATTTTACTTTTTCTGAATGAAAATTAAAAAAAATACGGTTTTCGTCTACTGGCTAGTCTATTCACCTATATAGGTAGGTATGTACCTATATATATATACACCTAGGTATGTAATTTTCCTAGTGGTCTTTTCTACTTAAGCCATAACTATTGCCCGCGCAAAGTGCGTTTTGCATGTTTTTGGGTAAATTCAATGCTTGTTTTTAGGAACACTACAAAATATTTTAAAAAATCCTTTTTTTCGTCTACTGTCCCAACTTTTCCTTAATCTATGTGTATACATTATTTGACTTAAATCAAACGCTTTCTGTACAAACTTGTTGCCCGCGCAAACCCAGTTTACATGGTGCCGACCCTTAAAACAGATTATACAAACAGAAAACTTTAAATTGAATTTGAAAATTTATTTTGTTATTTTATGAACTAAAACTAACATCTTCAGACTGTTTTTAGGGTTCCGTACAAAAAATTAAAAAACAGAACCCTTATAGGATCACTCGTGCGTCTGTCTGTCCGTCCGTCTGTCACAGCCAATTTGCTCTGAATCTACTGAACCAAATCAGGTGAAATTTAGTAGGATGGTGTAATCCTATGACCCAAACACATATGTGCAAAGTAGATAAATATTTTTTTTTTAAATAAGGGTCATTTTTGTGGGATAAATTAGGAAATTGAAAAAAAAAGTTTTGCAAACCTTACTGTGTCATACGAGTATATCAAATGAAAGAGCTCGTTATGAGGATCTCAAATATATTTTTGTTATAATTATAAAATTCATATTTTTGATTTTATTCATGAAGAATACGAAAATTTACCATTCCGCTCTGATCTCCAAAACTACTGAGCCTAAAATTTTGAAAAAAAAATCGATATATTGTTAATTGCTTGTAGATTATAGGAAAACCTATAAGAATTCAATCAATTGTACGGAACCCTCTCCACGCGAGTTTAACTCGCACTTGGCCGGTTTTATTAGCCTAAGCTATCTCAACAATGTAATTTTAGATTTTTTCTTAATGCCAAATTACTTATTTCAGATGTCGATCCTCAGAGCGATTGCAGTGTTCCTGTGTGGGTTTGTCTCCTTAAGGATGTGCCGGGCGCAAATCGTCATGCCCGGTTCATGTCCAGATGTACAAGCGATGGAAAACTTCGAGCCAAGTCGGGTAAGTTATCCTTTTTTTTAACCCCTGACGAAAAAGAGGGAGGAGGGATAAGTTTCACGTTAATGTCTGTCTGTCTGTCTGTGGCATCGTAGTGCTCGAATGGATGGACCGATTTCGATGCGGTTTTTTTTCGTGAAAGCAAGTTCCCTTGCGGCGGTTATTAGCTTTGTTTGATGAAAATCGGTTCAGCCGTTTAGAAGTTATTGGGGGTTTACGCTTGAAAGTCAGGGCTTTCTCTAGCAAATATGTATAAAGATAGCGCTAAGGATATCAAGTCGTATCGGTAGTTCCGCTACTCATCACTAGACAGCGTTCTTGACAGTCGGGTTTTTTTTTAATTTGCCATGCAAATAAACTTGTTTTAATATCTTGTATGCTGTTACAATATTTAACAAGCTATCATGTGTTGTATGGGCCAAAACATACCAGGACCCTTACTACAAAAGTAGTGTGACAGACGTACGTAACTACGTGACCGCGTTTCAGTGTCAAGTAATATTGAGCGTTTCACAATAATGATAAGGTCTAATTTGGTTTGATATAGAAATAGGACGATACTATCGGACCACTTTCGTGCTATATTATAGAGTAACGGTCCAGGTCCATCCATTTCACTTTTTTTCTAGTAACGACGTAAAGGAGACGTTTTAAACCCAACCTGCACATTGTACATATTTTACAGGAAATATCTAAAAATAATTTAAAACATACTAGAATTGTAATATTTTCAGTATTTTAATTGCAATTTAATTTTAAAAGCAATATTTTATTTTATCCTGGCAATAAGTATTTCACCGCCGTGTTGCACTGTGAGTCCGTTCTGAACATAGTTCGAAGTGTTTGGTTAACTGTCAATCTCAAATGAAATGTATTGTATAATATTAGGTCCTTACATATGAAATTGCCGATTTTCAATACTGGCAACTTTAAAATCAAATATCTTGCGTTTCATTAGGAATTACAAATTCAAATTTATTTCGAAATAAAGCCAGAAAAATATTGTTTTAAAATTCGTATTTCATTTGTTTTAACATCATTTGTTTGAGTTTCAACATTGCTGTAACAACAACTATGGACTAATTGAAAATTCGCGGTATTTACGAATACGAGTTCCACCGTGGCACCAGTGCTGCAGAAACGACTCGAAGAATTAACGACGTGTATGGACCAGGCACCGCTAACGAACGAACGGTGCGTTTTTGGTTTCAACGTTTCCGTTCTGGAAATTTCGATTTACACAATGAGCCTCGTGCACGACCTGATACTCAAGTGAATAACGAAGAATTGAAGGCGATAGTGGAAGCGGATCCATCTCAAACCACTTTTGAATTAGCAGCAGCCTTCGGCGTAAGTAACAAAACGATACTTATCCCCTTGCGCCAAATCTGAAAAATTAAAAAACTCGAAAAGTGGGTACCGCACGAATTGACTGAAGCAAACCAACAAACACGCGTTGCTTGCTGCGTTTCTTTGCTTAATTGCCACAATAATGAGGGGATTTTGAACCGTATCGTGACTTGTGATGAGAAATGGATCCTGTACGACAATCGGAAGCGATCATCACAATGGCTTGACCCTGGAGAACCGGAAAAACCTTGCCCTAAGCGAAAACTGACCAAAAAGAAGATTCTGGTTAGTGTTTGGTGGACCAGTGCGGGTGTTACCCACTACAGCTTCTTGAGATTAGGCCAGACGATTACTGCAGACTTGTATTGCCAACAATGATGGAAAAGCTCGCCATTAAACAACCGAGACTGATGAATTGCTCTAGCCCACTGCTCCTTCAGGATAACGCTAGACCACACACTGCACATCAAACGATCGCCAAGTTAGAGGAGCTGCGACTGGAACCTCTGCGTCACCCACCATACTCTCCAGATCTTGCCCCAACCGATTACCACTTTTTTCAAAATTTGGATAACTTTTTACAAGGAAAAAATTTCAAATCTGATAAGGCAGTCAAAATCGCCTTCAAACAGTTCATAGACTCTCGCTCCCAGGATTTTTTTTCCAAAGGTATCAATGATCTGCCTATAAAATGGCGGAAGTGTATCGATAACAACGGCGCATACTTCGATTGATTAAATAACAATTTCATTAAAAAAAACTTGTTTCACTTTTTTGATACTGAACGGCAATTTCATATGTAAGGACCTAATATTATAGGTAATAATGGTAATTTGAGTTCAGTTGATAACAAAATAATGTTTAAAAAGCCACGATTTGGTTTTTATGCAAGAAAGTAAACTTATTTACAATTTAATCACAGCTTTATGTTTATCTATTTTTTATTTTGTCGATCATACATTCGCTTGTGATTTCTGAATGCACGCTCTTTGAAACGTCAAATGTCAACATGGCGTCTTTCGAAAGACGCCATGTTAGTAGTCAGTGTATTTAATGCTTTTTTCACCAATTATCTAAGCCAAGATAGGCCAAAATGTTACTTAAAACACTTTTATTAAATAATTTAGTTTCTAAATTATACATGTACATTACAATGTTCAGGCCGGGGCTCCATACATTCGTGAAACATCTCCTTTATATGTATATTATATTAAGAGGGTGATAAAGAAGGTCTCAAACTTTTCTGCGATCTGTCACCATTTTATATTTTTTTGTTCTTTCAGTACATAGGGAAGTGGTATGAATACGCCAAATACTTTTTCATCTTCGAATTTGGTGGCAAGTGCGTGACGGCGGAGTATGACGCGAAAGATAATGGCGTCATCGGAGTCATCAACAAACAACTGAGCACTTTGTAAGTATAATGTAGCTTTTTATTTTTCTTTAAAAGCAGGTGCTGTATGTTAAGCCCCAGAAAAAATCTTCGCCTTCGCAGGCACTTTTTCACGTCAGTGTTCATTCATATTATAATATTGAAAATAAATAAATATAAAACAGCTACAAAATACTAGCGTTTAGGAAGGATCGCTAATAAAAATAATCAGTTTATTTTTTGCGTTATTGCTATGGACAGTCGAATTATAATAAAAAAATTAGGGATTGTCTACGTCTACGTACGAGCTTCGTTCAGCCAATATAGGTATTTGCCATTAATAAGTACATACCTATCGTAGCAAAAAAATAATCATCTTCGTGGCTTTCCTCGTATTTGGGGTAGGCTCCGTATGTCAACACCCTCCATTGTTTTCTATCATTTACCATATCTGTACTAACCCCCATGTCTTTTATGACCCGCTTCACACGATCCAATGTTCTTGCTTTTTGGTGAAGTAGCAGAAAACATAACATGTATTAGTTAATAATTTTTGTTTCAACATTTCCAGTACCGGCATGCTGTCTGAAATCGACGGGGAAGCCAACCAAGTGAGCCGCTCCGATGAAGGCAAGCTTTCGGTTCGATTCCCGTCGCTGCCCGTCAAAGTGTCGGCTCCTTACTGGGTGGTAGACACCGACTACGACAATTACGCACTAGTATGGAGCTGCAATAATTTCGGACTATTTCATACAAGTAAGTCTGATCCCACTTCTGGTGTTAGATCTATCTTATTTCTTATAACAACCAAGTGAGCCGATCCGACGAAAACAAGCTATAAGTTCGATTCCCGTCGCTGCCCGTCAAAGTTTCGGCGCCGTACTAGGTGGCAGACAGACACCGTCTACGACAATTACGCACTAGTAGTTATGGAGCTGCTTCGGACTATTTCATACGAGTAAGTCTGATACCACTTCTAGGGTTGGTTCTGTCTTATTTCTGATAACACCTAGTGAGCCGATCCAACGAAGGCAAGCTATAGATTAAATATCCGTCGCTGTAAGTCTGAGAATGCAAACAAGTAAGTCTGATCCCACTTCCAATGTTCTTCGCTTCCTATGTCCCCCTGTCGGGGCAAAGGGCAGACACAACACGTCGCCAATCCGATCTTTCAACCACTGCGTTCTTAATCTCACTCCAGGACAATCCTACGACAAGCTGCTTAGCTTCAGAGTTAACGGTGCGGCGCCAAGTTTGTTTAGGGCGACCACGATTACGCCTGCCCTGTGGATTCCAATCAAGGGCTCTACGGGGAATATGATCGTGAGGCCGGATCTTGCGTCTACGGATTTGTACGTCGATTGGATCAAATGGATACTTCCAATGTTAAATCTTCACTATTTCTCTAAAAGTCAGTATTTCGCTACGTCCTAGGTACCAACTTTGACAACTAAATAGGTAGGGTATAGCTATTAATGTACTATGATTTTGAACTATTGTACACGAGTAAATATGATGTAGATTCTGATGTCGGATCTAATGTAAAACAACAAATAAGGAGGCCAAACTACATGGTTGGTTGATCTGAGAATTATTAACTACAGTTAATGTCCTTCGCTGCCCTAAGACAACACACTGGAGCTACAACGATTTCGTACTATTCCATAAATAAGTCTTGATATTTTCTCCTCCCATCTGTGTAAATAAATAAAAATGAATGTTTGCATGTTTATACTATGCGTTCCTAAACTACTGATCGCATTGTGATGAAACTTTGGTAAGGTCTTCTGAGGACGCCTGCGAGGGATTTTGTGGCATTACGACGCAAGCCGGGTGCAGCTGGTTTTAAAACTAATTATTTCACTCAGCTTTTTTGCCTTTCATCATCTATGCTAAATATATTCCAACTGCGGAAAATCTGTCCATAAAATACAGTTTAAAACTCTGCCAAACTTCGTTAGGCTGTAATGATATGCGTTCTAAGTACTCATCAAACCATCGCAGTCATCATTTGTTCACTGAAGCGAAAAGGTCGCCATGACTGGATAAATGGTAATAGCATTGTATAGCTAGCAATGGACTGTACCCAAACAAACCGCATCAAGCATGCAGTAGCCCTTTGAAGAGGCATTATGATATGATACGAATAAGAACACAACGAAACAGTAAGGTTAAATGCTTTTGCCAAATTTCACGTGGCGAAAACATATAAGCAGTATTCCATACAAAATTGTCAGACTGTCAGTACTGCTGCGTTAGTATACTTATATTAATTCTGTGCTATTTACTGCTACAACATAAGCAGCTGCTCTTTTTGCTATTCGCCACAAGGACTGTCTTATTTATGAGTTGAGAATAGCCCGGCTACGGATGATGGGGGTGATGATAACTTGATGAGTACTTTGACTCTCTTCTAATATTGTAGATTAAGACAAAATAACAACTTGAGAACATCTACCTAGGTTAATTAAACATTGAAATGTTTGTTTTAATTCTCAGGCAACTCCTGGATTCTCACGAGAGAGCGAACACCATCAAAATCGATCATCGATACCGCGTACGCAGCAGCAGATAAAAACAATATAAGCAGAGCGTTCTTCATCAAAACTGATCAGTCCAACTGTCCAGAAAAAGAAGATTAATGCTTACTATTGAAAACAGAAACAGGCGTTATAATATGTATGTATATACAGGCTGACTTTTTAACCACCAGCCAAATGGAGCAAATTCAGTCCATGATACTGAACAACTTTCTATAAAAATAAATTAACGAAAACGAATTTAAATAAAAATTCGCCCTTCCATACAAATCAGCGCTCAGCCGGGTTTTGTATGAGAGGACAAAAAACTTTTATCGATTTTAATAACTTTTTTTGTAGAAATTAGTTCAGTATCATGGACTGAACTTGATCCAAAAATCTGACTAGTGTTTTAAAAGTCACCCTGTATGTATTACTTAAAATAATTCAAAATATCGCTTCGGCAAATATACGAGTATCAGAAAAAATATCCTTACTGTGGTTACTCGCATATAAATTATCATCAAAGTACTAGATGTACTGTACAATGCATTTATTGTTTAATTTTCTTAAGGCCGTAGCTGAATTTTCCGGGGTCCAGTGCTGCCCCCATTTAAAATACATAAATCATTTTAAAGAAAACGGAGACATCATCACTGGTATGACTCTCCATTGATTCAGAGTAACATATATACCTACTACTACTACAAACGAAACAATTTATCTGTACATACGTCCGCAGAATTAATTTAATACTTACCTAGTAACGAGTTCGACATATTTACGATTATATCTTTCTATAACGGGAGATTTGCGAACACTATGACGTAAAAAATATTCTGTTTTATATGTATCAAATGTTACAGAAAAGTCGGAAACAGCTACATAATATCACTTCACAAATATTTTTTATTATGTCCATTGTCCATTTCACTATTAGTTCACTTTACTGATTATTATTGAGTTATTTATAATGTAACACTAAATACACTAATTCACTATTGTAATATAGTAATTTGCATATTTGGCGCAAAACTATACGGTAATTATTTGAATAAATTCAATAAAAATAAACAAATGTTTATCTTATCACGCTTCTACGCCCAGCTTGTCAAGTTGTCATTGTCAACAATGGCATTATAGCACTACACTACAACCCGCGGAAATCTACTTGGCATCAGCGTGTATATGATTAACTGTGAGCGAGGAGCCTATATATTTTTACCGGTTAAACTGCTGTCGATTGATAATCCCTCTCGCTCATGTGTATCTCCCGCCAATGTGAGAGAGCGAGAAGGGTATATATATCAAGATGGTTGCTGGGTAATAACGTGAAATTATATTGTTGCTTTGCTACCAGACCTATTTTCATCATTTGGAAATCTATGAAATATGTGTTCTTTGTTGTAATCGGTGGATAAACAATTATTATATGCGCATCTTCTCACCATGATGGTTACTATTGGTTGACAGTTCTCAAAACAAGAGACGTCGCGAATTGCGCGCGGCTAGTAACTAAACCCTGGTTTGGAGCTGTCAAAGGCTCACAAAGTGCGGGGGAGAGGTGCGGGGACGCCAATTTGCGGGAGACGCTGTGAGATTCCATTCTGTTTGACTCTTATGTATTCTGTGACATCATTTAAAATTTTGCTGCTACCAAGTCCTAGATAACCCTTCAAACTATTTTGTGAACTACTGTTTACAGTTTATAATGAATTTGAAATGATTTATTTTAAAAGGGGGCAGCACTGGACCTCGGAAAATTCAGGTACGGCCTTAAGGCAAAGATACTCGCAGTTTTGTCTCCATTGGTAAACTAATATATATATACGAGTAGTTTAAAATTTATTGAGTACCTGCGTGGCCACGCTAGTCCGCCACTTGAAGGTTCTGATTTTGATCTCAAGTCAGGGCAATTAGGAAAATGGCATTTTTCTAATTTTCCTGGGTTTTGAGTGTTTATCTACATATGTATTTATACAAAAATATATTATCGTTGTTAAACTTATTTTTTAACATTAACTTAAGTTTTAAACTGACTCTATTTTAAGCTCGTCTATGGAATTTATCTTTATCTATTTATTTATTGTGTAAGGTATAGGTATACTGTCATGTAGGAATTATAAAAATGCAATAAATAACAAATGTTTTTAATAAAACTAACACAGTTAAGGCGAAATACAAATTGGACCATAACAACAATTACAATTTAGTCTTACATCTATGTTAAACTTAAATAAATTAAAGCCTTTACAAAATGATTGTTCGATTGTCTATTTCTAGAAAAAAATTGTATCCAATAAACAAATCGATTCAATGATTTGGACGTAACAAGCTTAGAAAAACATTTAATAAAAATACAGTGTTCATTTTCGTAAAAATTCGACATCTTTTGTCAACTAACAAAACAATTGTCGAATTTAATTCAATGACACGAGCGTTATAACAAAAGAACTACCTATACATCTTGCTTATTGCAGTCGTTGTATTTACATGTTCAACTTTACCAATATCATGTCCCTAAGCAGGCGTGCTGTCATCCGAATGCCAACTTTTCCGGTGTTCCCCGGTAGCCTCATCGTAAGTAGGTGGTGGTGGAAGGTCGTAGCTTTTCGTTTTAGCTGGTGCTTTAGCTGTGGCTGCTAACCGGTCCTCCTCGGCTTCTTCAGGAATGGAGTCTCTGCGACGGGGGTCGAACTCTGACAGGACTGGTTGAGATATGTTGTTTCGTTGTGGCAAGCCAATCAGGGCCAGTTTTGGTGCGCTGTGTGCTTGCTGAAAATCGTTGAAAACCTTTATAATTCAAAATCCAATAGTAACTTCCATTTTTTGTTCTAATCTTTAAGAACAAAAAATGGAAGTTACTATTGGAATTCGAAATGGTAAGGTTGTTCGTAAAGTTAATGATATAAAATAATCAGAACTATCAATAAAACATTCTGAGATCAACAGATTTTAAGGTAATGTGGATTGTTATTTTGATTTAAAGTTCTTAATGGGGACTATTGAAGATCATTACCTATAAGTGCCTAAATGTCAACTATGACATTTTATGATCTTCATCATGGATGGAGCTCTGCTGGACATAGGTAAGCCTCCATTATGGACTTAAAGTCATGACAACAATGTGTTATCAAACGAAGTATTTTAAACTCCAATAAAATAGGATAGTGGAGGTTTTTAAACCTGATTTTGCGTTTCAAATAAATATGTATAAATAAATAACATTATATTATCTGTAAGATCTAATCCCTGTCATAAATCTGCATCTATACGTCATGTTGTCTCGCGATACTGAACGCAAATAGAAGATTTTTTTAGCATTTGTTGCAAGGTTCCTTTATTTATTGCTATAAATAATATAAGCCTACCGTATTTACAAGACAAATATTACGAATACTATTTATATAATAACTGAAAAACCAGATTTATAAGTTGGCATAAGTGTTTCAGCATAACATAATACATATTTGTTTTGCTAGTCCTCTGGGCAATGACTTAATACCATCTAATGCAAACACCAACCCGTCTGCCCAACGTAGGATTATGTGTAAATCCTCCCTTGGAAAGCTGATAAAGCCGCAAAAATGCTAACTAACTTTCTCACTTTAAACTGTAAAAAGAGTTCATAAAATAGTTTGAAGGGTTATCTAGGGCTTGATCAAGACAAAATTTTAAATTATGGATATGGCACTGGACCTCAAAAAAATCATGTATTAATTCCATTCCCCTTAAGGGGAAACCCTACGGTGCCTACGGTCAAGAGAATTAAAAAATGGGTATTTGTAAAATCTATTGCTGCCGCGCTGTACCCGAACAACCTGTCGCGATGTGCGATAGAGATTACTACAGCTCGGACCGAAAATACCTATGAAAAGTACACAAAATCAACGTTTCGTAGTCCCCTGATTTCTCCTCCATAACTTAACTGATTTCTTTTTATAATATAATCTTCTTAAAATTTGTTTGCTAAATATTTGAACAGAGTGGAAAATCCTAATAATTTTCAGGTTTATGAAGGTTTGTATCTCTTTTAATAGCCTATATTTATATAATATATGGCCTATAGATGTCCTCTTAAGTTGTCTTTCATACTTACAGAAAATTATCGTAAATATATCAAAAACCCTGGTAAAATATATTTTTAGTAAAAATGGCCGTTAAATAGATGGTATTTAGTTTCTCTTTGGTATCTACCGATTTGATACAGTTCACTTACCTTATAATTATTAGGCCGTGTGGATATGGAAAGCACCGGGTTCGAGATATGACTTTTCGTGTTCTGATGACTGATTTCAATGGCGGACCTCAGCAGATCAACTTTCGAGGCAGACCCTTCATAGTTGCTGCCTCTTCGCTGAGCGTTGCTGCCACTCCGACTTCTGATTTCGTTTATGTCGCCTTGAGAGAACTGAAATTTAAGTTTAACGCTATAAGCAGTACCCTTCTTTTTGGCTTTACCATAATCGGTTTATAATTAAAACTAAGCACTCTTTTGTTACTTATTGGATGGACTAGGGTAAACCTGGCAATCATGCCCCACCATTCGAAGAATTGAAATAACAAACGGTATTATTTAAAAAATGTTTATCAAAGTAATTCATCTTAACTTCTGACTCCATATGCATAACAAAAACTAAAAAAATCTTCATAAAAATAATTAGGCCAGCTGTGATCAACAATTTTTTAAAGTCTATGGTGGGGCACATTTCACGGATATATCAGTCATATGTGCTCTAATAAAGTCTCTCATTTTCTCGTCTTTTTTCTTTTTCCTTTTCCTTTGTATTTGCCACCGCACTTGTTGCATTTCCCCGGAAAAATTCTAAATGCATCTTTCCATTTTGCAAGTGGGGCACGTTATCGACTGGGGCACGTATGCCTGATTTACCCTTAGTCAGTGTTACCAACTCTCAAAAATATTTATCCCTAGTTTGTGTCATAAACCCATCGAGGTATAATTCCCTAGAGATCTAACGCTCCTACATTCACCGACCAATTTTCATGTCTCTATGGCTTCTACACCACTTCACGGCACATGACGGCATTTTTAATTAATCGATTATCGCAAAAACACAGCAATATTCTCAAAGGAAACTTCTTGCGACGCAACTGCACGACTCGAGTGTCACGGCGAACTGTCGCGCCGCGCTGTTCATATTTTAAGCCCCGCCCGCCCCGGTACATATCGCGTGGAATGATTTTTCGGGATCATTTACGATTCTAGAGAATTATTATTTCGATGCAAAAACCCCTAAAATCGCCTTAATTATTTAGTTGTCCCCCTAAAAAATATATGACCGCCAGTGGCGCCAGTATTGCCGCCAGTCCCCACAGAGTGGTTGTAGAATTACGTACTAGATGTCGTTATAAGTCGCTAGGTCAAGAAATAAAAATATTATTAGCTAAAGATAGAAGTGATTGGAAACAAAAAGGGGAGGCTTTTGCCCAACTATATGGAGATAGGACATAAATGGCTAAAAAAAATATTAGAGAGTCAAAAATCACTAAAAAAGCCCTTAAAAATTCCACTTATTTATCCCCTAAATCTGGGGGGAAACCCCCTAAGTTGGTAACCGTGCCCTAAGTGTTAAACTGCAATGTCGCTAAAAAAATAACAGGCCCAGGCTTCGCTGGAGGTGACAAATTAAAAAATACCTCGACGAAATAATCTAGGGTTCATCCTCAATAACTGTTGAATGGCTGAACCTATTTTTTTTAAACATAGCTAAGAACTATCTCGACAGACAAGGCTTTAGATTTTAAAAAACCGCACCAAAATCCGTCTATTCGTTAAGGAGCTCGTAACACCCTCTTTTTCGTCGGGGATTTAAATTAAAATACTTGTCGGACGCCAATAAACCAGTCCAAATGGCTACCTACCACAAGTCATAAGGAAGTAATTGGACACGCTAACTCGCAATATCCAGCTTAGTCTTGGCCATTTACATCAAAAAGATGAATATCCCATGTGATGAATATTATTTATTTATTTATTTCCAAATTTAATATTAATTTAATTTTTCCCAGATAGTAACGACAATAGAAAACTTACTCTTGACCGAGATCCTCTAGGCAAGGAATGAAGAGAGCCCAAGGGGTTAAACCTGGTGATCATGTGTAATCTTTCTATTGATATCATCGTCTCAGCGTCTTTACGTAGTGGCTCTCCATTCAGTTTGTCACCCTCGCCGCTCTCTGCAAAAATAAAATAACGGGTAATAGTCTTAAGGCCGTACTTGAATTTTCCGGGGTCCAGTGCTGCCCTCATTTAAAATAAATCATTTCAAAGAAAACGGAGACATTATTTAAAATTTTGCAACTACCAAGTCCTAGATAACCCTTTAAAGTATTTTATGAACTACTGTTTACGAGTACAGTTTAAAGTGAGAACGTTAAGCTTTACTACGCACATTTGCGAAAAACGGCCACTTTTGGCAAATGTGCGTAGTAAAGCTAAAAGTTCTAATTATAAACTGTAAACAGTAGTTCATATAATACTGTGAAGGGTTATCTGGGACTTGGCAGTAGCAAATTTTAAATGATGTCTCCGTTTTCTTTGAAATGCACTGGACCCCGGAAAATTCAAGTATGCCCTTGATATTTACAACTGGCTAGTGTTTCAAGACTTTAATTTATCTGTAATTCAAAGAAAACACAGTCGACATTATTTTAGAAAATATTGCTCAAAATTACATGGGCATGAAACATAATTTTATTTATTACTAGCTTTTGCCCGCAGCTTCGCCCGCGTGGACTACACAAATTAAATTATTTTTATTTGATTTGATTGCTAGCTTAATCAGTGTGATTTGTCCTTATATATTTATTCATTTATTATTATTTACTATTTTTTTTTAAACTGGGGTGGCAATTTATTAAAATCCAATTAATGGGTTATTATATTTTACTAACCACTAATTCAAAAATGTCATGTATCTCGCTTCAAAAATGACGAAGATTCATACAAACTTGCAACCATAGGGGTTGCAAGTTCACCCCTATAGGGATGTAATTTTCAAAATCTAATAAATGCATTATGATTTTCTACTAGCTACTAAAATAAATTAAAAGTTCATGTGTCTCACTTTAAAAATTACGAAGATTCATACAAACAGCCAACCCCTATTTCACCCCCTTAGGGATGGAATTTCCAAAAATCCTTTCTAAACGGACGTCTCCTAGTCACAATCTACCTTCCTGCCAAGTTACATCTTCATTGGCTAATAGTTTTTGAGATTTCGTGATGAGTGATTTTCGCTTTTATATGTATAGATTACTCGCGACATGACACGATATAATAGATCAGAACTAGAACCAATTAGGTATAAACTCACACAAATAATTTCAGTTACAAACATTGCTACACTGCTTTTTGTACTTGACCAAAATTACAAGTCAAATGTCATGTGTAACTCACCAGTATCTGGATCGCAAGCGTCTTCCATGCCCGTCATAGAAATCTTCCTCAACCAGAAGTAGTGTAGTAGGCCGTACAGGACTCCTCCGAGGAAGGCCATCAGACCCATGTAGCGGAAAGCCTCTCTAGTACCCAGCTGCGCAATGAGGAGACCACCGCCGAAGCTGCCGCTGCCTCTACCTAGAATTGTGTGAACGAACAAATTGTACAAAAAATATTGTTCGCAAACTCGCATTGTGTAAATTTAGTTTGGTTAATAATAGAAAAGATTTCCAGAATGGCAGACCGGTAACTGCATCTGCATGTAACATAAGTGAAGTCATCCAACCACTCGGTATATTAAGTTTTCGTAACAAGAGGCTCATACAAGACAATCCAATGGTAGTTCTAATGGGTAAGTATGGAAAAGAAATTAAAGAGACCAGTCGTTATGTCTTAACGGTAGCTTAACGGACTTCAATCAGCTGAAATAGTGATGAGGTTATAGAGTAATAGACCAGATTGGGAAATTTGTATATATCTAAGTACATACATGTCCATAAGTGAGGCTCTTCCTGTGACTACTTATCATTTCAATATTATAGTAGGTATATTATGCTATTAATGAATAAAGGGCAGATTTAAAGCGATGGCCATAGATGAATCACGAGCAAGTGAAGGATTCTAACGTCTGAACCACGACCGTAGGGAGTGATTTATGTCATGATGATTGAATCACGAGCGTAGCTAGTTGCATACTATACTTTATATCATGACTACGAGAAAATTAGTTGTTAGTTACGTAAAACATTTACTGACAATGGAACTCTACACTGCGCGTGGCCCGACACGCACTTGCCCGGTTTATTTAACACAATCATCAACGTTGGTAAATACCGCTGGAAATATGAATCCAATGTTTTGTTTGAAAATATATTTTCTATTTCATAAAATTACACGTTTCTAGTATTTAGCAGTGACGTAAATCTCGCTATCTGGCAAATACGCAGATCTCCCATTAATCGTAAAGTAAATGGCAGCGGTTCGTGGTATAGATTCCTGCTGTTTGAGGAGGGATGAAAGTTCATTATCGGCTTTACCTTGTTTTTCTTCCAGCCGAATATTATCAAAAGTTTGTGTGCCTATTGTATTAGATAGTAGCTGAATACACTTAAATACTTTTTCGGTGATATTGTACGTGATGTTGAACGTGCTAGAATAGGTAAAGAAGATTGAAAAGTCAAGCGCAGCAAAGGTCGAAACAGAGCGATATGCCTAGTCATTGCTAATCGACGTATATACGTTTTTTGCTGGACAAAAGTTTCACATGCATGCACTTATCCCTAATTTATTGGGCAGACATAGCATTTTGAGTCTTTCGGCTCTAAGCAGGCAGAGCCTAGGACCGCATGACTCAAAGGCCACTTTAAGCATGATAGTGGGCGAGAAGGTGGAACAATTACTCAAAATAGTGATGGATTGCTACCCTCATCACCTATTAACATGATACGAATTTTCGCCCATTACTTCGATCGGCTATCTGCGCGGGAAGAGAAACAGCTGGTAAATTCTAAGTTTTTTCTTTCTCCCACAGCAGCATGAAGAACATTTACATAAGTGTTAGTTTATAAAGAAAAAGCACGAAATCTTAAAATCCCCACACTACCGTGCGACCATGAATATCATGATCTAAACTATGTTGTTTTTTTTATATTTATTTTATACCGTACGTTTCTTGGTATAGACTGATTTTTCTGAGCAATAATAAAACAAATAAGACACAATAATTCACGCACTGGAAACAATATCCTAGTTACCTCAATGTCAGGGACAGAATTTATTTCAGTTATTTTGGTTAATTTCTATGCGACCAATATGAAAATATATCCTTTAAAACAAAAAAGTAATTTTTCAAATCGATTTATAAATGAAGGAGATCTGAGGTGACAAACTGTAAAAAAAATACAGCCAGTAACCTATCCTTCTTTTGAAATTAGGAACAATTTTAAATGGTAAATATTGGGTTACTAACCTAAACTGAAATGTGCCATTCCGAGTACTCCAATAAGTGTGGCCAGTAGACTTTTGGGGGCCAGCATGGCGCAGTAAGTAGCAGCAGCCACCCACATCAAGTGGACCGACAAGGACTCCATAGCTTCGAAGGGGAAACACCACCAGGAATTTCTGGGAAAGGTAAAAGTTGAGATTATTATGAGATAATGAATGAAAGTCCCAAAAGTTTACTCAGTCCTATAGACACTATTGGTTTATAATCACAGAAGACAGCATAATTTAAATTTTGATCTGTTGTTATCTTTTTATAATAAAAAGATCAGGTCCTCAAAGAGACTATAAGCCAGCAATCTGTAACAATTTTTATAGGTCCACCAATTTACTAAATATGTACATATAAATAATACTTCTACTATATACTAATACTTGTACTATTTTGTATTCTGTGCTAAATATAATCTTTGGATCCTATAATTCTACCACGAGATTTATAAACAGATCTTTTACAAAAACTTCAAAAGTAAGTATTTTAGCATGTGCTGCCCACATATCCCTCTGTTTAAATTCACTGAAATCAAATAGCACTTTGCATAAATAAGTCTTCCTTATTACGCCTAATTTCTCCTGGTTGGTAACCTTCAATTTAAGGATCTAACAAACATTAGTGTGAGAACTAAAGGTGAGAAGCAACATCTAAACGGAACGTGCCCATCAGATTATATGCGTAGCACCGTCCTCGTGGCTTTAACAAACTTTACATTGGTCAAACGTATTCACAACGTGAACAAAAGAGTAGAGTCGCAGAGTCAAAAGGCGAGTTGATAAAATTTATCTTACGTTAAATGTAACTCAAATTGCTCGGTTCAAAATGCAATTCTCATGTTTTAAAACAGATCAATCATAAGGATGAAACACTTTATTCTAACTATGTACTATAATATAAGTCAGAGACCTAGATTTTTTACTGTCTTAACTATTGTAAAGTAGTATCACTCATTTGCAAAAAAGAGAACTAAAATAAAGGTATTACAGCTTTGCTAAGAATATGGATGATATAAGTTGCCTAAGTGTGTTACAACATAATCCCACCCAACCCTTGTTAAGATTCTTCTCAATGATAAAATATTAGCAAATTAATGAAATCAAATTAAATTTTTCCTTGTTGGCTTAGCAGACATTTTAAGATGTCTATAAACATATCATCATTAATTTTTTTGGTACAATAAAGTTATTACAAACAAACAAACAAAATTATAACATCAACTGTCGAAACACTAGCAACTTCACTCGCTTATTCGACCAATGTGTAACAAGTCTTAAGGACCACCCACTCAGCATCGTTGTGCTCATAAACTTGACAATGCCTTATCGTCGTAAATACGTCTCCGCAAATTGTATTTTAATTCTAAAGGACAAAACAGTTCCCCAGCGTTATATGACACAACACGAGGCTCTTATGTTTGATAACAATATTATAATGTGCTTCTGAGTGATATTTTTTTTTCTCCTTAACTTTTTCTTTTATGTTCTGTTCAGTCTTCAAGGTTTGTTATTTTTTATATAATGTAAGATATTGATAGATAAACGTATGAGATGACTACTTACTTACTTTATTCAAATGACACATAATTTTGCTCAAAAACTTAATAAATAAATAAATGACTGCACTAAAATTAACAAAAAATTATTAATTATTACCCATGCAGCGGTAGTCAATGCTACTATTGAATGAAAAGGCTACCGTTTTAGCTTTTACCTCTATACTGAATACAGTATAATAGCTGAAACGGCAGCCTTTTCGTGATACAGACGTAAGTGTACAGTAATACACTCACGTCTGTATCCCTAATGGGGCAGACAGAGCATTTTGAATCTTGCGGCTCTAAGCAGACAGAGCCCAGGGCCACAACACCCAAAGGCTTTTAGCGTGATGGTGGGCGGGAAGACGGGAAAAGGAATCAAAATAGTGATGGGCTACTAACCGCATCGCCTATTAACACGATTCGCATTTTTACCCAATTTTATTTTTCAGCTTCGATGTATCATTTACACACAGTTTAAACTTTTTTTTCTTACTTTTTCTGCTCCTGTTGATTGTGATTCCCTATACGAGTATATAGATATTTTGACGACCTCCGTGGCGTAATGGTTAACACGCTAGACCGCTGATCCGGAGGTTCTGGGTTCGATTCCCAGCCAGGGCAAGTTGGAAAATGGCCTTTTTCAAATTGTCCTGGGTCTTGGATGTTTATCTATGTATGTATTTATCATAAAATATAGTATCGTTGAGTTAGTATCCCATAACACAAGTTTAAAACTTACTTTGGGGCTATCTTAATCAGTGTGATTTGTCCGTATATATATATATTTATATATATATATATATTTATATTTATATATATATATATATATATACGGACATATATATATATATTTATATATATTATATTTAGTAGGTTTGTAGGCATTTGCAGTTTGTACGAAGGCTACAGTTTATCTAAATATCCTTCTCTGTACGCTCTACAACTGTTACATGTCCTGGACTATCAGAACAAATATTACAATTGCCTTTATCTGATAATGCAATCATTATCATTAACTGTCGTTGTGATTCCTCATGTTACAGGTCCCTCCATCAATTAAAATTGTAATTTGTCATTTTTCCTTTTCTTTGCTTTCATTTCATTAGTCCCATTGGTGAATCCAGAAGTCAATATGAGCGCTGTGATTGAAAATCGCAAATCATGGAGGAAAACTCTTGACCTTTCTTTACTTGTAGTGAGAGATTAATTGTCATAAAGATTCGTCTAGTTGTAACTTTCAAACAATACATTTTTTGTCAAGCTAAATACAGTTATTTGGTTTTACCGCAGATCACTTAATTTCTTCATGGATTCATTAACTAGCTTTTGTAGAACAGTCTTCAAAACTGTAGTTTCGTAAATTACATACGTAGAAATAAATTATATTATATACGCTAATATTTTACTATTTTAAATAATTTATGAAATTGATAACTTTTAAAATGAAAATGAGAATTAAATTATTTCCAGAGATGACCTACTGTAAAATTTTCCTCTTTTAATTTATCTATGTAATGATAGTATCATTCTAAGAAGTTCGAATACTTGCCGGTTTTGTATAAAGAAATATAATTCCTTCTTCAACCTTCCTTGAAATTATTATTTTTTGTTGCTGACAGGTTTCATACATGTAACTTAAATATGGTCTGGCCTGATCCACCTGGAAGTTTCTTATTACTACGAACCCAGGTGGCCGAGGCCGCAGTGAAGATAATTTGTAGAAGTGGAAAAAAATCGATCTCTCGCAGAATATCTGTCAGTGTGTCAGTGGTGTGTTTCTCTCCATAAACGTTGGCGTACTTCATTCATTCATATCAGCCACAGGAAGTCCACTACTGGACATAGGCTAGGATTTCCAAAACGACCGATCGGAAGCGGCCTGCATCCAGCGTTTTCCTGCAACCTTGCTCACGTCGTCCGACCACCTAGCACTTATTATGGCGTACTTATTTTCATCCTATGAGCACAAATATCTGCTCCTGAGGTTGCCCTTTACTGAAGCAACCAAATATAACTTAAACACGCTAAGAAAAAGACATTTATATTAGGCTTTGATCGAAACTGATTTTGATCGAACATACGAGGATCATATTTTATTCTTTATACGTAATCACTCACTGGTTACAAACCAATGGTTTCTTATAGACAGCGAGCTTAGAGTTGTATCGTTAGAGACTTTTTACTTCTAAATTTCTCTTATTCTCATTCAAATAAAGATATGAAGCATATCTATTCATTACTCATTTCTCGACAGGTCCCAAAGGTAAACTGGTAGATGCTGCATTAGCATAAAGTTTGAGCCATTGTTAGTAATCCATCATAAGATTGTGTGCAATAAATATATAAATAAATAAAAAACTTACAAAGACAAATAAAGCACTTATCAAATATGAGAAGAAATATCTCTAAAAAGACAGGTAATTACCATATCCAGGTGACGTGGATTAAAATTAGGAAATAATCCACAATTTCCACATGATAAATTTTGAAAATAAAATGTCAAATTATTTCAAATGTACTTACTCTATGAACGAGTAGCCGACCAGTCTAGCGGCGTGGGAGAAAAATGCTACGATGATGACGTTGACATGTCCTATGCGGGCGGTGATCGCATCCGCTCCGTAGAGGAACGGGATGCTGCTCAAAGTGCCCACGGTCACGGTTATACCTGGACACAAGATGGAGATAAAGCAGAGGCTAATGATGCAGACATGGGTAATGATGCTGTGCTTGAAGATAAACTCCTTCCTCGAGTTTTTGCTTAAAATAGAATAGCGCGTATGTAATCCACCAGATCTGACCTTTTATTTGTTTAAGTTTTATAAAATCCTTTTTTAAAGGTTATACTCGTAGACATCAAATCTGGGATTGAAGGTCAAACCCAGCACATTACCTCATCCATTTTCAAGTATTAGATAAGTTACTCTGAGAGTACAAACATGTGAAGACTATACTCAAAAGTTTTACGCCATCAAATAAGTATCATGCGAAATTGAAATGAATGTACCTACATGACTCATAAAAAAGGGTAAAATACAACTGAAGCTAAATATATATTTCCTCATGTTAATACTTCCTTTGCAAATTAAGTTAAATAGAATGAGTTACAAAGTTCCTAATTATTGCAAAAATAATTTTTCAGATTAGGCGCTTATACATACGTAAAGGGACGATATACTTAGACAGAATTAGCTAAGAATAGGCCAGTGCCTATTCTTAGTTAATTAGCTAAATAAAATACAGTTATTTATTGAGGAAATGATGATAAAGTAATTATTTGACTAGGCTACTGCCTAGTCATGTGACTAGTAGGCTACTGCCTAGTCAAGTGACTACTTCATCGTCATTTCAGAATCATTACAGTACTAAATTAAATACTTTTAATTCGGTACTCTAATTCAGATTCAGCTCCAAAATAAAAAAATATATACTAACCTAATAGAAAATTAGGCGCTCCTAATTCCTTCAGATAAATGAAGAGATAAGATTCTATGAATCCCCAAAAGTTTCCCAACGCGAAGAGGAAAAATATGAAAACAATTATGTGGGGCATTTTAATAATGTTTACTAAGTCCCGTAGTAAATTATCAGCGGGCAGCTTAGCTCCAAGAGGCATGACCGCCACGGTAATAGCCGATATCAGGAGCAACACGTCGTATGTGTAGAACGCAGCTGAATAGTCGGTGTAATCTGCAATCGACAAGTTGATGTAAACATTCAGAAAGCTATTATTGACATAAAAGATAACGATTACTAGATGCTACTTACTAACTTGTTTGCTCCTCATATCTATAAGAATACCAGTGATAGGTGAGAATATTGCCATGCCGATACTTGAAAAGAGTCTTTCTCTACCGAAATCACCTCCGTATTTTTGAATCATGGTCAATGCTATAGGATCCATGATTGTGACTCCAGCAGACAACATTATAGTACCCATGAATCTTAAGAAGAAGTAAATGTAGAAAGTCTTATCGTCGCTTTCCTTGTAATCCGGCGGGCATATATCAGGACCGCCTCTTCTGTAATATTCCAATGATATATCTTTAGATACAACGTTTGAGTAAATAAATGATAAAATTTTATCGTCTGTCAATGAAATTATTAGTCAGGTAAACGTGTCAATGAAATTTACTAGCATGTTAGATTAGAGGCATCGTCGTCTTAAACAAATACTACTGAATTTTTTTTTATTTAAGTAACCGATAATAAGAAATCACAAAAATGTAAACAAACAAACCTGAAATCACATTTCTGAACCATACAATCAGCTGACAATATTTCCAGTCGTTGTTGAGACAGTTTTGTCATATTATGCAACATGACCAAACCACCGCACCGTAGATCTTCCTTATCCAGAGCTGTTATATTCACCCCCTGGGCTATGAGCAGCTTTTCTCCGAACCTTGATCTAAAATCTGTTACTCGATCGTTTTCATCCTGAAATTGAAAAACATATTAAATCACTGGGCTGGGCCCCATGTTTTATATACGGCCGCGAAGCTTTTTTTGACTAAGTATGTATTTTAGAGAACCCAACCAATCAAGAAACGTCGAATTATCACATAAAGTGATTTTAGTTGTTTTCTCTGCAACATCTATTTTATTTAATGTTCAAGCACTTACCCTCTCCATCTCTATCCCTAGTTGTTCCTTTGGCTCGCCCAAATCATCATGCAGTGCGATGAGGAAGTATGCGGCGTCATTATAGTCCTCATCATCTTCAGTCATGTTTTGATGACTGTAAAATGAAATTATGCAAAAGGATGTTACTTGGAGTGCTGTTAGTTTAATTTAGTTTTAATTATATTCTGTCATGTACATAATTGTCTCCATAGATGCTATCTGCATAATTGATTTGTTTTTGTTCCATCCTGTATACGACAGAT
Organism: Acrobasis repandana; assembly: GCA_963576875.1. Lineage (NCBI taxonomy): Eukaryota > Metazoa > Arthropoda > Insecta > Lepidoptera > Pyralidae > Acrobasis > Acrobasis repandana. The sequence goes on from OY756215.1 coordinate 20,518,929, forward strand.
AGGGAAGTAGCACTATTTGCATCCATACATAGATATATTTATAACAAAGCTCCGTAATTTTAAAATAATAGCAAACCGAAAATGATATTACGCGTAATTTATGTTTCTCTTTGTAGAAATTAAGTATTAGGGTTCTGAAAAATACTTAGTAGTAAAATAAACTAAAACATCTAAAAATCGCAAGGATATGACATCTAAGTTTATATCCGCTTTGGTAGATAAGTATCTTAAAACGATATCATTCGAAATTCAATTAGAATGACTTATTAAACGAAATGCTCACTAATGGTCAATAATAATAATAATAATTAATGGCGGAGTCATCAAAATGTTCATAAAAAAACAATTTAGATATCTTTTTATAATTGACATTTTTTTCTAAGTGCCTAACAACTGTTACTTCAGTTGCTAATGTAGTACACATTAACTGACTCATAATTTCATAAACAACGCATTTTATCTCTTAATCAACAGCAGTAAGGATAGTTTGAAGAGCGTTCCGCAATAAAATTACTCACAATGATGAAAACAAACATGTTTTGACTTTATTAATATGCAATATACGGATTAATATTTATTTAAAAAGTCATGACTTACCTGCTGTTGGAGAGATTTGGGGGTTGAATCTTATGGCTGATGTGGAAGTCCAAATCATCTTTGTCGTCAGCTGGGTCACTGGCAGGACTCTCCGTGGGCCTGATCAGTTGGCAATGGTCGACACAACGGTCCAAAACAAAATCGACGGTCTCGTCTTCATCAGGGCATTCTCGACTTGGGCAAGGGCTCCACCAAATCTGTTAAACATCATTATTTTACATGAATGAATATTCTATATAATTTATCTTATAAAATATTTGTTATATATTGTGGTCATTAACCTAAGCCGCTGCGCCCAGGTTTTGCAAGCGCGTCGCTTTTATTGTACATCGCATTTTACCTATTCAAATAAATTCTTATAAAATTATGATTATGTTATATTAAGATATACTAGTTATGTATTGCTAAACTATTACTTAATTAATTATTAATAATATATATATAAAAGAGAGTTAAGGCCGTACCTGAATTTTCCGGGGTCCAGTGCTGCCCTCATTTAAAATAAATAATTTCAAAGAAAAATGAGACATTATTTAAAATTTTACTACTATCAAGTCCTAAATAACCCTTAAAAGTTTTTTATGAACTACTGTTTACAGTTTATATTGAGAACGTTAAGCTTTACTACGCACATCTGCGAAAAACGGCCACTTTTGGCTAATGTGCGTAGTAAAGCTTAACGTTCTCATTATAAACTGTAAACAGTAGTTCATAAAATACTTTGAAGGGTTATCTAGGACTTGGTAGTAGCAAAATTTTAAATGATGTCTCCCTTTTCTTTGAAATGATTTATCTAAAATGGGGGCAGCACTGGACCCCGGAAAATTTAGGTACGGCCTTAACTGTAGCTGTTAAACGAGAAAAAGTTCAAAGATTAAAGTTCCAATGGTTGTCTTCATGTAAGTTTTCCATTGCACTGCGTAATAAGCATAAACACCACTTAATTCCTTTAACTAATTTAAACAAACGGACTGGCGTTATGACACTGGTTAATTCGCCCTGTGGCCGGATGAAGCCGATTTGCTCAAATTCTTTGAGGAGTCTGGGTTATCTTGTGACTGAACAACGAGGTCCGTTCTTTAGGGGCCAGTTTCGAAACAAATCTATAAATATTCTGGTACCTCTACACTGTTTGTGATCGGATGCCGCATCACGTAAGCCGACGGCATCACACCTGGCGTCTCCTGGTGCGGTATCAGCAGCAAAGAATGATGAAAAGCAGCGTTTAGGATCAAGGCAGTTATCACTACTGGCTTGTATTCTCCGAAACGGTCCACCAAAAAACCTAAAAACAATACAATCCAGTAAATACTGCTCGAGAATAAAAATGTAAACCTATGGCAGTTACTTACCAGTTATCGGTGGACTTAAGAAAGTAGTGAAAGGTAACGCTAAATACACAAAAGAAATTTCAGGCACAGTCAATCCTATACTCTGCATGTGAATAGTCAAGTACGGTAAGAGGGATGCAGTGGCTCCGTACATCACAAAAAGAGTCACTTTTAGCATGATCAGGTTTGGGTTGATGCGCATCCAGACCATCAGGCGGCCGGCGCGGCTTAGTTCTTCCTCGCTGCCGTCATCCATGGTTGCGTCTTCTTCGTATTTCTTGGTATCGTTCAACTTTGCCATACTCAGACTTAGACACTCACTCACATTTTCTTACAGACAGTTAATTCAAAGGCTGACTCTTATCAACTGACGGTCGGTTCGATAGATAGAGAATTGTGTGGTAGCGTCGGCTGTTTGTTTAGGCGCGATGGTTTTGGAGTGATAATTCTTTTGGAGCCACCGGGAGGACGATGAGAGTCCCGAGCTCCCGAGCGACTGCGGGAGGAGATTGCGCGGACGTCGCGACGTCGAGCGGACTCCAATTTACAAATAATAGCAAATTACCTTCGTTTAAGAAGTGTCACGGCGATTGGTGGGGATGCTGGCTAAATCGGCTGGCGATTCGAAGACCTTGCAGCTAAGTGGCTGGGGTCGGATTCTCGGGTGCTGCTGGATATGCGCTGTTAGTTCCCGAAGCGGTGCCCGCGAATTGCCGCTAAATATACCGTCCTCTATAATGTAAGTACTTACATATTACAATATAATTAAATACACATATACCTAGTTTTTTTAGAATGCGCAAAAAATTTCCTTCTTTCTGTCTTTAGTTGAGAAACCTGTTATACAGGCAAACTTTTTAACCACCAGCCAAATTTTTGGAGCAAGTTCAGTCCATGATACTAAACTACTTACCATAAAAACAATTAACGAAAACTGAGATATCAACGCGTCTTCGCGATGTCACGGGCGATCCAAGGGCGGGCAGCTACTTTGCACAAAGGATTTCTATCGCGGTGCAGAGGGGTAATGCTGCCAGCCTTCTGGGTACCCTGCCTCGTGGCGAGGCGTTGGAGTCCCTTTTTTATTTGTAATTTTTATTTTATTTTATTTTATTGAATTTGTAATGTGACCTATGTATTTAATAAATGAATAAAGCCATTAACGAAAAACTAAAATAAAAATTCGCTTTCCATACAAATCAGCGCTCAGCCAAACGGATTTTGTATGGAAGGACGAAAAATTTTTATCGAAAGTAGTTCAGTATCATGGACTGAACTTGCTCCAAAAATTTGGCTATATGTACCTGTATAGGTACTGAGAAAAGGTCCGGCTAATTTTGAATGGGCTTCTAGGTAGGTACCCAAATTCACATTCAATATACCTACTCACATTTAGCCCAATGAATTTCCAAAAATATACATTTTTGCATTACATTAAAGTTCAATCAATTACAATATTATTGTTCGTTGACTACAATCATAATGTACAACTACATCATACTTTGATAAAACATCATTCATACCTATGTACGAGTATGTATCAAACAAGGTGCCTACTTTGCTGATGGTTGCCCTTGAGGGTTTTAACAGGTAACTAATACTACTACTGATATTTATTCTGTGCTAATACTTACAGTTGTGAAATAGGTATATAGCAGAGCTGCACTTAATTTCTATCACCATAGGTACCTACTCATAAAAAATCTGTACCTACACTTACATCAGTAATATTAAGTAATCTACCAATTTAAGAAGTACAGACTTTTAAAGCATCTGACAGAAAATATTGTGCACCTGAAATCGATAGCATTTGTAGTATCTACTCGCATATCTGGTTTTTTTTTATGAATATGACAGTTATATTATAGGTAGTCATTTTCTCCGCTAGTTTCCAAAAAGACAAAACAGATACTTTTTTCTAAACGTCCTGTTCTAAATAGAATCTGTCCGAACAATCGATAATTAGTCGTGACGTCATAGTTTCTTGGAGTCAAATAGCGCTCATATCAGTTTTTCTGAAATCAGGTTCAAAAGGGATATGATAAATGACAAATGACATTATTTTGTGACGTTCTATTCTCATCTTCTTCGTTTAAGCGCATTTCCGGTTGCATCCTCAGCTGTGCTGCTTCGGAGCCCGGAGTGCGCTTTCCCGCTTTTTATTCTCCAAATATAATATGCATGTCAATGGTCACCCAAGGATGCCAAAGACCTTGCAAAATGGAAAAGAAATAGCCGGAACGATGATTTGCCTATAGTTTTACAACCGGCCGCCTGCCTGACGTCAACCCTCTTTGGGTAAACTTTTCGCACAAATACATTCGTATTTGTGCGAAAAGTTTTACAACCGGCCGCCGCCCGACGTTAACTCTCCTTGGGAATGCAATTGTAGCACGAGATGTTTGTGCTTAATCCTTTAGTCGCCTCTTACAACATCCACAGGAAGAGATGGAGCGGTCCTATTCCGACCTGAGACCACACGTTCTATTCTCATATTCATTACATAATAATTTGTTTTTAACCCTGGATAAATGTGTACGTATTCACAACTTAGGTATATTATTTTTTTCTGTCTAGGTAAATGTAGAGTGCCTCTACGAGTAAGCTACTCATTAATGTTCGCCATAATTATTATTTTACGGACACCTCTTATTCTTCCGAACTCCATCATTGCAGCATTTGCGTGAAAGCCAAAAACTGATTTCGATAAACTTAAGTAAGTAAATATTAAAAGTGGAAAATACCCTGGACTCTACAAACTTGTCAGGTCACCTTTTAAACAAGCTGATTCAATAAATTAAACTCCCTCCGTTTGAGAGCTACCATGCCACAAACAGAAACAGATAGGTACAGACGTCAAAATGACACTGTTCTTTTTCGTAGGGGGTTAAAAATTTCTAGGTGATTGAGTCTCTCCATAGCCAAAGCTGGCGATTACTTCGGGGCCTCGCGCCTTCTACGGGCCCAAAAAGACCCGATGATCCGATTTCCCTCGATACTTTTTAGGGTTCCGTATTTAGGGGACGCTAATCCATCTTGTCAAGGGCTCAAGGGCTATGGTCCGGTTGAGAATATTTCCTATGTACCCATGATTAATCCGGCTCTGGTGGGGACGCGAAATACTTAATCATATTGTATTTATTCGCTTCTTAGGACCCATAAAGTCAAGCAAAATATACTTACTTACTGAAACTAATCCCCAAGAAATGTATGACAAAAAAATCTTCATTCTTCATTAAAATAGAGTAGGTATTTAAGGATTAAAAAAAATTATAGGTACTTACCTATGTCAGTTCATTTAGTCGTCTCGTATTTATGTAACTTTGCCAGATGAAAATTTAAGGGTTGATAGCTATCAACCCTTAAATTTGCCCGGGTTGGGCAATAGCGGAGCTCCGCTATTGCCCAACCCGGTATGCAGTTCTGAGTTAGAGTTTCATAGGAGAAGTATAAGAAAAAGTTTTCAGCTTGCCTCAAATATCTACCCAAAAGATGCCTACCAGCTCCTAATTTTGCAAGCACTTGGCAAGGTTAAATACTACTTAATAATCTCGCTGGTAAAAGTTACAGATTGCCTCAAATACCTACCCAAAAATGTCTACTAGCTCTCGGACTGTCAATTCATGGTTCCTATATGGTTCGTATATAAGTATCAAATAGTCGCAATTACGTGAAAATATTAATCAACAAGTTAAGGCTGCTATCTATTAGCGAGTAGCAGCATTACTTATAAATCCTTCAAGGCAAACTAAAAGTATAGAGCGCCATCTGTTGTGCAGTAGCAACAGCTTGTATTTTATTTATAAATTTTACTTCTAGTATTCTACCTATTATTCTACAGATATATAAAAAATATACCTAAGCAAAAATAAATTTTGTTAATATTTTAGGTACATTTTAGGTTGACTAAAATCATCTAAAATATAAAAATAAAAACGGCGACACTGTCTATCGCTGATACTCAAATCTCGATGAAACTATTTGACATTTGTAAATGGTGAATTAAAGTGTTGCCATTGATAATAATTTTAATTTAGTAGAATTTATTTATCACATCACAAATGTTGGCGCCACTGGAGCAAAGAGGAAAAAAGTACCTAAAACTACCTAAGTACATACTTTGTATTCTCTAGGTAAAGGAAGTCTGAACATTTTGATAATGATAATACTATATGGATTTGGTACAAAAACCAGGAGACGCATTTTTGAAAGCTCCAGTCACACACAAGTTCACAACGAATGATTTGCTCGAGCGCTTCCAAAAAGGCGCATAATGTATATACAAGCTGACTTTTTAACCACCAACACAGGCCGGAATCTCCTAAGGTACGCGCAATATGCGTCCCCGTTCCCCGCCCATCTCTCCCGTTTTCGCCTCGATGACTCACGTTGGCCGTCAAGAACCGGGGTAGAGGTGCGGGTGCAGGGAACGGGGACGCATATTGCGCGTACCTTAGGAGATTCCGTTCTGTTTACTCTTACTGTATTCTGTGCCACCAGCCAAATTTTTGAGCACATTCAGTCCATGATACTGAACTTTCCATAAAAACAATTAAAACGAAAAAACAAAATAAAAATTCGCCTTCCCATACAAATCAGCGCTCAGCCAAATGTTTTTTTTGAATTTTAATAACTTTTTTATAGAAAGTAGTTTAGTAGCAAGGACTGAACTTGTTCCAAAAATTTGGCTGGTGTATAAAAGTCACCTGTATTTGAATCAGTCGTATCGCGAAGGATTTGTATTTTTGACATGCAACAGAACAAATGCCAAAGCTCAGAACAATAACCCATATCTCTGTGCCAAAGAAACCTTTCATGGAGAACCGTTCCGATTCACGCTGTTTTTTTTATTATGTTGAAACTTTTAGAAAACCACATGGAAAACCATAGATTGACTTTCCAAGTTTTCTGCTCGACGGTTTTAAAAATCGGATACAATGGTATTTTAGGCGAGCGATGACTTGGAAAACTACACGTTTTGTTTCCCTAACTACCACAATAAAAAATAGCACTCCAAAAAATATTTCTAAATATTATATTGTTATTGTACGTAGTGTAGTCTGGCTAAAATAAAACACAGATAGGTAACATAACCAAAACACAGTTTACAAACATGCTGAAAAACAAGATTATTATATTGTTTTTAGGGTTCGGTACCCAAAGGGGGAAAACGAGACCCTATTACTGAGATTCCACTGTCTGTCTGTCCGTCTGTCACAGGGCTCTATCTCTTGAACCGTAATAGCTAGATACTTTAAATTTTTACCGATTATGTATTACTGTAGCAACTGTAACCACAAATACTAAAAATAAAAAATTAAAGGGTCAACGTGTTTTTCAGCGATTTTGACTAGATTTTGAAAATTTCAAGTATCTAGAAATATCTAATATAAAAATTATATAAATAAAAATTACTATAGCTGTTATAACAACAAATACTAAAAATAATAAAAAGTTAAATATTTAAGTGGGCCCTCATTCAAGAAACGTGTTTTTTTTTCAGCCTTTTTAACTCGATCTTTATAATAGCATTAACTAGATACTTAAAATTTTGCACCGATTATGTATGACTATGTCTACTATAATAAGAAATACTAAAAATAAGATAAAGTAAAAAATTAAAGGGTCAGGGTCAAACGCCATACAAGAAACGTGTTTCTTCAGCGTTTTAAAACATTGTACAGAACCCTTTATGTACGAATCTGACTCGCACTATAGATGATAGTGTTGGTTTTGTCAACTTTTGTCAAACTACCTAATACAGCGCCCTCAATTCTTATTTTGCGATAATAGAGTTTATTTAACCGACCACAAGCAAAAATTGCTTAAAATTACTGATATGAGTTTGTCTCAATACTTGCCAATAATTCAATAAACCTTTATTTTGTGTAACAACAATGTAAATGTTTCTTAATTTAGATTCGCATCGCATCGCATACGTGGTAGCGCCACCTAGCGGCGACATAAAAATAAACTTGGGATGTATCCGACGAAACAGGTCTAGAATGTCTATAGTCTACTGCAAATTGTCAACCATAATGCATTGCGCATATATGGCCGCCATGTTGCTGCCGTCTGAAAGATGTTCGCAACTCTGTGTGTTTACTAATGAATTTTAAGAACTTCAGTAGTTAAATTACTGTGTTTGTGAAATTGTGAGTGTACAATGGTTTTATATTTCATGTATTGCTGTGATTGAAAAGTCTGTCAAATGTCTCTGAAGCCAATAAACAGTGAAATTTTCTTTAGATAGTCATTCGATTCGGACGGCATAATGGCTGACAATCTGATTCAAAAGTCTCATAAAACTAGTGAGAAAAACAAGTATAACAACGTTGTTCATCGTACGACAAGCGAATCTCTTCGTCTGAATGATTCGGAGAAGGGAGTGACTCACCCGACGTCCCTCCAAGCTGCCCATAACCCAAGGAAAATATCTTCATTTCAGATCACCAGTGTGACCGTTGGTTCTCGAGTGAGCACTGATGCTGGAGAGGACTCGGCCGACGATCTAGATGAATCTCACACCGATGACAACTCAAGAGTGACGGATATCGAGAATGAGACACCGAGTTATTCTGAGGACACCTTTTCAAAGGACGATGTGTTTTACAACGCCTCGAGTGCATCACTAGGTTGTGCGCCTGTGATCCCGACCAGCTCGCAGTACGGGCTCGCGATCGTCGGCCAGGACCCCAACACTAACCAAATAGGAGGAGCAGTGCCAAATAGTAATAATTCTGAAGTGACGGACATGCACGTCAGCGTTACGAACGCCGGGACGGGCAGCATCATCAATCTCATAGGAAATGCTAAGCCACAAGAAGGTATGAAAGAAATACAAGAACATGTTAGGAATGAACGGTTTAAAGTTGTTAAAATAGAAAGCACAGAGCCATTTCGGAGGGGTCGGTGGATATGTATGGATTACCTAGATCACACTACTACACAACAGAATGCACCAAACAACAACTTGGATGTAGCCGATACTAATACTTTGCCAGCGCCTGATAGTGGAGTTGTTATAAATGATAGTCTACACGATGATATGTCTAATGATCTGACAAATAAAGGGCCTAAAGATATGCAAGGCAATGCTCCGACTGTGCAGCACCTGGAACAGGCGCTCCAGAAACAATTTCCTATGGCTTCCCCTGGACAATCATTGACTCAACCTATAAGTGTAGTGCAGCAACAGATGCCTGTAAATCAAACAGTTAATGTACAGTCACCTCCGCTCGAAATGCCACAACAGATGCCAAATCAAAACATGCCTCAGGCACAGCAGGTGGCCCAACAACACCCTCAGAGTATGACTCACATCACTATGCAAAATGCACCTCAGAATCACCCTCAAGCACCTCAACAGCAGCAGGTTCAACAGATACCACAGAGCTTTCCCCAACACCAATTACAGCAAGTCATTGCTCAGTCACAAGGCATGGCTATGCAGCAGATACCTATGCACCAGCAAATGCCGCAACAGATGCAAACTATTCAAAACCAACAAATGCAGCAAATGAACCAACATATTCCTCAGGCGCAGATGCCTAATATTCAACAAATGCAACAGCAAATTCCTCAAATGCAGGCCATGACTAATCAGGGTCAAATTACACAAGTCTCCAACCAACAGTCACAGATGCAACAAATGCAAATGCAACAGATGCAGGGCCAGCCTAATCCTCAGCAGATGCATATGCAACAAGCCCAAATGACCAACATGGGCCAACATCTTCAGGGGCAGCAAACAATGGGGGCACAGCAAGCCCAACTACAGATTCAAGCGCTGCAAAGCCAGCAGTTACCTAATCACATACAGACCATACAGATGCCAGCGCAATTGGCTGGAGCTAACCAGCAGATACCGCAGATGCAAACTCAGATGCATCAAATCCCTACACAGTCCCAGCAGCAGGTTGTGCCACAAATGCACCCCCAGATGCCACAACAGGGCATGACGGCTGTCCAACCACAGTATAATCAAGCTGTACCCCAGCAACCTAACGCTCAGTCCATGATCAGTGCTAATATTCCATCAACTCAACAACCCATGGTTCAGCCACAGCACAATGTTCCTCAATATCACACACAGCAACAGCAAATGAGTCAGCAGGGCCAGACCCTGCCACAAGAGGTGCTTACGAGTATTGTTACATCACAGCAAGGTGCAACTCTACCTTCAAATCTTCAATCGATGGCAACTCAACCCCAGGGCTCCACATTGCCTGCGAATCTCCAAAGCCTTAGCCAGCAGCAGCCACAAGTGCATACTATGGCCCAGCAACAAGGGAATGTGCCACAAGGAAACATGCAAATGATGGCTGCCCCAACTCAGAATATGCAGATGACTCTAGACGGGAATCAGCCTAGTATGCAGATACCCGCCTCAGATCCTATTTTCATGCAGCCAACAAATGTCGGCCAGCAAATGCCTGTCGGGCAGCATATGGCACAGCAGAATATGTTACCGCAGCAAGTGAGCGGTCAGGGCCAGATGGGTGGCGTGCAGTACGTGGCTAACCAGCCAGTGTCACTGGCTCACCAGAACATTCCCATGTCGATGCAGCAGAGCATGCCGGTCGGGATGGGCGGCACAGTGCACGCGAACGTCGTGCAGTCCCAAACAAGTATGGGGATTGGTGGATACGGTGGTGTAGTGCCAGTGATGTCTCAGAGCAGTGTCGCTCCGGTCGAAGCAACCGTCTCTGGAACTAACTCTCCGGTAGTGTCATTGCCTGTTAACTCCACTGCATATGTGGCTAACACGGCGCAACCAGGACATGACAATCAGGGCTTCGGTAGCCCTGTTAGTGCGGTGGTGTCTCACGTGATCAGTAGTGCAGTGATGAGCAATGTGAATGTGAGTGCGGGTGACAGTGGTGCTCCAGAGTCAACGGATGGTGTTGCAACAGACTCTGGGGATGGCAAGGAAGACTCGCAGCCTGCCCAACCACCTGAGGATGAAAGGTGAGCCACTTTTGTTTACTGAAAAATGTTGTAATAAAATGCTTGCAAGTGAAATTTAATCTCTTGACGTCATAAAGTACATTGAACTGTGATATGATAAACCATAAAGTATTGAATTAAGAATAAGAGCTCAGGGAGATATTATAATATGGAGATATTATAATAATACATTTGGTTATTATTACCACAAGTACTTTTTAATTTGTAATTGGTTTTCACATGTTATAAGTTATAAGTGAATGTAGTTATTTTTGTAGTGTGTTGCAATGAAAACTGACTCATAAGTGGCAACTGCTACAAAAACTCAATTTTAATTTGTCGTATTTTCCCCTGTGATTTTGGGATTCGGGATAAATAAGTATAGTCTACATTTCTTCAAAATTTAGAAATTAAAATAAAAGCTTGGCGTGCTGCTAAAGAGGGAAAATAGATATAATTGTAGATTTGGTGATCCAAAAGTTCCTGTATATGTCTAACAATATATACCAGACTGAAAATATTTTACGGGCACTTTTAGTTTACATTATATATGATACTGAACATTTCCCAATGGAATGCACAGTGAAATATGAAAAATTCAACGGCCTCTGAAACAAATTTAGCGATCAGCTGAATGCCAATTTGTATACATCGTGTTCATGAAAGAAAGTTAGTGGTCACTGCGCCTTCCATAAATGCATTTAAAAATAGACTCGACAAGTGGTTAAGGACAAATAAAGTGTCGTTAATAAATATATGAACTGTGAAAAGACTTTATGGACTCTCAGCACTGTGTGAAATAGACATATCAGCTCTGAGCTGCTCGTCTATAATAAATAAAATAAAATAAAAGAAAATATAACCTCTCAGATTAAAACCAGAGGTTTTGCGTTCTTTTATTTTATTTTATTTATTATAGACGAGCAGCTCAGGTACTCCTCAGCCCATGTAACTGAACAACTTTTGTTCAACAACTTTCACGAAACTAAAAAAAATAATTGAATTTTTATACAAACTGATCAACTGATCGAGTAAATTTGTATGAAAATTCGATTTTTTTTTTGGATTTCATGAAAGTTCTTAAACAAAAGTTGTTCAGTTTCATGGGCTGAGGTACTATCTGAGAGGTTTTGCCTTCTTTCATTAACACGATGTATATTGCAGTTGAGAATATTCTTCAGGTTAAAATAGTTTCAGTATAGTTATTCTTTTTCTAATATTTATTATATTTTCGACCTATACAAATAAATGTTTTTAGAATGCAGTTCAGAAATGTGAAAAAGTTGTTTAGTAAAAGTATTGAAATGCAAAGTATGACATATTTATTAGATATCTGTGCAAGGGTTCTAAAGTATTATTTTCATCTTTTAAATGTTGTAGTGTTAGCTCTATTATACTATTGATATTATCAATCCAAACGACCCAGAGTCTTCATACATATTACTCTTATTACAAAAGGCAGACTAACTTTAGGACTAGTTTAAACCATTATGCACCCAAATAAAGTTAACAGTGACAATAAAGAAGGTGACATATTTCGGGAAGTCTTTTTGTTTTGGGCGGATTTAAACCAAGTGAGTACTTAAGTTAAACTGCGTTTTTTAATAAAAAACTGATTTCAGTATTTTCCTTTTATTTATTAGTGACTGTTGGGATCTTTTTTCATCTTCTTTTATCTTTCTCAAATCCAGTGGCATAGGTAGAGGGCAGACCTAAAAAAAGCCTACATCTGGTACTGTTGGATATTGTATCACTGCACCGGGTGCCACCCATGCTAAATAGTTCTTTAATGTATACTCTGTTTGTTGGCTTTTGGCACCCATTTCATATTGAAAAATTGATTTTAAGTTATGGATGCCACTATGCCATCTATGCTTTTAACTCCCTCTAATTTATAAAATTACTCAAAACTCCATAAACACAATTAATAGTACTTTTACAAATATTAAATATTTAATAAAATACATTTCGAAAGAAAAGGTAAGTACCTATTTCATATGCGAAATAAAAATAAGTATTTTGTATTTCCATTAAAAATATGTTCTTTAACCCTAGATAACTAAACATTCGTCTGGCAGACTACGCGACCCCTTGCATAAGTCTAGTTCACATACTTTCGCGTACCCCCTGCTTGCACGCCTTTGTATACCTTCATAATTAGAGTAAAAAGTTTCACAAATGCGGCGTTTGCGCAAACAATTGTCTTTACTTGTGATTTATAACCACCGCGTCGCCTAGATGACGAAAGTTTAGTTATAACAGGTGCAGATTTTCAAAGGTATCTAAATTGCATTTTATTTTATATTAGTATTTTCAAATAAAAAAAATTAATAAATGTTTGTATTATAATTAGATAATATACAAATAATATGAATTTCATAAAAACGGTTATTTTTTAATGACTAGGGTTTATTAGTAAGATGTCATTCATACTACTAATTGCTTTCAACTTTTTCTCATATACCTAATATTATTGATGGATTTATAAATGGAAACATATGTCCTAGGCTGAAAGTAGAAATTCACGTTTATTAAGATTGATTACTTTGATAAAAGAAACAAGATAATTTAACTTCTGTGGTGATGACAAATCATTGGAAGGTTGAAAGTCAATACAATATCAGCATTAATACTGATGTCTCGTGCCAATCTTTGGGTTCTGAAGATGATTTTTTAGTATCAAGTAAAAGACAACAGAACCCAAATTATTAAACCGGATGATTTTATATTGTCAAACATGGAAAGAAACGTACTACATACTACGTCAGATGCTACAACGTAGCATTCGACATGTGCTTTAGCAACTCTTCGATTTTTATCCAGTAAAACTCATCATAAATGGTCATCTGCACTAAGACTACTCCTACTTATGTTATTATACGTCGCGAATAACATCAAAAATAATTAACAAATAACACGGCGAGATTTTGTTTTGAAACTGACAAACCACCTCATGGAGCCTTGGTTGCGGCAACTTGCTCGGACGGTAACTTTAAGACGTGACATCAAGGTCATGATAGGAGATATCCTTGGTGAAATCATATGAAGAATCTGCTCCATTTCCTTATGTATGAAATATTACAAAAAAATTATACGTTTGCCCGTCGAAATTGCTAAGGAAGACCAAAAATTGATGCCTTAGATGTAAAAAATGCAATTTGTGACACCCATAATGTAGATGTGTATAAAAGGTATGTGGCATCATTAGTATAAAATTATTTCTACCTATCTCTATTCACAACGAGCACTTTATACGAATCATGTAACAATTTCTTCCTCACGTTAAATTATGTTGATAATATAAGATTTTTTAATGCGTAGTCCGCTAGACGAATGTTTAGTTATTGAGTAACTCCCAGGATAGTTTAGTTATCTAGGGTTAAAAATCTTTGTCTTTAAAAGGAAACTATTTCACAATTTTCTGTCCAATCGTGTAATAACAGACTGGAACAAGCTACCAGAATATGTTATTACTGCGCCTTCAGTGAACAGCTTCAAGAATAGACTGGACAAAAACAAAATCTCCAAACATTAAGACGCACACGCATCAGCATAATAAGCTGCTAGTAGAGATGTAAAGAACTCGAGTCTTTTGAGTCCTAAATTTTAGGCTCGGCCGAAAAATTGCACAACTCGACTCATTACAACAAGACCCCAAGACTAGAGCACTTAAGTCTACATAAATTCTTGAGCGCAACATGACGCTCAAGTCTTGATTAGCGCTCGAGTCGTTTTACGCGACGAGTCGCGCTCAAGTTCTTTTCCTTTTGGAGTTCCTTTATAAATAAACAGGGAATAAAATATTTAACTTTTGTGGGATATATTAGTAACCAGAAGAGATGTTAAATTAAATAAAATAACAAGCAATTAAAATTGATTTGTACACACATAATAAATAGTGTCACGTTTTTATCCCTCTTGAGGTACACAGAGCCTAATAATGCCATGCTTAAAGGCCACATTTAGCATGTTAGCGGGCATATAGGTGAAAAAATTAATTTAATCGTCGAGTTGCATCGTCTATTGAATTAATGATTCCTTTATAGTGGTGATAATAGATAATATTAATAAAACCCTCAATTTATAATAGCAAATTTTACTCAATAAAACATTTGCTAAAACAGGCTAATAAAAAAATATTAAGTATTGTACATATTTGATTGAATAGCTTCCATCTCTTAATTTCAGTAATAATTTTACGCAACTTCTCCTGTCGCAATCCATACCAAATTACAGCCTTGCACCCAATCATGTTTTTTATGTCAATAGCAAATGCAATGTTTGAAATTCAAACTATTCATGATCAACAATGATCATAAAGTTAGTTACTGCTTACTACCTAGGTATTTTAATTCTGTTTTGATGAAACACAAAAATGTGACGGATTGCTAATGGGTTTTGCATTAATCTAACTTAGGCACAAATTTTCTAATACTACAGTACCTAACTAAGTATGTAGCTACTTCAATTTAAAAAAATATAATTCAATTTCAATTATGACATAACAAATAATGTAATCTCAGTTCATCCACATATCCAATTTTAAATTGTAAGTTTGTTAGTTGTCGTCATTGGAGAAAATGCTGCAGTGCAGTTAGTTGCCGCTTCTTCTGCACTAGCGCCTAGGAAGCGGAACTAAAATTAGCTGTAAGTAACGATTTGACGTCATTATTTGTGCAAAACAAAACGAAGTGACTATTATTAAGAGATATTCAGCTGTTAATAATAGTCACTTCGTTTTGTTTGCACAAATAATCACGTCAAAAAGTTACTTACATCTTCGAAAAAAATCCGATTTTTATAATAAATATCAAAAATCCGATTTTTTGATTATATCTGATATATATTGGATATATATCCAGGCTAAGAAAAAGAAGCTAATTTTATTCTGTAAAGGGATTAAACACTAAAAATGTGAAAGGAATTTGTAAAATAATATAAGTGTCTAATTACCACATTTTTTATTTAAAAAAGTAACAAAAGAATTAGTGTTTATTTGAGAAAGAGTTTTTAATGAACACTTAAAAAAACAAGTACCTATTATTATAATAGTCTTCATTTGTTTGTGAGATAAATGAACTAATTTTAATAATAATTTGTAATCATTCAGGGTCAGGCTTTAAGCATAGATCTATGAGTGGGACATCATCATCTGGCTCCCAGTCCCAGTCAACCTCTGTGTCTTCTATAATGTTCACACTGGGATTCCAAATCCAGTCCATATTGTATGACGGAGCTGCAGCTGTACTACGGATGCTCCTTTCAGACTGGTTGAAAGTCTCGAAGATATGAACCATGCGCTTTTTGGGTTCTTAATCGATTACGAATCTTTGATTGAACCAGGCCGAAGGTAGAGAAAATTGTTTTGAGACCTGCCGTTGACTCTACTGCTGACAGCAAATTTTTAGTTCAGAAGACAGGAATAAATCAATTGATTAATATATATCAAGATAAAAATCAATTGATATATATCGGCGAGAGAGTATCTTGGAGTCTCCCAAGTACCCTGGAGATATTATATAAATATTCTATGATAATTAATATACTGGGTGGCGCAAAAGTACTGGCACTAAAGAAAATACTTTTATTTTTTTTATATGACATTTTCTGTCATTCTGTTGTTGAAAATTGTGTAGTGAACAAATGTAAAATACACTGAAAATAAACATGGACCGTTTTACTCCCCAAGAACGTGGAATAATTGTGTCAATGTTCTTACGGAATAATTCATCAGTGATAAGAACACAACGTGAATTTCGTCGACGATTTCACCACCGTCCGGCACCGATTGGTCGCACAATTCGACGCTTTGCCACACGCCTTGAAGCAACTGGCTCAACATTGGATAGACCTAAGTCTGGGAGACCAAGAACAGGCCGTTCAGCTGAAAATATCGATGCTGTGCGCGAAGATGTGGAAGAGTGTCCAGAAACATCAACGAGGCGACGTGCCACGCAATTGGGCATTTCCAGACGGACCCTGCAGGGTATTTTGGTGAAAGACTTAAAGATGTTCCCGTATAAAACTCAAATGACTCATCAGCTGCTGCCTGCTGACCACCGAGCTCGTCTAGATTACTGCCAGCGCGTCATAAACCTCAACCTTGAAGAGGATGGTTTTCCTTCAAAATTGGTTATGAGTGACGAAGCGCATTTCCATCTCTCAGGGCATGTCAATAAGCAGAATACTCGGTTCTGGGGCACTGATAATCCGCGCATTATTCAAGAAACACCTCTACACCCACTAAAAGTTACTGTATGGTGTGGCATCTGTGTTGACAGAGTGATCGGACCCTATTTTTTCGAAGACGCTGGAGGCAATGCGATAACTGTCACTGGAGAACGCTACAGAACCATGTTACGAGAGTTTTTGATACCCAGTTTGGACGAATTGGGGCTGGAGCACATCTGGTTTCAACAAGACGGCGCTACGGCACACACAGCGCGCGACACTATGGACTTAGTGAGGGACGCTTTTCCAGGCCGAGTTATCTCTCGTTTTGGCGATTTGCCTTGGCCTGCAAGATCACCCGATCTGACCAGTCCAGACTTCTTTCTTTGGGGTTTTTTGAAATCTCGGGTGTATGTGAACAAGCCACAGACTCTCGCAGCTCTAAAAGAAAACATTCGTCAAGAAATAACGAACATATCGCAGGAAGTGTTACGGCAAGTTATGCAAAATGTCATAAATAGGGCTCAAATGTGTATCAACTCTGGAGGTCACCATTTAAAAGACATCATCTTTAAATCCTAATGGTACGAAATTTAATGGCACAAATATACATTTAAAAAAACCTAAATCTAGTTTTCTAATTTAGAAAAAATGTTATAGCTGAACCAAATAGGGTCTTTACTTTTGCGCCACCCAGTACTTTGAATTGAAGTATTGGAGTTTCGAACTTCAATTTATCAGATCTTCGACAAATCTCCAGCCGGTCCTGAATCTATTTGCAAAAATAACCCATCCGTAGACAATGGCGGTTGTTTTGGTTGCGTCGGACTAGCGTGCGGGCATCCCTTTGAAGCTATTTATTTGCGCCTCGTCCTGCGACATAAATAGGTGGTTGACACGTACGGTGCATGGTGCGCGCCGGTATGCCGCCCGGTGACTCACGCGCAGCTAAGGCCGAGCCTGCGTTCTTTTGCGTCTGGTGCGCGCCTTTTTTGACATGGATACTAGCGCCTCGATTGGGCTTAATAATGGCAAAGAAATGCCAAGGTATCGGGCTGCGCTAGTAATTTTAACAACCCTTGCGTCTTAACAACCAAGAATGTTGTTTATTTCATGGTATTGTATAAGCCAAATGGCGTATACTTAAAAGAAGCACTAACATAACTCAAGAGTTTAGGATAAAAAATATCCTAAACTTTTGTGTTCTGTTAGGGCCCTTCCACACGACGTATTTTTTACGCGCGTTTGTATCGATACAAACGCAAGGAAGCGACGTTTTAACCTTTACAGGCAACGCAACCAGGACGAACGCGCTGTAAGCGCGCGTTTGTGTCGCGTTATTTTCAATAATCGCAAAGGAAACGCACTGTAAGCGCACGTTTGTATCGATAGAAACGCGCGTTCGAAGTTCGTTTCAAATGCATCGATGTTATAGTCAAACGTCGATATGCAGTCTCTTCCCGGAATTACTCGCTTAAATATAAAATAATTTAAAGGGCTATCTAGTACCTGACGATTAGCAATATGGAAATTATCTCCATAGTTAACAATTTATTTCAAATGAGGGTACCACTTCAAGGCCATTTGCTTCTATATTCACATTAACTTCATCCTACCCGTTTATAGAGTCAAAGTCCTAATCATTTATTTATCTTTAAATGTTTTTATTACTTGATAATTGAATCTTATATCGTGCAACAATGTGTCCATTCGCGGAAATTTGGCACTTAAAGATTCGTAGTTCTAAATTAAAATACCTACTTCCTCGTATATTCACTACACGAAGCCGCAAGGAAACTGGCGCCAGTAGCAACGTCACCGGCGTCGCTGGTAATCGAGTCGAGATACGAAGGTCACGAAACCTGAACCTTCCACTCGTTTCTGATCGACTGATATGCATCATTCACTTGTTCAAATGCATGAAAAACCTTTGTATGCCCCATAAATAGTTGTTTACATGTGTAAACAACTCTTTTAGGGCCTAAAACTTAAAAGATGGCCCTGAGAGAAGTCAATATCTGTCAGTTACGATCCTGGAATTTACTGAAGGCGCTTCGTTAGATACTTACTGAGGACACGAGTCAGTATAATCAGTGTTTTACTGTTATTCTTAATGACACCTGCTCTTATTACGTATAAGGAGCAGTGAGTCACACTCTAACCACGGCTCGAACATCGCTTTAAAATGGTATCATTAACGTTATTCTGATATTAAGTCCAAGTAGAGCACATTCCTGTTATTCCAAGACATAATTTTTTTTCTTAAAATTTGCTAATTCTTCAACACGAGTTATTGTCTAGACATGGTGATGATCCTACTGTACTTTCCAGGTTTTGTGTTGCCGGTATCTTAAGGTCTTGTCATGCTTTGGCTCCATCCAAATTGAAAGCGGCCGGCTGTTCGAAACCCGTTTCAATCTAGTCATACCTATGTGTACCTCTTCGATTGTAATTAGTATGCCAATGAAAGAACATATTAAATAAAACATACCATCCATTAGTACTCCGATTACATGTTTGATCCGTTAGAAGATATTACTTTCTACCAAATTGGTAGTAGGTACACAAAGTAATATTCTTTAATTCGCGTACAATTTTTATTGACGTTAATGAGACAAAGACTTATCTCATTAACCGATGAAATACGTCTATTGATGTGAATTTCATGCTCCATAGGTTTTAATCTTGATTTTTTGCTAATTACTGGTACGAAAATATATTTCAGAAAATAACGGGATTGCAGTTTTAACTAAACCATAGTAAAACAAAAGCAAGATAAACTTAAAATTCACTATTATGTAGCTGTTATGTGATGTCTTAACTATGAGCATAGAAGACAGTAAAAATATTTCATACTGTTTGATTTAAGTTAGAGTTAAGATTGTTCTTAAGTATGATATAGCTGGACTAGCATTAAGTGAAGCTGCCTAAATAGGCAGCTTTAACGACTTTAGTCGTTTCTTCTCCATCAGCACAGAATCAGTGTTCAAGGCATGCATGCATGCACTATCACGTATATCCCTAATGGGGCAAAGATCATTTTGTGTCATGCGGCTGTAAGCAGACAACCCAGAGCCGCAAGACTCAAATGCCACTAAGCGCTACGGTGGGCGAGAAAGTGGAAAAAGGAATCACAATAGTGATGGGTTGTTAGCCGCATCGCCTATTAACATGATTTGCATTTTGGCCCATTCGATTGGCTTTTACGATCTGCGCGGGAAGAGTAGCAGCTGGTACATTCAAAGTTTTTTCGTTTCTTCCAAACGAGCATAGAAGAGTTCAAGGAATCGGAAAAATCCGTCATTGGTCTGATAAACATATTAATACCAATGTTGATGTTTTAAACTGCTCATTGTCCAAAACACCCCACCAAAAGACCAATGTGATTGTTATCATAATAACAACTTGTTACGTCATCGCTGAATTATTTTTCATAGGCTTACCTACAATTGACGGGCTACATCCTAACGCCTTCCTGATGTCTTTTTCCTCAATCGATGTTTTTGAATCATAATTTTTATAAACATATAATTGGTTGCCCAAATCGTTACCTGGGCCTGCCTGATTTGTAATTTCCCTCATAATATCTTAATTTATTTTACAATTAGTAGCCCACATCCTCACACGCCTGTCTGATTTATAAATTTACTCCTTCAATATCTTTATTTTCATAAACTTACAATTGGTGGGTTATTCGCCTGCCTGACGTGTCATTTTCCTTAATCAAAAGTCCACGAATATGATTTGATGCCTATCAATACGCATGGGTTTGTATAAAATTACAGAATTATTCGAAGTTATTACGCGTAGGATCCACAACGCGTGGAAAAGTTACTGGTCGATGAAGGAACTATTTAAAGGCAACCTTCTAACTTTGCTCAAGAGACGGCTTATGGACATGTGTATCTTGCCCATTCTAACCTACGGTGCTTAAACTTGGTCGCTGGCTAAAAATACAAAGCTCTAACTGCAGGTTTGCCAAAATGCAATGGAACGCAGTATGTTGGGTGTAAAACATACAGACCGTGTTAGGAAGGAAACTACGTCGCGTTCCAAAGTGGTCGATGGAGGAAGAGTGCTAAACTAAATTGGAGCTGGGCGGGTCACGTTTGCCGAATGTTGCCAGAAAGATGGGCTCACATAACTACCATATGGACTCCAGGAGACGGGAAACGATCAAAGGGAAAGCCTAAGATGAGGTGAAGGGACGTCCTGTCTGCTTTTGACAAGGATTGGTAAGAAGTAGCTGGAAACAACAAGGGGAGGCCTATTCTCATCTATGGGACCTGACTGGCTAGATAAAAATAAAATCTAAGTTAATCCTGTCAGCGCCTCAGCGCTACTTATAAGTCTACATCAATCTCTCTCTTTCTCTTAGTATTCTTAACTCTCGGGTGCATCTTCAGAGTTGTCTTGCGAAGCCCGAGGTCCGCTTTCCGGCTTTTTTCTCCACTTCACACGGTCTTCGCTACCTATATCAATACTGTTGTCAAATTCCATATTAGGCGGCTCATTAAAGAAATCAACCGTGTCCATATCCCAGATTACCGTTGACAATCCGACTGAGCACTGAGCACGCGTATTTTCTACACGGTGCATTCTGCTGGCGTGCTTGCATCGGTGAAAGTAGATGCACAAAATGCCTTGCCGCTCGTTCTCCCAGCGGAATTTGTCGAAACGTCTTTTTTAAATTATTACTAATCTCACATTTTCCTCTACGGACAATGCCAAAGGCCAAGTTTGGCAATTCAACTTAAAAGCTCCTTAAGGCTTTAAGCTTCGGAAGGTATGTAAGTGGGCGCCGGCTTCGGTATGTTTAATGATGATAATATAGGCTTTAGGCTTAGGAAACCAATATGACTTGTTTTTTTAAATGATTATTAATCTCGTCTTTTTACCTACGGACACTGCCCAGACCCAGACGCCAAGTCAATTTAAAAGCTCCTTAAGGCTTAAGCTTTGGAAGGTATGTAAGTGGGCGCCGGCTACGGTATGTTAGATGATGATGTTGGTTGATGAAATGTGATTTTTCCGTATTGAAACACTCGGAAGTGGTTCGTCATGGTCAACTGGCAAACTTCCCTTCCCCTTTTTCATCGGTTGAAAAGGCAGAGTTCTCTTCAAAAGTTAAAATATAGCTAACTTCGTGTTTTCTGTCCCACCAAAATTTTTAATTTTTCTAATATATTGAAGCAACTAGTCAGCCATTTTTTATGTGGGCGCTCTTACGTCAAACTACATCAGCGGTGGGCGATAAAAAATTTCATGAATTGATACGTACGCCAATGCACTCTACACGTAAAGCATTCCGATAACACGGTATGAAGTCACTGAAACGACAGTCGCTGTGAATTTTTCCATTACTTTACTCCCATGTTACGTACGTAATGGCGCCTAAAATGCTGTTAATTGGTGCTCGCTTGATGTATGTATATTACATAACGCTTGTTATCATATTAACGTGGCAAGATCCGTCGTAAGTAATAGAACACACATATTCTTTATTTATTATACTAATTTGTATTGCATTAACATTCGGTTAATTAACACAATTAATCCGTATCCAAAACTACGCGTATTACTTCCTATTGTAATGCACTTTGTAACGCAAGTTACGTATCTTAATTAGGACGAAGCGGATTTCAATTACGAATTTTTTAACTATTACGAATTGGTGTAACTACAGGGTGGCCAACTTGGAGTGTGAATATTACTTTGTGTAGATACGGCAAATTTATTATGGAGCGTTTTACGACAGAACAACGTGTTTTAATTATTAAAACGTTTTACTCAACCTAATCATGTAGGTATTGCGGAAACTCTGAGAAAATTGCGACTGATTTTTGGTAGAAATAACTTACCTTCGCGGCTAACAATAGCTCTTTTAGTTAAAAAAATTTGAGCAGTATGACATCGTAACAGATAAAGCAGTTCCTCATCGTGTCAGAAGGGCTCGTACAGAGCAAAATATCCAAATTGTTCGTCAAAGTGTAGCCGAAGAACCCACATTGTCTACCAGGCGACTAAAATTACAAAACTAGTGTATACCTGTTATTTGGCCACCCTGTATAACATTAAATTTTGACAGCTTGAATGATTTATAAGTATGAGTGATAAGGAGAGACGAAACTATTCTCTTTTTAAAGTTAATGAGAACGTGTATTGGTTTGTTGTCAAACAAACAGCTGTAGGTTGGCGGTGCGTGACGGTGCGGCGCCTTACAAGGACGGCGAGGGCTGAAAAAAAAACGCGTTACGCCACAGCTCAGACAGACGTCTGAGTCGGACACGCTCTTTATATCTTGCACATAGACAAAAACATTTTGTTTTTCCCCAGACTAATAAGTCGCATTGATCATTTACTAGACAAAATTGAGTACGACGCAATATCCACGCGTGCTAATGTTTCTCAACTGTTTTCGGACAAGAGTTCTATGAATGTTAGATTAAGGTTTACTATTCATTGATAAATTGATATGTGCGTATTAGAGTAACTAAATATTTATTTGATAACAAATCGAATGGTCGTTCAGTTAACTTAATTGTCTGTATAGGAAGATATCCTTTGAACCGTGACTCTACTATTTTCCTATAGTTAGGTCCTATTGTTCCGGTAGGTTCGAGGTACCACCCAGATCGTAGTACTCATGTAATGTTGACATTAAAGTCGAGACTAGTTATAAAAGGAATTTGTTTTCAACCCGACCCGCACAGTTGTGAGGTGAGATTTGTTATGTAAATAAATTTCTTTTAATTTCCAAATTACCCTCCAACCTTTTTCCTTTGATTTATTTTCAGGTAATATTTATAAGTGCTTTGACCTAAATCTCAGCATTAGTCCTTATCATACATTGTTTGAAGAAGGTGCAATAACAAAGCCTTATCTGCATTGATAAAAACATTTTTTTATAAATTATTAACCAAGGTCTTTGTTTCAGCCAAATAACAAATTGCAGTATCAAAGTTTCCGACACCACCTAATTATAAGTGTTATCATTGTTTTAGGATAATGTCCGCGTAATAAACGGGGCAAACGGGCTCTGTGAAGTAAACAAGCGCAGCAGATTAATCGTTTCGTGCAAATAATTATCTATAGCAGAGGCCGAATAAGCAAAGGATCTCACGTACATTCCTAGAATACTTCGAGCCAATTAGTTCGTATTCGCTTGAGGTCTGACCTTCGCTCATTTGTTATTTATTCCTCTTCTTGTGATTGTGAGTCTTTTTCTTGTAGTTTTCGGCCAGACTTATTGATGACCTTAATGAAGAGCGTTGATTAAACAAAAAGTTGGTAAACGACATAAAATGAACAGTTGATTGAACACAACAAGGTCTTATATGCTATGCAGTGGCGCGCATGGCGGAGCGTCTTGCAGAACGCACTGGGCAGCGGACTCTTGATCTTGAACAATTAATGGACGATATTCAAGATATAAGCAGCTGGCTCTAGTATTGCCAGTGCTGGCTGGTTTTTACTAAGTCGCTATGTACGTAGCACCAACATAAAATCAGCAGCCTTTAGTGGTGTGGTGCACCATCATATGTCATTTCTGCATAGGTCAGTCGATTTTACCAGAAATTAAAACGATTTACATAACATAATACATACCTACGTCACGTCTCTGTTACCAAGTGATGATAATACACGTAAGCGCTTGATACCTTTTTTATGCCACTTAAAGTCGTTACGACGTCATAGTAACGATAAAGTCTTTTTGCTGCCATTTTTCGTCATCTCACTGTCATATTTTATTTCTCAAATTCTTATATCCTCAATTCCTCATTGTTATTTTATCGAATCAATTTAAGTAGGTAAGTTTTAGAAATTTTCTAAACGTACAAAAAAATCTTGTACACATCATAATTCATCAACTTGGATTTTTAGGCCAAATAAATCAATAATGTTATACTCAGCTAAAAATACAACAGTTCTGCAAAATACTTTATTTTTTGTTGCAAATCTTCTGAGATGCTTGTCAAATGACGCGGTCGCTAATATAGTTGAATTGCGTACAATTCTCACAGGCACGTGTGAACATTGACATAAAACTTATCACTGTAGTGTTGTACTCCAATAAGCTGATATCTTGAAATACGAGTGTAAAACAGTCGTAAACCAATTACTTTACATACGATTTGCTTAAATAATGTTCCAGTCATGTTCCTACTTCTTCCTTGCACTTTGTTTATTAGGATCTTTTGCCACCACAACTATAGCCATAATCGGTACGAGCAGCTTTTTCTCTAAAAAGTAATTTAAGGTAAACTGTAGGTAATACAATAACTACCTACCTTTTACCGTCTCGTCCCGCTCATCCGTCTTTTTGGTGTAACATCCGATTTGTACCGCATGAAATATGAGCATTGTAAAAGTTTGTATTTTTCTTTAAATAGGATAAAGTTTGTGTGGCTAAAATCTAAATACCATATTGCAAAAACTTTAAAAATCTTATAACTGTCAGAATCCTAAAAAGATAGAGAGATAAAAGACATCTCATCGTATCAAATCAACGAAGAGAGCAAAACTGATTTGCTTGCTTACGACAGAGAAAAAATATTTTGCACAAGGGGCCTATTTATATCTCGCTTGTGTTAAAAATAGTAGCGCAACGTGTGAACCCTGGCGATCTTATCATACCCTGCGCGGGTTGCTTGAGGTTCAATAATCCGATAATAGCGTGGAAATGAGAGGACCATTTGTACTGCAATCACAAATATTGAGGGTATAGAAAGGTTGTTTTTAGCTTTGTGTGTGTCTCTTAACAACCTTCACTCAGCTACTTACTCCTTTAAATTTAATCAGCTACATACTACGTGTTATTTGTAAACGTCAACTCAAATAAAATAATATCAATTTGTAATTTTTGACAAAAACTTTCGAAAACTCTTACAAAAATTGTTTTATTTACGATATAAGCGTTTCAGAATTCTTTGAATCAAAGATATCCAATCAGAAACAGTTTTTCTGAATTAAAATTGCTGTTAATCACGGGTAAATAATGATACAATTATTTGAAATATTCCCAAGGTGAATCAAACGTGTTTTTAAACGTGACAGTTTTGGTCAATCGTGTTCGAAATTCTATGTCGGTGAATGAACCGTGCCTCATGCCTAGTTTGGGCGTGTTCCATTCACACCAAAGAGGTGGACATGGCGCTTAATGTATCTTGCCGCACTGTGACCGGAACCTTAGAGCCAACACCCTTGCCCTACTTATAGGTACACCTTGGCTGTAATAGCTCCGCCTAGTATGCTAAAAACCGTGGACTGCGCCGTTAAAATATATAGGCAGATACACGACGGTAGACACCCTTTCTATAAAACTGAAACACCATCCATTCGTGTAAGGAATCCATTCCATTTTATCTATCTATCTCAGGTGGCGTTTCTCCAAAAACGACAAATGCGATTGTGGTGCTGTCTAGACAATGACCCACTTATTGTCCTACCCGGAATACCCTACACATTCAAGACCTAAGTGAGGCAAATGATCGAGCAATAATTATAGCCGTGGCCAAACACTGCTTAGATTAATTATATATAGTATACATAATAGTCAATTCGAATCGAAAGAAGAAGAACCTGACTTTTGTTGAGCTTGCAGCTGAAAAGCAGCTGAAATACGAGTACCAGCAATACAATGAGCTTTGGTAGCATACATTTATGATGGATACGTGTGTGTCGAGTATTCATACACCTACGTAAAGTCATTCATACTCATTGGACCATCTATACTCTACATAATTTGGTGCAGCAATGCATTGCGTATTGACCTCTGCACCCGCGCTATACTTCTAATAATATCCCTTTATCGTTCTTTGTTTCGAACCAACCGACACGTACTTGACAATGAAAGCGTCCTCATGAACCAATTCGCGGTTTGAGTTGTGCAACATTTGACAATTTAAAAACCCGCATATATTTCACAACTGAGTCACAATCACAGGTGACACATCTGTACCTGTATTCTTTGTTTATCTTTGGTTGCAAACGGTTCGTTCGTGTGATTACTACTTATACATATAACTGAATATTATATTTTTACTATCGCACTACTATTACTATTATTCAGGCTTACATGCATAAACGCTGGCTTGAGATCTTTTTATTCTAAAATTCTCAAAAATTTAAGCGCGTCACATATATTCTACTGATTAGAATTTCGAACCAATATTCTCCGGAGAAAGTGGTACCAGCTATTGTTTTACAACATAAAATCGTTGTTAATAAGACAGAACAAGTGTTGCATTGCATTGTCGTAAGATGCAAATTGTAACTGACCGCTTAAACTTCGGACAGTATCAGTGTTTTATTAGCACGTTGCGTTGAGACGCGTAGGAGGGAGATAAGGCTCGCAAGCGTGCAGCTACTTCGATATCGATGGAAATAGGTACTGCGTTTGATAAAGCCCCCCTCGGTTTATTGACCTAAATAGATGTTGATACAAGAGTTCTAGTCCTACTTCAGATCTATTATTGATTTGTTTTCGATTTCTCAAATTAAAATATAGAAATTGTAAAATGTACATCCTAATTTTTTCACGTTGCAAAACACGTTTTTACGTTTTGTTATAAAAAGTACATAATTTTGTTACAAACAAAATGTATGATTAATGAGCTATTGAAATTGACGTAGAAGCCATAGAAAATACGTTGCAATATGACGCATGATGCAGCCACAGTCGCGTCCGCTACGACACCCAATTGCAAATTGTAATTCAGGCGACGCCAGAACGAATCAGTGGCTGCCGGCCCTTGCCGGAAACGTGCCTCAAAATGGCACATTGCCAGTACTAATTAATATATCTTTTTTGCCACTTAACTGAAAAAATCTTATGGAATGTCTCCGTTATAAGCAGACGAACCACCTTACCATGCCTACATCCTTATTTGTCCTCACTTTCGCTGCGTATATTTAGTCTGAAGAAGCATGCTTCGCTTCGTCTGCCGTCTGCCGTTAGTAGAAACATTAACAATACTAGACATTTGTACTGATTGACATCTGCCATTACTGTAGAGTGTAATGTTGTGAAAATGAGTAGTTTCGTATACATAATCTTCGTTGTTTCTATAATCATACCGCAGAATAAGTCAGCTCCAAACTGCTTTCAACAGTTTAATCCGCTAGTTTCCAACAAGTCAAATCAGACACTTTTTTCTAAACGTCAAAACAAACATTTTCTATGAGATTTGTATGAAATATCGGACTGTGACGTCATAGTTTCTTGGAGTCAAGTAGCGCTCTTAGTATCCGTTTTTCTGCATTAATAATTATAAAATCAGGTTCAAAGTGAATTTTTACTGAACCTCAACATTTTGCAGACGCATTTGCAATTCAAAAGTAACGCTTTATTGCTTGTTTGTACGGTGTGCTCAATGAAAATTTAAACCATAAATCGCCGATAAGGCGGATTATTTACGTTGTGGGTTGCTCTTTGGCCAGTATGGATTTATGGTATGTACCGGCGTTTTGTTCAGGTAAGGCACGGCGCGGCGATACCTGTGTAATCCAGTGTTAGAGCCTGCATTTGCTTTCCCGATGCGCCAAGTTCATTGACATCGTCCGCTCACGCACCCCCCACACCGGTCAAGCCTAAAAACTGGTGATATTCTTCTCGGTAAATAGAAAGTAGTTAGCTATTGCTGTCTATTTTTAGCAGATCAATAGTGAGATTCAAATAGCATTGCAAAAAATGAAATCTTACTAAGCGAGCGAAAAAATATTCAGTTCATGTTATCGTCGACGTCAATCACACTTTTTTATAATAGTGTGATATATCGTTTCGCCAGCGTAAGCTCGTCGATTTGCCAAGGGTACCAGTTTTCTCCATTGAAATAGTCTAATTACTCGGCAGCCTAGCTACCGCCTACTCGTAATGTCTTGTGGTTGTAAACTGTATCGATTAATATCCTCTCAACGAACAAAAGAGGCTTTGTGTAAGCCGGTTGAAGTACCTATTCAATCAACCCTTTCAATTTAATTTTCTTGGCTTATCAGTCGTAGCACTACAAAATCGAGAATCCATGAAATATCGTGACTTAATTCAAAATCTGAATAGATAGAATGAATGATTTTCTAATTTATCCCACGTTTAATAATGCAGTCGTCAACAGCTTTATCAATGAGAAATCATTTACTAATGTACTTGGTTGTCGAATGCACGGCGCACCTCATTACCTTGCCAGTTAGACATGAACCAATCCTATTTGCAATCAATGAGCATTATCATAAACTGTGTCGCCGTAGGATGCAGCATCGCAGTCGAGGCCTCATGAATGCAAAAAATGTATTTTATTCCAGTCTGACACGATTTTGTTTCCATTTTTATTTTTCAAAGTATCCTTTTATGGTACTTTTATTAAACGATATTAGAGTACTATTAAATAGATCATTCTAATTAATTCACGCATGCATTGGTTTAATCTCTTTTCCACTTCATACCTCATCGACTTTTATTATTCTTATCTTTAGGAAGATTAGAATTTCTTCATCGTCATTTCAACCGTTCACTGCTGGACAAAGGCTTTTCCCAAGGATTGCCAAAATTACCGATCTAGAGCGGGCTGCATCCAGCGCTTACCAGCGACCTGGGTCAGGTCGTATAACAACCTAGTGCGTAAGTATCCTATGCATCGCTTGCCAGTATGTGGTTGCCATTAAAGAACCTTTTTGCCCCACCATTCGGTTCGTCGTACCTGGATCAATTGACTCAGGTAGATATACTGGTCTACACTTCGAGGGTGGAGCTCCCGACTCCCAACAGAAACAGATAGGGGCGCGACATGGACATTCGACATTAATTTTTGTCGTTGTTTATTAGGGACCTGTAGACGAGAAACCTGACACCATGCTGGGTCTTCTTTCCGGTGATCCCAGACTCTAGAGTGGTCGTGCCCTCGCCCTCTTTTCGGACTTCAGACAACCCCACTATGTCCCACCGTAACTTACTCATTACCTCTTCCACTTCACCTAGTTTTTCGTCTGTCCTCGATGTACAGACGTTATGTGTTACCAGGGCCAGTCATCGACAGGAGAGGTAGCGGATATCTGCCGGAGATTTTTCGCACCCCATGCCCCGCCGTTACCATGACCTACTACCGGAGACAGGAATAGCGAGCGAGGCTGCCGGGGACTGAAGGCCTAAGTATTTTGTTTCACCAAGACAGGTTGCAAGGTGGCAAGTCCACGCTTTTAAAGGGGATTTAGTCCCTTATGGATACCCAGCCGTAAAAATGTATATGCCACACATTTTTACGGCTGGGTAGGTCCAGCCAACTCTCTTCCTTTCTCATTGGGGCTTGGGACCGGCAACGGCGGCGGAGTTACCGGTCGAGATTAGAAATTAATAAAAGTATTTAATAGAATTTTATAATTAAACTAGCTTTTGCCTGCGGCTTCGCCGATTTGAGATTCGGGGTATGAAAAATAGATGTTGGCCGATTCTCAGACCTACTCAATATGCTCACAAAATTTCATAAGAATCGGTCAAGCAGTTTCGGAGGAGTACGGGAACGAACATTGTGACACGAGAATTTTATATATAAGATTAGTATTAATTAAATTAAATAAAATTGTAGAACATAAGAATTTTAAAACCATTCTCGCTACTCGAAGCTGCTGCACACTTCTCAAACCTTTTTGTCTTTTCTTTTGATTCCTACATTTCCCTTGTATGATTCTCTGAAGATTACTATCAGCAAATTATAACAGTTAACTATGTAATGGCAACTAATACCTAATAGGCTTTTTTATGGCAATAACTAGACATATTAAAAAAAACGTTAAATGGTGAAAATTGGCTTTAACAGCCCGTGGCGCACGTAACCTCTTTGTTTATAAATACGCAAAAGTCTTCATCGATTAGTTTAAGGTTCATTCCATAAACGAACAAGGCAGCAAGGTCATGGTACCGCACCAGTTCGTACCACCACGCAATTTTTCTTTGCTCTTTATTCAGTTTTATTGTCATACGGTCCTTTGAAATCGATATAAAATAACGGAGATAAAAATTCGAGCAGACTGCTTGTTTAGGTTATTATCTATTTTATTTGTTTCAACGAATAGTTTTTCCTTTGTAGTTTAGATATTGTTTTGTTATTTAGTAAGTTTATTGAAGTGAAAACTTCTTAAGCGGCGTTGTGCACTTTTTTTGTAATGGGTAAAAAATGTTAAACTCGCGTCAGGACACGTGTCCTGATCGAAAATTCGTAAGACGGATGGAGAGTAGACAGCCGGCGCGGCGAAAATGTATGCCTGCGCCTGCTGTTTCGTTTAGCTGAGAGATAAACTTTATAATTTAATATAAATTGTCATGTTTGTTTACGATAGCGCAATAAATAAATATTGTATTCTACCACATAAATGATAGTACTTTTATACTGATAATTAAAGCAATTCGTGCAAAATTATTCCCTAACCATTCCAAAATATCAAAAATGCACAACGTTTATAATTTTAGTTTTCACTTCTGCCGGCACTCCCGGAGTGCAATCCGTCGTTTTTTTTTTGTAAGATTTAGTATGTAATTCTTAGTTTTGGCTTTCTGTTTGAGCTTGATGTAGTATACCAAAAAACAAATGTTTATCAGAATTTAAAGTGCGCTATTTATTCACCATCAATAAAGAATACTTTCTAATAAATCTTCATCAAACCGTTTCAGTTCAAAGTTACTGCTTACTAAAAATATCGATTCAGGAATTTTGATCGCGGCAAAAGAATTCTATTTAATGCCATGCAACGCAGGCGTAGGTAGACGTCGATGCGCCTCCATAGCCTGTAATAAAGCTTGCAGATCGTAAAATGTTCACCTGTTGATCTATCGGCTAGTTTTTGTTGGCTGCCATTACTTTATACTGTTTTACAGAAATAGTTTTTGTAATTAAGCACAAGGCGATGCGCGACGAGTATTTTTGTGGCCCGCCGTCGACTTTGCAAATGCGCGTTTTTCTATACGATATTCAAGGTGCGCAAGTCTTGACCTATTTATCGCATTTTGTAATTTTTACATGACTAATCTATTATGCACTCCAGTGCTAAAATTTCGTTTTATCTCACTTCTTCTCCTCAGGAAATCTTGTTTCATCCTCTTCATAAGCAGTTCTTCATATTTATTTTTGTTTAAATTCACGCAGCTGACGTGTTCGTTTTATCTCCAAACAATGAAACAATCGTACTAATTGAATATTGCAATTTGTTTTCGGTACGTATTAAACGCTGCGCGATTCTACACGTATGCTTACCAAAACACCTGTTTATTTGAACATTCAGCATGTATTTAAGTACTTACGTGTGTTAACCACTGTACTCCAAGTTAGTTACAAAATTCTGCAAAGTAATTACAACAAAATGACGTTTTGCATTACAACGCTCGGCTCGGCTGGTGGTCTTGACGCGATCATCGTTTATATTATATAGCTGTTTACTTCACTGCCGCTTCTAAGTGCATGCAGTCGAACCGAAGCAGAGCATAAAGCTGCAAGTCTACTAGTAATATTAACGAGAATTTCAAAACAAATCCCCGCTGCGTTGGATTTGAGAATCACTTTAGAAGTGCATGGTCAGCGTGGTATGTGTGCGCATGTGTTTGATTTAGTTGTTTTCCAACTACTACGAGGATTATAAGCTAGCATATATCGAAATAACATTTGTGATCTCTGGATTTTCTGAGCTACGCAGTTTTTAGTTCGATACGTAAGTGCTGTATAGAGATTAACATTTGTTTTACATACTAAATTGTGTTCATTCATTAAGATCTTAATTTCGAATTTATAACATGTATAAATCTTATCTTTAAATGACTCGCGATAATGGGTTTTGTGGATAACGTTTCTAAGATTGTGCCGGTAATTACACAATGCTGTGACGTAAGTACTATACATGTTATAGCTTTCCTTATCGCCTTGTTTAGATCAATATCAAAATTATATATTTTTACTAAATTCCAAATAGTATTTTGTCATTGATTATTATGATGAATTTAGAGTTTATACCTAGTTTGCAGTTTATGACTTTGGCATATTAAGTAGAAAATGCGATCGATTTAATGGAAAATGCCAGTACCTAAGTCTGTTTAGCCATCAAATCAATTTTTATTGCATATAAAACCACTCAGTAACTTTTATACCTATATGTAGTAAAGATAAATTTTCCGCTAATTTGCCGAGCCAAACTATCTTAGTAACAATATGTTAAGATATTTAATGGAAGTTTATTTAAGTATTAAAAGTTAAAAAATAAAAAATACACGTATATGAAGATTGATTCATGCTTAAACACGTACAATAAATAAATAAAAATAATTTGTCTTTTGTAAAAAGATAGAAAAATTTAAAGTTCTCCGAAATTCTTAAATAAATATGGGGACAAAAACGCTGATAAGGCAGACCGCTCGCTGCGATTCTGAATTCGTCTAAATTCGTCTCCAGGGTGCATGTACAATACAGCGCAATGCGTATGTGTAGATAGAAAATATAGATTCGGGTGTTCAATCAAAAATTCCCACTTTCGAAGACTGCAGTCTTAACAGAAGTAAACATAACGCCTGAACGCATGATTGCCTCCTGTCGGCTAACGCCTTCATACATACATACATAGTCCACAAAGCAGCCGCGTTGCCAAACTTTGCACTGTCTTACGTGCTGGTATGACAGAAGTAATAAATATTAATTAACCTGTCTTGCACAACAAGTATGCGGCTGTGACAGTTACAACCTAAAATGATGATAACGTCACTTTACTGTTGGTGTATAATAGTACATACTTATTGATGTTTTACTTCTTAAAATTTTGGCCCATAGTCTAAATTGTTTAATATATCGTATCATCATCAAAATATCCTTTTCACCTCTGATCTATCCAACATTTACTATTTTCGATTTCCTAGATTTGAGTTGTTTCCTCTTTTCAAATTTCAGCAAACTCGACTTGTTTTCAATGTTAATAATATTTGAGAGCTTCCGCAAATTTTCAATTTTACTAACTAGGTCACTGTTTCAGTAATAAGCACTTTATAACATATCATTCCAAATACTCTCACCGCTCTTTTGTTTAGTATTAGCCCGACACGAACAGCAATTTCCTGTCCAAATACTTTAATGCAATATTCACATTGACTGACGGCTCGTTTATCTTTCCTATATTATTTTTAACAATCCTACTTACCTATACGTCAATTAAGATTGATTTATCGTATGAAAACTACTTCCTATTTAAAATCCTTAAAAAAAACTTATATCTAGAGACCATATCCGACATCCATATAAGTATTTATCATCATCATATCAGCCACAGGAAGAGCCTAAACGGCTAGTTGGATTTTAGCTTGAGAGGTGTCGTTGGATTCGTCTTAATTGTCAGAGTGACACTGGGTATAGTTTCTATATTTTCAGTTCATTTATTATGTTATAAGATGTTTCACGTTACGCAGTTTGTTTATAATGTCAACGCATCAATACTGTGTTTGTAAGAGTTACGAGAGAACTCAATTTCCTAAGTAGTTTGTTCTACAGATACGGTGAGTTTTCCTCATGGAACTTCATACTCAAACTTGATTATTTTTCTGTACTTCTTTCTCGATTCAGTTGCCATTCATCCGTCTCTATCCTTTCCACTATATCAAATTGATCAATGTATGATGAACTCTTCACCCATACTTGCCTGTTTTAAAAGTAGAATAGTGTTCACGTTTGAAAGCACTCTTATTTTTTTTCTTTTTTACGTACTTGCTACCTAGTACTTAAATGATAATATCTTTAGTGTCATTGCTGATATTTGTTCGTATTCGAAATTTTGCGATAAATTATCATCTATACTAATATTATAAAGCGAAAGAGTTTGTTTGTTTGTTTAAACGCGCTAATCTCAGGAACTAATGGTCCGATTTGAAAAATTCTTTTTTTGTTGGGTAGTCCATTCATAGAGGAAGGCTTTAGGCTATATAACATTACGTTCCGACAACCACGCAAACGAAGTCGCGGGCACAGCTAGTTATATATAAAAGAGTATCAATGGTTTATCAGAATTACACATTCGCGATTACAGGGTGGGTCTCGGGAACTTGCCGGTCAACGACCTGCAGCCAAATCTACGACTTTCTAATGAGATAAAAGTTTGTTACACAGCGCTCGCGCAAGATGACGCGCAGTCGGAATGCAGCTGCAGCGCTGCCGGGATAATTGCAACAGTTGATGCTAATTCTATTATCACGGCGAAAAATTGCTCAAGTTCTGTTCAACTTACGCTCATAATCTTGCCTCTACCAATGTTAACAATCTACGTGATTAAAAAGCCACTCCAGCCAACAGGTGTGGTGTATCGTGTAAGTCCAGGTTTATAAGCCCAATCCATAAAAACATTAAGTTCTCGTTGACCGTTAATGTCACTGATTCATTGAATCGTTTTACTGAACGTGTGCAATTATGTTCTTGCGGAGCTAGAGATCGCAAGGGCAGACGGGCTTTCACCGTCTTGTCTCGCGATTCGCGTCACATGGAATGAAAATATTATCTACCGCTCTAACTTAAGGTAGTTTTTCGGTTGCCAATGCGTAGCTTCCTAACTTTCTGCGGCTGTCGCGCGGAAGAGTTATTGATTTGGCTCTCAATTTAACATGCCTTTGTACATTATGCTTTATGCTCTTGCGCCAGGGTCTAGTTGTGTTTGTCTAATCAGGTGTTTGTAGCGTGCAATCGCGAGGAACTGGCGTCGCAAAATAAAGAGGATTACCCCAATTCCGCAGTCTGTTTTCACGACGTCGTCTAACGAGTAATCCTTTTAGTGTATTAAAGTGGACTCTTGAGGTCGAGGCCTCCCAGTCAATCGCGCTCTGTTTTATAAATGAATCGCCTGTTTAAGGAGCGTGCAAATAAGTGCACAGCTGACATCGCCCAGTGATGTATGGCTTGTAAATTTCATTTGCTGCCGCTCGCTGTATTAATTTTGAATCGAATGATAGTGTTTTATCATCCAAGAAAACGATATGTAACTTACGAGAAAATTGCGTGATAATCTTGCCCTACTTTATAGACACTCGAATGTCAGAATAATGACCTGATATATTTTCATGCGTCTACTTATCATTGACTTTTAATTCGCTTGTATAGTTAAATGTGTGTTATAGTAGAGTCAACATTTGGATACCTACTCGTATCGTACGCCTTTTTTGCAGCTCTAATACTTAAAGATGGAATTGCAATTAATTTTGACATCACATTAAATTTTTTACTGTCATAGCATGTTGCTAGCACATGCTAGCAATTAAAATCAGATTCATACTCCTGCGTACCTTGTGTTATTAATATATCGTATTATACTATACCACTATTAATTTGAATGGCCGTTCCGTACTACACTTTACATTCACGATTTCCGGTAAGTGTATTCGTCTGAGATTAGTCATAGTTCATAGTCACAGATATGGAGTATACACGGTGGTTTATTGGAAAAGTTTTTAGACTTTTCTAGCATCTTTAATTTTCAGAAAACGATTTGTGCTTTTAAATTGCAAATAAAATGAGAAAGGAATAATTAATTGGAACGAGATGACAAAGCAATAGAGAAAAGGATCATGGAATGAAAAAACTTTGTTTTGTAAGAAAACGGGATAAGGACATCCGTTGGAAAAATATGCCTTTCGGCAATTTACACAATTAAATAAATAAAATCAATTAAATAAAACTTCATTGTTTTGGGTGTTTATCTATATATGTATTTATCATAAAATATAGTATCGTTGAGTTATTATCCCATAACACAAGTTAAAAACTTACTTTGGGGCTAGCTTAATTAGTGTGATTTGTCCTTATATATTTATTTATTTATTATTTATTGTTTATCAATTGCATGTGTCAATAATCTTGTCTCCTTTTTTGAAAAAAATATTCGTTTCCTGCGTCTACGCTTTTATCTGAATTGTTCAGATTTCAAATATTTATCATAACTAAGATTCAGAACAGGGTTGTAATAAATGTCAATGTATCTTTAACATCAAGTACTTGAAATTCTGATGTCACTGATATTAGATACAAGTGACTGAATATTCGTTACTACTGATTTATAACAACTCTCAGGATCAGAACAGTTATGATTATATTCTTTTTACCTGATTGGCCTTGTTATTTTGCACCCTGACTGGTAGCCTATACTAGTATTTAAAGATTAGAGACGGAAGTTTATCTCAGTTTTGACAGGTCCATTCGTTTCCGGCGCCTCCAATGCCGTATCTGAACACCGTATCAGATATTATCGTGGCGCTCGAAATAGCCTTTATCTCGTCCGCGTGAGGTCAGTGGGCGCTGGGCACTGCGCCGGCGCACGCACTGCCCGTTTTACGCACTCGTTTGTGCATGTGCGTTCTATAATGGTATAAAGTATGTACTTAACAAATGAATTCTATAATGGTACCTATAAAGTATGTACTTAACAAACGAATCTTTGAATTCGCCCAATATAAAGCGAATTGGAGGGTCAAGGAAAAAAGTCTTGCTGGATGGAACACTTAATAAGAGATCATAAATTGATTAATGAAGAAGATAAAACTAAGAGATATGGCAGCTCCGACATGTTTTAATGTTACACAAACTGCATTTCTGTAGCCTGTAAAATGATGTTTTTAAAATCACCGAAAAAGTAAAGGGTGCTCTTTTCGTAAGGAAAACCAGTTGCTGGAAGGTAATATCGTGAAGGATGATGCTCTGCTGTATAATGATATTTACATTCATGAGGAATGGGGAATACCACGTAAAAGCAATGTGTGTACAATACAAGTACTCAAAACGCATAACGCCAGTTTGCAAGTTGTAATACGTACTACCTAAATCCCTTACCGTTCTCAGTCACCTCAATGGAAATAACAGATTAATCATATTCAACACTTATAAGATATACACACGAAGATGTTGCTTGTGTTTTCTATTATATTTATATTCCAATAGTTCTTCGGAAATGTGCGGTGCGGATCAACCGTACGTCCGTACAATATTTAAAGGAAACGCAGACGTTTTATTACTGTCGTAAACGCGTTTGATCGTGGCTAGGGTTGACGGAGGTCGAGTCAATAGACTCGACTTCAGACGTAACACAATTTGCCATAATAAATGTATGTACATTGCAGCACTATAATTGAAAGTCCTTCAAAAAACCTTAAAGGGGGCTTCGTGTACATGTCGGCCGGACTAACATAAACATTGCACGCAGAAATTCAAGCAAGCTTACGTTTTTCGTTTTTCTCTATTACACTGATTTTGCTGGCTGACTGAAAAGCGACTCGGAATTGGGGTGTAATATCATATTCGTCCAATTTGATGCCGCTCATGGTTGTATCGCATATATGTATATGGTAATTTTCGTATAAACCACAAAAGCAACTTTTCTAATCTTCTTATCGAGTCTGAATGGAATAGTTAGTTTTCTAATCTTCTTACCCAGTCTAAATAGAATAGTTAGTTTTTAGATACTAATTTGACAAATTTGCACATTGATAGTCTTGCCTAGTTTAGAATATTTATTTAAGAGGTGGAACAGTTCAGACGTAAGTTTAGGCAACCCTAATCATTGCAATATTGAATGCGCAGGCGCAGTGGGCGCGGGCCTGCAATTAATAAGTGACCGGCCTCTCAGTGTGCCCTTATGATTTAGTGGTCGGGTGCCCTACCGCTGACTGGTTTAAGATGCGACATTAAACTAAAATACTGCAGCGAATTGCAATGGGATATACATACGAGTTCATACGACATACGCCTGGCTAGATGTAAGTTTGGGTTCGACAAAGGTGGATTGTAAGTGTAAGAGCTATTTAATAGAGTTTATGATATACTTAAATCCTTTTGAATATTCTATCTTGTTCTCTAATGCATTTTTTCTGAAGCCGTATACAGTGCTTCCATTTTCTCAATGCCTCTCGGAAAACGAAACGGCTGCTTGGAAGTACATATATTGTTATAACTCTTTACTTATTATTACTTCTGTAATTTATTTTTAAAATAAAAGGAAAGTTGTTAATTCGCATCTATGTTTGCCGTTCCAAACTTTTAATGAAATGCTAAAACGTAAGCCATATTACAGAGGCATCCCTCCGCGAGGTTAGTTAGTGTTTCGTAATTAGAAATGTGAACCACTTTTATAACATTAATTAACCCTTTACAAGAGATAATTTGTAGCAAAAGCTACAAGCAAGAATATATTACTTTAACACTTTATTTTTTATTTTATTTTTCCGCTTTTAATATGAAAATTTTAAACATTCCACATTGATGGTTTCTTCTAAATTCTCTAAGAACTACCTTTTCATACAGATAATAAAATTAGAATGCGACTTTGTGTAAGTACCTAATAAAAAACAAAGTTCGATAATATTTAAAAGATTGATGATTGAAAAATGATTTATAGTAGTTACAAGGTTTTTAAACGTTAGGCGATTTGTTATACTTTCAATTTTATAGCCCGTAATTATTTTCTAGTCTGAAACTTTCACTTCGAATTTTGATCGCCCCTTTTTTCGAAGTGCACAAGCCTACTTTTGTTATTTAATTTCCTGATATCATTATCAGATTCTATTCTTCTTATAATCCTAATGGATAAAATACTGCTTATTAAATTTCTCTTTTGTAAATAAATGAAGTAAAGATTTGAAATACATTTCTTTATAAAGATTGGTAATGAAATGATCTATTTCATTACCTATCTTTAAAATTTTGTTGCATAAAGATACGCTTTTATTTAAAATAAAACACTTGAATAAAGGCCCATTTACACAGTGCAAGTTTCTTGCCTGTTGCATAAAGACTTGGTTACTGGTACAAGTAATAGTTGATATTATAAAATAAGTACTAATTTGAACTGCGATCGCCACCCTTATCAAAAATGTGTGGTCATTTCTAAACAACACATGAACTTCATATTATATCAAGTCTTATTCTTATTGTCTGCTTTGTTCGAGATTATTACGCATCGCCTTGTTATTTCTGGCAGTTTAATGAGTTATTGGACTAATCGTCCGCTGCGTAGTAGAGATAATGTAATCGGAACAGCTATGGACATATTGATTTACGAGTACTTAAAGGTACGCCATTAACCGATATGTCTTAATCGGCGGCCCTTTTACGTCGAAAAGTGTTGAGCTCTTCAATGAAGTTCGTTATAATCACACCTCGCAACTTTTTATTATCACTCTTTAGAAAAGGCCTGTCCAATTTCTTTTTATATTGTCTCTCCTTTGCATCCCTTCTTCACATTTTGCCAACCACTTCTGTTATGTCGTTTTGATCCCACGTGTCTTAGGTTTACAAACTTGTTATGCTTACTTTAAGAGTTCACTTACTCTAGACAAAAACAGCTTTTTTTATCTCGAAATCTGACATGTTATTTCAAAATTAAAGCTAGACTACGTTTGGATGGAAAAGTAACGATAAGGGGACTTCTCTAAAAACCAACTTGTGCCTTTATTTGTTTATTTTACGTAGTACTATTAGGTTAGGTACTCAGTGTTAATGTTCAGATTTGACTCGGTTAGTGTTTAAGTTGCCAATTTTGATCCATTGATAAAACTAAATTCCTTGTGCGTAAAATGAGCTAAAAGTGTTGCAAAAGTGATGACATGCGATTTGATTAGAGTGCGTGGACCTTTCAATGCTTCATGAGATTAGATTCATCCACTAACTTGTCCTTTAAAAGTTTAAATTCAAAGGCTTTTGAATACATTTACAATCATACAGACCCTTAACCACAGTTATGAAACACTCTTACTGTCTTCTTTGCCACAGTTGCTCTAATTATATTCGCTGTATACCTAAATCATATAAGTTTATCTTTCCGCATAACTGATCGACTTAGATAACAAATTGCCATCGGTCTTTAACGGAGTAACTTTTACATAATATCAAAAAATACAGGATTACCTAAGAAATAAAAAATATATCAACTTCGTCTCCTAGCTATCTGGTCATCAGACATAATTCTATAACAGTTTTAGTAAGCAATGATTAAGGTGAAGGTACAGGCAAATGGCCTTGAAGTGGCGCCCTCATTTAAACTAAATTGTTAACTCGTAAATATGGGGATAATTTCCATATTGCTCTTCGTCATGCACTAGATAGCCCTTTAAATTATTTTATGAACCACCGTTGAAAGTATTTACATGAGTCCGTCTAGCTTTAAAACTTGCCTCCGCCAAAAGTGGCCACGGCAAGTTTTAAAGCTAGACGGATCACCAATAAATAAGCAATTCGATTAAAGGTCCAGTATATAATTTTGCAAATTCTCACTTATCGGATGGAATGTGCCATCGACTCGGAAAATAAATGCTTTATTGAGAACA
This sequence comes from Acrobasis repandana, assembly GCA_963576875.1. Taxonomy (NCBI): domain Eukaryota; kingdom Metazoa; phylum Arthropoda; class Insecta; order Lepidoptera; family Pyralidae; genus Acrobasis; species Acrobasis repandana. The sequence goes on from OY756215.1 coordinate 20,560,287, forward strand.
TCTGCGAATGGGATCTGAAAAAAAGAATTTTTCCTCCACAATTTCATTAAAGCCTTATTTTCTGCAACTGATAAATGTAATTGGACTCAAACTCATTTAGTTATTAAAGATTGTTAATAATTATACCATTTGAAACAAATCTTGAGAAAACTTAGTACCTGCAAGACGTCTCGACATGCAAACAAATTATTATCAGCCGATATTTAAAGTATTCTCTGACCTTGCAGAGGTCGCCCTTGTCTATTTGCACTCGTTCGGCAATAAAGCAGTTTCTCAATGAATTAAACTGATTAAAAAGCACCATTGGCGGAATGCCAGTCCGCATACGTATAAACATTGAAAATATAAAAAATGTCATTACGTAAGACTTTCAAGATATAGCTAGAACCGCAGTGTGCAGCTCCATGCAACTATGCTACAATCAAACCTACCTACAGTTTAGCTAATAAAACCGTCAAAATGTTGATAATTGACCAAATATGATGTACGTTGCTGGGGATTTTAGCAATAAAGAACTAAGCTCTGTGATTCACTGCAAGGAACTTCAAAATTACGTAACATATTAAAAATAATTGAAGAAATGCGGGAGATAAGGCTTTTGTGAGTCATAAAGGTCAACTTGGCAATAATATAATCGGAATCGCTTTCATTTGCATAATACAAGAACAAAACCACTCCCCAAAATGGTGCTCGCAGTACTCGATACAGTGATTTATTGGTGATGTGATGTGGCAGCTGTTTAATTTTCGTTGAATATTTTATCCAAATAAAGCTTGAGTGTATAATCTTAGTAATTGTGTTATTTTCAACGCTTTTCTTACAGTTTCGGCAATATCAAATGAAACATTGCTATTATCAACCCTATCTTATTTTTATGAAAAGCTAGGACTAAGTGTTTCCAGCAGGCATGGAATTCCTCTACAAATACATCCCATCAATAGAACAAAATAATCTATAGTCTTGTCACAAGCAATTTGAACTCTGTTGGTATTTGCTCTATTTAGATTTACATTCTAGTCAGTGCGTCAACCTTAGTCATCGAACAAAAGTGCTGGCAGAGTCAGCTTCCATTTCTGGAAGATACAATTCACCCTACACCCACTGGAATAATCTTCTAAATTGCGTCTCCAGAGACTCAACATCTTAGTCACGTTATTATTACACTCATATCACATACATTCGTTTAACATATTTTAGGCATGACATACATGAATGAAAGAATGTAACAAGTGCCTTGACAAAAGATAGAGGAAAATGGAAAAGACTCACATGCTGTCCCGACCCCACGTAAAGTGGGATAAGGTGAGGAAGGAGAAGAAGACATACATACATATTATTACGCCTGTTTGACCTGTTTCCAACATGGGTAGATAGAGACTATGGACCTCCACATGCTACGATCCTGACAGACCTTTTTCGCTTTACCTACACTCATCACTGTATGATGCATGATGTTATTGCCTTATTCCAAAATGAAATTTGCTTTAATCAAGACGTTTGTGATTTTTTACCCCAACACGCTATTTGACAAATTTGAAAAAATCGTTTAAAATAATTCTTTATTACGTAATAAGCACAACACATGAATTTTCGTATTACCGGGATATCTATTGTATAATCAATGTTGAAGTTTAAATTTCCATAACTGAACCATTTCTGTCGTGGCGGCGATTATTTTGTCAGATGACGTGGCGTCCCACAGATAAGAAATAAAAATTTATTTTATTTTATTCCATGCATTATTTTTATAATAACTAAGTGAAATACGGTTTTATACGCTCTTATATGATAGGATGACAACAAATTATGGTTTATTTTAAATTTTGTCCAACAGCCTATTGCAGACAGTTAATGTTGATGACTTTTTAGCTTTTCAGTTCAATGAAAAGCAAACGGGAAAATAACAAATTAAACAAAACCAATACTAGCACATATCAAAACTGTTATGGGTCTAAAAATACTTCCAAGAAATCGTGGGTATATGCATGTGTACCGTAATGTCCGTAATACTTTCGGTGATTTCTTCAACTCTCATTGGATCTTCCATTCCACTCAAGTATGATTAATTCAACAAACTACATTGTCTGTTCAAGCTCGAAAAGTGAACGTGTTGAATCCTAATACGCCGAGTCATTCAGTAACTCCCGCCATGAATTCTGAACAAGCTGTATGCAAACACTTGAATTGTTGCTAGAGATTTCGTAGTGTCACCGCAATAATTATTGTATTGTGCATAGGTACTATATTTCAGCCGAAGACAGGTGGCGTCCTGTTCGTTGACTCCACGGCCTTGGAGCCCCGCGTTTCAATGGCTCGCTATACTAGCGTTATGGTATTATCGGCGCATTTTTTGTCCTCTCAAGGTCAACAACATGTTTGTCTGTTATTTAGAATTTTGAATTCCAGCTATTTGTTATGGCGACAATATTTTATTTTATGGATACAATTGAATTTTTCTGTACATTTGTACTATAACATCAGGTTTCCATTATGATTTTAATATGTAAGCACCTTTTTAAAAGACTGTCTTGCCTCTTTTTGTCTAAGTATTATTTTCTTCAATATTTTTTTCGTTACCACATCCACATTAATTTCCATTACAAGCCACGCGAACTTTTTTCAGGTGCAGTATTAGTCTGCTTTCATCATAATGTCTTAATTGCGATAAGGAAATTTGTGTTGAACTTTCATAAAACTGTAAATATGTATAACTAATGAGCCTGTCAAGAAAGGATGAAATTGAAGCGACTTAATTATGAAAATGTCTTGTTAACTACAAATGTCAGACCCGCTGGCCCAATTGGCTGATCACCCTAGTGACGTCATCGTCGTCTGCGCCTTGTCTGCCGCCGCTTCCCGGAACGCTTGGCCCCACTGCCTTCCTGCTGCCCGCGCTCCCATTATCACTATGAATGAATGAACTCGCTATATGTTAAACAAATAGAATATAAATTAAAGTGGACCCGAAAAGACAATGGCCTCACTCCGCCCTAATTGGCTTTTCATTCAGTGACGTCATCGATGTCTGTGACTCGTCTACCTTTCTTTCAGTACATACACTACTGATCTACTAACTATATTTTATGAATAGATTTCACTAGTTACATGTCATTGAACTTTGGACTACTTTGGCATGGTGTAGGCGCGTCAAAATGTGAATGAGACATGACAATGACGTTTCATTATTTTAACTGCCGACGTTTTAATGTTGATTTAGCTCCTTGTGTTCATGGAAGTATACAATTTAGAACAATATGTAACTAAAATTACTCTGCCTAAAAGGCTAACATTTTAACTACCTAGTTTATTTTTGTTGTAGACAGTTCTGAAAACCAATTCTTTTGAACTTAGAAATGTATGTCTGAGGCCTCGTTTAGTATTCGCCAAATGTCTCTCTGGCAGGAAGCACTATACCGTTTACCTCACATTACGTTAGCTTATTGTGTTACAATGTTTTGTCCAGCAAGTGACTCTTTGCATTAAAATTGAACGTGCCTATTATAGCAGTCTCTGTTAGCTCAAGTTTTCTGAAGTCTAAACATTTCAAATTCTTTACGTCATATACATTTTAACCGCAAACTTCTTAATAGAAAATTTAAAACTTTTACTTGACTTCTTTCATTTTAATAAAATAAGTATATATCTTGTCATGAACGTCCAATTGAATTTATTTAATATGGTTGTCATCTTTATAATTTTTGTATTCGTGCAAGTTAAATAACTATTAATTTATTGCATAAAAGGTGCTATGAATGAAAGAAGAAACTTTATGATCTTTCAATATTATCCTTATAAAAGGCGATATATAATAGAATTAGTTGTCCCTTATCCCACTATCTTTTTTTTACTTAGCTTGCGGGTTAAGTGCCTACTATTTGGAATAGAAAGCATCGTCAGAGATAAAATAACTTATTGAAATAAATACTATTTCTAAATTAAATTTATATTTGCAACATAATTGATAAATAGCGCTACAATTGCAACCTGTGATAGTAATAAATGCTTTTCAATAGGTTGAATAAACACTACTTACAGCAGTTCATTTCCTCAATACATCATTTGCAGACATTTTTTATTAGACATTTTACATTCAGACTTAACCCTTTGAACGCCGCAAGATAAAATTACAAGCGTGCCTACTACGCCGTGACCAGTTTATGTGACACGAATGTTGGCGTTTCAGGACAGTTTCCAACGGACGCCTAAAGGTGTCCACGGCGTTCAAAGGGTTAAATCGCGTTGATTTATTTGCCTGTCAGTATTGCAGCAGCATCATTTTACGTTTTCTCTCATGACATGTACGCGAACCTTTGCAAATGAAATAACGTGTCGCGCGTACCTTACTCCACTCACCTACGTCCATAATTCCGAAAGAATGTTTTATTACTGTATTAATTTAAAGCCCGTACCAAGATCGAATCTCTGCATCAGCCAGAGGCGACGGGCTCTGTTGTCTTCAATTAACCCACTTCTTGCCAGGCTATTGTGTGCAGTCTGCCCGGTGTCTGCTTTCCACCACTGTCTCGTAATGACTATAAGTAATGAGAGTGCTGCAGCGAAGGCTTTGTTTAGGTGTTATTTGAGCTCAAACACATGTGCCGTAAGTACAATATCATTTATCAATGTGATGTTAGTTGTCATGCCAAACGTACGCAACTTGATACACGTATTGGCGAAAGATTTATCAGGATCATTAGTTAGATGTTGGATATCGTCTCTAAATCTACGTATTAAATTAATTTTATGTTAGAGCTAAAAATATTAAGGTAGTACACGTAATACAATTATCTTATTACTTATTTTTTTCCTTGACTCTAGGAAGTGCATTTAATTGGCGTAGTTTCCTTAATGTTTTTGTATCAGTATCATTATTTAGTAGATTTACAAAATATAATTTCCTATTTAAAACATAAAGTTTTGTTATAACAACAAATGACACAAAAGCATTAAGAAATTATTTGTACATTTGCTAGTCTTAAAGTTTCTTACAAACCTTTAGTGCTCTGACGACCTTCGGCTTGCAGCGTTTTCCTGCTCTTTCGTATAAAAAGAATATTTTGATTTAGCTTACTTTTTTATTGCTTAAGTACATATGCTATTATTTTATTCCGGAAATAGTTATCGTCGTAAATACAAACGAATGGTAGGCAGAAATAAATGTAATGTTCCTACTATTATGTTCTAGTGAAGGTTTCGCTGAAGGCATAATGGGCATAAGAGTAAGAAAGCTATGAAGCAGGCCACACCCAGATAGACTTTGTATAAATAAGCAGGTCTAATAAAAGATACAGCCTATTTGAACGTATCTTTGCTTTGCCGTTTTCGGTTACATAATATGTTTAACCAATGGAGTACCAACAGTGAGTCTATTTTGATTTCTACTTACAATTTAACATTTAAAAGTGTACCATATAATAACTTATATTGACGAACATTTAGCACTAAGTGACAGTCCTTAAAACTATGCTCATTTCTTCTTTGTTATTTCAACTGGAGATCTTAAACTAATAATAACCAAAATCTTCCGATTAAAATGAACGTACCCTTTTACTGAAAACTCATTTATTCCGAGATAAAACATTACAGTCATACTACTCCAGTTACTATTTCTCTTTTAAATTCTTTGTGAGCAGACGACCTACTTGGCACACGAAAAATATATTCTAGGTAAAATGCTTTCGTTGCATTGCCTAGGTACGTCAATCTAAATTCACATGTCTTAATGTTTCTCTAGAAATGCTTGAAGAGCTATTTTGTAATAGGTACATTGCTGCCCTTAAATTATCAATTACTCATGGTGCGCCACGTTCGAAATGTCTATTAATGTGACAGAGATGACTTGTAGATATGATATGTACGCTGTATGCGCAATGCTACTATCTATCGTAGTAAAACCGTCGAAAAGTATTTGCATGATTCACTTGTTTAGTGTGTGCTTTTACTAACTATACATATATTGCAGAAAACATTAAACCAAATAATGTGAAGAAAACGTCTGTGATACTTGTCTTTTTTTTTATGTAGCATATATATAAATTATCGGAATTTGGAGACGCATACAATGACGATTTTTTGATACAAATAATGTAATATTAATTTATTATTTATCCTTTTAGCATTAAGTCCGCCATTTGTTAAAAGTATATTTTTACTTTTTATTTCCATACTCTCGGCCTACCCCTGTGGGAAACAGGCGTGATCGTGATAGTATGTATGTATGTATATGCTTATTTTGGAACATAAATTTTGATAGATAAATAAATATACATAGTAATTTGTACAAATTGTAAAATGTGTTGGATTTCTCTCGTAGATTTTACATAATTTTATCGCTTTAATTAAATAATTAATTGAATGTGAAGCTTGGTTTTGTAAAATATCTCGTAAAGATTTGATTATATTATAAAAGAAGAGAGTAAACGTACGTAAACATCCAAACACCACTAGCCACAAACCTATAATAGCGCTATATTAAACAATCTTTTGTTCTTTCATAAAAACCAACAATTATGTGCTTCTTGGCTAAATACGCTATTTTGCAACAAGTCAAATCAGATACTTTTTTCTTAACGTCAAAAACAAACATTTTCTACGGGATTTGTATATATCGATTTATGACGTCATAGTTCCTTGGAGTCAATAGCGCTCTAATATCCGTTTTTCTGTCTATCTAAATCTAAAATCACGTTCAAAGTGGATGTGATCAATGACAAGTGGCATTATTTTGTGACGTTTTATTCTATTAACAGAACCAAATAATTTATTTTTGACCCACTAAAATACCCAATTATTAGGTCTGTCTTCGTGTGTGACGTTACGTTACCATTTCACACATCGGTTTGTGCTACGCTTGTCTGAAAAACTTGGCAGTAGCGCACGCTCTTTTTATCCTATGGCGCTCAGAATGTCAGTGGCATCTACAACGGCGCCGGCGCATGTTTTCTCGACATCTTAATTTTAATAATATTTTTTTTATCAATATCACTGTCATCCATTATTGCAGCATATCTACTAGTAATTGAATAAGTTCGCTCCTCCGCTGTATTGTCAATATCTCTCTCAATTGGATTTTGTTTTGTTGTGAACTAATGATTGTATTTGTTCTTATATTTATAAGTAGTCTTCTATTTTCGGATAATGCTAACCTATGTGTTGTTAGTACTTATACAGTATAGCTGCCACTTTTAATTACATGACTCTCTTGGCTGGCACACAATTGTATGATCAGTTTTGGGTTTTGACATTTATGTTTTAAACATACAAGAAAATTTTCCCAGCAGCTGTCAATGCGATGCAATGAATGCTGTGACCTTAGATTTTCAAAGAGCTTGAATACGTAGTATATCATTCTTTATTGTTTGTAGGAGTGAAATCTAAAAATACATCGTCATGACAATGTTTGCCGTCAGCCAATTCTAATTCAGTTTATATTTGCTTCATGATCATGGATTTTTCTGAATTAAGTACGAAATCTGCAGTGCAATGCAGGTTGAATGCTTTTTACTCGTACGACATCGACTGGGCACTTTTTTGCAGCAAGTTTTGACAATAAATTGATCTCCCTTCAATGAGTGCTTACTTTTGCATGTATTGTATATATATATATATATATATATATATATATATGTAAGAGAAAGAGATTTGATAAATGGCCGATCATATAAAATGAGACGGTAAGGTCAGCGCCCCACCTAGCGCTGATCTATGAGAAGCTTCCTTGTGAAACCACATCACAGCTTAAATTAACTCTCTAGCCCGCACAGTTATCCTGTGCCCACAGTACCGTACCGTCTAGGTGAAGTAGTATTATTATAACGAATCAGTTACATAATCCGCATCCATTATATCTCAATGAGTCATGCATGACTACGCTAAGTCAAAGTTGAACAACTACGAGTAGTGCACCGCGTTTAAACAAACAAACAAACAAACTCTTCCGCTTTATAATATTAGTATAGATATGAGCGCCCACGTGGAAAAATTGAGTGAAAATGGCTTCTATGTAATTATTTAATTATTTTGCGCCGCAACGAATTATCTGTTTATCCCTATGGTTGACTGGGAGAGAACGCTTTAAGCGTTAAGTCCGCCAATTGTAAGACAATTTCATTGTGAAACAATAAAGTTTAAAAATAAATAAAATGGCTTCTGTAGAAAGCATGAAAATCGCATCATACTTGCTTGCAAAAGAAGCTGCTGCATAAAAAGGGTTCTACTTCTAACGTTTACGCACTATCCTGTGTACGAATAACTGACCTTTATACGGGAGTTGCTTCCAATCTTAAAATAATAAGTCAAAACTTGGAAGATAATCTGCAACACCACTGCCTATACCTATTAATTAACTTTTTACTGGTAAGTAATCGTTCAAATACCACGCAGTCTGTTATTGGAAGTAGATTTCTATGTAGTTAAGACTGTAAATATTCATCATCTACGTATATGTGCAAGTACTTAGTATATTTTAAACAGACCCGTATCTCCAAACCTGTTCTTCGCATGCCTAGACCGTCTAGAATTCTGCTCTTTATTGTGCAAAAAACTTCTTACTATAGTATTTAACGCATTTACTACCATGCTTGCTTCTGAGAAAGGCATTACATGCTTCATTATATTTTTATTGTTGCCTCTTTTTCTGTTTTGCATTTAAGCCAATATCCCTAAAATTCTGTATTGTAATGTGCAGTTACTTAAATTTTAACCTTGCTCTGCATTTACTTAAATGAATAGCTTATGGTAAATACTACATAATTGCTATAATTGAAAGTATGCATTAAGTTTTCTTTTTAAACCCCGAAACAAGAGGGGTGTTATAAGTTTGACGTGTCTTGTGTCTGTCTTTGTCATCGTTGCTCCTATACGAACACTGTTAAAAATTATGTAATTTGACATGCAAAAAAATTACATAAATCTGTAAAATTCCCGAAAAATCTAGGAAATTTACGGAAACTGACTTTCGGGGGTTTTTTAATTTATTTGGCAAATAAACTTGTAACCGAAGTGTCAGTAGTCTTGGAATGTATGATTGATGATGGACGTGTAGTGGTGCATACAGGTTACAAATGTTTCCTGCCTTTAAATTTTTTACTTTCCACTATTGTTGGAAATCGCTTAAATACCAAAATCCTGCAAAAAACGTTATTGTATTTTTTGCCCAGGATATTTCAAATCCTGTTTGCGAAATTAATGACCAATGTTCTTCATTTAAGGTTCTAATGATTTTACGACCTATTTATATAGTCATACTAAACTCACAACGAGATTTTTGATTATTGCTACAATTGTACAGACAATCAAGAAGAGTATCAGTTGATGGCTCAGGCACAGTGTAAAAATAATATCATTACCGTGGCTCAGGGTAGAGTGAAGGGTAAAGTTATATCTGAAGGTTGTGGACTGTATGAATTAGGTTGTCAAAAAACAAATAATGAAAATAATATCTAGTGGTCGCGAACCACTAGAGGTTTTATTTACTTATATGGAGACAATAAGTAAAAAAAATCTCTATCCTTTTAATTGCTCCTCCCTACTCCTCTTGGCGAGGCTCTTTGCAAGCGATTCCCAGAAGATCACTGTGATGAGAACTCAATAAGCGTTAGAATAATTTGTGTAACCTTGATACCTATTAACCTCTGCTTCTTAGCTCCACTTATTTACAGATCACGATGGACACGTAGAATTTCTCAATTGAATTTATGCAGATGATAGATTTCCGCTGACGATGACTGCTACTGGATAATTCATGGTTATTTTAATAATGCGTGCATCTCTCTCTTCCTCAAACTTTTCGATTGCGTTTTGTGGTGCAACTTTTCTAATTTTTTGTCAACAAGCTAATTATGATTAACTTTATTGTTTACCTCCAGCAGTAAAATAAAGTTTGTACGAAAATCAGGAATGACCTAACTTTCTTATTTTATATATAAGAGCCAGGCTCTTGTCGGTGTCATTGTATGGAAAGACATGCACATAATGATGAATTTTGGCAGTTGTAATGAAGTGGTTTGTCAATTCCCGTTCATATTAGAATTAAAAGTTAGGTTAGGTTAGGTTTTCGTAACCGGTAAGGTATCCGAAGGGATTTTCTCCGCGTCAAAAAAAAAAAAAAAAGGTTAGGTTTTCGATTTTTTTTCTTCAAATACCTATAACTGACTTAGAAGAAAACAGATTCGGAATAAAACAAATACTTTGTAAATGTAGGTATTTCAAGAAATACCAGTATAGATTTAACATTCTTTGTCCATCTCCAAAGTTGAGCATTTTATTGAGGTGACGTGTAAAATTATGTAATTAATTGGAAGGTCAATATAATCCCCAAGGCCGATCGTGGGTGATACTAAACCTGTTCAAGTGGCTAGTTGTTCATGTGGAAATTCTTGAAGTAATTGACGCTCCCGCACCGTAGAATTATGTTGTTTATTACTTAGCCGTGACAACCTTCCTCCGCATTAACGTCAGGAGTATCAGACGCCTGAAAGTCAAGGCTGATCGTCCCTCGTGGAAGAATGTAATGGCTGCCTACCCACGTCAGCGGTCATATAGCAATAAATCATATTTTACGAGTTAGTTCGACGCGCTGGACCTAACACGTGAGAACGATCAGTGGACGTGGATTTGATATTGTTTATTACATTAGGCCCTTAAAGTTTATTGATTCGTATTACCTGACTACAAGACATTTGTGTCAGTGCCTCTGAGTCTAGCCGAGGCGCGTCTGGGGCGTGGCGAGTCTAATTCCAATATAATATGAGCCGCATGTAGTAAATTGTTATCAAACTACTGAACATACATCATTTGTTATATAAGTTGCTACTTTACTATTATGTTTCAGACAAATTACATAATAGAAAATTACATTAGACTTCTAATGGCAATGTACTCATTAGGCGGTTTTGGGTGTCAGGTACACTTGTTTTGATATAATTATTTTTTTATTTGTGTCTTAGAGATTATTTGTCGTTTAATTATCCTAGCCGTGTGGTTGCAAGAGCATTTAATAAGTAGGTAACTTTTATCCATTCTATCTACCCTAATATTGCTTATAACTAGGAGAGTTATTACTTTCTAACAAAAAATGTTGATAGTTACTTACTTACTCTAATATAATATCTAATATACTTATATGTAGTGTAGGCATAATAAATAAACGGGCAAGTGCGAGTCGGACTCGTACATGAAGGGTTCCGTACCACCGTACAATGTTTAAAAACGCTGAAAAAATACGTTTCTTGTATGACGACCCCCTTTAATTTTTAACTTTATTTGATTTTTAGTATTTGTTGTTATTTTGGTCATAGTAATACATAAAATTGGTGAAAATTTCAAGTATATAGTTAATGCCATTATGAAGATTAAGTTAAAAACGCTGAAAAAAACACGTTTCTTGTATGACGCCCCCTTTAATTTTTAACTATTTTTTATTTTTAGTATTTGTTGTTATATCCGCCACAGTAATACATAATCGGTGAAAATTTCAAGTGTCTAGCTATTACGGTTCAAGAGATAGAGCCCTGTGACTGACGGACAGACAGCGGAGTCTCAGTAATAGGTTCCCGTTTGCACCCTTCGGGTACGGAACCCTAAAAATTAGTTAAGATAAACTTAATTGCCCACAATAGCAGTGATAAAGTACCTATTCTAGAGCGCCACTGCTTTTGACCAAATCGATCTAGTTTATCTTGCGTATGTGCAATTATAATCATCGTAATCATCTCATATTCAGATGTCATTGCATCTTTCATTAGTTAATAGTCAATGGAATGTATAGCATTGTTTATAACCCAACCATATAGTTTATTACATGGCAATGTATACAGACCCTGTAGCATCAGACCTTATAATTTGTGTATCTTTATATTCTCTCCATCCGTCGGATGTCTGGAAGAAATCGCTTTTAGCGATAAGACCGCCCATTGTAGGTACATTTTAGGCACCAAACACACGAGCAGCACTTTGCTGTGGACCACCTAAAGCAAGCTGTCGACGCAGCAAACTGCAGCTGTCGACGCTGCAATCTGCTGCTGTCGGCGCAGCAAACTGCGCTGTCGACGGCTGCAGTCCATCAATGTCGACAGCTTTGTTATAGTACAGGAGACAGTCATTATTCTGTATCAAAATGAACTTCGAGGAAGAAACACTATTGCTGCTTTTACTCCGTCGACGCAAACATTAAAGACAAAATCGTTCATTATGGGTAGACGAAATATTAGCATGCAAAGAACAGAGATGTACTCTTTATCCAACTTTACGAAAAAAATACAAAAAGTAATTTAATTATTTTCGAATGTAGATTGCTTCATTTGACGAGTTAACTGCCTCTTTAAGAGAGTCAGTTACTCGCAAAGATACTTTATTGCGGAAAAGCATTTCAGCTAAGGAAAGGATTTTGCAAATTAAAAACCTTTCTTGTTTTATTTTTTTAATGAGATTAACAAGAACACTTTATCTTAGTAATCACAGACAATAATTGACAATAAACTAAGAGCTTGATAATTTAACAAGCCAATAGGTATTTAATCAAATAAAACTTGCAGTATTTTTAGGCTATTACCGAAATTAACAAAACAGACTTTGTCAATATTAGGATTTAATAAAAATTTTGGTTGGCGCTTGGTCTATTTGTACTCGACTGACAAAACATTGCGCACGCAGCATGCCACAGCACGCCACAGAATGCTGCGGCTAGCTGTAATGTAACGCGAAGTTGACCTATGTCGACAGCTGCAGTTTGCTACGTCGATTGGGTGATCGACAGCAAAGTGCTGCTCGTTTGTTTGGTGCCTTACTGTCTTTGTTTTTTTTTCTTTGTGTATTTTTTTATTATTGGTGTACAATAAAGTGTTACTTACCGTTACGACCCGTGTGGATCCGGGATAGAATAGGACCACTCCATCTGTTCCTGTGGGTGTCGTAAGAGGCGACTAAAGGACTAAGCACAAACATCTCGTGCTACATTTATATTCCCATAGAGGGTTGACGTTAGGCCGGCGGCCGGTCGTAAAACTATAGCCGAATCATTAAAACTGTTCCGGCTATTTTTCTCCATTTCGCAAGGTCTTTGGCATCCTTGGGTGACCATTGACATGCATGTTATATTTGGAAAACAAAAAACGGGAAAGCGCACCCTGGGGTCCAAAGCAGCACAGCTGAGGATGCAACCGGGAACGAGCTTAGACGAAGAAGAATAAAGTGTTACTTACTTACTTTGTGTGAATTTCTTTCCATATAATCATACATGATAAGAGCAAGCACTTGCCGTCATTACATATGACTACTGAGTGATTTTTTTCGAACACTATCATTGCGCAAATGTACTCTACGTTGGCCTTTACCTAACCAATTTAAATAATATTGACTCTGAAATTTTATTTTTAGTGATTTGAAGCAGTAGATAAACTGAATTTGGTTTACCGACCCTATGGACCTTTGCTTTACGTTTTAGATAAGCGAGCGATAAGTTCATTCAGCAGCTGCTACGGCTGTCATTCATAGACGTCATTATTTATATTGTGGTGCGTTATGTTCTAGATTTTTATTTACGCATTTGCTAAATGGGTTGACGTTTCCAATGTACAGTTACTTTGAGTTTTACCCTCTTATTCATAAAAAATATGAAACGTTTGCTAAACCTATTTTAGTTAAAATATGTTTTGACTCGTTCCTACTACGTCAAATATTTTAAAAGAGAGATAAGGACAAAACATGTTTTAATTTAACTAAAATAGGTTTAGCAAACGTTTCATATTTTTTATGAATCTTTACGACGACGAATAATTAACAGTCTCTTGAATTTACAATCCGCACAAAATATTGTGTAGGATTATGTAAAATGTAAGATAGCTGAAACATCCGAGAATCTCTCGGATGTTTCAGCATTTAGTTTCGCTTTATCCTGCAAACCAGTCGAATCCATTTCTACGAATAACTCGTAACGAGCTTGAAAACCTAACAACCTATGCTTTCTGAAATTATTCTCAATTTGCACAGATACTGATTTAAGATCTGTAAAAATCTGGAACAAGTTCATCATTTTCCCTAAACCTTAAGCCATAGCATAATATTTTTCATTAAAGATATAATTATTGTTCGTTTGCCACTCTATAACATTAAAAAAAAAATTATTGTCTCTTAGGTATTGATTTACAACAACAATAGAAATTCGCATGTCTTTTGAAATATTACCACATGTGGCCTGCTGCGTATGTGTGAAAATTATTGTAAATATTTATATATCATTCATTACAATAAGGTGTCGACTGACGCATGCTGACAAGAGGATGTCTGTATTTTGCGTTTAGTGTATTTTTAACATTAAAGGGCTATTGTCCTGTAGATTGGCTAGTATTGTGCGCTAATTATCAGCTCTCAAAATAGCAATTAGCACATGTTAACGCTAGTTTTAATGCTCTGTAAGTTAAGGTGCTGATGTATTTACTACTTTTAAAAGAAAAATTAGAACATCTTGAACGCAAGTCTTTTTTAAGAGATAATGCATATTGAAAAAAGAGCGAGACTTGCCCTTTTAAGTAAAAAGATTCTATACATTAATTAATAAAATTAACTGAAAAATCCTGAAGTGAAGGAAACATCTAAGCCAAAAGTTCTAGTTAGAACTCGCCCATTATATTTTTCACTCGCCCATGAAAGTTTTCAGCCTGTAATGAACCGTTGAAAGTAATTCACAAAATACTGTCGCTTCTCGGCAATGCGGTTTTACACGATTTGGAATTTATAAACCTTCACATGCGGTCAAGTTTTTGACCGCTACTTCAGCTTAAAACGAGAACTTATCATCGTTTCATTAATGATGAATTGATGAGGGATCGGGTTTTTTTTGCAATTTAATTCAATTTATTCATACAACAATATAAATTTCATTCGAATTTGAGGAATTCATTATGAGGAATCTACATTCCTCATAATGAATTCCTCAAATAAGGTAAATAACAAGGTAAAGACAGTCCAGGGAGTCGTGCGTTACCTACGTAACGCACGACTCCCTGGACTGTCTTTACCTTGTCCACTTTTATACACCACAAACAAATATTCTTAAAGGTTTCCCAAAATGTCACTACCGGGAATAAAAACGTGTCTAGCTAGTGACTACACCATTATGGCACGAAAACAACAGCCAATTCACTCACACAGTTTTCGGCGCCCTTGTGTGACCGTAGTTGACATGCATTCATCTGTGGGGGAAAAAAAGCTGGAATGCGCACACCGAGCTCCAAAGCAGCACTGCTAAGAATACAACTAGAATCGCACTAAGATGATGATGATGACGAAAACCTAGGACTTTTGGAAGCTCTCGAATCTACTTGACAATGACAAGTATGACAAGTCGCCTCAACTTGGAGTCCTATTTTTATATTATCATGTTAGTGGGATACGCAGTCGCATTCTAATCATCACTAATCAACACACTAACTGACCAACTTTCCATTTGTTACAGGTACTATGACACTCTGCGACGTACGCTACCGTGAGTCATACAAACGCCGATAAAATGACGCTTATCGACAATATTCGACGTGTCGGTGTCTTGTTTTCAATAATTTATTCAACGTTTTAAAATAATTATACTTATTTCTTACTAGTATCAGAATTTACTGTAGCCACAGTTTTTAAATTATTTTGAAAATTAACTCACAATTGTAGATATGTCTGTTTAAAATATCACGATCATATTAAAAAATGATGTGTTAGATCGTGAATGTCATTCCTTACATTTAACGTTACACTTTGCGTGGTACATAGTCGTCAATAAGCGCCATTTTAGTCTTTCATAAGAATTTTATCTTCATAGCGTCATCGTTCTATTACTATCAATTAACTTAGGCATAAAATATCTTCAGTTTTTGTTTATTCTACATAGGTATTCTCTATACATTCCAAAATAGTGTTGTTTAGCCTTAGCGGAAAAAATAACTGTAATTTTTTTTAACTAATTGGGTACCTTTGTTCTATACATATAGGTATTACTAATTAGACACACTTGTCTGACATAAAAACTAACAGGTAGGTACCTAAAAAATTAAGGAATTTTTATTAAAAAAGGTAAGAAGGGTAAGAACTGCCTTTGCGTGAATTGGTTTTGTTTCTGTTAAATAAAGAAACAGGATATTAATTAGGCAATGTACTTATATTACTTAAATACAATAAATGTAAGTTATTGATTTAGGTATTACTCTTTTTTCATATTTTTTTCATTAATAATATACATATATCTATTCATTTTAATTATCCTCGTTACTCGTTTCGTTACCTTTTTCGAGTAAAACAACGTTACTATGCAGAAAGAGTTGGTCGAAATAGCTACGTAAGTGCATACAATAAAGTGTTTTTATAATTTTTTTAGGTGTAGGTACCTATTTAAGTTTCACAAAGTACTATTCAATACTAATCTGAGATTTGGCGCGCCTTTGGCTATTGTCACCAAAGGTTCTTGCCTATACAAAGACATTACATGGCTGTTTGACTAATAAGGTTATAAAGAGTCCTGCAAAATGCGTTTACTTGTACAGAATCAAAAAAATATTTAAAAGAAATGTAAGTTAGAATATGTTGCTACTAGCGCCATCTGTCAATGAGTAGCTGCAAGTATTTAATTGTACTTTGCGCCTATTTAGCGTATTTCGCTGTGTTCCCGCCCGTTGAAGGCTTCCAGAGCGGCAGATCATCCTCAGGGTTTGAAGCTCTACATGGTTTGTTGGCAAGGCTATCTATGTGTTTTGTGACGTTGCATTTACAACCACACAATCTTATAATGACTATTTTAATACATTTTAGTTTCACTTTTTTTATTTACTACACTAAATTTATTTAATTATACGTAATTTATTAATCACGTTCAATGTTATACTATGTAAGTTCTCGTTTCATAATAATTCTTACAGCGCCATCTATGATCGAGTAGCATAATAAAACATAATGATGTGGCTCATGTTCTATAGATGATAGATAAAGATAAAAATATATTTATTTTCTCCAAAAATCTAAATTACAAGGTAGGTTACAATCCAGGCTATGGTGTTATCACCGATTGGCGGTGAACATCTGTTTGCTGATAACCATCTGAAAGGAATAGTGGTTACTGTAGATTCATTTTAGTACTATATAGTAGGTCTTTATCATCGTAATAGTATATAGGCACCGCACCTTTTAAAAAAAAAATATAATCACCTCTAAAAAACGTAGTTTAACACATTATTATATTGATACGTATATGTCCCTTAGTACCTATACGTCTTTTACGCCAGCTCTGACATGAGCCCGGATAGCTCAGTCGGTAGAGCATTGGACTTTTAATCCAAGGGTCCAGGGTTCAAGTCCCTGTTCGGGCGGCTCTTTTTTTATTTTTTTTTATTTTAATATTAATTTTACGTTGTGTGTACGTAATATGCACATAGAGGTTTGTTTTATTGATTTGATTTAAAATATATATCAAAAGTGCCATCGCCGTCTATTTTGTTGTTTGTTACCTACTTTGATACGTACGTACTTTTCTTGAGTTAGCTTACAGAATTTGCAATTTTATGAAGTCTTCTTTTCGTGAAGTGAAAACTTATGTTTACGCATCAAGCCTATTTTTTTTTATTTCAGGTACTTATTTTATAGGGGATAAGTTTTGCTCTTTTTATCCATTTTGGTTGCCTGATGCTCTTGTTCTTTTTTTAGTCATTTATTCGTATCAGATCAATATCAGTATAATTCTGAGAGGTATGTCTATAAATTCATTGAATTCTGGTAGTACCTACCTACTTACCTTTATTTTATTGTCATATTATTTAGAATTATCTTACAGGTATGGTTCAAAGCGCCATCTATTTTGATGCTTTGTTATAAGTTTATAAGTAGATTACTGCGACGTCCGCCAGATGGCAGCAATATTATTGTGTTGTTATAAATAGATCGTAGAGATGGCGTTACTTGTTACTTGCTAGGCGCGAAATTATTGATGAGATCATGAAGAGATTTTAATTTAGGTTCCTACCTAACAAAACAGAAATACCTGAAAAATGCTGGATGCAGACCGTTTTAGATCGATCATTTTGGAAATCTTTGTCTGAAATATTGATGAACATCCATAAAAAAAAAACCTTATTTATTACAAATCTCCCTTTTAGGACATAATTACATTAATTACTAGCTTTTGCCTGCGGCCTCGCCCGCGTAGATTCGGGGTATGAAAAATAGATGTTGGCCGATTCTCAGACCTACTCAATATGCTCACAAAATTTCATGAGAATCGGTCAAGCCGTTTCGGAGGAGTACGGGAACGAACATTGTGACACGAGAATTTTATATATAAGACTAGCTGACCCGGCAAACGTTGTTTTGCCAATAAATAATTTCCTAGCTAAAAAATAAATAAAAAAAATTTAGGGGTGGACTACCCCTAACATTTAGGGGGATGAAAAATAGATGTTGGCCGATTCTCATAGATACCGGATAAGCACAAAAAATTTCATCAAAATCGGTCAAGCCGTTTCGGAGGAGTATGGCAACGAAAACTGTGACACGAGAATTTTATATATTAGACTAGCTTTTGCCCGCGGCTTCGCCCGCGTAGATTCGGGGTATGAAAAATAGATGTTGGCCGATTCTCAGACCTACTCAATATGCTCACAAAATTTCATGAGAATCGGTCAAGCCGTTTCGGAGGAGTACGGGAACGAACATTGTGACACGAGAATTTTATATAAAGATAAGATTAGGTAGGTGTAATTGTTCTTAGCCCTTGTGCTACTTGAGCATCCAAAATTTTTTTTATTCGGTGAAGTATGTAGATTGTTGGTGTTATTTCGATTTGCCATATATTTTGCTATCTCTGTCACTTCATGACTAGGTTAGTGAGGTACCTACTATGTTCTCTCTTTTCATCAATTTTCGTGTATAAAGCTTTTGTTCTCGTATTTCTTTTCCTCGTCGAATGTCTAAGGCCGGCCTTAGTATTAAATTATAGATATACTTATGTCAGGCCTTCATAAAAGTAGGTAGGATTGCAATGTTTAATTATAATAAATGTTTTAATCCACGGATTTAATCAGATGTTTTTCGTTATAAAATTGACAATTTATATAAATTTCAAAGTGTAAACCAAAGTATTTTTTATTCCTACAAAATACTTAGTAGGAAAATAACTACATAATCCTTGTTTGGCTCCTGGCAGGACACGTGACTTTGCACGAGGACCACAACGATCAACATCGCAATCGGTTGTAGGGGTACTTAGGTATAATAACAATTAATGTTATGTACACTCATTATTATTTAACCATTAAAGAGTTAGATAGGTATTACTTGAAGTCATTAATGTCCGATTAAGTAGATACATATATATACCTACATATATTCTTGTCGTTGTGTGAACAAATACATAATTTGATAGTAACTTATCATTTATTATCAGCATAAGGAGATACATGTTTTATTAAATTTAACCATTATTGTTTTATTAAACTCATCTATTTATCTAGGGCTTAGGTACTAGAACAAAATTTTAAATGATATCTCCGTTTTCATTGAAATGATTTAGTCCAAATGGGGCCAGCACTGGACCCCGAAAAATTAGTCCCGCCCTCCTGATTTTTCCATACAAACGTAGTCTAGCTTTTATTTTAAAATGACATGTCAGATTTCGACAGCATTTTGTTATTTCAAAGAAATTGCATACCTACATATAGTCTTGTTTTCTACACTGAAAATATGAACTTGAAAGAAAATATAAGGGTGTAGAAGTTTTCCATACTGTAAAAAAAGGTAAGGTAAAAAAAGATATGAAACACTATATTCTCCTTCAAGTTCATATTTTCACTATGAAAACCAGTTATATGCCTATGTGCAATTTCTTTGAAATTACAAAATTGTGTCGAAATCTGAAATGTTTCAAAACAAAAGCTAGACGATGTTATTATGGAATAGTTTAGGTTGGTCTGGCTAGGGTAACTAGCTAACTACAAACTTACTAGGTACCTAGTAAGTTTGTAGTTAGGCGAAAAATTATACTTTTCGCACATTGCAAACAGCTGTATTTTGGACGTATGGGATTTCCCAAGAGAAGTTGTATTTTTTGTTGCAAGATATTATTCCTGAGTCCCAACGGGGAATTGTGATTGCCCATGCATCCGTTTTGGGAAAAAAGGGTCAGATTTTTATTTGTTATTCAGCCATAGGGTAAAACCCAACACTAGTCGGCTTTATTGAATAATGAATTTGAATACTTTTAAACAATTTTTATTTTATAAGCAGGCATCGCATCCTGTGAAGTGGTCTATACGAAACATTTTTTTTATGAAGTTACACATACTTACTGTATGAGCCATGCTCGCACATTTTGGCTGCACGCGGCTACACACAATGTAGATGTCAGCTGTTTTTACTTTACATTTTAAATCTAATAAAAGCAATCAATTGAGACACTATCGAGCAGCGATCGAGAAAGGACCCGTCACACCCAACTCTACAACATGTAATTTATATCAACAATAAAACAGTTTCTACGTGACGTGGTCTTGTGTCTCCATACCATAACATCAACATCTCTTCGTGTATGGCGTAGGCCTAGGTGAAAACCGAAGCCTGCGCCATACACTTACTGTACACGTAGTATGTAAATTTTAGCAAATTAATATATATATTTTTTTTATTATATTTTAGCGAATTAATATTTAAAAAAAATCGATTAATATACACATATTTTATAACCTGCGCAAAAAGCATACATATAGATGACCTAATTCCCTTACGATTAAGCAAAACATATCTAATTTTATATTCACATTGCCAACTATTCAGATTAGCTTATTTTTTTTATATCCAACTGACGTAAACGGTTCTAGTCGTTTATCTCGTTTTATTGTATTATACGATTATTATGGTAATTAAATGATGCTTTTACTCTTTCACGGTTTTTATTTGATCGTATAATAAAGTAACCTGTTAGGCAAGCTTGATTGTAACGTAAGCAAGGAAATGTGTTTGTTTATTTACATTTCTTACACCTAACTTTATTAGAGAAACTATACTGTAGCGATAATAACATTTGTTGACGCAGGTTATTTACGTACGTTCCATTTATCGATAGATACGCGATATTTCTATTGATTAAGATATTTCTCTCAGTGTGCGTAAACATGGAACTTTGTATTACTTTCGTTGTGCATTTTTGACAGACTTCAAAAAATGAGGTTATCAATTCGACCCGTATTTTTTTATATGTATGTAACGCGATATCTTCGCCAATTGTGGACCGATTTTAATGACTCTTTTTTTATTTGAAAGCCTTTACTACCAAGTTGGTCCTATGTTAATTTGTTGAAGACATGATGAAGAACTTTGGAAGATATAGAAGAAAATGAAGTAGGTTGTTTTTTTTTTGTAAAAAAACTTATCTAATTTATAGTTTAGTTAGATAGGCATTAGATTTATTATTATTATGATTTTATGTAAAACAGACCGGTATCCACTGTGGAACCAGATACATGAGCCATTGACGTCATATGCATATAATTACAATTTGAAGAAAATAATCATTTTAATTTTAATAAAAATAATTTTAGGTCGTACCTAATATACTCATTTACAGATTTTTACTTCTCTTATGTTTTAATTTCTACATATAAATTACGTTCTGTCTTTACTCATGGATCTTCATGGATCGAAATAGCTTCCTCAGGCACCCTGCGGTCGATACTAAGGAATCCGTAAAAACTAGACTGGAGCATTGGAATATCAAATTTCCCGCCTCTCCCTCTGAACTTCCGTCCTCTAAGAAACTCCCTTGGGCAGTCAGAATCTTTGAATAGACTCCTGACTGGTGTCGGCAGATGTCAGAAAAACCGAGTTAGGTGGCGTTTTTCAAAAAATTACAGGTGTGGCTGCGGTGCTGTCCAGTCAATGACCCAACTTTGAAAATTTGTTCAACAACTTTCACGAAACTAAAAAAAAATAATTTTAATTTTCATACAAACTGATTATCAGCTGATCGAGTCAATTTGTATGAAAATCCGAATTTTTTTTTGGGTTTTCTTGAAAGTTGTTGCACAAAAGTTGTTCAGTTTCATGGGCTGAGGTACCATCTGAGAGCTTTTGAGTTATTTAATTAACACGATGTATAACCAAGGGAAGACCAAGAAGGGCATTTTTTTTAAAATATTTTTTTAAATTTATGGCTTGTCGCTACTGCATATTTAGCCAGGAACAAGTTAATAAAACGTGGGAAATTCTTTTTTCCTAACAAGTTACAATCAAAGGTTGGTGTAGGCCTTTGATTGCTTTAAGGGAGCTTCTGGCGACAAATTTATACGAGTCCACTGGTTTTCATAGCCGATTGAGTGGCGGACGACGCCCGAAGACGCCCACACAGTCCGCGAAACAAATATCACTACAGCCGTACTATGACTGTCCACTTTAGCTATTTCACAAATTGTTCATGAGCATGAGCATTTATAACACCAAACAACACCAATTTCATATTATAAGGTCCACTAAAATCAATTTGCAAAATAATTTAAAGAAAATCCCAACCAAACACCTTGACTTCCCGCCAAAAACTCAAGAAGAGCATTTATAGATCAAGAAAAAAGTTGACGCCGTGTCATATAGGGAGGTCAAAAAAAGGATGGCTCAAGAGAGGGAGTTTTGTTTGGACAGGTGACATAGGGATTATCAATAAAGTATAGTGGTTCCTGGAAGAGTAGAATAGGACCACTCCAAGTCTTCCTGTGGATGTCGTAGAAGGCGACTTAGAAAAGACAAGCTAAACAAAGCTTATAAACATCAATGAGACCTCTCCAACCCGTCTGACCAGCGCAGCGTGGAGAGTGTAGGCCAAATCCTCGGACTGCTCTAGCTAATATCACCTAATATATGGCTCTGGCAGTACAGAGAGGGTCGTGCTCCTGCCGTGGAGACTAAAAAAGACCTGATCATGATCATAGTGTTATAAAGTCCATACCTTGGCTAGATACATACACGGCAGGATGAAATGGCGTCAGCCTTGCAACACACGACAATTATTGATCTGTATTTGTTGTGTTCTTGCCGACATTACGGGCTGATTGCACTGCGGCCCAGGTTTCCACGAAACGGATAATAAAGCGGCCAGTTCCATCCGCTGATGTGACTCACGGCTAGGTTGCCTAGAGGACTAACAATTATTTAATAAACCGGTCAAGTGCGAGTCGGACTTGTATATAAAAGGTTTCGTACTGCTGTACACTGTTTAAAACGCTGAAAAAACACTTTTCTTTAAGAAGACCCCCTTGAATGTTTAACTTTATCTTATTTGTTGTTATAGCGGTAACGAATAAAATAATCAATAAAAAATTATATTTTCTAACTGTTACAGTTCAAGAGATAGGGCCCTGTGACATATGGACGGACAGACATCGGAGTCTTAGTAATAGAGTCCCGTTGGCACCCTTTGGGTACGGAACCCTAAAAAGTAATGAAATGGTACGTAAGTTTTTACTCTTTTTGACAAGTTACAACTTTTCTATGCTAGTCTTATGTATTTATTTGCCTATAAGACTGATATCACAAAATTTAAAAAAATATATTCATGAAACGATACTTCGTGTAAGTATATAACATATCGCTGGTTTATATTTAGGTAAGTAGTTCTTAAAAATTTAATTGTTGTAAAAAAGGTTAATTGTTATTTTTTATTTATAGTTAAAAAATCTTTAGGCTTTTATCGTTATGAAGATTAATTTGCACTTGAAATTAATAAACCAAAACAGAACAAGTTTTTTAAACGATTTCGCTCATAATAAGCGTGTACGCAACAAAGACGATGTATCGTAATTCACACATCATTTACAAGTCGCTTCGGCAACATAATACTGTTGCACTACGGCTTACATGTAATAGAGACGCTACAGAGGAAATCTATTAAAAAAAACCCGAGCTGTACAGGCCGAAACCCAAAATCAACATAATTATATGCTGCGCCACTACAAAATGTACATGGTTTGCCCAAAGAGCTTTAAGTCACTTAAGTGGTTTTTATTTATTTATAAAACTTTTTACAATACCTGCAAATGACGGATTTACACCACATACGTGGTTCCGGATCTCCTTGATTATTTGTAAAAAATAGGAAAAAATTACCTGTAAGCAGAAGTAACTTTCTCATATAACGAAAAAAAATGAGTTTGACAAAACATCGTCGAAGTACCTTTTGTTTTCACCAAACACTAATAATTCTACACTCATTACCATCATCATCCCAGCCATTCTTCCGCCTACTGCCGTGCATATGCCTCGAATCTCTTCGTCGACGCCACCCATCTCGGTTCTGTGCTGCTCTCATGCAGGTGCGACCCGCGACTTTAATATGTTGTCAACCCATCGCATGGGCGGACGCCCGAAGCTTCTCTCACCCGTTTTGGGCCACCATTCTACGCTACAACATATGAATTAATTTCAATATCTGCTCTTATCTGTCCTCCGCCCAATTTGAGATGTAAAAGGTGTGTCTCATGAATAAAAATAAATAAGTATAGAATATCTTTCTGGAGTCTTCTCATTTTGCACCGCCTGTCCTGGTAACAATGCGTATGATAATAAAATGGACGATTAAAATATTATACTGATTGTGGAATGATAGCTTAGATGATAGTGTACAAGTGGAGCGTAACGTTCTTGCATTCATTGGCACGGCACGAGTCGTAGAAAATATTTAATTCACTGAATCAACAATATTCCGGCTTCGCATGGATATTATTTTCTCGAAATTGACTGGATACTGGACTATATTCACTGGACTTAGTCTTTAGCCTTAAAAAGCTTAAGTTATTTATTACATATTGGAAAATAACTATAGATGCAAAAACAACATACCTCATAGTAAATGGAACTAAAAACACTCGAGGAAACGGCTAACATAAAACACGTCAGTTTTATTTATTGTAATTGTTTAATTCCGGCGTTGGCAGTACGCTTTGACATTTAGAAGTATGAAAATTACTCCCTTTATGACCTCGGAGGAATTTCGCCGCGCGACTGTAGCCGATGGTTTGCAATGGCGTCACGTAACGCAAATTCACACTTACAATAAATTGTTATGCTCACTTTCAGTATAATTTATTGGGGAACAAAAATATTTCAACAACGAAATTGTATTAACAGGTGTCAAGCGAAATATTATAGAGGCGTAGTCCTTTCTATTCAATCTCGACTAAAAATGTGTTCTCGAGTTGAAATGATCCGCGGACGGATTTAGAAAAGTCCCTTCTGATAGAATTACGACCATGTTTTCATACTTTCAAAGGGCAGGATTTGTTCCCCTTTTAAAAGGTGAAATCTGTAAGATTTCCGCTCCAGAAATATTTAAATTGCTTTCGAAGAAACACTTTTATTTTCGTGTAATTCAATTTGTGTTTGAATTTTTTTGTGATTTGAAAATGTCTAACTTATGTAGTTATAATAGTACCTACAGTTTGTTACAGCTGTTTACGACTAAATTGAACATGAGACCTGTAGGTTAAGCTGCGTATATGGCAGACTACTATTTGTACAGTAATGAAGCACTATTATATTATAGCGTTTAGGCTGCGGGCTATAATAAAACCATTATCCCCAATACACGACCACACTTCGCAATAGATACAGCGAGCGTTTTCACAATTCAGTTAGACATTCAGAGCTCCGATGACATGTTGCTAGGTATAGTAATTAACCATTAAAATGATAAATGCACACAAAACACAAACGCTTTGAAATGTCCTTTCCAAGAGCAATCGCAGTGAAAGTAAATTGAATCTCAAAATTGCGACGCGTTTTCTCCGGTTTTCAATTTGTTCACTATCTCTATCGATTCGCTTACTTTGCGCTCTTCAGTCGGTTCAATTAATACAAACCAATTAACTGTCTCAATTTGCTGTTATTAGGTCTATTCTATTTGCTATTCAATTAAGATTTATACTTTGGTTACACGACACTTGTAATTTGTGTGACAAAATAATTCCTTCAGTAATTTTATGAGCAAAGCAATGCCGGAAATTTTCACGTATAAGTCGTCTTGATGCAACAAAATTCCTAGACATTTTGAAGGTAGAAATGATGCAGTAGTTATGATTATGTCCGTATATATTTATTTAAATTTATTTATTTAATATTTTAGCTGTGTGGTTCCCGGCAGAGTGGACAAGGCGACTTAGGAAACACAAGCTGAACAAAGCTTAAAATATCAATGAGAATTCTCCAACCCGTCTGGCCAGCGTGGAGAGTATAGGCCACCGTTGTTTGTGTCATAGGCCCGTATTAATAAATCGCACTCAACTTTGAGTTCGGTCTTAAGTGCGAGCTTGAGTTGCTGTGCTACTTAATAAACCTTACTTGAGCGACGTATTAATAAACAAGTATCAGAACTTAAGCGCGCACTCAAGATGCTACTCAAACACGTTTTTCCTGAGTGCAGTCGGACCATGACTTGAGTGCGCGATTAGATAAATTTTATATGGAAGTTTTTGTCTTAGTAATGAATTTTGAAAATATTATCAACAAAAATAATCACCACTGTGGAGTATTATGAAAGTATGTACTTACGCACTTTGATGGATGCGCATGTTAAACAAACCCGGGCGTTGGATGGACTTGGATGGTTGACCATAAGTAGCACAAAATGTCTCGAGATCCTCCGTGTTTCGGAAGGTACGTTAACCCGTACCTATGCTTTACTAACGATTTCTAATGTCAAGCAACTCTGGGCGTGGTCCGCATTTGGATGGGTGACCAGAAGTACCAAAAAATATCTCGAGCCCTCCGTGCTTCGGAAGGCACGTTAAGCCGTACCTATGCATTTACTAACGCTTTCACATGTTAAGCAACCCTAGGCGTGGTCATCACTTGGATAGGTGACCATAAGTAGCATGAAATGTCGCGAGCCCTCCGTGCTTCGGAAGGCACGTTAAGCCGTACCTATGTATTACTAACGCTTTCACGTGTTAAGCAACCCTGGGCGTGGTCCTTACTTGGATGGGCCACCATAAGTAGCATGAAATGTTGCGAGCTCTCCTAACGCTTTCACGTGTTAAGCAACCCTGGGCGTGGGGCGTGGTCAGCACTTGGATGGGTGACCACACTGACCACAAATACCATAA
This sequence comes from Acrobasis repandana, assembly GCA_963576875.1. Lineage (NCBI taxonomy): Eukaryota > Metazoa > Arthropoda > Insecta > Lepidoptera > Pyralidae > Acrobasis > Acrobasis repandana. Next base: position 20,587,394 of record OY756215.1, read on the forward strand.
AATATCTCGAGTCCTCCGTGCTTCGGAAGGCACGTCAAGCCTTACCTATGCATTACTATATATTGCCATACCTTAGTATTACTACCGCCCTTGCATGTTAAGCAACCTTAGGCGTCGTCCGCACTTGGATGGGCGACCACAAATACCAAAAAATATCTTAAGCCCTCCGTGCTTTGGCAGGCACGTTAAGCCGTCAGATACCTTGAAAAATCTGATACCACAGAACACTGGTATCAGATTTTTCAAGGTATCTGTGTGTTGGTCACACATAAAAAAAACAAAAATCTGAGATTGCGCTCTCAAGATCGATCTTGAGTGATACTCTGTTGATATACGTTTATTAATTAGCGACCATCTTAAGTGCGTGATCACAACTTGATTGAAACTCAGCTGAGATCGCACTTGAGTGCAGTCTTGAGCTCGACTTATTAATACGGGCCTAGATTTTGTAAGGATCAAGAAATATAGGTTGACAACTTTATTATCTAGCCTGGTACAATACAACCCAATTCGGGTGATAAATATACACCTAGGGCCTGATTTACTACCTGCTTATGTCCGTTGCGTATATGGCACAAGAGTATAATAAATTGCCTAGATAGTAACCTGGGCTGTTGGACAATAGACCAGAACTGCGTAAATCGTGCGTAATCATGTGTTGTCAAATCGAAACGGTTATTAACTCTTTACGCACACCTACATACGTGCGTTATTGTTTTGACGGTTGCATATAATGTTGCACACGTAAATAACACTTACTACATAAGTATCTGCAGCTTTAATTTGGTGTTCATATTTTTTTAAGCATTCTAATGAATGGCGAAATAAGAAAGTAGGGAAATAAAAGCTTTGTTTATGTTAAATTCATAAAAATAATGTTCCTTGACGTTTTTGCATCATAAGCGACAAATATTCTTATAACTTGATCTCCAATCTTCAATACTCAAATATTTGCTCGTTGCTTGCGTGATGAAACGGTTGTCAAACAAGATAAAGAATAATATATTGCCTTCGCCACCTGTCTTGCACTGTCCTACATAGTTTAACCTGAAAAAACATCCGAAACAGTGAATCATCGTGCATTACAATGGGTTAATTGCAAATTGTAATGAGTTACGTAAAGTCAATTTTGATAATAACACCTGTCGAGCATTCTCCTCTATATCTTAATGAATCGCCATAGGCCACCAATTTTATAGTGTTAAGACTCATTTTGCTTTCTCTTTAATTTGTTGTCAACTTCTTGATTCTGAACTTCTAAGATCTTTCCATCTGTTTTCATTGTAGATACAAAATCGTATCGAATGTGTATTTTTGATTTCATCACTATTTTTAACCGACTTCAAAAAAGGAGGTGGTTATCAATTTAACTATGTTTTTTTTATTTTTTTTATGTACGAGTATGTTTGTTACGCGATATCTTCGCCAATTGTGAACCGATTTTGATGATTCTTTTTTTATTTGAAAGCCTTTACTACTAAGATGGTCCCATTTTAATTTGGTAAAGATATGATGAAGAACTTTGGAGAAATGGAAGAAACTCCTTAAAAAAATTGAAATCGGCTGTTTTTTTTTGTTAAAAATTTAATTATTCGTAACCGCGATTCTTTACTTATTGTTAATAGTTATTCCGTTTACATCTTACTATGGCATTCCACAGTTATGCAACAATATTTTGTACCTTAACTTGAAAATTCATACACCACACAACTGTCGTAGTCGGCGCCTCACGAATAGATTTGCATCATAGACCTTTTTGTTCCCTGTTAGACCTTCCTGTTTCTATTTTGACTTGGGTTTCTTGTGGAATCGAAGGAAAATAATTAACCATACCTAGCAACCCATGCAATCGTCGATTACTTAATTACAGAAAATGGTCTGATTGCGTACATATTGTTAATTGCAAAATTTTCATAACAATCGATTTAGGCGAGCATACATCGTAAAATTTTGTGGTGTCGGGTTCCGCGTTCTTTCTTTCGAAGCAATTCTTGGCGAGTCATGATGTGTGATTAGAAATATTTCAACACGTTATGTGTAATTTAAGGTTGGGTTTATGCGCATTGCGTATTTTTTGCCGATCACCCCTTAGTGTTATTTTTTTAGTATTTAAGTTTTTTGGGCTTTTAAGAGAAATTAGAGATATCATCTTATTTACGAGTATCATCTCAGAAGAGATATAATTTACATTAATTTTCTCTCATAAATGCTTTGTAACAAGTGAAAATTTTATTTATACTTTTATTTATTATTATATTTATATTTATACTTGAAAAAAAATCCACATCATTCACACACTAATTATAGCGTTGAATTGCGCATCATAAATAAAAACACGTGTATATTTTAAATCGTGAATCCAACCCTATGGCACGACAGGGTGTGTTTAAGGTCAAGTTAAGCGCAGTGGTGATCTCACCACGGCTTGGCTGATGACGTCACAGGCTTGGACCATGATTTTTAAAACACATTTTATGTTTACTTTTTTAATGGCTGTTATATTTAAAACGAAGCGCACCTTCTTATTTATGTTGGCAACTTGTTTACGCCACCGATATTTTTTTTATTAAAAAGGACGATTTTTTTGATTGTATAAAACCTTTCTACTAAATATTTCTATTTGGATCGGGTAATTCAGTTTTAAGTTCATCTATTAAGACAGAACGGAATTTTATAAGTTGTGTTTGTATTTGTATGATACTCAAAGAGACATTTAGTTTTATAAAAGAGTTAATATTGAAGCTGTACTTTTCACTGCCAAATTATTAATTGCAAGTAATAAATCAATAGAAAAATCTTGTTGTTTTATTACTGTCAGGGGATAATTAAAAGAGACATTTAAAACAAAACCATTGAGTTTTGCGTGCGTCGGAAGAGAATTATACTAAAAGCTAGTCGCACACGACGTCTTGTCCGGAATAAGTTGTGGTCAGTCAACAAAAGCGTCTGTTTTTAGCACATGCCAAATGAACACACACTCGAGTTCACTGCCACTCGAGCCGCTCGTGTTTGTCCGAACAAAATAGTTAATTTTCACATAACAGTATTAGTTGGACACTAAGCAACTTAACTGTTATGGTTCGCAAACGATTTGCATCGACTTGCTAACTGTGATGTGACGCATGGCGTTAAAAGCTCATTTCACTTCACATCAGTAACTACAACTGTTGTAGTTTATAATCAGATAGATGTGGTGTTACTAATTGAAACATAATGTCCTTACGTTATATACTTTTAGGGTTTATGGGTGCACCCAAAGTTTGTCTCATCAAGGGAACCTTTGAATTGAACGTGGTAGGTCATCATATGATCATATCTTATACTTTGTGTTAATAATGTCTTTACTTTTCTGATGGACAACTTTGGAAGTGGAAAAGATCAACCGGATGGGATACCTTTACCAATTAAAGATCTAGTGAAACTGTAAAAGCTTTCCAAAATTACGTATTGGAATTATACAAACTAATTCTATTCGTAGTCATCTACGAGTATAATTTGACCATGACCACCCTAGTTGCTTTTGTCAACAGTTAGGCGCTATGCAGACGTCGGGGCGCGCCGGGCCATCACCGGCGGCGGTCAATTCCGCCTCGAACGATAAACAAAGGGAAACGCACACGGAGGACAACAGGACCGCGCCGCCGCTGCCTCCGTGTGCGTCGGTAGTATAGCATTCCTTCCCTCCGGAACGATCGGTCTACTTTCCCCATTGGCCCATTTTGTTGAATCGTTCGTGTCGAAATTGACCGCCGCCGCGCCGGTGACCGATCCGGCCCGCCCTGACGTCTGCATAGCGCCTAAACTACTACATGATTGTTAAGCTGCTCTATTCTAAACTTACTGAATTGCATAGGCAAGTAGCTTATGCGTTCAACTCAATGCCAGAGAGATTTATATATAAGCATATCAAAAGATTTGCGTCGTACTGAGAGTAATATATTGCTATCTGTAAATGACTTTATTGTCGCTTAAGACATTATGTGTGTTCACAATAGCGACGCGTGCTTGAGATTTATCGCCTGTCGTTCACGACTTGGTTACATCTCAGTCAAACAAAGGCAATTTTCTTGAATAGTTTCGTTGTAGGTACTTTGCGGATATAATATTGCCTGCCTTCTCTTAACCACAAATCCTTGTCACGCCGTAGATATTTCTCCTTTTAGGCACAGTTTGTTGACTTCCTAATATTATTGGCTAAGTTGATCTTCATTTCGGGTTCTTTCCTTTTGTTTTTCTTTGACGACTTTTGTGGCGAAATGGTTTACCAGGCTACGCTAGTCTACTCCGGTGGTTCTGGATTCGATACCCAGCCAGGGCAAGATGGAAAATGCTATTTTTTTAACTTTCCTGGGTCTAAATTGTTTATTGTGTAGTGTAGGTATATATTATAAAATATCGTATCGTTGAGTTAGTATCCCATAAATACAAGTTTTAAATTGTATTTAGGGCTGATTGAGCCTACTTAATCAGTGTGATTTGTGTCCTTATTTATTATTATTTGCCGGTGGCAAAGGAAGAAATAATAACGATTCTGTCACTCAAATTTTTTCTCAATTGACTGCCAAACCATAATTTCCATTTTTCTTGCACAATTTATAGCACAAAGCTATTCATAGATATCTTTTTTAATTATCTCCTCCCACGCGCATTATTAACGCATCGTTAACAGCTTAATTTTATTTTCCGCTTGATTGGGCCAAAGACCTAAGGTTTCCAACGAACCCGGTGAAAGCACCCTTCTCTCATTACGTCACATGCAACAATTTTTATGAAATACCGCCTCTAATTCAACGAACTTGGAAGTATTAAATCGCGACCCAAAAGTATATTTACAGGCTTATCGATCATGTTTGTTACGCTCAAAGACCGAAATCGCTCATTGAGCGAAAAAATAAGCCAATGTCCTGGTACTCGGGCGTGGTCGACCATGGGTGACCATGCTTTCACAGGTTATGCATCCATGAGCGTGGTCGAAACATGGATGTGTGACCACGTCGCCCTATTGCATTCATGACTAGGAGGACCCCATATCAAATCACTGTGCGGCATATCCATAAACGAATCGTTCCAATCCTTAAACGAATTGGAAACTGCCCTAACGCGTTGTGATCAATTTACCACAACGCATTGTAGCCATTTTGCATGATGGCCACGATACGAAATTCGCGATGTGCTCGTTCTGTGATTGCCACAACGCGTTTTGATAAGAGCCAGTCGTGGCCGTTTTACATTAGCCACAACGCGTTGAAGCCTATTATTTCCCTCAATGAGCGATTTCGGTTTTTACGCAACAAAAAATATTTAACGTGTGTACACGCCTTTTTGATATGATCAAAATAAATTGTTTTCCATTTAATTTTAGCAGTAAAGTTCTATTTTCATTTTTAAAGGTCATCGCTTCATCATCATCTTGTTCATCCTATGGACGAACAAGTTTATAAACCTCGTGATATAAAGTAGGAACGACTGGTTATGAATATTTAAATTAATTATTCAAATGTTTTTCATGTTTATAAAAAAAATATTGTTTTGTTCGGTTTTTGATTAGTTATTGCGTCGTCGTTGTTATTCAGTTATTGCTAAACCTTCGCCACAAAAAATCACTACGTAAGCGTTATAACATCCTTCGCCTTGAAAATGTAAACGTTGAGTCATTTAACTAATTACGCAAATCGTAGCATCCGATTCAACTATGGAAATAAAAATATGAGGCTTCATAACTCTGAATCACTTCCTGGGATATTTGATATCATTGTTCCCACAATGATTGACAACACTCGCAAATATGTACATGGTACAGTCACACATAATAAATAGTTATACAGTACAGTACTACAGTGCGATAAGCAACACTAACAGTGGCTGAGCACCATTATAAATCATTCTAATAGTTACCTACTGTTTGTTTGCAATATAATGCTAATAATAATATAATGTCTTTATTGCTTCCTTTGGTGACAACCCTCTGATCAGGAATTGTTGGTTCTGTTACTTTCTGTTATTTTGTATTTTTATGGAATTAAATGTTTTGATTTCTTTAATGAATCAACGACACTTAATTTTAACATAATGTTACAAATGGCCTAGTATTGGGAAAATCCAAATAATACCCAATAAGTAGAAACTTTTTGTGATGGATTAGAGATATATATGATTAAACATACCTTTGCTGTAATCCGTTGCAGTACATACGTTCACTGATTCAGTTTGTAGCTATAAAGCATAACAAAACTTAGCGGGGGACTAGCTCAATTAGTGATTTATCCTTATTTTCTTTGACTGAATATCATATCTTCTAGTGTAACTTTAATGGCATGTCCTACTTCATAGTCATAAACAAGAGTTTAAGTGCAGAATCAACCTTACGGTCGCCATGAAAACAACATGTCCTTACATCGGCATTATACAAAATTTATAACACAGTTCGTTGACCGCTAATGGCACGTCACATCAATCATTACATACCCGGAAGCATGGAAAGTTCAACGTACGACCTTAACGAACCGACCTTGGTGTCTAATTGCAGGGGTTTCGGGGGTGGCTCTTGTCTGCTAAATGCCATTCCCAATGTTCTGTGGTTGGTGTTGTTGAAAAATCCATTTAAACTCATGTATGAAGAGAGTGATGGGAGTAGATGAAGCAAAGGCTTACTCACGTGGGAACCAACCGTAATAATAAATTGTAATTTGTATATTAATTACATCGATACCACATTCCAAGATATCTCAATATTCAGAGTATCTAAGAGCATTAACAAAAAAAATTGTAGCATTATTTGGTCACGTAGCGTTGAACGAACTTGTGTCCATTCGTCCTTATAAAATTTTTATTTTATTTATCATTCTAGATACTGCAGTAAAAACGCGACGTTTGTCAAACAAACAAATAATATAGTATTGCGTGTCGAAACCTAGTTGATATTTCTAGAAATTCTTATTTGCATGTGATTGCTTCAATATTCATTGGTAAATTCAGGTCAAACAAATGATTCAGGCAACTCCATTCATTTACCCCCCAAACAACCCCAGCGAGCGTTCTGAATAAGAAATTAGTCACGCACTACTATTACTTAATTACTAAGTACATACTTGTAGTGAGAGCGGTGTTTGCTTAGTTACAAATTATTTTGGACCCCTTCAATAAAACAAGTGGTGAAATATATTAGTAGCTCTAATGCTTTCATATTTTCAATTCAATAGTTTGTTAGTTATATTGAAAATGATTCGGGAAGGGTCTTCGCTGGACACTAACCACGGTGTCGAAGGAAAGTAGAGAAACCAACCACACTAATCCTCTCCAAAACTGGAGTACGAGAATGTCAGAATTCATACTCCACCGACAAGAGTATAGCCCTCAAATATAGATAGATTTGTGATCATGTAAAAACTATTGGATTGAACATAAGGCGATTGATATGCCATCAGTATCTTCAAAACTAATATAGTAGTTTTTGTCCGTGTTCTTTCTTCCAATACCTTACGCCCAACCATCTATGTGACTTAAAAAACCGAAATTTTTTTTACATATGTTCTTAAATTACAATATTATTTCGAGGCCCGGTTATCATGTTACAGAAAATGCTGAAAAGGTAAACAAATTATAAAGCTCTTAGTCGGGTGCTGTGTAGGCTTTACATTATTTAAACAACCCCTGTGGCCATCGTACCACCCTCCAGAGTTCAACCGCCGACCTTGCGCTCCAGGTCTCATGTTACCAATGCCATTAGTGTTTAATTACCGTGTGAGTACTTGATCCGATTTAGGCTATTTTGGCTGGTTAAGTAGGTCGTTGGTTTGTTTTTGTTGGCTAATTGCTGTTATATCATTGAGAAGTTTTGCTGAAATTCATGTGTCCACCAGGCAGCACCGATAATATAATTAAACCCTACGTTGGATAATATTGTCTTCAGCAGGATCCAACAATTCTAAAATGAAATCTCGGAATGAAACAGCTTTGGGGCCAAGCCCTTGTCTTATTGACGACAGATTTTTTTTTGTTATGAATCGTAATCGGTTAATTAGTAATGATTATAGTGTAAATAGTAGTGTAATAGTAGAATTAAACATGCATGACAACATTTTAAAGGAATGATGAGCAGGTCATGTCTAAAGCTCGCTTTGTGATTTGAATACAAATATGTTATTTTAAAGTAATGTAATTACTAATTTAAACGTTATCATTTATTTTCCTTATTAACCACATGATATACCACAATATGTTTGTGCTAAACCTGTATAGTAGGTAATATGTGGTGAACCGATGTTTTTGCTTAACGAGCTTCTGTAGAGTATTCACATAAAAATACCTGTCATCTATTGAATTGTAATACAATCATTCGTTCGTTATCTTAAGAACGTGGCAGTGGCAGTGTTTCCATCCGTAATTAGAGTCAGGTAGTGCAATCAATCATTTTAAATTAATGCTCTCATCGCGCAATAAAAAAATTTACGTTTTACCGTTTTATGTACCGAGTAGGTATCTTTTTGTAGATGCCGACGTATGCAATTGAATGTTAGGTTCAACAAGTTGAAGAAATAGCTTGCCTTGTGTATCCAGCGGTCTTAAGCTAGACTCTAGAGGACCACTGCACTGCCTTTGATTCGGGTTCTGATTTCAAATACATTATTTGTAGATGCCGACGTATGCAATTGAATGTTAGGTTCAACAAGTTGAAGAGATAGCTTGCCTTGTGTATCCAGCGGTCTTTAGCTGGACTCAGGACCACTGCACTGTCTTTTATTCGGGTTCTGATTTCAAATACATTATTTGTAGATGCCGACGTATGCAATTGAATGTTAGGTTCAACAAGTTGAAGAAATAGCTTGCCTTGTGTATCCAGCGGTCTTAAGCTAGACTCTAGAGGACCACTGCACTGCCTTTGATTCGGGTTCTGATTTCAAATACATTATTTGTAGATGCCGACGTATGCAATTGAATGTTAGGTTCAACAAGTTGAAGAGATAGCTTGCCTTGTGTATCCAGCGGTCTTTAGCTGGACTCAGGACCACTGCACTGCCTTTGATTCGGGTTCTGATTTCAAATACATTATTTGTAGATGCCGACGTATGCAATTGAATGTTAGGTTCAACAAGTTGAAGAGATAGCTTGCCTTGTGTATCCAGCGGTCTTTAGCTGGACTCAGGACCACTGCACTGTCTTTTATTCGGGTTCTGATTTAAAATACATTATTTGTAGATGCCGACGTATGCAATTGAATGTTAGGTTCAACAAGTTGAAGAGATAGCTTGCCTTGTGTATCCAGCGGTCTTTAGCTGGACTCAGGACCACTGCACTGTTTTTTATTCGGGTTCTGATTTCAAATACATTATTTGTAGATGCCGACGTATGCAATTGAATGTTAGGTTCAACAAGTTGAAGAGATAGCTTGCCTTGTGTATCCAGCGGTCTTTAGCTGGACTCAGGACCACTGTCTTTGATTCGAGTTCTGATTTCGAATACATTATTCATTGACATTATTAAATTTTTTGTGCAAGATACAATAGATATCATAGATTAAAATATTTTGTTCTGATAAAAGAATAAAACCTCTCAAAATAATGTCACTTGTTCATTACAAAATGATATCAATTCAGGATTTGAAGTACCTACGTATACCCACTACAAGAACTTTTGAATTTTTTTTTTGTAGTAGCGTGACTGGTTAATTATTTCAAAATATTTACCGTTCGTTCCAGCTTTTTATACCACACAAACATTTTAAAAAGTCACGTAGGCAATGTTAAATGCATTCATTGATGGAAAACCAAACATGTTTTTTTTCTGTTTTCGATATTTCTGTTTTCTTTATTCATTTGTCATAAATTCATCACTAGTTAATTTGGGACTGTGGGAGGTAGGCAATCATATCAAACGACGTGACTTAAGTTTAAATTTCTAAATCGTTTTCAGTGGTAATTTTATTCGTATTAACAACAAATAGTTAAATGCTAAATTTATCTACATAAATAGTTATGTATTATGAATAATCCATTATTTGGTTCTATTATTTGGTGCAATATAGATTTTTGTATTGTATTGTAATAATCACTAGAACATAAAATAAGCACCTATAGAAAATATCATAAGAAATAAGAAGAAAGATACGTGCATCAAACATGCAAGAGAATATGTAAGAATAGATTTGCGATAACAATATAAATCTTGAAAAAAACCATTCTACAACCTATATGATGTTATACTCGTAATCCCAATCCCAACTAATATTATAAATGCGAAAGTGAGTTTGTGTATTTGTTTGTTACCTCTTCACGCTTTATCTACTGAACCAATCTTCTTGAAATTTCGCATACACATAGATAAGAGTACTGAGAAGGACATACGATACCTTTCATCCCGGAAAAAAAAAACACTGTTTCCGTGGGATTTGCGAAAAACTACTGATCTGATATACCGCAATTTGGTATGTACCTTTCCCTGATTGTATCCCAACTAATATTATAAATGCGAAAGTGAGTTTGTTTATTTGTTTGTTTGTTTGTTTATTTTTTGTTTGTTTGTTACCTCTTAACGCTTTATCTACTGAACCAATCTTCTTGAAAATTCACATACACATAGTTAGGAGTTAGAAGGACATAGGGTACCTTTCATCTCGGAGAAAAATAATGTTCCCGTGGGATACGCAAACGAAGCCGCGGGCAAAAGCTAGTAATATAATAAATAGTGAATTAGTGTGTAATTTCATATGTACATACATATACATACATACATACACTATCTCGTGTTTAACCCTAATGGGGCAGAAAAAGCTCACAGAGTATTATTTTTGGGTCTTGCGGGTCTAAGTAGACAGAGTTTAAGGCCGCAAGACCCAAAGGCCACTTTTTTCGTGATAGGTGGGCGAGAAGGTGGAAAGGAATCAAAATAGTGATAGAATTTAGCCCATTCCCGCGATCGGCTCTTACGATCTGCGTGAGACGAGACGCAGCTGGTTCACATGGAACATTCTAAGTTTTTCTTATCCCCCAGACCAGCATGTAAATATAAATATATATAACCGGGTAGAATCTAGAACGTACATCTCAAACTTCAAATGTTGAAAGTTACCAAGGCTTAAAATATTGTGTATAATCAAATTGTATATCAAATCATAACATAACTTGCAAGATAATAATTTCCCGTCGCGTTTGTTGCGTCGTAAAAACTGTAAGCATCTGGCGCCCGCCTTCTCGTTTATCATTTGCTCAAACGCGCGAAATGTCTGTAAAATTTAATATGATAGAGTATAAGATATCGTCCATATTTTATATGATATGAGGTGCCGACATCGGAATGATATTGCGGATTCGTTCCACACATATCCGCCAATCATGTGCGGTGTTCTAGACTGTATTCTTGTTGATACTTCTAAGTTTATGTGTAAAATTGAATGTTTTTAATGTGATTGTCTCATACAAAACACATCTCTTAGATTTAGTAATGCTTCAATAGGGCTTAAAAAAGCATTACTACATTGCCACCTTTATAGTCCAAAATACGAGTATGTTGGATTCTGAATGTCAAGAAAAATGTATCGAGAGCGTATGGTATATTATGAACACTTTAAAGAAAAATATTCCCGTTGGAAATAACTTAATCTTAAATTTAGAATTAATTAATTAATTCTTAAAAGTTAGGCAATTATTGATTACCTAATAAAATTTTGTTTAAATAATGGGCTTAACAACTTTGCTTCGTGGCCTTCCTGTCCACGTTATAAAAGTTTTATACTTTATTAAAAATAATTGTTGAAAAATTAACTTTTGAGATTTATTTTCAACGGGCATAAATTCTTTAAAGCTTTCAAAATACACTATGTTTTTGAAATTCTTCTCGTTCAAAAATATCTCAAACATTTCCAAGGTCTTGCTTGGCTCTTCCATTCAACAGTAAGTGACGATACTGCATCGTATACTATAATGTCCATAATGCATCCTGTCGGTCGGTGGCTTTCTAGAAAACAGCGGTATAAACACATTTTACAAATAACTTACATTGTTAATTTACTTTTTGCTTAGTTTGTGTTATTTACTTACTATGTATTTGTTTCCTCTATTCATTAGTGACATATAATCCGAATGGTGGCCCAGAACGGGTGAGAGAAGCGTCGGGCGTCCGCCTATGCGATGGGTTGACGATATAACCAAAGTCGCGGGTCGCACCTGGATGAGAGCAGCACAGGACCGAGATGGGTGGCGTCGACGAAGAGAGGCCTATGCTCAGCAGTGGGCGGAAGAAGGGCTGGGATGATGATGATGATGATATAATCATTTACTTTTTATTCAGTTTGAGCTTACTTGAAAATAGAGTCGGCTTAGCTGAGCATCAGGATCTGCCTTTTTCTTCTGTCTTGGGTTGTCTGTTCATGCAGATGTCTTTCTCGACAATAGCCATTAAGCTATCCTCCTCCTTATCTAAGCGCGTTCCCGGTTGCATTAACCGTGCTGCCGGTGCGTGAGCGTACCGACATTTTCTTCTACAATAATGAATTATAGATAAAGCTATATAGTTCTGCCATAATTGCGTATGATTTTCTCATACGCTGCTACCCTGCTACTGTACGTTTATATTATTCGTTTGATTCGTATACTGTTGTATTTGTAAGGTTCACAATATCATATGTCTAGTGAAAGTTGGCACACAGCGATCCTTTACTTTGCCAACTCTACTACTGTTCACAATCGGTACCGTCTGTGTTGAGGGTTATCGGGGTTTGTCACCGTGTAAGTAATCTGTCTAGACCTCAGACGGTCTCAATGCCAACTTGACCTTCTTTGAACACTCACCTGCTTTAATAAAGTAATATACTCCGCAATATGCTCGTGAAGTGAAATTTCAGCTTTGTAGTTTTTAGGGTTCCGTAGCCAAATGGCAGAAAACGGAACCCTTATGGATTTGTCATGCCTGAGGTATATCTATGGATAGGTCTTCAAAAATGATATTGAGGTTTCTAATATATTTTTTTTCTAAACTGAATAGTTTGCGCGAGAGACACTTCCAAAGTGGTAAAATGTGTCCCCCCCCCCCCCCCCTCTGTAACTTCTAAAATAAGAGAATAATAAAACTAAAAAAATATATGATGTACATTACCATGCAAACTTCCACCGAAAATTGGTTTGAACGAGATCTAGTAAGTAATTTTTTTTTTAATATGTCATAAATCGTAAACCGCAATTTACCTTTACAACTTTTATATTATGTTCCTTGCTGCTACGGAACCCTTCATGGGCGAGTCCGACTCGCACTTGGCCGCTTTTATTTGTTGTTCTTTATTCAGTAATTTATTTGCCGACCATCTTTCTTAAGTTAGAGGAAATATCTTCGATAAGTCTCTTAGGATCCTATTTAGAAAAGGAAGTTCTAAATCATGAATATTTAAATGCCATACTCGTTTTTGATATGACAATATTATAATCTTAATTTACAATTATACCCATTTTCATTATTGGCAGCATTTAGGCCAAGCGTTATTTTCTAATTCTTTTAAATATCATAAACACTACATCACTAACCAGTTTACAGAATCTATGTGATTTAAATTCAAACGAAACGCTCACCAGAAAACGCTAGACCGGCAGTATCGACAAAAATCACCAGTATAGGTACTATGGTTGATTTTGGATTCGCAAATATTACCCACGTATTTTCGACTGCCAGCTTAAGTAGACCGTCGATGTTCCTTCGTTTGTTACCTCCATGCAAGTGTTTCGTATGAACTTTGGGGGGGGGGGGGGGGGGGGGGCTGGAAGGTCAAGCTTAGTTGGTTTATTCACCACGAGCGGCGGTCAAGGTGAATCTGGCGCCTGACTGGAGCCGAGCAAAATAAACAATCAAGTTATGAATAATTCGGCGGATCTGCGCGATGTCCGGATGCTGTCACAGGTGGAGGTTAATCGTACGTGTTGTTAAGGATTCCTTTATTAAGATTTCTAAGAACCGCTAAAATTAATGTCTGTAACCGGAATAACTTGTTGATGAAGCAAATTTTTATTGAGAAAATTATGTTTTGCAGTCTTGCCATGAACTCACTTGCTGATAAGACCAAAAACTGGATTAATTTAATGGAAGTTAGTCGACCTTTTGTTATGACCATTCGTGTTTTCAATATTTGCATTGGCATTTCCTTGTAAAATACATTTTTAGTTTAACTTAAATATTATCGCCAACTCCAGGAAAACAATAGTAGATTGTTATAATTACTTTAATGTAACGTTCTGAAAATACTTACTATTTTAATAGGTAGGTATTGTTTACCTTATTGATAACATTATTTATCATTAAAATTGATGTGCACAAAATACAAATTAAGGAACAAACAAAGTAAGAAAATAGAGTACATATAGGTACTGCTTCTTTCATAAGAAATCTATTCAAACAGCCCCAGGAGAAGAAAACAGGTAGTAGACGTGTAATAATAAAGTTAAATATACATCGAAATATAATTCTCTGTTCGTAGTAAATATAAATACATATAATTACTTACTTTTATTTTAATCTTAAAATTTTAAAATAAACATACATATACGTATAAAATTTAGTGATGTTCCGATAAAAAAATGTTAATATATTTTATAAACATTATTCAAGAGACTAGAAGAAATAAAATGAAATAATATAATACGTGAAAATGATACGGCACTATAAATTTTTTTGCTTACGCAGATCACGCGGAAGTATCCGATTAAATTTGGCCCGCAGTAATCATGTTGTGTTATATATTTAATGGCACGCATGACGGCTGATGTCACTGCTATTTTCTAATACTAAATTATGACCTTATGATGTAACCGCACTTTAACAATATGATATATAATAAATAGCCCTTTGTTCTGAAATTCTGATAGTGTTTTTATTTTCTGTTATATTATATGATGTCTCTAATTTAAGCGTGCCTTGGTATGCGCCTTCTCTAGTGATTTCCAGCTCTGTCCCTAGTGACCCCTAAATGGGTTCATCTATTTTTATGTAGTTTCATATTTGACAGCTATCTGATGAAAAGTCGTAGATAGTGAATATATCAATCTATTTTATTAACAATGTACTTTAAAATACCAAGTGCATGGAGAAATAAGTCAATGGCATCACGTCATTGAAAATAAATTGTTTCAATTTTCCAGTTCTATTCTGATCTTTTTCTATTCAAACTGTGATACAGTACAGGTCATTTCAGCTGTACCACTGACACAGATGCACGATGCACATATCCGGAAAGTGTAGGTTACGTGATAACATGATTAGTTTCGCTTTTCAAAACAATTTATATGATTGCCATGTTATTGTATATCATATTGCTATCGCTACGGGTCAAAACACGTCGTTAACGCGACTTGGGAGCGATTAATTCCATGTTTACGCTCTTTTAATTATTGCCAATATGTTCATGACTACATTGTTTTTAAATTAATGTTTGTTTTGCTACGACTACCGTATTATTATCGCGGCTGTGGTCATGACCAGAGCTCTATTTACGAGTCACTAATACCTCTCATAGTGAACGTGATTCCGAAATAAAGGGCAATTGTTGCTTACTATTTATCATTATTCATGGTCTATTGCACTGAGTAATTGTAGTCTTTCATAAATATACTTTGTCTTCTTTATAGAGTAGAGTTGCTTTTCGTTAGCTCGCAGTTGTCGTCCAACCCTGTGTCGTCTGTCGTCATTGTTATCGACAATATCGCACCGCGCACGCGCCACAAACGACCGCTTGCATGATTTACTACTACAGCTCTGAAGGGTTACCATTGTTGGCTTAGGCAGGACGATTACACAATCGGATCATTTGACGCTTGTCGAAGGTTATCTTGCTGACCGCTGTCGGTAATACAGGCCTTTGTTATGGAATGTCACGTTTCTGATCTTTGTTACTAGTAACTGTTAGACTACCCTCTGATTAAGTGCAGTGAACTATTCCTACAAAATAATTGCTGGGCGTTATTTGTATCGAGCTCTACTAGAATGGCGATTTCACAATAAAGTGTTGGGTTGTCGTGAACCTTTAACTTATGTCTAGTAGTGAGATTATTTATAGAACAGACTAGGTACTTTTCATAAATATTTACTAATTATTTTGTCTAGAATTTTGACACTAGCTGAATTGAGCATCAGCATTTGACATGTTTTCTGATATATCCACTTTTGGATTTGACTCTACATTATACCTAGTACTTTTTCTGTGATTATACTCCTTTCATGATGGTCAGGAAGAAAAGCAAAATAAAACGTAGAATTAACTGCTTCTCTTTAGATTCTGAAAAC
Source organism: Acrobasis repandana (assembly GCA_963576875.1). Taxonomy (NCBI): domain Eukaryota; kingdom Metazoa; phylum Arthropoda; class Insecta; order Lepidoptera; family Pyralidae; genus Acrobasis; species Acrobasis repandana. The sequence continues at coordinate 20,603,648 of OY756215.1, forward strand.
CGATCGACGAAATGGGTAATAATCTGAATCATGTCAGAAGGGCATGTGTTTAGCAACCCATCACTATCTTGTTAATTCCCTTTTTAAACCTCTTCACACTATCACGCTAAGAGCCTTTAGGTCTAACCACAGGGTCTAACGGTCCCAACCTCTGTCTATCCCGATAGGGATAAAGATAGTGTATGGACTCTATATTCTCTGTCATTGCTGAAAATATAAATACGTCAAGTTAATAAATATTTAACCAACAAATTATCTTAAATATGTAATAATAAATCTAATAGGTATTACCCTTATTAATTGAAACAAACATCATTGCTAATGGTTTAATCATTAACAACATGCGGTTTCTTTTATAAAACATATGTATATAATGTATAATATAATGCATAACTTAATAATCAATCGGACAACTTGTTGATTATACAAATGTGAATTACGCCACTGAACCAGTCACACCAATTAGAGTTAATCAATTTCACGATATTCGGGATACAGACTTCTAGACCATGATGTTGATGTATCGCCCAATTTGGTCGGCTGCCAGTTCGAGGTGGCAGAACTAGAATTGGCAACTTTGTGCCGAGTCATAACTAGAGTTAGACCAGAATAGATTTTATTCGTTGAATGTTACTATTAACAATTTCTACATATTAACAATATGATGTGGATGATATGTTACTGGACTACAAACCTTAATTACAGAATGGTATAACATGAATCCAAAAACGTGCTAACTGGCAGTCTTAAATATTTTGTCAAATGTTTTAAATTGCAGCAGCATATTTATTTCAATACACATACTTTACAGCAAGAGACGAGACGAGCGTAAATTTGGATCGATCAATCATACTCAAGTGTTTAAAATATTCTAAGTCTCACTGAAATTGCGTTTATATCACCTTATTTGCATGACGAAGACAAATCAACAAACTTATTAAGACAGCAATAAAGCGATTGCAGTGAAGTATTACTCATTAGGACAAGCAAACACGAAAGCACGCCATCTCCACATAAACCTATTTCAAGTTGACACTATCGATGACGTTCATGTAAGCGTTAATTTACATTTGAAAGTTCTATTGCCTTTCCTAAGACCTATAACGTTTACAGTTTGCTTTAGGTTACAATGACATCATCTTAATGCAAAAGATGATGTCATTGGTAAGGATTTTATATGCAAGAGATGCAATTAATATTTACGAACAGGATTACAGCTATAATAAAGTTGGTTTAAAGAGTATAAAAACATTGGAATAGTTAGAAGCCAACCCGAAACAACATCATCTGCATAGTACCGGTAAAGTTCGGAAGAGCATATGCATGTTTATAAATTTTCTATTCCTTCCGATCAGTCATTAGAAAAACAGCGTTGCCCAAAAAAAGGATGTTATCCTTTCTTTCTAATTCTTAGACCCTTGACGAGTAGCTATAGATTGCTTTTATACGATAAATTTGTGGCTGACTATGACGCAAATGGTTAGGTATGCAAAAGATGCAACAGAGTATGTTTAGTTATGAGCTGTTGTCATAATGCAAAACCTTACCGAAATAGAACATAAACCACAACAATTGCATACAATAGTACTAATACAAAGTTACATTATGTAAAGCAAATAAATAAATTGAAATTGAAATACAACAACAGAAAACGTACAATAATACAGAAGACATAATAAAGAAGTATGTACTAAAGGTCTTATCGTCAAAGACATCACCGGTTAGTACAGGAGTTAAAGTTAATTAAGTGAAATAATAACGCCTATATAGATGTTTTGTTACTACCGGACTGTTGAATAGCTTCAATTCTTCTTCGATGTTGATTATTTTTTGTGTTTGTAAGTTGCCAACAATATTATCTTATGTTGCCTCAATGCATCTGACAGAAAATATCAGTATTTGAAGCTCTGGTTTTCCTAACCTAACTACTTACGAAATTATTTATTAATATTGTCATGCACCAATAATAGAACAAGAGCAATTAGTTTTAGTATACCTTTAGATCTTATCACTTAACCTTCGCGGCCGACCTTGTCGCCGGTGAAATGCACCAATGCAGCTACATTCCCATGATGCAATAATAATTAAAGTCCCGGGTAGTTGATAATCTAGTAGTTAAAAGATTATAATAGCTCTTAGCTTCGTGAATTGAATACCTTTACCATGTATCTTAAGTTGATTATGAGTATTACGGAGTAGACAGTGTCAAGCCCTTTACAAAACAACACGATAGTCGTCCTCTATGTCAAACCCAATTAGACTTTAATTTGATTGAGTAACGCTCAAATTGCTTGACACGTTAGCGCGGATACTTAGCTACGTACGTCTGTCGTGCGTGCAGCTTTTGGGGTAAAGGTCCAGGTTTACGTTCATCCCCATTTTACATTTTCGACTTAAACGACTTGATCAAGACTAAATGCAGCTGGCAGTCAAACAGCATAAAAGACTTATTTTTAAGGAACATTTTCAATAATCTGCCCATTCAATTTTATATTTTGCTTACGAGCTTGTCATAATAATAATAATTGTCAGTAGAAGAATATTAGGGAACCTGGATCCAACCATTCAGGTTGTATCCAGGTTCCCTAATACACTCTTTCCAAGCTGTCCATTCGAACATCTCGGTTTATTGAATAGAGTTTTAAACTTTAGTTAGGATTAAATGATTAATAAAAAAACAAACTTGCAATCATTTACTTGCCCACAACCCACAATTGGTCAGTAATAAATAGATATAAAAATGAGGATCATGGAGTGAAAAGTCGGGAATCTTAGTACAAAATTAGCTTGAACTAATGAATAGATGTTAAGCGAGATTCAAAAGAAAATATTAGGGAACCTAGATACAACCTGAATGGTTAGATCCAGGTTCCCTAATATTCATCTTCTATTGACCTTGATATCTATTTATAGACTTATGTGATAAGATAAAATATGTTTGCATTAATTTAAGCCATGTTTAGGCCGCAATAACAAATGTTTTCCTCGTTTTCCTACCTGTATCCTGTATGACTCTCTTGGCAACAGTTTGAAGGCATATATTAGACGGTAAACAAAATGGCGTGATAAACAAAGGTGCAAACATTCCGTGAAAGTGTTCACAAGGGCCAAGTCAAAACTATTTTGAATAGCCATGCCTTCGTCAATCGCATGCATAGTTGACATACGTTTGAAAATTGCCAGACATGCTCCATAAAGTTCTTAGTCAAAAGGCAGGGGACTATCAGAGCGTCAAAATTTTTACTATAGCTTTATATATTAAACATAAATCATAAAGGGGGGGGGGGGGGGGGCGTTTGGACTTTGGCTATTTAGAGCACTTGGTCAGAGCCACTTAAACACCATCAGATGTTTCTTTTAAACAAATGTAATTTTTTTAATAATAAAGAAAACTATTTGTTACCTCTTCACGCTTTATCTACTGAACCAATCTAAAATCAATCTTAAAAATATAGTTAGGAGTACTGAGAAGGACATAAGGTACCTTTTTATCCCGGAAAAAAGTAATGTCCCCGTGGGATACGCGAGCGAAGCCGCGGGCAAAATCTAGTCATAAATAAACGGGCAAGTGCGAGTCGGACTCGTACATGAAGGGTTCTGTACCACCGTACAATGTTTTAAAACGCTGATGAAACACGTTTCTTGTATGACGACCCCCTTTAATTTTTAACTTTATCTTATTTTTAATATTTGTTGTTAAAGTGGTCATAGTAATACATCATTGGTGAAAATTTTAAGTATCTAGTTAATGCCATTATAAAGATCTAGTTTAAAACGCAGAAAATACACGTGTTTTGTATGACGACCCCCTTTACTTTTTATCTATTTTTTTAGTTTTAGTATTTGTTGTTATAGCGGCCACATTAATTAATAATCGTCGAAAATTTCAAGTGTCTAGCTATTACTGTTCAAGAGATAGAGCCCTGTGACAGACGGACAGACAGCAGAGTCTCAGTAATAGGGTCCCGTTTGCAACCTTTGGGTACGGAACCCTAAAAAAGAATAATATTTTTATGAAAATTTCTATAATATTGTATTCGACATGGTAACCCTAATCGCATGCAACTGTCGAGGTCGTATGATCGTGTGCACTCACACCATAACATGTGGACAGTCAGGGTGAGGTTGCATTGCTCGGAAATTTCCTGCAATCCATACGATGAAATGCATATTTTTAATCGTTTCTTTTTCCTAGAACACGGTAATATATACTGGGTGGCGCAAAAGTAAAGACCCTATTTGGTTCAGCTATAACATTTTTTCTAAATTAGAAAACTAGATTTAGGTTTTTTTAAATGTATATTTGTGCCATTAAATTTCGTACCATTAGGATTTAAAGATGATGTCTTTTAAATGGTGACCTCCAGAGTTGATACACATTTGAGCCCTATTTATGACATTTTGCATAACTTGCCGTAACACTTCCTGCGATATGTTCGTTATTTCTTGACGAATGTTTTCTTTTAGAGCTGCGAGAGTCTGTGGCTTGTTCACATACACCCGAGATTTCAAAAAACCCCAAAGAAAGAAGTCTGGACTGGTCAGATCGGGTGATCTTGCAGGCCAAGGCAAATCGCCAAAACGAGAGATAACTCGGCCTGGAAAAGCGTCCCTCACTAAGACACACAATTATTCCACGTTCTTGGGGAGTAAAACGGTCCATGTTTATTTTCAGTGTATTTTACATTTGTTCACTACACAATTTTCAACAACAGAATGACAGAAAATGTCATATAAAAAAAATAAAAGTATTTTCTTTAGTGCCAGTACTTTTGCGCCACCCAGTATGTTACGTAAAGTTTATTACCCCTGCTTATATTTTATAAGGAAATCCAATTGATATAAAATAAATATTTAAAGTAACCCACGACACAAATGTAGCTAAGAACCATCTCGATCATGTCAGTTTTCAAACAAAAAATACCGCATCATGATCGGTCCATTCGTTTAGGAGCTACGATACACAGACATACACACAGACACGTCTAACTTATAACACCCCTCTTTTTGCTTTCTTTGTAAAGTGTTCTTTAAATAATGAAATAAGAAATGGTGAAAAAATTCCACGTGAGCAGGATTTGAACCCGCGACCTTGGTTCAATTCCTGCTCACGTGGTATTTTTCACGATTTCATTATTTAATTTGAGTACTTAGTACTGCACCTTGAATGCCTAAAAAACCCTATAAAAAATGTTCTTTACTATAAGTTTCAGTAAATAGCACTTTCCGTTTAATGTTCACCTGAAGTTAATAATGCGACGTTAGTCGTCTTACCAAAATTCTGACTTCCGACTCACGCTTCAGACGCCACGATGGTTACAAAAATAAAAACGGATACAATAACGGTTGAGGAAATTTGTATTTTTATTACCACAGGTTTTATACATCCGATTAAGAGTCGGAAATGCACTCTGGCCGGTAATTTACTAGCTTTTAGTTAGCTAACTGCATTTTAAACACTGAATACAATCTTTGATGCTATATCCAGTAAAGAGGTATTTCAAAAGTTCGAACCAGGTTCGCAGTATGTTTAATACATTACATTGACGTATATGCTAGAAATAATAGTAGTCTACACGTTAGTTTAGCTGGTATAAAATTAATTTACCTGCGGTATTAAATCACGCTTTCTTGAACTTTTCCACATGTAACCAAGAAATAAACTCTTTCCGTAAATTTTATATTTAAGTGATTTGCCAAACTCGAGAATCATGATTATTGAATTTACTTAATTGCTGAGGTCATCACGCAATTCAGTCGTTACCGCCTCTATAAAAATTTTAAAAGCAATTTCATATAATAGCTTTTATTGAAAGTTGTTTACTCAATGACCATCAAAATCGTCACTGTAGGCCACTGACTTACTTGCCCGAATTTTCTCTAGAATTAGTTTTAGCTGTATCCGACATTGTTATGTCGGGTCTGCCGCGACTCACTGTCTACCGAAATTCCGATTGACGTGGAGCGTGTTGTTGCCAACTGTGAAGTAATTAGCCGACGGAACATTCTAGATGATAATTGAGCTTTTCTTTTGTATTAAACATGTTATCACCATAATCTCTTAACTTAAGCTAGTTCTATAGCCATAACTAACAAAAACAGAAAAGGTATACCGAACAAAGTGGTAATTGTAGAATAGTTCAAACAATCAATTTGTAACTACAATACAATGGTGGCGACGAGTTGGCTAGCAGACTTATTGACGTGATAGCCCATTCATACTCACATGCGTTCCGTGACATATTTCTGGTTCGTTGACGTGATGAGCCCGGCTAATTGCCTGTTCTCGCCCACTGTCTACGTGATCCTCACGGCTTCCTCTTAGCGCTCTATCTTCCTCAATGGCGTGATTGGAATCACGGTGTATTACCGCCATCGTCAATTACGTACGACGTACGCTGACCATAGCAAGACGCTAGATTTATTAAATAGTGACAACACTTCCTTTATTCTCAGTACGCCAGATAATTAATTCCTTATGCGTCACATGGACTATGTCCAATAAAGGGTTATTATCATGATGTCTTGTATTAAAGAAATTACTATATTTTGAAATCCGGAATGCTTGCTTGCAATATTTACCCTTGTATAACTGACAGTCCCGTTGCCTTGCCACTAACTGAATATCACTGCTTATGTATCTTCACCCCGCTGAGAATGCTCTGCTTCGCTCGGCTGTTTGTAGTCTGTAAATGGACTCCATATGTAATCAGCCTAAATCCTTTACACTTGGCGGGATATCATCGATGTAACGTACAAGAGATTAGATTACTGAATAAATAACCCCTCCCTAGTTACACTGATAGCTGATATAGAACTCAAAGCTCGTTTTTAAACGAACGGCTTATCTGCTCCAATGTTTAGTCATAAAAATCACCTTAGTACAAACATAGTCCATCATTACTTTTGTTTTCATCCTTTATTTTTATTGGAGCAGCTATGCCGGGTTTTCAATGCTCGAAGCTAGGGCTGTGGTGACGTGGTGATGTGTCGGCAGTATCAGCGGGTTGGCGTTGGCGCTTGGCGGCAGTGGCGCCGGGAGTCCGTCGGCGGCTGACACCAGGGAGCAGACGGCGACGTCGTCTCGCGCAGCATCACCTCCGCCCTCCGAAAGGCAGCAGCACTCCAGGTAGACAAGCTCTACGCTCGGACCGTTTGGCTTCTGTGGCTATGGCTGTTTTGTTTCTCCCCGACCTGAAATACTTCCCTTGTTTTCTATAACATACAATCTATTGAAAACAATGTTAGTATTTCGCGTCTTTGATGGTGTTGGTTTGGTAAATGGTATTTATTAGTTTTGTATTTGTGGGTCTTGTGTTTTATTTTATTTTGTTAAATATTAATGTTTCCCCGTGAACATTTACGTGTGCATGCTGACCTGCGTCGTGTTTTTGTTGTTTCGTTTCGGTGGCAGTCGTTAGCGTTATTTTCGTCTTGCTTTACTTATTTTGTATTATGTGTATTTTATTATTATCTCTTTTTAAGGCACCAATATGTATTTTGACATGTTGTTTATGAAGGCCATTCATTATAATGTCCGAACCATAAAACTTTGTTAAGACGGTAATTATCTCGTTAAACTGGCACTGTTTGAGATAAAGCAGCGTTTAAATTTCAAAAGGAAATAAAGCGCAATGACCGCTTTAAAGATCGCATTGAAAATTAACATACTCGTACACGCGCAATTTCCGAGTCGTAACTGAACGATATTACGGAAACAAAGCTATATGATTTTAATTATAACCGACAATATTCACTTTATTGAAACGAGGCCGGTTTGGTGCTCACTATAAAACTCACACTCACATAATTATAATTAATTAGCTTGTTCATCAATAGCAAATCATTAGCAAATTGTTAAGAAGTTACGTTTTGTATTCTCTTTTCTTTTTTATGTTATAAATCATCAAATCATCTTTATCGAATATAAATCAGTTATTATTTGACTGCTAACTTGCCTAGTAATAATGGTAGAGTTGTGCTCATGCATAAATTAAGTTATTTCAATTTATTTTTGGACTATTATCAGATCTGTTTTTGTTTTTATGAGATGAGATCGCCATGCATTGCTGTGTTTAGTAATTTATAATAAGTATGATAGGTATTTAGGTATACATAGGTGTGTTCATAAATAAGGCACGATTGTCTTTGTAAAGTGTTAAATGTTCTTTATAAATTATTGGGCATGTCATTGTTCATATCTTATATTTAAAATTTTAAACTAAATGTCGTCTGTGATTGATGATTCATAGTCTCATTTGTCTAAAGCCAAAGGTAGTTTATGTTAATTCTAATATAGCGTTGTTTCCGATTTTTTTTTTAAAATGATCTTTTTTCTAGGATTTTCGACGGTAAGTACTAATGAGAAAGCATCATTCGTAGGAATACAAAAAACAGCGTGCATGATTTTATCTTTGTAATTCTAAGGCTAACTGCACACAAGGATCTTCTTTCATGGTCTACATTTTCAATGTTCTATGTTAAGGCCGTACCTAAATTTTCCGGGGTCCAGTGCTGCCCCCATTTAAAATAAATCATTTCAAAGAAAACGGAGACATTATTTAAAATTTTGCTACTACCAATTCCTAGATAACCCTTCAAAGTATTTTATGAACTACTGTTTACAGTTTAAAGTGAGAACGTTAAGCTTTACTACGCACATTTGCGAAAAACGGCCACTTTTGGCCAATGATGTCTCCGTTTTTGTTGAAATGATTTATTTTAAATGGGGGAACTGGACCCCGGAAAATTCAGGTACGGCCTTATACTTGAATTTTCCGGGGTAAAAGGTAACGGAGATATTATTTAAAATTTTGTCTTTGTGAAGCCCTAGATAACCCTTCAAACTATTTTATGAACTACTGTTTACAGTTTAAAGCGAGCACGTAAATCTTTTCTACGCATTTTTGCGGAAAACGGCCACGTTTGGCCTTTTTATTTTTTTTTTAATTTTTGGCTTTTATGTCCTTAAATTCATCCTAGTACAAGCCATAAGGCCGTACCTGAATTTTCCGGGGTCCAGTGCTGCCCCCATTTAAAATAAATCATTTCAAAGAAAACGGAGGCATTATATAAAATTTTGCTACTACCAAGACCTAAATAACCCTTCAAAGTATTTTATGAACTACTGTTTGCAGTTTATAATGAGAATGTTAAGCTTTACTAAGCACATTTTCCAAAAGTGGCCGTTTTTCGCAAATGTGCGTAGTAAGGCTTAACGTTCTCACTTTAAACTGTAAACAGTAGTTCATTAAATACTTTGAAGGGTTATCTAGGACTTGGTAGTAGCAAAATTTTAAATGATGTCTCCGTTTTCTTTGAAATGATTTATTTAAAATGGGGGCAGCACTGGACCACGGAAAATTTAGGTACGGCCATAACGTCCAGTGTCATATCAGCCTTATATTTTGCTTGCCTGATTCGGAGGAGGCTTACGTCATGCCCTGAGAATAGAACGCGGTTGCTTTCAATAGGGAGTTATTGAGTTTTTTGCTCGTTAGGTTATTGACTTGTGCTTAGAAGTCATAACAAGGACATATTATGATGGTCAATACTTAGTAAAATACTAATGATGGTTGTAAAGAAAATGAAATGTAGTACGCAAACTAACAAATTTTTCATTAGATATTTTTCTGTTCAGTTTTATTTATTTTACCGTTCAATTATAGAATCAGTTTTATCAGAATAATTTTTAGTTTTATTTATTTCACGGATTAGAAGTATTCTTAATCCTACATTAGACAAAATAATAATTAACGAGTCCACTCCACAATTTTATTTTATTTAATCTTAAGGCCGTACCTGAATTTTCCGGAGTCCAGTGCTGCCCCCATTTAAAATAAATAATTTCAAAGAAAACGGAGACATTATTTAAAAATTTTCTACTATCAAAAGTGGCCGTTTTTCGCGAATGTGCGAAGTAAAGCTAAACGTTCTCTCTTCAAACTGTAAACAGTAGTTCATAAAATACTTTGAAGGGTTATCTAGGACTTGGTAGTAGCAAAATTTTAAATTATGTCTCCGTTTTCTTTAAAATGATTTATTTTAAATGGGGGCAGCACTGGACCCCGGAAAATTCAGGTACGGCCTTAACAGAAAGCCAATAAAATTACCGAATTTTCACCGAAAAATGTAGCAGTAAATCACTATCTCGGCGGTAATTATTATTAAACTAATTTTTTTATTAGCCTATACTGTCCCACTGCTGGGCAAAGGCCACCCCTCTTGTACGCCATTGATCTCTATCTTGCGCGATGCACTTCCAGGTCCTGAATGTTCAATTTTCAATCTTCGTCTAAGCGCATTCCCGGTTTCATCCTCAGCTGTGCTGCTTCGAAGCCCGGGGTGCGCTTTCCCGCTTTTTCTTCTCCAAGTATAATACCTATGCATGTTAATGGAATTTCAATATTGAATAATAATTTTATATAGTACAGTACATTATCAAAATCACTTGCAAAGTCTGTCAGTCTTAATTATAAAGTTGATCAACTTATGAAAAAACGGTAGAAGAAAATGGCGAAGTTTTCCAACTGTAATTAAAGGTACCTACAATCTTCAGACTCGATCGCTGCCAAAATTCCTCCACCCACGGTGTCTACATAAAAAGGAAGTTTATCAATGATAGCGATCTCGAGTCTAACTTATCTGGAATTGTTGATTGCGAGTCAGACTTTTGAGCAAGTTTCGCGCTAGAAATAATCCATTTGGTTTGCTAATTTAAGGTAGCTAGGTTTAAGTTTCTCCTATACTTACTCGTAGTTGTCTGTTTCAAAACACTATTTATTCTAAGATAGTATCTTGATGTTTCACTTTTAAGGCATTAAGTCTAGAGTGTTTGTTGTCAACGTAACTTTGCATTTGCGTGAATGCTTCACTGACAGTGACAAACCATATAAATACTCGTAAGATAACAATAATAGCAGAAAGGACTTTTCTTTTTGAAAAAATAATAAATATGTAATTAAGTGGCAACATATTTATTATTATTTAACTAAGTATAATTTTTGAGCGTGGCTCGACACGCACTTGGCCGATTTATTTAGTGTATATTACCAAAAGCAAATTCTTGTCTATCTGCACTTGGCAGATTCATTCTTAGATTGTTTTATACTTTATTAAAAAATATAGTAGATAGAAACATCGACCCCAGATGTTGTAAGCGCGCTCCATATGCCACTCAGAGTTTGAAGTTAAATAGTGCGTTTTGAACAGAACAATAAAATAGCGGCCAAGTGCGAGTCGGACTGAAGGGTTCCGTAGCAGCAAGTAACATAATATCCTATACTAACTAATATTATAAATGCGAAAGTGAGTTTGTATATTTGTTTGTTTGTTTGTTTGTTTGTTACCTCTTCACGCTTTATCTACAGAACCAATCTTCTTGAAAATTCCCATATACATAGTTAGGAGTACTGAGAAGGACATAGGGTACCTTTTATTCCGAAAAAATGTAATGTTGCCGTGGGATACGCGAGCGAAGCCGCGGGCAAAAGCTAGTAAAAGTTATGACAAAAGCGGGCAAAAGCTAGTGACGTATTAAAAAAAACTACTTACTAGATCTCGTTCAAACCAATTTTCGGTAGAAGTTTGCATGGTAATGTACATCATATATTTTTTTTAGTTTTATCACTCTCTTATTTTAGAAGTTACAGTGGGGGGGGGGGGGGACACATTTTACCACTTTGGAAGTGTCTCTCGCGCAAATTATTCAGTCTAGAAAAAAATGATATTAGAAACCTCAATATCATTTTTAAAGACCTATCCACAGATACACCCCCACACGTATGGATTTGATGAAAAAAATATTGAGTTTCCGGTCTAAGTATGGGGAACCCCCAAAATTTATTGTTATTTTTCTACTTTTGTGTAAAAATCTTAATGCGGTTTACAGAATACATCTTCTTACCAAGTTTCAACAGTATACAATAGGTAGTATACAACAGGCACTTTTTTCCGAAACTATAAGAACTATACTGTTGAAACTTGGTAAGAAGATGTATTCTGTAAACCGCATTAAGATTTTTAAGGGTTCCGTTTTTTGCCATTTGGTTACGAAACCCTAAAAATATACGACGGTGCTACATACAATATAGCGTGTTGCAGGGTAATTATATACTTCATTCAAGTATTCTACGCAGTACGCGCCTTTTTGCATAGGGTTCGAAACAAGGACTACCGATTTTGTTTTCACTTTTCAAAACTAAATTAAATAAAAGTGTGGACTGGACTCTAAATTATTATTTTGTCTAATGTAGGATTAAGAATTATTTTAATCCATAAAATAAATAAAACCAAAAATTATTCCGATAAAACTGATTCTATAAATGAACGGTAAAATAAATAAAACTGAACAGAAGAATATCTAAAGAAAAGTTTGTTAGTTTGCGTACCTACTACATTTCCTTTTCTGAAGCTTTAGTTGAGGGTAATGGTATGGTGTAATGTAACTGTGAATAAGGCAGTTTAAACAGTTACGCTAATGTTAGTAACACTAAAAATACAATATTATATTTTCTTTCTGTTTATCAAAACAAAATTATTATAAAAATAGATATAAAATTGGAAGTAGAAGTTGAAGCGATTAGACGGAACACACAAATTCTGATCCAAATACAAAAGTCATAGGAAGGCTCAGTGGTTATCTATTTCAATTGCAGAGCTTTGCATCGTTTTCTCGGATGCTTAATTTCCCTTCCGTTACTGTAACTCCTGGTACAATGTACGCAAATAACCTTTCTGTTAACTCCGCCTCGAGATTCATAGAATCGAGAGCTGGAGATTTCTAGTCTAATTCGATCCTCAATTTCAGACGAATCGCTAATTTCCGTTTCACTGAAAGCGATTGGAAAGTCATGAAGGAACACCCGTCAGCGAACAGGTCTCATTTGTACTGTTATAATTTATGTAAGATCTTGTGAAATAGTGATTTGCAATAAATTCTGATTCTGAACACCTGTGATGGATGCGGAAGCAAGCACCGATTAATGTTTTTGTGGTTCGTTTGTATAAAATGAATAATGTATTAAATTCGTTGATGATAAGAAAATTGTTAGACTTCTCATACATTTCCTCCAACTTTTATGTGGGATCATAATAATAAGTTAATTACTTTATTTGAATCTTGTTTACAAAGCCTCATATCGGTCTTTCCAAGTGATATCTGCGATCGAAGACGCCTCTTTAATACCTCATCATAATGTTTTCAATTTGTAGTTTGTTGGGCTCGGCCCCTAGAATGTCGATCCAACGATACCGAAACCCATTAAGCCTAAGCAAATTAAGATTAGGTATGATCTTTTCACTTTTATGATGTTTTTCCGAATGAAGTGACCGATAGAGTGATTGTATGTGCTTTTAATTCAATTTTTTTATTAAGTTTCTACATGGGTGGCGGCAGTGGTGTAGCTAGGCGAGGGCTGAGGGATGAGCTTCTGAATTAAATGAAAAAGACTCCTATTTGCAATTTGGGCCCTTTGGGACACCTCGCCTATATCAGCCCACGCTACGCCACTGGGTGGCGGGCGTAGCGATGTCTCCTTTCAAGTGACTAAACAAGCGCTTTTATTACAAGAACTCTAAAAACTGCCTGAAATGTTTTAAAAATATTGATGTTAACAAATAATGCAATCCGACTCCGGAGTTCAGAATGATACGCAACGCACGTATCTAAACAGCAAAATAAATTATTTCTACCCCTTACCGATACCGAATAAAGGTTAATACGGGCAATCGTATCATGACTTTGTTAACTAAAGATATTATCGCTTTTAATCCACCAATCAGTCAATCGTAAATATTTCATTGGATATAATTAATCTTATTTTATTCAAGTAGTGGGGAGCCCGATGGCTCGACAGGATTATAGCTAGTTACGTACGGCCTAAACAACTGAATAATGTGCTAGTGGCACTTTACATTTGGGCAACTCCATAGTTTGGAAAGCACGTGCCAAGCATTGGGCTCTGGTTATTTTAACTTAAGGACAATCGTTAAGCTGTTAGCAGTATGGTTTTCAGTCTAACATAGGACCTGAAGATGTCGTAAGAGGCGACTTAAGTGCAACAACTGTGTTTCCAAAAAAGGTTGACAGTTTAAAAAGTCTGACATCATAATCATAAACGTATACAAACACATACGAAAGAAATAAAGTAGGTGGTTGTCTTATGGGTCTAATTGGCAGCATAATGTGCTGAGTTGGAACTTGTAAAGATGTTCTTTAGTGAGATCCGTTATAATCTGCTCAGCAACCAACCACGGCGGGGTTCGACGGCCGGCGAAAGCTTCGGACTCAATGTTGCGACCTCATGATTCGCAATTCATCATCTGTACAATCGCCGACGTTCCTAATCATGCTATCTATCGGAATATTCGTACCAATGTTTTCTGCTGATGACATTTTTGCCCATTCAAAGCACGCGTTTGTGTAATTCTTCTTTACTGTCCACTATTCAGAAGTGTGGTATTCAACGAAGAAGGCTTAATTTGAATTATTACAGCATTACGATTCTGTATAAATCAATGAAATTCGTCGGGGTGAATCAAAATCACGGAAGCACAATCCGCTAGTTGCCAACAAGACAAAACAGATACTTTTTTTCTAAATGTCAATACAAATATTATCTATGGAATTTCTATGAAAAACGCACGGCGTGACGTCATAGTTTCTTGGAGTCAAATAGCGCTCTTAATATGATTTTTTCGGCATTGATAAATCTAAAATCACATTCAACATTGATATGATGAATGACAAGTGACATTATTTTGTGACGTTTTATTCTCGTATCATTACAAAATAATTTATTTTTACCCTGGATACTACCTACTTGGAAGTACACTCACAGAACAGATGTGAGGGGCGTGAGTTCGAATCTCACTCGTGGCGAAATTTTTCATCACATATTTTTAATTTAAATATGTTTTATTGCTTTTAGAAAATTATTTCTTGAAGATGTAAAAAACAAACTTTAAACCGCTATGTAACAAATAAATAAATTTAAATGATATTACCAGTCCTTTTTGATTACGATTTTTTTAAATAAGCAACCTCCTACGCCGCACCCTGTACGTATATATTCTATTCTATTCTACATATACATACCCACAACAGATTTTTCATCGCGGTTGTACTCGTGCCTGTCAATCGATTGTTGACATAGCATCTTATTTGACAAGTCGTCTGGTGGTACGGATTCGCGTGGGATCCAAACCTTGTTACCCGTGCTCTATACAGGCTGACTTTTAAACCACCATCCAAATTTTTGGAGCAAGTTCAGTCCATGATACTGAACTACTTTCTATAAAAAAAGTTATTAAAAATCGATGAAAATTTTTTGTCCTCCCATAGAAAATCCGTTTGACTGAGCGCTGATTTGTATGAAAAGGCGAATTCTTGTTTTAGTTTTTCGTTAATTTTTTTTATGGAAAGTAGTTTAGTGTCATGGACTGAACTTGCTCCAGGAATTTGGCTGGTGGTTTAAAAGTCAGCCTGTATATCAATCTTTTTCACAGCGCGCTCCTTTTATAGTAATTATGGCTAAATCAATCTTTGCGAATCGTTGGAGAGAAGTGCACAAAAAATATTATGCGTGACTTGGTTTTGTTGAACTTGAAATGGTTAGAGATCAGCGATACTAGTTACATTTTGTGTTTGTTTTTGTAAGGGTTCCATAAAAAACAAGGAACCCTTATAGTTTCGCCATGTCTATCCGCGGGTTTACTCAGTCTGGCTACTGGCCGGTTTTAACATACTATGAATTTGGTAGTTTCCTAGGTCAAAAATAAATAAAATTTGGTACAACGTCACAAAATAATGTCATCATCATCAGGTCTTTCTAGTCTCTACTGCTGTAGCACGACCCTCTCTGTTCTACCAGAGCCATATTTTAGCCAGAGCGGTCTAGAGGATTTGGCCTACACTCTCTAATAAAATAATGTCACTTGTCATTAATTACATCCACCTTGAACGTGATTTTAGATTTATTAATGCACAAAAACGGATGTTACTGCTGGAGCACGACCCTCTCTGTACTACCAGAGCCATATATTAGCCAGAGCAGTCTAGAGGATTTAGCCTACACTCTCTAATAAAATAATGTCACTTGTCATTAATTACATCCACCTTGAACGTGATTTTAGATTTATTAATGCACAAAAACGGATGTTAAGAGCGCTATTTGACTCCAAGAAACTATGACGTCACAGTCTGATATTTCATACAAATCTCATGGATACTGTTTTTTTTTATAAGAATAAAGTATCTGATTTGACTTGTTAGAAACTAGCGGATTCATCATTATTGAACCATTTCATATTACTATATGTAGTGTTCTGTAAAATTCAACAGCTATCTGAACTGAAGCTCTCACTTCAAAATTGACCGAGCTAGCTTAAAGAGTTTTTGTTTCAGCTTGTCGGCTGTTCTCTACATTTTGCATTTCTTAACTAGCACGTTAGATATATGAAATTCTTTTGTCCCTTCAAATTATGTTTTTTTTTTCAAAATGGAGGAGGCATTGTGTATTAATGGTGCGCTGCGAACATTTATTCAGTTTTAAGCTATACAAAGATAGATTTCCAAGGTCTACTGCTTAGAGACACTAGTTTACCAATAATTGGCTAGTACGTCAAAACAACGTAATATTATTGTAAATGATTCATGCTGAGCGTAGTTTAGAACAAACGGTACAGATTACTCGTTCGGACACGTAGGGGTGTGGGATGGCAGTCTAATCGCTTTATCCTTGCCCTTAGCAACAACGCACACGCGTCACCGCATGACATTGAAACGTATCCCTAGTGGTTGTAACCTCAGCCACGGGATGCGTCCAAGCACCCAACCGTGCAAGGACTCAAGCTTACGTCATCTACAAGCGTTTTCATACAATGTTCCTTTGGCTGGCATATTTAACGTTTAAATTTTAGTAACAACAAATTTTCTGAAGGCTTCGATTAACTCCAACACAATGCAGATATTTACGTCAGAGTAGATCTTAGCAATGATGAACTTTATTTGAGGTTTAGATGCAGTAAAATCTTCTAACCACTTTATATCGAAATCCAATATCGTTAAAATTTAAATGCTCGTCTTTGAAGTGAAACCTCAGTCAGCTATCAAATCCTGTGCGGTCAAGCAATCAAATTATCCGCAATTACGAGTACATATAAATCTTAAAAGCTTACATGTATATATATCATATTACTCGTAAGCGACAAATGTTGAAATTTTGGATTATTACAATAAGATTAATTTTGTTTCAAAGTAATGAAGATTAGAAGACTGTTAATACATGTTTAGAAACAAAGCAGTTACAAGAAATATTCTCGCAGGACCAAGAAGCCACTTTAAAATGCTCTTTGATTGTTCAAAAACTGCGAGCAATATATATAAACTGTTTGCTTGCATGAGTTTTATAAGTATTGTACTTACGTATTTAAAATTAGTGATGACTTCACCATGTTTGTCGGCGACGTCAAGCACCGCCCACGTGTACCAGGCATTATACAACTAATTTACTAACAGATAAGCATACTGTGGCTCTGGATTCACAAAGCCTTTTCTAAACATTCGATGTTAAGTCATACTCGCTTGTAAACCGCGCGCGTGATCGCATTGTTTGCTATTTGTGTCTTACATGAGTTCAATGTTTCGAGTCATACTGCCTCAAATGTTAGCCTTATCTTAATGGGGTTATCTTGCTTTTAAAATTATTTAGTGGACCTTGCGTTGCTGACTAAAAGTAGTATATTTTATCCGCATTTGAATTACTTATTAAGTCTTACTTAAATAAAATGTATCTTCCATTATTTAAATTATATTTTTATCGTCTGAGGGTGCTTACACGTGCTCACGTAAAACGTTTAGTATATCCATTTGTTTGAGAACATCAGTTGTTTCTTGGGCGCTGAAAAATAATTGATTTTCAAAGTGGGCGGTAGATGAAATAAGTTTAACAACCTCTGCATTAGAAGTAGGAAATCGATGTGACGAATCGTTTGTAATTTGTAGCTTGCGGAAATATCACTAGTTTTACGTAAGGCTCATAATACAAGAATAAAAAAAAGCGCTTTCTAGATCATTAGGTGACAGCTCCATACATGAATATATTAAGAAAATATGGCTTAGGCAATTACTCGAAAGAGAGTTCGAAATTTTATCTTATGACTTATTTCAGAAACCATTTTACTTCCTGCGGGATAACTTGCGTAAGACGAAAGAAAATTGAGAAACTTTGGACTAAAACATCTACTATTTTATTATCAGTACATCAGTACGCATTTTACTAGAAATTCTTATAAGTCTTGTGTGCAGGTAAGACCGAAAGAAGCTAAAGTAGAATCTCCTTCACAACAAAAAGAGTTGAACGGATCGCGTAATGTGTAAGTCGTATCCGGAATCAATTCGCGTATAACTAAACTTGACCTATATAGAACTCGCGACATTTCCGGCTCTCCCGCGCCAGCCTTGTAGAAAGGCCGGTGTTATATTAACATTCACTATATGTTGTCGTTGAATTATTAAGGTGATAGTAATTGGTTTTATGCCACCAGGAATTACTACACTTTTTCAGCAGTAAGAAATGTCGAACTCGTAAATCTTATTGTAGATGGTACTTGTAATCACGAAATAAAATCCGCTTTTGTAACACGTGTAATAAAAAAAACGATGTACGAGTAGTTATAATAAAATAATTACATACTTACCATTGTTTAAAATATTCGATACTAACGACATTAATAAAATAAATACAATACGATTAGTATTTAATACATCACACATACTTACCATTGTTTAAAATATTCAATACTAACGACATTAATAAAATAAATACAATACGATTAGTATTTAATACATCACGCTGAAAACAACAGAGATTAATATATGAATGGAAAATTTACTCATACGAGGAACGCTTTTGTATTAAAATTTCCTTTTGACAAGGTCGTATTGACGGAAACAGTTGTATGCTCATTACTACTGAAATATACCGTGGAAGTTAAGTCATAATCACGTGATAATATACCACCTATACTTTTTATTTATATACTTCGCACAGTTATCATTTTGGACCTGTTATTCAGTAAATGGGGGCGCGACTTTGCCGCTCGTGCCAATGATTCGGGTGTCATTTGCCAAGTATTTGCGATTGTCGGACTACATGCCAGAGAGGGACAATTCCACTAACCAATTCATCAAACCTCGTGCGTAGTTTTAAAATACGCGTCCTAAAATTACGTTATTTATGTTTAGGTCACATTTATTTTATTACATCAGTATAGTTATAATGGGGCTAATAGACTTGTCCTGATAATGTTACGAGAATTTGGTGCTGAAATTTGGTAAATTTTTTATAGAGATTTTATTTTGAGATGGACTCACATCATTAATAAATGAGGAAATATGTAGAGACATTATTTAAATCACTTAGGTTAGGTAGCAAGCGGACTCCGGGCTCTGAAACTTTACCGCTGAGGGTGCAATCAAGAATACCGACATAGAGTATGATACCTATGTTGTTTTTGTAAATTGGAAGCATGTTGCGAAATTATTTACCTTGCTATCAAATTCGTGTTTTGATATCCTTACAAACATGCAAAACCGCACCTTCCAAAGAGGATAAGGTGAACGTACAAGCTGCAACCATCATCCAAATAAAATTATTTGTTTGTCAGTTGTACGCCCACAGTGCGTTGTTATTATTGTTTTTTTTTTATCACTGGACAAACATGATAGTGTAGGAGGTCCTCGATCCAGTACCCTTCTGTTTACTCTGTTTACCGGTTGTCTGTGCTTAATGGTTTGTTTGGATGATTGTTGAATGTTGATGTTTGTACCTCGTTTTGTATCTCCATTGTTATCATCTTTTGAAAATGTTGCTTGCACATCAATTTCAGTTCTGGCGAACTTTACGTATATTGTACTCGTATATTCTGAATTTTACTAAGAATCTTGTCTAAGTTTATCGATCATCAGATGTTATATTCGACAGTCATTTTATCATTATCACATTATTGAGGCTATAATATGTATTAACAGAAATTATTCTAAACTTGTTGTCATATTTTCGCTGTTTTTATACATATCACGTCTTTATCTCTAATGGGGCAGACAGAGCATTTTGGGTCCTGCGGCTCTAAGCAGACGAGCCCAGGGCCACGAAATCCAAAGGCTGTTTCGCTTTTCTCACATTACTTATTTGGTCTGCGTTGCGTGTATACAAAAGTACATTGGTTTAGAAACAAAGAACAATTGCTATTCATGACAATTAAAGACAGTGCAAAGTGCAATTGTATTCTTAATCACTATAACACTTATGACATTTAAATATCCTTAATTACTGCACCCACTTTATTCTTGGAAAACTTGAAAAATAAACGGGCAAGTGCGAGTCGGACTCGTACATGAAGGGTTCCGTACCACCGTACAATTTTTAAAACGCTGAAGAAACACGTTTCTTGTATGACGACCCCCTTTAATTTTTAACTTTGTCTTATTTTTAGTATTTGTTGTTATAGTGGTCATAGTAATACATAATTGGTGAAAGTTTCAAGTATGTAGTTAATGCCATTATAAAGATCGAATTAAAAACGCTGAAAAAAACACGTTTCTTGTATGACGACCCCCTTTAATTTTTAACTATTTTTAACTTTTAGTATTTGTTGTTATAGCGGCCACAATAATACATAATCGGTGAAAATTTCAAGTGTCTAGCTATTGCGGTTCAAGAGATAGAGCCCTGTGACAGACGGACAGACAGCGGAGTCTCAGTAATAGGGTCCCGTTTGCACCCTTTGGGTACGGAACCCTAAAATGGAAACGGAGCACAAGTGTCCTGAACCCTGATATATTCGGAGGTGCAAAGTTCGACAATTGTACCATTATGATGATGGTGTATCTGGCACCAGTTTATGAAAGAATGGACAACACGTGGTGGAAAAGTACGAAGAGCAATTACTGTACCACCGGACCCCCGATTGAGATTGACAGCGGTTTTAATTAACCGCACAGTGCGACCGCGGATAGCGGTCGTCAATCTTTTAGCGTTTATTTTTAATTTATTTTAGTAGTCTTGAATAGGGATGAGATGGAAATAGCAACCTTATAGATATACTAGCTGTGCCCGCGACTTCGTTCGCGTGGTTGTCGGAACGTAATGTTATATAGCCTAAAGCCTTCCTCTATAAATGGACTACCCAACAAAAAAAGAATATTTCAAATCGGACCATTAGTTCCCGAGATTAGCGCGCACAAACAAACAAACAAACTCTTCCGCTTTATAATATTAGTATAGATTGCATTCAAAATAATTAATGCTAGGGCTTATGCTTTAATATTTTAGACATTTTCATCGTGTAACCCGTTCGACCTAGCTCAAAACTTAAAGATAAAGCTAGCATTATATTTTGGTTACTTTGATCTCACACGTACGATACAGAGAGTAGAGAGAGACTGATATCCATCCGTATAATATGTACCTACTTGTTGTAAGGACAGAAATGCACAGAAAAGAAGACAGTGGAGCAGCTTGGAGGAGGCTTATACCGTAGAGGGGTTCATAATCCAGTGAAAATTAACCAACTATGTATTAGTTGGACCCTAATTTATATATATTAAATTATAAATACACACCTGAATGACACTAGTGAAAGAGATATAACAAAAGCAAAATACCTATTAACAAACAAAAGTGTAAAAAAAACATAGTACAAATTAGACTATACTATTAGAATACATCATCCGAGCGTATTTCTGGTTGCATCGTCAGCGGTTACGCTTCAGAGCCCGGGGTTCGCTACCTAACCTAGGTGATTTGACTAGGTTACTAGGTTACAGAGCGACTGCCGTCTGACCTCGGCAACCCAAAGGGTAGACCAGAACCTATCCTAGGGATAGATTATGTGTCTTCTGAAGCACGGAAACATCTTTCTTTTCGGATAATCAGGTGATTCAAGCCTGCAATATCCTAACCAGGCTGGAAACAACTTTTCACAAAGTATGCTTCCTAGTGGGATTTGAACCCACGACCTCCGGATCACAAGGCAGACGCCTTGACCACCGGACCACTAATACTATTAGAATATTTTGTTTTTTTAATGGGATATTGGAATAGATGGAACTAATGAAGGCTTTTTAGGGTTCCGTACCCGAAGGGTGCAAACGGGACCCTATTGCTGAGACTCCGCTGTCTGTCCGTCTCTTGAACCGTAATAGCTGGACACCTGAAATTTACACCGATTATGTATTACTATGACCACTATAACAACAAATACTAAAAATAAGATAAAGTTAATAATTAAAGGGGTCGTCATACAAGAAACGTGTTTCTTCAGCGTTTTAAATCATTGTACGGGGCGGTACGGAACCTTTCATGTACGAGTCCGACTCGCACTTGCCCGTTTATTTATTTATTTATACATACTTGTATCGTTTCCCAGTTACATGAAGCTGTAGACAACACCAAAACAACTGAATTTTCCTAGAAACTCGTGGGATTTATAGGGCGTAGAGATGCACCAAGAAACAATTTTGCTAAATTATATAGCGGGAAACGCAACAAAGTTGCAAAGTCTGTACGTTATAAAATTACCTAGTTTAATGACATCACACCACAGATATGGCCGCTAATAAGATATACCTGGCACATTGGGCCTTGAATCTGCCTCTTACCGTTACTATCTGTCAGGGCCCCGAGCTGATTGACGGCCAGCAGTAACGGTACTCGATACAATGGTAAGGGTAGTACAGTTATACGTATGTTCAGGATGGAAACGCGAAGGGGCGTTAGCGTTAGGAGGTAAGGATTGAGAGTGTTTGTGTTTGTGACAATAAATTAAACACTATCGAAAAAGAAATAAAAAGCATTTCTTTCTTCCATGCTCGTCTAGGAGAAAAAACTTACGAGTATACCAGTTGCTTCTCTTCCCGCGCAGATTATTGTCGATTGAGGGTGAGAATCATCACAATAGGCTAGCAACCCATCGCGCTATTCTGATTCCCTTTTTTCAACTTCACGCCCACCATCACGCCAAACCTGGTCTAACGGCCCTACGCTCTGTCTAACCGTTAGCAGTATCTGTATATTCTGTCTGAGCAAGCGTATGTAACGTAGCATTTCTATATGTTTTGAGTTAATAAAAATGTTTCAAGCGCCTGAAACCAGTTAACTGTTCCAAAAACCAAAAATATACACCGTATTTTAAACTAGGTCTATATTATTTAAAGGAATGACACATGAATTTACTATATATCTTTCACTTTAACCTAAACTAAAGTAAATATCTAAATGATATGTTTTTAAAACACATAGCTCAATATGGTTTATTTATTTAAAAATATTTGTGTTTAACTTTTTTGTAAAGTTAACTTAAAAATATCGAATATACCGTCTTATTTGCTTGTTTTCAGGAGTATCAGTTAATATTGATAACACTGAATTTCACTTTTTGTAAATGCAAAAGACGTTTGATAAAATTTTTATATTCTTCAGCTGTAACCGCCTTTTTTTATTTGGTCCAAAAAGCATCCCGTCTTCCGAGAACATTGATCACTAGAGTACATGGATTATTTTTTTCTTATCACGTCAATGTATTAAACAATAATAGCTGCAGCTTTTGTGGTATAGGCAGACGTAGGACAGCCTTTTTATTTCTTTAAGACCTATTCTACCAGGTATTCAAACTACTTGAGCAAGGTGGCAGTAATCAGTCATTTTGGAAATTGGCCTTAGGTTGACCCTATGCTGGATGTTATAAATATAATTTAGCACTCCTAACGGTCACTGCGTACTATTTCTAGACGTAAATGTCTCACTAGAATGTCAAATTCAAAATATGTGATGAAAAATGTTTGCCACGAGTGGGATACGACCCCACCTCCTCTCATGAATGTTATATACTCTGTACATAATAGAGGTATATAGGTGTATACGTGTTATTTCAGATATGACTTGTTTTCTAATGTTCAATTAAAACTATTCATTAAAGTTAAGAATAGGTTAGGAAACCCGTCTATGGTTTGTGTTATTTTGGGCTACGTTACGAAAGAACTTCAGCAACAATTAATGGCAGTTTTTTCTTAAATGGCACTTACCTTACGAAATGCTTTTTGACACAAAAAACACTGTCGGTTTTCCTCATTGTACGCAATGAACATAAATGATGACCATGCGGACAGTTTGAGATAGAGGGCAGGTCATTCGTTAGTTTGCTGACTTTTGTGATTTTCACTAGAAACCATTTTGAGAATGACAAAGTTATACTGTTGACACTTACGTAAGATGAATTCATGGCAGTGGACATCATCTAGATTCATTACTTTGAGGGAAGCGAAACCGATGGATCACCCTTTAATACTCGCTCTGGTGAAAATAGTCGGCTTTTCTAACTACTCTACGCGACTAAAACCGTCCATATACGTTTTCTTAGTTTCTAAGATACCTGTAATATCCAGTGCGACCTAATAAAATAGCCATTTCTATAAATAGATGAAAAAATTCAACATCATCAATTGATGGAAATACGTATGGCAGCGATGCTACATACACTGGATGGCTATGGCGGCGTGTGCGGCGCGTGCGACACAACGTGATTTTTGCATTTCTAATCGAGCATGTGCGTTATATAACCCGCAGTTGTTGTACTATAATGATCATGTTGCCATGTTATAAACCAGGGCTGCAACGCTTTTTTATTTTCACTTTTATCTTCGTCTCCGTATACTACTCTACGTGTGGTTGGGTAAATTCGCTCATATCCTTTGTCATCTATTTTCTCTATACCCTTTTTTGTCAGATAATTCAGTCATGAAGATTTTTATTGATATTATCGTCTTCCAAATTTTTTGTGATAATACCACAGAATACATAAGAGTCAAACAGAATGGAATCTCACAGCGTCTTGTACAACCAGTGGCTCTGTGAGCTGTAGACCTCGCAAATTACCTCTAACCCGTTAAAGGATATCGGATAAAAAAGTTGCGTCTTAATAGGGTAGCAAAAAAGTTTTTAGAAATGGCTGAAATATGTTTTTTTTAAAGCTTTCAATATATTTCTGCAAAAAAAATCCGTATAATTATCGAACCTGCTCACAAATTGCACGAGAATCGGTTGAGAAATGCGACCTGTAGGCGAGAACCGACTGACAAACAGACAAAAGTATTTTTTGACTAATCGCCAACCAGACGCTTCGCTTGCTCGGTAAACAATATATGTTTGTCAATGATGTCCATCCCACATCAAAGTACATAGATATTATATTTCATTCAATATTGTGTCCATTATTAGTTGCATACTGAATTTTGATAGAACAGCTTGTGCTATGTTGTCAATATTCCTAGAAACCTTGTGGAGGAACCACACGTGTAGCAGTTTTAAACAAACGTGTCCGCAGTTCCGCACGCTCTATTGGCCTATTACAGTCATACTCACATATACAGTGAACAGCTTCACAAACGACGATTGAATAAAGGAAATGCTGGTGGTATTCGTTGCAATGAAAAAGTTACTTATGATTATGACCGACACAATTGAATAGCAAAGTTAATAGTAGTTACATTTACTTGTTAGCCGTGTGGTTCCCAGTAGAGTAAAATAGGACTTCTCCAAGTCTTCCAATAGATGTCGCAGAAAGCGACTTAGAAGCACAAGCTAATTAACACTTATAAACATCAATGAGACCTCTCCAAGCCGTGTCTGGCCAGCGTCGAGAGTGTAGGCCAAATCCTCTGACTGCTCTGGCTCTGATAGTACAAAGACGGTCGTGCTTCTGCAGCGGAGACTAAAAAGACCTGAAAAAGACCTCTGTGACCTAGTGGTCATCATGCCAGGCTGTTACACCGGAGGTCCCGGGTTCGAACCCCGGTCAGGTCAAGATGGAAAATGATCTTTTCCAGATTGACTTGGGTCTTATATGTTTATCTATATATGTACATACTTGTTATAAAATATAGTATCGTTGAGTTGGTATCCCATAACACAAGTCTCGAACTTACTTTGGGGCTAGCTCAATCTGTGTGATTTGTCCGTATATATTATAATTTTATTATGATGATGATGACATTTACGTGTTAAGAAAGGAATTGGGAACAAATACACAAACATTTTAATATCATAAACACGTGTTTCCAATTTAGAGGATGCCACTGAATTGGCACATTATTTATGCTTCAGTGTGATTATTTACGCATTCACTCACGGATGTTCACTATATTGCCTTAAATGGTGACGGTAAAGAGACAACCCTATTTTGATTGCGGAAAACTAAGTGCGATTTGTAATGCGTACTTGCATATTGTTGTATAAGCATCGCAAATATGCAGATTGCACAAATGCACATATTTACTACTCAATGTCATATTATGGACGATAAGTGATTGAGTGTTATCTAATTTTTCCGTAATAAACTGAGGCTTATCACCTATGTCAATGACAATTTCGGCTGTTTGCTCGATTATAAAATAAACTGATAATATTTGGATATCGCACTCTAGAAGAGGATTGCCGTAGCCTGAACACATTGCTTTTTTTTTCAATAGCTTCAAAAAATCATCACTAGTACGAACACTGACAACGTATGTACTTTAGAGTACTCAAGAACCGCCTGTCTGTATGTATATGGCAACGATAAATAATCTAAAATTATATTCGACGACAAAACACTGTGCAAAAAATTCGACTTGCGTGGGCCACAGCTGTGTACAAAAAATCAAATTGAGTTACGTAATGCTCAATTATAATGTTTTTCTTATTTTTTTCTCCTTGGTAAGTTGTAACTGACACTACGGTCAATGTTGATATTTTATCTATTTAGCTTGATCGCCTCATGAATAAACACGTTAGAACTACACTCAGTATAACGTTGGTATTTGTACTTTACTTTTATTTGTTTTTTTTCTCCGAATTTTCTTATAAAAGCAAGGGTTGGCAAGCAACTTCTAAGAACTAGGAAATAAATAAACTGGTCAAATGCGAGTTAAACACGCGGAAAGAGGGTTTCCTATTTCTCATAGGTTATCTAGTTGCCTGACGATTAGCAATATGGAAATTATCTTCATATTTACGAGTTAACAATTTATTTCAAATGAGGGCGCCACTTCGAGGCCATTTGCTTCTATATTCACCTTAATTTGACATAAATACAACTTATTTATTGTATACCTATTCACAATATTTATCACTTTGAAAAGAGGAGATTCCTTCGCGCTTAGTAGTAGTAGATATTCGACAGATTTATATCGGACAGATCTGTAGGATTTGGCATAAGTCACAGTTTTATCGCTAGACGACAAATGCTGCGAAAAATGTTACCAGTATTTTTAGTAATTTTCACAATAATTCTATCAGAGAAATATTTAAAACAGTTGGAGCGAATGAAAAAGTGAGCTAATTATAAATGTCTTTGTATAAATACTTCGTTATTTACGAACCGTTTACCTTTAGAACTCCCGTCTGGCGTATGGGTGATTCTTCGTGATTCAGAAATGTAGATATTTTGAAACGCCACGTGCACAGTCCCAGCAGCTACTTGTTTACGATATTTAAGATTATAACAACCTTGTAAGATCGATGGAAAATTTTCTGACCCATTCGTAGATTTGAATCTTTTTTCTTAGTCGCAGCTGCCTGTAAAATTTTAATGTTTTCGTCTCTTTAGAATCACACTTTAATTTGCACGTAGCTTGTTTTATTTAAAAAATTAAACAGCTTTTTTCAAGTTCTTTAGGTTCATTATACATTAAAACATCTTTGCAAAGTCATCCTGATAATATATGGTCTCTTCACTTTTATCCGTGTCATCCGATTTAAAAATACACATAAAATGTTAACGCGATGTTTATTTCTGTTTCAGGTAAGGCAATGTCTTCTAAACGGGTGACATCTTACTCTAGACGAAGGTACGTCATAGGGGTAATCTGTCAAAACTGTACTGTGTGTGCTACTACAGCACCAGGTCATCTTGAGGACACTGCTCTAGAAAGAGGAACTACTAACAAGCGCATTGCAGTATGCAAATATTGCCACCCAAAATGGCATTTTTATGGCGTCCATAATACCTTCTACAAGGATCGAATACGTACTGCATTGACACTACCGGGACTTAACGCGATTAATTTTGATTTTGGTCTAATCTTTTGGTCACATTGCAGGCGCGTTTGTCCCAAGAAGACTAAATAAATCAGGTGGATGTTGAGTTGAGCTATCAAATCATGTTATAGACTATGGTTATCGTGGCACCGAATGTTTAAAATCAATCCCTTGCTTCAATAAATAAATTATTACAAAGACACACTTCTTCGATAGGACTAACATTTTAAACGTTATTTTTTTAAAGGATATTATGGATGTAGTAGATTTTGAAGATCTTCAAAATACGTACGTCATAGCACGCTTTGTCAGAACATGTCAATCCACCTCGGCATAGTAACTCGAGCCAGAATTGAACATTCTTATTTTAGACATGCGTACTGCTGATACCGACCAGTATTTCGTCTTCCCATGAAAACGCCAGGCCTCACGCACCGCGTACGTGGACCTGCCTGTCAGCTGTCAATTCGTCCACACTTTTGTCTTGCCTTGACGTCGTCCAAATAATAGAGACCTGTTCTGAACAAACAGAATCGGTCAGCCACCTCGGTTACTTAATGTCGAAAGGATTACTCACAAACCAAAGCAAATATTGGCATGAACGACTGTCATACGACTTCAGGAAAATAGACGCTTTTTAACTTACATGGCTTTGTAGTACTTTGCATGTTTGTTTAATATGTCATGATCTTGCCTCATTATTACTCATGCGTTCAAAATAATTTATAATAGAGGTGTGAATGTGTGCTGGTATGATATGGTCAGTTGATGGGTTTGTTGTTGCATAAAATTATAGGTAAATATTTGTGTTACCGTCGAAACCAAACCTCTATAGCTGTTATTCTATTCTAAAACCCATTCATTATACAGCATTCCCAAATTTAAACCGCTCCGGGACTAGTCAAGTAGAGGGAAGTGGTATGCTAGAATATGATTCGAGTTTCAGATCTGAAATAGATTGTTTACGCCATGTGTGGGCACCGCGCCAAAGCCACCTGAACCAGTAATATGATGTTTTGGCACATAATTAAATTTTTATCAACCAAAACTGACTCACACTGTTGGCAAATTGAGGTCCGCATATGAGAAATGTATGTAAAATATTGTTTATAATCTAATTTCAGGATGAAAACGAAGGTGATAAAGACTCTGACATGACAAAGAACAATATTAAATTATAATGAAAATTACTGTTGGCACGCCAAGAAAACGTCGGTGTGACGACCATTTAAATGTACGGAATAACTACATCAATATTTATAACCGCGAAAAAAACGTTTGTGTTGATTTTTAGAAGTGTAATGATGAGAAACGTGATGTGTAACATGATATTTGCGAAGTTAAAAACAAAATCTAAATAGAATAAACGAATGAACGAAACTATGTATTTTCTTACCATTACTTCTACTCGTAATGGGCATTGTTCATATTTTTTTGGAAAGCGTTATTTTGAAATCCGTTTCGAGATACAGAGTTAATGAACAGTTGCGGGTCATTTTTTTGCCAAAATAATCAATGGTTTTGAATAATTCTGCAAACAAACGTATGACCTTTGTTACCTTACTCCGCGGCTGTATCGGTTTAAGCTCTGAGTCCATTCAATAAAATATTCGAGTCGCCTTTATGGTATTTATCAGTCACTGACAATAACGTCAAATGTCACCGTTTCCGCCAATCATAAGTAAGGAAAGAACTTTTCGCCAATCAACTGAAGTCACTGAATGACACTGACACTGACAAAGACTGTTATGACACTAGCGTGATTTTATTTTTTAAATAAATGTATTGAGCTTGGCCATTTGTTTTATTAAGACAAGACTTTGTCTTTGACATGGTTTTTATAATAATAATAATAACAGAATTACTAAATTAGAAACGGATTTGACAATTTATAGGAAGCTATTACATGAAGAATTCAAGAAACAATACCCAGGTGTTAACGTATCGCAGCAGAGGGTTTCAGACCAAAGACGTGTAATAATCAGAAAAAAAATGATTTCAGATGAAGAATTAAATCAAATAAAAGAAGAAATTAGACAGGAACTTGAACAGACAGACTCATTATCCACTCCTCCTATGCCCGGCCACTCATTATCTACTCCTCCTATGAGCGGTCACTTTTTACAATCATATAATATACCATCAAACATACTCTCACATATATCACCACACACAAACATACAAACTCAGCAATACAATGATACAATTGACCCAGTAATACCAACGACATCTAACTCAAATATTATGCCTTTACAAACCTCGACTAATTTAAATTCGCCAAATGATATACATTCCTTAACATCATTTACAACAAATACACATGCATTCACACAAACTGAAACAGTTAGCTTGTTAGTGGAAAACG
Organism: Acrobasis repandana; assembly: GCA_963576875.1. Lineage (NCBI taxonomy): Eukaryota > Metazoa > Arthropoda > Insecta > Lepidoptera > Pyralidae > Acrobasis > Acrobasis repandana. Next base: position 20,634,089 of record OY756215.1, read on the forward strand.
AAATCGAAACCATACAATCCCCATCTATATTAAATAGTTCTATACAAAAATTACACGAAAACCCACAAAGAGCCCTTATAGAATATGCAGGATTGGACCCAACACTAAGACCAAAGTTACCTAAGTTAAAATATACCCCACACTTGATACAGATAGTAGAAGCATTTAATAATAAGATACTGCACCATTTTTTCCTCAGAAAAATCACAACTTACTGATGTCCACACACTGATATACTGTACTGCTGTAGTAATCTCACGTGAACTAGGTTATAAGATCGAAGAAGAATATCAGCCCAAACGAAGAACACAAAGAAAACCAGCTTGGCTGATTAGGTTGGAAAAAGATATAACTCAACTCATAGCAGATATAGGTAGGTTTACTCAATATATTAATAATAACAGATCTCCGAATGCAATAAGCGAAGTAAATAGAATTTTCCCAAATACACAGCTACATAGCAGACATGAAAGAAATAATGTTAAACCTCAAGAATACTTAGATACCTCAAAGCAAAAATTATCTTTAAAAGCTCATTGACTTTCATGATATAAAAAATCATATAAACGGAAAGATGATAATAGATTATTCAAAAACAATGAAAAGTTATTTTACAGACAATAACTTGAAAATAAAGACACCACAACAAATGATACTAGAGTGCCGGATTTGAAAGATCTAGAAGAATTTTGGGCGGGAATATGGGAAGAAGATGTACAGCATAATACTAATGCAAGTTGGGTTGCGGAGGAAGAAAGTAGATGGGAAACATATAAAGAAATGAATTTCAAAGAAATAGATAAAACTGATATAGCTATCATTACTTCTCGGCTGCATAACTGGAAGAGTCCCGGAATAGATAAGATACACAACTTCTGGTTTAAAAAGTTATATGTTTTACACAACATTTTAGCGAAAAACTTAACTCTAATTGTCCAGGTAAGCAAAACATACCACCATTCCTTGCCGAAGGCATAACTTACATGATCCCAAAAGGTAAACACTCTACCCAAACATCTCAGTACCGTCCAATAACTTGTCTCCCTACTATTTACAAGATCCTTACATCAGCAATAGCCAATAAAATAACTAACCATCTTGAAGTCAATAATATCCTGGCAGAAGAACAGAAGGGTTGCAGGCGAGGCCACATGGGATGTAAGGAACAACTTGTTATAGATTCATTAATTAATAGACATGCAACAACCCACAAAAGAAATTTACACTGTACCTACATAGACTACCGTAAAGCATTTGATAGCATTCCTCACTCTTGGCTTATACATATTTAAAAAATATATAAAGTTAATCCGGTATTAATAGATTTTCTTAAAAATACTATGACATTATGGAAAACCAAACTACACCTCAAAGATATGAAACTTAGAGAAATTGCAATTAAAAAAGGCATATATCAAGGAGATTCCTTGAGTCCCTTGTGGTTCTGCATGATATTAAACTTTATGCTAAATCTCAAACAGAAATGAAAAAACTTATAGATATCACAACTAGATTCAGCAGAGATATTAACATGCAGTTCGGTTTAGATAAGTGTAAAACTGTTAATATAGTTAAAGGAAAAATCCGACCCGGCGATTTCACAGTAAATGATAAAGACAGCATCACCGCGATGGAACCAAGCGAGATGTACAAATATCTCGGTTACCACCAGTCTAAAGGCTTAGACCATACAGCGATAAAAGCGTCCCTTACCCAAGAATACAAAAAAAGGGTTAGTGCGCTATGTAAGAGTCAGTTATCGGGAAAAAACCTGATAAAAGCAATTAACACCATTGCAGTGCCTTTTTTTTTTTTTTTGACGCGGAGAAAATCCCTTCGGATACCTTGCCGGTTACGGGACACCGGTAAGGTTATGTGGTGTTACCACTAAAAACTCCGCGGTGTCACCTCTCAGCCGCTATCGGCTGGGGCCGTGTGCTTCTCTTGCTCCACAGCCCCGGCGCGGCCGGCCGCTACCTTAGCGGCCCCGGCTCGCCAACGGCCTCACGGCACCCTCTGCTGAATCAGAGGGGCCGGAGAAACCGTCGCGTTGGCCTTTCGGCCCGACAAGAACAGGCGCGCTGACACGCACACGCGCCTGCCTTCCACTCCGGAGGGCTGTCCGTTGGACCATGGAATCCCGTTTCCACCGTCCAACCAGCCCTCAAAATTTGGGGCCTGCAGAAGCAGGCCCTGCCCCAGTCCACCTGACGGTGACCGGGGCCCACCAAGCCGGCCGCAGGGGATAGGGAGAGCGGCAACGTAACACCGATACTCCTCTTCCCCTGCGGGCCCACCGTTGCCGTGCCAAGCGCCACGGCCGCGCTTGGTCGCGGAGGATAGGGCGAGCGGCAACGACACACCGACACTCCTCTTCCCCCGCGACCCCTACCACGGCTGTGAGAGTAGGGAGGTAACCCCCTTCTCTCACAGCCAGGCCATTCCCACCAGGAATGGCCTCCACCGGGCCCGGGGAGGCCTCAGCCTCAACCCGGGCAATGGGTTCCTCTTAGCTTCCCCGCGGATGAGGCAGTCCGCAGGTACTGAGCCCCCCCATCGCGACAAGATGAGAACCCAGGCGGGGGGGACCTTTGCAGTGCCTGTGTTAACTTATTCTTTTGGGATTATAAAGTGGAGTAAATCTAACATCAATAGTATAGAAATCAGTACCAGAACAATATTGACAAAATACAACTGCTTACATCCCAAATCAGCTATTGCTGATTCTATTGAAAGGATGACCTTAAAGCGGCATGAAGGAGGTAGAGGATTAATTAATTTAATTGCACTATGGAACACACAACTTCATAATCTTAGAAAATTCTTTTTTCACAAATCAGCCAATAGCGACATCCATAGAGCAATAGCTAAAAATGATTATAATCACACTCCCTTAAACCTTACAATAGAAAATAGAGTTACAGATTTAGACGATATAGAGAAAAATAGAATAGAGCAGTGGAAGAGGAAAGTTTTATATGGCCGACACCACCATGACCCAGAACAACCACACATTGATTCCTCTGCTTCTAACAAGTGGCTTTCCAATGGATGCCTGTTTCCAGAAACCGAGGGCTTCATGATAGCGATCCAGGTTCAAATTATAAACACCAGAAATTATAGAAAACACATTATTAAAGACGCCACGATAACCGACGACAGATGCCGCAAATGTCACATCTATTCTGAAAATATACAGCAAATCACCGGGGCATGCCCAAACTTTGCACAGACAGACTATACACACAGACACAACCAGTTAGCAAACATTATTCACCAGGCACTAGCACACAAACTCATTCCTAGCACACACACGCCATATTACAAATACACACCCGAGTTAGTCCTAGAGAACGATACACACAAGATGTATTATGACAGAGCAATACTAACTGACCGTACTATCCATTACAACCGCCCAGACATAACCCTCCAAGATAAAATAAATAAAATTACTTACCTAATTGACATAGCAGTACCCAACACCCACAATATTCAGAAAACCATAAGCGAGAAAATACACAAATACACCGATCTCCAGGATGAAGTCACTAGAATTTGGAGACAAAATAAAGTGTACATTGTCCCAATAGTTCTCTCCACTACTGGAATTATTCTCAAATATCTTCATCACAGTATTAAACTCTCTACCTACATTCCGATACAAAAAGCCGCAATATTAAACACGTGCCGTATCGTCAGAAAATTCCTTCAAATAGACGAAAACGGACAGACAAAAATAGCACCTCAAAAGATATAGCAATGCCATTCGCTTGGTTAACGCCCGTAAATGGCATGAATATACCAGCTTAGGCTGAGATAAAGAAACTTTAAAAATAATAATAATAATAATAAAAGTCTTTATTTCACTCTTCTTTGCTTACTAAATAATAATAATTAATAACAAAGGAGAATTAAAAGTAAAATAAGTGTTTTACAAAGCGAGGAATTTATAAATTATAATAATTGACAAAATATTCAAATTAGTTTCTTGAAATACGCTATATTTTGAATTTTTGATATAAAAAAAATTTACAATCCCAATTCTGGCTTGCAAGATTCGTCCACATAATGACATCTCTATCAAAAATCACATTCAGATAGAATACAAAAACAATTTTCAAACTAGTGCATCTCTTTTTGCGCTCATCAGCATTAGAATTTTCAATACGCTCTTAAATAAAGCCCAAAATCCATCACATGGTGGGGTGGGAGCCGTTTCAGCTAAAAACTTGGGAAGAACTCTTACCGCCGATTTCGGTTTCTTTGAAAGTCTTCTACCTCTGAGATTTTAATAACATTATATTTCAAAAGACTAACAAGTTTATTCTTAATCTAATTCCGCATCCACCAATTTGGCGAACGACAGGACCAGGTACCTTAAGTAGAAGTTGGGTAACAATTCTGCAAATAAGTAGATATCGTTTCGATTTTGGCTAATGGGATGGATGGGATCTCCCTGCTCATAATGCTTTTACAAACGAAGTAACAAAGGCACTTGTTTCTTGAAATCAAACAATAAATTATCAAAAATTGTACACATGCCAAGTTTTAGATGAGTCTTCCTCCTGAAATTTTGTTCTTTCATTTATTACATTTTCAGTATAAAATTAAAATGCAACTATTTTGCGACAACTGAAATAGATTTCTGAATGATTCGATATTCCATTATTTACTACTATACCGGAATTTTTTACACTTTTTAATTATAGAGATAGATTTCTGAATGATTCGATATTCCATTATTTACTACTATACCTAATTTTTTACACTTTAATTTTAGAGATAATGTATTTGAATTATTGCTAGAGATTATATTTCAACGTGTATTTCGCTTAATGTTCTTTGCATTTCGGCTACTTCAGAGACACTTTCTGCAACAGATTACAATTATTTTATGTCGTAATAACGCGTTTATGGTCAAACCGTACTGTGAAACATTTATTTCTTTCTGTTGGCCCTATACTTATTCCAAATTTTAGGGGCTATCGACTGTAATATGTATGAGATACGTCAAATCTTTTCTCAATATCTAGGTTACATAAATATTGACAGCTCAAATAATCCCATCTAGACCGGTTCTATTCTAATGCTTTTAGTAGTCGCGATTGGAATACGAATTGGCGTTTATTATAACAAATTCGACTTACAATTATATTTTTTACTAGCAGTCCACCCCGGCTTCGCCCGTGGTACACACATAGCCTATGTCACTCGGGGATAGTACTTTTTGAGCCTATTCATTACAAACATACAAACATACAAAAATAGGTACAAATCTTTCGTCTTTATAATATTATAGTGTAGATAACTGATGTTATGTGATTGCAGTGTAGGTACTCGTAAGTGTATTCCGTATTGTGGGTTATTGATGCTTGGTTAATTTCGTAAAGAAACTACACACATGTTAATATGTATTAATGATAGCATTTGTTTGTAGACGTCAAGCTCTGTTTTAGTTTATGGGTTTTTTAGCTTTAGCAATTCATCCTCATCATCTAGGCCTTTCTTCGTCAACGCCACAACAATCTCGGTAAAAATACATACATTAATAAAATGTATCCTTCACCTCTTAGTTCTAAGAATTTTGTATTCTGTGACTGTACTTTTAACAAACGTAGAATTACTTACTCATCTTCGTTGAAATCAATAGATTGTCTAGTTAGTAAGATCTACAACAGGTAACCAGTTAACTTATTAAGTAAATACATAATAATTAGGATCTGCTCGCTAACAGTGTTGTGTTTGTCGACGATGCTGCAAATATACAGACTACAGACGTTGATTGCAGAACAAACTTGTAGTCTTAGCACAGAATAGGTTAGTTTTAGCACCGCTTGTAGTCAGTAGTCAGCACATATAGAGGTAATACACAAACATAGTTTTAGCAGAAACTATTATATAACGTCAACAAAATATATTTAAACTATTTTAAGGATGAATTCAGTCCATGATACCAAACAACATTTGCAAAGGACATATTATTATATCGAAAAAATTATGTTTGACTTTCCTTACTAACTCAGATCAGCTGATCGGTCAAGTTGTATTAGAGGCCAAATTTTTTTTTTCATATTTTAATATATGTTCCTTGGGGAAAGTTGTTTAGTATCATGGCATAGAATACATAAGAGTCAAACAGAATGGTCTCTCACAGCGTCTCCCGCAAATTGGCGTCCCCGCACCTCTCCCCCGCACTTTGTGAGCTTTGACGGCTCCAAACCAGGGTTTAATTACTAGCCGCACGCAATACGCGACGTGTGTTATCTTGAGAACTGTCAACCAATAGTAACCATCATGGTGAGAAGGTGCGTGTATAATAATTGTTTATCCACCCAATACTCTAAAGAACGTATATTTCATACATTTCCAAATAATGAAAACAGGTAAGCAAAGCAACAATATAATTTCACGTTATTACCCAGCAACCATCTTGATATATATACCCTTCTCGCTCTCTCGCATTGGCGGGAGATACACAAGAGCGAGATTGTAACATTACCGGATTGCTTATTAGCAATAACCGATAGGCTCCTCGCTCACAGGTAATCACATAGGTACACGCCATCTGCGTGTACCTATGTGATTAGATTTCCGCGGGTTATAGTGCTAAATGCCATTGTTGACAATGACAACTTGACATGCTGTTCGTATAAGCGTGATAAACATTTTTATTGAATTTATTCATATAATTACCGTATAGTTTTGCGCCGAATATGCAAATTACTATATAACAATAGTGAATTAGTGAAATAAGTGCGTTACATTATAAATGACTCAATAATAATCAGTAAAGTGAACTAATGGTGAAATGGACTATGGACATAATGAAAAATATTTGTGAAGTGATATTATGTAGCTGTTTCCGACTTTCCTGTAACATTTAATACATATAAAACAGAATATTTTTTACGTCATAGTTTTCGCAAATCTTCCGGTATGGAAAAATATAATCGTAAATATGTCGAACTCGTTAGTAGGTAAGTATTAAAATAATTCTGCGGTGCGACCCTAAGTATAAAACTCACACATCGACGTGTGTACAGATAAATTGTTTCGTTTGTAGTAGTAGTAGGTATATATGTTACTCTGAATCAATGGAGAGTCATACCAGTGATCATGGTCTAAATCTACCCTTAAAATTATTTCTAAGACCCTGTATATCTTGGTTAGTGAGTGGTATATGTACTAATGAAGTAGTAAATAAGGCAAGGTAAATTCCTTTTCAGTTCACGGAAAAAGGAGGAACTGGCAAAGCAACAGCATATAATATGTGTATATAATATTTACACGCTACTTTTGACCCCTTCACGACACAAAACTTTTAACCTACCTACATATATGAAATTCGGCTCATTTGTTATTAGCCCCTAGCTTGCTTAGAATCCAATTCAGAAAATAGTTTTTTTTTTCTATTAATCGATTTTATTAGGTATAGTATTCATTCACTTCATTCACCCTCTAACTTTGCTGCACATTTCAAAAACCATTCGCAATTAATAATTATAATAATTAGGTATAGCGCCTTTGAAAATTATAAGAAATTTAAAAAAAATCTTTCTGTTATTTAGAGTTAGGTAATCATATGTACATAAGTAGATAACTTTTAAATTAAATAATTTACAAAATTTAATGATATCTTCCCAAAAACGTAAATGTGAAAATGGGAACCAAGTTCAATATCCGACAAAAGAAAGGTTAAGATCTAAATGACTGCTAGGTTCTATAGAGTATCCTGAAATTAATATATAAAAATCTCAACATTTGACTTGACTTGTTTTAGCATACTGGTTAGTCGTCTTATATTCGGCTTATCAGCTTATCACCTTTGTGTTATACGCAAGCTGTTGTTTTTACATCGTGAGCTTCTATTCTTCTAAATATGTTTGTATTTGCTGGTAAAAAAACTAGCCAGGTCACCTTTGAATTTATTGTAAATTAATTTAGGATTTTCTGCAGAACTTGGCAGCCATATACATCTCAATTCTTATGTCGGAGATTAAAGTTGGCTCCTATTTTCACATTTATGTTTTTGTAGGATTTCAAATTTTCAAAATTTTTGAAAATTTTAAGTCCTGCAAAAATTTGTTGACATAAAATTAAAAATATTAGATTAGCACCAATAACAGACCATACTTCCGACTCTCGCGCACGCGCTCACAGAAACCATGGCACCAAACTCTACTATTCCATTTAAATCGATGGAAGGTTCTATCGGCATATTTGGATCCAGATAACCCCGGTAGCACGCCGCTCCTTCTCGGAACCGGTTCATCGATATCTACCATCTTGTGTATATTTACCGGGTACACAGATAACATGAGACTTTGTATAAAAACCTAGTGGAACTTACGATACCTACGGTGAATGGTGATTCAGAGTTCGGTTGAATTCATTTGTTAGTTTAGGTTTAGTGTTACTAATGCGGGTATAGGTAACGAACATAATTTGCAGGAAAAATTATATAATAATTGGTTTACATAAATAAGAAAAATAATCGTAATTCATTGATTGTAGAGGTGGTATTTTTGTTTTTAAATTTAAGGATATTTACCTATCTTAAATTGCTAAATGGTGATAAAGTGATAATATAAAATCCTAAACGTAATTTTTTATTCCTCCTTTTGACGCATAAGAAAACGTATAACTATAAATTCGAAATCGATTAAACATACGGAACGATTTTTTTTGTTATATCGAGAATTCGAGATCTTTGTTTTTGCATAAGCGTGTGTTTGTATGCCACAGCTGTCTTTCGCTGTTGTTCATTGTTTATACTCATTGAAATATGTGTTATTATTTAACGTTTATTTGTTTACAAATGTAATTGACATTTGAATTAGTTCCGGTTTAGATTGAGTAATCTTAGACTGTGTAGAAACTTTACCTTTGTTACTTAATATTTATCAAAATATTATGACAGTTCACAATCTTTTGAGATATAATATGAACTTCCGTATTTCAAAATATTCCAGTAATATACATGTGCTGTAGATACTTTTTAAATGTTAGGTTTTACAAAAACGTTTTTATTGTTTTCAGTTTACGCATGAGGCAAAAATAATTTTCGTTTACCCTTAGTTTCAATTCATATTCATAAGGTGGGTTTTTCCGACTACGTAAATGTAATATAAATATTCAAAAAATTTTACATTTTAAGTATATCGGTTTGGTCATTTTGTTATTTTCTAAAAAATACATATATTAGGTCCTTGCATATGAAATTGCCGATTTTCAAAACTGGCAACTTTAAAATCAAATATCTTGCGTTTCATTAGGAATTCCAAATTCAAATTTATTTCGAAATAAAGCCAGAAAAATATTGTTTTAAAATCCGTATTTCATTTGTTTTAACATCATTTGTTTGAGTTTCAACATTGCTATAACAACAACTATGGACCAATTGAAAATTCGCGGTATTTACGAATACGAGTTCCACCGTGGCACCAGTGTGCTGCAGAAACGACTCGAAGAATTAACGACGTGTATGGACCAGGCACCGCTAACGAACGAACGGTGCGTTTTTGGTTTCAACGTTTCCGTTCTGTAAATTTCGATTTACACACTGAGCCTCGTGGACGACCTGATACTCAAGTGAATAACGAAGAATTGAAGGCGATAGTAGAAGCGGATCCATCTCAAACCACTTCTGAATTAGCAGCAGCCTTCGGCGTAAGTGACAAAACGATACTTATCCACTTGCGCCAAATCGGAAAAATTAAAAAACTCGAAAAGTGGGTACCGCACGAATTGACTGAAGCAAACCAACAAACACGCGTTGCTTGCTGCGTTTATTTGCTTAATCGCCACAATAATGAGGGGATTTTAAACCGTATCGTGACTTGTGATGAGAAATGGATCCTGTACCACAGGCCGGAAACTCCTAAGGTACGCGCAATATGCGTCACCCAGGCGTCCCCGTTCCCCGTCCCCGCACCTCTCCCCCGTTTTCGCCTCGATTTCTCACGTTGGCCGTCAAGAACCGGGGGAGAGGTGCGGGTGCGGGGAACGGGGACGTATATTGCGCGTATCTTAGAAGAGTCCCTTCTGTTTACTCTTACTGTATTCTGTGCCTGTACGACAATCGGAAGCGATCATCACAATGGCTTGACCCCTGGAGAACCGGCAAAACCTTGCCCTAAGCGAAAACTGACCAAAAAGAAGATTCTGGTTAGTGTTTGGTGGACCAGTGCTGGTGTTATCCACTACAGCTTCTTGAGATCAGGCCAGACGATTACTGCAGACTTGTATTGCCAACAATTGCAAACAATGATGGAAAAGCTCGCCATTAAACAACCGAGACTGATGAATTGCTCTAGCTCACTGCTCCTTCAGGATAACGCTAGACCACACACTGCACATCAAAGATCGCCAAGTTAGAGGAGCTGCGACTGGAACCTCTGCGTCACCCACCATACTCTCTAGATCTTGACCCAACCGATTACCCCTTTTTTTAAAATTTGGATAACTTTTTACAAGGAAAAAATTTCAAATCTGATGAGGCAGTCAAAACCGCCTTCAAACAGTTCATAGTCTCTCGCTCCCAGGATTTTTTTCCAAAGGTATCAATGATCTGCCTATAAAATGGCGGAAGTGTATCGATAACAACGGCGCATACTTCGATTGATTAAATAATAATTTCATTAAAAAAAACTTGTTTCACTTTTTTGATACTGAACGGCAATTTCATATGTAAGGACTTAATACTTTCTTGAAATATTTGAGATTAGAAGACATGCTTAGTACTCGTACGGTAATAGTCCTTAATCCAATTGTATGTAAATTCTTATATTTAATTTTATCCAAAAACTGGCTTATTCACTCTTAAAACCACAACCAAATCATTGTAATGGTTTTTTTTCATCTCTCTTTCTTTCTTCTTTCTTCGATCTTTTGGGTGCACACTGCACAATGCACATGATCATAAATATCACATTTGGCGAAGGAAAAGTCGAAGAGTGCCCATAACAACTGGAAACGCGTTGGGCATTCACAACTATTTAAGAATTTTAGTTGTAGGTTGTAGGTCTTATTGCTTTTGTGCTTTGAATGTGCTACGTTACGTATATTGAAGTAATATACTGTAAAAGACAGTTAATACCAGCAAGTGCTCATGATGCCAATGTCAAATAGGTCTGGATGAACTTTCTCATCGAACCGAATCAAAGTCAACACGTTGCGACTGTAGCGAGCAGAAACGTGTAGCAGACGGGTCTTAGGTCATAACATGCTGACGTCAACCGGACAAGATAGCTTTCTATGACACCACTGGATTTCGATAACAATATTGTGTCGACTAAGATATTGAACTCGATTATCTGCAGGTTAACTTTGCTGGCACCTAGATTTTCATGAATCTTCCGGGTCGGACAAAAAGACAAGGAGCTAGGTAAACGTTTTTCTTCAATGGAGTGATTGATAAACTTCTTTCGAACGTTCTGGGTTTAACATTAGTAGAAGATGCGTCTTTATTCGTTTTACTGACAGCTCTAAAATTTTAATAGGCGATAGCTTTTAACCATTTTACATTCTTATTACTCGTTCACGAGGTATCAAATGTGCTTTGAGTTCCCGTGGTCAGAAGCGTTTACCTTTTTTTACTACGTTATGGATAAAGAAAACTGATTTTCTGATTCTGATCAATGTTAAAGTGAACGCCAGAGTAAAAATTATAGAACAGATATTTTGAATGACAAAAGAATTGAAAAGTAAGAAATGTTTGGAATTCGGACAAGGCACTTACATCTGTGGTTCATTGGTGGTTCATAATCAAAATCTATATATATATAAAAGCGAAAATCACTTACTCATCACGAAATCTCGAGATTTACTTAGCCAATGAAGATGAAATTTGACAGGAAGGTAGAAAGTGACTAGGAGACTTCCGCTAAGAAAGGATTTTGGGAAATTCCATCCCTAAGGAGGTGAAATAGGGGTTGGCAGTTTGTATGAAACTTCGTAATTTTTAAAGTGAGACACATGAAATTTTTAATGTATTTTAGTAGTTAGTAGAAAATAATAATGCATTTATTAGAGTTTGAAAATTAAATCTCTATAGGGGCGAAATAGGGGTTGCAAGTTTGTATGAATCTTCGTCATGTTTGAAGCGAGACACATATGACATTTTTTAATTAGTGGTTAGTAAAAAATAATTATCCATTAATTTGATTTTAATAAATTGCAACCCCAGTTTAAAAATAACAATCTAATTTGTGTAGTCTACGCGGGCGAAGCCGCGGGCAAAAGCTAGTTATACATTTAAAGGTCATAATAATTGATATTGGTACGAGTAGGATCTTTTATCCTGAATTAATGTCCACATAAATAATTGTAAAATGTTTAAACACACATATTTCTTGACAATTAGATTAATAAGACCAGGGTGGTTCCAGGTCAAGAGCTATCTCAGTTAGCAACACTGTGCCTTGTGCCGATAACCTACATTCCTACAACTTGTTTACTTCGCAGTAGTCACAGCGGCTAATTGACAAAATAATGTTACGTAAAACACTATTACTTTTGTCTGTCAAAAATACACCTCATAGGCCTCTACAGAAAGAAACAAGTGGACTTGCCTAACCTATCCGCTGTTCCATTTTGCATATATGTTGTCACTTCTCATTTGTGGTTTTGACGCGTCAGTAAAAAAAATAAGGTAAATATTTTAATTATTTATAGTCCACTTTATAAAGACAATAGTGCTTTTTAGGGTTCCGTACCCGAAGGGTGCAAACGGGACCCTATTACTGAGACTTCGCTGTCTGTCCGTCTGTCTGTCTGTCACAGGGCTCTACCTCTTGAACCTTAATAGCTAGACACCTGAAATTTTCACCGATTATGTATTACTGTGGCCGCTATAACAACAAATACTAAAAATAAAAAAAGTTGAAAATTAAAGGGGGTCGTCATACAAAAAACGTGTTTTTTTCAGCGTTTTTAACTCGATCTGTCACAGGGCTCTATCTCTTGAACCGTAATAGCTAGACACCTGAAATTTTCACCGATTATGTATTACTATGACCACTATAACAACAAATACTAAAAATAAGATAAAGTTAATAATTAAAGGGGATCGTCATACAAGAAACGAGTTTGTTTCTTCAGCGTTTTAAAACATTGTATGGTGGTACGGAACCCTTCATGTACGAGTCTGACTCGCACTTGCCCGTTTATTATGCTATAGTGTGTGATATCACTTTTCTCAATTTGGGTTTCCCAAAAGGTTTACGTTCCCACAGTAAGTGGTGGTATCAATATGTGCGTCGGTTGCAATAAATACCTGACATTGGACTTTTTAAAATGTCCAAGGACAACAGTTTGTTGGTCATGATATCTCCTCCAGCGTGGCAAGTACTTACTTACGTACTTCGGAAAACCCTCATTAAACTCGATTGACTTTATTTGGATTTGCCGTAGTCATAAGTATTGTTTTAGTAATTCAAGCTCAATAGGATTATTCCGACATTGTTTGTTATTCAAAGTGAAGTCCTTCGATAAACAAAATACCGATACTGAATATCAATACTGTTTGCGTGCCCTTCGAGTTAACTATTTTGTTTACCGCTGTAGTTCTGTTGCGTAACCCTTCAACTAATTGAGAGTTCGTTGAAACCCGGTTGTTTGCTTTTAAGTTGAGAATTGTGTTTATATGTTGAAACACTTCCTCGTCAATTGTCATTCTAGAGATTTCTAAGTTGCTAATTGATGGCTATAATTTTTTTTTCTACTAAACTAAACAAGGGTTTTCAAAATTGGAGACTTTAGTTAGATAAATTCATTTACATTAAAATTGACATTCTCTACCATCAATACCTTTCTACCTACTTTGCCTTGTTACACTACAGCTAAACAGTTACATTACGAATAATTAAATTAATTAGATACTTCAAACGGTAAAGCATTATCTCCGTAGTCCGTACTCGATCGGATAGTGTTGTATAACCACCTTAACTATTTCACCGTGCGTTAAAATCGTGTACTGCACGAATCTGATGTTTATCTCGGTCGTAATCTGAGTCAGAAGCAGATCAAGCGACTTCCTTACAATCTAGACTCCTGCCAGATATCCCACCATTGCATAACGAGCATATTAGTCTTCGTCGAGTGATTTACGTACAATGTGACAACTATGACCCGTTGAAAGTGTTGCAATAACGCTGTATTTGTAAACCGGACGCTTAGTTTCATTTTAGGGTTCCGTACCCAAAGGGTGCCAAAGGGACCCTATCACTAAGACTCCGCTGTCTGTACGTTTGTCACAGGGTTCAATCTCTTGAACTGGAATAGCGAGACACATGCAATTTTCATCGATTATGTATTACTGTGTCCGCTAAAACAATAAATACTAAAAATAAGATAAAGTTAAAAATTGAAGGGGGTCGTCATACAAGAAACGTGTTTTTTTCAGCGTTTTATTGTACGGAGGTATGACGGAACCCTTCATGTTCGTGTTCGAGTCTGACTCGCACTTGAGCGGTTTTTGTTACTACATTAACTCTAATGAAATTAATTATAGAGCATGTATATTTGAACGTAATCCAGCACGCATAAACTACGGAATTTGTGCAAGTAGTAAGTACTCTATAAAGTAGCGTGGCGTAGTAGGCAGATGTAATTTTTTCTAAACCAGTTAGCGATATTTTTTTAATTTTATACACCACGCCTTGCTTTTATCGCGTAATAAAATAAATTGTCTAGCTAAAGTTATGTGTTTCAATTTCAACATCGTTTCTAGGAGTATTCAGGTTTATTTTGTCAACAAGTTTTTTGCGTGGACAATCACAATCGGTTGCTCTGAATAATCACGTGGCAATACACGAGCTACCTAGTTCATACGAAAACCAATGTGACTGCTTAAACTTGAATTTGTAATTGTACAAAATATATTCATTTTGTAACATTAGGACTTGGATTCTCATAATTATTACGGTTTTCTTCAGACTACTTACTTTACAAAAATTTCTTCAAAAAGGGTGTAAGAATTTCTCTTCGCTTAAGCAGCAATGTGAGGGACGCTAAAATAACAAAGCAGTCTTTCATTCTTCCAAGTATACATATTACACACCATGCTGATTTGATGTCTGGATTCGTCGGATTTTACAACTCCTTCTCTGTCCCACCTCCTGACTGCGAATATCTCTTACACTTCTCTCTTCCTATCTACGAGTCCAACTGGTTTCTCGAGCTATGTGAGTGCCATAACGAGGATTGGCATCGCCACATTCAATAAACTGAGGTCAGTACACGTATCGGCTTAGGTCTATAAGCGTGATTATGCACTTTCCAAGGTATACCTCATTTATACGCTCTTGCAGCGTAACTGCTGGCTGGGCGGACGCAGAACAGAAGCTGGGCAACCACTTACTGTCAGGTGGGCCGTATGCCTGTTTGCCTACTTAGTTGTAAATATTGTTTTTTATTACCTAAGCAGGTAACTCAATCAAATTGAAAGCAGAGCTTTCTTCGCTGCGCATGAACGATAAATGTTCCAATAAAATAGAAAATGCTTTATTGACCGTGTAAAACCGTAATGTTAACGCACACATAATTGTATAGTGAATACGATTGGACATTTAAAGCCTACTTAACCTACTTAATATAAGGCTTCCGCGCCTTAACCTGTGTGTGAGCATTAATTCTTACCCAATTATATTCACTCGCCTGGTTGTTGTTACTCTATTGTTTTGAAAGAAATAGTTCATGGCATTTTGGAAAAAATACTTAAATTAACTTAAATACTAATAGTTTCGTTGTGTGAATATGATTATCTGATTGTATGGCTCTATGATGGTGTTAAATTATTTATAATCATATCAGTTGCAGGGAGTCTACTGACTTATTTTAAATCATAACTTAGTCGATAATAATTGCTTAAAAACGATATTCGTATAGTATCGTCGACTTTACAGTTACTTGCTCTGAATTATGTGGGCTGAAATTAGTTCGTAGATTAAATCTTATGATACTGTTATGTTGCTGTTTCGAGTAAAATATATTTAATTAGTATTAAATTTAGCAATTTTCTATATCGTTCTGTTTTTAAGAAATATATTTTCTGTCCTTTAATTATTTATTATATAATAATACAAATTCTTAAAATAAATAAAAAAGTCAGTTTAAAATAGTATATGGTATAGGCGTTGAATTTTGAATTTAAAATCTTACAAACATATGTCTGTGTCTGTGCTTTATTTTTCTTACAGAAGAAAACACATCATAAAACTAAGTCACCATAATACGTTGTTTTAGTGTGTAATTGCGAAGCTTTTACACGTAACCACATTATTTTTGTTATTCAGTCAGCTTAGTTTCAGGTGATGTCACAGGCATGATGTCATTGACGTATAAAGTCATCCTTTTTAATCGCATGTTTCGTTAGCGCACGCCTCGACTCCATATGTTAAAATATAGGTACCGTCGAGGGTATCATTTTATTACTCAGTTCGAATGATTTCTAATTCAACTGGAATAGTAATTGAAGAAATAAGAACTTTTATATCAACGATCAAAATATTAGATTATACTTCTATACACCGATCACAGGAACTGAGCCTGAATAATGTGATCTGACGCGTTTTTCATGATCTCCCAAAGTTTGTATAAAATTTTATGTCTTCTCTAAACTAGGAAGTGGCTTTTTACGCACGCTTAAAGGGCGTTAATCACTTACATACAATTTAAAGTTGTAGAGTTCAAAGAGACTTACATATAAATAAGTACAATATAATCTTGAAGGTTTGTTTTCTGACAGCAGTTACGTTATTGAACTAATTGACTCGTGACATCATGCTTTAAAACCGATGAAAGTAAAGCCACGGAATTGCATATCATACGTACGAGAGCCGGACTTGTCGTACGATCGAAATTGCATCACATACTGAATCAGAAATGTAGCATGATGATGTCACTTACGCCGTCACAGTTTCCTTATTAGAATTATTTTAAGTTGTGCATTTATTCATATTGTATAATTTTATTACCGCGCAAATTGATGAAGTTCTTTCTTAATCAGCATTTTGCCTCCATAATCATATCAGATCGATCGAATCATGATATGGCATTATCATCAAAATAACATAACTACTCGTAGACAAAAAGTATACAAGAACGGCAAACAGTCCAAATTCAAACAGCGAAGATTCTTGAATAATTGCGAATTTAATTATAGCTTGTACTAAAAAAAATAGTATATATACCTAACTCTGTCAATAATGAATTTGGCATTATCTTATAAGGTTTGCCTGCTTTCGATGGCGGAGTTAACATGACCAACTTTCCCTCGCACTAAACATTGGTGCATATCTTATGACACCAATGCGATTAGCATTCAACCGTCGCCATCAAGTCTGCCAGACCAGGCCCCAACGTCACATGCAATTTGCTACGCGTGCACTAAGCGATTTCACTGCACGCAATGATAATAAGAGATATGGGATAAATGAAATGTTACCACATTAAATATCTCGTGACAAAGTTCATGTCTTTACAAAAACACCTATGTCGTTGCTTTTGAGTGATTAATTCTATGTTGTAAGCGTTTATCTGATTGATGTAGCAGAAATTATTGATATTTATGTTGACGTAACTAATAGTAATGATATCGATGTAGACATACAACGTGTGGTGTTGCGACAGTTATCGTTGCTAAACTTATTAGGAATTAACTCATCGAAACTATCAAGCGTACTGTACAATTCAAAAGTAGATTTTACGAAAAAATATTAATAAGATTTCGTACTCGCAGGTAGTAGGTATAAATATGTTGCTGTCAGGCGAGCGGAGCATGGCCTTGTTTACAATGTCTGGTTTACAAAACCTACTTATCAATTTAATAAATATTGTGCTATCGTTCGGTCACATATTATCAATAAATACCAAATTTATTGGATACCGTACGTCAATTTTATTCTTAATTGCTTATTGTCATTAGAAATATAACAAACAATAATATATCTTCAGTATTATTTGCTTGACTTTTGAATTGTTCAGATTTATACGCCACCATAATTCAGTTAATCGAAGAAGGAACTTTCCACATTTCCAGGAGTGGCTTCTTCAGACGATATTTCTAGCAATCATTGTATGAACACAACTAAAACCTATGTGCCTGCTTTTTACCACCTACATAAATACGTTTTATGTTCTCTCAAGGTACGTCAGTCATCGCGCAGAGTTTTTATATCCACGCTATGGTCTGTTGTGTTGTTGTCGCACTCGCTTGCTCGCGCCCTTATGCGTCTATCTGTCCCGTTCTAAAACTGGCGGCGACAAGCAGTCTGGGGCTTTCGAGCGTCCATCGCGTAGGAAACAAAACCCTAGGTCATGGACACTGGATATATTTTTCTCTTCTAGCTGATAGTGTTAATTTAATTTCTACAATCTAGCCTATTGATAGCGTGTCGCGCATCTACCTCCGTGACTAACTGACCATAAATATCCGTAGCTAATCCCCCATGACTTAACTCGAAAAATTTGTCATCAAATCCATTATATCGAGATCACTTCGAGTGTCCTTAACCTTAAGATACTCTCGAAAGTGTTTTAGCAATTCTTCGTTTGCGACTCCGTAATAGATCCACTTGCCAAACAAAACCACCAAGGTCAATGTGAATTTAAAACGTCAAGCCGTACTATTCAGAAAAGTAAGGGGACCATGAAAAAGTTTCGAACAATGGCGATTTGTTTGTCCCTACGAATAATACAGAAATCTGATAGGACGGCTTGCCGACAGAAGAACGTGCCAAGTAATACATTAGCATCTCATTGGTGATAGCATGATGCCAAGGTATGAGGCGGAGTGACAAATGGGCTACGGTATCGCAGTTCCGCGAGTTCGGAATGACAACCGAAGGGAAGACGTGACTCCTGATACCATCAGTACATTCACTAACAGAGAAAATGTACATTTAATTACTTAGTATGTATCTATTAGATCTGAGTCCGGTTAGCCCAAGACCAATTAAATAACCGGCTTGAACTAATATCGATACCGTTGATGAAATAGGATATTAGCTATTACATGAACTTTTATTACTCAATGACTTACGCCTATGTACTGTTTTTCGCACGCATTATTTTACTTTTCATTTGAATTCGATTTTATTATAATAACAATTTTTTATACATTTTAAATCAAGGAACGAACTTTCTGTGGTCTTTTCTTTTTGAGTGAAAATGTCTAAAGCAAGTTAAATCAAGCTGGTCTTAAACTTCTGTTTCCTAAAAGATATATCATAATTTCCGTATGGGTGATTCATGCCTCATAAAACATTGCTTGAGTTTCATTGTTTTGGGAAAAGCCACTAAAACTCTGTATTGCACGTGAATTATTTTTAGCGTCCACGGGACACCGCGTTGATTTCAGACTGCACTAACTCATTGCGGTGGTCTTTCACGTTTGTTTTCTTATAGTTTTTATGGGTTCCCTTAAATAACTAACGACTCACACAGGTTGTTTTATGACTTATGACCGAACATTTTTATTACAATTATTTATTACCTTCAATGTCTATCACTTCGATTGATTGATACGTCCTTTTTATTCTAGGTAGGCCTATTCTAGTTGTAATATTGCCCTCGATTTTAGTTTTAATTTAAATTTAACGCTATTGTCATATTTTTTGGTAAGTATATCTTTTTTCGGTTATTTATAGGTCTTCAACGTCATTTTTTCTGTCATCTATCACAATACTTCGACGCTAGCACGTGCTGTTTCCATTACTGGGATGAGCTCTAGTCTCTGATAGTCGTGTTGATTGACAGAATGTCTTCCTGTTCATTTTACCGTGCCACAGTTATCCACCCTTTTTACCACTTTCAACTCTATTGTATCTTACGGTACGCCAAACATTAATGCTGTTGTTTAAAAAGTGGGTGTTGTCTTAAAGCCAATGATGATCATTGACTTTTATGATCCTGCATGTTTCATATTTAATAGGTGCGTGTTGAAAAAAAATTACATAACTACAAAATGACACCCTATTTTCCATTTTAATAGTCATATATACAGATTCGTGAAGCTTTGGGCAATTTATGCTTAAGAAGTAAAAGTAACGGTAATATTTTTAAAACAGAATTTAATTTAATCGACAACACCTGAACACTCATTGCAGTCTACATATAACATGTGCAATGCAAAATAAGTATTGAAGGCAACATCTGTCGAGTGCTAACAAAAAGCAATTCATCTCACATAAACGTTACGGAGTGTTCGCAAAAAATTATGACATCATTGTGCTTATTTTGAATCTGGTATATAACAATATAGACTCTGAAGGCAGCAACACAACAACTGGTCCGCTAGGCAACAGATCGATACCAATTTTAATCGCTGTAACTACAGTTAAAATTACAACTATATCGACCTAAATGTCAATGTTAGTTCTGTTAGAGAAGCAATTACTTGTGATTGTACTAAGACAATTTTTTTACGTTCAGCAAATATATATGATGAAGCGGAAATTGATGTCATAGCATGTTCGAGGATCAATTTTCGTTAATGTTTGAGACAATGGGCTATTTACGCTCCTGTCATTATGTGGAACGATCAGTCAAATTGCTCAAATGTGTAACATGATGCCGCAGTGTATTCAATTTACAATTATCCAAGTCACGTTTCTTTTGAAACGCTGACGAAGCTTTCAGAAATAATAATGTATTGTTACCAAATACACGCTTTATATGTAATTATTTTAGTTTGTACAATGTACGTAGAAAGGATTTAAAAACTCGTTCGGCAGAAAATGCAAATACAATTTCAATGACGTTTTTACCTTGCTTTTTAGAGATCCGATGTCCTTAGACAGAAGTCTTATAGTTTCGGTATGTCCGTCTGTCCGTTAGAGACTAAAAAGCTTTATTTTGCATTGGGTATATAATTATATACTAGCGTTTCGGGCGTTCTTTTCGTGCAGTTGTTAGAATTGGTTGGAATCTATGTATGTCCAGTTGAGAAAATGGGTAAAAATTAAAGTCAGTTCATGAAACATTAAAAAATGTATGGGCGGCCATCTTGGAATCAAAATCTGTTTAGTATTGAGTTCCGCGGGGTACTTTACCCCAGCATACTAAATTCCAGACCCCTTCGATGTTCCAGTAGGACGTTATGAACGAATAAAGTAAAAAAAAAAAATCCAGACGCCATCTTGGATTCCAAAAAAAAATTACATTTTTGGATTCCGCGATCCAAAAACCCTTGCATACTGAATTTCAGTCAAATCGGAAGCAGTCGACTATGGGCGGCCATCTTGTAAAATTAAAAAAGAAGCTCAGCGCTTGGTGGGAGTGGCTCGGCCTGCGGCTTCGCGGATGAGCTGGCCGAATTGGGGGGACTTAGGGGGTTCTGGGGGGGAGGTCAGGAGGGGCTCGGCCTACGGCTTTGCCACGCAGCTCGGCCTGCGGCCTCGCGGGGGAGTTCACTTAGTGACTTGGGGGGGGGGGGGGTGATTTTAGGGGGAGAGGGGTCAGGAGGAGTTTGGACTTTGAAATAGGGTAAACAGCTTACATACGACGATACAGCACTTAAATTTCGCATGACGTCACGATCTAGTACGACTTTCACTAGACGGTGACGTTAATCGCCTCCACTCCAAAACTTTGATGGGCTGTATGTTCAAATATGTTTGTGATTTTTTTACTAAGTACTTTATTATTTTTGCATATAATTTAACTGACAGACTAATCAAAATAATATTTTCGGACCCAGTCGACATCCTTACTTAAAGAAAGTTCTACCTTGATTAAAATGGGTAGTAAACATGCAACAATAATGGAAAATAATGTTGTATGTGTGGAACGTGTAACTTCGGAACTCTACTCTGGGCGTGGCCCGACACACACTTGGCCGATTTATTTCAATTCGTGAGGAAAATGAACGTAACAAAAGAAATGTCAGTTTTTGCACACGCACAAGCAACGCGCAGTTCATCCCGCGAATTTTTTACCCTCTTTTTTTCTTCGCTGCACGAACAACGGTGGAACGAAACAGAATAAACAGGTCTGTTTTTGTAAGAAATTTTTCATGGTGAAGATTCGGTTTTAATCCACCGTCACGGTTTGATGGAAGCGTTTTAAATTACAGCCTACGGTTCGCTTTTTATGTAAATGATGACCTTCGCTGTAATTTTAATTTACTATCTCCTCCTTTGAAAATATTCTAAAAATGATCATACGTTCGTGCACGTACTTGGATGTAGAGATGGGCGATTGTTGCACATTATAATAATCGAATTATTCGGATGTTAGAAAACTCAGCATTCGAGTGATCAATGGTCATTTATCATTCGGATGAAAATAATCTTCTTCTTTTTATTTAAGAGCTTAGTGGCTCTTGTCGGTGGAGTATGCGCCAAACTTCTCGGTTCTCTGCCTTACTTTTTAGTGCTTGATACGACATGACCCCTGCTTTTTCTTTCAGTTGGTCTACATAGCTCTTTCTTGGTCGTCCTGGACCTCTTCTACCTTTTATCTTTCCTTCTAGTATGTTTTTAAATAAGGAGTCATGTCGTATTAAGTGACCAATCATTTTCCCTCTCCTATTTTCTATTTCGCCCAGCAGTCTTCTTTTCTCTCCTACTATTTCTAATACTTCCTCATTGGTTTTCCTTTCCATCCAACTGATCTTTTCCATTCTCCTCCAGCACCACATCTCGAAAGCTGCCAGCCTGTCACTATCTTTTTTATTAAATAATCTTTTTTAGGAAAATAATCATTCGAATGATTTTTTTTAATGTCATATGACGGCAAACGAACAAGCGGCTCACCTGATGGTAAGTGATCACCGCTGCCCATGGATAACTGCAACACCAGGGGGTATTCGAAATAATCACCATATATTCGAATTCGACTTATTCAATAGTATAAATGTTACTTGATTTTTGCAGCTTGCTTACCGTGTTTTATTTTATTATATTCGCGATTTTAGATTTCCTTTGATCGTTTTGTTTATTTTTTTAAGTAACTAATCCATTGGTTGGATTGTTTAAAAAGTTTATTGAAACATATCATATTGATCAGTAATAGTTTAAAAGTTATAACTTCATAAATAAAAGTTTTAAGGTATCGCACATTATCATATAGTTCTGTTATTAGATTTTTTTTTTCGAATACAAAATAGTGGAGTGTTTAAGTTAAGGCCGTACCTAAATTTTACGGGGTCCAGTGTAAAAATTTTTAATAATGTCTCCGTTTTCTTTGAAATGATTTATTTTATATGGGGGCAGCACTGGACCCCGGAAAATTCAGGTACGGCCTTAATTAATCAATAAAAATATCTAAGAGACAATCAAATGTGTGGGACAGTTTTATAAAATGTATTGACAAAAGGACTGTTACGTGTAATATTTGCACAAAATGTTTTAAATACTTTAGAAACACAAGTAGCGAACATTTTTCTTTTTCACGGACATTAGTGTGTGCACCAGTAAATTAGTATGATAATAAAACAACCTCCATGACAACGTCATTCAAGAGCTTCAGTAGCCATATGACAAAGTAGTGTAACAAAAACTACTGGAACATTCCTGTTATCTCTTCAGCACATGCATGAGTGTCTGGAAATACCCAAATTGTTTTTGCTGCTAAGAAATTACTCTTCCAAAGTGGTAATTACTTGTAATAATCATTATGTGTTTAAATGGTTATTTAAAACAGCGTTTGGCCGGCTCGTATAATTTTTATTAATGCTAACTGCCCTACTCATAAACGAACGACAGCACGTTCTGGTGAGATTTTACACTTTTTATTATTTTTCAATTGATTATATTATTTATTGTAGTGAATTATGAGAGTTTTTTGAATGAGATTCAAGGTTTTACCTCGGGAGATACGTGTATTTTTGTTCAATTATGTAGCAATAATTCTGTCCTCTGTTTGTTTTGAAGATTTATCTGGAAATTTCACGAAAGCTTCATCAAGCTTTCGTTATACATACTAGTATGTTTGTTTGTATGCCATTCGAAAAATATTTTACTAAGGTAAGCTGTATCAAGCAAATAGACTAGGTACTCTAAATTCATACATTTCTATAAGAACAATTTCTTATCTACCTCGTATGGATCATTTAACACAATGCTTGCTAATATGATCATGATAAAATCAATGAACCGTTGAATTGTATGTAATCCGACGCCCGTAGCATTGACCTTCTAAAATTCTTAGCACAAACTGCTGTCGCCTTAGAATGTAGATGCTATTGCGTATCGGTAATTTGAATGTAATATTCGCACTGCTCAGCGATAACCCATCTTTCCCTCGGCGCACGGCAACAATAACAATGCCTGATGCCCGCTCCAACTTGGGCGATGATGTCAGACCTCCTTTAATGACCGCTGTTGCCCGTAGCATTTCACAAGCGTAAACAACTTTTTTGCCTTGTTTCGAAGGTGGAGTTATGTTTTTGTGGTCTTGTAGATGAGCTTTCGCTACGTCCAGTGTTCCACCTTCTTTCGTTTTCTACGCAGCAATATTATCAATGTATTACGCTCGTTCTAACTTGGGCGATGATGTCAGATCTCTTTATAAACGGTATGTTGTCTGTCTAAACTTCATGAGCATTTTTTGCCTGATCGTAAAGGAGAGATAGTTATCTTCCGCGCACTGTTTGAATTTATATATTTGTTACTTTATAGAAAGCAAATAACATTGAAGATTAGGTTTGTAAGTATTTAGATATAGCATAGTTGATTAAACTATGGTATAGGGTCGTTTTACATATTTTATTGTTTTTTTTTTTAAGTTCTAACCTTCTCACCCTGACAACATTATAAATGCATTTCCAGAGTTTCCATAAGTCTGCAAAATTACAAGATTGTATAAGCATAAACACTTACCTACAGTAATTAGCTTGGTTTCTAGTTTCCTCTAAGCTATGTAAAATACTAGCTGTTTAGTTATCGAAACAACCTTATAGAAATCGCGTAACCGACCGGTCGTTTCGCAATTCGGCACGCACATGCGTTCGCGTCCTGAGGAATCTTCGAAGCCAATTATTAAAATACAGCCACAAAACACTGGCAGTACAGAAAACGCAAGCAATAAAGACTAGCGCACCTTGGCTTCCACTCTCTTGACAGTTAGCTGAAAGAACAAGCCGTGCCGAGGGACCTTTGTTATCTCTAGAAAAACCGTAGCTTCTTATTTCACAACATCAGCAGGAGACATTTTCTTTGAAACCGTATGGTACGTGCGTAACTCTTTCGGTTTCAAGGTGTGAGGATGAATTCCCTGTCAATGGAGTGACGTACAATGTTAGGTACTATTATATCAATATTCCTCGGCGGCCTCGGCGCACAACCCATTTTACAAACGGTAGACCACATAACGAGAAAAAAAATACTCCTTTGACTCTGGACACCGTTTGTAGACTTCGGATCATCAAAAATTCGAACAGCTTGTTTTTGGATCGTAACTCGATCCAAAAACAAACTGTTGAATCGAATTGTTGAAAAATCGAATGGATTCAACTGATACTTGGGTGCGCCCGCCCATAGGTGCTGGGATGGGTAGACGATGCCAAATCTCATTACCGGACATCCGACAGATATTGGACGTCGTCGTACGTGAATATCGCATATATAGGATATTCTTCTGTATTATCTTTTGTGTCCGTGTCCTGGGGAATATTCGAAGCCAATTATTAATATAATGCCCCGTCATATGCATTATTTGAAGAACCGAGTCCATCAAGTAAATGATAGAAATTATCCGTGCCCATGTTCGCTGGTCAAAATATATTGCTCATCAAGTTTCGGCTGAGCCCAAATTACTCCCAAACACGCTTGGCTGAATTTAATGATGTTTATATATTAATAAAAATGACTGACGTATAACGCTATTCCTTCTTTAAGATTAACGTCTGTGAATAAAGTGTAATCATTTTTGCTTGTCAAGATCTAATGCTAAATCACTTAAATTCCTTTTTTTATTACTTCAGGTACCTTAATCGATTTCTAATATATAGTTACTAGGAAATGAAAAATATGAAAAGGTTAAATCCAATAAATTAATAGGTAATGATCAATTTAGTATAGCGTATACTTATTACTTACTTCATCATCATCGTCATTGGATGGCCAGTGGTCAGCAGGCAAAATTTCTCTCTATCCCGGGCTATTCTTTTTAGCATTTAGTTCTTATTTGCGAAAACTATTTAGCAGTTTGCTACATACTTTGCTACATTATTTTAAAAATGAATACAGCTATTGAAAGAACAAAATAATAATGTTAAAAATACTACTTGTAAATACATATTGTGTACATTTTCGGTGTTAGTCTCGCTTGACGCATTCCAAAAAAGATGGTCGAGATTAACACCGGAAAGGGACAAGTGAAAGAAGATGGGAGAGACCTTTACCCAACAATGGCACAATTAAGGTTATTAAAAAAAAATTATAGATATTTTTTCTTTTTTCTGATTAGCAAATAATTACAAACGTGACGATCAAGTACGATTTTCACTTGACGGTGACGTCAATCACCGCACTCCTTTTCTGACCCAGTCATCATTCCTAATATTGGTCCATTATTTTTGCATAATCTAACTGACGGACTAAACAAAATACAATTAAATTTTTCCCCAGTACCCAGTCTACATCCCTATTATGAATGCAAACGCATGTTGACCACTTCGCCACATTGTATATCATTGCATGATCCTTGAACCATGCGATGTTAGAAATCGCAGTGGTTACTACTACACCTACGTTGTCAAGTCAAACAGGAAGCGAAATCATCTGCTTCTCATATCGTTTGCAGCAATAATTTTGTTTTATTACTTCCCTACACGTACAATCTCTAACAACTTTGCCTCAAGTAAGTAAATAAATATACACGATATACTTTCGTCTTTGATGTTAATAACTATTAATTAACTGAAATTAATAAACTATTTTTGATTGACAACGTAAAAGAAAGGAAACATAAGATGCATGTGGCTGAGATGCGTATGCTAAGATGGATGTCGGGGGTTACTAGAATGGACAAGATCCGAAATAATTATATTAGAGGGAGTCTAAAAGTGGCGCCAATAGTCGACAAATTAAAAAGCCATCGCCTGACCTGGTATGGCCACGTAATGAGACGGGACGCCGAACATCTGGCAAAAAAGATGGTGGACTTAAAAATAGACGGGTATAGAGTTAAAGGTAGACCAAGAAAGACGTGGGAAGAATGCGTGAGATTAAATATGGGAGAACGGGGTGTTAGTACAAAAATGTTGAAGGACAGAAAATTATAGAGGGAGTTGACATACAGAGCCGACCCCAAAAAGGGAAAAGGCGAGGAAAGAAGAAGAAGATCGCTTTATTTTATCAGTGACCCGCATCGGCTTCACTTCCTTGGATAGGTATGTATTATACATATAAACATTCCTCTTGAATCACTCTATCTATTGATGAAAACCGCATAAAAATCTGTTGTGTAGTTTTTAAGATCTATGCGTACGTAATACATACGAGCGAGCGACTTTGTTTTTTACTGTGTGTTTATTTAACAGGTTTTCCTTTTTTTAGCATCTTGAAGTTTTGTTTAACTAAAAGAAACACTAGAAACTATGAAAGGCAATAACCGAGTATGAAACATTAAATTGGTTACTTATAATTTATTATAAACTATTATAATAAACTGAGAGGGAGGCCTTTGCCTAACAATGGGATCTAGTGGGCTCTAAATAATAAATAATAATAATATTAATTTATTTTGTTGTTGAGCTTTAAACAATGCACCAAACTTGCACCAAGAACTGTAGAGCATAATTTAGATTCTACCGTTTAGCTCTCAAAATTACCAGACACTGTAATAAAAGAGGCATTAGCATTTTTCAGTGGGATAATTGCAGTATGCTGGTTGAGATTGCGGCGTGCGCCGTGATGCGCCTCAATGGTGCTTCAGACACGTTAATTCGTGTAATTTGTTGATGAGAAACATTTAACGGATAGTCGATGTCCAGTACTAAGCGTGTACCTAGTATTTTGTAGCTAATGATACTCTAACCATGCAATTTTGGGTGTTTGTGTAGCATCTTATAGCCTTAAATATTTATATTTAAAATTATTATATTAAAACGATTTTAAGAGTAGATTCAGTCCGTGATACTAAACAACATTCCCCCAGGAACACATACCGAAATATGGAAAATATATTTCCTGCTTTCCATAGAAAGAAACTGGCCAGACTGATTGGAGAGGTCTCATTGATGTTTATAAGCTTTGTTTAACTTGTGTTTCCTAAGTCGCCTTCTACGACATCCACGGGGAGACTTGGAGTGGTCCTATTCTACTGTGCCGGAAACTACACGGCTACGGCACGGCTACGCACAAATGAAATGCCACAATTATCATACTTATAGCGTCATCTCATCTCAATGTACTTTCAGCTGCATTGCTGTAAAGCCTGGGGTCCGCTTTCCGGCATTTTCTTCTTTTCTTCAAGCCAGTATTTCTTAGGCCACGTCTCCCGGGGCCCGGCGGAGGCGGCACAGCTATCTAACTTATAGCGTATCGTATTGTATTATAAGTTGTTGTTGTATATCTTTATTGTACAAAAAATAGTTTACAAAAATATAAGCCTTAATTAATAAGACCAAATAATGTGTACAATGGCGGACTAACCCCAAAATCGGATCTCTTCCAGTCAACCTGCAGCAGTTGCAGATTTTAGTATTAGTTGTTATAGCAGCCACAGTAATACTTAATGCGTGAAAATTTCAAGTGTCTAGCTAGCTATTACGGTTCAAGAGAAAGAGCCCTGTGACAGACGGACAGACAGCGGAGTCTTAGTAATAGGTCCCATATGTATCCTTTGGGTACGGAACCCTAAAAATGGTAAGTATTCCATGTTCCATGTATGAGATTTTGTGAAAAATTGTATGATAATTCGACTAGGCCCACGATTTATAGTGAACATTAAATTTATTACCGTACGTTAGCAAATTGCTGCGCTAAATAATTATTGGTCTATGGAACCTTTTTTTATAATTTAGCGTTGCAAAAACTGCCTTAGATCTACAACAGACCCTGTAACGGCTCTTTCCAAGTTAAAAGAGCCGAGTGAGCGACATTGATTTAAATGCGAAATGAAAGTAGTTGCTACGCCGCGCCCGACTACGTCTTGTTTTATTTAATTAAACTCAAAGCTATTTTGCAGCTACAGCTAGCTTAGAGCGAAGGTCACCGTTTTAATTTTGTACAATGAGTGTGCAAAATATTTAATTTTTTGGTTTGCATGTGGTAGGTACTATTTTATTATTAATTTTAAAAGACGAGAAAATAATATCCTGCTACGAATTCGCTGTCTGGTAATCTTATTCGTAATTGATTAAGTCAAAGAAGTAGACAATGCTTAGCATTAAGTTTTACCTTTTGTATCATAATCGTTAGATTATTGTGCAATAAATATTAAATAAATAAATAAAAAAGGTTTTGAAAAGATATGTAATCAATCAATCAAATTATGGCAGATAATTTGATTGCTTACAAATTACAATCTTATACATACCAATTTTCTGTTGCAAAGTTAAAGATCCTACTTAATATTATAAATGCGCAAGTTGTTTTAGATGAATGGATGTTCGTTCTGTTTTTAAGGCTGGAATTTGGCGTATAAATAGCTTATTAATTATTTCATGAACACATGGAATACTTTTTATCCCGAAAACATATGAGGTTCCTTTGAGATTGTTAAATGACCTTTGACCACGCGGGCAACAGTTAGTTAAAAAGAAACGTATTAACTTAGTTACAGATCTGTGAAAACTGGAGCATTCTTTTTTCCCTCTTGTAGACAAACATTCAGTTAAAATCGTCTTTAACAAAGTTTTGTTAACGCCTGTTGATGCCGTTGCTTATTATGATACTGATTAATTAAGGGAAATATGTTGCTCATGCATGGGCCATTCCCAGATGCAGTATTTTTTGATTCACTTTAAGTTTACCAAGTTTGACTCATCAATAAATATAATTCACAGAACTGTGGTTCAAATACTAAAGTTGAATCTATAACGTTATATTTATGAAGTTAGGTTTTAGCATTTTTGGGATTTGTAGCGAATATCATAATTTCAAAAGCAGAACTTCAGCAGGCATCATTTTTAAGACAGCTAATATCACTTCAATTTGTTTTCAATTTGCTAATATCAATCAATTTGAACTCTGCACATCCACTTTGAATACATTGTTGCAACCTAGGCTGCATCTGACAGTGTCATCAACTGCAGGGCTGTCAAAGCAAATGTAAATAATTATTCCATTGACAGCTGGTTTCCTATTGGCATTCTACGAGTAGCAATCGTGCTACATTTCGTCAATAAATTCCTGGTATATTTCAATTGCTTAATTAATAAAACGTTTCTATATTATCTTCTCTATCCGTTTCTCAGAATTATACTTTGTAGAAACATGTGTGCAATGTAGGGGTTCGTTATTTAAATGAATTCATGTGCTATTTTACTTGTTTACTCACTGCTCGAAGGCGTTATTTTCTTAATCTTATTAATTTGCACGTTTACGTTTTACGCTATAATGTATTTGGCTCTGTGAATCACATTGCCGACAATCACTTTCAAGATTCTGTTATAAGTAAAATCTCGGACTTATACAAACGTATATATTTATTTATTTTATTTATTTAACTTTATTACAAAAAAATGTAACAGGCGGACTTAAGGCCTAGGGCCTTTGCTACCAGTCAACCTACAGGTAGGTAGTAGTAGGTAGGTAGGTTCTAAAATTTGCAAATATATAAAAAAATATTGTTTTGTTTCAGGTACGTCAAATTATCAAGGTCCATTACATTTGCGACTTCTTCGGGATACGAGCCATATAGGTCTAAGTATTTATTTATCTGTTAACTTCCACCTCGGCTAAAATGTAGTAGAGCATTTCTCTTTACATAGTTACTGTTTACATGTTAATGAAAATCCCGCATGAAAATCGGCCCAATATTTTCAGGGTATATCGCGTAAGCGGGCTTCATTTTCGTGGAAGTTTATACTACTATTTACTACCGCATGGATATTTTCAGCTAGATGACAGTTTAGTTCGAAGTTTGTCTTATATTTCTGAAGAAATTGAGGTTTATAGTCTACCACTCGTTCAGATTAATTGGGGCTTCCTGTCGCGTTAAGATATAAAGTTACAGACTCAGGTTACAGAGTTTATAGATGTTGACACACATTTACTCTCAAGTATTCTCAGCGACATTTTTTTCAAATGCTAATAACCTCCTTGAACGGTAAAGCCGTTAGTTATTTTGGTAATGAATCTCATTTTGCACGTCGTCTGATCAAAGAAGATCTCGAGCGACTCTCCCGAAGTGACAGGGTTGCTAATTGCTTGGACTGAAGAGGGCCATGCCCTTTGCTTGTCGCAAAATTTTGCAGCCACCGTGACAGCTACGCTACACTGTGGCGCTGTCAGCTTTTGTATGGATATTAATGAATTTCTTGTGTATCGTGTCGTGCTTGTTGTTCTGTCTTTTTTCTATCAACAATATTATTACTAGATTTAAAGTCACTCGCGGCTGAAGAGCAGTGGCTCTACTTTGTTTGCCAAATAGATTATATGAATGATTAGGTGATGAGTATGAGTATGACAGGTAAAAGTCGTGACGATTAAGGTTCTAATAATGATATTGCCTCGTAGATAGTTCGAGTAAATTTGTGATAAATCTCTCGCCATGCATACCTTTCAGTATAAAGAAATCCCTTATCATTCGTGACTTATTATCATGTACTCGTCAGTTTATTAGTTATTGTCATTGTGCATTGTGCGCGAGATATCTCGTTCCGCGAAGTAATCAAGATACAATTTGCTCCCTGGTTATCCCGTTCAACAATTAGTAGTATTTCCTCTGCAAAGTGACAAAAGCGGCGAGCATCGAGAAGTGTTCTTCAAAGTTCACTTTTTCCCTTTGGCATCAATCTCTTGTTATAAATGTAGCATCAACTTGTCCTGCTTCATATTTCTGAGCCACAATATTCTTCTACAAATACGTAGGCAGCTGGAAAACGGATATACTAAGAACACTAAATTAAAAATAATCTTTTTCCAAGCCTGAATATTCTGAGTAACATTATTCAGCAAATCAATTAATTGAATTTATAGTTTTTGGACACTTCATCATATTTATTATCTTTCTTCGTCTTCTACTAAATATTGTCTTTGTGTCCCTATATATTTATTTATTTAAAAATAAAGAAAAAAATATATTTTTCAGAATGTTTTCCAATATTTATTAGAAAAATAACAAAATTACACGAAAAGTCGTTATGTACCAGTCTTTACCAAGGGTCTCTAAAATCTTAGAATTTTATGAAGAGACATTTTGACAATAGAATGTTGTGGCTTAGATGATAATTTCATTTGGAACATTTAGCTTAAACCCTGAAGGGTCAAACTTTAGTCATTATCTGAAAATAGCGGTGCAACTGTTGCGAATGGTAACTAATGACTGCAGTGTCTGCGATACAAGAGTGCGCTTTCATGATTAATATCCACGGACATAATCATTTGAGACGACGTACAATTTATATTTAAACAATGTCTTGACACTTAGCCTCGCTTTCGGTATTCTGATAAATCATTAATTAAATATCTCTATATAAATCATTAATAGATAAAACACTTTCGACGTTACGAACTATGCTCTCCGAATTTTCAATGTCCTTCTGAGGATGTGTCACGAAAAAGTACGCAAGTTAAAATTAAATTTTCTGAGAATTATCAGAATGCTTTAGGAAACAATGCCAAGCCGGATGAAACTACGAGATAAGATATGCCTACTGCAAGGGCTAAGAAAGTCGAACATGACATGATTATGATGGATGAACAAGGTTAATATAAAATAATCATTATGCATCCTTCCGAGTAACAAATAGGGTCTAAGCTTTGTCTGCATAAATTAACAAAGCAAATGCTCATAATAGACATTTCCTATTAATGATGTTGAATTTTACATATATTTTGCCAAGGAAGAACATCATCCTCATCCCGTATTTTTTTATTAAATATCTGTCGTCAAAATTTTTTAAAAGATTGATCGCGATCACATACAAACGTCACGTTCAGAAATTATAATCAGCAATGAGATTACAATACAATTATATTTAACTAAATCTTTCTAGGGCAAGGTCCATTGGCTGACTGGGAGAGTATTTTTCATGAGCACCAAAATAGCACAGAAGAGCTAAGTCGCAAACGGGCCTAGTACCACAGAATAAGTACCTAGTACTGAGAATGCAAAGGTGGTGAATTAAATTATTGATATAAATAGAAGCGTGAGAAATCGCCCACGACGCATAGACAGCTTCTCACGGGCCTTCCCCTTACTGCTTCTCATCCTTCGTATTTCTTGTTATCGTATGTTGGTAGGAGGATGTAATACAGGTAGTAATAACGCGGTTTCTGGAATATGATCCACTATACGAGTACACACGTAATTCGTTGTATGTAGTGTAATAATAAGTTCAAGAGCAAAACAAGTACAGATATAGTTTTAGTTAGTATATTTGCTTGCTAAAGTCGATTTCATCCTCAGTGTGGATTATTGTGATTATGTATTATGGAGTGTGGAGTATTTTAGTCTTATAAGAAGGAAAAATCAAATTTTGATGCTGATGAGAAGAGAAATTATCAAAATTATATTAGTAAATTGCGTTTTACAGTTACTTTTTTTTCGCTATTCATGTGCAATATAATCGTACTATTCGGAAAGAACACATTAATTCAAAGACTTTAACATTGCTAATATTTTGCTTTCGTTTTAGTTACGGGTAATTGCGTCTAATGTCTAATTATCATGTAACGTGATGTCAGCGGCGCGACCGATACCACACATTGTAAAAATGATGACTTATCACATTCCATGTATATTTCTAGACCCAATTCCAGCGTATTTTTCATGGCTAGGTATGTATGTAATTATTACCTATATCACTTATTTCTCTGGCTTCACTTCGAATTTTGTTTTTGATGTTTTCTGCAGCGATTGTATCTTTACCTACGTACATCAGCACACTTTTCTATCGCTTTTCTATTCCAGGCAAAAGCTATAGTAAAAATACCTAGAAATGTTATATTTGGTCTAAACTCTGTTATTTCGTCAGGGACTAGTTCGGGTCTGTCT
This sequence comes from Acrobasis repandana, assembly GCA_963576875.1. Classification (NCBI taxonomy): domain Eukaryota; kingdom Metazoa; phylum Arthropoda; class Insecta; order Lepidoptera; family Pyralidae; genus Acrobasis; species Acrobasis repandana. Next base: position 20,668,205 of record OY756215.1, read on the forward strand.
GAGTGACCGAGAACTTTAACTTTTACGAACCTTTGCGCTGGTATAACTTCCACACATTGTAGAACATTTTTATGCCCGAGTAACCGTGTTTGCCTGTAGGATACAATTGCGGATCCAGCTTTATAGCCATTTTTAGGATTCCGTACCTAAAGGGTACAAACGGGACCCTATTACTGAGACTCCGCTGTCTGTCCGTCTGTCTGTCCGTCTGTCACAGGGCTCTATCTCTTGAACCGTAATAGCTGGTCACTTGAAATTTTCACCGAATATGTATTACTGTGGCCGCTATAACAACAACGATTAAAAATAAAAAATTGTAAAAAATTAAAGGGGGTCGTCATACAAAATACGTGTTTTTTCTTCGTTTTTGACTAGATCTTTATAATGACATTAACTAGATACTTGAAATTTTCACAGATTATATATTACTATGGCCGCTATAACAACAAATACTAAAAATAAGATAAAGTTAAAAATTAAAGGGGGTCGTCATACAAGAAACGTGTTTCTTCAGCGTTTTCAAACATTGTACGGTGGTACGGAACCCTTCATGTACGAGTCCGACTCGAACTTGCCCGTTAATTATTTCTTGTTATTCTATGGTTTGTATGAGGATAATAAACTATTTTATTTATTTGTTGGTTTAGTAAATTAGGTCATTTTGCTTTCATTTATTTTTATTAATATACGCCTATTATTACTGTGATAGGTTATAATGTGAAAAATAGTATGTTTCTATATAATGAATTAACTGTAATCATCTACGTATGTGATTCGTAAACATCACACCAATTGTTCAAAAAATAGTATAAATTTATAATCTGCATAAATACTATGATATTTTATACCTGTCGGAATAGTTGTGGGTGCTTCTACGGAAAGCAAATCGTCAACGAATTTAAACCACTTGCCGGAAAACAAAAGTGGCATTGATCTAAAACTGTCCAAATGTTGACGAATACGGTTTGTTTGTTTGGTCAGAGCCGGGAATAGTGTCAGGAATAGCCGACTTGAAACGTGCAACACGCTCTGTTTAATGTTTGAATTACTTTTCGGGAATAGACTTTGTTGTTCCTGACACTTAACGAAGTTTTCAAATAATTTGCTATTTGCTTTGAAGAGCAATTTTGTTTATTTGATCTTTTAGCAATCGATGAAAGCTTTTTGCAGAGGGAAAGGGTGAAGAATTCATTGTTATGAGGTTATTCTTAATTTTCGACATCAAAATCCCTTGTTTTGTCTGTGTTATATAAGTTATATTCATTTCTGTTTGAACGCTTGTTTTGCCATTGCAATTCTAGCAACAATATCTTGTGTAGAACGACCATCGGGTGTTATTAAACTTCCTAAATATTTAAATGTTTGTATTTGTTCTAAATTGTAGTTGTTAATTTGAATAATGAGTGTTGTTAGAGAGAGGGTTTCGGTTTGGAGTTAGATTTTTTCTTCTTTGATTTTTCTGATTTTGATGTTATCGTAATTTTAGTTTTTTTGTAATTTATTTTCAATCCGTGTTCCTTAAAAGTTGTATCCATATTATTGAGTAAGTTTTGTAATTGTTTTGAATCTTCGGCTAACGCTGCAATATCATCTGCAAATCTAATAAAAATATTTTTTTCTCAGTTGAATTGGGATTGTCTGCCATCAAGAGATACATATTCATTATCACGTCTTTATCGCTAACGCACAGTGTTCCATTTGACTCAAAAAATTTCCCTATGCTGATTATCGCATAAATAGATCAAGGAATGCATTTCAAATGCAAGACTAGAACACCCACGTGTCAATTCCAAATAGTTTTTTAATAAAAAATAATACATGATTCGTGACCTTTAGCAACAAAGTTTAAAAAAATAATTCTGCAAGAGTATCTGAACAAGATATATTTTTTTTATTAATACAGTTTAATAGTGGGTCTTTAGTCGCATATTTTACAGTTTTCATTTTTGGATTATCGCCTCTGGTTACCGAGTATTTTTTTTTTTCAGAATTTTGTTTTTATTTTTTTTCTTCCAAAACACTCAAAAGTGGGACTTGTGACTTGCACTGAAACATTGCTCTTAATTAGGTCTATGATTGATAAAAAAATCACGTTCCTATATTGCGGCGTTTACGAGTAATCGAATTTTAAAATATAGCGTTAGGGTTGTCACTCAACTTGACCTTTCATTTCAGTCATAATTAATCAAAATTTTTCCTTCATTTTAAATCTGTATATTATTTACAAATAAAAGATACCTTGTTCATTTGAATTTGTTCAATATATACATATTATATAATAGTATATATATATACTTCTAAGTACATACTTAAAAATAGCCGGTGGCATTTTTTTAAGAGTATCAGTTTTTCCAAATATGTTTTTTTTTATTGTTCGCAAATATGCAATTCGTTTGACCTTTTAGTGACAACCCTAAAATGTACCGTATGACCTTTCTACATAACTCCCAAACGCCGCGACATAGGAACGTGATTTTTTTATGGATAATAGACCTAATTAAGAGCAATCTTTCAGTGCAAGTCACAAGTCCCACTTTTGAGTTTTTTGGAAGAAAAAAAATAAAAACAAAATTCTGAAAAAAAAATTATTACTCGGTAACCAGAGGCGATAATCCAAAAATGAAAACTGTAAAATATGCGACTAAAGACCCACTATTAAACTGTATTAATAAAAAAAATATATATCTTGATCAGATACGCCTACAGATTTTTTTTTTTAAATTTTCTTGCTAAAGGTCACGAATCATGTATTATTTTTTATTAAAAAAACTATTTGGAATTGACACGTGGGTGTTCTAGTCTTGCATTTGAAATGCATTCCTTGATCTATTTATGCGATAATCAGCATAGGGAAATTTTTTGAGTCAAATGGAACACTGTGTAACGGTGTCGACAAAGCCCAAGGCTTACGGCCTTGGGCTCTCAAAGGATGTTGTTGGAATGTTGAAGGAATGTCATTAAGAGAAGATGTAAATAATACATAAAATAAGTACAGGAATAAATTGTTGAGAGTACCTACTTTAAGCTCTGTCGTCATGTTTGCGGGCCTGAAGAGTTATAAATCAGACTCTGATATTGGCAATCAAAGGAAAATACGTACTTTAGTTAGCTAATGAATGTGATGAGCGTGGGAAACAATGAACTAATTATAATTGTTTGTTATTGTTACTGCATACCAAGTAATCGGATACCGGAAGTTGAATGCAATCGTTCGTTGTGTTAAAGTAGATTCATTTATTTATTTACTTAGTACTAATGAGTTTTATTTTTGTGTGGTGTGTAAGTAGTCTCCAAATTAACTAGATAGCGCAGTAGTAATATTCGGATGAAAACTGTATTTAGAGTATCTTAACATTGTAACCCTGATGAAGATAAATAAGATAAACAAGTAAGCACTCATGTGAGCATAAGCTCACCACTAAAACTGTACAATCTAAATTACATATGAAACTGGTAAAATGGACTTGTCACCATTTGGCACAGGCAAAGTATTCCGCAACGAACACGCTCACAACTTCGTAATGAGAATAATGATGGAAGCTTGCGCCATAGATCAGGCTGAACGCGTGTGCAGCTTGCTGATAGCGGAAAATCGCTCACTTGCGTAAATAGAGCCACTGGTCTTAAGATAAGATTTACTAGATTAACATCGCTACAGAATAGGCTTACTGTAATTTTGTATTTATCGCCGATGACGTCGTATTTTATAAGTTCATTCTCGACGTCCCATAATACGAGCTTTCACCTGAATTACATAATTTATACATATAATGTTTCTTGACGTAAATGCAACGTTTTGTAATATTGTTTATCACAATCTTTGATAAACTGCCGTTAAGTAGTTGGGAAACGTAGAGCCAGGATTTTAATTTCAAATGCACGCTATTATAGAAGCATTTTTACGATAATTTACTTGTCAGTTAATTGGACGTGAATTTGTAATATATTAAATGTAAAGATAATTATGAACCGGCATTTTTCTACGGCATGAGTATGCACAGGAAACATTTCATGGAAATATCAATTGGGTCACATTGCATCAATAGAAGTATGCACGCGATCGAAGACACCATAGAGTTGGCGTTGATTGCAAATGCAACTCTGTAATCGCCGTGTCACGACCGAGCAACACATGCACACACCTCGAAACCTCACGAGGCGAGGACATTACGTTACGAACCAGTGCCATTATCTCTATCTGCAATGTAAACTAGTTTAAAAATACTATAGGTAAAATCCTTAGGTTACTCCAAAAACAAGTTTTTGAGCCAGGTCTTTGCTTCAGCAAATAATTGTTAATTATTAACTAACTTTGTTCACATTTTAGACATTTTCTTATTAACATATATTTATTTTATTTATGTATTTACCTGAATCTTATGAACAGGCGATGCGGTTAGCATCCCATCACTATTATGATTTCCCTTTTCCACTTTTATGCCCACCATTATGCTAAAAGTGGCCTGGGCTTTGCCGCCCTAGGCTCTGTCTACCCCGTTGGGGATAAAGACGTGATAGTGTATGTATGTATTTATTTACCAATTTATGTATACGGACAATATATACATAGAATACATAAACAAAAAGTTGTACAAAGGCACTACTTATCTCAAAAGAGATCTCTTCCAGTAGGTTCATATATGAAAGGCATACAGTACCATTGTGGTCAATAAAGATTTTAATAAATAAATAAATACAGGCATATATTTTGTAGTTGTAGGATATATGTCGCAGAATATATTATAATATTAGTGTTTCTGTGGTGACGTTACGACTACGAATATAAAGTTATGGAACGGAATATAATATGTCGCAGTTGGATGGTATAAACCGCGAATTCACGAAACCTCTAGTTGTTTGGCATTACAGCTTATACATAGAATGTCTCAGTGTAGTAAATAAATTGAAATGATAATTGCTATTGCAAACGCTAAAGGTAATTTGGATTAATTGATTCGGAGCAGTGAAAATTTGCACCTCATCTATTTAACTTGCATAAGTTTCCCATTGCATGTGGTTGGTAGCGCTGTGCTCTGTAATTTATGCCCGCAGACATAATAATTAAAAGGCAACGTATTGAAATGTTGTTGTTTGATTTATCCTGACCGCGTGTTGCGGTCGGCTAGAAACTTACCCATTATTGAACAGACAATTACCTGTTCTGCAATGCCACTTCCTTGCGCATTTTGATTAATATCGACTTTCTCAACATTGTTATCTATCATTAATTTTTTGAAAGAAAATAATTTTGCTTGTTTTAAGTTTACTTGTCAAGCTTTTGGTTATTTGGTTTATAAGATTTTCCTTTAAAAAAGACACATGTCACTTAAGTACCATTTAAAAGTATTAGTAAAGCCACAGAATACATAATATTTAGTAAAGCTTGAGATATTGATTTCTTAAAAAAGCATTTCATATCCGATTTATCTTCAATGAAATTCAAATGGTTTCTGAAAACTTTCAACTTTTGCAAAATAAGAAACCTAACAAATAACAAAATTACTGTAAACTAAGTTATTGTTGTAAAAAGAAATGAAAATGCGAAACCTAACCGACTTTTATTATAGCCAAAATAAGTTTGAATAATATTTTTAATGTAGAGACAGTACTATGAATTGTTGTAAGTTACAAAGACGCCTTAGCACTGCAAACAGCAGTTTTCTTGGAAAACGTCCATGAGCTGGGAATCAGTTTCCTAGAATCTTTGCAAGTCGTTTTTATCCCTCATGTTCGCCAAAAAGATCATCGGGAAACCGTTCGCAGCGGTGGTATTTGTGGATTAACTGTGATGTTGCCACTTGTCCCTTAATTGACACAGAATCAAGATATAATATGTTACTTAAAATACATATTACGTATTGATATTGTTTTTACATATTGATCAAATATCTTCAAGTATTTTTTACTTGAACTATGATAATCGAATCACAGCAAATTAATTGAATACTTAATGGAGTGACTTCTACTCTATTTATCTGTACGAGCCACTTACATACACGAAAAACAACAAACAATCTGTACGAGTATAAACTCTGACAACTATAATTTAAAACAAAACCATTGTCAGCTTGCCATTGAAAATAAAACACAGCTTTGAATGAAATTGACACATACATTGGTCAGTTTGGAAATTTACCAAGTGTACCGAATATTCGACGATTGGTCGTTGTGAACGAGAATTATAGGCACTCCTACTTTAATTTTGTCGCATCATTACCGTTGAAAAGATTAACCCAAAGCTATGTACCGGCAATAGATCATCGAACCGCGGGTCGACGTACTCAACACCCGCAGTGAAGAAATCCGATATGTCTTTGATGCTCGCCAGCTTCAAGTGTTGCGGTAAAGAGGTCACATACTAGATGTTCATCAGACGAATTCCAGCCAGTGCTTGTAGCTATGGCAAAAAGCGATTTGCGTCATTTCGCTTCGTCTCCGATGGATGGTGGGAGTTTTTTTTCATGATTACTAGTCGGAACGCTCTGTCCGTCGGTCCGTCGCGCGGACGTTGACCGTTCTTCTACTATTTAGGGTGTATTCGGTTTCTATGTGCGTATTTTAACTACATGCTTGCATACTTTATATAATTTCTATGTACTAGAAACTTCGTTTGCATAGACTATTACTCCGTTATGTTGCTTCGTGAGTGATGTAAAATTTTATTGACAATCTGATGATACAAAATGACTGAATTGTAACTATATTACCATAATTTTATTAACGACGAATATTCAAAGAGCATAGCATAATATAGTCTTTTATTGGATTGATTTAGTTCACAAGTCTCAAAACTCAGCTTTTTAGCGTGTGAAGAAGTTTTAATTTTTTGTGATTGTATTGTATTGAATGAAAAACCTTTTCACTTTTGTAGATTTAGTTAATTTTGTTAGAAACATCAATGAGAATTTATTCTATAGTTAGTTGCCGATGTAGATTTAGTTTAGCATTACTGTTTTTGGATTCTATTTGATATCTATGATATTAAATGAATTTAGATTTGATAGCACAAATGATAATTTTATAACCCGTTATGTTTCACGATTCATAACGACAAAGAAAGCTTCAACTTCCTTTAAATCATGTTATGGCTATCACAAATGGTGTACGTAAATCAAGGTGTGCAGGCTGTCAGGCTATGCGTGATGAGTATATAGTATAGGATAGGCATAGATACCGCGGTGAGCGGATATCAGGCGGGCGGCGAGCACGCGGCCGCAGCGCGAGCGCGCCCAGTCAGAGTGCCGCCGCGCCACCAGACGCACGCACGACCTGCACGTGCAAGCAATAAACGTTCACGACCATTTCATCACAGAACTTTGCATTTGGACTCTATTTGTTGCCTTCTTTATCAGACAAATGATATCCGTTTGCATGTACCTTGTCTGCCCCTGGTTCTTTCTCGTGATTTACTTGGGATTTCTGATGCTGGACGTGTGAGCCGGTGTCGTCGGCATCGTCTGTTGTGTCGGTTGATGAGAGCGCAGGCGTGGCGTCGCGATCGATACGCCGTTGTAGTTTTTCGGCCTGCTGGTCGGTGTGAGCCGTGCGTCGCGCGAGCTAACACGCGGGTGGTGTTGGCGCGCTCCGGCGACGGTGCGAGCGGGTGCCGCGTGCCGGGAGCGCCGGTGGTGTTATGCGGGGCGGGTGTCTCCGCCGGGACTGCTGAGCCAGCACAGCCGGCCGCCACGATCGCTCCGCACGCGTCAGGCACGCGGCCGCGCGGCGCGCCCGCCATGAGCGCGGCCACGCCGGACGTGCGCGGCGTTCAGCCAGACGCTGCCTCGCTACATGTCGCGCTGCCCATGATCAAGCCTGACCTCGGCCTCAACGATGCGACGCTATTCGCAGTATATTGCTTTATCAAGAATTTCATTGGGTGAGTATTGCATGATCTTTCAGGTTCCAGAGTGCTAAACAATCCGGCACCCTCCCCTGCACAATCAAAACAGCTAGTGAAATTCCCAGTTTATATCTCCTGACTGAAATCATCGCTTTGGGAATGGCATTAAAATTATGAGAATTCTGACAGTAATGCAATGATTGTCCTTATCAAAGAAATACAACAGATATTAATGAACAGATACAATGATTGGTAACCTTCGTGCTAAGGCCGTACTATTGTGGATGTGTTAAATAATGTCATTTATTTCTAGAATGCTAGAATCGATTGGTAGAATCGATAAAATCAATTAAATATAGAATGCATCTTGAAGAAAATTTTTTGTTGAACTGAACATTGTAATCGGTTTAAAGATTGCAAGGCCATCGTATGATTTATGAATGCCCATGTGAATGCTTCTACATTTTAATGAAACTTGTAATATTGAGTCATTAAGAAACGAGCAATTTATCTAGCTATCGGTCAAGGAGTCCATGTTGTAATCCAAGGTATAATAAGAATAATGTAGCAAAATTATTTATTAAGACCCTCGACATCATAATCATCTTCTTGACCTATAGCATTTCTTTTTTCAATGAAGGATTATCTTGCAACTATCTTAAATCGTACTTGCAGTAAATACTGAGTAGCATAATATAAATTCTGTCTTATTTCAGTTATTTTAATCCTTTCTTTTTCTACATTGTTATCCCCTTTTTAGGGTTCCGTACCCGAAGGGTGCAGACCTTATTACTGAGACTCCGCTGTCTGTCCGTCTGTCACAGGGCTCTATCTCTTGAACCGTAATAGCTAGACACTTCAAATTCTCACCGATTATTTATTACGGTGGCCGCTATAACAACAAATTCTTAAAATCAAAAAAAAGTTCAAAATTAAAGGAGGTCGTCATACAAGAAACGTGTTTCTTCAGCGTTTTAAAACATTGTACGGTGGTACGGAACCCTTCATGTACGAGTCCGACTCGCACTTGCCCGTTTATTCTTATATTTTTTATGTTGAACTTTGACATGATTATAACTTTCTTTCATTAAAGTAATTGGGTGTTCTTTATTGAATTCAAATTGTTTTTAGGGCTAGATAAGGGAAAATACAATTTAATACAGTAGCTTAACCTATTTAGCCATATTCAAAATAGCATGCAAATTTTTCACACATTATTAAAATATTATTAAATTAAATTATTCATGCATCGAATTCGCAGGTTTCAGCTTTATGTTCTAAAAACTCTTTATTAAATAAAAACTTTTTTTTAGCAGAAATTTGCGCAGGGTTGATTTAAATTTATTAAATGGAAGCTCTTTAAGTGCAGATGGTAATTTGTTATAAATATTTTTTGCACATTGCAAAAGAGAGCATTTTTATATTTTTCAGTTTTTGGTACTACATTTAACACGAGTCTATTACAATTTCTTGTTGTTCTAAGAAAGAAGTGTCTAGCTTGAACAAATAAATGCTTAGTTTGTTTCACAAAAATGCTTATTTCTAAAATGTATATGCATCGCAGGGTTAATATATTCAGCGACTTGAAATAAGGTCTACTCGAAATATATGGTGGTATGTTGATAATTGATCTTATGCATCTTTTCTGCGCCTTAAACACTCTTTTTATGTTGGTACCATTTCCCCACATAATTAAACCGTATCTAATAGGGTTCCGTAGTTAAAAATCTGTCTGTCCGCGGTGTTACTCAGAGACTTAAACAGGATTTAGAATAGGTATGTCTCATGTATAATCACGCGGACAAAGTAAAATACAATCTTGTATATAATACTTTATACATGATTTTTTTAAGGCTACCGTACATGTTTCTTCTTTGCTGGTCTGGGAGAAAAGAAAAAACGTAGAATATACCAGCTGCTTCTCATCCCGCGCAGATCGTAAAAGCCGATCGAGGAAATGGGCAAAAATCTGAATCGTATCAATAGGCGATGCGGTTAGCAACCCATCACTATTGTGATTTCCTTTTTCCACCTTTATGCCCGCCATCATGCTAAAAGTGGCTTGGGCCTTGCCGCGCTAGGCTCTGTCTGCCCCGTTAGGGATAAAGACGTGATAGTTTTATAGTATCGTACATGTATTTTTGTCAGCTAAACGCTTAATAAACACGTAAAAACTTTTTTTTTACAGCAGTGGTATAGGTATAAAGGAAAACTTTTAGAGCTAAGTAGGGTTTACAAAAAGTAGATTTTAAAAATAATATATCAATCACGTGAGTACGTAAGCATATGAGGGGGGATAAGAGATTGCTTACTTTTGCTGACAAGAGAGTCAGGGTTAAAAATGGCTCAAATTCTGCTTACTTAACGAAAACAAATTCTGCTTACTGTAACGATCCCTGTTTCATTTAACTATATTTATTTATTACTATTTTAATAAACTTTCATACATTATATTGTGAGTATTTTACACATAAACATAGACCTTGACTGAGTGAATCGCTCGTAATTATATCACACGTTCAGTTAGCAACACATCACCAATATGTTAATTATATACTTCTTTCATAACAACGATGCTTTGTGAAGCTGTACCGTTTATTAGTATTTGTTACCATCACTTCTGTTATTCATTTCACTGTCATGAAAACGAGGTTATTCTACATAAAAGGCATAATAAAATAACAGAATTCTCCCGATCTAGCTTTTTAACCGAAAGCACAAACGCTTCGTAAACTTTTTATTAAGTACGTAATGCCTATTATTGTTTGTATTTATATTGAAGTTAATGCTTCTCATCTTATGAAGAAGAATACTGATCCATGATGTTGAATTACTAACTGTGTATAGAAGTGAGAGTCGGACTCGTACATGAAGGGTTCCGTACCACCGTACAGAGTATAATAAAAATATCTACTCAAAAAAAATCATAACAAAAATACCACGAATATTCAGTTTGTAACTTATCATGACAAATATTTTAATTTTTATCTTAACTGAAAATATGTACGAGTATGTTGTGAATATAAAATATTTTTGATGTTTATGCACCTCTATATTCTTTCATTTTTTTTTTTATTTAGCGTGATAAGTTGATAACATTCGACTGTGTTTAACCTTGAGTATAACCAAACCAACACATATGCCCACATTGCCCACTCGCACCTATGTTTACTTTTTTTATCGCATGAGAACATGCCAACGCTTGATAAATTTATATATTAACAGCTGTGGTTAGCTGCTCCCCTATTTTAATTTTGGTCGTGTTTACTGTAATTAGTACAACTGCACCATAACAACAATAAGGGCGGATATTACAGAACCGAACTTAAGAGAAAGTCTTCGTTTAGAAAGTACGCTTTGTTTTGTTTTCGTGCCCAGATGTTGTGGTCCTTGGTACTTGCAAGATAAACACCCAACCCATTTGATAACCACACCAGATAATTCGTTGCGGTTTCGTTAAGTCTTGTTGTCGCCTCGCCCGAAGTGTTAAACTGCGCAACTTGCCAATCAATAATGCTAGTTTCTTTACAAACGTATTCGCACTCGCACAGTTTCCATTTTGCATATCTAAACAGATTGACGTTCTATTTACCATCGACATGATCGAGTGCATGGAATTGGCGCACGTGTTCGTTGTTGCTATGAAATTTCATTAGCCTTTACAGTATTTGTTGCCATTCGCATCGCACACTCACGTGTACTGTTTGTTGCGAACTATATGACCCTTTTTTAGTTCATTTACGCTAATGCTGTGTGTGCGGTTGTAGTTTCATAACGAGATAACTTCGTGTAATTTCATAACTAGATAACCCAGTGGATGAATTTAAATGCAAGCCATGGCTTTGTTGCACTGGGCATCATCACTTTCACAAGAAGAAAAGGGAAAGTCCGTGTGGCGCCTAGTCCGCTCCCTTGCGGTCAGATTAGCCTAGCCTATCGGGCAGCGCTAATTCCTCTTGTTTATTTCATTTCGCACTAATGGCTGCACACCAATCTCGTCGATTTCACTCCATGCAACGAAATTAGCATTTCACCTATAGTAGATGTTATAGTTTTATTATTGTTTCCTTGGTTATGAATTGCAGAAAAAAATTGTTATTTATGTAACTGTCTACGTACATATTTGGAGAGATTACACAACAATGATTGCAATCGGCATTACGATGACTTTATCAATACAATAAATCTCTTGTTATGTTTTGAAGCAGTATGCACGCACTTGCTACACTAAGTGCAGTTTTCTCTCGTAGAGAAGTAAACTTGTTAATTTTATTTATTTATTTATTTTCACTTCCTTATCTTGATCACAAAATCCCAAATTAAATCATGTCGTCTGTCTTGTTGTTTATCTTCCTTTGCCCTACAATCCCTAACTGATGTTCTCATTAGTGATCCGCTTTTCGCTACAACAAATCTGTGTTGTTTGAAAGCTACAAAAATATATGTATGTAACATATATTTTTGTAGCTTTCACACTTCATTAATTTTCAACTCGTGATCTATTTTATTATTTGCATCTAATTAGCATTTCCTTATCACACAGTTACTTCTGTCATTAATCGTTCTCGATTTTCTATATATACAAAAATATTTGTATAGCATCGATGTAGTGCTATTTATAATAAGGTTTCCTAGTTTTGAAACCTTATTCAGACAATATGCATGCAGTCAGTTGTTGTCGGTCACCTGTCAGCTTTCGCGTCCATGCGTTTTGATTTGATAAGATATGGTGCGTGTACCAACAATCAACATACGTAACTACAGTAAATTGCATAATGCGGAATGTTTAGAATTTTTAAGCGTGATGTACTGCGTTATATTTATTTATTCATATCATTAAATATTGATGTGCACTGTATTCGATCTTTGTTTACATCTTACATTTATTTTTATTCGCTGCTATTTAGTAGATCACTATTGTGTAATTCGAAATAAGAAGAAGAATTCGAAAATTAGAGCGTTACATATTAAAGTTATTTAATTAATTCTTATTCTAAAGTAATATTTCGTGCAAATTATTATATTTCGGGAAATTGGTTAACAATAACAAAATATCGTTGTTTAAATATTTTACCTCGAAAGGTTTTTACCTTGAAATTAATAAAAAAAAATGTGTCGTACATAAAGTACTCTTACTTTGTTATTGGGGGGCACGCCGTTGAAGTGGCTCTCTACTGGGCAACTATAAAGTATAAAGAGACAAAAAATCCATCGACACGCAAATAAGAAAACTTTGTTATTGCAGTTTTCCAAATACAAACATAGTTATTTACTTAGAAAAGAAATTACGCAATGATAACTGCAGTAATCTGCATACGTATACCTGTTGCTGTACTTGTTGCATTTAGTTTTATTTTAACAATCGTATCCACTGCAGTTTCTTGTGCATCCTGTGTTAACGGCCGCGAAGCTGTGATGAATCCAAATGATCTATTATATTGATAAGACGCACCTGTTTTACTGATGTAAACATTCGTTGTTTACGGATAAACAACGAATGTTTACACCGGTCATCCTGAATGCACGATGAAATGACAGTGATGAATTTTATGATACTAAAGTTTGAATTCAATAATCAAATGAGACCTAAAACTTGATCGTTCTCATATTCTCAAAAACTTTAACACATGCTTCCTTTATTAGTAGTACTAAATACGAAATATATCTATGGTGAGAATAATAATAATTTATAAAAAAAAGACAAAATTCAGTAGAACACGGAAATAATGAGTTTAATCAAATAACTAATCGAGGTCAGCTGTACGAGTAGCCACGCGTTTATAAGTTGGACGATTAACCAGGGATCTCATCTCGCATATTGATTGACGTTGCCTTGACGTCCCATGGCGCCACCCTACCCAAACGCCCCCTGTACGCAAGGACGTCGGGACTAGGGACGCGCGCATACCACCACTCTCGCTTCGCTTGCTATTCACTCTCAGTGTGTACAAATCCAACGCGAAGGGAGGACGCCCTTACACATTTTCAATCCAGAATTACCCGCGAAATTGTACATTTGTTATTCCTTGAATTAAAAGCGTCAGCAGGTGCCCTGGAGGACTCATTGAAACATCATTTGTGAGTACTAATACAATTTAAGAGCTTGGAAATTGAGCACTAACAATCTAGGTCACGCTTCCGCGTCCTCGGCCCGCAAGGTTTTTTTATTTATGAATGGGTGTTGTTTTGTGCTATATTTTAGCAATTTTTCTATTATTTTTTTGTGATATATGAAGTATTCTGCCGTTCACCGAACATAAAAATATTCAACCCTCCTCCATCCAAATGAGGTCGATCAATGAAAGTGGTTTGTTGGGGATTGTTATTGTAATCATTTCAATGACTGTAGTAGTTTCGGTGGTTTTGGCTTTAAGCACAATTATATTGGAACTGTTATGTTTCCCATGGATACTGCATTATTTATTATGATAATAAATGTTTCTTCTTACAGTAATTCTCTTTTAAAGTAACAGTTTTTTGATTAAACTTCATTATATAATTTTTGACGTAGTTTGAAGGCCTTCAATTGTGTAAATCCGAGAAGCCTTGCAGATGCGTATTGACCACTTCATTAGTTTCTGACACAATCGGGCGTGGCAGGAATACAGAAGTGTATGCCATTTATATGTCTAACGTTAATTTGAAAAGTATTATAATTGCTTTAAGCTTTAGTAATTCAAACAAGCACACGAATATTTTAATAATTAACAAACGCTAGACCTGTTTACTTTACTCGTATGTGCCAATTTACGAAGGCGCTTATGTACAAAATGCAAATTTTCAAGTCTGGAATATAATGGACACACTTACTTATCCCTTGTTCGAAATTGCTAACAGAGTTTTGTAACTGCGATATATATTAATGTGTAATTTATGAGCTAAGTTTATTGCTGAACTCTTTATAATTCAATATAATTAAACAATAAGATACAGAAGAGTTATTTTGCCTAATCCATTGTCTCATTTGAGATTTTTATTAAATTTATAATCCAGCTTCGGGCACTTAGGAACACTCCACACAGTAATAATAAAATTTGAATTAAGAATCATTTTAGTATAAAAAATTTCAGTGCAGTTTTTTCAATCATCAAAAGAAAAATATTCATACAAGGTGATCGAACTCTGGCTTACTTACTGTTTGAATTGCCTTCGCAGTTTCTCCTACACTTCCTCTTTTCTGTTCACGATTGTACTGAAGTCGGAAGCATTACTGTGCGTTTGTCGATTACGTTCAGATAAATCGATCTAATCTCATTTGTCTTGTGTAGAAAGTTTATAATTGTGGCTTCGAGTCTATTCTCATCACGTTTTGTACAGATCTACTTCCATAAGAAAATTATCTAGATTTTAATCTTAATCTATACGTAGCAAGCCAACATTACCATGTGTAATGAATCTGTCGTCAGAGCTATTCTGTGTTTTCAATGACATTTTCAACCAATTTTCAATATTATTTTCAAAGGATGTTCATAAGTAAGCTGCATCATTACACCTAACGTCGACGGTGTCACAAGTAACATTACACAACAGTGCATTAGCGATGCATTTATTACGTACACACTTGCATCTGTTTCTACAGACGTAACGTGCTCAGCTAGCGCGTTTGTTACGAAAATCGCTCGTACTTACCGTATTATCGGCAGCTGTCGCCCCCTCCAAAAATAAATATATTTATAACACACAATCGTAAAAATGCTCCAACCGGTCACTTTCGTGCGAGAGAAGGACGAAGTTTATTGCCGAAAAACCAGATTGGCTGCATACGGCTTGTGATGATGAAAGTTGTTGCTCGGATATGGTGTTATACTCGTAAGTTTTTGCAGTGTGTAAATGCATACATATACCTACAACGTGTAATTGATAATGATATATATATATATATATATATAATAATCAAAAAACAAAAAATAACGTAACATCCCATAAAAATTGCCCGGGCGGCTGCAATCTTTTGTATGAAATGTCGTACTAAAGTATAATGAAATAATTTTAATTTCTGATCTAGTATAGCCCGTGGTTATTACGATATATCATTTACATGTTGTACATGTAACTACTGCAAGATGGACATTTGGACAAGGTGATTAAAGAAAGTAAGAACAATTTACTGCTTTTTATATGAATGATACTGGGGCAAGGGGCACTAGATGTAACGATAGTTAATTTTAGTCAAAAAAATTGTAAATGGATTAAATCGCTTCGACGCTCAAAATAACTTCACACTAGCGTCGTTATCTTAGACTAAATTAAAAACGAACGGTCGGGTATGTCGTTCATCTCCGTTGGTGTAACGCGCTCGGCCGTCCACGCTTCCTGTGCCGGCGTCAGGTGGTGCTATTTCTACCTCTCCGTGAACCGGCACTCAATTCACGTTCAAAGTCGAATATTTAAAAATTTTAATGCGTGAACGTAGGTAATATTGTTTTTCTGTGATGCTACTTCAAGTCCCTATTACGTTTTTCGAATTTCTAGCGACATGGCATGATGTTTTTCTGTGATGCTACTTCAAGTCCCTATTACGTTTTTAAAATTTCTAGCGACATGGCATGATGGGAGACAGGCGTCGCGCAGTTTCTTCGATAAATATTGTCGTAAATACGCTACGTCGCTCGACTGTGTCCTTGTTCCAATTCAGCGCTGCAAGCTTAAGATTTAGCCGCCCCATTTAGCTTAACTCTTCGTTTTGAACCAGAACAATGCTCGTATGACCCCGTTTCACTTCTCTCCATTGTGTTATGATCCGCTGGAGACGACCTATTTGCGACTGTTCATTTCGCGTTAATTAGTGAATTTAATTTGCGAACCTGACCCTGGTTAGGATTTTCATGATTTTACTTCAAGGGAAACCACTAATCCGTTTGTGTACTGCCATTTAATAGCGTTTAGGACAAAGCGGGTGCGTTTCATGCGTATACACAGATGTAAATGTAGCCTAAATATAAACACGAAATTCATTCTGTCTCGCATACAGCACCTTGCGCACTCATCGGGCACTTATAAAAAGCAGCGGCGAGGTCAAAGCGTTCGCGGGCCGACAGTGCGGAGCCCGCACGCGCCCTGATACGACGCTTCTATCGATATCGATGTTTTATTTATTATCACGTGTATCAGTGACGTCATTCTCCGATGCAACAACTGAGCCAATGGCTCTTGGCAAGTTGACGCCAATTGATTGAGGTGTATTCTTCATAAGTTTGCGACGCGCTGTGTTGTAAAGTCGTGTCCGCATGGTGCAAAAATTGATGGCAGAGTTGAAGGTGCTCATAGGGAAGCGAGCGCCGCCTGGTCCGCCGGTGGCTGCTCCTCCCGCACCGCCACCACCACCCCCGCAACAACAGTACACCCGCAAGGACTTGAAGGCAAACCTCCATAGGCATATGAGTATCGTACTGGACAGGTTAGTTGCGTTGTGGCAGCTCGGAATTTTGGACTGCTAACACTGCTTGCTTAATATTACTACGTCATCGTAGTAATTGGTGCACTCGGACTTTGTAATTTTTGTATGACTTGCATATCTAAAGATTATTTCGAAGCCGCATTTCAGACGATCTGATGATCGCTTATGAAATCTCCGCTCGTATTTTGTAGCAAAACAGTGAATACACAAAAAGCAATCTGGTAGCAGTATAGAATGCGCTATTTCTAATATAAACTTTATGAATGAGCAACATTTACGTTCAGTCAGTGTTTAACAATTTTAACATTTATCTGAACTTGGAAAAGTTTATGCTAACTAGGCTAATTATAAAATACGAGTATACTGAAATTAAGTTTATTTCATGAACTTTTCAGAATGAATGCCATATAAAATTTTATTTTAGATGTTATTCGACTGAAATGTTTGCGCTTTAATTAACGCACGGGGCACGAGCCTCTCAATGTCAAATGTGAGTGTTCGACATCACAGACGTGCCGGCGTGACCACATCGATGCATGATGTATGGAGATGTTCTGATGCCAACGATCTTAACACTTTGATTCTTCTTGTTGTGAGGAGAAGCTCTATAAGAAGAATCATTTGAATAGGATCATTTACTAGTGATAGATGAGCTGTGTGGTGACATCAGAGTAGAATAAGATTTGTCACCATCACCACCCCTTTTCTCTTTCATGGATATCCTAAGAGACAACAAAGGCACGATATAGATATCAGAGAACAGGCAGCAGCATCCACTGTGCAAAGACTTAGTAACATTTACTGCGATCACCAACCGGTCTGCCCAGCGTGGTGATTATGGGTTAATCCTCAGTTAATTGCAAGACGCCTTTAAATCAGCGAACTGATATAGGCTATAAAGAACTAGAGACAGATCAGAAATCCTAGATATCGAATATTAAAAACAAGAATAATTCTCGCCATATACCGTTACTTTCACTTTAATCAGGGGATTAGGGAGATCGGTATTAGTCGCAGCTGGTTTTCAATAAATTCAGAGCTAAGAAACATTAAATATATTTAAAATTCCTCTAAATGTAGGAGGATCTAATCATCACGATTTCTTTTATCTCATACTCCATCATAAGGTATTCCTCGTTCACTGTTGCTCTACCTTCATTCTAAAAAAGTATACTGCATTTGTTTTTACTGATTGAAACTACGAATATAGGTATAAGAAAAGAACCTACTTTTGTGACTTTTTGCTTGGACGCTTACATTAGGTACCGTACATAGCCGAGGTTGTTTAGGTCATTGTTGTGGTTTTGTTTTATCTGCGTCACATTGTACGACTTCTTAAAACAGGAGAGGTCAGAAGTACCCTTAACCGACGCACATGCATTTAGAGAGTGATGACTGTAGACGAAGCAAGAGGGGTCTATCTGGATCCTAGCAAGTGGAGGTTCATAGTCTCTGCTTGTGGAAAACGACTTATTATTTACCTACCTGATTTCATTTAGATTTGTTTATATTATCGCAACTAATAAGCGAGCAGGCCCTAGCATAATTTAGATCTATCTTCACCTGTTACTTCTTTGATCTTCAAATTATGAAAATCTCAGATTGTCTAGGAAAATGCTTTACAATTTTACGTAATGTAAGGTAAATATAAAAATATTGTCTGAACTTTCATTTTGTTGTTTAGTCCAATGCTTGCTTATACTTACCAGTATTTTCCTTATTTCGTGGTTAACCACATGTCAATCCATTTTGATGAGAGAAAGTTCGGTGAACGATCAATATAGATATTGTTGTGTGTGTTGTGGTTTCTATTAATATAGGGTATTTTTTATACTCTATAACCAACGAAATCAAAGCTTGCATTTGTTCTTTAAAGGTTGTGTTACGAAACTGGGGTTCGAATTTGGAGAGAAACGCCAAACTTCGTATGAGGGATTTATTCACTACGGAACCCTAAGATGACACGTGAAGATGGTCTTCCAAACGTCCAAGGTCCAAGTCGCGTAGCAGCTGAGGTCCAGGTATCTCGCCAAGGTAGTCGCAGGTACTTCCACTTGTCGCACTAAGGTAGGTTTCCCTCGCTTCGAAGTGATCGCTTTGATAGCTCGTATTGAACTGCCGTGGCGCACCCAACGTTCCCTATTTATATGCGCCATCGAATAGGTCCACATTAATCTCGAATATTCTACATAGTCGACGAATGTGTTTCGAAGCATCCAGGCGCCGGGTATGTGTGTGAGTGTAACATGGTTAAGCAACTCTAGACTTTATGACACAAGACATATGGGCCAATTTGGCTTGCACCATTCTATCGTAGTATTCGTTCGCGAATATTGTTCGGGAAGATTCTATCTCGTTCGCGACAGTTGTAATATAACAAATATATTACTTTATTGTATTAGGTCCTTACATATGAAATTGCCGTTCAGTATCAAAAAAGTGAAACAAGTTTTTTTTAATGAAATTATTATTTAATCAATCGAAGTATGCCCCGTTGTTATCGATACACTTCCGCCATTTTATAGGCAGATCATTGATACCTTTGGAAAAAAAATCCTGGGAGCGAGAGTCTATATGAACTGTTTGAAGGCGGTTTTGACTGCCTCATCAGATTTGAAATTTTTTCCTTGTAAAAAGTTATCCAAATTTGGAAAAAACGTGGTAATCGGTTGGAGCAAGATCTGGAGAGTATGGTGGGTGACGCAGAGGTTCCAGTCGCAGCTCCTCTAACTTGGCGAGCGTTTGATGTGCAGTGTGTGGTCTAGCGTTATCCTGAAGGAGCAGTGGGCTAGAGCAATTCATCAGTCTCGGTTGTTTAATGGCGAGCTTTTCCATCATTGTTTGCAATTGTTGGCAATACAAGTCTACAGTAATCATCTGGCCTGATCTCAAGAAGCTGTAGTGGATAACACCAGCACTGGTCTACCAAACACTAACCAGAATCTTCTTTTTGGTCAGTTTTCGCTTAGGGCAAGGTTTTGCCGGTTCTCCAGGGTCAAGCCATTGTGATGATCGCTTCCGATTGTGGTACAGGATCCATTTCTCATCACAAGTCACGATACGGTTCAAAATCCCCTCATTATTGTGGCGATTAAGCAAAGAAACGCAGCAAGCAACGCGTGTTTGTTGGTTTGCTTCAGTCAATTCGTGCGGTACCCACTTTTCGAGTTTTTTAATTTTTACGATTTGGCGCAAGTGGATAAGTATCGTTTTGTCACTTACGCCGAAGGCTGCTGCTCATTCAGAAGTGGTTTGAGATGGATCCGCTTTCACTTTTGCCTTCAATTCTTCGTTTTTCACTTGAGTATCAGGTCGTCCACGGGCTCATTGTGTAAATCGAAATTTCCAGAACGGAAACGTTGAAACCAAAAACGCACCGTTCGTTCGTTAGCGGTGCCTGGTCCATACACGTCATTAATTCTTCGAGTCGTTTCTGCAGCACTGGTGCAACGGTGGAACTCGTATTCGTAAATACCGCGAATTTTCAATTTGTCCATAGTTGTTGTTATAGCAATGTTGAAACTCAAACAAATGATGTTTAAAACAAATGAAATACGAATTTTAAAACAATATTTTTCTGGCTTTATTTCGAAATAAATTTGAATTTGGAATTCCTAATGAAACACAAGATATTTGATTTTAAAGTTGCCAGTATTAAAAATCGGCAATTTCATATGTAAGGACCTAATATCTATATATAAGGACCTATTTGCAAAACCTTGCTTAGGTTCACCAGCCGTAAAGAATAAATCGTTATTTTTATACATAACATAGGTACCTACAATAATCAGCATCATTGTTTTAAGTTTGTAAATAGTCGTTTAAAAATATTGATATTAGTAAACACAGAATTTAAAAAAAATATAAGTACTTGCTAGTAACTAAGTCTTCAATGTTTTTTTTCGGGATGTGTTTGATAATAATATCTAAGTACTTAATATTTATAATAATATTTATATTTGTCTACTAGCTATTTTTAGTTTAGAAATTTTACTGTAAAAAAAGTATAAAATATACTAGATATTAATTTAAGCCATAAGTAGACATTTTTGGTTTTATTTTTTAAAAGGATGCAAAAACTTAAGATTTTTTTTGGTGCTTATTATCAAGTAGAGGCTTGAAACCAATATTTTATACATATCATCACAGTGAAAAAACATATAACCGCTCCAGGGAAAGAAAGGAGTGAGGGGAGAAAAAGGAAGGAGGTCTATGTAAATATGTGCATATTTCGCTATAAAACGTAACATAACATCTAATTTAAACCAATTATGAAGACTCCGAAGTCAAATAATCATACACAGTGTTTTTTCAAAAGTTTTACCAAATGGTAGCGAACTCTAAATTTGGTCTAAAAATTTAAATAAATAAAAGCGGCAAAGTGCGAGTCGGACTCGCCCATGAAGGGTTCCGTAGCAGCAAGTAACATTTTACGATTTATGACGTATTAAAAAATAACTATCTATGATACCGAGACCGCTAGTTTTAGTTGAAAGTACATACTTTGAGGTATATACCACATTTTTTTCAGAATTATTTTAGTAATATTTCAAAAGTTACGGTGGGGGGCCACCTCCAATTTTAACTTTGTATTAGATTATCTCAAGACTGGGGGGTTTGATCTACATAGTTTCAAAGCAGTTTTTGTTGCATTTTTCTTTTCAACGATACCCCACACGTTAAGGTTAGTCCATTTTAATTTTTTAAATTCACTTTTCGTTTTATGGGAGGGGGGCTGAAAAAAATCATTTAACTTTTGGAACTTCAATATCTATCTCTCCACCAATTTTCGTGACAATCGGTGCAGTAGCGGAGGAGTACGAGCCCGGACGGACAGACGGACCGACGGACATGACGAAACTATAAGGGTTCCTTGTGGACTACGGAACCCTAAAAATACCAGACTGATTCATATTTTATGGTAGAGATTCAAATGTGCCCGAGTAACATTAAAAAAGTCGAAAACTAAGGACCACCCTATTAAATACAGGCTGACTTTTTATCCATCTGCTAATTTTCTGGAGCAAGTTCAGTCCATGATACTGAAAAAAAAAATTTTCGTTCTCCCTTACAAAATCCGTTTGGCGCTGACTTGTATGGGAGGCGAAAATTTTTATCGATTTTTAATAACTTTTTTTATAGAAAGTTGTTCAGTATCATGGACTGAACTTGCTCCAAAAATTTAGCAGGTGGATAAAAAGTCAGCCTGTATATTCAGGGAGTAAACTCGGGTATCATTAGATGTAACATATCATATAGCAAACCCCTAAAGTATGTATGTATGCAGGTATGTATGTCCTCCTGTTACATCTATATTTTAGTATAATACATACTTATATTACAAAATTCAGATTTAGGTTATTACAAAAATCACAGTTTATTAGTCTTTAATCATCTCGTTATACTTTATTGCTTACTTAAATATAATAGTGTACTTAGTCATGCAAATTGTTTATAAAATAATATAAATTGCTTTGCATCTGACTAATCGGTAAACAAAAATCTGTATGCCTGCACATTTTTGATGAAAACGTTGACAATATGCTTCGAATATGCGATACGAACAATATCATAAAAAGCGAATTAAGAATTTTACAAATATTTTAGAACACGCATGTTAAAACAGTTGCCATGACATGCGCGCTGACACGTGATATTTTGATTGTAAATATTTGTGAAATCTAGGGAGGGGTTTTTATGGTGAGAAAAAATGGAACGGGCGGCACTAAGTTCGCCAGGTCAGCTGGTGATTTAATAAAAATTGTTTGAAGTAAATTATATTCTGTATCTTATAATTAAAAAGCTTCGGTAAATCAGTTTTATAGTACAAAACTTTTAGAAGCGCAGATTTTTCAGTCGAATTGGTTAAGTCTCCTTAAATTGGTCAATTACTTATCATGACTGCTTTCAGGCGTCAGATTCTTTATGAATACGGCGGTAATATAGAGGAGAATGTTTGGATACCGTATACGACACTATAATTTCATCACAAATATAATGTAAGGAAAGATCGAGTTAAGAAGAGGAAAAGAAGGGCCAAGAAGGGCGTTCATGGATAAAGTAAAGGAAAAGGCAGCAGTCGTGTCGTATAGGGAAGGCAAGCATTTGGCTGAAGTTTGGGAGACGTGGAAAATACTCCACCGACAAGAACATAGTTCTTAAATATATTGATGACATTATTATCATGTTTTTATCCCTAACGGGACGACAGAGCCTAGAGCCGTAAGACCGGAATCTCTAGTTTTCGAGATTTTGGGCGTGAAGATGAAAAAATATCGACAATTATATCCTAGTATTCAAAGTTTAAGAAAGATAATTGTTTGTACTTTTGCGTTCCCAACTAATCAACCACCTTTGCCCTAGTTTTATATCGGTCGTTTGCCCAAGCTTATCTTGATTTGTATTCTATCTAGATAAATTTTACTGAAACTGATACACACACGTAAATAATAAATATGAAGAGATTGCCGTGATCGGTCAACATATCAAGTTGCCTCTTTTCCTACTGAGTTGTCAATAGTAGCAAAACTTGAAGTGAAAAGACTTTATAATATTTTATACTTTCTGAATTTATTATTATACCAAAAGTAATATTTAAAAAGCAAGAAAATGTACAGTTTGTGGCTTACAACAAACTGTATTTTTTTTTGCTTTTTAAATATTACTTTGTAAGAACTACTTACGAGTAGGTATGTTCCTACTAATATTATAAATGTTCAGATGTTTGGATGTTTTTACTCAATCACTCAAATAGAACTGAACAGATCGGAATTAAAGGCATGTAGATAGGCTAGATACTATATACTGCATAGGATGCATTTTATCATGAAAATAAAATTCCTGTGGGAGTGTCACAATAATTCGTTACTGTCCGTTTGAGCACGCGGGTAACGTCGCAGGTACCAATATTTTAGTAGTAATATCCTATTCTTGTAGTCCTATAAAACAATTTAAAAGACAATCATCGGGTTGTCTTTCATCAACTCGTATCAGACACGCACATGCATACAACATACCTATGAAAACATACGCGACAATCAAGTAAAGCGATATCTCTTTATAAGCAAAAAAAGTTCATATAAAATACATTTTTTTGTTCAAGCTTTTATTGTGAGACCTAAGGTCTTGTCTACACAAAACAAATAGGCCCAAACTCGATGGGGTTCCGTCATTTCGTTACAGAGTTCATATGGCCACCTGCCAGCTCCATCATCAGATCAGCTTCAAGTCATCATAATATTGCATTGTCCCGCGATATACATATGCTCGCAAAATTTCAGCGCAATCAGTTGAAGATATCTGCTTCAAAATTGAGTTGCAAGATTCCACCCAAACAAACATAGTTACATACATACATACATTGTAAGTTAAATAAAAGCTTGTAATAAAAGTGGTGTAAACTCCTAACATCAACAAAGTTGATTGCTAGCGGTTCACGCCACCCAATCGATATACACTGCAATTGCTGTAAAATCAATATCAACAGCCAACTCTTTGTCCGTGCTAATATAAAATTAATGCTCGGAGCTGATACCTACGGACTAAAATAACTGACTTCACTCTACCTTCCCTTCACCTACTTATTTGTACATTTTATGGTCAGAATTTGCTAAGATATGGAAATTAGCCTTTCTGAGATGCGAAAAACACCTAGTGGTCACATGTCATGTATCACCTGACCTCATTGTATATGTATTTTTGGAAACACTCATAATTAGGATAATTTGGGAAGAGTCGCAGTCATAGGAAAATTAGGGCCTATAAAAGGGAATCAAACTCATATCAAAGATTTTTAAATGATCGAAATGATAATGAATTTGAACTATAAAGTTGATACCGCTTGCGTGGTCAAAGGGTATTTGTTGATTGCATGGAAACCTCTAATATTTTCGGGATTAAAAGTACGAGTATCCTATGTGTTAATCCAGATAAGAAGCTATCTACAGGCCAAATTTCATTTCAGTCAGTTCATTCAGTTGCCGAGAAAACGGAATAAATATCTATACATCCCTACATACATAAAAACTTTCGCATCGAATTAGTAGGATAAGATGACACCAACTAAAACATGTCACTTGATGTAGGAGCTAGGAAGCTAAGTTCTTATCGGATTTTTCTCTGAGTTTCCTGCGATTTTCCTCAAACGCAGTGAGAGACATTAGTGTTGTTTACTTAACCTACTTTTGTGTTTATCTGCATCCAGTGCATATTCAAGAAAGTAATGTTTATCTATCTGCATACCTTGTCTGCTCAAAGCTGGTGAATATTAGTTTTACTTAACTTTTTTATTTCTATTTTTGCCCAAGAAGACTTTTACTCTACCTACAACTTCTAAAAGTTGTAGGCTACAACCAATAATGCATGTACAAAAGTTTAAAATTTCATGCGAGATCTGCAAAGTTAAGTTTCATCTGTATTAGTTTTTGCTTATTCGTTACACTAACTAGACATTAAACAAAGATTTAAAACTTTCCTTTTTTTATATATGTATATCTTCTTCTTATCATCTTCGTCTTAGTATGCTAAGACGAAGATGCTTAATTGCTTGTAGATGTGGCCATTTTTTTAATTGTTATGCATTATCCATGTTACCATTACAATCTCACACTTAATTATTATAATAAGATAATCATCAGATCATAATATTCTTATGTAAATAATTCTTAAATCCATAACATATCAAATACATATCGATACATGAATTCGTGTGTTTACACATTTGGTGATTTGTTCCAATAAGTCAAGATTGTCACGGGAGTGCGGCGATGGCCAATATTCGCGTTATTTGTAGTGATGTATGTCGAAATGTGTCGAACACTTGGCAGCCCGTGTGTTTATGTCATCGTCATATGTATCGACTGATCTAGGGGCGGAGGAAGGGAGAAGGGAACTAATAACACGTTTCCTTATAGATGTTTCAAGAGATGACGATTTACGTGACGTTGCTGTAGTTTGTGATCAAGTGCATGAATTTATTGCAGTTTCTGGTCATGTTTCAAATAGTGATCAATTACATGACGCATGGTATAAGATCAATTTAATTACAAAATAAATACAAAAGTCTGTAACTTTTTTCTCAAATTGTTGTACAATAAAAAATAATTTAAAACCCGCCCCTTAACGTTTCCGGCGCAAAGGTGCGTAGTACTGGGTGGCGCAAAAGTAAAGACCCTATTTGGTTTAGCTATAACATTTTTTCTAAATTAGAAAACTAGATTTAGGTTTTTTTAAATGTATATTTGTGCCATTAAATTTCGTACCATTAGGATTTAAAGATGATGTCTTTTAAATGGTGACCTCCAGAGTTGATACACATTTGAGCCCTATTTATGACATTTTGCATAACTTGCCGTAACACTTCCTGCGATATGTTCGTTATTTCTTGACGAATGTTTTCTTTTAGAGCTGCGAGAGTCTGTGGCTTGTTCACATACACCCGAGATTTCAAAAAACCCCAAAGAAAGAAGTCTGGACTGGTCAGATCGGGTGATCTTGCAGGCCAAGGCAAATCGCCAAAACGAGAGATAACTCGGCCTGGAAAAGCGTCCCTCACTAAGTCCATAGTGTCGCGCGCTGTGTGTACCGTAGCGCCGTCTTGTTGAAACCAGATGTGCTCCAGCCCCAATTCGTCCAAACTGGGTATCAAAAACTCTCGTAACATGGTTCTGTAGCGTTCTCCAGTGACAGTTATCGCATTGCCTCCAGCGTCTTCGAAAAAATAGGGTCCGATCACTCTGTCAACACAGATGCCACACCATACAGTAACTTTTAGTGGGTGTAGAGGTGTTTCTTGAATAATGCGCGGATTATCAGTGCCCCAGAACCGAGTATTCTGCTTATTGACATGCCCTGAGAGATGGAAATGCGCTTCGTCACTCATAACCAATTTTGAAGGAAAATCATCCTCTTCAAGGTTGAGGTTTATGACGCGCTGGCAGTAATCTAGACGAGCTCGGTGGTCAGCAGGCA
The DNA here is from genome assembly GCA_963576875.1 of Acrobasis repandana. Classification (NCBI taxonomy): domain Eukaryota; kingdom Metazoa; phylum Arthropoda; class Insecta; order Lepidoptera; family Pyralidae; genus Acrobasis; species Acrobasis repandana. The sequence goes on from OY756215.1 coordinate 20,695,411, forward strand.
GCAGCTGATGAGTCATTTGAGTTTTATACGGGAACATCTTTAAGTCTTTCACCAAAATACGCTGCAGGGTCCGTCTGGAAATGCCCAATTGCGTGGCACGTCGTTGATGTTTCTGGACACTCTTCCACATCTTCGCGCACAGCATCGATATTTTCAGCTGAACGGCCTGTTCTTGGTCTCCCAGACTTAGGTCTATCCAATGTTGAGCCAGTTGCTTCAAGGCGTGTGGCAAAGCGTCGAATTGTGCGACCAATCGGTGCCGGACGGTGGTGAAATCGTCGACGAAATTCACGTTGTGTTCTTATCACTGATGAATTATTCCGTAAGAACATTGACACAATTATTCCACGTTCTTGGGGAGTAAAACGGTCCATGTTTATTTTCAGTGTATTTTACATTTGTTCACTACACAATTTTCAACAACAGAATGACAGAAAATGTCATATAAAAAAAATAAAAGTATTTTCTTTAGTGCCAGTACTTTTGCGCCACCCAGTACATTACCGCATTGCCGCGCTGTAAAACAATGGCAGTATCAATATATTATTTTTGTATGGGCACCTTTTACTGATAGTTAATTAAAAGAAGTTATGATATTGATTAGTTTATTGCGACTGAAATTATTGTACTAAGTATGATAGATGGTACAGATTGTATGACAACGCGTCCGCGATGATGTGGCGTAAAATGTGAACTAAAGTATTGCGCGGCGCGACAATTTGCTCATTTGACAAATATAAAAATGCGAGGTTTCGACCGAACAATTTTAAAGATTGCCTTATACCACAGCTCATACGTAACTCATAAACAAATTTGAAGGATTCAACGGCAATATGCTTCCGATTTGTAATCAAAGATACGATCTTATCATCTTTTTTTTTGTTTCTGTAAGCTAAATTTCTGCAAGATAAATTCTTAAATAATTTTTGAGAATATTTATTTACCTAACATTTCTTTCTGTAACCTAGTTAAAAATATTTAAAATAAGTGTAATTGTTTCGATGATTCAGCTGACTGAATTATTTGCGTCGTAGGTGAGCCTTTGCTTGTACGAAAATAAAATAAAATCCAGTCCGAGAGAACCAGCGGCCTTGTGCTCAATGAATGATCTAAAATCTGCGGAGAGCCACTCGCACTCGAATCAGTTCAATTAATGTCCATTGCTTGATTTGTTTTTAAGTCTAGAGGAAATAACGTTTATTGGTCTCAGATAAAGCGTAGTAGAATTTACAAACGTGCTATAAATTATCTTATTTCTATGTACTCTTACAGTGATGGACGATGCGTTTACTGTACTAGCTGTGGTGGCAAAGTCGTCAGGAAACGTAACTTCTCGCAAGTTAAGGTTCGAATCCCGCTAAGCTCAAACTTGTACCTCTGAGTCAGTATGCAAACCTGATTTACGCACGGTAATTCTCAAAGGCCTTGCTTCTGGTAAAGGAAAATATCGTGAGGGAATTTGTGCTTCGGACGTAAAGCTGTTGGTCCCGATCGTTGTCACTAATCAGATGCCATTCACAGACTGAAAATCTTATACTAATGTTAGTTACTAACACACTGAAAACAAATACATGGCAGCACCTTTTACCTATGGTTACACTATTAACTTATCTTATAACATTTTTACGTAGGTGCGTGCAACTAAATCAATTGGTGACACTGATTGCAGAAGCTGAAAATTAAAAAAACATATATAAGTTTCGTATCCCAGTTATTTCAAGCTCATGCATGACACTTACAAAATTATAGCACCTTGTTTTTATAGGAAAATCCTTATGGCATAGATTACGAGTATTTATATTGCCCACCTGGACCGTTTCCAAACGAATGCCGGAATGGCGTGGCGATTAGGCGACCACTCGATTTTTTTAAGTCGTACGTAGTCCACGTATTGTAGTATTATTCACCGCAACATCGATATGATCGCTAATGTTCGGATTACGGCGGGCGGCGCGGGGTGCTTCGCCGTTGACCGCAGTCGTATGCGCCGAGCCGCCCGCGCACAGCCGCCCCGAGGCCACACAGAAGCCGTTTAGTGCTTCTAGTCTAGGTCAATACTCTTATTCGCGTGTGTACCTTATCGTGTTCCCATTATCGCATTGAAGCTATTTCGTCGGCGTATCGATCGATTCCGCCCTCAGTCTGAACGACGCGTTGAAATTTTCGTGCGGCGTACGAGAGCGGTCGCGCGTATATCGCCCGTCGGATGACATCAGTTAAGCCACCACGTCCGTTGGAAACAATACGCGCTCAGTGTCCGCGGCGTGGCCGGGTCGGACGCACGAGGAACTCAATGGAAGACGGACGTTGTGCGACGTGTGAGGCCCTTGGTCGCCGAAGCCTCTCGAGCAAGCTGCTTCAGGTGGCCACTGCGCAGGCGCACATGAAGACATGCTCCCACGCCGCCTCCTCCCCTGAACAGGTGCACGACTCGGACCTGGCGTCCCGGGCAATAGCAGCAAAGCGACGCAAGTCCATAGCCAGCTTCAAACTGAGTCTGACACCAGAAGTACAGGCGAAAACGAGTGCTGCCGAACAACCACGCTCACCGTTCGCTCGCAGGAACACGTGGTGCTCGTAAGTTTGACATTGAAAGTCTATGAAAGTTCAGCACTTCATGACCATCATCGACACTGCAATAGACGCGTCAACAACAACTAAATTTTCGTTTGCGAAACACTTATTATTTGTGCAGTTATCGTGTTTGTCTACTTTATCATTTTCATGTTTTATCTTTACCTGTTCTTATCGGGCCTCGATGATACGTGATTGTTCCTATGATTTACTGCCAAGTGTTTTCAACATGTTTGTTTCTGTCTGATACTACTACATTACATACTTAATTGACTGATAGTTTATAATGGCCTGTCATTTTAATATTATTAGAATAAATAAGATCATTAGGGCTTCAGTTAGGTACGAGATCCTCAATTACTGGGGAACCTTCATTCAATTTATGTTTGCAATGAATGAAAATTACCTGACCTTGAGCATATCTATCCATAACTATAGTACGCTCGCTCGTTATATCAAATCCTATTTGATATTATCCTTCATCTTTATTCCATCTGATTTTGCAATCACTTAACTAACATTATTTATAGCCTTACTTATTTTTTGCACATGTGATGTGTAAACATTATATCTTTTAAAAATGTACTCAAATAAATATTGTATTGTCATCATAATTGATGTTAATATATACATCCATCTATCAATCATGAACAGTCAGTCTCTAGGATTGTAACCAAGTATAATATTTATCTATTGCATTATACATTATACATGCAATAAACGTATACTTATACGCAGTAAGTTGCATGTTGCAAATCGCGTGCATGCTCCAAGTTAATATGATCCGTAGTAGTTCTTCATGAAACTAGCGGAAATTTCAATTTGTTCAACTTAAATTCTATTAAGGCAATAATCTGATGAATCAGATCCTGTCCCTTGGTCCTCTCTGTGTAAATTTCTCCTGTAAATGCATTAGTTGGTTCTTAGCTTGATTTTACTGTCCTAACAAAGTTACGGTTGACTCTTAAACTGAGTAATTAAACTTAATTCGTTATCAGTGTCCCAACTTATGTGTAATGCTAGTAGGTTTCCGGCATAGAAAATTACTACTCCATGTAACAGAACATCTATCTAGTGCAACAACTGCATTCAAATCGGTTTAAGTTTAATAGTTTTGGCTTTATCTTTTCCACCTGCATGGTTTTCGGCATCGTTGGCTAACTATTTGACATGGATTGATATCCAAAGATGATTGTCTGGAAAACAAAAAACACTGCTTTTTAGCTGTACTTTGTGTGTACATTTTTATGCAATCGGGGATGCGCAAGAATGAAAAAGGACCTGACGTATAAAGAATTGCTATTTTGTATCTGGGCATTGTCATTGGCGCCTTTTTTAAAACATTCGAGTAAAGCTGAACTCTACAACACACGTAGATCTCACATCAGATCACATAGATTATTATTGCCAAGGATAAACATTCTTATCAGACATTTCACTCTTTTATCATCCTTTACGTCAAAGACTTGTCGTTTAGTTGATTGTCGTTACGATTACCAATGCGAATGCATGCAGAAATAATTATTTTTTGTTCATCTTCACGGTTTCGTTTGATATCTGAATTCTCTCTACACATGTTTTAATGTACATATTTGCTATTTATATTAAACTAGCTAGTGCGCGACTTCGTTCGTGTGAAATAATGAAATGACGATAACTTTTTACTGACATCAGATTTCAATGAGACAAAGCCTAAATGTTGCTTCAAGCTAAGCAAAAATCACAATGGGGATTTTGTTTGTGGTACACTATGTAAATTATTCTTATTTGGGTCCACCCTTTACCATCCCCTTTCAGGAATATGCCTTATCTACCTAATGTACAAGTATATTGCACAGTCCATCCATGTCTTAAACTTTCTATATTTCTATTTCCATTACCCTTCATAATATCTAAGCCCCTTCCTGTAACGTCACACTTGTGACTGTCCTGGGAATTATTATGTGTAAAATGGCATTATATTGATTTGTCAACACGTTTGCCCATGAAACTCTATAGAGACTCACATTAATCCCCCGTCGTTGTGTATTCACCTCACATAGAACAATAGAGATAATTCTATTATAATTGCACCATTGTACGCAGCAAAAACTAGTTTAAAACATGCTGTTTTTGCTAATTCTGTTGTCGATTTGCGTCATTGCATGTATATATGTTAAAATCATGGCAATGATGTGTTTGACTTATGTTGTATGGTTCTATTAAAGATGATACAGTCTTATTGCATCCGTATTGAAGCGTCATCAATTGTTTGAGACTTTAGTGATAACAGTGAAACTAATTGAGGTGCACTACACTATGCTCTTAGCTGACATCATGGTGATTTGCTTGATGAGCATGATGATTATAGACACATTAAAAATGTAATAATAATTCTAATTTAATACAAAAGAAGTTGCATCTGCACAAATAATGGATTGGTTGAGTCCATTTCACGCACTAGTAAACGATGGCTTACTCTTAACCTTATCGGTGTTTTTTTCACTGTGTGAAAGTAGTGGTTAGTTACCATAAGTGAATCAAATCGATATACAAAAAGAACTTAATTAATTACTCCAGGGCGCGTAATACGTTATTGTTACACGCCCTGTAGAAAACTTACTGTAATGTCAAAACTGTTGTCATTAACGAGAAAAAAACAATATGAGTTAAACTAAACATCGATTTTAAGTAGCCTTAACACGAGTATAGTTTGTTAGATGCGTTAATTGGTTTTCGTCGTATACATATAATGCAGCGTCACCCGACGCGTATACGTTAAGTCAGTTCGTTAATTACGATTACGATACAGTAGCAGATTCTTATTACCTACGCGGCATCTTCCTTAGTTATCTAATCAACTTTATTTTACAACCCATTATCCTATTGGTAACCATTTGAGATCAGACAAAATACCGCCACATTTAAGTATGATTTCATCAAAATTAAATGTAGAGTTATTAAGTACCTACCACAGTAAATTCACTTTGGAAATTTTAAAACTGATATACGATATATGTACAGCGCTACTATCGTATCAGTTTTATAATTTACAAAGTTAAATAACGTTCATGATAATACTTAAGTATCGAAATATACTTCAAATTAACAAAATTAGTATTTTACTTATTATTTTTAGTTGTTTCCGTAGATGACACACTGACTGCACTTTTTACTGCAGCATAAACTATGAATGTTTTACGCTTCACGCCTCTACGATTCATACGAATTAGGTGTTATGCATGTCATGATTACAGACCGCATCAGTATATGAATATTTATAAAAAATGAGGATAATATGAATACTTTGAAATATTTTATAGCAATTACATAACTCGCAATGATAGACTCAAGGTTAATGAGTATCTGTTTACATCATTTGAAATAATAAACGATCTAGTTGTGTTAATTCTGCCCGCTTTGTTGGCCATAATAGCGTCGTGCAACTTTTAATTGTAACGCTAGCCGCTGCAACGCTGTACATTGTAATGACCACAATATACTTTATTTACATTAAAAAACTCGACGTTGCATTGTGAAATTGACTATCAACATCACTGCTTAAAGTCATGTAACGGTTTCGCAATAAATATGCGTTTTGTAAGATGAATCGTAATGTCAAAATACTCGTAAATCTTGCAAAATTCATGTCTTGTGATTAGCTGGGGGACTGATAGTGTGACGTGTGTACCTTGAATTGTCGCCAAGCCAAACTCAGTTGGTACATATAGCTCATTCCTACCCAGTATCGGTGTATGCTCACAGGTTGTTTCGGCCTTCACTTTATGCAAACAAACATCTTGACAATTTCCTATTGTCTAGCTAGTCGCTGTGGAACCTGTTGTGGATCTTTACAAGATACGTTCGATTATAATACATGTACGTAATGTAACAATTTGAAATTCTCCTTTTGCATGTTGACTAATAGTTATTGTCTTTTCATATTCGCATAATAAGTTTAAAATCTTTCTCTACATCTGATGCTAAGAGTAAATTAATTCTAAAATAGATTTGCAATTACAATCGTATTGAATATACTAGTGAATTTTTGTAGTTATACCATAGTGTGAATGTAACATTTATAAAAGGTGTAATAAAATATACAGAAAACATTTTAAGGGCAGATTCTTGTGAATCTGAAGAAGAATCAGAAGATCGTTGTACAACTAAACAATTTGTTGTAATTGTCATTATTCTGACAGGTAATTTTGAAAAATTTTGCAGCTTACGTACACCTTATTAGATGTGGGATTGTGAGCCCTAATATTAAGTTTGGTATAAAAGTATTTTGCTTTAGAATGCTTATCTCCAAAAAGGGCTAAATGCCATAGCTCTAGTTTATAAGCATAATAAACTGAAGACCAAATGTATGGCCTTTTACCAATCACTCAGACAATACGCGGAAATGTCTATTGCGATGACTCCAATAATTGTTTGATGACACTCATCCAAGACGGCTCTTGGAGCTAATCGCCTCGAGCGGCACTGGCTTGTTTTCAAACTAGCTGATGCGTGAATCTAACTGCAACTTTGTCATCCTGATATGTGACTGCAATGCTATTTACTTTGTTAGTTCCTCTCGTATATAGATGATTTCAGTTCGAAGTGGGTCTTATTCAAAAGAATGAAAAAATTCTAAGGAAAAAATATTGGAAGTAACTCTACTTCTTCTTATAATTTTTAAAAATCTTCTTTTCCGACGATTTAAAAAGAAAGAGAGAAAAGAGTATCTATCTATTTATAGTTTACAAATTTATACTGGTAATCATCTGGTAATAAGATTGTGACATGATCAATATAATCTAATAGATAGGTATCTATCCTCTATCTATGTATCAATACTTTTACAATTGTTAAAATTAGAAATGTTATTTTAGAACATTTATTTTGGTCACCTAAATAGACATGTTTTTGTGCACAAGCCCCCTTCTAAAACTTGTAATCTAGCTGCTATAATTATGACATCCACACATTTTAACGAACTGTTATTTTTTTGCGTCTATTTATATAATTTCGGCCGAGTACTTGCAAAAACAGCAGCCCAATCTAGTCAGCCTTGAACCCAAACGACCGTGTCGGTTAAATCAAATGCTCTAAGCTAGATGCTAGGCGCGGCAGCTCTTATAGGTATTCATTCTTATTTCGAAGCACAAGAGCACAACGGGTGTGTCACAAAAGCGTTGCCTAGGTATTTGGAGGCGCCATCATCGTAGCCCGTAGTAGGTAGAGCGGTGCGCGCGCCACTTGCTCCGGTCCCTCTCTCCCCCCTCTCCACCTCGCTGCGACCGGCCCCGGTCCCAGTTTGCCGCAACGCGTCGATCTGGTTGCCCGCGCGCCATCAGTTTTAACATCATCTTGCTTGAAATACGCACAAACGTCTCCAACACAAAATCACAAACACGGCTCCGCTTACCCCCGTAAGTGGGACTCGAAAGTCCCGCCCCGTACAAACTTTGGGTGACGTGGGAGCCATGCAAACTAAACTAATAAGTGCCAACTACTCGTCCATCATGAACAAGCAAGATCTTCTCAGGGAAGTGGTCGTCAAGTACATCGACTACTTCTATCCAGTGTAAGTATTAATCTTTAAGATCATCTTGAGCTCAGTTTTTTTGACGCATTGCAGACTTGAAATTCTCCGGACGCGTCTTATGTGATTGATGCTAAGGTTCCCACACTACTTAGCTAATTACTGAGTCGATAAGTCTGTGAAGGTTCCTCGACAACGTGGCCAGATGCAGCCAGACAAGCGGTTTCGATTTTCTGACGTCGGCGCCGCCTATTGAACCTATGTGTCTCTATAGTCTTACTGCTGAATCGATCCGTTGCACTAAACAACACTTCTCTCACATAGTCTAAGTTTACCTGTGTTTCATAAATCTGTACATATTTTATATGCTTTTTCATTAGTAATATTGGACCTTGAAATTCATAACTTCGAAATAAAGTAAAGATTAGTTGCCTGTTTTGGCGAGTAATGGCTAACGGCTAAGGTCTGCTCACGGCCATTTTATATCTGTGTTACCTACTTAACATTATTGAATGTATAAGCAAAGGTCTCGTATTCAAGGTTAAAATATTAATTGTTAAGTCTTTCTTGATGAAGTCATTCATAAAAGCACCATTTTATGTGAAATCCTAGGGAAAGCCACCATTGCGTGACGGTCTCGCGTGACAACCACGGACAGCCACTATAGTGTTCCCCTGGTGTCCTACTAATGTCCTTTGTGTACAATTCATTTTATTGTCCACGTCCTAGCTGCTTCCAATAAAGCAACCACAGTTTTATTGTGCCACGTGACTGAGTTTATGGCTTGAAAACGTTATGCTCAAGTCGAATTTACAAGTCAAAGTCATCAGTAGATAGATTCGTTATTTGATGGAGGCTTAAATTCATGCTGATCTGGGGAATAGAAAATACTTACGAATGTAAGTAGTAACTGCTTCTCTTCGTAAAAGCCGATCGAAGGAATGGGTGAAAATGCGAATTATGTTAATAGGCAATGCGGCTAACACTATTTTGATTCCTTTTTCCACCTCCTCGCCCTCCATCATACAAACAGTGGTCTTTGGGTCTTGCGGCCCTGGACTCTGCTTAGAGTTGCAAAAACCAAAATGCTCTGTCTGCCCTATTAGGGGTAAAAATGTGAAGTGTAGTATTCAATTAAACACTTATTGTTACGTACATTTTCTTTTCTTCCTCTAATTGAAAAGAATATGAATGCGGCGTTATGAAACATGCCAACGAGATGTAACGCCTTCATTGGGCCACTGGCGCCACCGCCATGTCGACATGGCTCCCGTCGTTTTCCCTTCAATGACCTTGTATTCACGCCGGCCACTCGCTACACGATAACAATTCTGTGGCACAATCCACTGCAAGATAATGACTTTAATCTGTATGTTGCTATGCTCAAACAACAGAAAATCAACGCGTGAGTCATTATCTGTAATTGAATTGTTTGCGACAATCTCAATAACAACTGCTAATAAAAGCCACAATTCATTTGATAGGCAATTTGGTGTAATAATTGGCGAGTAGAATGTTCCATCGTTGCAATTAATGGTTATATTGTCGATGGCCTAAGGCGCCACTTACTATTGCATTTCAGTTGTGACTAATACATTAAATTTTCATGCGCCTTGCATAATTTTACCGCGACCTTTGTTTTCTACGCGTTAATGTCTTACAATTGTATCGGATACGAAAAATGATCGTGATTCGATCGGAAACGTGATTCACCATTCACTTAATTGTCCACTATTTATTCATGTTTGCAATCGAAATCTATATATTTTACTGTAGGTTATTGTTTTCACGCCTTTTCATTATCACTTAAATTACTCTCACAGCAAACATTTATTTAAATATTATATTTACTTGTCACTCTAAATAACTGTAATATTGTAAACATTATGAATAATGTAAGACAGTCAACGCCATGTACGACTTATCTGAATTGAAAATATTCTTTCTCAATTCTCAGCTTGCCTTGGAAGTCGTATTAATGCGAATCTTGTATTTCTTAACAAAAGATTTTCATTAAAAACCGGTTTAGCAATTCACTATAGCGACTTATATGCATCAGTATATTCGGCAGATGCTATTTTAGTCGCGTCGATGAAGGCATGGAATAAATAAAACCTCTTTAAGATATAATTGTTTTTGTTCTTAACAAAAACACTTGTCTTTTATTCTTTTAAAAAGTCGCTGGTTATATTGTGCTTTTGTTTCAAAGCCTATTTAGTTGTAGTTTAGTTGAGAACAAATATAAACAACGCAAACACGCACGTGCATTGTGACAAAAGGTTTTATCTCTTTGTTTGATTCTCACATTTACTTGACACCTTTTCACACAGCTTACGAAATGAAAATTCTTAACGGAATGTACATTCATATTATCACATCTTTACCGCTCGCAAATCCCAAAGACAAAAGCTATAGCTGAATTCTTCCGAAATAATGCCTAACTAACTTATCGTGGCAATATTTCATATTATTAGTTAATTTCTACGTAACTTCAAATAAAACTAAGACTAGGAACAATATTACTTTTGGAAACAACGAAACTATTTTTGGTGATGACTTCCTTCAAACTTCTGTCAAAAGTTTGCTTTGTTGCCAGGTTTTCAATTTGTGTCCAGCCAGCCACATGTGAAACCAAGTTTTATATTTGGCACCAACTCGTCTTTCAGAAATTGGTCGTGAAAGTCAGCCAGGTCCTTCGGTGGTCTCCTACAGAGCAATGAACTTTTAAATTATCAAAAGAACTCTAAATTTCATAGTTAATTTCTATCAGTTAGTCGTGGTTTCCACCGTGAAATGTCTTCTTTTTTAGCAATGACTTTCTCCAAGGTTTACTTTGCGTGAGCTTATGTTTCAAGTCTTTCATGTGCCTCGTCAACGCGTACAATTTTGTCAACTACCTTGCGTAATCGTTCACAGAATGTTTAAACTTGTTTTTTCCAGTTCCGCCTAGAGAAAGTAACTTTTTATCTTTTATTTTATTGTTTCTATAGACAAGTTGTCTTTCGAAGATAGTTTTGTCATCACCGTATGGTGCGTTTGTTTCTTCTTAAATTAGCAATTTAGCATAACCATTATGCTTCATGCATTATTTACATTGCATAATGATCGTAAACACTACAAAGTCGTATAGAAGTCGTCTGTTAGCGACAAGTAGGAGCAGTTAGCGCAAGACCGGTTTAAAGCCGCTGTGTCGATCATTTTTAACGCTCAAATGATTTCATCTATAGACGTGGTGTTGTGTTGTTCATCTCGGTGACGCGACACGGAATCAGACCACAGAGAAAGTCAAGTACATAGGTACTGTTCCGTACGTTGTCCTACATGCTAGTTACTACCGAATGATTACATGGATGAGATTGGATCATAATAGTACGACTATTTCCGGTTGCTTACCAATTTGTTTGTTTGCACACGCCACGCCACACGACCACGCCATGTTGCATTCTACGGGTAGGATTTGAGTTAGTTTTCATATCATCGAAGTGCATCAGTTTGTGCCTAAAGTACGTAATTGGTTATTCTCTTAAATTTCACTATAATTACCTAGTTTACTTGCCATTTACACTCAATGCAGGTCAAATGTGTGTAGTAATTTATAGAGGTAAAAATTAACATTACGTATAGTTGTAAACTGCGGTTATTTGGATACGTAAATTACTTTCCTTAATTTTCTTTGTTGCAAACATCGGCGGTCTGAATAATTTAATAGAGGTTTTCAGGTCAAGCGTCCGTCACCGGCTGATAAAAATGTTTTATATTTTAAATTAATTTGTGGCTCAAGCCTCACAAAAGTCTTTGTGTGTCATTAACACCAATGAAGATTTTGTAAATAACCCGAGTGGTAATGGTTACAAAGCCAGACATTTAGGATTTATAATATTGAAGTAAATTGAATAGTATTGCTTCCTATCGCGTGTCTTGGGCAGCACACGATTCATTGTTCCCTTTGTTGTATGGGACCGGTTCATCGGCGCGGTCGCCAATTTTCCAATATTTATCCACAATGCCCGCGCTACCGTAATCATCCGCTGCGAGCGGAAGGTTTTGGCAAAATTACCGGTTTAAAGTTATTCAATAGACCCACAATTATACATAATGAATATAGCATGCCCTATTATCCATAATAGTGAATTCACAGTAGTGTGTTCGACTTGGACCCCACAGGTGGACGTGCATATATCCTGGTAGTTAACTACTAGGAATACCTACTTCCTTATTAGTATGAAATTAAACGGGATATTTACCGTGGTAAGTTGATAGGAATTCTTCCGTTAAATGATCTATTTTGCAAATTGAATTCGCTTCAAATAAACTGCATATATTCGTAATGTTACGGAAAGCATTGTAATTTTATTTTACCTAATTTAATGGTCGGGTAAATGTACGTAAGCTATTTTTTTGTCTATACGCATAAAGATATACATATTTTCGTGCATAATGATATATTTTAAATTCCTAAACCAATTTTATTTTATTATTTGTAATTATCTAACTAAAACGTCAACTGTTCTGTAAAATTCCGATGAGACACGACTGTCACTATTCGCTAAACTGGATCTAGTCTTACAGGTGTCACCACAATTATTTGAATTAATCATGAACGATGTAGCTAATTATTTCAATTTCTCTTTGTTACAGCGCATCGGGCACCAGCGCGGTGGCCATCGACAATAAGATCGAGCAAGCAATGGTAAGTAAAATACTATCTTCAAAATTATTTTTATAGAATACTACGATGTATATGTAACTAATCCTATTAGTTTCTGATAATCCCAAAACTGTAGAAGTTTTATTTTACTTTAGTTCAAATAAGCCATTATTCCTTATTATAAGTCTTATCTTCAGTTTTGTCCTGTCCATGGGTCTCTCAAATCGCACACATTCAAGTACTGTCTCCGCTGTCTGAACTGCCTTTTCCATGTCACATAGTTGTCTTAGGGCTCTTACAGCTCAAACAGACGCTGTCGCTCGTCTGTTAGTGCCCTTAGTCTTAGTGCAGAATGTGTTGGTCATCGAATGGTATCCTTTATCTGAAACGGAGTGCTAGTCGATGAAAATGACCGTACGGGGCAAAATCGAAGTGTCTACTATCTCTATTTAACGTGTCACTGGAAATAATTTGCAATTGTCAAATAATATGACAACTTGATTTCAGAGGGCATTGTAGTATTAAGGGCTATCTCGTTTTAGTAAACGTTAGTTTATTACAACTGAACTTTTTGATTTGCTTAAAATCTACAGATATAGAAAAACGGTAAACTCTATTCTGTTGTAAAATGTTCAGGTTTATCAGTAGCTTAAAAGACCTTCCAAAGAGCAAGATAACCAACCAACACTCTTTTCTGACAATCGCTTCAACGTGCGTACGTGACTCGCAAGCTCAAACCTCCTTTGTGTTAGCCGCCAGTTATTATCATAATTGAGCGTAAATAGAGGAAATCATATGTAATAAATGTCTTTAGAAACATCAACCACAACAGAGACGAGTGGAATCAATTAGCAATCATTCCACTATCCAGGCTAGTGGGCTAGAACCAGCCATAGCTTCTCTACTCATTAGCAGTACGCTCCTAGAATTTTTACAACATTGCATGACATTCGCATCCATCATTCTGGTTTCGATTTAGGCTTTCGTTTTGTTTTTCACCTACTTTCGTGTTGTATTTTCAGCATTATGTTTGCTTTGGCCCATATTACGTTTTATGATATTTACGTATCCTCGTTTGTAGTTGGTAGCTCTTTGTTCAAACCTAATCGAATATTGCCACCTTTTTATTTATCATTAGTTACTGATTATATTACGTATCGTTTTCAATATACGTATTCGCGCAAACCTTCAATACACTCGTCAATTCCGTTTTCACTTACCACCTCAGATTTTGAGCATGTAAATTTCTTAATGCCAATTTCTCTTGCAACTTTCTTTCGAGTATTTTCTTTTTGACTTCAAGTGCTTATGATTAAGGTAGTTTATATCAGTTAATATAGAACGCTGACGATGTATGCAGCTCTGCAATTTTATCGTGTCAGTCGGCCGTATAGATTCCGCCTGTGCTCAATGCGATGGATTCTAAGAACTTACATATCACTTTGAAGCACCGCATCCTCTTATTAATTATAAGACATTCTATTGAACATGTACTGTCTCATAATAACAACGCAGATCGATAGATCCAAATTGTTGGGTCGGTATCGAATAGTATCGATAGATTTCACTCTCAAATTACTACTGCTGGCGCACCAAATATCGGTCAAGCGATACCATTGACCGATAATGGAGGAATGGAATTGATGTTACAATAAAATTTTATGTTGTATATCTGTATACGGTTTTAATGCATTGAAATTCACCGAAGATTTTTTTGCTAAAACAATTTGTGATTAGAGTAGGTTTTTAGTTGAATTTATTTCAATAAATTCAGCATGCAGTTGTAAAACATAATTCCATTTATCACTTTTAGATCATCATTTTGAATAACAAAATATAATTACTTATTAAAATGAGTTATTATATTATAGCAGTATTATATTATACAAAATGTTAAGGATTACAATGGTAGGATGTACGTATACGTATGACTGGGGTTGCGTAAAGGTGCAATCCCATGTGACTTTGTGTTTATAATAGCAAAATGGCCAGCTACATAACACTGTTATTTAGATCGGAGACACTGTAGAATCTCTAACGACTTCCTCTTTTTAATGGCCAGGAAACGTGTCCCGTTTTGCCCCAGAGGCATAAAATATAACTTGACGCAACTGTGAGCTTAGGTGCTTCAATGTTTCATCATTATTGATTTTTTCTTTGCATCCATCAGTAATTGTCTCGCACTTAGTTTGTCATTTAAATGGAAACAAAATAGTGGCCTCGTAAAAATACAATACGAGCTACCTAAAATTTTAACAGCTGAACAAACGTCGTCTGTGTTCAAAACCAGTACAAACTAATTTTTTACTTCTTACAGTCTTCAATTTTATACGTGAATGCTGATTTTGCAATATCTATTTTGTCTCCAGTGTTAGCTTATTGTTATTGGTCGAGCTGCGTGCACCATTGGGCTCATCTCACATCGGCTATAATTAGCCACCGCAGATGGCCTCATGCGATTGACCCCAATCCGGCCCTCATGCCCACAACACATCATAGTATTTTTATCACTCCCTCTAATCGCTCATGTAATTCACGCGGCTCCTTTATGGAAATTTTTCTTCAAAATCTTTATCTGCGTCAATTTTTTTAGTCAGGTTCTCGTCGACTTTTCTTACTTATCTAAGACTTTATTTATTTTCCATTCAATAATCTCTAAATCTATTTTTATTCGTTTTGTTATCTTTATCATAAGTTGGCATTAAGCGTTTATCATAAGCTTCAAATCTACAGAAGTGCCAATTTAGATTGCTTTGTTCGTAGTTCATTCGTACCTGGACTGGATTATGAGCTATTTCGGTTTAAACGCAATACTTATTTTGCTTCAAGATTTCCCAATGTAGATACTAAGTCTTGTAACAAATAGACACGTACCTTTTATGTTGCAACGCAATCATTTATAGCACGCCCTTCGTTACATAACAACTTGATTATTCTTAGTGCGGTATTAAAATATTTTTTATTTACACTAATATTTTTGTTTTTTACTCTTGATTTATTAATAGGAATCGAAGCCTTACTTGTAGGTTTAATCACTGAATTATATCCAATTTAACCTATCGTATTCGAAGTACATATTAAGAAAACGATCATGTGACTAGCACAGGAACCCGCTTACCTTGAGTTGTTGTCGACACGCAGATTTATCTGCGTTCTTGCAGCTCTTTATAATTTATTTTGGTTTGTACTAAACGCACTGGTTTGTTTTGTAAGAGTTCACCTCCACACTTCTTGCGTTACGTCACAGTAGATATGTTTATCAGACAACCAAATCGAAGTATAGCAGCCGGGCTTACACTACTAACCCAGATCCATGCATCTGTTTGAACATTTATTTCTTTGATTCCGTCGTTTCTTTAAATATTCTTTGATCTATTATGCCGTAATATATTTTGGTATCTGCATTACAACTCCCGTTGTTGTTTCTAACGGATCATTAGCAAGTGTTATAAAGCCGGCGTTTGTTTGAAGAGTGCTTGGAAATTCTTATTTGTCCCAAGCGTTTCGGAATGCTAATGCCCTCACTGTGTACGTGATTTGCGTGAGTCAAGCGTGACCCGTAGGGCCGCTAGGCCAAGAATAGACACGGAAGGAAAGCCGGTCTCTGGGGAGAAGACACGTGCTTTCCAAAGTATACCACAGATTCGTGTATGTAGAATGGAATAAACACGGGAGTCGGGAGGTCGCATGAATCGGTCGCTAGCAAGCCACCAATCGAGATCTCACGACAAGTAATTTGCAACCGAGAGTGGCTCGAGCGCATGCGCCAGATCCAAATCGCGGCACGAAGCCATTCCTAGCCAAGAAATGCTGAAGCTGAAGTTTTCTTAGAAAATAAACCTGTGTAATGAAGCCGTCACGTTCGTTATATCGCAACTGTTCTCGAAAGCGGAAAACACGTTTTTGTTGTATGGTTTTGTGAACAGTTGTAAGTTTTAGTGTTGAAAGTTACGTAAAATAAAATCATCAACCATTTGTTAAATAATAAAAGCAATAGGATTACTTGATTCGGATGCTGCAGATAGGACTACGATACCGTTGCTTACTGTTTGATACTTTAATACAATTTCATATCTAAGCAGTGCCGGGTGTAGACTTTTTTAGGAGGGGGAAATCAAGTTTGCCTCCTATAACCAACCGCTGCCCCATTGTGGACCGAAGTGGGCGTGCGTATAAGCGATAATTTTGGCGCCCCCTGAAACTGCCCCCCTCTAGATCCGGGCCTGTATCTAAAACATCTTATCACCGTATTTGTAAATGCGTGTTCACTTTTCATTGTAAGTAAATACAACCGTATAACAAGATAACTGGCTGAAATCTATTCAAAGTTGAAATAATCGTGAGATTACACCTTTATCTGTGAAATATCGCTCAATACACCAGGTGAAACTAGTAAACATGTTTTGATGGTATACAACGGCCTTCTTTTAAGCATCGTCCGACGCGATTTATTTATTGATTGTTATGATAAGCATACTTGTTTGTTTACGAACCGCCTAAACGATATTTGAATGTGGCTTCATTTCATTTCGATTTTTGTACAGGGGTGTTTTAAAAATATAAATTAATATTTTGGTTGTTTTTGTTGTTGTATATATCTTTATTGTACAAAAAAAATATATTTTACAAACATACTTGACCAACCATAATAGACCAAATAATTGTACAATGGCGCACTTATCCCATAAAGGGATCTCTTCCAGTCAACCAAGTATCATTATTTATTTTATTTGTATTGTATCTAATTCAATGGATTTATTTACTACGATCCATTTCAATCTTTGTTTTTTTTAGATTTACTTTTATTACGATTACCCTTTAACTCTCCATTAAATGTCAAATTTCTGCGTTTTGAGTTCCGGTAGAAGGTCGATAGTCGGTTTATACATAATTTTGTTCAAAATTTTAAGGGCATATGGCTATACGAAAGTATAAAACTTGGCAATTTAACAAAATATATGTAATAATTTTGTAATTTTATTTGGCTTACAAGCTGTGTTCGAGTAGTGTATACAATAATGGGATCAGTTTTATTTGATTTTAATTATGTGCCATTACCTAAAGTATCTTCAAATCATCATTGCTGCCCTTAATTGCTAAAAACTTGAATCATATTAGATGTTATTCAATCACGATAATGCCCAAAAAATTATATAACACTTTTATACAAAAATAATGTCATTTATAGGAGAAAGATGTTTAATCTTATAAGCAAAGTTTGCATAGATAAGATTTCTGTGTCACCTATATTTGTTTCTGCCGAACAAAACATGTGTGACCTGTAAAGATACGAGAAAAGTATATTTATCGTGCGAATCACTGATACACATACGATTATAAGCATAAATATGCAATGTTTACTTAAAAGTGAGGGAGTTATTACTTTGGAATATTTTTTACTTTATTCTTAAACTGTCTTCCGTGGCGTATTGATTAACACGCTACACACGTCCGTCATACGGACGTTCTGAGTTCGATCCCCAGCCTTCTTTCTGGATCTTGGGTGTTTATCTCTCTAGATAGATGCTATATTTATTACATAAAATATAGTATGGTTAAGTTTACACTTACTTTAGGTCTAGCTTAATCAGTGTGATTTATTCTTATCCATTTATTTATTTAACTAAATTATTATCATATAATAATTTACTTTCTCTTCTTATAGTTTAAGGTGAGATGGGTTCACAATTTGCAATACTGTGCGTGTTTTTGAAAATCACTGTTATTAAACTACTACATTTTATTCCTCAAAAAATTTACATAAGAATCTTAAGGAATTTCTACAAACACCCACAATAGACAAAATGCGATTAAGCATTTTTGGCTCGATAGAAAAAAATCACAAACATACCTCTAAATTTGCCTAAATTTTAGGCAAATTACTTTTGTATTACTATTTTAAACAATCACCTTTTTATATGAAAATTATACCAAAAAATGTATTATCTAAATATCTAGTCCTTTTCGCTACAATAAAAATATAAATATTATACAAAGAAAAAAACTGAAATATTCGTCGAGAGCGAAGAAAGGCCCAGACCCTTGCCTTGCTGGACGATATTTCGCAGTGTTTTATTCTTTATTTTTTTTGTATTATATTTTTTTTTTTTTTGTAGCGGGAACTACTAGATATTTAGATAATAATTTTTTTGGTATAATTTTCATATAAAAAGGTGATTGTATAAAATAGTAATAAGTATATATGTCTTATGAAGGCAAATTTAGGCAATTCTTTTTTATTCGAGATTTGAGTGCGTTTGACCTCTATCTAGCCTGATGGGAAGCTAAGATGAGGTCTAAGGTGTAGCACGCAGAATTAAAAAAAATAATTTAGAGGTATGTTTATGATTTTTTTCTATCGAGCTAAGAATGCTCAATCTTATTTTGAATATTGTGGGTGTCTGTAGAAAATGCTTAAGATTCTTATGTAATTTTTTTGAGGAATAAACTGTAGTAGTTTAATAACAGTGATTTTTCACTCACAGTTTTCTTGGTTCTGAACTGGCGGGGCCTTAAGAGCTTGCTCATGTCGGTGGAGTTAAGTGGAGATGTCTCGATTCCTCTCTCCTCTCTGCCATCTTTTAATGTACTGGTAGGTCCTTAGTCCTAACCTTTCTTAAATTTGTTGGAAAATCTTTATCCTCGGTCTTCCTTTTCTTCGTCTCCCTTTTATTTATATAAATATAATAATATAATTTTATAATATCGTTGAGTTACTATCCCATAATACAAGTTTAATCTTACTTTGGGGCTAGCTGAATCAGTGTGATTTGTCTGTATCTATCTATCTATTTTTCCTTCTACTATTATTCTGACGTGATTTTCATATTATTATCTATATTGATTTTACCATTGATTTTTGTATAATATAGAGACACCAAATATAGCTTCAGAAGTTGCTTCTGTTATGTTATGAGATCATTATTATTATTTTAAATAATTTCCTCATTTGTGGTGACTAATCTAACCGCAAACCTAACATTCAGTAAACCTCTCCGCTACATGGTTGTGAGTCTTTCAGGAGTAATATCTAAATTTAAAACTGGCAGTCATCTTGTATAGGTGACATCACCAGACTGGGGTCGTGCTTGGAGACCTAGAGATTGCGTTTGTTTTGTTCAGTCGTTATCACACTGATAACTCGCTCACGTCAATGCTTGTTTACATTATAATTGTTTTTATAATAATCAATATCATTATCGTCTTACGGTCTATTCACAAAGTCAGGTGAATCTGCTATAATAGGATTTGTAGAATTTGTTATTGTTGTTGGTAAATCTTTAAGTTAATCTTTTTGGTGACTTAATATTTTATTTTATAGAGCTTGTGATTGCTGTTGGTTTCAAATGTGTATATTTTATATTAATAATTATTATGTTTATAATTTAAATTTAAACATATCTCAAGTCATGTTAGTCCATGTTAAGAAACTTTAAATTTAAGCTCAGGCAAAATAATTCCGTTATGAGTTTGGTGCATTGCAATAAAATTATGTCACGTTTATTTTTAGTGTTATGTATGGCTGGCTACACTCTTC
Source organism: Acrobasis repandana (assembly GCA_963576875.1). Classification (NCBI taxonomy): domain Eukaryota; kingdom Metazoa; phylum Arthropoda; class Insecta; order Lepidoptera; family Pyralidae; genus Acrobasis; species Acrobasis repandana. Next base: position 20,715,679 of record OY756215.1, read on the forward strand.
ACCTGAGTAAACATTAACCCTGCTGGCATCAAAAATATTAGCGAAATGTTTGAACATCTGCTATATAAGAATATTCGATGCGCAATAATTTAACTTCAGTGTTTACTCTTGCCAATAACATTAATGACATTTCTGGTAAGAAATTGCGATTAATAACACAAATGACTTGATTGTAGTCATTACACAAATAATTATGTATTTTCTTTTGAATATTTAAACGTGGTTTTCAACTTATTTGTATCGTTTGCGTATTGTTTCCATACCCGTGTCATTTACTGAAAATACTGAGATATTCGAGTAGGTACATTTATTTATAATGCGCAGTAGCATTACATTCCGTATGTTGTAAATACATATGTATGTTTAAAACACATGATTAAAGAAGTTAAGTACTTACGTAATATATTTTTACAATCGTATGGTAAACTTACTAGGTATATTTCTAACATTCGTATTTTTTGAAGCCAAACATATTTTCTTCTCTTTTTTAGTATTTGTGCACTAACATTAATATAAAAAAATATATTTTGCGAAGATTTGCTACTTTTATTTTACGGGTTATCAATCGTCTTAAGAAATTATTTTCTTTTAGAATGAATCTCCGGCTTTTATGTTTAAATGGCAAGGTGCGGTCAGACGACTCTACGAGTTTGTACGTCTACATGCATACCTGTTTGGGAAATCTGCTGTCACCACTGACTCCATAATTAAACGCAAATGTCTAACTTGTTGGATATACACCTATTTTAACACTTAGGTATCTAAGTTCCTATGTACACTCAAGATTAATATTTAAGTTATTTCTAACTATTTTGTGACAGTTTATAAAAAAATATATATCTGTAATGTGACGTATTTTTTTTCAAATGTATATGTTTCGGATAATGCAACAAAGCATTATCTGAATTTTATATAACGTCTAACAAAATATACTAAAACTATTTCAAGGGTGAATTCAGGACATGATACTGAACAACTTTCCCAAAGGAACATATAACAAAATATAAAAAAATATTTTGGCTTTTCATACAAACTCGGATCAGCCGATCGGTCAGCTTGTATGGGAGGCCAAAAAATATTTTTCATCTCATCTATTCGAAGAACGATGTTTTTATCCCAAATATTTGGTGCTAAAGTCACTGGTAATTCTCTAGACACTAAAAAGTAAATTCCCTAGGCGTTAAAACACATTTGAAAACCGAAAATGAATTTAGTATCAAAAATAATCAGCAATATCAAAAATAAATAGCAGTCAGTAAAAAAAGAATTTAATTTTAAAATTATAAAATACTAGCTTTTTCCCGCGGCTTCGCTCGCGTATCCCACGGGAACATTACTTTTTTCCGGGATGAAAGGTACCCTATGTTACTTCTAGTACCTCCCAGGATATGTGTACAAAGTTTCATGATGATTCGTCAAGTAGTTTTTGCGTGAAAAGGTAACAAACATCCACGCTTTCACATTTATAATATTAGTAAGGAAGTAAGGATAGTAAGGATAGGCAACGGCGTCGTAATTTTTAAAATTGGAATACAACACGTTTTACATGGATGACTGTAGGTCAAAATTTGTTGATTCTCTTGCTTCAAAGTAATGTATTATTAAATACCAATAAAAACGCGCAATTGTTGTCTTTGATTTAAATAGTACTTCTAGGAACTATTAGGTTATTTTTACTTATACTATTTTAAAATTTCTTAATGAGGCAGATAATAAATAAGCATGAAGTTCACGTATAATATACATATTTAAATATATAAAGAATTACACACAAGGAAAAAGTAATAAAATGATTCTAATGACTGGAAAATGTATAAGATGTGGTGGTCCTAGAAAAATATTTTCATAGTACTTCTTCAGTGAAAACGCCACTAAATAAAGGTTAGTAACTGACTGTTAAACTCTGATTAGGTATTTATAGGTATTCTACTTTCGTTATAGGTATATATTTGCTTTTTCTCATAGATAGAGATGAAAAGAAGAATGTGCTACACGGTGTACGGTAATAGTTTTATCTCGGGCGATATACTTGAATCCCTCGCTTTACTCAGGATTCCACCGTAGAATCCCACGCTACGCTCGTGATCTATTGTGGCATCCTTCGTTTCGCTCTGGATTCAAAGTAGCGCCCTCGCGTTAAAACTATTACCTTTACACCTTGTAGCACAATCTACTATTTCTTATCTCGATGTGTGTTCCTTGGGGAAAATTGTTTAGTATCATGGACTGAATCTTCCCTTATAATAGTTTAACTGTTTTGTTTACCCCGTATTTTATATGTATTGTTATTATTGATATACCTACCTCATGTGTAGTGAATAACACTTGATCAATAGCAAAAAAAAAAAACAATGGCACCACTTTTAGAAATGATGTCATCCTACTGCGTATGATTAAATTCTACAGGTCTGTTCAATGTTTTGAACTCACTACTTACGTAGTCTGTCATTATGACTTATTTTTCTGCAGGAGAGTTATTGTTTGCATTGCTAATTCACTTTTTACTAGTGTTTCCGTGCTTATTACTTGTTTTTTTCTGCCTTCAGCCGGATGTACGTAATAGTTTTTATAATACTGGAATTACGAGTGTTTGGTTTATAATCGTTTTATTATTATGATAATGAATATATAAAAGGGCAAGACATTTATCGAATCAGTATATTTTATTTTAAGCATCCATATATGGTTTGATTATTTTCTTGAGACTCCCACCCACCACAAATATTTTTTTCACACTTCTTTATACGTTTTCTCAACGTCTGTGGTCGACTTTCTATACCAGCCGAGCAGCCTTGTAGATCTTAATAAATACTGTAAATACAAAACATCTGTAACGATGTTTCGAGATTTTTCTCCACAATGATCAGGTTAAACTAAACTGAAATGTAGAATTAAATATGATTTACAAGAATCTATCTTTAAGTAATCTATTTGATAAACCGAATCCATAATATTCACAAGTCTGTATTTGCACAAGCGACACATGTAGATACCGTATAATTTATCGACCAGTTCTATCTGGTTATCGTTCAAAACAATGAGACAGGTTTTATCGCGCGCCCTTGTACGCGTTATATCACCGGCCGCTGTATTTGGTTGCGCCTGCTAAGGTTCACTGCACCGCTAATGAAATCATTGCACCCATTTCGATCACATTCTTTCCGAGCACCAGAATCGCCTCGCTTCTCTTATCTAGCCCTACCAGCACCCTCATCCAAATTTTTATTACTAAACTTGTCATATTATTTAACATGGACTCTATTGTTATCTAATTTACCCACTGACATGGAAACATTTGCATATCTGATATGCATTGTTTAATTTTAAATCACTTAATAACTGTGAATGTAAACAGGCAAAACGTTTGCTCAAAATTCAGTAAGCAGCCAGTTTCTCAGACCTCGACAATTGAAAATCAATATCGCGGAGTCAACCAGTTCATTGGCGCCCCGTCAATCTGCAGCGGTGACGCAGGCGTCAATATCTTTCAACGAGGTCCGGTACGCACCAGTATAATAAGCATATGGATTCCACTAATTGAAGGTCGGGACACCCACTCGATTCACCGTGCTAATAAAATCTCTTATTCTATTTTAAGATTGGACCAATTACACCGCACAATCGACTCGGACCGCTTTTAGCCACTCATAAGTGCACACTCTGAGTCACAAAATATTAAAATACTTACACCAAAATTCGCATATTTCCACTAACAAAACGAGTTCTGTAGGCGTTAGTAAATTTATTTTTAAGATTTTTCATTTGCTGAAGTATTTCATTTGTTCTGATGGCTTCAACTGTGGTGTGTTCCTTTTCTGTTTCCTTATATATCAAAAAACTGTTGGTGTCATCAATACCGTTAGTGTAACCAGTATCTTAGTTATATATCTATGCCGACGTACAGCAGTGATTTCCAGAATAGCGTTTCATAAATATATAGGGACAATTCACACAGATTGAGCTAGCCCCAATGTAAGTTATTAAACTTGTGTAATGGGATACTAACTCAACGATACTATATTTTATAATAAAAAACGTAAACACCCAAGACCCAGGACAATCTGAAAAATGCCATTTTCCAACTTGCCCTCCGGAGTGGAGGTTTGCTACTGATATCCGCGTTCGTATAAATAATTCCCATAAAAATGTAAGAAATTGATTACGTCTTTGTTTTGCCTTGTTATAATTAGTTTACTTCGCTCTTTGTGACATAGGAACAAAAGATACTTAGGCAGCTTTGATACAACTGGTTGTATCGGTGCTTTGTTTTAGTCTTCAATTAACTAAAATAGTTTTCTGACGAAGTTTAATTGGCCCGTAAACAATACATTGTGTGTGTCGTAAACATCTGCCGCTCGTAGATACATGAAAATGTTTAAACCGTATCTAATGTGGAAACCTTGACTGGGCCTTGGATTTATATTAGTCCTCATGTTTGTGCTTCTCCATTTGGTTATTTTTCCATCGCTGTGTTTATCTTATTATTTAAATAACATTACTTTTGCAGAACTTCTTAGATCAGTGATAATTGGACTTACACGCAGTAGTTTTAGGTATTAAACTTTTTATTCGATTTAATTTAACGGAGAGAAAATCAGTGCAATGCGTATCCGGCTCTTCGTGCTTCTGAAATGAACGCGTGTAAAGCAATTAGGTACATAGACCATTTCGAAATACGAAGAATGTCGATAATTAGAGCACCTGCATCGTGATAGTTTCTGCTTTATTCATACTTACTTGATTCGCTATTTAATATTAAATAATCCTGAAGATATTACGATTGGGCTTCAAAATAACAAAGGATACTTAATTCCGAGTAGGGAGGACATCTTTCTGGGGTAGAAAAGGTATGGTGGGGTTGTTTTTCATGTTTTGGCAAAGAAGTGGATAAAGCGAGCGCTTTTGATAGCGATGTAGGTTGTGTGTTGAGTTCAGGGTGCACGGACGGCCCGCGTGGCGATGACGTGTGCGCCGCCATTTTAAATAGACCGGCGCGCGCGCTCAGACCATCAGTCGCCTGCTCGATCGCACCAGCGCTACTTGTTGCCAGTGACTCTTTATCGTCAGTCGCGCTTCAGTCGCCGCCGGCTACACTCATACGCTTAGTGACCCTGAAAAACTAGTTCATCGCTCAAACATGATTGACGTTGTGCAACAACCCAGAGATGGCTGCCTTTACGAGATCAGGCAAAAGGGCCAGAAGGAGCCCTGCTATGTCGTCGTACCCGACACAAATGTGCGTTTCGTTTTTATTTTTTTAACAATTTTATCTCCGCTTCGAATGAGGTCGGCCTTTCGTAAAGTCGAAGTTGGTAGGTTTCGTGATTACGGTTTATATAGTTGTTTTTGACGTGTTTTGTGATTAGAAGATTCACCTTAGATCATAGATTCACAGTCTTAGGTCACAGATTTTAGTAAAACAGTCGAGTAGAGGCGCTAAGCTGTGACAATCAAAGTTATAACTCAACTCAATCGATTGGTGTCAATGTTGGTTGAATGTTTTTTAGTTAGGGTTTTTATTTTATTTTATAAAAACCTAACCCCGATTTATGCCGGGGGTGGTAAAATCGAATATACTCATGAAGATGAATGTTCGGGGAAAAAGCCGATATAAAAGCTTCGGGTCGGCTTTGTTCGAAAAAAACTGTCGAACCGACAATGTCGGCCCGCATGACCGTGTAGCAACCCTTATATCATGCTCTTCTGTTATATTTTCCAGTGTTCTCTTATTTACTAATGTTTTTCATAATGTATTATTAGTTTTTAACGTTCAACTTTGACTTGTTTCAGGATCTGGTTAAGAGCCACTTGATGTTCGCGGTGCGCGAAGAGGTGGAAGTCCTGAAGGAACGCATCGCAGAACTAATGGAGAGAATCAACCAGCTCGAAGTCGAGAACACATTCCTGCGCGCGCACGCCAGCCAAGACACGCTGGCGCAGCTACCGGCGGCCGGCACCCGGCCGCCGCCGCAGACGCAGGGTCCACAGCCTCCGGTCTCGTAGACCGCCGGGCCGGCGCTCCTGACAACGCCCGCCGGCCCCCGCCGGCCCAGAGGTCCACAGCCTCACCCTCGGCGCGCGACCCCGGCCGCGGCTGCACGCTGCTCGCGAGACCCAGGGAGTCACTATGGCTGTGCTATGTTAATTCGTAGGTTAACAAAGAACGAGTGTAAAGTACACGGTCGAGCGCCGAGGGACTCCGCGCGACCGCGCGTCTCCGCAAGATAAATCACACAAGTGTCTAGTTAGCATCACCGCGCCGAGCGCACGCTCCCCGCTCCGCTCAACGCTCAAACGCATCACCGGCGGAGCGAGACCGGCGGACTGCGCGATGAGCCTTCTATATTATGCTTCAGATTCATAGACGTATATTTTCTGTTATTATAATTTAGGGTGCAGAATTTCGTGCTAACTGCCATGCTTCTGCTACGCATCTCAGCAACGAGTCTTTTTAGTGTTTCAATGTATACGTCGTCGTATCTTTTATTCGGTTTAAAGTTTAGGTATCGATATCCAGATATTATTCCATTTAAGATAACTATAAGATGTGTGTTTATAATGAATGTAATAAACTAGAGTTGAATATAATATTTCGCATTGAACAATGACTGTGTGTTAATTTATTTTCTATATTTTTTATATATATGTAATTTAAGTTATTTATCGATTTTCAATTCTATGTTACATTACATTGCAAGTGTAGTCCTTGAAATTGTTTAATGATCTGTCGATTGTAAAGTTCTGAACGTTTTGTGTGATGTTTCGTTTAGTTTTTATCGTTTAATTACAATATGTTATTGTTATATAAACAACGTCGGAATGTATGTTATCTGCAGTCGATGTTTAACGTTCGCTGGAGAACTCATGTTTTATATTAGAATCGTTGCGAGATTGTGAACTCGTGCGATTGCTGGCTTTAGTCAATTTTGCACGCTGAAAGTGGAAAAAAAACTATTTTTATTCCAGTCCTATATCGGTGAATAAAATAGAATTTATAGCAAATTAACATTGTATTTTTTTAATAATTAAATTGTTTGTATATAGTACAAGTTGTAATAGATTCGTGTGTAGGGAACGATGTACATAGGAACGAATGTGATGAAGGGAACCTATTCCTTAGTCCGTGTCCAGACATAGCGGATGTGGCGCGGAATATAGCTAAAGCATATAAGTTAAATATTAGCTGTATTTAATACTAGCTTCACTGTTTATAATTAAACAACCGAACAAAATGTCTGACGACTGATATGTGGTAAAGATGGAAGGACTATGAAAGGATCGGGCAGTTTTTGGAACTGAAGGTTTTGCCAGCAACTCGAGTGTGACTATTTTCGTTAGAATAGTATTTTGTACAACGCTGCTATGTGTATAGATGATGTTAGGTCTTTGATTATTGTGAATATACAGTAATTTATTCCAAGCATTACCCTAGACCTAGTTATGAATTATACATATTATAATATAATATGATACTGAACTTTGTAAATATACTGTAAACAGAGAATGCCCGTTGTAGCTTATGTTGACCAGAAAGGTTCCTCATACATACCCAATAAATGCAAAAGTATTCAAAATGTGACTTGTTATTGTTTATTTTACCCTCCCTTCCTTAGAAGTAGAGGCAGCCATTATTAAAGAGAGCATTGACGTACTTACCTAATAAAATAAAACCTTATCTTATTTTAGTATATATATAACAGGCAAAGAGACTAGAGATTTGACTTTCGAAACCGTCAAACAAGCCTTTTTGTAGGGTTCTGAGAACCTATTACTGATATTATTACTGAGACTCCGCTGTCTGTCCGTCTGTCCGTCTGTCTGTCCGTTTGTCTGTCCGTCTGTCACAGGGCTCTATCTCTTGAACCGTAATAGACACTTGAAATTTTCACCGATTATGATTACTAAGGCCGCTATAACAAATACTAAAAATAAAAAATAGTTAAAAATTAAAGGGGGTCGTCATACAAGAAACGTGTTTCTTCAGCGTTTTAACACATTGTACGGTGGTACAGAACCCTTCATGTATGAGTTCGACTCGCACTTGCCCGTTTATTTAACTCGTATGTAGGTACATATACTATTCAGCCTTTTTTTGTGCGTGTCGATGTTTACTCAAACCTAAAGGTGGCGGGCTACACACGACACAACATGGTACATACAGTCATACAATTTGCAGTAACGATCTGTGCTGTACTGCAGACTGTAATGACTAATGAGTGTAGATGTGTCGTACTGAAGGTCGATATGTGTAGACATCAATACAACCTGCACTACTACAGCACCAGATTGTTACTGCAGATTGTATGCCAAATCGTAGCCTTACCTCTCTTCTTACTTACTTAACTTCTCTTCTGGTCTTAGTATTGAGCGACCTGTACTGCGTTGCTGGCGTCGTACAGGTCCTCAAACGTGCACGCTGGGCAGCTCAGCAAGTATGCCATTGTATGTGGAGATGCACCACAGTCACAGACTTTGTTATCCCTGTGTATGTATTTCTACCTGACTAAATTCTATGCATCGACCACCAGCCTTGGTTCTCAACCTGTTGAGGAAATTCCAGTTTGAAAGTTGAAAAACATCACCTGATGATGATCCAAGTCGTAAAATATAAACTTGTAAGTACATCAATAAAATAGGCAAATATTTTTCATAAAATCACTTGCTACATTCGAGAAGAAAGACCTCCGAGCTATGGAAAATAAAAAAAGAAGATTAAGAGTAGGCCGTTGCCTGGCTATCAGTAATCAGTTGGACACTGCAGCACCTACCTAAGTAAATTTAAAAAATAACTTGCCTAAAGGAATGGGTACTTAGGTACCTACCTACCAATCACCTAGATCGTCAATTCTTCACACGAGGGTCGTTATTTGATCAAGGGATCAATCACACAGGTTGCTTGTATGTAATTTTCTATTGCAAAGTAATCCTGTCAAAATCTCAAACGAGATCTTTCTTTGTAAAAATTCATAAAAAGACAATTTAACAGTGACGAAAACAAACGGACGGATGCTGAAAAACAAGAAAAAGTTTTATTTCAATTTGAGAATCTCAATCCTGATTACGTCTAGCGACATCTACAAACCGTCCAGGTAAACAAAATTAAACAGCGACATCTATTAGTTGCTGAAAATATCTTTAGTTACGCTTGGCAAGTATTTAAAATTGCTTTTAGCGACATCTGTGCTTTGACAGAATAAAAGAAAAAACGGCATCTATGATAGGTCGAATGAAACTAAATAGCTGTCAAGTCAAACAAAATGACATTGGCAACATAGATTTTTGACAGTGACAACGAACGACAGATTAGACAAATTATTGACAATAAATTTGGATTGGCACCCAGTGTTGCCGTTTTAGCCACTTTGTGGCTAGATCTAGCGGATTTTTAGCGGTTTCAGCCAAAAGAAAATCTATTTTAGCCACCAAAACAAATCTAGCTACTTCTAGCTACTTCTGGTAATTATTGTTAGAGCTAATTAGTTCTTTAATTAAATGTGTATGTGGTTATCACCTTTTACTAAATAGGCAACACCACTCGGTGCGGTTCGTTCTCCGCGTGTGTCCGCGCCGCAATTGTAATCTACGATTGGGGTTTCCCCAACTCCACTCATAATGTACCGTAGTCCTACTACCTATATGTAATCTATGGTCTGGATTTCCCCAACTCCCCTCACAATAGTACTACCACCTATATGTAATCTATGATCGGGATTTCCCCAACTCCCTTCATAATGTAGTGTAGGTACCGAAAGTCGAACGAAATTACGAAACGAGCATTCCATTGCAGTCATTTGTCTTGTTTAGCCGTAGCCTCTCAACTCAACGCGTGGATAGGTCATTCTTTTTTGATTTTTGTTAAGTTTTGAAGGTGATACTTGAGTTCTTGTCTTGGAAGGTGAGATCATGGAAGTTCCTCTCAAGAAGAAGTGCTACATTCAAAAATATAGAAGTGAATGGGAGAATGACGAAGACTTTAAACAGTGGATAAAGCCAATAGCGGATAACCCAACGAAAGCCCTTTGTACGTATTGTCATGTTGAAATAGCTGCCAAAATTTATGATTTGCGTAAGCACAGAGAATCTAAAAAACACAAAGCGAAATGTGAATTAATCACAAAAAATAAACAAATTCAGTTTACCTCTACACCTGATGGTTCAACGAACAGCCAAAAAGCTGAAGGCCAGCTTGCCTTGTTTATTGCTGAACATTCTTCCATATCCAACATTGACCACCTTACAGACCTTTGTAAAGAAGTTTTTCATGATTCAAAGTGTGCCAAAGATATAAAAATGCATAGGACTAAATGCACACAAGTAATAAATCAAGTGCTGGCACCACATTTTAAGGAGAATCTTCTAAAAGATATTGGCACACAGAAATATGGTATTATTTTAGATGAATCAACGGATGTTAGTGTCTCAAAGTACATGGGAATAATAATACGATATTTTAGCCAGAATATGAATGCTATTGTATCGTCATTTCTGTCTCTGGAGCCTATTGAAAAAGCTGATGCGAGAGGTATTGTCACAACTTTAGTAAAATGTTTGGAGTCACTGAGCCTTCCAATACAAAATATGATAGGGGTCGGCACCGACAATGCCTCGGTCATGACGGGTCGAAATAACAGCGTAATTGAAATTTTGAAGAGAGAATATAATTTGCCAAATTTGATCCTCATTAGATGCATATGCCACTCTTTGCAATTGGCGGTCAGCCATGCCTCTGAAAGCAGTCTGCCACGTAACATAGAATTTCTGATAAGAGAGACGTACAACTGGTTCTCAAATTCTCCAAAACGCCGGGACGAATATAAAGCACTGTTTCAAACAATCAATAAGGAATATGCATGTAATACCAATCCGTCTCATATTTTTATTTTACAATTTCTTTTAATACGTTACTACGCCTAGTTAATTATTTTTCTTACTGACTCTTATTTGGATTAGAAATAAATTATTGAAAATATGCAAATATTGCGCGGGAACTTTTGACAAACAAAAGGGAAATGACGACAACGTTCATAAAAAGGAAATGACAAGTTCGGGTGCGTTCGGTAGAACTGTCCGTCCATGTAGTTTGACTATCGATGACATTCGAAATGTATGTACTTTTCTATAGAAGTTTAACAAACATCACTGGCTGATAACATCGAAAGTACCCAAAAAAGAAAAACATGCGTTGACAGCTTCTGTCTCTAGCGGATATTGCAGTCGTTGACGTCATATTTTGAAATGGCGTGTTTTAGTTGTTATAATCTACTTGCTATTTTTAATATTTATTTTCTACACCATATACATGTTTTTCGGCACTGATTTTTTTTTGCGGCTATTTCTCGACGAGGACTATCGATTAAAAATATAAAAAAAAATCATGCATACTCTCTATTGCGGGGATGATCCATTAAAAATATTGAAAGTGTGTGATACCCGTTGGTTATCGATTGAGCCTGCTGTGTTAAGAATATTAGCGCAATGGAACGAATTAAAACTTCATTTTTCTTTAGCTAGAGAAAAGTGTTATACAGCGGGACTTCTTTGGGAAATGTACAACGACGAGGGTAATCAGCTATACCTATTCTTTTTGAAAAGTATTCTTCACGACGTTCAAATTGGCATTAAGGTATTTGAAGGTGAAAATATTGATCCTGTCAAACTCTTAGAAACTCTGATGACTTTGTTACGATCTATCTGCGTTAGAATAATAATACCAGGCGCCGCGACAACAGACAAAGATTTCCTCACAATCAAAGTAGAAGATCATCTAGACCCAGTTGCACACTTGGGACATCTTTTCGAATCTAATGCCAGTAAAAGCAAATTATCTCCACAGTCAATTTTGAACATTAAGAAACGGTGCATCGAATTTAGTGTCAAATTGGTGAAAGAAATTCAAAACAGAATACCTTCCAATTACGAAATTCTTGCCAAAATAACATTATTAAGTCCTGAAAATACATTAAAACAGATCAAAGATCCTCATTCACTGATTGGACTGGCAAGAGAATTGGGGTTCGATGAGCAAAAGACCGATAAAATTGTCCAACAGTGGAAAACTATTCAATTTATAGAATGGACAACTACAGATGATAGTGTCAAATTTTGGGCTCACGTTCTAAAATACAAAAATGCGGCAGGAGTAAACACATTTCAAGAATTAGCCGACTTGGCTATTGCTGCCTTGTCCCTTCCCCACTCTAACGCAGAAGTAGAAAGGCTATTCAGCGTCATGAACACAGTAAAAAATAAATTAAGAAACAGACTGTGTGCATTAACACTTAATTCTGTTATTATGATTAGAAACCAATTGAAAATAATGAAGAAAAAATGCCACAATTATGTTTTGCCACCTGAAGTTTTAAAAAAAATCACAAAAACAGTCAAACCTATGAAACAAATCCCAGCACCATCTACATCATCATCACCCATTGACGAAGACACCATAGAATTACCAGATGACATTGTAGAGTTACAACTTGATTTTTAACTTAATTAAGAATAAAAAATATTTATTTAAAAAATATTAATAGCAGTACCTAATTTTATAGGTACAAATCTTTACTGTCACTAGTTTTTATTACATGATTAATTTAAATACTGTTTTTATTACTTATCCCTATCCCTGTATGTAAATTAAATTGGCAAAGGATATTTAGCCAATTCTAGCTACTTTTCGAAAGCGTTTTTTTTTTTAAACTGGCCACTTTTTAATTCTATGTAGCCACAAACTAGATTGTCCTAACGGCAACACTGATGATGTGTTGTGTTGTGTTGTATTCTTTACCTTCTAATTTTAGTCTTTCTTAATAATCTATAATGGATATTATGAGTTTAAAAGAAATACAGAGCAAACTACTACTCTGGGAAGCTTCAGATAATCCCTTGGCACCACTTACTGCCGATCAAAGGGAGGCTGTACTAGATTTAGAAGCGTTGGTGACTGGTAATGAAACCGCTTCAGAAGAAGTTCGTATTTTAGATCATTTCTTTATTTTCGTAGAACTTCTGATGTTTTGGATATTTAACAAGGCTTGCGTCGTTCGTTCCTGATAGATTCCAAGTTATAAATAGGAGTAGAAAACTAAGTAATTAATAACTTCAGTCAAAGTCCCATTCTGCTCCCTGATTTAAAGAAAGTGACAGTTGCTACTTGTTTACCAGCAACTGGGTGTTTTATTATGATTTCTTCATACTTCAAAAATTTCTTTAGACCAATAAAATTAAACCTTACAGGACAACAATCAGGCTAAATCACCAGAACCACTAGAAAAGTCATTATTTCCATCAGTTGACACTACATACGACTTTTTGGAATGGTATGAGAGTCTTTGTGAGAGCTCTGTTAAGGCTGATGATGCTCCCTATGAGGCCTATTACAAACAGCTTGAGGACCGCAGAAATGAATGTGTTTCGCTCACCAATCAGGTAAGTTGAATTCCTTTTCAGGGTTCCGTACCCGAAGGGTGCAAATGGGACCCTATTGCTGAGACTCCGCTGTCTGTCCGTCTGTCTTTCTGTCCGTCTGTCACAGGGCTCTATCTCTTGAACCGTAATACCTAGACACCTGAAATTTTCACTGATTATGTATTACTATGATTACTATAACAACAAATACTAAAAATAAGATAAAGTTTTAAAGGGGGTCGCATTCAAGAAACGTGTTTCTTTAGCGTTTTAAAACATTGTACTGTGGAACCCTTCATGTACGAGTCCGACTCGCATTTGCCCGTTTATTATTCACTAAATACTCTTTCACTTCACTGAAATTATTTTAGTAATGCAATTTAAGACCCAGAAACCAGTCCAGTCTTGCCCTCATTTGAAATTAATTATTTATTAAACCTAATAACTAAAAAGTTATGTTTGATGATGATGCTACGAGCCGCAAGAAATGGTAGCAAGAGAAAGAGGCTCTTGCTCAGCATATGCCTATAGCACTATTCCCATTTTTGAGTTATTTTTGAGCTTATACCCAATGCCTTCATGCATATGAAGGAAAAACAAATAGATTTAAAACATCTTATCATTATTCCTGTTTTGAAATATGTTTCAGATTGATGCTACAATGTCCAATCTCAACCAATTGTCAGAACAATACAACCTTGTGTCAAACAAGACAAATGCTCTGCACATGATGAGCGAACAGCTGTTGGCGGACCAAAACAAGCTCTCAAGCATAGGTAACCATTTATAATAACCAGCTTAATTCACTAGAGAAACATGCAGAACAGACAAGGTTCTGTAGTAACTATAGTAAGGATACTATAGTTACTACAGAACCTTGTATGTTTACAGGAGTACATTTTCCAATTTTTTGTGCATTTGTTTTTAATACTGAGTATCTTCAATATATCATTGTCGAACAAAAATTTTAGAAAAAGTAAAAACAATTATACCTAGTAATTATACATATATGGGGTATATTTGTTTTCTTCTAGGGGTTTTCAGCAATATTTGTATTCCCCTAGGGGATTTTAAGTATCAAGTATATGTATTTATGTCACATTTGAACCAAGAAAAGATGTCTACTTTTTTCGTTTTTATTCCTTAGGGGGTAGTCTGACTCAAGGGTCATAATCATAACCCAAAGTCCACACTGTAGTTCAGTAGTAAAGACTAAAAACTGGAATCAAAAACATTGACATGTGACCCATCCCCTACCTTAGAACCAATAAAAACAAGAGATATTTTAAATAAAATTCTTCTTCATCTTAGTGCGCCTGGTTGCACCCTCAGCAGTGCTGCTTCGGTGCCCAGGGTGCGGTTTCCCACTTTTTCTATTCTAAATATAATATGCATGTCAATGTTCAACCAAGAATCTCAAAGACCATGCGAAATCAAGAAATCAAATCAAATATTTATTCAGTAATTAGGCCTTTGCAGGCACTTTTACAGGTCAATAATTATAGTGTACATTACTTATGACATGTTTATTTATATCTAAATTATTTTTTTCTTTGTTCAAAAGCTATCGATACTAGCGTTTCGACCACTGCTGAGAAGAAACGCCGAAAGAAACTCATTTACACAATATTGGTCGCCTACGCGCCAGAAGAATTTGAACGATCTGGCTATATTTTTACGACCGGCTGAATTTTTGAAGTCAACCCTCTTTGGGAATGCAATTGTGCAGAAAGTTTTACAATTTTTTTAAAGAAATTATCTCATTTTATGATAAAAAATGAGACCTTACCTATGAATGTGTTACTATCAGGTGAGGACATAAAGCAGAAGCTGCACTACTTCACTCAGGTGGAGCACCTTTCGCAGCGGCTCAGCAGCCCCACCATGTCTGTCAACAGCGAGGCCTTCTTCATTGTGCTGGGGAAAATTGATGACTGTTTGGAGTACATGAGGGCCAATGTGAGTATATTTAGTACTGTCCCAGTACCTCAAAATCAAAATCAAATGCTCATTCAGTAATTAGGCCTTTGCAGGCACTTTTACACGTCAATAATTATAGACTATATGTGTTAATGTTTATTTATATTTAAATTATTTTTTCTCTGTTCAAAAGCTACCAATACTAGCGTTTCGCAACGACCACTGCTGAGAAGAAACGCCGAAAGAAACTCATTTACACAGTATTGGTCGCCTACGCGCCAGAAGGGCTTTGTCAGTTTACAAAGATATTATGCTTAATACAATGTTATCACAACATAATATGTAAAGCTTGCGAACGAGTGCCAAATCCAATTAACAGAAATAAGTTACACTGAGTAGTCTTAAAAAACGGAGCCGAGCTGACCAGTCGCTACTGGCGGCACCCATTCACGAGTTGACCCCGTGGATCAGCTATCGCTGAATTCAACCATAATCAAGCGACAGGAACCACGACGCTCCAAAAAAAAAATTGAATTTTCATACAAACTGATCGAGTAAATTTTCGAATCCGAATTTTTTTTTGGATTTCGCGAAAGTTGTGGAACAAAAGTTGTTCAGTTACATGGGCTGAGGTACCATCTGAGAAGATTTTTGTTCTTCAATTAACACGGTGTAGATGTAGATATACTCGTAGATTAACAATATTTCATAAGTTTATTTTTACTTCTAGAGCAGCTTCAAAGAATCCCACACGTACCTGGTAAAGTACCGCCACCTCCAAAGCCGGGCGATCTCCCTCATCCGCTCGTACGTGACTCACGTGCTCAACCACGCCACTGAGCAAGTGCTGGCGCCCAAGGACGAGGAGCCCACTGAGCAGGAGAGCATGGATACCGCGTATGCGGTGTATTTTGGGAAATTCCAAGCTGCGGCGCCGAAGTTGAAGATGGTCATTGGTGAAATTGAGAAGAGAGCTGACAGTAACCCTGAGTGAGTCTTCTTTACAGTCCGTTAGATTATAATGTTGGTAATGTTATTTTATTATCTATCACACAAAACAGATTACAACTATTACAAAACTACACAGAAAGAAACATACAAAAACATTAAAACTGGTTGCAATTCAAAACATGTGGTTGCAATTCAAAACAAGGGGAAACAAGTGCCTAAAACAAAAATATACAAAACCTTACCTATTAAATATGTATGCACTTCACATTTAAATGATGCAGGATTCGTATAGTTTTAGTGTATAGGGCAAGTTTGTATTATTTGTTAGGCATAAGGTAAGGAGTCATTCTTTTTAGGACGCCACTAGACCACGCTCTCTAAAATTTGGTACTTGACTCAATTTCTTTTATAACTCATATCTCATATCAAAAAGTAACATAGTCCGAAACCGAAAACAAAAGGTTTTTTTAATCCGCTCGAAAATTATTAGTAAAGTTATTAGTAGAGATCGGATAATCGGATGCATATTTACACACATATACAGAGGGTCGAGCTCCTGCAGTGGAGACTTGATGATGATGATGCACCCAATAACCTTATTGTGACAATATTTGTTTGTTTTCTTCCATGCCTAGCTACTAAGAATTTACCAGCTGCTTCGGGTAGATCTCACTATTCCCATTACCCATTGCAGTGGTAATACTGAGACTGCACTTTTTTTCTCTTCTTTTTCTCACTATTCCCATTGAATTACGAAACGCCGAATGGTAATAGCGAGACTTATGTTCTCCTACAAAATGTCTCATTATTCCCATTTGGAGCGGTATTTTTTACACGTGTACTTCTTACCTCTCCCTTTTTCAGAACGTCTGAAATCTGATCGCAGAACGTTCGCCGAGGTCGACCCTGTACCGCTCTTCCTTTCACACTTACCTTATAAATATTTTTTATTAATCTATTTTCATCCATCCTTTCTAAATGCCCAAACCATCTTAACATCCCTTGTTCTACTTTTGTCACTACGTCCTCTTTCACTCCACACCGATCTCTTATAACATCATTTCTTATTCGGTCTTTCAAGGTAACACCACACATACTCCTCAGCGCTCGCATTTCAACTGCATTTATTCTGCTTTCATGCTTTCTCTGCCATACCCAACTCTCACTACCGTACATTAAAGTAGGTATTAGTACTCCTTTATGAACAGCAAGACGTGCCTTATCTGATACCTTCCTGCTGGTCATAAAGGAATGCAACGCTCCATTCACTTGGTTACCCGCATTCACTCTTCTTTCCACATCACCCTCGTGCTTGCCATCTTTTGTAAACTTACATCCTAAATATACAAACTCTTTCACTTGCTCCACTCTCACCCCATTTATTAAAATATTGCATTCTGTTGAACTATCATCCCTTTCAAAAACCATAACTTTAGTCTTACTTACATTAACTTTCATACCCTTTTTTTCTAATGCATTATTCATAACAGTTATCATCTTCTGTAATTCCTCCTCTGAGTCCGCAAGTATCACTTGGTCATCGGCATAGAGAAGCACACGTAACCGAAGGGCATGTATGAAGAGGTTGATGAGTGTAGATGAAGCGAAAGAGGTCTGTCAAGATCGTAGCAAGTGGAGGTCCATAGTCTCTGCCTACCCCTGTGGGAAACAGGCGTGATAGTATGTATGTATGTATGTATGTATGTTTTTTTACACGTCGGGTGTAAAATAATATACTATCCTACAGAAAAAAACAAATCTACGCATATAAAATTTTATTTGGGCTTCTAGTAATTATTTATGTATATCTAATAATTGTATTTACAACGGCAAACCAAAATTCCTCAAACTTTTGTGGTGGTATTTGCATTAACATTATTAACTTATTATTACTAATTGCCTGTATAGATATCAAAACAATAATAAAGAGGTCATAATATCGAGCTTTTTATTGGTCGCGAATAGTAGCTGTATATAAACGCAATGGGGATAGTGATACAAGTAGTATCACTATTACCATCAATGGCAAAGCTCAATGGGAATAGTGAGACTGACCCGCTGCTTCTTCTTCCGCGCAGATCGTAGAAGCCGATCGAGGCGAAAATGCGAATCATATCAATAGGCGATGCGGTATATTGAATTTATTGTACATACTGATAATTATAATATAACACATTGCTATCAAAGTTATACACATTATAAAGTTATAATTTAAAATAGTCAATCTAAATTACCTTTTGAGTGTGACCTCCTCTTCTCTAACCAAATTGCTGTGCCCGACAGGGTCCATAAAATGATTCTTAAATTGTATTGTTGTTATCTTATGTACTTTATGGTTTGCAATAAAATATTGAGTATTAAGTATATTTATCATAGCAGATATAATAGGTAGTTCTGGATACCGTTCCAGGATCAGAGATAAAGGTAGAATGAGTCAAAAATGAAGAGGTGTGTAAATTATTTGAAAATGATTGATAACCTCCTTTTTTGAAGTCGGTTAAAAAGCGGGCAGGATGAGATGAAGAAATGATGTTTGGAACATGATGCAGCATGCAGCATTGTTACAGTGTATCTGTATTGTTCGTTTCCAGCTACTTGTCCCTGCTGTGGGACATCCAGCGCGAGTACGCGGGCTGCCGGCGCCGCGTGGCGGGCGCGCCCACGGCCGCGGCGCTGGCCAGCGCGGCCGGCGCGCTGCTGCGCGACCACTGCACGCTGCTGCGGAAGTCGTGCTCCTTGCTCGCGCACGCGTGCAGGGACGAGTGTGCCTTGTATTCACACTTCTTCAGTCAAGCTTCGCCCGCACTCGAGTAAGTACGAGCACAGAATAAGAACCAGTACTCACGTACAAAAGTCTCATTATGCAAAGAAATTCAAAGAAATATCTACTCAATGTGATTAGAGATATGGTTTAATTAAGCTCACGTCAGAACTCAGCACGTTTTCGTTTAGATACCCTAGGACTAAAGATTCGTATAACTGAATTTACCACTTGGAGGGGCCGCTGCGCGCATAGTAATAATGTAGGTGTACGGCGCAGGTTTTCACCTAGGCCTACGACATACACGAAGAGATGTTGATGGTATGGAGACACAAGACCACGTCACGTTGAAACTGTTTAATTGTTGATAACTCCCATGTTGTGGAGTTGGGTGTGACGGGTCCTTTCTCGATCGCTGCTCGATAGTGTCTCATTTAATAGTTATGAATTAATATAAAATGTTATGTTAAAACAGCTGACACGCGACCTACATTGTATGTAGCCGCGTGCAGCCGAAATGTCCGAGCATGGCTCGTACAGTAGGTATATTTTCGTTCGATACCTAAACGGGGAGTGACACAGGCCTGGTACGAGGACCGATTGATAAGTTTGTGAAACGACAAAAAAAATCTATTATAAATAAATTTATTTCTCAACGTAGTTTCCTTCTACCTCGATGCATACAGTCCTAGGCTGTTACTTCGCTTGTATGAAGCGCCATTACGTGGTAGCGGTATTACGGTGGGTGGCTAAACTGCCGTACGACGTGTATGGCTATCTCCTGTCGCCAGAAATAAAAAAAAAACAGTCGCATTCCGAGAGTGCCGACAGAAGTGAAAACTTGAACGATTACGTCAGGTGTCGGTAACAGTGTCGCGAGTTCAATGGTTTTTCGCATTTCAAAAAATGCCCAACGCGCCTAAAGATGTTTTCACTTAAAATAAACCGGCCAAGTGCGAGTTAAACTCGCGTGGAGAGGGTTCCGTAGAATTGATTGAATTCTAATAGGTTTTCCTGTAATCTACAAGCAATGAACTATATTTTGTATTTTTTTCAAAATTTTAGGCTCAGTAGTTTCGGACGTCAGGGGGGGAATGGTCAATTTTCGTCTTCTTTCATGAATAAAATCAAAACTATTCATTTTATAATAATAAAAAATATATTTGAGATCCTCATAACGAGCTCTTTTATTTGATATATGACACAGTAAGGTTTGCAAAACTTTTTTTTTTTAATTTCCTAATTTGGCCCCCGAAAATGACCCTTATTTAAAAAAAAAATTTATTTACTTTGCACTTATGTGTTTGGGTCATAGGATTACAACATTCTACCAAATTTCACCTGATTCGGTCCAGTAAATACGGAGCAAATTGGCTGTGACAGACGGACGGACAGGCAGACGCACGAGTGGTCCTTTATAGGATCACTCGTTCGTCTGCCTGAAATGAAAAAACGGAACCCTTATGGGTTTCCTTTTTTTCATTTTTTGTACGGAACCCTAAAAATAGATCTGTAAACTGGATTTCCGTACCCCATTCGGTCGATTTGGCACCTTCCATAGATGGCGCCCGATGCGGTCGCACTTCCCGCACTGCCCTAGGACCACCACTGAACATTTCTGTTTAAAATGAATTTTCTCGTAGTCGGGTTTTAGTTTTTTAACTATCTTGTTATCTTCATATATCAAATTATCATGGTGTTTCTGTTTCAGTGAATACCTGCAATCGTTATGCAACGGCCTGTACGAGACCCTGCGGCCGCACATCATCCACATCAACCACCTTGAGACGCTGGCGGAGCTGTGCGTCATACTGAGGGTGGAGGTCATTGAAGAACAGGTCAATAATGATCGTAAGTCATTGACTTATATATTACTAGAGTAAGGACTAGGCTAACCGCGTGACAAAATGGCACCATAATAAACGGGCAAGTGCGAGTCGGACTCGTACATTAAGGGTTCCGTACCACCGTACAATGTTTTAAAACGCTGAAGAAACACGTTTCTTGTATGACGACCCCCTTTAATTTTTAACTTTTTTTATTTTTAGTATTTGTTGTTATAGCGGCCACAGTAATACATATTCGGTGAAAATTTCAAGTGTCTAGCTATTACGGTACAAGAGATAGAGCCCTGTGACAGACGGACAGACCCTAAAAAGACCCTAAAAAATCATGGCACGTTGGCCCATAAAAATCGGTTTTTGGACCAACGCGACTTAGTTGTCCTCGGTCCGCGGTAGAGTTCATTTGTTTTTGTTTACATACTTGTATTGCCATAAATATGCCTAGTTGCGTATTTAAAGGCTGCAAAAACTACGACACGGTAAAAAAATACATGGAATATCTTAATAACAGTAAGTAACAAAACTGTTTTAAATAAAATACCTAAATAATTTTAAAGCGATAATTTTACAATCGATGTCCGTAATGGCGGCCATGTGTTGTGATTGCGCTGTTTAAGCGACGCGCAGTTCGTCACTCTTCGTAGTTCGATCGATTTTAAACAGATGGCGGTACGGTTTGGTTGTCACAGAATAATAATATACTACGTACAAGTTGTATGAAGAAATTTTGAGCAAAATGTTCTGTTCTGGCTTATCCTTAGTTGAAATTATTGTCGTAAGTACAAAAACATAACAAACAGTAAGTTATAAGTCTTTGAAATCTAGTGGAAAGGGAAACTGTTGACAGTTTCCCTACTATTTATATATACTATTTATTTATATTCCATATATCTATTTTTTTATAATGTTATATATTTTGTATTAGTATTTTAATATCTGTTGGTTATTTATAATTTTAACTGTGCCACCTGTTATCTTGCTCATATACTTCGCACTCCTTCTCTTTATGGTTGCCTGTAAGATATTGCTTCGGCGATAAGGCCGCCTCTTGTACTTTATTTATTTATAAGTCCCGTAAACTCTGTAATGTTTTTTTATTTGGTGCAATAAAGATTTTTGTATTGTATTGTATTTAATTTGTTTACTATCATTTGAATAACAGAAAAAAGATGCACATTTAGAAATATGACGTCACTGCCATAAGGTTTCGCGCGTCCGAAAGAGAGCGAGATATCCCCACTACACTCCCACTTTTCTTCATACTAATATTTGAAATGTTAATTACTGCTTCATATAATAGCAACATTTTACCTGAAAATAAAATGTATATTAAACATACTTACCTTATTCGAAGCCTATATAATGAGAGAGAGCATTCATTTCCGGTTGGAGTACTAGTCATGACTTCCGGTTTAGGTCCACGCCCCTCCATTTCCGCTCCATTCGTTGCGTTGTGTCCTTCTGCCACGTGACACTAGCGCCACCTAGGTAGTTGGGTTTTGTAACCCAGTTTGTTCGTCATTGGATCGTCTTTTGTGACACCAGGTAGAACTACAAACTATAGGCTTCGAATAAGGTAAGTATGTTTAATATACATTTTATTTTCAGGTAAAATGTTGCTATTAAACTCACTGTACCGTTATTCGAAGCCTATATAATGAGAGACGTGTTTATTATCTCCTGGTGGGGCTAGTTACGTCAATGTGATTTTACTTATTTAGTGAGCAGGTTAGTACCTGCGATAAAAAGTTTTTCCCATAGGTAGCACATGTAGATCGATACATTTATGTGCCATACGTAGTGATTGTTTAACAAAATATACTGTTATATTGTGATAAGCAAACAGTAAAAGGATGTCTTATCTGGTGGATAGACAAAGAGTCTTGCAGATATTGATGATAAAAAAACAAGTAGCTAGAGGTATCACGCCTCTCATATGGTATGACATACCAAATGGTACTTTTCTTTATATTCGGGAATTTCAGTATTCCATTAAAATAAAGTCATCTACATGGATATTTTCCAGCAAGTACTTAGGTACTGCGATTAATCTAACTGGTAGCATTTACAACAGGTGCATGAGTTGTTGTAAATGCTAAAAAGTGAATAGTTAAACTATTGTGCGCGTAGCAGATGGTTCGTAAGAGCCCAATAAAAATCCGCTAAAGTTTTCTATGTTGCCCACACTAAACATTTACGAGTAGGTAGTACAATGCACATTAGGTGTAAATATTTACTATGTTTTGTTAAACAAGAACAAAAACAGTTTTACAAGAACTACGAGGCGAAGTACACAGTTACATTACATGCATGTACGGTATTACGCATGTATATCACGTCTTACTCGCAAGACTTTTGCGCTTGTGTTCGATTCGACATGAAACGTTACATCCAATCAAAGACGTTTATGCTAAGTCACGCTAATTCAAGTTTTCTTTAATCAACTTTCACGAAGTGTGTATACTTGAATGCGTGAACCCGTAAAGGGTTGATATGTCATGAAAATGTTGGCCAGGGTGATTCGAAATCACAAAGGCTCAGTTAGTTGAGCGTTCACAGTACGCATTTATACTTATTATGCAATGCTTCG
Source organism: Acrobasis repandana (assembly GCA_963576875.1). NCBI lineage: Eukaryota > Metazoa > Arthropoda > Insecta > Lepidoptera > Pyralidae > Acrobasis > Acrobasis repandana. The sequence goes on from OY756215.1 coordinate 20,739,149, forward strand.
TGGTGTACGTCTGATAGGAAGCGTAAATGCTTCTGCTGAGATACTGATATTCGTATTCTGACTATCATACTATTTGTATCCACAAGTTTCACTGTAGGGATATTCATTTTAAATTATTCTGGTTGGAAATAAAACTATGCCAAAGCATACATTAAGTGAGCGAATGTAGCTACAAGCGTTACCGGCTACTACTTTAAGCGTTACTGACTTCGGGTACCGAGTGAACCCAGGTGGGAGCTACGGGTACCATAATTGTCAATGTTTGCTTGCCATATTTAGGCAGGCTGATGATAAATGTGACCAAGGCACGTGTATGCAAACATTTTGGGCACACAAACTCTTGAATAGCATTTGTATAATACGTCCTGCACTTGTCCGTTCGGTCGCCTAATGCCTTCTTACAGTTTAACAGACGATGATGATGGGCGTGGACCTACGTCAGCGTGATGATAGAACTCCTCAGCTCCTCTGGGGTACTTGTGTGAATGTCAGAACAGCACTCAAATCGAATTCATATGTAACATGTTTAAAAAATATTGCAAGTGATCACATTTGCTTGCATCTTAACCACTGAAGATGCGTGCCACTTATGTGGTTAATTTAAATTTATTAGTAATATTTTTTTAAATATTAACTCTGAATAAGTTTATTGTGTCACACAAATTTTTATGAGTAAAAATGCGGTTTTGGCATTTGACATTTAATTTTATGTCAATAAAAGACAGTTATAGTGACGATAGTTACACCATTCGTGCATGAATTCGTTTCGATCGAGTTGGAAATTAAACTCCTGGTCGTTTATGGCAAAACAACACCGAATTACTAATGCACTGACATTAAATGTTCTAATAAGCGAGGGCAAGGTTCCCAGGTACGCATAGCCCTTTAGCACGGTAATATCTGATAAGGGACACCGGTGTAGTACGTACTTTGTACAAGTGTATACATTTTGTCGTGTCTCAATATGTATGGCTTGAGATGCGTAGCATCTACTCGTAATTACCATGGTAAAAGCATTTTTATAAACAGTATTAAAATCAGAAATTGTGATTGTAAAATAAGGAACTATCGCTCAATTGATATTCAGGGATTTGTTAAAATCCACGTGAATTGATGATGTATCTGGGTGGGTAGGTCTCACTAGTATGACCCCCCCCCCCGCTCCCCGAACTGTGGAGACAATTAAACTGCATACATCATTTCATTGAGTGATGCTAGACTCGAAATTATCAAGAGTAGATTCCGAGATGGATTAACACGTAAACAAAAACTGCGCCTTTATCCATAAAATAACGCGAGATTCTTCCGATAGTTTCGTCGTCTTTCGGGCTGAGAAAACGACTGTCGTGACGTACCCGTCAACCTCGTTCTTAGGTTTTTATGCTGGGTAACAGTGAAAAACGCCTAACCAGACATTGGTGTGCTTGGATCGATCTGCGAAGCAGAATCGAGATCTATGTACATACATATTTTTTATTAATATGTATAGGCTTTCATGAAAAGCAATAGTGTTACCCTTTTTACTTTGATCGTTGACCAAAGTAGAAGATTTTTATTTATTTTTGCCTACTAGCGGTACTAGGGCTTGCTATACATTAATGCACCGGGATCGTCCTGCGGAGCAGAGGTGCGATCCGTATTTTGTGATATCACATTCACATTATGCGCGGTAGCAGTACGTTAGCTCGGCATACATTTAAGTACTCAAATCGTCCTGCGGAGCAGAGGTACGATCTATTTTAAGTCGATATTTCCAGATCCGTTTGCAGAAAAGGCGACTTGCCCTTTTCACATTCGATTTCCTTGGAGAATTATGTGATGCAGTAGTTCACCTTCGTTAACCTTTTCGAAACTAAATGTTCCTGGGTCTTTAAGCAGCAGGTTTTGCAAGCCGGCTCGCTCGGGACATAAGCGCGACCTACTATTTGTCGTTGGTCAATACGCCCGGAATTCTGCGGCGCAGAAGTTCCTCCATGGTTACTTTCCTTACAGTAAAATATTTTGGATCGTGCTGCGTAACAGGTATGCGACCCATGCTTTTATTAAATGCTACAACATGTACATCATCATATTCACCTATGTTTACAAAACAATGTTGTACGCTCTGCGGAGCAGAAAAAAGATTTCAGTTTTTGTCGTAAATCAATGCGATAGGAACTCTGCGGAGCAGGGGTTCCAGTATGATTACATTTGTTACGTCGCTGTGCAGGGCAGAAGAGCGATTCCAGGTTTTGTCGTAAAGCAATACGGTAAAAACTCTGCGGGGCAGGAGTCTCAGTATGATTACGTTTGTCACGTCCCTGTGCAGGACAAAAAAGGAGATTCTAGGTTTTGTCGTAAAACTACACAATAAGAACTCTGCGGGGCAGGTGTCCAGTATGATTTTACGTTTGTCACGGCGCTGTGCAGGGCAGAAGAGCGGTTTCAGGTTTTGTCGTAAATCACTACGATAGAAACTCTGCGGAGCAGGGGTTCCAGTATGATTTTACGTTTGTAATGTCGCTGTGCTAGGCAGAAGATCGATTCCAGGTTTTGTCGTAAATCTATACGATAGGAACTCTGCGGAGCAGGGGTTCCAGTATGATTTTACGTTTGTCACGTCACTGTGCAGAGCAGAAGTGCGATTCCAGGTTTTGTCGTAAATCAACACGATAGGAACTCTGCGGAGCAGGGGTTCCAGTATAATTTTACATTTGTCATGTCGCTGTACAAGGCAGAAGTGCGATTCCAGGTTTTGTCGTAAATCTATACAATAGGAACTCTGCGGAGCAGGGGTTCCAGTATGATTTTACGTTTGTCACGTCACTGTGCAGAGCAGAAGTGCGATTCCAGTTTTTGTCGTAAATCAACACGATAGGAACTCTGCGGAGCAGGGGTTCCAGTATAATTTTACGTTGTCACGTCGCTGTGCAGGGCAGAAGTGCGACTCCAGGTTTTGCCATAAATCAACATGATAGGAACTCTGCGGAGCAGGGGTTCCAGTATGATTTTACGTTTGTCACATCGAGATTGCTCCTTTTCACAATTCATCATTTTCCAAAAATCAGTAACACAGGAAAGCGGCTTTTCGCCAGCTAATGTTACACTTGCACACAATACTGTCATTATCCGCACACGCTTATTTTAATTATAAGCAACTTTGGTACATCGATGGTTCCTTGCTGTAAGAAAGCGTTAGTAGTACCTGCAAATTCATGTTATCAACAAGAATTATCATGCTACAGACTGGTTAAACCTGTAGGCTTGTCTGTATTTTGGATAAACTGTTAAAAACTAATAGTATATTGAAAAGATTAGTATCAGGGCTTATCAGGAGTGCTTGGCAGCGTAGCTACCTAGCACGTTAAAACTATTAAAAAAAAATTAAGGTAGCTGAGAAACTTCATATTTATCAAGAATAAGATCGTTTTCTTATGGCCATATTGCAAGTGTATCGTTCTACACTTAGAGGCCACGCCGTAGTGGCGTTTACATCACTTGTAAATAAGTTTAAGCATATGGTTACTCACGTGATTTTCCTTTTCTGAGTCGATTTTCCTTTAACAAAAAGCTATTTCCGAGCTTTTATCACTAGATTATGACACACTGAAAAGGTTTAAGCTTAGGAGATTTCCATCCCTGTATCAATAACACTGAGCTGCGAAAACCGTTAAGAACAAAAATAAAATTTTAAAATTAGCAATAGACCTGATTGCCAAACAAAGTAAAACATGCTTATGTATGTTTCCGACGTAATCAAATCTAAAAACAAATTTAGACTCTTAAGGTAGCAGTAATTATTTACTACCTATAAACTGTAACACAGTTAAAATATAGAAAAAACAATAACCGGAATAAACTGGAGAAAAAGTAATGGTTCAAAGTACTTACGGTTTAAACACGTGTACATATTATAATTTGTTACCTCAAATAACCTTAAAATTTTATTCACAATTACAGCGGGTATTTTTCCGCCGATATTACCACTTTTCCTCCTGAAGTTTTTGGCTAGTACCGGCGAGGCGGTTTGAATTATGCGTTGCATATTAGATAACCGTCTCGAACGGAATCAAAAACGCCAATGACGAACAAACTGGGTTACAAAACCCAACTACCTAGGTGGCGCTAGTGTCACGTGGCAGAAGGACACAACGCAACGAATGGAGCGGAAATGGAGGGGCGTGGACCTAAACCGGAAGTCATGACTAGTACTCCAACCGGAAATGAATGCTCTCTCTCATTATATAGGCTTCGAATAACGGTACAGTGAGTTTAATAACCAATTGTCTCGATGTTTTCAGAAAAAGATTTCCTTTTAATGTTATTTGTTGTTTCGTAAAAAATATTGTAGTAAATCAAACGCAGTCAAGTACCCAATTGAAAGCAAACCCCAACTGAAGCCCCTTGACTTCCCGCCAAAAACTCCATTATAGAAAAATACGTCAATAACGTTTCAGTGAAAACTCTGAGTCACCTTTGTATTTATTTTTGGAATGAAAATGCGGCTTGCATTAGGAGTAGACAGATAGGAAATGTAATATAACGAGAAGAGTAACGTAAGGGTTAGATCTAGATGAGATCCAACCCACATTGTCCGACTACAGCAAAGCCAATGATTTTAGCAGTCTATGTAATACTTACTTACACTTGTGTATGTATGTACGTGTATATTTATGTCTGCTCTACCGTAGCATCCGAATTGTTTATCCAATTTTTACAAATAAGATGCAGAAAATACGGAGGTGAAGTAAAAATTAATAAAATAACTAAGAATTTCAATAATATACGTATAATAATAAATACATATTATATACATTTATACTTACATAATGTTTAACAGAATAAGAAAAACAGAGGTACACATGAAGTTATTGTAAAGATTAAAAATAATGCGACTACCAGTTTTTTAATACGTACACATTATTCTGCTAAAGTGATAACTTTCCGTGTGCGCGTATTACCTGTGTATGACGTCATCTGACAAATAACCGCCCGCCGCCATGACAGAAATAGCGATTTTGGTGCAGTTGTGGAAATTTAACATTGATTTTTATTCATAATATGCTATAGATATCCCAGAAATATTAATGTATTTGTACATACTTATTATGTAAGCGTTAGCCGTGTGGTTCTCGGCGGAGTAGAATAGGATCACTCCAAGTCTTCTCGTGGATGTCGTAGAAGGCGACTTAGGAAACACAAGCTAAACAAAGCTTATAAACATCAATGAGATCTCTCCAACCCGTCTGGCCAGCGTGGAGAGCAGGCTAAATCTGCTCTGGCTTATATGGCTCGCACCACGAGCTATATACTAGATTACTAAAGTATAATGAAAATAAAATAACAATTAAAAAAACCAAAAAAAAAATCGACATTCCCATACAAATTGCCCGGGCTAGGGAAATTTTTCTTGTTCTTTGGCTGTTATTTTAATTTCATTATACTATAATTATCTAGTATAGATTGTGGTTTGATTTATTACGAATATGTCCCTTCCACGTTGTATGTAGCTCTGGCAGTACAGAGAGGGTCTTGCTCCTGCAGTGGAGACTATAAAAGACATGATGTATGTACTTCCAGCGGGCACCCTAGGCGCGCTGGGAGCCGTGGCGCGCGCGCTACTGCAGGACGCGCAGGAGCGGCTCGTGTTCCGCGCGCACGTGCACCTGCGGGCCGACGTGCTGCTGTACCGGCCCGCGCAGGGCGACCTGGCCTACCCCGACAAGCTGGAGATGATGGAGGTGACACTAAAAATAAATTGTTATATCGTGGCGTGAAACCACGTTAAGCGGGTACACGCGACGGTCCCCGTCAGCTACGGACTGTCAGCTAATTCAATTTTAACGGCGTACATTTACAGTAGTGTCGATGGAGATTTTACTTATTACTACGCAGAAATATGTATTGCAGTCCGATTATAATTATATGCTCTATAGACTATGCTGAACAAGTCCAAGTCGCGCGTGCTTGTCACGGAAAAGCGGGCCCCGTCGCGCGGGATACTTTTGAATGGAACCACGCGGGCGTCCGCGTAACATAGTTTCAAGCCTAAATCGTTTAAAGTAAATTTTGCCAATCATCAGATTAAATAGCCCTTTAAATTATTTGATGAACTACCGTTGAAAGAATAACGTTAGCGCATCACCTAACTAAAGTGGCCACATTTATTACAAGTTTATTTGCTAAGCAAATATGAAAAAATACCCCGACTGTCAAGAACGCCATCTAATGATGAGTAGCGGAACTACCGATACGACTAAATATCCGTAGCGCCATCTCATGACTTTCAAGCGTTAACCCCAATAACTTTTAAACGGCTGAATCGATTTTCATCAAACATAGCTAAGAACCACCGCAAGGGAACTTGCTTTCACGTAAAAAAAACTATATCGAAATCGGTCCATCCGTTCGAGCGGTACAATGCCACAGACAGACAGACATTAGCATCAAACTTATAACACCCCTCTTTTTTGTCGAGGATTAAAAATCGGACAGACCTTTAAATACAATATAAGTGTCTTAAATGACCAACACGTAGACTGTATCTTAATATTAAAAACAATCTTCGTTCTACAGCAAATTGCCATTTCCATCCAAGAGCAAAGTCTGAAACGAAGCGATTCCCGCAACTCCATGATATCGGACATCTCCGCGACATCGCAGGAGGTGGCCAACATCAATGTGGAAGCTCAGAGACGACCACAAGCCTCGCCGGCAGACCTTCATGGGATGTGGTATCCGGGAGTGAAGAGGACCTTAGCAGCTTTGTCCAGGCTGTACAGATGTCTTGAGAGAAAAGTCTTCCAAGGGTAAGGTTTTTCATAATGACTTATTATTGCCTAAGTACTAAGTTCGGGGGGGGGGGGGGGGGGGCGTACAAGGAGTCTAGAGAAATAAGGCAGCTAGCGAACCATTATAAAGTCTAAAGCGGTTTTTTCAATCACGCGCACGGTTATATGGGCCTCGATGTATCCGGACATCGAACACTCGTAAAGTATGGGAAATATTCGAGAATAATGTAGTCTTTTTCTCGAAGTTTAGCGTTTTTCTCCAAATTCGAACCCCAATTCTATAACAATAACATTAATTTTCCAGATTGGCCCAAGAAGCGATATCCCTCTGCGTTCAGAGCGTAGACAACGCCGCCAAACAGATCAGCGCGAGCAAAACGACCATAGACGGAGAGTTATTCCAAATCAAACATTTACTAATTCTAAGAGAACAGATCGCCCCATTCCAAGTGGATTTCATAATCAAAGAGACGACCCTGGATTTCAGTAACGTCAAAAACGCAGCATACGGGTTGATACAGAAGCCTAGGCAGATTTTTTCGCTGAACAGTAACAATGCGCTGTTGGAGTTCCTTCTGGAAGGCACGCCGATGGTGAGGGAACACCTTCTGGACTCGCGGAAGGAGGTGGACAGACAACTGAAGAGTTGCTGCGAAATCTTCATCAAAGACGCGACTGAAGTACTGGCTGGGCCTCTGATCAGTTTTATTAAAAAGGTATGTAGATTGAAAAACACTTTAATAAGAACTTTGCCTTTTGGTTTCCGGTAGAGTAAATAAGACCACTCCCAGTCTTCCTGTAGATGTCGTACAAGGCGACTTAGGAAATACAAGCTTAACCTGCTCAATGTAATGTAAAATGTGACCAGAAATTATTTTTTACTCGTAAATACGTGTATTTATTGGCATTGAATTAAAAGGGAGATTGATATTTATTTTATCAGTCCCCTTAGCATGGCACCGTTGATAAACCATAGTGCACATGATAAATAGAGTTTATATCGCGCAACGGACTAATCCGATCCCGTTCGTTATTATTACGTTGAGTGAGATAGTACTAGACGATAGTGCTCGATAAACGCTGTCGCTGCTACCATGCTACGGGGGCAGGTTGGTGGTTGTATCAACGCAGTGTTAACCCGCGTAAAGTTTAGGTTGATAAGTACCCGATTACTTGAACACTAATAATAATACGTTGAATGTAATTCCAGGCTCAAGCCTTCTCTCCGATCGAGCAGCTGAAGTGTCAGCCCTGGGCGACGCCGGAGCAGGCGGGCGCGGCCGTGCAGGACGCGCAGAGACGCATCAAGGCGCACCTCGCGCCGCTGCAGCGCTCCATGCAGCTGTACCTCGCCAACAAGGAGACGGAGTTCATACTCTTCAGGCCTATCAGGGTATGTCAAATCAGTATCAAAATCCATTTCACTCGATCGACGAACGATCTAAATTGCGGAATGATTTCCATTCTCAATTTTTAACCCAACTATACTATATTTTATTATAAATACAGCGGCAGCCTTAACCATTGCGAGGACCCGGGCGGCAGATTTTTGCAAGGCCCTTGTCCTTCGTGCAAAGTATGTGATTCGAATCTACGTATTTTTTCCCCGATTCCCCGAACGCTACGCGATGAAAAAACAGTACTTCAAGTTTTTCGAAGCCCGAGATTCGAATACTTGCCTAATGATTTTTTCACGTTCTTAAATGAATAAACAAACTATATTGTATTAATTGTTTTGTTACAACTAAGGAACAAAATTAAAAATACTTAAATAAAATAAAACGGGTCGGGTTTTTGCGCGAGGCCCCTGCAAGAGCGTGGCCCCGGGCGACTGCCCTGATCGCCACCCCCTAAAGCCGCCACTGTAAATACATATGAATATTATTTGAATTCTATTAATTACACAATTTAAGCTTTTGATATTGTATTCTTATTAGTTGGTTTGCAAGTCGTTTGTATTCTTATTAGTTGGTAAGTCTCTAGCATGCAGATATTTTGGTGTACACTGTCAATCTGTATGTAAATTATTAAATAAATATAAAGGTAAACACCTAAGACCCCGGAAAGTCGGTGGCAGTCTCATTTTCACTTCTCATGCAGTCGACTTACGTATAAAATCCCCCAAATATAAAGGTAAACACCTAAGACTCCGGAAAGTCGGTGGCTGTCTCATTTCCACTTCTCATGCAGTCGACTTGCGTATAAAATCCCCCAAATATAAAGGTAAACACCTAAGACCCCGGAAAGTCGGTGGCAGTCTCATTTCCACTTCTCATGCAGTCGACTTGCGTATAAAATCCCCCTGGTTAATTTCCAATCGCATGTTTTGTTTGTGCTAATAAATTATTAGCACGATTGTCGTTTTGTTTAGTTTTAGATCAAAGTCTATTGCTTCAATTTACTTGTATGCAACAGGAAAGATGCACTGTGTAAGGCGACATCCGCACATGGACACGCGGTGCGGCGTGCGACGCGAGCCGCCGTAAAATTTCCATATTTTGTAGTTGTTGTTCCATAGTAGTATCTGCCACAAATTCCTATTAAATTAAGCTACTGGTGTATCTTATTAACTTTTCATTAATTTGCCTACAGAATAACGTGGTTGGCTTCTTCGTCCAAATCGAGCAGATGCTGACCAATGCTGCATACTCCTACGAAGACAGACTGATTGTGGCTTGCCCTACACCAGAGCAAGTCTCAGTATTCATCTCCTCAGCTAGCCTTATTAGTCATGGGGAACCAGTGTTGCCATATGGCAAAAAGAGGAAGACGAGCACGGTACGCAAGCCTAGTGTTGCCAGTGTGCAGGAAAACATTGGTGATAAACCTACACAAAGTTCCCAACCTATTGATGTATAAAGTTATGGAAAAAAACTTTGTACTGTACACATTCTGTTTAATCTTATATTATTGTAATTAAGATAATATTAAGAATGTATGGAATCCATCAGGGAGAACATTATGTATTTAAAGGGTATTTTAAAACAAAAACATAATTTATAAAGCAGAATGGTTTATTTACACATTGTATTAACTTAATTTCCTATAATAAATACACGTTACACCAAAGACACTCGTTTTATTCAATAAAACAACAGACATTGGGTGAGGTTTTTAATGTGTTTTCGATCTTAATTACTGATTTAAATTTGAATTCTAAATAAATATACTACAGCTTATACCCTGACCCAGAACATTCCTCCACGGAGCCTAGTGTATTCAGGAAGGCCTTCAACTGGACCAACGGCAGCAACTGCGGGGCAGCGGTCAAACAAGTACTTGTAACAGACATCACGGACATTCTGGGCTGACACGGCCTCAATGCGAGCATCTAGCTCATGAATTGGGATACGTCTGTTGTAGCAGAGCATCTGGCGACCAATGTCTTCGCAAACTGGGGTGGTTCCATCTAACTGGAGGAGCATATTGGTCTTCAACAGGTTCTTGGCACGCTCAACCTCTCCTTCTGTGACAGATGTACACAGCTTCATCCATTCCTTCTGGATGTTGAAAACCATATCTTCAATTTGTAAGGGCTCAGACACAAAGTAGATTCCCCACAGACCAGTGTCTTTGTAGCAGGTGTTAAAAGACTGGAAGCTGTGGCAGAGGTTTTCGCAGGATGAAGCACGGGCAAGGAAGGAGGCGTTGTTAGCACCACCACCCTGGGAGCGGTCCCAAGCTCCAATAAGAGTGTTAGCTACCATCAGGGGAATGTTGTCTGCGTCAGTCCAGCCTGCTCCCTCTACTGCAATAGCAATGTGAGCCAGAGGCATTGAGTCATCTCTGACTCGAATCTCAGATCCAGTGAAACGGCAGGGCGCTAATTCAAGAGCTTGGGCGGTGTTTTTCAGTCCGCTGAAGTGCTTGTTAGCAAGATCAACTAGTTTCTCATGCTGGACTCCACCCGCTCCAGAGAGGATAATGCGGCCGGGCTGGTAGTGGTTCTTGATGTAGGCCTGGAGGTCAGCTTTAGAGATTTTCTTAATGTTCTTGGTAGGCCCAAGAATGGTCTGGCCCAGAGGTGTACCCTGGAAGGCTGTGGCATGCAGGTGGTCGAAGACGACTTCCTGCAGGTTGCTCTCAACATCCTGCATCTCGCGCAGAATGACACCACGTTCTCGTTCGATTTCGGGTTCAGCGAGCGACGAGTTCTGGATGATATCAGCAAGGATTTCAATAGCAGCTGGTACATCGTTAGCAAGGCACTTCGCGTAGAATACTGTCTGTTCCCGGGATGTATATGCGTTCAAGTGTGCTCCCATGTTTTCTACGAGCAGTTCCAAGTCAGTCTGTGACCTCTTGCTTGTGCCTTTGAAAGCCATGTGTTCAAGGAAGTGTGCAACTCCATTGTTCTTTGATGTTTCATACCTTGATCCAGCGTCAATCCATAAACCTACAGTTGCTGTAGGAGCTCCGGAATCCTCAGAGGCAACGCGGATTCCATTATCAAGCACTGTAAGCTTTGTCGGTGGTACATTGACGAGTGCCTGTTTGTGGCCAGCTGCAGTCGCCAAAAGTCGTATCTGATTGCCCTGTTTTGAGACAAGTCTCAAAGTCGTCGCTACTTTCAACATTTTTCTTGAAATCCGTGCACTGTATAGAAATTTCTGCTTGCTGATTTACGTAATAAATGGGCAATAGATGGATGATCAGAAATATTACGTCAACTGTCAAAAAATGGTAGAAAAAAGAGTGAATGAAGTGAATGAAAATTAACTAAAATTATTGCAGTGTTGCCAGAATATAAAATATTTTTATTTAATAGGTTATACACGTGCTAAATGCTTAAAAATTGTCTATGCTCCTTTCGTTCATTCATTTCTTTAGTATTCCTATTTACACAAATTTCTGCAGACAAGATTTGTATGATTCAAATAAAAATAAAAAATAAAACATTGTAATGTAAATAAATCCCAATTGTTTGGTGCAATATTAAAAACGTTTTATTATCATATCATATTGCCACTACTGACTGCCAGACAAACAACCATAAATGAACATTATTTACAAAAAAATTGAACAGTCATTCTGTGCAAAGGACTGTAGAAGTCGTCATGTCATGTCAAAAATAAATGTTCATTCGCTTCATTCATTTTATTTTATTCATTAACGCACGTAATTTCGTGGGAATATTACGAGAGCAATATGTACAGTGACGATTGTTTTTTAATAAATTTCGTTAAAGTGTTTGGGGAAAGTGTGTGTCGGTAGATACAGCCTTAGTAACGGTTCGCGCAAGATGCTTTCAAATGTTTCGTATGTGATTTAGTAAAACGCCATGAGCACAATGAAGAATCCAAATTCGTCGTCTACCAAGCTCGCGCTCCTCAACCACATCAAATATGAACACCTGGTAGCTGGTATATCGGGTGGAGTCACCTCTACGCTCATCCTACACCCCCTGGACCTCATTAAAATAAGATTTGCTGGTGAGTAGATTGATGAAATTTCGTGTCCTTATGCCATGTGAATATCACAATATTTGATGAGGTTAGACTATTGATTGCGTCTGAAAAGTCCTTTATTTTTAGTAGGGTTGTATCGATCATCAGCCTGTTGTTACCTTGACCTTGAACTTCTGGGTGAAAGTTGATCATCAGGCTTTGTGGATATTTCGTCTGCAATACTTCCTGAGATTGCATTTTCATTGTTGTCTGCAGCTGACATGGTTTAGGCAAAAAATTAAAGTAAAATGATTGGATACAATTATATGTCTAGGTCACAGAATACAAAGTTAATAACTGATAAAAATGTGGCAATCATTGTTATTTCATTATGCAATGCATGTGATTTATTTCTTCAATGTCACTACATTTATTAAATTAAAGTTAACTATACACAATATTAGGTTTCTTTTTAGATTCAATTTCTAGATATTATTTTCAGTTTTATCTCAGCCCATTATTGGGTATTTTCTCTATGGCTGTAACATCTTTTTCAACATGCAAATGTTATAGGATTTTTAGTCTGACAACTAAACTTAAAACTATCAGCCCGACTGTAAAGCATATTGCATAAGAAAATAAAATAATTAATCTCTAGTACAAAGCATGGTCAATTTAATTATTGTTACATTTGTTTACAGGTTTTTATCTATAATTTTTCCGAGGCTTCAGTTCATTTATAGGTTTCAAGTTTAATATTAAATTCCTAACAGGATCAGGATAGTCATTGCCTGGTATAAAATGTAACTTTTGCATAAGTTTTAATATTTCATTCCTTATTCACTTAAAATGTTGATTGATTATGATGGTTGGTCATTAATTAATAATCATTAGCTAATAGTACTCAAGTTTCAAGTATTAGGAAGATATTTCCTAATGACTAATATAGTCCAGTTTGTGAAATTATTATCATGTAGGTCAATAAAGCTATTGTGACTCTCCAGTAGGTCATCCATAATCATTGTTCAATATTTACAATATTTATTTGTATCTGTAATGAAGGCCACTAATTCTAACATATTTCGGGCAAAACACAACAGTTGGATAGTGCTAATGCATACTTAGTGCATTACTGTAATGTTGACAAATAAGGCAATTGCAGAAAAAAGCCTTAAATTAAACTTTCCATGCCACTCACCATTACACATTTAAAACAGTCAGTGACATCATGATTTCAGATCCACTAACAAATAATCTGTTCTCATTTGGGCCCTCTTTGTTGCAATGTCATGTCGCAAAATGTGTACAGCGGCATAAAATTAATTTAAACAAGCATAGCACTATAATTGTTAATAACATTTTATAAAAACATATTTTACAATTAAAAAACTACAAAGTTCTTACGTTTTCTATACTTAGGTTTTTTATAATTTCCCATATGATAATCCATTTTTTATACCGCCATACTTACTGAACGAACGAGATGTCATGAATCATTCCATGCCTATGGAACTTAGAACATAGCAGAATTTTGATAAACAAATTTAATAAAACGCCATCTAGTCATCAAGTTCTGACCTAACTCTTAATGCGTGTTATAGAATAGGAATATCAAATGGAGGAGAAATTCGACATGCGAGGCTAATCACTTAATAATAGCTCAGTTGTTTAGAACATGGTCGTATTTGAACCGAGATTGCGAGTTCAAGTTCAAGTTCTTTTATTCCTTTGGTGTTGCGAAATCTTGCTACCAGATGGCGCCACGGGTTTGAACTTATGTTATAGCTGCAGTTTCATATACAATATGAATCATTCATGTTCGTTTATTTCATTTGTCAATCGCATTTTGTTTCATTGTATGTCACCAAACCTCTTGACAGCAAATCACTTTAAATAAATGCATGATGCAAGATATGAAGTTGTTGATTTGTTTTTATTATATTTTTATGAGATTTTATACGATACACTTTTATTTCTTTAATTATCGTATTGTAAAAAAAATATATTTCAGTGAACAACTGTAGTGAACAAAACGCTCCGTCAAAGATGCATTATCCATCGTGTTGCCATTGTTGCCAGATAGCGTCACTGCTATTTCCCAGTGTAGAAAAAGTAAAATACTTTTTTATATAGTGTACAAACGTCCATAAAATCTAAAAAAAATCTTTTTGTAATCTAAGGATTTTTCCTGCAAAATGACGTGAAAATACTTGCTGCGACACGTAGTGCAACAATGAGGGCCCAAAATGTATGAAGCGATCAAACACATTATTTTTCAATTTTTTATTTAATTTATTACAACACAATGTATAACTTTTTTTCTTAGTAACCTAAACATAAAAAATTTTTTTTCGAGAAATTTACTTCTTATAGTTCATGTATGGGAATACATACACATAAATGATCATGGCTCATTGTTTCCTGGTTTAATTAGCCTTGCATTAGCATTCATATCCATACTTCAAGAGAGTGCAAGTAAAATCATATAAAGGCCTTTTTTAAAACAAGAAACTGTTAAACTCATATAGAAGCAAGAAAATTTGTATGGTTTACATTTGGTTAGACCATACAAGTCATCAATTGTCTCAATTTAATTGTATGCAACAGGAAATAGCAGTTAAATGGGTATTGTCCCAAGTCTCAAATCAATTGGTTGACTCGGTTTTAAAAAGTCACTTTGTATTTCATACTGCTTTTTTCATAACATATATTAAATTAAAAAATATATATTTCATACTGTTAGCCAGTAGATAAATACCTCCTTTGAGGATTTGTGTTGAAAATGATGACGATGATTGCGGTCTACCTTTTATGATTAATTTAAAGAGGCCTTACACATAGATCTTACCCTTGAGATGTTGCAGTTTCTTTAGTATAATTACAATACAATAAAATAAATACAATAAGAAAATCAATTGGCAGGTATAATTCGGCCTCAGTAATTTTATGCCCATGGGTGTAATTTAGTTACAGTCTGAGTCTGAGTGTGATGTTTTTCACAACATCCTGTTGGCACTCATTGCAAAATATTTAATCATACCATTTTGAACTCTTTTGTGTTAAACAAAAGTGGTTTTTGCATTGATGAAATGCCAATTACCCCTGTTAAGAAGATTAGTGTAACATATTTTTATTTCCTTTGCTAAAGAGAATAAATAAGTTATCTTTACCTTAATTTATTGCCAGTAATTAATTATTTTAAATTTAATAATACTTTTCATGAAATCAAGACCTTTCATAGTTCTTCTACCTCTTACTGTTCAATTTCTACAATATGAATTAATAAGAATTAATTTTTCACTTTTAGTTATAAAACCTGTAAAGCAATATGAACTCAATAGTAAAAGTAATATAGGTAGTCGCTTTTAAATTAAAATACTTACTTTGAATGAATGTAATAGAAATTTCTTTACCTAATGAATGTCTACAGATTTTGGATTTATTCAAACAATTTGGGTGGTTGCCAACCTCAACCAGTAATGTCGGTACCTTTTATCATTATTTATTTTATTTCACATTTGACTATTGGACTAAATGGATGTTCGAGGAATATAGAGACTTAACATTTGAAGACTTTTCTATTTGAACTTTGCCAGAATGAAAAACATGTGCAAGAAAGAATTTTTGAGTTCTTTACTTGCACAATGTTTTCTCTGTAAAACACCTCAGTGCCACAAAACGAAAGTGTTTAATCAATGTGTTACCAGTGATGACTTATGGCTCTGAAACATGGACCCTTATTATGAGTCTCATAAGAAGGCTAAAGTTTGCTCAACGGGCTATGGAAAGGGCTATGCTTGGTATTTCTCTACACAATCGAATCAGAATTGAGGAGATTGGTAGGAGAACGATGGTCACTGGGCGGGGCACATAGCGCGAAGAACCGATAGCTGATGGGGCAGAAAGGTTCTCGAATGGCGGCCACATACTGGCAACCGCAGCGTAGGACACTACCTCACATGACCTACTAGGTGGTCGTATGACCTGAGCAAGATTGCAGGTAAACGCTGGATGGAGGACACTTCCTACCAGTCGTTTTGGAAAACTTTTGGGGAGGCCTATGTCCAGCAGTGGACTTCTTGTGGCTGATATGATGATGATGATAACTTGCACAGCAGGAATAAATAATGTATGTTTATGCTATATGGGTCTCATTTGTGTTCCTGGATGTGGCTACAGTTTCAAGACCATTGTTCTTTGTATTGTCACATTTCCAGTTGCATACTTAACTATACAAAGGCAAGGTTGCAATTTCCTTTTTAAAAAAATTGATATATGTATGTTAATGGTCACCCAAGGATGCCAAAGACTGCAAAGTGGAGTAGAAAAGGCCGATATACGGTATCTTCACTTTATTATATTTGAAAGTTGACTCGTCTTTTTCTTTTTAGTGAACGACGGCAGAACAGCGACCGTGCCAAGATATGACGGCCTCAGCAGTGCTTTTGTGACCATCGTGAAGAAGGAGGGTGTCAAGGGTCTTTATAGAGGTGTCACGCCTAACGTCTGGGGGTCGGGATCGGCGTGGGGCTTCTATTTCTTATTGTAAGTATTGTTTTTTTTTAATATGATGTGCAAGCAAAGGTTGTAATGATAAAGTATAGCCTCTTATCCTCGTACTCTCCAGCTTTGCACGGTATTTGGGATCCTTAGGTGGGACTATTGACAAAGTGTATTTTAAAATTTATTTTGTTATTTTATGAACTAAAACTAACATTTTCTAAGAATATCAGATCTTTTTTAGTCTCCACTGCAGGAGCACAACCCTCTCTGTACTGCCAGAACCATATATTAGCCAGATCAGTCAGAGGATTTAGCCTACACTCTCCCTCCACGCTGGCCAGACGGGTTGGAGAGGTCTCATTGATGTATATAAGCTTTGTTTAGCTTGTATTTCCTAAGCCGCCTTTTATGACATCCACAGGAAGATTTGGAGTGGTCCTATTCTACTCTGCCGGGAACCATACGGCTTTTAAGTATATATTTTTTGTTTTTTCTCATAGAGACTAAAATACCGTGTGTTTAAAGCAGAGCAACTGCAGTGGATGATTTGATAAGGATAGTCCTGTAGACATTAATTTCATTACTAAATAACCTACTTAAATGCAAATGGTTAGGAAATATTTATTGAATAACAGCAAGATAAAGTTTAACCGTATAAATCTGTTTGTTTACCAACTTGTGGAATAGTACACAATTGCAAGGTAAACTTGATTATATCAAACTGAATTTTCCGTTAGAAAAAAACAAAAATAATGTGTGGATAAAAGCTTTAATGTGAGTCTGTTTTGAAAGTAATGATCTATAGAGAAACAACAGATTCTTTAAAAGTTTAGTTAGATATTTTTAGAACAATTCATTATACATTTTATTAACTAGGCTGTTGATAGTTCTGTGACGTAATATTAATCAACAGTTTTGTTTTAGTGCTTTTAAATGATTTTTAGATCTCATTTCTGATATTTCTGCATACTTAAACTATTTTGTCATACAATCTGAGAGTAAGCTCTCTAAAAACCGGCCAAGTGCGAGTCGGAGTAATATCGGATAAATATATCAAGCGTCTACCTGTTGCCGTTATTAATATCGAAAAAAGAACGGCGTTTGTTGTATGGGAGCCTTGCTTAAATATTTATTTTATTCTGTTTTTAGTATTTGTTGTTATAGCGGCAACAGAAATACATCATCTGTGAAAATTTCAACTTTCTTGCTATCACGGTTCATGAGATACAGCCTGGTGATAGGCAGACAGACGGACGGACGGCCAGTGGAGTCGTAGTAATAGGGTCCCATTTTTACCCTTTGGGTACGGACCCCTAAAAACAAACAAAACATAAGTGTTTTGTTGCATAATTTGTTGTTTGTAAATGATTGCCATAAAATCAAAATGTCACGTCGTCGTCCTTAGTACCTACCAAGTTAACGATATTTGCGTTGCCCATTGACACAAATATCGGCTGCTAATTTTCCGAGAGGTGCAAATGTTTTGACACACAGACCCTGTTGCTCATAAGCAAACGTGTCAACACTGTCACGTAGATATTTGCAATGACTTGCGTGGTTCTGGAATCGCTTTATTGTGCATTGTGCAAATCTACAGCGAATAGTCTGAATGCAAATAGTAACTGACTGCTGTGTTCGTAAGAAAATATTAACTCCTTAAATAAGTTGTATAGTACAACGCTACTGATTTCAGAAGTACTGTTTTTTTTTACAAATTGCATAAAGAAGTCTACAATCCTTATATTGGTAGTAGCATGGAAGAACAAATACACAAGGACTGACAACCATTTTGAGACTTTTTTGAGAAATGTTCCAATGCTTTTAGCATTAAGTCCGCCTGTTGTACTTTAAACATGTAAATATGGTGTACAATAAAGTATAAATAAAAAAATAACCTTCATACTTTGAAGCGTAATTCGATTTTTCAAAATCAAAATCAAATATTTATTCAGTAATTAGGCCTTTGCAGGCACTTCTACACGTCAATAATTATAGTGTACATTACGTGTAATGTTTATTTATATCTAAATTATTTTTTTCTTTGTTAAAAAGCTACCGATACTAGTGTTTTGCAACGACCACTGCTGAAAAGAAACGCCTAAAGAAACTCATTTACACAGTATTGATTGTCTACGCGACAGAAGGGCTTTGTCAGTTTACAAAGATATTATGTCTAATACAATGTTATCACAACATAATATGTAAAGCTTGCGAACGAGTGCCAAATCCAATTTAAAGAAATAAGTTACATAAATAAGTCTTAAAAAACGGAGCCGAACTGACCAGTCCCTACTGGCAACACTCGTTCACGAGTTGACGCGTGGATCAGCCATCGCTGAACTCAACCATATTAGAGGGAATCCAGCGACCCGACCCACGACGCCACCACCCGTCTGGACATTTTAGTGAGCATGCCAGGCTCGGGCTCACAGAGCTTACTAAGAGGGAATACTAGGTTTACATTAGGAGGGAATTTTTGTTTAAATGTTGTAGCTAGATGGAGGATGGAGCTACTAGTTAGAAAGAAGGAAGTTTAGTAGTGTCATCATCATTATCAGGTCATTTTTAGTCTCCACTGCAGGAGCACGACCTTCTCTGTACGTACTACCAGAACCATATTAGCCTATATAATTTTTAATTTTTACACGTTCATATAGAATATTCGAAGAGTAAAAAAATTATAAGCAATAACTCTGCCAGATTGCGAAATTATTTTGCAGTGTCGAATTTTCTCCAAAACGTTTCAATCGATTTTCAACAAAAGCGAAAGCCGTAGGTTCTCTGGGGATGCAAGCAAATTAGAACATGAGCTGTTAAAAAGATGTCAGTAAACTCTTCAAAATCGCATGCAAACAACCAGACTGAATGAATGATAGCTACATATTGCCTAAGTAATTTATTAGCGAAACACCGGTGAATCACTAGCGGTCCGTACACAAAAACTGGTTATAACCGTTCATATTATAAGTATAATGGCCGAAACACACGGACCATGCGTGATCTGTGACGTCAACGTCGGTATTTGATAAAGGTACATATTAAATTATTAAATTGTGTTTCAGTTTGAAAATGAAATTAATATTCAGCTCTTTATTTTGAATCTATACTGCTTATGTCGCTCAAGCAATGGCAACGCTTCACTGCCATATAAAAGGACAGGTCTAATCATGGATTTGTAGACCTGTCCCTTCAACCTAACCGGCATTTCGGCATCGATGTCTTCGGACGCGCGAAGTACAGATTCCAAGTATTTAAACTGGTCCGTACGCTTGACCAAGTCTTCGCCTATGCGTACGGGTGGGGGATCCGTAGAGTTGCAGGCCATGTTTTCAGTTTTCGCCACATTTAGCTTCAGACCACCGTTCTCAAGCGATTCCCTCCATGCATTTGACACTACGTATAATTTCACACTGGACAGGTAGTGATTGACGATCGAGCCTTGGTAGATCCCGACTGTAACGGGAAAGGGTTTGGTGTCACCAACGGCAGTCCTAACTATACACTCGGAATCGCGGCACATGTCTCGGATTATGACAATATAGATCTCTGGCACCCCCTTTGAACTCAGTGCCCACCAGATCATTTCTCGGGGAATACAGTCAAAGGCCTTCTCCACATCCAAAAACAAAAAATGGAGAGGCGTATTCTTTGCCCTGTATTTCTCGATGATGACCCTTAGGACAAAAATAGAGTCCGTAGTAGAATGATGATACAGCTTTGGTGCCATAATAAGAAATGATGACACGGACAACTTCTATCAGAATAACCCACTTTTTTCTTTTGACTGGCACTTTCAATTTTGGACCAAAATGGCAGCACAGATAAATAATAAATAGAGAAATGGCGAGAAAATTGATGACAGATGGGCTTTTTCTTCTTAAAAAAAAAGTTATTATTTCTGCGATATAGGTAACCAAGAATTCGTTTTCCAGCTACAATGCAATAAAGACATGGATTCAAGGCGGCAACGCGCGCACACCTCTTGGGCCGGGCCTCCACATGCTCGCAGCAGCAGAAGCCGGGGTACTGTCTCTGGTAATGACAAACCCCATTTGGGTGGTGAAGACCCGGCTCTGCCTGCAGTACAGTGAGGAGCAACACGTCGCAGACAGCAAGCGATACAAGGGCATGGTCGATGGACTCACTAAGATATACAGGACTGAAGGCATTCGAGGACTCTATAGGGTAAGTTTCTATCGTTCAGAATTTAAAATGTCACTTCTCACTAACTCTTTCAGAAGGCGGCTGCCGGGGTCAAGGGCCCCGGCTCTTAATTTACAATTGGGTAGACTGGGTCAAATATAAATTATTTGGTACTGTTATCAGAATAAACGTCACTAAATAGTGTCACTTGTCATTGATCATATCAATTTTAAACATGATTTTAGATTTATTAATGCAGAAAAACTGACATTAAGAGCGCTATTCGACTCCATAAAAACGATGACGTCACGGTTGTGTCATAAATAGTCAGCATTTTTGAACTAATTTTTACTAACGGGACCAATCTCGAAATCGTAAGTCATCGCCCGAGATGAATGTTTATACAATTTTACGTCTTTCCATGGCTAGGTAATGGCTTTCTCCATTCGTAACTCGCCACTTTCTAGTAACGTAAACAAACTATCAAGCCCGTTGTTACTCTAATATGCACTAAGTAGGTATACAATTAGTTCGGTTTGCTGAGTCATCCTACGTTACTGACCAACAATGAGTTGTTGCATTAATTTAGCGCACCCAGTGAATCTAATCAGTCCCTATATTCACTCTTGTTTTATTGTTTTGTTTGTTTTCGTGTGTATAAGCACAGAAGACAGTAAGAGTATACAGAACGGAATCTCCTAAGATCCCGCGCAATATGCGTCCTCGTTCCCCGTTCCCGCACCGCTCCCCCGCTCTCGCCTTGTCTCAGGGCGAGAGCGGGCGAATACACACTAGTCGTGCTCTTACAGTGGAGACTAAAAAAACCTGATGATGAATGTCATATCATTTTCGATTAGATATAAAACCATTCAATCAGTCACCGACTTGAATTTTATCACTTTGTCGCGATATGAGTTATTTATATTAGTTTTCTTTTAAAAATATGCCCGATTTGTTTACTACTCAAAAGACAATGCTCAGCGGAACATCTAATAGTTCGGATACGTACGTGGCAGTTAAAAAGTTTTATCTTTCTTTGTACTGAATATGATCAGTGGTAAAAGTTATTCGCCGAGTCCACCGGCCACCAGCCACTCGATAGATTGAGTTTAAAACGGACATTACGACATACAGGGTGACTTTTCAACCACCAGCCTATTTTTTGAGAAAGTACAGTCCATGATACTGAACATAAAAATTCGTCTTCCCATGCAAATCAGCGCTTAGCCAAACGGATTTTGTATGAAAGAACGAAAACTTTTAATCGATTTTCAACAGTTTTTTTTATAGAAAGTAGTTCAGTATCATGGACTGAATTCGCCCCAAAAATTTTGTTGGTGGTTAAGAAGCCTGTATCTTAGATGCGTTAGGGCTCTAACAGACGAGCGACAAAATAACCGCGACCCTGGTCGGCGACCGTCGTCGACTGTCACTGCTGTCACGAAATGTCGCGCGACACAGGTCGCCCACTGACTAATGTCGCTGACCGTCGCCGAACAGGGTCGCCGGGCTCGCGGGCATCGCTTGTCTTTTAGAGACCTTAGATGCATGCTCACTTTATTTATGTTTTCACTTGCAATATAACCATACGCGTCATGCTCTCATCAGTATGACGCAATAGCAAACGGAAAATCTCGCAACGGATATAATTTACATATAAATCTCTAATCAGCATGCCAAATGCCTTTCTGTCTGTCCGCTCGGGTTGGTCAACTAGTGGTGATTGGAGTCGGCGAGGTTAACTTGTAAAGTACAAAGTGTTTAGTTTCAACATCGATTAATATTTACTGTTACTGTTGAATATTTTGGAATAATATTGAATAATTTGTACGTTTTGAGGAGAAAATCGTTAAAATTAAAATCTATAATTAAAAACTATTTTTATCTGAAAGTTAATAATAAATAGATAAGGGCAAACACTGTTTGAGCTACCCCAAAATAAGTTTTAAACTTGTATTATGAGATACTAAGACTAACTAACTCGATAATCATTTTTATTCCATTTGTCATATATTTTTATTTGTGAATTCAAAATAAATAAATAGCCCGAATGACTCGCAACGTAACAAAACATGGCTAGCCCATATCATATTTTTGGCTAGAGATGTCTTGGCAAAATGCAGTGAGAAAGTATACCAAAAGAAACGTATTAATTCTCTTATTATAATAATTGTTTACACGTGTCTTTTTATTACTACTCAATGATGTAAACATTACTAGTCGTGTCATGACAATGTTACACTACCTATGTAGATTACGGAGTAATGTACTATAAATAAACTACAGATGGATAGCACTTCAAATGTAACACTTAGGCGATTATCACACTGCCACGCATCACGCTGCATGTTGCGTTTTCTGGAATTCGTTTTCTGTGTGTTGGACTGTGCGTGTTTTCTATACAAACGAAGATACTTACAAGCAACGTTAGAACACGCATTCACGCGCTACGCTGCGTGGTGCGGGGCAATGTGAGAATCGCCTTAGATTATTAAGACGGCTCTATTTCAAGATACTTTTATGACGAATTGATACGCAACACTTGCCTCCCACTGTACTTATGTTTTAGCTCATACACGTGCTGCGGAACAGACAA
The DNA here is from genome assembly GCA_963576875.1 of Acrobasis repandana. Taxonomy (NCBI): domain Eukaryota; kingdom Metazoa; phylum Arthropoda; class Insecta; order Lepidoptera; family Pyralidae; genus Acrobasis; species Acrobasis repandana. Next base: position 20,762,548 of record OY756215.1, read on the forward strand.
ATCATACATTTATACAATACAATACCCTTTATTGCACAAAAGTAAAAAAAAAACAGGACATAATTATCTTAAAAACTAGGAAATGCGCAAAAGGCGGCCTTATCGCTAAGCAATTTCTTCCAGGCAACCTCGTTTAAATAGAAATAAACGGGCAAGTGCAAGTCGGACTGTGTACATGAAGGGTTCCGTACCACCGTCCAATGTTTTAAAACGCTGAAGAAACACGTTTCTTGTATGACGACCCCGTTTAATTTTTAACTTTATTTTATTTTTAGTATTTGTTGTTATTGTGGTCATAGTAATACATAATTGGTGAAAATTTCAAGTATCTAGTTAATACCATTATGAAGATCAAGTTAAAAACGCTGAAAAAAACACGTTTCTTGTATGACGACCCCCTTTAATTTTTAACTATTTTTATTTTTAGTATTTGTTGTTATATCCGCCACAGTAATACATAATCAGTGAAAATTTCAAGTTTCTAGCTATTACGGTTCAAGAGAGAGCCCTGTGACTGACGGACAGACAGACGGACAGACAGACAGACAGACAGACAGACAGACAGACGGACAGACAGACAGACAGACGGACAGACAGACGGACAGACGGACAGACGGACAGACAGACAGACAGACAGACGGCCAGACAGCGGAGTCTCAGTAATAGGGTCTCGTTTGCACCCTTCAGGTATGGAACCCTAAAAAAATATGGGAAATTAGGTAGTGCAATATAATAAACATACGTATATACAATAATTATTATAAACATACATACATCTAATACTTTAAGTAGTAGTACATACAACTTACACAAATAAAACATAACAGGACAAAATGAAGAAACTAAGTGGAAGCAAGGGAAGGAGATTACCTTTCATAAGGATAGATAATGCGATTTTACTTGGGATTTAAAGCTGGCTAGCGTTTGGGCGCGTCGGATAGTAAGCATTTATTACATCATCATCATCAAAATTTAAGAGCGGCGCTCTTGTCGCTGGAGTTTCTTCCATTCTGTTCTATCTTCCGCCAACCTCTTGACATCTTAGTACGACACTGCTATCACCTTTTCCTTGACCTGCTTCATATAGCTGTGCCTTGGCTTTCCTCTTCCCCCTCCTTCCTTCTATTTTGCCTTCTATTATAATTTGCATAAAATTATCATGCCGTATCAACGTGTCCTAACATATTGCCTTGCCTATTTCCGATTACCTCGAGTATGTGTCTCTTTTCACCTACATTTATTACATTGGTGCATTTTTTAGGGTTTCGTAGACAAATGGCAAAAAACGGAACCCTTATGGATTCGTCATGTCTTTCTGTCTGTCTGGCGTATGTCACAGCCACTTTTTTCCGAAACTATAAGAACTATACTGTTGAAACTTGGTAAGTAGATGTATCCTGTGAACCGCATTAAGATTTTCACACAAAAATAGAAAAAAAAACAATAAATTTTGGGGGTTCCCCATGCTAAAAACTGAAACTCAAATTTTTTTTTGCATCATATACCCATACGTGTAGGTATCTATGGATAGGTCTTCAAAAATGATATTGAGGTTCATTTATTACGGTTCCGTACCCAAAGGGTGCAACAAACAGGAACCTATTACTGAGACTCCGCTGTCTGTCCGTCTGTCACAGGGCTCTATCTCTTGAACCGTAATAACTAGACACTTGAAATTTTCACCGATTATGTATTAAGTACTGTGGCCGCTATAGCAAAAAATACGAAAAATAAAAAAAAGTAAAAATTAAAGGGGATCGTCATACAAAAAACGTGTTTTTTTAGCGTTTTAAAACATTGTACGGAGGTACGGAACCCTTCATGTACGAGTCCTACTCGCACTTGCCCGTTTATTTCTAAACTGAATAGTTTGCGCGAGAGACACTTCCAAAGTGGTAAAATGTGTGTCTCCCCCTGTAACTTCTAAAATAAGAGAATGATAAAACTAAAAAAATATATGATGTACATGCATTACCGTGTAAACTTCCACCAAAAATTGGTTTGAACGAGATCAAGTAAGTAGTTTTTTTTATACGTCATAAATCGTAAACCGCAATTTACCTTTAGAACTTTTATGTTATGTTACTTGCTGCTACGGAACCCTTCATGGGCGAGTCCGACTCGCACTTGCCCGCTTTATATAAAAATAATAAAAAGATGACAAATGACTGCCTCCGCGGTCCAGTGGTCAAGGCGTTTGCCTTGTGATCCGAAGGTCATGGGTTCAAATCCCACTGGGAAGCATACTTTGTGAAAAGTTGTTTCCAGTCTGTTTAGGATATTGCAGGCTTGAATCACCTGATTATCCGAAAAGAAAGATGATTCCGTGCTTCGGAAGGCACTTAAAGCCGTTGGTCCCGAACGCCATCTAGCGTTTGTACCTATCCTAGGATTGGTTCTGGTCTACCCTTTGGGTTGCGGAGGTCAGACGGCAGTCGCTCTGTGTAAAAACCAGTAAACTCGTCAAATCGCCTAGGTTAGGTAGCAGACCCCGGGCTCTGAAGCGTAACTGCTGACGATGCAACCGGGAATACGCTCGGATGATGATGATGATGAATAAAAAGATGACAAATCACTGATTGAGCTAGCCAAAAAGTACGTTTAAACTTGTATTATGTATGAGGTACTAACTCAACGATACTATATTTTATAATAAATACATATATATATATGTATATGTAGATAAGCACCCAAGACCCGGGACAATTTGAAAAAGGCCATTTTGCAACTTACCCTGGGTGGGGATCGGATCCAGAATCTCCGGATTGGCGGACTAGCGTGTTGACCATCAGTGTGATTTGCACTTATCTATTTATTTATTAATGTCCTTATCTATTTATATTTTACTTGTGAAAATCGTATTGAATAAAAAAACCTCTGTACCTCCAGAGTCATACTTGGCCAGAGCAGTCAGAGGATTTGGCCTATACTCTCCACGCTGGCCCGACGGGTTGGAGAGGTCTCATTGATGTTTATAAGCTTTGTTTAGCTTGTGTTTCCTAAGTCGCCTTCTACGACATCCACGAGAAGACTTGGAGTGGTCCTATTCTACTCTGCCGGGAACCATACGGCCAATCCGTGTGTGTGTGTGTACTTTCATATCTCAGAGTATTGTGTATTTGTGTAGTTTCATATATATACCTACGTGGCGGATCGTGCAGCGTATTCGAAAACATATTTGCGCGAGTTTGTTTACATAATCGGAATCCGCGATATCGGAGATAATACTGACATTGCCCATTAGGTCCTGATCGATTATGTTATTTCCTAGGTCCTGCTGCCCTTGTGGTGTCAATGTCATATGACATAAATATACATAATATATACTTTTCGTGTAAAATTATCGATACATGAGATAAACTGCACAATCCCTCAAAATCGCTTTTCTCTTTCTAAAAATATCGCTAGATAAAAGTCAAACACCCTCTTTAATAAAAGTATCGCTAGATATGTCCTTCATTGACGAGAGCAGGGTTTAACCCGAAATATGAAGCAAGTTCGACTCAAGCCACTTCACATTGAAGAAAAAAAAGGCCATTTTCTTGTGAAAGCAGTCAGGAAAATCTTTTACCTTTTATCAATATAATTTTTCTGTATAATAAAACTAAAATCATGTTGAAAATGGATATGATCAATCACAAGTGACACTATTTTGTGACGTTTTATTCTCTTAACAGCACCAAATAATTTATTTTTGACCCAGTCATCTACCCAATTACGCGAAAAACAAAAAGTAAGCGATGGTGAAACTATCTGTCACTGTTTCAAAGTGCCGTACACAGATATAGACACATCTATATCTGTGGTGCCGTAGATAATAAGCATAGATATATATATACAGGGAGCATTTGAAATCATTGGCATTAATTTAACTTGTTCATACGGTAACAATACTGCAATTAGTGCAGTAATTAAAAAGTATCGAAAAGTAAGAAAAATAAACAAAGTATCAAAACATTGTGCGTCGCGCTTGCGAGGGGGCTATGACCCCGGCGATGGTAAGTACACTCACCAACTGTGGCGCGGGCGGCCAGCATACAAAAACAGACTAAGTTGCGTGCATAAGGTTTAAAGTCGAGTGGGGAAAGGCGATGTCACGCGACCGATTGAGGGAACGAATGATACTACGGAATCTACGACGACGCAATGAAATTAATACTATTATAATTAATTTACTTTTCATGAGTTTTATGACGATAAGTTTTTTTATTTATAATTGCAGTAATGGTGTCCATCAAGGAGTCTAACGCATGTTTAGAGGTTTTCTTTAATATGAAAATGACGATTTCTGATTGACATTTTAATAGGCTCACATTACTTTGTATCATGGGTATAGTGGATATTTAAAAGGATGCCAACGATTTCAATTCCACCCTGTATATGTCGCAGTTGGATGGTATAAATGGCTAATTCACAAAACCTCTAGTTGTTTGGCATTACAGCTCGGTTTTGTTAAACAGCCGAATATCGTTCAGCTGGATTGTCTAAGATTGCGCAACGTGTTACGTTCATTTAAACCGCTAACCGCGTTTCCAATCGGCTAGCGGTTTTGTGAAACAGTAGCGGTAATCCGCTGTTTGACGAAACCGTTAAACAATCCAACTGCGACACATGCATGATAAGGATTTGGTGTAGGGGTATCATATTGAAATATAACTGGGTGTCTATTAGAATACAGATTTTTTGGACATCGAATTTCATTACCCAGACAACTATTCCACGATTTTTATTGCTATACAGGTTTACCCTAACCTAGTAAAACGGATAGAACTTTTCTATACAACTTTCTTGGTCGCAGTTCTAACCTAACCTATAGGTTTGCCCTTACCTAGTAAAATGAATAGAACATTCCTAGCACTCGCCGGCCGCTGCCGCGGCACGCTCGCTTCGCTCGCTCGCTATTGCCACTTCGAGGGCATTCTAAATTGTATATAGTTTCTTTAGATATAATTGTTCAACAACTTCTCTAGCCGCATGGATGAATAAAAGTCGTTCATTCCATTCCGCGTATTAGGGTACGTTGTTTTACAAAACCGAGCTGTAATACTAAACAGCTGGAGGTTTAGTGAATTAGCGGATTATACCATTCAACTGCGACATATAGATCGAGAATCTACATATATCTATATATGACTATTATCTTGCTAAAGGTGGCCTTTGAGTTTTTGCGACATTAGGATATATTCAACCCGTAAGAGATTAAGGTGGAGGTATAGGCAAATGACCTTGAAATGGCGCCCTCATTTGAAATAAATTATTAACTCGTAAATATGGAGATAATTTCCATATTGCTCTTCGTCGTGCACTAGATAGCCCTTTAAATTATTTTATGAACCACTGTTGAAAGTATTTACATTAGTCCGTCTAGCTTTAAAACTTGCTTCCGCCAAAAGTGGCCACGGCAAGTTTTAAAGCTAGACGGATCACCAATAATAGTTTCAACGGCAGTTCATACAATAATTCAAAGGGCTATCTAGTGCATGACGAAGAGCAATATCGAAATTATTACCATATTTACGAGTTAACAATTTATTTCACACTTCAAGGCCATTTGACTATATCTTCGCCTTAAGAGGTGATATTGTACGATATCGTATCGTAATGTTGTGATTTTAACTGGTTCAATAGAACCGATTTAAAGCCCTCGTTGCACGAGATAGTTATTCAGTCGATATTTATCTCTCTATCCAAAGTTCATGAGATAAATTCCAGTTATTTGCCAGTTTATGGTTGCTCGCAGTGAAATTGTTTCGAGTTATTTGGGTCGCCAGTTATCTAACAGTTTTGTTACCGTGTATCATTTAGTCCGCTTTGCCAACCCACTTTTCCTGATTTGAAATAGTATATTATTTGTCAATGTTTTCTTACTTTTGGGTGCTTTACTTGCCTATGCAAGTATAACCTACCTATTTGATTTTTATTTATATAAACTTTCATTGAGCCAAAAGCTTAATGATTTAATGCTAAAACGTTCGCTCCTGTCAACTTTTAGGAAAAGAAAAACAGATAAGAAGTCGGCGTTTAAATGATAACCTAGTAGGTTAAATCATCTAAAGTCAGGGTCGTCGGTAAAAAATAATAAAAAATCTGATATACCTATATACATCGTGCAAGGGACATACTCGTAATAAATTGAACCACGGGATATACCTATACTAGATCACTAAAAAGTATCTATGATGAAATTAAAAAAAACAGTTAAAAGATAGAGAAAAAAAGTTGACATTCCCATACAAATCGCCCGGGCGGCTGCACACTTTTGTATGGAAATGGCGATTTTTGTTTGTTATTTTGCTGTTATTTTAATTATTATTATACTATAATGATCTAGTATAGAGGTATACCGAGGTTCGATTTATCACGGGTATCTCCTTTCCACGTTGTATATAAAAAGCCTTGAAAATCCTGAGAAAAGGAACAGATGTTGCAGAATTTTTATTACTATGAACAAATCAAGTTTATATTTATTGATTTCGTTTTATTTTAGCAGCGCAGCGCATTTAAATTTCGCATGACGTCACGCTTTCGTACGATTTTTTCACATCGGTGACGTCACTAGCCCCCACCCTGGAACTTTGATACTCTGTATCTTTGTGAATTTTTACTTTTTCGATAAACTAAATAAACGGGCAAGTGCGAGTCGGACTCGTACATGAAGGGTTCCGTACCTCCGTACAATGTTTTAAAACGCTAAAAAAACACGTTTTTTGTATGACGACCCCCTTTTTATTTTTAACTTTTTTTCATTTTTAATATTTGTTGTTATAGCGGCCATAGTAATACATAATCTGTAAAAAATTCAAGTATCTAGTTAATGCCATTATAAAGATCTAGTTAGAAACGCTGAAAAAACACGTTTTTTTTGTATGGCGACCCCCTTTAATTTATAACTTTTTTTCAGTATTTGTTGTTATGGCGGCCACAGTAATACATAATCGGTGAAAATTTCAAGTGTCTAGCTATTACGGTTCAAGAGATAGAGCCCTGTGACAGACGGACAGACAGACAGACGGACAGACGGACGGACAGACAGCGGAGTCTCAGTAATAGGGTCCCGTTTGCACCCTTTGGGTACGGAACCCTAAAAATATGGTTACATTATTTTTGGATAATCATAGTAACGGACTAATTAGAATAATTTCTGACCCATCATCATCATCCCTAATACACTTGTTTAGTTTATAGTTATCCCCTTATTTCCCTCTTTATTGCTTTTATAAGCTTTTAAAAAAATCACTAGATGGCAAAAAATCGTTAGCTGCCAAAAAAATCACAACAAACAAATGACGGTGTAAGATAGCACTCTTCACAAAATTTAATCAGAAGTGGGATTAATATATTCGCAAAGACGTTTCAATGCTATTTAAATGAACGAAAGTAATAACAAACGTTATCTTTACTGCTAAGACACACCTACCGAGATAGTATAGCTATCTCAAGAACTAGTGCATTCTCGGAACGGGTGTCACGTGAAAAGCGTTAAACAGAATGGGTTCCAAAATGTTTATCTTGGCATAGATTTGCATAGAACGGAATACTGGTACTAACTCGTAGCAACGCAACGATTAATTTAATAGCTTTATCTTCAAAGCGTCACCGTTTTGTTTATCAAAAAGATATGCTTATAAATACGTAAACTTATCATAACGTCACGTTTTTATTGTTCTATTTTATGAGTATTTGCTTGTAGATAGCATATTTTTTATGCTACTTATTAGATAAAAAGCGGTTTTAGTAGTCGTAATTTTATTCTCAAGGGTTGTGAATTGCTAACTGCTTGTATTTCATTTGTAACACTTAGCAAAGAATACATTTTTTACTTACTTTACTTGTATTACTTACAACTTCAGGAGCTGCTAAAATAAGGAAAATTATACAAACGAGTAAAACTAAGTATTTAGATTGTTCATCATCATCAGGTCTTTCTAGTGTCCATTGTGGGAGCACGACCCTCACTGTACCACAGAATACATAATAGTACAAACTATACTACCAGATTATTATTATAGTTGGTTCGATTCACTGGAAATCGTTTTTAACCCCCGACAAAAAAGAGGGGTGTGATAAGTTTGATGCTAATGTCGGTCTGTCTGTTTGTCTGTCTGTTTGTCTGTCTGTGGCATCGTAGTGCTCGAACGGATGAACTGATTTCGATGCGGTTTTTTTTACGTGATAGCAAGTTCGCTTGCGTGGTCCAGTTTAAAAGTTATTGAGGATAAACGCTTGAAAATCAGGGCTTTCTCTGGCAAATATAGATGTCGCAGCACGGCTTTTATTAAAAAAAAAAGAACTATATTATTAATGCCAGGAACATGCGTGTACGAGTAATCTTGCTGGAGATAATTACCTTACCTATATAATCTTTGTGCGAAAAATGATTTGAAACGGGCGAAAATTGTCGTACTTTTCCATTTTAATTTTTATCTTTTACGTGTACGTAAATAGCGATAAGTTTGGTACTTACGCAGTTTTAAGCGTATTTTTATTTTACCTATTTATATTTAAGTACTCTTAATTCAGATTTGTTATTTTATTCACTTGTTTTGAAAAATTTAAGTAATTTTTTTTCATTTAGTATTTACAAACTGAATTCGTTGAAATTATGTAGTTTCAGTATGTTTTTTTTGTCCACTTGGCGTGCACATCTCACTTTCCCGTTTATGCTGAAACAATATGAGTTATGATAATATGACTTAGTGTGGACACGTGCAAATTAATATAAACGATAAGCCCTACTCATTGCAAGGTCGACAGCGCTAACATAATGACGTCACTCCGCTCAGCTGTGACCGACAAGGCCGGGCGATCAATACGATTAGGCTGCTTTTTTCCATAGAACAATAGCTGGAAATCTAGCTAGACTTGGTGGTTGAATTAAAAAAATCTTCAACTTCAATTTGATTATTATATTATCAGACCATGACATGGGGACATGGGGTGAAATAAAGAAGGAATTAGCCGCCTACGGATAAAAAATAAATTATGACTTCTTTGGCTTTCTTAATCACTGCTCGTGGTGTTTTACCACAATTTTTCGTCATTTTATGGCTAAGAAATGGCATTTTTGTTTCAGTCTATACCCCACTCAAATTTTGACAAATATAAATCAGTAGTCACACGACTCGCACGGCATCACAGACATCAGTCCTCATCTCGGTAGGTAAAAGGTAGAAAGAGCTAAGGGTCTTTATTGTTAGACCAAATACCAGGTTTGGCAATAGTGAGCCAGGCTGACAAGTGGGAAAGAAATAGTTATAGGTAGCTAGCGTACTTATAAACACACACACACACACACCACACTATCATGTCTTTATCCCTAACTAGCTGTGCCCGCGACTTCGTTCGCGTGGTTGTCGGAACGTAATGTTTTAAAGCCTAAAGCCTTCCTCTATAAATGGACTACCCAACAAAAAATGAATTTTTCAAATCGGACCATTAGTTCCTGAGATTAGCGCGTTTAAACAAACAAACAAACAAACTCTTCCGCTTTATAATATTAGCACAGAATACAGTAAGAGTAAACAGAAAGGAATCTCCTAAGGTACGCGCAATATGGGTCCCCGTTCCCCGCACCTCTACCCCGGTTCTTGACGGCCAACGTGAGTCATCGAGGCGAAAACGGGGGAGAGGTGCGGAGACGGGGAACGGGGACGCATATTGCGCGTACCTTAGGAGATTCCGGCCTGTATAGATGGGACAGACAGAGTATTTTGGGTCTGCTCTAAGCAGATATAGCTCAGGGCTGTAAAACCCAACGACCACTTTTAGCGTGATGATGGGTGAGAAGGTGGAAAAAGAAATCGCCTATTAACATAATTCGCATTTTCGCCCATTCCCTTGATCTGCTTTTATATATTTATATATATATTATGCCACTTCCAGGTCAGCATGAAAAGCATATACATCGTGTTAATTAAAGAACTCAAAACCTCTCAGATGGTACCTCAGCCCATGTAACTGAACAACTTTTGTTCAACAAATTTCACGAAACTAAAAAAAATATATATATTTGTATTTAACAAACTGATTTTTTTGGATTTCGTGGAAGTTGTTGAACAAAAGTTGTTTAGTTTCATGGGCTGAGGTACCATCTGAGAGGTTTTGCGTTCTTTGATTAACACGATGTATATTGTTTATCACAATAATTTTGCCTGCTGGAAACGGCTAAGTGTACGATCTTAATTTTCATGTATTCCTCCTATTATTGTACGACTCAATAAATTTTATTTCATCTCATTTTAAAGAGATTAAACGGTCCGAACACTCAAAACTAAATACTGTTTTATGTTTTGACCATTGAATATTAGGTCTTTGTGGTTCATGTTTTCATTCATGTAACTAACCAGTGACGCGATGCCCATTGTTGGTTACTCCGTCAATAAGCATTCAAATGTGAATGTCCTGAAACGAATTTGTTTATGTCGAATGTGATGTTGTAGATCGTGTTGTTAGTCATAATTATTTAATGAATATTTCCTAAGTCATGTTTGTTTCTTAATTATCATTGTTTACGGTTTCTAAAAACATGAATGAGTCATCTATCTATCTATATATATAAAAGCGAAAATCACTCACTCATCACGAAATCTCGAAAACTACTTAGCCAATGAAGCTGAAATTTGGCAGAAAGGTAGATTGTGACTAGGAGACGCCCGCTAAGAAAAGATTTTTGGAAGTTCCATCTCTAAGGGAGTGAAATAGGGGTTGGCAGTTTGTATGAAACTTCGTAATTTTTAAAGTGAGACACATGAAATTTTTAATGTATTTTAGTGGTAGTTAAAGTATGAAATATGTGAAAAAAATTCTCATTTACTAAGAACAGCTTAAGGTTTTTAAAGGTTGCTACACACTTATTCGGGACGGCATTAGTCAGCACAGCCGGGCGGTAAAATCGAATAAAAGATGAATGTTCGGGGAAAAAGGCGATATAATTCCCATACTTTTGTATGTCTGGGTGTATAAGTGTGTGTCGACATGTAAGTGTGTATCGAAGTATCATACGACTTCCGTTAAAGTGTCAAATAAAACGCTGGATTTGTTCTCTTAATTCTGTCCTGTCCAGCCTAGAAAGAAGGGGTGAATATCAATGACGTATTTTTGGATCTCGCATACAGCTGATGTGAAACCACCCTAATAATTTTCAATAGGGATATTTAGTTATAGTTAGAACAAATATGTCTATCATTGTAAATTAATATTGTTGTTTTGTGTATTCCAGGGCTTCGTGCCTGGCATGTTCGGGGTGTCGCACGGCGCGCTGCAGTTCATGACGTACGAGGAAATGAAGAACCGTTACAACCAGTATAGAAACCTGCCCATAGATATCAAATTGGTATGTACATGTGTTTCACTCCTTAGTTAGTTAAAATATTTATTGCACCAAAACATAATGATACATAATAATAGATTATAGAAAACAGATGTTAAAAGGCGGCCTTATCGCAACTGCAATCTCTTCCAGGCAAGGGAGGTACTTGGAGATGTTTAACGAAAACAACAAAACAACCCCTTTTAAATATAAAGCGGTCACGACGCGACGTGACCAACTTCTATTGTTTCTATCGTGTAACAAAGCTCTTGTTGTGGGACCTAGAATAAGGTCTCTCACCTCCGAAGCGGCCCAATCGGGCCACTCGAACACAGACGAATCTCAACCTTATTACATTGACATACAAATATTGGTTGCTTGACAAAAAAAATACCATGAGGACGGGCTGCAATCAAATCGCACACTGAGTGCGCGGTCAAAAATCTGACCTCTTAATTCAGTCATACTGAATAATCGACCGATGTAAGGCGTGCAAACTTTTAATGAATTTGACACAAAAATAGCGCTTCTAAAATTGATAGTGTTCTACTATATAACTAATTTATAAATTATACATAGATAAACACCCAAGATCCAGGACACCTTGAAAAAGGCTATTTTCCAAGTTGCCCTGGCAGGGGATCGCACCTAGAACCTCCCAGTGTCGACCCAATACGCCATATGACATCAAAATATCAAGATAAAATAAGAAATGTATTTATTTCTGTCCGTTATAAATACTTATGAGCCTTTTGTCCGTATTTCAGACGTCAGTGGAATACCTGACATTCGCGGCGATCTCGAAGCTGATAGCGGCGGGCGCCACGTACCCGTACCAGGTGGTGCGCGCGCGCCTGCAGGACCAGCACCGCAGCTACGACGGCGCCTGGCACTGCATCACCGAGACTTGGAGGTACGAACGAATCAGAGGTTTCTACAAAGGCCTAACGCCATATCTCCTACATGTAACGCCCAACATATGCCTAGTTATGCTCATATGGGAAAAGTTCACGAACAACGATTGAATATCTATCTGATGGGAAATTATGTACTGTACTATTTATTTGTTTTTAATTTTATTTGTCGCTCACAGGGTCTTTTTTGGTGTCGTTTTGTCTATGGAATGTTTGTAAGGTAAGCGTAGTGTAAGGTTTATTTGTTATACAGACTCGATGCATTTTTGATTGTATACATTTTGAGCTTTGACGTTTCATTGTATTCCTTTATTAGTCGGATTCTAAAGTGTTACTCTAATGACTTTGTGACAGGTTTTTGGCTCGTTATATGATGGATATTTTGGCATTGTTACAATGTAATTTCTTTTAAATTCCCTTGTCTTTCATGTGTGTATAAATAACTTACTATGACGATTTTATACTCATAAATGAAAAAAATGTTTTTGTCTTCATTCATTCAAATTGTCATGTAATGTTATAAAGTTATAATGTAGCATTATTTAATGTAAGACCTGTCTCACGACATATGTTGTGTTTTTATTTATACGTTTATTATTTTTATTGACATTATTTGTTCGTAATCTCTAGTAAATAGTAGTTGTATTCTTTCCCATCAGATCGTGACTGAATCTAATTTTACGAACTGGTAACACTTGAACGGTGTTGCCATGCATAGCACAATTTAGTCTTAGTTTGCGATTTTTGTGATAATAGGTATGTACTTATAATTTTGGTGTCTTATTAAACTTCCATTTGAAAAGACATTTTTTATTTTATTTGAAAATAACGTTACATGTGTGGTGAGACGACGTTAGGTTCTTTTTAAAGTAGATATGTTTCAACTTGCTTAAGTAAAAAATAGTTTCTGCAATCATTAGTGTTGTTTAATATATTTTACTTTTAACTTTAAACAAATATGCAAGTTTGAAGTTTATCTCATCTTTACAATTAACCCCCGCCTTTATATTAGGTAAATCTAATAAAAAAACAAATTGTCGCATAAAACTTAGTACAAGTTATTCGAGCACTATAATCATGTTTTGTAATACTATTAAATAAGTAGGCCATTTTAGCAGTTTTGAATAAATCGTATTTAATAACATTTAATTTAGGAAATAATTTGATTCACACAATTTATGAGGAGTAAATGCATCATTTAATAAAAAAATTATAGAAAATAATGAGTCGCGTTGAACGTTGCGCAGGCGCATACGTTGATGTTCCGTTTTGATTGGCGCAGTATTTAAGATATATTTATGTTATTTTAATTAGTTTAAAACGCTTCACAACCTAAAACGGAACGCATCAGCGTGGATTCGGCTAAAATGTATAAATAAATGTGATCAATTCTAAACCTTTGTGAATCTATGAAATTACACCAAATAAAATGTGATGTGAAAAGTACAGCGTATAATTATTTGCGCTGTTCTGTGGTTGTTTTCACATGGCAAAAGCTTTAAAAGTGCCCATTTTAATCCATAAACATGTAAACAATTAATAATTCAATAAAAACCCAAATAAGTGGCATGTATGTATGTTAACATTGTGCTATGATGACCAAATTATTTATCTATTCGAATAACTGTTGTAACATATGTAATGTTGCAAAAATGTAAAGATATACAAATAACATATTGATACATTATTTATAAGCTATTGTCATGTGAACTATCCTTAGTTATACTGTTATACTATTCGGTGGCTGGCCACAAATCAGTTATTTAGACGTATATATTATATTTTTATAATAATAGCTAAAATTCTGTTTCGACTCGCATGATTTCAATTTGTATAATCAATAAATGATAGCAAATTGATGCAACGTGTCGTTGTTTTTATTTATCTCAAAATGTTGTGCCTTCGTGTTTATTTTGTGAAGTTATAATAAAAAAACAACAAAAGTATCATATACACTCAAATTAATTCGCATTTCTGTAACGCTTTAGTAAAAAAAAAAACTAAATAATCGGTGTATCTTAGTCTATGGTAGAAAAAAAAACTTAAAAAAAGATTTTTATTTTATTATCGTATTCTGTAATTTATGCATTGCGGATGAATGTGCTGCATCAGGGTCTTGACATGCCTTTTGGAACAACTTAATTTATTTAGTTTCACCTAATCTCTTCAATCTTCATATGACAATTCATAAAAATTATAAAATCAATAAACTAAGAAATAACAAAATATCTAAGTTTAAATCTAAGTAAGCAATTACTACACGAATACTTACGAAATGTAAACGGTATAAAAGTGGGTCTTCCTAACACAGATTTATAATGTTAGAATAGTTCCCACATTAAATTGAACCTTATGCCTTTGACATAAAGTTAAAACCCAATGAAAAAAATATATCTACGATGCCCGTTTAAAAGAAGGACCTACCTAAGTCCTCAAATTTTAGTTTTTATGGCAATAACCTTATACCAAATGCGTAAATAGCGCGAAAAATGAGACCGGTAAGTAATCATTAATTTTACTATCCACATTTTCATTTCTAATCTACGAATGTCTGTTGTGGTTCCAGGCACGAGGGCTGGCGCGGCTTCTACAAGGGTTTGAAGCCTAACTTGGTGCGCGTGGTGCCGGCCACCATGATCACCTTCCTGACCTACGAGAACGCCTCGCATTACTTGCTGAAACCGAAGCAGGAAATTAAGTTGACTTCCTAATGAAAAATGAGCGGTGATTGTGAGGGCCGACGTTTGTGTGCTGGTGCGGATGTCGTTTTCTTTGTTAGCTATTGTTCAGGTGCATGGGCGATGCCAGGATTTCTTTCAGGGAGGTGCATCTTCATCTAAGTACCTCTATATATGGCGCCCCACTTATTTCTGGCGAGGGGGTGTGAGGTGGGGTGGTGCAAATAGGAGTTTCCTTCTTTCCCCGCTCCGTTGTATACCGTGGGGATGGACGAAAGGGGAAGAAAAATTTTTCATGTATTTTCTTTCCAGGGGGGTGTAAGTGCAACCCCCTTGCACCCTACTGCCGGCACCCATGTTTAGGTGGATGCAAGACAAAAGAAAGCACATGCAAGAGAGTACATGTACCATGGTTTGGGAAGAGGGACTATACACGTAAAAAATTTGAATCTGAAATGTCCTAACTTTGGCTACCTGCGCTGCATATCGGCGTATGTTTTATAATTAAATGTGCCATGGTTTGGGCAGAGGCTAAGGCACTATACAGACCTTGCGAGCCAGAACGACAATGAAAATGAGCCTTCACCTAAAGGGCTATCCGCGCAGCAATTGGTCCGTTATTTTTTTTAAAACAAGTGCAGATGAGTCCCTTAGATCTAAAGGTACACGCAAAATAGCGTAATGAAAAATGTGACCAGAAATGTTTTTGTGTGACCTTAAAAGGGTTGTATTTGTACCTACTACACGAACAATCGGTAATGCAGCACGACACCATCTTTCCAAGGTAAGATAACAAAAATGCAATTTACGTGTGACGATGTTTGTGTCGAGCCGCCTAGACTCTACGTTTTGTACCAAAAGTTGTCATAGTCGATTTGATCGCTATCTCTTTTGCTCTTAGGGTGACAGTTGACGTAAAAAAATTCTAGATCTATGACGAGTCCCATAACCATAACCAGCGTCGGTCCTTAGTAGAAAATCGTACGACTTAGTGCGTATAACGATTATAGTAGCTGCCAGACAGGATGTCATTATTGAAAACATACCTACATATTTCGCACCGTACTCGCCGCGCCGCGCTGTCGCAAAGGGACAATGCGGCGCTGCGCGCGCCGTCTATGGAGATAATGTTACATACCGTCGTATTAAGGTCATCCACACAGTCGTTATATAAGGTTATAAAACAACATGTTACGAAATGTTATATGTTATAAACGCTTCCACATAGGTTTAACTCGTATAACATTGTATAACATTTTGCGAGCAACCCACCTCCCGTCCTTGTGCTAACGTCCCGTTGTCGTTCGCATGATGTTATTCAATAAAAGTTGTAATTTGTTAAATAAATGTTTCTAGTTGTATAACATTTTTCTACATGAAGTTGTATAATATTAATAACAATTTCTAACTTTTGTTACAACTTTTATTAGAAAGTGAGACAAAACTGTAATATAACTTGTTATAACTGCTGTGTGGATGTCCCTTTATTAAACGCGGTTTAACTTTAGTACTTGCTTTAAACCATCATCCGCCCAAAACAAGAAGACTCCGCAATGTGTCGTCTTCTCTTTTAACATTGACAAAAGAGAAGTTAACAACTTTCTTTCAAAGGTATGAAACTTCATAGAAGCGGAGTATCATTTATGCCTACACTACTACAAACGAAACTATACATCCGTGCACACTTCAATGCGTGTGTGTTCGCCCGCTCTCGCCCTGCGACAAGGAGAACGGGGGAGAGGCACGAGGACGGGGAACGGGGACGCATATTGCGCGGTACCTTAGGAGAATCCATTCTGTATAAAATACTCTTATTAATTTCTGTGCTTTGGGTGAATAATGGTTTAACACATTCACAGTCCGGGGATCACGGACTGTGTTAAACCAAGTTGGCTCATCTGCGTTTTATAATAGTCGGATAACGTTTATTAATAAAGACATTTTTTTTCCTTTTTGATTGATTTCATTTGCCTGTTTCGGTCACCGTTCAAATGAGAACCAGCAAACAGGCTCACTTTTATCATATCTCAGAATATCTGTACAATGTAGCTTTTTGTTATTTTGTAGACCCATTTTGCATTTATATAATTAGCAATTTGTTACGTAGTTTTTAGTAGTAGTAGTGAGGGATTTTCTGACACTAATTTTAACACCTTTGCTGACCGTAAAGAAAGAGCATTAGTAAAACAGTTGATTTGTATCATATATTCATATATTACTTACGGGACGGTGAAGTTGTTCAAAAAGCTACTTCTAAAAGACTTGAAAGATGACACTCTTCTAACATGGCTGACATGGCAAGTTGATAAATTGCGTTTTTTTATGGTTTGAAGTTGGATTATTTTTATTTTACCCGACTACGGTAAAGTGAAAATGGTTTTGATTGACATTCATGTCCACCATCAAAACCATTTTGACTGCCATTTAAAGAACTGTCAGAAAATCGCTTCCCAAAATTAAAGGTAGGTAGACAAAAAACTAAAATTAATCCTTTATAATAAATGATCAATAGGAGATATTACTGCAATGTTCTGCCGCCAGAGTGCAGCAATAGCGCAGTCCGTAATCAAATGTTTGACAATGACAAACAGCGTAGGTTTTGAATGAGTTAATAATAATAAAACTTATTAAAATTAAATACTTTTATAGATAGGCCATGTAGTAGAATGACAGCAGATTGTTTACTGTATGTGCTACTGCCGCCATCTACGCCGAGTTTTGCGTAATATATCCTATTCTAAAGATTCATTGAAATTAAATTAAATTCATAACCTTCTACTACTCTACCCTCTGCTAACAAATTTTTGAGTGTGATATACATGAGATATAAGAAATCCACGAGTTTAACCCTCGGTTTTATTCGCTTAGTACCAAATAGTATAGTATGTTATGGGTAATTTTAGTACTTAGAGTACCCGTCGTCGGAATGTTTTGGAAATTTTAATTATGTCATGTTTAGTCGTTTTTGTGTAAATGAATATTAGCGGGGTTATCCACAAATAGATAATATATTTCATTTATGTAACATTTGATTTCAAATAGTAGTTGAGCACTTGATTATAGTACATTGTGTTTTTTTTTACTTCTTACATAATTTTAATTTGAGCAAATCATATCTAAATTTAAAATATGTAATAAAAATTTTGTCACGATTAAGATTGGAACTCACGCCGCTAACGCTATTTGTATAAAGCACAATTGGAGATCCCTGATTAAATTCATAAATGTTATGAAGAAGTTTATGACTTAAGATGACGTTAGATGTAATACACGATTGTAGTACCAATTTGATGCAAAACTTGCCGAACTACCAGATTGTTACTGCTTGAGGATTAAACACTGTATTATATGGAGCTATTAAACAACGCTTGACCAGTTTACACCATATTTTCATACTTGACCAGTCGTGTATTACAGAGAGTGTTGTGAATTGTGAATTTAAGGTGAATACCAAGCACAAGTGGCGCCCTCATTTGAAATAAATTGTTGACTCGTAAATATGGTGAAAATTTTCATATTTCTCAATGTTAGGCACTAGATAGCGCTTTAAATTATTTTAGGAACTGCCGTTGAAACTATTATTGGTGATCCGTCTAGCTTTAAAACTTGCCTCCGCCAAAAGTGGCCTGTTTTGGCGGAGGCAAGTTTTAAAGCTAGACGGACTTATGTAAATAAGTACTTTCAACGGACTAATGTAAATCGACTCCAGATTCGATATCCATTAAATGTGAGATTATAGTAAGACGCAAGATTTAAACATGTAAATTATTGAAATAAATCTATTTTAATTTTTATTTGGGTTGAATTGAATATTTTAATTTAGATTGCTAAAGAGTTGAGACATCACCATAGAAAATATAACTAGTATTTTAACATTTTTAGCTTAGGACTTTAAAATTGTTTAATCACAAACTAGTTTTAGTGTTAACCTCGTTGACCTAACAGTAGGTTTCACGTTTTACCCTACCGTGGCTGTACAGGAATAGTTCCTATGTTGTTAGGTACCTAGATATTTTTTATTATAGGTATTAAAATAACTTAATTATTTTGTTCAGTTATCTACGTCTCCAAGAATAGTTATTATACGAGTTCATTTGTCTATAATTCAAACTAAAAAATAAAACTGAACATTTTTTAGTTTTTGTGCTAATGTTTGGGAAAGTATTAACCTACATGAACTTAAAGCACAGGTAAAAGAAGGCTTCTGGCTTATTACATATTTTTTTTCAAAATATTTTAAGGTTTATAGTTTCTTAGATAGGTATCTTTTATATTATTTACTTGTTGTATGGTATGTTTCCTTTTATTTTTAATTGTTCGTTGTGTCAATAAATGGGCATGAAATGCTTTTCCCTTGTTTCATTTACATGTCAATTTCCTACAATTTAACGTGATTGTAAAAGAGAATTTCAACAAACCCTAAAAAAAAGTTCAGTGCCTTAGGGTTGCTATACACATAAGCGGGCGGAGCGGGCCGGCATTGTCGGTTGCCGATATAATTGCTTCGGGTCGGCTTTGTTATTCGACAAAATTTGTTGAATAACAAACCCGAAGCAATTATATCGGCGTTTTCCCCGAACATTCATCCACACATATTCGATTTTACCGCCCGGCTGTGTAGATTAATGCCGGCTCGCTTATGTGTGTAGCAACCCTTACAATTCAATTCAAAGAGGAATTCTAATACAAAAATATATAAGGACAAAAATATTTGTGCAAAACAAAACAAAGTGCAACTTATTAAGAGATATTATAAATATCCTATGATAATAAAGATATTTTGAATTGAATTGAATTGACAAAAGGAATCAAAATGGTGATGGGATTACTAGCTGCATTCCCTCGATCGGCTTTTACGATCTGCACGGGAAGAGAAGCAGTTGGTACATTCTAAGTTTTTTCTTTTCTCTCAGACAGACTAGCATGGAAGAAATCTAGATCAGAAATTTGTAAGAAGGTAAAGGTTGACAAATAAGTTGGAGAACCTCACCATCACCATATTGCGAAACCACCAAATCGAAACTAAATATGGTGGCACTGCCCTTACAACAACATATTAAAAATAACTCGGTGGCGTCATCATTTCGGGTGGAACTAAGCTTTTGATCTATACCTGTTATGTTTTGAATCAACTGAAGTGCTTACATAAAATGTGTTAACAAATGGAATACTGATAGTCCAAGAGCCCAGGCTACCAGAACTTACTTTTTTCTCATTTATCATTTGTATGGGATGAAGTGGTGTTAGTACTTTCTTTAACGGGATACATGATTACTAATTAAGATACTCACTCACGTAAAAAATCAAATACTGGCCGACATGTTACATATTTATATATATTATACATGATTTTTTGGGGATCCGGTGCTGCCCCCATTTGAAATAAATGAAAACGATAATATCATTTAAAATGTCGTCAAATGATTAGTTACAAAATAAGTAAGGTCTGGTGGGTCTGGGCTCTTGGTCCATAATCACAACATTGTTTCATTTTTATCAGAAGTGCTACCTACTTAATCATCTATACAGATAGGAAAATCCTCATTACATATTAACATTATTATAAACCTACCTACCTATCACGATGCGTCTATATGCTGCATCAATTTATCGTAACTGCTAAATTGATCAGTAAATACTCGCAATCATTTAGTTAAAACTGACAGTCATCACGGCGATTCGAACGAGCCCGCTGTATTGTGTTGTGAATAGAAATATTCATACCCTTATCTATTTGTGAGTTATGTGTACCGTCGTGCGCATAGCGGCAGTCACTTCGCGGGAAAACGAGCGATGTTTGCGCCAGAAAGATCTGCTTCCTGCAGTTCCGCCCACGAAAAAACATTCCACAAGTTGCCAGAAGAAGCGGAATTATAAAAGGATTCGAAATTTAAATATGGTAAGTTTTATTTTTCATAAATTCAAGTTCAAGAAGGTTAGATGTTGATTTTATCTATGGTGTTTGTTTAGTTTCATTTTCGCATGGCGCTTATAGATGGCGCTAGTGGTATGTAAATGAGGATCTTTTGTTTTCATATATGAAGCCATTTATTAGTTTTCCAGCACAAATAGAGGGCTTTTCTACGGATGTAGGTTACAAGAACAACTAAAATGTATACCAGAAGGTACCTGTTGAAGGTACGGTGTATGCGCATATCATATAATCATTGATGGATGTATTGTAGTACGCCATAAATTCTTAGTTACAAGTGGAAAACACTTGATAACTGACCTGGCTTAATAATATTTAACGTGGAATAATAATGTATGTACTATATAAGTCTCTTGTCCGATGTATTACTTTTCATAGATGTGGTGTATGCAGGTGCTTACGTTACAAAAACCAAAGCAACCTACAACATACAAACTACTTCATAACTATTTAGATTATTCAGATCAACTTATCTAAGTAGGTACCTACCTTAAGTACCACAATTTAATAAAAACCTTGAAATCAGTTTCTATTATTTTTGTCTGTGTGAACGTTTTCCATATTTTCGTTTGTTACATGGAAAAGACCTCAACGCGTTTATTACTTTCGCTACTCACCCGCATAAATAAGGCTTCATATATTTTACAGCGCTTTTGCGACGAGCTGCTACGAACGCGAAAAAAAACCCCTTCCAGGCCAGGGGTAAACGTAGAATTGTTTAAGTACCTATACTTTAGGCAACGTCAGCCCATGATAAAATAAAAACCGGCCAAGTGCGAGTCGGACTCGTCCATGAAGGGTTCCGTAGCAACAAGTAACATTTTACGATTTAAGACGTACTAAAAAATAACTTTCTATGATACCGAGACCGCTATAGTTTTAATTGAAAGTATATACTTTGAGGTATATACCACATTTTTTTCAGAATTATTTTAGTAATATTTCAAAAGTTAAGGTGGGGGGACACCTCAAATTTTAACTTTGTATTAGATTAGCTGAAGACTGGAGGGTTTGATATACATAGTTTCAAAGCAGTTTTTGTTGCATTTTAAAAGACCTTTTCAACGATACCCCACACGTTGGGGTTAGTCAAATTTAATTTTTTAAATTCACTTTTCGTTGTATGGGAGGGGGGGGCTGAAAAAAAATTAAATTTGACTAACCCCAACGGGTTAGTCAAATTTAATTTTTTAAATTCACTTTTCGTTGTATGGGAGGGGGGGGCTGAAAAAAAATCATTTTTTCATAATTTTAAAAACCAACTTGGAACTTCACCAATTTTCGTGACAATCGGTGCAGTAGCGGCGGAGTACGAGCCCGGACGGACATACGGACGGATGGACATGACGAAACTATAAGGGTTCCTTGTGGACTACGGAACCCTAAAAAGCGGCTAAGTGCGAATCGGACTCGCCCATGAAGGGTTCCGTAGCAGCAAGTAACAAGTTCTAAAGGTAAATTGCGGTTTACGTTTTATGACGTATTAAAAAAAGACTACTTACTAGATCTCGTTGAAACCAATTTTCGGTGGAAGTTTGCATGGTATGGTACATCATATATTTTTTTAGTTTTATCATTCTCTTATTCTCTCATTATCTTTTAGAAGTTACAGAGGGGGGACACACATTTTACCACTTTGGAAATGTCTCTCGCGCAAAATATTCAGTTTAAAAAAAATATATATTAGAAACCTCAATATAATTTTTTAAGACCTATCCATAGTTATCCTACACAAATGGGTTTCATAAAAAAGCAATATTTTGAGTTTTAGTTCTAAGTATGGGGCACCCCCAAAATTTATTGTACTTTTCTATTTTTGTGTGAAAATTTTAATGCGGTTTGTGACCAGAAAATACTTACTTACTTACTATCCTGGCTCAGCGACCCAAAGTGAGTCTTGGCCTCCAGCACAAGAGCACGCCAGCGCTCCCGGTCCCGCGCTAGCTCTCGCCAGTTGCAGCTCGCGCAGGTCCGCCATCACCACGTCGCTCCAGCGATACCTGAGGCGGCCCACCCTTAAATGCCCCTAAAATACCGCACTAGCTAAGTCCCAGTGATAAGGAACTGCACATTTCTCGTGCGCCGGAGTTCGACTTACGTTAGTCAAATTTAATTTTTTAAATTCACTTTTCGTTGTATGGGAGGGGGGGGCTGAAAAAAAATCATTTTTTCATAATTTTAAAAACCAACTTGGAACTTCACCAATTTTCGTGACAATCGGTGCAGTAGCGGCGGAGTACGAGCCCGGACGGACATACGGACGGATGGACATGACGAAACTATAAGGGTTCCTTGTGGACTACGGAACCCTAAAAAGCGGCTAAGTGCGAATCGGACTCGCCCATGAAGGGTTCCGTAGCAGCAAGTAACAAGTTCTAAAGGTAAATTGCGGTTTACGTTTTATGACGTATTAAAAAAACACTACTTACTAGATCTCGTTGAAACCAATTTTCGGTGGAAGTTTGCATGGTATGGTACATCATATATTTTTTTAGTTTTATCATTCTCTTATTCTCTCATTATCTTTTAGAAGTTACAGAGGGGACACACACATTTTACCACTTTGGAAATGTCTCTCGCGCAAAATATTCAGTTTAAAAAAAATATATATTAGAAACCTCAATATAATTTTTGAAGACCTATCCATAGTTATCCTACACAAATGGGTTTCATAAAAAAGCAATATTTTGAGTTTTAGTTCTAAGTATGGGGCACCCCCAAAATTTATTGTACTTTTCTATTTTTGTGTGAAAATTTTAATGCGGTTTGTGACCAGAAAATACTTACTTACTTACTATCCTGGCTCAGCGACCCAAAGTGAGTCTTGGCCTCCAGCACAAGAGCACGCCAGCGCTCCCGGTCCCGCGCTAGCTCTCGCCAGTTGCAGCTCGCGCAGGTCCGCCATCACCACGTCGCTCCAGCGATACCTGAGGCGGCCCACCCTTAAATGCCCCTAAAATACCGCACTAGCTAAGTCCCAGTGATAAGGAACTGCACATTTCTCGTGCGCCGGAGTTCGACTTACGTTTTTCAACCCAACGCTCCGACAGAGCCCCTAAAATACCGCCCTAGCTAAGTCCCAGTGATAAGGAACTGTGACCTACATTTCTCGTGCGTCGGAGTTCGACTTACGTTTTTCAACCCAACGCTCCGACAGAGCCCTGTCCAATGAAGTAAAATGTCAACCATGTATGTAATATTTATGTAGTAGATTTATATAAGACCATACAAGGTGTTGTATGAAAATAAATAGAATAATTGATTACAATATAACATAATTTCCTTCTTTTATTTTGACAAAGGAAAAATACTAATAAATTCAGTGTAACCTGACCATTACAAACAAATTATGTATAAACTTTATAGTTAGTTCAAAACATCGAATCCATAAGGGTTCCGTTTTTTGCCATTTGGCTACGGAACCCTAAAAAGCCTAGATCTTATATTTACCTAATTTTTGTTAATTAATACTAGTTTTTTCTGTTCTGTGATTCATACATTGTTAATTCTATCGCCATCGGTGTTTTACATGGACAGGTATTTTTTATTAGTTTTTTGTGTGGAAAAAACTATTCGTTTAGTGACTCAGCGTTTCAAAAATGGCACTCCCTACCTTTTCAGGCAGAACATTTTAATAGTGTTCATACACTTTAATAGATAGTGTTAGGGTTGGATCTCATCTATCAGCACGGAACAGCACTTTCCTATGCTGCTATCCTTTTCTGTCGCTTAGAAGCATCTTTTGCTAGAGCGAGAGAGAGAGCGACGGTTGTGCGTGAAGTGCTGTCCCGTGCTGATATATGAGATCCAACCCTTACATAGTTACTATTTTTTTATCTGTGATAGTGGGCCAAATCCGCTGGCTGCTCTGGCCAAGTATGGCTCTGGTAGTACAGAGAGGGTCGTGCTCCTGCAGTAAATACCAAAAAAGAGTTGATGTTGATGATGATGTTGAACTAAACAGGGAATTGTACACTACCTACACTAAGTAGGTACCTATCTATCTATAATTTAAGAACTACGCTCTTGTCGGTGGAGTAGTTTTCATGTCTCCCTCTCTTGAGCCATCCTTTTGACCTTCCTTTACAACACGGCGTCAACTTTCTCCTTTACTTGATCTATAAATGCTCTTCTTGGTCTTCCCTTTCCTCTTCTTGCTAGGTACCTACTTATATAAAAATCGGAGTACCTGGAATTGTGTAATAGAGTACAGGTGGAGTTTGATAACACTATCATGGACGTGGAAAATAACTAAGAGCTAGACGAGCAACTGGGATTAGTTGATAAGGCTCTTGCAATGTATTTTGAGTGCTTCACTCTCCATTCATTGAAAAGTACCCATATAGATAGATACATACATAGTCAATCAAAGACACAAACATTTATTGTAGGCCATCTACATTGTATGTAGTTGTAGGTACGGTCTTTTTACGTTATATTACACATTACCTTCAAAATGTGTATATTTGTTTGTTTGTTACCTCTTCACGCTTTATCTACTAAACCAATCTTCTTGAAAATTCGCATACACACACATATTCACATAGTTAGGAGTCCTGATAAGGACATAGGGTAGGTTACCTTTCATCCCGGAAAAAAGTAATTGTTCCGTAAGATTTAGGATACGCGAGCGAAGCCGCGGGCAAAAGCTAGTATAGTCAAATTTTAATCTATACTAATATTATAAAGCGGAAGAGTTTGTTTGTTTGTTTGTTTAAACGCGCTAATCTCAGGAACTAATGGTCCGATTTGAAAAATTCTTTTTTTGTTGGGTAGTCCATTTATAGAGTAAGGCTTTAGGCTATATAACATTACGTTCCGACAACCACGCGAACGAAGTCGCGGGCACAGCTAGTTTGTAATATAATGTAATGTAATTTGGGAGAGGCCTTTAGTCCAGACTAAGTATGTTTATAATATTATTTTATTTACCACCCCTTACTACATAATTTTGCCATCACTTTTTCTATATTCCATTTGAGCGAGGTTTCCTGGAAGAATTTGCTTAGCGATATGCCTTTTGGGCATTTCCTAGATTTTTAATAAATATGTCCTGTATTTTTCGTATGTGCAATAAAGTGTATTGTATTGTTAACTTTAAGTGCTTGGTGACTCAACTAATCAGGCATTCCTAGATAAAGTATTCAAGGATTCAAACAATCTTTATTCCTGATATTTTACTTACTTTTTAAAACTTTTAATTCAATTTCTTTCTTCTTTTTTAGGGTTCCGTACAAAAAATGAAAAAACGGAACCCTTATAGGATCACTCGTGCGTCTGTCTGTCCGTCCGTCTGTCACAGCCAATTTGCTCCAAATCTACTGGACCGAATCAGGTAAAATTTGGTAAAATGTTGTAATCCTATGACCCAAACACATATGTGCAAAGTAAATAAATATTTTTTTAAAAATAAGGCTCATTTTTGGGAAACAAATGAGAAAATTAAAAAAAAAGTTTTGCAAACCTTACTGTGTTATATATCAAACTAGCTTTTGCCCGCGGATTCGCCCGCGTAGATTCGGGGTATGAAAAATAGATGTTGGCCGATTCTCAGACCTACTAAATATGCTCACAAAATTTCATGAGAATCGGTCAAGCCGTTTCGGAGGAGTACGGGAACGAACATTGTGACACGAGAATTTTATATATAAGACTAGCTTTTGCCCGCGGCTTCGCCCGCGTAGATTCGGGGTATAAAAAATAGATGTTGGCCGATTCTCAGATCTACTCAATATGCTCACAAAATTTCATGAGAATCGGTCAAGCCGTTTCGGAGGAGTACGGGAACGAACATTGTGACACCAGAATTTTATATATATAAGATGAAAGGGCTCGTTATGAGGATCCCAAATATATTTTTGTTATTATTGTAAAATGAATAGCTTTGATTTTATTCATGAAAAAAGACGAAAATTGACCATTCCCCTCCCCCCTGATCTCCGAAACTACTGAGCCTAAAATTTTGAAAAAAATACAAAATATAGTTCATTGCTTGTAGATTACAGGAAAACCTATAAGAATTTAATCAATTGTACGGAACCCTCTCCACGCGAGTTTAACTCGTACTTGGCCGGTTTATTGTAGTAAGAATCTAAATCTGACATCTTAGCTCTTAGGCCACAAGATACATTTTCTAGACCTAGATTTTATATACATTTTTTTCCACTCGATTGACATTCATCACATGAGAGTCACAAAACAAAATCCACACGTGATTCGACGCGCGAAAAATCACCTTTACTTTTGGTGGCGATGTTTTTTTGGCGCGTAGATATGTACATAAAAATTAGAACGTAGATTATTTTGAAAATAGGAGATATCACCATGTAGCAATTTTAAAAATTTGTATGCATGTACCATTTACGTACAAACTCGTTTATTCTTAGCATTTATTATCTTTATGAGGGCAAATATCAGTGTAAATATGTGCGTCGACTACAATGTGCCTCAGATACCAGTCTGTGCCCTCTCCGGTCATTTGAATTGAACAATTTATCCATCTATTTTCTTTATTTCTATGGTTTCTATGTTTTTTTCCCTAAGCTGTGATGAGATTGTGTCTAGGGGGTGTTTATTCATATATTTACCAAGTGTTTATACGAACAGTGTTAACTAGTAAGAATATAAAACAGTTATTTTTTAATAGCTCAGTGATTATCGCCCTTATCATTCTAATCTGTGAATGGTATTATACATATTCACATAGCGAACACAAGAATGTCCAGTTTTAAGCATTGTTAAGTAATTTAGTGGTTTGTATTGTTCATGAATATTCAGTGGACTAGTTTGTATGTATATCGAATGAAGTGAGTTACAGTTTAGAGAATATTACATCAGTATGGCAGCGTCTCGAAATGGCAGGTGGCTTACACAGGTGCGTTTCAATTTTGTATTAACTACTTATTTTCAGTCGTGTTTAATGGACTTAAGGCGAAGATATAGGCAAATGGCCTTGAAGTGTGAAATAAATTGTTAACTTGTAAATATGGTGATAATTTCCATATTGCTCTACGTCATGCACTAGATAGCCCTTTAAATTATTTTATGAACTGCCGTTAAAACTATTATTGGTGATCCGTCTAGCTTTAAAACTTGCCGTGGCCACTTTTGGCGGAGGCAAGTTTTAAAGCTAGACGGACTAATGTAAATACTTTCAACGGTGGTTTATAAAATAATTTAAAGGGCTATCTAGTGCATGACGAAGAGTAATATGGAAATTATCTCCATATTTACGAGTTAACAATTTATTTCAAATGAGGGCGCCACTTCAAGGTCATTTGCCTATATCTTCACCTTAACGTGTAAATTTCGAGGTGACTCGAGTATTTTTTTTAAATATGCCCTTGTATTTATGATCTATTGATATTGTTCGGAACCGATCCGTGTAATACTCATATTGTTGATGAAAGTAGTTATCTACCTGTTGATTTTTCAGTTATTTGTTGTGTTTCTTATGTACGTAACGAATACGAGTTACTCGCCTTCTTCGATTTTCAATCACATGTTCTAGAAAATAAATGTTACTTTCTTCAATATCGTTACATATAATCTAAAATAAAAATAGAAATCTAAATGTAGAGTCTAACCTACCTAAGCTATTCGCTCTCCTCATTCCTCATTCAAATTACTCTGTGCAACAAGGTTTTATAATTTTTAAACAATGTTTTCCTAGGTTTTATAAATACGAGTGTATATGAATAAGAATATATGATATAAGAAGAAGACGTTCTCTTTGCTATAGCGTTTCAATCATTAGTAAATTTATTGTCAGTACGGAGATATACGGAGATTTTGCTGAAGATTAGGTACATTCCCCATACTATTTGCACTGTAATTTTTGTATTGAAAATATCATGGCAAATGTAACCTCGCATATATTGATATTGCAATAACAAAATAAGACGGCAGGAACATGACCCTGAAATTTTGTTTTGAGGGCAAGAGTGAACCTTACAATTAAAAAATAAAATTAAAAGCACACCTTCAAAATAAACAAAATTACTAAATTTTAAGTTTTGAAATAGATTTTTGAGTATACTAGAAGAAAACAAAACTAGATTGATAAACAGCATACATATTATGGTTCTACTAGAAACACTTTTGTATATTGTATTGGTATTTATAATGAAGCTGTTTGTTTTCCCATTAAATTAAATAAATAAATAAATTTGTTGAGTTAAATTAATATTTTTGTTACCCGTTTTATTAAAAAATAGGTACTTTTGCCATTTCCAGACATAGTCTAAATTGCTGGTGAAATATTTAAGAACGCTTTTATTGTTTTTGTAAAAAGGCATTTTTCCTTATTTATATAAACGGCTATTAACTTAAAATTTATTAATTAAATTGGGGCAGACAGAGCATTTTGGGTCTTACGGCTCTAAGCAGGCAGACAGAGCCCAGGGCCGCAAGTTCACCAATTTTAGAGTGAAGGTAGGTGAGAAGGTGGATAGAGGAATCAAAATAGGGTTGATGGGTTAATAACCCCATCGCCTACATTAACATGATTCGCATGTTTGCCTATTCCCTCGACAAGCTTCTACGATCTGTGCGGGAATCTTCAGTTTATCAGTTGAAAGATATGTTGATCAAATCCCTGACTTTGATCGTCCTAATGCACCCGATTTGCTACGGAAATCATCTAAATAAGTCGTTATCTATTACTGATAAGCCACGATACGGATGTAGGCACCCTATCAACTCAAAGTGCGATAGTACAAGCCGCAGTGAAGTATTCCAGGTGTCAAACCCTGTTTAAATGTATAAAAAAAAGTGTCCAAAACCGAACCGGTTGTAAAGTGTTCTAACTAATTTTTTTTAATGATAAGTGAAATCTCTAATCGTTAACCTGTCTATGCAAGGCGCATTCGTGAATAAATTATTGTTTTTGACATGATGATAGCTGAAGAGGCTTTGGAAGTGGAATTAAGTGGTAGAATGAATGTAAGTACCTTCATGCCTACTTAACCTTAATTATTTAGGTAGTCCTGGTCTCCATGCTAGTCTGGGAGAAAAGAATAACCAATCGAAGGATTGGGCGAAAATACGTATCATGTTATTAGGCGATACGGTTTGCAACTCATCACTAGTTTGATTCCTTTTTTCACCTTTACGCCCACCATGATGCTAAAAGTGGCCTTTGGGTCGTGCGCCCCTGGGCTCTGTCGCAAGACCCAAAATCCGCTGTGGCCCTTCTATACTATTATTATAAAGCGGAAGAGTTTGTTTGTTTGTTTAAACGCGCTAATCTCAGGAACTAATGGTCCGATTTGAAAAATTCTTTATTTGTTGGGTAGTCCATTTATAGAGGAAGGCTTTAGGCTATATAACATTACGTTCCGACAACCACGCGAACGAAGTCGCGGGCACAGCTAGTTAGGGATAAAGCCGTGATAATGTATGTACGTATATTAAGGTAATCCTTGAAAATATGTTAAAAAGCCTTTTTACGCTTTTCCTATATCATCAACGCAGCGCCGGCCCTAATGCTCGATCAAGGGGTAGAGCGAGCCAGTTTGTTTTTGGCACTGAGGAGTTTTTATGAGCTTTAAGTTAGCCACGATTGAATGGAAGCGGACATGACCTGTCCACGATTTTGAAAAACTCGCATAAATAAACTAATTAATTTGCCACACACGATTAAAAACCCTTAACTTTCAAGCCTCCCCCAATAACTTGAACGACTTGATCGATTTTCATCAAAGCTAAGATCCATCTCGACAGACAAGGCTTTCGATTGTAGAAAACCTCATTAAAATCGGTCTATTCGTTTAGGGGCTAAGATACCACACGTCGAACTTATAACAAAGAATCAAACAAAACAACTGTTTTTTGTGTCATGCAAATATTAAGATAATTAAATTTATTCAAACATAAAATAATACATTCAATAAAAAATAAAATTATAAATAGAATACTTCTTCCAACGCACCGCATTGAGGCAACGTACCCAGAATATTGGCAACGTTTCCTCGCTGTATTGCTATAGTTATACCTACGCTGAGCGAAATAGCTGCCAGCTCTACGGTCACCAGTTGCCTCAATGAGGCGCGTTGTGATGTTCTTTTGAAATTGTTTAGCATCACCCAGGCAGCACACAAGTCATATAACTGGCCAACAATTTAACCTTATGCAGGGTTAAGCTTTATTATATATGTATAGAAGCTGTGTGTATTGCCAAGTTCTGTATTAAAGTTGTTTTTTGTTATGATAATGCTATTAGCTGAGTTAGTTCTGTAATTTGCCGATTTTATTTCTTAAAGCTGAATAGTCATCATAAATAGACCTGTTACTCAAGAGTTTGTGTAACCTTTTGTATAACACTGGTATAAGATTCTATTATCCAGCAAAGTACTGAATAATTGAGGTTCTGTTCTCTTTTAGCTGTATTAAACACCACATCTTGACAGTTACACAGCTACTGTATAAAGTAGGGTGTGGTTCCTGTTATGAAGCATGTAGTTAGTTAACAGAATTTAAGGTAGCTGTTATAACTACTTTATGCCGCTTTAAGTACGAAATTACTGTCATGTGCAGCTAACTGGGGTAAAAGCAAAAGTAACAGATTCTTATGCAGAAGTTGGCTGAGTATTCACGAAAAGTAGACATATTTTAAACTAGCAGAACTATTTTGTAATATTTGTCAGCATTTATGCGGCTAGTAGTTTGACATTTCGATTTCGTGCGCGTTAAAGTGTGTTGTGTAAATATGCCGCCTATCAAAAAAAATGCTAAAAACATCTCCAATTCATGGAAAAATAGAAAAAGAACAGGAGGCATACGAAGAAAGTGCTTGCGCGAGTATGAAAACATAAAAAAATCTATTTGTGCTAATCCACAAACGACTGAAGGAAGTTCTTCCAGTTCATCTGATCCAAGTACAAATCAAGTGCGACCACAATCCATAGAAACGGGTTCCGTAATAAATAATTATGAATCTACATTGTGTGAAGATTATGAATCAATTCAGAGGTCTGAAGATAGTGATGCGAGTTCCAATAATTTTGAAAAAAGTGAAACGGAATATGAAAAAAATTTAATATTTCGTAATAACTTAAAACAAGGGGCCATAAATAAAAACATTTCTCTAGAAGCCTTAAGGGAATTATTAGCTGTCATCAATCACAGATTGCCAGGAGTTTTGCCAGTAGACCCGAGAACATTATTACAGACTAAGAGAAATGTCGTAATAAAAAAAATTGACGGTGGAGAATACTGGCACAAAGAACTAATTGAACCTTTAAAAGAAATAATAAATTTTGTATGGCTGGAAATCCTTGAATCTATACAATTAAATTTGAATTTTGATGGCTTACCTATTTTCAACAGTTCGAAAAAAGCATTTTGGCCAATTCTTTGCAATATCTGCGAAAAACCAGAAATAGAGCCTCTTGTAGTTGGAATTTATTATGGATCAGGAAAACCAAAGAACCTTAGTCAGTATTTAGAAGATTTTGTCGCAGAAACTCAAAGTCTTCTTGAAAATGGAATTCCTATAGTTAGGGAAGGCAAAGAAAATATTATAGTCAATGTAAGAATAAGGTGCTTCATCTGTGACTCTCCGGCTAGAGCATTTATAAAAGGTAAATGATGACTAAACTTGTTACCTACATTACAGACGTCATGCAAAAACTTTTTAGGGTTTTGGTAGGGGTAGGGTAGGGGTGGGTTAGGGGTAGGATAGGGGTAGGGTAGGTTACACGACATTCATTGACTGGGGGTACGAAGTTCGCCGGGTCAGCTAGTTAATTTATAAATAAAAGAGGTCTTGCAGATCCTTACTACAATAAACTACAATCCTTTATTGAAAACATTTTACATTTTCAGGTGTTTGCAACTTCAACTCTAGGCATGGATGTTTAAAATGTACGACTGTAGGAGAATACTCGCATCAGTATCATACTGTCGTTTTTCCAAACTCAAGATGTCCTAAAAGAACAAATGAAGAATTCAGAAATAAGAAACATAGAGATCATCTAAAATCTGATACACCCCTTTTAAAATTACCCATAGATATGATCGAAGATTTTCCTATTTCCGATTCATTACATCTGATTGACTTAGGAGTCATGAAACGATTACTCGTGGGATGGCGTGATGGAAATTTTAAGAATCTTACTACAAAATGGCGAGCTGACGATACGCTGAAAGTAACACAGTTCTTACTCACCTGTAAACTACCCTCCGAAATTCATAGATCCATGCGAGGTCTAGATGAGCTTCATCATTGGAAAGCATCTGAATTCCGGTCATTTTCTATTATTTGAGTATTGTTATTCTGCCTGACTTTATGTCGAAAGGACCCTATGAACATTTTTTGACTCTTTTCTGTGGGGTAACAATTTGCTCTAGACTAAAGTACAGCTCAATATTGGACCTTTCTCACGAATTATTATTATATTTTGTAGAAAACTTTAAAACATATTATGGTAACTACATTACTAGCAACATTCATAATCTGGTACATATTACTGATGAAGTTCGTAAATTCGGCCCACTTAACACCTTTAATTCTTACCCTTTTGAGAACAAACTGTACTGCATTAAAAAAATGCTTAGAGCTGGCAACAAGCCATTATCACAAATAGCTAAAAGGCTTACAGAGAGTGATTGCAATGTTCAATCTAAATTAAGTAAAGCGAAAAATGAAACTAACCAATATCCTGTCATAAAAACAAATAGTAAAAATAGAAAAATAATAGATTTTGGTAAGTTTGTAATTTCTAACAAAATACAGGATAAGTATTTTATGACTACAGAAGAATAAATTATAGAAGTGGCAGAAATAACCGATGAACATATCAAAGGGTACAGAATTGAAAATGTATCTGACATCTTCGAATTACCTATTAAGTCTTCATATCTTAATATGTTTAAAACAGGTGTACAAAATGGAAACCGTACAACAGAAATCATAAGTTTCAATAACGTTAGCTATAAGTTTGTAGTAACTACAAACAAAAATGAGCTTTATTTCATTCCTCTATTACATACATTAATAATTTAAACTGTATAGACCGTATTCCAATTGCTATGTATTTACTTGGGCACGCTGCTGTTTAGTAACTAAGAACAGTAGGAAGGAAGGAAAGGAATGAAAACCAAGGAAGGAATACTTATCTTGATCACATGCTATTTATAAAAAGTGTTGGATATTTGACTAAATGTGTAATATTAATGTGAATTGTAATAAAACAATTATTTAAGTCAATCAGTCTTCCTTTTATTTTCAGTACAAAAATCACTTGAGAATACTTAATTGTCCGATACATCACTACCTATTAAACGATTACACTTAACAAAGTACGAAAAAAAAGCAAGTTATAAATCTGATTATTGAGTAAACGCAAGTGTTTTGCTCGAGATTCTGTTTGAAAGAACACTTAATAAAATTCTAGTTATAAAAATCTAAATTTTTATAAAGAAATCAACAAAATAGAATTAAACGTATAGCGTTACATCGCCATAAAAAAATCAACAAAATATAATTCAACGTATATCGTTACATCGTAATAAAGAAATTAAAAAAATAGAAGAAAACGTATAGCGTTACGCATTAGGAACGAAATACTTTCATTATGGAAACATCTTCTTTCCTTACAAATACTAAAAAGTAATAAAAATAACAAGACCTCTATTCATTCTCTTCAATTATAGCTTCGTTTTCATTACTTGGATTATTTTCTTCATCATTGTTTTTATTATTAATGCCATTATTATTAGTATTTTCGTCGTTGGAATTATCGTTACCGTCATTATCATTTATATTAACTTCACCATCATTTTGTATATTTCCTTCACCATCATTATTAGTATTGTTTTCACTGTCATTATTAGTATTACCTTCATCATGATTATTCATAACATCTTCGTCGTCATGATTATTAGCTGCACTTCTTTGATTCTGAGGCTTACGTTGGACTCTTTTGTCGAATTTCCTTCTTTTCTTGGAGGACTGACGAATGTTTTTGGATGTTTTCCTTTTCAAAGCATTTCGCAATATGTTTTTGAGAAACTCTTCATTATCTTGCACTGTGTACGT
The DNA here is from genome assembly GCA_963576875.1 of Acrobasis repandana. NCBI lineage: Eukaryota > Metazoa > Arthropoda > Insecta > Lepidoptera > Pyralidae > Acrobasis > Acrobasis repandana. The sequence goes on from OY756215.1 coordinate 20,797,421, forward strand.
GTTGTCCCAATAATAGACCATTTGGAAAAAGAATTTTAATACGTTTTTATATTTTTTGAAGCCTATTTTAAGATCTTCTCCACGACTTCCTCCAGTCCAGGAACACTGGCAAAGGAAGTCTTTGGTAAAAATTGAATCTAAAAGTCTATAAGCACAGTTAGAGCCCGATCCTGGTGCCACAGAACATAATATTGCATACTTTTCTAAGTATGTTTTAAGTATTTTAGGGCATGATAGTTCTTTGTCGAGTTTCTCCAAGCTTTCGATGTTATCGACAACTTCCATACGCATCCTTTTAGTTTCTGCTCCTTTGGCTTGTGCTAAAGTTGTTACTGTAATATTTTCTGTGCTTTGTTCTTGTATTTCTTGTAACTGAACCGACATTTCCCCAAGCTTTTTCATTATTTTATTTTGGTTGTCCAAAATTGCAGCTTGTATCTCGTATAAATTATTAATTTGGGTTGTCATATTTTGATCTTTTGTATAATAATGTACTTCTTGAGGTGTATTTTCTTGCTCTCCGGTGGATACTGTATAAACTGTTTCATCGATAATATAGGAGGACTGCTGGTTGGTTTGAATTGACGTTTCTGGAAATATTTGTATGGTTGGATCTGCTTGTGTGAATGGACTTGCTTGTAGGGTTGGACCTGCTTGTGTGAATGGACGTGCTTGTATGGTTGGACCTGCTTGTGTGAATGGACCTGCTTGTATAGTTTGACTTGCTTGTATGGTTGGACCTGCTTGTGTGATTGGACGTGCTTGTATGGTTGGACCTGCTTGTGTGATTGGACCTGCTTGTATGGTTTGACTTGCTGGTATGGTTGGACATGCTTGTGTGATTGGACCTGCTTGTATAGCTTGACTTGTTGGTATGGTTGGACCTGCTTGTGTGGTTGGACTTTCTTGAATGATTTGACTCGCGTGAATGGTTGAAGTTGGTTGTTTCATTCTTTTCTTTGAGTTCCCAGACTTAATCTGCAACAATGCATAAAAACCTTTTCGAATTATCCTAGTAAAACTTTTTGCCAAAAAAAAACCAACTTCAAAACGGAAACTAAAAAGTAAAAAATAAATTAACTTCTACAAATAATTTCGACTTTATAAGTGATTAGGTAATTAAAAGAAACATTAACAATGAAATAATTAAGTAATTTTGAAGTCATTGATTATTTCTATGACCCAGCAGGATCAGCTCTGGCAGACCTGGTTTTTTTTACGTGTTTAAGTGTCGGTTAGCGATCTAAAGATAGCCTAATACTTACTTACTTGCGTTCATCACGACATTCACGCGGCACATACTTACCTACCTTTTAGCAAAAAGAATAAGATATAATTATTACAGTTACAATGTATTTGGTTGCTTAAATACAACAAAATTATTACATACCTATTAAGTACATACCTATTCAACTTATCGTTCGCTGATAAAACGCCAGTATTTAGGTACTACGGGTTAGGTTTAGGTAGGCATATTCTTTGTTGGCGCTCGCCGCCCGCGCCGCCGCCGCGCGCCGCGCGGGTCATGCGTACCTACCTACCAACCTATTCTATTTACGTATTACGCTGGTAAATTTTTTATCTAGACGCACGGCATGTATGTATGTTTGTAAACTAATACTACCTATCTCCTTTTCAAAATTCAAAATCAATACGGAAGCAAGCACCCTAGTGAGTCAGCAAGTATAGGTATGTATTTTCACGGACATTCTGTAACTTCTTTATTTTGTGGTCGCGTGTCGCATCGATCGAGAAATAGTAAATCGCTCTGTCGTCATCCATTTGGAAGGACATCAGAAGACTGATCAGTTAAAACTGCCCGTGTGTGGCGAGCATTAATTATTTAAAAACAAATAATTCAGATAATTGCTTATAATCAGTTGCGTAAACCATGGGAAACGCGACTGCCAGCTTGATACAACCTAAATTTTCTTAGTTTGTCGTTCATATTTTTACTTATACTACCAAAATGATGTACAAAACGACAATGGATATGGACATAAAGATTTAAATAAATAGATAGGTAGGTATTAATTTACCATTATTCTTTGAGCTGCAGCATTCAAATTTATAACTTTTTGAGGAGGAGTAGTACGTTTGTAGGATCGTTCACCGTCATCGGTATCGTCCGTGTCTGTTTTGTCTAACATTTTTGCTAATTCATCCCTTGCTTCTTCGTATGTACTATAGTTTCTTCTTTTCACTACACAATTATAGGTCAACCAATCTGTCTGGGGCTGGGTACTATCATTTTTTGCGAGTATATCACCGTACATCTTAGGCCAACGCAATATTCCTTTGACTTCCCATGTTTCGGGCACAGTACAAAGTTCTACCTTGCCTTTTCGACGAGTCGACACAATTTTAAACGGCATGTTCCCTAAAAAATATCAATAACTTAATTAGTACCTACTTACCTTAAGTAGGCACAACTGGCCACTTGAAATAACCTAAATGTTTTTTGCAAGGCACAACTTACATCTATCTACATTAGTAGCGCAGCGGCTCAACCTACCTATCCTATGTCTGCCACTTATCAACTTTTTAACCCTATCTGCTATATTCCACAAACGGCCGTACGCATGCACTCTGATGGCAGACTGACTGACTATACTGTGTTTTACGGCGGAGCGAGTGGGGAGGCGGGGGGGTTAACACACCTATGCCGCGCGCCCGCACCGACCGAATCGAGGAGAGTACCTAAACACTACAGAGGTGTAGTAAGTAGTTAAAACCTACTATACTTACTTATTTATTCTGTACTACATTAATTACGTTAGTTGTAATTTTTAGTGTCGTAACACTTTTTATATTGAATAAGTATTAACTAATAATAAATCTGAATATGATAGAGCTAAAAAAAAAAACAAATACTTAACAAAGATATAGTAGGGTCTATACTGTGGGTTTTCATTTATTTTATGACTGAATCCTAATTGTTTGATTTATATTACGAGTGTGTATGATTATAGAACAGTTATCGAAAATATGTTGTGGGCAGAACACTTTTAACCAGAGAACATCTGAATAAGTGGACACATAAGGTCTGTTATGCAGACATTAGACGAGGAGCCGCTGTGCAAGCAGACTTTATTCAGAATGAGCGTCGCCATAATGAATAACATAACCTATTAAATGATGAGAAATTTTATACTCGAAAACTCAATTATGATAACAAAATCGGTATAATATTCTTGTAAAAAGTATTACAAGGTTACTTTTGAACCCTCAAATGGTATAAGAACATAAAAAATATTTCACTCGTAAAAACAAACCAACGACGAAATGTTGTTTATTTCTCAAAAACCTGGCTAATCAGGTAGCGCGTAAAAATTTTGCACGAAATGTATATATGAATACACGGTAAAGTTGCATGCGCACCTAGAATTTATTATTTCAAGCACAAATAGCGTATAAAATTATTTACTTACCGCTAGGACATTAAAATTTGGCCATTTATTTTCTGCTGCTAGCTGTCACTCACCAAACAACGCGTGCACTTTTAATTTATTTTTGTGTTCGATTATGTCAACTTCAAATTTAATTTGAATAAATTCTTGATAAATGTTCTGAAATAAGCTTAAAGCTGTGTATCATCTGAATATCTAAGCTTTGAAGAACTAAGCATATAGTTCATTCATCATTCATTCATCTTCTGGATAACAGAGCTGTAATACTTGCATAAAAGAACAAAATGCTTTTATGCAGAAGATATTCAGCTTGTCGTACAATTATTCAAAACTTATCCATGTGTTATATTGCTATTACTCAGCTATTAGCGGTATAATTTTGTGCCCAAATTGCTTGAGTAACGTCTGAGTAAGCGCCAAATCAGCTAATTACGGTAGTCTTATTCAGCAATTCGTTTCTGTGACTGCTATTATAAAAAATTTACTCAGAAGGTTTGTGCTGGCTGGGCAAGGCCCCAAGGACCCATTGTCCCTACTGCGAATGGTAAAATACAAATATCATACAAATTAGAGACGAATTGCGTTAAATGTTACAGAATTTAAAAAGAAGAGAGGCCAACAAAGAGCTATTATGTAAAACTAGAGGGGACACCACATATTACTGTTTAGTCCCGTTTAGTTGTAGCTATCTCCATAAAATTCACTTAGCTGCTTGCTAGCTCTTATACGCCTAGTACTTTCGACAACATATAAGCGAAAACCATACGAAAACTTGTTAAGCATAATTAAAAATGCCTTGGTGTGTGTTACAATACAGTAAGAATAATTTAAGGAGCACGGCAAAGTGTAAATACATAACTTTCCATTGGTAAGTAACCAGATTTCATTGTTAGAAAATTAAATATGTATGATAAAATTCACGCCCACATATATTCCAAAACAGAACAGGGGCAAATGTTTGAAATAGCTAGTCTACATATAATCTATATCAATGGAGGCTGAAAAAAAAAATGTAAACACTGACGAAATCTTCTCTATATTATTGCAATAAGATAAAAATATAAAAGTATTTCTCAGGCTTCACAAATAAATGGGTCTTCTAGGCAAATGTCTGATGCAACAATTTCTTTATTTGCATAAATCTAGTTTGTACTAGATATTCTAGAAGTTTCTTTTCTGTGTATTGTTTTCTTGCTTTGTGATGCGACATTGTTTCTAATAAGTAGTATAATACTTCTTAGCTTCATTTTCAGAACCTGGATATTATCTAATACCAAGATGTACTTGTCAAGATGAATTTAGTAACCACAAACTCTAGGTTTACGTTACGTTAGGTTACTGTTTCAAGTTCCTAGTTCATATTTTGCAGTAGAAAAACTTCGTGTTGTTTGTTTTAGTTGAAATTTTGAATAAGTAGACATTGTTAACCAGAAGACAAAGATATTATGAGGTTTAGAACTTAATAGAAGCTTGGTAACAAAACGATACATAAGTACATTAACTATCACGTCTTTATTCCTAATGGGGCAGGGAGAGCATTTTAGGTCTTGCGGCTCTAAGCAGACAGAGCCGCATTTAGCGTGATAGTGGGCAAGGTGGAAAAAGGAATTAAAAGTGACGGGTTGCTAGTCGCATCGCATATTCTCGTCTAGGGAAGAGAAGCAGCAGGTACATTCTAAGTTTTTTCTTTTCTCCCAGGCCAGCTGGGAAAAGACGATGTAGCTGTATTTGCTTTTAAACTTATTATATTAGTCGTGACAAGTAGGTACTCTGGTTATATGAAGATGATCCAGATTTTTTGTGGTTATGATGCAGGGATAAACGTTATAAAGATATGAATAAAAATGTAAAAATCTTGAAATTTATTTAAATTGTAATCTACGAAAATAAAATGGGGTACCCAACCCATATAGGTAGAGAATGCATTAGCGTTAAGATCACCTTTTGTACCATTGTGGTCAATAAAGATTTTAATAAATAAATAAATACATATACTATACTCAGAGTTTAATTCAGGACATGAATTGAGCTCGATTCGGGTGGTACGTCACATCGATTATAGGATCATTCTATCGAGTAATGGCAGCATCATTGATACTTCCTGTTCCATGTCTTGGCTCCCATTGGACTGCATAAATTGGTGACACGACGGTACGAGTACTATTTCGGTGTTGTCTGCTATATTGAGGTCCAAGGCAAGACCATCTTATGTTGTGCGTATAAATAAATTGTAGTTTGAAAAAAATAATTTCGGTGTACATACATACATACATACATACGATCTTGCCTGTTTTCTACAGGGGTAGGCAGAGACTATGGACCTCTACTTGCTAAGATCCTAGCAAACCTCTTTCGCTTCATCTACAATCATCAATCTCTTCATACATGCCTTTCGGTTACGGGTACTTCTTACCCAAATATCGGTGTAGATTTAAAAAGTGTTTTAACTTTTATAGGACACTGAACTATAGTTTACTGAGCTTTATACAACGTGGAAGGGACATACCCGTAATAAATCAAACCACGGTCTATACTAGATCATTATAGTATAATGAAATTAAAATAACAGCCAAATAACAAAAAAAAAATTTCGGCATTTCCATACAAAAGTGCGCGGCCGCCCTGGCGATTTGTATGGGAATATCAAAATTTTTTTTGGTTCTTGACTCTTATTTTAATTTCATTATACTTCAGTGATCTAGTATAGCCCGTGGTTTAATTTAGTACGGGGATGTCACTTCCACTTTGTATAAATATTCTAATGCCTTGCTTTACAAATTCTGGACCCTTAACATAGCACCGTTGATAAATCCAGATAAAGTTTATATTGTGTGACGGACTAATGCTATCCCGCTCATTATTAGGTAGAGCGAGATAGTGATACATGGTAGCGGTAGATAAACTGTTTCTGGACTCTACTCCTAACACGCACTTATTTCGTCTTGTTTTTTTGACGTATGCGTTTATGTATAGTTATATAAATATGTACCTACCTTCATCGAAAAATCGAATATTTTTTAAATTTATTTATTATTTTTCCTTAATATCTTATGGCCGTGTACACATGAGCGCGACACAGCGCGCACGTCGCGTAAGCATCGCTCCCATCTTTAGAAACATTGGAATTGAATGCTTATCTACTGTAATATAAAGTTTAAAATATCTCGATATAAAATACGCGCGCTCGCTCACCACTCGCGTAGTAACAGCGTCGCGATCGTACAGCGCACGAACAGAGCCCGCGTCGCCTCCACACACCCCAAGATATTTTAAACTTTATATTACTTACAATAGATAAGCATTTAATTCCAATGTTTCTAAAGAGGGAGCGATGCTTACGCGACGTGCGCGCTGTGTCGTGCCGAAAAAATCGCGTTCGTGTGAACACGGCCTAATAGTATCTAATAAATTCACGAACGTATTGCGAATGCCATAAGATAAGTCTATTACAGGTTCTTTGCTATGCGAATTCGTAGCGGCGACTCTACGACTTTACCTTTCTACGTTGTCGTAACTTGTTCGCAAATCGTGTACAAACTTACCTGTCATACCAGATAGGGGTGTCCTGCACACTGGAAATACACACAATATGATGATTATATCTAAACTTTTCAACGCTATTTATATCAAAATTAATTCTATTATACAAAGTGGAAGGGACATACCCGTAATAAATCGAACCACGGGCTATACTAGAGCACTAAAGTATAATTAAATAAAAATAACAGTCAAAAAACCAAAAATCAATTCTACTTTCCCATACAAATCGCCCGGGCGACCGCACACTTTTGTATGGAAATGCCGAAAATTATTTTTGTTATTTGGCTGTTATTTTAATTTTATTATACTATAATGGTCTAGTATAGACCGTGGTTTGATTTATTACGGGTATGTCCCTTCCATGTTGTATATACAATTATATTATATATATTTTAACATCGATTTTTTTCAGTTAGCTAGCGACATTTAAATTTTACTTATACCTTTGTCGTTACTAATACTTACTTTGATTGTGTCAAAGTTTTCGAGCTATATACCAACATTTAACATTGATCACTGCCGGGACTAAACTGATGCCTATAAACCTACCAGTTGACTGAGAACACAAGATTTAGCTCTATTAAAAATCCTGGTCTATGTTTCCGCAGTCCGAACGAAACGAATGGATTAAGAACTTCAGAACGTGATGAAATTTATGATTATAACTATAACCTAATGACGACCTCCGGATGAGGTCGAAGCATGTCAGCCAGTAGCTGATTTTTAACGTGAGTGACCCATTTATTTTAATTAGTAATTATAACTACCGTAACTAAAAGTCTTAACATAGTAAAAAAATCGGTTTGTCATATAATCACGCGTCACGCCTCTAAGTAGATCAGTATCAAACGTCATAGTTATATGTGTTGTAAAAGTGACGTCTTCCAGTGTTGTAGGTACGTTTCCCTTACGCGTATTAGGGGTCGATATCAAAACTACCGCGTCCTTTGTACGGTTTCCCTTCCGTTCTAGGATTCCGTATAAATGCGCGACTGCTGAGTACGCTTCATCAACTAGAATTCGAATCATAGGGTCAATGAGCACTGAAAGAGGATACGGAAGCACTATAGGCATTTAGGGAATGTCAACCATCAATTATAGGATTATGATTGGCTCATGTATTTTCGTCTCTATGGCATGTTGATTAAGGATGAGAAAAACAAAATTGCGCTATGATTCATAATTAAAATCCTTCGATTCTATTAGTATGTTGACCAGTTACGCTTACTGTTGTTTAATCGATACTGATCTTCTATTTTATTGGAATTCTATAGGTACAGTCTTTCATAACTCATACAAAAACGAAATAGGATTAGAGGGGTACTACAAAGTGCTCGTATTTCACTGTCATACACCAGTATCACTTTTGTTTTCTGACGTCGCGTACAGCTACTACGGTTAGTGGCATTATGTTTCTCAAATAAGTCGGAAGTGACCCTTCTCTACATTGCTCTTTTTAGAATAACATTGTCGTTGCCATGTTTTGGGTAAGTAGATAAATAGTGATATAATTAATGTCCCATTGTGACTACAGGCTTATTGGAAAATCCTAATTAGATATCCGTCGTACCTGGCTAAGTAGAGGAGCCTTGACGAAACTTTATCCGAGATTTAGTGGCTGATCAGGAGCAAGGCCACATTGCCCCGAGGCGGCAGGACGCGGCGCTCGCGGCAGTCGGCGTCTCGCAGCCGACCCACCACCATGCCGGATAAGGAGCCCCCCCTGCCACCCCCGTCGCCAGTCCCGCCGCGCCCCGGGCCTCACTCGCGCCTCCGCCGCACGCTACACACGCTGCGCTCGCCTTTCCGCTCCGGCTCGCCCTTCCACTTCGGCCCGATCAAGCGCGCCGGCTCCGCTAAGTCCGTGGCGTCAGACAGCGATATCACGCACGACGAACGCACGATGCGCAAGCGTAACAAGAAGAACCGTGATTCTGCTAGCGACGCCTCCCCCAGCACCGACGGCTCGCCTAGCCAGGACAAGAAGAAAAAAGATGGCAGCATACTTCGGCGCATGGGGAGTATCGGCAAACGTCGCGCCGAGGAATCTATCCCCCCTTCGTCGTCGACTGCAACTCCTGAAACTACAGTAGATCACTCACCCACGCCGCCGCCTGAAAACGAGGGCGCAAAACCAATGTCACAAAGTACGCCAGAGATGACGCCAGAGCCTACGCCAGAGGAGTCTACGACAGCAGAGCTTACGCCGGAACCTACGCCAGAGCCTACCCCTGAGCCTACACCTGAGCCGACACCAACAACACCACCTGTAAGTCCGATTGCGGTCGAGCACCCCGTGGCGACTCGGCCTTTTACAAAAGCAGCGTGGAAGCGCAAAAGCGAGCCGGAAATGGAAAAACCCGTCGAGGAGCCGAGTCCGGAAAACGCGTTGCGTCGTCGCATCGCTTTTGTTGCGCAAGCATCCGCGTGCTTGTCGGAGGACCACGATGACGGGGAGAGGGGTGGGGATGATGAAGTGGGGTCGTTGGAAGAGGCGGTGGCGCTAGCCCGCGTGCGGCTTGCGACGCCCGCGGCGCCCTCGCCGTCACAATCTCGCGACAACGACACTGAAGAGGAGGGGTACACGGACGCGATGCCGGCCTACGGAGACCTCATCGAGCCGGACACCAAACCTGGGAACAGTGAGGCTCCGGTGAGTTGTGGTCGGGGGCGCGTGCGCGGCGTTGCCGGCCTCAGTGGCTGAAGGCGCTCCGAGCGATGCGCGCGCGCCATGACCTTCGAGGAGAGCGGTGACGAGTGCTACTTGACAGTGTGCGAGTGTTGCAACTTCAGCACCGAGACGTTGGTGTTGGTCCCAGTACGTTTTATTTCACGATAGTTTTCAGCGGCCGCCGCGATGCCATTCGTGAGTACGACTGCCTACTCGAGTTCGCTTGGCATTTCACTGCATTTTTTTTACAAACCTTTTGTTTGTTCAAGTGCACGAACATTACAGAGCAAATAGCGAGGGCGTCTAAACAAACAATGTGTGCTATAATTCTCTTCACACTCAGTGAATATAGTCGTCACTAGATATGACTGAAAATTTCTTGATTCCAAATACTGTAAGCATACATATTACGCAATTTTTTGCAACTTGTTTATTTAGCTTAATCTAAATTTGTTCGGAATGTGCCTGATTTACATAAAAACGATTAATTATCTATAAAAATCCGGTTCTTCTGTCTTGAAACCCTATAATTTTCCGTCATGCATATGTAACTGTTTTTTAAGATTGTTTGTACTATAAATTGTAACTTCCTTAAAAAATATTTTTGGTGAATAATGCAAATAGGTATGTAGTTCAAAATATTTTTATCTTTACTCGTATTTGCGCTTTCTTTGCGTATAGGTCCAAGTTGCTCTTTTTGTGAAAAGGAAAAATAAACTATTTCGTATTCCGCCATTATGTTGAGCAATGTAACCGCATGATCTATTCTGAGCCGCAGTGTCATGAATTGATTTTGCTTACAAAATTCGCGCAAAAAGCTTTTCTTGCGTTCTTGTTAGTCTTTTTATTTCATTTCTTAGGCAAGGTGAATAATAATTTAAATATTGTTAAAAGTAAAATATGAAACATACTTACTTCAATGTTATTATCATATTTTTCTTGTATTTTGGGGTTGCTTTCGTCATGCTATCTACCTTTTACTTGTTGGTATTTTTAAATCTAATTACAATAAATTCATCCATAGGGCGTAGACGTAATGTAATGTGGGATAGTTAGGACCATTACATACATTGGTACAAGGTGATTTATTATTCGTGGTCGCTATTCTTGAAGGTCAAGATTTAAGTTACAACCAAAAATTGCTATTTTAATAATTGGAACTAAGTTTAAAATATCCAATTAATACCTAACTCAATGCAAACTGCCATCTACTTACACATCGAATATTTTGTTTTAGTTTTAAAAGATGTTTCTAGGTTTACATTAGGACGCTATGATGTAAGAGCCCACAGCTTATTAAGCTGAAGTTAGCAAATGACCTTGAAGTGGCGCCCTCATTTAACATAAATTGTTAACTCGTAAATGTGGTGAAAATTTCCATATTCCTCAATGGTAGGCACTAGATAGCCCTTTAAATTATTTTATGAACCAACGTTGAAAGTATTTACATTAGTCCAACTAGCTTTCGGATCACCAATAAAGACGGATTACCAATAATAGTTTCAACGGCAGTTCATAAAAGAATTTAAAGGGCTATCTAGTGCCTAACATTGAGAAATATGTAAATTTTCACCATATTTACTAGTTAACAATTCATTTCAAATAAGGGCGCCACTTCAGCTTGGTATTCACCTTAAGCCAGTTTTGACACGAACACATTAGTGATGCGGTTGCGACACGACATTCTTATATTTATCGATAACGAATTTTCTAACGAATTAAATGCATTTTAAGTAATCATTACATTAATTACTGACCTGTTTATTTTTTGTGAATTTTAGTGTCATTCCACATTTACTTTTAAACTTTATTATTTTTATTTAAGTATATTAATTTGCAAATGTTAACATGGCCTATATAGGAAATATTTAACAAAACTAACCAACCACATAATTATACCTTCATATATTGAGGTCGTGGGTTCAAATCCCACTAGGGACCATACATTGTGAAAAGTTGTTTTCAGTCTGGTTAGGATATTGCAGGCTTAAATCACCTGATTATCGGATAAGAAAGATGATTTCGTGATTTAGAAGGCACGTAGAGCTGTGGATCCTAACGCCATCTAACGTTTACTTAAACCTAGGTCCTAGGTTTCGTTCTGGTCTACCCTTTGGGTTGCGGAGGGCAAACGGCAGTTACTCTGTGTAAAAACCAGTAACCTTGTCAAATCATCTAGGTTAGGTAGCGGACCCCGGGCTCTGAAGCGTTACCGCTAAGGATGCAACCAAGGCTCAAACTCTCCGGAAACGTTAGACACCAATATAAATAATGTTTTTTTTTTCTGTTTTCTTAAAAATAGCGCTCGCTGCGCTGTTCTTCAGTATCTACTCGTATATACGTCATAGATATTATATGTGGAACATGTATAAGAAGTAACTCTTATCTTTGTGTCTATCTGTGACATTGTAGGTCCCAATCTTAGTATGAGAGTATTGCATGTTCGTGTGATTTAAGTAAATTTAAGATTCTTTTTTTTGTTTGAGTAATTTTTCGCGCCAAAAATCCGCCATTTTGGATTTTTTTAATTTTTAAAATACCTAGTGTCACTCAGAATTTAAACAAATCTAACGACACCTCTCAAGCTTAAATCCACCAAACCGTAGAGCGTGCTACAGAAATACAAACATACATACTTACATACACTCGAAAAACGTAACCCTCCTGGCGCAGTCGCGTAAATACAAACCTAAGAAAGTTCTTATTCATAAATTGTGGTCAAGTAAATAAATCTAGGTAAGTACAATTTCATGAGTTCTCGACCTTTGAAAAATGATCTCATCGTTATGCAATGGTAATTAATCATAAATATCTAATTAGGTATGCAAAACCGGATATCTTTACAATTTTAATTTTGGGATAAAGTTAATAAATAAATTTAATATCGAGTTAGGACTATCTAGGGGAATATTGTTATTATTGAGTTACTATTTATATATTTTGTCTTAAAAATGCTTATGATATTTGGAACTAATCTACCCATGGGTGATATACAACGTGGAAGGGACATACCCGTAATAAATCGAACCATGGGCAATCGTATCTATCACTAAAGTATAATAATTATAAAAATATCAGTCAAGAAACTAAAAAAAAAACAAAAAACGACATTGCCTTACAAATCGCCGGGCGGCCGCTCACCTTGTATCGAAATGCCGAATTTTTTTTGTGTTTTGGCTGTTTTAATTTCATTATACTATAATGATCTAGTATACCTACACCGTGGTTCGATTTATTATGGATATGTCCCTTCCACGTTGTATATCAGATATCCTAATAGCCTTTAAAGGTTTATTTTTCCATTTTTATGATTTAAACATTTCGGCCGATATCAATTTTAATCAAAGATCTATTGTAAATTTGTAACGGATCCATCGCGAAATGACCTCGCCAATGTTAGAAAGTCAAAGGTATATCACATTCCGTGCCGATAACCATTCGCGGTCTTGTCTCCAGTGTGTTCTGAGGCCGTCAGCCGACCGTTGCTGACATCCGATACTGCAGCTTGCCTTACCACAGCCTCGTGGTTCCAACGGTTGTGCAATGTCCATTCTAGTGTCGATAACTGCCACTCACTACGTCCTGAACGATTTAAATTTAGATCGACTGTAATTCTTTTTTTTTTAGATTCGTAATCGATTTTTCGCAACACTATTGGTACAGATTATGAACCAGAACTCACCTATTGGCGAAATCGTTTTTCTTTTAACGTACTTCATAGGTTTTCCTGAAATTTATAGGTAAAACTATTTACTGAATTTCCATTTAAAAATTTTAGGCCTGGAGATAAGGAGGGGTGGTAAAATTTAGCATATTTTTTCAAATAACTTTAAAAATACTTATCGTAAAATTATAAAAAGTATATGTTTGAGATTAATATATAATAGCGGATTTTTGGCGCCAAATTATACACTTTCATATTATCATAAAAAGCTCTTTCATTTTATATGTCACACAATATACCTAGTTCACCAAACTTTTTTTTAAATGTCTTATTTACCCATAATAAGAGGCCCCAAATTTTGAAATTTATTCATTTACGTTTTACTTCCGTCTTTGGGTCACTAACTTACATATTATTATAGGTATGTGTACTATATTTCAACTCAAACGGTCCAATATTTTGTTGGCGGAAATATGGTCCATTTTCGTATATTTTGCTTAAAAAACTTAAAAAATACCGATCTAAAAAATAATGAAGAAAATATATTTAAAATTCTTATAAAAAGCTCTTTCATTTGATATGTTACACAAAATTTGTAAAAATCTTTTTTTTAATGCGAAATTTACCCCAAATAAGTGGCCCTCTTTTTAGAGTTCCGTACCCAAAGGGTGCAAACGGGAACCTATTACTGAGACTCCGCTGTCTGTCCGTCTTTCACAGGGCTCTATCTCTTGAACCGTAATAGCTAGACACTTGAAATTTTCACCGATTATGTATTATTGTGGCCGCTATAACAACAAATACTAAAAATAAAAAAGTAAAAAATTAAAAGGAAGTTGTCATACAAAAAACGTGTTTTTTCAGCGTTTTTAACTAGATCTTTATAATGGCATTAACTAGACATTTGAAATTTTCACCGACTATGTATTATTGTGGCCGCTGTAACAACAAAAACTAAAAATTAAAAAAAGTTCAAAATGAACGGGGGTCGTCATACAAGAAACGTGTTTTTTCAGCGTTTTAAAACATTGTACGAACCTACCAATAGTTGGTAACTATTAACCCTTGTGATTTTAATAAAACACGCATTTATTAAAATCTTATTGCTTTGAAAAGTTTTGTTTTTATTATCTTACGAAACAAATTATTTAGTCTACAATACTACCTGATGTAAATAATGTTTAATTTTTCATTTTAATGCATTCAGATAACCTCGTTTTAACACGCATAATTTCGTGCATTATGAGTTTTAACGCTTTCTTTGGTACAGAAAGTGGAGTAGGTAAACATAAAAAAGAAAATTTGAGCAATGCAGACTGTAATTTCGTATACTAATCTGTATAAAAAAGATTCGTTATCTTTCGAGATTTTCTGATAAACGATTGTTATAACTGCTTTGTCGGTTACGAAATACTCAAATAGTAAAACAAATTCGAAGATGAAGAGTAGTAAGAATAAGTTGCAAATTAACCTCTTGTAGTCAAGTGAGATTACCCGTAGAATCATAAATGGGTTTGTTAAAATCGATATCTACGTAGGTAGGTACTCTTTCATACAGTTACAGAAAGTCCACAGCTGGACATAGGCCTTTCCCAAGGATTTCCAAAACGACTAAATACGCATAGTACTTAATTCTTAATCATGTTTTTTTCAAAAATCGGCATGCAAATTTTTATTACACAAATACTCGTAACTATAGTCTCAGCTAAAATTTTTGCGCTAATTGGGTAGTTTTCTGAGTCAAAAATAAATTATTTGGTACTGTTAAGAGTATATAACACGTCACAAAATAATGTCAATTGTCATTGATCACATCCATTTTGAACGTGATTTAAGATTTATTATTGCAGAAAAACGGATATTAAGAGCGCTATTTGACTCCAAAAAACTATGACGTCACAGTCCGATATTTCATACAAATCTCAAAGAATTTTTTTGTTTTGACATTTAGAAAAAAGTATCTGATTTGACTTCTTGGAAACTAGCGGATTGTAGAGTTATGACACTTATGACATGACACTTTCACGTATTGTCATTGTCTAAAGAATATACCTAGTTACCAAGCTATTTAGCTTGGTAACTTCCTCAGTAACTTCTAACCAAATAAAATGAAACTATTTTAAGGGCGAATTCAATCCATGATACTGAATAACTTTCCCCAAGTAACATATGTCAAAATATGAAAAATCTAATTTTGCTTTTCATACAAACTCAGATCAACTGGTCGGTTAACTTGTACGAGTATGAGAGGCCAAAAAATATGATTAGGTAAGAGGTGAGACATACGAGTATGTTGCTTGGGGAAAGTTGTTCAGAATCATGGACTGAATTCACTCTTAAAATAGTTTTATTATAATCTGTTAGACCCTGTATACTGCGATAGTATCATAAACAAAATGGGAAAGTACCTAAATACTTAGCCAAAACTTCTAAAATAAATAGTTTTGATTTCATTTATGAAAGAAGACGAAAATTGACCATGCCCCGCTGATCTCCGAAACTACTGAGCCTAAAAATTTGAAAAAAAATACAAAATATAGTTCATTGCTTGTAGATTACAGGAAAACCTATAATAATTCAATCAATTGTACGGAACCCTCTCCATACGAGTTTAACTCGCACTTGGCTGGTTTTATTTATCTTCATATGCAATCAGCGGAATATTACTCGGTAACTTCCATAATTATAAGTTAGGTACTTAGTAGGTTAGTACTTATTAGGTAGTAAGTATTTATTATACCATGTAATTTTTTATTGAATAAAGTTGATAAACTATTAAATTAAATAAATTGTAGGTGCTATAATTTTTTTTTACATTGGGAGCACAAATAAAAATAGGTAAGTTGTTTGAAAACTAACCGAAAAAAAGGAGACAGGTACCTAGATAAATATTATAAATAAGTATTGTATTAGACCGATTTCGACGATAGACCTATTTGATTAATGATTAAGTGAGCAAAAGGGATAAGCAAAATGTAACTAATTAAATTATAATAACTTAGCGACAAACACAAATAATACTTAAGTATAAGAAATTCGATATGTCACTTCATGGGTATATACGAGTTGTGGAATATACCAGTTTATTGGCCACATTAAGGAGGCGAATGACAAATACTCAGTCGTTATCAGGTGCCCGATAAGAATGTTTGCGCCACTTCAACTTACTTCATAAATAGCTCATCATCGGAAGAGAGCGATACATTGATCCAGTCATTTGGCTGTATAACTTTCTTCCTTGACAAGTTTTGCTATAAATTAAAATTAAAAGTTTTTGATCTTTGCATAAAAAAGTAAATTCTTGGCGGCAAATATTTAAAAACTGCGTTCGAGATTTAAATTGAGAAAAATGTGCGCTCACCCATAAGTTTTATGTCCAGTGAAATGTGGGACGTTTTATTCGATAATATTTTATATTTTTATCGCGATAAACTTTATTGGACTTACTTTTGTGTTTCTTGACAAATAACGACTTGGAAGTTTTTTATTTGAAGATGTCGCCGAAGCCGAAACCGAAGCCTAATACAGGCGTAAGTATTTATACAATTAGGCACCTAATTTAAACTTACGTATATAGGATTGTCATAATAAAGGAAATTCCATCGCGTTCTTTTTATTTGTGTCCTATTTACTATCCGCAACGCGGACCAGAAAATGAAAACAATACTCCGGAAATGCTTTTAGTACTCGTAAGTCCTATATATTCAGATATGTGTACCTACTTTTATAAGAACCCTTAGTACCTATGTACGAGTAAAGTACCTACCTATGTAACGTAGGTAGGTATTCAACTTTAAGTAGCATCATTTGTTTTTATCAAGATAGGTACCTACTTAATCAAAAAAGGCTTTTATGTTTTAATAAATAAGTAAATATAATCATACGTAAGTACTTGGTTAATAGATTGCAATACCATGTGGTTGTCTTATCTTTTGTATATGGCCAGACAAGACTACTGTAAGCCAGCTACCCTATCCATACGTAATACTTATATAGGTACATATTTCACGCATATTTTTCAATACTTAGAACAAAACGTTGATAAAACGTTTTAGTCATTACTTCAATATCTTTGTGAAAATGATGTCATTCGTAATTTGAATTCCAATTTCGATAATAACTTTGTTAAACAATACCTACGATGTGAAAAGAACAAATGATTAAAGTTTCAGAGGACGCCCAGTTTCAAATACTTTGATAGAATGAAAGCCGGTTTAGGAGCGTTTTTTTAGATTTTTTATAATACTTACTTATTTTTTTTAAAATTAGAACTAGTTAGACTGCACGCAACCACCTACACCTAACCTGGAACCGAGAAGTTAGATCTATTCTGGTTTATAAAGCATTTAGCCACAAGATCAAAAAAAAGGTCATCGCTTCACGCGCGCGCGAGGCCCCCTATAGACCGCCAGGTCCGCGGGCGGCCCACGTCGCCCCCATGCACACGTCTGGCTACGCCACTGTTCTGAAGGGCACCATTGTAAAAACTCCCCTTTCCTAAACTGCATGACTGTGCTTATGTACCTAATGCAAGTTTTGCACAATTGATTGACGTTCATTGGCACTAATCATCTCGTTAGTCGTCAATATATCGTTTGCAAACTGCAAGTAGAATGCAATTTATAGTGTATTAGGCGTTACGCAATGCGAACAAACTATTTTACTCGTTTTAACTAAATGCCTTATTATTCTAAATTATTTATATCAATTAATTTATTTTTAAAAGACTAATCAGTATAGTTCTACTCAGTGTTTAAAAACTTAGATAAAAAAGAGAATTCATTCAAGTATGTTAATTCATACAAACTTAGTATAAAATGCTACATACCTAAGTGGATGGTGGCAACTAGCGATTTTTTAATTCATCAATGCTTGTTGTGTAAAGATTAGAAGTATAAATCAAGAAGCTACGTTGAATTTCAGTTAATCATAAATCTCTAGATAAGTAAGAAAGATTGTAATGTTTACCATTTTTTCCTAAAAATTAAAAATAGGATATGTGCTTATCGGTAAATTAGATAACAACATAAACTTTTAGATAAGATCCGCATAGGACGGTAAAAAAATACAATAATTTAATTTGTGGTAAAACGCTAGGTTTCAATGTTTATTATTTGCGTCGTAGGTAGTACTGGTTGTAGATCAGTATTCTTTACTATGTTTTTTCACTGTTGTATGTGTGTTTGTATGTTTTTTCAGTGGCACATTACCAGGCCTGTGTCACTCCCCGTTTAGGTATCGAAAATATACTCGTACCTACATTATTCGCCCTATATCCATACTGCCTTTCCTTTCCAAAGTCCTGGAACGAGTGGTTCAACAACAGCTCAGCCATTTCCTTTCTGTTCATAAACTTCTCAATCCTTTCCAATCCGGTTTTCGTCCAGGTCACAGTACGACTACTGCTCTCATTAAAGTTACCGATGACATTCGAAGGGGGATGGATAACAAACAGCTGACTGTCCTAACGCTTCTGGATTTTAGCAATGCCTTTAATACAGTTGACGTTAATATTCTGCTGGGTGTACTGCGATCTCTCAATATATCTCCAACGGTTATCGATTGGTTTCATTCTTACCTGTCTGGAAGGCAGCAGCGTGTACGCTTTGAGGATGTTTATTCGTCCTGGTGTACTACATCTGCTGGTGTTCCGCAGGGTGGCGTCCTATCTCCCCTTCTTTTTTCTATATTTATTAACTCTATTACTGCACAGCTTCAGTCTTCCTACCACCTTTACGCAGATGATCTGCAAATATACACTCAAGCCAGCGTTGATTCTATTTCCACAGCCATCTGTAATACTAATAAAGACTTAGAACGTATCTCTCTTTGGAGTAGAAATCATGCTTGATTGTCAACCCTGCAAAAACTCAGTGTATCATTGTGGGTAGTTCGGGGTTACTAAATGGGATTGATTTTGGTCAGCTTCCGCCAGGACTATTTAACGGGACTGTTATTAATTTTAATGATTGTGTCAAAAATCTAGGTATACAACTGGATAAAAATCTCTCTTGGTCACCACAAGTTGCTGAAGTTAGTAGAAAGATCTTTGCCTCTTTTGCAGCACTGCGAAGACTTGGTAAGTTCCTTCCAATGGATACCAAAGTTACGCTCGCGCACACCCTACTTTTCCCTATCCTAGATTACGCTGATACTTGTTATCCCGGGCCTACTGAGGAGCAACTTGATAAGCTTGAGCGTCTCCAGAACATGTTTATTCGATACATATATGGCCTTCGTAAATATGACCATATTTCTCATTTTCGCAATAAACTCAAGTGGCTTCCGATCCGACGTCGCCGTGACTGGCATACCCTATCAATGTTATACACAACTCTTTTCAATCCTAACTCTCCTAACTATCTACGAGAATTATTTATTCTATTTAGTGAGTCTCATGGGCGTCCACTACGCAGCGCTGAAAACCTTCTTTTAAGAATTCCTGCTCACTCCACCGACTTTTACTCGCGGTCTTTGTCTGTTCGAGCCGTACGTCTATGGAACTCACTACCACTTACTATCCGACGCGCCCAAACGCTAGCCAGCTTTAAATCCCAAGTAAAATCGCATTTTCTATCCTTATGAAAGGTAATTTCCTTCCCTTGTTTCCACTTAGTTTCTTCATTTTGTCTTGTTATGTTTTCTTTGTGTAAGTTGTATGTATGTATTTAAGTATTAGATGTATGTATGTTTATTATAATTATTGTATATAAGTATGTTTATTATATTGACCACCCCGCACTACCTAATTTCCCATCATTTTTTTCTATATAAACGAGGTTGCCTGGAAGAAATTGCTTAGCGATAAGGCCGCGTTTTGCGCATTTCCTAATTTTTAAGATAATTATGTTCTGTTTTTTTTTTTACTTTTGTGCAATAAAGGGTATTGTATTGTATTGTATTATTACTATGCGCGCAGCGGCCCCTCGGAGTGGTAAATTCAGTTATACGAATTGTTTGTTCAGAGTAATAAGAATTAAATTGGCCTGCAATGGATGTCTAGGGTTAGGTATCTAAACGAAAAGGTGCTGAGTTCTGACGTGAGCTAACTTAAACCATATCACTAACCACATTGAGTAGATATTTCTTTGAATGTCTTTGTTGAGTGAGACTTTTGTACGTGAGTACTGGTTCTTATTTTGTGACATTACATGGGAATATACGCCCTCGACTATTTCTTTCGCCAAGCAAGCACAGTTGTAGGCATTTTAGTGATGGGCAAAGATAATATAATTATTCTGGTTTCACCGAACGTGGTCCCAGCTTGACTGAAGCAGCGATGACGCCTACGCCTCCTCCTGCTCGGTGTGATCTTCGTCAAGTTCAAGCTGGGACCACGTTCGGTGAAACCCGAACGAAACGTCAGCAAAATAAATAAAAAAAGGTACGTTTCGCGTTAATTCCCGTATGCATTAATTTAATAATCAAATCTTCCCTCTTTATAATATTAGTATAGATTAAGTACTAAGGGTTAAATGATTCACTCTATCATTTTATACAACTTTTCTAATTTTATATGGAAAAAAATATATACCACTTTATTATAACTAGATCACGTGACACTTCGATTTGTATGGGAGGGAAGTGAAATTTTTTCTTCGTATTTCGATATAGGCTTAGGCAAGTACATTTATTTTTAATTCGATGCTACATCCGTTCGGATAACAGTGATTCGCAAAAAAAAAATCCCTAGAACAAAATCTATTCGAATACATGTAAGTTAATACACGCATTCGGACTTGGATATCGGACCCTATAGGAGGGTGAGAATTTCGTCGTGAATGGTAATGACGATGTAAAAATGGTAATGATTGCACGTCCTGTGGTAATGATAACAGGTAATAGTGATGATATTAATATTAATAATCATATATTACATCATTACCATTTTACTGTACTTTACCATTCACTCGGATTTACCCAGGATATTTTATTATATTTAAAAAAAATAAACACTTCGGTAAATAATAAATTCAAGAAAACTCTTAAAAGGAAGAACATCATTTAAACTCTTCATTCTTGTTCCAGTCTCACTCATCCCCGACTGCCGAGCGAAGGGAGCATTTATACAAGATCCTGGTGATAGGAGAGCTGGGCACTGGCAAGACATCTATCATCAAGCGATATGTCCACCAGTTCTTCAGCCAACACTACAGGGCGACCATTGGCGTGGACTTCGCTCTGAAAGTCCTCAATTGGGACGCGAACACCATCATACGACTACAGCTATGGGATATCGCAGGTATGTTTCTGTTTACTCATTTTTTTAGAGTTCCGTACAAAAAATGAAAAAACGGAACCCTTATTCGTGCGTCTGTCGTCCGTCCGTCTGTCACAGCCAATTTGCTCCGAATCTACTGGAGCGAATCAGGTGAAATTTGGTAGAATGTTGTAATCCTATGACCCAAACACATATGTGCAAAGTAAATAAATATTTTTTTACAATAAGGTTCATTATCGGGAGAAAAATGAGATAATTGAAAAAAAAAGTTTTGCAAACCTTAGTGTGTCATATATTAAATGAAAGGGCTCGTTATGGGGATCTCAAATATATTTTTGTTATTATTGTAAAATTAATAGTTTTGATTTTATTCAAGAAAGAAGACGAAAATTGACCATTCCCCCCCCCCCCCCTGATCTCCGAACCTACTGAGCCTAAAATTTTGAAAAAAATACAAAATATAGTTCATTGCTTTTAGATTACAGGAAAACCTATAAGAATTCAATCAATTGTACGGAACCCTCTCCACGCGAGTTTAACTCGTACTTGGCCGGTTTTTTTAACATACAGGTTGATTTCGAACCTTGTAGCTATGTTCAAGTAATGTACTCTATAAGCGGAATAAAAACTTAGGCCTCGTGTCCACGTATCCGGTTTGCGGTCGATCAGTAATGTATGAAGCCTCTAGGAGGTTTGTCCACGTCGTCGCCGGCGCCAGCGACGGCGCGGTTTGCAGCCGGGCACGGCTCCCGCCGCGCTTGCGTCCGGCGCACAGTCTAGTATGGCGGTCTATGAGAGCTTGTTCACGTAGCCGGACGTACCGCACAGCGCGTGCCGTCTATATACGATGGAAATTAATTCAGAAATATTATATATACTATTATATTGCTACCTCAACAGATTTCCCAAAAATTCCCTAAAAACCAGTACCTACTTCCAACGGGGCCCTTCGTGAATAAATAAAAATATAAGGTTTACAGACTAATAAAATACATTCTCGTGGAGCATTTTATTTCTACCTTCAAAATAATATAATAGTTTGCGAGAAATTTACGAAAAAAGTTTTAAACTAAGCGGGCACTTAGCTGACCCGCACCGCAGCCGGCTACCAACCGCGCCGGGCGCAGCCGCGTGCAAGTGGACACGCATAGCCGGCGACGGCGCCGCGGCGTACGGCCGCAAACCGGATACGTGGACACGAGGCCTTACATATTCTATCATATGTAGTTCCTTGTTCCATAATAAAACCCAAAAATATCAGCTGACAAACGCATACCAAAAATCTCGCAATTTAATGTCACCACCCGCTACCGGGCTCGTAGCGGTTGGCGGCGGTGAGCGGGAAGGGGAACGGCCGCGCGTGTAGTAAAGTCAGTAGGTATGCCATTTATTAGAAATTTGGGAGAAAAAAAAAATAGTATACATAAGTCTTTTTCCTTACGGTGTTGTGTTATTTAAATAATTCTAATTGCAAGATTTCAAAATAGCTTGGGGTGCAAAATCAACCTGTATACGAGATCCTACAGTCACAGAAGACAGTAAGAGTATATTACATACAGAACGGAATCTCCTAAGGTACGCGCAATATGCGTCCCCGTTCCCCGTCCCCGCACCTCCCTCCCGTTTTTGTGCTGCCGTGTGCCGCCGTGCACACGTCAATGGGTGTGTGTTCGCCCGCTCTCGCCCCTCGACAAGGCGAGAAAGGCAAGAAGGGGTGCGGGGACGGGGAACGGGAACGCATATTGTGCGGGACCGTAGAAGATTCCGTTCTGTATGTAATACTCTTACTGTCTTCTGTGCTACAGTATAAGTAGATTAAGAATAATTTTTATTATTTAATAATTAACTTAAATAGCATAACAATGCTTAGAACTATATCTCAATTGAAAATATGTGAATAAATGATTTTGATTTGAGGGGGTGGCATTTCAACTCAATCGGTCCAGTAGTTTCGTAGCTTCGTAGCAAATTGGCCGTGACAGACAGACAAGTGAGTGATCCTTTTGTACCTTTTAACGTAGGTACGAAACCCTAAAAACGTAATAAACTTTTCGGGTCATGCAAGATACAAGGTAGCTTAACTTTGCGATCTGCAATGTCTATATGGAATAGATATCTATATAGAATAGAAACTCGTAGATGACTCGTAGCATCATCGTAGCAAAGATATAATTTAAGTTATATTTCCTCTTTGATTTGATTTATTAGGAACTCCTTGCGACTTTCATCTTTGTTTGTCAAAGTTGCACTTCTGTGACTAATTGTCATTTCAGATCTCTCGTCAGGGAGTATATTGTTCTGTCTGGAAATCTGGAATATTGTAAAGTTTTGACCATGTATTGTATGGATGAATTGAGTCAAGCCTTTGCATTGTTGTTTCTTGTTATCACGATTGTAATCATGTTGGTGTTCATGACGTTGCTTTACTTAATCGATCCAGATATTTAAATTACTAAGCTCAATATTATAAGGTAATGTAACTTTTACTATACTTATCGTAATTTGTGGTGGATACGTGTTCACTTTGGGTCAAGTTAGGGCCCAGGCAAACGAACGTAATTTTTTGAGTTGTGAGTCGCGCTATTTACGCTGCATTCGGTTTCATACGAAAGTCCTGTATGTGCCACATGGCGACTCAAAATGAATTGTGAATTTCTGTGAAACGTAAATTACGTCTAAGCCCTTAGTCATATTGCTGAAATTTCGCGCCGCTTGTCCTATGTAGGTACGGCCAAAGCGAGCATGTATAGCGTGCCCCTGGCCTGAGGTGAATCGACTTGAGGCAAACTTTAGGGTTTGTGTGGATTAGACTGTGGTCTGTCCATATTTATTTACGGTTTGTAATATGATTGTCACATGTTATTTCCCAGAATCGATCCTACACGCCGCTATGCACGGACATTCATTTACTTACGCTAAAACATCTCCAATAGATCTACGTATAGCGGGAGAAAATTTATATGCTATCTACAAAGGGTCATTAGGTTCGGAAGTAAATAAAATAACATTTTTCGAGAGAGTGTTTTATCATAAATAATAATTGAAATACTTATTCATAAAATCTTTCTAGTAATACATAGGTACTGTGCTGGTATTTCCAATATTAGAAACACTACTAATTGGGTTTTTTTATTATTACATTTTGCAAACAGCTGAACGTTTACAGGGTCTGACAAAATATACCTACTGAAACTATTTTAAGGGTGAATTCAATTCATGATACTGAACAACTTTCCCCAAGCAACATTTATCGATATATGAAAAATGTTTTTAGCCACCCATACAAGTCAACCTATCATCTGATCCGAGATCTTATGAAAAGTAATTTTTTTTTTTTCATATTTCGTTACATGTTCCCTGGCGAAAGTTGTTCAGTATTATAGACTGAATATACACTATGTATATTTAGTTACATGTTTATCCTTTCTTCAACAGGTCAGGAGCGTTTCGGCAACATGACCAGGGTGTACTATAAGGAAGCTGTTGGGGCATTCATAGTGTTCGACGTGTCCCGCGTCGCCACATTCGATGCCGTGGTCAAGTGGAAAAACGACCTAGACACGAAGGTCCAGCTGCCTGATGGCTCGCCGATACCCTGTATACTTTTGGCCAATAAGGTAGGAACCATTTTATTTTTTCTCTTCTTATCGAGTCGAAATGGTTACATTGTAGCTTCAATTTCAAATTACCTGTGACCAGTATGTGGCCACGGCGATCCCTCTGTCGTTGGCTTTATTAAGGTCCTCTATTGTACATGACGTAGGGCAGCTCGGACATGACAGAAGGTGGTCCATCGACTGAATGGCACCGCAGTCGCAAAGGACGTTATCAGCGTGACGCCACCTAACTCACCTTATCTCACTCTAGAGACAGCTTGTCTACCTGTAGCCTTTTCACACACATTTATAGATGATTTGATATAAATGTTTGGAAGAATGCCTTCCCTCGTGCATTACTTCTTTCAACTTGAAATAATTATAGTTATTATAGTTCGACATAAACCTAATAATCCCTTTTGTGCTTTCAGTGTGATCAGCAAAAGGAAGGTATTGTTAACTCGCCTGGAAAAATGGACGAATACTGTCGCGAGAAAGGCTTTGCCGGCTGGTTCGAGACTTCTGCCAAGGAGAACATCAACATTGAGGAAGCGGCGAGATCTTTAGTTAATAAGGTAAGGAATTTTGAAACGATCTAGGGAGATTTGAAATGCTTTACAGCGTCTGAATGAGATTTGAATGGTGAACGATGTTCGTGCTTAGTCCTTCAGTCGCCTCTTACTGCTACGATTTCCACAGGAAGAGATGGAGTGGTATTATTCTAGGCCGGAAACCTTTTTTTTTTAAATTTAAAAGCTTGCTCTTGTCCGTGGAGTTTAGTGGAGATGCCTCCATTTATCTCTTCTCTCTGCCAACTTTTTAATGTCCTGGTAGGACCTGACTCCTAACTTTTCTTTAATGTGTTATAAAAACTTCATTCATAGTATTTATATTTATTATTATATTATAGTTTCTTCATAGTATTTAAACGCAAATCAAAATTACTGATTGCACAGCAAAATACTCAACTGAAAATATTACTAAACAAACTGCAATTCATATTTGTGGCGCAGTAAAATGGATAGAACTTTCCTAGCACTCGCCGGCCGCTGCCGCGGCACGCTCGCTTCGCTCGCTCGGCTCGTGCGTGTGTTGGTCGCAGTTCTAACATAACCTAACCTATAGGTTTGCCCTAACCTAATAAATTTGATGTGCAGTCAGTATTTATTTGCTGTGCAATCAGTACTTATGATAAGATTGTTGATTTATTTGATGTAAAAAAGTATATAAATGATGAGATTAAATTGATGGGTGATTATTTATTAGATGTGCAATTAATAATATCCCCTAATATTTTAGCAAAATATATCTTTTCTAGTTTTGAATGTTTCTGAAAACCACATGACACCCGAAAATTACATTTTGTTGGTATCATGGCCCATAGATCCAACAATAATAACCAGGGGCCTTTCCATGACTTATCCGTTAAAGTGTCAATAAATAGTCCAGTGCAATATACTCGAATTAGTGGTAATTTTCATTACTTCCCTTATTCCATTTGTTAATAACTTAGGTTGAGCAGAAGCACTGAGATAGTCGAATTCTCCAAATTTGATTCTCCGAATTTGACAAGTCCGGGTAGTAATTTTAGTACACTAAAGTCAGTGTAAACTCGTTCCAACTTCATTTCGTAATGAACATAAATGCCAAGCGTTAGCAATATTTCAAGCTCTGGCCTCTAGGGTCATCTGCGCACGACTTACTTCAGGGTTGTCGTCACTGCGATAACCGCAGTGACAGTACCTATCATGAGTTGAGTGACATTATTGTTCTAATAAATAAATTGATTCTATGTAGCTACAACTACAAGACCTTTATTTGGCTTGTACCTCTGCGATTGCATTGTACTAATGTACGGTCATTTTTAACTACTTGCTTGCTTCCGGTATAGGAAAACATCGCGAGGAGCGAAACCTGCACACTAATTCAGTAGTGTGTAATAATTGTTGTCACTAGGTGACTGTCATGGAGCTTCAAACCGCATTTAGGCAGCTCAAATCTGACACCAGTGTTAGGTCACCGCTACTATGCTTCGTTCGGTGAGTGAGAGAGCCGGAGCCCCGTCTCCCCCCTCTGGGGAGGGCCCTGAAAGGCCGGTAGTGCTCTTGTTACACCCCTGGTGTTGCAATTGTCCATGGGCAGCGGTGATCACTTACCATCAGGTGACCTGCTTGCTCGTTTGCCGTCCTATAATATAAAAAAAAATGTATTAACTAACACTCGATAGACAGAATCTGCTTCTATAATCATACTTAAGAGCCCGTACTACCCGAAAGTTTTCAGAGCAATCTTAAATATTATCAATATTAACGAAATACTCACTTTGAAATAAAAACACAGCAAAGTTCAGGACTAACAACTCTATACATAATGTTTCGAAAACACGATTGCTTAAAAGAAAAAATTGCGAAGTTGCCTTCAAATCACCTCAGAATTATACTAAAAGTATTTAAGAAATACAATAAATTAGCCCTTGTTACTTTGGATTATAATTGTATTGAACATAAGACAGTCATAATATGTCTTACTTTTTAAATAACTCTTAAATATTCTTTTTAAAACGAAAAAACCTCAAAACCAAAACCAGCCTCATTGACCTACCTTGATATTTTCTCCCCGCATGGTCTCGCTGTCTCGCTTTCTGTGGAAGCGGGAGCAAAACTTAGATTATCCACATCAGGCCCAGCCTTAATCTAAGTTGTATTTTGTTATTCGAACCATAATGCGCTGTCACAAAAAATCTAGGCTAAACGGCCTTGTGTAACAATTTCAAATAGACAAATAATACGAGTATGTCTGTGTATTTTTTTCCACGGAATTTTAATCTGTTCGTAGTTTTTGAGGCACGTCCATTAACTTTTTTCTTAAAACCAGTTTCGGCTAAATTCGGAGCTATTTAGATCTTCGTTTGTGCTTATCTTGTTTAATTTATGGTATAGACGACTGCGTGGACAGGACATTTTAGGAAAGTTCGCTGTCACGTTTTTATTTTTGTCTGACCAATGAATAACGTATTATTTTCAAGTTAAGACGTATATGGATGTCTTTCTAGCAGTCGTTTCTATATTTGGATGTTGTATTAGTGTGTTGGCTAAAACTAGTGTCAGATTTTTCAAGTTGCCTAAAGGCATCTCAAAGGACCAACGGAATAGCGTGCCTTCCGAAGCACGCAGATGCTCGAGAAAATTATTTGCCACTTGTCACCCATCAAAGTGCGGACCACGCCCGCGGTTGTTTAACGTACGTTGCGCTAGCAATGCGTATAGGCTATCGAGCTCCTCATTTGTTCGTTTTTCTAGTTGAACGTTTCTATATTTAGGCATTTTTTTAGTTAAAGACATTTCTGTAGTTGGACACAATTATCAAGCTCTTGGACATTTTTATTTTTTGACATTGGTCGTGCCAATCTTTTTAACGTCTATATAAGTTGAGTACATAGTTAACTAGTTATTGTGTTTTAATATATGAAGAGGTTGATGAGTGTAGATGAAGCGAAAGAGATCTGTCAGGATCGTAACAAGTGCAGGTCCATAGTCTCTGCCTACCCCTGTGGAAAACAGGCGTGATACTATGTATGTATGTGTTTTAATGGAAAGTAAGTCAAATTTAGCGTTCATAAGCTCACTAGCTCGCTAAGCGTAGTCTTTGGGTCTTGCGTGCCTCGGTCATGTTTATCACGTAAGGGATAATTACTTGAAACTGAATTCGCATCAAAATAAAACTGCCTCTTCTTCCAGATTCTGCTAAACGACAAACTTCTTCAAAGCAACGACAGTAAAGACGCCGAGCGCTTCGCTCTCGAGCACAAGATCGCCAACGGCGAGAACAGCCGCGAGGGCGGAAGCAAGTCGTGCTCGTGCTGACCCATCGTGCTCCCGGACGCGGATTCGCGTGCTAAACCTTCGAGACTGGTCTGACTGTCCCGCTAGGCACAAGGACCTTTATGTTTAAGGTGCGCTACTCATTAGACTGCATTTTCGTCACCATTTTCATTCAACTTTCATTTAACTTCTTTGAACAACCTTTTACAAAAAAAGATTTTTGACATAAGTGTATCAGCTGTAAGTTTTTTATGTGATTCGGAGAATATTGTACAATTAATATTTAAATGATTCCTTTTAATGGCATTATAAAACATCAAATTTATAGGATCATAAATAAAAATGTAGGTTCTTTACTAAAATTTTATGAATCCAAACCAATGTGTTAAACTTACATGATGTCGAAGTTCATTTCTAATTATCGAATATTTATTTTTTATTTTAAATAAATAATTAGATTTTGTGGTATTACAGGTTGATTTGAACACGAAAAGACAACTTCGCTAAACTCTCTACCTAGGTTTATTCATATCTGAAAACATTCATATGTAAAAAAATGTGTAACTTTGCATACAAAAAAGAAAATTTACAGCAATCGCAATTTAAAGATGCATTATATTTATATACCTACTATGACTCTGGTAATATTAGTCTATATATATTATATATTGATACATTTTCAACGATGTATATACAACGGGACGGACGGGAAGGGACATACCCGTAATAAATCGAACCACGGTCTTTACTAGATCATTATAGTATAATGAAATTAAAATAACAGCCAAAAAACAAAAATAAATTGGCATTTCCATACAAAAGTGTGCAGTCGCCTGGGCGACTTGTATGCGAATGTCGAATTTGTTTTTGGTTTTTTGGCTGTTATTTTAATTTCATTATACTTTAGTGATCTAGTATAGCCCGTGGTTCTATTTATTACGGGTATTTTCCTTCCACGTTGTATATCGTATTTATAGTTAACTATATTGATAGTTAATAGATTTAATGTTTAACAAATGTTATGTACAAAACTTCTATAATATGTAGGCGTTAAGGTCAGACCAAGTTATATTATTTATTGATGACCAAGCTGACGTTCGAAATTTAATTTCATATTACACAACAGCCTTTCATCTTAATTTATAATTGCTATACAGGTTATTTCATTTATATTAAATAATCATTTTCAAAACTAAAGAGTACATATAATTTTGATTTCAAATTAATTAACAATTATTAAAATATCTCTTACACCTGTTAATTTTGATCACTACCTATTTATAACTACTGTAATATCTCCTATATCATTTGTTTAAAAAAAAAAATATATATATATATAATATAAGAGAGATGAAAAACACATATAAGGACATGTGTTTGGGTTGAAATATAATTCCATGACAAAATACTAACAATTCATTTGTTTTCATATGATAATTAAAATTCTTAAGGTCTAGCAGAACTGACTAAAACAACTTAATAGGTATGTCATTTTATTTAATTCTCTTTCATAGAATCTCTACTTTATTGATTCGTAAATTTGGAAGGTCTACAGTTTTTTTCTATAGTTTGTGATACATTTAAGGTGAATACAAAGATGAAGTGGCGCCCTCATTTGAAATAAATTGTTAACTCGTAAATATGGTGAAAATTTCAATATTGCTAACCTTCACGCACAAGATAGCCCCTTTATATTATTTTTTGCACAACCGTTGAAAGTATTACATTAGTCCGTCCAGTTTTAAAACGTGTTTTAGCTGAAAGTGTCAATTTTTGGTGGAAACGAGTTTTAAAGCTACACGGATCACCAATAATAGTTTTAGACCGCAGTTCATAAAATAATTTAAAAAGTTAAATTTAATTTAAAAAGCTATCTAGTGCCTGACGGTTAGCAATAAGGAAATTATCATCATATTTACGAGTTTACAATTTATTTCAAATGAGGGCGCCACTTCTGCTTGGTATTCACCTTAACTTTGTTTTTATTTAGTTGTAGTAATTTTAGTTGATTTTGTTAGACCTTACTTTAAATGTACTAATATGACTAAAGAAAATAAAATTAAAAGTAAATTTTTGAGATAGTAGATAGGTATAACTATTTTTTTTAAATTAATCAACGAATCAAATATTTCTCTAAGGAATATTTTGCTTGTTTTGATACAATATTGCAGCTACCGCCATATTGAATATTGTATGTTTTTGTAGATGTTTAGTTTGTTCAAAGTCATGAACACTTTTCTTTAACAACTTCATTTTTGATTGTTTAACAAGAAAACTATTTGGTTTACACAGTGTGTTTTCTATAGACACGTACCTTGAAGGGGCAACTCAGCCCCTCAATATAATAACTTTTCATAAGGGATCAATGCTGGGACCAATATTGAGATCTTACTAATGAAAAAAAAAAGCTTCTGGAATATTTGTACTCGTATGGGAATGTCAAAAGAGAGCTCATCATTGGTTTGTATGTAGTGTCTTCTAAAAGATGAAACTGTTATATCTTAAAGTTATGTTGTTGTTATCAGGCACACAGAATACAGTAAGAGTAAACAGAACGGAATCTCCTAAGGTACGCGCAATATGCGTCCCCGTTCCCCGTCCCCGCACCTCTTCCGTTTTCGCTTTGATGACACAAGTTGGCCCACAAGAACCGGGGGAGAGGTGCGGGGAACGGGGACGCTTATTGCGCGTACCTTAGAAGATTCCGTTCTGTTTACTCTTACTGTATTCTGTGTCAGGGAGTCTAGTGCCATCCCGGCTAAAGTCATAATTACGTAATTAGAAATAATTACTTATAAATGTATGATACCGTTGTAATTTTTTTAAGTATTATCTACTTACTGTATGTGTGTGTGAATGTTATGTAAATTTAATAAAATATTTAGAGAAAATTGTCTTTTTTTACATAGACACTTAGTCCCTAAATTTACAGCAACTTTTCAAAACCTCAATAACTATACTTTGATAAGTAAGTATTTTAGGTTGTCATTTTTATGAGCTCGATGAAATACCACAATAGTTAACAAACAAATTCTAGCAGTCTCAAAGGAGCAAGTGCAAAGTTCTGTCACAAAAGACAGTAAGAGTATACAGAACGGTATCCCCTAAGGTCCCGCGCAATATTCGTCCCCGTTCCCCGTCCCCGCACGCCCCCACTCTCGCCTTGTCTCAGGGCAAAGAATATAGACACTCTCAGGGCGAGAGCGGGCGAACACACACTGAACTGCACGGCGCACGCGGCTACACAAGAACGGGGGAGAGGTGCGGGGACGCATATTGCGCGTACCTTAGGAGAATCCGTTCTGTATAGGTACTCTTACTGTCTTCTGTGGTTCTGTAGAGAATCCTGAAATTTATTTATAAGAATCTCAACATTTGACTTGGTTAGTTTTACCATACTAGTCGTGTTATATTTTCATAATCATATGTTATACGCAAGTTATTATTGTTTTTACATTGTAAGATTCTATTCTTCTAAATATGCATCAGATTTGTTAGGTAGTAAAAAAAACTAGCCAGGTCAAATGTTGAGATTCTTATAAATAAATTTCAGGATTCTCTACAGAACTTTGCATCCACTTAGATCTCAATCCTTTTGTCGGTGCAGTCGACAATCACGCCATAACATAATATTGAACTTGGCTACAGTTTTCATATTTATGTTTTTGGTGGGATAATTAACAAAGTTTAATTTGTACAGTCAAAAGCTCGTGAAGCTTTATACATTAGACTTGGTACCGTTCTTATTACAATGAGAAGTAAAACTCTCACTACAAGTGTAAAACCCCACATATGTTGACTGTACCCACAATTCAGCCTTTCCCCATCACCCATTGATATAAACTTGCCCGCCCTGAGCCACCAGCTGGTGCTTATTTATTACAAGTTTTTATTTAGCTTTGTTGTAAATTTTTTTTTAGGGCAAATCTTGCAAGTTTTTGAGCCACTGTCCGGTTTCTTTCCATTTGAGATGAAATGTTGTAGGCAAATGTAAATGAGATGACAATGCAATATTATTGTAAAGCTGATCTGATATTGGAACCGGAAGGTGGCTATAGGAAAGCTTTAATAAAACGACGCAACCCTATCGAGTTTGGACTTATTACATTTGTCTTGATAAGTACTTAGGCCTCACAATAAAAGCTTGCACGAAAAAATTAAATTTTATCGAAAAACATACAAAGGTATTATTTCGGTTATTTCTTCTCCATTTCGCAAGGTCTTTGGCATCCTTGGGTGACCATTGACATGCATGTTATATTTGAAGAAGAAAAGCGGGAAAATGCACCCCGGGCTCTTAAGCAGCACAGCTGAGGATGCAACCGGGAACGCGCTTAGACGAAGAAGATATAGAGGTACATAGAACATTGTAATTTAACTTTTATGTACGTGATTACGATCTCTCTCATCTCAGCTTATTCCCAGTTGCATCCTCAGCTGCAACGCTGCGGAGCCCGGGTTCCGCTTTCCG
This sequence comes from Acrobasis repandana, assembly GCA_963576875.1. NCBI lineage: Eukaryota > Metazoa > Arthropoda > Insecta > Lepidoptera > Pyralidae > Acrobasis > Acrobasis repandana. Next base: position 20,830,815 of record OY756215.1, read on the forward strand.
GCTTTTGCTTCTCCACTTCGCACGGTCTTGGGCATCCTTGGTTGCAAGACTTGTAAGACCATTGGCACGCATATCATCCTTGACGACGTATGTACGTAATTACGATATCTGATTTTTATAGTATACGTAAAACTTGCATGTTACACAACTAAGAGGCAACGGGTCCGGAAAAGTAATAAAACTATACAACGACCTTATATTGGACAACATTAATCTTCTCGTAGCATTATACGGTCAACGCCTCATACTTCTTACTATGTAAATAGATTTGTTTTTGGGGTCACATCAAATATTTGTTAGCTTCGAATATATATTGATATCAAATTAAGAACAAATATAATCTCTTTCTCTAGTATGTTTTTACCACTTAAAAAAAAGGAGCTTCTCGATTCGGATGTATGTTTTTTATGTATGTTCCTCAATAACTTCCCCTTGTTTAAACCGATTATAAAAATATATTTATTATTTGAAAGCGTATACATGCAAGTTGGTCATCTGATGATGGAATCATAGAATCCTCGAGAAATCGAAGGAACTCCTCTAATTGAAGTGAAACTGAAAAAGAAGACCAGATACATGATGTCCTATTACTTAGTAACATATTACTACCACTTATCTTAAAAATTGAGACAATTTTCGTGTTTCTGACCATTTGCGGTCACAAAATTTAAGTATAATGTTATAAACAATCAGGCACTTAGCGTGTGTACCTACTTAATTAACATTGGAGTTCATATCTCGTTTGTTTTATACAAAGTAGTTAACACACAACTATATCAGAGCATGAACTAAAATCTTCAAGCAAACAGAACTATGCATTGTTATCTTGCACCAGTTGTACCTTCATAGGTATTTAAATAATGATTAGATACATTTCTTAATGTTTTCCCTCATTACATGAACGTCAAAACAATAGTGTATGTCATCGTTTTATTCACAAAATAAAGATGAATTGAATGAGTTGTAACAGTGAGAGTGCAGTGTGCTCAAGAATTAATAATGGAACTACTAAATGTAAGTTTTTGACTGAAGTGGTTGTCGCTAGTGTAAATTAGATGTTCTAGCTTTAATTTAAAAAAGTTGAATGTTTGTTTGTACATTTATGTTAAAAGCGAAGAAACAGGTCGACGGCTTTTTGCAGATGTGACTTTAAACACCGTAGATAGGCAACATTTAAGGCCCCGTCAGTTCAGAGCCAAGAAAACTGAGTTTTTTTGAAAAATCACTGTAATTAAACTACTAGGTACATTTTATTCCTTAAACATTTTACATAGGAATTTTAGGGCTTTTCTACAGACACTCACAATACCCAAAACACGATTGAGCATTTTTGGCTCGATAGAAAAATATCACAAACATACCTCTAAATTTGCCTAAATTTACCTTTATGTCTTATATTACTATTTATACAATTACCTTTTTACATGAAAATTTTACCAAAAAATGTACTATCTAAATATTTAGTCGATTTCGCTACAAAAATAATAATAAATATAATACAAAAAAATTAAATAAATAAAACACACCGAAATATCGTCGAGCACGGGCCCGGGCCTTTGTCCGCTCTCGACGAATATTTCAGTTTTTTTTGTATTATTTTTATTTTATTTTTTGTAGCGAAATCAACTAGATATTTAGATATTTTTTTTAATATAATTTTTAAAAGGTGATTGTATAAAATAGTAATATAAGACAAAGGTAAATTTAGGCAAATTTAGAGGTATGTTTGTGATTTTTCTATCGAGCCAAAAATACTCAATCGTGTTTTGGATATTGTGAATTTGTAAATGTCTGTAGAAAATCGTCAAGATTCTTATGTACATTTTTTAAGAAATAAACTGTAGTTTAATTAGTTAGTGATTTTTCAAAAACACGCACAGTATTGCAAGTTGTGAACCCACCTCGCCTTAATGTTTGTAAGTAATGTTTATGTGCCCACCTGCCTGAATCTTAGTGGTTATCGTGGGTGTTCATAAGACACGATAACCACTATTATTAATACGATAACCATAATTTCTGACTCTGAAAAAAATTTTACGCACTTTTTGACAAACCATTCGAGAAAACCATATTACTCTTATTTTTAAACCCCGACGAAAAAGAGGGGTGTTATATGATGGACGTGTCTGTGTCTGTAGCATCGTAGCTCCTAAACGAAAAGACAGATTTCGAAACGATTTAAAAAAAAATCACATGCCTTGTCTTTCGAGATAGTTATATTTGTGTATAAGTTTAACTATGTGTTTTTGATTATATATTTTTTATTTATATAAAGTTTGCTTATTTTTGTGAATTTTATTATGCCAGCCACACATATTTTTTGTTTGGTCTAATGGTTGACCGGGAGAGAATGCCATATGGCATTAGGTCCGCCACTTGTACGTTTATTTTATTGTGCAATAAAGATTAAATAAATAAATAGTTCTTAGCTATGTTTGATGAAAATTGATTCAGTCGTTTCAAAGTTATTGAATTTATAGTCGGGGGTGGGGAGGGGGGGGGGGGGGGAGACTGCAGGGCACCTCGAAATCGTGCAATGCATCACAGACTATATGTACAAAATAGTGCTAGTTTCAATTTCTATATCATATGTATGTTAGTCTATAAGTATGCCTAATGTAAATATTCATTTCGTTGCCTGCAATAAATGATTTATTATTATTATAATTTGCCTGGAAAATAAATTTGTTTATAATAATAATAATAAATCTTCATTAGGAACAAATACAAGTCCATTTAAAAACATCATGTACGATGATACCTGCAGTAGTTTACAAAGAAAAACTGTGTCGCAGGCATCAACGCCCACCTCCGACTTAAGCACGTAAGGATGTTCCTGTACATAAACAATATTATCTGAATATTGCATGAAGTTACTAATAAGATTACAATTAGATAAGTATAGTATTATTCATTTTCACAAATTATTTCCAAATATTAGTTATATATTAGTTAAATTATGACGACTTGGTATAACATACAGCATAATAACAATTTAAACAATATGGAAATTAATTAATTAACATTGATACATTGATATTACATTACGTAAATACGATGAATGTAATTATAGGTACAAGGGTGTGTGCGTGCGTGTGTGTGTGTGTGTGTGTGTGTGTGTGTGTGTGTGTGTGTGTGTGTGTGTGTGCGCGCGTGTGTGTGTGTGTGTGTGTGTGTGTGTGTGTGTGTGTGTGTGTGTGTGTGTGTGTGTGTGTGTGACTTTTACATCACTCTTTAGTTTTTACAAGGGCTTCAGTAGCATCATAGGATAGAGAATAAAGCCATTCCATGCATACTATTTTGCACTTGTATAAATTAAGTGGATATATGTTAAGTTGTCTGTTTAGTCTGTTGTACAGTGTGGAGCTAATGTGATAAAAGTGTTTGGAAGCTAAGTCCGTTCGGCGGCCTTCGGTAGGACATACTATGTCAGATCTGCGTTTGCGACAAGTGAAGTTAGGATCATAGGGCACACGAGAATGTTTGCGTAAAATAGTTTGGAGAATAAAGAGCTGCCGGACTGTAAGTACTTTGCATAAAGAGTATAGGTCTACGGTAGGGAACCTCATAGGGTTATTTGTGAGAACTTTTAAAATGCGCCTCTGCGCTCTCTCTACACTCAGCATATGTGTTTTGTCAGTGCCACCCCAAACCGTTATGCAATAAGATAGAACTGATTGAGCTAGTGCATAGTACACCATTTTTAAAGTTTGGAAGTCTGCAACATTTCTCAGTCTCCTGAATACAAATATCAGCTTTCTAATCCTTGACGTCATAGAGTCAATTTGTTGTTTCCAGAACATTTCGCTGTCAAGTATTACTCCCAGATACTTAATATTAGAGACACGTTCTATGGTTTTGCAATTACAGTTTCCTTCGTTACTGTCATGGCAGGTGTCTGCAGTTATTTCAAAAGTTGGAGGAGCTTGAGAGGGCTCGTGGGGGGAAAAAGCAATGAACTTGGTTTAAGACAGGTTAAGTGTCAATAAGTTAACTGATAGCCTGTTCAAGATTACCCTGAGTGCATTCTCAGAAGATCTAGTCACCTCGTCCCAGTTCCGACCATGAATTAAAAGGGCTGTGTCATCTGCGTAAGTAATTATTTTAGCGTTGGTGAGGGGTAAATTACACAGGTCATTCACGTATATCAAAAAAAGGGTAGGTCCTAGAACACTACCCTGAGGGATGATATAGGTGATGTGTTCTTCATTACTCTTACGTCCATCTATAACCACATACTGTGTTCTATTCTCAAGGTAACTACGAAACATCTCAAGTGCTACCCCCCTCACCCCAATACTCTCAAGTTTGGACAGCAGAATGGGAACAGAGACCGTGTCAAATGCCTTGGAAAGATCTAGGTAAAAGCCAGCGGTTTTAAATTTTTTATCAAAATTTTCGACTATTGTATTTGTCATCTCTAAAACAGCGTCTTCAGTAGATTTTCCGCTGCGGAAACCATACTGGTTTGCAGATATTATGTTATTTTTGTTAAGAAAGTCAAGTAGTCGTTTATTGATGACCTTTTCAAAAATCCTTGAAAGCACTCCACCACACACCACTCTTAAACACAGGATGAACAACAGCTTTTTTGAACACACTAGGAAATACACCTTGTGCGAGTGCAAGATTAAAGACATGTTTTAAGATGGGAATGAGTATATGTTTCCCGAATTTAATTACTCGTGTAGGGATTCCATCCCAACCCGTCGCACTGTTATCTTTAAGATTAATTATGTAGTTTTCAATCTCATTCTCATCTACGTCAAACATGACCATAGAGTTTAAACTACTATTTGAGGGTGGAATATTATTATTACTTTTTATTTTTATTTTATGTTCATATAGGTATAGTATAACTGACAGTAAGTGAGACAACTGTGGAACTTTACAGTTAAACAAACTCATAATACCTAGCTACTTTATATTCGTTCTCAATTTAGTAAACCAGTTTTCAAAATAAGTTTGTCTTGCAAAGTGCCTTCAGACCGTTTGTATCTAAATTATGGTTAGATCTAACGTCTAAGAGATGATTATTATCAATTTAAAACTGTATTCAATGTGGATAGTGATGTCACCGTCTGGGAATAACAATCATCTTCGGTAATTTATAAGCTGTAGTATTATTATAGAGACCATATATTCTTTATTATAATTATTTGGACAAGTTATTTATAATAGTAATAATAATATTCTTCCATGCTGGTCTGCGAGAAAACACTTAGAATACCAGCTGCTTCTCTTCCCACGTAGATCGTAAAAGCCTATAGAGGGAATGGGCGAGAATCTGAATCATGTTGATATGGCTAGCTACCCCCATCATTGTTTTGATTCCGTTTCTTCATCTTAAGGCCCACCATCACGCTAAAAGTGGCCTTTGGCCCTGTGCGCAGTCTACCCCGTTAGGGATAAAGACGTGATAATGTATTTATATGTATATTATCGCGTGACTTGTGTGGATAATAGTGGTTATATCATTAGTTACTTGATAATGAAAACTGAATAAAGAAATCGTGTGTCGTCAAACTTATCACAAGAATTTAAACGTTAACCTACTTAAAAAAGAAGCAGGTCTTGTTCTTTAATTTCCTGTGTATTTGTGTAATGGTTCTCGATTAAAATTAATGAGAAACGATAAATATTTTTATATTCTTCTTTTTTCGTAGAAGCAGCAATGTATCAAAGCCTATATATGCTGCTAAGTTGCGGAATTTGGCTATTGGTTCGGTTCACTTTTCATCACCAAGTTTTATTTAATGGGGTAAATGATATTACTTTTTGACATATTTAATATATGTATAACAATGATCTGTCGTATAGAATCAGTACAATTTGATTTTGATGATCATCTATACTAATATTATAAAGCGGAAGAGTTTGTTTGTTTGTTTGTTTGTTTGTTTAAACGCGCTAATCTCAGGAACTAATGGTCCGATTTGAAAAATTCTTTTTTTGTTGGGTAGTCCCTTTATAGAGGAAGGCTTTAGGCTATATAACATTACGTTTCGACAACCACGCGAACGAAGTCGCGGGCACAGCTAGTTATATATATTATATCAGATTAAACACAGTAAATTGGTGCTTATGTTATGTCATTTTGTAAGTACTTAGGTAAACTAGATTTTATGGCCATTGTTCCTAGTCATGTATGGTTAAATTATTAAGTATTTGAATTTACTCGTGTTAGACTGTGGTATGCAGTATGTATGAACGAAAACTTCTTTTTTTAATAAGGGAAAAATATCTTATATTAAATCCACTTCTATCCTCCATATAAGTCACCAATTTTTTCACGATTTATGAATATATTTTACGTATATTAAGTTTATTTGCCGGAAAAATAAAAAAAAAACCCGACTATAAAGCGTGCAATAACTTTGAACGGCTGAACTTTTCATCAAGCATAGTAGAACTATTTAAACAGACAAGAAACCGCCTCGAAATCGGTCTATTCGTTTAGGAGCTACGATGACACAAACAGACACACAGATACACAAACACATCAAACTTATAACACCCCTCTTTTTCGTCAGAGGTTACAAATACCGCAACTTCTTTACAAAACATTTGTAATACGCTCTACGTCTATAAAATAACAAATGTTTAAACAGCCTACTTACAATTTTATAACGTTTATTTATAGAAGTAGGTAAAAGATAGGAAAAATCCTTAGGTTTCATAAATGTCACTTTTGTTTATATACTGTGAGTGGGTGAGTAATAGCTAGGTTTTTTCATCAAGGTTTGTTTACTAAAATAAACTTGTTTTTAACGACAATTGCCAAATTATCTTGCTCCTTATGTTTAACAGCCTATGTCAGTCCACTGTTTGCTGAATAGGTACCTACAATGACCTTCCATGGAAGGTCATTGGGTACCTATGTTTTCATTATTATTTATTTGTTTGTGTGTTGGAACAGACAGAACAAGAAAAAGTAAACAATGTCGTGATAAGAGTAAATAATCTCAAGGTATGGACTAAAGAAGAAAGATCTTGGTGGCGACAGAAACCGAGCAAACCAAAAAATCTGATTCTTGATAATGGTAACGGACGAACATATTTTAAACAACTATTCCTTAATATTATTGGCTAGTAGAATTTGTCTTATTAAAAAAACAGTTTCAGGGTGTATACTTGACGGTGAATTTGCAGCAGTAATTGGTCCAAGGTTAGTAAGTTTTTCGTACCTAGAGTAGAGAAGAGTAGAGAACTAAACTATTTCGTAAATATCGTGTTGGTTAGCGCATTCCCGGTTGCATCCTTAGCTGTGCTGTTTCAGATCCCGGGGTGCGCTTTCCCGCTTTTTCTTTAAATATAATATGCATGTCAATGGTCACCCAAGGATGCCAAAGACCTTGCGAAGTGGGGAAGAAACAGCCGGAACAGTTTAAACGATTTGGCTACAGTTTTACGACCGGCCGCCTGCCTGACATCAACCCTCCTTGGGAATGCAGATGTAGCACAAGATGGTTGTGCTTATTCCTTTAGTCGCCTCTTACGACATCCTCAGGAAGAGATGGAGTGGTCCTATTCTAGGCCGGAAACCATACGGCTTAAGGCGACGTGGGTTCACAATTTGCAATACTGTGCGTGTTTTTGAAAAATCACTGTTATTAAACTACTACAGTTTATTTCTCAAAAAATTTACATAACAATTTTAAGGTGTACGTACGGTTTGGACTTTCATTACGTAAGCAATCTTCTTGTTTACTTTACCGAATTTACTAGAATACCAGTAATATCTACAAACAATACGAGTATACTTGCACATTAAATAATAAAAATCTCAAGTATATTAAATAAAAAATATACCTATCAATGCATAAGCATAGGAGCAGGGATAAGAGATTTCCTTACTTTTGCTGACAAGGGGGGTAAAAATAGGCTAAAATTTTGCTTAAGTCATACATGAACGATCCCAGAGAGAAAATAACATTTGTTCTTGTTGTATTGTACTCATATTGCATTGTAGGTACGATCGTAGTCTGTTTTATTTAAAAGATAGATTTTTGCTTACTGCATTAACCACAAGATAAATTTTAAACTGGTTCACACCATGATCACTCATGAAACACGGGAAGTTGTGACCACAATAACAAATTTCTGCGGCTTGGACACAATAAGATGTTGTGGAAGCCTTATGCTGAATGTGGTTTTTTATTTTTCAAAGTCCTAAATATTGTCTGTGTAACCCCTAAGGGATAAAAAAAAGGTTAGTAGTAGTTACAGTAAGTTCACTTACACTCACAGTTGTCTGGGAGAAAAGAAAAGCGCAGATCGTAAATGCCGATCAAGGAAATTGGCGAAATGCTAACATGAACCCATCACTATTTTGATTGCTATTTTCCTTTTTCTCGTTAGGTTTGTTACGCTAAGAGTGTCCTTTTGATCTTTCGGCCCTGGGCTCTGACTGCAAGACCCTAAATGCTCTGTCTATCCCATTAGGGATAAAGACGTGAGAGTATATTTAACATAAATTGCCGGACTGAGTTCTATAATAATTCATTTGTCGATCAAGCTGTACGGCTTTGGAACCTCTTACCACTCAGACGACACGTGATAGTGTAATTTTGATTCCTATTTTCCTTTTCTTCGCCCACCATCATGCTAACAATGGCCTTTGGATCTTGCGGCCCTGGGCTCTGTCTGCTTAGAGCCGCAAGACCCTAAATACTCTGTCTGCCTCATTAGAGATAAAAACGGTATATAGTGCGGTCAAGTGCAAAAGTCCATTTTTTTTTTTATGTTGTAGGGCGGCAAACGAACAAGCGATCATTCATAGCAAAAAAATTTAATCGCTTCTTCTTGGCTTCCACACTTCCACATAACTCACTCATACAAATTATATGTTTGAGTGAATTGTGTGGCTGAACATAATTCGCTCGTACATATACTTACCTACTCGTATATCAGTTTAGACTTCTATTTACAATCAAATAATAAAAAATATAGTAAAATTTCAGCGGAGCCGGCAAAACAACATTTCTGGTAGCATTGGCCGGCAAAAATACTTTACCATGCGAAGGTACGGTGACGGTCAGAGGCAGAAACGTCAAAGAGATGTCAGGAGTGGTGGAGATTGTTCCGCAGTTCGATGTTTTCGTGAACCACCTGACCGTTATGGAGCATTTGGTGTTTATGGTTGGTACAGTATTTCATAAGAACTAATTCGTCTTCTTATCCAGCAGTGGATAATATTTGTAGAATCCCCGTGTGGTTCCAGGTTAGAATAGGACCACTCCATCTCTTTCTGTGGATGTCGTAAGAGGCGACTAAAGGATTAAGCACAAACATCTTGTGCTAAATTGCATTTCCAAAGAGGGTTAACGTCGGGCGGCGGCCGGTTGTAAAACTTTTTGCACAAATACATTCCCAAAGAGGGTTGACGTCAGGCAGGCGGCCGGTTGTAAAACTATAGCCAAATCATTTTAAGTGTTCCGGCTATTTCTTCTCCATTTTGCAAGGTCTTTGGCATATTTGGGTGACCATTGACATGCATATTATATTTGGAGAAGAAAAAGCGGGAATGCGCAGCCCGGGCTCCGAAGCAGCATAGCTGAGGATGCAACCGGCGCGCTTATACGAAGAATAGGCAAATCATGTTACGATATCCTAAGATAAAAATACTCGAATGAACGTCGTTCGGTACTTGACGACCTCCGTGGTGTAATGGTCAACACGCTAGTCCGCCAATCCGGAGGTTCTGGGTTCGATCCCCAGCCAGGGCAAGCTGGAAAATGACCTTTTTCAAATTTTCCTGGGTTTCGGGTGTTTATCTATATACCTCTATGTATTTATCATAAAATATAGTATCGTTGAGTTAGTATCCCATAACACAAGTTAAACCTTACTTTGAGGCTAGCTCAATCAGTTCGATTTGTCCCAAATATTTATTTTATTTATTAGTATCATGGACTCTATAAAATGTATGATTAACATATGGGTGAGCTTATTTCTTCTATTAAGTCCTGTTGTTGCAGACAGAAATGAAAATAGGAGATTCAAATTACCCCAGAAACCGAATACAATTGGAAGGATTGCTAAAGGAATTGAAGCTGGCTCAAAGTAAAGATACGTCTATTGGATCATTATCTGGAGGAGAAAGAAAACGGCTATCATTGGCCACATCTGTAAGATGTTACTAATTTCAGATTTTTAAAATTCTGTTCTAACTACATCTATACCTACTATATTTCTGATCCTTAGCAATCAATCATACCACTGTAAATGATATAGACTTTAAACACTAGGTCTACAGAATTGAAAAATAGGTATTTGTAAAATCGATGGAGACAACTGCAGCTAGGACCGAAAATACCTACCTAAAGCACAAAATCAACATTTCGTAGACCCCTGATGTCTCCATCCCAATTTCTTTTTTCATTAAAAATTGAAGAAAACCTATAGCTATAATATGTTTCTATGTTTTTTTTATATAATATAATCTCGTCAAAGTTTGCTAGATGTTTGAACACAATTAAAAATCTTGCCAATTTTTCAGGTTTATGAATGTTCCTATCTCTTTTAATAATTAAATCATGAAAAAAAAGAAAATGCCAGGGACATGCTAATATATCCAGTTTTTTTTTGAAAAAAAAAAAAAAGTGCTCTACCGGCACTATCCGGCAAGCAATCAGGGGACTACCTACTTTTGTATGAAAATACGGACCATCCATTTCCTCTTAATAAATTTGTCGGAAGACTTAATAATTTTTTTTAAAATTAGGATTTAATATATTATTATTTATGATTTAATAATAATTATTAAGAGTAAATACTTTTTATAAATAAGGCGGGAAGAAATATTGCAATTTATTTCCAGCTTCTATCAAATCCACAAATACTAATTTGTGACGAGCCCACCACTGGTCTCGACAGCTACAATGCTCTAGCTGTAGTGGAAATATTGAAGAAATTGGCGGCGACTGGCAAAGTTGTGATCTGCTCCGTGCACCAACCCTCACCGGACTTATTCAAGGAGTTCAGCTCTATTTTGCTAATGACGGACGGGAAATTGCTGTTTCATGGATCTCACGAGGAATGTCGGGAATTATTTGAGAGGTAAGAAGTTAAAATAAACAAAATATGAAGTGTATTTTGGCAGTGTGGCACAGAGTCGGCTTCTATGGGCAGTTCTTGGTTGTTGTCAACTTAGCTTATAACAAAAGTAGTTTTTGGTATCTCGTAAATCAAAAAACAAGATAGAACCCTTAAAGGAACATCAATGTGCCGTCTGACAGAGTGATTTGGATATGGCAATCAATTTGGCTCGAGCCAATATCAGCTATTATTGTTAAATATCAACAGAAAAAAACAAATACCAAAAAGAACTAAGTACCTATAAGAATTCTTAAATTAACATTTTTATAACTAAAAGCTTTTCAATGTTATCTAAAAGGCTACCTACTACTTTAATTTATGTCTATATTTCCAGTGTCAACCTCCATTGCCCCAAAAGCTACAATCCAGCGGAGTTTTACATACACGCCGTATCTAATTTGAATGTGGAAGGTGTTGGGCGACTGATGGATTCTAACAAGGACCGGTCCGGAGGAAGTATTTCGGATGCGGTCTCACAGACTATGACGCAGACGTAAGCCTACATACGACAGGTTTTGTTTTTATTAATAGGTATTTGAGTTGCGCAATGTTTGTTCAGAGTTACTAATACAAGTTTGAATAAAAACTGAAACCTTAGAGTATTTACTTAGAGAGATTTGAGAAGTACGTGTATTATTAGGTTTAGCGAACTCGCTAATATCATGATTGGGATAGTTTGTTTAAAGATAATAAGGTATACCTTTTTTATCATTAAAATCATTATGGTACGTTGGATAGCTCGTTAAAAAAACAACTAACACAGCTGTTGGCAACTAGCTGTCATACGGCCTTTTCCAGCGACATCAAAAAAGATTTTTTTTTTTAATTTTTTTACGGCGACTTCAAAAAAGAAGGAATGTAAATATGTTTTTTTTAAATGTATGTTCTCCGAAAACTACTCCGCTTTTCTAGATCTGATGATGGGATCCTCGAGGAATCGAGGGAACTCCTCAAATATTCTACGCATACGTATAGTGATTTTAATATTTTTGTCAATTAATCAAGCATTTGAATCAGAATGTGAGTTTTGGTGAAGTGGAACTGTTGAACTAGACAGAAATTGAAGTCGCTTTTTTTTGTTTAAAATTATTATTTCTTATTAAACGGTATTTGTATTTTGAATTTATGTCCTCTTTTATGTATCATAGGCGGTGATCCCACTGCACCGCGCACCGTCGCGGAGCGCGGTTCAACACACTGACGCTCTCGCGCGTTGACGCGTTTTCAGTATGTTGCACTAGGCGTGTTTTCTATTCTATACAAATTGAGATACTTGCACTGCAGCCCCGCGCTCCGCGACGGTGAGCGGGTCAGTGGGATCATCGCCAAATTGCTTGTCTGCAGTGTGTTTGTGATTGTGTCTTTTACAATTTGGTTTGTAAATATTAAAAACTTGCACTTGAACTTATAAATACGTGTTTCCATCCATTTTCCCACCTATACATCATCAGACAGACTACCGATCGGTTACAACAGTTTCTTTTTTGTAGCAAGCTATAGGTAACTGATATGAAGAGGCGAAGATTGCGTATTTTATTTTATAGTAATGGACTACGATCTTAATAAATTGCGATGCAAGCTAAGCTAAGTTCCACGTTTAGTTCAGGTAGGTTTTAAGAATTCTATGGAGTGTAAGAAATTATTTTATATTTTTTATTTTTTTATTAATAGCTTGACGCTACTGTGTATTTAGCCAGGATCAAGTTAATAAAACGTGGGAAATTCTTTATTCCTAACAATTTAAAAAAAAAGGTTGGGGTACCCTTTGATTGCTTTAAGGGAGCTTCTGGCGACAAATCTATACGAGTCCACTGGTTTTCATAGCCGATTGAGTGGCGGACGACGCCCGAAGACACAGTCCGCGAAACAAATATCACTACAGCCGTACTATGACTTCACATATTGTTCATGAGCATGAGCATTTATAACACCAAACAACACCAATTTCATATTATAAAATCCACTAAAATCAATTAGCAAAATAATTTAAAGAAAACCCCAACCGAACCCCTTGACTTCCCGTCAAAAACTCATTATTTTATCTTGCTTCCGTCACACTTAGGTACTAGGGAATTGCTGAATTTAAAAAAAACTTTAGTAGTTTTTAAGTATTTTCCTTTTTGGTCTCTAAATATTATTTAGTTCCGAACGTACTCGGTATAAGTAGTGGTAATAAAATCACTTAATCTTAATTAAACGTTGTAATCTAAATAAAATGCGATATCCATTTAATCAAAAGTATCAAAAATATGTTATTCAAATGGTCAAATGTTTACATAATCCATTATTCACGTCAATAAACTGTATCAGAGTTTGTTTTAGATAAGGATTCCAATTTTTAAAGCAGCTTATTTATATATTCAGATTTTTATAGCTATCATCACAACTATATCATCAGGGGGTCTAATTTCAATTAAATAATAAATTTCTTTATCCATATTATGTAAATCCACACATCCAAAGGCCATACTAGGTAAACTTAACGATAAAGCATTCTCTTTTAAATTTCAGTCAACCTTTAGAAAAAGAAAAACAGATAAGAAAGTGGCGTGTAAATGACAGATAAAAGTTACAATATCCAGATATAATAAGTACTTATGTACTTTTAAATTATCATAAATAAATACCTTGTAAAATAAATACATAGTATATTATACATATGTATAATACATAGTATATTATACATATGTATTTATTTATATATGTATTTATTTTAAATATATTATAAACCTATGTACAGAGGAAAGTTAAGATACCTGTGCCACCTCACGTAGTGCGCGACGCGCGCGGTGGCACAGGTATCTGATTAACCGTCTGTACATATGTTGTGTACAATATGTGTAAAATGTGAAAATAATGAATTCTGCTAATTGTTTGTACATAGTTTTAAATAGTAAAAAAGTTCAAACTGATTTACATCTAGTATTTCTCACTTCTATTAAAAAATATTTACAACTTTAAGGATATCAATTAACGTACGTTATTCATATAGGTAGGTAATACTCGTATTACGTTATGATTGAGTGTGTGAGTTTACAACACTATTAACCAAAACCACAGAAGGCAGTAAGAGTATACAGAACGGAATATCCTAAGGTACGCGCAATATGCGTCCCCGTTCCCCGTCCCCGCACCTTTCCCCCGTTCTTGTGCCGCCACGTGCCGCTTTATGGTGTGTGTTCGCCCGCTCTCACAATTCGACAAGGTGAAAGCGGGGGAGAGGTGCGGGGACGGGGAACGGGGACGCATATTGCGCGTACCGTGTATCGTCGAAGCGCGTACCTTAGGAGATTCCGTTCTATATACTCTTACTGTCTTCTGAGCCAAAACGCCGATACTCCGATAGATATCGACCAATTTGTCACCATCGACATAACTATCGATCTAAATAGACCTGTCTTAGATCGATATTAACTCACAGACATTTACTAATTGTCTATTAAACCGAACTTCAGTTATGATAGGCCCATTTATAATAAAATCTACTTTGTTATTTTTTGTTGTGGTGTGGTGTGGGCTGAAGTATAAAAAATTGAATAGAAGTTTATAGTAGGCACTAAAAAGCCTATTTGTTTGTTGCTGCTATTTATTGCCTACTATTTCACGATATTAAGTAAGGTAAAATAATTTATAATAAACGTAATTTTTTATCGTAGTTTTGCAGTCATACTTATATAACTACGGAATAAAGTGCTCTAAATACATACTACAGATTACAATGGTTAGGTACACAGGTGAAGCAGGTTGGACAGTCACTAACACTTTAAAGGCCTAGTTCGGACTACTTTAGTAATTTAGTGATTATTATTATTATATTATTTATTTACTTTAGTGATTTAGTAGCTGAACTACTCGCTGCTGCACCGAAATCGTTCGCATTACGGTCGAGTACAGTACACAAGTGAATGTTTTGCAAGATGAACGAACTGCAAACTGCAACGCAATAAAGTGAAATAGCTTATATAAATCTTTTATAGTAACGGCTATTTTAGAAGATAATATAATGTAGAGACTTAACATTTTACAAGCAGCCACAGATTACTGAGGGAACCAGAGAGAACTACGTTGCGGCAGGCGGCAGCTAATGCACAAGGCCCCGGCCAATAGCGGCTGAGAGGTGACACCGCGGCGTTTTTAGTGGTAGCACCACATAACCTTACCGGTGTCCCGTAACCGGTAAGGTATGCAAAGGGATTTTCTCCGCGTCAAATAAAAAAAAAGGCGGCAGCTAATGAACTCGACTAAAACGAAGGTTTAGACTTGAACTTGAGAAAATAGAATAAAATGGATCGACTCGCCTAAATATGTTACCAATATATTCGACAAATTTTTTGATGTTCAGACACGTTTAGTAACTAAATTACTCGCCACTTGACTAAAATACTTGCCTAGTCCGAACAAGCCTTTAAAATTGAAACTCATTTTCTTCTACTGTGTATCTATTATATTTATTTTTATTTATTTATTTAACTTTATACACAAATACAAGTGTAATGGCGGACTTAAAGCCTAAGGCCTTATCTACCAGTCAACCAACCGGGTGATGTCGAAAAAGACACGGGTAGTGCAAAAACTCAAAAAGAAAAACAAGTATATTGTATATATTATATTATATATTCATGCAATAACATTATTTTTATCAAATTATTTTGTAGATATCGAAGGAATTGGGTGAAGCAAGTGCATCTGTTACTATGGCGATCATCATTAACGCTAAGACGAGATATGCGTAGTCATTTAATTCAGTTGCTTCTAGGAGTGGTAAGGCATTTATCTTTTTAGGGTTCCGTACCCAAAGGGTGCAAACGGGACCCTATTACTGTGACTCCGCTGTCTGTCCGTCTGTCCGTCTGTCTGTCCTTTGTGCAATAGGGTCCCGTTTGCACCCTTTGCTAACCTAAAAATTAAAACAACTATAGGCCTGCCATCACCTAAACTACGGGTTCCAAGCAAAAATTTCAAAAACCCCCGGACATTTAAGAGAAATGAAGAATTTTACCCCGACGCTGGGGGTGTCGAAGCTGGGGGGAAGGGGCTGACATAGTTTTCGGGTTTCACTTGGACATTATTTAAGAACCTCGCCCGGACGCTCTCAGGACACCCTACAAACTAGGACAAATCCAGGGAAACCCGGACGGATGACAGGCCTATTAATATGCCTCAAATAAAGTTTGAAATAATCCAAGAAAAATCTTAAAGCAAAACTCGAATGGTCTGGGAGAAATATAGCTTTGGAGTATTTCATTGATTTGCGAAATTTTCGTTTTTCATTACAGTAGCTCTAATTACGTTTAGTCATAGATTATATTATAGACTAGCTGGTGCCCGCGACTTCGTCCGCGTGAAATTCAGTTTTATTGTGCGAATTTTAAAATTTTGTAACTTAGTGTGTAATTTACAGTCCGTGTTTTTTATTTTAATTTGGCACATACATTCATCATCGGGTCTTTTTTAGTCTTCACTGCAGGAACACGACCCTCTCTGTACTGCCAGAGCCATACTTGGCCAAAGTAGTCAAAGGATTTGGCCTACACTCTCTACGCTGGTCAGACGGGTTGGAGAGGTCTCATGATGTTTATAAGCTTTGTTTAGCTTGTGTTTTTTAGTCTCCACTGCAGGAGCACGATCCTTTCTGTACTGCCAGAGTCATACTTGGCCAAAGCAGTCAAAGGATTTGGCCTACTTTTGGTTGGAGAGGTCTCATGATGTTTATAAGCTTTGTTTAGCTTGTGTTTCGACCACCTTTGTAATATACTTAGTTACTTTAAGTCGAGTTCTATTGCACAAATAGGCGGAGAAAGATTTCTAAAAAATCATTATCGGTACACCAAGTTTGAGAGTAATTTTAAGTGAAGACGACTTGCAGTATATGAACTCAAAAGCTGACCGCTTAATTCCCAACAATTTGTGACAATATTTCCATTTATTGCAGCGGCTTGGTCAATTCTTGAAGTAAAGCGCGTACACGTAACGTAGAACTTTCTTCATGTGGTAAACTCCAAACATCTATGAGGACCTTTACTTCATAAAATAACACGTCAGGCATCTGATAGTGTCGTCTTATTTCGGTGTCAAACCAAATTAGACTTTCATTTCGTAGCGTTCAAGACACGTAGCTAGGTACGCATGTCCTGCCACTTTTGGAGTAAATTTTCTGAATTTACTTTGGCAAGTGTTTCCGGAAGAGTCACTTGACCGCTGACCGTATTCTTCTCTAATTTCGCTAAAACATTAGAAAAATTTTGGGCATCTGGATGGTCAAAAGTTCACGGTTGTCAAGCTTAATTTTTTTCATTGATCTCGTCAGCTGATCCCCAAGTTCAGGTCACCAAAAAAGGCATTACCTGATCTTCTCAATTGTAAATTCCTAAAAAAAGTAATTTAACGTTCCTCACGATTAATGCCCAGCTACGATCTTGACGGCTTTTTTGTTTGCGATTGTGTATACATCCCAAACTATTAGACAGCAAATCTTGAAACACTTTTTTTTGTCCTGGTTTCATGTTACACATTAGGTTTAATTGCTGTGCTAGGATTTTGACGAAAATCGTTTTAATGTCTTTCCAAATGCCGTTTGGGACATCCAGGGTGATCCGTTTTCAATCATTACGTATATTATGCACACCTCGCTGTACGTACATTTTTCTTTTATTTTGAAGTAAAATTTATTAAGAAGGGAAATAGTAATGTTCTACGGCTATTTAATAAGTAATCCCCAATAGAAAAGACGATATCCTGAAAAGAATTGAGAGGACTATTGTTACCCTTTCGATAGTTACATCAATTTCTTGCTCAGAGTCGCATAAAGCGTAAAATATCTTTAGATTGTCTTACATTTTTTTCCTTCAAGGCAAGGGACCTGGAATAAGTACTACAGAATCCCAACATTACTCAAAACTAATGGCATGATACTTCCAGATTTGACAGTGAAATGACGTTCGTGTAGGTATTTCTAAGGTATTCCAATAATACGCCATACAGAATCGGAGAAACTTAGGTATGTAGCGCCCGTTATATTACCTGGTAACGCGAAAATAGGAATCGAGTCATCTACTTACAAACAGAAGTTCGTAATAAACTCAATTTCACGCGAACAACGTTGCAGGCTACAAACATCTAGATAAAATAGTATTTTTGATAATTTTGTAGGGCAGTCAAGCTTTCGAATCGACCCTTCTAGTGATATACATTGTGTTAATGAAATAACGCAAAACCTCTCAGATGGTACCTCAGCCCATGTAACTGAACAACTTTTGTTCAACAATTTTCACGAAACTAAAAAAAAATTAGAGGTTTTGCGTTCTTTCATTAACACGATGATATACTTACGCATTTTTTTAACAGGCGAGCGAGCGGCGTAATAAAAATAACCTTAAAATAATGATAACTTTTTCCCCTGACATCCGATTTTGATGAAACAAAGCCCATAGCCTATAGCTCCGAGATGAGCCTAATCTATTATTGAAAACTGCGTTAAAATCCGTCCTGTAATTTCGATGATTAGCGTGAACATACAGACAGACAGACAAAAATGTTTTTTTAACCTTTTTTGTATTCAGTTAGTCTTTTCTAATCGCCCACACTCATTTTTTGATAAATTTATTAAATGTACAGATACGCGGTTTTCACTGTTTTATTATATGTATCGATTGCAGGTTCACTTCACTTACTGAATGATATAAAATGTCCACGCAGCGTAATTTTTAAATAATTTTAAGCCAAACAATATTATGTTTCACAGATCCTATATCAGCCCGTGGCTGTAAATGCAGTCACGTTCTTGCCAAGGTGGACTTAGTTCCTACGCTCTTGCTGCGAAACGCTGACTGGTTGGACAGAACTGAACTGAGGATTAAAATAATATTCTGTTTTACAGATAATATCTTCAATAGTCCTCGGGACATGCTACGTGGGCATATCAGGGACCACCCAGCGCGGGATCCAGGACGTCCGTGGGTTGCTCTGGCTGATGACCAGCGAGGTGTCGTTCGGTATCTCCTATGGTACTTTGTTCGCCTTCGAGTCAGAGTTGGCATTGTTCAGGAGAGAAGTGGGGTTGTATAGCTGTACTGCGCATTATGTTACTACGTTTTTGGGTTTCGTGAGTATCGTGCCGTTTATAAATTTAACATGAAATTAAAATAAATCTTAATTTCATGTTTTTATCTCATAGAAGAAAGTAGAACACATTTTTGTAAGTAAAAAGAACAAGAATTAAGCTCTATCTCCAATAAATTTAGTATTCAAACTTTAAATATTTTTAATATTTTGAGAGATAGAGGAGAACCTTGCCCAGCAGTGGCACAATATAGGTTAAAATTATTAAAAAACATATATTTTAATTAATTAAGCATCTTTTTTAAAAAATAAGTATGTATTGTCAGCATGTTTAATGTTTCTTTACTTTCTTTTGTTGTTGAAGAACATACGTTATACCCAATAAGTAAACATAATTAAAAACTATGTTTTTTCAGATACCTCGTTGCCTGGTGTGGCCAACCACCTTAGTTTTCATAACGACTCTAGCTGTGGATCTACCTAATCATCTATTAACTGCGATAGAGTTCACCACTGCTCTTATTTTCACTGCGATCAGTTCCACCGCATACGGTAGGATATAACATTTCTTGTTCTTACCAACTCCATAATGATTTTCATTTTATTATTTTATACTTTTTAAATGAACATACATATTGTCCGCTTTCGATAAGGAATGAAGGGAAATAGCCGAAGAGAAGTAATTGGAAACAAAAAGGGGAGGCTTTTGCCCAACTATGGGACCAGAATGGCTAAAAAAATGGACATACAAAAGTTCTTGAAATGGGATTGGGTGGGTCACGCCTGTCACATGCAACCAGAAAGACGGCACATACCAACGGGATTCCAAGCAATAGGTATAGGAAGAGAGGAAGGCCAAGTACAAGATGGTCAGGCGACTTCAAAAGTTACGACGAGAATTGGATGAATAGAGAATTGTGGAAGGAAGAAGGCGAGGCATACCCAGCAGTGGAATATATTAGCTAATTAAAAAAAAAGAATTTGGATTGATCAGCTCAAGCTGATTTCGCGTTGACTGATATTCCTAAACATAAAAACTTCCTTACTCCCTTGCATCTCATTTAATTTGAGTAACTACTTACGTGTTTTTTTTCACTTTAGGCCTCGGCATGGGGGCTCTATTCACCTCAACCGGGCTCATGAGTGACGTGATGCCCTGTGCTGATCTCCCCTTATTCCTGATGTCAGGGGCTTTCCTCAGACTGTCCTCATTGCCAAGTTGGCTGTACCCAGTCAAATATGTCTCTCACTTCTACTACGGGATGGATGCTATGAGCAATGTTTATTGGCAGAAGATTGGACAGATTGGTACGTCAATTTATGCTCAATGTGTTCTTTATTCTTTTATACAGCTACTTACCAAGTTTAAGACCGATCAAAGAGCTGGGTTGTTTACAGTCAAACAAGCACAATTTGTTTTATTTCCATTGAGTTCATATCACGAACAATTTATCTATTTGTTAAAGCTTGGCTCACTTCAAACATCAAAAAATCAAAAATGTTTATTTCGGTAAGTAGCACAGTTACAAAAGATACGTAGTAGTTGGTGCCTACTTTTAAGTATGAACATACTTGTGGCAGTATGACTTGACTCTATAAATTAATTCGCAAATATTTCTAGAATCGGTTGAAGCAATCGTGTATCTATAGGCAGTAGGCACAGGCAAATATTTTTGTGAGTAAATACTATATTAAATACGAGTATCATCAACAATCTTGTTGACTATTTTTGAAAGGTGGGTGACTTGATATTAAATACGAGTATCTATCATCAACAATCTTATTTACTATTTTTTAAAGGTCAGTGACATGATATTAAATACGAGTATCACGAGCTGAAAAATAGTAAATAAGGAAAAATAGTTATCCGATAACTATTTTTATTAGGGTTCTGCACCGGAACGCTAGGATCACTCGCTTGTCTGTCTGTTCGTCAGGCACAGCCAATTTGCTCCGAAATTACTAGACTGAATGATTTGAGATTTGATACACATATGTAACTTTGTGACCCAAAGATCTTCCATCTTTGGGTCACTAAGTTACATATGTGTACCAAGTATAACGTAAATAAATGAATTTCAAAAAAGTGGGCCACTTATGGGTAAATTGGACATTTAAAAAATAAGTTTTGTAAACAATATCGTGTGAGAGTTTTTTGGCGGGAAGTCAAGGGGTTCGGTTGGAGTTTGCTTTAAATTATTTACAAATTGATTTTAGTGGACTTTACAATATGAAATTGGTGTTGTTTGGTGTTATAAATGCTCATAACATGAACAATGTGTGAAATAGTTAAAGTGGACAGTCATAGTACGGCTGTAGTGATATTTATGCGGACTGTGTGAGCGTCTTCGGGCGTCGTCCGCCACTCAATCGTCTATGTAAACCAGTCGACTCGTATAGATTTGTCGCCAGAAGCTCCCCTGCAGCAGTCAAAGGCCTACACCACCCTTTGATTGTCGTGTTAGGATTAGGAATAAAGAACAAAATTAAAGATAGGCTCTAAAGGACTTGTATCCAAAGCCGTAAAATTATTTAATAAAAATATCGTGTGACATGTCAAATGAGAGAGCTGTTTATGAAAATTTTAAATATATTTTTTATTATTTCTTAGGTCGGTTTTTTAAGGTATTTAAGAAAATAGGCGAAAATGGACCATTCCACTCCCTACGAAACTACTGGACCGATTGTGTTGAAATATGGTACACACACATGTGTAAGTTATTGACCCAAAGATGGAAGTAAAACGTAAATGAATAAATTTCGAATAAATATGGCCACCTACGGAGGGTTAATTAGACTTAAAAAAAAGTTTTGTAAACTGTATTGTGTGACATATCAAATTAAAAATATTTTTTTTACATTGGTATTATTGAAGTTATATAAGAAAATAAATAATAAAAATACCATTCCCCTTATCTCCGAAACCACTAGGCCCAAACTTTTGAAAAAAAATACAGTTCTAATAATAGTTCTTTATCTATAGATTACAGGAAAACCTATAAGATAACAGTTATGTGCCCCCCATGGGCACATATGAAAATAAAAAAAAGGTCTGTAAACTATGTCACGTGACATATCAAATAAAAGGTTTTGTTGTAAGAATCTCAAATATATATTTTTCATAATTTTACGATAAAATCAATTAATTAATTACTAAATAAATATTTGATTATAAGTATTTTTGAAGTTATTTGAGAACTCTCTCAAATACGAGTAAGGAACCAAAGGTGGCTATCTCTGAAACAACAGGGCCTAAAA
This sequence comes from Acrobasis repandana, assembly GCA_963576875.1. NCBI lineage: Eukaryota > Metazoa > Arthropoda > Insecta > Lepidoptera > Pyralidae > Acrobasis > Acrobasis repandana. The sequence goes on from OY756215.1 coordinate 20,853,231, forward strand.
TTTTGAAAAAAGAAATACAGTACATAGTTATTTACCTATAAATTTCAGAAAAACCCATGAAAAGTACGGAACCCTCTTCACGCGAGTTTTACTAGCACTTGACCGGTTTATTTAAAAGTTCGGCTTGGGTGATCCAATCGTTCTATATACTGGGTGGCGCAAAAGTAAAGACCCTATTTGGTTCAGCTATAACATTTTTTCTAAATTAGAAAACTAGATTTAGGTTTTTTTAAATGTATATTTGTGCCATTAAATTTCGTACCATTAGGATTTAAAGATGATGTCTTTTAAATGGTGACCTCCAGAGTTGATACACATTTGAGCCCTATTTATGACATTTTGCATAACTTGCCGTAACACTTCCTGCGATATGTTCGTTATTTCTTGACGAATGTTTTCTTTTAGAGCTGCGAGAGTCTGTGGCTTGTTCACATACACCCGAGATTTCAAAAAACCCCAAAGAAAGAAGTCTGGACTGGTCAGATCGGGTGATCTTGCAGGCCAAGGCAAATCGCCAAAACGAGAGATACGTTGTGTTCTTATCACTTATGAATTATTCCGTAAGAACATTGACACAATTATTCCACGTTCTTGGGGAGTAAAACGGTCCATGTTTATTTTCAGTGTATTTTACATTTGTTCACTACACAATTTTCAACAACAGAATGACAGAAAATGTCATATAAAAAAAATAAAAGTATTTTCTTTAGTGCCAGTACTTTTGCGCCACCCAGTACATATTTATATTAATTATTTATTTATTATTTATTCTAGCATCGGTTTAATAACAGGTAACGACAATATTATCTCGAGATGAAGAAATATTGCGTAACTGACCGTTGAAATTGCGCCAAGTTTCTTTAACCTCAGACTTTGAGTAAAAACAACCGTGCAAAAATTTGCGAAGGTCAATCCTCTGTTTCCCACGCAAGGAGGTGTGCTCTCCGAAAGCCTACGACGATCTTGTAAGTTAGTAACGAGCCAATAATAATGGTCGTAGGCCTGGTTATGGTTATACAGGTTTTTAGGGCCTCCTTTGACGTCGTTAGGCGACGGATGGTGAGAATTTTTAGAAGATGCGACGTTGGGAGGGATTCGTGAACATTTTTATTCTTTATAGCGCCTTCAGAAAAGTCAGAGCTTCTCAATTCGTATGTATATTTTTTTATGTTTGTTTCTCAATAACTTCTTTAACTGATTTAGAAAATTCTTTTTTTATTTGAAAGGGCATACATCCACGTTAATCCCATTGTCAGTAGGTGAAGATCTGATGACGGAATCCTCGAGAAATCGAGGGATTTCCTTAAATACTCTATGCACACTGAACTGATGAAGAAGATCATAAATTAATAAATTAATAATAATAATAAAAAATTGAAGACGCTTTTTTTTTAAATTATTATTTGCATAACATCGTATGCGCCGGTTTCATAAAGTGTAGTTATCTTATTGCTCTTAATTACTCAAAAGAGAAGGATTGCGCCAAAATATGTGCAAGTGCTTTGTTGAACGATATGTTCCAAAACTTTTAACTTCGTATTTAGATCGAACGTTTTTTTACATTAAGGGGCTATTGAAATTATATAGCTTTGGTAGATTTGATTCAATCCATCATTTCAGTTTGATTCGATACAGAGTTAGTACTTATTTTCAATAAACAAATGGTAACCTTATTTTCAGATTGTCCATCTAATTCCACCTCACCATGCGTCAAAGATGGAACAGCCGTGCTGATAGAAGCTGGGTACTCAGACAACTTTGTGCTGCAGGATACCCTAGGTTTGATGTTCGTTATAGCCATGTGGAGTGTTCTAGCTTACATTGGGCTGAGAAGAGAGGAGAAGAAAGGATACGCGTATTGAATTGTAAAAATATTTATTAAAAATCTTTTAAAAAAAAAACTTTGTCTTTTCACTAAATTAATAAGCTTAGAATCTTACTTCAGATCATAGGATTTAATTTTGCTTCTTATAGAACTAGTATTTCACAAGGCCGTTTGTGTATTTAAATAAGATAATAATATATAATTATTTACGAGGATGTAATAATAACTTGTATGATTTGTAAGCTTATTATATACTTAGAAACTTTTATAGCTAAAACAAAAACTATTCACGTATAAAAACGTCAGAGCATCCTACGAGTATAACAATTGGACAGTCATTGTTTTTGATTCGTTTAATATTTTTACACCATTTTTTCCTTACAACTGAAAGAAAACAAGAGTTACCTACTTAAGTGTCAAAACTTGTCGAAGATGCGCGACCGAACTCTGGCGATATTATGCTTGAAATGCTATTTAAATTGATTTATTAGCAACAAACCATACCGTATCTACGTCTACGTTTTTTCAGGAAAGAATAAAAAAGCCGCGCAAATTCAGCCGCGCAACTTTGGCACAGTTTGTTAAGCACTACTTCTCGTAATTTTACGACATCAGTAAACAGGCGTGCCTCTAGCTCTCTTGACGACCATAATAAATGCTATCACATGGCAGACACCATACATTATCGCTAAACACGAGCAATTCCTCCAATAATTGTCCTCATTATATCCAAAACGATTTAAAACATCAGACCCAGTCCTGATGCAAGGAATTCCAGGTATATTTACACAATGTATAGTAGTTATTGAATCCCATTGTAGAATAGAAATTGACTCAGTGCCGTAGTAAAAAGCTGAGACGTATTTTATCCACGACACCCATTTGGAAGCACTGCCTAAGTTCAAGTAGATACCAGAGAACATTATCCCTATTAACTCGAACGGCACAGATATTAATGCAGCGGTCTCTAGCTTGTCGAAGGTAGCAGATAGGAAAGATCCTGAAATGGTAGAAATAGTAACTGATGAGAATTTTAATCTATCACACAGTCACAATCGAAACAGAACACAGGAATTACATAACACTACTTATTATACAAAGTGGAAAAGATATTAGCGTGATAAATGGTAGCACAGGCTATACTAGACCACTACATTATTATAAAATTATAAAAAAGTAAAGTTTAAAAAACGTAATTTATTAAATAAAATAAATTCATCGATTCAATATGTATGAAGCAGCTGACATTTCAAAATTGTTTTTCTCTAAAACTACTGGGTGGATTTCAATGACTCTTTGCATACCGTCATATTAGCACAAGTATGTGCTTTCATTATTACGCTAATGTCTTTTCCACTTTGTATAGCATGCCTTTTGGTTTGGTTATGTTAAATTAACTCTTATATTATATTTCAAAGAACCTAAAAGGATTTAATTTAGATTTTGTGGCATTTCGGTTTATACAATTTTCTTTATAAATCTGATTTCCACTTTCGAACTCTCTCTCTCAGCGTATTCCCAGTTGCATCCTCAGCTGCTGCAATGCTATGAAGGTCGGGGTCCGCTTTCCGGCTTTTTCTTCTCCACTTCGCACGGTCTTGAGCATCCTTGGTTGTAAGACCATTGGCACGCATATCATCCTTGACGACGTCAAGCCAACGTTTCTTGGGTCTACCACGTCTGCCAGGCCCCGGCGGGGGCGGCATGGCTATACATTTGTTTCCCACGTAACTTGCCGGTTTTCGCAAGACATGACCGTACCAGCGTGGGCGACTTTATTGCAGTTTGTCTGCTATGACACGGACATGAAGGCTGCCGCGGATGCGGGTGTTTCTCACGCGATGTCTTCGTGATGCTTCGCATATCCAGCGCAACATTTGCATCTCCGTGACACGTAGTTCCTGCTTGTGTCGGTCAAGCAATGGCCACGCTACACTGCCATATAAAACGACAGGTCTATTTTCAACTACATGATCCCCACTTTCCAACTATATACTTACTATGTCGTCAGATCTCATCATCATATGAGCGTTAGCACCGGTACCGACTGGTATGAAAGCGGCTGGCAGCGCATTTTAATTGATAGATAAATCATATTGTCCTTTATTTCTGTCTACGTAATGCATTACGATAAGATATACTATGCATAGTATATCTTGAAAAAACAAAATGCCAGCCGCTGAATAAATCATATCTATATGTTAATCAGATACTACATTACTAATATAAGCGATGCAGAATGGGTTTAGGTTTGGTGAGGATGGGTCACGTGGTACAAATAAAATATTTTTTACACAAACAGTTTACATTCTATTTATTGCAATAAAAGCCAATTAAGAGTCAATGTGATTATCTAATAAATAAATCGATGATTACAATTTTTTATTATACACTATAAGGCACTCAAAGCGTTAGCATTTTGTATGGAAAACGTTTAAAAGAGTTTATTATATGGCTTTATTTTTAAGTAAAATATTCTATATGTATTTGTCTAATTATATCGTAAACATGCCAATATCATAATCTACTCGATGCGTTTCTATTTATTTAAATTAGATGGGAAATACGTTTTATTCTGAATCTAAGAATAAAGGTATTTTTATTGCTATATATGTTTTTTCTTTTTTACCAAAGATCTCTCCGTTGAATTTTCAGTATACTGGCGTACCTCTGCTTCTTTTCACAACCATAATAAATGCAATAGCATGAGCAATACAGTACATGATCGCCAAAGCGGTACAATTTCTCCAGAAGTTTTGCTCCTCGTAACCATATCTCTTTAAGACCTCTGGTCCAGTTGAGATGCAAGGCATACCAGGGATCTTAACACAAGCTATAGTCTTGATAGAGTCCCATTGTAGAATAGAGATGGACTCAACGCCGTAATAAAATCCGGAGAAAAATCGAATCCAAGAAACGTATTTGGATGCACTGCCTATGTTAAGATATATGCCTGAGAACATAGTGCCAATCAAATCGAAGGGAACAGCTACTAGAGCTGCGGTCTCCATTTTGTCGAATACGGCCGAAAGGAATGAGCCTGGAATTTCAGAAATAATGCCAATTAACATATCGGTTGCTTTAGAATTTTGAAAACGTGGCTGATATACTATAAATTTTGAAATTTTGCCAGTCAGTTCAATAAAGTTTATATGCAGATTTTCAAATATTTTTGGATTTATTATCTATATTGTTGGAGAAGAAAAAACCAGGGAGCGATTCCCGAGCTTTAAAGCGGCACAGCTGAAGATGTAACCATTAAAGTATTTAAGCCCGTCAGCTATACAAGGAGATTTCTGCACGCCTAATCGACGCCTCAGGGGATTCAAGAGCTGGCGCGCATTTTGGCTAAAGATTAACGCTGGCCATTCAACGCGGCAATGCCGCCAGCCTCTTGGGCACCTTACCCTGCAAGCGCAGCGATTTGGGGTCCATCTTTTATATAATTTAATGTCTTTTATACTTATTTATTGTAATATGCTTACATAGTTATAATTATGTATTATGTTGTGAATATAGAAAATTGATAGTATTTAGATGTCAATAATCGTGTGTAGCTTTTACAAATATTCTTAGGTAAAATATAAAATAATTGAGAGATTTAATAATAATTTAGTCCAGTTGCGATTTAGTAGTAAAACATGCAAAACTATCTACAATTGATCAAAGTGCAAGATACAATATATTGTCAAACTTACCATAAGCATTTGCGTAGTTGGCACAGAGGACGCAGACGAAAGCGAAGCCCATCCAGCCCATGAAGCCACCGTGAAGCCCTGCCACGTTGAAGATAAGAGTCGCGTAGATCACAGGTTCAATGACCGCTCGAGGGATCTGAAGTATTAAATTGTAAATCGTTTATTTTCCTTCTCGTTCCAAAAAAATTAGATATCATAAAAAAGTAAACTAACTATGTAGTATTTAAAGATGTAATTATCTACCATTTACATCAACTAACACTAGAATTATTAAGTAGATAAGTAGGTACCAAATATTCTGAAGTAAAATATGTATTGCAGTGTATTATCAAATTCATTAAACTCGTAAATGTAAGTAGGTAGGTAGGACCTAATACTTCAATTAAATAGATGAATCATACTGATGATTGTTAATTTATTGTTTTCATCATTAAATTGTCTTTTGGATTGATAAGTCATTAATCAAAATATGTTGTAACTAATGTTGTCCAAGGATTACGGAAACCACAGATTTCAATATAAGGACTTATAGGAGCTAGTCAATGATATATTAAAAGCCACAAAAGTACACATATAATGTAAGATACGAGTACATCAGACCATGCGTGCATATTATAAGAGTATGTCTATGGCAGGTCTATGGTGTGCAAGTATTAAAGCCAAAGATTTTTTTTACAATTTGAATGCCCACGAAGTGGCAAAGTCGTTCCCTAGAAAGATACATAAAGTTCTAGGTGTTCTTTTCTATTTTATTGCACTGGGAGTTTGCGGGAAAGGGACGACGCCTACAATTTTATGTACGTACTTTGGGAACGTTAGGTTTAAATACAAGCATTATGGAAATATAAACTATAAGTATTATTATTTCTTTTAAGGACAATCCGCTAGATGACAATAAGTCAAATGAGACACTTTTTTCTAAATGTCAAAACAAATATTTTTTATGGGCTTTGTATGAATTACAAAACCGTGACGTCATAGATATTTGGAATCAAATAGTGTTCTTAATATCAGTTTTTCTGCTTAAAAAAAATTAAATCATGTTGAAAATGTATATGATCAATGACAAGTGACACTATTTTTGGACGTTTTATTTTCTCAACAGCACCAAATAATTTATTTTTGACCCAGTCATCTACGCAATTAAGGTTATATAAAAAAATATTAATTTAATTTACGCTAAATGTAGTTTTTGATATTATAACTCGTAGTCATTCTATTTAATTGTATTAAATATAATTATATTTGATTCCTTTGATTAAAGCACTCTATGGCTTACCCAAAATATCATCTTAGACAAGTAGTAAGGAACCGGCGAGTACAGGCCACTGGCAGTTTCTCTAAGCAGTATCGGCACTTCGCTGGGGAAAGTGATGAAGACGGCATAGATGAACAGGAAGATAGTCTCCGTGATGGTCAGATAGAGTAGACCCTGCACGTTCTGGATGTCCCTCTGGTCGAGCTCGTCGAAGTGGCCCATGTATGGGATTGAGATTATGAGGCCCACGAACTGTGAACAAAAATATATAACGATTATAACAGTATCATGCAATGAGCAAAAAAAGAACCTTCTCTGAAACCATAAAAGTTTCACAGTTGGCTTAGCTCGAATTTTTGAGATAATACGCTCATAGTGTCACCTCGAAACTTGTATTCGCCGCGCGCGACCACAAACATGTTCTTGCTTGGACCATCTCCTAACGAGTGTGACATACAAAAAGGAACTAACAGAGTACTTTTATTTAACGTTTATGTAACATCCTTACTCACCTTTGCACCTAAAATTAGGAATAATGAAAAAAATTGCAAAATATCAGTGATGGTTTTCAATATCTTACAGAACCAAAAATTTCAGATGCAAAATTAATGGAAGGGACTTTTATAGGACCTCAAATACGGGAGTTGATTTAGGACAATACATTTAATAGTAAATAAAAATCAGAGTAAGGCTTGGAATCTATGGTACAAGTTTCTACTAATTTCCTCGGAAATGTGAGAGCTCAAAACTATAAAAAACTTGCAAAATATATGATTGTAGCTTTGCATGCTATTGGCTGTTAAATGTCCCTCAAAATACATACTTTGGACTCACATTTAGATTTTTTACCTCAAAATATGAGAGACGTTAGCGATGAGCATGGTGAGCGTATCCACCAGGAAATAGCGGGCATGGAACGGCGTTATCAAGGTAAGTGGAGTCAGCTATGCTAGAAGATTATTGTTGTACGTTAAGAAGAGAAGCTGTAGATATCAATTATAAAAGAAAAAGTACACTTTTAAAATTATAAAAAAATATTAATGTAAATAAATGTTTAACTGGGTGGGAAGTATTTTTATTGATATCCACAAAAAGCTCGAGCTAACCAACACGTAACACTAGTATCACCGTGAATGTTTTTTAATGCTCTTTTAAAAAAAGTTCAACTTATTTTATGGGCTTACAAAAGTTGTTATTTTGTTGACCAGTGACATCAAAAGTAATAAACCGGCCAAGTGCGAGTTTGTTTTGTACGATGAAATTTAAATGACATTGTCTAAATGACATTGCCTTCTATTTAGATAACTTTTCTATTTAGTAGCATCATACATGTCCTGGCGTACCGCATTAAAAAATACGCCACGACGTTTCAATATAGGTTACAATTTTGGCACTCTAAATATCTCTGGTCCAATGACGAGAACAAAAAAAATTATATTATTCATAATAGAAAGTAAACAAGTTTCAAGTTGGAAAAGCATTAAAAGTGACAGATTGCTAGCCAGTGTACTGATCGTATCATAGCGATCAAAAGGTTCTCAAAGGTTCTGGCAAGCAAACCTCTCCACCTACAAGGTGGTCAGACGACCTGACCAAGGTCGCTGGAAAGGGGTGGATGCAGGCCGCTCTAGATCGGTCATTTTGGAAATCCTTAGGAAAGGCCTATGTCCAGCAGTGGACGTTATGCGGTTGAAATGATGATGATGTTGATTTCAGCTCTAGGTAGTGGTATTGGTACCACTTATATTAACCTTCGTAGTCAAATGGTAGATACAGTTTGTATAGGCATATACATAAACAGGTGTTTTACGATGTATAATCTTGTTAAGGAACTAATAGCTGGCTTAAAACCTGTTATAGATTACAGAAGACATCCATTCGTTTTAATTAATAGTGCATTAATAAAATATCTAATTTGCATTAGACATAGCTATTAATGTTTAGATATCATATCAGTCCGTTGACATCTACTACCAACTGCGACTTTTCAGACATATTAAATGTATGTTTTTGTCTTATCTTTGATTTATTTTATCTTTAAATACGAACGTTTTAATTTTGCAACAAAAATTATACAGTTAAAAAATATTTAAATTTACTTATATCAATACCTATGCAAATAATAAAAATTAGTATTGCAAAAGCAAATTTAATTAAGAATAGAAACCAAAACGTTGTTATAGGGTATTTGACTCATTTTTTAATTATTTACATCAAAAAGTAAGCTAATCCGATGAAATTTTTTAATCCGCTAAAAATATGTGTTTATTATAAGCCTTTCAAATCTGGTAAAAAGGAAAACTTCTAGTAATTAAAAAAGGGTGCATATACTAGCATGAGGCGTCACTACGTGAGTACTGGTACTTATTCTGCGGCGTCACAGCTAATAAGATCACGCGTACGAAAAAGATAGCGAAATGTCTCCGGCACGTTTCCACTTTTCTGAATGCTAACTAATTTTCTTTCTTTTCTTCGAAAAATATTATTTTTAGTGTTATTTGTTGTTTCGTATAAAATTTTATCCTTGTCAGGCAAATACCCTCTTACTAATTCAACACTTTACCAGTAATATTTAGTATAATAAGAGGGAGTTTTGGCGGGAAGTCAAGGGGTTCGGTTGGGGTTTTTTTTGTTTAAATTATTTTGCAAATTGATTTTAGTGGACTTTATAATATGAAATTGGTGTTGTTTGGTGTTATAAATGCTCATGCTCATGAACAATATATGAAATAGTTAAAGTGGACAGTCATAGTACGGCTGTAGTGATATTTGTTTCGCGGACTGTGTGGGCGTCTTCGGGCGTCGTCCGCCAATCAATCGGCTATGAAAACCAGTGGACTCGTATAGATTTGTCACCAGAAGCTCCCTGAAAGCAATCAAAGGCCTACACCAATCTTTGATTGTAACTTGTTAGGAAAAAAGAATTTCCCACGTTTTATTAACTTGTTCCTGGCAAGTTTTCTTCTTCTCTTCTTCAACCTTCTCTACCCACTGTTGAGTGTACTTACACTCCTCACATGCATGCCATTCTCTTCGGTCTTGAGCCTTTCTCATCCAGGTCTTTCTCATTATATGGGTTATGTCATCGGTCCATCTTAATGCTGATCTTCTTACGCCCCTGTGACCCTGTCTTGGTCTCCATTCCACTACCCTTCGACTCCATCTGCCATCTTCTCTCCGGCTTAAGTGACCCCGCCCACTTACATTTTCTCTGAGCGAAGATATGGACTATGTCTGGAAGTTTAGTACCCCTGCGGATCTCCGTGTTTCTTACTTTGTCCAGCAGTGTTATTCCAAGCATAGATCGTTCCATTTTGCATTAGGCCACCCAAAGGTCTTGGACCATCTTTTTAGTAAGGGTCTATGTTTCTGCGCCATACGTCATCACGGGCAGTACACACATATTGATCGTCGTTTGAGTGAAATGGGGATTTTTGTTTTGAAGATCTCGGACAGGTAGCTGAATGCTCCCCAACCCAGTTTAATGCGTTGGTGGATTTCATTCTCCTGTCCGTCCTTATAAGAGATAATAGTTGGCCCAGATAGACGTATTCTTTCACCCTTTCTTGCCTTCGATGATGATGTGGTTTACCGATGGATTCTCGCACAAAAACTTCAAGTTTTACTTCCTGAAAATTGATAAGAAATCAGATGATTCAGTAACTTACCATGAGAAGTACAAATTCTGCTATCCATATCGAGCTGTTGTGTTTTATCGACTGTATATTTCGCCACATGAGCCAGTAGAATTGGACGAAGTAATTGACTTTGACTCTGTAACAATTATACCATTATTTGTGTGATAAAATCTATAGTAAATTTAATTTAATCTTCAGAAGGATTTGAGAAAAGTGTAAAACAGACAAATATACAATGTGGAAGGGACAGGGACCCGTAATAAATCGAACCACGGGCTATACTAGATCACTATGGTTCCGATGGTATCCGATGTTCGAAAAAACCAAATCTGGTTTATGAAACATTGTATAGTGCATAACTAGTAACATAGTAACTTTTATTGTAAGAAATAAAAATTAAAAAAAATAACAAACAGCAAACAGTGCTAGCAAAAAATAAAAAATAAAACTAAATTATAGTATATTATTCTAATTTCATGATTTATTACGGGTATGTCCCTTCCACGTTGTATAATATTATTAAAATTACTCACAGAGTTAAATATCGATCGAAGGATTCATTCTGAAACAAGAAAAACATCTTGAGTGCTAGGTCCTATTAAAATAAGATAAAGTGCAAAAGAATTTGGCATCAACTCTTTGCTCTCCAACTAAGTATTGTCGTAAAGGCTTGTTCGGACCAGGCGAGTATTTTAGTCAAGTGGCGAGTAATTTAGTTACTAAGCGTGTCCGAACACCAAAAATTTAGTCAAGTATATTAGTAGCTTATTTAGTCAAGTCGATCCATTTTGTTCTATTTTTTCGGGCGAGTAGCGCCTCCCACCACGCGTCCGTGCTCACTGGTTCACCGGCTAAAGCAAATCCGAACGCATTGATTTAGTCGAGTTCATTAGTTGCCGCAAAAATGTCGTTTCGCTGGAGCGAAGAAACAACTTTAAAATTTGTTTGCAAATATGTGGAACATGAAAGCTTGTGGAATATTAAGTCCCTGTGTCATAAAAATAAACAAATGAAACAAGCCGCATACTTGGATTTAGAAAATGCAATAAATATATATGGATTTGGTGAAAGGGAAATTAAATTGAAAATTAAAAACATCAGGTTAATGCACAATTTTATTAATTTATAAAGCATATTTATTTAACAATAAAGCATATTTATTAGTATGATGATACCACCACTCACTAAACTGACTGACTTGACCGTAATGCGAACGGTTTCTGGGCAGTAGCGAGTAATTTAGCTACTAAATCACTCGCCACTCGACTAAAATACTCGCCTGGTCCGAACAAGCCTTAAGAGGCGACTAAAGGACGGTAACAAGGAACAGGCAGCAGCGTCCTCTTTACAACGATTTTAGGTATATCATCTACTGCGACCACCCTTGGTTTGAAGTTATCACCAACCCTTCGGCCCTTCATAGTGATAATAAGGAATCTTCACTTTATTGGGAGAGGCTTTTAGTCCAGATGTGGACTGTTTTAGGCTGATAAATAAATAAAAAGGTTATGGGAACACCCGTTGGGAACGAAGTTCCTTACTGCAAAATCAAAAGCTTTGTTCATATTGTTCATAAACAATTAAAATTGAATTCTTAAATATAAAAATAATTTAAAAATTTATATCCAGGTGCCATCTTGAATTCAAAAAAGAAGTTTAAATTCGGATTCCATGACCCAATAAAACCCTGGATAATGAGTTTCAGTCAAATCGCATGCAATTTAGAATCGGTGGCCATCTTGGATTAGGTAATGTAAAAAAAAATGCTTGGTGGTTGTGGGTCGGCCTATGGCCTCGCGGATATATCTACTTTATGATAAGTTAAAATCATGCAAATCAAACTGGTATATACCCAACCCAACCTACCCTGGTCTCGCATTTCAGCAACTAAGCAAGACCGCTGGTACTCTGGTACTCGCCGCCACAGACCTATATTTTTTTCCTCGCCGCCGATTGTCAATTTACGTTACCTTAACATCAATCTCCCCATTAAAGTACTCATTCTCGTCTTGTACGTCTCCCACCCTGAGGTCTATCTCTGCCGCAACATCAGACCGCTGGTATTCGTCGCAAATTCGTCGGATCCTTTCACGGCTCTCTATCTCCTTGTCTAATTGAATGCCGAGGAGGGACACGTAGTACTCGGCTGCGTTGAAACCCACTGGACATTTGTAGTTTAGGCTGTGAGAAAAAAACACTTAATATATAAGGACAAAATTACACAGATTGAGCTAGGCTCAAGGGTATACTATTACTCTATGCCCAAAGTAAGTTTTAAACTTGTGTTATGTGATACTACCACAACGATACTATATTTTATAATATAATAAATACATATATAGATAAACACCCAAGGCTCAGGACAATTTGAAAAAGGCCATTTCCAACTTGCCCTGGCTGGGGATCGAACCCAGGACCTCTGAGTGGCGGCCTAGCATGGTAAACAATACGCCATGGAGGTAGACGACTCGACGAAATATTGAAAGTCTCTAAAATAGTTTGATATCTATCATTGTACAGATATTTTTAATAAATGAAACCATGGTTTACCTATGCATGCATATTATCACAGAGGGAAATACTTATCCGTCTGTTATGAAAAGCAATCTACAATTTTTCTACAATATTTACTTCAAAACTTTACATCAAATAGAAAATGGATTTGAGAGAAGATAGAAGGAAGTCATTTATTTAAATTTACTTTACTAATAAAATAAAGTGACAAATCGAAATTTTTATTGCTGCCCGAACACTGCTTATTTAAATAATGCATTTTTAAATTGACACAAAAAGTGTCGACGGTCCCAAGACTTTAACGACTTCACCCAAAACTGGTTTAGCCGTTGACCCTAGACAAAGTATAAAATGGTATAATTATACTCTGAAACCTTGAGATTCTTGCTCAGTTGTAAACTATACAGATGGGTCTACCGAACTTGTTTAGATCTTTTAGGAAGATGGATAGAATGAGATAATATTTAGTATGATAAGTTATGAACTGATGACCAAGCTTAAAAATACATAGTATTGATTGCAAACTGAAATAGATACATGATTTAGAAAAGGATGGTCCTACTCGTAGGTACATATGTAGCTATAACCAAAAAATTTGAAATTTGGCTAATAAATATATTTCTTACTCGTATCTTCTACCCAAGAATTTATATAATAAGGTATATAAAATGAAAAAAATTATTTGCTGTTCGATTGTCTCGGTAAAACTCGAGAACGCCTGGGCCGGCTTAGCTGTTTTTGGTTTTGAAATGTTTGTCGTAGTCCAGGGAAGGTTTAAACGGTGAGAAAATAGGGAACGGGAGCAGGCGATACGAAGTTCATCGGGTCAGCTAGTAAGAAATAAATAGTTATGCGCTATTTATGTCCATACCATAGTCGATTGACACATTATTCATCAAATCTCACAGCGTTACTACTGTTTAATAATTTTCAAATGACATATTTTATTCACCAGCTTACTTTTTATGGTAATTCTATAAATAAGACGTTCAACTAATAATATTCTTTGAAGTCTTTACATTCAATTATGTCGTTATAGATTTTATACAAGAGAGTCGTTCTTTTGGTCGAGATGCAAGACTGTTTGACTGTTAAATGCCGACACTGTCAATCAGTTTTTAGTTACATTCACGAAAAATGATTATGTAAGTATGTTAAGTCTAGAATATTAAGTAATAAGTATAATAATGGTAATATAATTTTAAATTGTAAAGGCATTATAGTCGTAGCAAAGGTGTCAGAGACTGATCGTAAAAAAGTTGTCATGACATGACAGGCTTAGCAAATCATCCTTAGCAAATGACCGGAAGTTTTCAGTTGTTATTCATTTAAGGTTTCAAGATTATAAACTTGAATGATCAACAATTTGCTAGAAGTTATTTGTTTGAATCAACATGTGATTAAATAACTCAGATACTCCTGAAGCATGTTAGCGAACTAAACAGATAAGCAGATTTCTGTACACGTCGTTAATAGGTACATGTCCGTTCAACTCTACCAAGAACTTTAACTAAAAATGTATATGTATAAGGTAATTACGATCCAAAAAACTGGTCCGCTTGTTCTATAGTTCCATGGAATGCTGTCCTTCCATTTGCTAGGAGCACCACCTGGTGGAACAGCTCGAACACCCCGGAAGCGGGCTGATGCACTGAGCAGATGACCAGCTTTCCATTGGTCGCTAGATTCCGAAGCCTGGAGACCACGGCACTGGCCGCCCAGCTGTCGAGGCCTGTGGTCGGCTCGTCGCAGAAAAGGATAGGAGGGTCATTCAGGAGCTAGAGAGAATAAACAAGAATTAAATTGTAAGCAAAAACGCTTCTAAACCTGTTTGGACCACCAAACAGTTTGTTTTCTAAACCACTGGTCCCACAGACAATATTTTATTGTTAGTTATTTATATTGTTGACATACATGTTTGATTCCGAAAATACACTTTTATTATTAATTAGTAAAATTTGAATACAATTTTACCAATCTTCATTGTTAAATTAAATGCCTGAGACATTTTAATTACCTGTACAGCCAACGCGACTCTCTTTCTCTCTCCTCCAGAAAGTGCCCTGAGTTGTGTTTTGGTGCAGTTATTGATACCAAGCTCTCCTAACAACTGCTGAATGCGCCTCGTCCTTTGTGCCTTCGATGCTCTCTTGTCCATCATGAGGCGTGCCTGGGTAAAGAAGTCAACGGTTGCATATTAAGACATTCACAGTTTAGTTACCAGGTACAATAGAAAAGAAATTGTTTGTGGTACGAGTATGAACCCACATGTGGTATACCAATATACGGACTGTTAATGTTTAGGATATGAACTTATCATATCCTACAATCCTATTATTTATTATTATAATTTATCAATGCGTAAGTTTGTATGGATGTATGGATGTCTAGATGTATGTATAGATGTTGGTTCCGCTTTGCTGTGAAAGCGGATTGGCATGAAAGGCATGTAGATAGCTTATTACTTATATTAACACATATGATACTTTATATCCCAGGGAAATGTAAGAATCCCGTGGGATTGTTAAAAATTTCACCACGCGGGCATTTGCTACTTTAGTACTATTACAGGAAGGGTTTTTATATGAGATGATTTAACGGTAAATTCAGTCCAGTCCATGATACTGATTAAACTACACGAGAAAAATATGGCGAAAATCACAGATCTGTATATCTTGATCCATGGTCTGTGGCGAAAATAGAGAAACGCCCCTTTGTCGATCATTCTCCAGTTTTTTCGCTACCTAATTAACGCGTCACCTTGTTTGTACTTAAAAGCGACGCGTAATTAGGCGAAAACAAAACATTGTATAGATGGTATAGATAGTCGATAGTTTTTTTACATTTGGTGTTAAGTTTGTCAAAAAGCATGTGGAAAAAAGGTGACGCGTTAATTAGGTAGCGAAAAAGAACTGAAGAGTAGCCGTTGTCTCTCTCTCTCTCATCTCAGCGTATTCCCAAATGCATCCTCAGCCATAATGCTGCGTAGCCCGGGGTCTGCTTTTCGGCCTTCCCTTCTCCACTTCGCACGGTCTTCAACATCCTTGGTTGTAAGACCGTTGTATTAGAAAGAAATAGGTATATTCTGAGAGGTCGAATATTCCTTAAGTCATCAGTATCATGAATGTGTTGTAAAAATATATTCACTGTCCACTGCTCTCATGGAATAGACGTCTTAAAGTATTTCCAAAAAGACTGATCAGAAACGGCCTGCAACCAGCGTCTTCCAGTGATCTTTCTCAGGTCCTCCGACAACCTAGTATGTTTATGTCTAATGTACAGTCTAGAATTCTAGATAAAGATTTGAAATCACGACTTCGCCTCGGTAACTGATTATTATTTCCACAAAGAGTTTTTGTGTTGTCTGACAGAGTAATGTTGTTCATAAACAAAAAACAGACATTTTTTATCTTACAAACAAGTACATATTATATCATCAAATTGGGAACATTAAAATATTTAAGATGTTTATTTGATGACGTGATGACGTTGCCCGAATTACCTAGAGTCAATAAATGTAAAATGGAAAGTCTGTAAAGTTTTGCCTATAGATGCCATCCTAGGGATGAACACGTCTTTACTTCAATTAATACGAGTATACCTAAAGTGAGGTTGGGCTGGGGTCGGGTAAGGTCGGGTCTAGAATAAGTGAGGGCACAGATTATACAATGTGTACGGGAGATAATATACTAGATCACTGTTCTTCTTCGTCTAAGCGCGTTCCCAATGCATCCTCAGCTGTGCTGCTTCGGAGCCTGGGGTGCGCTTTTCCGCTTTTTCAAATATAACATGCATGTCAATGGCCACCCAAGGATGTCAAAGACCTTGCAAAATGAAGAATAAATAGCCAGAACAGTTGAAATGATTTGGCTATAGTTTTACGACCGGCCGCCTGCCTGACGTCAACCCTCTTTGGGAATGTATTTGTGCAAAAAGTTTTACAACCGGCCGCCGCCCGACGTTAACCCTCCTTGGGAATGCAATTGTAGCACGAGATGTTTGTGCTTAATCCTTTAGTCGCCTCTTACGACATCCTCAGGAAGAGATGGACTGGTCCTATTCTAACCCGGAACCACACGGGTAACGAAATGCCGAAATTTATTTTGTAACTTACCTGTAATTACCTCTTACAAATCCTTTTTTTTTATTTTACCACTATTACGTCTTTATTCCTAGTGGGACAGACAGAGCATTTTGGATATTGCGGCTCTAAGCAGACAGAGCCCAGGGCCGCAACACCCAATGGCCACTTTTAGCGTGATGGTGGGCGGGAAGATGGAAAAAGCAATTAAAATAGTGATGGTTTGCTAGCCGCATCGCCTATTAAGGCCGTACCTAAATTTTCCAGGGTCCAGTGCTGCCTCCATTTTAAATAAATCATTTCAAAGAAAACGGAGACATCATTTAAAATTTTGCAACTACCAAGTCCTACATAACCCTTCAAAGTATTTTATGAACTACTGTTTACAGTTTATAATTGGAACGTTAAGCTTTACTACGCACATTTGCTAAAAGTGGCCGTTTTTCGCAAATGTGCGTAGTAAAGCTTAACGTTCTCACTTTAAACTGTAAACAGTAGTTCATAAAATACTTTGAAAGGTTATCTAGGAATTGGTAGTTGCAAAATTTTAAATAATGTCTCCGTATTCTTTGAAATGATTTATTTTAAATGGGGGCAGCACTGGACCCCGGAAAATTTAGGTACGGCCTTAACATATTATGGTTCGCATTTTCGCCCATTCCATCGGCTTTTACGATCTGCGCGGGAAGATAAGCAGTTGGTACATTCTCAGTTCTTTTCTTTTCTCCCAGACCAGCATGAAAGAAATTCCTTCTTCTTATACAACGTGGAAGATAATTAAGTATAGTATAATGATATTAAAATAACAGCCAAAAAACAAAAAATATCGGCATTTCCTTACAACATTGTGCAACCGCCCGGGCGATTGGTATGGGAATGTCGAATTTTCGTTTGGTTTTTTGACTGTTATTTTAATATTATTATTCTTTAGTGATCTAGTATAGGCCGTGGTTTGATTTATTACGGGTATGTCCCTTCCACGTTGTATAAGGTAAGTTAGTGAAACAAACAACTCACCATGAATTCCATATGCTCTGTGACGGTGAGATACTCTATGGCCAGGTCCTCCTGCGGCACAAACCCTGAGATCCTTGCGATGAGGTCGGCCCCCGCCAGTCTGCCGTTCAGCATGAGGTAGCCTGTCAACGCGCTTTTGTCGCGGCGACTAATCGCAGCTAGAAGTGTCGTTTTTCCGGCACCACTGTTGGGGAAACATAAATATGAGTCCCTTGATCAAATCTTATCATTCGTTGTTTAAAAAAAAACTATTTCTAGGCTAGTTGTCCTTCAGCCATTTAACTGAATGCCAGCGTTTAGTGAACGGCCTAGGCGTCTAATAAGCTGGCTTATTTAACCAAATGGTTGCGGGGTTGCGGCAGATTTATTTATCTCTGATTTTGCCTTAACATTGTATGAAAAATACCATAAAAAGGCCACAAAAGGCCTTCAATGACCACTTAGAGTTATTACCCGTATGGTTATACGAGTTTTCTTTTTTCTTTCCTCCTTTACAAAGTTCTAAGGCACTCTGAAAAGGTATAATGACAGGGTTAGAAAAGTATTATTCTTAATATTCCGTCATTTAAATTATCCAAAAATAATTCACCCATATTTTTAAGTTTATCAAAAATCTAAAAATTCACTAAAATACGGGATACGGAGCATCTAAGTTCCAGAGTGGGGGCTTGTGACGT
This sequence comes from Acrobasis repandana, assembly GCA_963576875.1. NCBI lineage: Eukaryota > Metazoa > Arthropoda > Insecta > Lepidoptera > Pyralidae > Acrobasis > Acrobasis repandana. Next base: position 20,871,939 of record OY756215.1, read on the forward strand.
CACCGCTATGTAAAAATCGTACGATGCTGTGGCCGTGACGTCATGCGAAATTTAAATGCGTCATATAATCTAACAGATGAACAGATGTATCAAAAATATTCTTCCATTCGTTATGTCTATTCCACCTGACTGCGCCTACGCCGGTTCTCATCTAGACACATTCGATGTCGAATTAATGTCAATCAATTCTGAGATTACAGTATGGCAACTTTGCACTATACCTATCAGAGTGTTACATGAGACATGACAGGTTCCTTTTTTGATATATGAATGTAGAGGTAAGTATGAATTTTAGAGGCGAAGTTGTTTAACTATATGTATATTTGCACATGTCTAATCGGGTTTCGCAGGCACTTTTACACGTCAATAAGTTTAGTATACATTGCGTGTAATGTTTATTTCCTTCTTCTTCATCCAAGTGCGTTCCCGGTTGTATTCTCAGCTGTGCTGTTTCGGAGCCCGGGGTGCGCTTTCCCGCTTTTTCTTCTCCAAATATTACATGCATGTCAATGGTCACCCAAGGATGCCAAAGACCAAGGTCTTTGGAGAAGAAGGTCTTGCGTTGGAGAAGAAATAGCCGGAAGAGTTTAAAAGATTTGGCTATAGTTGAACGACCGGCCGGCTGCCTGCGACGTCAACCCTCTTTTGTAATGTATTTGGGCGAAAAGTTTTACAACCAGCTGCCGCCCGACGTTAACCCTACTTGGGAATGCATTTGTAGCACGAGATGTTTGTGCTTAATCCTTTAGTCGTTTCTTACGACATCCACAGGAAGAGATGGAGTAGTCCTATTCTAACCCGAAACCACACTGGTAAATGTGATGTTTAAAGTGTAATGTTTATTTACTTCTTCATATTTAAATAGCCACCGATACCTAGCTACGAGCGTTACTAGCTAGTACCGATACCTACTACAAAGTAAACACCTAGAATTTGACTTTATGCCCTTGTATACGTAAAAACAAGTCGCATTGGATAAATCAAAAGAGTTACAAACAACCAAAAAGTTTACCTTGAACCCATTAGCGCGACCAAGTTGCCGGATGACACAATGCCGCTCACTGAAAAAATAATAAGAATTGTAGTGTACCTACTTACTTATTCAATATTTATTTAAACTTTATTGTTCCACAATACAAATTAATTTATAATAGGTAGTAGTAGTTTCAAAACCTTCATATAGATACATCCGGGGAGGTGTAAAAAGACACTTGTGAAAAGCAATGAGAGGTCGCTGATCGTGTATATCTATTTCCCTTATATACACACATATATATTATAATAACACGCTATTTTTTTAAATTAATAATTTCGCAACTCTTGGACGGCTTGCTAAGACCGTTAGGTATATATTCGGGGAATTAGACGCTCTATAAAAATATTTCTTATAATTTTTAAATGTTAATTATGTTTTGTTATTTAAATGGGAAATAGATATTCGCGTAAGACTAGGTATCACGTCTTTATCCCTAAGGGTCTGTCTGCCCCCTTTAGGCTAAAGAGCATTTCCGGTCTTGCGGCTCTATTGGAGCATCCACACTGCAGTTAACTTTTGTGGAGCATATAGGTATGTATGTTTTTCAACTTCTGCTGGCAATAGAGTTTCAACTGGAAATGCTTGATAAACAAATGTGCTAGATTGTTAATTTTTTCCTTATTATTAATTGGCAATTTTAGATACCGAATCTTGTCTTAACTCAATCCCCCACTACTGGTCTCTCTTTGCTTGGACGCACACCTATATAATAAGAGTATATTATGACACCTAAACATATCAGAAACAGCTTTGAAACTGCCAAATGACAGATGTAAGTATTTGAAGGCAGCTTAGAAAATCTGTCACCAGCTACTTACATACAAAAAAAAAATAAAAGTTTTTTGAAAAAAAAAACAGTGTTCCTTTAGCCATCTTCCGGCTCTATGATCTATCATCAGGTCAGATTCTTGTTATAATAATATTGCATTGTCATCTGATTTACATTAGCATACAAAATTACATATAAATCGGGAACCGGGAAGTGGCTCAAATTAACTTTCGAGAATTGAACAAACAAAAAAAACGGGCAAGTGCGAGTCGGACTCGTACATGAAGGGTTCCGTACCACCGTACAATGTTTTACAACGCTGAAGAAACACGTTTCTTGTATGACGACCCCCTTTAATTTTTAACTTTTTTTTATTTTTAGTATTTGTTGTTATAGCGGCCACAGTAATACATAATTGGTGAAAATTTCAAGTGTCTAGCTATTACGGTTCAAGAGATAGAGCCCTGTGACAGACGGACAGACAGACGGACAGATGGACAGACGGACAGACAGCGGAGTCTCAGTAATAGAGTCTCGTTTGCACTCTTCGGGTACGGAACCCTAAAAACAAATAAACAATAACAAACTGACCAAGATAAATAAAACTCGCTCCATTATACAGTAGGTAGTCTTCTTGAAGCCTTTACAAATTTAAACCAACTCGTCGTCACGGGGTCAGTAGCCAATCTATGATATAGGCTGCTACATAGACAAGTCATTAAAAAAATTTCCTCAACAGATGCAATAAACATGTTAAAAACAAACGTCTTTCGGCGAACCGGTTAGAAACCCACATTTCTTAGTAAAGTATTTAATGACCAGTTTAGTTAATGTTACCCGGTGATGAAATTGGACCTTAATATTAATCAAACCTCGCTTGATGGTTAAACTGATTATTAATGAATTAAAGTCAACGAAATTAAGCTGTTTTCGCGGTTTTAATAGATGTATTTTCCATGCCCCACACTAACTTAGTAATTACCGTGTTGTTTGGTTAGCATTGTCGGTGTTATTTTTACTTAAGATTTTATTTAAGTTGCCTTATTTTTACCCGACTGCGGCAAAGCCCAAAAGGAGGGTTATGTGTTTGATCTATATGTTTGTCCCTATAATTCTATGTTCCCTAGTAACTACTAAACGGCTAAACGGATTTAAATAAATTATTTGTTGTTAATTTGTTTGGGTCAAATCTTGTAAGTCTTTGAGTCACTTCCCGGTTTTCGATAGAGACACGCGTCAACTCGTGAACGGATACCGCCAGTACGGACTGGTCAGCTCGGCTCCGATTTTTAAGACTACTCAGTGTAACGTATTTCTGTAAATTGGATTTGGCACTCGTTCGCAAGCTTTACATATTATGTTGTGATAACATTGTATTAGGCATAATATCTTTGTAAACTGACAAAGCCCTTCTGGCGCGTAGGCGACCAATACTGTGTAAATGAGTTTCTCCTCAGCAGTGGTCGATGAGAAACGCAAGTATCGGTAGCTTTTGAACAAATAAAAAAATAATTAAGATATAAATAAACTTTACACGTAATGTTCACTGCAAAACAAAACAAAGTGACTATTATTAAGAGATATTATAAATATCCTATGATAATAAAGATATTTTGAATTGAATTGAATTAACACTATAATTATTGACGTGTAAAAGTGCCTGCAAAGGCCTTATTACTGAATAAATATTTGATTTTGATTTTGACAATGCAATATTATAACAAGAAGCTGATCTGATGATGGAGTTAGGAGTTAGCTATAGGAACCCTGTAATAAAACGACGCAACCCCATTGAGTTTGAGCTTATTGCATTTGTCTTGATATGTACTTATTATTTAGAAGCATGTAGTGTAATGCACTGGGTAGCAGATAGTGTGATGGATAATTGTATTTTTCTTTAAATTAAAAACTTTATTGCACAAAACTATTGTACAAGTGGTGGACATAATAATGCCATATGGCATTCTCTACCGGTAATTGTATCGACTTGAATGAACCAAGTTTATTCATAAAACACGCCTTAATCAACTACTGTGTGTAGTGTCTAGTAGACTACTGTACAGACATCTCGTATCAGTATCATGAACTGAATAAAACAATTCGATTTGGCGTAAAATAAATTAAAAAAATAATATAGTAAATGCTTAGTTACCTACTTACTAATAATATCTCTTTTGACGAAGCATGTTGCGGATACATTTTTGTGACCATTTTGATGATTTTCGAATGTATTTCATCAAATTCTGTCTCAATAAATTTTTCTTAGCTTAACATTATTTTTTCCAACCAATATCTAAAACATTCACTAAAAGTCAGCCAGTATAGCCCAAAAAAGCGCGTATTTACCTCCATGTAAAACTTTAACTTCTTCATAAGTCGGTGATCTCCATATACTGGTCTGGTGCTTCTTCTTCCTATACACCGACAGGTCCTTCCAGGCCAGGGTGAGGTTCTCCACGTTAAACCCGTTGGTCTCGTCATCTTCCCAGTTGACCACGGCCCCCGTGAGGACGTTGCGTGTCGGCAGCTTCAGACCAATGTCCTTCATTTTGGATCACGTCATTTGTCTGTGGAAGAAGAAAACAGCAGGTAAGGAAATAAATCGTTAACTTTTTTAACAATAATGCATGACTTTTAACCGCCAGCCAAATTTTTGGAGCAGGTTCAGTCCATGATTCTGAACTGCTAGGTATCCATAAAAATAATTATTGAAAATGCCTTGCCTGCCTAGTATAATAATAATTTAAATATAAATAAACATTACACGTAGGTAATGTAGGAACACTAAAATTATTTACTTGTAAAAGTGCCTGATAACTCTGGTAAAAATGGCGCTCACCTTGTCCACCTAAATACAACGTGGAAGGGACATATCCGTAATAAATCGAACCACGGGCTAAAGGGACTAGATCTTTATAATATGAAGAAATAAAAATAACAGTCAAAAACAAAAAAATCGGCATTTCCATACAAAAGTGTGCAGCAGCCCAGGCGATTTGTATGGGAATGTCGAATTTTTATTTTGTTTTATGACTGTTATTTTAATTTCACTTTAGTAATCTAGTATAGTCCTTTCCACGTTGTAAAAATAGATATTTTTCTTAGGTTTGCTAGTAATTTGTGTGCTGCCATCTATGTGAGCAGTTGGTACTAATATGTGTTTAGTCTACAAGTTTGCTATTTACGTGCCTTTCAATAATTTACGACGTTGGCACCCACTGATCCTAGTAAAAACAGGATTGTCTTGTCTTGAAGACACTTCCCTTGAAGATAAGATGTGGGGCTTCCTGGCCTGTTGTAACTTCGAATCGTGTCAATTGATCCAAATTGATCCTATTTCGACGCCCTTGAGATATGCGACGCCGACGGCTAGGTGTTGCTACGATTCGGTTCACTGAACTTTAGTGAAAGGATTACTATTATTACTAAATTTATTACTAACTTTGTACCACAGCTTTGTACTCTAGGTACCTACCTATTTATTAATACTAGTTTCTAGTAATTTTTGCGTAAGATAGATGAACGCCAAGCACTTTTCGTTCATAATTTCGGAGTTGTTGCGGGTTTTAGACAGAAAGCTTTCTAAAAATTCATTATTTTTCACTAGATATGGGACCATTCAAGTATCACGTAAGCAGCTAAGGGCGTGGGGGGTCGTTGATTTGCTTATTTTTGATGACAATAAGGGGCGGATCTAGACTTCCATTACATAAGCAATCTTTTATTAGTTACTTGTTCTGGTATTTTTTTTTGTTATTCTGATATGAAATTAAACAGACAGTAAAATAATAGAGCTACGAAGAATACACTTGCTCATGAAAACAATAAAAACTTAAGATTTAATAAAAAAAATAAGTATCAATGCTTATTTTAGGATAATCAGGTGACTAAAGCCTTCAATATCCTAACAAGACTGGAAACAACTTTTCACAAAGTATTCTTCCCAGTGGGAATTGAACACACGACCTCCGGATCATAAAGCAAACTCCTTAACCACTGCACCACGCAAACAGTCAAATAGTTAGAGATCCAGGGGAGCTATTTTTCATTCAGGGACTCAGCGAAACACAAAACGTGTAGTTTTCCAACTCACCACTCGTGTTTCGCCGCATTGCTTCGTATTTTTGAAACCGTCGTGTCAGCGATAAGTAATATTGTGTTACGCAGAAAATATCATAAATTTGTCAATGGTTTCCTAAACATTTCAACAAAAATAAACAAAGCAGCGTGAAACGGAACTGATACTCCATGGAACGTTTCTTTGACATTTGTACGCCACAAATGTCAAAATTACGATTGGTCCAGACCACTCGTTGCAAATCCTTCGCATACGAACAATTCAAAAATGCGCCCGTTTGGAAAAACTCGCGCAAATCATTCGTAATGTGAGTCCCTAAATGAAAAGTAGCACTCCTGATGAAGGAAAAATTTTAGAATGTATAAATTTACTCGTTCCTGCTAATTACAATTATAACGGTGTGGTACCACATATCGACGGCCGGATGGTGCAGGCTCGGCAGGTAACCCAACACCGGCTCGCCACCGCGAGGGGAAAGCGGACGACCTCTTTAGTCGACGTTCGGAATGTTACCTTATCTATTTTCTGTTAACTATGTTGATTTAAATAATTTTTCAACACCCTTGCTCGTAAAAGCGGTCTAATTTCCCCGGTTTTTGATATATAAAGCAGCCTATAAAACACGAGTGTGTTAGAAACGCAAATAGTGAAGTTATATTTCTATAACTTACGATTTGCTATTGCGAAAGAAAGGGATAGAATTAATGGTAAATCCAGTGTGAATGAAAGAGTAAGAAAGTTTGACAGTTGTGTGTGAGCGAGATAGTTAGATAACATAAGGTAAAGGTTAGACAAAGAAAAAGAATAAATCAGACATCAAACGTCATCGTTGTTACAATATTAATATTAGTATCTTACATACGCGTCAAATTGTTTTTTTTTTTTCAAATTTCGAATTCGCATGCTGCGCGGCGCCGCGCGCCGTGCTGATTTTAAAAGTAAAAAGCAACAGCAGTCAGTACGCAACAGTGTGCATCACAGTTTTATGGTAGTTTATATAAAATCAAAAATATCAGTTTTTTAGGTATTTTCGCTCGCAAGTATGTTGAAAAACGTCGTACGATATACGTGCGTATATTGGTTAAGGCCGTACCTGAATTTTCCGGGGTCCAGTGCTGCCCCCATTTAAAATAAATCATTTCAAAGAAAACGGAGACATTATTTAAAATTTTGCAACTACCAATTCCTAGATAACCCTTCAAAGTATTTTATGACCTACTGTTTACAGTTTATAATGAGAACGTTAAGCTTTACTACGCACATTAGCCAAAAGTGGCCGTTTTTCGCAAATGTGCGTAGTAAAGCTTAACGTTCTCACTTTAAACTGTAAACAGTAGTTCATAAAATACTTTGAAGGGTTATCTAGGAATTGGTAGTTGCAAAATTTTAAATAATGTCTCCGTTTTCTTTGAAATGATTTATTTTAAATGGGGGCAGCACTGGACCCCGGAAAATTCAGGTACGGCCTTAAACACACTCAGCTCCTTCTGAAATTCCGCTTCGTGTGTTATATATAACCACCATAACGCACATATCGTAATGTACTATAATTCCATTCTAATATTTGACGACCTCCATAGTCCGCCACTCCGGAGGTTCTGGGTTCGATCCCCAGCCAAGGCAAGTTGGAAGATGGCCTTTTTCAAATTATCCTGGGTCTGGGGTGTTTATCTATGTGTATTTCTTATAAAATATATAGTTGTAGTTGAGTTAGTATCCCTTATCACAAGTTTAAACTTTGGGGCTAGTTGAATCAGTGTTATTTGTCCCTATATAGGTATTTCTTTATTTATTCTTCCATGCTGGTCTGGAAGAAAAGCAAAAATACCAGTTGCTTCTCTAACTGTGCAGATAATGGGTTCTGAACAATGATTAAAGCTAGTAATTACTGGCTGACTTTTTATCCTCCAGTCAAATTTATGGAGCAAGATCAGTCCATGATACTAAACTACTTTCCATAAAAGCAATTAAAGAAAAACTAAAATAAAAATTCACCTTTCCATACAAATCAGCGCTCAGCCAAACGGATTTTGTACGGGAGGATGAAAAATTTTTATCGATTTTTAATAAAAAAAAATTATAGAAAGTAGTTCAGTATCATGGACTAAAATTGCTCCAAAAATTTGGCTGGTGTTTAAAAAGTCACCCTGTATAAGTCAATGGTTCTGAATCATGTTACTCGTAATAGGTGATGCGGCTAGCAACACTATTTTGATTGCCTCATTCCATCTTCACGCCCACTATCAGGCTATTTTTAGGGTTCCGTACCCAAAGGGTGCAAACGGGACCCTATTACTGAGACTCCGCTGTCTGTCCGTCTGTCCGTCTGTCTGTCTGTCTGTCTGTCCGTCTGTCCGTCTGTCCGTCTGTCCGTCTGTCCGTCTGTCCGTCTGTCCGTCTGTCCGTCTGTCCGTCTGTCTGTCTGTCCGTTTGTCTGTCTGTCTGTCCGTCAATCACAGGGCTCTATCTCTTGAACCGTAATAGCTAGACACTTGAAATTTTCACCGATTATGTATTACTGTGGCGGATATAACAACAAATACTAAAAATAAAAAATAGTTAAAAATTAAAGGCGGTCGTCATACAAGAAACGTGTTTCTTCAGCGTTTTGTAACATTGTACGGTGGTACGGAACCCTTCATGTACGAGTCCGACTCGCACTTGCCCGTTTATGTTTATATAGTATTACTTACTTTACCGTCATGCTAAAGTGGTATTTGGGTCTCACGTCCTTAGACTCTGTCTACCCCTTTAGGGTTAAAGATGTAATAATGTGTAGATACTCTAATAGACAAGCTAATTATTATTTAGAGTTTTGTCAGCAGCAACAACCGCCGACGGTTGACCGACGGCCTCGCACCTGAGGGGATCTCGCGCGTGAAGCGAATCCTTTTTTGTTTGCTCCACCACTTATTAATTTTATAGGACCTCGCATATAAAATGGATGAGTGCCTTACGCGTGAAGCGGATGGGCTTTTTTCTTGCTTTACAACTCACAACTTATTCATTTTCTCGCAAAGCTTATCGCCGAAGTCACATGCTAGCGCCGCCGCCTGCCACTGATTGTCAGCACACCCTTAGGTTTGCTAAGGCATGGGTAGGTAAACCTCTGCTAATTTTAATTAAATAATTAAATCACATATATATTATATCCTTGTTTATGTCCCTAATCTGCTCTTAACCACGGTATGGTTTACCTCTATTTATAAGATAGAATTAATCAATTCATTTTATTTATGGCCTCTTGGATGAAGACTGACAACATAGTAAAATCTTTAGGCTATTATGTTAATGAGATACTAATTAAATTGGTCCAATAAATGCCTCAGTTTTAAAATATCAGAAGACTTGCATAAGTACCTATACATTTTAAATGCATGTTATTCACAAAGTTTGCCTGGTGAATTCTCTTTAGCCTAGGTCATGAAACTATTTAACCGATGAATAAATGAAATCATGAGAAACAAGTTTATTTGCAGAAAAATTAATAAAAAACCGACTTTCAAGCATTCACGCCCAATAACTTTTGAACGGCTGAACCGATATTCATCAAACATCTATCTCCAAAGACAAGGCTTTCAATTTAAATAAAATCTGCATCGAAATCAGTCACAGATACATAGACGCGTAATATAACATCCCTCTTTTTCTTTGAAGGTTAAGAATATTTTTTATAAGTAAGTTTGTATCTCTAGCCTAGAGATCAGTAAGTTTGTATCTCTAGCCTAGAGATCAGTAAGTTTGTATCTCTAGCCTAGAGATCAGTAAGTTTGTATCTCTAGCCTAGAGATCAGTAAGTTTGTATCTCTAGCCTAGAGATCAGTAAGTATGTGTTTCTAGCCTAGAGATCAGTAAGTTTGTATCTCTAGCCTAGAGATACATACTTTCTCTAGCTGAGTATCATTAACACTTCATCTCTGTTCATGGCGGCAATTATTTGCCCACTATCGGGTGTGAACGACTGAAACATTTGAAAAAGGCCATTTTCCAAATTGCCCTAGCTAGGGATCGAACCCAGAACCTCCGGAGTAGTAACCACTAAGCCACGGAGGTCGTCAAATATATACTATACGGGTTATTGACTGAGCGAGCGAAGCGTCTCAATTTCGAGATTGATGATGATTGATGATTTTGTCCATCAGTCTGTTCTCACAGGTCGCATTTTTCAACCGATTTTGAGGAAAATTGACACACCAGTTCCTGGATGTTTAGTTGATCGCGATTTTTCATTGGGGGAGAAATAGGGGAGGGGGGTAGAAAGGGGAACTTTGCTGTAGCGTTAATTATTGCGGGTTTCAATCAAATTTGAGAGGCACACTTCATTCTACACAAGATGTAGCAAAAAAATTCCAAAAGGGAGGAGTAAAGGGGAAAAGGGGTGAAGGTTGCTGTAGCGTTATGTATGGATGGATTTCATTGAAATTTCTTTGGTAAGCCAGATGAAGTGGAAAAAGTCGGTTATTGCATGGTTATAAGAGCTCGCGAGGTCTCCCAGAACCACTAAGTAGTATATATTATACTAATCCAAAATAACTACATGAAGGTTTGACCCCTTAGTAAACCAGCGTTCTCTAACCTTCTTATCCGTCTCACACTTCAAATTAGTTCCAAGCTCAATTGAAATACTTGTAAAAACAACATAGATTACCTTTTAACAGTTATCTACCAAAAAGCTTACAGAATAGCAACTCTCGCAGCATATAAAAAATCATTATGAAATACTTACCCAATACCAGCAAAAATAGAGTTACAGTTTCCAAACAGTCACGAAACTCGGTACTATACAACACAAACTAAAATAAATTCACTTAAAAAACTTTTCACTATCACAGCTGTTCAAATTTTTTTCAAATTGTTACGAAATACAGCTCACTAAACAGGTCTGCCGTGGTGCTACGAGGCGTGTAGACCACTCCGCTTAAGTCGTAGCACTGAATAAAGTGCATGCCTTTTCGACGGTTGTACGATGTGATCTATTAAACTTGTCCTATTAGATGTTATTAGTAATTCCTGTAATGGATCTGGACCTATTTGCATCATATTGGACTAATATTTGAATATTGACGATGTAATAATAAGTGCATATATACAAAGGCGAAAGGCGTCACTTACAGAGGTCGAATCAACAATAGGGATGTGAACTGGGTAAAAAAAAAAACTAAATATTTTTTTTACCCAATGGTAAATAAAAATAATAAGAAACTAAAAAATCACAAAATAATGTCACTTGTCATTGACCACATCCATTTTTAAACATGATTTTAGATTTATGCAGAAAAACTGATATTAAGAGCGCTATTTAACTGCAAAACACGATGACGTCACCGTCCGGTATTTAATATAAATCCTGCAGAAAATATTTTATTTGACGTTAAGATAAAAAGTATCTAATTGACTTGTTGGAAACTAGAGTATTAAAATAGTGACCCGTTGCTCTAGCCTATTGATATACCTATTCATTTGCCTGTTCTCTTGTTCGTAGCACAAAGTCCAGTTAATCTTATACATATATAAAATTCTCGTGTCACAATGTTCGTTCCCGTACTTGACCGATTCTCATGAAATTTTGTGAGCATATTGAGTAGGTCTGAGCATCGGCCAACATCTATTTTTCATACCCCGAATCTACGCGGGCGAAGCCGCGGGCAAAAGCTAGTAAACTATAAAAACTTGCTCTATTTTGTAACATTTATATCCATTTTTATTGGAAATAATGATTATGATTTGTAATCCTATTTCCAAAATACCAAAAAATCACTATTTCTGGGCATTGTACAATAATAAAACTATATATAAAAGCTATAGGTATATTTCAGCCGTGCGGCCCCTGAATAGACGCACTCCAAGTCTTCCCGTGGGTGTCGTAGAAGGCGACTTAGGAAATACAAGCTTATTTAATTTATTTATTTAAAAACTTTATTGCATAAAACTATTGTACAAGTGGTGGACTTAATGCCATATGGCATTCTCTACCGGTCAACCATAAGACCAAGCAGAAAATATGTGTGGCTGGCGTGATTAAAATATGTATAAAATTACATAATAATAAGCTTAGCAAAGCTTGTAAACATCAATGAGACCTCTCCAACCCGTCTGGCCAGCACGCAGCGTGGAGAGTGTAGGCGAAATCCTCTGACTGCTCCTCTGGCTATATATGGCTCTGGTATTACAGAGAGGGCCATGCTCCTGCAGTGGAGACTAAAAAAGACTGATGATAATTATGTATTTTTGAAGAAGTGGACATTACATTATTTTCAGTTTATTTTGTTAGTCAACTCACAATTTTAGAAAATGCTGTAAATCTTTGTCCAATTTACAATGTAGGATAGATTTTAAATAATATTACTACGAACTGATTTATTTCTCGTCAGGAGCTATGACCGACTGTTTCGTGTAAATATAATAAGATAAGAGATAACGTTTGTTTATATGACATCTTTTACTACGACAGACAATGTGTTTTAAACTAATATTAGGTCCTTACATATGAAATTGCCGATTTTCAATACTGACAACTTTAAAATCAAATATCTTGCGTTTCATTAGGAATTCCAAATTCAAATTTATTTCAAAATAAAGCCAGAAAAATATTGTTTTGAAATTCGTATTTCATTTGTTTTAACATCATTTGTTTGAGTTTCAACATTGCTATAGCAACAACTATGGAGAAATTGAAAATTCGCGGTATTTACGAATACGAGTTCCACCGTGGCACCAGTGCTGCAGAAACGACTCGAAGAATTAACGACGTGTATGGACCAGGCACCGCTAACGAATGAACAGTGCGTTTTTGGTTTCAACGTTTCCGTTCTGGAAATTTCGATTTACACAATGAGCCTAATGGACGACCTGATACTCAAGTGAATAACGAAGAATTGAAGGCGATAGTGGAAGCGGATCCATCTCAAACCACTTCTGAATTAGCAGCAGCCTTCGGCGTAAGTGACAAAACGATACTTATCCACTTGCGCCAAATCGGAAAAATTAAAAAACTCGAAAAGTGGGTACCGCACGAATTGACTGAAGCAAACCAACAAACACGCGTTGCTTGCTGCGTTTCTTTGCTTAATCGCCACAATAATAAGGGGATTTTGAACCGTATCGTGACTTGTGATGAGAAAGGGATCCTGTAAGACAATCGGAAGCGATCATCATAATGGCTTGACCCTGGAGAACCGGCTAAACCTTGCCCTAAGCGAAAACTGACCAAAAAGAAGGTTCTGGTTAGTGTTTAGTGGACCAGTGCTGGTGTTATCCACTACAGCTTCTTGAGATCAGGCCAGACAATTACTGCAGACTTGTATTGCCAACAATTGCAAACAATGATGGAAAAGCTCGCCATTAAACAACCGAGACTGATGAATTGCTCTAGCCCACTGCTCCTTCAGGATAACGCTAGACCACACACTGCACATCAAACGATCGCCAAGTTAGAGGAGCTGCGACTGTAACCTCTGCGTCACCCACCATACTCTCCAGATCTTGCCCCAACCGATTACCACTTTTTTCAAAATTTCGATAACTTTTTACAAGGAATAAATTTCAAATCTGATGAGGCAGTCAAAACCGCCTTCAAACAGTTCATAGACTCTCGCTCCCAGGATTTTTTTTCCAAAGGTATCAATGATCTGCCTATAAAATGTCGAAAGTGTATCGATAACAACGGCGCATACTTCGATTGATTAAATAATAATTTCATTAAAAAAAACTTGTTTCACTTTTTTGATACTGAACGGCAATTTCATATGTAAGGACCTAATATATTGCATTGTTTTCTACTGTATGTTTATAGTTACGATGAAGAGTAGATTTAGCCTGGGAATCCACATGTTGAAATTCAGATGCTGATTTTTTAATACGAGTACAAAACAAAATAGACAATATTCTATATTTCTATAAAAAAAATATTATGAGTGCAAGACTAGGTACCTTAATTAATTGGCTAAAAAGTTAAACTTATGATGAATTGGAAATATTTATCGATAACTCCCCTATATAGACACACACATAGACATCCCCTAAGCTCACATACTTCATACTTCTGACACACACACATACACACACTCCGTGAGGCTCCGGCAACAAAATATTGTAATTGTTTTTTTTCTTTTAGTTACCCAATAAACAATTCTTTATTTTTTTTATATATGTCGCAGTTGGATAGTATAATCCGCTAATTGATAAAACTTCTAGCTGTTTGGCATTACAGCTCGGCTTTGTCGTTTCCAAACGGCTAGCGGTTTTGTCAAACAGCAGTAATCCAAATAGTGAAATATGTATAACTGGGTGTCTATTAGAATCCATATTTTTTTAACTTCATTTCCCAGAAAACTATTCCTATATATAGGTATGCCCTAAATATAGGTTTGCCCTAACCTAGTAAAATGGATAGAACACGCTTGCTTTGCTTGTTCGCCACTATGCCACTTCGTAGGCATTCCAAATTGTATAATCCAAAAATACGTTGCAATTAAGTTATTGGACTCCTGTATTTCATTAAAAGTAAGTTTTGTTTACTTGTTTTGTTTCTCTTGTTTAGATGGTTTGGGCATGTAGAAAGGATGGATGAAAAGAGATTAACAAAATGTATTTATAAGGCAAGTGTGAAAGGAAGAGCGGGACAGGTTTGATCTCGGCGAACGTTCTGCGATCAGATTGCAGACGTTCTAAAAAAGGAGAGGTAAGAAGTACCCGTAACCGAAAGGCATGTATGAAGAGGTTGATAAGTGTAGATGAAGCGAAAGAGGCCTGTCAGCATCGTATCAAGTGGAGGTCCATAGTCTCTGCCTACCCGGGAAACAGGCGTGATAGTGTGTATGTATGTATAATGCTGTAATTTGTTTCTATACGGAAAACATAGAAAACAAATAAGTTTGGAAAATCCAAAAGTGCACGCCTCATAATCTCATTTTTCACAATTAAATTGAAATTACGATTAAACTACATTGAATTAGACCGTGATCTTCGAAAGGACTTAGTTTTGGATAATACTGAAGCGTATAAAAAAAATGGACTTGATCAGATAAGTTTTTCGGGAGTTACCGTGACCACGCCAGTTTCCATACATACAGACACACGGACGTCCACAAAATGATTTTATTAAACATTGTTTTTATTTATTTAAAAGGCAAAATGTCTTTTAAAAATGTCATAAGTGTTGAAACTAGTGTTTTTCCTTGACATTTATGTGTAAATATTATTGTACACGTGCGATAGAAATAAATAGAGACATATTTAGTTAAAAAAATCACTTGATTTTTGTAAGGCGAGAGTAGAGCACTACCTCATGCGCTTCGCTTATGAGGCGTGCCATAAGTTACTTATATACATAATAGTTAAAAATTGTTAAAAATATTAGGTACTCAGTAGTAAAAATCAAAGATAAAAAAACAATTACTTGGAGTTCTTGTTTTTATTATTAACCGCAGAAAAATCGTTATGTTTTTAGTCGTTAAAATATAATTATGATCTTCGTCATAGTTTTAATTTTGTTACATCACTTAGGTACATAAAACTTAATTAATTAAATCATAATAGTCCAAAAGTTACCATGTGCCTTTATGTATCGTCTCGTCATCATCATCATCCCAGCCCTTCTTCCGCCCACTGCTGAGCATAGGCCTCTTTTCGTCGACGCTACCTCGGTCCTGTGCTGCTCTCATCCAGTTCTGATTCTGACCTGCGACTTTGACTTTATGTATACCTAAAAGTTATTGTGCCGTGTGGTTGCCGGTATAAAATTGTACCACTCTATCTCTTTCTCTTCCTGTGGAGATCGTAACTAATACTATGTAACTCCGAAACCGCAAAGATCGTGGCAAAACTAAGGACGCAATCGGGAAAGAGATTAATTACAAAAGAGATTTCTTACGGGCCAATGAGTAAGGGTTGCCAGATAGAAAAACTGAAATGACTGGACAAAAAAAAGTGCAAATAGATATTTGACACATAGAATTTAAACTATATAACCTTATAATTATATAATAAAAAAATATGGTTGCCTGTAAAGTCGGTTTTACGGGCGAAGATTTTACGTGACAACGCGCGCGGCAGACCGATCATAGTTGAGTGGGAGAGAGACGCAAGGCATTCGGCGGGCCTCTCTCTCGTTCGGTGACTCATCGTAACGTTACCGAGCGTTACACTTTTTCATAAGTGACTCCCAGCCGCAACCTAATTTAAGACGTTGTCACGTCAATAATTTTCTCACGTTTACATTTTTTCCTTCGCATAGTTGTCGATTGATAGACCTTCGCCGCAAAGGTAATCGTGCCCAAGTAAAACTAATGTCTTCTAATGAAGTCCGTAAAAATAAGTAGGTAGGTACTTTATCGGTATATACGAATACATTGTGCGACTTAATAGTTAAGTAAAGCTTGAGCAATCTATTTATTATCTATGCTCATATTTTAACAAAATTCGATCCAAGATCGGATTCTGGCATTGAAAATCTGGTTAATCCGAAACCACGTCCAAAGCACTTTGTGGAATTAATTATTTTGATGTTTTATTATACTTACCAACATTTTTATACCACAGTTTTATTATATTAATTGGACCATAGGCATTATGTTTACTACCTATGCTTTGCTGCTTTTCTATTAGACGACCTCCGTGGCGTAATGGTTAACACGCTAGACCGCTAATCCGGAGGTTCTGGGTTCGATCCCCAGCCAGGGCAAGTTGGAAAATGGCCTTTTTCAAATTGTCCTGGGTCTTGGGTGTTTATCTATATATGTATTTATCATAAAATATCGTTAAGTTAGTATCTCATAACACAAGTTTAAATTAAAACTTACTTTGGGGCTAGCTTAATCAGTGTGATTTGTCCGTATATATTTATTTATTTATTTATTTATTTCGATTTAATGTAATTATAATATAATACTTATAAATACACTATAATACTATCCAATACTTACTATTTTAAATCCATGTAATCCATGGAAGACTTAAGTACTATGCTCAGAGACCTAAATCTAGTTTTACACCAGTGACCTTGAAAATGTCCATGTCGCGCCCCTGCCTGTTTCTGTTGGGAGCTCCACCCTCGAAGTTGTAGACCAATATATCTACCTGGTGCAATTGATCCAGGCAGGAAGTGCCAACTTCGAGGAAATGAGGAAATTCGTAGGGAAAAAAAAGTCACTGACAGCCCAGCGGATTGGTGACAGTCGGCGGCACACATAGCGCGACGAATCGATGGCCGATGGGGCAAAAAGGTTCTCAAATGGCGACCACCGTAGGACACCTACCCATAAGGTGGTCAGACAACCTGACCAAGGTCGCTGGAAAGCGCTGGATGCAGGCCGCTCTTGATCAATTATTTTAAAAATCCTTGGGAGTGGCATATGACTAGAAGTGGACACGTTATGCGGCTGAAATGATGATGATGATGACTGTTTTAAACATTAAATACCATAAATACTCAGCAAACCTGTTTAACGACCAACCCAATATTTAATTAAAAAATAGGTTTAAACCTCTTTGCGATTTACTATTTTTTAATTCATACAAAATAATCAATAAAAATGAAATGGTCATAGCCTCTCGCTTTCATACGAGAAAAATTAAAATTCCAATGCCATTTTCATTTATTTTCGCCTTTGATTTATTTTCCAATAAAAACTTCATTGAAATATCTAACTAATAAGTTTTTAAACAGTCTATAGTTAACAGCGGAACTGTCCACTTTCTTGTCAAATAATTATTGATTTCTCAGTTCAATTGTTTTTTAAATGTGGAAGCCAATTATTTTGGACGTCGAGTGCATCGTTTGCAACAAATCGTTGCAAAAGATAAACCACGACCCGCCAGAACTGATAAGAAAGATGGGAAAAATAATTAACAGGCGCTCGAGAACGCCCAACTGGTCTCCCGATGAGAAACAATATTTGTTAGAGTTAATAAAGCAGCGCAAAGAAGTGGTTGTTACGCAAAAAAACAACGGTCCTAATCATTCTGAAGAAAAGGATACAGCTTGGAATGAAATTTTGCGTGCATTGGCTGTAAGATTTGGCTCCAAATTTTCTGCAAGTTCAATAAAAAAGGTGAAAACTCAATGGCAGAATATGAAACGGATCGCGCGTGAGGAAATAGCGCTTGTAGGTCCGACTGTTGAAAAGTTTACTAAGCAATCGTTTGAGGTGTGCAATATACTGGATCTAATTCAAGATGGTGTGCTGAAAGGGAACGACAATTTGAATGAGACGACGTTAACCACTGACGTTGTAATTAAGGCCGAACGTATTGATGAGTAAGTTGTTACAAACTAGATGGCTTTTGTGTTTAAGACTTATTTGCTTATTTATTTTTTGGATTAGGCCAAGTCTTTGAGAATCGCAATAAGAGAAAAATAAGAGTTGCAATAAGAGAAATGAGTGAAGTAACTTCAAGTGATTATAAAGTTAGGTTACTGAGGTAGGCACTATAATGTATTTCCTTTTTTGTCGACAGGGATTTGAACCAGCCAAGCTGCAGCACAAGTAGTTTCACCATTGGCAACCAAGACTTTAACCCACAAAAACACGATGGTGCCAGCGCTCTGCCTGTCATCCCGCGACCATGTGCCTTCTCTAACTCACAAAAACACGATGGTGCCAGCGCTCTGCCTGTCACCCCGCGATCATGTGCCTCCTCTAACTTACAAAAACACGATAGTGCCAACGCTCTGCCTGTCACCCCGCGACCATGTGCCTTCTCTAACTCACAAAAACACGATGGTGCCAGCGCTCTGCCTGTCACCCCGCAACCATGTGTCTTCTCTAACTCACAAAAACTCGATGGTGCCAACGCTCTGCCTATCACACCGCGACCATGTGCCTTTCTAGCTCCAGAGCAGCTTGTCACGACGAATCCAGGCCATATTATTATGGAGCAATCCTCAAGTTCTACTTCATCTGAGCAGTCGGAAATGCATTACTTTGAACAGGATGAGCCTATTCCTATGGAGGCGCCGCCGGCTATGAAGAACGTATCAAGCATGACCGAGCCAAATCCAGAGGCAAATGTGAATGCATTCCATAGGGAGCTTCAAGAGTTTTTCAGGTATGTACGCTTAGGATTTAACTTAATTTTAAATAAGTACCTACCTAAATATTTGATAGGATAGGATAGGACGACAATCCTATCTCCTCTCTCCTCCCCTCTCCTATCTCCAAATCCTTGCTTTCAAAATTGCCCTCAAAACTTCTTTGTGCTCTTTGAAAGTTGTGTCTTGTGGGCCTAGTCTTTCTTTCTACTTAGTAATAGTAAATAATAGACGTGTTTGGTAACGTATTTAAGTACCTATTGCAAGTCTGTTTCGTGACAGACAATACCACCTGCATTATATTAAGAACACACCAAGTACCTAATTGTCGAGAAATTATTTGATTCTGTATCTTCCTATATCCTGATTTTTAATAATGATGTCTACATAACTATCTTTTTCAGCTACAATTATATTTTAGCTTAGCTTGGTACTATTTACGTATCTTCCAGGCTGGTCTGGCAGAAAAGAAAAAAACTTAGAATGTACCAGCTGTACTCTCCCCGCGCAGATCGTAAATGTCGATTGAAGGAATAGGCGAGAATTTGAATCCATCACTATATTTTGATCCCCTTTTTCCATTTTAACGAACACCTATACGCTTAACGTGGCTTTTGGTTCTTGCCGCCCTGGGTTCTGTCCTGTATTTCCTATTTAATTCTGTGGATTTGTCATTATGTGAAAACATAATAATCTTAATTTACATACATTTAAACCCAGGTAGTGTACCTACTGTATAGTGTAGGCACCTACTCGAAAAGTTCAGTGCATGCACCACGGAGTACTGTTAATTAATATAAATACTCGTAAGTAATTACTTAGGTAGGTACCTACCCCATATAACATTTAAAAAAAATACTGAAAATATTTCAAGGGTGAATTCAGTCCATGATACTGGACAATTTTCCCCAAGAGAAATCCCCATATATCGAAATATGAAAAATATATTTTGCTGTTCATGCAAACTGGATCAACTGATCAGTCAACTTGTATGGAAGGTCAAAAAATATTTTTCATATTTCGATATTATTCCGTGGGGAAAGTTGTTTAGTATCATGGACTGAGTTCACCCTAAAATTAATTTTAGTAAGTAAGTATATTTTGTTAGCCCATGTACCTATATGTAAGTGTACATCTACTCTGTGCCTACCTGCGTAAACTTAATTTTAGTTGCAATTATCGTGCGTGAACAATGCGTGACTCCTAGCAAGCAAGGTTAACGCTCAGTTTGGCCTCAGTTCAGTCTATCAGTCTGGTCAGATTGATCAACCCACGGATTGACAGACTGATGGTTCGGACGGAAATTAAATCTTATATATAAAATTCTCGTGTCACAATGTTCGTTCCCGTACTCCTCCGAAACGGCTTGACCGATTCTCATGAAATTTTGTGAGCATATTGAGTAGGTCTGAGAATCGGCCAACATCTATTTTTCATACCCGTAATCAACGCGGGCGAAGCCGCGGGCAAAAGCTAGTATTTTATGTAATTTTATCAGTCTGTTTTAAATGATAAAAGACTGATGGGAGACTGATCGCGTAGCCCGCTCGTATCATTCTCGCGTCAGTCACCGTACTTTACTACACACCGTAGGTACACGTACTTTTTATGTCTGCTGTCAGTCTAGATTGACCGTGTAACCGTGAAAATCAATCATCATTCTGGCGTCTGTCAAGTCAATCCAGACTGAAGAACTGATGCCAAACTGAGCGTGTAACATTGCTCTTAAATTCAATCAAAGTAGGTAGTATACAAACTATTACTTCCTCATAATTCCCTCTTTGCTAGAACAAACTTTTGCTATGTAAAATCAAGTAGGCGTCAGAAAATAAATACCACTTTCTTACATACATAGGTAGGTTAGGTACGTACACAAACTGTGGTATGTACTTACAAAAAGTTTTGTCTTTTGCAAAGATATTCCTCAGCAGAGAAGCAGTTGAAGATGGATTCTCTAAAGGAAGAACGTTGTGTAGTACGAGCTATGAGGGAGACTGCTGAGCTGAATAAAATCATCGCCGAGCAGAAACTGAAACACATCTTGTGGGTGAAAAAACAGGAAATGTCGTGAGTATTACATTACCTATAAGTCTATCCTATATCTGTTAACTTACTACCAGTGTGGTCAGAATAGGACCACTCCATCTCTTTCTGTGGATGTTTTAAGATAGATAAGTACACTAGCATTCCCAAGAAGGGTTGACGTCAGGCAGGCGGCCGGTCGTAAAACTATAGCCAAATCGTATAAAATTTTCCGGCTATTTCTTCTCCAATTCGCTAGATTTTTGGCATCCTTGGGTGACCATTGAAATGCATATTATATTTGGAAAAGAAACAGCGGGAAAGCGCACCCCGGGCGCCGAAGCAGCATAGCTGAGGATAGAACCCGGAACGCGTTCAGATAAAGAAGATATTTTGTTATCTTGCTAAAATAATTGCGTACCTAGGTAGGTAGGTACTTATACATATTCTTCTCATCACATCTTTATTCTAGATAGGTAGATGATATAGGCCTACTTATTTCATGAACTAATATAGATATAAGTATACTTAGTTATCTGGTCAAGACCACTCGTTGCAAATCCTTCGCATACGATCAATGAGGGCTTATCCGAGAAAAAAAAAAAGTTTTTTATGACGCGTATAGATGACGCTACAATCCGAGCATATGTCAAGCTCTGTGGTGTGGCACATGTGGTCAAGCCTCAGGGTCAAGCAAAGTTATCAGTCTTTCTTTGGTCAGGAGTGCTATTTTTGAAATAGGAAGTCATCAAAGAATTTATAATACTATCTAGAATAACTACGAATAATAATCTCACGAAAACGACATTAAAAATTAAACTTAATGCCACGCACATAAAGCTCGTATTTTCATAATGCTTATATTTAAATACCTAACGTTCCCGAAAATAATGTGTTAGATCGCTTTATACATTTTGGGCCCTCATTGTTGCACTACGTGTCGCAGCAAGTATTTTTACGTCATTTTGTAGGAAAAAATCCCTAGATTACAAAAAGATTTTTTTTAGATTTTATGGACGTTTTTACACTATATAAAAAAGTATTTTACTTTTTCTACATTGGGAAATAGCATTGACGCTATCTGGCAACAATGGCAACACGATGGGTAATGGCAATCTTCGACGGAGCGTTTTGTTCACTACAGTTGTTCACTGAAATATATATTTTTACAATACGATAAAAAGTGTATGGTATAAAATCTCATAAAAATATAATAAAAACAAATCAACTCCTTCACATCATGCATTTATTTAAAGTGATTTGCTGTCAAGAGGTTTGGTGACAGACAGTAAAACAAAACGCGATTGACAAATGAAATAAACGAACATGAATGATTAATATTGTATAAGAAACTATAGCTTTAACATAAGTTCAAACCAGTGGCGCCATCTGGTAGGAAGGTTTCGCAACACCAAAGGAATAAAATAACTTGGACTTGAACTCGCGATCTTGGTTCAAATACGACTGAGCTATTATGTGATTAGCCTCGCATGTCGAATTTCTCCACCATTTGATATTCCTATTCTATAACACGCATAAAGAGTTAGGTCAGAACTTGTTGACTAGATGGCGTTTTATTGAATTTTTTAATCAAAATTCTGCAATGTTCTAAGTTTCATAGGCATGGAATGATTAATGACATCTTGTTCGTTCAGTAAGTATGGCGGTATAAAAAATGGAAGGAAAGGATTATCATATGGGAAATTATAAAAAACTCAAGTATAGAAAACGTAAGGTTTTTGTAGTTTTTTAATCGTAAAATATGTTTTTATTAAATGTTATTAACAATTATAGTGCTATGCTCGTTTAAATTAATTTTAGGCCGCTGTACACATTTTGCGACATGACACTGCAACAAAGAGGGCCCAAATGAGAACAGATTATTTACCTAAAGTTATAGGTATCTGTATATACTAGTTAAATAAAATCTTTCAATTTGTATGAGAACCGCTATGCTGAAGAAGAACCGCTGCCTATTTTGAACTGTCAAATGTAATGTCAGTGGTGACATTTAGTGATGAGAACATTCTGTTCGCGCTAAATCAATTTAAAGATACCAACCAAGTGAATGAAAATGAATGCAAATTGGATTTTCTGTCGATTATCACGATTTCGAATCACGATTACAAGTAGTTTCTCGCCGTTTGCCCCTCTGTATGTATGTATGTGCACTTAAAACTACGCAAATGGGTTTTAATGCGATTTTCTTTCACAGATAGAGGGACCGAGCGTACTAATACCAAATGAAAATATTAGCGCTGAAGAAAATGTTACCAAAGAAATTGTGTACAAATCTAGAATGCTTACGAAGTGGCAAAGCCGTTTCCAAAAATTATACCTAAAGTTATAGCTCTCCCCTTCTACTTTATTGCACTGACAGTTTGCGGGAAAGGGACGCCTATAACTTTAGGTACATTTTTTGGGAACGTTAGGTCTTTAAAAATAAGCATTATGAAAATATGAGCTTTATGTGCGTGGCATTAAGTTTAATTTTCAATGTTTTTTTTTGAGATTATTACTCATAGTTATTCTAGATTGTATTATAAATGGCACTGATTTAAAGAGGCAGTTGTAAATAGGAGTTTTGGTAAGTAAAAAATTGTAAATGGCATGTTTAATAACTAGTTCAGCAGTTAAAACTAAGCAGTAAAGTAAACAGAAATGAGTAATAAAAAATAATGAACTGGATCAGTGAATATATATGAGCAGGAAAATAATTAAATGGGTGGTAAAAAAAATTTTACGAGTGGTTCTATAGGTTTTTCCTAACCTAGTAAAATGGATAAAACCGACCTAGCACTTGCCGTCGCAGTTTTAACCTATAGGTTTTCCCTAACCTAGTAAAATGAATAGAACTAGTAATATGATAAAATAATCGACTAATTGAGGTTTTATTACTGTTCATGTTTTACTGTCGCAATAATTAATCAACCGCCATTAAATTAAATAACTGCTCAATATGTTTTCCAACTGATCATAATAACATCTCGAATATTTAAATAACAGCTCAAAAATTAGTTTCCATTATAAATTGTTTGCATGTTACCATTATATTAGGTTATTTGATATCAGAGAAACATAATACCGAGTAACCGTCAAATAACAGATAAGTATCTCAAACCGTGCCTGTGCTCGCGGAACGTGGAGTTCTGACGTTCCTCCACGTTATCCGTTACCTACTAGATACGATACGTTATTAAGTTATCCTAACGAATACGTACCTAGAGTCCGAGCGCTGCTAAATAATGCTATTGCAAACTTCGCCCACTTCTTCCCCTTATTTCCCCCCAATCAAAAATCGCGATTGACTTAATAATTTAAATAAATCACGGAACTTGCGTGCCAATTTTCGTCAAAATCGGTTGAAAAATACAATCTGTAGACGAGAACAGACAGACAAAATATTTTTTCGACTGATCTCGAAACTGAAACGCTTCGCTCGCTCTATATCTCAAAGCAAACATTAGGTACCTTTCAAACCAATGTTTTCCTAATCGATTTATTCATAACACTGTACAACACTATCGTTAAATCTTCATTTGAACGATGATTGACAAGTGTATGATAATGAATGAATGTGAAAGTATCTAATCGTTTTATTTTCATTGCGTGTTATAAATACTAGGCCATCAAAATTTTGTTACTAATGTAAGCAATGGATTTTGAGTATGCGATTTTCACTCAGCAGTTTTCAATATAAAAGTTAAACAAAAGACGAAATAATTGATTTTAAAATAAATCGAATACTATTTAATAAGTTTACTTACCTATGAAAGGAAACGTTTTCTTTACGTCCTCCAACATTTATTGACGTGTTTCTGTAGCTCAAAACTGCACAAACAGGCATTTTTCTGCAGAGCGGTCTAGGTTAGGTGCAGTAAGCTGTCATACGCGGACTAAAGAAGACAATTTTGAATGAAGTGAATTTTACTTCAGTTGGGCACGCAAAGTACATTCATAGGCTGTGTCTATCTTGATCCATGGTCTGTGGTTATATGCGTCCCCTTTCCGTAAACTGTCAGTGCAATAAAGTAGAAGGGGAGAGCTATAACTTTAGGTATAATTTTTGGGAACGGCTTTGCCATTTCGTAAGCATTCTAGATTTGTATACAATTTCTTTGAAAGTCACATAACAAATGATTGTCGCAAGCATTCTAAAAAGGCGCATTTTTAAATCGGTCATACCGTACGCGAAGGATTTGAACGAGTGGTCTTGACTTGACCACTAAAAGAGCAAAAAAGGTACCTTTTTAAAGAGAAAATGAGTTTTATATTTCGCTGATACCCTCGTTGAAAAATAGCACTCCTTGAAACTAGCGATGTTTTGATAACCATAGACCTAGATTTTTTTTAACATTGAGTGACATTGACATATGTATTCTATGCAGCACCCTCTATTTACAAAATAGGACAACTTGTTTTTTTATTTTTAACTGTCAAATTGAAAAACTCTCATTAAAAAATGCGCCCGTTTGGAAACACTCGCGCAAATCATTCGTAATGTGACTCCCTGAATGAAAAATAGCGCTCGAAACATAGTTACTAGTGTTGACCACTTGAGTTGTTAACCAACCACTTGAGTTTTTAACAGTTGTTAATCGATTACATTCGATTTGTCTTTACTTGCAACATAAAATTAAAGAAATACAATACAAAAATACGATATCTGATTTATGGGCTTTTGTATGGTATAGTTCAATATTTCAACTTTTACGCGATGATACACAAACACACTGTTATTTGGTCGATGATACCAGCCAGAGTATATTTTTGCTCTTTGGATGGTTTCATCCAAACGGACGTGACGTGATCACGTGAACGTCACTTTAGATTAACGCTGACGAAGAGCGACCGAACGAGTTGGAGTAGGTACTTGGAGTGACCCCGCCCGGGTTCTCATCTTGTCGCGATGGGGGGGCTCAGTACCTGCGGACTGCCTCATCCGCAGGGAAGCCAAGAGGAACCCAATTGCCCGGGTTGAGGCTTAGGCCTCCCCGGGCCCGGAGGAGGCCATTCCTGGTAGGAATGGCCTGGCTGTGAGAGAAGGGGGTTTACTCCCTACTCTCACAGTCGTTGTAGGGGTCGCGGGGGAAGAGGAGTGTCGGTGTGTCGTTGCCGCTCGCCCTATCCTCCGCGACCAAGCGCGGCCGTGGCGCTTGGCACGGCAACGGTGGGGCCGCAGGGGAAGAGGAGTGTCGGTGTTACGTTGCCGCTCTCCCTATCCCCTGCGGCCGGCTTGGTGGGCCCCGGTCACCGTCAGGTGGACTGGGGCAGGGCCTGCTTCTGCAGGCCCAAAATTATGAGGGCTGGTTGGACGGTGGAAACGGGATTCCATCATCCAACGGACAGCCCTCCGGAGTGGAAGGCAGGCGCGTGTGCGTGTCAGCGCGCCTGTTCTTGTCGGGCCGAGAGGCCAACGCGACGGTTTCTCCGGCCCCTCTGATTCAGCAGAGGGTGCCGTGAGGCCGTTGGCGAGCCGGGGCCGCTGAGATAGCGGCCGGCCGCGCCGGGGCTGTGGAGCATGAGAAGCACACGGCCCCGGCCAATAGCGGCTGAGAGGTGACACCGCGGAGTTTTTAGTGGTAACACCACATAACCTTACCGGTGTCCCGTAACCGGTAAGGTATCCGAAGGGATTTTCTCCGCGTCAAAAAAAAAAAAAAAGGTACTTGGAGTGATCATACATATTTTTAGTTGGTCGTATCGTAGTACCTAATTGTGATCAGGAGCTTGATTATCATAACTATAAACGTCCAGGAAAATCAAGTTGTTATATAATTTATAGCAAAATCAAACTTTTCCCCCCAAAAACAACGTCAATTTTTATATGGCTGTTCCTCGGCCAGTATTCGATTCAATACGAAATCGATTTATTTCGTTTGACAACCTGCCCAAGTGCCATGCCACATCTCTAGACTTCAAATGTCAAAATTTGAAAGAAAAGTCGCAAGCAATATCATTTTTTGAACTCATAAATTCCATACACCTACTGCTTTTATTCTGATAATTCATAATAAATCATGGCTTCAGTTATAAGATCTAGGACATCGTTGTTGCGCCCACTTATTAGCGTGAGGTAAGAAAAGAAAAATGACTGCCGGTGTGACAGGTTACGCAACCTTCGCATCATATCTTGGCCGGTTACTTATTTTATTTACCATTTTGAATATGTGCCTGTACTTGTGAAAAGAAGAATTAATAATTCATAAAAAGTAGTTTTGTGCCACCAAAAGTATCAATTCATTTTCATGTAAGTACCTACCATGTGATGTCATTCTCGAGTCTGATAGGTATGATAATCGAAACTTGTGTGCTAAAAGTGAAAATGACCGTGATTAATTGATTTTCGAATCTCATATCATCAAAGATACTATATCCCAGTGGTTATGCACATCAGAATGATTATTTCTTTTTACTTTACATACATACTAATGGAGGGTAGTTTCTGTATGTAAAAATAGAATAACCTGAGTGACATTGTTATGTTTATTTTGTTATTAGTAAGCCTTACCTAGGCTTTATACTGCTAAATATTCTATAAGGAAATCTAGAAGATGTGATTAAACAAATAAATATGTTGGCTCGATATCAAATGATTTGAAAATAACATCACACCTATTTTAGTATATTTATCTTACTGGGCGGGCACACATCAATGACTCAGTTGTTTGTTTGATTTCTCTCTAAAGTATTGTTTTTCTTTGTTAGAGGGCAGGACTTTCATACAATTTCATAAGTAGGTATGTTATTCTGTGATGTTATTGTGTTATATTATTATGATGTTATTAACTTCGTGTCATACAGTGAAGTTAAACACAAACTGGCAGATGAGAGACAAATGGAAGAGAATTTATACTCTACCGACAAGAGCATAGCTCTTAAATATAGATGGATAGATTAAAATTTTATTAAAACTTGTTTAGATCTCCATCGGTGCAAATATGTACATACTCACTTTGTGAACATTTAATTTTGTGGAGAAACTATTTTGTGTTCTTTTTGTTGTAATGCTTAGTAATTTGTTTCAAAATATAAATTTAAAAGTAATATGTGGTTTGTGGCATTGAACATGTAAACATTATCAAGATTTTTTTTGAGAATTTTGGTGTTTTGCTTTTCGTGTGTGGAAATGACAACACTGGTGTCGTGACCAACACTCGTCAATATCATTGTCCCACATGACAAGAACCTCGTGAAGTTGAGAAGGAAACGCTTTTCAACTACCTTGACTTGGCCCCACATTGTGAATGCTATGCCAGGGATGTTGATTCAATGATCATTGTCCCGTTAGTCTTATCAGCAAATGGTCTTATACTGAAGTCTTGATGAACATCCTAAGACTCTCTTGTTAGGTTGCTGGGTCAAGGGTCAGATACAAAAGGCAGTATTCCTTAATATGCCACACATTTTCAGGAGGTTTCTCTCTGCCACCCTAAACGCCGAAAGCTTAGGCTATACCCCGCTGCTAGCGGGCAGCTAGGTTACGTTTTATAATACTTTTTTTTTTAATATTTAATTTTTTATAGAATATTAATAAATTATAAATAGCCAAACGTAAAAATAAGTGATTTATTTAAAAAATACTTCTAACTTTTGATGCAACTTTTGCCACAAATTTGTTTATTTCTTTCCACTTACAACTACTTTACAGAAATTCCCAATATAGGTATTAGTTGCATTATATGTGCCTTATCCACTCATACAGCATAACTTATTGTATAGGTATATTGCTACATTAGTAAATAATTTCAAGGTGCAACTGAATAGATTGATTATCAGATTATTTTATAGAATTAATTGTCTGGAGAGATGTGACAGTATTTAAGTATTTGTGACAGCTTTATTTTTTTTTTAAATTTGTTCGTGCAATTCCCCCAAAAGACTTATGCAGCGATAAAATGTAGCTAATAATCTTGTCATTCGACTATCTACTTGCAAATGCTTGCAGACTTGCTAAAGAATAGATTGATTCATGACTATGTAATGTAATGAGCAACAAGGTTTTAACATGTTTTCAAATCAATAAATTTTTTCTTACCCACATTGTCCCACTGCTAAGAAAAGGTTGTCCCTAACTTCTTGCGTTTATAATGAAAACTAATTCGTAATATAATTTTTTTTTTCTTAGAATGTATGCCGGAGAACCTGGCTCTGGTGCAGGCAAGGGTGGCGGTGGCGGCGGCTCCATCCGTGAGGCTGGAGGCTCCTTTGGAAAGATGGAGGCGGCAAGAGAAGAAGAATATTTCTACAAGAAGGTAATTTATGCCATTTTTCTTCTTATTCTTTAAAACCTTAGTAGCTCATGTCGATGGAGTACCAAACTCCTCGGTCTTCAGCTTTATTTTAGTTGATTACTCTCTCTTATTTCAGCATATTCCCAGTTGCATCCTCAGCTGCAATGCTATAAAGTGGGGTCAGCTAACAATAATACTAAAGGAGTATAATCAAAAAAAGACTCCATTCTTCTTATAAGCCTAAGCTTAATGACTGTCATCTAGGGACAAGGGTCATTACTTATTACACACTAGTGAACATGAGTATATACGGAAGTACAAGTTGTGCGTAGTGAGTTTGGAAATCGAGCCTCACCGACGCAGAGCCAGTGCCTAAGCCCTAAACCATTTGGCCACCGCTGCTTCGCTGCTTCAAATGAGCCCATCAAAAGTACATTCACGTAGGTGGTACTTAAAAACTACATCTCGAAACTACATCTCGTTTTCCGTCAATAATGACATTACTTCACCCAGTGGCTGCCTCCTCGGTCCAGTGCTCAAGGTGTTTGCCTTGTAATCCAGATCAAATCCCACTGGGAAGCATAATTTATAAAAAGTTGTTTCTAGTCTGTATATATTTTTGAAATGTGCTTTTTAAGCCCTTTTATTTGATATCTCACACGGTATGATTCGATTTGTTTTATTTTTTAGTTCATTACATTATATATGGCCTATAGAGGGCGCCACCATAAATTTACTGTGACGTCACATAGCCTATAACCAGCGAACAGCCAAGACGATACCCCATTTATACATGATACCTAAAGACACAGACAGAAGATATCTCTTCTATCTGTGACTGACAACTCTGACCAATGATTTTTTTTTACTATTTTTGTTGATAAGTTCATTCCTTTGGTACTACTTTCATGCTAATATCCTTTTTCTCTGTTACAGCAAAAAGAGCAGCTGTCAAACCTCAAAGGTCACTTGAACAAGGAAATACAGTTCCACCAAGAGCAAATCAAACGTCATGAAGACGCTATCAGGCGCCATAAAGAACAAATGTCTGACATGGACAAGAAATAAGCCATATATAACCATAAGATGTTTATGACTGGGAACCAGTGAAATGTAAACATTTTACTAAAATTAAGATTGTAACTGAAATGTTTTTCAATTGTTATGTTTCCGCTTTTATTTTGTTTAGTTTTTAGCGTGAAGTATAAAAAGCAATTATATGGTCTGTGGACTTAACTACACAGTGTTTTGATGCAGCCTTTAAAATGATGTACATGCCGTGGCCAGATCGTAGAATTGATCATTTCATGTGTTATTTCAAAATAAATAAAATTGTAAATAACAAAGGAATTATATATTTTTCTTGTAAGTAGAATTTTAAGGGGATACCACTACATAACACTTTGAGATTGAAATCAACTATTGTGAAATACGTTTCAATATGTTTTTGTGTAACGATGATGTCACCCCCATGATGCATCACAAAAATAAAACAATATCAGCGCCTCTTACGGTGGATTATCTTACTATTTTACGATATGATCATCACTAATGTTTGACCCTATCATAAAGTAGCCATGCGTTTAGCTTTTCCTTGATCTGGGCAGACCACATCATGTGATCAGCGGGTATTTTCCATATCATGAAAAATAACCATTTCATGAAATGGTCGGCCATATCATGAAATGATCAATCTACGATTTGGCCACGGCATATACCGCATATACCCACTTATAGACCTTTTGAACCATAGGGTGTGAATGCCTCCACTGTAAAGCGACATTCGAATAAAAAATTATTTGGCCTTACAGCTGATGGGACAATGTAAGGACAATATTTGGTTGTATGTAACTATGATAGATAAGAAAGGTTCAGTACAGCATTCATTTTCCAGGTTTTGTTCTCCGCATAATTATCGAGTCGCTTTTTTAGAGTGGAAAAAGCGACAAAGAACGATCGAACGACAGAGAACGTAACATATTGTATTGTCGATAGTTTTTACATTTGGTGGTAATTTTGACAAAAAGCAAGTGAGAAAAAAAGTGAAGTTTTAGCATGGAAGAACAAATACAAGTATTGGTTCTATCTAGCACAGAGATGGTTCTAGTGAAAGAACGGCATCAACAGGGCATCAAGCATCTGTAGCTTAGATCATCTGTAGTGTACTGAGCGGTCCCAACGTAAGCGGACAGATGGCGCTTGTGTGTCACATGTAAAGCGAGGAAATAGCAAGTAAACGGTAGAACGTTCGCTTCTTGTAACTATGACCTGACTGCCATACAATGATGACTGTCGGACAGGACCAATGGCTTAACGCTTAACGTGTCTTCCGAAGAACGTAGGAATTCGAAAAAACTGCCACTTATGGTCACTGATCCAAGTGTGGACCACGCCCGGGGTTGCTTAACTTGCGAAAGCGCTTGCTATGCGTTACTAACACCGAGCTTATTTCATGATCTTAAAATTATAAATTTAACAAAAAAATATTTTAGTCCTGAAAACGCACGGTATGTGTTTTCCTCTGGAAAAACACACACGTTGCATTTTTCAGCAGTGGAAGTGTTAAACCTTTCCCTAGGTTAATATCATTAATATGTAACTAAACTTACGCACTTCTCTTAGATGTAAGTTATATCATAATAAAAGCGGCTAAGTGCGAGTCGGACTCGCCCATGAAGGGTTCCCTTCATGGGCGAGTCCGACTCGAAGTAGCAGCAAGTAACATAATATAAAAGTTTTAAAGGTAAATTGCGGTTTACGATTTATGACGTATTCAAAAATAACTATGATACCGAGACCGTTATAGTTTTAATTGAAAGTACATACTTTGAGGTATATACCACATTTTTTCAGAATTATTTTAGTAATATTTCAAAAGTTACGGTGGGGGGACACCTCAAATTTTAACTTTGTATTAAATTATCTCAAGTCTGGGGGGTTTGATCTACATAGTTTCAAAGCAGTTTTTGTTGCATTTTAAAAGACCTCAACGATGCCCCACACGTTATGGTTAGTCCAATTTAATTTTTTAAATTCACTTTTCCTTGTATGGGTCCCGGGGGCTGAAAAACCAACTTTTGGAACTTTAATATCAATCTCTCCACCAGTTTTCATGACAATCGGTGCAGTAGCGGCGGAGTACGAGACCGGACGGACGGACGAACAGACTATAAGAGTTCCTTGTGGACTACGGAACCCTAAAAAGTAGTAGGAAAAAAAATTAAGTTGAACATTTATTTTACTTATATATTTATCACAACACAAGCCTGTGCTTGTAAAACTATAAACATTAAAGATAAAGAGTCACTAACTGATATTCTGAATTTTCTTGGGAGAGACTGTTATTGCTGTTATGACAACATTTTAGTAGATCAATCGCAAAAATACGCTGCTTCTTTGAACTATGACCATCACATTCGTATGTAAGACCATAAAATGTGCAGATAAGATACTTGTGTACAGACACACGCTGCTTCTTTGAACTATGACCATCACATTCGTATGTAAGACCATAAAATGTGCAGATAAGATACTTGTGTACAGACACACGCTGCTTCTTTGAACTATGACCATCACATTCGTATGTAAGACCATAAAATGTGCAGATAAGATACTTGTGTACAGACACACGCTGCTTCTTTGAACTATGACCATCACATTCGTATGTAAGACCATAAAATGTGCAGATAAGATACTTACTTACTTACTTACTTGTGTACTACACAAGTATCTTATCTGCACATTTTATGGTCTTACATACGAATGTGATGGTCATAGTTCAAAGAAGCAGCGTGTGTCTGTACACAAGTATCTTATCTGCACATTTTATGGTCTTACATACGAATGTGATGGTCATAGTTCAAAGAAGCAGCGTATTTTTGCGATTGATCTACTAAAATGTTGTCATAACAGCAATAACAGTCTCTCCCAAGAAAATTCAGAATATCAGTTAGTGACTCTTTATCTTTAATGTTTATAGTTTTAGCATTTGTAGTGTCTCTTTAATTGCTATTTTTTATTGCTTAGTAGAGAGGAATACGAGTATTGTATCGCTGTATAAGAGCAAAATAACTCAAAATCGGTTTACTATAGCTAAAATAAGCGTTAGTAAGTTAATACGTGATATAGACGGGCCATACGATTAGCTATCCGTTTTATATTAAAAAAATGTTAGTATTTCTAATGTACTAGGTAGGTATTCATTTAGACAGATTGGTGTCTTTTTTGGGTATACTTAATCATTTGTAGGAGATATGGTAAGAAATTTTTTTCAAACTAACAAGTCTAATTGCATGTATTTTTTTGTATTTGTCACGGTATCGCAAAACATTTCCATACTAGCGGTACATTCGTTGATATACATGATTGGCTAAAATATAAATAGATAAACTTTATACATTCGATCTCAACCTAGTATTACTTCTTTATGGCTGGTACTAGTATAGTATCTGCTCCGTAGTCTGTGTGGCTGGTCACATGATTAAGAACGCTAAATGCTTTATTCTTTTATTCAAATTTAAATAGAGAACACTCGGTAGGTCTGTGGTTCTAGGGCACTTCATTCGTATAATTTTGGCGCCATTTAGTTCTGTAAAAGTCTTATAAGTGTTTGCTACATATAAAAACAATGGGTAAAAATAAAAGTTGTGATAAATCTACAAGGGAAGTAATAATAAAACTTCGCGAGAAGAATTAGTCATATAAAAAGATAGCCGACCATCTGCAATGCTCAAAAACGATGGTTTTCCACGCTGTGCAGCATTTTGCCACGTATCGAACTGCTTCAAATGTTCCGCGTGTACCTAAACAGAGAAAGTCATCTCGTCGAGATGATCGAAATATCGTTCGTTTGGCAAAACAAAATCCTTTTAAGGGTCTAATGAGCTAAGAAAAGAATATTTTGGTGAAAACAACCCTTCAGCAATCTCGGCACGCTCTATTCGAAGGCGTTTGGTAGAAGAAATGTTAAACGGAAGTATAGCAAGGAAGGTATCCATGTTGAAACGGTGCCATAAGCAAGCCCGGCTTGCATTTGTAAAAAGGTATGAAAACTGGACAGTTAGACAGTGGAAAAATGTTCTTTTTTCTGACGAGACAAAAATAAACAGATTATGATCTGATGGAAAACGATATGTACGACGCCCACAGAATAAAGCATTCGACCCTAAGTACACAAAAGTGACATTAAAGCATGGTGGGGGAAATGTGAAAATTTGGGGGTGCTTTTCTGGACATGGTGTTGGACCTGTTAAGCTGGTAGAAGGAAACATGGATCAATTCCAATACAAACATATACTAGAAGAAACAATGTTACCTTATGCTGAAGATGTGCTGCCGGTTAATTGGATATTCCAGCACGACAATGATCCAAAGCATACTGCACGCATGGTTAAGGAATTTCTCATATCGCAATCAGTTTCTGTCTAAGATTGGCCAGCTAACAGCCCAGATCTAAACCCAATCGAGCATCTTTGGTGCGAAGTCAAGAAAAAGGTTTCAAATCGACAGTGTGGCCATTTAAGGCCGTACCTGAATTTTCCAGGGTCCAGTGCTGCCCCCATTTAAAATAAATAATTTCAAAGAAAACGGAGACATCATTTAAAATTTTGGTACTACCAAATCCTAGATAACCCTTCAAAGTATTTTATGAACTACTGTTTACAGTTTGAAGTGAGAAAGCTTTACTACGCACATTTGCGAAAAACGGCCACTTTTGGCTAACGTGCGTAGTAAAGCTTAACTTTCTCATTATAAACTGTAAACAGTAGTTCATAAAATACTTTGAAGGGTTAGCTAAGACTTCGTAGTAGCAAAATTTTAAATGATGTCCGTTTTTTTTGGAGTGATTTATTAAAATGGGGGCAGCACTGGACCCCGGAAAATTTAGGTACGATGTTTTCTTAGAAGAATGGAACTCTATCTCTCTTGCGAAATGTCAAAAATTGATAGAGTCAATGCCTCGCCGGTGTAAAGTAGTAATTAAAAGCCATGGACATGCTACCAACTATTAATTTTAGTTTAAAACGTATTAATTTGCGTTGCTAAAGTGTCGTTTAAAACAACTCTCGAGCAGTTTAAAAAAGCGTTCTTAATTATTTTTCCACCTTAATTACTATTTGAATTAGTTACAATAGAGAATAAATCTAATTTATGAAAAAAATAGCGATTTTATTCTTTATTCCTAATCTCGTTTGCTCTATTCATGTGGCTATTTCATAACATAACTAGTTACTTCTAAGAAGGAACACATAACTATACATGACATGATTTAGATAAAAAGAATCCTGGAACTTCAAATCGTTCTTAATTATATGACCACAACTGTATATATACAGGCTGACTTTATATCCACCAGCCAAATTTATGGAGCAAGTTCAGTCTATGATACAGAACTACTTTCCATAAAAACAATTAACGAAAAACTTAAATATAAATTCACGTTCCCATACAAATCAGCGCTCAGTTACACGGATTTTGTATAGGACGAAAAAATTTAATCGATTTTTACTAACATTTTCTATAGAAAGTAGTTCAATATCATGGACTGAACTTGCTCCAAAAATTTGGCTGGTGTTTAAAAAGTCACTGTAGAATATTTTTGGCTATACCTACATAGATAGAACCTTAGAAAAATTGCAATCTGCGTGCAATAAAAAATTCAAGACGCAGAGCCACATTGATGTCCAATTTAGCGAAATGATATTAATGAATCGCTACAATGGCAATGGCTACATTTAGATCTCTATCGAATGACTTGTTTGTTTTGACGCATCTTCAATGGAATATCATACGGCCGTCGCCCCAGCAAATAATATTTCTGTCCGTCCAGAGTCCAAATTTAGAATAAGTTCATTCCTATGCGCGGTAAGGGCAACGTTCCGTACTGCATAGACTAGGAGAAATGTCCGTGGATAATTTGGCTGTTTCGGCTAGTCTGGGTGTAATAAATTGGTGTGCGTGACTACGTGGAGTAGGGCTCGGTCCATCGACTAGCGGGAGTATCGGGCGACGACCGAGCGCCTCGCGCGTGAAGATAGCCGCGAACCGAGGCGGGGCGCGCGCCCCATCGCACCGAAGCCAGCACCAAGCGACGACACTCACTCAGTTTACTACCATCGCAAATCGACGCCGCATGTCGTTTCGCGAGTTAATGTGCCCGTGTGCATGGTGTTAGTGGAATAACATAACAGCAAATTGTTTTGTGCCGTGTTATTAGTGGTATTGTGTCATATTGCCGGTGCGACGGGGCCAGTTCGCTTGTTGTGATGCATTTGAGGATATACCTATGGCTGTCTTGTGTAGTCCTCGCAGGATATGTTCGAGCGACAGAGGTAAGGGGGACCCGTCTTAAATGCGGCACTCACCCGGCTTTTTGTTGTCTGAGTAGACACAATCGAATGCTACGTCGGCTAAAATAATTCTTCTTTACAACCTAAAGTTGCATTATACTTGCGTAACTTTCAATGTCAACAATGAGTAATCTCTAGAACTAGTTTTCTTTATGATAGTGCAGAACCACGAGTAGTATAAGCAGAAACTACCTATACGCAATGAATTATTGAGCGTCACCTTGAACATGCAGTAAGTACTGGCCAGGTAAACAATTGTTATCATGTGGCCCTTCATCGATTGAGTGGTATTTAAGTTACGTAGGTACCTATGGTCTGCTATCTGGTCGGTAAACACGTTGAATGGGAGCATGGTATCGCCCACGTTTTTGGGAGAAAGTCGATCTCTGCATCTCTGGCATTGAACATGCGTGCACCGTAATGTATGTTATGAGCACGCAATAACCTTTATAACACCTTTAAATGACTGTCAGATTATCACTAGACTTAAAATGTAAGTCTAGTGATAATCTAACAGTAATTTAAGGCCCCGCCAGTTCAGAGCCAAGAACACTGTAAGTGTTTTTAAAAAATCTCTGTAATTAAACTAATACAGTTTATTCCTCAAAAATTTTACATAATCTTAAGGCCGTACCTGAATTTTCCGGGGTCCAGTGCTGCCCCCATTTAAAATAAACTGAAACTGACTTTAAATAAACTAAGGCAGCACTGGACCCTGGAAAATTCAACCCCGGAAATTCAGGTACGGCCTTGGCTTTTTTACAGACACCCACAATATCCAAAACACGATTGATTATTTTTGGCTCGATTGAAAAAATCACCATCATAGGTACCTCTAAATTTGCCTTTATAATACATATTACTATTTTATACAATCACCTTTTTATATGAAAAGTATAACAAAAAATGTATACCTAATCTAAGCCAAATTATAATGCCAAAAGTGGCCGTTTTTCGCAAATGTGCGTAGTAAAGCTTAACGTTCTCACTTTAAACTGTAAACAGTAGTTCATAAAAATAGCAAAATTTTAAATGATGTCTCCGTTTTCTTTGAAATGATTTATTTTAAATGGGGGCAGCACTGGACCCCGGAATATTCAGGTACGGCCTTAAGTAATTTATCGTTATTTCAAAGAAAAGCTGCGATACGATTACTTACTAAGAAGTTGGTCGCCTTTCTCGCCATAAGGGCTTTGTCATGTCTTTAGCTATGCAATATAACAACATTATAACATGTACCTACCTAATGCTTGAGAAGGAATAAACATACATAAATAACGTAATAAGAAAATACTAAGTCAAGGTAATTATCACTACCGTGACTAGTAGTCAAAAGCTGCTTAGCTTTTTGACCAGTCCCAGCTTACACGCATCATCTAAGTATTTCTGATGATTCAGTATTTTTAGGGTTCCGTACCCAAAGGGTGCAAACGGGACCCTATTACTGTGACTTCGCTGTCTGTCCGTCTGTCTGTATGTCCGTCAGTCACAGGGCTCTATCTCTTGAACCGTAATAGCTAGACACTTGTAATTTTCACCGATTATGTATTACTGTGGCGGGTATAACAAAAAATTCTTAAAAATATAGTTAAAAATTAAAGGGGGTCGTCATA
This sequence comes from Acrobasis repandana, assembly GCA_963576875.1. NCBI lineage: Eukaryota > Metazoa > Arthropoda > Insecta > Lepidoptera > Pyralidae > Acrobasis > Acrobasis repandana. The sequence continues at coordinate 20,910,070 of OY756215.1, forward strand.
CAAGAAACGTGTTTTTTTAGCGTTTATAACTTGATCTTTATAATGGCATTAACTGGATACTTGAAATTTTCACCAATTTATGTATTACTATGACCACAATAACAACAAATACTAAAAATAAAATAAAGTTAAAAATTAAAGGGGGTCGTCATACAAGAAACGTGTTTCTTCAGCGTTTTAAAACATTGTACGGTGGTACGGAACCCTTCATGTACGAGTCCGATTCGCACTTGCCCGTTTATTTTTATTAAATCATACCTACTTAATTGTTACGGTACGTATGCCTCATTTCCAATCGTTATAAGGGAATAGCTGTAGGTAAGCTTATAGCGTTATTCAATAGGTACCTACATAAAGGTACTCCGAACCTCCATTGTGTGTACCTACAGCTAATTAATTGGAGTATTTTATGGATTCCTTGTGTAATTAATTAACCTGTCTAGGGAGGTACTGCTTTTTGGTAAACTGATATAAATATAAGTTTAGAATAAGTTTCAAAAAGCTTTAAGGCCGTACCTGAATTTTCCGGGGTCCAGTGCTGCCCCCATTTAAAATAAATCATCTAAAGGAAGGCGACATCATTTAAAATTTTGCTAGTACCAAGCCCTAGATAACCCTTCAAAGTATTTTATGAACTACTGTTTACAGTTTGTAATGAGAACGTTTAGCTTTACTACGCACATTTGCGAAAAGTGGCCGTTTTTCGCAAATGTGCGTAGTAAAGCTTAATGTTCTCACTTAAAACTGTAAACAGTAGTTCATAAAATACTTTGAAGGGTTATCTAGGACTTGGTAGTAGCCAAATTTTAAATAATGTCTCCGTTTTCTTTAAAATGATAATTTTAAACGGGGGTAGCACTGGACCCCGGAAAATTCAGGTACGGCCTTAACTGAATTTTACCAAAATTAGGTACCTACGGACTTGATATTTATTTGGCTTTAAATGCATTAAATTAAACAAGAGCAAGAGGTAAGCCATTCTTTGCAATGGCTGGGAGGAAAGAAAATACTTAGAATGCACCAGCTGCTTCTCTTCCCGCGCAGATCGTAAAAGCCGAACGGTGGAATGGGCGAAAATGCGAATCATGTTAATAGGCGATGCGGCTAGCAATCCATCACTATTTTGATTCCTTTTCCATCTCCTCGCCCACCATCACGCTAATAGTTGCTTCTGGCCGAACTGCTCTGCCCTATTAGGGATAAAGATGTGATAATGTGTGTGTGTGTCCGTTTTTCGAACCTCTGTCACACTCACGTATACATCTGTGTAGGCAACTAGATGATAAAAAAAACAGTATCTATCAACGTTTTCCTTGCTGTGTATAAAAAGTGTAGCATTGTAATTAAAGTCACATTGTTGGTGGGTAAGTATTTATGACCAACGGCATTCATTAGCTAGGAGGTAGCTATGTACAGTATGTACTTTCCATAATTATGGGAAAGCACGCATCTTTTTGTCCTTTAATATAAGACTAATTTTTTTAAGTATAATCTGTGTGTGGTGTCCGTCTTATTTTTCAAAAATTTATCTGACATAGGTACACTTACACATACATACACATTCACAAATTCCATACTGAGAAACATTGCTTAACAACTGCCATTTAACGATAATAACCGGGACCAAGATTTAACGAGCCTTTTCCAGCACGGGTAACTAGCTTGACACATTGTTATGCCACTTTTGGTCTCCAGTCCAAATGCGAACCCCGACTGGGGCTACAAAGCATGCATAAGTGTTTGCCTTGCGTAGATGAGTGCCTACCAGTCGCGGGGCGTAATTTTTTGGCTCGGTACAGCCGGCCAACAGACGAAATCATTAAGTACCTATATTTAATTAGGTTCAAAAAATAATAAAAATAGGTAAAACATTATACAATGTGTGAATGTTAAGGTGAATATATAGGCAAATGGCCTTGAAGTGTGAAATAAATTGTTAACTCGTAAATATGGTGATAATTTCCATATTGCTCTTCGTCATGCACTAGATAGCCCTTTAAATTATTTTATGAACTGCCGTTGAAACTATTATTGGTGATCCGTCTAGCTTTAAAACTTGCCGTGGCCACTTTTGGCGGAGGCAAGTTTTAAAGCTAGACGGACTAATGTAAATACTTTCAACGGTGGTTCATAAAATAATTTAAAGGGCTATCTAGTGCATGACGAAGAGCAATATGGAAATTATCTCCATATTTACGAGTTAACAATTTATTTCAAACGATGGCGCCACTTCAAGGTTATTTGCCTTAACCTTCACCTTAACGCAAAACCTCTCAGATGGTACCTCAGCCCATGAAACTGAACAACTTTTGTTCTACAACTTTCAGGAAACCCAAAAATAAAGAATTTTCATACAAACTGATCAGCTGATCGAGTCCGTTTGTATGAAAATCCCAATGTTATTTTTGGCATTTTGGGAATGTCGTAGAACAAAAGTTGTTCAGTTTCATGGACTCAGTTACAACCTGAAAGGTTTGTTGTATAACTCGTTGTATACATATATTAGGACCCGCTGAGGAAACTCTATAAGAATCGTGTTATAAATAAGGTATCTTCGCTCCTGGTGCCTACATCTACGTAAACAATAGAGCTGGTTGGTTCACAGAGGAATTATCCACTTTACTATCCCCCTAGCACGTAATCATGTTGACACGAGACTCACGTGATTTCAAGATGCCATCTCAGGTGATAACATCTTCACCGGAAGTTGCAACAAGGACAATGAAAAGCGGAAACGGTGCATTATTGTACAAACTAATGCAGATAATGTATTATTGGTTGCCTTCCTGCGTGGAACAATAGTTTGATTGGTTAACAGGCAGGTTATGTGGGTTCAACTGAAGTAGGTACTGTGCTATTGAACTCTAGTGTAGTTTTACCGGCAAACATATTTAGCTGACACTACAAAATTAGTCTCTGCCATGGGTCTCTGCCTACCCCTGTGGGAAACTGGCGTAATAATACTCATATTAATTTTATAACACGCCTAATTATAAAACTTAGCCTTGTGTCACAGAATACATAAGAGTCAAACAGAATGGTCTCTCACAGCGTCTCCCGCAAATTGGCGTCCCCGCACCTCTCCCCCGCACTTTGTGAGCTTTGACAGCTCCAAACCAGGGTTTAATTACTAGCCGCACGCAATACGCGACGTGTGTTGTCTTGAGAACTGTCAACCAATAGTAACCATTATGGTGAGAAGGTGCGCGAATAATAATTGTTTATCCACCCAATACTCTAAAGAACGTATATTTCATACATTTCCAAATGATGAAAACAGGTAAGCAAAGCAACAATATAATTTCACGTTATTACCCAGCAACCATCTTGATTATATACCCTTCTTGCTCTCTCGCATTGGCGGGAGATACCGGGATTGAGATAAGAGCGAGATTGTAACATTACCGGATTGCTAATAAGCAATCCGGTAATGTAACATAGGCTCCTCGCTCACAGGTAATCACATACACGCAGATGCCAACTAGATTCCCGCGGGTTATAGTGCTAAATGCCATTGTTGACAATGACAACTTGACATGCTGTGCGTGTCAATTTGTCATCATCATCAAGCGTGATAAACATTTGTTTATTTTTTATTTTATATTTATATACATTAATTTATTCATATAATTACCGTATAGTTTTGCGCCGAATATGCAAATTACTATATTACAATAGTGAATTAGTGAAATTAGTGCGTTAAATTATAAATGACTCAATAATAATCAGTAAAGTGAACTAATGGTGAAATGGACAATGGACATAATGAAAAATATTTGTGAAGTGATGTTATGTAGCTGTTTCCGACTTTCCTGTAACATTTAATACATATAAAACAGAATATTTTTTACGTCATAGTGTTCGCAAATCTTCCGGTATGGAAAAATATAATCGTAAATATGTCGAACTCGTTAGTAGGTAAGTATTAAAATAATTCTGCGGTGCGACCCTAAGTATAAAACTCACACATCGACGTGTGTACAGATAAATTGTTTCGTTTGTAGTAGTAGTAGGTATATATGTTACTCTGAATCAATGGAGAGTCATACCAGTGCTTGTGTAGAAGTCATAGTTCATTGAAAATGTAAAGTTGTGCAATGGGAAATTTTCTTTTTGTAGTTAGTTTCATTTCAATTGTATTTTTTTTTCTTAATTAACCAAATAGGAAATAAATTATTTATTAAAAAATATTTTTGTGCAATATGAATTTATTAATCTTCTGAATTTAATAAAATACATTCAAAAATACGTAACGTGCTTCTTAAAATTGTTCATATAGTAAATTAGTAATCCTCAACACGCTTTGTAAAAAATTTCACAGCTAATGATCGGCAACATGCTTCGTCTTTTAATTTATATAATTATGTAGGTACATATTATATGTGTAGGTACGTATTTATAAATGAAGTAAAAAGACAAATGTGTATATAATACCTATACGTATGAAATGTTTTGTTAATTGTCACTGGAAGATTTGCTTTAGGTGCTCACTTAAATAATTTATCTCCTATCTGGATTTTTATTACACCTTTTTAGAAGTAGCTGCATAAGGTAAAGAAGGTTGCTTAGTGCTTTTAGCTGCGTAGGTAGCGTAAAGAACTGCCCACTATCGCGGAAAATATATAGTTTGATTTAAGTATGGGTTTTTCTTGTATGTAAGTGGCCAACACTAATGCATTTTCAAGCTGCCTTTAGGCATCTGATATAGCTTGACGACTGCCATACAATGATGATCAACGAAATAAAGTTGGGTAAATAAAGAAATGTCAGGAAAACACGTAATAACATGGGGAGACCCATGCTCATCTATTTTTCTGATATTGATATTATAAACCTTGTAGGTACAAATATCTAGTTGCATGAGCATTGTGGTTCTGTTCTCAGTTCATTAGATACGAAACTTCGTACGGCTGGTATAGGATGTAGTCAAGTCAAGGGTAAAAGTTGATCAAAAATCACTAGACTACGTTGAGTTTGAGTCTTTTTTAGTCTCCACTGCAGGAACCCGACCTTCTCTGTACTACCAGAGCCATAAAGCTAGAGCAGTCAGAGGATTTGGCCTACACTCTCCACGCTGGCCAGACGGGTTGGAGAGGTCTCATTGATGTATTAAAGCTTTGTTCAGCTTGAGTTCCCTAAGTCGCCTACTACGACATCCACGGGAAGACTTGGAGTGGTCCTATTCTACTCCGCCGGGAACCACACGGCATCACTCCTTCTCCAACCCGAGATCATAACATTGTTTAAAGGTTTCAGCCCACATCCAATTTAACAGAAGGTAAAGGTAATATGGCAGCGGATGTAGTAGGTACTCCGTAGTATGAAGTCAATTACTACAGAAGGTGACATCTATACTACATGTACAGTCATCGACATAACTTGACGATCAGTACAAGAAGAAGATTCGTCAAGTCTGTCTATCCATCTTCGGTTAAACCCAGAAATTGTGATTGTTAAAATTTTTACCCCGCACGGATAAAGAAGTTTTACGTCTGTATCGTCATCCCCTGATCATGAGTCTGTCATCGTTGTCCCCGGGTGGCTTTGTGTTTGTCTATGTCTATGGCATCGTAGCTTCCAAAAACATTGATTTTAAAGTTTCTAGATTCTGATATTCTTCATGCATAACAAAAGCTCATATTTTCTCTATATTTTTTTTATTGAATTAAATGCTACAATGTCATCATCATCATCATCCTGCAGGAGCACGATCCTGTCTGTACTACCATAGCCATATATTAGCCTGAGTAGCCAGAGGATTTGGTCTATACTTTCCACGCTGGCCAGACGGGTTGGAGAGGTCTCATTGATGTTTATAAGCTTTGTTTAGCTTGTGTTTCCTAAGTCGCCTTCTATGACATCCACGGAATGACTGGAGTTGTCCTATTATACTCTGCTGGGAACCATACGGCAACAATGTGTTTATCTAAGTAGTCTTAACTACAAGAGCATTGACTCCGGACTAAAATAGCGTCAGTGTCTAAATATCAATTTTCTAAAGATGTGATGTTTTCTTTGACTCACAAAATCAAAATTATAAAGATTTGTTAGAATTTTAAGCAAAATTGAAATTCTTGATCGTCTAATATTTTAACGTCCACTGTACCAGGTACTGTGAGGTCAACAACGGAAACGACACATTACGTCCGAAGATGCAGATATTATATTAGAGTCATGTGTTTTCTGACCTTGATACATTAAATATTTGATTGTCTAGGTCAGGTAGGGACAACGTAGTACATAGGTAGTTGGTTGACCTTTAAGTGTTTTAATAACTTAACAACCACTAACTGAAGCTGTAAGATCGGTTTAGGGTAGATAGCATAAATTCTACTTATTACAAAATGAACGGACCGTCTATTTGTAATTGGGTCGATTCTGATATGGATTCCCCTATGGTTTTCACTATCTTTACTTAGGCTTTGAATCTGGTTAGCGTTTGGGCTTGTCGTATAGTAAGTGGAACTGAGTTCCATAGACGTACGGCTCGAACAGAGCAAGACCGCAAGTAAAATTTGGTGGAGTTAGCAGGAAATCTTGAAAGGAAATTTTCAGCATTGCTTAGTGGACGACTCAATAAAGAATATACTTACTTAAATAAGATAAAAAAAATTACAAAATAGCGACTTTTTGGAAATTTTATAGTTCTTAGAACTATTAAATTTCATAAATAGGTATATGTGATATCTCCTGCCAATATCCTATAGAATAATATCTTATTCTAATAATATCTAATTAAAAATATAATTAATATATATTAATAGGTAATATATAGATTAATATAATAAAATTATCGATGTTATATTATAAAAGATGAGTATTGTATCGATTACGTAAACGAAAGGCATTTGATCCATATCTTTTATCAATGCAAATATGCTTATCACACGTGTGTATACAAAACACGCCTAATTAAAACCTGTTTGTGTAGTAGTAGGTACTTATGTGTAAGTGGGTCAAATATTCAGTTAACATGACAGACACCTAGCTATAGTAAGTAGTATTATCATCATCATTATCAGATCTTTTTTAATCTCCACTGCAAGAGCACGACTCTCTCTGTAATACTACCAGAGCCAGATATAAGCCAGAGCAGTCAGGATTTAGCCTACACTCTCCACGCTGACCAGACGGGTTGCAGAGGTCTCATTAATGTTTATAAACTTTGTTTAGCTTGTGTTTTCTAAGTCGCCTTCTACGACATCCACGGGAAGACTTGGAGTGGTCCTATTGTACTCTGCCGGGAACCACACGGCTTAGTAAATCAATAGTCACCTGTAAAATTCATACAAATTGCGAAGGTTAATACAGAACGAGGAAAATAGGAACAATAATAAAATTTGTAGAGCCAGCGAGGACGAGGGGCACAAAAGAAACGCCATGTCAATGCAAAAAAAAAGCTTGCAGAACGGCACGGCTGCAGGCACGTTGCAGCGGAGGCAATTAGCGGCTACAAATATTACGGATTTTAGAACAAACTATCTGTACGATACGCCCCAAAAAATCGGAATTTAGAAGTCAAAAACCAAACTGGTAAAATATACAGAAGTTTCTCTAAAATTATGTTCTAAATGGATTCAATGTCATTTAATGCTAATTTAATGGTCAAATTAATTATCTCCTTACTTATGTAACTAACATTCAAACTAGGTATACGGAATTTTTGATTCCTTTTAGATTAAATTATTTTAATTTTAGTTTACTTTATTATCTGTTTTTAGCATCTACTGAATTATTTAATGTTTTTATTACAAAAATAAAAATAGTACCTACATACTAATATTTCTTTGAAATTTAATCTAAAACTAAAATTCAATTTCAGTACCGAAAACGACAGAAATGCATATTTAGTACAACACGTAATATCGTTATAGGACCGCGGTATAAGAACAATAAAAAAATGGTTATCCTTGGAAGTTGTGAGAAAGGGCCTGGACCTATTGTTAGTATTTTTTGTATCTTTTGGGACTCGAGAACTTGCATAGATAACAAAGATATTCCGGTAGACCACCGGCGTCTAAATATCATAAACAGGTAAGTCATTAGTTTGTCGTTACTACGAGTACTGTGTTTATGCTAAATAAATGCTGTTTCTTGTTTTTCGTGTGTGTAGGCCGTAGGTACTTACCAAGTCAACATTGTTGTCAGATTTTCAAAATGATCTAGCTTTACAACTGTATCATGGACAAGCAAGTTGTTTAGTATCATGGACTGAATTCACCCTTACAATAGTTTCAGTACCTATATTTGTTAGAGGTTATAAAAAGTGGAAGGAACATACCAGTAACAAATCAAACCATGGGCTATACTGGACTACTAAAGTATAATTAAATTCAAATAACAGTGAAAAACTAAAAAAAAATCGACATTCTCGTACAAATCAACCGGGCCGGGGTGTGCGGCCACCTTTGTATAACAATGACAAAATTTATTTTTGTTTTTTGGCTGTTTTTCAATTTCATTACACAAAATGATCTAGTATGGACCGTGGTTCGATTTATTACGGGTATGTCCCTTCCACGTTGTATGAGAACATAGTTGATTTTAAATTTTGTTTAATGATGCCAACATAGTAAGAACTTATGCGTAGTATGTCTGATGTTTACGAGGTTCTTGTTGGTTCTCCACACTTAAAACTTAGCTAACTCCACTTACACATACTTGAAACTCCATGAGGTCAAGTTAGTGCCGTAACTTGATGCATCCTCGCGTGCAACATTCTCATAAAAGCACTTTATGTAGTTGTAAAGCATGACAATGTTTATTGAACTTTATTGATGGTACAAGAAAAAAACAAAATACCAACGCGGTCTTCAGTTTAAGTAAGAGCAATAATAAAACATGGCCGTACGAAAAAACTAAGGAAAAGATGTGTAAAAAATGTACCTATATAGAGCAATTCATGCATACCTACTTTTGTTCTTATTTAATTCATATAACATACTTCATAATTATAGGTATGTTCGATAAATAGCACGTCACCGTACGGGATTTTCTACGCTATGATGCTTAAGTAGTAAAAAATATATTTCTAGGATATCCTATTCTATATTTTACCTAAACTAAAATCGGGTATGGCTGTCGAATGGTTTTCTTCCGACCAGTACAGAACCCTCCCTACGTGAGCAAACTACCTATTATAAAAATAACAAATGCATATAAATACTAATTTATTCATATTATATAGATAGATCATAAATCATATTAACGCATACAATAGCAAATAATATAGATTGGTATTTTACTTGTTTGATTCATATAATTGTAGAGAATGTAATAAAATCGCATGTATTTTAATTAATCAAGATGTGTAGGTATGTTTTTTTGTAAAATCACAAGAATAAAAAAAAAGTGTACAAATAATTTCATTAATACTAAAAAATGGAAATGCATTTCTTCAAAATTCAACTAAATAGTGAGTGAGAGAATTTCATAACCTTAGAAAATGGTGAAGAATGTCAATAATTTTCTGGCGCTAAAATACATTGTAATTGTAACAAAGACTAACGTTCCAATAACACGACTTGGCACCGATTTTAGCACGCGCTGGCCAATTATATCCGACGGTTGTTTGTAAAACATAAACAATGTTTAACTCACTACGTTCGGACAACTGTTGACCTGTATCCTGAAGTTATTGATTTATTAAAAATAGGTAACTATTATGCATTTGTAGATATTCTGTTTATCCCGCTTGGATCAATTTGAATCTTTTGCTAGGGACTCCATCTAAATCAGATATTTTGCTAGTGAAGGTATACGTGAGCACGTTAGATATCTATTCTTCTACGAGTATAAACCTCGGTTCCTTTTGTATGATACTAATTATTTACCTATGTGTAATATGTGTTACGTTGTACTGTATTTCAATCAATCAATCAATCAATTCTTTATTTGCATAGTAAGAGTTCACAAGGTCTTGTAACTATATACAGTTCTCCTTACTTACCCTCTCGGGTGTTGCAAAAATAATTACTTAATTATAAATCATTCAATATCATATAATTTGTCACATATAAATTCCTCTATACTATAATAACATTTTTGTACTAATAATTGTTTCAATTTAAATTTAAATAGTCTAGTATTAAGTTCTTTCAAACAGTCAGGTAATTTGTTATATAATTTAGGTCCTAAAATATACACTGTTTTGTCATATGCAGCCATGTTGGAATTTTGCTGTGGGTGTATTTGTATTTTGTTTCTACAGGCTCTGGGGTGCCTATTAGTAATCTGTTTGAATTTATCCAAATTTTGTTTTACATATAAACATGCTCGTATAAAGTTAATATATTAAGTTTTTTGAAATAAGGAACACAGCTCTCTGTTTGCCTTGCACCAAACATGGCCCTGACACATTTTTTCTGCGTTCTAAAAAGTGGGAGTATATGCACATTGGCAGCATTACCCCAGTGTAATATGCCATATCTTAAAACAGAGGCTACATATGCATGATAAACACATACAGCTGTTTTTTGAGACACTGTGTTTGTTATTGTCCTCAATACATACACATATTTACTTAATTTAGAAATCATTTCGTCTATATGTGGCTTCCAGCTTAAACAATGATCAAGGGTAACTCCCAGAAACTTAATTTCTTTGACGAACTCAATAATGTTGTTTTCGTATTTAACTGATACATTACTTGGATTGGTTTGTGGGACGTGAAATTGCATACATTTTGTTTTATTAAGATTTGGTATTAATTTATTCTTATCTAGCCAGTTAATAGTCTCCTTTAGTGCATTATTGCAACTTTTTTCATGGTCATCTGAATTTACGTCACTTATCAGAACAGTGGAGTCATCAGCAAATAAAACCATTTTTTGATTAACGTGTTTCGGCAAATCATTGATGTAAATTAGGAATAGGAGAGGTCCCAAAATACTGCCCTGTGGAACACCTTGTTTTACAGTCCTTATATTAGATTTGGCGATTGTTTCTACATTTTCGTCATTTATATAAGTTACGTATGTCACTTGCTTCCGATTTTGAAGATAAGATTTGATAAGATGAAATGCTGGTCCTCTTATGCCATATGTGTGTAATTTATTCAATAGTATAGCATGGCAGACGAAATCGAAAGTTAGTTAGTTCATGATATACTATTATAATTACATTGCCTAAGAAAAAACTGACGAAATACGTAACAATTTCCCATTTCTCAAAAACCGTGTGATCAGCAGCTTTAAAAATCAGGTTTCAGGTGACACGTTCTATTCGATGTTCGACATTCTCATATTTTCATAGTATTAAGCTTACACTACATGCCTAATTTTACCTCTAACCGTAGAGCTGTTTTTGAATGATTGAGTAATGAACATTGACAGGCCCGCCATCTTTCTGATCATGGCCTTTGGTTGCGGTTTTCAGCTCTGTGCCCATGAGATAGAGATGTAGATGTCTTATGGTAGAACTGGTAGAATAATGTTCAAAGGAAACTTAAATTATATCTGACGTTCATTGATTTGGCAATCCTCAAATAAACGATGTTTGTCTAAATATGGGTTCGGCCAACTGCATCCGCTAAAACATTGATTGATTTCGGAAGCTCATCCACTCATCGACTTCCTTTGTAGAATTATCTTATAAATCAATTAGAATAATATGGAACAGGATATATTAAGGGTTAGCTTATCTGTGAAATTAGAATGTTAAAAATATGAAATCGAGAACATTTCGTTTATTGTTTGTTTTTAGGGTTCTGTAGTCCACAAGGAACCCTTATAGTTTCGTCATGTCCGTCCGAGCTTGTACTCCGCCGCTACTGCACCGATTGTCACGAAAATTGGTGGAGAGATAGATATTGAAGTTCCAAAAGTGGGTTTTTAAATTTTTTTTCAGACGAAAAGTGAATTTAAAAAATTGAATTGGACTAACCCCAACGTGTGGGGTATCGTTGAAAAGGTCTTTTAAAATGCAACAAAAACTGCTTTAAAACTATGTAGATCAAACCCCCCAGTCTTGAGATAATCTAATACAAAGTTAAAATTTGAGGTGTCCCCCCACCGTAACTTTTGAAATATTACTAAAATAATTGTGAAAAAAATGTGGAATATACCTCAAAGTATGTACTTTCAATTAAAACTATAGCGGTCTTGGTATCGTTGATAGTTATTTTTTAATACGTCATAAATCGTAAACCGCAATTTACCTTTAGAACTTTTATATTATGTTACTTGCTACTACGGAACCCTTCATGGGCGAGTCCGACTCGCACTTGGCCGCTTTTTTATCTACTCTTTTTGGACCTTTTGTGATACATAAAACTTCAAGGTCAAAATAATAAATAAAAAATGAAGATTTTCTTATCTTACTCATATATTTTCCAGCAACATGTCAATTAGCTAATTTATGACAAAGGTTTACCCATTATTTAGTAAGCCCTATTATTTAGTTGACTCCTATTATTTAGATATTAGTTAGAGGGGTTAGATATTAGTTAGTATTTGACACGCGTTATCTAGAAAAAAAAATAACGTCTATCTGACTATAAAACTGAATTTCGACAAAAGGTACGATATCATTTTCAGTATGTAACTGCGATACGTCTTAATTTCGACAATAGTTTAGTTCGAAATATTTCGAAGTCCGGTCACGGTAATGATATCTAATCTAACTTTGATAATCTCTATGTAAAAAAAACCATTACCATGGACCGGTATTGCTGTACTGCGACAAAGCGTTTTTTTCCAATTCGAAAGCGACAAATTAATGTGCTATGTAGAATTTAAAAATGATTAACAAACTGTAGGGTAACCTTCCCGACAGGTGAGGCCTATACAACGTGGAAGGGGCATACCCGTAATAAATCGAACCACGGACTATACTAAACCACTATAATGAAATTAAAATAACAGCCAAAAAACAAAAAAAAAATTTGGCATTTCCATATAAAAGTGTGCGGCCGGCCCGACGATTTGTATAGAAATGCCAATTTTTTTTGCTGTTATTTTAATTTCATTATACTATAGTGATCTAGTATGGACCGTGGTTTGATTTATTACGGGTATGTCCCTTCCACTTTGTATAAAATACACAGTAGGCTGGTGTAAGAGGATTCTTATATGACTCTCAGGGAGCGGAAAGACTTATGTAACACTGATATAAATACTTTAATCTCACTGATTGTTGCATATCATTATTAAATTACAATATACTTAGAATAAATTAATAGGTAAGTTCTCCTGAACTGAAGTGTTAACTAGAGGAGAGATCAGGTAGGAATGAGAAGTGGAAGTGGAATGAGTCAAATGAAAAGGGATGTATAAATAATTAAATAAAACCGGCCCAGTGCGAGTTAAACTCGCGTGGAGAGGGTTCCGTACAATAAATTGAATTCTTATAGGTTTTCCTGTAAGGCAATTTGTTCAATTGACAATGGTCAATTTTCGCCTTTTTTCTTGAATAAAATTAAAACTATTCATTATACAATAACAAAAAAAAAATATATTTGAGATCCTTATAACAAGCCCTTTCATTTGATATATAACATAGTAAGTTTTACAAAACTTTTTTTTTTATTTCCTAATTTTTCCTCCGAAAATGACCCTTATTTTAAAATAATATTTATTTAATTGAATTTTATAGAATTTGGGTCTTAAGATTACACCATCCTACCAATTTTCACCTGATTCGGTTCAGTAGATTCGGAGAAAATTGGCTGTGACAGACGGACGGACAAAAGGACGCACGAGTGAACCTATAAGGGTTCCGTTTTTTCATTTTTTGTACGGAACCCTAAAAATGGAATAAAAGAATACATTTTGAAATGAAATGAAGTGTTGAAAAGAGGACAGGATGAGATGAAGAAATGAGGTATGAAAACAAGATGAAGCATGCAGGTGGCATGCAGCATCGTTACAAAACTATGTAAATCAAAAACAATGTTCTAGTTACTTAAAAAACTTGGCATACTTCTTAAGTACCTATTCGACACGTATTAGGTTCCAATATTCCGAGCCAATATCGCCAGTATCAATTTCGGTTTGTCAGCCAATTAAAGTAAAACTAGCGAACTGGTAATTGGTCCAACTCGAACGAAAAGCCGCGGATGAGACTTGACAAATATTTGAGAACGCTGATGGAATATAAATAACTTTGGCACGGAAATATTGTTTACTTCCTCAAGTTAAAATTACACGCATTTTAGGAATTCCGTCCTTTTACTTAGATACCTAAGTTTTTCCTTTCAAAATTTGAGGATTTTTGCAGCTATATTGATTTTTTTTCCTACCCATAACATTATGGGTAGGCTCAGTGCTTTCTGCTCTGTAATGGACCAAATACTAATCCCCTATACACATTACACATATATAGGTACTCGTATATTTAGGTAGATAATTAATTGTATTTAATAATTTTTTAAGTTTATTTTTTGTTGTAACTTTTTTGTACCAAAACATGTGTATGCACAAATTGATTTGGTAAACAAATTAAAAAAAGACGACTTTCAAGCTTTAACCCCCAATAACTTTTGAACGGCTAAACTGATTTTCATCATAGCCAAGGACCACCTCGACGAAGAGTATAGTTCAGAGTTCAGACAGACACACAGGTACATAGACAGGTACTTTTTGTTGGGGGTTAAACATTAGAAAGAGCAAATATTAAACAAGGGAGAACCTAGCCCATATCTCTTCTAGTTATCGTTAAAGAAGGCACCTAATATTAAAAAAAATATGCAATGAAACTGTGACGTAATTGGTTGAGTACTTCGCATTACTAATGTGAGGTTTCTTCTTCATCTAAACGCCTTCCCGGTTGCATTCTCAGCTGTGCTGCTTCAGAGTCCGGGGTTTGCTTTCCCGCTTTTTCTTCTCCAAATATAACATGCACGTCAATGGTCACCCAAGGATGCTAAAGACCTTGCGAAGTGGAGAAGAAATTGCCGGAACTGTTAAAATGATTCGGCTGTAATTTTAAGACCAGCCGCTTGCCTGACGTCAACAACCCTCTTTGGGAATGTATTTGTGCGAAAAGTTTTACAACCGGCCGCCGCCTGACGTTAACCCTCCTTGGGAATGCAATTGTACCACAAGATGTTTGTGCTTAAGTCCTTTAGTCGCCTCTTACGACATCCACAGGAAGAGATGGAGTGGTCCTTTTTTGACCCGGAACCACACGGGGGGCAATACTAATATGAGGTTGGTAGGTTCGAATTCCACTCGTGGCTATGTTTTGAATCTCAAAGTTACTTACCTAAATTATTTTCAATCGAGTCCTTTTATTGCAATGCTATATTTAAATAACTTTATATGTATCTATTACTGTGCCAACTTTTTGATTTAAGTATCTAAATAAACAATAAACGAGTCAATAAATCATATCACAAAGAATCATTTCATCTCGACATCTGTTCAGCAACTGGAGCCCGAAAGAAGGAAGATGACTCATTTGCTTAGCGTTTTGTATCTCAAATTATGCTCAAAACGATGACAAACTACGGGTGATTTACAGATCTCTTTAAGCTCTATACAACGTGGAAGGGACACAACCCGGAATAAATCGAACCACGGTCTATACTAGATCATTATGATATAATAAAATTAAAATATCAGCCAAAAAACCAAAATAAATTTCGGCATTCCATACAAAAGTGTGCAGCCACCTGGGCGATTTGTTTGGGAATGTTGAATTTTTTTTTTACTTTTATCTTAATTTTACTATACTTAAGTGATCTAGTATAGCCCGTGGTTCGATTTATTACGGGTATGCCCTTCCACGTTGTATATTATGTTATAATAGTAAAGAGAGATAGAGAGAAAAAGGTAAGTACGTTATTCATAAATAAACGCAGTCAGAGACGTCAATGTAGTTGTGTTAGATTCGTGGACTTTGTATAGATAATTATTATCTATTCCAACCGCAATACCACTATAGGTATTAATAGTTATATATCAAATTAATTCTTAGTATGAACTGAACACTTTTATGTCTATCATTCTAGACCCAAAGACCTAGATTCCCACAGAGATATGTCACGTCTTGGAGTCACGTTAAACCAGGCCTTGATGAATTCCATTGCAGAGTCCCAAGACGGATGTCTCTAGTTAAGACCCGTATCATAGGATTCGAATAGATTGGGGCAATTCGCAGAGATTGGACGCATACGAGTGTAGCTTTATGTACTCGCAACAAATAAATTTTTCAAAAGATCCCTAATAGGTCTTTTAAGAAAATACTTGCAGTTTTCTCAAGTTTGTTATTTTATTACCTGTGGAAAGGCGTTGGGACTGTTGGGACAGATTGTGTTTTACTCCAGCGTCACCATGAAATAAAATGATACAAAATGAAAATGTGTCCTTAAAACTAAATTCAATACAGCATTGAATTTAGTAACTTATTTAAAATTGGCCTATGAGGCCCAATTAACATGCCGCGGAGTGAAGCGAGTTTTTGAAACTTTACAAAGCATATTGAAAGTTAAGTCAATGTTGTAATGTATAAAATTGTGTCAATTTCCGCGAAGTTTCTTTCTTTATGCTATTTTGTACTATATTCTCCTTGATTACATAGGTAATTATCCTCTGTGAATTTCTTAAAATTCGGCTTGATTCCGCGGCAATGTAAATTTACTAACCTAATAATACAAAATTACTGTACCTGGAATATTTTCATTTGTATGTTATTTGAAATATCTGTGGATAAAAATAAAATATTATTTAAAATACATATGCAATGCAATAGATTTGATTAAAAGAGCGGAACGTTGAATTTTTAATACTGCAGGCAAAAGCCGACCGTTTGAAATACATAGGGCGCACTGTACGTTTCCGGAACTGGCCACTTACATAAACAATATTTAAAAATTTATTGCAACATTTGAAAATAGAACTCTTTGGCTGTAGAATGCAGTTTGTTTCATCTGACTGTCTTTTGTTTTTACCTTGTGGCGCCATTTAAAAAATTGTGTGTCTGCATCAACATGGATTTAACTCGGGAAAATTTTCGTAGTATGATTTTCTACGATTTTAAGTGTAATTTGACAGCTCAACAGAGCATCGCTCGGCTTGAAACAGCTTTTGGCAATGAAGCACCATGCAAGACAACTGTTTATAGCTGGTTTGCAGAATTCAAGCGTGGTCGTATCAATCTCAGTGACGAATCTCGCGATGGTCGGCCGTCCACCGCTGTGACCAACAAAAACATCAATGCTGTGCGCCGTATGATTGAAACAGACAGGCATGTGACCTACCATGAAATTCGCGCATCCTTAGAAATAGGCATGAGTCAAATACAATTAATCCTACACAAACATTTGGGTGTGAGAAAGCTGTGCTCGCGGTGGATCCCACACAACTTGACCGAGGCTCAAAAAACGGACCGCGTCACTTGGTGCAGTGCCATGCTTACCAGATTCAACGAAGGTGCGTCAAATTTGGTGTGGGACATAGTAACAGGTGACGAAACATGGATTTATTGCTACGATCCCAAAACAAAGCAGCAATCGAGCGTATGGGTCTTTCAAAATGAGCCGAAACCAACCAAAGTGGCGCGCGTGAAAAGTGCATCTAAGCGGATGATTGCTTCTTTTTTTAATAAAACTGGACACGTGGCTACTGTTGCTTTAGAGAATCGTCGTACAGTGAATAGTGACTGGAACACGACCATTTGTTTGCCGGAAGTTATTGACGAACTCCGTAAAAATAACCGTAAACGCCGTATCATCCTGCACCACGACAATGCTAGTTCTCACACGGCCAGACAGACTAACGACTTTTTGAAGGCGAAAAATGTAGAACTCATGAGTCATCCTGCATACAGTCCCGACCTGGCACCTTGTGACTTTTTTCTGTTCCCAAAAATTAAGAACCAATTACGCGGTCAACGATTTTCATCACCAGAAGAGGCTGTCGAGGAGTATGAAAAATACGTTTCAGAGGTCACCACAGAGGAGTGGCACAAAAGTTTTCAAAACTGGTTTCATCGAATGAAAAAGTGCATAGACGCCAAGGGAGATTATTTTGAAAAACAATAAAATTAATTTTGTACATTTAATAGTATTTTTTCATATTCATTCCGGAAACTTATAGTGCGCCCCACGTATAGTAAGCCATAACCCGATATTTAGCTGAATTGTAAAAATATATTAACGTTTTACTTTATACGATAAATGTATTTTAATTTGATCCTTTCCACAAATTACTGCGTAGATGCAATGTGATTTATAACCATATTATGCTTGTGGTGGTCCATACCTATTAACTATGATCGGATTAAAAGAAAGACAAAAGCTAAAGAAAAACTGTGGTAAGCAAAAAATGTAAAAATACATATATATTATCACGCCTATTTCCTACAGGGGTAGGCAGGGACTGTGGACCTCCACTTGCTATGATACCCTGACAGACCTCTCTAGCTTCATCTACACTCATATATCCATTGAACTACCAGACAGGTAGTTCAGTAGTTCAAAAGCAGTACGCAAGACGTACGTCACCGCGAATTCAGGTTTCGGTGTCAAGCAACATTGAGCGTTAATACATAAGGATAAAGTCTAATTTGGTTTGACAATTTGACATATCAATAGGACGTCACTATCGTACGACTGCCGTATTATTTTATGTAGAAACCCCCCAGGAATGGCAACCCTGACCAAGTGACCATAAGCAGACTAAATAGTAGAATCTTGGCACATTATAGATATCTACAGTAATAGAACTCGACGCTGTCCTTGAAAAATATACCTACGCCTCGCTTGCGCTAGGGATGCCCGTCTACAGTATTTTAATTTCATCTACCTACCTGAGTGATTAGTTTTGTGATTGTAAAGTGAATGAAAAAGGAAGCGTAAAATAAAATACATGTTATGTTTTTGATTATTATATTATATATAATAATCAAAAACATAAAAATACGACAGAAAAATATTTGCGCCTCGACTAAACAGTACGAAAAGCTTTATTTTTTTTAATGTAAGTATTAAAAAATCCGCGACTAAATTCCCGACTGTTTGTACGCCGAGTCACAGAACAAGTGTATGCTGACCTTCGAGGCGCGTAGGTATAACTTGCGTTCCGACTGTTTGTAAGAAGATATAATACCGTATTACCGTGATCTTGGTAACAAATTATTAGTATCAGCTGCTCACAGAGATGGCAGCGCACAAATTACAAGCACACCTGCTAAAAGTAGGCAATATAGGTTTAAATACTAGGTGAGTAAGTATTAAAATTTTATTTTTGCCCCTACTTTGGTCTCACTTTTCTTGGTTGCACCTTTTGGTTGACCGTTTACAGATTTTGTAAACGGTGTTATTTATTTAACTTTATTTCAAAAGTTGTAAACGTTCAAATTTTACGTTTAGATTTACGTTGAACGCACGATTTCTCATCAGAAAAGCGGTGCGTGCCTTTTATTCGTCATAATTTTCAAGAATTTAATTAGATGTAAATAATATTTTGAAAATTATTTCAAATCTATTCCCAAAGAGGGTTGACGTCAGGCGGCCGGTTGTAAAACTATAGCCAAATCTTTTAAACTGTTCCGGCTATTTCCTCTCCAATTCGCAAGGTCTTTGACATCCTTGGGTGACTTGACATGCATGTTATATAGGTATTTGGAAAAGAAAAAGTGGGAAAGCGCACCCCGGGCCCCGAAGCAGCACAGCTGAGGATGCAACCGGGAACGCGCTTAGACAAAGAAGAATATTTTGAAATTAATTAAGATTGGTATTTTGTACCGAAAAATACACGTGATTTAATTTAGTCTAACCTCACCACATAATACCAGGGACAGGTTAAGATCTTACTTACAAAAAAACAATAAAAAATGCTTTAGCATACGTAGTTCAAATACTTGACTAACACATACGTAACTGAGAATAGACTCTAGCTGTGTCTTAAAGGGAATTTGCTGAGCAGTTCTAATTTGTCAGGCTGTAAGATGCCGATGTTCAATTAGACCCGATTGGGTGCTAGTAATATACGGATACGTTTGTGGATGAGAGACTGTTTGAATTGCCTTGTAGTTAGGAGACTGGATGTTCTGGAGGTAACCTTTGTTTGTCGAAAACTAACGATTTTGCTTGCTATGTAGTTTGACTGTACATAGTTACGTAAAAATGGTAAAGTTTGTCGTTATTGTTGAAAAATTCTGACATTTTCATACACCATTTAAAAAAAACCGGTCAAGTGCAAGTCAGACTCGTACACGAAGGGTTTTCGTACACTATTTTAAAACGCTGAAAAAACACGTTTCTTGTATGACGACCCCTTTAATTTTTAACTTTTTCTGTATTTATTGTTATAGCGGCCACAGTTATACATAATCGGTGGTGCAAAATTTCATGTATCTAGCTATTACGGTTCGAGATATATCTCGAACCGTAATAGCTAGATACATGAAATTTTGCAAGAAAGATGCAGGTCAGGTCGTCCAGACGGACGGACAGACGGATATACAGAGGAGTATCAGTAATAGGATCCCGTTGGCACCCTTTGTGTACGAAAGCCATATGGAAGAGCCAAATGGAAGCCAAATGGAAGAGAATTCGTACTCCACCGACAAGAGCAAAACTTTTAAATATAGATGTTGTAATATTTTGAGAAAAAACATTTTAAGTGCACTCGTTGATGTCTTTTATTTACTCGTATGTGAAATTTTTCCTTTCATTTCATCATAATCCGAGCTTGTTCCCGGTTGCATCCGCAGCGCTTACGCTTCAGAGCCCGGTCCGCTACCTAACCCTAGGTGATTTGACAAGGCTACTGGTAAACCCTAGATGGCAGTCGGGATCCACAGCTTCACGTGCCTTCCGAAGCACGGAATCATCTTTATTTTCGGATAAGCCTGCAATATCCTAACCAGACTGGAAACAACTATTCACAAAGTATGCTTCCCAGTGGGATTTGAAACCACGACCTCCGGATCACAAAGCAAACGCCTTGACCACTGGAGCATGGTGTCAGTAAACCTCTACATTAATATCAAATTATAAAAAAGTAAACCCTTTCACCGCGAGACTTTATATCAGTTTTCGTGCTCCGAGGAATTGTGAATATCCATAGTTTTTGGTCGGATAAATCCGATGCTTGCGAAATAGGCACGAAAATGTTTGTCGGATTAATCCGACGTTCGCGGTTAAAGGGTTAAATAAGTAAAGTTGCAGTGTGGTTCCCGTTGGAGTAGAATAGGACCACTCCAAGTCTTCCCGTGGATGTCGTAGAAGGCGACTTAGGAAACACAAGCTAAACAAAGCTTATAAACAGCAATGGGACCTCTCCAACCCGTCTGGCCAGCGTGGAGAGCGGAGGCTAAATCCTCTTACTGTTCTGGCTAATATACTCTGGAGTACAGAGAGGGTCGTGCACCTGCAGTGGAGACTAAATAAATGGGCAAGTGCGAGTCGGACTCGTACATGGAGGGTTCCGTACCTCCGTACAATGTTTTAAAACGCTGAAGAAACACGTTTCTTGTATGACGACCCCCTTTAATTATTCATTTTATCTTATTTTTAGTAATTGTTATTATAGTGGTCATTACTATGACCACTATAATAACAATTACTACATACATACATAATCGGTGAAAATTTCAGGTGTCTAGCTATTACGGTTCAAGAGATAGAGCCCTATGACAGACGGACAGACAGCGGAGTCTCAGTAATAGAGTTCCGTTTGCACCCTTCGGGTACGGAAACCTAAAAAGGCCTATGATGATGAAGTTTAAACAAAGTAATTTTCAAACAAAACTAATCATCGCTTTTCTTTATGTTTAAAGCAGCTGCTTAAAAACTATTGGGTGGATTTCATGATTCTTTGCATACCTTCATTAAATGTTAGTACAATAGTTGCTTTCATTTATTACGCTAATGTCTTTTGTATGTCCACGTTGTATTTCCTCGTGTTTTTCTCCAGAATTGTGCAGTATATTTCAGTTAGATGTATATTAAATAAAATACCGTGTTTAAGTCTGGTTGGGTGACTCGCTAACTTGTGGAGTGAATCGAGTAGGGTTCCGACTCGAGTATTCGCTCGAATCGACTCGTGTAGAGCTAATCGCCACCGCGGTAACTAAGTTTGAGCTTTGCGGTAATTAAACATTTATAGAATGCTTACTACTACTTATTTCCTTTTGGGACGATATTAGATAATTTTATATAATAATGTTTTTATTAATAAATAATACATTTATGTAAGTAGGTACCAGTGGCGTAGCGTGAAAAAAAATTACAAGTGAACCCGGACCAAAAAACGGACATAAGTAAAATACAGACATGCATATTACCTTATAACTAGTGTTAGTGTACCTTTCCCGAAAACATGCCGAAGTGCACTAATTGCTTGCTGCTATTTGCACTAAAGCTGCCATTTTTGCCTAAGCGACGACAAAAAACAAAAACAAAACAAATAACTGAAAAACACTACACAATAATACACACAACACTTGGCAAGCCAAATTACACTGATTTCGACTCTTTTAAATCTATTTATTACAAGATATTACAATAATTAGCTTAGAGCGCGCTGTAATGAATGGGCCAATGGATGCATCACCTGGGGAAAAGTTTTCATATTTTCGACACGGCCAATTACGCGACACTAGCGACAAGTGTGAATTATTCAGGGCAATCAAAACTTTAACGTCATGCGGATAAAGTTTATTTTTTATTATTACCAAGTTATCACAAGCCGCTGAACTGCCGGGTTATAGGTCCCTATATTTCGACGAGTGTTTCTTATGTGTGAGTGTTGTGGCTGTGTGTGTGTATTTCATACTGGCAAAATATTTTGATTTCTTTTATGCGTAAACGGCTTGCTGCAGATTTTATATGTAGGTGTACATTTGAATGTGTGAGTGAGTGCGTCTGTTTATGTGGACATAAGCGAGCTTTAGGTAATGTCACTTTGTTCCGGGCTTACGATAGTAGAATTTGATATTTATAATTCGCGGAGGCGCGAGGGTAAGCTATAATTGTTTATAATAAAAAAAAATGTATATATTAGGATTCGCCAAGGCAACTCCATGTGAATCGTGTTATATGGAGACGACGCCACTGGTAGGTACTTAAACAACTGGCAGATAAGAGAAAATGGAAGAGAATTCATACTCCACCGACAAGAGCATAGATCTTAAATATAGATAGATAACCAAATAATACTTCACCGAAGGGGATGTTGCACAACAGGCTAGGTCATGAACACTTCCCCAAAAATCAGAAAAAATATCAAAAACCGATTAAGACGATCATAAATTTATTTTTCCGTGATCTTGATATTGTACAAAAACACATTTAAAATCGCTTATTATCGTAAAATGGCGATACTGACATGGAGTACGCAACCTGATTTAAACGTCACTCGCAGTTACTGTCAATGTCAGGTCAGTTGACTTATCGGGTGTCGGCCATTTTGGCGGAACTCACCTAACCTCAATTACGATATTTTAATCCAAATGTACCTTAGAAAGGCTACGAATTTATCGGATTTACTTATTAGGCATTGATACCAACCCAGAAATGTAAATTTCAGGTAGGTGTTCACTGACCTAGCCGGCTCCCCATACATTTGTGCAACAATCCCTTCATTCAAGCAGAAATTGCGCGCATGTCTGTTCGAACTATCACTAATCACTATCACTTGTTCGCTAATTGTGTATTGTTATTTGGTCATTGTTTATTCATAAAGTAAGTATCTTGTTATTTTTTAACGTTAAGTAAATCTAATATGTATTAATAAGGAAATGATATTTAATATAAACCTTACTTTGGTATTTCTATTGTAAACATATTTTTTTACTTTAAAACTGTCGCGTTGCATTAGTGTGTGTAAGTATAAATGTAAAATTATTGAAAAAAATTTTATTTAAAGATGTTATTTTTAATGTCTCCAATTCAGTGTCCCTCAAAGTGTTAAACAGTTGTCAAAACTGTTAATTATATCGTAAAACACTTAGATTATGGACTCATCACGGACAAAACATGAGTCATATATTCATCGCACACCATTTTAGTCGCAAATCAGCCAGTCAATTGATGCAGTTTTTATTTGCAGTAATTAATCACTGTTACGTGACTGCTCGTATTAATTTTTCAGCGACAAATATAGAACTAACAGAAGAAACGCTTAAAAAATATGTAAATATAGTACATTACGATATAAGTGCGTTATGGTGGTTATAACACACGAAGCGGAATTTCAGCGCGAGCGAATGCGAGGGCGTAAGAAGCTGAGTGTGTTTAACAACGCACTCTCAACTCAACCATAAAACTTTGATGCACACTGTTGCTTTCCCGCCGTTTACTTTTTAAAATCAGCAGGGCGCGCGGCCTACTGGACGGCGCCGCGGAGCATGCGAATTCGAAATTGGAAAAGAAAAAACAGTTTGAAGTGTATGACGTTGGATATCTGATTTATTCTTTTTCTTTGTCTAACCTTCACCTTATGTTATTAACTATGTCGCTTAAACACAGCTGTCAAACTTTCTTACTCTCTCATTTATACTGGATTAACCATTAATTCTGTCCCTTTCTTTTGCAATATTAAATCGTGAGTTATAGAAATATAACTTCACTATTTGCATTTCTAACGCACGCGTGTTTTATAGGCTGCTTTATATATCTAAAACCGGTGAAATTAGATCGATTTTATGAGCAAGGGTGTTGAAAAATATATATCTACGGACAAATCACACAATTTGAGCTAGCCCCAAAGTAAGTTCGAGACTGGTGTTATGGGATACTAACTCAACAATACTATATTTTATAACAAATACATATATATGTCGGAGTAAGCATATCTTCCTCGACATCGTCAATCATCATGGGTTTAGTGGGCGTTATCAAGGTTAAATACGAGCACAAAACAAAATAAGTAATCGCTTTTCATTAGCTTTTCATACAATTTTATTCCATGTTTTGTTACAATGCTTTGTCCCTTCAGTATTACACTTCGTAATTTATAATTTTAAAGCCATTGAATGAAATCTGAGCACTGGATTCAGGACACCGCTCTTCCAAATACCAAATATCTCCAGGATCCACCTCGATCCAACATTATCATTTAAAAACATACGCTACACCAAACAAACGACGCTCACCACCAGAAAAGTCAAGATGGCGCCCGAACCCACTCTGGGCTGGCCCTCTGCTCTGATTGGCTATGACGTAAATTGCAAAATTCATAACTTTTAATATATTGGTTGGATTTTACACAAAGTAAAACATTTCAGAAATCAAATTAAATTAAATTAAGATTTTACTAAATATTTAAATTGAAGACAATCAACTTTTAACATTAAGCGCTATTTAAAGAGCAATGAAGACGACTTGACACTTTCTCCGATATATAGATAAACATTTAATGTATGTACCATGGTTATTTTGTTGTGGTTGCAAGCGGCTGTACATTTGAGGGCGTTATGGATCAGAATATCAATTTCCGATTTCTTCGGTCGGTATCTGTCACGGTGCAGCCTAGGTATAGACTCTACTTATACGTAAGTTACCCATTTTTATATGCCTTATTAGGCAGCTTGAAAAATCTGATACAAGTGTGAGCCACTTATATACACGAAATACAACATCAACAACAACAGTAACAGCTGTCCCCTAAAAGCTATAATAGTTTTTGAATAAAATCAATTACATTGTAAAAAATATACTCCGGAACCCAAAATGCTTTGTACGCACAGTGATCTTTCTGTTTCCTTTTTATTTTGAAACAACTACTATGGCTACCTCTTGACAGTTTCTACATGTGATTAAATATTAATCGTGAAGTTTATTTATCCACTAGCTGTGCCCGCGACTTCGTTCGCGTGGTTGTCGGAATGTTATATAGCCTAAAGGCTTCCTCTATAAATGGACTATCCAACAAAAAAAGAATTTTTCAAATCGGACCATTAGTTCCTGAGATTAGCGCGTTTAAACAAACAAACAAACTCTTCCGCTTTATAATATTAGTATAGATTTGACAGTAGAATTTAGTAACTAGTGGTTTGTGTTGCTGTAAACATTTGCAACTCACAAGATGGTTTATAATTTTTGTTTTATAGTAATTTGCCATTTAACATATTTCACACTGAATTGTAACATCTTTACCTACTGTGCATCTATAGTAAGTAGTAAACAGATTAACAATCAAGAGGATTCTGATTTTTGTGTTATTTTTACTTGCAATCTTCCCGTTTGAAATCGATTCGCCAATGAGCATCTGGAAACTGTTGCCGCTCTATATTTCTAGGATCTTGCACAGAAAAGTTAAATCTAGGTCTAAATTAAAAGGACTTAACTTATTTTTTAACCGACTTCAAAAAAGGAGGAGGTTATTAATTCGACTGTAATATGTTTTTTTATGTTTGTTTGTTATGCTATATCTTCGCCAATTGTGAACCGATTTTAATAATTACTTTTTTATTTGAAAGCCTTTACTACCAAGTTGATCCCATTTTAATTTGGTGAAGATATGATGAAGAACTTAGGAGATATGGAAGAAACTCCTTAAAAAAAATTGCAGATTGGAACAGAATTCCAAATCTAGGTACCTACATACAACGTGGAAGGGAAATACCCGTAATAAATCGAACCACGGACTATACTAGATCATTATAAAATCATGAAATTAACATAACAGCCAAAAAACAAAAAAAAAATCGGCATTTCCATACAAAAGTGTGCAGCCGCCCGGGCGATTACTATGGGAATGACAATTTTATTATTATAACGGGTATGTCCCTTCCAAGTTGTATACCTATTAGACATAATTGTAGATTGTCACACGACAAGCATAATAATCTATACTTCTATACTAATATTATAAAGAGGAAAGATTTGTACCTATTTTTGTATGTTTGTAATGAATAGGCTCAAAAAGTACTGGGCCGATTTAAAAAATTCTTTCACCGTTGGAAAGCTACACTATTCCCGAGTGACATAGGCTATGTGTGTACCACGGGCGAAGCCAGGGTGAACTGCTAGTCAGTAATATAGCAATCTATAGATGCACCATGAATGCAAATTGACTAGGCTCGACATGTTTGCGCCCCCAAGGTCAATTTCCGGACACATAATTGTCGGACGCACTGGATGGGACCCTTGACACATGCGTATTAAGGACTGGCAGCCTGTTCAATTGAATACATAAAGGATGATGACGTAGGCGAATATTAACTAAGTTGGACATGACAAGTTACAGGCCGTACAAGACTAGACAGGGTCAAGCACCGCTTCCTGAGAACCAAGTTACACCAAAAGGAGTGGAGCGGAGAAATTACGTTCCACATTTTTTATCAGCGACTTTATTCGCGTGAGAAAATACTTTCGGAATTGATGTACCTACCTACACACGTTGCCTTGTGATCCGGAGGTTGTGGGTTCAAATCCCACTAAGAAGCATACTTTGTGAAATGTTGTTTTAACGATCTCCGTGGCGTAGTGGTTTACATGCCAGTCCTACACTCCAGAGGTTCTGGGTTCGATCCCCAGCCAGGGTAAGTTGGAAAATGGCCTTTTTCAACTTTTCCTAGGTTTTTGGTGTTTATCTACATATTTCTTCTTCTTCGTCTAAGCGCATTGCCGGTTGCATCCTCAGCTGTGCTGCTTCGGAGCCCGCGGTGTGCTTTCCCGCTTTTTCTTCTCCAAATATAATGTGCATGTCAATGGTCAAGGATGCCAAAGACCTTGTAAACGGAGAAAAAATAGTCGTAACACTTTAAATGATTTGGCTATAGTTTTACAACCGGCCGCCTGCCTGACGTCAACCCTTTTTGGGAATGTATTTATGCGAAAAGTTTTACAACCGGCCGCCCCGCCCGGCGTTAACCCTCTTTGGGAATGCAATTGTAGCACGAGATGTTTGTGTTTAGTCCTTTAGTCGCCTCTTACGACATCCACAGGAAGAGATGGAGTGGTCCTATTTTAACCCGGAACCACACGGGTTGGTTTATCTACATATGTATTTATCATAAAATATAGTATCGTTGAGTCAGTAACTCATAACAAAAGTTTTAAACTTACTTTGGGGCTTGATTAATTAGTGTGATATGTCCCTATGTATATTTTTTTTTGTATTTATTTTACAAAGAATAAGGTGTAAGCTTATTTTTATTGATATAAACATTAATATCCTGACTCAACAGTGTACGCACATGAAATGAACAGTTTTTTCTTAAGGTGAATAATATATTTAGCACCTTACTTCGGCTCGCCAATATCTCTTCTTTATCACACAAAATGACCTTTGCCTCTCTGAATATTACATGAATTCCATCGGCCGTACATGATAAATAGGGCAGCTAAGGGCCTATCGTTGATCAGGACCTATTATAAATTGTTTCGATACTAGATACATGAATCATGTTTGTAATAACTAAGGGCGTGTTATTTTATATTGGGTCGGGCATTAGTCAGGATGGAGTGTTTTCATATTAGTTGTGGTCTTCGTCTTGCTTGTATAAGGGTCTAAAAAACTATAATAAACCTTTTTTAAGGCGAGATGGGTTCAGAACCCGCAATACTGTGCGTGTTTTTGAAAAATCACTGTAATTAAACTAAAACATTTACTACTCAAAAATTTTATATCAGTATTTTAAGGATTTTCTACAGACACCCACAATAGCCAAAACACGATTGAGCATTTTTGGCTCGATAGAAAAAAATCACGAACATACCTCTAAAATTGCCTAAATTTACCTTTAAAAAAGATTTTACTACTATTGACTACTTTATACAATCACCTTTTTATATGAAAATTATACCAAAAAATAGATAATCTAAATTACAAGTTAATTTCGCTATACAAAAAATTATAAATATAATTAAAAAAAATAACAGCGAAATATCGTCGAGCACGGGTCCGGGCATTTGTTCGCTCTCGACTCGACCAATATTTCACTGTGTTTTATTTATAATTTTCTGTAGCAAGCCTTAAGATTTTCATGTAAAATTTTTGAGAAAAAGACTGTAGTAGTTTATTTACGAGTACAGTGATTATTCAAAAAACACTCACGGTATTCTTGGCTCTGAACTGACGGGGCCTTAAGGGTGAATTCAGTACATGATGCTGAACAAATTGCCCCAAAGAACATACATCGAAATATAAAATATTTTCTGGACTCCCATACAAGTTGACCGATCAGCTGATCTGGTTTTGTATAGAAAACAAAAAAATACATGTTCTTTGGGGTAAGTTGTTTAGTATCATGGACTCAACTCACTCTTAAAATAGTTTCAGCATATTTTGTTAGACGTTATTTAAGGAAAGCTAGTCTAGGTATGTCCGTTCAAGTTACCTCAGATGTATCATGTATGTAAATCGTAAATATTTGATTTTTCTTAAAGAAAACTTTGATTTAAGGCCGTACCTGAATTTTCCGGGATCCAGTGCTGCCCCCATTTAAATTGTAAACAGTAGTTCATAGAATACTTTGAAGGGTTATCTAGGACTTGGTAGTTGCAAAATTTTAAATGGTGTCTCCGTTTTCTTTGAAATGATTTATTTTATATGGGTGCAGCACTGGACCCCGGAAAATTTAGGTATGGCCTTAAGGAATAAAAATGACTCTTATAACTTACGAGTAGCAAAAGCAAATCTAGAGTTTTATTTTTAATAACCTTAATTGTCCCATTGTTGGGCAAAGGTCTCTCCCATCTTCTTTCACTTGTCTCCTTCCGGTGTAAATCTCGACCATTCTTTCTGGAACGCGTCGAGATCGTCTCGCCAGCGCTTTTTAGGCCTAAAAGAGATATTTTTTTATTTTTATTTCTTACAACACATGTATGTCCCAACGTTTTACAAAGGGTTCTATCTCTCTCTTCCATTCCCTGTATTCTTCTGCTTTTGATATCCAAATTATTTTTAGGGTCAGTCAAACTCCAGTCATCCGGTCCCACTTTTAAGAATCGCAAGATGATTAATGAAAGGTTTTTTAATAGAGCCTCAAGAATTTTTCAAAGAGCTTGATCATGAAACATGGAAAAACAAAGATATAGTAATTAGTATTAGATTTTTAAAAAATAAATTAAATTTAGGGTAGTACGGACGTTAGAGCTCAGCTGTAGCATCTCATTTCAACGTTTTTTCATTAATTTTCCTATAAAAATGCGAAAAACAAGAATGCGAAATGATTAAATTAAGAAACTAATAGTAGTTTCTTAATTTAATCATTTCGCATTCTTGTTTTTTAAGAGCAAGATAATAATATGCTCATATTTATCTATGTAAGGTATAATATATTTTGTGTTACGAAACAAAACTGCGATACTGTCCTTAATTGGCCGTGTTGTTCACGTTCAATTTAACCAACAATTGCTCTAATAATCAATGTGGCACTAATGTTTGGACGGTATCGTTAATAGACAACCCGATACTCGACTTACATTGATTTTGTAATAGGTACTTATTTAGTGTTAAAACTTGAAAATTCTCAAAAATATGTAGGTAGGTACATAATATTATGCCTGAGTTTGGAAACTCATTCCAGAATGGCAGGTAGAAATTGGGGACCTCCAAGTGTAATACTACGATCCTGACAGATTTCTTTTACTTTATCTGAACTCATTCTTCATGCGTGCTTTTCGGCACTTATAAGTGCTTAGGTACTCCTGCCCCCGTTAAATGGGATCCATAGCCAAATATGCAAGTCGCAAAATGTGCAGGCTGTGCCCCGCAGTATTATGTAGAGCGAGATAGTGGTAGATGATAGCGCTTGATAAACATTGTCACTGGTTATGCTACGGGGGCTAACCTCTATGTTTAGGGTTTCGTACCCAAAGGGTAAAAATGGGACCCTATCACAGAATACATAAGAGTCAAATAGAATGGAATCCCACAGCGTCTCCTGCAAATTGGCGTCCGCGCACTTCTCTCCCTCACTTTCTGTACCTTTCTGTGCTCTAAATTAGGGTTTATTTACTGGCCGCACGCAATACACGACGTATCTTGTCTCGAGAACTGTCAATCAATAGTAACCATCATGGTGAGAAGATGCGCATATAATAATTGTTTATCCACCGATTGCAACAAAGAGCACATATTTCATAGATTTCCAAATGATAAAAACAGGTAGCAAAGCAACAATATAATTTCACGTTATTGCTACCCAGCAACTATCTTTATATATATACCCTTCTCGCTCTCTCGCATTGGCGGGGAATACACAAGAGCGAGAGGGATTATCAATCGACAGCAGTATAAACCGGTAAAAATACATAGGCTCCTCGCTCACAGTTAATCACATATACGCAGATGCGATTTCCGCGGGTTATAGTGTAGTGCTATAATGCCATTGTTGACAATGACAACTTGACAAGCCGTGCGTAGAAGCGTGATAAGATAAACATTTGTTTATTTTTATTGAATTTATTCAAATAATTACCGTATACTCGTACTTTTGCGCCGAATATGCATATTACAATAGTGAATTAGTGAATTTAGAGCATTACATTATAAATGACTCAATAATAATCAGTAAAGTGAACAAATGGTTAAATGGACAATGGACATAATAAAAAAATATTTGTGAAGTGATATTATGTAGCTGTTTCCGACTTTTCTGTAACATTTAATACATATAAAACAGAATATTTTTTACGTCGTGTTCGCAAATCTCCCGGTATAGAAAGATATAATCGTAAATATGTCGAACTAGGTAAGTATTAAATTAAATTTGCGGTGCGACCCTAAGTATAAAACTCACACATCGACGTGTGTACAGATAAATTGTTTCGTTTGTAGTAGTAGTAGGTATGTTAGGTGTAAGTGTAGTAATATATGTTACTCTGAATCTATGGAGAGCCATACCAGTGACCCTATTACTAAGACTCCACTGTCCGTTTGTCCGTCTACTGTCACCAGGCTGTTTCTCATGAACCGTGATAGCTTGACAGTTGAAATTTTCGCAGATGATGTATTTCTGTTGCCGCTATAACATCAAATACTAAATCAAAATTTAAGCAGGGCTCCCATACAACAAACGTAATTTTTTGCCGTTTTTTGCTCGATATTGATGCTCGATTTGCGTTTTACGCTTGAAATATTTACAGAATATTAAGTTTTACATTCACTTTAAAAATAAATAAAATAAAATAAATATTTAAGGGGGGCTCCCATACAACAGACGTGATTTTTTTGGTGTCTAATGTTGTATAGATAATGGTACGGAACATTTCGCGCGTGAGTCCGACTCGCACTTGGCCGTTTTTTTTTAAATATTCGTAAAACATATAAGAAAAGTGAAAACAAAAATTTCATGTGTGTAAAACATAAGAAACCTACTAAGCAATGGGCATTTATTTCGCTGATTGTCCGTTCTTTTCTAGAAAATCAATGCAGTGCGAATATTTCATTTAATAATAATATATTTTCTAGTGGCATTATAATACAGTATCGTTTTCTCTTTCTGACGAAACGTTTCAAACGTTTATATTTAAAAAATATTAAGTAGTTGACTTCTGTGTTATAATTATAACTTATACCTACAAAAAAAGATTTAATTTCAAATAATATCTAATATAAAAATGGTTCAGTACCCAATTATGCTTTAAATCTTTAGCTGACGTGTTTTGTTCTAAAGTAATTTATCATTTGCATCGTCTGCTTTTAAACACAGGCGAAAGCGAATTAAAAATTAAAAATTGAATTCATAATGTCATGCTAAGACAATCACATTTTGACATTAACGAGTGGTTGTTCACTTGTTCATTGAATGCGAATATTCGATAATCAATTACACGCGACATGTACATAATTAAACGTTTGCCAGTTATTACCATAAACACTATTGTTATGGCCAGTCAACCATTTAGCCTCGAAATAATTCATGATATGCTTGAATAACTATAAATCTTTTTGATTGTTTTGATTGTTATATTACTTATACATATGTATATGATATACTTATTATGGATGTTGCAATTCCCAATGTGTTTGTATCACTTATAGGTATAATTTTTTTTCAATGCATTAATTGTCATGTGATGTATATTGATCGTATCATCTACGCAATTATCTGAAAAGCAGCTGAATTTTAATTTTTTTATCTGACTAGTGTGGGCTAAATTTATTAGATATTTGTACAGTGAAGTTTTTTTAAAGATATTATAAACACTTTGTGCGGCAATTTTATATCCAGGTAGAAAAACACGAAACATACTTTCATCAAGACTTGGCGTAGAGAACACGACACTAACAACATTGTGCGGAGATTTATACCTGTAAAGTCAAAGTATTTTTTTTTAATTCAATGTAGGATAAATACGAGTATATTACTCATTGAAGGTCATTATTTTCAAATTATTTTAACTGTAAAAGCTACAAACTACTAGCGTTTCGGAACGATCACTGCTGGGAAGATAAGCCGAAAGATACCAGTTCAATATTATATAGGTCCCTACCCAACCTGATGGGCTTTTGCATTACAGATTTACACGTATTCTTATTCAATTCAATTCAATTCAAAATATCTTTATTATCATAGGATATTTATAATATTTCTTAATAATAGTCACTTTGTTTTGTTTTGCACAAATGTTGACGTCAAATCGTTACTTACAGCTAAGTTTACGCCGCTTTCTAGGCGCAAGTGCAGAAGAAGCGGCAACAAACTGCACTGCACGTTTTCTCCAAAGACGTCAACTAACAAACTTAAAACTTAAAATTAGTTAACTATATGGATGGACTGAGATTACATTGTTTGTTATGTCATAATTAAATTGAATTATAAGAATTACTAAATTTAAAATAATGTCAATTTGTAAATTTAGTATGTACCAATGTACCTAAATTATGACATGTCTAAGTATACAAACCTTTAAGGGACCCGCGCCAAGCTCAAGCCAGACCTTTTTGTCTTTAAGATAGTCATCGGTCCTATAATAAGCCTTCTCAAAAAGTACTTTCTTTACATAAGCTTTGAATTTTCTGTCTGGCATATCATATCCCTACATAATATTTTACATTATAGGTACATTTAAATAATTTTAAACTATTCTATTCTATATAAATTATTAACTGCTTCCAAGTTATCAGATAAATAGTCATTTACATGATAATACGCTTTTTTAATAATTTATTTTTACGGGAGATTTAAACTTAGATAATGGCAAAAAAAATTGTGTCTTGAATTTTATTATAGAGGTGCAATTCGAGAACCACAAAAGATTTTTTGTTTTCTCTAACCAAAAAGCTGAGGTAGCTCATTCGCAACGCAACGCCTCTAGTGAAAATATGGAAATCGCTTGCGCTTGTATCACAAACCCTAGCACGCAGTAATTATGGGATGACCAGCGTAATTTCCCACGAACTCTATGCAGAGATTTTAACTTTTTTTGCGCAATTATTTAAGTTATGTACCTACTGTTTTAGTGAAAAATAGAAATCGCTTGCGCCTGTGTTGTGCGGCACGTTCTAACACGCAGTAATTATGGGGTGACGGGCGTAATTCCGCACTAACTACTCTATGCGGAGATTTTAATTGCGTCACCGTCGCGTTATTAATTAATTTTATCAAAATTCTGCGCTGATTAGCTCTGTTTTGTTTCCTGATGGATTTCGTGGATTACTCTATACTTCCATAATTTCTTTTTTTATACGACCTTATAGGCAACAGGCATGCAGCTGAGGGTTGCTACACTGAACATTTACTGTTGCGGCTCCCTAAAATATTAGGAGCTTTTCTACGAGGGCTACCCTACTTAGGGCGACACAAGAGGTACCTACGAGTCGAGGTGCGAGGGACGGAGGATCCTTCGCGCTCCGTACTATACGCGAACAGTGGGCGTTCACTCCATTTTCTATAATTTGTTATATTTAATTTTTGGAAATAAGTAACCCTATAGCATATATATATATATATATATATATATATATATATATATATATATTTGACTTTTATGTATTCTGTGCCTATAGGTAGGGTTATAGTAGTTTCATTACGACTACACTCTATCCCGCTCAACAAAGAATGTGGCATCTGGGCGGAGCACCGGTTCACCTGAGGCGTGGGTCAACGTGGCAGCTCGGCGGCGGCGGCGGGCGGCGACCTCAACATTTAGGCGTGGACACTTACTCGGGTGCATTAATCGGCACAGCCGGGCGGTAAAATCGAATATATGTTGATGAATGTTCGGGAAAAAAGGCGATACAATTGATGGGTCAGCTTTGTTGTTCCGACAATGCCCGCCCGAATAATTACCCTAATAATGGTAAGTGGTTACCGTAGCCTATGGACGCCGGCAACTCTAGGCTGGGACCTGGTAGTGACACACGCGCATTGCCGACCCTGTTCTTTTTACTCCCTTACTTACTTAATACGGTGGCGCAGCGACTTAAAGTGGATTTTGGCCTTGTACACAAGAAGACGCCATTTCTTGCGGTTACAAGAACGCAAGAAATGGCGTCTTTCTTGCGGTCTAATAAGCGTCAACTCCGAGGCACCGCAGGTCTTACTGCACCTCGTCGTCGGCCCGTCTGTATCTAGGGCGACCAACAGGCCGACGTCCGTTAGAAAAGAGTAGGTAACTGAATACGAAAAAGATTAAAAAAACATTTTTGTCTGTCTGTCTGTATGTTCACGCTAATCTTCGAAATTACGGGACGGATTTTAACGCGGTTTTCAACAATAGATAAGGCTCATCTCGGAGCAACATATAGGCTTTGTTTCATCAAAATTGGAAGTCAGGGAAAAAAGTTATCATCATTTTAAGGTTATTTTCACTACGCCGCTCGCGCGCCTTTTAAAAAAATGCGTATATACATACATCGTGTTAATGAAATAACGCAAAACCACTCAGGAGGTGCCTCAGCCCATGTAAGTAAACTACTTTTGTTCAACAACTTTTCGAAATACATTTGCGAAAAACGCCAAAAGTGGCGTTTTTCGCAAATGTACGTAGTAAAGCTTAACGTTCTCACTTTAAACTGTAAACAGTAGTTCATAAAATACTTTGAAGGGTTATCTATGACTTGATAGTTGCAAAATTTTAAATGATGTCTCCGTTTTCTTTGAAATGATTTATTTTAAATGGGGGCAGCACTGGACCCCGGAAAATTTAGGTACGGCCTTAATATTCCAAACAAAAAACTTACTTACGAAAAAACGCAATTAGCTTTGTATAATAAATTTAATCACATTGATGTTGCTCGCTAGACTGTGAAATCTCGCACGAAAATTAGATTTGCGTTCATTAGTCGAGGTAATATATAATTTTGCTAAAGTTTATGAATTCGAATTTGGAAGATCATGATCCTTAAGGGTCAGCTCACACTGGCGTAGAGTCAAAGCGTCGCGTCGCGTCATGTTTTTTTGCCTAAAGTATCTCTATTATCCCATTATTAAGGTACATATTTGTGTTATGCAAATTTGATACCATAATACGATGATACGACAGGAATAGGTACTCGTATTTTGACGACCTCCGTGGTGTAGTGGTCAACACGCTAGTCCGCCAATTCAGAGGTTCTGGGTTCGATCCCCAGCGACGGCAAGTTATAAAATGGCCTTTTTCAAATTGTTTTGGGTCTTGGGTGTTTATCTATATATGTATTTAGTATAAAATATAGTATCGTTGAGTTAGTATCCCATGATACAAGTTTAAATTTACTTTGGATCTAGCTCTTAACACAAGCTAAACAAAGCTTATAAACATCAATGAGACCTCTCCAACCCGTCTGGCTAGCGTGGAGAGTGACTGGTAGTACAGAGAGGGTCGTGACTCGTGCTCCTGCAGTGGAGACTAACAGAGACCTGATGATGATAGCTCAATTAATTTATAATTTCTATCTTAGATAGGAAATTTTATATTTCTTATTATAAATCACTGATGCGAAATGGTGACAAGAACTCCTAACAAAAAGCTCATCAAATCAATAAATGGTAATAAGGCTGAGGGTTCACTTGACACTAAATTTCCATTATCATCAGTGGAGCGACGTTGACAAATTACTGCGTGTCGGACACCACAGCGGTCCGGCTTCCTACGATTTTGTAGGATCACGCAGAGCCTACACACGTATCAACATGAGTGATCAATGCATGCAAGTTCCTAATATAGGAAAAGAAGGAATTAGTGAGTGCAGTAAGAGTACTATTTTGCATTTTTTTGGACTCATGGTAGGTATCTCTGTAAATTGGATTTGGCAGTCGTTCGCAAACTTTGCATGTAATATTGTGATAACATTGTGTTAGATTATAATGAATGTGTTAAGGGCCCAGTCCTTACTTTTAGTGATTTTGACTGCTTTTTCGGAGCGGATTGAAGCCAAACTATCTTAGTAACAATATGTTAAGATATGTTAAATTGAAGTTTATTTAAGTATTAAAAAAGTGAATGAGACAATTTATTGATTTTCATTGTAATAGTTTGTTTAATTCCAAATAACCTGAGACGTTTTTCGATTTTTTGCGGTGCGCGAAGTTCATGTCATTGTTTTTTACACGGAATTTAAAACATGAAGTTGTGTATAAATTACAGAGAAATAAAGACAAAGGAAAATGCTAAAAAGTGAATGAGAAGATTTTAATATATTTTTTTTAATTCATTCAAAAACTTAGTTAAAAAGGTTAAACTTTGAAGAAAATATAAGCGAATACGTCGTCAGATTTCTTGCGCACACGACTGAGTTAAAAAATAAAAAATACACATACATGAAGATTGATTCATGCTTAAACACGTACAATAAATAAAATAAAAATAAATTGGCTTTTGTAAAAAGATAGAAAAATATAAAGTTCTCCGAAATTCTCAAATAAATATGGGGACGAAAACGCTGATAAGGCAGACCGCTCGCTGCGCTTCTGAATTCGACTCCAGGGTGCATGTAAAATACAGCGCAATGCGTATGTGTAGATAGAAAATATAAATAAATAAATAAATAAATAAATATATACGGACAAATCACACTGATTAAGCTAGCCCCAAAGTAAGTTTTAAACTTGTGTTATGAGATACTATCTTAACGATATTATATGATAAATACATATATAGATAAACACCCAAGACCCAGGACAATTTGAAAAAGGCCATTTTCCAACTTGACCTGGCTGGGGATCGAACCCAGAACCTCCGGATTAGCGGTCTAGCGTGTTAACCATTACGCCACGGAGGTCGTCGAAAAGATATAGATTCGGGTGTTTAATCAAAAATTCCCACGGTCGAAGATTGCAGTCTTAAATGTAATTATGTCGATAATGAATGCGACTACGTTATATAGGAAAAGAATGCTTTACCAAATTTCCATGTGCCGGATAACATTGTTCGAGGCACAGTCAGCTTTTTTCGATTTTGTAGTATTACGCGCTGAGCCTTTTTAGACTACTAATATATCAAATAAGCTATCAATAGTATGCATATCTTATGTTGATTGGTTAATAAATAATGTGTAATAAAGGTAAGTGATGCCTGAAAGATGGGCTCTTACAACAAAAACATGGGTTCCTACGGACGGAAACAGGTCATCAACATGGAGTTTAAAAATATGCAAAATAGTACTTTTATTGCACTTACTAATTCCTTATTTTCCTGTATTAGGAACGCATGCATTGATATATGCATTCACTCATGTTGATACGTTTGTATCTGCCTTATCTTACAAAAATTGTGGGTGCGAAACTGTATTCATCTACGTATTAAAAATACTACTCAGTTTGGCACATTCATTGAAGGAATAGTCATTATGTCATATCCATTAGATATAATTGAGCTGTATTCCGTGATTGAGACAGCAGTTTGCTTTGGAATTGGGGCAAATAGCGTACCACTCTTCATTTAAAGTGTATTTACATCTGACAGATCAACTGATACGTGAAGTTATTTGTAATTGAAAGTGAAACATAAGCTTTATACCTCTAATGTAAAAGTTATTTCATAGTATTAATTTATTTTAACCGACTTAAAAAAAGGAGGAGGTAATCAATTCGGCTGTATATTTGTTACACGATATCTTTGCCAATTGTGAACCAATTTTTTTTATTGAAAGCCTTTACTACCTTTATGGTTCCATTTTAGCTGGTGAAGATATGATTCAGAACTTTAGAGATAATGAAAAAACTCCTCAACGTCCAGCATTTCCGCTATAACAACAAATACTACAAATAAGCTAAAGTGAAAAATTAAAGGAGGTCGTTAAACAAGAAACGTGTTTTGAAACCTTTCATGTACGAGTCCGACTTGCACTTGACCGGTTTATTTTTAATGTATATTACTGGGCAAATAAAATGGCAGGAAATTGGGGAGTCCACACATCCTTCCATTTTTCACGATCCAAATTTTTTCGTTCCGTATCTCCCCGTACAATGTTTTAAAATGCTGACTTGTATGACGACCCCCTTTAATTTTTAACTTTTTTTATTTTTAGTATTTGTTGTTATAGCGGCCACAGTAATACATAATCGGTAAAAATTTCAAGTGTCTAGCTATTACGGTTCAAGAGATAGAGCCCTGTGACAGACGGACAGACAGCGGAGTCTCAGTAATAGGGTCCCGTTTGCACCCTTCGGGTACGGAACCCTAAAAAGTATAATTCTTGCTGTACAATGAAGTGAGGACATAGGAATTAAAGTCCTTTGTGGCGAATGAAAACACAATGGCTGGCCGGTTTTGCACTAACAATGTAGAACAAAGCTCCTGCGGTGTCTAGCCTACAATGGCTATACATAGCCTTGGTATGTTGATACAGTTTTGCATTCAATTTATTGTGTGTAGTATGTATTTCTCGGAAATATGTTTAGTCGGTTCGGTGGAGAAATTAACGTCAGAAAACGGCTGCACAATCTTCTTCTTAGCTTTTAAGATAATAATTAAGTTCCGTAAATTATTGTGCGATAAAGTCTAAATGGACAAGTTATATTGTTTACAATGTGTAGTAATTACTATATAATTAATATTATTTATATTTTATCTGTGTCAATATCTAATAGATTTTATTGAGAGGTGACTCTCCATATCATAATTTTTAATATTTAAAAAAAGAGACTTAAATATCTGGTCTTCTTCAACAGCTCCACTTTGGTCATTGGGTAAGGTTTTAAGAAATATCAAATAATACATTCGTCCTGTTGTGGTCGTCTTAACCGATGGAAACTAGTCGCTATTTGTGAATACACAGAGTAAACCATATAAAACTAGTGGTTATGTAAGGACAGTAGACCTCGAGCTTATAACTATTATAACCATGCAATAACCGACACTATTCCCTTTCCCCAGTCTAAGCAAAGTCATTTCAGTGAAATCCGTCCATATTTAACGCTACTGAAAACTTTTCCCCTTTTCCTCTCTCCACGTAACCTTTTGGATTTTTTTGCAACATCTTGTGTAGAATGAAGTCCTTAGTGTGCCTCTTAAATTTGATTGAAATCCGTCAATAGATAACGCTACAGCAATTTTCCCCTCTTTTTTCCTCTATTTTCTCCAATCAAAAATAACGATGGACTAAAAAATTAAATAAATCAAGGAACTTGTGTGCCAATTTTCGTCAAAATCGGTTAAAAAATGCGAGTTGTGGGCGAGAACATAGACGACAAAAGCATTTTTGGCCAATCTCGAAACCTTCGCTTCGCTCGCTTGGTCAAAAATGATGAATTTATCTACACCCATGCTATAAATCCTATATAAAAGTTTCTGAAACAGTTAGCTTATTGCCAACATTATAACAACCAGTGTCATAGTAACCATAATATCATCCAAACGCGTGATATAATGATGTACTAAATTTCATCATGCAACGCAAATCTTTTTTTTTAATTCATAAAGATAGAGAGATCGACCCTCTATCTTTATGAATTTAAAAAAAAGAACTATTAGCGCCATTTTTGAAACGCGGATTTACGTAAACGAATGATTTTTTCCTTACAAAAAAAAACGTTCGATTAGTGACTCCGCGTTTGAAAAATAGCACAATTGTCTTGCACGCGCGTTTCACTACCACAGATTCGAAATAAAAAAAAAACATGTTATTTGAATTTACGTCGCATTCTGCCATTTTTGTTCGTAAATAGCATTTCAAAAAATTATTACTTTGTTGTTTACAAAAATGAGTGATACAAGCTTTGATAATACCTACACCACAAAGGACATTTCTACCCAAATTATTACCAGAAAAGTTGAGAAAACAATATGAAAAGGCGTACCAAGATTTCATTAATTGGACAATATCAAAGAAGTAGTACTTACAATATTTTCTGAAGATGTGATAATAGTATATTTTCAAGAATTATCCGAAAAATTCAATACTTCATCCCTATGGACCTTCTATTCAATGCTCAAAAGTACGCTGTGTATTAATCACAACGTGGATAACTAAAATATTCAAAATTGATTGCCTTGCTAAAACGTAAAGCAGAAGGTTATACCTTTTATAGAGGATTCATATCATGTGTGTAGATAAAGTATCGTATGCAACTGTTCATAATTAGGTATTAAAACACTCATGTGATACTATTATCACCATAAACCTACATATAAACCCACATTCGTGTTTTAATACCCCTTATTATATCACAGTTGCATAAATAACTATTATCTCACGGTAGTTTTAATAATAATAGTACATATGTACATTATAAATAACTTGATGGATTTGTCGATGTTCACGCTTCCGGTGCCTTGAAACTTGGCTAGTGAGTCAGCCACGAGCATTCGCAGGAACGCGGGCGTAGATGCATTTCCATGTTACGACGAAATATTTACTGCATTCATTCATAATAACGCTGCAGTTAATGCGCTTTATACACGATAATGTTGTAATTTACAGATTGTAATTTTTGTCGAACAATTTTTAAATGTATGTAATTTTAAATACCTATGAAAGTGAATAATCAGTCAAACGTTGTGTTCACGTGAACATGTCACCTCCAGGGCATTCACCCAAGAATTTGCAAGCAAGAAGAAAGATCGCGACGCAACCTAATTTAAACGCATAAAAATATTGTAATTATACACACACATGTAAATATTTTTTGTATATACAGTTAATGTTTATTTTAATAAATCCTGCTATTGGCTGCCTACGCTTGGACATTATACTGCTGGTTTTATTTCCTCTCACTGTGGCCAAGACACCTTTAGCCTGTGACGGTCTTGTGAGTCTGCTTGACCGGCAGTGAGAAAATCTACCTAATACCTGGAATCCTTCCCACTTTCCGTCTGTTACTAAACTGGAAACTTCATTGCATGTCTCTGTGTAATATGTACTTATATTATTATATTTTATTTTATATATTTATTATATTTTATATTATATTTTATATTATATTATATTATATTTTATTATTAGATCCACCCCTGCTTAATTACAGCTTTCTAGTACTAATAGTCTTTGAGTAAAACTGAGGACAGATAGACAGAATGGTAAAACTATGAGGGTTCCTTGTTTACTACCATAATAAAAACGAAGTTTTTACGCACAGCGCACAGGTTACACACAGGAACTCAGAACGCAAAAAAGGGAACCGGATACGATTTTATCGGTCGATAAAGTAGCAGTAGTAGTGAACCATCGTACAATGTTGCTTTACTTCATTTAAAAAAAGGTGCGTTTAGGAATGGCGATACACTAGAAAGTAACTTTTTTCTACGAATTTTCCGATCAATCAGTGACATTTCAATGTTAGTAGTCAGTGACCAACTTTTTCAGCGAATCTGATTTAGTGGTCAGTAACACGGCAAAATCTAAATTACAATTACAAATATGTATATGGAATTACCTGCTCGGTGAGGCATGAAAGTAAAAGCAAAATGTGTTCCTCGAGTGTGAATAGTCATAAGATGAACACGAAAATCGCTGAAAGTGAAATTATTGCCTGTCATCATCATGCCGTATGGCATGTAACTGCGTGCGCCCTAATCATGTATTTATATATCTTTATTACAAAATATGTAACAGGCGCACTTAAAGCTCAGGGCCTTTTCTACCCGTCAACCTGCAGGATAAGAGCAAATTTTGGACGCTATGGCAAGTATATAATTATCAATTATAAAAAATGAAAATTTAGTATTATTATTACAAAAAAAAAATGTTTAGAGATATTTTTAT
This sequence comes from Acrobasis repandana, assembly GCA_963576875.1. NCBI lineage: Eukaryota > Metazoa > Arthropoda > Insecta > Lepidoptera > Pyralidae > Acrobasis > Acrobasis repandana. The sequence goes on from OY756215.1 coordinate 20,953,041, forward strand.
ATAAATATATTCATAGACAATACACAAATATTTTATAAATAAGTAAACCGCGCACGGCACTCTTAAACGCTTGGCGACTAGGGATTTATTACTCAATGGAACATTTTTTTGCCAGTCTACGGCTACCGGGGTTAAACTATGGAGTTCGCTTAGTCCTCCAGATAAATAGTATTACAAACATTCTTCAGCGATATGTTGTAAGGTTTGGTCAATAACTCCACAGTCTTGCAACAAAAATTATAAATAAAATAAAAGACCGAAAATTTTATTTACTGACTGCGTAGATGATACGATAAGATAAATAGATATACACAACTTTTACATATTCTACCTCCTAAAGTTTAGATGTTTTGATGTTTTTGCATGTAGATGTATCTGTATCACATATGATACATTTTTATCCCGAAATAGTTCGTTTGTTAGTCATAAATCATCATCTGAGCGTATTCCCGGTTGCATCGTCAGCGGTTACGCTTCAGAGCCCGGGGTCCGCTACCTAACCTAGGCGATTTGACGAGGTTACTGGTTTTTACACAGAGCGACTGCCGTCTGACCTCCGCAACCCAAAGGGTAGACCAGAACCAATCCTAGGATAAGTACAAACGCTAGATGGCGTTCGGGACCAACGGCTTTACGTGCCTTCCGAAGCACGGAATCATCTTTCTTTTCGGATAATCAGGTGATTCAAGCCTGCAATATCCTAAACAGACTGGAAACAACTTTTCACAAAGTATGCTTCCCAGTGGGATTTGAACCCATGACCTCCGGATCACAAGGCAAACGACTTGACCACTGGACCACGGAGGCATTCAAAAATATTTTGTTAATCACAAATATGGCAATGTTTAAGACGAAATAGGGGGGCCGTTTTTCCATACAAACGTAGTCCCCTGTTTCCTCCCTGGATAATGCCGGTAGAGTTATATTTTTTTCCAAGAATATCTATAGCCACTATTAGCATGTCCCTATGTTTTCTTATTTTTTCATAAATTGTTTATTAAAAGAGATATGAACGTTCAAAAACCTAAAAAAATGGCTAGATTTTCTGCTGTGCTCAAACATCCAGAAAACTAATTTGAGTAGATTATATAACAAAATTAAAACATAGGAACCCGATCAAGTCTTTGTTAATTTGTAATGAAAAAGTACTTAAATTGGTTAAGTTTTGGAGAAGAAATTAGGGGACTACGAATCGTTGATTTTCTGTTCTTTTAATAGGTATTTTCAGTCCAAGCTGCAGTATGTCTCTATCGCACTTGCTTGGTTGTAGTTCGGGCACAGCGCGACAGCAATAGATTCTGAAAATACCTCTTTTTCATTTCTCTAGCCCTTGAGGTTTCCTCTTAAGACTACTGTATAAGCTACCAATTATATACGTATAGACTTCGAACACACAGAAATAGCTGTAGAACGTCTGGTGACACAATCAAACTTCTTGGCAATCTTGTCCTTTGATGTTTCATTCAAAGCAGATGTTGTAAGACCTCAATATCAGGGTGGACATATGCTTAAACCAAATATGGTGGATTAAGAGATAACGCTGGTTATTGTCATAGTCGTAAACGGAATGAAGTTCGTAAATATGTTTGTTGAATGTCCTTTTTTAACTGACTTCAAAAAAGGAGGAGGTTATCAATTCGAATGTATGTTTTTTTTATTTTTTTTGTGTTACGCGATATCTTCGCCAATTGTGAACCGATTTTGATGATTCTTTTTTTATTTGAAAGCCTTTACTACCAAGTTAGTCCCATTTTAATTTGGTGAAGATATGGTAAAGAACTTTGGAGATATGGAGAAACTCCTTAAAAAATTGAAGTCGGTTGTTGTTTTTGTTAAAAATTTAATTATTATCCGGCCTGAAGACTGTTTGTAGTCACTTGATTAGTCATAAGTGTAATAACGAAAATATAGCAATCACTAGACATTGAATTCCGTTCTACAAACAATTCTATTAACAGTAGGGACAAATTTGGTTGTATACAGTATCTAAACGACTGCATGCAGCGGCGATGAGAATGATAAGATGGATGAGTAGAGTAACAAGAAAGTAAAGAATTGAAAAAAGCCCTAATAACGGAAATTAAGGTATACTTATTTGTAATAGTACATTAAACTCAATGATGCCTTGCATATTACACTACTCAAGGAAAAGGCGAGTATGATAAATATGCTATTTGATCATCTAAGGTGTTCATCAATAATAATAGCTATTGAAATATACAAAGAAATTATTTTGGTACAATTGTTTTATCATGTTAACAATCCTATGAATATTAATATAGAATATCAAACAATTATGTTGATTACCTTATGGTTTTCCTTACGGTTAATTCATTATACTAACCACATAATGAGGTAATGGCCATTAAATTATTTGTGTAGAGTTGATTTGAGTCATTAATTACTGTTTTGTACCGGTAACTTTCACTGATTATAATTTAGAAAATGGATACTTTCCGATTAATGCTTACTTCTTGCTGATTAACCTAATCGTTTCCAGTTCAATGAAAATACTTCTTAAGTTTCAGAATTTTTTTTTGTACATTCTATATCTGTACAAACTTATTGTTTACCTGCCGATACCTATCGGCAAAAGAGAGGGCTCAGATGGAAGAGTTTATGATTAGTTGATATTAATTATGTAAAATATAAAGGTACTGTCTGCAATAATTTTGAAGTTTTAATAAATTGCTTTAAAGTACCACAGAACTATTGATAATTGATTAATTTAAAATGGTTGACTCACGTGATATAGTCAGTAAAGGCCAACCAGGTTTCGATCGATTTAGACGCTCATCTTCAGGGCGAGTGTCAGCGGCGACCCGACGAAGATGATCGTCTTAATCGATCGAAACCTGGTCGGCCTTTTCCGACTATATCACGTGAGTCAACCGTTTCAAATTAATCAATTATGGATTTATCTCACGTTAGTTTTAATAAAATAAGAACTATTGATGTCTGAATTACTTATGACCTAAAGATTTAGAATTTTCTATCTGTTCATATAACATATGTACAGTCTAGACAATTGTAAAACGGGAAATAATGCAACAATACCGAATGTAAGACTGCTCAGACGCTCACCTTGAGTTTATGGTCTAATATCCAATATTTTACTTTATCGAGGCATCACTATACCAGTGATGCCAGAACAACTTTTAATCTAAAGTTATAGAAATCCGTATCTGTACATATGAGTACATCATCTATACAATCGTAAAACGGGAAATCGCGCAACAATACCGCATGTAAACAATCGGATCTCACCTTGAGTTTATGGTCTATCATCCGATATTTTATTAGTTGGCGACTTGTCTGGCGATGACGCCAGTCGATGCGCGGACCGGCGTGGAATGTATTTTTATATAGTATACTATTATCTAGTTTCTGTGATAATTATGAATATTTTTGAAGAAGTTAACATTGAGAAATGTCTATCTATTCCTAATCAAGTTATGCAGGAGAAATAGATATTGTGTTAAACTTATTTAAATATTTTACGCCGCAACGCAACGAAATCTCTGTTTATCCTTATGGTTCACTGGGAGAGAACGTTTAGTTGTAAACAATTTTATATATTGGATCCATAAAGTTTTAATAAATAACCTACGAACAATAATTCTTTAGAATTCTAACGCTCCTACGTTCACCGCTTCGATTCTGATTCCATTTACGCATACAAACGAACAGTAATTACAACGAAACACTCGAACGCACACATAGACAAAGATGCATGCGATTGGTCGCGACAAGGTCACGCGTCGTCGTCGGTTGGGTGGGGCAGTCAACGCAACGAGCGGAGAGTACAACGCGCGGATCTGCAATACGCTACGCTAAAATAAATAAACTTGTTTACGTGTTACTTTTTTTAATAACTAATTTTCATATCTGTATGGCTTCTACACCACTTCACGGCACATGACGGCATTTTTATGAATCGATTATCACAAAAACACAGCAATATTCTTAAAGGAACTTCTTGCGACGCAACCGCACGACTCGAGTGTCACGGCGAACTATCGCGCCGCGCCGTTCATATTTTAAGCTCCGCCCGCCGCGGTACATATCGCGTGGAATGATTTTTCGGGGTTATTAACGATTCTAGATAATTATATTTCGATGTAAATAACTAAATAAATTTAGTAAGTAAATGAGGATCAAATTTTCTTGAAAATGGCGAAGATTTTTTGGTTTTTAGATATTTTGAGACTGTACGCTACAACTATTTATAATCTGTTTGTTTGTTTGTTTCAGGTACGTACGTGATTTATGTCCTGCGGGCATGGATGTGAGTGTGTAGACAGGGGTGATCATAATCTCCCCTACATCGGAATGTAAATGTGAGTGCAGTGAACGTACTGTACACAAGGGAAAATTCTTGGGAAGTCTGTTAGACTTAAGTTTTTCTACGAAACTTTTGTAGGCTACAGAGATTCAGTTTTTAGACTCAAAAAACATTTTAATGAGTATGCTCGTAAATTATGTAATATTCTCCACGGATACGAACCTAGTTCTTAAATTTAATTTATTACATCATATATTCAATTTTTTCCTTCCTACTTTTTCCTTTTTCTTAAGAACGGGGAAAAAGTCGACCTTCAGTATACAATCTGATCGATTGTTTGTATAAGGTCAAAATTTTAAGAAAGGAAAGCTGTTCTTTCATTATTAGTTTAGTATAGCAAGTAATTTAATAGTCAGCCTGTAACTTGTAAGTTAATTACTAGAATAAATAATAATAAAAAAAAAACTTTTTATTGGAAATAGAATCACAAGCAGAAATAAATTGGTTTGTGATCCGAAAAAATATTTCGAATATTCCATTCCCATTTGTTATTAGCGCCCCTATTAATCAGAATAACAATAAATTTAATCAACCTAGCTTGTATGCATTATATTAATCTAAACAACATTAAGAAAACTACCGAAGAGGAGCAAACGTTGAAAATTCTCACAATGCAGAAATCTCCCTGTTCGATATTTTATGTAAAAAATCAGGGCACATGGCTGATCACAGCCTCCCTTATCTTTTAGATACTGTGCAACACTCGAGTCAAAGGTGATCACAATGCCGTGGAGGCGACAAAGTGCCGATTAATCACTTTTCTTCAGTAAAGCCCTGGTAAAACACGGGCGCAGTATAGAGTTTGTAGAAGGATAGCTCATGAGACTTTAAGGACGCCCTTACTTCTAGACTCTTCCATAAAAATAGAATCTAGTTTTTATTTTGAAACTAAATGTCACATTTTGTAATTTTAAAGAAATTTCATATACCTAGGATTTTAAACGGCTTTCACAGTAAAAAATATGAACTTGAAAGAAAATTTATTGTAGGAGTTTTCAATTTTCTTGGTCAAAAATTAATGACACACTATATTTGGACACTAAGGCACTGCAAATCAACCGTGCAGTTTGATTGCAGTCGATGTGCATTTGGTTGTTGTACTGCACACGAACTTCATGCACACCTTCTGCATCAAACTGTATCTGAACTGCGATTGGGCAGTTGAAATGCTGTTGAAATGAAGTGCGTTTGTCTATACTCTAAGACAAAAATACCTAAAACTACTTCCAGGTACTTAATATCAATTTCAAAATCTCTGCAAAAATATGCATGGACTCGTTACATACTCGTATAATATAATGTAACTAATCAGCAATTATTTGTTGTAATCGCCATGGTAAATTTTGCTTTCAAGTTATTGTTCTGTACCATATTCTTTTTGTTACACGACACAAAGCCTGCCAAGCCAAGCGGTAATCGATTCTGGATGGCTCATCTGTCCCTTTTCCTCCGGACGTAACCCCTGAATGTTAAAAAGAAGGGGAAGTAAGGGAAGATAAAAAGATAAAGATATAATTAAGGATTATGCCATGTTGGTATTGTTATTGGACTGTCCAATGTTGACTTTTTTGTTTCATAAAACCGCTGACAAATATTTATTGAAAAAATCTAAAGTACTTACTTTGGTGCAACGGCAATAAGATATCCAAACATTTTATTTAATTTTATGTCTTCTTTATACTGTAGCCTAACCCGCATGTAAATTAACTATAACAGCTGGAGGTAGCTTTAGCGAGAATATGTTATGTAGAAAGAAGTTCAGCCACGAAAGTTGGAGAAAATTTTACATAGGTAATACGGATTTCTATGTAGTTGGTTCCACTGCCTAGGCTTAATTTCTGGGGAATGTGATTTCTAGTTTTGACTCATATATACATATGATGAATTATAGTCCTATATAAAAAAGATAATGCTCGTTGAAGTATCGTAGTTTGATAAAAATAAATTTGAACGAAGTTTTCTAATTTTATATAGTAAATGCTTAGTAAATGGGATCATTTCAAAATATCTGAATAAATATGGCAAATAGATATTTTATTACATCTTTAATAAATGGGCAAGTGCGAGTCGGACTCGTACATAAAGGGTTCCATACCTCCGTACAATGTTTAAAAACGCTGAAGAAACACGTTTCTTGTATGACGACTGCCTTTAATTTTTAACTTTATCTTATTTTTAGTATTTGTTGTCATGGTGGTCATAGTTATACATAATCGGTAAAAAAATCAAGTATCTAGTTAATCCCATTATAAAGATCGAGCTAAAAACGCTGAAAAAATCACGTGTCTTGTATGACGACCCCTTTAATTTTTAACTTTTTTTTATTTTCAGTATTTGTTGTTATAGCGGCCACAGTAATACATAATCGGTGAAAATTTCAAGTGCCTAGCTATTACGGTTCAAGAGATAGAGCCCTGTGACAGACGGACAGACAGACAGACAGACGGACAGACAGCGGAGTCTCAGTAATAGGGTCCCGTTTGCACCCTTTGGGTACGGAACCCTAAAAACGTTTTTTAATAGCAAAGCGAGCGAAGCGTCTCAGTTTCAAGATTGGCCAAAAAAGGCTTTTGTCCGTCTGTCTGTTCTCGTCTACAGGTCGCAATTTTGAACCGATTTTGACAAAAATTGGTACACAAATTCTTTGTTTTTTTTAGTCAATCGTGATTTTTGATTGGGGGAGAAATAGGGGGGAAGAGGAGGGAACTTTGCTGTAGCGTTATACAGGCTGACTTTTTAAACAATGTCCAAATTTTTGGAGCAAGTTCAGTCCATGATACTGAACTACTTTCTATAAAAAAAGTTATTAAAAATCAATAAAAAAAATTGTACTCCCATACAAATCAGCGTTCAGAGAGACGGATCTTGTATGGGAGGACAAAATTATTTTATCAATTTTTAATAATTTTTTTATAGAAATTAGTTCAGTATCATGGACTGAATTTGCCCCTAAAATTTCGACATTGTTTAAAAAGTCACCCTGTATATGGACGGATTTACTGAAAATGGCTTTGCTAAGCCGTAAGGGAAAGTGTGGGTTATTGCATGGTTAAAAGGGCTCGCAAGGTCTACTGTTCCCACAGAACCACGAGTTTTGGAACTTTATTTAAACCATTATTCACTCAAATTAAGTTGACAGTAACTATAGAGAAGGTGACATATTGCGAGAAGTCTTCTTGTTTTGGGAGGTTAATGGTTTGAAAAGAACTACAGATTGTTCGCTTTAAATAATAAGACTGTTTTGTTAACTTTGGCCTAGATTTTATTCTCGTTCCTTATCTAATCGTACTTATGTACCTATTCAATTAGTCGAAAATCGCCAATCATTTCACAATGAACCAATTAAGAAGTTATTAGCGCAAGAAAGTAAGGTTACACTGGGCATGTAAGTAGGTCCCCAACTTTCAATAGGCAAGTTTCGTTTATCAGCAATTTTCCTTAGTCGACGGGAAAGCAACTTAAATTGGAAAGTGGTTTTTCGCCAGAACTTTCAAATAGTTAATAAATGTTTGAAATTTGATCTCTCACAGATATCGAATTTTTTTTAGCCGTTTACGTCCCATAGATAGGCAAAAGCCTCCCTTTTTTGCTTTGATATCGAATACAGAAGAATAAATTATTGATATTTTTTTCAAAACAAAAAACTGACTTCTGTACTATAAAAACTAAATATTTAAACAATTTTGTACTTAGACGATATATATTTCTTTCTAGTTATTTAAAAAAAAAAACAAACCACACAACCGATTTTAATACAATTTCTATGGGACCACCTGACAAGACCCTTTTAAACAAAATGAAAATTTTTCAAATCGGTTTAGGCGTCTTCAAGTAATCGGGTAACATACATAAAAAAATAAAAATAAAATATTCCGACGAATTGACAACCTCCTCCTTTTTTGAAGTCGGTTAATAAAGCAATAAGAACTAAAAATACGATCATAATTATGAATTAATTATACTATCCTACATACATATATAAAAAAAAGAAGTGTCTTGGTTTGTTTAATAGTTACGTACATATACTCGTACTTAGTAATGTTAGGAATCCTAGATAATATAGGTACGTAGGTATACAAAAGTTATTAGCGTAAATGCCTCTTTCTTTCTTATTAAGTGTTTCACGTTTACAAAGAACTTCTATGTACTTCTTCGCCGGACCTGATGGATTAGGCAAAATATTCCTCCATAATATCTGGCAACAAAAGCCAATTTCACGTCCATACAATTACATATGTAATATATGTAATTGTATGTATGTTGTATCGTTCCGAAAATCGATACGAATAGTTCCGTTTATATATAGCATGATAACTTAATTAAGGAAAAATTGGTCTATCATTTGATAATTATAACAACAAATAAAATGCTTTTTCCTAACATACACATTTCACGTCTTTATCCTTATTGGGTAGACAGAGCATTTTGGGTTTTGCGGCTCTAAGCAGACATAGCCCAGGGCCACAAGACCCAAAGGCTACTTTTAGCGTGATGTTTGCGAGAAGATGGAAAAATGAATTAAAGTAGTGATGAGTTGCTAGTCGCATCGCCTATTAACATGATTTGCGTTTTTCCCATTTCCTGGATCAGCTTTTACAATTTAAAAAGCCAGTAGTAACCGGGCGCGGGAAGAGAAGCAGCTGTTACATTTTAAGTTCTTTCTTTTCTCACAGACTAGGAACGAAGAATCTAACTAATAATAATGAAATATATCGGGAATTTGCTTATTTTGCTTGTTTCAGGACTAGAAGTAAACAATGATTATGGCAGTTACCTACTGTTTCAAAAACTTCGTTAGTCTACATATTTCAAAAACTTCGTTACTATTTCAAACACTCTACAGTTGTAAGCAAAAAACATAAGAAATGCATGTCCCGTATTTTAGTTAGTAACAATCAAAAAGTCATTTTTAAGTTGAGAGTTTTTTTTTATGATTTCCTACTTGTTACACTTTACGAAACATTCCTTAGTTTATGGCTTACTTCCTAATGCCTATTACTGGGTATAACTCAGTGCGCTTGTATACTTCGTCGATACGTAATAGCTAAATGATATCACTGCACGCGATGCTACATTGTAAACAGCAGGGGCGTAGCTACCAGCCGTATCAATGATATGGGCGCCCGGGCTGCAGGGTCTCGAATACGTGTAAGCAAAATTCGTAAATTAAAAAAATCTGGTCAAGTGTGAGTAAGACTTGTACATGAAGGGTTCCGTACCTCCATAAAATCTTAAAATGCTGAAAAAACAAGTTACTTGTATGACGACCGCCTTTAACTTTTAACTTTATCTTATTTTTTGTATTTGTACCACTTTAACATAGCGGCCAAAGTAATATATTATAATCGATGAAAATTTCAAGTGTCTTGCTATTATGGTCAAGAGATAGAGCCCTGTGAAAGACGGACGGACAGACAGCGGAGTCTCAATAATAGGGTCCCGTTGGCACCCTTTGGGTACGGCGCCCTAAAAACGAGTGAACCTTACAGTAGTCACATATTATGATGTGTAACATTTGTCATCTCACCTTGGTAATGGCCAACTCTACCGGGCGCGCTCATTGGTCAAATCAAATAGCGTGCGCTTTCCCGGCTTCTGTTACCCACTTTCGTCGCATTTCACGAAATCACTCCCTCAGATTGCAGGAAAGTGAGAGAAAAGATGTTATACATCAAAAATCGTTTCATAGCGTTCGCTAGGTGGGCAAACGAAGACGGTCTAAATTCATGTTTGTCCATTTGTAGTGTTCTCGCGCACTACATCACTTTATTGGGTAGATGACTGGGACAAAAATAAATTATTTAGTACTGTGAAGAGAATAAAACGTCACAAAATAGTGTCACTTGTACTTAATTGATCATATCCATTTTCAGATCCATTACAGAAAATCTGATATTAAGAGCGCTGTTTGACTCGAAATAACATGTGCATTTTATACAAATCCCATAAAAAAATTTTTTTGACGTTTAGAAAAGTGTCTGATTTGACTTGTTGTCATCTAGTGGATTCTGTATTAGTATATTCCTTTAAATTTTGTTTTAGGGAGTGCAAATACTGCTTAAACATTGTTTGCACCCCTTCCTGCCCATTCATGAATAAACGCAGTCAGGGAGAATGGCCCCTAAAATATTTTGAACCAGGGTCCGTCTAAGGTTATATATGTACGCCACTGTTGAACAGAATATTGAAAGAGCACGTGAACATTCTGAGTATGTCGAAGTGAGTTGACAAGTACAATACGACTGTATTTTTTTTATAATCGACAGCCATTATAAATGAGAGGTTTGAACCCAGGAATGCACGTAAATGTACTCATCCATTCTCGTCATTTATTAGGCGACGAATTTTGCAATCTAATTACGCGTAATTTATATGCAAATTGATTCCTTTTTTCACCATCACCACAGTTTCAATATCATCATCAGGTCTTGTTTAGTTTCCACTGCAGGAGCACGACCCTCTCTGTACTGCCAGAGCCATAAATTAGCCAGAGCAGTCAGAGGATTTGGCCTACACTCTCCACGATGGCCAGAAGGGTTGGAGAGGTCTCAGACGGGTTAGAGAGGTCGATTCAGTTCGTTTTATGTATTAACATACAAACGGAAATTCGCGGCTACCCCTGCAATATGGTGTCTCCGTATCTGTCCCCCGTTCTCGGGTGCGTTTGATGGCTTGCGCACGGGTATGCCTGAAGTATTTTTTTTTAAATTTTTTTAAGGCTTTTGTTTTAATAAACATATCAGCCTTATCGTAAACCTAAAACATGCTTACATCAAATATGCCCGAAGTATTATTTTAGTTTGTAGTAGTAGTAGGCATAAATGTTACTCCGTTTGTATGAAGTGCCATAACTGTGCCATCACGCTAAATGTGGTATTTGGGTCTTGCGGCCCCGGGCTCTGTCTGCTTAGAGTTTTATGCATTTCATTTATCTCTTTTTATGTCTCCCCCTACCTCCATTGCCAATACTCAAGGCTTTTCATATTATGTGTTGTTGTTGTATTTTAAGTGTTTTACGACAGCCTTAAAGCTACAACTTTGAGGGTTGTCTACCCTTTTCTCTAGGCATTTTTTTTATAATCATGCCTAGCAGTCTAGTCGTTTCTGTAAAATACACGTCTCTGTACCATAATATTATCATATCAGCTACAGGAAGTCCACTGCTGGACATAGGTTTCCCTCAAAGATTTCTAAAACGACCGATTGGAAGCCAGCATCCAGCGCTTTTCTGCAACCTTCCTCAGGTCGTCCGACTATCTAGTAGGGTGTCCTACTCTGCACTTGTCGGTAGCGGTCCATGGCCGCCATTCCAGATCCTTTCTGCCCCATCGATTCTTCGTGGTATGTACTAGAAGAAAGAGCCTACTAAATGCATTTGTGTTCAGGAAATAACAAAAGACTTACGTAAACAAAATAAAAATTCAGAATTAAAAAAAATACCTCTATAGTCGTAAGTGTCCTGGAATGTGTTCAGAGAGAAAATTTTATACAGAATTAAAATAAATTGCGATAAAAGTGACAATATGCGTAGTAGAGAAGTAATGTTGCGACAGTTTTTGTCACATTTTATTTAAAAGAAAAGGTGAATGACATCTGCAAGTAGTCGAAATACTTATTAATAAATGTCACGACATCGAAAATTGAGTCCCGATACCTGGTATACCATTTTTTGTCAATTTATTCACGGTAAAATAAGAAATAACTGGCTGAATGCGAGTCGGGCTTGTACGAGTACACGAAGGATTCTGTAATATCGTTTCATCATCATTTTTGTTTTAATTGGAATAAAATGATGCTTTTGCCCATGTAAGCCTCAAATACCTACCTTATTAAATAATCAAAGAAGTAGTAAAAAAATCTTTAAAAATAGACAGATCACCAACAATAACGAACGTGTAACAAAATATACTGATACTATTTAAGGGGTAGATATTAAGCCTAATATAATTTTATCACAATATAACATGTATGTAAAGCTTGCGAACTTTATTAAATATAATAAAAACATTTTTTTATTTAACCCCTGTCCATGATACTGAACCACTTTCCCCAAGGAACATATATCGATATATGGAGAAAAAAAAACAGTACACGCGAAATTAATAAAAAAAAATATATATTCCATCATTTCTCAAGTCCAGTGAGAAGAGCACTTGACGAAAATATCTCAAGGCGATAGTGTAACGATACCGCGGAGTGATGGCTGACATTACTCACCGGGGCATTGTTCGTGTATCTTATTGACTTTATCAAATGCCGAGAGTATTTCCTGAGGCAATAACTGTTAAGTTGGTAAGGAGGCAACCCTTTTGAATTTGTTTTACAAGTGAACGCAAATTCCCAACTATAATATAAACATTTCAGTTTTTGATCAACTCTAGTGTTAGAATTGGCTTAGTGACTCCATCTTGCGTATTGTATTCGTATAACATCAATGTCAAGAATCGAATATTTATTCAGTAATTAGGCCTTTGCAGGCACTTTTCTTCAATAATTTTAGTGTACATTATCACATCATTGCGTGAAATGGATGAAGCATAACAAAATATCTATTGCTTTTGCTAAAAAGTGATATAAACACATCTTCTTTGCTGGTATGGGAGGAAAGAAATAAACGGGCAAGTGCGAGTCGGACTTATACATGAAGGGTTCCGTACCACTGTACAATGTTTCAAAGCGCTGAAGAAACACGTTTCTTGTATGAAGACACCCTTAAATTTTTTACTTTATCTTATTTTTTGTATTTGTTGTTAGAGTGGTCATAGTAATACATAATCGGTGAAAATTTCAACTATCTAATTATTGCCATTATAAAGATCGAGTTATAAACGCTGAAAGACACGTTTTTTGTACGACGACCCCCTTTAATTCTTAACTTTTTTATTTTTAATATGAGTTGTTATAGCGGCCATAGTAATACATAATCGGTGAAAATTTCAAGTATCTAGTTAATGCCATTATAATGATCTAGTTAAAAACATTGAAAAAACACGCTTTTGTATGACGACCCCTTTTAATTTGTAACTTTTTTATTTTTAGTATTTGTTGTTATAGCGGCCACAGTAATACATAATCGGTGAAAATGTCAAGTATCTAACTATTACGGTTCAAGAGATAGAGCCCTGTGACAGACGGCCAGACAGCGGAGTCTTAGTTATAGGGTCCCGTTTGCACCCTTTGGGTAGGAAACCCTGAAAACAGAAGCAGAACTAGCTGCTTCTCTTCTCGTGCAGATCGTAAAAGCCGATCATGGACTCGAGATTGAGGGAATGGGCGAGTCTGAATCATATATATGAATAGACGATGCGGTTAGCAAAACCATCACTATTATTATTTCCCTTTCCATCTTCATGCCCACCATTACGCTAAAAGTGGTCTGGGCCTTACTGCCCTAGGCTTTATATGCCCCGTTAGGGATAGAGACGTGATAGTGTATCTGTATCAAGCTACGAAACGATCGCTACAAAGCTACTGCGCTCTACAAGTCTACATTCTACCAGCTACGACAAAAGCTCTTGAAAAATACCGTAAAAGAAACATTTTACAAACTATCCAAGCGTACACTTGTCCTATTTCTTGTTAATTCGGAAGCGGGAGTTGCCAACGCGACACTACGAAGAATTAACTTGATTTGGGATGCAGCACACGCGCATCCTCTGATTAAATCTCAGAGGATGTGGGCACACGTGTAGGGAATACGTTTGCTGCTTCATTATATAGTTGTAATTAAGCCGTTTGTGAAATAGGCTAAAAATATTCTCCCAGGCGTCAAGACTGGAAGAATTATTTTAGCCCATCAGTTAGATTATTAAAAAATATTGTACAAGTATTTTTTATTTTGTCTGAGAAACAAAAGTTTACGAAGATGCAGCGCATTTAAATTTCGCATGACGTCACGGCTAAGTACGATTTTTACATAACGGTGATGTCACTTCAATTTAGCTTTTTTAATAAACTGAAAAATATGGGTCCATTATTTTTGGATAATCTACAAGACGGATTAATTGTAATAATAATTTTCTGTCCCTCCGTCACCCCTTTTGTCTACATTGTAAACAGTGCAATAATTTTTATTCAATAGAAATATCGGGCCATGGAAGGAAATATTTCACGTATCCTAATTTAATTTTCTCATTTCCGTTTCATTCTAGTAATATTGTTAATAAGTTGTTTTATTTAGCTTTCCCTGTTTATAGTTTTTTGGGTCATATCTTGCAAGTTACAGAGCCACATCCCGATTTCTGATTGAGATGAAAATTTGTATGTTAATGTAAATCAGATGACAATACAATAATATTATGGCAAGAAGCTGATGATGGAGCCGGAAGGTGGCTATAGGAATCCTGTAATAAAATGTCGCAACCCCATCGAGTTTGGGTTTATTAAAATTGTCTTGATAAGTTCTTTTACAATACAATGTGACACTGGCCCAGCCTTCATCAGTCTCGAGTCTCTTTCAAATCGGCGCTGGTAACCCATATAAAAAACCCAAAAAATTACAACGTTTACAATAACAATAGCGTACGCTATTGTTATTGTAAAACGATTTTTTGGAGAACATAAATGATTGTTTACTTAAAAAATTATTGTTTACTTAATAAAAGTTTGTATAAAAAATGATATATTTTCAAAAAACTTTTTTCGTATACCAATGATATTTTATTTTTTTTGATTATCTTGTGTTATGTCGTGATATTATGTATGATATAATTTCAAAGTAAGTAAAAATCATAATTAGCATAAAATAAAATCATAATACAGCCTTCAAGAAATGAATTCCTACGAAAATATTTAACTAATTTTTTTAATAGAATTATTAATTTTATCTCTACAAAGAAAGTTAGTGAGCTGGCTAAAGTTCGTCTTTCAGGCTGAAGAAAATGGTCCCCAGAGGCGAAAGTTAGTGAACGTTGACAATCTGAAGATCAACCTGATCTCGAGAGATCAAAACTTTATGTACCTACTCTTGATAATTATAATAAACGGGCAAGTGCGAGTCGGACTCGTACATGAAGGGTTCCGTACCTCCGTACAATGTTTTAAAACGCTAAAAAAGCACGTTTTTTGTATGAAGACACCCTTTAATTTATAACTTTTTATTTTATTTTTAGTATTTGTTGTTATAGCGGCCATAGTAATACATAATCTGTAAAAATTCCAAGTATCTAGTTAATGCCATTATAAACATCTAGTTAAAAACGCTGAAAAAAAAACGTTTCTTGTATGACGACCCCCTTTAATTTTTAACTTTTTTTTTATTTTTAGTATTTGCTGTTATAGCGGCCACAGTAATACATAATCAGTGAAAAATTCAAGTGTCTAGCTATTACGGTTCAAGAGATAGAGCCCTATGACAGACGGACAGACAACGGAGTCTCAGTAATAGGATCGCGTTTGCACCCTTTGGGTACGGAACCCTAAAAAAGCAGTAACAAAGGTTATTTGCTTTAAGAAGCAAGATTTCCATTCCTTTAAGATGGAATATAAAATTAAATAATGAAATAAGAAATGGTGAAAAACTACTACGAGAGCAGGACTTGAGCCCAAGACCTTGGTCTTAATACGACCATGCTCTAACCAACTGAGCAATCACGTTTTCAACCACGCCTTTCCAACTATTTTGGAATCACAAAATGGAAAATAAAAACATATATTTTGAATTTATCCATTACGCTCTCGGTTGTCTGGAAGAAATCGCTTTTAGCGATAAGACTGCCCATTGTACACAATGTCTTTCTTTTTTTCTGTTTATATATATTATTATTGGTATACAATAAAGTGTTACTTACTTACTCTCCAAATTGACACAATGATAGACTCATTCCAGTTCCAGTCATCCCAGTAGTTTATTAGAGATCACTGAAAGGACGATTTTGGTCAGTCTGACAAATGGCGGGTGGGCGGGAGGGTGTAAAGCAGTTTTATCAATCTTGATATATATTGTTAGAGTGGTCATAGTAATACATAATCGGTGAAAATTTCAACTATCTAATTATTGCCATTATAAAGATCGAGTTATAAACGCTGAAAGACACGTTTTTTGTACGACGACCCCCTTTAATTCTTAACTTTTTTATTTTTAATATGAGTTGTTATAGCGGCCATAGTAATACATAATCGGTGAAAATTTCAAGTATCTAGTTAATGCCATTATAATGATCTAGTTAAAAACATTGAAAAAACACGCTTTTGTATGACGACCCCTTTTAATTTGTAACTTTTTTATTTTTAGTATTTGTTGTTATAGCGGCCACAGTAATACATAATCGGTGAAAATGTCAAGTATCTAACTATTACGGTTCAAGAGATAGAGCCCTGTGACAGACGGCCAGACAGCGGAGTCTTAGTTATAGGGTCCCGTTTGCACCCTTTGGGTAGGAAACCCTGAAAACAGAAGCAGAACTAGCTGCTTCTCTTCTCGTGCAGATCGTAAAAGCCGATCATGGACTCGAGATTGAGGGAATGGGCGAGTCTGAATCATATATATGAATAGACGATGCGGTTAGCAAAACCATCACTATTATTATTTCCCTTTCCATCTTCATGCCCACCATTACGCTAAAAGTGGTCTGGGCCTTACTGCCCTAGGCTTTATATGCCCCGTTAGGGATAGAGACGTGATAGTGTATCTGTATCAAGCTACGAAACGATCGCTACAAAGCTACTGCGCTCTACAAGTCTACATTCTACCAGCTACGACAAAAGCTCTTGAAAAATACCGTAAAAGAAACATTTTACAAACTATCCAAGCGTACACTTGTCCTATTTCTTGTTAATTCGGAAGCGGGAGTTGCCAACGCGACACTACGAAGAATTAACTTGATTTGGGATGCAGCACACGCGCATCCTCTGATTAAATCTCAGAGGATGTGGGCACACGTGTAGGGAATACGTTTGCTGCTTCATTATATAGTTGTAATTAAGCCGTTTGTGAAATAGGCTAAAAATATTCTCCCAGGCGTCAAGACTGGAAGAATTATTTTAGCCCATCAGTTAGATTATTAAAAAATATTGTACAAGTATTTTTTATTTTGTCTGAGAAACAAAAGTTTACGAAGATGCAGCGCATTTAAATTTCGCATGAAATTTCGCTGTTGTCAGCCTAACGACCTACGTTATTTCGTTATTTAGTCATCATCATCATCAGACCTTTTTAGTCTCCACTGCAGGAGCATGACCCTATCTACTACCAGAGCCATATATTAGCCAGAGCAATCAGAGGATTTGGCTTACACTCTTTACGCTGGCCAGACGGGATGGAGAGGTTTCATTGATGTTTAGCTTTGATTAGCTTGTGTTTCCTAAGTCGCCTTCTACGACATCCTCGCGAAGACTTGAAGTGGTTCTTTACTACTCTGCCGGTAACCACACGGCTAACTAATAAAGTTAGTTGTTTGCTACTCTGAGCATTATGTTATGTAATTGCCTAATTGGGGACTATAGCACAAATTAGTAACCAGAAAAGCCGACTTTTGTGTTATTTCTTGGTAAGTTGGGGAAACAATTAAATGTAAACTAGGTATTATTTGTAATCAAGTAATACAATATTTACGGTCAGCCTAACGATCTACGTTATTTCGACCTCTGACATCATGAGACCTACAGGAAAACGCCGCAGGGCGAGTTAATGAAACAGAAATATATGTTACAAGGGAATACTCGATACGTGTAGACGTGATTGTCCATTAGAACAAAAGGAGCCTAAATGAACTTCGACTTAAGAAAAAACGAGATTTGTGTTTATACAAAATACATAACTAACTTTCTAAGCCGAAGGTTTGCTAAAACGAGTGTGTATTATTTTTTGTATAATTTTTGCTCGACAGATGTTTATCTTTTTTGTACTAAGACGGCTAGTCTTGATCTACCAGTCAACCCACTGGTAATGCCGAGAAAAAGAAAACTTTAGAAGGAGGTTAGGAATTAAAATTATATTTGTGTATTTTATGATTTTATGTATGATTCTACTGCTTTTCTATTTCCCTGGCTACTATTGTATGATTTACTGCTTTTATATTTCCCTGGCTATTATTGTATAATTTTACTGTTTTTCTATTTCCCTGGCAACTAAGTGTGCGCTGTGTGCGCAAGTTTAGGTTTGTTGCTTGACAAATGTTGCGGTTTGGCCTTTTGAAGGCCTCTGAAGGGTAAGGGTACAGAAATAAGGCCCACATATTTTCGCAGTTTAATAAATAAACGACGAAATGGTTCACTAGCAATGTTATATTTTCTCAGACTCAGAAGTACCAAAGAGCATCAGCGCGGTCATACCCGGGTTGTGGGACGGCCACGTTCAGCAATGATATGTACATACATAGGTACAGTGTGGCTTCAGAAAGACGGGTTTTGCAGAAATGAAATGTTAGGCACATGTTATATATGAAAGGAATGTACCAGCAATGTACTTGAATGTACCTTTAAAAAAAATCGATGTACCTCCACGAAACAGGAACAATTATAGTAATAAAGTGAGCCGCAGTCCTGACAGTCAGAATGACGGGTGAATACTGATAATAAATGTACCTAACATACAAAATGGAAGGGACATACCCGTAATAAATCGAACAACGGGCTATACTAGATGACTAAAGTATTTTAAAATTAAGATAACAGTCAAAAAACCAAAAAAAAATTCGATACTCCCATACAAATCGACCGGGCAACCGCACACTTTTGTATGGAAATGCCAAAAATTGTTTTTGTTTTTTGGCTGTTATTTTAATTTTATTATACTATAATAGTCTAGTATAGACCGTGGTTTGATTTATTAAGGGTATGTCCCTTGCACGCTGTATATCTTATTGTTAACTAATGTATACCAAAAGAATGTACCTTCAACGTACCTCATAAATATGTCAAACTCTCAATTATTTACTACGTTTACTTGCATTCCAATAATCAATCGTATTATTTCACACAACAAAGTGACAGAGTCTTCCTTTGTGGTGCTTGTAAAAATATTGTGGTGGTGCAAAAGATTATTTGCCAAAGGCCAAATCAACTGTGTACTGTACGTACGTACATGTATGGATATCAGTACGTACAGTATGTTTTCATCATTAGGGTCTGGAACGTAATAAAGTTAGTCATCATCATCATCAGATCTTTTTCAGTCTCCACTGCAGGAGCATGACCCTATCTACTACCAGAGCCATATATTAGCCAGAGCAATCAGAGGATTTGGCTTACACTCTTTACGCTGGCCAGACGGGATGGACAGGTTTCATTGATGTTTGGCTTTGTTTAGCTTGTGTTTCCTAAGTCGCCTTCTACGACATCCTCGCGAAGACTTGAAGTGGTTCTTTACTACTCTGCCGGTAACCACACGGCTAACTAATAAAGTTAGTTGTTTGCTACTCTGAGCATTATGTTATGTAATTGCCTAATTGGGGACTGTTTAATTAATTTGGTTATTACTGCCGCAATGATGGATTTGGCGAACTATTTACCTAGTAAGTATGTATGAATACAATATTACTTCTTCATCCATAACGGGGTAGACAGAGCCCAGAGTCGTAAGATCCAAAGGCCACATTAGCGTGATGGTTGGTATGAAGATAAATAAACGGACAAGTGCGAGTCGGACTCGTATATGAAGGGTTCCGTACCACTGTACAACGCTAAAAAACACGTTTTTTGTATGATGACCCCCTTTAATTTTTAATTTAATTTTATTTTTAGTATTTGTTGTTATTATGGTCATAGTAATACATAATTGGTGAAAATTTCAAGTATCTAGTTAATGCCATTATGAAGATCAAGTTAAAAACGCTGAAAAAAACACGTTACTTGTATGACGACCCCCTTTATTTTTTATCTATTTTTTATTTTTAGTATTTGTTGTTATATCCGCCACAGTAATACATAATCAGTGAAAATTTCAAGTGTCTAGCTATTAAGGTTCAAGAGATAGAGCCCTGCGACTGACGGACAGACAGACAGACGGACAGACAGCGGAGTCTCAGTAATAGGGTCCCGTTTGCACCCTTTGGGTACGGAACCCTCAAAGGGAATCAAAATAGTGATGGGTTGCTAGCTGCATCGCTTATAATTATTATATAAACATGATTCAGATTCTCGCCCATTCCCTCGATCGGCTTTTACGATCTGCGCAGGAAGAGAAGCAGCTGGTACATTCTAAGTTTTTTTCTTTTCCCCCAGACCAGCATGGAAGTTATGCAAAAATATTGAAGTATAAAATTGTAACATCGCTCTGGTGTATAAAACTATTATAGAAGAGTAAGTAAGCCGGTTTTATAACATTTATTTTGCACTCAACAAGAAAAAAAACAAAAAATCCTGTCGGTCCCGAGTGCGAAAGGAGTGGCGATCCTAAAGAGCTTATTTTTAATTAATTTCCTTTCAATGCTCCTTTTCTTTGTTTAGGTGGCAAGAGATTGGAATTAAAAAAGAAATGTGGTATTTTTAACGGATACGGTATGTAGTCAATTACTGATTTTAGACTTTCGTGGTCACAGTGACTGTTTATCACAATACGGCAGGGTTGTCGTATTATTTATTTATTAAAAAAAAATGTAACAGGTGGACTTTAGGCCCACGGTCTTTTCTACCAGTCAACCTATAGGTTGTACCTACAATTTAACTTTAATTTACGATTTAAAAATGTACCTAAACTAAATATTTGAAGATTTTTTTTTATGTACATTATTGATTACATTCATAAAATTATCTGGGTCACAATAAAATGAATTGCGGTAAGCCCCTTGCTGTGACTACATAACTGTAGTCAATAAAGTTTGCTGCAATTTTCCTGTAACAATAGGGTATTTTTATCATATTAGGCATGCGCGGGAACTTAGGAGATTTCGTTCTGTATGAAATACTCATTCTGTGTCATTACTTAATGAATGCATAACACGGGAATTAAGGCCAAATATACCTTTTTATTAATATATTATTATGAATTTAGTAATATGGAAAGTTTCGTATTTTCCATGAGATCAAATCAGAATTAGAGATTGGTAAGAGTAGAAAATTGGTAGTCTGTTTTCTATAAAATTCATTTGGAAACCCCAATATGCGAATAATGAATTTTATATTTTCGATTAGGCTATTCTTAGAAGACCTTTGTTTTCTTTTATTTTCGATTCTCTGACATAGGATATATAGACCAGCTATCTCAAACATTGGCCCCTGTTTTATTTTTAATAATGGCGGCAAATAATAGAATATATGGCGGCGTGAATTATATCATATGGTTACGTTTACCGCTTGAAAGTTATTTCTTTACACATTGCCGTGTTCCTTGAATTATTCTTTCAGTATTTTAACACTTAGCAAGGCATTTCTAATTTTGTTTACCATGTTTTTAGCATATAAACATTTGAAAGTACTAGGCGCGAGCTAGGAATTAAGCGACTAAGTAAATTTTATGGATATAGCTACAATTGAACGGGACAAGGCAGTGATTTGTGGTGGCTTCTCTAGTACTTTAGTACATACTCGTAATAGCTCTTTGTTTCGTTTAGGCAATTCTTAGAAGGCCTTTGTTTTCTTTACTATAATTTACATTAAAAGCGGTTTCCTAGAACGTTTACATTAAGGCCGTACCTGAATTTTCCGGGGTCCAGTGTTGCCCCCATTTAAAATAAATCATTTCAAAGAAAACGGAGACACCATTAAACATTTTGCTAGTTGTAAAATGTTAGTCAATTCCTAGATAACCCTTCAAAGTGTTTTTTGAAACAGTAGTTCATAAAATACTTTTAAGGGTTATCTTGAGATTAACTCACTTACTCTTAACTCACTTAACTTGAGATTATTTGGGACAGTCCTTGTAATTTTAAGTAGGTACCTATAGAATGCTAAAAGCAGAAGTTGTTTAGATCAATAGTCTTAATAAATTTTATGTGAAATTAATCCTTCTTGCACAATGTATACCTACACTCTAATACGGGGTAGATGGAGCCAAGAATAACAATTTCTAAAGGTCCAAAGAGGTCAAGAGGTCCAAAGCGAAATACTTAGAACAAGTTTATTTGCAAGCAAGACCAATTTAAAAACTCCCGACTTTCAAATGTTCACTCCCAATAACTATTGAATGGCTGAACCGATTTTCATTAAACATGGCTAAGAACCACTACGACAGACAAGGCTTTCACAAACAGTCAAACACGTCAAACGTATAAAACCCCTTTTTTAGCCGGGGTTAGAAAACACGATCAGCTGATTTATGAGAGCGAATTTTTATTGTCGTAACTACGTAGTTGCGACAATGCTTTTTATAGATAGAAGAAAATTCAGTTTTTGATGCTCATATCACGGAGTCTTCAAAAATTGAATTAAGTTTAAATTATCAGTCAACGTAATCTCTTACTTTTGAGCAAAACATATCTCATTTACCCGCCGAGAAAGGGTTACGTAAAACGTCACCAAAATAAATGTATATTACATTATACGTAGGGTCTACGAAGTGCGGGTCATCTTTTTAATATCGCTATATACAAGCTGAAGTTGGGTTCTTTTGAGATCGCTTGTCGCTCGGTCCGTGACTAATTTAATTAAGAAGTTAAATATTTTGCACAAACTTGTCTTTGATGTGCTCGAGTAGCTTGCCTAGGGTAGATCTTTCATCTTGCTTCTAGATAAGGAATTTTAAGGCCAAATGCCACTCAATACAGATTTTTGACGCGTTTTACCTGAAAGCAAAACCATGTATTTGCTTACAAAAACTATGAATTCAGCATAAGTTTTGCGTGATACTGAAAGTTAAAAAAACACGATTCTAAAAGATATGTTTCTGGCAAAATTAAAAATGACATGAAATAAACGGGCAAGTGCGAGTCGGACTCGTACATGAAGGGTTCCGTACCTCCGTACAATGTTTTAAAACGCTGAAGAAACACGTTTTTTGTATGACGACCCCCTTTAATTTTTAACTTTATCTTATTTTTAGTATTTTTTGTTATAGCGGCTATAGTAATACATAATCAGTGAAAACTTCAAGTATCTAGTTAATGCCATTATAAAGTTCTAGTTAAAAACCGCTGAAAAATACGTTTTTTGTATCATGACCCCCTTTAATTTTTATTTTTTTTTATTTTTAGTATTTGTTGTTATAGCGGCCACAGTAATACACAGTAATAATCGGTGAAAATTTTAAGTGTCTAGCTATTACGGTTCAAGAGATAGAGCCCTGTGCTGCCTGCCCTGACAGACAGCGGAGTCTCAGTAATAGGGTTCCGTTTGCTCCCTTTGGGTACGGAACCCTAATAGAAAAGAAACTCTAACTAAAATTTATAAGTAAACTCTTTCTAGTTCACGTAGTTCTACTTAATTTTAATAAGAATAGCTCGTTATGTATATTATGGGACTATGTATTCCTAGCGATTTCACAAGTTAAGCAACTCCGGGGGCGATCCGCACCTGGATGGGTCAAACGAAACCTCAGAAATTGGGTAACTCAATGCATTGACAATGAGAGCCAACATTTGACCCCATTCCACTTCAGAACTATTTAATAAAAAAAAATTAGATGATGTTATTTTACAATATAAAATAAGTTACAGTGACATCTCTACTACTTTCTTTTATTTGACCTTTCAAATCAGCAAGTTTTCGCGCCGCACCCTGTACCGTACTCTAAAGATCATTGAGATCTTCTTCTTCGTCTAAGCGCGTTCCCGGTTGCATCTTCAGCTCTGCTGCTTCTTCTTCTCCAAACATATAACATGCATGTCAATGGTCACCCTAGGATGCCAAAGACCTTGCGAAATGGAGAAGAAATAGCCGGAACAGTTTAAATGATTTGGCTATAGTTTTATGACCGGCCGCCTGCCTGACGTCAACCCTCTTTGGAAATGATCTAAAGATCATTGAGATATCAAGTATAATACTGTCAAAAGAAGTGTGAAAGGAAAAGAGCGTTTAAGTAGATTGACTGGTGTGATACCAGCCAATCCACTATTACGTAGAAATCACAATATTTTTCCGATCATTGACATATCCACGATTTGAAGCCGATAATGCAATCATCAAGAAAACCACGATGTAATATTTTTTTTCCAATCGTGGACATACCGACTGACGTTCGTGTCGTCCAAAAATGCAAGACAAAGACGAATCGTCTTGTAAAAAACCGGCCAAGTGTGAGTTGGATTTGAAGATAAGGTTTCGTGCCATGCCATCTTAACTTTAAAATTTAGTAATGTATTTTGTGGACGTATTGCGGTTTTACGTAGTAGCTCTTGACAAGATAAGGTGAAAAGATGTTTGTTATTTTTTCATTTTTAACTATATTTACTTATTTGTTGTTATAGCGTTACTTTTACAGGGAATTTCAAGTATTTATCTATTACAATCCCAATGGTTATACCCCTATGATAGGATAAAAGCCGGATAGTTGCCACACTTTTTTAATAAGTTGTATTACTTAAAAATAAGTATATAATTACAATATGCTTCGTGTACGTTAAAACATTGGTCTTTAATCTTTTATTGTACGCTATTTTTTGAAACACAATTGATATTGTTTTCAAATAAATTTTGTTTTTGTTGACCTTTCAAAAAAGGGATAGTTGCCTCCTATGGCGCCAGTGGCGGATAGTTGCTAAACTGCCATAAACAAACTATCGATGTTGGTACTACTCTGTAAGAATTTTCTGTTTGGTTGAAACTATTGGGTACGGAACCCTAAAACGTAAAAAATCACACTCTGTTGTTTGCAAAATTAATCTCGAAGTAATACATTATGTATGTGTATCATTGGCGGAGTTTGTGAGCGTCGTCGTTTAATATGCAGCTTCGTCTCAACTTTTATGAATTTTTAATTGGAGATCCACGAGGATTCGCGAAGTTTGGATGATGATATTTCGTGTTGGTAACAAAATCGTCTGACGAGCAAAAAGTCACACTTGCTACTAAAAGTAGCCACAAAAGCGTTTTGAAGGTAGACGGACTAAGATTATACATTTAACGGTTGTTTGTAAAATAATTTAAATATCAAATTCCAGATGGATAGCGGAAATTTAATTATTTTCGCGAGTTCACAGTTCGGCGCAAACTGTTTTATAAATTTTTGTAGTTTGTAATTTTTTAAATTTTTCATGCATCAATAACAGATAATAAATAAAATCTTAACTAAGCTGACTTAATTTAACTAAGCCCTGGGCCTCAAGTCCGCATGTTACATTTATTGGAATAAAATTTAATAAATTAAAAAAAAATATTAAAAACTAAACTATAAGTACTATAAAATTAATGAAACCTATACTAAATTTAAAACTGTCCTATCTGTGGCATGGACAATGACGTGGCAAACATACCGGCGTACCTTGGCGAACATCGACTGCCGTACGAAAACTGTTATTGCTATGCTATGCCGTTCCTTTAGAAATAAAGGTGGATATTGTTTGATAGTGAAAATGCGCTGCCAGCCGCTGCAATTTTAGTCTGCAACGGCGCTAGCGTTGATTCACCACTTCGTAGGTTCGATCCCAACAAGTTAAAAACATTCTTTTTCGTGAAAATTGTTCATATCAACAAGTATGAAGCATACTTTTGGGCTAGCTTATTCTGTGTCATTTGTTCTTCTTCTTCATCTTAGCGCGTTCTCGGTTACATCCTCATCTGAGCTGCTTCGGAGCCCGGGGTGCACTTTCCCGCTTTTTCTTCTCCAAATATAACATGCAAGTCAATCGTCACCCAAGGATGCCAAAGACCTTGCGAAGTGGAAAAGAAATTGCCGGAACAGTTAAAATGATTCGGCTGTAATTTTACGACCGGCCACCTGCCTGACGTCAACCCTCTTTGGGAATGTATTTGTGCGGAAAGTTTTACAACCGGCCGCCGCCTGACGTTAACCCTCCTTGGGAATGCAATTGTAGCACGAGATGTTTTTGCTTAAGTCCTTATGTCGCCTCTTACGACATCCACAGGAAGAGATGGAGTGGTCCTATTCTAACCCGGAACCACACGTGTAAGTAGTATTCTGTGTCAATTGTCTTCTAGGCATATTTATTTATCTATACATACGATAGGTACGAAACTCTTAACTGAACTCGGAATAAAAATCTAAACTAGAGTCAATACTTTGCTCTTATTCTCCTGAACAGCAGCTTTCATTATGACAAAAGCTCAAACGAAACTGCGGCGACGTGCATTTGCATTTTAATTAAAACATCCGTACCGTATCGATGTTTTTGCGTTTATCTTGTTTCTGAGTGGTTATTTGATTATCTCACTAGCAAAATGCTTTTTTTGTTACTACTTGTTACGTTTGAACTATGTCTCGCTTTAAAGAACAAATCCATATCTAGGCATACCCGTGGCCGATTTGGTTCATGTTCAATTTTATTAAAATATTATATTGGTGTCAAAAAACTAACAGAGACCCGTCTAAGATGGTACGGACATGTGATGCGAAGGGACCGCGACTATGTCGTTCACAAAGCGCTGGAGCTGCCGGAGCAAAAGCGTGGTAAAGGGCGCCCCCCTGACACGTGGTGGGCGAGCATGGCCTGAGCAATGAAAATGGAAAATCTTGATGCACTGACAACCCAGAATAGAACAACCTTGCGAAAAAGGATTAGGAAAACCGACCCCACCTAAAGTGGGAAAAGGGAAAGACGAAGAAGAGGATTATATTGGTGTCATCCATTCGCCTTAAAATCTTATTCTTTAAGTACAATACTAAGACACACCGACACAAGGAGAGTCGACACGACAGTTGAAGCCGAGGCGACGCAAGCTGAGCTGCTGGATGGCGTCAAACAGGATCCTAAAATCGGCGGTGTCAAAAGCTGGAGACAGACAGTTCAAAAACAGAATAAACTGGAAAGAAAAACTTGACCAGGCCCAGGCTCTACCGCGGCTGTAGAGGAGTTCGTAACTGAACTTCGAAATACGAAGAATTGAGGTTCGAAATATCGTAGTTACGATAAACTGTGTCGTTGATTGACACATGAATAGATATCTTGTTGATGATGAAGAGACACGCCTAAATGCATGCAATGCACCGACACAGCTTTAGGTCTTCTCGGTCTAACAGAACAAATATTTCGTGAAAATATTTTACATCTCCATTAAATCAATGCTTTTGCGTTAGGTACAAAAAAATGCACACTGCTTAGCTTAACCTCTCAAATCAAGTGGGATAAGTCCAAATTTATCGGAAGAGCTCAAGTTATGAAAAACAGAGAAAAATGACTGCTTCCCACATTCAGTTGGCGACGCGCCAGAATGGAAGACTGCGAACTTTTCGGCTTACATCTCATTTTATATTTTTTTGCAGTTTCAATTTTATAGTTTTGGAACTTTAAAAGAATTTATATTTAAACTATTGTGGAGGCTACAGTAGTAGCTATAGAGTTTTATATTTTTTCTCTCTTAGTAGTTATCTACAAATAGGAAAAGAAACAAAAATTCTAGCTATGAAACCTGCTTTATATGGTGAATCGGTAACAAAAAAATTGTAAACTATTTTTATTTTTTAGTCGGCAGATATATATATTTCGATAAGTACAAAAAAGTAAGAGCCGATTCCAAATAAAGAAAAGATGCAAACGGAAAAGGTTCTACATGAAAATAAAATGTTCCCTACCAATGACCTTTGTTCCCTACTGTAAGCTTATATCTAGAACTGAGGCTATCTATCTATAGATACATCATACGAGTACGCATTATTTGATTGTATGCCAATATAGGTTGGTTGAATTTTAAATCTTGGAATACACATATGTACCTACAGTTTATATAGTATTTTTTTGGCATTTGTGTGGTAAAGCATTTGAATTGATATTACTATCAAACTTCAACTTTAAACAACAATAAAACATATTTCACTATGTAAAATAAAACATTTTCTGACGTTAAATAAAGACGGAGTAACAACACTTTGAATCGGAGCAGATTTAAATTGACATTGCAAATATATCCAACAATGCTTTCAGAATTCCATTGCCCTCATAAAGCTGAAGCTGTTCTCTAGTACATACGGGTTTGTTCACTCGGATCAAAATACACCTCTCTCTCTCCCTCTCATCTCAGCGTATTACAAGTTGATTCTCAGCTGTAATGCTGCGAAGCCCGGGGTCCGCTTTCCCTTGACCCTTTTTTGACTTTCCATTATATGTTAATGTTGATGTTTTTATCCTTTATAGAACAGACAGACCCCAGGGCTACTAGACCCAAAGATCACGTTTAGCATGATAGTGGACTCTTAAAATAGTTTACGTACATTTTGTTCCATATTTTCCTTGCATTTAGCTATGAGAAAAAAACATACAATGTACCGAGTAAATGGGTGAGAATCCGAATCATTTAAATCCGTCACTTTTTAATTCCTTTTTCTACCGATGTATAAGCCCATGGCAAAAGATTCCGTCTACCGCGTAACGGATAATATGTTTGTAGTCGCACTAGCCGCGTTGTGACAGCATAGTAGAATATAATTTGTCACCACCACTCTTCTCTTCCACGGGTGACGTAAGAGACGACTAAGAAAGGTACTCATATAGGTAACGGGGGGCAGCCAACATTACAAACATAACGAGCAACGAGCATTACACGAAACTTCACATACTTGTGAATTGGTTGACCTGATATCATAAAGGAGCCGGAAGGTGGCCATGGCATTTTTGTGATAAAACGACATAACCCCACCCAGTTGGATCTCAATTGATTCGTCTTGAAGAGCACTTTAAAATTTTCAATTTATTACATAAGAGCTTGTTTTTAAAAATAATTTTTAATAATTACTTGTTACCTAGGCCTTCAAAATAAGACAAAAGTCATACAGGAAAAATAAGTAATAAAAATTTAAAAAGAGTGCAACAATCGGATCAGCTGATTCGAGTGGAAACACCGTCAGAAAAGGTTAAATTAATCTTTCGCTACATCGACTAACAAATCTCATTACCATTCGTAAAAGGGCGATCGCCGTAGAAATTAATAAAACATCGAGAGCACTCGATGAGCGCCTAATCTGAAATCTTTACACAGAAACGCAATTAAAACGGAATGAATTGCGTAATCGAATAATCGGTATCCAATATTGCCCGGAACCGATTCTTTTTGTTTGCTGATTGGATAGCAGGAGAAAATTTTAGTAGCTTTTAAGAATTAATTGATTTAAAAGTCGTCCTTGTTTAAGACATTTTATTATTTTAAATATGTAATAGTTCGCTGACATATAGAGATAACATTTTTGCTGGGATCACCAGAAATACAAATAGATTAAGTCAACATATGATTCCAAAAAATGCTACAAACAGTCAGTTTATTTGACATAATATTTAAGACCATACTTGAATTTTCCGGGTTCCAGTGCTGCCCCCATTTGAAATTTATAATTTAAAAGGAAACGGAGATATCATTTAAAATTTTGTCTCTACCAAGCCCTAGATAACCCTTCAAACTATTTTATGAACTACTGTTTACAATTTAAAGTGAGAACGTGAAGCTTTTCTTCGCACATTTGCGAAAAACAGCCACTTTTGGCAATTATTTTTTTAGCCAATTAGTCATGTAATGTGTATGTTACTATTACTACACACTGACGACATGCAATGTACTGCAGTCGTGATACATCATCTGCGAATCCACTTAATTAACATAACGAATGTGTCTCACACATTGTCCGAACATAATGTTGCATGTAAATTGCTTGTGTTGGTTCATTACTATGATGTTTTAGGTCTATTAATGTCCTTTATGTATAGATAGTTAAGGTATTTTTAGGGTTCCGTACCCAAAGGGTGCAAACGGGACCCTATTACTCAGACTCCGCTGTCTGTCCGTCTGTCCGTCTGTCACAGGGCTCTATCTCTTGAACCGTAACAGCTAAACACTTGAAATTTTCACCGATTATGTACTACTGTGGCCGCTATAACAACAAATACTGAAAATAAAAAAAGTTATAAGTTAAAGGGGGTCGTCATACAAGAAACGTGTTATTTTCAGCGTTTTTAACTAGATCTTTATAATGGCATTAACTAGATAAGTACTTGACATTTTCACAGATTATGTATTACTATGGCCGCTATAACAACAAATACTAAAAATAAAAAAATAAAAAAAAATTAAAGGGGGTCGTCATACAAAAAACGTGTTTTTTTAGCGTTTTAAAACATTGTACGGAGGTACGGAACCCTTCATGTACGAGGCCGACTCGCACTTGCCCGTTTATTTTTATTCGTGAAAACTGCACACGCACAAAAAATATATGTTTGACTTTATTATTAACTAGCATATACCCGCTGCTTCGCTCGCGTATAATTATGAGTGTGGAAAAGAAGGTACCCTATATCTTTCTCAGTATGTCCTATCTATGTGTATGTAAAAGAAGATTAATACAGTACATAAAGCGTGTAGAGGTAACAAACAAATATTCAAACTTACTTTCGCATTTATAATATTAGTTGGGATTCTTTTATATAGATTGGATGTGCGATAAACGGGTCACTCCCGTAAAAAGTCAGCAACAGGCCGACATGTTTCGCCCTCATCCGGATATCTTCCTCAGTGCGAATGTGGCTCACGACGCATACACGAAGGCGTCTCGAGCCGCACTGCTGGCCGTGTTTTTGCCAAAAGGGGCCGTTTTTCGCAAAAATGCAAATTTAAGCTTAACGTTCTCACTTTAAACTGTAAACAGTGGTTCATAAAATAGTTTGAAGGGTTATCTAGGTTTTATTAGCTTAAAATTTTAAATGATATCTCCGTTTCCGTACAAATAATTTATTTCAAATGGGGGCAGCACTGGACTCCGTGTTTCATCTTAATAGGCGGTGCGGTTAACAACCTATCTCTATTTTTATTCCCTTTTTGAATCTTCACGTCCATCATCACGCTAAATGAAGCCTTTGGGGCTTACTGTCCTAGGCTCTGTCTTCCCCGTTAGGGATAAAGACAATATCTGTAAGTGATGCCTCGATGTGCCTTCAATAATCCAAGATTAAAATACATATCTTCCGGAGTTGTAACAAGGTTATCCCCACACACGACTCCGATTACATGTTTCAAATCGGAATATTCCGGCGACGTCTCCCGCATATCATTCGGACGTGACTCGATTTATTGAAATTGCTAGTGGCTGGTGGACATGCTGTAATCAAATCCATTTGGCTAATATTACTTGTGTTCTATGCTTGGGACGATTTCTGATGTCTGATTTACGAACAACATTTTTTTCTAGTTTTGGAAGCGGTGGTGAATATGCGGTCTAGGCTCAATTTACATTGATGCGGAATCAAGGCAAAGTTTAAGGCCGTACCTGAATTTTCCGGGGTCCAGTGTTGCCCCCATTTAAAATAAATCATTTCGAAGAAAACGGAGAAATCATTTAAAATGTTGCTACTACCAAGACCTAGATAACCCTTCAAAGTATTTTATAAACTAATTTTTACAGTTTAAAGTGAGAACGTTAAGCTTTACTACGCACATTTGCGAAAAACGGCCACTTTTGGCAAATGTGCGTAGTGAAGCTTAACCTTCTTATTATTAACTGTAAGCAGTAGTTCTCATTATAAACTGTAGTAGTAGTTCATAAAATACTTTAAAGGGTTATCTAGGACTTGGTATCAGCAAAATTTTAAATAATGTCTCCGTTTTCTTTGAAGTGATTTATTTTGAATGGGGGCAGCACTGGACCCCGGAAAATTCAGGTACGGCCTTAAAAATTTTACAAAGGATAATGACTTCTATAATCTAGGAGAATATAGTACAAATAAGCATGAAGAATGAAGCTTCGCGGGAATTTCCGCGTATTCTGTGAGGTTGCTTTTGTTGACACAATTTTATATACTCGTATTACCTACTATACTGACATAGGGTACAATATGTTTTGTAGAGTTTAAAACTTTACTTCCATTCCCCGGCAATGTAAATTGAGCCCTAATCAAAATACTACTTAAAGATAAATTTTACGACAGTCGTTTACTTAAAATCTAAGTTAAGCGATGCATAAGTGCATAATATGAAGCACTAACAATAGTAACTAACAATTTGATTAAAATAAATATTAATGGGGAATAGTGGTATGGTAGGTAAATCAAATTTCATAGCTTTGACGTGGTATGTATATATACCCAGTCATGGTGTGTAAATACTGGATAAAGCAATAGTTGTTTACCTAAACCGGTATAAATTAAAAAGCATAAACACCATTTCCTCTAAATCATGTGGTGAAAATCGAGAAATACTGTCAACCTTTAATGCCTAGGCATTTTCCAAAAAAAAAAGGTAGAACAAAACATTACACCGTCTTTCTAGGTATCATTGATTTGTAAGAGTTCTAATGACATTTTGGAATTGTCGTCGTTAGCGATCGAAATCCATTAGTGTTGAGATATCGATCCTGTAGATCGTGAAATGGAGTCTTCCTTTAATGTATATGGCATTTTCCAGAGGAAAAAGGTAGAACAAAACATTAGACTGTCTTTCCAGTTATCATTGATTAGTAAGAGTGTTCGTGACCTTTCCAAATTGTCGTCGTTGGCGATCGAAATCCATTAGTGATGAGATATCGATCCCGTAGGTGCGGCTAGGTGAAGGCTAGCTTCAGTAAACTTGCGTTCTATGACGTAAGCGCAAGTGGCGTAAGTTTACATTCTGCTGTTGTTTACAATGTGACAAGTTTTGTTTATTTAAATGATATTTGATTTAGAGAGAAATAGGGGGAATAAACGGGCAAGTGCGAGTCGGACTCGTACATGAAGGGTTCCGTACCACCGTACAATGTTTTAAAACTCTGAAGAAACACGATTCTTGTATGACGACCCCCTTTAATTTTTAACTTTATCTTATTTTTAGTATTTGTTGTTATAGCGGCCATAGTAATATATAATCTGTGAAAATTTAAAGTATCTACTTAATGCCATTACAAAAATCTAACGCAGAAACGCAGAAAAAACACGTTTTTGGTATGACGACCCCCTTTAATTTTTAACTACATATTTTTCATTTTTAGTATTTGTTGTTATAGCGGTCACAGTAGTACATAATCGGTGAAAATTTCAAGTGTCTGGCTATTACGGTGCACACTAAGGACTCTACACAAGATGTAACAAAAATAAAGGGGCAAGTGCGAGTCGGACTCGTACATGAAGGGTTCTGTACCACCGTACAATGTTTTAAAACGCTGAAGAAACACGTTTCTTGTATGACGACCCCCTTTAATTTTTAACTTTATTTTATTTTTAGTATTTGTTGTTATTGTGGTCATAGTAATACATAATTGGTAAAAATTTCAAGTATCTAGTTAATGCCATCATGAAGATCAAGTTAAAAACGCTGAAAAAAACACGTGTCTTGTATGACGACCCCCTTTAACTTATAACTTTTTTTATTTTCAGTATTTGTTGTTATAGCGGCCACAGTAATACATAATCGGTGAAAATTTCAAGTGTTCAAGCTATTACGGTTCAAGAGATA
The DNA here is from genome assembly GCA_963576875.1 of Acrobasis repandana. Lineage (NCBI taxonomy): Eukaryota > Metazoa > Arthropoda > Insecta > Lepidoptera > Pyralidae > Acrobasis > Acrobasis repandana. The sequence goes on from OY756215.1 coordinate 20,986,777, forward strand.
GAGCCCTGTGACTGACGGACAGACAGACAGATGGACAGACAGACGGACAGACAGCGGAGTCTCAGTAATAGGATCCCGTTTGCACCCTTCGGGTACGGAACCCTAAAAATATAGGGAAAATCGGCTATTGCATAGTTATAAGAGCTCGCAAGGTCTTCTCTTTCACAGAATCTCTAATAAATTATATGATTAGGTACTATTTGCAATGCGTCTCTGTGGTTTTATGCTACTTAGTGAGTACCAAGGCCTAGTTTTGTAGCAATAAAAAATCGTAAGATTTTTCCCACCGACTTTGTGATGTTTTTTAAAAACAGGCCTTCTATTCTATGACAAGTCATACCAGATTTTCAGGTAGTATGTATTAACCATCTGCTTTCGATGTTGCAAACCAAGAAAACCGAATGCCGAAGCTATCAAGGTTTTAGCCAAGTTTTTATTTCAAATAATAAAATAGTAAAAAATTAACCGAAACTTACATAAAATGTGATTTAGCAAATAAATAAAAAGTGCTACAGGAACAGCTACAGCTTCTAAAGAGTTTCTGGAATCGTTTGCGGTGGGATTACTTGGACATTAATTATAGTACGTCCGTACAATGTTGTGCACTTCCTTTGTGTCTACTCCGCTAGTTAAAGGGGGTTACACGAAAATGCAGAGCCGTAAGTCGATGTTATGGAAAACTTTAACCCTGATGTATGTTAATGATGTAGATGTACTTTTCCTTATAAAAAACCCATCGCCAAATTCGGCCTCAATAAAGTTTGAAGAAAGATCACATTACAAGCTGAGATGATCACCGCTTTACTGGAATTACTAAAAGGCAATTTACAAGTACAATTGTGGGCTCAATTGATTCGTCTTGTAGAGCACTTTTAAACTTTTTAGTTGATTGTTTTAGATAAAAGCTTGTTTTTGAACATATTTTTTAAATAATGACTTGTTTGAATAGTCTTGTATATGTCATCCGTTTTACCTTTTCAAGTTATGATTAGAATAAATGTATACATACTACAACAGATAGCATCTATGGAAAAGAAAAAGCTGGACAGCGGAGTTCGGACTCCGAAACTTAATAAAATACTTAATAAAACCTGTTATTTGGTATCGTAAAAAAAAACTGTAAACCATAAATCGTTTAGCACCTATTCCCGACCGATTACGCCGTAATCGAATGCCACTTGTGTAGCAACAGAACAATCGGGAGCACTGAACCGGCAGCTCGGGAGTTCATTCACACAATTCATTAAATTCTGCTCTATATATTCACTGAATGTGATATAGGTAATATTAAGTATTGAAAATAGTAAAGACCTGATGATGGTGATGTGCCCCATAAAGCAAAGCAAGCAAAAATTAATTTCATCATTCATTCTTTCTGTCGTAAAAAATAGGCCCGTGACGATTTAATGAAAGGAAAGGATATCGATTGCCTCCAATTCACGCCACACTTTTCCAAGAACGGGCTTTCTGACAATCAAGTGATATCGATTGAGACCTCATTTACTCGTCGCATTCAATACTGCCGTACTATATAGCATAGGGCTTTTTAGGTAATTATGATGAATTACTAAAAGTATCTCCTCAAATTAAACAATGAAATACGAAATGGTGAAAAAATACCACGGGAGCGAGACTTGAACCCGCAACCTTGGTCTAAATGCAACCATGCTCTAACCACTGAGCTATTACGTGTTCACCCCCGCACATGTGCACTGCGCACGCCACTTTCTCTACCATTTGATATTCTTATACCGCATTAAGCTTCCGTCACCTAACTAGTATATTTTTCTTGGTATAGGTTACACACCCACCTACAAGATGGTCGAACGACCTGACCAAGGTCGCTGGAAAGCGCTGGATGCAGGCCGCTCTAGATCGGTCATTTTTGAAATCCTTGGGAAAGGCCTATGTCCAGCAGTATACGTTATGCGGCTGAAATGATAATGATAATCCTTTATAACTCACTGTATTTACCCCCTGCATCCAATTGTGACCGAAGTATCTTCTTATGTTTTTAACCCATCTTTCTGGTGGCTGACCTCTCCTGCTCGTTGCCTCAATGGATCTTTATTCTAGCGCTCTTCTGGTCCATCGTTCAGTACGAGTACTGAGAAAACACGTTATATTTTCAATAACACTTTACCGTTTTTACAAAGTAGAGAAAATACTTAATTTAATAAAAAATTAAGCAATTAAGCAATCAACCATGATGTAGCAGACTTACAAGAGAAACTGTAAAACAGTAAATGAGCGTTTTCTACGAGATACTGCCGTGACAAGGGACCTGACGAGGGAAGATAATTAAAAAGCCGACTGTGATCGATGGGGGCGCGTGTAATATACTGGGATAGTTCGTTTACTTTGCTGCTTAGTTAATAGCCGGTTAGTAGATAGTTGGCAATTATAAAAACTATTTATTTTCGAAAAAAACATTTTAAAAGCTTTTTCTGTTATGAATTGACGACTAAAAGCTGAAGTACGAGTATTTTACTTTAATTAAAAATCTAGAAAATTTATTAGTGAAATGTAGAAAATGTTTCTTTTTTTATCTGTTTTGAAATGAATATTTTTAATAAGAAAAGTTAAAGAATAATAAGAGAAAAAAACTCAATAAGAGGTAAAAAAGAAAAGTAATTTCCTATACAGAAAACTGTTATTTACTTTAACTTAATTTGTATTTTTATTTGTTTCAGGTACTAACTTCATAATTACCTACAAGGACCTGCTGACAACTACAATTGAATTTTAAAAAAAAACTTGTTGGAGTGCATTATATGTAAGGTACAAGAGACGGCACTATCGCTGAAGCCATCTCTTACAGGCAAACATAAAGTGAAGGAGTCTAAAGTATATAAGTAACATAATAGTTGGACCTGAAACAGTTGTGATTTGGTTAGGTAGGTACTCCGAAAAGTGCTTTTAGGGTTCCGTACCCAAAGGGCCCCTACGGGACCCTATTACTGAGACTTCCCTGATTGTCCGTCTGTCACAGGGTTCTATCTCTTGAACCGTAATAGCTAGCTAACACTTGAAATTTTCACCTGTGTATATGTATTTCTGTGGCCGTTATAACAACAAATACTAATAAACCTCCTTCTTGCGCAGTCCGGTAAAAATAAGATAAAGTTAAAAGTTAAAGGGGGACGTCATATAAGAAACGTGATTTTTCAGCGTTTTAAAACATTGTACGGAGGTACGAAACCCTTCATGTACGAGTCCGACTCGCACTTGACCGGTTTATTTTTGTTATTTCGATAAACGAGTAACTATAGATTCTCTTGCCCTTGAAATATTTGCACAAGACCTTATATTATTTAACTGCGAGTTTGGCCGTTTGCTCTTCTAATATCGATTACTCGTAATACCTGAACATGAGATATGCTTGGAGCTAGGAATTTCCTGGAATACGCAAGCAACTTTACAAATATTCTATGAAAGGATCGACGAAAGTTGATCCTCGAGTTAGCTTTCTTGCAGCTTTTATTCATAGGAGTTCAGCGTAAAGTTGCGCGACTAAATGAAGCACAAACAACTCGTGCCAAAACTGCGATCCTATGGAGAGTCGACATTAGGCGGTGACTAGTTGTAAAACTTTTCGCACAAATGCATTCGCAAGGACTGTTGATGTAGAGCAGAAGCCAGAATTATTAAAACGATTTAGATGAGGTAACATCTAAATCGTTTTATACAATCTTGGCATCCTTTGATGACCATTGATATCCTTATCACCTTTGGAGAAGAGAAATCCGGGAACCATCTTTGGCCCCGAAGAAGCACACAGGCTGCTAGTAAATAAATAGAATTCAAAATTTTGAGCAAATTTGGGTTGTTCGTATTTTTAATTTTTTTATTAGAGATTTGAGTGATGGGAAGCTAAGATGAGGTCTAAGGTGTTATACGCAGACTCAAAAAATCCTTATTCTCTCTTGCCTTGAAAATCCCTAAGTGATACGTATTGGGAAACATAGACGCAGGGAGGGAATTCCACACCTTAGCGGTTCACACAATGAAAGAGGAGGCGAAACGAGAGGTACGATGAGGAGGAATATCAACCACAAATGGGTGGAATCCCTGTCCACGTCTTGTCGTCCCATAGTGGAATGGTGCAGGGGGAATTAAATTATGTAATTTCTGCGCACACTCCCCGAAGTGCAGCCTGTAGAAGACACACAGACTTGCTACTAGTCGGCGATGTTCGAGGCTCTGGAGCCGTCCTGCCGTAAGCATCTTATCACCAATGAGTCTTCTGACACGTCTGTCAATAGCTTCTAGGGCTTCGACCTGATAGTGGGCAGATCTATCCCACAGATGGGAGCAATATTCCAAACATGAGCGGACTTGAGCTGTGTAAAGGCTCAATGCTAGACTTTTCGCGCCTCGGCGTTTCGTCATATTACAATTACAATTACAAAATAAACCTAAAAATCATTTACTGAAAAACATATTGCATGTAACGTTCAAGTCCGTTGACATATTCGGCTGATGTGGACACCGGCATTCGTTGTAATTGCCATTCGTGCAGAATTTGTGAATTTATTAATACTTATGTTGGCATTTAATCATTTACTTATGACTTTAATAGATATTTTATTCTCCTCTTCGTCTAAGCGCGTTCCCGGTTGCATCCTCAGCTTTGCTGCTTCAGAGCCCGGGGTGCACTTTCCCGCTTTTTCTTCTTCAAATATAACATGCATGTCAATGGACACCCAAGGATGCCAAAGACCTTGCAAAATGGAGAAGAAATAGCCGGAAGAGTTAAAATGATTTGGCTATAGTTTTACGTTCTCCTTGGGAATGCAATTGTAGCACGAGATGTTTGTGTTTAGTCCTTTGGTCGCCTCTTACGACATCCACAGGAAGAACACAACGTTTTTAAATAACTCTTAAATACTCTTTGTACAACGAAAAAAACCTCAAACCCAAAACCAGCCTCATTGATCTACCGCGATCTTTTCACCGCGCATGACTCACTGTTTCGCTTCGGCTTGAGTACATTTGTGTGCGTGGAAGCGGGAGCAAAACATAGACTTATCCATATCAGGCCCAGCCTTAACAGTAAACTCCTTTTAAATTTTTGGGGCAGTCGTCTACTCCTGCTTTCATCAGCGACGAGATCAGCTTAAAAATAGGTTGTTCAGCGTATGACTTGGACCGTTATTTAATTCCAATCCATTCGTTAATTCAACTGAACTCGATCCGTGGGATTATTGGCGTTTTGACAAGTCGCCCCGGGCGATTCTCTTAAACTCAGCCTTCGATTTATAACTTCGACTTGCCTTACAAATTTTGGATTTGATGCTTCCAATAAAATTTCTTGGGAATTTCCAATTTTCTCACAAACCAGTTCACTGTCTTCTGATTGTAAATGTTGTGGAGGGAATATGATAATATCTGAAGGTACCTAAGCTTCTATTTTAACGATTAGCTTGTGTAGGTTTATGTATTATTTAAGTGAAATTGTTATCTATTCACACAACTCTCACACCTCACCACATACTCCTATTTAACAAATATTTGTTTAAAAAAAACGCATATTAGTATATTAAAATGATAATATTAGAATCCTTTAACGTTATGATCTAAGAGTAGTATTTGACACTACATGGAATAAGAATTTGGTAATACAGAGACTGGTTGCCTACAAAACAGGCCGTAGGAACCAGAAGGATAGTTTGCATATTATAATTAAATATTCTGCTCCCACTAAAATAAACCATCTTATTATGTTAAGTTAAAAAGAAACCTATGTTTTGTAAGATTATTGATATAAGTTAATATTATTAAAATTGTAAAGAAATGTGTGGAGATAAATAAAGATTTATTATTATTATTAAATGTATGTACATGTGCATTGGAAGTAAATAAATACTTTTATTAAGTTTGTAGTGCTATTTATTAATATGCAAATATATCTCAATACGTTTTAAACTTAACTTTCCAAAAGTTTATGAAAAACACAATTAGTGGGTAGGTACTTTAATATATGCAAGCTCTTTTATTTATTAGCCACGTATCTTTTATTTATTTCATTTAAGGGTTGACTTCAAGTACGTAAGTTTATACTTACGTTAAGATACTGAGCATAAATAAATGACACATCTCATTTTAAATTTTTGTTTCTAAGGTTAACAAAAATACCACCTAAATGAAAACATAAAACCTATAGAAAATTTAAACAAGCACCACTAACAATATTAACACCGACAGACAACTAATCTATCACCTATATTGTAGAGAGTCACCAACACGCACGCACACGCACCAAGCGTACCTAAAACTTTGCTCAAGAAGTTATCATCCAATACAACAAATGTCAAACGGAAGTAAGCACTTACAAGAATCATAAAAATGCTCGTCGAAATGGCATCGCTAACGTCTATTTATATGTATGGTAAAAGCGACGCGGAACGTCCTCAAAGTTAAAAGTTGGACGTGATAGAAATCAATTTGGCGTAGTCGCCAAGAAGTAACAAAGTTGTTCAAAGCAAGATCATAAAATTTACATGTGTGGACGTTGGGCCGCGGGCGCTGGTAAATGGGTCAATTTTGTAGAGCGCCATTTATTGGGATAGAGTTGGGTCAAGTTTTGATCGCTTCCACTTCGGATGATTGCGGGAGAGCTCAAGTTTTCTAATCGCCTATTAGGCTTTCGATTAGCTTAATTTTGAACACAGTGTCTCGTTTTGGGTGTTTCATGCGTTCTTCCGCACTAGCGTCCGTTGAAGAAGTATTCTGTCGCTGCACAGTTTATCCTCTACTATTCCTTCGTATTTTCATTAATCGCACAAACAGTCTGTCGTCGTAGCTACGATATTTCGAACCACAATTATTCACACGTTTGTATTTCGAAGTTCATTGCAGTTACACAATCTTCTTGATGACTTCTCGATCTTTGGATTTGTGGCAGGGTTGCCCCGACAATTATTTTAGTTGTTAGAATAGGACCCCATCTTTTGTTGTGGATGCCGTAAGAGGCACAAACATCTCGTGCTACAACTGCGTTCTTAAGGAGGCTTGACGCCGGGCGGCGGCCGGTTGTAAAACTTTTCGCACAAATTCATTCCCAAAGTTTTCATTGCAAAGAGGTGTTACACTTTTAGAAGTTAGGTAACGCACTCAAAGTTGACGTCAGGTAGGTCGTAAAACGATCATGACAAAAGGCGATGCGGCTAGAAATCCGTCACTATTTTGAACCCCCATAATATTATTACCTATATCACTATTTTGGGTTTGTACCCACGCTGCAAGTGCTATTTGGGTCTATCTTATGCCATTGAGCTCTGTCTACTCCGTTATGGATGAAGACGTATTTTGTATGCATTTACATAGTCTCAACATTCTGCACAAGTCAATATTTTAGTTGGTTTTCTTTTGTTTTTAAATTCATTGTAAGTAGTATAGTTTAAGTTTTAATAATATTTTTTTAAAATTAATTTGTTTATAATCTTTTTGGTCAAGAAAATTCAATCGTTGAATCAAAGATAATTGAAATAAATACTACATAAAAATTTATACGTCAGATATACAAAAAAATCTACAATGTAATTTTTTTCAGTTTAATAAATATTTTTCATGCTCTGTTTTGCCTCGTCTCCAATAGACCATTATCGTAAGCGTATAAAGCCTACCTCATCACGTTTAGTATTGCCTCGACGGTATTCCCAGAATGTAAGAGGTCGTCAGCAGGTCTCAACCCAATAATTTGCGGCGAGACGTCATTTCCGGAATGCAATATCGGAGATATTCAAAATATCGGCCTGTTTCCTATGGCATCTACTTGTAAATGTCTAGATATAAGCCTAGATTGGAAGTATTGGAACAACAGATGTCATAAATACTTTCATATTTTTTTAAAATATTTTTCTTTTATACACCTACTAGCTTTGCCAGCGGCTTCACCCGCTTTTTTTCAAACTGGGGTTGCAATTTATTAAAATCCAATTAACACGTGTCTCGCTTCAAAAATGACGACGATTCATACTAACTTGCAACCCCTGTTTCACCCCTATAGGAATGTAATTTTCAAAATCTAATAAATGCATTATTATTTTCTACTTACTACTAAACTAAAATACATAAAAAATTTCATGTTTCTTACTTTAAAAATTACGAAGTTTCATACAAACTGCCCACCCCTATTTCACCCCCTTAGGGATGGAATTTCCAAATCCTTTCTTAGCGAACGTTTCCTAGTCACAATCTACCTTAATGTCAAATTTCATCTTCATTGGCTAAGTAGTTTTCAAGATTTCGTGGTGAGTGAGTGAGTGATTTTCGCTTTTATATATGCCTATATAGATAAGGGCAAATCACACAAATTGCTGCTAGCTAGCCCAAAACTAAGTTGAAACTTGTATTATGGGATACTAACTCAACGATACTATATTTTATAATAAATACATATACTTATAGATAAACACGTTACCCAAGACCCAGGATAATTTGAAATAGGAAAAAAATATCACGCCCTATTCCCACAGAGGTAGGTAGAGGCAGAAAGCCTCCACTTGCAATGATCCTGACCTCTCTCGCTTCATCTACACTCATCATTCGACCTCTCCTTTTTAAAAATGTGTGCAATCTGGTCGCAGTACGTTCGTCGAGGTCTCGAGGACGAGACTGACCCATCTTTCGCTCACATTTGCTTTGTCATAATAAGTAAGAAAAATAAAAAAATACTTTGTTTGCTTTACAACTTTGCCTATTAAGATGTACTTATCTAAGCAACCAATAATTAAAATTGTCGTTAAATTAGCTTGATCCAATGAATGATCTAAGATTGCAATAAAAATATTCATATAAAATTCTTTATTACAATCAATTTCATCTATAGACACGTCTCGTTGTATGATTGATTTGTGACATATGTTTTGCGTGCAATTATTATAGATAATCCATATAAACATAACATGAATACTTACTTCACCCATGGTTTCGATGCGCGTTTCGCAAGAAACATCGTTCGAGCACCTTCCGCGATAATCTAAAATCTATACATGTATTTATATAAAAATATAGTATCGTTGAATTAGTATCCCATAATAAAAGTTTAAAACTTTCATTTGGGCTAGTTCAATTAGTGTGATTTGCCCTTATCTATTTCATCATCATCGGGTCTTTTTTAGTCTCCACTGCAGGAGCACGACCCTCATCTATTTAATTATTATTTACTAACTTTGTAATGCTCATTGCTCATATTATTATCACCCGTATATAATCGTAGTCACCAGTGCACATCTAGACACCTACATTGTCCTTTATGCCGCCTTACATTCGCATAAAATATTCAAGCGCTTTTGTAACATAAACCCTGCCCATATATTCCTTTCGCTGACAGCCCTAACACAAATCGCCCCTGGGCTGCATCAGAATAATCTTTAAAGTGCCGTTTTCGCGTGTTATGGCGGTTAAGATGTTGTTTTATACACACTTGTTCATTTACGACGTACTTACGTAAGTAATTGTGTTTTAAAATTTATATATCATCATGACAGTAAGTTTGACCGTAATCGGCTTCCAAACTATATGAAAATTGATGCGTTTTTATTTGTGTAAAATAAATCTTTAAGGTTTTGATATGTGCTGCCCTGACTACTTCTCTTTCCTGCTATATGCCCTCAGTTTCATATATCACACACATTATATCAAAACCAAAGATTGATTCTACCCAAAAATAATGTTCCAGAGCTTATTTTTCCCGTAAATCTAAATATATATAACTCAAAGCTGACTGACTGACTGACTGGCATAGTGATCTATCAACGCACAGCCCAAACCACTGGACGGATCGGGCTGAAATTTGACATGCAGGTAGATGTTATGACGTAAGCATCCGCTAAGAAAGGACGCGAGCAAAAGCTAGTTATTCATAAAACAGCAAAACTGGTTGCCATGCCTGTACAAAATACTTTTGCATCTTAATAAAAACTCTAAGGTCTTTTCTATCGTTCGCTAATCAACAAATAAATATTGGTAAATACGGCTTTAAATGAGTTCTGACTTACGGTTTCTTGCCAAGTTCTAATTGTTTAAGTGGTCCAAGTATGTACCTAATTGTTGACGTCTGAGAAAGATCGTGGTTAGGTACGGGGAACTTTATTCAAGTAATTACGGACTTTTCAATTTTCACTTGAACTATTGACGATTGTTTTTGTATAGATGTTTCATTTGATAAGAGTCTATTTTATTATCAATATGGTTTGCAGATATCAATAACGTATGTGTCTTCAGCCGGTAATTAAAAATGTTTCATTCTCTTTAGACCCGTAGGAATGTCGATATATTGTGTCGTGTCGATGTCGATAGCCGTGTGGCTTCCGGCTTAGAATAGGAGACCACTTCACCTATTCCTGTGGATGTCGTAAGAGGCGAGATTTTTTTTAACGAGTATTTCTGTAATAAAATGTATGGCTTTGGATTTTTTGTAGGATTCTAAGTATGTATCGAGATACATACTAAAGAAGTAGTGTTCTCTTTTTGAATAAAATGTATATATTGTAAGAAAATAGCTAAAATATCTCCAATAATCCACTCACACGCGCGCATCGCCCGTGCAATTATCTGTGGCCCGTGTGTCTTTTGTACCGGCCGAGGCATGCTATACGGACGTTTCGCTCTCCCTTACTGTAATGAAAAAGTATGACTGAAACAAACGGTTTTAATGTGTGCGAGCAATTCAAGCTAGTGTAAGCCGCTTAAAGGAATAATCACTAAAATTTTGTGCTATAAATTAACAGGCGGCTGGTTGTAAAACTATAGAAAAATCATTTAAACTGTTTCGGCTATTTCTTCTCCATTTAGCAAGGTCTTACGCATCCTTGGGTGACCATTGACATGCATATTATATTTGGAGGAGAAAAAGCAGGAAAGCGCACCCCAGGCTTCGAAGCAGCATAGCTGAGGGAGGATACTCCCGGGAATGCGCTAAGATAAAGAAGAAATGTCGATATATTGTGATCGATAGGTAAATGTTCTTAGTTCACCTAGATTCATTTTTTTTTAAATCTGTTTACTCCTCTCTGCAATTAAGATCCTGAAAGTGATGAACACTTAGGAATTGGCATTGTCATGAAATATCATAAATACAGGGTGTAAATATACAGCCGATACAATTAAATTATATAGCATATTTTAGAATAAATACATATATCGATAAAAACGAGTATGTGTCGATCGAACGAGTAGTCATTATTTATTTAATGTTTGTTATTTAACATGTTGCATGACTAAATTTGCACACGCATTTACGCACATTAATTTAAACGAATAAAAAAAGGCATAGACAATGGTCCTGAAAAAATACGTCAATCTCTTTGATTGATTATTATAGTTTTTGTAGTAATTATACTGACATATAGTCGTTTAATCTGTTTTAGTAATTAATGATGACTTTCGCGATAATAATGCAGAAACATTATACATATTTAACGACTGTAAAAGTAAGCTCACGTATACAACGTGGAAGGGACATACCCGTAATAAATCGAACCACGGTCTACTAGACCATTTTACTTTAATGCAATTAAAATAATAGCCAAAGAACAAAAAAAAATTCGACATTTCGATACTAAAGTGTGCAGCCGCCCGGGCGATATGTAGGGTAATGTCGAATTTTTTTTTGGGTTTTTAACTGTTATTTTAATTTCATTATACTTTAATGATCTAGTAAAGCCCGTGGTTCGATTTATTACGGGTATATCCCTTCCACTTTGTATAGTCATTATTGTATGTCGTAATGTAAGTTTTACCAAAGATATTATACTCAAATTAAATAATGAAATAAGAAATGGTGAAAAAATTCCACGTGAGCAGGACTGAACCCGCGACCTTGGTCTCAATACGACCATTCTCTAACTAACTGAGCCATCACGTGTTTAACCCCACACGCTGAATCTCGCCACCATTTGACGTAACAGATATCTTACGTCATACAAACTATTGGAAGACACGTAAATAGCAGAAACTTGGTAACAAATTATTAGTACCAGCTGCTCACCGAGATGGCAGCACACAAATTACAAGCAAACCTGCGAAAGGTATGTAATATAGGTTTAAATACTGTAAGTAAATATTAAATAAATATTAATTTTTTTTTACTCCTACGTTGGTCTCCCTTGTCTCTGCACCGCCTTTCGGTTGACCATTTACAATTTTTTAAATATATATATATATAAAATATAATATTATAAATGCGAAAGTGAGTTTGTATATTTGTTTGTTTGTTACCTCTTCACGCTTTATCTACTAAACCAATCGTCTTGAAAATTTGCATACGCATAGTTAGGAGTACTGAGAAGGACATAGAGAAACTACTGAGAAAGACATACCTTTCATCCCGCCAAAACGTAATATTCCCGTGGGATACGCGAGCGAAGCCGCGGGCAAAAGCTAGTAGTTGTATAAATAAAATAAATAATAAATATTGCGATCTATTTAAAAAAAAAAAACATTAAAAAATTATATACAATTTTAAGGGATATTATTAATTGCACATCAAATAAATAATCACCAATCAATTTAATCTCATCATTTATATACTTTTTCATATCAAATAAATCAATAATCTCATCATAAATACTGACTGCACAGCAAATAAATACTGACTGCACATTAAATTTACTAAGTTAGGGCAAACATATAGATTAGATTATTATTAAATTAATGCATACGGGAATTAACGCGAAACGTACCTTTTTTTATTTATTTTGCTGACGTTTCGTTCGGGTTTTACCGAACGTGGTCCCAGCTTGACTCAAGTAGCAGTCAAGCTGGGACCACGTTCGGTGAAACGCAAATTTCAGCAAAATAAATAAAAAAAGGTACGTTTCGCGTTAATTCCCGTATGCATTAATTTAATAATAATGCAACGCGATAGTTTAAAAGTATTTATAGATTATATTATGTTAGCTGCGACCGAGTGCTAGGAACTTCTATCCATTTTACAACGTCACAAATATAAATTGCAGTTTGTTCAGTAATATTTTCAGTTGAGTATTTTGCTGTGCAATCAGTAATTTTTACTTGCGTTTAAATACTACCGTTATTCGTTCAGTAAAACAGTACTGCAAATACCATTAAACAGTACACTAAATTTGATTTATTTAGTGTGCATAATTAGTGAGCAATTCAATATTTTTTGTGAAACTTTAAAATTGTTTGTTTGGAAAAAGGGAATATACAGATATCAATTTAAATACATGCCAAAATTTTAAAACTAGAATGGTTGGTAGGTAAATAAAAGTACGTAATATCAGTCAAAACTCATAATCTCTATTGCTATATACAACCTTTGCGGCCACAGATTACTGAAACAACAGTGTGGCCTGAAGGATTAGCGCCACAAAGGGCTTGAAGCCCTTTAACTAAGTGCACAATTTACGGAGTGTAGAGAAGTAAGTTTAATAAATAATTTGACGACCTCCGTGGTGTAATGGTCAACACGCTAGTCCGCCAATCTGGAGGTTCTGGGTTCGATCCCTAGCCAGGGCAAGTGCCTGCCAAGTGGAAAATGGCCTTTTTCAAATTGTCCTGGCTTTTGGGTGTTTATCTTTATATGTATTTATTATAAAATATAGTTTCGTTGAGTTAGTATCCCATAACACAAGTTTAAAACTTACTTTGGGGTTAGCTCAATCAGTGTGATTTGCCTCTATATATTTATATTTATATATTTATATAAATAAATCTTTTAAATGTAGCAGTTATTAAAACAAAATTAAGTAGCAGTGGTGTTAATATACCCATAGACTACCTTCATTTCTATTCTCATATAATATCAGTTACTGAACAAATTAGTAAAATTTATACCATTGTGGTCAATATAGATTTTAATAAATAAATAACAGCCTTGTGAAATAGTTAAGATGGGATTTTATAATAACTACATTTTAAGAAATTTTTCGGTCAACACATGAAGGCCAGGATCAGTCCGTCAATCCGAATAACATTTTCGATGGGACCAATGCTGTAATCTTAAAAAGATTAATATTTTAGGAACATGTACAGTGTACATTATTAATTTACATATAATAATATTTTTTTATTAAGATTATATATATAAGGTATTTTTTCACCATTTCTTTTTTTTTTTCGTTTGAGTACTTTAGTTCTGCATCTATGTATACTGTATAAATTCTGCATAATGCTTGAAAACCCCATAAAATATGTACAATCAGTTTATGTACTATTTTTATTTTGTGGTGCAGACTTGACGGATAGGGTCAGCCTATATATATGTCTTAATCCCGCCGGCTATATTCATAACATATGAACTCGGGCAAATATTGGACACGCAAATCTCTTTGATAAATGCTAAAGTTTGTGTTCATGTTTCATCATCGCGTTTTATAAATTCATGGTCATCAAAGTGGACTGCCTCCGTGGTCCAGTGGTCAAGGCGTTTGCTTTGTGATCCGGAGGTAGTGGGTTCAAATCCCACTGGGAAGCATTTGTGAAAAGTTGTTGCTAGTCTGGTTAGGATATTGCGGGTTTCAATCACCCGATTATTCGAAAAGAAAGATGATTTCGTGCTTCCGAAGGCACGTTAAGCTGTGGGTCCTGAACGCCATCTAGCGTAAAGCTATCCTAAGATTGGTTCTGGTCTCCCCTTTGCGTTGCGGAGGTCAGACGGCAGTCGCTCTGTGTATAAAGCAGTAACCTCATCACATCACCTAGGGTTAGGTAGCGAACCTCGGGCTCTGACGCGTTACCGCTTAGGATGCAACCGTGCGGGAATACGGTCGGATGTTCATTAATTTACCAATTTATGTACAAGGAAAATATGTATTCGCCGTATATATTTTCCGTGTACATAAATTGGTAAATAAATAAATAAATAAATGAACATCATTATCATCATCCGAGCGTATTCCCGCCCGGTTGCATCCTAAGCGGTAACGCTTCAGAGCCTGGGGTTCGCTACCTAACCCCAGGTGATGTGAAGAGGTTACTGCTTTATACACAGAGCGACTGCCGTCTGACCTCCGCAACGCAAAGGGGAGACCAGAACCAATCTTAGGATAGGTTTACGCTAGATGGCGTTCGGGACCCACAGGTTAACGTGCCCTTGGAAGCACGAAATCATCTTTCTTTTCGGATAATCGAGTGACTGAAACCCGCAATATCAACCAGACTAGCAACAACTTTTCACAAAGTATGCTTCCCAGTGGGATTTGAACCCACTACCTCCGGATCACAAAGCAAACGCCTTGACCACTGGACCACGGAGGCAGTTCACTTTGATGAACATTAATTTATAAAACGCGATGATGAAACATGAAACAAACTTTAGCATGCAATCACATCCTGATAAAATAAGTATACCTTGATGGAATTTTAGTAAAAAGGAACAACCTAATTTTCTATAGCACCATATAAATAAACCACATCTGGAACCACGTCTAGATGTTAGGTCAAGTGATGTTATTCTAGGTGTAATCTAGGCTGAGTGTCACCTTTGTCTCGGGTGGAGCTAAAATATAAATTAATGGACCGCGACAGCAGCTGAAGTCACGCTTCACCAAAAAATTTATAATACTATCTAGAATAACTACGAATAATAATCTCACAAAAACGACATTGAAAATTAAACTTAATGGCACGCACATAAAGCTCATATTTTCATAATGCTTATATTTAAATACCTAACGTTCCCAAAAAATGTACCTAAAGTTATAGGCGTCCCTTTCCCGCAAACTGTCAGTGCAACTCGTAAAGTAGAAGGGGAGAGCTATAACTTTAAGGCGAAGAGATAGGCAAATGACCTCGCTTGTTTTCACTCACACATGCACAACCTAATACGCACACTGAGTGTGCACACATAGAAACATGGCCAGCGCCATCTATCAAAAAACCGGAATTACATACAATGGACGGCAAGCAGATATCACTTTTCAAAAAGTTTTTTGCGCGTCGTTAGTTGTTACACACAGACTTATTCACGTTATAGATTCGCCAAAAATTCGAAAATATTTTACAGAGATTATAAGATTGACTATTTTAGTCTATTTTTACGAGAATTTAATACAAATGTATATACCCATGTTTTGACGTAAAAACATTATTTGCTATTAAATTCAAACAACTTATTTGTTGCCAGAAATATATTGCTTTAAACAAAAAAATCCGGAACAATGAAATTCTAATTCTAATATTAGGTACCTACTCCAAACAAACAATTTTTAGGGATCCGTAGCCAAATGGCAAAAAACGGAACCCTTATGGATTCGTCATGTCTGTCTGTCTGTCTGTCTGTCCGTCCGTATGTCACAGCCACTTTTTTCCAAAACTATAAGATCTATACTGTTGAAACTTGATAAGTAGATGTATTCTGTAAACCGCATTAAGATTTTTACACAAAAATAGAAAAAAAAACAATAAATTTTGGGGGGAACCCATACTTAGAACTGAAACTCAAAAATTTTTTTTATCAAACCCTTACGTGTGGAGTATCTATGGATAGCTCTTCAAAATTGATATTGAGGTTTCTAATATAATTTTTTTCTAAACTGAATAGTTTGCGCGAGAGACACTTCCAAAGTGGTAAAATGTGTGTGTATCCCCCCGCCCCTGTAACTTCTAAAATAAAAGAATGATAAAACTAAAAAAAATATATGATGTACATAACCATGCAAACTTCCACCAAAAATTGGTTTGAACGAGATCTGGTAAGTAGTTTTTTTTTATACGTCATAAATCGTAAACCGCAAATAACTTAAAAAAAATACACTATCATTAAAACATCGATCAAAGTTACAACGAACTACATGAACTTTTATATTATGTTACTTGCTGCTACGGAACCTTCATGGGCGAGTCTGACTTTCACTTGGCCGTTTTTTTTCGTGTTCCAACGGACCAAAAAACTATAAAAAAGTGGATCATTGTTATGAAGAGAGATCCACTAGCAAGCAAGAGTAGGTACTTTTTACTGTTGCGAAGATCATTTTGACATATTATAGTACTTATTTAGTATTAATTAAGTATGTACCTACCTACCTAAACGATCAATAGAAATAGGTTATATTATAGGTACCTATCTATCTCTTTTTCTCATTACTGCTAGATTTATCTAATTCAACCTGGTACAGCCTTTTAATAACCCATCGGCCATTGCTTAAAATCTAAAAGTAAACGTTTGGGTTATCTGAACGCCTATCTACCTACGTAGGTACATGCATAGTTCAGGAGACAACTGTATTTTAACCTGCAATAAATGTTACGATTAACTAATTTTCAGGGTTCCGTACCCATAAATATATAAAATACTGATTTATGGATAGTCCTTTTTCAAATCCATCTTTCAATTTGTTACTTATTATTACAGTTACCGAAACAATGCAAAAAACCAACAGTGTTGACCACTAACCACGATATTTGCGGGCGGACGGCGCGCGGCGGTGGCGTGCCGTATGGTCCGGAGTGACGTCATCACTACTTGGCTGGCAGACGCGTGTTTTTAAATCGGGTCCAATAAAATATTGAATATCTTCTGCATTTATGAACGGATTTCAAAAATTCAAAAAGTACCGTACTAAAAAAATCATGATGCATGCGAAACACTACTCAAAATCTGTTTTCTGTTAATTTATTGATTCTCATTGATAAAGATATAAAATGCTGAAAAAATCTGACCACGAAAGTCACACCAGTAAAAAAAACAACCATTTCTGTTACTTTTCGCTACAATTAAATAGTCTTGTGCATTAAATATCAATCAATTAGGACCAGTACATGCTTTGCACAAGCGTTGAGTATTTACATGTTGCAAAAGTACTCACTTTGTTTCATTTTACATCAACTATCTTTATAAAAATACAATAGGGATGACCCCTATTGTATTTTTATAAATAATTAATACAGGGTATGTTGATAGTTGATGTTAAATGAAACACAGTAAATACTTTTCGAAACAATTTTTCAAAATAGAAATTAAAACATAATTCAACTTTTCTCTTACTATCTAAAGAATTTGTACGAAACAAAATAGATAAAAAATGGTTTCACATAAACATTATTATCTTATAAGACGTATAAGGCTTTCTATGATGGTAATAATTTTACAATTCATTTAAAAACCTTTATTATACATCAGCGATAGTTACACATAATAAAATAATTGATATTACAAATGGTGGACTTATCCCAGAAGGGATCTCTTCCAGTCAACCAGTAGGTAGGACAGAGGATAGTTACAAATTTAGTAGGAAGGCAGAAGTACGTACAGAGCAATGAAAAAAAAAACAAGTATAATGATAAAGCTTAAACGCTACAAATACACTACATACATACCTAATGAATATGCTACATATAATATATAAATAAATATTTTATATTACTCAAGTCTAGATTTAAAGGAGCCTAATAATTGAGACATTTTATCTCCACTGGTAAAGCGTTCCATAAACGCGCAGCGAGCACAGCGAAGGACTTCGCGTAGGTCTGTGAGGAATGTGATCTGGGATCTGTAGAAGTGGTTCACTACGAACGACGACGGCTATCAAAAACTTTAAAGGAGAATTTTTAATGAAGATATACGTGTGAGCGAGGATTAAATAGAATGTTAAAGAGAAAGAAAAGAACGTGAGTGTGACGGTGTTGTCTGATAGATAAGCCGAGAGGCTATTGTACTCATACAAATTAACTTTAGTATTTACATAACATTAAATCTGTAAATTTCCATAATTGAACCAAAGTTAAAAATGTAACTAGTAAAGAGGTAAAATGTAAGTAGTATAGGGTAAATAAAACTAGACAAGTTTACTCCTCTTTACTTTGTATATGGATATATCATATAGGCTTAACTTTTCCTATGAAATTAGGAAAGGTTTTAGATCTTACAATGCTTCATATTTTATCTCCAACACATACCAATACTTATCAACACATACCAATAACTACTAATACATACCAACACAAACCGTTCTCAAATTTTAAATGATATCTCCGTTTACTTTGAAATGATTTATTTTAAATGGGGGCAGCACTGGACCCCCAAAAAATTAGGTACGGCCTTCAGAAATTTTGAAAAACTTGGATACATATACACGTGTATTTAATATACACGTGTATTTTTTTTCCATGGA
Source organism: Acrobasis repandana (assembly GCA_963576875.1). Taxonomy (NCBI): domain Eukaryota; kingdom Metazoa; phylum Arthropoda; class Insecta; order Lepidoptera; family Pyralidae; genus Acrobasis; species Acrobasis repandana. Next base: position 21,005,859 of record OY756215.1, read on the forward strand.
TATCATCATTATGCCGAGGGAACAGATGAACACGTACCATACATGCATAGCGGCGAAACACATGCATGAACCTCTTTTTTCGTTCGACATAGTCGGGTAAAAACAAAACGAATTTAATTATTTGGATTATTTGTTGTAACAACTTCAGTAGGTATAATTTAAACAATGACGTCTCTGAATCGATATAACTCTATACATTCACGCAATGTAGGTACTGAGTCAAATCCTTTGGTTGTGTGCCGCGCGGTAAAAATCATAGAAAATCTAAAACATTGCAATTCAGATGAATGCATATCAGATTACTACTTATACTACTAAACAAATACATTCTCAAAGAGGTTTGACGTCGGGCGAGTTCCCCCCCCCCTCCCCCCTCAAACTGCAATTTAGACTCTGAGTTAGGCTTCAATCTTATAGGATTTATTTCTGCCGACGGGGGGGAGAGGTGCAAGTACGATATAGAATTCTTAAAATTTGCCACTCCATTGTGAACGAAGGGAGGAAGGGCCCACCCCCTTCCTCCCTTCGTTTACAATATGCATACAAATAAGAGTTTAGGAGTTGCCGCCATTAACCAGCCGCTATTTATATATTTATTATTACCCCCCTTGCCCAAAAACGCCCCCTGTCACCCCTTTGTATCTGGTGCCCTGGGCGGTCGCCCAACCGCGCCCTACCCTAACGCCGCTACTGCAAGTTAAGCAACCCCGGGTGTGGTCCGTACTTGGATGGGTGACCACAAGTGATACAAAAATTTCTCGAGCTCCTCCGTGCTTCGGAAAGCACCTAAAAGCCGTTGGTCTCGGTTGTCATTGTATGGCAGTCGTCAAGCTATGTCTGATGCCTTAAGGCAGCTTGAAACATCTGACACCAGTGTTGGCCACTTACATACACGAAAAATAAACATTACCCATTTTTTTAAAATCAAATATACAACAGCTCGAAATTATCACATTGTGACTTTTTCCATCAAATATATCACAATACTCGTAGGTTAGGTAGCGAAACGTGCACGTGCACTGGCAACAACGCCGCGTTTACAAACGCTGCACAGATCGGCAACGCCGCGCCGCCGAATGCTTTTGCGCCTGATAGTTTTTGCAAGCAAATATAGTTTTGACATTTTCATGTTTTCAGTAGGCGTAAATTCTTTTTTCTAAATTATTCAATTGTTTGATTACTTTTTCCAACTATTGGAATGTTGAATAATAGACACAAACTAAAGTCACAAATATATCCAGTATAGGTTTAAAATGGATTTGTAATAATGATAAAAAATTTGCCCAAAAAATAACAGATCGACGCTTTTCAAATTATTTCTGGATGTGAATAGAAACTAAAAGCAAGCATTTTCAATCGTAAAGCAACACTTTAGGATATCCTATACAGTATATAAATATTTCAAAACTTCACGTTCTATATTTAAGCCAAAATATTTGCCCAAAATCACTTCGATTACACTGTTTCTCTTATGTCTTCACCTTAAGTATAATATTTGGGAACGGCTTTGCCATTTCGTAAGCATTAATTCTAGATTCGTATACAATTTCTTTGCGCTTCACTTGCCGCACTAAACTTTGTTCTAAGTAAAATAATTGACACCAACTGTATGTTCAGTGAAAACGGGGTCAAGTCAAAAATCATAGTTTTAAGATAATCGAGTTTAAAGTTTCAAAAAATTCCCACTCATTTTCTATGGGAGCTTTATAATTTTTGGTTTCTATTGTTGATAGACAATACCCATTTCAATAAACTACTGAAACAAATATTACGTTATGTCTTTTTTTTAATATAAAAAATTTAAAAACATTGAGTTATGTCGTTTGACACAAAAAACACATTTTATTTGTGCCAATTAATATAAGGCACATTATAACATTTTACACATTTTGCTTTGCTTTAGTGCTAAATGATATACATTTACTGTTTTCATAGACAAATGAAATCTCTAATAATACAGCGAAAAGTCACAAAATTAAACAGGTTAATTTCGATGATAGCATTTGAAATATGCTGGTTTTATTTTGATAATGTCGAAAAAAAAGAGATATCACTATACACAAATCTAAGTACCCGTCCTTTCTATCCGTCCTTGACACTTACATCACTTTACACGAATCCTAACTTGAAAATAAGACAGAAAAATAGCATTTTTTTTTCTGATTCAGAATATGTAAGTATATTAAAACCGATATTACTCGAGTTAACTCAGTTTTCACTGAACGTACAGAATTAATCAATATGATTGTAGCCAATTAATCAATAAGAGTGTAGGCCAAATCCTCTGACTGCTCTGGCTAATATATGGCTCTGGTAGTATAGAGAGGGTCTCGTGCTCCTGCAGTGGAGACTAAAAAAAGAACTGATGATGAATCAATAACAAAATTGACACTATTGTACTTAGAACTTGTTTGTTGTCAGCTATTTTATTTATATTAAGTTTTATTAGATACACTAATCCATTTTAGGATTCCGTACTAAACAAGAAACCCTTATAGCTTCGCCATGTCTGTATGCCATGTCTATAAGCTGTAATTTGGCATGGGTATGTATATTTATAATGGCAAAAAAGTGGTAAAATAACATCTTTTTTCAAATTTTTAGGTTAGCTCTCATACGAGGGCTGTTTGATAAGTACCCGTTTTCTAAATATATTAATATCACTGGCCGCAAATAAGTATACCACCTTTTTAAGCAATTTCTCAGAGGCGGGAAAATTTTAAAAAAGTGGCATTCTTTTGTTTTCTTTCTCATTTGACAACGATTCAGTGAAGGCGTGAACTTAAAATTGTTAAAATGTAGAAAGAACAGTATCGGTCTGTAATTAGATTCTTATTTTTGGAAGGAAAAACATGTGATGAAATAAAAGTAAGAATGCAAGCGGTTTACCATGAATGTGCTCCTTCTATGACAACCGTCAGATATTGGTATAACGAGTTTAAGCGGGGGAGAACAACCGTCTTTGATGAGGATCGCCCAGGCCGGCCAGTTGAGGTGACTACAGACGATATGGTTAAGAAAATTGAAAATATCGTTTTAGCCGACCGCCGAATTAAACTTCGAGAAATCGTTGATGCTGTAAATGTTTCAATCGACAGAGTACAACACATATTAGAAGAAAAATTGGGTATGAAGAAAGTATCGGCGAGGTGGGTGCCGCGTTTACCCACGGAGGAGCAAAAACGGAACCAACTGACTACTTCGGAGCAGTGTTTGGCCGTGTTCAAACGTAACCCGAAGAAGTTTCTGCGTCGTTTCGTGACCGTGGACGAAACGTGGGTCCACCACTACACCCTGGAAATGAAAAAGCAGTCGAAGCAGTGGATTTTACCGGGTAAACCTGCTCCAAAGAAAGCAAAAACCGTCCCATCGGCTGGAAAGGTCATGGCGACCGTTTTTTGGGATTCGCAGGGTATTATACATATTGACTATTTAGAAAAGGGAGAAACAATAACAGGGCAGTACTATGCCAATTTATTTGATAAATTTGACGCCGTGTTGAAGGACAAACGACCCCATTTAAAAAAGAAAAAAGTACTGTTTCATCACGACAACGCCCCGGCTCATTCGTCCAGAGTTGTGACGGCTAAATTAGCACAGTTACGCTACGAACTATTGTCTCACCCCCCATATTCTCTAGATTTGGCCCCATGCGATTTCTTTTTGTTTCCCAACCTAAAAAAATGGCTCGGTGGCAAGCGATTTGGATCAAATGACGAATTCATTGCCGCCACAGAGGCCTTATTTTAATGACTTTCCAAAATCATACTTTTTGGATGGTTTATTGAAGCTTGAGTATAGGTGGAACAAATGTATAGAGTTAAAAGGTGACTACGTAGAAAAATAAATGCATATATACAAAAAAAAAAGTTTTTTTTTTCCATAAACGGGTACTTATCAAACAGCCTAGGTACATGTAAAGTGGGAATCATTATTTTTATCGACTAACCCATGGTGTCTAATGCTAATGCTTTAGATAATATTAGATAGAAAAGCAAACATAACCAGGGATAACCCATCTTGCAGGCAGACTTGTATAATTGCGTAGTGTCGCCTCGTCCCCATGTCGCGTCGGTTCCAAGGAGGTTTCTGTGGCAAAGGTGGACATGGTGGGGTGGATTATGTACCAATTTTTAGGGTTCCGTAGTCCACAAGGAACCCTTATAGTTTCGTCATGTCCGTCCGTCCGTCCGTCCGTCTGCCTGTCCGTCCGGGCTCGTACTCCGCCGCTACTGCACCGTATTTACGAAAATTGGTGGAGAGATAGATATTGAAGTTCCAAAAGTTGGTTTTTAAAATATTGAAAAAATTTTTTTTTTCAGCCTCCCATGCAACGAAAAGTGAATTTAAAAATTAAATTGGACTAACCCCAACGTGTGGGGTATCGTTGAAAAGGTCTTTTAAAATGCAACAAAAACTGCTTAGAAACTATGTAGATCAAACCCCCCAGTCTTGAGATAATCTAATACAAAGTTAAAATTTGAGGTGTCCCCCCACCGTAACTTTTGAAATATTACTAAAATAATTTTGAAAAAAATGTGGTATATACCTCAAAATATGTACTTTCAATTAAAACTATAGCGGTCTCGGTATCATAGATAGTTATTTTTTAATACGTCTTAAATCGTAAGATGTTACTTGCTGCTACGGAACCCTTCATGGGCGGAACCGACTCGCACTTGGCCGGTTTTATTTAACTGTTTTTTCGGTGAGTATATTTTGCAGCAAGTTCATTTCACGATTCAACTCATCATCAGGTCTTTTTTAGTCTCCACTGCAGGAGCACAACCCTCTCTGTACTATCAAAGCCAGAGCAGTCAGAGGATTTGCCTTACACTCTCCACGCTGACCAGACGGCTTGAAAAGGTCTCATTAATGTTTATTAGCTTTGTTAAGCTTGTTAAAGACAAGCTAAACAAAGCTTATAGCGCCTGTTTCCCACAGGGGTAGGCAGAGACTATGGACCTTCACTTGCTACGATCCTGACAGACCTCTTTCGCTTCATCTACAGTCATCAACCTCTTCATACATGCCCATCGGTTACGGGTACTTCTTACCTCTCCCTTTTTCAGAACGTCTGCAATCTGATCGCAGAACGTACGCCGTGGTCGACTCTGTCCCGCTTACTTGATAATACTTTAACAATTCTTCTTTCGAGTCGATTGGCTATAATATACCTATATATACAGATTAGCATATACTTTTTTTTATAGAAGGTTTGACCAGTGCTTGGCTACAGTGACTTGACTACTTTAACAATGGTTTGATAATATTCGCAACATGAGTAGCGGGCTTTAGGCCCCTCATTTATTCATAAGTAGGGGTGCGTGTTCTGTAACACGATTTATTTGTGCTCGAGTATACATGTTTGATGAACATAACGTTGAAACTGGAGCCATCCCCGATGTCGCATATCTCCTTTGTGTCCTTGTCGGCGAAATGTCGTTTAAACTTTGAATTCTTTACTACCCATGTAAATGGTGTATTCCCATTTGACTCGTAAATAGCAACGTAGCCAGCAACAATTAAAAATTGTAACAAAAAAACAACTGACTTAATTTTTTTAGGAGTTTCTTCCATATTTTCATAGTTCTTCATTATATCGTTACTAAATTAATTTGGGACCAACTTGGTAGTAAAGGCTTTTAAATAAAGAAAAAATCATTTAAATCGGTTTACAGTTGGCGAAGGTATCGCGTAACAAACATACAAAAAAAAAACATACAGTCGAATACCCTCCTCCTTTTTGGAAGTCGGTTAAAAAACAGGGGCTTTACTCTATACAATAACAAAGCTATCGTCCGTTTCATTTGGTGTTTTAGTCCGGTGATACTGTTATCATCGGATTAAAACACCAAACTAAATGGTCTTATCATCATTTCGTAGCGCCCAATATTGATTGACAATGTAAATTGGACATGGATAACTATTGTTATGTGTACTGTTCTAAGTGAAATACATATACTTTATTTATTTTATTTTATTACTTTATTGTTCCTATCTGTCTGTCTGTAAACATTTAAGAGCCAGGCTCTTTTCGGTGTCATTGTATGGAAAGAGGATAATGAACGCACATAATGAGGATTTTTGGCAGAGATAATGGAGTGGTTTGCCATTGCCTTCTCAATTACATACACTAGTAAACGCAGTAGCCACTAGTATGCAGGTTCCTTACGATGTTTGCCTTCATACTTTTTGTATCGTTATTTATAGGTTAGTTTTCGGGACAATCTCTCGGATAAAATTCATTAGTAAATCGGACTTGGATATCGGACCCAACTTTTTCAGTCCATTGCAAATCTTACTGATGGCACTTGTTTATTGTTTGTATTATCTCTCTATTACAGGTTGACTTTTTATTAACCGGCAAAATTTTTGGAGCAAGTTCAGTCCATGATACTGAAATACTTTCTATAAAAAAAGTAATTTTTTTATCGATTTTTAATAACTTTTTTTTATAGAAAGAAGGCTTCTTTAAACTTAGTTAGGTATCATGGACTGAACATGTTCCAAAAAAATTTGCCGTTTAAAAAAGTCACCACACACAAGACACAACACAAGGACATCTCGTCTTATCACTATTTCTCTAAACTCTAACCTCCTCTTAGTTCACAATACCACTCAGTGTGTGAAAACTTGACCTAAAGCCACACACTCGTTTCAAACGTACGAGTACGTACAGTTTACTTAGTGCACTTTTACGAGGTGGCGTGGCGATTTCGCCATTAACACAATTTTCGTTCGCAATTCAAGAGGGGCGCCTCGGCGAGCGCAACGGAAGCATACCACTTCCATCTCGAGATATTCCTAGCAGGAAAAATGTAACATTCCTCACAATACGGAAAGCTTTTAAGCAATTTCGCAATAAAATATGGCTCAAGTAATTGCCATTTCCAGTTTTGGGAACAAGCGAACTCGTGGTAATGATCATTTAATGTCAGGCTAAGAAATACTAGCAACATGGTTAACTCGTTGTTGATTAACACAATTTTTTGGAACTCCTTTCAGAAATGTAAGAATATTTTTGATTGAACCATATTTTAAGCACATAAGCAAAGAGATATTATGTAAAGCTATAGAGGAGACCACATAAAACTGTCACGTTCAATTGTAGCTATCTCCATAAACTTCACTTAGTCGCTCTCTAGCTCTTAAACGCCTATTATTTTCTACAATATATAAGCAAAAACCATACTAAAACATGGTAAAAATAATTAAAAATGCCTTGGTGTGTATTAGAATACAGTAAGAAAAAATTAAGGAACACGGCAAATTGTAAAGAAATAACTTTCCATAGGTAAGTATCCAGATTTCATTGTTTGAAAATTAAATACGTATGTTCACGCCGCCATATATTAAAAAATAGAACGTGGGCCAATGTTTGAGATAGCTGGTCTATATATTCTGTGTCAATGGAAATAAGTAGTCTGATTAGTATATTCAGAAAACTTATGCAATTATCTTATGCTCCTTGCTTGGTGAACCAGCAACGAACATGCAAGTCTATTACCTACTTTGTGTGCTTCCACTACAAGTAAATTGAAGTAAACATTTATTGTAATTTTGATTAAATACATATAATTTCAAAGAACTTTAATTTCCGCTAAGTAACACCTGAATCAATAAGTTTGTATAAAGATAAATCTCCCTTTTTAAAAGATGTCATAGTGTAATAATAAAGTCTGATGTCAGCCTTACTGTCTCTAAATGTCGCAGAGAGACTTGAATATGGGAAAGGAGAGAATTCAAATTAGGCCTAAAGTCAAAGTGCTGGAATTAAGGCAGCTGCGATTTCAATTATGAAACCTGTAGGGTGTTTCCACAACTTTTTATTGACATTTAAAGATTTGTTTTTTTCATACTATTTTTCTAAGTGCCGGCCACGTTCCGGTTACGTGTCAATAAAAAGTTGTGGAATCATCACCTTACAGGTTTCATGCCATACTAAGAAATGCTTAATATTAGTAGTACTAACAATTGAAATCGTGGTCAAACTTTTGCCGGCACTTTAAAAAAAATAATATAAAAAGTCAACTTTTCAGATGCCCATAAATCATTGTGGAATAACCGTAGGGTTATTCCACCCTATTAGTAGGGTATTATGGGCATCTGAAAAGTGGGCAAAATGAGCAATTTCTAGTATGGCATAAAACCTCTACAGAAATTGCTCATCGTCACTAGTACTAACTACCTGCTGTATAACTGGAATCTGGCCAGCACTTAGAAAAAATGTATGAAAAAAACAAATCTTTAAATGTATATAAAAAGTTGTGGAATCACCCTGCAGGTTTCATGCCATACTAATAAATGCTTAATATTAGTAGTAGTAACAATTGAAATCGTGGCCGCACTTTGGCCGGCACTTTGACAAGTGGACTAAAAATGTATGACGCCTGAATGGTCTCCTTTGTAGGTCATTAACACTAAAACCTCTGCCAGCATGCAACGTAGTCTACTTCCACACTTCAACTGACAGATATCCTCGTCTCAGCCTTATTTGTCGAATTACACATTCATTCGAAATACAAAACTAAAATCAATTCCTGTATTCTATGAACACGCCCATACGGGCGTGTGTTTATACAAGAAAGGCGTATATGCTGCCTTTCTTGTATAAACATCTCCTCTCACAGGCCTACTGGAAGACATCTCTTTGAGATAAGTAGTGCCTTTGTACAACATTTATTATATATATTTTCTGTATACATTTTCCGTGTACATAAATTGGTACTATAAATAAAATAAATACCGGGAGAGATGGTGTTAGAATCCGCCCTATACTCGTATCATAAAGTTGTTCATGTTTTAAGTACTCTGACCTCATTACTGTTTAATAGCCCACTCCAACTCATAAAAAGGATTTTTATAGGTATTCCTTTGCACTTTTACATTTCATTAGATTCAATTAAATCTGCAGTCACGAACTTGTTTCTTGTCTAATAAAAAAAGCCTAATTGGACCAGACGGCAGTTACGTCTAATACAACGCGGCGTTATCAAATTAAATTTATTCTTTTTTTGCCAATTAGCGCTTGATGAGACTTTTTTACTTGCGGAATTTGTAATTCAGGAAATAAGACTAAAATAGAAATACCAAAGGTTGTTTACGCTAGTCTTACCCTGGTATTGCGAACCTCCATAGGATACACTATCACGTCTTTATCTCTAATGGGGTAGACAGAGTAATAGTCCAGTAGTATTAGTCCTCCGTATCGCTTTCGACAACGGCGACCAAAATCATAAAATGGCCGAGGTCATCTGCGCGAGAAATTATTTAAAGTGGATTAGCGGTTGCACGGGTGCAGAGCCACTCTCACGACCCTCCCTCTGTAACCCAATGGATCAGTAGACCGGTACGACTACTAGAGACTGAGCTGCAGAGAAAGGCCGTAAGTCACTATATGGACCCTGACAGACGCCCTTTGGGTGCCTGGCAATACCCTGCTTCGCAGTCGCTCTGTGTGAAACCAGTAACCTCGTCAAATCACCTAGGTTAGGTTGCGAACCCCGGGCTCTGAAGCGCTACCGCTGACGATGCAACCGGGAATACGCTCGGAAGATGATGATGACTCTCCACTAACCTCACAATACATATAATAGTATATCATATATATACATAAATAGTATTAATAAATAAATAATATTATATCAAAGGCGCATTAGCAAATTGTTGTTAATGGTTATATAGTGGAGTCAGTTAATAATGACTATCATTGATAAGCTTCATGCAAATTATGCAAATCGTGTGTCAAGATTGAGTCAACACGTCATGAATGAACGTTTGTTCAAATCGTGTATTAGAACATGAAGCAGTATAGTCAATACGTTTGTAATCGTACTTAGGTAACATTTATGAGTAATTTTTTTGTAAAATGTCATTTTTTCGTATCGTTCGTGGCCAAAAATGATTTTTTCCGTCAGTCAGTCTGTCTGTCTGTCTGTCTGTCGGACTGTCCTCGCCTACAGGTCGCATTTATCAACCGATTTTCGTGAAATTTTATAAGCAGGTTTGATAATTATTTAAAATATTTTTGTCGATTCAGATTTTGGAAATTTTTCAAAATGGCGGATGTATGGGGGTTTAAAACTTTAAGACAAGCCATTTCGAAAATAAAATTTACACTTTTAATTTAGATTTTAGAAAGTTGTTTTATAACAAATAATGTTTATTGAATAAATATTTTATTAATATTTCGATATGTGTTGTTTACGGAAAAACGTTTAGTTTTGTGGACTAAAACATTTTAAATAAATTTTCTTTCGAAATTTTCGTTCTATAGGATGAGTTGTTGTTGTTTCGAAAAACAAACATATAGGATGAGGAAAATTAAAACCAGCCTACACGTACTGTAACATTTCTCTGAAGTTATTTGCAGTTCGCACACGTAATGCTCTTCCATATATAACACAAAATACCCTTAAACGCACTCCAAGGCTAAATGTACGTCCTTACATGGACTTACAGCGGATGGAAGAAGGTATTACAGTTATTTATTGCAAGCTTGCAACTGATCAATGGAAGCTGAGTACGACTTTGTTAGTATAGAAATTAAATGGTACATTTTTACCCGAAAGCGTCAGTGGGAAGGTTGTTTGTATGTAGGTATGTATGTATATTTCTTTGGGTGGCACGCTCTACAGCCTCAACGGCTTAAACAAATAGCTTGAGGTTATATTCGTTGACATTGGGTAGATACATGCCAAAAATCCGCCATGAATGTTTTTTTTTAATTTTTGACATACGTCAAAAATTAAAAAAAAACATTCATGGCGGATTTTTGCCGCCAAATTGTATGTCTTATTTTTTTAGTTAAAACTTTATAGTGGGCACTATGAAGGACCCATTGCAAACCTGTTTGCCTCCAACCCGACGTAACATTTAGATTTTAAATTTGAATCAAGTTTAAAATCTAAATGTTACTAGGTGTCAACTTGATTAGTCAAATTGACATCTAGTAAAATTTTAACTATAGATGCGTCAACTTAGGCAAGATAGTGGTTTAAGCCTAGTTATAAAGTTAGTCCGTAAGCCGGAACAGGTTTCATCTGAAACGCTTTTGTTTCACCGCTTCTTGCTACTTTGACTGCACCTATAAAAATGAATCTGCAATGCCGACTAAAATAAAATGTAAATATCGGTTACCTCGATTTCCATGAAATCTATTATCTCTACATCTGTGACAGTAGATATAGCTTATGAATATTAAATTCCTTTCGAAATTGAAGCGCACTTGAATACCACTTTATTATTCCGACCTGTGAATGACGAAGTGGTAATGAACAATAGTATTCTGGCGGTAGGTTATTCTGTTTTTTTTTTGACAGAAGACTTTAAAGTCATCTGCATGGTTGGAACCTTGAACAATAGTATTCTAGCGGTAATTTATTTTGTGTAGATTTTTTGACGTAAGACTTTAAAGTCATCCGCATGGTTGGAACCTTGAACAATAGTATTCTGGCGGTAGTTTATTCTGTTCGGTTTTTTTTGACGGAAGACTTTAAAGTCATCTGCATGGTTGGATACCTTTGACTCATTATTAAAATTACGTTTTCAGAAGTAAGTTGATATTGTGGGTAGTTTTGACTGAGCGAACGAAGCGTCTTCGTTTCAACTGAGGCAAAAAAAAAATGTGTGTCTGAATTCCGGACGTCCTTCTGTTCTCGCCTACAGGAGTGCTATTTTTCATTATTTTTGTTGAAATGTTTAGAAAACCATTTACAAATTTATGATATTTTCTGCGTAACACAATATTACTTATCGCTCACACGATTGTTTCAAAAATACGATGCAATGCGTCGGAACGCGAGTGGTGAGTTGGAAAACTACACGTTTTATGTTTCACTGAGTCCCTAAATGAAAAATAGCACTACAGGTCGCATTTCTCAACCGATTCTCGTGAAAGTTTGTGAGTGAGGTTCGATAAGTAAATAGATTTTTTGTAGATTCAGTTTTACTTTTTGAAGTGAAAACTTCTTTAGTGGCGTTGTGCACTTTTTTGTAATGTGTAAAAAATGTTAAACTCGCGTCAGGACACGTGTCCTGATTGAAAATTCGTAAGACGGAATGACAGCCGGCGCGGCGTAGGAGAGGAAGTATTTATACTATAATTTCAACGAAGCTGTCAGCCGGCTCGTTGGTCTAGGGGTATGATTTTCGCTTAGAGTGCGAGAGGTCCCGGGTTCAAATACCGTACGAGTCCTAACCTTTTTGAAGTGAAAACTTCTTTAGCGGCGTTGTGCACTTTTTGTCATGTTTGTGTACGATAGCGCAGTAAATGAATATTGTATTCTACCACATAAATGATAGTACTTTTATACTGATAATTAAAGCAATTCGTGCAAAATTATTCCCTAACCATTCCAAAATATCAAAAATGCACAACATCAATATTCAAGTTTTCACTTCTGCCGGCACTCCCGAGTGCAACCCGTCGTTTTTTTTTAAATGGCGGTAATATGATTATGATGGTTGAAAACTTAAAAAAAAAACAATTTAGAAAAATGTTTAAAAATGGCATAAGACCATTGTTACCCTTAAGAAGACGTAACTATTTTGTCCGAACAATTTTTTTATCCGATAAACTTCATGCGGTCAGGTGTGATGCAAAGACAGAGATCCTGAGGTCTACATCTCACAGAACCTAAGTTTTATAAATTTATGAATGTTAAAAACCATTTTTACGTTTGTAACATCAGTAACGTACCCATACCTACTGCACAAGCATCTTGATCGGTTTTCTACTTCTTTGAAGCTACTTGTATGTCAGATGACTTTATAAATCAACAACTTAGTGGACATGAAATGATGGCAAATTTAGTACCGATTTTTTCCGCAATATGGCGCAATATTTTTATCAACCCAACTAACTTAAAAATTAACAACTGTGTCTACGCCTAAAAAATAAGGATATTAAAAGAAAAATGAGATATTTTGTATAGTACATAGCACATTCAGATAAAATACGAGTTGTTTGCTAGTTAAAAAAGTCTTTCGTCAACAAGACACATCGGCCAACGATAACCCTTGCCCTGCGCATCAGTACGTCTGGCCTAAATTGCTATCTGATGTCAAAGTCAACGTGTCGCATTGATATAACTTAAATGACTTTGGTATCTGTGTGTCTGTCACGTAAACATGTGAAGGACTGTGATTGATGAGAAAACATGTGTTTTTGAATCTTGCTTTCCTAGCCCAACCTTTTAGGGTTGGGACACACCTGTCAGCACGGAACAGCACTTTCCTATGCTCCTATCCTTTTCTATCGCTCAGAACCGTCATTTGCTAGAGCAAGAGAGAGTGACGGAACGCCACGGAATCGGCGATGCTGCTGCATTCTGTCGCTCGCAAATGACGGTATTGAGCATCAGAAAAAGATAGTAGCATAGGAAAATTCTGTTCCATGCTGACAGATGTGTTCCAACCCTAAGTTTACACTTGCAGTTCTGATTTTAAGGTAGTCTGTTTTCAATTAAGCAAATCCACTTTAAAACTAGACAAACAAAAATTGTATCTGGCCAATTTTTTCAACGCCGGGGTGGTTGTTTTTTTTTATTAGAGATTTAAGTGCATTTGACCTCTATCTAGCCTGATGGGAAGCTAAGATGAGGTCTAAGGTGTAACAGGCAGACTCAAAAAATGCCTATTCACTCTTGCCTTGAAAATCCTCAAATCATATGTATGGGGAAACATTGACGCAGGGAGGGAATTCCACACCTTAGCGGTTCGCTCAATGAAGAAGGAGGCGAATCGAGAGGTACGGTAAGGTGGAATATCAACCACAAATGGGTGGAATCCCTGTTCACGTCGTGTTGCCCGATGGTGAAATGGTGCAGGGGGAATTAAATTATGTAAATCCTGCGCACACTCCCCGAAGTGCAGCCTGTAGAAGACACACAGACTTGCCACTAGTCGGCGATGTTTGAGGCTCTGGAGCCGTCCTACCGTAAGCATCTCATCACCAACGAGTCTTCTGGCACGTCTGTCGATTCCAGGGCTTCGAGCTGATAGCGGGCAGATCCATCCCATAGGTGGGAGCAATACTCCATACATGACATGCTGCAGGCAGATGTATAAACAAGAAATAGTGTATAGGTAACTTTATTTTTGTAAGATATGCCCAAATTTATAGGAGACGAGCTCCCGTAATCTTCAGTATAAGTTTGGATATTTCGCCGTGCCTGGAAAATTTTCGGCGCAAAGAACGTAAAGTAACATTTTCGCCGAAAATTTGCCAATACTTCGTATCCGTTTCGTAAGACAGAAGAATAACAAGTTTATTTTGCAGACAAATTGAAAAACCCCCGACTTTCATATTAATTTATTTATCAACATACATTTCATATAAAATACAAAGTACAAAATACAATTTTGCATGCAATTACATGAGTACCTATGTACCCTGCTAGGGTGTAGTGATAATATTATATAATCATTAGTCATGTTGCTTAAAATACATCATTTTTGTTAAATAAGTAGATCAAGTTTTGTAAACTTGTAAAGTTGAAAGTAAGAAAAACTTGTAAGTAAGACTTTCAAGCTTTAACTACTTACAACGGCTGAACCGATTTTCATCAAACGATAGAAGAAGAATATATATCGAAGATAGAAGAACATCAAGAACCAACTCGACACAGAAAGCTCTCGATTTAATAAAAAAAAAACCGCATCAAAATCGGTCTAATCGTTTAGGAGTCAGATAGACACAATACACATATACGTCAAATTTATAACAGCCCCCTTTTTCGTCGGGGGTCAAAAAAAGAAAATGAGCTTTCCGACTCAGAATATAGCGCAGGTCATTCTCGAATTGAGTAAAAACTTAGTAAAAATTATCTAGGTCCCTTTCCTACGAGTATCTCACACTTTTCCGCATTGTACGAGCCTCGCCGTGCCGCATTTCCAGAATTTCACATACAATTTCAGCGCGCGCATTTTTGAATCCCAAAAAGAACGGTAGAGATACCTAGACATAGGTACCTACAGATCTAGTAGATCCAAGAAGGTTGGCAACTTATATGCTCTAATTAGTATAAGTATTTTGTGTGTTGTTCAGCCAGCCACCTAGCGAACCAATTAAATAAATAAAAAAACTGTGAGTTTGATGTTTCTGTGTGTCAATTTAGATGTACCTAGTGTTTTTATGTTTGATTGACATAAACGCGGGTAGACCTTTTTCAACAAAAAAATATAAATATGTCGCTGCTAGGCTCGGCGTATGCTGCCAGCGCTCGATGTTATTAACAAGGCTATATTTTACACAAAAATTGTTGAGGAAAACCTACATACATAATTAAATTTTTAACAAAAAAAACAACTGACTTCGATTTTTTTAAGGAGTTTCTTCCATTTTTCCAAAGTTCTTCATCATATCTTCACCAAATTAAAATGGGACCAATTTGGTAGTAAAGGCTTTCAAATAAAAAAATAATCATCAAAATCGGTTCACAATTGGCGAAGATATCGCGTAACAAACATACATAAAATAAAATTTAAAAAAAACATACAGTCGAATTGATAACCTCCTCCTTTTTTGAAGTCGGTTAAAAATATGCAATCACACCGTCGTCGCAGGCCTTAAAACAGTAGTAACAGCACTGCAGTCGCCTGCTCATAAATAACTCGTATTACCCCAATTTCCCAAAATGCATAGGTCAGGAATTTGGCAGACATTTTTTAAATTCGATCGAGACTAATTCCAAGTTGGAGTGGCGCCAGTACTGCGGCATTTGGGGTAAACATTTGGATACATTGCTGGAGGGATGCACAATACTTTTAAGGTGCTAGTTCACAACGAGCACTCTTCAAGAAAATTCCTAATTTTGAAAAATCCCCTTTGCTCTTTACTCGTTGATGAAGCCCAGCAAAAAAAAAAAATTTTGAAATTGTGACTCTACATTCTGCTCTTTCCGTCATAGGTCGGTTATAATACGAGTACACAAGCGCTGTGTAGTTCGTACTGTGGGGGTCTCACAAGCCCCCACCCTGGATCTTATGCTCCATATTTTAGTGAATTTTTACTTTTTTTAAAAGCTGAAGAGAATGGATTTTAGGTTATGCAAAAATAACCATTATTTTGGGACAGACTTATGAGAATAATACTTTACTGTTTTCACTATATTATTCGCTTTCGTTCCGCGGCAATGTAATTAAATAAATTGAGCCTTATGGCGCTAATGTTGTACGTCAATTTAATTAAAAGTCTTTACTTCTTAAATAGGTAACCTAAACTATATGGCTGATTTCGAGGGCCTATTTTTTATCAATATGATAGTAAGTAGATATTCTATCTATTCGTTCTCGTGTATATAGTCCATCAACTTATTCCACAAAAAGGGTAATCGGAACCGGCCATAACACGAAATAGGGTGTCATATTTGGGCCGCGGTATGTTGGTGTCAGACAATTAGTCAGGCAGGCGATTAGTCAGCCTTGTTTGTCAGCAATGGAATGAATCCACTGTCACATGAGAGATGATAATGGCTCGTATATTTCAAAAGAAGATTGTTTGAGAATTGGATATTAAACTTAATGTAAGTATATTATCTATTTTTTAGGGTTTCGAAAAAAAATTAAAAACGGAACCCATACAGGATCACTCGTGTGTCTGTCTGTTCGTCCGTCTGTCACTCCACTCCGAATCTAATGAGATTCGGAGCAAATTGGCTGTGACAGACGGAATCAGGTAAAATTTGGTAGAATGTTGTAATCCTATGACCCAAACACATATGTGCAAAGTAAATAAATATTTTTTTAAAATAAGGGTCATTTTCGGGGGACAAATTAGGAAATTAAAAAAAAAACAGTTTTGCAAACCATACTGTGTCAAATATCAAATGAAAGGGCTCGTTATGAGGATCTCAAATATATAATAATATTTTGTTATTATTTTAAAATGAATAGTTTTGATTTTATTCATGAGAAAAGAGGAAAATTGACCATTGGCCCCCCTGATCTCGGAAACTACTGAGCCTAAAATTTTGAAAAAAACATAGTTTACACAAAATATAGTTCATTGCTTGTAGATTACAGGAAAACCTATAAGAATTCAATCAATTGAACAGAACCCTCTCCACGCGAGTTTAACTCGCACTTGGCCGGTTTTTTGTCTATCAAATACAAATTGCACAGAACAATATGCGAACTTAACGTGACTTAACGCTAAAAGCGTTGTCTATTTTATATTCTCGGACACATGATTCATTATAGATGAAGGAAAATAAAGAACTTGCAATGAAACCGATAAGGCTCTAATATGTTTCTTCCTTTTTCAAATAAAAAGGGCGAAACGGATTGGGACGGCTTTTTACCTGGATTATTTAGCTTAAGAGTCTGTACCCTAGATATTTTTATACAAACGTAGATTAGCCCTTATTTTGAAATGACATGTCAGATTTTGGTAGTATTCCGTAAGTATATCTAGGCATATAACTAGTTTTCGATACTCAACATGTAAACTTGAAAGAAAATATAACGCCTATCAAAATATACTGAAACTATTGTAAGGGTGAATTCAGTCCATGATATTATACAACTTTCTCTAAAGAACATATATCGTAATAAAAAATATATTTTTTGGCTTTTCATACAAACTTGGTTCAGCTGATCGGTCAACTTGTGTGGGAGGTCAAAAATTTTTTTTAGTATTTCGATCTGTGATTTCGATGTAAGTTTCTTAGGGAAAGTTGTTCAGTATCGTGGATTGAATTCGCCCTTAAAATAGTTTCAGTATATTTTGTTAGACCCTATACATATAAGGGATGCAGAAGTTTTCCATTCTGATGGTCAAACATGATATGATACACTATTTTCTCTTTCTTTGGCTGTGAAAACTAGTTATATGACATACATGAAATTTCTTTGAAATTACAAAATGTTACATAGCGTTTCAAAATAAAAACTAAACTACGTCTGTATGGAAATTCCTGCTTTTGTCTAGGGTTAGGACCTCTTAAGTAGTTCTTGAAGAAATGTAAACCCTAGAATGTACCACCTACTTCTCTTTCCGCGTAAATTGTAAATGCCGATCAAATGTGTGAAAATTCGAATCGTGTATGGTCAGTTGGCGATCCACCTAGGAACTCATTCTCTCTCTCATTTTTTTTCCTTTTACCACCATAACCCATAAAGTGGACTTTGGACCTTACGGCTCGTTATTATTGTAACTATATTTTGTTACGTGTTTTATAGAAAGCTCATCTTTCGCGTACAGTAATTAATCCCCAAGCAATTCAACACGCTACCCTTGCTTCATATTTCAAGGAAAACTTTTCAAAGTGGCTTTTGATAAACGGGAAACGTTATCTCTTGAGTTTCACTTTAAAACCTTTTCGGACTAGAGTAATTTTTTAAGGATGAAAATTGATGCAAAATGATAAATAAATAAATATATTATAGGAACAAATCATATTGAGATATGACAACTTTAAACTAACTTCAAAGTTAGTTTAAAGTTGTCATATGGGACACTAACTGAACGATACCGCATTTATAATAAATGCATAATATAGATAAACACTCGTGAAACGAACTCTCTTTGGGTAAAGTATTTCGAATCACATTAGTCTATTTCTCCTAAATAACGTCTTTGAGTCCAGGAAACGCCCATAAAAGCATTAAGAAAGTTAAAACAACAGATAAGAAAAAGTGAAAGAAGTCTAACGACGCTTGGCTGTATGGGCGTTGTTTCCTTTGCCTGCTCATCTGAGCGGGGGACAAAAGAAAAAATGTTTTCGGCCGGAACCCCAGACCGGTCGCGTTTGATCTTATTTTTGATGTGTAAATGCGTTTTGATAAAAGAATGGATAAAAGACATTATGCAGTGTAAATCGAATTTTGTCGCAAGGAAATTCAAATATTCGGAAAACACCTACTCAAAGTATACCGATTTGCTGATTTATTTTCTTTTGATATTTGATACAACATTATTTTTCGATTTGGGAAATGCATAATCTTACGCCAACGTCGAGTCGAGCGAGATATATTATGTTGTTTTCTATACTAAAGTCGCTATTTTGTTTACTGTTTATTTAAGTATATTCTGTCTGTAATTTGTTGGGATCCAGTGCTGCCCCCATTTGATATAAATTATTTAGAAGGAAACGGAGATATCATTTAAAATTTTGTCTTTGTGAATCCCTAGATAACCCTTCAAAATATTTTATGAACTACTGTTTACAGTTTAAAGTCAAACTCTCAACGTTAAACGAAAACGTTTTCTTTGCATTTTTGCCAAAAGTGGCCGTTTTCCGCAAAAATGCTAAGATAACAAACATCGTGAAAAATTAGTGTCCAACTGGTTTTTACGACCGAAACCGAAACTGAAACCGAATTTCGGCAACGGTCTCAGTTTCGGCCGAAACCGAAACTTCCTTACAAGGATCATTTTTTTAATGTTTACTACCTACTCTAATGCTATATCACGTGATAAAACTTACCGAACTCAAAATAAATCACATGAAAACTCACAACAAACAAAACAAACTGCAAACACAAGCCAGTCACGACATGATTAGGCACGTGGACGCGGCAAAATGTCCTTGTTGCTTCACACTTGGATATAATTTACCGCGCCGAACATGACCGAGCACAACCCGAGAACTCCCGAATGCGGTTTCGGTTTCGGTCGTAGTTTAGGCAGGTTTGCCGCCGAAACCGAAACTAAAACGACACCCGTTTTTTTGCCGAAACTCGACCGTAACCGAAACCGAAACCAAACATTCAGTCGGACACTATGAAAAATCTTACTAATTTTTCAGGTATATGAAGGTTCATATGTCTTAAAAAAAATTATTGTGAAAAAAGGCAACATAGGGACATGCCAATATATCTATAGTTTTTTTTAAAAACATCATTGCTCTACTGGAACTATTCGGCGAGGAATCAGGGCACTGCGCTTGTATAGAAATACGGCCCATCGATTTCCTCTCAAGACATTGATCGCACTGGCTAAGAATCAGACAAATGCTATTTACAATAAAAAAAAACATAATTTTCTTTTGTATAATAAATTCCGTTCACATACAAAACTCAAGCCAAGTTATTGCCACGGAACTAAACGGGGGATGAGCGCATTGAGCGCCAACACCTCGGCAAAGGGGCGCGTTCGGGTAAATAATGAAGGCATATAAAGTTTGCAACACCCTTAAATATACATATAAAGATAAAAGGTTTACTACTTCAATAGTTAAAAGGCCGTAAGTTTTATCACGTACGGGGAATCCTTCCTATTTTCAGGTTGTTCCTGAAAAATATGGAAACCTAGTACCTCACAATATACACATAATCCGTTAGCCCAGACAATTTTGCTTCAAAGTATTTCAAAGTTTATTCCCGGAAAATACGAGAAGCTAGGAAAGTTCAGCGCTAATACCTAATACCTCGCCAAGAGGGGAGCATTCAAGTAAATAATGATGGCGGTTTTAAGTATGCAACACCCTTCGATATAAATTCAAAGGCTAAAGGCAGAATAGCGAACACAAACACACATACATAGATAGTCTAGACAATGTAGGATATGTTTTCTTCTAAGCTGGTTTTGGAGAAAAGAATGGACCGGCTGCTTCTCTTCCCGCACATATCGTAGAAGCCGATCGAGGGAATGAGCAAATATGCGAATAATGTTAATAGGCGATGCGGCTAGCAACCCATCACTATTTTGATTTCTTTTTTCACTAGGCCTAGGCCATTATGTGGGACCTCGATCTGTGCCGGTGCTCTAGGCGAGTTCCCACATATAAGATAGGTAGTTGGAGTGGAGAATAAACTCGATAACAACACAGATTATTACATATAATTTATTATCTGATACTGACTGTTGCATAAGAGTAGTGAGTATAAGAGACTGTTATAAAGAATAATATTTAATATGGTACAACAGATAGAGAAAAGTGATGGTGGAACGAATAGGAATGAGTGAAAAGGGATCAGTCAATGATTTGAAAATGGAATGAAAGGGAATTTGAAATGAAATGTAGAATGAAAAACGGACAGGATGAGATGAAGAAAGGAGGTTTGAAGACGATGCACGCAGCATCGTTACAATTATCACGCTAAAAGTGGCCTTTGATTCTTGTGGCCCTTTGCTCTGTCTGCTTAGAGCAACAAGACCCAAAATGCGCTGTCTGCCCCATTATAGATAAACCCCCTTATTCATAAAATAATACGAACGTTTACTCAACCTATTTTAATTAAAATATGTGCAATGTCAAATTTTGTTAAGAGTGATAGAGACAACACATATTTTAACTAAAATAGGTTTAGCAAACGTTTCTTTATTTTTATGAATATGAGGGCGAAGTCGTGATAGTGTATGTATGTAGGATATTTTGTCTGGAAAACGTAGAATATTCATCTCTAAAAAATATGAAAGCCTAGGAAAAATCAGTGCTAATGATTAACCCAGGGGGCGTGTAGTAAATAGTAATAAGTAAAGTAAGAAACTGGTAATGGCAAATGTAGTATGCAACACACCCTGATATACTTTTGATCATCATTCACAGCCTTGAACTTCCCACGATATGATTTTAAAAAAACCAAAACTCGTTGCTCTTAAACCGAGTTCATGATTCCTCTAATACGATATTTAAATGGTTTAGAGTAGGATAAGTGAATTAAGAAATCTGTTATTTATTCTAAGAAACACTTGTTGATTCTTCCGTTACCTTTGCTGAGTTTTAATTAGAAATAGTTGCAAAATGTTAACGCATAGGTAAGCATCTAAATATTTTTAAACCGCGTATCACTTTTAATTGCAGTATTCCGCAAACTGCGTATATTCTAAACATATTTATCTCTATGGCGCACATAAAATTGTAGATTCAAAAGCTTAGGGTCGGTCTCCACTACGGTTGCTATTTATTCCAACATTCACGAAATAGGAAAAGGTGGAGCTTAAGGTCGGTATCCATTGAAAAAAGGCTTTGCATCGCACGTATAGGAGAGGTAACAAGTGGTAAAGTATTCTAGTGACATAAAATTTTCCGTCGCCATTTTTCTGGTGACTAAGAGTTGGAACTGTGATTCTTTGACTGTGTTCTTTTTTTGTTTATTTGGTACGTTTATGGTGAATGATGTATAAAAGTTACTTAATAACGCTAAATAGCATTTTATACAGATAATAATACTCTTTTATAAAGAGTTCTTAGGGCCGATATACTCCACGTTTTTTAATCGAGCCGTCGACGCGCGTTTATTCTGCACTCCTTAAATTTATAAATGACTGTAGGGCAAGGGCTGATTTTTTTATAAATCCAGGCAGTATTATATACCTCTCCGATAACCAAATCACTATAAGATGTTTCTTGCAAACAAAATCGTACATTTTCCAATATAATGCGCCACAAGACCTCCCCTAACAATTAGCATAGCGTGTTCCTCGTTTATTTTTTTACGATCTTTCTTTTTTCACCTTTTTCTGGAGTTGCTATTAGTTTCAATGGCATCATAGTGGTTTAAGTTATAAGAAAGTTATAAAGTGCTAGCCACTGCGTTGCCCTGTTCTTCGTTATTTGAAAATAACCCTTGTTCACATCACGCTCACACCGCGGAGAAGCGACACGACGTGGCGCACATGTTTAAAGAAATATAGAACTTCTTGACTACACAAAAAGATACCAATTTCAGTAAGAGCCCGCTGCGAAGCACTGCGAAGCGTGGCGGACTGAGTAGCAACTGAAATTAGTTGTATATCTTATATTTCTTCAAAAGCTGGCGCACGCCAGGTCGCGTTGCGTTGCGTCTCGGTGTGAACTGACCCAAGGTATAAGTAAATGTTTCTTTTCAATCTGTACTCGTACAGCAGTTTTTGCAAAAAATCAAACTCAGAAATATCCAAACATCACAACAAGATACAACAAAATTGTGCTACATATAATGTCCCGCTTTTCTCTTAGCTTTAGTGAAACATTTAGTAATAATAATAACTATAATATTAATTTGTGTGACAGAATAGGTGAGATTGAGTCGATCTTTACTTCTCTGCCATAATTTAAGTTTATGACTTGGACCATGCCAAAACGCGGTACATAGATTATGCTGCGCGTAACGCAGATGGTGCCAGCATCAGCAAGTTAGTTGGATCTGGAAGTTTATGCTACGCTAAACCTCATCTGAAACGTTAATCGGGATATAGGTAGCTTCCGTTTTCCATCACATACAAATTGTTATGTCTTTCGTTTTTCGTGTGGATTTAAATTACGTCAAGCGGAACGCCCTCGACGGGTTCAGGACATCTCTGTCAAAAACCCGCACGACAGAGACACGTGACCCGCGACGGTTTCAGCTATCTCTATCGCACGTAGGGTC
Organism: Acrobasis repandana; assembly: GCA_963576875.1. Lineage (NCBI taxonomy): Eukaryota > Metazoa > Arthropoda > Insecta > Lepidoptera > Pyralidae > Acrobasis > Acrobasis repandana. The sequence goes on from OY756215.1 coordinate 21,029,160, forward strand.
TCCGCTTAATTTCAAGCCTAAAAGAGACACTGAAGTCAGATTTCTTCAAGCTGCTTAAAGGCAACTGTCATAGCTTGACAACTCCCATACAATGATGACAGACGGGACCAACGGATTAACGCACTCGGAGGAGCTCGAGAAATTTTTATGATGTGGTCACCCATCTAAATGCGGACCACGTTCAGTGTCACTTACCATACGAAAGCGCTAGTTATGCATATCCCTACCAGTCCATCGAGCTCCTCCACCATTATTAAAGTAATTCATCAGAATTTGAGACAATTAGGAAAGTTACATCTGGATTCCCATTCCTCACTAATAAACTTAAAATATATATAAACTTAAATTCCCGCGTAGATCGTAAAAGCCGATCGAGGGAATGGGTGAAAATGTGTTAATAGGCGATGCGGCTATCAACACATCACTATTTTGATTCCTTTTTCCACCTTCTCGTACACCACCATGTTTTATTTTATTTTATTTATTAGTACATATACAGTAAGTTAGGTACATGAGGTGACAAATTATAAAAAGAACAAGACATACAACTAGATAGCCTAACTAACCAATTATACAGGGTCTAACAAAATATACTGAAACTATTTCAAGGGTGGATTCAGTCCATGATACTGAACAACTTTCCCCAAGGAACGTATAGCGAAATATGAAATAAAATTTTTGGCCTCCCATATACGTTGACCGATCAACTGATTCGAGTTTGTATGAAAAGTCAAAAATTATTTTACATATTTCAATATAGATTCCTTGGGGAAAGTTGTTCAGTATCATGGACTGAATCCACCCTTGAAATAGTTTCAGTATATTTTGTTAGACGTTATATATAAGTACATAACATGTTTATTATAGCACAAATCAAGTTATTATGATGTAAAATATTATAGTAAAAAGGAAAAGGAAAAATAATTAAGAAACATAAATTACAAATAAATTAAGAACTTAAAGAACATTGCATTATTATTATTATTAAGAGAGACCTTGCGGCCCTGGGCTCTGTCTGCTTAGAGCCGCAAGACCCAAAATGCTCTGTCTGTCACATTAGGGATAAAGACGTGATAGTGTATAGCATAAAATTAAATTGCTGCCGTCAAAGGACTAAGTAGCCAACAGGCTTGCGCCAAAGCCACTGGATTGCCGTAAGTACTTCATCGATCTTTAGAAAGCGCGCGAGTCCGTGAGTCCCCAGTAACTTAGATGCAGAAACTTACCTCAAGATCCTGAGACATGTCCTCAGCCTTACAAGTTTTTAACTTGGGCCAAGACCAAGGGGTTCATAGATTTATGCTGCGCGTAACCCTGCAGATGTTGCCGTCAGAACGACCTGGGACGTAACGCTAAGTGTTATAGCTATTCATTTTCTCTGGAGCACCCGATATTACTACGAACCTTCATTCACATTGCGCCAGTGACATTACTGGTCGCAGGGTTAAAAACTTGTCAATAACTACAAAAGTACACCTGATAATATTTGGAAATTAGTTGCAATTGCAAACCTCAATTGGACTCTTGTGGAGGTTTTAGTGACAGTAAAAATCAGAATTCTTTGTAATTTTGTTACCTCAAAATGAGAATATCGGGTCATCATCATCGTCAGATTTTTCAGTCTCCGCTGCAGAAGCACGACCCTCTCTGTACTACCAGAGCCATATATTGGCTAAATTAGTCAGAGAATTTGGCCCACACTGTCCACGCTGGCCAGATGGGTTGGAGAAGTCTCATTGGTGTTTATTTGTGTGAGCTTTGTTTAGCTTGTGTTTCCTACTCGTAAGTCACCTTCTACTGCATCCGCGGGAAGACTTGGAGTAGTCCTATTCCACTCTGCCGGGAACTACGAGGCTAGAATAGCGGGTGTGAAGTACTTATTGTTCTTTTTCCTTTGCCTTCTTAATAAAAAATAAAATATTATTTTTATTATTTTTTTATACATTTCCTGTTTATTATTACAATATTTGTAAGCCGGACCCTTCTTGGTTTTTTTGCGTGAACAGTGATTGTTTATTTATTATGATTGAGTATAAAGGCATACATAAATACATTATCCGTATTCAAAGTCCATACAATTTTTTCATTCAAAAGTACTCGCATAATATCATAGTAACAAGCAATCACACTACCAGTCGACTCGACCAACATGAATTTCGTTTGAGGAGCCCGCTTCACTCACACATCCATTTTAGCCCATTCCCATTCATGAGGCATCTCCATAAAGAGCCTTTGGCAAATGCACGTGGTTGTTTTTATATGATTTGCTTACGTTTGGCGGTCAGAAGCATCTGTTTGAAATTAGATTTTTGTTCAGGCTAGATTTGTAAGGGATTTTGATATTATAGATAGAAAGATACAATCTTTATTCACTAAAAGGCCACAGGTACATAAGTAAGTCACATAATGATTTAAAAAATCTAGTATAGTAGTAATAGTCTGTAGTAATGCAATATGATTGTACTATGAGAAGTGAACAACATATTGAAAAGGTCGTGACTCAGCATGATGTCATAGACGAGTTGATCGAGGTGTAACTTTCATTTCATTTAACTACGACATAACAAAAAAAATATTGTGTTGAAATGTCTATGCTTAGCCTAATACTTATTAATAATACAAATTCAAATAATCAAAAGGATATTACAGACTTAAAGGCTTCTTAATATTCTTACAATAATATAATGGAAGATAACACTTTGCTTATGTCATTTCAGAAACTCTTTAATACTATAAAAATACTTCTCTAGTAAAAACGCTGATAATTCTGCCAGAACCAAGGGTGAGCCGTAGACCTTCAGGTATGAGAATATTTTCATGATTCAAAATGCAAACTCAAACTAAATTCAAGCTATTCATCAACCCGCTAGAATCGGACTAGGTAAGGTCGTGTTGTGGATGGATACTAGCTTGACAATAATGCGGTCTCACTCAAGTCTTAGCCTTATATGCAATACTTCATATAAATTGTGTTGAAGCGACTTGGGCAGATTGTAATTTTTTATTTATTTATTTAACTTTATACACAAATACAAGTGTAATCGCGGACTTAAAGCCTAAGGCCTTATCTACCAGTCAACCAAAACCGGGTGATGTTGAGAAAGACAAGGGTGTGATGGATTAAGCCCTGAGCCCTTTTATTTTATTTTTACCCGACTACGGCAAAGGCAAAAAGAGGGTTAAGTGTTTCGCTGCTATGTATGTATGTTCATCTATTCCCTCATATCTTCAAAGATATCCATGATACCTTGACAAGTGAGGTATCGTAAGGAGCGTCTTGGCTTTCCACTGGTTAAAGGCTATGTGAAGTCAGAGTAAATTTACGGTGGCGGCCTCTATAGGTCATAAAGTAATCAACTAAAAAATAAAATAAATCGAATCACACCGTGTGGGATAAATGCGAAAGGGCTCAAAAAGCACATTTCAAAAATATATACCTACATTAGCGGATGCTACCTACTGTGCATTAACTGGATAAATGTACATTCAGCAAGAATTCTTCTGCAGTGACCGTAGTCGGGTTTTAGTTTTTAAAACTATATCAAACTTTATTGTTCTAAAGTAAAAATATACTGTCAACAAATGGCGGACTTAATGCTAAGAATATTTTCTTCCAGTCTAACTCCTTGATATGTTGTAAGAAGCGTCCTTCTTAAGTACATAGTTATTAAGAAAACTGTTGCCTCATTCTGTCATTTCCCTGAAACATCTCATAGGGATCCCCGCGGCACTCACGTCCCGACGTTTAATAAAGGCATACCTGCATAAAAATCCGAATGAAGTACCCGCGATTCTCAAGAAACACGTCGCAACGTGACGCGTAAAACAAAATATTTTTTTTTGTATTTACCTCGAGCCGCCGAGGGGACGGAAATGAAATCTGCCTTCGGCGTTTCCTTAGTTTTCTTAGGGTTGGCAACTTAATTTTTTTGCATGCTAAGTGGTAGTAAAGTAATGTTATGCAAATGCTTGATTAACTTACGAGAAAATATACTTTCACGATGTAACACAGTGGTGACCTTAAAGTCAACACGTGTGTATCATATACCTATTACAAATATTTCGATATGTACTGCGATTAATGTAATTTTTTAGATTGATAGATATTTCGACGACTCTACTACTTCAGTCTGCTAGCGACTATGACATTAGGTGTATGGTAATAGGGTAGTCAAAATATCTAGATAGTAAGAAGTAATTATTAAAAAATATTTTTATCTACACCCATGGTATAAATCCTCTATAAAAGTTTCTGAAACAGCTTATTTTATTGCCAACATTATATCACCCAGTGTCATACTCGTAGTAACCATAATATCATCCAAACGCGTAATATAATGTTGTACTAAATTTCATTATGCAATGCAAATCTTTTTTTTTAATTTATAGAGATAGAGGGATCGAGCCTCTATCTTTATGAATTAAAAAAAAAGAACCATAAGTGCCATTTTTGAAACGCGGGTTCACGTAAACGAATAATTTTTTCCTTACAAAAAAACGTTCGATTAGTGACTCCGCGTTTGAAAAATAGCAACATTGTCTTGCACGCGCGTTTAACTACCACAGATTCGAAATTTAAAAAAAAAACGTGTTATTTGAATTTACGTCGTATCCTGCCATTTTTGTTCGTAAATAGCATTTCGAAAAATTATTACTTTGTTGTTAACAAAAATGAGTGATACAAGCTTTGATAATACCTACACCACCAGATATTTCTAATGCAGCAAAGGACATTTCTAACCAATTATTACCAGAAAAGTCGAGAAAACAATATGAAAACGCGTACCAAGATTTCATTAATTGGACAATATCAAAAAAGTAGTACTTACATCATTTTCTAAAGATGTGATAATAGTATATTTTCAAGAATTATCGGAAAAATTCAAATCTTCATCCCTATGGGCCTTCTATTCAATGCTCAAAAGTACGCTGAGTATTAATCACAACGTGGATAACTAAAACATTCAAAATTGATTGCCTTGCTAAAACGTAAAGCAGAAGGTTATACCATTTATAGAGGATTCATATCATGGATGTAGATAAAGTATTGTATGAAACGGTTCATAATTAGGTATTAAAACACTCATGTGACACTCGGCTTCGCCTCGTGCGATAAACCCAAATTCGTGTTTTAATACCCCTTATTATATAACAGTAGCATAATTAACTATTAAAAAGATCCTTGATATAAAACAATAAACTAAAAAGTTTAAAGTGCTCCTCAAGACATGGTTTATGGGTTATGGTGTTATATTACAGATGCCGTGGCCACCTTCCGGCTTCATCATCAGATCATTGATGCCATAATATTACATTGTCACTCAACCTACAAAAGTATGAGAAGTTTCCCACTCCAGCGAATAATGGGAAGTGGGAAGTAGGGATAATGACGTGATAATGTATTTGTATGTATAGTTGTATACAAACATAAATACAAACGCCCGATTGTCGAAGTAGACTCAGAAACTTCACTCCCTTTGCTCGCTCATTCAAAATTTAATACAACCATTTTGAAGAAGTAGGTATTTCACTTTATTAACGCTAAAGGAACCTTTCAAAACTTTATAATCGTTTCAAACAACAAAGCATTTTATCGGTATTTAAAATCATTTGGGATTGCGGCCATTCCATCCCTGTTATCGGGACGGTGACGGTTGACTGTTATTTTAACGTAAAGTGACGGCGAACGGGTGGAAAAATCAAAAGGGCTGTTATTTACCCACCCATTGAAAATTATCAGAATTAAGTCTTAAAATTAAATGGAGAATTTCTTTGTTTGGTATAACTTTATTATTATACTTATATTATAATAGCTGGTGCCCGCGACTACGTCTGCCTGAAATTCAGTTTTAGTCAACACATTGTTTCATTGAAAAAAAGCGGTCAAGTGCGAGTCGGTCTCGCCCATGAAGGGTTCCGTAGCAGCAAGTAACATAATATAAAATTTGTAAAGGTAAATTGCGGTTTACAATTTATGACGTATTAAAAAAAAAAACTACTTACTAGATCTCGTTCAAACCAATTCTCAGTGGAAGTTTGCATGGTAATGTACATCATATATTTTTTTAGTTTTATCATTCTCTTATTTTAGAAGTTCCAGGGGGGGGGGACACATTTTACCACTTTGGAAGTGTCTCTTGCGCAAACTATTCAGTTTAGAAAAAATGATATTGGAAACCTCAATATCATTTTTGACGACCTATCCATAAATACCCCACAAGTATGGGTTTGATGAAAAAAAATTTGAGTTTCAGTTCAAAGTAGGGGAATTTATTGTTTTTTTTATGTTAAAATCTTAATGCGGTTCACAGAATACATCTACTTACTAAGTTTCAACAGTAAAGTTCTTATAGTTTCGGAAAAAAGTGGCTGTGACATACGGACGGACAGAAGGGTACCCATAAGGGTTCCGTTTTTTTCCATTTGGCTACGGAACCCTAAAAATAACAGCTTAGTGTAATCTACAGTCAACCTTTTTTTATTGCAAAGCGGAAAATACCTTTTTAATAAAATTTTGATAGATTTCTTTGGGAGTGTCTGCAAAATTGAAACTTAAATAATAGTTTTATAGAACGTAGGTTTAAATTTTTATTAAAGTATACTAGGCTTATATTCAAAAATTATTGATTATGTAATCTTATTGTACTGTATTGTTATATACCTACTTCTATCTACTTCTTCTTCTTAGTCATAGCGTTCCTGGTTGCATCTTCAGCTGTACTGCTTCGGAGCCCGGGGTGCGCTTTCCCGCTTTTTCTTCTCCAAATATAATATGCATATCAATAGTCAGATGGCCACCTAAGGATGCCAAAGACCTTACTAAGTGGAGAAGTAATAGCCGAAACAATGTAGTTTTACGACGGGCCGCCTGCCTGACGACAACTCACTTTAGGAATGCATTTGTGCGAAAGGTCAACCGCCCAACGTTAACCCTCCTTTGGAAAGCAGTTGAAGCACAAGATGTTTGTGCTTATTCCTTTAGTCGCCTCTTACGACATCCACAGATCGCACTTTTAATGGAATACAATAATAAAACAAATGACAACACAACTAACGCGCACATAAATAAGTAGGTACTGAATAATATGTTACAAGACATTTGTTCTTCAAATACTCTTACCCTAGTCACTCCTTCTCACCGTACAGGTTTTTTCCATAACTCTTTCTCCGTGACTGCTGTACGACTTTGGAATGCTCTCCCTGAATCCATTAGAAGGGCCCCTAGTCGCGACTCCTTTAAACTTAGAGTTTTTAGGCACTTCCACTTCCAATTAAACATAGGACAGACTTGATTGCATAATATTTATTTATGGTTATGTATTTGTATATTTATTTTTGTATATATTTTAATGTAGGTATATATTTTATGAAGTGGTATATATGTATGTAAGTAATTGTGTATATGTAATAATAATAATAGTATGTTTTATAGTATGTGTTGTGATTGTTATCTTTTAAATTTAGTTTAGTTTAAGTTTTCTTAATATATTCACACCCACATAAAACTCTCCAATCGACCCAAAGGTTTGACTGTTAGAGAATGCTTTTAGCATTAAGTCCGCCTGTTGTACTTTAAACATGTATATGTGTGTACAATAAAGTATAAATAAATAAATAAATAAATAAGACATTAAATAAAAATAATGATATTGTAGTGAACCTACGAGCATATACCGTATATTTCAAAATGAAAATTCTTATTCTAGGCAAAACAAAGAAAATAGGAAAAGTTATTCCTTGCAACATCCCGGTGTAAACACAAAATGGTTTGCATACGGGAATATGTAGGGGCCGCAAACTTTTACGAAGTCCCGGATATTCTTCTGACTTACAAGAAGCTGGTTACTTAAACACTCGCTTATGTACCTCATTGCGTCAACTTTTCTTTTATAGTGAATAGAAACTAAGTTGCAAGTTAATTCAAACTTCATTATACTGAACTGGTTTTAACAAGAACTTGATTTTTCTAGATAGACTTTAGTTTTAAAAACTTCGATGTTTCAATAGTTTTTTGAGTCAAGTTTTATATTAATATCTTCAGTGGTAAGTATACTCGTATTTAACAATTTTTTTATTTTACAATACATGAAGTATCCTACAACCTTAAACCGCCTGTTTACCTACTCATTTACTAAAAAAATAATAAGAAAGTCAGTTATTGCCAAATTAGGTACAGTACAGTTTCAATTAATAATTTTTATACACATACACACCTACTGACGGAGCATTTTGGGTCTCGCGGGTCTAAGCTGACAGATCCCAGGGCCTCAAGATCCAAAAGCCACTTTTAGCGTGAAGATGAAAAAAGAGAATCAAAATAGTGATGGGTTGCTAGCCGCATCACCTATTAAAATGATTCAGATTGCTTGCCCATTCCCTCGATCGGCTTACACGATCTGCGCAGGAAGAGAAGCAGCTGGAACATTCTACGTTTTTTCTATTCTCGCATACCATAATGGAAGGATTGTTATAGGTATTTGGTGCAATTTTATCTTATCTTGAATCGTTAACATTATACAAAATTAAATTTACAAATTAAAGTTATAGAGAAGTCACTGTTCTGTGAAAAAGTACGTAGGTACATAGTCTACGTCTCAAGACACCAAAAACTACCAAGTAATCTAAGCCGCGCGTTTTCAAAGAGAAATGTTAATTGGACTCAGAAGTTTCGTTGCATTGAGATTTGAGTGTGGAGCTGCTAGCGACAACTCCATCCTCTAAATTTAATTAAGTACATTAATTTTGATAGCGCGATAGTGCTCGCACTAGGGTGACCATGAAACTACAAAAAAGACAATTTTTTAAATGATTGTATATATATAAACTATTAATATTAAATTAAAGTAAAAAATAGGTAATTATTTTTAGTACAAAAGGTACAAACTACTAGCGTTTCGAAACGACCACTGCTGGGAAGCTACGCTGAAAGAAACCCGGTTTAGTACAGGACTAGTCGCTTTTGAAAATTAAGTAATCAATTGTGAAATAAAATGTAACTGTCATTAGTTAGAGAGGTTTTTTAAACTCCGTGCTGTTTTATAATCAGCTAAAAGAAAATTGGTCTATATTTATTGCATATACATTAGAAATAAACGAGTTGGCTTATATGTTTTGATCAGCACTTGTAGCTGGTAGTCAGAAAAATTACTCTTGAAGTATTAGAATTCTTAAATAAAAAATACTATGCAAAGAAATACAAAAAGAAAGTCAAAACGTTCACCGTTTTGACTTTCTTTTTATATTTCTCTGAACATTTTCATTCTTTTTTTGTATCAATAAAAGTTTAAATAAGTGCTTGTTTATAAATATCAAAAATGATTGCATTAATAAAAAAGTATACTAATAATAATACTTAGTATATTTGGTCTTTCGTATTATGTTGTCTTTTATACTTCAATTTTTTGGTACAATAAAGATATAACAAACAAACAAAAAGATACCCATAACTCTATCTAGCACAAACAGTATTTCTGTCTAGCAACTTTAACATTTCAATGTAATTGGTCTCATTATCCTACACATTTCAACTAGTAATTACGTCTATGCCTTGTTGTTTCCAAATATTCAAACGGGACAATAGAAAATTAATTTGTGAAGGTTATACTAAGAGCTTATCGTTTTGGTTTAATGGTAAAATGAGTTGAACAGAGCAAGTTTTAGGTTTTGTGTTACTTATTTTTAATATTGAAGTAATGTTCGTGTGTATTGCACGCCTCATAAGCGAAGCGGATGAGGTAGTGCTCTACTCTCGCCTTACAAAAATCAAGTGATTTTTTTAAATAAATGTGTCTCTATTTATTTTCTATCGCACTTGTACAATAATATTTACACATAAATGTCAAGGAAAAACACTAGTTTCAATACTCATGACCTTTTTAAAAGACATTTTGCCTTTTAAATAAATAAAAACAATGTTTAGTAAAATCATTTTGTGGACGTCCGTGTGTCTGTATGTATGGAAACTGGCGTGGTCACGATAACTCCCGAAAAACTTATCTGATCAAGTCCATTTTTTTTATACGCTTCAGTATTATCCAAAACTAAGTCCTTTCGAAGATCACGATCTAATTTAATGTAGTTTAGTTATAGCGGGCAGCAAAAAAATTCAAATCGTCGCGCGTGAGCTCGCCATTTTGTTACAAACCAAAATCTTATTGTCAAAAACAAATCAGGGTGACAGAACTTGAGCTGCTCTTCGCGCACGCGTAGATCGTCGGGGTGTAGGCAAAGAGGTTTGCAATGGGTCCTCCTTCACAGTGCCCGCTATATCTTTCTCAGCGGGAAGTTAAAAATAAAAGTTAAAAATAATCTCCAGTCGTGCGTTAAAGCCGACACATACTTTTCTTCGTTTTAAGTTAGCAATAAAACAATCAAAATCAATTTAATTGTAAAAAAGGCACCGTTACGGAAAGATATTTTTCCAGTGCAAGGGCAAAAAACCGGAAATAGACGATCTAAGAGAGGCATCCTCTCCATCTCCATCCATCCAAGATCCAACGAAATTTGACCCCTGACCAACTGTTGAGCCTTTACACAGCTCAAGTCCGCTCATGTATGGAGTATTGCTCCCACCTATGGGATGGATCTGCTCGCTATCAGCTCGAAGCCCTGGAAGCTATCGACAGAAGACTCGTTGGTGATGAGATGCTTACGGCAGGACGGCTCCCGAGCCTTGAACATCGCCGACTAGTGGCAAGTCTGTGTGTCTTCTACAGGCTGCACTTCGGGGAGTGTGCGCAGGAATTACATAATTTAATTCCCCCTGCACCATTCCACCATTGGACAACATGACGTGGACAGTTAGGGATCCCTGTCCACGTACCTCTCGATTCGCCTCCTCCTTCATTGTGCGAACCGCTAACGTGTGGAATTCCCTCTCTGCGTCGATGTTTCCCCATACATATGATTTAGGGATTTGCAAGGCAAGAGTGAATAGGCATTTTTTGAGTCTGCGTGTTACACCTTAGACCTCATCTTAGCTTACCATCAGGCTAGATAGAGGTCAAACGCACTTAAATCTCTAATAAAAAAAAACCTATCGATAAAAAATACATAGTGAAATAAGTTTTAAGGAAAAAAAAACATATTTGCATACAAGCTTATGTAATATGCTTTTGTGAGGCCTAAGACTTATCAATCAGTTTCGTCGTTTTATTAAAGGGTTTCTATAGCCATCATCAGATCAGTTGCTTGCTATAATAATTTGCTTTGTCATCTAATTAATATTAGCATAAAAAATTTCATCTCAATCGGAAACTTGCAAGATATGACCCAAAAAACAAATAAAACAACAACAAGCCTTTAGCTTGCACATGGCAAGCTGAATAAAATCTTGCGCCGTTGACTAGTAGGTTATTAGTTAGTTGCTTTTATTTAAAAAGTGATAAATTATCCTTATAAAATTTAAAAGCGTGGTCACCATACTAGAGCTATCAGATACAAACAAACCCGCGGGAGAGCGCTTTCAACCTGGAAATGGTTTCTATTCCGTTCGCTGTCGGCTTATTGATTCTTAGCCTGCGACGATGCAAAGGCCAATTGAAAGAAAAGCTTTTCTATAAAAGTTTCAAGTTTAATAAAATGTTACGCATTGCTGAGTTACCAATCATTTAGTCTGGGGGCACGAGACAATGTCAGATATCAGATACTTAGCAACTGATCTTTTTATGTGGACAATTTGTTCCCTACTCTGTTTCTTTTCAAATGCATTAAGTTTTGTAAAATGTTAAATTGAACAAACCACAACAATTATTGAATTTGTTAATCAAATCGCATTTTTTATTTGTACCGCAGCTTTGCGGTGTCATCAATTGTGTATAAAGCTGTTATTGTTTATTAAACAAACACATTATCAATTATTTGGTTTTGATTTAACTCTAATTTACGGTACTAGGTTTTGCTAAGGTGGTCAAGTGTTTGCCTTGTGATCCAGAGGTTGTGGGTTCAAATCCCACTGGGAAGCATACTTTGTGAAATGTGGTTTCTAGTCTGGTTAGGATATTGCAGGCTTGAATCATCTGATTATCCGAAAAGAAGGATTGCTTACCCTTTGGGTTGCGGAAGTCAGACTGCAGTCGCTCAGTGTAAAAACCAGTAACCTCGTCAAATCACCTAGGGCTAGGTAGCAGATCCTGGGCACTGAATTATTTTCGCTAAGGATGCAACCGGGAATACGCTCGGATGATAAGGTTTTGCTCAAACATCTTCCGAATGTAGTTGAAAATCCCTCCTTATCCTTAAAATACACCTGCAAAAACATGACATTGCTATCACGTGCTGTACTGTATTAATCTAGAAAAATTGTTAATAATATAGAAACTCGCACTAGGATTTTAGCGTATGTAAGGGAGTTCATCTGTAAAGTTTTAGTTACGTTTCAACAAAATAACTTTTATTAAAACGAAACAAAACAGTATTTTATCTCAAAACCACCAAAATGTCAGCGGGATATCCTTAAATACCCATCACTCAAACGTTGACCAACATTTTCATAGCCCGATGAAATTCACAAAGAACATAGCACGTATAAAAAGAGAACAGTAATGGCGGTGGCGTAAACATCTTTACGGTTACACAAAGGGCCGCACATAAATAAAAATGGAAGAATGCCGGACGCCGAGATACGCTAGCGCTGGCTGGACCGCACTTGGGGGTGGAAGATTATATATAATTTGAAAGTAAACTATTAAAAGTATAAATGTATCTGTTTTGTACTTGACGTATCCGTCTCCAGAGATTCAAGGTCACGTAGCATGACGTGAACTTTGATTGTCTCCAAAAAACTATTGAGCTATGTTCCGGTCGCAGAAGTCAAGGAAAACCGCACAATCAATCATATGCACGAACTAATGTCAAAACTATCTATATAGGTATGCATTCAGAATTTCTACATTTTCAAGTTATTACGAGAATTTATTCTGATTGTTGCCAGAATAAACGAGCAACTGAAGTTATCCAATATTTTATCACACAATTTTTTAAGCAAGTATATTCCAAATATTCTGGAAAATTGATTCCAACATCATTTGTTGTAAAATATATTCCGCAATTAATACTCAAACATCGGCGAAAGTCCTTTTCAAACGAAAATTCTAAAATAAACTTTTAACAAAATACATATGTAATTTGATAAAATTGTATCTGTATAGAAATATACATTTGCTATAAATCATGCAATAAATCTTCGGGATTTCCTCGCCAAGTTCGTCCCTGTCCGGTAAAAGGGGGGGATATCAAATCAGATGCAAGTACAATGCTTGGAGCACATACTTTTAGCTGATATCATCATATCACAGAACGCCTGATTATAAACGGTTAAAAAAGAATTAAAATTGCCAATAGTCAGAAAATAGAATTGCAATTTTCAAATTGCGAGTGATTTCTCCACTATGGTTGATTCTTTACTAGCTTTTCTAGCCCAAGTCCGTCCCAGTAGATATCAGGTGCAAGCACAATGCTTGATTAATGCATGCTACATGTGCATGCGTTTAGATAATCTCACAGAACACGTGATTATAAATGGTTGATTATATAAAATAATTAAAATTTCCAATAGTTGGAAAAAAGAACTGCAATTTTCAAATTGCTAGTGATTTCACCACTATCAATATTTTTTACTAGATTTTGTAGCCCAATTCCGTCCCGGTGGATATCAGGTGCAAGCACAATGCTTGATTAATGCATGCTACGTGTGCATGCGTTTAGATAATCTCACAGAAAGCGTGGTTATAAACGGTTGATTATAAAAAAAGAATAAAAATTTCTCTTATTAGAAAATAGAACTGCAATTTTCAAATTGCGATTGATTTGACCACTATGATTAATTCTTTACGGGATTTTCAAGCCTAAGTCCGTCCCAGTGGATATCAGGTGCAAGCACAATGCTTGATTAATGCATGCTACATGTGCATGCTTTTAGCTGATCTGGAAGAGCGAGCGGGGCTAATAGGATGGTGAATATGGTGAGCATGAGTTTTAGATTTCCATTAGACGTTAGTACGTTGAAATATTTAGTATGAATGGTGAAATATTTTTTATTGCGTTTGTTTATTGGCAAGTAGTTAATTAGCGTTAAAGGTTTTTGGCTAGAAAAAAAATGGCTTACGTACATTTTGTACGACCTTGTTTACACAGATCTGTGTCTGGGTAATTTTGTTTTTATATTACTAACTAGGCAAGCATACGGTCAACTTGATTATTTGTGGTTCAGTACCTTAGCATATAGACAATAGGAAAATGAAAATTTTAAATTTGTTATGCATAACATTATTCATTGCATTTGTTTGGAGAATGCATAATAAAAAATAATGTCATATATATGACAGTTGACAATCCAACTGTCGTAGTTGTAAAAATATGACAGTTAAGTATGACAGTTGACAACTTAAATATGGCAGTTGATTTGTCAACTGGCATATAAAATGATTGTTTTTAATACGTCAGACCTTAGCGTCAGACGGTCAGAGCAAAAGAAATGGCGACGACGGCTGTAGGTATGGGAGTTAATTGTAAGTTTTAATGGTAAAGAGGAATGTTATTTCTAACAGCAAAAAAATATTTAAGGGCTTTCAAAATTTAAATCCCTTCCCTATTGGACGCGTCTAATATCAGGAGTGTCACACACGCGAGATCCAGACAACCGAGAGCTTCGAGTGGGCGAGAAAAGAAGAAATGGTAGAATAACAAATAAACAAAGTTGAAATTGCATCATAAATTATGTAGAGTTCATTTTCCAAAATTGTAGGCTACATACACCCATTTAATCACAGTTTTATAACTTTATCGCGGAAATCTGACGTGCTGAGTTGTATTTTTTAGTTCCCGCCGAAAATGTAGGTTGAACTCAGTTGGGAACAATGGAAAATGAGTTTTTGGAGTGTGTTCCAAAGTGCTTGTTTCAAGTCAAATAGTTATACATCGTTTTGTCAAATAGTTGAAAGTTTTGGGTTGGTATAGTGAGAAATTCATTCTTTCTTAAGTTTTGTGACTTTAATAAACCATGTTTTATTAAATATATAGAGTAAAAACTAATTTGCAATGTATGCAATGGTACCTTTCATTTTGTATTTATTGAATGTGACTGCTATCAAGTCGACTTTGTTTCAGCTACTTGAAATTGGTTTTTTAATATTTATTGAATATTTCGACGCGATATGCCATTTCGTCAAACATCAAAAATGATTATTTCATTCAATTTTAGTATTTTTTATATTTTTTATGTGCTTTTGGTGCAATAAAATGTTACTTTAGTTTGGAGTCTTCTACTGATATCATATCTAGTCTAGATACACTTGACTTAGATACATTACCCTGGACTCAATTTGAACATCATAATGTTTACTAAATTAAATTTGTTGTCGTTAAAATTAAATTATATCACAGCTGTTGTCAGAGTGGATGTTAGAATTAGAACATATGATACGGATTTTAGGTTATTCAAGAAGTATATTTCTACAAAGACATCAATATCCGAATATTATCCGAAGGGCCAGAGACAGTAAAGTGTTATCCTTACTTGGCACTTACCTTTCCATTAAGAAATAAGTACCTATCTATCAAGGAAAAGTACCTGTCTATCAAGAAATAAGTACCCGCCATATAATATCGCTGTCATAATATCGGTTCACCGTAAAATCCTCGTATTTATATAATATCCTATACACGGAAAATTCGCCTAAGAGCCGGCGATTGGAAAGTTTTATCCACTAACCCGTGACACGGTAAAGGCATATTGATTTATGCAGCCAAGTTTACCTTCAATAAAACGCCGCGCGCACTTCTACAGATATAAATCAGGTACATCATAAAATAGTTGAAATACGTCCCTGTCCCGCATATTGGAGTCTGGAGTTCGGTCTCAGAGGGTTTGTAGTAAGAAATATATGGTAGTGTCTCTAGTAGAGACTATCTTGTAGACACGTAGAAGATAGTTTGTATAAACTTGCGCTTACGGATTTGCGTGTACATTTTTCGGATTTGGTTTATTTTTATACAGCTGAAAGAAATACCTACAGTCCTATACATACTCGGATTGAATTAACGCATTATCAACAGGTCTGTTGCAATAACTATGTCTTTAGTGGCATGATATCATCATCATGCGAGCGTATTCCCGGTTGCATCTGCTTCATCTAAGCGCATTCCCGGTGGCGGTCTCAGAGGGTTTGTAGTAAGAAATATATGCTAGTAGAGTAGACACGTAGAAGATAGCTTGTATAAATTTGCGCTTACGGATTTGCGTGTACATTTTTCGGATTTGGTTTATTTTATACATAGCTGAAAAAATACCTACAGTCCTTTACATACTTGGATTAAATTAACGCATTATCAACAGGTCTGTTGCAATAACTATGTCTTTAGTGGCATGATATCATCATTATGCGAGCGTATTCCTGGTTGCATCATCTTCATCTAAGCGCATTCTCGGTTGCATCTACAGCTGTAACGCTTCAGAGCCCGGGGTCCGCTACCTAACCTAGCCTACAGAACGGTTTTAGTGGCATGATATCATTATTATGCGAGCGTATTCCTGGTTGCATCATCTTCATCTAAGCGCATTCTCGGTTGCATCTACAGCTGTAACGCTTCAGAGCCCGGGGTCCGCTACCTAACCTAGCCTACAGAACGGTTTTAGTGGCATGATATTGTTATTGAATCGGCAAATCATAATTTATAATTACATTTTATCCTTCTTTTTTACCTTTATAGTGAAATGGCATCCATTTGAATAGGATCAATTTAAAATTTGCCTTAATTTTCAGAAAAATAATTAATTGAATTTATACGGACAAATCACACGGATTGAGCGCTAGCTCAATTAAAAATCAAGATTGGGGCTACCCAAAGTTAGTTCGAGACTTTATATATATATATACGATATATACCACGGTATATATAGTATATATATACGGTATACCAACTCAACGATACTATATTTTAAAATAAATACATATATAGATAAAAACTGTATAATGGTTCACATTATTATTGTTCACTATTACGTCTTTTTCTTAACGGGTTAGGTACAGTCTAGGGCCACAATACCCAAATGCCACTCTTCGTGATGGTGACATAATTCAGATTCTCGCCCATTCCTTCGATCGGCTTTTACGACTTGCGCGGTAAGGGGCAGTTGGTACATTCTATGTTTTTCCTTTTTTTTCCAGACCAGCATGACAGAAACATTAAGATTTTTAACTATATAAAATACGTGTACAAAGTAATATAATTGTGGGCTATATTTCATCACCTAGCTTATTAACTATATTATTTGTTTCAGGTAATTTACCACGTTTCAATCGACGCAGATTTACCGCTTCATGAATGTACTCGTAAGTGTATTAATAAAAGCTAATTACTAGATCATTTACTTTGCTATTGAAATATTAATGGAATATTGATAATATTACCTAATATTATGTGTGCTTAAGCAAATAGGAACATCAAAAATTTTGATTTTAAGTAAAAAATGTGACTGCTTTTTCTTTATCGCATCTTTTTTAGGGTTCCGTACCCAAAGGGTGCAAACGGGACCCTATTACTGAGACTCCGCTGTCTGTCCGTCTGTCCGTCTGTCTATCTCTTGAACCGTAATAGCTAGACACTTGAAATTTTCACCGATTATGTATAACTGTGGCCGCTATAACAACAAATACTAAAAATAAAAAATAGTTAAAAATTAAAGGGGGTCGTCATACAAAAACGTGTTTTTTTTTAGCGTTTTTAACTCGATCTTTATAATGGCATTAACTAGATACTTGAAATTTTCACCGATTATTTATTGCTACGACCACTATAGCAACAAACACTAAAAATAAAATAAAGGTAAAAATTAAAGGGGTCGTCATACAAGAAACTTGTTTCTTCAGCGTTTTAAAACATTGTACAGTGGTACGAAACCCTTCATGTACGAGTCCGATTTACACTTGCCCGTTATTTATTTTTTATTAAAGTTAAGGTTTAATTTATAGTTTTTTTTTTCTTTGTCAGCACTCATCTGTGCTGCTTAGAAGCCCGGGGTGCGCTTTCCCGCTTTTTCTTCTCCAAATATAAAATCATGATCAAATATGATGATAATATGCATGTATAGCCTACAGTGGCGTAGCGTGAAAAAAATTACAAGTGAACCCGGACCAAAAAACGGACATAAGTAAAATATAGACATGCATATTACCTTATAACTAGTTTTTCATATATATGTATGTATTTTATAAGTCTACCTTTCCCAAAAACATGCTGAAGTGAATTGCTTGCTGCTATTTGCACTCAAGCTGCCTTTTTTTGCCTAAACGACGACAAAAAACGAAAACAAAACAAACAGACCTCGAGATAACTGAAAAACACTACACAATAATACACACAACACTTGGCAAGCCAAATTACACTGATTTCGACTCTTTTAAATTTATTTATTACAAGATATTACAATAATTAGCAATAATCATATGCATTAAAAGGATTGGCCCATTGCACCATTGGCCCATTCATTAGAATGGGCCAATGGATGCATCACATGGGGAAAAGTTTCCAAATTTTGCCACGGCCAATTAAGCGACACTAGCGACAAGTGTGAATTATTCAGGGCAATTAAAACTTTAACGTCATGCGGATAAAATTTATTTTTTATTATTACAAAATTATCACAAGCCGCTGGACTGCCGTTTTGGTTCGTTCAAGTGGCATTTTGTGATATGCATATTCCTAGCCAGCAATGAAAAGTGAACGTTTACAAATAAGGATAATCGATGTAATCAAAATATTGTTTTTTAAATTTTATTATTATTTAAAGACTTTGTTTTCAAATCTAAGCACAAATAATTAAATTTTTAACAAAAAAACAACCGACTTCAATTTTTTTAGGAGTTTCTTCTATATCTCCAAAGTTCTTCATCGCATCTTCACTAAATTAAAATGGGACCAATTTGGTAGTAAAGGTTTTCAAATAAAAAAAAGAATTATTAAAATCGGTTCACAATTGGCGAAGATATCGCGTAACATACATTAAAAAAAAATACAGTCGAATTGATAACCTCCTCCTTTTGGAAGTCGGTTAAAAAACAAAACTAATCTTTTAACTCCGAATAAGCCTCGGGAGCTTACGCTTATACAAATAAGTAGATGCATAAATCAGGATGTTTTCGTCGGTCCAACCCAAAACCCCTTTCTTGTGGTCCATTTGAATGAAAGGATCGAAAGGCCATCCATCACCATTTGTTTTTATTGAAGGCCTCTTAGGTCATTTACGGCTATTGGCCTCGGAGAAATATTTACATTTTTGTTGGAATTTCCAAGTTTTTACAGAAGGGTTTTTTTAGGTTTGTTCGGGAGAAATTCATAACTACTCTGATTATCTGACTACCCCAATTCCTTAAACGTGGCCCTGGGTTATGTCTGCCTCGTTAAGGATAAGGATATAATAGTATATCTGTATTTACATAAGGGTTTGTTTGTAAGTATGCAATTGGTCTTTTACATAATTGCTTTATGATTTTGTATGATATTCAGTCTAAAATAAATGCTAGAAATTGTTCTTTGTTTTATGGACTTCCTTGGTATCTTATTTCAAAATTTTTCTTTTAGTTAGTAACCAATTTAAAAACACTAAACTTACTTTCGTTAAAAAATGCGACCTGTAGGCGGAAACAGATACAAAAGCAAGCAAAAGCAGCCAATCTCGAAACTGATACGCTTCGCTTGCTCTGTCAATTAATGTATATATTCAAATTCCATATTGTTTCCCTTCTTCAAGATGCTTTAATGTAGTAATAATAATAATAATGTAGTAACTTTTTGCAAGTGACCATTGACTTTTCTCCGCCATTTCCCTCATAAGTGTATTGCCACCGTCCTTTCTAGTAAGTAAGCATAAGTGAGAAAGAGCCTTGACCCAGAAAGTATCATAAAAAGGCAATTCCCACAACGTCAGATGGATTGATTTACGGTTACGATACCGACGTCAAACTGCGTCTAGGAAGTTAAATAAAGAACCTTTATATGTGTTTGATGGTACAAGTGTATATTGAAGAATTTATGATATCAAAGGAACGATTCCTTTCAAGTTTCAAGATTACCCAATAAAAAAGAAAAATTGCTCTAATCAGTAATTTATAGTTGATGACTATTATTTTGTTTAAAACTGAGTCAATTTGCATACAATAACAGCAAAGGGCTCCCGTTTATGATGATTTAGTTGAGAACACAAATTAAATATTTTTTAATTGATTGAATATTTAATAAAATTCATTCAAATATCCGAAACACGCTTCGTCAAAATGGTTACAAAAATGTTTCCACAACACGCTTCGTCAAAATTTTCACAGTTAGTAATCCGCAACACGCTTCTTCAAAATTTTCACAGTAAGTAATCTGCAACACGCTTCGGCAAAAATTCTCACAGCTAGTAATTTGCAACATGCTTCGTCAACATTTTTACAGTTAGTAATCCGTAACACGCTTCGTCAAAATTTTCACAGCTAGTAATTTGCAACACGAAGCTAGTTACATGTTTCGTTAAAAAAAAAAATTAACTTTTATTTGTTATAACTTATTTCTACATATTCATAACACACTAGGTTAATTCATGAGAAAATGGCCCTGTAAAGGCCTAGATTTATATTAATGTGTGAAATTTTTTGCAGGCATATTCCAATGCAATTTTAACTTGTAGAATAAATCGTTTGTATCGAATATTATATTTGGATTATAAGGTATCTAATAAATAGAAGTAAACAATCTTCTTCTTGAAAAACACTTTAAAATGGCAATGCTTGAAATATTGTCATTTTTAGCATTTAATAATTATTACCAAAAATTTTGATTTCGATGTAAATAGCTAATAATAAGCAACGGAATTCCCGATTTAGATTCATAAAGGCAAGAATGCCACTATTGAACCCACCTTTGTATACGGATCTGTACGAAGCGAGGCACGTCGACGTCCATTTCTACGTGTGATCCCGAAATATCCCACTATAAATAAACAGAAATACATATTTACGATGCACAGACGGACGGCCAGACGCTGGGTGTTTGTTATGAGTTACGTTAGAAGCGTATTAGATCAGTGGTTCCCGGCAGAGTAGAATAGGACCACTCCAAGTCTTCGCATGGATGTCGTAGAAGGCGACTTAGGAAATACAAGCTAAACAAAGCATATAAACATCAATGAGACCTCTCCAACCTCTCTGGCCAGCGTGGAGATTTTAGGCCAAATCCTCTGACTGCTCTGTCAACTATACCCATGTTATGCTATACGCACTACATTCATCTCTTCTTTAGTTTCCCCCTACCTTTAGGTATGTCCGTTTACCTTTTATCAAGTGTTTTTGCTTACATGTTGTCTTTCCATTCTCATAACGTGTCCAAACCAAGCCATCAATCTGTTACTTTTTAGGGTTCCGTACCCGACGGGTGCAAACGGGACCCTATTACTGAGACTCCGCTGTCTGTCCGTCTATCCGTCTGTCCGTCTGTCACAGGGCTCTATCTCTTGAACCGTAATAGCGAGACACCTGAAATTTTCACCGATTATGTATTACTATGATCACTATAACAACAAATACTAAAAATAAGATAAAGTTAATAACTAAAGGGGTCGTCATACAAGAAACGTGTTTCTCCAGCGTTTTAAAACATTGTACGGTGGTACGGAACCCTTCATGTACGAGTCCGACTCGCACTTGCCCATTTATTTACCTTATCGGTGCTACCTTTGAGCTACCTCTTACGTATACGTTTCTCACCCTATCCATCCGCGTCACCCCGGGCATCCATCTTAACATCCTCATTTCCGCAGAATGGAGCCTCTTCTCGTCCTGCACTTTTGTGGCCCAGCATACTGAGCCGTATACATTACCGGTTGTAGAAAGGATTTATACAGTTTCAACGGTATTTTTGGGTCACGTGTTGTGCTAGTAACTTCCCGCCACTTCTACCAACAAAAAGATTAAAAAGAATATTTTACATACTACTAAGTACTATCTATCTATACAGGACCGTAGAAAATAGCTTCAAAAAAGCTTATGACCAACCAACAGTGGGTTGATGTGGGCTGAGGATAATGATGATGATGATGAATATACATCAATGTTTTCTATATGCCCCTCAGTGCAAAAAAAAAAATGAAAAGATAAGCATGAAATGTGTGCTCCGTTTGGCACTGTGGCGTAACACAAAACCCCTGCAGTGAAAAAGTATAAATTCGGCTGTAAAAAGAAATTTATGGCCGCCTGCAGCCAATGATTAGGGTTTGTTACTTCCATTCCACATGATGTATGAGTACACTCCGTGTAAATAAACTATATAGCAAATAGGTACAAACAGTTGTTTTCTAAATTGTGTAAAACTATTTATTTTCCATTTAATATTTCTAAAACACAAACACAATTCATTTAAAATTATAGATAAACTACTTTGTCAAACGCACCTTACTAAGCCAAGGCACCTAAAACACTGGCAGCATTTCCCCGCTGATGTGCGAAAAAGCTGCCAGTTCTTGGGTCTCCAGTTGCCTCGATAAGGCGCTATGTAATTCCTTAAAAAAATAATTTTGGATCAGGGCCTAAGGTTTCAAATCAGTAAGTCAGGTCAGTTTCTAAATAAATACATACAGATATTAACGCGTAACATATATTTTCTTTTTATTCCCGAATTATATAAGTATTTTAATAGGAATGTGGTCTATTAAAATAGTAATAATATCATTCGGAAATGTAGTAAGAAAACGTTTGCGTATGCGAAATCTAAAGTTCTCCTGAGAGAAACAAACGCCTCCATATAAGAAGCTCTCGGGAACAATTCTAGCTGCAAAGTGCAGCGCTGTCATATGATTAAATTAAATACGGACTTTATTGCTTTGCTTATAAAAAGTGGTCTAGTTTCTGGTGAACTGGTTTTCTAGGGCATCTGGGACATGCTAAGAATAAACGCTGCAAAATTATGGCAAAACTTATCATGAAATGATGTTTATATTTTATACTGAAAACTTATATCAATTTATTAAGTTTATACACGCTCGCTGAGACACCCCGAGACAGGGTAAAGCCGTGTCTCCTGCGCGTGTTTCGCCTTACACACTACATAAAAACGTCTACAGAAAACATCTTTTGTTTATATACACAAGACGACTCCAGCTCAGATATAACGAAATCAACAAATTTTGTGTAGCGAACTTCGATCATATATTCTATAGATGCACAGTTCCTTGCAAAATCAAACAAAATATTGTCCCCATGTCAATACGTACATAGGTAGATGTATACCATTTTAAGTATTGCGAAAAAAGTTCTAAAGTTTTATATAGTTTAATGTAATTAATTATTTAAAATTAATCAGTTCAAAGAAAACGGAGACATAATTTAAAATTTTGCTACTACCAATCCCTAGATAACCCTTTAAAGTATTTTATGAACTACTGTTTACGGTTCAAAGTGAGAACGTTAAGCTTTACTACGCACATTTGCGAAAAACCGCCACTTTTTGCAAATGTGCGTAGTAAAGCTTAAGGCCGTACCTGAATTTTCCGGGGTCCAGTGCTGCCCCCATTTAAAATAAATAATTTCAAAGAAAACGGAGACATTATTTAAAATTTTGCTACTAACAAGTCCTAGATAACCCATCAAAGTATTTTATTTTTACGACCGGTCGCCTGCCTGACGTCAACCCTCTTTGGGAATGCAATTGTAGCACGAGATGTTTGTTCTTAGTCCTTTAGTCGCCTCTTACGACATCCACAGGAAGAGATGGAGTGGTCCTATTCTAGGCCGGCACCGCTCAAGTAAGCGGCACTTAACATAGCTGTGAGTAACGATTTTACGTCAACATTTGTGCAAAACAAAGTGACTATTATTAAGAGCTATTATAAATATCCTATGATAATAAAGATATTTTGAATTGAACTAACTATCTCAAAGTTTGTGATGTTCAAAAGTGAATTAACTAGATTGTTCCACCACAAGAAGGCTTTTGTAATAAATAAATCGGCTTCTGTTCAATATCCTTCACAGCAAATATTGGAACTTGCGATATTGCTATTGTTTCCGAACTGATTGTGATGAAAATATGAACATCCGACGTCGAGTTTCAGCATCGTTTTCAAATGCCAAATGTTTCCAAGCGTAGTAGATTTTCAAATGTTTGGATAGTTTGAGAAGTTTATTTATTTATATTATACTCCTGTGGTTCCGGGTTAGAATAGGACCACTCTATCTCTTCCTGTGGATGTCGCAAGAGGCGACTAAAGGACTAAGCACAAAGCTACATTTGCATTCCCAAGGAGGGTTAACGTCGGGTGGCGGCCGGTTGTAAAACTTTTCGCACAAATACATTCCTAAAGAGGGTTCACGTCAGGCAGGCGGCTGGTCGTAAAACTAAAGCCAAATCATTTAAACTGTTCCGGCTATTTCTCCTCCATTTCGTAAGGTCTTTGGCATCCTTGGGTGACATGCATGTTATATCTTGGAGAAGAAAAAGCGGGAAAGTGCATGCCGGGCACAGGTATGACACTTCATAGAGTCAGAGTAACATAATATACCTACTACTACTACAAACGAAACAATTTATCTGTACACACGTCGATGTGTGAGTTTAATACTTAGAGTCGCACCGCAGAATTAATTTAATACTCACCTACTAACGAGTTCGACATATTTACGATTATATCTTTCCATACCGGGAGATTTGCGAACACTATGACGTAAAAATATTCTGTTTTATATGTAATAACGTGAAATTATTTTGTTGCTTTGCTTACCTGTTTTCATCACTCCGAAATCTATGAAATATACGTTCTTTATAGTGTATTCGGTGGATAAACCATTATTATATGCGCATCTTCTCACCATAATAGCTACTATTGGTTGAAAGTTCTCAAGACACGTCGCGAATTGCGTGCGGCTAGCAACTAACCCTGGTTTAGACTGCAATAAGGGGCACATAGAACGGAGGAGAGGTGTGGGGACGCCAAATTGCGGGAGACGCTGTGAGATTCAATTTTGTTTGTACTCTTATGTATTCTGTGCCCCGGGCTCCGAAGCAGCACAGCTGAGGATGCAACCGTGAACGCGCTTAGATGAAGAAGAAGTTTGAGAAGTTAGTTGATATTTTTGATACATTAATATTGATACGAACGAAACTAAAATTACACATTTAATGTTACGCGTGTATACTATAGAATAGAATACTATAGAATACACTTGCCACCATATTTTTTTTCATGATGGTAAGCATATTGTATACTCGTATGCAATAGCAAAGCTCTCAGCAAATGAAAAAAGCGACTACTGTCCCAAAGTTTTGTAAAAAATAGAATATGCTTTTTTCATCTAAGTTGTATATGACGCATACAAGATGGGTTGACGATATAATCAAAGTCGCGGGTCGCACCTGGATGAGAGCAGCACAGGACCGAGATGGGTGGCGTCGACGAAGAGAGGCTTATGCTCAGCAGTGGGCGGAAGAATGGCTGGGATCATAATGATGTATATTTGATACTAAAAAGACAATGACTCTTATTACTCCGCTGTAATTATTGGAACATCTCATAAGAAGGCTCAAGGTAGCTTAACGCGCTATGGAGAGGGCTATGCTTGGTGTTTCTCTACGTGATCGAATCAGAAATGAGGAAATTCGTAGTAGAATAAGTCACTGCAAAGCCCAGCGGAAAAGCTCGTTAAAGTGGCAGTGGGTGGGACACATAGCGCGACGAACCGATAACCGATGGGGCAAAAAGGTTCTCGAATGGCGACCACGCAAGCAAAGCGTAGGACACCCACCCATACAAGGTGGTCAGACAACCTGACCAAGGTCGATGGAAAGCGTTGGATACAGGCCGCTCTAGGTCGGTCATTTTGGAAATCCTTGGGAGAGGCCTATGTCCAGCTGTGGACATTATGCGCTGAAATTATGAAATATTGGAGGTAGCGGCGCCATGTTGCTTTTGTTTCCGATCTGATCGTGATGAAAATATGAACATTCGACTCAAGTTTTAGAACGTTTCCGACTTGACCGGATTTGACGTCTTATGCCAATGTTTACAAGTATTGCTTGAAAGTTTTCTTCGTTCATGTGTTTTGTTCAATATTTGTAATAGAAAATTGTTATGCTTAGTTTTATTTATTTTTTGCAATAGATGATGTTTTTAATATTTTTATTTTAGTAGTTTTGTTCTTAACTTCATTAACAACATCATAGAAGTAAAGGTGTAAGATAAATCAGGAGAGGAAGACCAAAAAGGTCGTTTATAGATGAAGTAAAGGAAAGGCAGAGGTTGTATCACATAGGGATAGGCGAAGTTATGGAGACCGACCACCGACAAAATCCTAGTCAACCAACAAAAAGTTTATAGTACATTTTTTTTTAATTTTTTTATTATTTATATCCAAAAATTACAATAATTACAATTATATGCACCCATAAACCACGAAGGTTTGTCCGGAAGCATATTGTCTACATTCAATCTTAAAATTAGGTTAATATTATCTAGACACGCGGCAGCGTTTCCAGCCAAGTTCAAAGAAAAATGAACTGACTGTGCCGTGTGTACTCGTATATTTACATGAACCATTTCGAGCTACTTTTGACCCCTTCACATCTCAAAACCTATTTAATTTACATACATTAAATTTGGCACATTAATTAGCCCCTTAGCCTGTTTAGAATCCAAATAAATAACATAATAATACGGCTTGCCTTGAACACCCCAATAATACACCATAATGTATATAATTCAATCCCACATCACACAGCATATTAAACTCGATTTATTTCCTACCAGGCTCCGTCCCTCGATCTAAGACATAATAAAGAGGCTGATGTGCCTTAACTTACCCTACATAAGCCAACTTTATGTCTTCGACAGATATCTAAATGACCATAACTGGGAGGAGAGTTAGGGTTATAAATTAGAGGGGTGGGGGGATCGCATCGAATTTCGCTCAGAATGTCGTCAGCTGTCGCGACGCCTGGACGCATCGGTGATTGATAGTCAAGCGAGGATTCATAGCACATGCTGCTTTATTTGGTTTTTATTTTACTTTATGGATTTCGATCTGATAACGAATAAGCTGGGGTCAAAGTTATGGAAATATTTTTTCGTGTCATGTATTTTTATCTTCCATGTTTCAGTAACTGGCTTTATTGTTCAGAAATATATAGCCGTTGACATTGAATATACTCCAGCAGTTAATGGTGAGTGATTCTAAGGATTGAGGTTCCTATAGTATTTTTTTTTGTTTTTCCTAAACGTTGAATGGTAGATAATGTCCACATTTTGAACAGAAGGGTACGTTAGAGATTTAAATAATAAATAAATAAAAAATTCTGTTCTTTGAATGAACGAGTAAAAAAGCGAATTTCTCAGAGTCCGTGAATTCGGCGTATATTCCTCAATATTTTCGTTAAAATAGAAAGTTGCAATTTTTTTATCAATATTATGCAAACCCTACAGAATGGAAAGAGAAAATTGTGTGTCCTCAAAATGAGAGAGCGAGAGAAAGCCGAGGCAAAACAAATATACAGGGTCCAACAAAATATACTGAAACTATTTTAAGGCTGATTTCAGTCCATGGAATTGCATAACTTACCCCAAAGAACATAATATGTCAAAATATGAAAAATATTTTTTGGTCCCTCATACATAGTTGACCGATCAGCTGATCCAAGTTTGTATAGGAAGCAAACATTTTTTTTTTATATTTCGATAAATGTTTCTTGGGGAAAGTTGTTCAGCATCATGGACTGAATCTCCCCTTAAATTGTTTTAGTATATTTTGTTAGACATTATATAAGTACCTTCCTATATTATATATTTATATCAAACTTTCCTTTCCTCCCTAAGAATACTCGTACCTAGATAAACGAACATAATTTCTAATTCACTTCAGCTAAACATAAGTACAAAATTTAAAGCTATAAAGGAACACCAAAATCTAAAACATGAGATCTCCAATCTCGAACCAAGTTTTGCGCACCTTTCAAAAGTTCGCACAAAAGTGCCGTATGTTCTTATGAATAGCCAAGTTTTAAACCCAGCCTTAATTTTGCCACTTCAGACCGCGAAAGTGGTTGCCCGAGTGTGTGTTGATCGTTCTCTCGGGAGCGATGCTTGTTGTGATTCACCGGGAAAGTATACGTGCAGCCAGCTGAATGCAGTTGTTGATTTGATTAGCGGCGAGGGGATTTTTGTGGTTTCAAATGTGAATTAGTGCTTATGTTTGATAGGTAAACAAAAGTAGGCACGATGGATACAAGAGAAGTAATAAAGTAGAAATAGATTCGTTCCTATATTCCTATGTTTATCATTAGACACACAGATACCTCGATACTGTTTTAATCCCCAGCTAGGGCAAGGTGGAAAATAGCCTTTTTCAAATTGACCTGGGTCTTGGGTGTTTATCTATATGCGTATTTATTATAAAATATAGTATCGATGAGTTGTATTCCATAGTACAAGTTTAAACTTAGTTTGGGGCTGGCTCACAATCACTGATTTTTCCATATCTATATATTTATTTATTTCCAAAGACATGCTCTGGAAAAATAGATACCTAAAAAATGTAATCTATCTTTTGATTTGCTTCGATGATTAGGGATTCAGATAGACTATTATACATATTTTTCTGCAATAAAATAGCATAAGTTATAAAAATAAAATCCAAATCTTGATACAAGTTCTGCTAACTAAAGTACTACTGCATCACGGAAATTTTGTAAGTACTGCATCTTATAAAGCTATTTAGAACCTGTATAAAATGGGTCTACCCTTTAAAGCAGAACTTTTTATGTTATAATATTATTATGCATAACGGCGGGTGGCAAAAACAGCTGGCAAAAATAGCTGTTTGACATTCAATAATTTATCATACATCGAACTACCAAAATTCAGTAATTCAGAATCATCTGGAGGCATAAATTTTGTATCCATAATAATTAAAAAGTAGAACCATTATATTGCAGAAAGTTCACAGTCAGAATCGTCTTTTGGCATACATGTCATATCTATGGTCATTTAAACGTAGTCATTAATTTCTGAAATCGACATGAAATGTTTGAAATATTTTTTATTACACACTTTTGCCAGGAAATGTTTACATTTCCTAAATAAAGATCGTAAACGTATTATCAAGCAAGCTTCCGTCACTTAGTCGACACTCGCTACATTTTTATGCGCAATGTTTCATGAATAATTTGTATGCCCTAAAAATTCGTTTAGAAGATTATGCTATGTGTGTTATGCCAAATAAATTTCGGAGCATCAAGATTCTGTCAGATAGAGGGAACGTTTAAAGTATAAGAAAAGCGTTTTTTTTTATTACAGCTCGGTTAAATATATTTATATCGAGGGGAAAGTCGAATTAACTTTTTTTTTCTATCATTCTCTCTCAGTTTTCCATCTTACCTTGTATACGCGATCCCATAACTGGAGTCATTAAGACTTTGAAACTCGCACATAATGTTTGCTGCCATATGAAATGCGTTTATTTAGTGATATAGTTTCAGAAACAGCAGTAAATATTGCTCCTGACAGATTTACTGGTAACGTCCCATATATTTGGTGCAACATTAGACGCAAATGATTCAAATAGTTGTTTGGGTCATTAATTAAACTAATTTGCGATTGCTGTTTGTAATAATTTCGTCTTAATTTTTTTTGCTGAAACAAATGTAGTACATAAGGTCGTTGTTATTTGAATACGATATTTTAAAGTATGATTCTAAATCATTTAACTTTTTACTCTAAAATATGAAATAATTTTTCATACACTATCACGTCTTTATCCATAACGGGGTTGACAGAGCCTAGGGCGGTAAAGCCCAGGCCACTTTTAGCGTAATGGTGGGCATAAAGGTGGAAAAGGGAAATCATAATAGTTATAAATTATTTTGTCATCTCAAACAAAAAATTTGATTTGGGTAAATGAATTTCCATTTTTCGATATCTGTAAGAAGACTTGTGTAACATGCATAAATTTCAGAAAGTTTATCAATCTATTTTTTTTATATTTTACTTATGAATATTATTCAATACGAATAATATATATACGAGTTTCCAATTACTGTGTAGTAAAACTACACAGTAATTGGAAACAACGGTAACAAGTATTTTATTAAAAATGAATTTAAAGTTCATTATGATGAGATGCAAATGACATTACGAAAAATCTTTTCGTAGATGACACCACTCAAACCAAAATACTTAAGGCCGTACTTGAATTTTCCGGGGTCCAGTGCTGCCCCCATTTAAAATAAATCATTTCAAAGAAAACGGAGACATTATTTGAAATGATTTATTTTAAATGAGAATAACTGGACCCCGGAAAATTTAGGTACGGCCTTAAAAAAGTTAAATAACACTATTAATTTAAAATGCGAGTGTATTCCATAAACAGGACGTGTAAGAGTAGAGAGGTCGTAAAATGACGAAGTATTTACGTTGGGAGTGCCACCTGTCTGCAATGGAGTGCGATGTGAGAGCAACACTTGACTCGCGAGATTTAGCTTCTGTCGACGCAATAAAACGATAATTTCAAGCTAGTTTCCAACGAGGCAAATCCAGTGAGATTTTACCCGACTGCGCTAGAAGGAGGGTTGTGTTTTTTGAGTGTATGTATGTATGTAAATTTCTTTGGCACGTTCTGCAGCCTAAACGGCTTGATGGATTTTCGCTTGATAGGTGTCGTTAGATTTGTCTCAATTGTGAGAGTGACACTAGAAATAAAAAAAAAATAAAAAAAAACTAGCGGATTTTTGGTGCCAAATGTTATCTTTAAATATTTTTTAAATCAAAACCTATCGAATGGGATATCAAAAGAAAGCAATTTATTTATGTAAGGATTACAAATATATAGAGGTACATAACTTATATGTTGAAATGTAGTTTGAAATGAGAAATGCTAAAAAACGACATATAATCCCGCTCAGTTGTATCATGCGGTCGGGATTTTTGTTGTTTTAATAATTACTTGTACAGACAAATATTTTATATTATATTATTACGAAATAGCAAGCTTGAATGGGACTGTTTCTAAGTGTAAAAAGTACATACCTATAGCCAAACATAAGTTTCCCTTTTTTAATTTAAAGTCGGTTAAAAAGCGTTCTTTATAAATGAACATGACGTACAAAAGTAGAGCTCGTAAAATGATGAAGTATTTACGTTAGGATTCGAGTGCTACCTGTCTGCAATGGAGTGTGATGTGATGTGAGTGCAACACTCGAGTCGTGAGATTTAGCTTCTGTGAAACCAATAACAGGATAATGTTGAGGTAATTTCAAGCTAGTTTTAGATTAGTCAAATCAAATAGCTTTCTACACATCAAGACAAACATTTTCTATCTAATTTACACAGAAAAGCAAGCTGTGAAGTTATAGCTCCTCATCATAGTCCAATAGCGTTCTTTATATTAATGTTTAAAAAAAACGTATGAATTGTATGGTTAATGTTTTTTTTTTGCCTTAAATTTGATTGGCATACTAAGTGACGGAAGCGATCACTTTGGCTACGCGAATTAGCCACGTTGTGATGGTCACTCCAACACAGGAGCAAGCGAGCGAGCGAGCATCGACCAAGTGACGGAATCGACCAGTTTGGCTACCCCGAATTAGCCACGGAAGGTATGATAAGTGCGTAAACAAATTTAAGTGATGACAATGATTTTGCTTATAATAGTTATGGTTAAAAAAATGTGCCTAAAAAGTTATGCCAAATTAATATTATGCGTAATTATTATTAGGATAAGCAAAATTATGCCATGTTAAATTATGGCGTACATTTGTATGAGAATAAATAAGTAACCTTATTAAGTATTTAGTTTTGATCTTGATTCATCAATTGATCTTCAAATTAGATATTTACTGGTATTTACAATTTTTAATGATTAATAAAATATTATTATATAGTAGCACTGTAATTTTCCATAGAATTATTTTGTATAACGAAATAAAAGAAACCATGGGGCTTTTTAACATGCAATGCATATGCCTGTGGGCCATCAAGCAGAGAAAATAAAACAAAATATACCTTTTTAAAAATATGTTTGTCCCATACTTATCTACAACTATTTAGTAACTGTGGCCTCTTAATTCCAACAACAATTAACAGAAGCAAATAAGACGATGTTTACTTCAGGTAAAAATATTTCTAAGAAAGAGAAATGTCCCGAGAAATCCATTACTAAGCTATTCAATGAAGGATCGTAGTTTGTTGGTAAATAGTTAATAAGAAACAAGATCATAAAATGTCGCTTATATTTACTGAAATATTAACCGATAGAAATACAATACTTGAACGATACTTACTTGTATTGACATAATTATTTATTTATCTAACTTTATTACAAAAAATGTAACAGGCGGACTCTTAAGTCCGCCTGTTACATTTTTTGTAATAAAGGCCTTAGCCTAGGGCCTTTTCTACCAGTCAAACTACAGGTGATGCATGGATTCCCGACAGGGAAATTGTTAAAAGTATAATGCTTTTAGCATTAAGTCCGCCTATGTGTTGTATGTGCTATACAAATTGTATTTTGTACAATAAAGTTTAAATAAATAAAAGTATTACTAATATGCGATAAACGCCGTGTGGTTCCTGGCAATCCCGGCAGAGTAGAATAGGACAACTTCAAGTCTTCCCATGGATGTCGTAGAAGGTAACTTAGGAAATACAAGCTAAACAAAGCTTACAAACATCAATGAGACCTCTCCACGCTGGCTTGGAGAGTGAGGCCAAATCCTCTGACTGCTCTGGCTAATATATGGCTCTGATAGTACAGAGAGGGTCGTGCTTCTGCAGTGGAGACAAAAAAATACCTGATGATGATGATGATGATGATGATGATGAAGGTAACTCACGTAAAAAGTTAGCTACTGGCCGAAGGACGAGGGCGAATGTGATTCGCGATGCTTACGAACACGAAGACAAACATAAATATATATTAAAACACCTATTACTAAATTATATCAAGTCTCAAATAACAGGTTAAACATTTAGGAATATCGTAAAATATTCTAATGTATTATATTATTATGTAAGTATATAGGTATATTTATAAGATATGTGTAGAACTTATTGAAATATTTTGCGCTGCAACGAAATCTCTGTTTTTTTTACGGTCAATTACGAGAGAGAGAGAGAGAACAAATTGGAAACAATTTTATATAGTGGACCAATAAAGTTTTAATAAATAAATAAAACAACTAAGAAAACATTAACTAAAGTGCGACTGCCCGAAATAACAAACAGCTGACCGCCTTTCAAAAGAGCTGATCAAATTTTCGTTTCACGAATTCTTTGCCTAACAAAAGGTTTCCCGAAGGTACGCCTGTTATTGTGTGAGTTGGACTTGTCGGAGTGACGGGTCACTTTTCCACACAATATTGAGATTACTTGAAATCACTTCTGGAATAGTATGTCAGTGATTTTTTTATTGACGAGTTTGAACTTTATAAAATACTAGCGGCCCGCCCCGGCTTTGCACGGGTAAACGTTTATATGTATTATACATATAAACGTTTCTCATGAATCACTTTATCTATTAAAAAAAACCGCATCAAAATCCGTTGCGTAGTTTTAAAGATCTAAGCATACATAGGGACAGACAGCGGGAAGCGACTTTGTTTTATACTATGTATGTGAAGTAGCTTACTGATTTTCTCTAATAATGAATTGATACAGATTAATGAGCGGAACTTTAACAAGAACTAAAAAGTCGAAGTCCAGTAGCACACTGTCGCTTATCTGTCTGAGCCTTGGTTGTTCTGTGGTCTGAGCCATAAGTGTAATCGTTTTTTTTTAAATTGTTATACTTTTTTTACTCGTCTGTCTGTCAATTTTTACTCTCATTGAAAATCTGTCCAAGTTGTCTATACATCTAGCTCTTGGTCTGCCCTATTTCAGCGGCCTTCTGATACCCAGAAAGTCACCAGTTTTTTCCATTTATTAGGCCTCATTCGACACACGTGTCACATATGTTTAAGGTCATACATAAACCTTCGGGGGTCCAGTGCTGCCCCCATTTGAAATAAATCATTTCAAAGGAAACGGAGATATCATTTAAAATGTTGTCTTTGTGAAGCTCTAGATAACCCTTCAAACTATTTTATGAACTACTGTTTACAGTTTAAAGTGAGAACGATGATATCTCCGTTTCCTTTGAAATGCTTAATTTCAAATGGGAGCAGCACTGGACCCCGGAAAATTTATGTATGGCCTTAAAATTTATAAAAAATATAGAAGATTGGATTGAAAAAATCTGTCATATTTTATCACACAACTATTCATCGATAATCCTGTAAGCCGAAATATGACGATATATATCAAAGCAAATAGCCGATAGATACCTACTTTTATATTTACACCATAAATATCACGGGATTGGAATGGACTTAATCCGAACCTGTCGATTGGGGCATTCATCAGAAAGTGGACAATGAAAATGCATGCATGGATACAAAGTGTTTGCACAAGCTGTGATATACAGGCAGATTTTTTTCTGGTGCGCATACTTTTAAAGCGAGTTCTGTCTATTTATTTCTTTATTTACTTTATACAGTAATACAAGTGTAATGGCGGACTTAAAGCTAAGGCCTTATCTACCAGTTAGCTGGGTCTATGATACTGATTAGGTATATTCAACAGGAAATATTGGTAAAATATAAAAAAGAATTACAACTTCCCACCTACTCTATTTAATTTTTCATGCTGGTCTGGGCGAAGAGAAAAAACTTAGAACGTACCAGCTGCTTCTCTTCCCGCCCAGATTGTAAAAGCTTATCGAGAGAATGTTTACTTTTTCCATCTTCTCGCCCACCATGATGCTAGAAGTAACCTTTGAGTCTTGCGGCCCAGGACTCTACTTAGAGACGTAAGACCCAAAATGCTCTGTCTACCCTATTATGAATAAAGACGTGATAGTGTGTAAGTAAAGTACCATAGGAAGGCTCAAGGTCGCCCAACGCGCTATGGAGAGGGCTATGCTTGGTGTTTCTCTACGTGATCGAATCAGAAATGAGGAAATTCGTAGGAGAACAAGTCACTGATATAGCCCAGCGGATTAGCTCATTGAAGTGGCAGTGGGCGGGACACATAGTGTGATGAATCGATGGCCGATAGGGCAGAAAGGTTCTCGAATGGCGACCACGTACTGGCAAGCGAAGTGTTGGACACCCACCCACAAGGTGGTCAGACGATCTGACCAAGATCGCTGGAAGGCGCTGGATGCAGGCCGCTCTAGATCGGTCATTTAGGAAATCCTTGGGAGAGGCCTATGTCCAGCAGTGGACGTTATGCGGCTGAAATGATGATGATAATGAAAGTATATTTTGTTTATGTCACCAAATATTTAAAAAAAAGACCTAGGATGAAATAGTTAACACAGACTAGCAAGCTTTATAAACTACGCAAAGGCCAAAAATAGAAAATTACTGAATGTTACTACTTAAAAAATATATAAATAATGATACTTATATCATCATGATGGTGATGATAATGATGGCCCATCAATGACTTGTAGGAGTAGAGACATAAATATCTAATAAAATATATCCATAGAAATAAAAATAAATTTTATTTCAAATAACAATAAGGAAAGTTTATTTACTCAAAATAATACTCCAGAATGACTAACCTACTGTTCTAAAAACATCTGAGAAATATCCAGTAAACAATTCTGAGATATCATACCGATAACGATGTCAGAGTAGTCTCAGAGCATGAAATTTGTTTACGAGTACATAACATGTGTGAAATAGTAAATTGATTATTGATAACAAGTGTTTTTAGTAGCTTTATCTTACCTACAGCAGCCTTATCTTAAAAATTTTGCTTCGGAAAAATTTCATGCATAGTATAATCAAGAGTGGTTCTTTTTATTTTATTTTAATAAATATTATGGTCTTTTATGTAAAAAATATGTTATGATTATAAGATTACTTTACTTCTTTGAACTAACTTTGTGTTATAAGTCCATTCTACAGATTTATTATCCGTATCAATTTATTATTAGTAAAAAATGGATCAGTTTTATCACCATCGTTAACATTAATAACCTTGTAGCAAGTAATTAGCGAACGCAATGTTATTGTCATAATAACAAATCACAGTTCTGTGATAAATTGTGGTAACTACCCGTTTTTTAGGATTTCGTACCCAAAGGGTGCCAACAACGGGACCCTATTACTGAGACTCCGCTGTCTGTCCGTCTGTCACAGGGCTCTATCTCTTGAACCGTAATAGCTATATACTTGGAATTTTCATCGATTATGTATTACTGTGGCCGCTATAACAACAAATTCGGTCGTTATACAAAAAACGTATTTTTTCAGCGTTTTTAACTAAATCTATAAAATACCATTAACCAGATACTTGAAATGTTTACAGATTATGTATTACTATGACCGCTATAACAACAAATATTGAAAATAAGATAATGTTCAAAACAATGGAGATGGTCACCATACAAGGAACGTGTTTTTTTCAGCGTTTTTCACTCGATCTTTATAATGGCATTGTTGATACTTGAAATTTTCACCGATTATGTATTACTATGGTCACTATAACAACAAATACTAAAAACTAAATAAACCAAAGGTGGTCTGTCATACAAGAAATGTGTTTCCTAAGCATTTTAAAACATTGTACGAAGGTACGGAACCCTTCATGTACGAGTCCGACTCGCACTTGCCCGTTTGTTTTTTAAATAACAAGTGATAAGAATTTGAGCAAGGGACTCATATTTATGTTTACCCAACAGTGGTGCCGTATAAAAGCGTATTTTTTAAGGCCGTACTTAAATTTTCCGGGGTCCAGTGCTGCCCCCATTTAAAGTTTTAGTTTTAGTTTAAAGTTGCCTAACTTTAAAGAAAATGGAGGCATTATTTAAAATTTTGCAACTACCAAGTCCTAGATAACCCTTCAAAGTATTTTATTAACTACTGTTTACAGTTTATAATGAGAACGTTAAGCTTTATTTATTTATTTAATTTTATTGAGCCAAAAGCTACAATAGGTAGACTTAATGCTAAAGCATTCTCTCCCTGTCAATCTTTAGGAGAAGAGAAACAGATACAATAGTTGGCGTCTAAAATAGATAGAAACAATCCAGAAATAATAAGTACTTTTAAATGATTATACATAAATATCGTATAAAATAAATACTATATTTATACATACAACATATTATATACATTCATATATATATACATATATATATTTGAAGATCAGAAAGAAACGATGAATTCTCCTAATTATTGAAAGATTCA
Organism: Acrobasis repandana; assembly: GCA_963576875.1. Lineage (NCBI taxonomy): Eukaryota > Metazoa > Arthropoda > Insecta > Lepidoptera > Pyralidae > Acrobasis > Acrobasis repandana. The sequence continues at coordinate 21,066,411 of OY756215.1, forward strand.
AAAAGTTAATCATGCACTTTTTTCTTGTATAAATGTCTACTAGATATTTGTCTGATATGCTCGGGCAATGCATTCCAAAGCCGTATGTATGGCTTGAGAAGTAAAGGAGTTGGACATGAAGCTAGATCGATAAAAGGGAATTTGAAGCTTGAGCGTGTTACTGGAGCGAAGTTGCCAATCATGCATTTACTACGCACATTAGCCAAAAGTGGCCGTTTTTCGCAATTGTGCGTAGTAAAGCTTAACGTTCTCACTTTAAATTGTAAACAGTAGTTCATAGAATACTTTGAAGGGTTATCTAGGACTTAATCGTAGCAAAATTTTAAATGATGTCTCCGTTTTCTTTGAAATGATTTATTTTAAATGGACCCAGTGCTGCCCTAATTTAAAATAAATCTATGTAAATGAAACGGAGATATCATAACTATTTATAGTGATTTTGTACACCTTCACCACACATGGAAACAATAAACGAATTGAATTGAATTAAATAAATAAACACCCAGGACAATTTGTAAAAGGCCATTTTCTAACTTGCCCTGGCTGGGGATCGAACCCAGAACCTCCGGATTAGCGGTCTAGCTTAATAAATGATTTATTTTAGATGAACTGGAGCACTGGACCCCGATAAATTTAGGTACGGCCTTAAGCGTTTAAAAACATTGTACGAAGGTACGGAACCCTTCATGTACGAGTCTGACTCGCACTTGCCCGTTTATTTATTTATTAATTTATTTAAGTTTTTTGCACACAATCTCATATTTGATTGATTACAATGGGTCAAACTTAACGCTATGCATTATCTACCAGTTTGCCTTTGGGACACATCGAGAAGTTAGTAGAAAGGGTGCAAGTTTTAGCACTATTACAATACAACATTCCTACATAATATTACACAATAAATACATATACTTAATATGAATATTATTAATTTCAACATAATTTTATTAAATAATACATGAAGAGATTTATAACAATACATACATACATATATATCCACAGAAACATTAAATAAATACCCTACGTATATACTAAACCATATACATACATACACATATTTATATATTATATACAGCAGAGAGAGTTTAATTTGATTTCAGATAATATTTCTTGACCAGCATTTTGAAATAATCACGATATATATTTATTATCATATCGTTTACATTTTAATATTAGTTTGATAGATAAAGTATATAATCAATGGCCTATATGACATAAAACATTATTTATTAGTAAATAGAAGTATATAACAATATCCGCTCTTAGAAGGTAACTAATTATTACGACATTATTAGTAAAACATTTTCTTTTTTTTTTCAGTAACATTACTTTAAATTTACTTTATTTATCTAAGAACTCAAGTGGGACATTGCAGGAGCAATATAATATAATAAATATATGTATTCCTTCGTCCATCATCAGGTCTATTTTAGTCTCCACTGCAGGAGCACGACCCTAACTGCCGGTAGATTGGGCCTTGCCCCGCTGCCAGCGAGCAGCTAGGTTAGGTTTTTATAATGTGCTTATATTTTGTTTTTTTTTTATATTTTACTTTTTATAGACTTATTAAAAAAATTCCTAACTAAACTAAGAAAAAAATAAAATTAAATAGGACAAACCACATTGAGACTGCGGTCTTTGACCGTGGGAATTTTTCATTGAACACCCGAATCTATATTTTCTATCTACACAGACGCATTGCGCTGTATTGTACATGCACCCTGGAAACGAATCTAGGCGAATTCAGAAACGCAGCGAGCGGTCTGCCTTATCAGCGTTTTCGTTTCCATATTTATTTGAGAATTTCGGATAACTTTAAATTTTTCTATCTTTTTACAAAAGACAAATCTTATATATTAAATTCTCGTGTCACAATGTTCGTTCCCGTACTCCTCCGAAACGGCTTGACCGATTCTCATGAAATTTTGTGAGCATATTGTAATGAAACCACCTTTTCCGTATAAAATTATGTATATGTATATTCACTTATTCTTAGTACACCACTTTACTCCATTAAATAATTAGAACCCTTGGAATATTAACACTATTACTAGTAGCACAGATCAGACAACGTGCTTACGCCACGGAGGCTAGCCAACAACTGCCCACCATCAGTTGGGTTTTTCTGTCCGTCCCCACTAAGTCCCCACTACTTATTCGTTACGTCAGGCAGACAGCAAATATAAGTGTTGCCATTTCATTAAAAGAAAAGTTACAGATGTTATAATATTTTTAATGTTGCCATTATTTATTTTAAAAAAAATACGAAATCGTGACAATATTGAGTAGGTCTGAGAATCGGCCAACATCTATTCTTCATACCCCGAATCTACGCGGGCGAAGCCGCGGGCAAAAGCTAGTTATTTATATTTATTTATTGTACGTGTTTAAGCATGAATAAATCTTCATATATGTGTATTTTTTATTTTTTAACTCGGTCGTATGCGCAAGAAATCCGACAATGTATTCGCTTATATTTTTTTCAAAGTTTACCCCCTTTTAACTAAGTTTTTTTTTTATTTAAAAAAAGTCTCGCTGTCTCGCTTTGCCTAGAGTAAATTTGTGTGCGTGGAAGCGGGAGCAAAACTGAGATTATCTACATCAGGCCCAGCCTTAACACGTAAATACGTTTCAGCCATCGGCACGACGAAGAAGAAACGTATATGTACGAGTAAGTTGTAGAAAGGTCGTGCTTAGAACCGAGTTATCCAAAGTATAGTCGGCAAGTTCCAAACAATCTCGCAGCTCCCAGGGCTGTGTTTCCAACTCATTAGAGAAGTTCTGTCCTTGGGACCGTTAACCCGTCGATGATAGACGGTCGTTTGGGTTCTGTTAATGGACGGTACATTATGAAACACAATAGCTATTTTAACTTTAATTTAAAAAAAAAAAACAAGAATATTGACTGCAGGAATAGAAGACTATTTACTGTTTACTCTGATAGTTTTTAATATCGCAAATGCTCTTGATCAAAAATTTTAGTAAAGTTGCTTCACTTTACAGTTTACACTTTTATGCAACATTGATGGTTATTCTTAATACGTACACATTTTTTCGTCATTGGTCATTTGTGACAGCGATTTAATTTTTAGGTTAGACCAATTATGCAGTTATCTGTTTATATATTCACGATTTTAATTTAAAATGATTGTGTATAATTTGTTTATCATGGCTTTGATATATGTTTTCCTAAATAAGGTGCCAAAAAACTGGTTTCCAATCTAGTTACATTATTTTGTGATATTTAATTTTACAAAGCACAACTATAACTGGCATTAGACTTTAATTTTAAATTAACTTCAATACTGATAATAAATAAAAATAATAAAGAGTATGCAGTGTGGTTCCCGTTGGAGTAGAATAGGACCACTCCAAGTCTTCCCGTGGATGTCGTAGGAGGCGACTTAGGAAACACAAGCTAAACAAAGCTTATAAACATCAATGAGACCTCTCCAACCCGTCTGGCCAGCGTGGAGAGTGAAGGCCAAATCCTCGTGACTGCTCTGGCCAAGTATGTCTCTGGTATAGACCTGATGACGAATAAAGAGTAACATTTTAAAATAAAACCTCAGACAATATTCTACAAATGTATTCTACTACGCGGTGGAGCCACCAAGCACTATAGTGCAGTCATAATGGGTGTCTGTCGTCGCCCTCGTCTTTGTCCGACCTTTATTGTTTCCCGGGAATTCTTTGCTGCGGTACTTTTGTAAGTGTTGTGCTGAGAAACATACCTTTAAGTTATTTTCAGAGGTGTATTTTAAAATAGTAGCTTCATTTTGTTTAGCCCTTTCGTTGACGTTAAGTTCTGTTACGCCAAAGTCGTACGTGTCATAGTTCTTTCTATTGTCTTGGTTTGTGTAAACTACGTGAATTTTCTGGCGTCCAGTGCTGCCCCCATTTGAAATAAATCATTTCAAAGGAAACGGAGATATCATTTAAAATGTTGTCTTTGTATAGCCCTTGATAACCCTTCAAACTATTATTGTTTGTGTGAGTGAGTTCGTTAAGCGTTTCTACGCATTTTCGCCAAAAGTGGCCGTTTTCTGCAAAAAATCCTTTAAACTTTAAACAGCAGTTAACAAAATAGTTTGAAGGGTTTTATCTAGGGCTTCACAAAGACTAAGTTTTAAATGATATCTTCGTTTCATCTATGGCCATGGCTATCTTCGGACATTCATGTATGGCCTTAAGTATATATAATAAATAATAATAATAAATATATAAGGGCAAATCACACTGATTAAGCTAGCCCCTAAGTAAGTTTTAAACTTGTGTTATGGGATACTCACTCAATGATACTACATTTTATTATAAATACATATATAAATAAACACCCAAGACCCAGGACAATTTGTAAAAGACCATTTTTTTTTCCAACTTGCCCTGGCTGGGGATAAAACCCAGAACCTCCGGATTAGCGGTCGTGTTAACCATTACGCCACGGAGGTCATCACTTTGCTGGGATATAAGTGCGATAATTGAAGATTAATACAGAACAAAGGCTTACATTACACTCATACCACGAACAAATTCCAAAATATTGTTCTAACATTTCATTATTTATTCTATCTCTAACATAGCAACTGGATTGATTACTTTCTGTGTTAAGGTTACGTAAAGTACCTACGTACAGTAATCTTGTTACTACGTGGCGATGTAACGTATGTGTGGAGATTTATCCAGTCGACTGTACTCTAAGGTTTGTATTCAAAACACAAAATGTACAGAAGGAGGTCATGAAATGTTTATACTTACATCACAATTAATATTTAGATATGAAAATTTTGGTATTTTGAGTAGCGGTCGTTCTAAATGAATAGTAGTAATTTTCTTTGAAATAATACACAATAGATTAAAATAATGAGTGTCATCTCGAGACGTGGGGTGAGCGGAAATTAGTCAATTGCATTAAATTTTCAATGTTGTTTTGCTTCTCGTGTGTGTAAGTGGCCACCACTATTGTCAGATTTTACAAGCTGCCGAATGGCATCTGACATAGCTTGACGATTGCCATACAATGATGACAGCCGGGACCAACGGCTTTACGTGCCTTCCGAAACACGGAGGAGCTCGAGAAATATTTATACCACTTGTAATACTAGTAATGTGTTCTCACGGACAACCGAGCTTCTCATTAGAAACCAGAAAAAAAATCAATTAATGCCCCGTCAGTTCAGAGCCAAAAAAAATGTGAGTGTTTTTGAAAAATCACTGTAATTAAACTACTACAGTTTATTCCTTAAAAAACAAAAGAATCTTAAGGATTTTTTGCAGATACCCACAATATCCAAAACACGATTGAGCATTTTTGGTTTGATAGGAAAAAATCACAAACATACCTCTAAATTTGCCTAAATTTACTTTTATAAGACATATTACTATTTTATACAATCACCTTTTTATATGAAAATTATACCAAAAAAATGTATTATCTAAATATCTAGTCAATTTTGCTACAAAAAAATAATAAATAAAACACAGCGAAATATCGTCGAGCACGGGTCTGGGCCTTCGCTCTCACCTTAAAACCAGTCTCTGTCAGGTATTTGTGGGATACATTTTTTAATTTTATATCTGTACTCCTAATGTTTTGTGGTTGTGAGTTGTGACCTCGTGTCATAAGTATCGTAATGTGATAATGTCGTATCGTAGGTATTTGGAAGTCACCCTGACTCAATAACATGAAGTGTCTGAAGTCGGAGGTTTAGGATTTGATTTCTAGCCAGGACAAGTTTTGTAAATAGTGCTGGGTCTTGGATTTATGAAGGTTTGTTTATTTACAAAAAATAGTATTTGGAATTGGTATCCCATCATCATCAACAGGTCTTTTTTAGTCTACAATGCAGGAGCACGATCCTCTCTGTACTACCAGAGCCATACTTGGCCAGAGCAGTCAGAGGATTTGGCCTACACTCTCCACGCTAGCCAAACGGGTTGTAGATGTCTCATTGATGTTTATAAGCTTTGTTTATCTTGTGTTTCATAAGTCACCTTCTATGACATCCAAAGGAAGACTTGAAGTGGTCCTATTCTTCTCTGCCGGGAACCACACGCCACGTTATCCCATGACAAGTACAAATTGTACTTAGGTAAATTTCCAGAAGGAGGTATAATTTGAGGCATCGTCATGCATGATGTATACTCTGCTATGAAATACCTACTCTTACTTTCTCCTGTGACTCTGCCTCGGAGGGAGGCGTAGAAGTGGTAACGTTCTGGAGGAACAAAAGTTTGAGCCAGTGACACCAAAAGAAGAAGACTTGGGTAAATAATCTTACATAGAATATTTACCCAAGTCTTCTTCTCTATTTGCTCTTATTTATTAATTAATTAATTCAACTAAAAACCAAACAGAAAACGATAGTGTTATTAAAACAAAAGTCGAATGTAATGATATCGTGACAATAATAGTATTATTTTTAAGTATTAATAAATACAATACATATTTTAATTACATTAATCAGTGGCAAATATTAAAATTCAGCCATTGACATCATTAAATTCCAATGTCACTGCACCATTTTATAGATTTAATCCAGTAATTTTAATTAGTTAAATTCAATGGAATAATACTTAAAATAATAGACTTAAAATATATTAAAAGTATATATTTTTCTGATAAAAATTACAGTACATTCAGATGACTGGCTATTTAAAACATGATTAAAAGTTAAAAATTTCACAAATAATAAATTAACCTGGTAATTAAATTGATATGCAAGGCTGAGTCGTAGATAATATTGGCAGGCTGTATTTTACGGATGTAGGAGATTTCCTTTACAACATTATTCAATTTATACTCGAGACTGCCCCCGTGGTCCAGTGGTCAAGGCGTTCGCCTTGTGATCTGGAGGTCGTGGGTTCAAATCCCACTGGGAAGCATACTTTGTGAAAAGTTGTTTCCAGTCTGGTTAGGATATTGCAGGCTTGAATCACCTGATTATCCGAAAAGCAAGATGATTCCGTACTTCGGAAGGCACGTAAAGCTGTTGGTCCCAAACGCCATCTAGCGTTTGTACAGAGGAAAGTTTAGATACCTGTGCCACGTCACGCAGTGCGCGACGCGCGTGGTGGCACAGGTATCTGATTAACCGTCTGTACCAATCCTAGGATTGGTTCTGGTCTACCCTTAGTTGCGGAGGTCAGACGGCAGTCGCTCTGTGTAAAAACCAGTAACCTCGTCGAATCACCTAGGTAAGCTAGCGGATCCCGGGTTATGAAGCGTAACTGCTGACGATACAACCGGGAATACGCTCGGATGATGGTTGTTCAATTTATAACCTTGAATATGAAACCAAATCAGAATTAGTGTAAAAAAACCGGCCAAGTGCGAGTCGGACTCGCGCACCGAGGGTTCCGTACAAACCTGCAAGGTTTAGTATTTGGTATGAATTTCAATTTAATACCTCTACGCGTTTATGAGGAAATGGGTAGTAAGTTTAAAATTATTAAAAAAAAATATATTATGTGATGTAACTAAAAATTTATGGTTTTCGTAATTTTTCCTTTATCTATGCTATAAGACGTTGCTTCGTACCAAATTTCAAGATTCTGAGTTCACGGGAAGCACCCTGTAGGTTTTGATTCCCTTGCAAGTGTCGAAAATTTGCGGCATAAACGGCTGTATCTTTTGATTGCGTTGGCTTAGAAATTTGATTTTTTCACAGCTTCAAGGGACAGTAGACCTGAGTAATTGATATAAATTTCAGCTTCATACCTCCACGCGTTCCTGAGAAAAAGGGTCTTGACAGACGGACGGACGGACGGACAGACGGACAACAAAGTGATCCTATAAGGGTTCCGTTTTTTCCTTTTGAGGTACGGAACCCTAAAAATTACCAGACCCTGCATTTTTTGCAGTTTTATGGTACAGAATTAATACAAGAATTAACATACAGAACGGAAACTCGCAGCGTAACCCGAAATATGGCGACTCCGCACCTTTTCCTCGTATCTCAGGTGTGTTTGGTGGCTTTGAACTAATTAATGCTTTGAACACTGAAACTCACACATTGACGTGCGCATGGGTGTCGCTATTAGCCTACAAGATCTTAATAATAATAACTGCTGCTCAGAACGAGAAGAAATGTACCTACAACACAAAGAGTCGAGACTGTGTTGCCCGCCGTTTGAGTCACGTGCCAACGCGTCATCGTAAGAATGCGCCAGGGTTGTACCCAAATGTACAACAATCCTACTTCTACGGTTGTATTGTACCTATGATGATTACTGTAATAAAACGAATGTTGCGAATCAACCATATTTTTTATTAGTCAATCAAATATGTATGTATGGTAGTAGGCAAAAATTTTACTCCACTTGTATGATTTGTGGTTAGGGTATAAAACAGTTAAAAATTGTACAACGTTTAATTGAGTTAAAAAATGACAATCATGAAAACTTTTTTTTTTTTTCGCGGGTAGGAGTAAAAATAACAACATCAAAATTTTACTCTAAACTTAAAATATTTATTAAAATTATTTAAAACCTATTATAAGTGATAAATTAATGTTTAAAATAATTAAGTGAAAGTAGATTACCTGCTAGTAACATATTTCCTCTCATATCTCACTATACAATAACATGGAGGCACTTCAAAAATCAATGGACACAATGGCAAGAGAATTCAACACAAAGATGGTTTAGTTTCAGAAGAATCTGGACAGCTCAAATGCCAATCCTAGCACTGTTGCTACACTCACAGCAGACTTTGGAAGTTTCAAGTCGTTTGTTTTAATTGCACTTGTCAGCCTGCAGGAACAAATGACTATGATGGCGCACCAACAAGACTCATATGAGATGCGCTCACGTCGTAAGATGCTGCTAGTACATGGTGTCCCAGAAAGCTCCAAGGAGGATGTGTCAGCTGTGCTGGTAGATATAGTTGAGAAGAAGCTTAAGATTTCCGAGTTTTCAGCCAAAGAAATTGGACGCTGTCATCGCATGGGCAAGTCGGTGAAAGGCAAACCCCGGTCTGTACTGGTAAAGTTTTCCACTCTGGATATAAAAGATAAAATCTGGTTTGCCAAACCCAGCTTGAAAGGATGTGGCATAACGTTGTCAGAATTCTTGACCAAAAGCAGACACGACGCCTTTATGCTGGCCAGACAGCATTTCGGAGTGACCAAATCGTGGACGCGGGATGGATTTGTGTACATTATCTCGCCCGATGGGTCCAAGCATCGCGTCAGCACATCGGACGAGGTGAAGCAGCTGGCGGGCAGTAAGGTGGTTAACCCATCATCCGAGATCCACCCATCAGCGACGGCTACGACATCGACAGCCGAGGCAGCGTCGCCAGCGGCGGCGCAGGCGCGGCCTAAGCGTGGCGCCAGAAAATGATGGACTTCGCACATTTTAGTCATTGGTTATCTGTTTCGTTGTTTGCTGTGTTAGTGATGTATTGATTAGTAGTTACCTTCAAACACTTTTACTTTGATATTACTTTTTAATTGCCGGTAGACAAATATCTATAATCCATATTTATTATATTATTTAAAGGTAAACAAACCAACACGTCTAATCTAAGTGACAGCTACCTGTCAGCTGCTTTGACATTGACACTTTTAATAACTTTTTTTTTTATATAAATTTCTTGTCTTTTAAGTTCTCGTGTTTCTGCCAGTCAACCTTTATCGTGAAATTGCAATAGATTGCTGTCTTTTAATATATCATTTAACTTCCAGCATAATAAAAATAGGAAACTAGATATTTTCTTATATGCACCTTCATTATTTTTATTTTTTTAACTAGCGGGTAATGTGCATGCAAATTGGTTGGCCTACTTTTGTATATATTTAATTTATATACGAGTAGGTATTTGTACCATATATTTGTTTTTGTTTTTTTTTTACATTTTATATTTATTAACTTACACAGAATGTTTGACGGACAGGATGATTTATACTTCTCATTGTCTTCATCTTCCGATGATGAAAGTTTTCATAGTTTACCTACTCCTCCTGATGAAACTCTCACATCTCATTTCCAACCGTTTCGTAAAAATTTCAATGTAGTGCATATTAACGCACAAAGTATTCCTGCTCATTTTGCTGACATGCTAGCGACTTTTGAGGTCCAAAATATTCATGCTATTCTTGTATCCGAGTCATGGCTTAAGCCATGTCTCCCTTCTACTTCTTACTCTCTTCCGGGTTTTCAACTGTTTCGTCACGATCGCGTTGGCAGAGGTGGTGGGGGTGTTGCCATATATTTACGTTCCTATATCACGTGCAGTGTTATTAGCACTTCTAGTCCTAATAGTGATTTTGAATATCTTGTTCTGGAAGTCACTCTTTCACACACAAAAGTACTTCTAGGAGTTTTTTATAGTTATTCCTCATCTGTCGACTACTTTTCCAAGTTTGAAAATCTCCTGGAAGGCCTATTGCCCGGTTACAGCCACTCAGTAATCATGGGCGACTTTAATACTTGCTTGGTGAAAAATGATTGTCGGGCTCAGCGTATGAAGTCAGTAGCAGGTAGCTGCAACTTAAAAATCCTTCCCCTTGAGACTACACATCACACTCCTGGTCGCCGGCCTTCTCTACTTGATCTCATTCTTGTCTCTTCTTCCGACCATGTTGCTAAGTTCGGTCAGGAAAATGCGGATGCCTTTTCCTATCATGACCTCATTTACCTCTCCTATAAAATTCGTCCCCCAAAATCTAAATCCAAAATCCTAATGCAGCGTAATTTTGGTGCTATTGATTTGGAACAACTCCGTGAAGATGCCCGTGGCTGCGATTGGCAATCTATAGTAGATACTGAGTCGGTTGATGATCAATTGCATTTGTTTAATTCCACAATCTTATACCTTTATGACAAGCATGCCCCAGTGCGTCCGGTCCGTGTGAAACACCTTCCTGCGCCTTGGTTAACGCAAGAAATTAAGTTGATTCAAGCCAAGAAAATCAAAGCGAAGGCCAAATATAAATCAAACCCTGACACTTACCGTGACGCATATGTCCAAGCCCGAAATCATTGTAATAAGGTGGTTAGGGAGGCGCAACGACGCCATATACATCAATCTGTCCAAAGCGGAGATTCCGCGAAGGTCTGGAAGTTTCTTAAAACGCTAGGAGTTGGGAAGCCCCAGGGTAACAGTCCTAGTAGTTTAAATGTTGATACCCTTAATAGGCATTTTTCAGATTCTGTTGCTATGGACAACAACATAAAATTAAAAACCTTAAACTTGCTTTCTTCTAATCCCACTCCTGATATTCCTTCTTTCGTCTTCAGTCCGATTTCTGATTGTGATATTGAGAGAGAGGTGCGTTCCATAACATCGAATGCTGTTGGTAGTGACAACATTAGTCGGAAAATGATTCTACCTATCCTTGACATCTTACTACCTATTTTAACCATAATCCTCAACAATTCCTTGATAACTGGTGTTTTCCCAAGCGATTGGAAAAATACCAACATAACTCCTCTTCCAAAAAAACCTAACCCGTCATCTCTGTCTGATTATCGCCCTATATCCATACTGCCTTTCCTTTCCAAAGTCCTGGAACGAGTGGTTCAACAACAGCTCAGCCATTTCCTTTCTGTTCATAAACTTCTCAATCCTTTCCAATCCGGTTTTCGTCCAGGTCACAGTACGACTACTGCTCTCATTAAAGTTACCGATGACATTCGAAGGGGGATGGATAACAAACAGCTGACTGTCCTAACGCTTCTGGATTTTAGCAATGCCTTTAATACAGTTGACGTTGATATTCTGCTGGGTGTACTGCGATCTCTCAATATATCTCCAACGGTTATCGATTGGTTTCGTTCTTAACTGTCTGGAAGGCAGCAGCGTGTACGCTTTGAGGATGTTTATTCGTCCTGGTGTACTACATCTGCTGGTGTTCCGCAGGGTGGCGTCCTATCTCCCCTTCTTTTTTCTATATTTACTAACTCTATTACTGCACAGCTTCAGTCTTCCTACCACCTTTACGCAGATGATCTGCAAATATACACTCAAGCCAGCGTTGATTCTATTTCCACAGCCATCTGTAATACTAATAAAGACTTAGAACGTATCTCTCTTTGGAGTAGAAATCATGGCTTGATTGTCAACCCTGCAAAAACTCAGTGTATCATTGTGGGTAGTTCGGGGTTACTAAATGGGATTGATTTTGGTCAGCTTCCGCCAGTACTATTTAACGGGACTGTTATTAATTTTAAAGATTGTGTCAAAAATCTAGGTATACAACTGGATAAAAATCTCTCTTGGTCACCACAAGTTGCTGAAGTTAGTAGAAAGATCTTTGCCTCTTTTGCAGCACTGCGAAGACTTGGTAAGTTCCTTCCAATGGATACCAAAGTTACGCTCGCGCACACCCTACTTTTCCCTATCCTAGATTACGCTGATACTTGTTATCCCGGGCCTACTGAGGAGCAACTTGATAAGCTTGAGCGTCTCCAGAACATGTTTATTCGATACATATATGGCCTTCGTAAATATGACCATATTTCTCATTTTCGCAATGAACTCCAGTGGCTTCCGATCCGACGTCGCCGTGACTGGCATACCCTATCAATGTTATACACAACTCTTTTCAATCCTAACTCTCCTAACTATCTACGAGAATTATTTATTCTATTTAGTGAGTCTCATGGGCGTCCACTACGCAGCGCTGAAAACCTTCTTTTAAGAATTCCTGCTCACTCCACCGACTTTTACTCGCGGTCTTTGTCTGTTCGAGCCGTACGTCTATGGAACTCACTACCACTTACTATCCGACGCGCCCAAACGCTAGCCAGCTTTAAATCCCAAGTAAAATCGCATTTTCTATCCTTATGAAAGGTAATTTCCTTCCCTTGTTTCCACTTAGTTTCTTCATTTTGTCTTGTTATGTTTTCTTTGTGTAAGTTGTATGTATGTATTTAAGTATTAGATGTATGTATGTTTATTATAATTATTGTATATAAGTATGTTTATTATATTGACCACCCCGCACTACCTAATTTCCCATCATTTTTTTCTATATAAACGAGGTTGCCTGGAAGAAATTGCTTAGCGATAAGGCCGCCTTTTGCGCATTTCCTAATTTTTAAGATAATTATGTTCTGTTTTTTACTTTTGTGCAATAAAGGGTATTGTATTGTATTGTATTGTACTTGTGTATCGGTATTCAGTAATTATTATTGTACGTGCCGTAATTTTCAGACGACTGCGCAAAGCCTCGCCAATGAGTTTCTACGGCCGTAGTAATTACCTTGACGCTACCGATGACAGCACGCAATATTTACGTATTTACAGTATAAACTTTGAGCTGATGATCTACATCATAACAGTGGCCATGCTTTTTTTAAATAACTCTATAGTCGTTATATTTGAATCTCGGTTTCTTTATACGAGTACTATTGTTCACAGAAAAGTTAATAGATTTTAAAACTACGATTAAGTCTTTCATCGTTATATCCGGTGACATCGCATTACATTTACGTTGTAACAAATTTACTTACTAAACAATTAACTTTTTTTTATGTCATAGGACGGCAAACGAGCAAGCGGGTCACCTGATGTTAAGTGATCACCGCTGCCCATGGACAACTGCAACACCAGGGGTGTAACAAGAGCGTTACCGGCCTTTCAGGGCCCTCCCCGGTGGGAGGGAGAGGGAGGGGCTCCGGCTCTCTCACTCACCGAACGAAGCATAGAAGCGGTGAACTACTCAGATGTCTATTTTCTGTGAGAGTGTGGTACTTAAGCGGACGAGCCTGTTAAAATAGCAAATAGGCATATAGTTGCTTTTGTATCGGCATTCAGTAATTATCGTATTTATCGTACTGTGCTGGCGACGGCGCTGAGCCCCGCCAATGAGGCTGTACGCCGTAATTCCCTTTATGCCAGAAACGGCACGCACTATTTACGTATTTACAATGTAAGCTTTATTTTGTAATTTTGTAGAACATTTAAGCGTATTTGAGCATAATGAAAATATTGTATATACTTGAGGACCTCCGTAGTGTAATGATCAACACGCTAGTCCGTCAATCTGGAGGTTCTGGGTTTGATTTACAGCCAGGGCAAGTTGGAAAATGGCCTTTTTCAAATTGTCCTGGGCCTTGGGTGTTTATCTATATAAGTATTTATTATAAAATATAGTATCGTTGAGTTAGTATCTCATAACAAAACTTACTTTGGGGCTAGCTGAATCAGTGTTATTTGTCCCTATATATTTATTTATTTATACTATACATGTAGGATGTGAGGTTTGTAGAAAGAGTTTATAATGTAAGATAATTACGAAGTAGCTGGCACGTGAGAAAGTAAGTAAGAAGTAATGTGAGTGTAGAATGTGTGGTTTTGTTTTAAAAGAATTGATGAAGATGGAAAATGAGTAAGCCAAAACGATATAAAGATTTATTTTAATAATAAATGAAGTACAGATCCTTCCGTGGTTTCTCTCAGCCCCAATCCCACATTTATATATGTAGGTACTTGCCTAGATTGTATAAAGCATTGAATAGATAAATTAGATTTTTTGGTAGCCGGTATAAAAAAGGTTTCTATATAATAATACTCTGACGACCTCTGTGGCGTAATGGTTAACACGCTAGACCGCTAATCCGGAGGTTCTGGGTTCGATCCCCAGCCAGAGCAAGTTAGTAAACGGCCTTTTTCAAATTGTCTTGGGTGTTTATCTATATATGTATTTATCATAAAATATAGTATCGATAAGTTAGTATCCCATAACACAAGTTTAAAACTTACTTTGGGGCTAGCTCAATCAGTGTGATTTGTCCCTATATATTTATTTATTTATTTATTTACTGCGTAATATAATTTAGATCAAAGATGTAAATAATGTTATACATAGGCATACACGTTCCTATACAATTTATTATTTGAAAGACAGCAAGCAACCTATCTCACGACAGCAAGAAATGTCCTTTATCGGTGCTGCGGGTCAAAAATATTAGGGAATATGTGTGGAATTTACAATTTAAACGAAAATATAATTTAACATTTCAAGCAAATAAATTATGTATTGCTATGAGCTTCAAAGTAAAAAAAATATGAAGAGTATAAACAGAGTTTCTTTCAGTTCGTTTCCATTTAGATTTGTTTCATTTTAGTTTTATAATCAGTGAAGTCGCCGACCTGTTGCAAATAGCCTGGAAAGGCAGGCAAACAACCTGGAACGCAGCAAAAAGTGGAAAAATTAAATACGATAAAGTGGCCTTAATTGGCTTTAGCTAACCTTGTTGAAATAGATTTTACGCGGCTTCGTAAGACAGTCTCACACGTGAAGTTAATTGATATTAGACACTGTTGATTAAACAATAACATGTTATTTGATGTTTGCATTCTAGCAGGCCTGTGTCACTCCCCGTTTAGGTATCGAAAATATACCTACATTATTACTATGCGCGCAGCGGCCCCTCGGAGTGGTAAATTCAGTTATACGAATCCTATGTCCAGAGTAATAAGAATTAAATTGGCTTGCAATTGATGTCTAGGTATCTAAACGAAAAAGTGCTGAGTTCTGACGTGAGCTAAATTAAACCATATCGCTAACCACATTGAGTAGATATTTCTTTGAATTTCTTTGCTGAGTGAGACTTCTGTACGTGAGTACTAGTTCTTATTCTGTGATTCTAGTCAGAATAGCTTTGAAGGCCAGTTGAAATGGGACTGGGCTGGTCACACATACCGTAGGCCAAATGATTTCTAGGCAAAGGTCACCTGTTGCTGGATCCCTACTTATACCAGAAAACCTGGTAAACAAGAACTCGATGGTGCGATGAACTTGCTTTTAATAGCGGATGGAACAAGATAACGCAAAACCGGACTGAATGGAAGAAGTGAATAAAGGCCTTTACCCAGCAGCGGGACACATGATGGCTCGTATTATTATTATTTTTTTCTAGTCAAAAATGCTAAAACAGCGTAAACACACCTTTTAGCACATTATGTTTATGAAAGTCATCATATAATTTACAAAATAAATACAAGACAAATCACACTGATTAAGCCAGCCCCAAGTAAGTTTTAAACTTTTGTTATGGGATACTAACTTAACGATACTATATTTTATGATAAATACATATATAGATGAACACCCAAGACCCAGGACAATTTGAAAAAGGCCATTTTCCAACTTGCCCTGGCTGGGGATCGAACCCAGAACCTCCTGATTAGCGGTCTAGCGAGTTAACTATTACGCAATGGAGGTCGTTAAAAAATAAAATATGTCAATCAGGTCATTTGGTTCGGCTGGGCAGCATTCGAGATGTTACGCAGTATCTTCTCGTCCAAAATACCTCAGTGCCTCAACATGACAGTACTTAATGTGTGTTACCAGTGATGACTTATGGCTCTGAAACGTGGTCCCTTACCATATACAAGAAGGCTCATGGTCGCTCAACGGGCTATGGAGAGGGCTATGCTAGATGTTTCTCTATGTGATCGAATCAGAAATGAGGAGGTGCGTAGAAGAACTAAGGTCACAGACATAGCCCAGTGGATTAGCTTGTTGAAGTGGCAGTGGGCGGGGCACATAGCGCGAAGAACCGATGGCCGATGGTGCAGAAAGGTTCTCGAATGGCGGCGCACGTACCGGCAAGCATAGGACACCCACCTGCTAGGTGGTCAGACGACCTGAGCAAGGTTGCAGGAAAACCCTGGATGCAGGCTGCTTCCGATCGGTCGTTTTGGAAATCCTTGGGGGAGGCCTATGTCTGTAACTGATATGATGATCTATCTATAAAATCTTGTAATCGTTATTGTAAACAAGTAACATCTTAAAACACTTAACAAGCAATTATTGTAAATATATTACCAATTCGGATATCGAAAACGGTTCCAACAATTTTGATGAAACTCAGTATAAGAGGGTTTTGGAGTCGCTTTGATCTATCTAGGTTTCATTTATAAAAAACATCAAAAGTCAAATATAGAGGTAGAACAAAGACAGATCTGCTTTGATAGGCTGCGGTTTATGATTGTGAAGATGAAATTAGTTTCTTATAATAAGAAAACTTCACTTAATTGTAAGCTTTATATTACACAAATGATATCTTCTGGTTTTTTTGTTGTGAATAATTGTTACTTGGCTCCAATATCACCGTGAATTGATGGTGATACCACATTAAATATACAGAAACTGTTCGCTATACACTTTTTTTTTCTTTTCTCAAATGTAAAGACGGCCGTAATGTAATGTAACTTGAACCTTTTTTCACCACTGTTTCCTTTTCACAAAAGTAAATGTTCTCTATCATTAGGCATTTGTGTGAAGGAGACGGAAAACTTTCTTATTGCCTTACTTAGGGTCGCACAGCGCACCCTTCGTGCACCTGATACCCTAATGTAAGAAGACGACTGCATCCTTGTCTTACATTAGCTAAATTGTATTGTTGTTCCGCTCAAATGCAGGAGTTGCCAAAATCAATGGGTTTTGCTTGCCAGTGTATGGTTGGGACCGTTTACTGTAAGTTAACTGCATGCTTATTTAAAAAGGACTAGAAAATATTTCTTGAGGGTCGAAGGTCGGTAACGCGCGTGGGGTATTCCTGGTGTTGCAAGCGCCCAAAGGTTACGAAAATCATCTATAACTTAAGAAACTGTTGTCGAAATCATTGTATGGAAATAGATGTGCACAATGACGATGGTGGCCAAATTAATGAAAATAGTGAAATGCGAATATAAACATGATTCTTGTTTCACTATTTGATTCATTTTTCCACCATCACGCTAAAAGTGGCCTCAAGATCTTGCGGCCTGCTCTGTCTGCCCCATTAATGAAAAAGACGTGATAGTATAGGCACAGACTACTATATACTAGGTATAGGTAAATCTAATATGCGTATTTTTTGTTTCAGGTAAATATACACGTCGGCTCCAAGAAACATGAACTGATGACCAAGCGAAGGAGCTTAGGAGCTAAAGATGAATTACTTGAGTGCTATTGGACACTTCTGTATAAGTTTGAATAGACGAAGGTATTGTACGACCTTGTTAAAACTACGATCGAAATAGGGCATACTTGACGGGTTTCATATCCAATAGAAAGTTTATCAACATTCTCTCTTTTTAGGGTTCCGTAGCCAAATGGCAAAAAACTAAACCCTTATGGATTCGTCATGTCTGTCCGTCCGTATGTCACAGCCACTTTTTTCCGAAACTATAAGAACTATACTGTTGAAACTTAGTAAGTACTGGGTGGCGCAAAAGTACTGGCACTAAAGAAAATACTTTTATTTTTTTTATATGACATTTTCTGTCATTCTGTTGTTGAAAATTGTGTAGTGAACAAATGTAAAATACACTGAAAATAAACATGGACCGTTTTACTCCCCAAGAACGTGGAATAATTGTGTCAATGTTCTTACGGAATAATTCATCAGTGATAAGAACACAACGTGAATTTCGTCGACGATTTCACCACCGTCCGGCACCGATTGGTCGCACAATTCGACGCTTTGCCACACGCCTTGAAGCAACTGGCTCAACATTGGATAGACCTAAGTCTGGGAGACCAAGAACAGGCCGTTCAGCTGAAAATATCGATGCTGTGCGCGAAGATGTGGAAGAGTGTCCAGAAACATCAACGAGGCGACGTGCCACGCAATTGGGCATTTCCAGACGGACCCTGCAGCGTATTTTGGTGAAAGACTTAAAGATGTTCCCGTATAAAACTCAAATGACTCATCAGCTGCTGCCTGCTGACCACCGAGCTCGTCTAGATTACTGCCAGCGCGTCATAAACCTCAACCTTGAAGAGGATGATTTTCCTTCAAAATTGGTTATGAGTGACGAAGCGCATTTCCATCTCTCAGGGCATGTCAATAAGCAGAATACTCGGTTCTGGGGCACTGATAATCCGCGCATTATTCAAGAAACACCTCTACACCCACTAAAAGTTACTGTATGGTGTGGCATCTGTGTTGACAGAGTGATCGGACCCTATTTTTTCGAAGACGCTGGAGGCAATGCGATAACTGTCACTGGAGAACGCTACAGAACCATGTTACGAGAGTTTTTGATACCCAGTTTGGACGAATTGGGGCTGGAGCACATCTGGTTTCAACAAGACGGCGCTACGGCACACACAGCGCGCGACACTATGGACTTAGTGAGGGACGCTTTTCCAGGCCGAGTTATCTCTCGTTTTGGCGATTTGCCTTGGCCTGCAAGATCACCCGATCTGACCAGTCCAGACTTCTTTCTTTGGGGTTTTTTGAAATCTCGGGTGTATGTGAACAAGCCACAGACTCTCGCAGCTCTAAAAGAAAACATTCGTCAAGAAATAACGAACATATCGCAGGAAGTGTTACGGCAAGTTATGCAAAATGTCATAAATAGGGCTCAAATGTGTATCAACTCTGGAGGTCACCATTTAAAAGACATCATCTTTAAATCCTAATGGTACGAAATTTAATGGCACAAATATACATTTAAAAAAACCTAAATCTAGTTTTCTAATTTAGAAAAAATGTTATAGCTGAACCAAATAGGGTCTTTACTTTTGCGCCACCCAGTAGATGTATTCTGTAAACCGCATTAAGATTTTTACATAAAAAAACCAATAAATTCCCATACTTAGAACTGAAACTCAAAATTTGTTTTTATCAACCCCATACGTGTGGGGGGTATCTATGGATAGGTCTTCAAAAATGATATTGAGGTTTCGAATATTTTTTTTTTCTAAACTGAATAGTTTGCGCGAGAGACACTTCTAAAGTGGTAAAATGTGTCCCCCCCCCCCTGTAATTTCTAAAATATGAGAATGATAAAACTAAAAAAAATATAAGCTGTACATTACCATGCAAACTTACACCAAAAATTGTTTTGAACGAGATCTAGTAAGTAATTTTTTACCTTAAAGTGAAAAATTAAAGGGGGTCGTCATACAAGAAACGTGTTTCTTTAGCGTTTTAAAACATTGTACGGAGGTACGGAACCCTTCATGTACGAGTCCAACTCGCACTTGCCCGTTTATTTTAGATAAGAACAAATCACACTGTTTGATCTTTTACAAGACAAATCTTTGCCCTTTGGACTCTGTAGTCCTATTTACACCATGTGTATCCAACCGAATACTATAATTACCGAAAATAGATAGATAGATAGGGACAAATCACACTGATTGAATTAGCCCCAAAGTAAAGATAAAAACTTGTTTTGGGTAGTTTCCTGGGTCAAAAATAAATTATTTGGTACTGTTAAGAGAATAGAACGTCACAAAATAATGTCACTTGTCCTTGATCACATCCATTTTGAATGTGATTTTACATTTATTAATACAATACAATAATACAATACAAATAATCTTTATTGCACCATAATAATTAATAAAATAAAAATAACAAACACAAAGAAAATATTGGTACAAAGGCGGACTTATCGCTAGATGCGATCTCTTCCAGTCAACCTTTGGGTAGAGGAAAAATGCAGAAAAACTGATATTAAGAGCGCTATTTGACTCCAAAAAACTATGTCGTCACAGTCCGATATTTCATACAAGTCTAAATTTGTGTTTTGACGTTTGGAAAAAAGTGTCTGATTTGAATTGTTGGAAACTAGCGGAGGGATACTAACTCAATGATACTATATTTTATAACAAATACATATATAGATCATAACCAAGGCCAAAAAGGGCCATTTTCCAACTAGCCCTGTCTGGGGATTGAACTCCGAACCTCCGAGTGATGGACTAGCGTAGTTACCAATACGCCATGTAGGTCGAACGAATGAATTGAATATACGCTGGTGTCCACAGTCTAATTAAACTTAGCCAAGTAGAAACCTTACATTTTTTTTTCATTTACGTCTTGTCCCACAAATTGGAACATCTTTCCACTTTGATTACTTTACTAGGGGTTGTATAGTACAGTATGTCTATGTATAGGTTTAATATCAAGCCAGAGCAAGTAGGAAAATGGTCTGTTTCAAATTGTCTTAGGTCTTGGGTGTTTTTCTACTTATATTGTAAAACTTACTTTAAGGGTAGGTCAATCAGCGTGATATGTCCTATCTATTATTTACCTATTTATGTTTATTTGTAATAACTTTATTGTACTTTGAAAAGACATAATTAAAGCCAAACAACATATAGAGTAAATTAATAATAAATTAATATTATGTCTTTAAATAATATTTGAATTACTTGTTTTTTTATTGTTACGTAGCAAAATTATATTTTTTATTCATGTGTTAAAAATATGATCGGTTTTTGTATTAAATAATTAAATTTTTAACAAAAAAAAACAACCGACTTAAATTTTTTTAATGAGTTTCTTTCATATCTCCAAAGTTCTTCATCATATCTTTACCAAATTAAAATGGGCCCAACTTGGTAGTAAAAGCTTTCATATAAAAAAAGAATCATCAAAATCGGTTCACAATTGGCGAAGATATCGCGTAACAAACATACATTAAAAAAAAAAAAATCAGTCGAATTGATAACCTCCTCCTTTTTTGAAGTCGGTTAAAAAATATGCCTACAACTTAAAGATTAATGACAATTTGTATATAGACAAGTGAAATACCAAACAAAAACTGGACAACTATTTAATTGTCACACATCGATAACAAATTCTGTCACAACACAACAAAAAATAATCAAAAGCGACCGTGATAATCCCGTAAAATGACCCAACAATTCAATGCTATTTTGCCTCCTCAATCCGAGCTGTTTCCCATTAGCCGACCAGATGGGTTCGGATACAATTATTTTTTCTTTCGAGTAATTAACGCGATACTCTTTATTCTTAACGAGTAACTTCAAAGGGCTACGCCTTTGCCTGAGGAATATTTAAAAGGTTGAAATGAGAGATTTTTCGAGTAACTAAATGACTCGCCCTTTTGCAGTAAATTGATACGGCAGACAATGATCCATTTCCTTTATTTCTGTTTAACGCCCTTTTGTTTAATAATACAGTTTTTCTTTTATTTCAATCTCTTACTTTCAATCTCGTAGTATTTGATTTATTTTACTTGGTTTTTTGTATAATTAGGAAGCTACAGAAGCTAAACAACGCTTATAAACATCAATGAGACCTCTCCAAGCCGTCTGGCGAGCGTGGAGAGTGTAGGCCAACTCCTCTGGCTGCTTTGGCCAGGTATGACACTGGTAATACAGAAGGTCGTGCTCCTACAGTGGAGACTGGAAAAGACCTGATGATGATAGTATATTAACATGTGTACTTTCGATTTAATTTATTGGATGAATTAAAACCTACATGACATTGTTATTCAAATTTTGTTTTCGTCCTGTTCAATCCAGTGTTTTTATTATCAAAGACTTTTAATGAAGGCCGCTTTAGATTGGTCAATTTGGAAGTTCCAGCCGCCCAAGCACCTAGCAGGTGGGTGTCCTACGCTTCGTTTGCATGTGTTGCGTCGGTTCTTCGTGCTACGTGCCCCGCCCACTGCCTCTTCAAAGAGCTAATCCGCCGAGCTATGTATGTCAGTGACCTTAGAATCAGAAATAGTCTTCTACGAATCTCCCATTTCTGATTCTATCACGTAGAGAAACACCGAGCATAGCTCTCTCCATAGCGCATTGGGTGACTTTGAGCCTTCTACCACCACCACCAAGGGACCAGTTTCAGAGACATGATCTAAAAAATGATGATGATGACAACAAAAAATATTAAATTTTTATCTACGATACCATGACACTGCAGCGACATTTCTTACTTCACAAGTCGTATCAGCCTGTGAGAGATGGCTACTTTACTGTATAGTAACGTTGTGATAAATAAATTTTAGTGCTACGAACGTGTAACGTGTAGGAATTCTCTTCGCTGCTACGTCGTGAAGTCTGCGTAGCACGTAGCAGTGAGAATGTAGACTCGTAGCAACTGCAGGTAAAAGTCGTAGCAAAAGGTGTAGCAGCGTAGTTAATTTGTAGAGCTACGAATGTGTAGCGTGTAGGAGTTTACTACGCTGCTGCGTCATGATGTCTGCGTAGTACGCAGGTGAGAGATTGCAGAGTCGTAGCAACTGCCGGTAATAGCAGCGTAGCAATTTCGTAGTGTAGCCTGTAGTAGGCGTTTGTTTTGAAAATGGTGAGTAGGGTCCATCAAACAGCTTTTTGTACCGCTGTTATAAAAAGAGACTAAAATGTACATAAACACTATTTCTCCTTTTATGTTAGTACTCGTATGTTACGAGTATGAACAAAAAAATATAAACATCAAACCTTCTACTAGGTATAACTATTTAATGTTCTTCTTGAAATACCTATCTATAGTTTAATTCTATAGCAGCGGCACAAAAAGCTTTTTGATGGACTTGTTACGGATAATGTAATTAAACTTTTAATAGGCCCAACATCTATACAAATAGAAGGCAGTACCTGGCTGCTTTATTTATATTACAAATAACAAAATACTGAATCTAATTTTAGGTTAGATTTAGTCCATGATACTGAATAACTTCTAACTAAGGAACACATGTCAAAATATGAAAAAAAATTGCTTGCCATAGAGACTGGGCAAAAATTATTTTTCATATTTTGATATATGTTCCTTGGGGAAAATTGGTCAGTATCGTGGACTAAATTCACCCTTTAAATAATTTCAGTATATTTTGTTGTATACATTTACATATACATAAACTGTTTGCACAAAAGAGTATCCTTTTGACCTTTCATTTGTATTCTCGTTCCGCCGTGTATCTGTTTAACGTTTCAAACAAGCCCTTTGTTTATTTTTGTTGGCCTAAAATATGATAATGTCTTATTTTGTCATCGCGTATGTAATGTTGGTTGAAATTTAAATTACACTTGCTTGGAAAGTCATCATTAATGCATATTTATGAGTGGGGAAAAATCTCGACACACAGTCATTAGTAAGGCATCACTTTGGAAGTGGCGTAAGTGGGAAACTAATGCGGTAACTTGGCTTCACGTCATACGTCCTGTACTTTAAATTCCTGGGGAGAATTCATAGGTGTCTTGAATTTTGCGTGGTCTTGGAATATAAATATTGAGATATTTTGACGATTTACTTAACGAGTACGATGAAAAGATCACGTACTGACAAGCAAAGCGTAGGACACCCACCCACAAGGTGGTTAGACGACCTGACCGAGGTCGCCAGAAAGCGCTGGGTTCAGGCCAGCATCTGAACGTATGACAGTGCGAAGTCGTCGTAATTAGAAACTCGCTTCCCGCTACTGCCTTATCCCACATAATTACTTAGGCCGGCCGTAATGGGCGCTGCTTTTGACGGGGCACGCCCTATCGCAAGCGCTTTAAATGTACTGGATATTGTTCTTTTTCGTTATCAGAGTTTCAGAGATCGTTACAAAGCAGGCAATGTTTATAAAATCAGCATCGGAACTTAAGACAGTATGAAGTTGGCGTAATTACAAACTCGCTTCCCGCTACTGCCTTATCCCACACAATTATTTAGGCCGACCGTAATGGGCGCTGCGTTTGACAGGGCAAGCCCTATCGCACGCACTGTAAATGTACTGGATATTGTTCTTTTTCGTTATCAGAGTTTCAGAGATCGTTACTGAACAGGCAATATATATAAAATCAGCATCTGAACTAAAGAAAGTATGAAGTCGTCGTAATTAGAAACTCGCTTCCCGCTATTGCCTTATTCCACATAATTACTTAGGCCGGCCGTAATGGGCGCTGCGTTTGACGGGGCACGCCCTATCGCACGCGCTGTAAATGTATTGGATATTGTTCTTTTTCGTTATCAATGTTTTCCACGTAATTTACCCCGTTTTTATATTACCATTAGTTTTGTTTTCTTTGTTGTATGATTTACTTTGTAAAAAATACGTAAAAGTTTACATGATTGCGTGAAACGGTTGAAGGCATGAAATTAACGCCAGACGGAGCGGCGCCATTATAAAGTGGAGAAATGGAATTAAGAATCAAGAATTTATTTCATAATTAGGCACTTTTACACGTCAAAAAATTTTGTAAATTTAGTTTAGGAAAATGTTTATTTATATTTATATAAATCAACAAATAAATTATAAACTGTCTATAATTCAGATATAAACAAAAGTTTAATTCACAAAAGCCCTGAGATATGTATCGAAAGTGAAAGAAACTGGAGAGAAATTTGGTTGAAGGGTAGATAAGCTTGATATACGAGTATTTGTAGGACTTTGTTCCGAAGTGAAGTATTTCGGTTGGAAATGAGCTTAAATTAAATTAAAATTACAATTATTAAACACAAATTTTGAATTAATTATAATTGGTTAAGTGTTGCACTGTTACCTGCAGTAGGTTTCTCTGTGGTATGGGAGTCAGTCCGAATTGCGGATAATATGTATTTAAAATTTTTTGAATATATTATTGCCCGTAGGGACAGAATTCTTTATTAATATAAAACTGGGACATTATAGCCATCAATGTCCCAGTTTTGGGCAAAGGCCTATCTCCCACTCCTCCTTAGCTCTCGATTCGCAATAGTTGCCATTTTTTCTTGAATTTGTTAAGGTCGTCACACCAACGTGTCCGAGGTCGGCCACGCTGCCATTTGGGATCCATTTGGTTGTTCTTTTTTCCCATATGTCTTGTAACCTGGTTACATGCACCGCCCAGTCCCATTTAAATATTGCAGCTTTTTCCGCAACACCCACAATTTTGGTTTGCGAGCGCAATATCGATCAACTTTAACTTCTTTATTTATTTAAATTTTACTGCACAGTAAAAAACAAGTGGTGGCCCTAATGCCATATGTCATTCTCAGGTAATAATATTCGTGAAGTAGAACTTAATTCGTAAATAAATATATAACTTTTAACATACATAAGTATGTATAACCAAAAGCAGAAATACGTATATGAGAATAAACTGTTCAACATTCCCGGAAACAATACAATAACAGTAAAATTAAAACTGTTACACGAAATCAATACCTATCTACTTAATTTCTGGTGCAGTCCATTCTAGTTAGCAGTTCACTCCGAACTGTGACCTGAAAACATCATATCTTGCAATCACTTAGGGCGATTTAGCTTGTCTTTGTAGGTGACGCTCTTTGTTGTAGATTT
This sequence comes from Acrobasis repandana, assembly GCA_963576875.1. Lineage (NCBI taxonomy): Eukaryota > Metazoa > Arthropoda > Insecta > Lepidoptera > Pyralidae > Acrobasis > Acrobasis repandana. The sequence goes on from OY756215.1 coordinate 21,092,389, forward strand.
CAAGATTTCAACAAGTTTTCGTTTTAAGAAAAAAGAAAAAAAATATATATCAGGTTGTCATTGTGAATCACTGAGATACGGAATGTGGTGAATCAGTATAGAATACTTTATCATTGATGATTTTATTATCAGTTTTTACCATTCAATTACTATTATAGTTCATTGGTTTTTTGTTAATTAATGTTTCTTGTTATCGTATATTTCCTACTATTTTAATATTTACTTCTATAAATACCTATTTCTTATGACATTTTCTATTCTGGAACTCTACTTTCCGTATATCTTCTTACTGTGAATTTAATAAAATAATTTAATTTTACTTAATCATTTCTAACTTAATTTGTTTTGTCGCTTTTTGTTGTTCGCTTACAAATTTCACAAGTGATATATGAGGTATCTATATTCTAAGGAGGTATGCTCGAATAAACACTCATGCATACACACATTTGACTCCAAGAAGTCCAGACTTTGTTCTCCTTCGCTTGTTCGTGATATAATTTACAAGCCCAAATTAGAGCATTCAAACAAAGAACTTCGAACATTTTCAAGATGTCAAGTTTTCGCTAATATTCAATGTGATCCATGGCAGTTGGGTCGAGTAATTATAGTTATACCAACTTTGGCGTTAAGGGCCTTTTGATAAACGGCCGACAAGTTTGTACCATCTAATTTAGGGTTTTGATTTCATTAGTTCGGTCGGTGATGACTCGAATATTTGAATAATCGTTTCTTGTCTAAAGTTCTAAGCCAAGTTGAAATTCAAAGGCAATTGTATAATTTAATAACTTTGTCAAAACTAACAAATATATTTATATGTGAATATAACAGTAAGAAAATTGGTAGTATTTTCAACATTCTTTTTCTAGCTTAAGAGCTTGCTCTTGTCGGTGGAGTTAAGTGGAGATGCCTGCCTCCATTCCTCTCTTTCAACATTCACACATACAAAAAAAATTGTATCTAATCTAGGAGATAAATTCACTATAATTCTGATCTCACTATATGGATCTATATAATCAGACGTTTAATTAATTTATCTCTATTCATATAGGTTAATAGTTTATTTATAATATTTTATTTTTAAATAAGTCGTCAGTGATTTAGCTGACTGCATATTATAATAAGTACTCGTACCTATGTATCCAAATAAAAGTTCTGCTATAAAAGAGATAACCTGTTACAATAAAGGAATATCCAATTATAAATTAACGTTATACATACAATTACACTTTTCTCGTGCATAATGGAAACAAGGGAAGTTTAATGTTAATTAATGGTATTAAATTAATGCATAATTAATTAGCGCTGATCAATAAGTTAATGTAGCATAAAGATGAGTATGGCTCCAGTATTATTTTAACAGAGAATTGTGTTTAATTTTACTCGAAATTAGTCCCTGTTTCATAAGAAAGTTTTTGTGGGAGTAAGTATAAATCTTTGCAGCCGTGGAGTATTTAGTATTTAGAGCGTTCCGTCAGAGGCTGAGCTTCTTTTTCTGTAAGTAATCTCAGATGGCCGCCGATTCCCAAGTGCATGCGATTTTACTGGAATTCGGTATCCATGGTTTTTTTGCGCCGCAGGATCCGAATTTATTTTTTGGAATTCAAGATGGCGTAAAATTTTTATTTTTTTAAAAAAACATTTATTAATTTAAATTTAGGTTAAGTGTTCTAGCTTTCGATTTTGCGGTAAGGAACTTCGTTCCCATCGGGTGTTGTACCGCGTCACTCATCCCATTTTTATTTATTGGCTTCAATGGCCTGTGGTCTTTTTTATCAACGTAAGAATACTATTTAGGTATGCTGTGTGCGCATAGGATCGGCAACGATAAGCCATTTTTATCGAGCTTCCACTCCGTCGGGCGGGTAAGCGCGAGCGCGATGCCTACATACGACCAGGTGAATAGGGCTGGCAAAAAATGGTTTTGGTTATTATGTTTGCGCTTAGCGCGTTCCCGGTTGCATCCCTGAATATAATATGATATATGTCGATAGACAACAGATAGGGTAATAAAGGAAAATTTAGAAGTGACTGTATGTGACATTTGGAAGTCTGAAGAAGAAGAAGACGAAGAATTTATGCTTTCTCTCTCATATCAAGTTTTGTCCAGACCTATGCAGATTTTTTTACAGTGCCATTTTTTTACTTCAAAGTTATATTCCCATGGAAAGAATTGCCATGTTTTAACTTACCATACCATATACAACTTGATCAGTCGAACGAAATTTATTTTTGCGTACTGGAGAAAAATACCCTGTAGGTCTAGAAAGAATTATCCTGTAGGTCTAGAAAGAATTATCCTGCCTTTACTCCGTCTATACATGTTTTTTCTGCACTTTGATTTCAATTGTGACAACCCTACTTTAGTTTCCGATGTATTTCACTCCAGATAAAAACGGTGGCACAGCAGTATTTTAGGGAAATTCGACTATTAGTTACCGTCGGCCTTGTCATACGGGACTTTTACCTTACACAGGAGATGGGGTATTTTCACGGGTATTTCAGCATTTATGGGATATCGCACGCCGTAAGTTCGGTGGATATAAAACCAATAGTGGCAATTTACTGGGTATTGTGAGTGCTGGCTGCGTGTGCTATTTATGAGCATTAAGATTCGTGTTTTGATTTTGGCCGTGAGAGAAATTTTACATTTTCCTGTTGTATACATATAAACTGATAGCTGTGCCTGCGACTTCGTTCGCGTGGTTGTCGGAATGTTTTATAGACATATAAACTGATAGCTGTGCCCGCGACTTCGTTCGCGTGGTTGTCGGAATGTTATATAGCCTAAAGCCTTCCTCTATAAATGGACTACCCGACAAAAAAAGAATTTTTCAAATCGGACCATTAGTTCCTGAGATTAGCGCGTTTAAACAAACAAACAAACAAAAAAACTCTTCCGCTTTATAATATTAGTATAGATGTGTATTTGATTAATTTGAAACGGTTGACTCACGTGATATAGTCGGAAAAGGCCGACTAGGTTTCGATAGATTTAGATGATCATCTTCAGGGCGAGTGACACCGGCGACCCGACGATGTCGCTGTCCGCTCACGTGAGTCAACTGTTTTAAATTAATCAGTTATGGATTTATCTCACGTTACTTTTAATAAAATGATGTGTATTTATTTATTTTATTTATTTAAAAACTTTATTTACCAAAACAAGATGGTACAAAAGGCGGAGTTACTCGTAATGCTAATATCGTTTTATACCAGTCAACCTTCGGGATAAATAGAAAAAATCTCTCGTGGGAGGCGTAACACATAAATACTCGTATTACAACACATTAAATACAAATAAGTGTAAATATATATAATACAATACAACATACGTGTATCCCCAATACTGAAACCTTGGTTATTTGTAACTGTTATTTTGGCACCTAAGATTTAACTTTTTGGTTAGGCAGACATTCGATCGCCTAAGTTTATTGTTACTCACCATTATACTATACGTAATATATGGTCTACATACTATGTTGACTCTTATATATTGCATAGTGCACTATAAAATACAATAAGTCATCGTCATCATCCGAGCGTATTCCCATCCCTGGGTCCGCTACCTAACCTAGGTAATTTGACGAAATTACTGGTTTGGTGTTTGGTTGGTTTGGTTTGGCTGTAGTTCGGTGTAAACCGAACCACAGCCGTCTGACCTCCGCAACCCAAAGGGCAGATCAAACTTTAAAATATAATTACTAAACACTATACCATATAAGTGTTCGTCCTAAATTATTAATATGTATATGTTGCAGTCAAATCTCTTAACCAGTCAAAAATACTATTGACTAGTAAAATCAGTCAAAAGTACTTTTGACCGTATGCTATAGTCAATAATACTTTTGACTAAAATAACAGTTAAAAGTACTTTTGCCCAATGGATACACCTCATCAGTTTTCAATAGAACAAGCTTGAAGACACCGATGAAACATTTTTCAGATATTTTACTTCAGACAAAACATTTCTATTTCCTGATGGGAAAACGGAAATCTTTTTTACTTTTAATTTCAGTACAGCCTGACATCTCGCGTGAAATGAAACCAATCTCCACATATAGTTTCTGTGGTCTGTATCCGAAGCACGTACTTGATCAAGACCGCAGATATTGCGGACTATGAAGAGATGGGATCACTATGTGTGCGATAGATACCTACTATTGATCACATATCGGAAACCTTTTAGTACGCACGGGTTGCAAATGTTATATACTTTACTTACAGACAACTTACTAATACGAGTATATACATACAATATACCTACAATGTTTTGTATCCGAAGCACGTTATTGATTTAGAACTGCAGATATTGCAGACTATGAAGAGATGGAATAACTATAAACACGTGTCAAAAAAGGGGTATCAACCCGAAAGGGAGTAAACGTACTAATCAATGTAAACAACTTTTACTATGGGACCATCCCTAAAATCGCAAAAAAAAAACTGCAGCTCCATATATTTTGGCACGGTAGGTATTCACTTTTGTATGGAGCTGCAGATATTGCACGCCTCATAAGCGAAGCGTATGAGGTAGTGCTCTACTCTCGCCTTACAAAAATCAAGTGATTTTTTTAACTAAATGTGTGTCTATTTATTTTCTATCGCACTTGTACAATAATATTTACACATAAATGTCAAGGAAAAATTTCCAAACTATTATAATTTGGATTTTCCAAACTATTCTTCATATATATACGTACATAGATACGATCACTCCCTTTCGGGTTGATACCCTCTTTTTGTTACACGTTGTAGACATATTTGCGATAGATCACATATTGGAAAGTTTTTGGTACGCACGGTTTGCAAAAGGTAATAATAAAATAAGTCCTTTTAAAAAAAGATACTTCACTAGGTTTAATTTTTAGTCTTTTTCATCTCAGTGCGTTCCTGGTTGCATCCTCAGCTGTGCTGCTTCGGAGCTCGGGGTGCGCTATCCCGCTTTTTCTTCTCCAAATATAATATGCATGTCAGTGGTCACCCAAGGATGCCAAAGACCTTGCGAAGTGGAAGAAATAGCCAAAACAGTTTATATAATTTGATAGTTTTACGGCCGGCTGCCGCCCGACGTTAACCCTCTTTGGGAATGCAGTTCACATGTTTGTGCTTATACCTTTAGTCGCCTCTTACGACATCCACAAGAAGAGATAGAGTGGTCCTATTTTACACTGGAAGCCACGTGGCACAGCAGCTTTAATTTTGAGTCAGACTGGGACTCAGAATTCTTACAAAAGCGAAACATACTTTTATTTTTTTATTTTTTGCTAACGTTTTGGCTGGGTTACATAGCTGTGGTCACAGCGTGACTAACGCAGCGAGGTCATTCTTTTTCCTGATTGGTATTATCATTATCCATCAGCATGTTAGTTTTTTACCAAGTATCATCAGAAATCACTCTCTAAGTAATAAATTAAAATAGTCTTTAGGTAATAAAATGCAGGCGCATCGTCACAGCTATTAAGATTTAATCCCCACCAATAAAATGGAGTACGTTTTAAGCTATTAATTAGTTAATGCACTCGATTCGGCAACATCTCATTTATTCGATTAATCGAATGTCGGCGTCCGCTCGAGTACTCGCAATCAGCGCGACATTCATCCGCAAATCGATTCCGTTTAAACGAGTACCGATTTCGATTATGCTGAGCTCGTGTGCGGTTGCGATAATTTTTCTTGATTTGCTGGATTGTTTCGGCCGATTGTCAGCAGGTTATAGGTAATTGTTTGGGTGGATGATAATCTAAGAATGACAGAAAGAATTTTGGACCCTTTTCTTTGACTATGATATCTACCTAGCCACTTAGAAACTGTGTGAATAAACTAAATACAGATATATATGGTTTGAAACATTAATAGTCGTATTTTTAGGGTTCCGTACCCGAAGGGTGCAAACGGGACCCTATTACTGAGACTCTGCTGTCTGTCCGTCAGTCAATCTGTCAGTCTGTCCATCTGTCACAGGGCTCTATCTCTTGAACCGTAATAGCTAGACACTTGAAATTTTCACCGATTATGTATTACTATGGTCGCTACAACAAAAAATACTAAAAATAAAAAAGTTGAAAATTAAAGGGGGTCGTCATACAAAAAACGTGTTTTTTTCAGCGTTTTTAACTCGATCTTTATAATGGCATTAAATAGATACTTGAAATTTTCACAGATTATGTATAACTATGACCGCTATAACAACAAATACTAAAAATAAGAAAAAGTTAAAAATTAAAGTGGGTCATCATAAAAGAAACGCGTTTTTTCAGCGTTTTAAAACATTGTACGGTGGTATGGAACCCTTCATGTACGAGTCCGACTCGCACTTGCCCGTTTATTTGAAAATCTGACCGTTTTTTATCAGTTATGCACAATGCTACCCATTTTAGGAGTGCAGATATTTTGTCAAATTTATTAAAAGTTCGAGTAACACATACATTCCCTGTGGGGGTTATCTATAAAGACAGTTTTTGATGTGTAATTGCACATTTGATTCGCGTCGGACGACTCGCGCCGACTGTCGTTAATGGTCGCGAACAATCGCGCGATGGTCGCTGACTGTCGGTAACGGTCGCGTACTGTCGCGCGATGGTCGCCAACTGTCGTTAACGGTCGCGAACTGTCGCGCGACGGTCGCCATCTGTACATTGCCTTCAAGATTTATTCATCGTCTACTTATGGACACCAAATTAACTTTAATAAAAAAAATAAGCTAAAACTTTCGTGAATACGCACATCACGCGACGTAAAATATTAGCTTCATGGAAACTAGAGTTCGTTAGCAATCGAATTCCCCCGTGAGCAGTAGGCCTAACTGGGGTGCAAACGTGAGTGGAATGGCGTTACAACTTTGAAAGACTTGTGCCGTATCGATTGAATACTGTGGGCCGTTGTAGGATCTCAGGAAGTCATAGTTACAATAGTAAATACCTACTAGGACTTCTTCTATGTCATATGACTAGCTGACATATCACTAATTTTTTTTTGTCAATCCCACGAAAATCTCACATTTTCCCCGCGGCGTTGCTCACGTGGTAAATTTTTGGTCAATCCCACGAAATCTCACATTTTCCCGGGATAAAAATAATCCAATGTCTAAATCCAGGAAAAAAGATATCTACCTACATATAAAGAAAGTTATCTATATAGAAAAAATAAAAAGGATTCTGAGTAACTTTAATTTTGGCTACGAACACTTGTTCAAGTGGACAAGTATCCATTGTGAAATTATCTAAGGATGAACTAAAAACCTCATTCCAATCACATTTACAAGTTAATTAAAAGAACCATTACCATCCCTAAAAGTTACTGATTTTTATTGAATGAGGATCACTACAAATTCCAAGTATATATTTACCTATTTTCTTTACATTCACCTGTAAATAGTTAAATTCTAAATAAAGTAATACTTTCTACATCCCTGAATCCTTTACCTAGCGTAAAAACATTCCTCTATTCAGATCAAACGCTGGAGTTCTGCAAAAAGAAAAGTGTCCCGAAGGTAGAAATACAAAATAGGTAAGTACAGAAAGTTGTCTTTTTACAACGTACGTTCAGAGCACCGACTGACAAAGAGATCGCTCTATCAATTATTTTGACTGCACTACACTAGAAAAAAATAAAAATGTTGTACGCTGGCCCGAATTTTTCTGTTTCTTGGTAGATATTTTACATGTGAAATTATACTTACGTCTTCTACGATATTAGTTACTTGTAAAAAGAAACATTGCACATTTTGTCAACGTTTATTTACCTGTCTTAATTTATAGATCCAGACACTTGACGGTGGCAATCTGTTGGAAAATTCTACAGCCTAATACAATTTTTACAGAGTTATTAGAGTTTGAGTGGGTACAGTGTCTTTTTTTTATCGACTAAGTAAGTAGAAAGGCTTTAGGCTTTATTTGATGGAAATGATTATAGCTTGTGGACGTCTGTAAGATTTTGATTGTCATTCATGTTGCCATCGGATTTTTCACATTCTTAAAAATCCTAAATTCCTCACTTTTTGTCTTATAGTCAAGAACATGACTTTTAGGATTTTTATATTTATTTATTATATTGGCACAGGCCGGAATCTCCTAAGGTACGCGCAATATGCGTCACCCAGGCGTCACCGTTCCCCGTCCCCGCACCTCTCCCCCGTTTTCGCCTCGATGACTCACGTTGGCCGTCAAGAACCGCATATTGCGCGTACCTTAGGAGATTCCGTTCTGTTTACTCTTACTGTATTCTGTGATATTGGTCTATGTATGTACACTTCAAAATTACAAATAAATAATAAATTTTTAAAAAAAGCAAAAAATAGTACGTAGGTGCTACTTAACTTATTTCTAAAGAAATTTCTTCAAGCAGACCCGCGAGAGGAAATGTCAAGAAAGAGGCAATTGGCCTGTACAAAACAAAACTAAATAAAAAAGACAAGATACCTAAGTAATTTAATAAACATACCTACATAAAAGTTCTTCTGTACTATTTTATTTTTTGCGAGCAATTTTATCAGAGTCGTTTGAGTAAATTTAAAAAGTGGAACGTCTCCGTTACTTTTACAGCAATAAGTATTTAATTTATTTGCACCAGTAATGGAGTGCTCACCTTTTATAGTTTTAATGGACTCTCATGCAGAATTATCCTTTTTCTCTGCTACACTATACGAGCTTTTGAAATTATTGAGCGTGGGAAGTTCCGTGGCCAGCTTTCGCAAGTTAAGCAACGCCGGCGTGGTCCGCAATTGGATGGGTGACCAAAATGTGGCATTAAAAATTCTCTTGCTCCTTCGTACTGACGGAAGGTACGTAAAGCCGTTTGTCCCGGCTGTCATCGTGGTACAGTCGTCCAGCTATGTCAGATGCCTGTATATAGGCAGCTTGAAAAATCTGTAACATTGTTGGCCACTTACACACACGAAAAACAAAAACAAAACAAATACTTGGCGCGACTTGTACCTCTGAGTTTGTTGGTTAAAGGACAAACGTCGCTAAGAATAATGCATAATACTGAGTAGTCTTAAAAAACGGAGCCGAGCTGACCAGTCCCTACTGGCGGCAAACCTTCTGATGACTACTACTTATGATACATATCCCTGTCCGACAAGTGCATAAAAATTCTGCTATCAAAATATACATTTTAAAAGACCATCTGAAATAATAGTCCAGAAAAAGCATCTGTGAAACTCGGAAATGCTCTCCAAATTAAATAAAGGCAGCGACAGACGAGTGTATTTGCATCGCAGCGTCGCACAGTGTACAGCTCGCTCACTGCACAGCGCACATGCAGTGAGCGATCAGCGACGTGAATGAACGTAGCACGTGCGAAAACGAGTACGTCCAGCATTTCCATTCCGTTACGCGAAAAATAAAGTTAAATTTTCGTTTATTCATTTAATTCATAATTAATTTTAGATATTGTTTTGATAATTTGAAAAGCACCGGCAACTGCAGCGTGCGACATCCTCCTGACTGCAAATATGAACTAAAGTTAAGTAATGCGGAACCGCTGGCTGTGCCGCTAGTGTCCAAATAAGTTACGTTTTTCTAAACATTACAACAAACATTTCTATGAAATAGCATTTTGTAAGGTAATAGTTTCGTGGAATCAAATTGCGTTCTTAATGACTTCATTCTACAAAAGTTGTTGCAAATAGAAAATCCAAAAGGGGTGAGTGGAGGGGGAGGAAGAAAGGGGAAGTTTGCTGTAGCGTTACCTATATATGGACGGATTTCACTGAAATGGCTTTTACAAGGTTTTACAGGCCATTTCATTTTTTTAGGGGAAAGTACCGGTAATTGCATGGTTATAAAAGCCCCCGAGTTCTGCTGCTCCCACAGAACCACTAGGAACCACTAGTTTATTTTAAACATCAAATTGACTTCTTTATCTAAACGCGTTCCCGGTTTCATCTGAATGCGTTCCCCCTTTTTATTTTCCAAATATAATATGCATATCAATAGTCACCCAAGGATGCCAAAAATCTCGCAAATTGGAGAAGAAATAGCCGGAAAATTTTTAACGATTTGGCTATAGTTTTACGACCAACCGCCTGCCTGACGTCAATCCTCCTTGGGAATGCTATTGTAGTACGAACTATTTTTCCTGTAGTCGCCTCTTACGACATCCACAGGAAGAGATGAAGTGTTCCTATTTTGACCCGGAGTCACAAGGTAAAGTGTAATCAAATTGACTATAACACGAAAATTCTATTGTTTAAAATTGGAACGTTAAAAATAAAATCCAAATCAAATAAAAGCCAGTAACTGGTCCTGTTAATTTACGTGTACGCGGATACAGCTGAAATGACAAATGTGTGAGTATTCTGTGAACTGTTTTGTTTTTAAAATAAGTGTCAAAGAAACGCAGTTGAATGAGGAAATGGGATATTGAGTAAGAAAAAGTTTAGTTTTTAGGGTTACGTACCCAAAGGGTGCAAACAGGACCCTATTTCTGAGACTCCGCTGTCTGTCCGTCTGTCCGTCTGTCACAGGGCTCTATCTCGTGAACCGTAATACCTAGACACTTGAAATTTTCACCGATTATGTATTACTATTGCCGCTATAACAACAAATATTAAAAATAAAAAAAAGTTAAATATTAAAGGGGGTCGTCATACAAGAAACGTATTTCTTCAGCGTTTTAAAGCATTGTACGGTGGTACAGAACCCTTCATGTACGAGTCCGACTTGCACTTGCCCGTTTATTATTCTTATGTGAGAGGAAAATGGGGAAGTAACTCTTGGCCTTTTTAACCGAATTTTAAAAAAGGAGGAGGATATCAATTCTTCGGAATCTTTTATTTTTTATGTATGTTCCCCGATCACTCAAAGACACCTGGACCGATTTGGAAAATTCTTTCTTTGTTTGAAAGAGTATACTTTCCAGGTGGTCCCATAGAGATTTTATTAAAATCGGTTGTATGGTTTCTTTTTTAAACAAAAATAACTTAAAAAAATATGTCATCTAAGTATACAATTGTTTGAATATTTAGCTTTTCTGGTATTGAAGTCGGTTTTTTATTTTTTAATAAATATCAATAATTATTATAGATCTCTTTAAATATATCTTGTACCTCTGTGGTAAAATGGTCCGCCAGTCCGGAGGCCAAGTTGGAATATGGACTTTTTGAAATTATCCTGGGCTTCGGTATTTATCTAAAAATGTATTTATTATAAAACATAGTATCGTTAAATTAGTATGTCATGGGGTACAAGTTTAAACTTACTTTGGAGCTAGGTAAATAAGTGTGAATTTTCCTTTTCTATTTGTAAAAGATACACATAGCGTAATGTAAAATGTGACCAGAAATGAACTGTTTATGAGTAAGTTAGAATAGGGTTGTACTACACGACACGTACATGATATCGATAAAATGATTGTGTGATTATCCCCTGCGTTGAGGACTCAAAGGTCGCGTTAGGTAGATAATTTAATGAATACTTATGTATGTAAGGAAATAAATCAATAGGTACATATCGTACATACATAGTGTACATCGTATTGTTTGTCGCACTCGGCTATGGCGCTTTATTAGGCGTTGTCTTTATACAACGCGACTACGTGATCATCAAGCGAATAAGCGACGCTATCACAGATGCTACCATCGCATCCCGTGCTCCTAACAAAAATTTTGCAATCGCGCGAATGTTGATTAGCTCACATAGATCAAAATGTTTGATTGCGCGTACGTACGATTCCTTTCGCCAATTTGCGATGATCACGCATTCGCGTTCTATTACGACTCAGCCTTACACTCACTTTGTTTGAATCTCAATCCTAGATTTTATAGTTCACACCATTGAATTAATTCTTCAAACTTTAGTGCAATTAACTGCTCATTTTCAAAACCTCCCCAAAAGGAAATCAGTTAGACCATCGTCCAAACTGACAAATATTGGACGGATCGCCATTAGCTCGCGTAAGCAGCGCCACCTCATAATGGAGTCGTAAAGACTGTCAACAAAAGGTACACCAGTTTAGAAAGACCCCACCACTTTAAAAGACTTCATGAAAATGGATGGCGTTCAAATTCCGCCGGGTTCTAAAAGTGTGGCCGTGTTAAGCGGTCCATCGGCTATCATGAGTATTACCCGTATAAATACAGATGGTAAGTGCGGTGCTCGTAGTCTTAATGAAGGAAGCGGTGTTTAAAGGAAGTCGTTTGCTTCGCAGGTATCCTTTGTTAGTTTAACGCCTGAATATCCCGTAAAATTATTAAATAAAGAAGAATACTTTAATCTCTGGTCGTAAATCCTTGTTAATTGGATTTTAAAGCTTATCTGCTCATTTGCGCCGGCTGGGTATGATAGTACTTGTTTACATAATTTGTTTCGAAAAAAATTATTCTGTGTTTTGTTTAATGTTTTTTAGTGTTCGGTATTAATTTTTCATTACAGTAACAGTAATTTTTCATTCACAGTGAAAAATTTATAAAAATCATTGTTTAGGTTAAGTAACTACCTAACTTTGTCAATCATCTTTAAGTAGGTACCTCGGTTGCTTGGAAGAGATGGCGATTGCGAGAAGGCCGCCTTTTGACATCTGTTATAAATTTTATATTGTTCTGTATCATACATTTTTGAGTTTCAGTTCTAAGTATGTATGAACCCCTAAAATTTATTGGTTTTTTTTCTATTTTTGTGTGAAAATCTTAATGCGATTTACAGAATACATCTACTTACCAAGTTTCAACAGTATAGTTCTTATAGTTTCGGAAAAAAAGTGACTGTGACATACGGACGGACAGACAGACAGACAGACATGACGAATCCATAAGGGTTCCGTTTTTTGCCATTTGGCTACGGAACCCTAAAAAGTCCAAGCGTCTAAAACACTATTCTACCTTTATGGCCCAATATACATAGTACAATCCCCTTATCCGATCCATTGTCTTAGTGGATTGTCCTGTCAATGGGTTCGTGTGCAACCATTCCACTGCAATGGATTGTCCTCAGGACAATGATCAAGACAATCCACTGCAATAGATTGTCCAACGGATTGACCTCTGGCCAATGATTAAGACAATCCAATGAAATCTCTATTCACACAAAGCCATTTACAGGATTGTCCTGTGTGTAAATGAACCATTAAGGTTGTCGTATTGGACACCGCAACTGACAATACAGGCTTCGCTGTCTCGGCAGAATGCAATCACAGTTGCGGTTAACCGTCCATCGACTTGGCATTCGTGGCAAGAGAAAAGCCCTAGTGGCTATTCGATTGCAACCGTACTATGCCACTTGTCTTGCTATGGGAGATAATACTATGCTTTTGGATTTACCTAGAATACCAAAGGATAAACGTTTTGAATTATTCAACTGGTTTGGGTTTAGAGCTTAATCAAAATTTTGGTTATTTTGATAAAGTACATACTTATAAAGTAAGTACTTATATTTAATTCATTTTATGACTTATTGTATGTTATTAAATTTTACATGTAGGCGTAGTTTATGTTTCATAACTTGTTACATACCTATTTATATATTTACTTTCCTGTATTGTATATGCTTGCACCCCATTTATCGCCTTGTCATAAACTTCCCAAAGGTATTTTATGCTAGACAGCGCGTTAACATTATACCTATGCAATAAGAGCAATAAATTAATAATTAAAATTTTAAGTTAATACTATTTCGCCTTAAACTTGTGAACCATAATATATTTCGGCAACCCCATGACCAATTTAGCTCATGTTAGAACTGAAAAAGTACATGTCATCTACAAACCTACAACATTTCATGAAGCTTTGTTGTAAGATACTCCAGTTATCGTAGAATTAACATACAAACACAAAACGCCGAAGCACTTCGCTATTTCTGATTTGTAATATTTTCTAATGCTTCATAATTGAATTGCAATTTAAAGTTCCTAATTTTCGTTTTATTTTATTCCAGGTACTTACTAAATTTTTTTATTGCAGTTCGTGCAAAACACCACGTGTAAGTTTGACAATTTGCGCACCATGCTTGTAAAGTTTGAAACGAACTACTTTTATGTTATCATCATCATCATTAGGTCTTTTTTAGTCTCCACTGCAAGAGCATGACCCTCTTTGTACTACCACAGCCATATATTAATCAGAGCAGTCAGATGATTTGGCCTACACTCTCCACGCTGGCCAGACGGGTTGGAGAGGTCTCATTGATGTTTATAAGCTTTGTTTAGCTTGTGTTTCTGAAGTCGCCATCTACGGCATCCATAGGAAGAGTTGGAGTGGTCCTATTCCAATCTGCCAGGAACCACACGGCTACACTTTTATATTAATTTCTTTCAACTTATAACGTTAATTTTGATATGGACAGTAAGTACTTTATAACCTTTGCAAGTGGAAAAATAAACTTACTAAAATCATTATAAACTCGTAGAAAAGTTTCGAAATCGGCATTTTTCATTTGATAAAATAAAATTCACTTTCTAGCCTTCCGGTGTAAATTCAAGTCTTGGATTTAAGTGTCCAGCTAACCGATTTAAAATACTGAGCTGGAAGAAGTTGGAAATCGACTCGGGAGTGTAAAGCGAAATTGTAATTGACGGCTTGGCCGCTACTGCTACTATGTTGTAAATACTTTTCAGGGAAGAACTGTCTTAGAATGTTATTGAATAGTTACGACTAGATGTGTAAGAAAACTGCGTTTTATGAACATCCAGCAGAGACATTTTTATGGTTTCTTTAGGCATTCAAGATGCAGTAAGTACTAAAGTACTCAAATTTCATTATTTAATCCAGCAGGGATTATGTATAGGTATACTCGTACTATACATATACATATTAACCTAAATCAAAGACTTTTGCCGTCGGCTTGCTCTACATCATTTGTTTGTACTTATATTCGTTTCTACTAAATCAAATATTTGTTTTTTTGACAAAAATACTTTTTAGCGTTTTATGTTAGCACTTATAATAAATAATTCTGTCATTTTGGTCAACATTTTCATCTACTCGTTACATTGCATAGGTTATATGTTCATAGGCTTCTTTATATTATAGTTATTTACAAATACTTTGACTTAGGTCTAAGTTTGTCTATTGATAAGGAATGAGATAGGAGATGAGCTAAAAAGAACTAACAGCAAAGAAATAAATAATATTATAATAATAGAATTAGGTAACTTATATATATGTAGAAATAAACCTGTATCTAAACAGAAATACTAACTTTTATAATAATACAGTATCACGATTCCATTATTAAGAACAAACTTTTGTACGACAGCATAATTTCCTTTGCCAACTTTGCTCTTTGCTGGAGATAAAGACTAGGCAAATGTAGCTTTCAACTCCGCCAATATCATTGAGAACACAATAAAACCTCCGTAAACTGACTTTTAATAAGCGAAGATTTATAATAACTACGGAAGCAAATAGTACAGGGGCTTACCGCTTGAATTTTAATTTAATTTATTTTTAAACAAAACTATCTTTTATGTTTTACAGAGCATGTTAAGAAGACCTGAGCCTGAGCCCAGGCTGGCTTGTCGCTAGAAGTTATATAAATTAGAGCATGTATATAAGAAATTGATGATGCGGTTGACCATCGGCTTGAAACGGGCTTACTACATTATACATGACTGATAGAGAATGCATTAGTCCACCTTTTTTTACCATTGTGGTCAATAAAGATTTAATAAATAAATAAATATTTCTCTTTGATAAGGAGCAAGTTATCTGAATTACTTTTTTTGTAATTATCACAATAATTAATTAACTAAATTGGCGAAAAACATACACCATAGTCTTAGCTAAACAAAATTGTCCAAAATCATTTATACTTACAAACATAATGTATATTATTGATTTATACAGCATAATAATGCTCGGAATTTTTGATTTAGAAGGTAATAAACAAGAAATAGATGAAAAGAAAAAAAGAAAGACAGTAAGATTCTTGACTACAAGATCAGTTCTATTATACTGAATTTCTGTAGAACGTAGCATATTTTTCACTTCCTCTTTAAAGAAAATATTGTGTCATTCGAGCCTTAAGGCCATATATCTTCGTGGAATCAAAGAACCTTAATTCAAATGGAAATTCGCTTCCATTGTCTGCCTATTATGAATCTTATTATATTAGAAATAAAACCTATTTTATCAAACAACAAAGACAGAAGGTTTGCAAAGGCACAAAAGAGAAAAGAAGTCTTTTGTTAAGAAAAGATCCGTTCGGGCATTCAAGAGCTTGAGAAATAAAAAATAAAATTTTCACCTCGTGATTTTTATTCGCATTCAAAGATATCAATAAATCATGTCAGCTTCTCACATTTTTTATGATAATAGTGTTACAGAATTTCTCGATTCGCTTTAAAGACAGGTTTCAGGCTTTATTGTAAATGTTTATGAGTCAACATTTGTTGATTTCATACATAATATTTTCATACAAAATGTATTTACATTTTGTATGAAAATACAGAATAGAGGTGCTTTTACCTCAAAGGGCTTTAACTCTGACTTCTATTTAGTTTTGACATCAGATAGTGACTTAGGGTAACGATTTTATTACTATTCCGTCGATTGTTGTATCTAAGATATCTTTCTATGTTCTACAATTTGTCCTGCATTTGATTTAGTTAAAATGTTATGCGTTTTTGATTCTTACAAAAGTTGGAGTAATCGTCATTTGTTCTAAAGTATTTTTTTTCGGATTTGTATATCTCTCTAGTGAACAATGAAAATAATTGAGGGATGCAAAATCTGTGTTTATTATTATAATTATAATAATATTTTAGGCAATTATTTACATGTAAAGAAAAAACGTAGAATATACTAGCAGCTTCTCTTTCCGCGCATATTGTAGAAGCCGATCGAGGGAATTGGCGTAAGTTTGTGCGAATCATATCAATAGGCGATGCGGCTAGCAACCCATCACTATTTTGTTTAATTTTTATCTTCCCTCCCATCATCACACTAAATTATATTGTTAAATGTTCGGCACTAGATAGCAGCATAAATATTAATTTATGAACTACCGTTGAAACTATTATTGGTGATCCGTCTAGCTTTAAAACCCGCTTCTGCCAAAAGTGGCCACTTTTGGTGGAAGGTGGTTTTATAGCTAGACAGACTACCTAATGTAATACTTTTAACGGTGGTTCATAAAATAATTTAAAGGGCTATCTAGTGCCGAACATTTACCAATATGGAAATTTTCACCATATTTACGAGTAAACATTTTTTTTCAAATGACACTTCTGCTTGGTATTTTTTTTAATTACCCTGATTGAGCTAGCCCCAAAGTAAGTTTTAAACTTGTGTTATGGGATACTAACTCAACGATACTATATTTTTATAATAAATACATATACAATTTGAAAAAGGCCATTTTCCAACTTGCCCTGGCTGGGGATCGAACCCAGGACCTCCTAATTGATGGACTAGCGTTTTAATCATTACGCCACCGAGCTCGTCAGTACGGTATTTACCGCAAGACCTCAGCCGAATATTTTGACCTCTAGCAACAATTTTGGTTCTCCAATACAAACAGAAACCGCAGGCTTGTGTCATATAACAAATAACGGCCTTGTGTAACAAGCGTGCATAGCCGGCAAGCCGAATTTCCCGGACCTGGCCTAATGAATGACAGCCGCCAGAATTGGATTGAAGAGCGCTCTACAAATACCAGGTTGGACGAATGGAACAAACATCTAGATTTACAATAGATAGAGGATCTTTGTGGCCCGGTGGGAGTACGCATTGCTAGCACTTAAGCAACCCCAGGCGTGGTACGAACTTGGATAGGTGATTAGAAGTAGCACAATTTCTCCAGCTCCTCCGTGCTAATTAACACTCTGTAACAAGCTGAATTTCCCGTACCTGGACAAATGAATGACAGCCGCCAAAACTGGGTTGAAGAGCGTTTTTCATAAACCAGGTATTAATAAAAATTGACGAAAAACACACTTAGTGGGCCGGTGGAAGTACGCGTTGGTAGCGCTTTTGCAAGTTAAGCAACCCCGGGCTTGATCTGCATTTGGATGGGTGACCACAAGTGGCACAAAAATTTCTTCAGCTCCTCCGTTTTAGCGAAAATACTTCGGACGGTTCGGCTGTCATCATTATATGGCAGTCTTCGAGCTAGTCAGATGCCTTTAGGAAGCTTAAAAATACACTGACATTAAGGCGACGTGGGTTCACAATTTGCAATACTATGCGTGTTTTTGAAAAATTTAGAGATATGTTTGTGATTTTTTTCTATCGAGCCAAAAATGCTCAATCGTGTTTCGGCTATTGTGAGTGTCTGTAGAAAATCCTTAAGATTTTTATGTAAATTTTTGAGGAATAAACGGTAGTAGTTTAATAACAGTGATTTTTCAAAAACACGCACAGTATTGCAAATTGTGAACCCACGTCACCTTAAGCGGACATACTCGTACTGTTGTTGAAAACTTACAGATATACCTACATATAATAAACAACATTTTTGAATGGAGGCATCTCCACTTAACTCTACCGACAAGAGCAAGCTCTTAAATTAAAGAAGAAGAAGATCATTAAATGTTATGAAGAAAAAAGTTTTGAAAAACAAATTATAAATTTAAACTTGTTCTTGGTAGTAACAGTATTAATTTAAAAAAAATATGATCACTTACTGTTACGAGCTTCGTTGGTAGTAATCAAAATGTATGAATAAAAAAAGTATAAAAAATAAAATTATGAAGAGTGATTATTAGGAACACAAATCGGTAGTAAGATAAAGAATAGGATTTAGAATTTTATGTAAGCCAATATGGACCCGATATCACAGAATACAGTAAGAGTAAGCAGAACGGAATCTCCTAAGGTACGCGCAATATGCGTCCCCGTTCCCCGCACCCGCACCTCTCCCCCGGTTCTTGACGGCCAACGTGAGTCATCGAGGCGAAAACGGGGGAGAAGTGCGGGGACGGGGGTGACGCATATTGCGCGTACCTTAGGAGATTCCGCCCTGCGCCGATATGATACTATATAATCAAATGACATCAAAAACGAATCGAATGACATCGTAAAGTAACTTCAAACTTATTTTAAGCGACTTCAAAATAGGAGAAGCTTCTCTATTCCTATGATCAAAATCAAATATTTATTCAATAATTAGGCCTTTGCAGGCACTTTTACACGTCAATAATTTTAGTGTACATTTACGTGTAATTTTTATTAATATCTAAATTATATTTTCTTTGTTCAAAAGCTACCGATACTAGCGTTTCGCGACGACCAGACTGCTGAGAAGAAACGCCGAAAGAAACTCATTTATACAGTATTGGCACAGGTATGGGTCGCCTACGCGCCAGAAGGGCTTTGTCAGTTTACAAAGATATTATGCCTAATACAATGTTATCACAACAACATATGTAAAGCTTCCGAACGAGTGCCAAATCAAATTTACAGAAATAAGTTATACTGAGTAGTCTTAAATAAACGGGCAAGTGCGAGTCGGACTCGTACATGAAGGGTTCTGTACCTCCGTACAATGTTTTTAAACGTTTCTTGTATGACGAACCCCTTTAGTTTTTAATTTTATCTTATTTTTAGTATAACAAATACTATGGTTATGGTGGTCATAGTAATACCATAATAAAAGACAGACGGAGAGACAGACAGACAGACGGACGGACGGACAGACGCACAGACAGCGGAGTCTCAGTAATAGGGTCCCGTTTGCACCCTTTGGGTACGTAGCCCTAAAAACGGAGCCGAGCTGACCAGTCCCTACTGGCGGCAGGGTGTTCACGAGTTGACGCGTGGATCAGCTAACGCTGAACTCAACCATATTAGAGGGAATGCAACGACCCGACCCACGACGCCACCACCAGTGGACATTCTGGACATCTACGATTCTCTTATTCAACGTGACGATAAAGTGAACGTAATGATTTAAAGTTGAATTTATCTGTTTCTTGGGAAGTGTCTGGCCACAACTAATGCATAATCTGTAACCGGCTTGAGGTCATTCAGTGTGCAAGGTTCAGGCAGGGCAGGATGGACACTTTATACAGTAAATATAGGATACTAACTGAAAGATACTATATTTTAACTCAACGTTACTATACCATATATACTATACATTAGTACGTCTTTTTCCTTAATGGGGCACACAGAGCATTTGGGTCTGGCGCCTCTAAGCAGATACAGCCCAAGGTCGCTAGATCCAAAGGCCACTTTTAGCGTGATGGTGGGTGAGGTGGAAAACAGAATCAAAATAGTAATGGGTTGCTAGCCGCATCGCCTCGACCATTCCCTCGATCTTCTTTTACGATCTGCACGGGAATAAAAGCAGCTGGTACATTCTTAGATTTTTCTTTTCTCCCAGACCACCATGGAAGCTTCATCTATCTATCTATAATTTAAGAACTACGTTCTTGTCAGTGGAGTAGTTTCCATGTCTCCCAATCTTGAGCCATCCTTTTGACCTTCCTTTACGACACGGCGTCCACTTTCTCCTTTACTTGATCTATAAATGCTCTGCTTGGTCTTTTCTTTCCCTTTTTATGGAAGCTACATATATTTTATTATTTCTACATATTTTCAAAATTGCTAGGGATCCTACCCAGAGCATCTTGGGGGACTAATATGAGAGGACTATACCATTACCCTACAGAAATCGTAAATTATGAAAAAGCGTACTTATAAGCCATAATTTCATGAAATCGTAGTGGAAAATGTCACCTGTAGGTGTGTCCCCTCGTACCAGTAAAGGGTTGGTTGGACACGCGAATAAATCACTGGGCACACATTAATGGACCCCTGTCAGTCCAAATTAATGGCGAACGGCGGCCGCACGGTGCGACCTTCATTCTCTAATTTCATTTGTCAAAATTCTGGATATCGATCGTGTTTAGCTTGATTTTATGATTAGCTATTTCCCGCGACTTTAACTACTCTTGTTTTGAAAGATGAAATATAGCATTTGTTACTCGCTGATAATGTAGCTTTATGTAAGTGAAAAATTTTTTAAAATTATTCACAAATTTTTTAGATAATCCATCTTAAACAAGCAATCAAATCTTTTATCTTTATTGTTTAGATATAGATTGAAAGCAAGATGGTGAACGAATGAGCTTTTTCCCAGTAGACTTACCAAGTTAGGCCTGCAAATGATTCAAACTTTCAAACAGGGATTTCCGTCCCAATAGACCTCTTCTTTACCACCCTATATCAAGCCACTGCTAGGCTAAAGGCCTAATACTTACTTAAGATTATTTACATTTAGACTAGTTTTACAGCTGTACAGAAGATTCGTATGGTTCGACCGTGATACGGGAGACCCGTACGAAAGGCCATACAACTGTGAAACTAGCCTTATTATTTTATTTTATATGGTTTTAGTTATAAGAAGCAGTGCTTTGAACCGAGTGTTCAGTCCGATTGAGCAGGTGGCGTTGTACGGGCTCTACCCGGTATCAAATTAAAGGGCTTAATTCTGAAAATATATACATTATTAGTTGTTTCTCCCTGCTATGCTTGTAATAACTAGTGATGTGCCGTTCCCGGGAACGTTCCCAAATTCCGCAGGAACGTGCCCAAATTCCCGGGAATTTGGGAACGTCCCGGGGAACATTCCCATATTTCTAGGGAATGTTACGGAATATTGGATGTATGTATTTGTCTTATAACCATATTAAGTGATGCATTTACATTAGTAAAATATATTGAAAGTGATAAAAAATATGTCTGATAAATAAAATTACAAAGTTCCCTGACATTTCCATTTTTTGGGAACATTCCCGGGAACGTTCCCGTAAATCTGGGGAACGGGAACGGCACATCACTAGTAATAACTGAATAAACGTAATTTTTCAGCAAGGATCTTCCAAGTTAGGTTTTAGTTTTTAAATCTTATAGTCGTCGCGATCAGTTAATTCCCCAAGTACGAATTGTATATTTCATGTAACTCTCGATTTCATTTTGCACGTCTCCCACTATCCCAATAAATATTTATGAGGACTCAAGGCACAATAATATCCTCTCGTCTGACTATCGTGTTAACTCCTGTTTACTGTTATTGTTACCATTCCAGGACACCTCACTTTCCTTTACGATGGCACTTCGTGAACTCCCGGTCGTATTATTTTCACGAAATTCCATTGTCTAAACGTTAAAATACAAATGTATATGTCTTATGTTTTTCGTTTGTTTCTGGGTCACGAATATTCCAGGAACATGTCGCCTTTTATATTTAAAATTATGCTGAATGTTAAGTAGGTTCGCGTGTTCAAAGGAAGGGAAAACAGAGGTTTTTAGGTACGACCTTAACTCATGACTTGAAGTCATGTCTTACTAGTTCTATCAATTCAATTATCACTTTGAAGTTTGTAAACTTTTGTAAAGAATTAAAACAAATATATAGATGCAATTCCGAATTTGGTTAAAATTAAGGCCCATTTACACAAAGCAAGTTACTCGCGACTTACATAAAATTTAATTGAATTAATATATGAGTTGTATGGTTGACGTTTCGTTTAGATCATGCAAGTGTAAGTTAAGTTAAGTTATTTAGTTTTGAGTGTTAATTGAAGCAATAACTAACTTACACTTAAAACTAAATAACTTAACTTGCACTGTAGAAATGGGCATTTATTTAAACCTTTATTGAATCTATCCTATGATTTTAAATATTTTACCTTATCCTGACATTAGTCAAATCTGTTTGAAATTCCTGGTAAAAACTTATTTCCATAAAATATTTTATTTATTCGTTCAATTCACATACAACTGTTTTATCAGTCATAATTATTTTTTTACAAAATTAGTTAAGAGAATATTTACAAAATCTCTGCCTACCTCTGTGGGAAAAAATGCGTAACGTACGTATGTATATATTTATATCACTTCTTTAAGAAATCATGTACAAATATCAAAATTTGCAAGAGCAATAGAGGAAAAAATATAATGAGAAACAGTGACAGGTACAAGAGGTAAATTGTGCTTCCCAACTTGAGGCCTATTTTCACGAAAATTATGAAGCTATGAAATACAGACTGAAAGCAAAAATATATGTTAGAAGACTGAATGCTGTGGTAGATGCCGCATCAGTTCGGTAATCCTCAGTGTTATCAACCAACTCCTCGTTTTCGTTAATCCCTGGAACTCCATCAATATTCTCAGCATCATTTTCCCTAAAATCAGAATTAATTGAGGGCATAGGGAGATATGTTTTCACTTTGACCTATTTATAGCGGATTGTAGTTAATTTTACCTAACTTTCGGCTTTGACTGCCTCCACGGTCCAGTGGTTAAGGCGTTTGCCTTGTGATCCGGAGGTCATGGGTTCAAATCCCACTGGGAAGCATACTTTGTGAAAAGTTGTTTCGAGTCTGTTTAGGATAATGCAGGCTTGAATCACCTGATTATCCGAAAAGAAAGATGATTCCGTGCTTCGGAAGGCACATAAAGCCGTTGGTCCCGAACGCCATCTAGCTTTTGTACCTATCCTGGGATTGGTTCTGGTCTACCCTTTGGGTTGCGGAGGTCAGACGGCAGTCGCTCTGTGTAAAAAACCAGTAACCTCGTCAAATCGCCTAGGTTAGGTAGCGGACCCCGGGCTCTGAAGCGTAACCGCTGACGATGCAACCGGGAATACGCTCGGATGATGATGATGTAGTTAATTTTACCTAACAAGCATACAACATTTAGGATTGATCCTTAATATATTCTTAATAAAATATATCTTTTTAATGATTTATTTGTATTCATAATATAAAATTGGGCAAATATTTCAACAAAATACACTGACGACAGTAATAGTAAAACTATACTTTATTTAAGTATCGTTTATTTTATATAAACATATAACAAATTATTAATCTTATTACAATGGTTTGTACAAATAATTCAACCTTAAATCTATAACATGACAACCAGAGTAATATAGATAGAGTTTATTTTAAAAACATACGATACTTACATCTTTTCTATACCCAACATGACATCTATCACGAAATCCGTGACTAATTCTTTAGCATCTTCAGCGGCTGCAAAATCAGTATGCGTGAAGGATTCTCTAGCTACTCTCCTCACTACTGTATTCGGCATATCCGCAGCCATTGCCAGAACGTCTCTTTCATCCAGCAAAATATCGCTTACGGTATAATGCATAGTGACAGGAGCTGTGATTAAACTCAGATCGTATGAAGGAGGAGTAATGCTTCCATAGTGTCTCAGGTTTTGGAGTAAGCCGTAGTTCCATCTACGGAAGTTTCTGTCTCTGATGTTTTGGCCATAGTGCGCTATCTGTTTCAAGGCGGCTCCTCCAAATCCCTGATCTCCGAATATATCCAGAATTCCAGAATCGTCTGTGTCCTTTGCATCTCGCTGAAATTAAAAGTTGATGAATTTCGAAAGTCGGTTTGCCGTTTACGGTTTATTACTAAGGCTGGTTTTATAGCGACGCGTTCGCCAGCGCGTTTGGTACGCGTCGCGGGCCACGAGCTATGAGTGTCAAGGGATCGTTACATAGTGAACCATAGAATTTTTATTTTTTTGTATGGCTTTTAGGGCTGCGCTTACCAGCCACGCGGACGGTAAGCGTCACTGTAAAACCAGCCTAACTTATGTATTATACATATACAAACCATATATTGATGAAAACCGCCTTGAAATCCGTTGCGTAGTTTCAAAGTTCTAAGCGTACATACATGTAACACAATTCAATACAATTTAATTCCGCAGTTATACGCCACATAATATACGATACACAAAATACTCACGTAAAAAGTCAGCTTACTGGCCCACATGTTTTGACCTCATCCGGATGCCTTCCTCAGGGCGAATGTGAGTCGCGACTCGTACACAAAGACGTCCTGAGTCGCACTCCAGTAGCTGACTTTTTACGTTTGTTACCCGCTCATCGCATATTAGTAATGCACAGTATTTGCTTATGCAAAACTTAGTAGCTTGTAAAAAATGTGACATTAAGCAGCATATGGAAATGACTGATTGGACCGTGAAATTATCGAAATTAATCTAACATGTGGTTGCTTCACGGTAGCTACTTTAAAAGTGACAATAGTATAAAAAACTAGGAAATCGTCAATGCGGAAAACTGTGGATGCGCATTACAGCGATATCATTAATAAATCATATCGCATCGGTTTCGCTTCCTTATTAACTGGAGTTGACAAATATTTTCAATTTACAATGAATTTTTGAACAACATGTTCATTATAAGCTTTTAAATTTTTTTAATTGTCAAATAAGTTTCTTAGACTTCTATTTTATTAGCAATGAAATCATTTGTTACGAAAATTCGTATACAGTTTCATTAGAAAATTCACCAAGCAACTTTTTGACGGAATTTTCACTATTATAGTTGATGTATGAAATGTTTTGGGTACAAATAAAACATAAGTACTTACGAAGGTACATAAGTACGTAACTAATTTGGATAGCTGACAAAAGCGGCCTCGTCTATGCTTTGAAAGAAGGATCCAGGGTCATAAATATTTTTTTTTGAATTATAGGGGACGAAAATATCACAAAATTATATTACTGGCCATTTATTATATCCATAGTAAACATGATTTTATATTTAGTAATGCAGAAAATTTTCTATTAAGAGCGCTACGCTATTTGACTCCAAGAAACTATGACGTCACGACGTGGTATTTCATACAAATCATGCTGTTGTGACGTTTAGAAAAAGTATCTGATTTTTCTTAAGGCCCCGTCAGTCAGAGCCACGAAAACTGAGTGTTTTTGAAAAATCACTGTAATTAAACTACTATAGTTAATTCTTTAAAAAAAAATTATATAAGTATCTTAAGGATTTTCTACAGATACCCACATTTTCAAAACACGATTGAGCATTTTTGGCTCCATAGAAAAAAAAATACCATTATAAGATATATTACTATTTTATACAATAACCTTTTTAAATAATACATTTTTTAGTTTAGTTTTCATATAAAAATGTGATTTTATAAAATAGTATATGTATATTGTCTTATATGTCATAAAAAGGTAAATTTAGGCAAATTTAGAGGTATGTTTGTGATTTTTTTCTATCGAGCCTAAAATGCTTAATCGTGTTTTGGAAATGTGGGGTGTCTGTAAAAAATCCTAAGATACTTATGTAAAGTTTTTGAGGAATAAACTGTGGTAGTTAAATTACAGTGATTTTTCAAAAACACGCACAGTATTGCAAGTTGTGAACCCATCTCGCCTTAACTAACTTGACTTGTTGGAAAGTAGCTGATTAGCGCTTTTGGATTATAATAACTGTTTGACAAATAATTAAAGAAGACTTACCACTAACTCTTTTACGCCAATGAGTTCACACATGTATGCTGTTTCTATATGACCCGTACAGCGGTCAGACCGACTGATGCTGGTGTCCCAAGGAAGATTTCCATCGAAATTTGGTGGGAATATCTCCACAAATCCTGCAGTTAATGCTGTTCCCTGAAATGAATTAGTAATAATTGAAATATCAAGAATTTTACAAAGGCGGGACATGATTGAGAGGGAAGTAAGTACAGATATGGTAAATTATAGAAAACGATGGAGGAAGTTGACATACAGAGCCGACCCCAAATAGGGAGAAGGCGAGGAAGATGACGATGATGTCAGGTTAAAAAAAATGGAGGATGCTCCATTTGCTTGCTCTTTTAGAAATAGATAACAAGAAGCAAGAAAACGTGAATTTGAAACGGGTATGCTAATTAACCATTATGGTGGAAGAATTCATGTCCTCAAATGGAGCGTATTAAGTCTTGTTAGATAGTAGCTCTACCTAAACAGTTTGTAAAGAAAAAATACATACATAAATAATATCCGTCATTGCTGCAGCTAATCGTAGTTGAGCATTAGGGAAATGATTCATGTATCCGACGCCAGCTAGCAGATGAACCGACTTGAACTTCGCATTGTACTCAGGCTTCATTGAATTCAGTATAAGGAACGAAGTTCCTCCCTGTGAGTGTCCCACGTAGTGCAGTTGCTCTTGTCTAGTTGCTTCTAGAACATAGTCGATCATAGCAGCGACGTCAATCATGCCGATTTGTTCCCAGGTAAAGTCGAAGAATTCTAATTTATCAGAATCAGGATCCAAAGAGGTGTGCCTTCGAGATAGTCTGTTACCGCGAGCGTTGCCCATCCATACGTCAAAACCAGCATCAGCTAGGTTATAACCTGTAAACAGATTTTTTTATGTTACTTGTCTAACAAAAAGGAGAAAATCAATTTCTTCAGAATAAGAGGACCTTTTTGAAAAACGTTTTTGTTAGAATGAAACCAAATTTGAATATTTCGGATCACAAGTTTTGTTACTTGTAGAGATTTTTGCTTGGAATGCCTTCAATAGCTAACAATCCAGAAGTTTCTCAAAAAATACTTGGTTAAGTACTTAACAATACGGTGAGTACAATTTACGGTAGCTAATTAGACACGGTAAGTCAGTAATTAAACGCTTTTTCAAGCGGTACAGATAACTCCGTTTTTTGTTCTTTTGCTTTGACATTAATTTGTTTTTTTAACCGACTTCAAAAAAGGAGGAGGTTATCAATTCGACTGTAAGTTTTTTATTTTTATGTATGTTTGTTACGCGATATCTTCGCCAATTGTGAACCGATTTTGATGATTCTTTTTTTATATGAAAGCCTTTACTACCAAATTGGTCCCATTTTAATTTGGTGAAGATAAAATGAAGAACTTTGGAGATATGGAAGAAACTCCAAAAAAAAATTGAAGTCGGTTGTTTTTTTTGTTAAAACTTTAATTATTTAAAACATATAAGTATCAGGTCCTTTTTTAATAAGTGCAAATGGCACTTTCACTGAACACCTTCTTGCAGCTCTTCTTCTTCTCCACATTCGTTTTGTTTTCACTTTGCTTCCGTTTCACGGTCACTCGGTCAATAACTCTATTGCAGTTGGTTTATTACTTACCAATACTGTACTTAGGTCCAAGAGCGACGTAAGAACTAGAAGCTGCAAGAAGTCCATGCATCAGGAACACTGCTGGTCTGGCCACTTGAGAGCTGGATTGGTCTCGCCCAAAGGGGATTCGGTGCATCTCCAGGATGTAACCATCTTCGGTGGTCACGTGGTGCCTTTCCGCTTGGTACCCATTGGCTATAATTTGTTCGGGCTGAAAGATTATTTTCAATTACTTAATTTCCGAATTGTCATTCGAAATAAATAAATAAACTTACTACTGTACATAAAAATATTACTACACTCAACGATCTATACGAACAACTAACTTTGTCTGGCAAGTTTTTATCTGCTGTATACTTGCTGTACAGGTTAGATTAGAAAATTTGTTACGATTTTGATGGATTGTCCATAGTGAAATACGTTATCATTATCATATACTCAGGCAAAGTCGAGACGGGCCACTGGTTCAAAATGAATAAAGATGAAGTGAATCCACGTGCTCTTATTTTTGATAAGAAATCAGATAATATCCGTCATGCAATTGTTTATATCGGTACACCGTTGAGAAGTGAAGTGCTATGGTGTTACCTTGTTAGCTGTATAACTTTTTCAATAGTGATCATTTTCCCAAGTTTAAAAAAAGATATAACTTAATATAATGGTGAATTTATTATTGCCTATTTTTATTGATGACCATGAAATTTAACATAACTTTGTATCTTTAGAAAGATATTAAAAGAAGGAAGTGTTGGAGAAGAAATATTTTTTTAGGGTAGGTAAAAAGTTCATGAATATAATTGTGTTTTTATCTAGTAATTGATATCATAATGATAACAAATACTGGTATTGTTATATCAAACTGAAAGAGTAAAAGGGACGAACGGAATATTGGTGAGATAAATACATACATACACTAAACAGCTCTCAACAAAAATTTAAAAATCCAACAAAAGTGCACAGAGCCATGGAATATTTTTAAAATAAAGGATAAATTTATTATAAAAAATACTTACTATTTCATAGATAGTGAACTCCTGGCCATCCCGTGCAGTGGGGAGTGAATATCCACTCGCAAGAAGACAGACCACTATTACAGCGCGCATCATCGTTCTTGCGGCGGAATTCATATCACAACTGCTACATTAAAATTTCAAGTATTTATAACATTCCTTATCACTTTATTATTCTTCTGTTAGTTTATTGGCCCATTCGGTGAAGCAAATCCTTTTATGACGGGATTAAGGGTACTGTAGGTATGTTATTTTGGCTCAGTTTAGGTTCATAATACAATTTTAATCAAGAATTCACGATAAAACCAAAAGTCACGGCAAAATTGGTTTTGGTGATAAATATTTAATCTTGACAAGTGTGATGTAGGTAGATATATAGTAAAATTATGTATTTTAAATGACTTGCTGTGGCCCACGGCGTTGCCGGCGTGGTCAAAGGGTATTTGTTAATCCCACGAAAATCTCATATTTTTTGAAGATAAAAAAGGAATTGTATATGTCAATCCAGCTAATAAGTTATAAACAAGCTAAATTTCATTCTAAACCGTTCAGCCGTTTTGGCGTAAAAGTGGAACAAACATCCAAACATCCCTACATCCATACAAAATTTCACATTTTTAGGATTGGTAGGATAGGTAGTCGTAAATTATAGTACACCTTCCTACTTTTCTTTTCTTTCTCCTTTTCTCCTTTTAGTATAAATAAACGAGGAGGAATAGGCATAATGTACATCGATTTAATCGAAAAATCGGTCTTAGCCGTGTGGTTCCCGGCAGAGTAGAATAGGACCACTCCAAATCTTCGGGTGGATGTCGTAGAAGGCGACTTAGGAAACACAAGCTAAACAAAGCTTATAAACATAAATGAGACCTCTCCAACCTGTCTGGCCAGCGTGGAGAGTGTAGGCCAAATCCTCTGACAGATCTAGCTAATATATGGCTCTGGTAGTAAAGAGAGGGTCATGCTCCTGCAGTGGAGACTAAACAAGACCTGATGATGATGATGATGATGACATCTGTTTAGTCAGAAATCAAAAAATTGGGTACCTACTAACTGTAGTCGTCTCGGACGAAAGTGCTAGTGAGTGAGACTTACTCTTGACCTTTTTAACACTTTCATTATCATCATCCGAGCATATTTTCGGTTACATCCTCAGCGGTAACGCTTTAGAGCCCGGGGTTCGCTACCTAACCTAAGTTATTTGACAATGTTACTGATTTTTACATAGACCGTCAGTTTTACGTGCCTTCCGAAACACGAAAACATCTTTTTTTCGGATAATCAGGTGATTCAAGCCTGCAATATCCTAACCAGACTGGAAACAACTTTTCACAAAGTATGCTTCCTAGGATTTGAACCCATGACCTCCTGATCACAAGGCAAAAGCCTTGGCCACTGGACCACGGAGGCAGTCAGCATCGACTGTACATGTTGGGTATATAATATATATAAAATGATCAAAGATTTCGTGTAGCCTATACCATGGATTTTATCTTACATGCCTCTGGACTCTGATGCATTATTTTAGGTCAATAAATCAATTATTACTCGATAAATAGCCCGGATTATAACAAAGAGATTAGGCGATATGTGTCTGTGAATAATAATAAACACGTTAGTGGCCATCCAATACAAACAAATGTCTTAGTGAACACACTTAACCCAACAACATTGAACGCGCTGGTCAATTACAATCAGATAATTTATAATAATGATCCTTATCTGAGAAAAATAGATAATATAATAAGATATTAAGACTTTTAACCTTTCATTCACCAACATCCCCATTTTTCATTTATTTACAATTTATATTATATTTCTATTATTTCTTACCATAGTTGTTTATTTGTGTTTTTCACAGTAAACTTCCTGTTTGTCTTAAATGAAATCTTTTATATTTACCAATCCCTACCTCTACACTATCTACCATTAACTTCTCATTTATTTATTTACCAATTTATGTACACGGACAATATATACAGAGAATACATAAACAAAAATTTGTACAAAGGCACTACTTATCTCAAAAGAGATCTCTTCCAGTAGGCCCATGAGAGGAGATGTTCATATATTCTTCTTATATGTGCATAACCTGTACAATAATTAACTAGTAATTAAATACATGCAAACGAATGGTATACATCCATATCATCCATAGAAGTGTAATCTGTAATCCAGACAAGGTACAAGGATAACAAGGAACTTTGTCGGTCTCATTTAATATCAATGGTTGATAACAATGTTTTTTTTATAACTTTTAGATATTAAAGCTGCACAAATTCAAAACGATCCTTTGAAGATAAATATTTGCTAAAAAAATACCATTAAAAACTCCTGAAATTGAAGACAAAAATGGTCATAAAATTATATCTATATGTTTATCGGACATTCGCTTTAATATTTTATGTTTCTTCGAATATTCTCGATAAGTCAAGTTCAAAGCCATAAAAATGCTTATCAATAAAAATGTTGTATGTAGATTTTCACCGATAATTCTCGAGAAGTAGTAGAAATTATACTTAACTATTTTTCGGAATAGATTCCTTAGATATTTAAAAGTAAATGGTAATTTATGGATAGGTAAGATGGTATTATTTTTTGTATTTCTTTAATTTGATGTGTAATTTATCACAATCAAAACACAATTTTATGATTTTATTTAATTTGAGGCGTAACTTATCATAATCAAAAAAAAATTATGATTTTATTTAATAACTTAAAAACCTTTATCACAATTTTCTCATTTACTTTGTACCTAATTACGTTATATTGACAAATTTATATTAAGTCGGTATCAAACATTATGCAGCTATCCAATACAGACTGACAGTAAAAACATATACTATAAGACTTAATGTTGTTTTAGAAGCTCCGTCCGTTCTATCATCCTCAACATCAATCAAGTCTTCAGATTCAGGTATTACGTCCATTTCATGATCTGAATCATTACTTTCTTCAACATTTGAATCACTTTCTTCTCCGCCTTCAACTTCCCTATAAACAAAAACAATTTTATGAATATATATGGGGAAATCTATGAAAATAGATTAGGATCAGATAGAAGCACCACGATGGTGTTTTTAAAATCCAAGATGCACATAACATTTTTTTTTAAATAAGCATGATACTTACATGTCTTCCAATCCCAACATGGCTTCAATCATGAAATCCGTAACTAACTCTTTAACGTCCTCAGCTATTGCAAAGTCTTCATGCAAAAACGTTTCCCTGGCTACTTTCCTTACAACAGTATTGGGCATATCAGCAGCCATTGCTAAAACGTCTCTTTCATCTAATAAATCATCATTGACAGTGTAATGCATTGTTACAGGAGCTGTGATTAAACTCAAGTCATATGAAGGAGGAGTAAAGCTTCCATATGTAAATAGGTTTTGGAATAAGCCGTAGTTCCATCTCCTGAATTGTTGGTCTCTGATATTTTGTCCATAATGAGCTATTTGTTTTAAAGCTCCTCCACCACTATGTTCACCATCACCGAATGTATCTAGAATGCTTAACAAATCATCTTCAGCTTCTTCGTCAGTATCATCTCTCTAAAAATTACATTATTTATTAAAATAAAAAAGTAAAATATAAATAAGTATTGTATTATTTTTTTATAACTTAATAGTTTTTAAAACGTATCTGGGGTAGGCAAAGGGTTAAGATTAATACATATTCACTCCTTATATGTCTGTGTACCATTGGTCAAATTGTATCCACTCCCTTTATCCCTGATGTATGTAAATTTCAAATAAAATATACTTGCTATCGAACTTTTAATGATCACTGCATTTTCAATTATCGGCAAAAAAAAATATCATTAGAGGAAGATCTTAACATTAACAAAAGTATTGATATGGGCCAGTATACCTAATTACAAAAAAATAAGACTATTATATTTACGAAAAATTTAATACGGTTGATAAAAATGTAAGTATAAAATTGATACAAAATTATAGCTATATAAAATAAAAACATTAATTATTCGGTATTGAACATATCTAAATTCAGTATGACTGAAAAACGTTGTATGAAAGAAGAAATTGAATTACTATTATTGACTTATTTATTAAATGATGATCTAAGTCAACAAAACGGGATAACGCAATAAACGCGATATTTTAAATGTTTCATTTCACGCTAAGGTAGTTTCAAAAGTGACAAAAGTGATATGCAATCAATGAATATTATAACGTAAAACTAATTTTTACGTGTTTTGTCCATATACTGCGTTCCAGGAGCCGTATCCGTACTATCTAAAATTGTTTACTTGTATTGCAGTCAACCGTTAAACCTTTAACAACCCTACAACTAGATCCCACTAGTCTGGTTCATGTTCAATCTTATATTTTTGTCTCAACTATTCGCCTAGAAAAAAAGGTTTAATTTAAAATACGAACTGCCCTAGTAGACTCAAGAACTTCGCTCGCTTGTCAAAAAATATTTGACTAGTAACCTTTATCGGTTGATGTAAAAAAAATACTTACCATCAAATGCCTTAAACCTATTGCGTCACAAAAGTGCTTTGTTTCTATATGCCCAGTACAGCGGTCAATTCGGGTAGCATTTATTGACTCAAAATCTTCATCGGATTCTGGTGGGAATACCTCAACAAACCCAATAGCCAAAGCTGCTCCCTGAAATCAAAAGTAACCTGTTCCTTTGCTTATACTATTTTTGTTAGTTTTATATAAACCTTCACCTGATCATTTACACATGCTGTTCTAAGATAGTTATTAGATTCAGGTGTTACTTTGCGGAAGTTAAAATTACATGCTATTTGATCAAGATTACTTTGTGTGCTTCCGTCACCACTTAACCAGTCATCGGCTGTCGTACTCACGACACGTGTTTCACCTCTACACGAGGCATCTTCAGGCACAAACCCAGATGTTGATCGTCCGGCGGTTACTTTAGCTTCAGTCTATTATTCATCTACCTCATGACTATTTTTCGTATCTTTTGTTAAATTGCCTAATAATATTTAAAAAACACTTGAAATTATCATAGCGTGTTCTTGTTTGATGTTATATAGTATCTAGGTATGACGTTCCGTATCGTTCCGTATTTTAGCAATATATTCGTGTTATCGAAATTAAGAGTTGTAAGGAAACGCCTTATCGCAAAAATTCAAGTGTTCTATCAAATATATCACCAAGATATAGATGTGTGGCAAAGTACTTACGTAAATAATATCAACCAATGCAGCAGCTGATCTCAATTCTTCATTAGGGAAGTACTCCATGTAACCAACTCCAGCTAAAAGATGGACTGACTTGAACTTCTCATTATACTCAGGCCTCATCGAAGTCAATACTAAGAACACAGTTCCTCCTTGTGAATGTCCAACATAGTGAAGTTTTTCTTGTCCATTGAATTCAAGGATATAGTCTATCATTGCAGCAACATCGATCATGCCGATTTCTTCCCAAGAAAAATCAAAGAATTCAAACTTTTCCACGTCATCGTCGGGATTTAAAGAATTGTGTCTTCTTGACAGTTTGTTGCCACGAGCGTTCCCCATCCACACATCAAAACCGGCGTCTGCTAGGTTATAAGCTGTAAGAAGATTGAGTAGTTGGCTGAAGTCCAGGCCAGAGATATCAATAAACTCTCTCTAAAAAGAGCATAAACTATTGACCGTATGTGGAATGAAATACTCTAATTTGCTACCATACTGATAAAATGGTTTATCATTGCCTATTTTCACTATTTAATCGTAAGGTTTTTATTAAATTTTTTGTAGGTTTCTTATTAGAGGACAAAAAAAGAAAATTGGCCTGGGCCTTACTGCCCTAGGCGCTGTCTGCCCCGTTAGGGATAAAGACGTGATAGTGTATCTGTAAAATAATAAAAAAAACAATGGAAGACTAAAACTAAATATAAAGACTAAAACTAAAAGAACAATTTGAAATGTCAAAATGTAATGTGTAATTAGCCCAGTATCCCGTTAAGTGCCGAGAACGCTGGCTGTATTTTCTTTTGGACTGAAGCATGCACTTTAAAAATAATAACATTGTATTTAAAGATTGGCTCTGAAGGTGTAATATATTAAACTAGTATATATCTTATATAAAAGAATTTCATATAAGATATATACTAGTTAATTATATTACCTGATTAGGCTAAATTCTCACCGCGCTAAAAATCAAGGTAAGATAGATAATTAATAATAATCTCCGACGTCGCGTGAACCAAAGGTATAGAAAACACGTTTAAGGACGTACCTGAATTTTCCGAGGTCCAGTGCTGCCCCCATTTAAAATAAATCATTTCAAAGAAAACGGAGACATCATTTAAAATTTTGCAACTGCCAAGTCCTAGATAACCCTTCAAAGTTATTCAAATGATTTATTTTAAATGGGGGCAGCACTGGACCCCGATAAATTCAGGTACGGCCTTAAAATTAAAACTTCAAAACTATTAACACAAGCATTATATCCGCACTCACCGATGCTATACTCGGGTCTATAAATAAATCCATTAGAAGCTCCCAGTAGACCATGCTTCAGGAACGCCGATGGCCTGGCAACTTCAGAGCTGGTCTGGCCCTGCCCGAAGGATTAAGCAGTTACTTATTACTTACCAATACTGTACTCAGGTCCAAGGGCGACGTAAGCATTAGAAGCTGAAAGAAGTCCATGCATCAAGAACACCGCTGGCCTGACGACTTCAGAGCTGGTCTGGCCCTGCCCGAAGGGGATGCGGTGCATCTCCAAGATGTACCCATCTTCGGTGATCACATGATGCCTTTCCGCTTGGTACCCGTTGGCGATTATTTCTTCAGGCTGGAAAGATATTACATTCTTAAATTATTGATTCTTTATACAACGTGGAAGGGACAATACCCGTAATCAATCAAACCACGGTCTATACTAGATCATCACAGTACAATGAGATTGAAATAACAGCCAAAGATCAAAAATCAATTTCGGAATATCCATACAAAAGTGTGCAGCCGCCAGAGCGATTTGTATAGGAATGCCGAAATTTTTTTTTGTTTCTCAACTTTTATTTTATTTCATTATACTTTAGTGATCTAGTATATAGCTCGTGGTTCTTCCACGTTATATATGTACGAGTATGTATACTGTTTTGGTTTTTTTACGCTTCTAGGTATTTTCATTGTCTCTTAGTTTAGAATCTGTTTGATAAGCGGGTGCAGGCGGTCAAAGCCCATGGATGTTGATCTATGTATAATATTTACCGTGTGGTGACGACAGAGTAGAATATAATTTGTCACCACCCCTGTTCTCTCCGTCGTCCAGATTTGCAAGACACAAAAGACTATGCTTAGCAAGTTAGAAAGCGAGAATGAGGAATACTGAAGTCATGTGGCATCCTCTAAGCCACTTCGAGGAACTACAACCACAACAGCGAAGCTACAACATAGTTCATTAGAAACATACGATATTACGCTGTCAGTATCCTACATCTCGATATGAGAGCTTTGGTTGCAACTTAACACATATATGTAATGTTATATTTAGAAACGGAGGATATCACAAATTCTTTGAGGATGATTTTACATTGCCTATTTTGCAACGATAGGTCAAAATTGTATCATTACAAAACCAGCAATGTAACGCAATGTCACGGTCGGAATACAACCGACATACAATTTGTTGGGACACGCCCACAACACGTCTACATACATTACAATCTGCAGTACAACATCAAGTTGTTACTGCAGGTTGTGTGCCATGTTGTATCGTGTGTAGGCAGCAATGATATATACGACTGTCTACGATACACCGTCGAAGCCGCGGTTTCCCAGGCGCAACACCTGCCGGGAAAGTCTTCCCTTTGTGGTAGTTGAGCATACCATCTCGTTCCTGCTACAGACTCTTATACTTGTAGCACAAAGTTTATTTATATTTTATTCAGAACTATGATATTAATAATAAAAAAATAGTTATAAAATACTACCTATGTATGCCTATGAGGCCTATGAGGCCAATGTCCAGCTGTGGACTTCCTGTGGCTGATATGATGATGATGAGTTATAAAATACTGCAGTAAACATTAAGTATGTACTTGCTATAAATTGATGTAAATACTAATAATTAGAAGAAGAAGACTTCAAAAGTACCCGAACCGAAGGGGTTGTTTGAAGACATAAATGTAGAACTGTGGATGAAACGAAATAGTTCTATCAGCATCGTCGTCAGTGAAGGACCATTATAGTCTGCTTAAAGCTACGGGTATTAGGCTTGATTGTATAAATGTACCTATAAATTATATTTAGATAAACGTGAATGGATAAACTTACTATTTCAAATATTGTAAAATTGATACCATCCCGTCCGACAGGAATTGAATATCCACACACAAGTAAACTGGCAACTACAATGGCACGTATCATCGTTCAAACCAAAATTCAATATCGCAATTTATAACTTCATTAGAACGACGGGTATATATAACATGTTTTATCACTTTATTGTTTTACTATTCCTATAAAAATTCAGTTTGGGTGTGGTAAAAAATATGGCAGGATTATAGATACGGTTCAATTCGGTTCAATTGAGGTTTTTTATACAATTCTAATCACGTTAGAATTACAAGTCATGACCAAAAGGGCACTAGACTCTAACTCTATACACAAATACCAGTGTAATGGCGGACTTAAAGCCTTATTTACCAGTCGACCAACCGGATGATGTGGAGGATGACAGGAAGTGCAAAAGTCGAATAGAAATATGGAAAAAAGAACCAAAGTATACTTATTAAATAAGTGATAAATAAACAACAAACAAATAATACACACAATAACGTTTATCCAGATATACGAGTACTATGTATACTAAGAACTATCTGACAGTTTTTGAAGAAAATGTGCCTTAAATCAGTTTTTAAATGACAAGCTGGTTTTAGCCTTCCGAACATCAACGGGAAAGGCGTTCCTTTTTAGCTTGGACAATAAAAGAATGTGTAAAAAAACCCACTCCGGTGAACTGGCATAGAAAGGCTGAGATTGTTAGAAGAACGAAGATCTCTGAGATGGGTATCACCCTGAAACAGAAAATTAGTCTTGAGGTGGGCAGGATTAACGGGTTCAAATAGAATAGAAAAAGAGGGTTGTGAGGATGTGCAAGTTGCATCGTTGGAGAATTGGTAACCAATAAAGTTGGAAGCGATAAACGAGACATATTTACGAAGACCAAAGATATACCGAAGACAATTCATTTAGAAAACGGTCAAGTTTGTTTAGCTTATCACCTGTCAAGTCCAAGTAGCACACACATCAGCATCTATGATTGGCTGGATCAATGTATTCACCAGCATTCTTTTAGTATTTACTCTTCATGCTGAATAAAGATTTGGCTGAAAACTTTACGGCCAGCCGGCTGCCTGACGCACAAACCTTCCTTGGGATTGCATTCGTGCAAAAAGTATAATCGGCCGCCACCCGACGTCAACTCTCCTTGGGAGATGGTCAAGTGAATGGAGTGGTCCTATTCTAGTTCGCTTATATAAAAACACCCTTTTTGAAATTGTTGACATAGAAAGGGTGTTCATCATCATCATCATATCAGCCACAGGAAGTCCACTGCTGGACATAGGCCTCCCCCAAGGATTTCCAAAACGACCGATCGGAAGCGGCCTGCATCAAGAAATGGTGTTGATGAATAAAAATTGAGGTCTCATACTTTATCATTTGCCGTAGTCTTTAATCATTAAAAGGTCAGTTCTCCTGTGCTAGAGGAGAGATCAAGTATGAATGAGGATGTGTGAACGAAAATGGAATTAAGGAATACATTTTGAAATGAAATAAAGTTTTGAAAAGCGGACAGGACGAGATGAAGATGAGGCTTAAAAACTTAAAGAGCATTTTAGAACAATATTTCCATCTAATATTTCTAAAGGGAGAATGTTCCCATCACAGTATTTGGGCGCCATTAGCTACAGGGAACAATGGGACAATAGTTTATGGAGGGGAGCATGTTACTTCTCGTATAATAGGCTATTCCGACTTCGAACTGTTGAGGTGTTGACCCGAGATTCTCTAATTGGGTTACGTTTTAAACGCCAGGGGTCGGAAAATATGGAATGGAAAGTGGAATTATACAAACATTTTGTAATGCTTTTATAATTAAAACACGCCGTGTGGACCAAAGTTAGGAGAAAGGCGACTCACAGGCAGTGAGAATATTTACAAGAATACATTTTAGGCAATTTTCACCTCTTTTTAACCCCGATAAAAAAGAGGGGTGTTATAAGTTTGACGCTAATGTCTGTCGGTCTGTCTGTATGTCTGTGGCATCGTAGCGCTCGAACGGATGGGACCGATTTCGATGCGGTTTTCTACGTGAAAGCAAGTTCCCTTGCAGCGGTTCTTAGCTATGTTTGATAAAAAACAGTTCAGCCGTTTAAAAGTTATTGGGGGTTTACGCTTGAACGTCAGGGCTTTCTCTAGCAAATAATAGATAGCGCTAGGATATCAAGTCGTATCGGTAGTTCTGCTACTCATCACTAGATGGTGTTCTTGATAATCGGGCGTTTTTTTAATTTGCCTAGCAAATTAAGTTGTTAAATGAAAATCTGGTCTGAACAACCCGGCTAATAACCAGCATCGTTGTAGTTTTTACCTGTACGAGTTTGGTTACTATAACTCTTGGCTATATTCATTCTGACCTACATATGTACTACCTAAGTAATCGAACCACGGGCTATACTAGATCACTAAAGTATAATAAAATTAAAATAACAATAAAATAAAAATTCGACATTCCCATACAAATCGCCCGGGCGGCTGCACACATTTGTATGGAAATGTTTTTTTACTGTTATTTTAATTTCATTATACTGTAATGATGTAGTATAGACCGTGGTTCGATTTATTACGGTTACCTATTTTCCTTCCACGTTGTTTTTAACAACAATATCTACTAATCCTGCGTGTTGCTTTAGATTACACACTGCTCTTCTTCAACCATTTAAATACAGGGGTCTAGGCTCCGAATATGATTTTGTTCCATTCGGTGTCGAGACCCTTGGTCCGTGGGGTCCTAGCGCTATAAGGCTTTTTAAGGAAATAGCAAAAAGGTTAGTCGACATCACAGGAGACCGAAGAGCTGGCAGCTACCTCGGACAAAGAATCAGTCTAGCTATTCAAAGGGGGAACGCTGCCAGTATCTTCGGAACCTTGCCTAAAGGGACTCCTTTTAATAATATATTTTAGTTATTATATTATATTTTTTAAGGTTTTTAGTTTTAGGTTGTTTCTAGTTTTAGCTAACTTTAGGTATTATATATTATGAGATTTTCTATGACTAATATTATAATTAAATAAAAGTAAAAATTCAAGCCTACCATTTAATGAATATTAAATTTTCTCTTCCTACATAACCATGTAATACTCAAACTTGACAAAATCATCGTTTTGGCTTTAGATTTATTCTAAAGTTATGGCTCCTTATTTTATTTTTAGTATTTGTTGTTATTGTGGTCATAGTAATACATAATTGGTGAAAATTTCAAGTGAGAACGTTAAGCTTTACTACGCACATTTGCCAAAAGTGGCCGTTTTTCGCAAATGTGCGTAGTAAAGCTTAACGTTATCACTTTAAACTGTAAACAGTAGTTCATAAAATACTTTGAAGGGTTATCTAGGACTTGATAGTTGCAAATTTTAAATGATGCCTCCGTTTTCTTTTAAATGATTTATTATAAATGGGGGCAGCACTGGACCCCGGAAAATTTAGGACCGGCCTTAATGCCATTATGAAGATCAAGTTAAAAACGCTGAAAAAATAAAAACACGTTTCTTGTATGACGACTCCCTTTAATTTTTAATTATTTTTTATTTTTAGTATTTGTTGTTATATCCGCCACAGTAATACATAATCGGTGAAAATTTCATGCCCTGTGACTGACGGACAGACAGACAGACGGACAGACAGCGGAGTCTTAGTAATAAAGTCCCGTTTGCACCCTTCGGGAACGGAACCCTAAAAAAGAGATAAAGAAAAACTTGTTTCGGGTGGATAATGGTTTAAACCAAGTACTAAATTTAAGCCGTATTATAATTAGACGGATTTAGTACGAGTATCTCACATCGTTGAGGATTTACGCTACAACTTGAGTCGCTGGATTAGTTCCAGCTTTGCACGTAAAACTCTAAGTATTCAAAAAAGTAATTAATACAAAACAATATTCGCGTGCCTGATTCCTAAAAAAAAAAACCACAACTTTTCATACTTCGTAATGTCCTTGAGTTCGTTAGCAGCCCCTTTGATTTATTTGAAATCCAAAGCACGGAAATGATACGCATACACGCGAGCGACCAAGACTCGTTCAAGTTAATATGCTATGTTTCACTTACATGAACGTTTTATGATATCCATTGAATTTTAAATGTAACATTTTTATAATACAATTACAGTAGAATAGGACCACTCTAAGTCTTCCCGTGGATGTCGTAGAAGGCGACTTAGGAAACACAAGCTAAACAAAGCTTATAAACGTCAGTGAGACCTCTCCAACCCGTCTGCTCTGGCCAAGTATGGCTCTGGTAGTACAGAGAGGGTCGTACTCCTGCATTGGAGACAAAAAAAAAGATCTGATATAATTTTTACAATATTGTACTTAGTTCAACCGGTCCCGTTGTCTGTGAGTCCGTAATCAAATCCTGCAAGCTATATGTGTGTGATTTGTCCGTATATATTTATTTATTATTTATTTGTCGTTACGCTTTTCAGCCACGGGTCCGTGTGGACCCGGCCCCTTTAAGGCGTTCATGGGGCCAAAGCCAACATGAAGAGGCCTTTTAGTACCTTTTTATCTAAATTAAGATGGCTGCATCGATGGAGGTATATAATTAATCAACTTAATTAATATTATTAGAAATATCGTTGATCAATTAACCCTTAAATTAATAAACGATATTTCAAACCACAATTCTTCGCACGTTTGTATTTCGAAGTTGAGTTACGCACTCATATTATGGAGCTTACTATAATTGTAATATATCTTAAGCACACAGCCCCATTACCGTGGGCGAACGTGTCATTACCACGCCCTCGCATTTGGAGTCAAATTGCTTAATTTGTATTAGAATATTCTGTAATGAGCTTATATGCAAGGAGAGACGCGTTCTAAATTCTCGTCTTATTTCGCCTTGTCTTCGAAAATGGTACTATTATGTCGCTATATTTCCTTGGGATTAGTATGTCGCTATATTATGTACTGCTGCGGAAGATGTTTGTGAGACAAGGAGTCGTAATCATCTTATATTGAGTGTTGTGTATAATTGTGTCCGCTAGGCGTACTTTATCTAATGATACTTTTTGCTTTGGAAT
This sequence comes from Acrobasis repandana, assembly GCA_963576875.1. NCBI lineage: Eukaryota > Metazoa > Arthropoda > Insecta > Lepidoptera > Pyralidae > Acrobasis > Acrobasis repandana. Next base: position 21,134,531 of record OY756215.1, read on the forward strand.
GAATATAAAGATAGATATAGATAAATAAGGATAAATCTCACTGATTGAGCTAACATCTATAATATTAGTAGGATTACTTAGCTTCCGCTGCCTACCTGCAAGCTACTCGTATTGCAGAGTTATGAAGCTTTATTGGTAGACGGTTTTTTAAAATATTTATTCATCATCATCATTTCAGTCGCATAACGTCTACTGCTGGACATAGGCCTCTCCCAAGGTTTTCCAAAATGACAACGCTTTCCAGCGACCTTGGTCAGGTCGTCTGACCACCTTGTGGGTGGGTGTCCTATGCTTCGCTTGCCAGTACGTGGCCATTCGATAACCTTTTTGCCCCATCGGCCATCGGTTCGTCGCGCTATGTGTCCCGCCCACTGCCACTTCAACGAGCTAATCCGCTGGGCTATGTCAGTGACTTTTGTTCTCCTATGAATTTCCTCATTTCTGATTAGATCACGTAGAAAAACACCAAGCATAGCCTAGCCCTCTCCATAGCGCGTTGGGCTACTTTGAGTCTTCTTATGAGACCCATAGCATAAGGGACCACGTTTCAGAGCCATAAGTCATCACTGGTAACACACTGGTTTATACCTATGTTTGACAAATAAATGATTTCTTTCTTTCTTTCTTCTTTCACATTGATTATAAAGTTTCGTCTTGAGGCACTGAGGTTTTTGGACGAGAAGACACTGCGTAACTTTCCGAAAGCTGCCTAGTTGAGTCGGATTCGTCGAAAGACCTCTTATTAATTTATATATAAAATATTTATTATGTTGTTCTAAATACTTAGAAATGATGAATTGATGAAAAAAATATTTAATTATCTGGTTTTTTTCTATGTCTATTACACCGAATAGACAGATAAGAAGAAGACAGAAGTTAAAATGGTCGAGTCGAATGTAACTATCCTAATTATTATTTTGTGTTGTAAGGAACCTTCATGTGCAAGTGTCCAACTCACACTTAGTAAGTTTTATTTTATAGTTTGTTATTTGTTTGTAGTTGTTGAGGAGCTCGGAGGCCTGGTAAAAGTACGCATAGCTAGCGCTTTCACAATTTCAGCCACCCCGGGCGTGGTCCGTACTTGGATGGGTGACCACAGGTGATACAAAAGTTTCTCGAACTCCTCCGTGCTTCGGAAGGCACGTAAAGCCGTTGGTCTCGGCTTTTAACATTGTACGGTAGTCGTATGGCAAGCTATGTCAGACGCCTTTAGGCAGGTTGAAAAATCTGACACCAGTGTTGGCCACTTACAAACACGAAAACAACACAAACAGTTTGTTATCTGTAAAAATTTCCTTTGCAAAAATTTCCTTATGACTCTTAGATTACATTTGTTTTATTGCTGTCTTTTTAAAAAGATAAGCCGTAGACAACAATTATAAAATTAATAAACTTACCAAAGATATATACTTAAATAGGACTGAATAATTATATGCTACGTTTATTACGAGTACTTTTTGGTTACAATAAAATTTGGTACTTCCATATATTTGCCGTAAGTATATAGAAGGTAACTTCTAATTAACTGGCAACAGTTTTGGAGCAAGTTCAGTCCATGATACTGAACTACTTTCTATTAAAAAAGTTGTTAAAAATCTTTAAAAAGTTGTTCAGTATCATGGACTGAACTTGCTCCAAAAATTTTGCCAGTTAATTAAAAGTTACCCTGTATAATATAGTTTTTCATATTTATATACAACATTACCATAATATTTATATATAACATTGACATAAGAATAACTAAGTAAATGTGAAATCTATTACACGTTTTTATTTTAGTTTTTAAGTAAGGTTGTTTATTAAATATTTATAAAAGTAAAATATAAAGCATAGTTAAAATATAAACATATTATATACACCTTACCTGCATGCCCGCCGGCAACAACGCAAGGTCCACACTACCAGCGGCCAGCGGCTAGGGCTGCAGAGAGTGAAAGCCACACACATTTTCTGCTTGGTCTAATGGTTGACCGGGAGAGAATGCCATATGCCATATGGCATTAGGTCCGCCACTTGTACGTTTATTTTATTGTGCAATAAAGAATAAATAAAATAAATAAATAAACCTCTGGGATATGTCTTCTAAATCTGGCCGTTGATCCGGCAAGACTCTTCGCTTAAAGACCATTCGCCGATACGACAATTTATTTTATTACTCAAGAAGATTTCTGGCCCTGAGGTGTCTTCCGGCGTTATTGCGGGAGGCTACCGGACACCGCAACATCATGCAGTGCGTCACAGAATACATACAAAGTAATGCTAGTTTTAATTTTTGTATAATATGTATGTTAGTCTATAAGGTATGTATAAATATGGGCCTAGTAAATGTTCATTTCGTTGCCTGAAATAAATGATTTATTATTATTATTATAATCATTATCTACACAATGTTTATTTTAGAATGTCTAATAACATGGGATTGCCATGTTGTTTCCGGCATAGTAGAATATAATCACTTCTAGGCATCCCGTGGATGTCGTAGAGAAGCGACTTAGGAAATACAAGCTAAACAAAGCTTGGGCATCAGTGAGACCTTTCTAACTCTTCCGGGCAGCGTGGAGAGTGAAGGCCAAATCCTCTTGCTGCTCTGGCCAAGTATGGCTCTGGCAGTACAGAGAGGGCATGCACCTGCAGTGGAGACTAGAAAGACCTGATGATGATGGATAAAAAGATAAATTAACAAAATTCTTTAATATAAAACTGGCCTTATTACAAAACCTAAAATTAAAACAAAACCATTCGATATTCAAATAACTTTTCTTGTTACTAACCCTTTGTCAAGAATTGCCAGTTAGAAATGTTCAGACTCTTCGTGAATCTAAATGAATTAAAACTTTTAATGGGACATTTTGGTTGAGATGGAGCGGTGCCTGGCATAAACGAATTTGTCAGACATGTAAGGAGAGAAGTTTGTAATGATGGCTATTCAGTTAGCCGATTTGTTTTGGAGATAAATGTGATATTGTCCAACTCATCGCAGAGTAATGTATAATGTTATACAAAGTTTGAGTAAAAAATGTATTAAATTTATTTTTTAAATAATATTTCCAGAAAAGAGAAAAAATACATATACAATATTATTTAATAATCTACTTGATAAGCTAAAAATATTTTTTTAGTCTACATCCGTATTATCGAAGATACCAGATAAACGCTTGCTTTGCTCGCTCTTTGTTTGTTCAACGTGATTTAACACCGATAAAATAAAAAATCTGTGAATACTAAGCCTTACATTACAAAGCAAAAATCCATAGCACAAAACATCGAGTTATGTAGAGTCACGAGCCAGTCCAGTGAACGGCTCTCCTGATTTCACAAAAGAAACACTGAACGCGTCGCATCTGGCAGTTTAGCCTTTTTGAGGACTTCCATTTCCATCTGAGAGCCGCTTCCTTTGTTACACTAAATTCAAAAAAAATTAAGGGTTCCGTACCCGAAGGGTGCAAACGGGACCCAATTACTGAGACTCCGCTGTCTGTCCGTCTGTCACAGGGCTTTATCTCTTGAACCGTAATAGCTATACTAGATGTATTACTATAGCCGCTATAACAACAAATACTAAAAATAAAAAAAGTTCAAAATTAAAGGGGGTCGTCATACAAAAAACGTGTTTTTCAGCGTTTTTAACTAGATCTTTATAATGGCATTAACTTGATACTTGAAATTTTCACAGATTATGTGTTATTTTATTATAGCCGCTATAACAAAAAAAACCGGCCAAGTGCGAGTCGGACTCGCGCACCGAGGGTTCCGTACAAACCTGCAAGGTTTAGTATTTGGTATGAATTTCAATTTAATACCTCTACGCGTTTATGAGGAAATGGGTAGTAAGTTTAAAATTATTAAAAAAAAAAATATTATGTGATGTAACTAAAAATTTATGGTTTTCGTAATTTTTCCTTTATCTATGCTATAAGACGTTGCTTCGTACCAAATTTCAAGATTCTGAGTTCACGGGAAGCACCCTGTAGGTTTTGATTCCCTTGCAAGTGTCGAAAATTTGCGGCATAAACGGCTGTATCTTTTGATTGCGTTGGCTTAGAAGTTTGATTTTTTCACAGCTTCAAGGGACAGTAGACCTGAGTAATTGATATAAATTTCAGCTTCATACCTCTACGCGTTCCTGAGAAAAAGGGTCTTGACAGACGGACGGACGGACGGACAGACGGACAACAAAGTGATCCTATAAGGGTTCCGTTTTTTCCTTTTGAGGTACGGAACCCTAAAAATACTAAAAATAACAAAAGTTAAAAATTAAAGGAGTCGTCATACAAGAAACGATCTTTATAATAGCGTTAACTAGATTCTTGAAATTTTTACCGATTATGTATAACTATATGACCACTATGACAAAAATACTAAAAATAAGATAAAGTTAAAAATTAAAGGGGGTCGTCATTCAAGAAACGTGTTTCTACAGCGTTTTAAAACTTTGTACGGAGGTACAGAACCCTTCATGTACGAGACCGACTCGCACTTGCCCCTTTATTGAATTATTTTTACTATTTAATAATGGATATTTCTTTCTTCGTTAGTCGCGTAGGTATATAGACAAATACAAGGCAGTAACCTCGTCAAATCACCTAGGTAGCTGACCCTGGGCTCTGAAGCATAACCGCTGAATGATGATAAAAGATAAATGCAGGGCTGACCCAACTTAGCAACAAAATACCTATGTCTTTTTTTTGCTTTTATACAAAATGCTAGTCTGAGTACCTACCTAGATTATACTTGAGCAAAGTAGAAACTGTTCTTACAATTAAAAAACATACAATTTGGCTTTTGCGGGTTTAAGCACACAGAGCCCAGGGCCGCAAAACCAAGAGGCCACTTTTAGCGTAATGGCGGGCGAGAAGGTGGAAAAACGAATCAAAATAGTGATGAGTTGCTAGCTGCATCGCCTAACATGATTCTTACTGTCGCCCATCCCTTAGATCGTCTTTAACGATCTGCGCAGAAATGCAGCTGGTACACATAAGTTTTTTTTTTTTTTTTCAAAAATCCATATTATTTATTCATTAACGGAATTTCTACATTCTGGATGGCTATTATATTTTTTTATGTCAGACTTTAACAACTACAAACTTTAATATATTTTATTAATACAATATGAATTTGAATGTACCAGTTGCTTCTCTTCCCGTGCAGACCGTAAAAACCTATCGAGGAAATGGGCGAGAATCTGAATTATGTTAATAGGTGATGCGATTAGCAACCCATCACTATTTTGATTCCCTATTTCCATCTTCACGCCCACCATCACGCTAGACGTGGCCTTTGGATCTTAAGGCCCTTAAATCTGTACAAATACAAAACTTGATATTATTTTCAGTTCTGCCTATCCATTCGAGCGTATCCTTTGTATCGTTCTGTCAGACACAGCGCTGCAGTAATCTCCCATGATATATTGTAATGCACAGCTTAATCTGCTATAACGGTCTGCAAGGCCTTTGTCGGTCTGTCCTCTCTCTGCTTGCTACAAAGATCTTGACAATGGACTAATGTTATAAATGTGGTTAAGATGTTTGTTATTAACTCACCCTCGTATTATAGTATGTAGTAAATAAAAAACGTTTTTTCAATGTCAAATATAAACAAACCGGTCAAGTGCGAGTCGGACTCGTACATGAAGGTACCGTACCTCCGTGCAATGTATTAAAACACTGAAAAAAAACACGTTTCTTGTATAACGATTGACTTAGGTATTATATATAACTAGCGTAAGGACTAGGCCCACCGCGCGAAGAAATGGCAGCAACTCGTTGACCCGATAAAGTCGGTTTGCGGGCCAACGCGGTCATCCTCGGTCCGCGGAAGAGTTCATTCATACTTGTAAATGCCATAAAAATGCCTGGTTTCGCATTTAAAGGCTGCAAAAACTACGATAGGTTAAAAAATTACATGAAATATCGTATCATCGGTAAGTAACATAACTGTTTGTTATAATTAAAATACTAAGGAATTTTACCGCGCTAATTTTACAACCGAATAGCAGCCATTGCTCGCAGCGTCGCGCCCGGAGTGACAACAGCGCATGCGCTGTGGTCGCTCCGGGCGCGACGTTGAATTTATGAAGATATTTTATGCAAATGCTCTTTATTTCACAAACAACAAAATAAATTAAAAATAAAGTCCTTCAAGAAATAAACAATTGTGGAAACTTTTATTGGTATATTGGCCAAGCACTTATAAAGACAAATGAAATAAGCCCAAACTCGATGGGGTTGTTTTTGATATTATAATATTGTAATGTCATTTGATTTGCATAAGCATATATTTCATCTCAATCGGAAACCGGGAAGTAGAAAGGCGGACTTATCGCATATCTATCTCTTCCAGTCAACCTTTCGGTAGAGAGAGAAGTATTATAATTAGTAAGTCATTTAAACCGCCGGAATGCTCACATTCTTACCCTTCCTTCACAATATTCTTTTTAACCCAAATACTCCACAATATCTTAAGGAATTTTATTTTCTATAAAGATTCAAATACTCGTGAACTAAGATCATCTTTTAATCTCAAACTGATTATACCAGTTCATGGATCCTCCTTTTACGCTAATTCGTTTACTGTACAAGCGGCAAGACTGTGAAATGCCTTGCCTGAATCAATTAAACGTGCGCAATCACTTTCGGCTTTTAAAAATGAAGCCTTTCAGTTATATTTGGAAAGTTAATCCATTTTATTTATCAACCCTTGTTTCGACATTCCTACATATCTGTAATATATATTTATGTATAAATTATTTATAATTATATACTTAAATTATATATATTTATATCTATATGCATGCATGTATGTATTTTTTTTTATACTTATATATATTATAAACCTGTTTTTATTTGTTATTGTATTTTAGTCATGTACACCTCGTCTGCTAACGTGTCTTTATGTTCTCTCCATCCATTGGTTGTCTGGAAGAAATCGCTTTAAGACATAAGACTGCCCATTGTACATTTTAATGTATTTTTTATTCTTATTGTACATTTTTTTATTCTTGGTGTACAATAAAGTATAACTTACTTACTTACTTAAACTCTTTTGTTTTTTGTTGCAGGTAAGATAGGCGAAACAGCATAAAAAGTGCAGATTTAGGAGTATGGCACAGCGCACGCAGTATTACGGCTTATGTATGTTGAATGTTGAGCTATCTAGGCGAGGTTCAGACTTGGATTGTTAAGGCTGGGCCCGATGTCAATAATTAAGTTTTGCTCCCGCTTCCACACACAAATTTACTCTAGCCGAAGCGAGACAGCGAGACCATGCGGGGTGAAAAGATCATGGTAGATCAATGAGGCTGGTTTTGGTTTTGAGGTTTTTTTCGTTTTACAAAGAATATTTAAGAGTTATTTAAAAAGTAAGACATATTATGACTGCCTTATGTTTAATACAATTATAATGCAAAGTTACAAGGGCAAATTTATTGTATTTCTTGAATACTTTCAGTTTTAGTATTTAATTTATTTATTTAAGGTGTGAAAAAATTTTTGTCTTGACTTTGACTCTTGTACAAATTATATATATCTGTAAGAAATTATATCAACATAATCAAAAGAAACGTAAATAACGTATTGTAAGTGAAAAAGTACCGAATCCATCTAACCGCTTAGCACGGCACATAATTCAGGCGTCAAGTTCATAAATAAATATAATCTTCAATATTTTGCTCTTAAGCCATAAACGGCATTTACGGGTCATTACGACGTGGAGTGATAAGGATAAGCGGTTTTTGGAGATTTTCCCCGCTGATTTGGGGACCTCATCCTCTCAAATGTTGTATGGGGCGCCCATAGACTGGTAATGGCAATGTACAAGTCACTGCAACCTCTGCAAAATCGTAGAATATGATGAAATATTTTTTGATATTAGTGCATACCTTGTGGATATTATTATAAGCTGCATACATAACACAACAGCTACCAAACAGCGCCAACAGCCAAATCAGCAACTTATGATTATGTTATAAAATGACCTGCAATATGATATAGACGAAGTTACTTTGCCTGTGACTTCATCCGCGTGAAAACGTAGGCTGAGTTACTCCTTATAAACATTAGCTATCTTTTAGTGAAAGTCCCGTCAAAATTGGTCCAGCCTTTTCTTTTACTTTTGTTGACAGAGAGATAAAAAAATTAAAAATAGTGTTTTTTTTATCAGTATCTCAGTCAGGTAGGCAGTTTAATATTACAAACAGATCGCTAGCTGGCCCGCCAAACTTCGTTTACGCTTGTAAAATCGGATCAGTAGTTTTTGAGTTTATCCACTCCAAACAAACACACAGTCAAATCTTTTTCTTTATAACACTATTCTAGATAGATGATGTATGGTGACTGACTAAACAACGCTGTCTGACATGACACCCATTTTTGTTACCAACCACTGCCTTCAGACTCTTGTTTACCATCAAGCCCATCTTATCAACAAGGATTGGGACACACCCTTCAACACTATCCTTTTCTGTCGCTCAGAAGCGTCATTTGCTAGAGCGAGAGAAAGCGACGGGACGCTTTATCACCGGCCATGCTGAAGCACTCCGTCACTGTCTCTCGCTCTAGCAAATGACTGTTCTGAGCGACAGAAAAGGATAGCAGCATAGGAAAATGCTGTTCCGCGCTGACAAATGTGTCCCAACCCTAAGACAGTCCTATGGGTCTTAGCTCTTGGCTCTGTCTATCCCGTAATAAATAAAAACGTAATATTGTATGTGTATCTTTCAAATCAAGACTTTCGAAGTCAATGAAAATGAAAGCACCCCCGAGACGCGTAGGTAGGTACTTATATTAATTCTGTACCCAAGGTTTTCGGTAAGCGGATTGAATAGCCATTTACAGGAAAGGTAAGGGGTAAATGGGAATAGTTTTATGTAAATTATAAATTTATTTAAGCATTCAGAAAGGGCAGTTTATGAATATTAATACTTTCTCTCTCAATTAGTATTTTCGCTATTTTGTGACGTTTAAAGGAGGAATTATTTTCCACGTGAATCGAATTATGTTTTGAAAATAGTTCGTGCTATTTTTTTTTTTGAAGTGAAAACTTCTTTAGCGGCTTTGTGCACTTTTTTTGTAATGGGTAAAAAATGTTAAAATCGCGTCAGGACGTGTCCTGATCGAAAAATCGTAAGACGGAATGACAGCCGGCGCGGCGTAGGAGAGGAAGTATTTATACTATAATTTCGACGAAGCTGTCAGCCGGCTCGTTGGTATGATATGGTGGGTATGATTTTTGCTTAGGGTGCGAGAGGACCCCGGTTCAAATCCCGGACAAGCCCAAACCTTTTTGAAGTGAAAACTTCTTTAGCGGCGTAAATAAATATTGTATTATACTGATAATTAAAGCAATTCGTGCAAAATTATTCACTAACCATTCCAAAATATCAAAAATGCACCACGTTAATATTCAAGTTTTCACTTCTGCCGGCACTCCCAGAGTGCAAACCGTCGTTTTTTTTTTTAAACGTTATACCTGATTTGATTGGTTTGTAAATTCTTGAACTCCTTGCTCCTTGGAATTTGCTTCAGAATGTTAAGTCGTTGGTCTCGGCTGTCATCATTGCATGGCAGTCGTCAAGCTATGTCAGATGCCTTTAGGCAGCTTGAAAAATGTGACACCAGTGTTGGCCACTTACATACACGAAACACACAAACAAGTGTTCTAAGCGTTTTTGTTAAAAGTTTATACTTATTCTCGATGTCGCTCGTATGTAACTTTTATTGACACATTTTGAACGCGCCATCCACAGCCATTTGCTAAAAGTCGTTCTGACAGGATGTCGATATTACACGCTTAGATTAATAGAATGTGTCGGCGAAGAGACACTCGCTGATTACAGCCATGTTACAGCCGCACGGCTTGCAAAGTTTTATCGAATTCGCCGTCAGAGGGTTAAAGGAAAAATGTGCAAACATGAAATTCCGCAATGATGTAAAGAGAAATGACGCGTCAAGTTTTCGTTCTGGAAGATTTTCAATAACCTGTACCTACTTAGATTTTTCTTACAATCGATACCCTTTTTTGTCACAATGTTTTTCTCTCAATTCATAAATAAATAGATGGACAAATTACCTACACTGATTGAGCTAGCCCCAAAATAAGTTAAAAACTTGGGTTACTAACTTAACGATACTAAATAGGTATAGTATTTCATAATGAATACATATGTAGATAAACATCCAAGATCCAGGACAATTTAAAAAAGACCATTTCCAACTTAACCTGGCTGGGGACTAAAGTATTGAATACAGAACGTCTAGGTGGCGGGCTAGCGTTGTTACCATTTCGCCACGGAGGTCGTCATAGTGTGTTTTACATACAGATTGAGACATTAGTGTCTTTATTCATTTTTACCCGAATGCGACAAAGTCGAAAAGGAGGGTATACGTGTTTGACCTATAGGTTTGTTCCTATAATATTATGTTCCCTAGTAACTACTAAACGGCTAAACCGATTTTGATAAATTATACATGGTTAGATTTGTCTTAACTATTAGAGTAACGCAGGATATATTAAAATTATTGGAAATCAAAATGGCGGATTTTTGACGCCAAATTGCACGGCATAAAAAATCTTTTCAAATCCATCGAGTGGGGTTTCAAATTTAAGGGATTTATCCAAGGATTACAAAAATATATACAACTTACTTCTGAGGACAGAAGGTTATTTTGGTACATTAATTTGGAATTTTGGCTGTAGCATTTTGTTTTTGTTCTGTGATTTTGCGGAAGGGATTTTGTTCTGTACCTGTCTCAGCATGGGGCCGCTATGTACCGAATTATACAACTTATATGTTTAAATTAAATTTGAAATGAGAAAAGCTAAAAAAGAACATATAACATCGCTTTGTCAAGCGCATTCCCGGTTTCGTAAGCAAGCTTTACCGCAGTCGGGTTTTTTTTTTATAATTACTTGTTGGAGTTTATGCCCTGAATGCTCTAATCGTATATGTAAAATATTCCAGAGTGGATTTTTAAAAGACCAGTGATTTAAATATAAGATTTCACCAAATTGTGATAGAATAACGTTTCCTATCTCGTCTCACAACCATCCATCTCTGCATTAGTGCAGACAGAGCATTTATAACAACGCATGAGACCGTGGCTTCATCAACTACACAGTGGGTGCGAATGTTAAATATATGACGTCATATATCTACATTTATTAGAGCGCGAAAACGCTGTAATTTAATGGGCGAAATAATTAATGATGGCAACACTTATTGTTTTACACGAGAGTTAGAGGCAGATCACTTAATTTTATGGTCGAGTTGACCTGAAATCCTTGTCTTCTTAATAGTATTAAGATTACGAGCTTCTCTTTTTGCGCATATCTTAAAAATATCAGGAATAAGTACACGCGGACTTAATTTCCTGTCTCATAATTTTATCATTTCGCAAGAAATCCTCAACTTCCAACTTTGTTTAGTCTGTGAATTTTTTTTTTGCATAGAGGAATTTATTTAATGTCGGCTTGTGATTTTACATTCACACATTTATAAATTTCCTCTCATTCTTTCAGCTGATTCATTGAAATGGTAGTGGGGCATATAGCGCGAAGAACCGATGGCCGATGAGAAAGGTTCTCGAATGGCGGCCACGTACCGGCAAGCGCATCGTAGCGTAGGACATCCACCTACTAGGTGGTCGAATGACCAGAGCAAGGTTGCAGCAAAACGCTGGAATGCAGTCCACTTCTAATCGGTCGTTTTGGAAATCCTATGGCCCATGTCTAGCAGTGAATGCATGCGTACTGTTCAATGCATGCGTATTTCGCACTACTCTCGTCTTCGGGGCAGGTGCTGGAATTGTTTGGGGTTTAAATACTTGAGCTCCATGGTGAGCGCCTGCGTTCTTCGTGTTCACTAGGCAGTTCTCTAGAAGCCATACCAAGATTACTAATTTTTGACATAAAGAACGGACAAACAGACAATATACTTTTACATTTATATCTGCAGAATATCAAATCAAAACAATTTACTAAAATATTATTTTATTTTATGGCGGTGTTAATAAAAATCAAATCAGCATCTCATAAATTTCATTAAAGTATTACATAAATAATACACTTGTTTGTGGCAACCTAAAATTTTATTATTTAATCCGGAACTGTCCACTAATAAATGGGGATTAAAATTACAGTAAGATTACTACTATCATACTTATACGTTTTATACGCCACACGACATGTCGATAAAATATATAATTTTAAGAAACTAATAACAGCTGATAATTAATGTTTGCTATATACAATGCTGACAACTTTTTTTTTGTATATTAGCTCCTGCCTCAGAATTAAGCACCTCACACTCTTCCCATGATATTAAGTTACTCCAAAGTTCCTCAGTGATCCCCGCAAATGAAACAAGAAATAAAGTTTATCCATGGCCGGGATATGCGCTATGGATAAACCCTGGATAAGAACAATCTTATCCAGGGTTTATCGCTATAAATCTGACATAACTTGACAACTGCCAGCGGACAGCATAAGGTACAGTTCCCACCGAGACGCGACTCACGCGATGATGCGCGCACTTTTGAAGAAATATAGAACTTTTTTACTACACAAAAAGAGTGGAAAGTGAGAGTCCGCTGCGCCGCGCCAACGCAGCACTGCGCAGCGCGGCGTAGCAGGCTGTCACTGAAATTAATAACTTGAATACGTTGTCGGGTATAAATAGACGTCGATCTACGTCGATCGATCTAGTATGAAACTTCAGAGCTGTGCTCATGCAAACTTTTTGGCATAAGATTTAGTCAATGATACTGTGTGGTTTCCAGCAGAGTAGAATAGGACCACTCCAAGTCTACCCGTGGATATCGTAGAAGGCGACAGTAAAGACTAAATAAACCGGCCAAGTGCGAGTTAAACTCGCGTGGAGAGGGTTCCGTACAGTTGATTGATTTTTTATAGGTTTTCCTGTAATCTACAAGCAATGAACTAGGAATATTTTGTATTTTTTTCAAAATTTTAGGCTCAGTAGTTTCGTAGATCAGGGGGGGGGGGAATGGTCAATTTTCGTCTTCTCTCATGAATAAAATCAAAAGTTTTCATTTTACAATAATAACAAAAATATATTTGAGATTATTTTAACGAGCTCTTTCATTTGATATATGACACAGTAAGATTTGCAAAACGATTTTTTTAAATTTCCTAATTTGTCCCACGAAAAAGACCCTTATTTAAAAAAAAAATATTTATTTACTTTGCACATATGTGTTTGGGTCATAGGATTACAACATTCTACCAAATTTCACCTGATTTGGTCCAGTAGATTCGGAGCAAATTGGATGTGACAGACGGACGGACAGACAGACGCACGAGTGATCCTATAAGGGTTCCGTTTTTTAATTTTTTGTACGGATCCCTAAAAAGAGACCTGATGATGACAAAATATACTTATTTCAGTTGCCGCTCAGTTCGCTGCGCTGTGCAGTGCAGGCTCTTACTGAAATTAGTATCTTTATGTGTAGAAAACAAATTCTCAATTTTTGTTCAAAAGTGCGCGCTACGTGTCGCGTCGCGTCTCGGTGTGAACTGACCCTTACACGATATTCCATATCGATAACTTCACAGAAGATTTGGATGAATAAACATAATTCTGTACCGTTTAAAAAAAATTACTTCAAACGTCACAATCACAATCAACATCACAACAAACGTGACACTAAAGAAAATTTGTTATTTTTTAAACTGGAATTTACAAATGCATTGTTCCAACATGGACCTGCATCTCATCGTCGAAGACTCCACCGAAGTGACATGCAACTGTGCTCTATTGAAAAAAGCCTTTGTTCTTATCGCCGTGTCAGCTGTGTCGCCAATGGTATTCTTTGCTGGTTTCCTCCTCATCGTGGCTTCGATGACCATGGATGAGCAAAAAGCAGCCACGACTACAATGGTCGTGGAATTCGTCTCCGGAGTGCTATACCTTCAACTCATGGTAGCTACTTCAGTCCTCATCATCAGTTTCGTCAAACGAAGACATGCAGTCCTAAAGTATCAGCTTTGGTACTTATTTTTCCACTTGCTAGTGATGTGGATATTCCTGTGCGCAACTTTTATTATAACAACTATTCATGCATCATACTTTCTGACATCTTTTATATTTTTTTGTGGATTCTTTTATTTCACTTTCATGTATTACTATACTAAAGCAATCAAAGATCCTTTGATGAATATGAAGCAAGGCTAGTGTTTAATTTAGTGGATAAATATTTCATGCCTATTTTTGTTTTTATTTTTTATTTTTGTAGAATTAGGTCAACAGATAATGCTGCTGGCAACCCGTCACTATTTTCACATCGAATAACTGGCTAACATGATATTTGGGTCTTTCGCCCTGAGCCAGAGGCGAATTAAATGTTGAGAGCGCCGAAACGTCTCTGCCCTAAGCTCTGTTTATTTTAGAAGGGATAAAATCCTAATAAGTATGTAGGTATTGTAGTACAAACTTTTACAGGGTTTTCTATCAAGTTCATCATAAAGATATATAACATTAAACCAAAATTCTGTCCAAAATTTATCAATAAAGCCCAAATTGGATGAGGTTGCATTGTATGTTACTCAGTTAGAAGAGAGATGTAATTTTTTTGGTCCATTCATAAATCCTATCTTTATTATCTACACTAATCAGGTTTATAATCAATCTCCTTACTAACGAAGTCAACTCGGGCGTTTGTCTTCATCCCCATTTGGTAGACGGCCTAGCCTCGACCACATAATCGGATTTGCCCACGTAAACTTGATGAGTTTGCATAAATTTAACGATAACTATCGCCGTTTCATGTTTACCATGCCCCGAGGACCTACGGGTTCCAGCCACACATGGATGAAATGGCTTATTGACTGAAGCTCCATGAATTGAATTTGAATGAATCAAGAACTACATACTGGCATGGACGAAAAATAAATAACTGATATATAATAAAAAACTGATCTGATAACCTTCTACTTTGAAGCGAAATTTGATTTTTAGTTTAAATGTTGTTGCTAAATGCAGCTAGGTACTAGTTCGAAAGAAGGCGGGTTCAAAATGGTGCCTATAATTTCGGAAAGATGGCGGTATAAGTGTTCATTTTCTACGAACAAACAAGCGCCATCTTTGATTTTCCGTGGATATCGTCAGCCTTAGGATCCAGCATTCTTGTATGGCTAGCGGGCGAGATAGTAGCGACATCTAGAAATAATACAGGATTTTGGTTTTCTATCAGAGTATGCTTTTTTATATGGGAATGTCAGTCCTCTTGTATTTTTCGTCTATTATACTGGTATTCCCATACCATATCATGGACAAAATATATTCCGTGGATAAACAATTATTATACGCGCATCTTCTCACCATGATGGTTACTATTGGTTGACAGTTCTCAAGACACGTCGCGAATTGCGTGCGGCTACGGCTAGCAACTAACCCTGCTTTTGAGCGCAATAAGGGGCACATAGAACGGGGGAGAGGTGCTAGGACGTCAAATTGCGGGAGACGCTGTGAGATTCCATTCTGTTTGCACTCTTATGTATTCTGTGACCCGAGTCAAAAGATCTCTTACAAGACTCATTGGCTCTCACAAGTGTGTAAAGGTATGCTGTCGTCGAGAGCCTTCTCGGCCGAGACTCTCGGTGAGGGGCTCTTGGCGGGTGTGTCCAGCCGGCACAAAAAAAAGGACCTGATTATGTTGAAGATATTTAGTTTTTCCACTTGACATAAGTACCTTCCTTTGAATTTACTGTATAAACCAAAGCCTTTCAGCAAGTTCCCAATACACGCTTCTCATTGCCTTTTCAACCTGCACGTAAAAACCATCCACGCGGAAAACTTATGTAAAACAGAAAACTCCTTAACTTTTCAAAGTGTCCGTTCGAAGAAAAAATTGGAGTAACTTTTTAACCTTTCCTCATCAAATTATGTTTCACTTGGTTGGGTTTTGTTTGACAGAGAATGGACTTTTTATGCCCATTGCTCTTGAAATTTAAAGGTGGGTAAACTTTATGCAACATTGCGGACTGGCTATTTATTGGGAACATGTAGGGCAAACATCCTTTAAATTTTATGAAGAAGCTTTTGCTCAGATTTGTAAGAGGTACTATTATTTCATTATCATAACCAGGTCTTTTTTAGTCTCCACTTCAGGAGCACGACTCTCTCTGTACTTCTTCTTATCAAGTCGAAATGGTTTCACTGTAACTTCAATTTCAAATTATCTTTGACCATTATGTAGCCACGCGGCAATCCCTCTGTCGTTAGCCTCATTAAGGTTATTTATGGTACATGTCGTACTCTGCACTACCAGAGCCATACTTGGCCAAAGCAGCCAGAGGATTTGGCCTACACTCTCCACGCTGACCAGACGGGTTGGAGAGGTCTCATTGATGTTTATAGCTTTGTTTAGCTTGTGTTTCCTAAGTCGCCTTCTACGACATCCACGCGTACTAATGATTGATGACTTTTGAAAATTGCTTTCAAATATAATGGACCGAATTTGCCCTCAAAATACTTTGAGTATCACCACTTTTTACCCGACTACACGCCAAAAGGAGGATTACCTTGACAAATGAGACATCGTCGGAATCGTCTTGGCTATCCACTAGTTACAGGCTGTGACTTATGAGACGCCACAGTAAATATACTGTGGCGTCTTCTATAGGCCATAAATTAATGAACTAAATTGAAAGTGATAGATAGAACGGACTCAATACTCAATACTTTATTGCTCCTTAAATTACATGCAGATTACATATACACATACAATGTTGTATGACCGCACACTCATTTAAGGACCCTGTTGGGCACTGCAAAGTAGAGAGGAGGAATCTCGTCATAGTTATTCATAATTTCAATTCTTATTTATTTACAATTACAATTTTATATATTAGATTTTTACGCATATTATTGATTTATTTTTTAATTTTATTTTTCGTATAATATACGTTTTAACTATAATAAAATATTATGTTCTTATTAATAAAATAAAGATACAGATACATATCGTAGCTTAGGTAACAATACCGCGTAAGTCTAATTTAAAAAGTTTTAAGGAGAGACATATAAAACGTCATGTGTAATTTTTTTGACTTACGCGGTATTGTTACCTAAGCGATGATATCACGTCTTTATCCGTAACGGGGGCAGACAGAGCTCAGAGCAAAAACCCAAAGGCCGTGTTTAGCGTAATATTTAGTGTAAGAATGGAAAAAAGAGAACCAAAATAGGCGATGCAGCTAGCTAGCTGCTATTAAAATGATTCATATTTTCGCCCATTCTCTCAACCGGCTTTTAAGATCTACGCAGGAAGAGAAGCAGCTGTTCCATATTAAACATTTTCTTTTCTAATAGACCAGCAAGGAAGGTCTTATAAAATATAGTTAGTATACTCTATTAGTAGTCCCTCCTGCCATTATTTATATAGCACACATTGCTAGCACTAGAATACGCCATGATGACCTAGAATCCAAGAGTGACAGTTGCTACGAGCACTCACTGCGTATGATGTATGAGCTCCTAAATGCCATAGATACTGTCTAGACAAGCCTCAACGCTGTATAAATAAGGACCAAGTGAAAGCTATAACGTACAATATGTCCTTATAAAATAAAGTTTGTATACAACAATCCATCCTGTCATTATTTATATAGTATTGTGAGTAATAGAATATGTCTATTAAGATAGACATATTCATATAGGTATTAGATTCAAGTGATAGTCGCTACGCGCACTTACTGCGTATGATGTACTAGCTGTGACCGCGACTTCGTTCGCGTGGTTGTCGGAACGTAATGTTATATAGCCTAAAGCCTTCCTCTATAAATGGACTACCCAACAAAAAAAGAATTTTTCAAATCGGACCATAGTTCCTGAGATTAGCGCGTTTAAACAAACGGGCAAATCAATCGGGCAGTGGCCTGTAGCAGCAGTAATAGCAGCGGACTGATATAAAATATTATACCTTTATTGGTAGAACCTAATAAAAGGAAGATTTGCCCATTCTACTTTCTTTCTTTTCTACTTCTATATGATGGAAATTTGATCTGCTGCTGTGTCTACTGAAAATTTATCATCGTCCTGATCATCAGGTTACGAGTATTTTTAGTCTTTACTGCAGGATCACGATCATATCTGTACTACCATAGCCATATATTAGTCAGAGCAGTCAGAGGATGTGGCCTACACTCTCCACGCTGGCCAGAAGGGTTGGAGAGGTCTCATTGATGTTTATAAGCTTGTTTTAGCTTGTGTTTCCTAAGTCGCCTTCTACGACATCTAGGGGAAGGCTTGTAGTGGTCCTATTCTTCTCTGCTGAGAACCACATGGCGACTGTGTATGTAAATGTTTCCACCCATTGTACCATTTCCCGATGAAATTATCGGCGCTCGCCGTAATAAAGTTATAGAGCTCGTTAGCGCAATTATAGCTGTCGAATAGTCCATGTCGCGGCATGAATATTCAACTCCCGATTTCAGGCCAAAAATTATTCGTGTTCCTCATTTGCCACGGTTTTCATTTACATTAGTAGAGTTCCATTACAGGAAAAACTTACCTTTATATTAATCACGTCTTTATGCCTTACGAGGTAGGGAGATCCTAGGGCCATAGATCCCGAAGGCCACATTCAGCGTTGCATAACAGGAAATATTAACACTTTTCACTCCTACACTAAACGAGTAAAGGGAACGTAAAAAGGTTCTTGACTAACGTACCAGCAAGCGCAGGGTAGGACCCACCTGGTAGGTGGTTGGACGACCTGAGCAAGGTTGCAGGAAAATGCTGGATTCCGGCCGCTTCCGATTGGCGTTTTGGAAATCCTTCCTTTTCCTTCCTATGGCTGATATAATATGATGATGCTTTTTGTACAAAAAAGCTAATAATAAAATATATAAAAGTTACGCAGTTTACCTATCCTAATATTTGGACTAGAATGTTAAATAGTGATTACTTAATACTTCTCCTCCATTCTCGTATGTGTCTACAAGTATTATTATAAACCTTTATAAAAAATGTCATATGTTTTTCTTGAGTAGAGAATCATAACTGCAACAAATCGGGAACATGTCAAAATTGTTACAGTTTCAAGTTCACAATAAGATGATTAGATTAATTTCCATATTCGTTAAACGTTTGATTTTGAATGGGCAATAATTTCAACTGTGTATACACGACTTGTTTTGGCTTAGTCTTACGACGATAATATCTTACCTTCTTTGTTTTTATATGTAAGTGCGTGAGTATTATGTTATAAAGTGTGTCTCGTTTTTGTTATCGCAGCCAGTGGGTATGCTATGACAATTTCTTTCGACAAACCAACCCTTAAATATGGCAAATTACTTTATAATAATGTCAATTTACTCTATATGTTGTTTTTGTCTTTAATTATGTGTTTTCTAAGTACAATACAGTTATTACAAACAAACAAACAAAGCAAATATGTTTTTGATGAAATTTTATTTATTTCTCAAAAATGTAGGTAAATTTTTAAATTCGTCTTTCCTAATTGTAATAACTTAAAAAATATCACACCGTCTAACTAACGTGCCGTGCGGTAAGACTAACGTCTTACCGCATGGCACGCACGGCACGCACCTAACGGCACTTCATGGTTAACAATATTTCCTATCATTAAAAAAAAAATATGGTCCAGTCTTTCTATTTTTTTTTTAATACTTTTTTTAATTTCAGCATCATCATTTAACTGAGTAAAAATTCATTTTACTCAAACAAAAATGGTTTTCTCAACTAGCACAATGTTAACAGCATTCTCTACCGGACAATATTCAGGTTGTGAGACAGACAATCGACTCATATCACAGCACATTTTGCTAGATGCAGATTAATTGAAATCATGCGTGCGCTCAAAAATAGGCCACTCCGCGAAAAAAAAAACTAGATCAACTATTTTAAATTAAAAGAGAAGAAATAAAGATATTATATTACATCATTGACATCAGTATTCCTGTTACATTTGCATCAAATGCAATTCTTAGCTCCAATATTCATGTATGCAAAGATGTGAGGCGTAGAAATGATGTTATGTGCATAAATATACTGTAAATACTGCATAATTCATTGAAGAGTATTGGCAATGTATGGAGAATACTAAAATATGACCGGGAATTTTAAAATGTGAGCTGGACTTTTGCTTCATAAATTTTGTGAGTATTAGATCACAAAAATTAATAAGAGTATTTCAAACAGAATTAAGTCCCGCGCAACATGAGTCCCCGTTCGTTCCCCGTTCCCGCACCTCTCCACTGTTCTCGCCTTGTGAGAGGCGAGAGCGGGCGAACACACACGCATTGACGTGTATACAGATGTATAGTTTCGTTTGTAGTAGTGTAGGTCAATTCAATTTAATTCAAAATATCTTTATTATCATAGGATATTTATAATATCTCTTAATAATAGTCACTTTGTTTTGTTTTGCACAAATGTTGACGTCAAATCGTTACTTAAAGCTAAGTTTACGCCGCTTCCTAGGCGCAAGTGCAGAAGAAGCGGCAACAAACTGCACTGCACGTTTTCTCCAAAGACGTCAACTAACAAACTAAAAACTTAAAATTAGTTATATAGATGGACAGAGATTACATTGTTTATTATGTCATAATTAAATTGAATTATAAGAATTACGTAATTTAAAATAATGTCAATTTGTAAATTTAGTATGTACCAATGTACCTAAATTATGACATGTCTAAGTATACAAACCTTTAAGAGCGCCAAGCTCAAGCCAGACTTTTTTGTCTTTAAGATAGTCATCGGTCCTATAATAAGCCTTCTCAATATAAAATATATAAATGTATTAATGATACTCCGCTTCTATAAAGTTTCACACCTGTGGCTAGATTTTAATGACTGACGGCGCCATCATATGTTTATTATTGGTTCATTAACGAATAAATCTACTACTCCTACAATAGCCAAGCTCTTATCGGCGCCATTTTATGAATGTCAATGACGTTTTTTTTTGGCAGAGATTAGGGAGAGGTTTGCCATTGCCTTCTCCATTTCAATATTAGGTTCTTACATATGAAATTGCCGATTTTCAATACTGGCAACTTTAAAATCAAATATCTTGCGTTTCATTAGGAATTCCAAATTCAAATTTATTTCGAAATAAAGCCAGAAAAATATTGTTTTAAAATTCGTATTTCATTTGTTTTAACGTCATTTGTTTGAGTTTCAACATTGCTATAACAACAACTATGGGCAAATTGAAAATTCGCGGTATTTACGAATACGAGTTCCACCGTGGCACCAGTGCTGCAGAAACGACTCGAAGAATTAACGACGTGTATGGACCAGGCACCGCTAACGAACGAACGGTGCGTTTTTGGTTTCAACGTTTCCGTTCTGGAAATTTCAATTTACACATTGAGCCTCGTGGACGACCTGATACTCAAGTGAATAACGAAGAATTGAAGGCGATAGTGGAAGCGGATCCATCTCAAACCACTTCTGAATTAGCAGCAACCTTCGGCGTAAGTGACAAAACGATACTTATCCACTTGCGCCTAATCGGAAAAATTAAAAAACTCGAAAAGTGGGTACCGCACGAATTGACTGAAGCAAACCAACTAACACGCGTTGCTTGCTGCGTTTCTTTGCTTAATCGCCACAATAATGAGGGGATTTTGAACCGTATCGTGACTTGTGATGAGAAATGGATCCTGTACGACAATCGGAAGCGATCATCACAATGGCTTGACCCTGGAGAACCGGCAAAACCTTGCCCTAAGCGAAAACTGACCAAAAAGAAGATTCTGGTTAGTGTTTGGTGGACCAGTGCTGGTGTTATCCACTACAGCTTCTTGAGATCAGGCCAGACGATTACTGCAGACTTGTATTGCCAACAATTGCAAACAATGATGGAAAAGCTCGCCATTAAACAACCGAGACTGATGAATTGCTCTAGCCCACTGCTCCTTCAGGATAACGCTAGACCACACACTGCACATCAAACGATCGCCAAGTTAGAGGAGCTGCGACTGGAACCTCTGCGTCACCCACCATACTCTCCAGATCTTGCCCCAACCGATTACCACTTTTTTCAAAATTTGGATAACTTTTTACAAGGAAAAAATTTCAAATCTGATGAGGCAGTCAAAACCGCCTTCAAACAGTTCATAGACTCTCGCTCCCAGGATTTTTTTTCCAAAGGTATCAATGATCTGCCTATAAAATGGCGGAAGTGTATCGATAACAATGGCGCATACTTCGATTGATTAAATAATAATTTCATTAAAAAACTTGTTTCACTTTTTTGATACTGAACGGCAATTTCATATGTAAGGACCTAATACAATACAATAATCTTTATTGCACCAAATAAGATTTACAAATACAGGAAAATGTCTATAATATAAGGTACAAGAGGCGGCCTTATCGCCGAAGCAATCTCTTACAGGCAACCCCAAAGGGAAGGAGGAATTAATAGGTTCATAAATAATTGATATAGGTGTATAAATAAATTAAATATGTACATAAATATATATAAACATAGCATAATAAAAAAATAATAGATATAAATTTATTACATACATACAAATAAATAAATATCACAATGATGAAAAATAAATCTGTACATGATGAATAAGCAGGAAGAGGTAAGATATATATATATTGTAGAAAAAGAGATAAGTAACTAAAAAAAAGTAAGAAACGGATTTTTAGTTAAGGCTTTAAAGTTGTTCAACGTTTTGGCGTGTCAAATGAAAAATTTCACACACTATAGTTGTCATATAAGTCACCAGTGTGCAGGTATCCTCACGATATTTTCCTTCACAAATCGATAAACGAAAAAAATACTTGGACTAACAACTTGCCTTTGCAACCTGAAGAAGCTCAACATAAAAAGTGAGCAGACGGACCAACCCGGGTTTAGATTGACTCAATTTATTATCAAACAAGTAAGAAATTAACAACTTTTAAAACTAATATGCCGTGTGTAAGATATGTGCCGTGTGGTTTCCGGCAAAGTAGAATAGGACCTCTCCAAGTCTTCCCGTGGATGTCGTAGAAGGCGACTTAGGAAACACAAGCTAAACAAAGTTTATAAACATCAGTGAGACCTCGTCAACCCGTCTGGCCAGCGTGGAGAGTGTAGGCCAAATCCTCTGACTGCTCTGGTCTGGCTAATATAGGCTCTGGTAGTACAGAGAGGGTCGTGCTCCTGCAGTGGAGACTAATTAAAGACCTGATGATGATGATGAAAACAAATATACAGATGTACAGATACATTATCACGTTTTTAACCCTAAAGGGGTAGACAGAGCCCAGAGCTGTAAGACTGTATTTTGATTCCGTATTTCCATTTTAACACCCACCATAACGCTAAAAGTGGCCTTTGGGTCTTACAGCTCTGGGCTCTATCTTAGAGCCGCAATACACAAAATACTCTGTCTGCAC
Source organism: Acrobasis repandana (assembly GCA_963576875.1). NCBI lineage: Eukaryota > Metazoa > Arthropoda > Insecta > Lepidoptera > Pyralidae > Acrobasis > Acrobasis repandana. The sequence goes on from OY756215.1 coordinate 21,157,920, forward strand.
TATTAGGGATAAAGACGTGTACATGACGATAGTGTATGTATGTATGGACCTGAAAAGGGGGATATAGCATCAGCAACAGTCTGTGTTCTGAACAACAGTAGTGGTCCCCAAAATAGAAACATCCATCACAAGGTAGATTACGTCGTAAATATCGCATCACGGAACAAACTGGCCTTCAATTTTAAATATAACGGATGAATAACAGCCAGAGTTCCGGAAAACCCTACGTAAAAAGAAATAAAACAGGATCAAGAAATCAAACGTTCAAACAAAACAGATAAAAATGTTTAAGTAAGCCAAGTGCGTGTCGGGCCACGCTCAGAATAGAGATTCGAAGTTACACGTTACAATATGGAAACTTTATTTTCCTTAATTTTACATGTTTACTAACCATTTTAAACAAGTTACAACTTTAAGTAATAGCAGGCCTGTGTCACTCCCCGTTTAGGTATCGAAAATGTACCTACATTATTACTATGCGCGCAGCCGGCCCCTCGGGTGGTAAATTCAGTTATACGAATCGTTTGTCCAGAGTCATAAGGATGAAATTGGCTTGCAATGGATGTCTAGGTATATAAACGGAAAGGTGATGTGTTCTGACGTGAGCTAAATTAAACCATATCGCTAACCACATTGAGTAGACATTTCTTTGAATTTCTTTGCTAAGTGAGACTTCTGTACTGGTTCTTATTCTGTGGTAATAGAGATGTGGACTGGGACCGAAAAATATTATTTTATTTAGTTCATCAGTTACATTTCCAAAAATAATAGACCCAAATTTTTCGGTTAACCAAAGTATTCGTAGTAGAAATTCACAAACATACAGCCCATCCAAGTTTTGGAGTGGGGGTGATTGAAGTCATCGTCTTGTGAAAATCATACTAGATCGTGACGTCATGCGTAGTTTAAATGCGCTGTATCTTCGTCATTATTTGTTAGAAAAGAAGAAATACGTAAACAATATTTTTTTTATCTACCTGATGAGTCCAAAATCACAATTGTGTCATTTTCTAAAAATTACGTGATAGGTATTTCAGCTTTCCCCAAGGAACATACTCGTAATATCATTTTGCTTTCCAAACAATGATCGGATCAGCTGTTCGGTAAACTTGTATGGAGGGCCAAAAAATATTTTTCATATTTGAAAGGTATTGTATTCTTCGTGAAGTTGTTCAGTATCATGATATTACATGATAATGATAAAGTCCATGGACTGTATTCACCCGTAAAATTGTTTCAGTATATTTTGTTAGACAAAAAATATATAAATACTAGCTTTTGCCCGCGGCTTCGTGTATCCCGTGGGATACGCGAGCGAAGCCGAAGCGAAGAGATTTCAAGAAGATTGGTTCAGTAGATAAAGCGTGAACAGATAACAAACAAACAAACAAATATACAAACTCACTTTCGCATTTATAATATTTATTAGTTAGGATATAAATATAATCAATACAATAGAAAGTTTTCTTCAAAAATATAACTTTTTTCTAACGTTATTTGGTTCCGGGAAATTGATCAAAACAATTGGCTGAGCATTCCCTCTAAAATTACTGCACCATTCTGTACCACCAGTACTTATAGCTTAGTTTGCAACTACCATTTCCGAACACGTGTACAAGTATTCTTCTCGTAGTAGGAATAGGTAGAAAACCGACGTTAACTTTGTTAAGGGGATGCCACAAATTGTAGCAGCGCAGCGTTCAGACCGCATTCGGTACAAATGAATTGATTGCAGAATTGCAATCAAGTGTTGTATTAGGTCCATTAAAAGGGAGTGAATGGCGAGGTTTTAAGTTTATATAATATATAAGACTGACAATTGTTTTTCCAAAAAAATCTAAAAGATGAAAAAGATATGTACGACATCGGTAACGTTTACATTCTCACGCTCGTCATTGTCATCCATCATCTCAACAACATTAGCTAGCGCAAGCAACTACTTTTGCTCAGTTCACCAACATTTCACAGATAATAGTCTGTTCTTCTAGGTTTTTATGGATATTATGTGTTTGTGACCATTGTATCCACAATACAAGTTTACTAAAAAACTACATTGCAAACGAAACCTTGAACAAAATCATGATGGCCACCACCACCACTCTAGTTTCAGTGCTAAATATAGTAGAAGTAGGTGTACATAATGGGACGCTGAAACTAACTCGATTAGGGCCGCAAATAGTACCGTTCCGTTCAGACCGCATTTGATTCCCGCCGCTTTAACCGACAAGCGAATTAACTGCAGAATTGAAATCAACTGCCAGTTTGCTCTGGAAATTATAGGATACATACTCGTAGAACGTCCGTCATGGTTCTTTTTAAGGTAAAGATATAGGCAAATGACCTTGAAGTGTGAAATAAATTGTTATCTCGTAAATATGGTGATAATTTCCATATTGCTCTTCGTCATGCACTAGATAGCCCATATAATAAAATAGTTAGTTAAAGTAGTTCATAAAATAATTTAAAGGGCTATCTAGTGCATGACGAAGAGCAATATGGTTATCTCCATATTTACGAGTTAACAATTTATTTCAAATGAGGGCGCCACTTCTAGGCCATTTGCCTATACCTTCGCCTTAATGGAAAGCTAAAGCTAACTGGATCAGGACCACAAATTGTAACAGACGTTCAGACCGCATTCGATGCCGGCCGCATTAACTGACAAGCGAATTAACTGCAGGATTGGAATCAACTGCCAGTTTGCTCTGGAAATTTATAGGATACATACTCATAGAACGTCCGCCATGGTTATTTTTAATGGAAAGCTAGAGCTAACTCGATCAGGACCACAAATTGTAACAGACGTTCAGACCGCATTCGATGCCGGCCGCATTAACTGACAAGCGAATTAACTGCAGGATTGGAATCAACTGCCAGTTTGCTCTGGAAATTTATAGGATACATACTCGTAGAACGTCCGCCATGGTTATTTTTAATGGAAAGCTAGAGCTAACTCGATCAGGACCACAAATTGTAACAGACGTTCAGACCGCATTCGATGCCGGCCGCATTAACTGACAAGCGAATTAACTGCAGAATTGGAGTCAACTGCCAGTTTGCTCTGGAAATTTATAGGATACATAGTCGTAGAACTTCCGTCATGGTTCTTTTCAATGGAAAGCTAAAGCTAACTGGAACAGGACCACAAATTGTAACAGACATTCAGACCGCATTCGATGCCGGCCGCATTAACTGACAAGCGAATTAACTGCAGATTTGAAGTCAACTGCCAGTTTGCTCTGGAAATTTATAGGATACATAGGCGTAGAACTTCCGTCATGGTTCTTTTTAATGGAAAGCTAAAGCTAACTGGAACAGGACCACAAATTGTTCAGAACGCATTCGATGTCGGCTGCTTTAACCGACAAGCGAATTAACTGGAGAATTGCAATCAACTGCCAATTGTTCTAGTGATTGATAGTATACAAACTAGGTATTTCTACTTGTACTAGGTATCACAATGTAAGCCTGTGCTAACTGGATTAGGGCCGCAAATAGTAACGGGGCATTCAGACTATATTCGATGCCGGCCGCTTTAACCGACAAGCGAATTAACTGCAGAATTGGAATCAACTGCCAGTTGCACTAGAGCAAAAGTGACTGACATATCACGTAGGATTTCTAAATACTTGCTTCTATAACGTGACTTTATTTTTCCATTGCTTTTACACATTTTATTCTTCCATGCTGGTCTGGAAGAAAATACAAAACTTTTTCCACGCACATCGTAGAAGCTGATCGACGAAATGGGTGAAAATGCGAATCATGTTAAGAGCCCGTACTACCCTAAAGTTCTTAGAGCGATCTTAAATATTATCAATATTAACGAAATACTCAGTTTGAAATAAAAAAACACAGCAATGTTCAGACTAACTCTATAAATAATATGTTTCGAAAACACGATTGCTTAAAATTTTCTCTATAGAAAAAAATTGCAAAGTTGCCTCTAAATCACCTTAGAATTTTACTAAAACGGAAAGTATTCAAGAAATACAATAATTTAGCCCTTGTAACTTTGGATTATAATTTTATTAAACATAAGGCAGTCAAAATATGTCTTAATTTTTAAATAACTCTTAAATATTCTTTGTAAAACGAAAAAAACCTCCTATACCAGAAACGCGTAAACCAGCGTCATTGACCTCCCGTGATATTTTCACCCCGTATGGCTCGCTGTCTCGCTTCGGCTAGAGTAAATTTGTGTGCGTGGAAGCGGGAGCAAATCTTAGATTATTCACATCAGGCCCAGCCTTAATAGACGATGTGGCTAGCAATTAATCACTATTTTGATTCCTCTTTCCACCTTCTCGCCCATCATCACGCTTAAGTGGCATTTGTGTCTTACAACCCTGAGATCTATCTGCTGGGAATCACAAGACCCAAAATGCTTTGTCTGACAAAGACTACTATTGTATGTATTTACGAATTTCTCGTGAAAAGCCTTTTGTTTGCCTTGATTAGAGTTTAAGTGGCATAACCTGAATGTCAAATAGTATTACATTCAGGTAATGCCAATCTGTAGATGACGAGACCAGGGCTTGTTAACGATACCAAATTCACACCAAAAGTAACGGTAAATAACGTTATTTTCGTGGTAACGTTATAAAGGGTATAGATAATACAGTTTATAACGTTATCAATTAACGATATAAGTAACGATACTTTTTTTCTATACTTAAAATAAATAGTGGGAAAAATACTGTTACCCAACATAACGTTATCTTTGCTGATAACGTTAACGCCGTTTGACAGAATTAATGTTACCAGATTTTAACGGTATTCCAAGCCCTGGACGAGACAATTGTTTGGGAATGTAATTTGTTTTTAACTCTCAGCAGCAGTTCCATTGGATAAGTTGTTGTCAGTGACAGGCTGAGCCATGTTACATCTTATATCTACTACTATGCATGGTATATATAGTGTATAACAGCTGTCTGTACTACGCCGCCAGTCGCGAAAAACGTTATTTTTTAAATCAATTTTTTCTCGAAATGATAGTACGTGAGTTTTCTCGTGGGATGAGCCAGAAACAGAACTGTATGATACATAAATTATTCATAAAATGGACGAATAATTATAATCACTGTCGCTTCGTCTCAGCAAAAAAATCTTTTGTGAAAAGAAACAAACCACATGACGAAGCAGAACAAAATTCAAATTACTCGTGTTCCATTTTTGAATCACAAGCGTTTTAACGACGTCAATTAGTGGGTTTCTCTACATGAAATGGAACGGTAATTTTGTAATTAATTATGGTATAATTATGAAGGTATTGTTCGCTACCTAGTACGTGTTCGTACCGACGTACGTAACATAGTCGTAATTTCACTTTTTAGGTATGATCCGCGTAAAGCTAGTTATTACTGATAGAAATAATATATAAAGTTATTAAACATTATGCTAAAAGCTTAGTGACATGTACGTACATATATAGGTATACTTCCCATCCTTATATAAGTCATGAAGTCAAAGGATTTAGTTTTTCTTTCGTATTTTGATATACATTTTTTGGGAAAAGTTGTTTATAGTGATGAACTGAATAACCTCTTAAAATACTCTTACTGAATTTAAAATAATAGCTTCATAATATGCAAAACTTAAACGGAAATTCCCGCGTTATTGTACCGTAAGTTTCTCATGGTTTTCAAATGCCTATATTCATACTCTATTTTCCGACAAGAGCTCTGATTTATCCACACTAATAAATAATTATGCAGTGTTACAAGCGTGCACAAAATGTTACTGTATAGGCTTCCCTTCAATAACTTATATTAGGTATTCCACACACGCGCGACATACGTCCGTGGCGGCGACCGTCCGCGTCGCTGCGGTTCGGGGCGACCTACGACGTCAATTAACTTACCGACACACGTGTGGAGACTGCCTTATCGAAAGTCAGTGTTCAATATCGAGCTTAAGATTTTTGGGTACATTACATTATAGGTACTAAATAAGATTAACTGACTACCTACGTTACAAAGTCTTGTACTTAGGTACGTAAAAACACAGATCGATTTATTAATTGACCTAAACGCGCGTAAACACGCGCGGTCTCCCGGTTGCTCCGAGTGCGTTTTACGGTTTTTAGGGTTCCGTACCCAAAGGGTGCCAACGGGACCCTATTCACGGTAATGATATTTAGTTATACTGTGCCCTATTACTAAGACTCCGTTGTCCGTCATATAAGAAACGTATTTTTTTTCAGCGTTTTAAAACATTGTACGTAGATTAAGGACGGCTGATTAATTACCCAAGAATGCCGAAACCGTACGAAGCCATATTAATATACTACGATTAATTAAGCGGTGGTGGCTATGAGGTTAAGGCACTGGCTGCGGGTCAGTGAGGCACGAGTTCGATCCTCACTAAGCGCGACTTGTTCCTCTGAGTTTGTACTCATGTAATTTTCAACTGCCACCTTGTCCGATGTAAGGATAACCTGGTCAGGTGTAAATACAATATAATACCTCGATACCTGCACACTGGAGGACCAGCACTGTTAAAAAATATGTAAAAATGACAAAAATTATGTAAAATTTCATATTTTTATGTAAATTTTCATATTTTTCTGTAAATTTCCCGGATTTTTCGGGAACTTTACAGGTTTATGTAATTTTTTTGCGTGTAATATTACATTATTTTTAACTCGGTACTGGGCCCAGAGAAATATTAAATTTTGAACATCGACACGCCATGATATCGGTGAAGGAAAACATTATAAGGAAACCTGCACACTAGTTCACTAGTGTGTAATGATGACTGTTGTCATTAGATGCAAGTCATTGAGCTACGTCAGATGCCTTTATGCCGAAAAATCTGACACCACTGTTAGCTATTAACGCACTTCTTATAGTAATTCACATTTAAAAATCATTTCCGTCGCAACTCGCATCGAGTCAAATCTAGTTACGTATGCTCCGACCCTTAAATACATCAGCGCGTGGAAAATTCGTATAAGTACGCAAAAATGGAATAAGAGAAAATCAATATCTCGAAACCGAGTGCTTACCGCAAAGGGAAGTAATTCTTGTATCTCGTCACACATCTTACATTTTTTGGTTCCCCCGCCCTTCCTTCCTCCCAGTATCGGCTGATCGAAATCAATTTACTTGGGGAGCACCCCTTTAGCCGCCTTGCCAATTTAACTTCGATTAAGCCGTGAGACATGTCCAAAGTAAAAAAGTTTTGGGTCTACGAAATTTTACTTATTAGTTGGTATTGATCGATGATGTACTCTTGGACCAAATAAGAGTCATTCTATCTTTCTATATAGAATGAATATAGATTGCCGTGAGTAAGGTTCCTGGTAGAGTAAAATAGGACCACTCCAAGTCTTCCCGTGAATGTCGTAGAAGGCTGCTTAGGAAACACAAGCTTATCAAAGCATTAAAACATCAACGAGACCTCTCCAATCGTCTGGCCAGCGTGGAGAGTGTTGTGCAATTGTAGCACGGGATGTTTGTGCTTATTCCTTTAGTCGCCTCTTCCGACATCCACAAGAAGAGATGGAGTGGTCCTATTCTAGGCCGGAAGACACACAGCACACTGTGACGTTGCTTTGTGTTAAGTTCTAAATGTTAATTACTAGCAACTACCAATTACAGCATGACTACTAAATATAACAATGTTTATACCAAAAACAAAGTATACAAGCCCGTACTAACGAGCATTCAGCCCGAAACATTATTAATTAAACAAGCCTTTATGTGCGATATTCGAACAAGACTTGAAACTTGGTTTTATAGGTATTCCCCTTGGCGAATATACACCTCAGTTAGAGATAAGATCTTTAAAGGAGACTTGCCGGAGCCGATTGGCTAAGTTGGATGAAGCTGCTTGATGTACAGTCGGCGTCAAAAGTAGATTTTAAAATGTGGGTTCAAAAAAATGTGATCATTTTCATTTTGCTGATGACGTAGGTAGCTTATGAATGGTGCAATCGAGTTTTCAAGGTGCAATATAAAAGGATCCCTTTTCATATTTTACAAGCTTATATGTATTTAACTTACAATGTTTGACAAACGTACTATGTTTATATATAAACAATATTTGTATGTATAATTTTTTCGGCTAGGTATAATATTGAAACTGAATTTTAAGGCATTAATTTTGAATTGATTAGTAATGAATGTTGTCTTATTAAAACCGGGAGGGAGATGGCCATACAAACTTAGTAATGATATGATGAAAACCTTCCGTTTTTGGGGTTAATTTTATTTTTCGTGACAACTGAAGTGGTTGTGAATGTGTCAACTGAAACATCTCATATTAGAGGCTAGTACATTTTTTTCTTTAAAACCTTGTTATATGTGTATATACTTTTATCTCTGATTGTACCGCGAGATCGCAGGATTATCAAAGATTTGGAAAGCCCGTATCAAACTGAACTGAATATTAGAATTTCAACTACAAAACCGTAATGGTGGTTTTAGGGTTGCTATTTTGGTTGGAACGATAAAGGGTTCTCTTTGAACTCTTTATTTATCTCGTATTTCATGAGTGGAAGATTTTTATTTTTTGCATTTTCGTCCTATTCCCTTTTAATTTACTAGATTTAACTCCCGACAAAGAAGTTAGGACGTGTTTTATGTTTGACGCTACTGTCTGTCTGCCTATCTGTGGCACCGTAGCGCTCGAACAGATAGACCTATTTCGATGCGGTTTTTTTTGCGTGAATCAAAGTTCCCTTGCAGGTGTTTTTAGATATGTTTGATGAAAATCGGTTCAGCCGTTTAAAAGTTATTGTGGGTTAACGCTTGAAAGTCAGGGCTTTCTCTAGCAAATAATAGATGGCGCTAGCGGAACTACCGATATGACTAGATGGATATTAAGTCGTATCGGTAGTTCCGCTAGCTTATCACTAGATGGCATTCTTGACAATCGGGGGTTTTTAAATTTGCCTAGCAAATAAACTATGAAATTAAAATATATATAAAAAAAGCTTTTTTACCCACCTATCTGAATAGCATAACTTTTTTTACGAAAGATGATCTGAAAGAAAAAGATAGTGATGGCTGTTGTCAAAAACTATGTAAAAACTTTTTTTATAATGATAAGCATCATTATAAAAAATTATGTGATGCCATGTCGGTGTGGAATTAAATAAAATAGTCTAAGATCCGAAAAGAGGTCGATCTTTACCCATCTGCTTACTGGACGAAAACTATATTTTATCAAATAAAATATGTTCATAAGCTTGCCGTAAAATAGCCATGACCATATTTTTTATGGCAAGCCTAATTGGTATATGTTCTGTAACATATTTTATTACATAAAATATAATTTTCATTCGGTAAGCAGATGGGTAAAGGTCGATCTCTCTCGGAGCCTGTACTAAAAAGACTCTGACTTTTCTGTTTCCTAATTCCTTTCCAAACTTTGAATTTCCTAACAAATTTTACTGCAACTAAATATTGCACCGAATTGAAGTGCGAGTCGGACACGTACATAAAGGGTTCCGCACCGCCATACAATTTTTTAAAAAGCTGAAAAAAACACGTTTCTTATATGACGACCCCTTTAATTTTAAATTTTATCTTATTTTTAGTATTTGTTATAGCGGCCACAATAATACATAATCGGTGAACATTTAAAGCGTCTAGCTATTACAATTCAAGAGATAGAGCCCTGTGACAGACGGACGGACAGACGGACAGACAGCAGTCTCAGTTATAAGGTCCCGTTGGCACCCTTTGGGTACGGAACCCTAACAAGACAAAAGAACAAGTACAGCAAATAAAGTCATTTCTACGCACTTTTGTTTAACAACATTATTTTATTGCATATTTGAGTACACTTTGGGATTTAAATATCCGCAATACGCATAAAATACCGCCGTAAACATCTGGAAATCAAATCATGTATGGGAAACATAAACCATTTTATTACACTGTAATACGGTTTGCGGTATAGAGATTACACGAATGCTTAAAAATGAATGAAAGTATATTACTTTAACTTATGGTGCACACTGCTGTCAAGAAATGTTTACAAACATTAGTAACCTTTTAAAATTCAAATATTATAACTTATTACCTATATATATATATATATATATATATATATATTGTAATTTTTGCAAGTATTATTATTTATAATTATTTCATCATGATCATCAGGTCTTTTTATTTGTCTCCACTGCAGGCGCATGACCCTTTCTGTACTACGCGAGCCATATAATAGCCAGAGCAGTCAGAGGATTTGGCCTACACTCTCCACGCTGGCCTGACGGGTTGGAGAGGTCTCATTGATATTTATAAGCTTTGTTTAGCTTGTGTTTTTAAGTCGCCTTAAACGACATCCACGGGAAGACTTGGAGTGGTCTATTCTACTCTGCCGGGAACCACACGGCGAATAATTTTATAAATAATATTAATAACAATATTATATTTTTACGATATTATGCATTTTTATTTTGTTAGAAAATGTTAGGTAAGTAATACATATTTTTTACAGCAGTTTTCTATTTACGTGCCTATGAGTATAATATGAGGGGCATATATGTTCATATGCATCATCAAAGGAAAACATGAAAAAAAATGGTGCATATTTTTATTTTTTTTTTTATTTAAGGGGCCTACATGACCTTAACGAGTGTTTATTTTGCGCAAAACTATTAAGTTCCACTACATTGTAAAAATTAAAAATAATATATGATATTCTTCAGGATATATGCTACCGAAGTACTGTTCTCAAAACATGATGCTATTAATTTGATTCGATAGAAAAAAATCGCAAATACACCTCTAACTTTTTGAGACCTCTAATAAAATGTATGGGAACACTATAGATTATTTGTAGGATTCTATGTAACAAGATACATACTAACGAAATAGTTTTCCTTTTTTCATAAAATGTAGATATATATTGTAAAAAAATAGCTAAAATATCATTTAGAGCATAAAACGTCCACTCACACGCGCGCATCTCCCTTGTGTCGTACCGGCCGAGGCCTGACGGACGTCTCGCTCTCCCTTTCTGTAATGAAAAAATATGACTGAAACAAATGGTTATAATGTGTGCGAGCATTTCTAGCTGGTGTAAGCCTCTTAACTTTATTACAAATGTACCTCTAATAGGCGGACTTAGAGCCATATGATTTATCTACCAGAAAACTCACTGGTGATGCCGAGAAAATAAGTTTTTAAAATAGGAACTCATATTTCATTTATTCACCATTTGTAAACAATATACACATTCACTGTCTTGCACTTTACAATTAGTGTTCTTAAAACTATTTACAAAATTACCTTTTTAGGCATTGGAAATTGATTTTAAATAACATTACAATTCATAAAATTCCAAAAATTATTAACTGGGATATCATAATTAATATTAAATATAGATAATTTTAATATAATAAATAATAAGCATATTATTATGACAATATAGATTATAAACTTGACCATGGCCACCTGTTAGAATATACAACGTGTAAGTGACATATGCGTAATAATTCTGTACTAGATCACTATAGGCCTCTCCCAAAAAACCAAAAAAAAATTCGAGTTCCCATACAAATTGCCCGGGCCGCTGCGCCAGCTGCACACTTTTGACTTTGCTTTCGTTTATTTTATCATGTTATTCTAGACTTCATTTACACAAGCAGGAGACAGTCATTCACTCAGGAAATTTAGAACTTAACTCCATAAAGATTTAAGAGGCAATCTATAGGCTGTATTTCCATGCAAGCATAGTCCCCTGATTCGTTCGTTGATAATGCCAGTAGAGCAATGGATTTAAAAAAAATCGTTGGATGTTGGCACATCCCCATGTTTTATTTTGTTTCACAATTTAAATATTTTAAGAGATACGAACCTTCATAAACCTGAAAATTAGTATTTTTTTCCATTGTGTTTAAATATCTAGCAAACAACAACGAGGATATATTATAAATAAAAAGAAAACATGGGAACACAACCAAAGCTTTTCTTTAATTTTGAATGAAAAGAGAAATTAAATTGGTTAAGTTTTGGAGCAGAAAACAGGGGACTACGAAACGTTGATTTGTGTATATCTTCATAAGTATTTTTGGTCCGTCCGCTCCTTGTCTATATCGCAAAGTGCGACTGGTTGTTCAGGCACAGCGCGACAGCAATCGATTTTATAAATACCTATTTTTCAATTCTCTCGACCTTAGTATTTCCTCTTAAGATGCAAAAAATAATCTTCCAATAGAAATTACTCGATTTATTTTTCTATAAATTCTGCGTCGAAAGTTGCTAAGTCCTATACTAAAGTAGTTCTAATCAACTCAGTCACTATAAATGTTAGACATGATGACTGAAAAATTAGTTTTGGCCCATCGGTTAGATTATTAAAAAATATTGTACACATATTTTTCTTATCTCTGAGAAACAATAACTGACGAAGATACAGCGCATTTAAATTTCACATGACGTTACGGACTCGTACGATTTTAACACAGCGGTGACGTCACAAGCCCCCACTCTGGAACTTAGATACTTTTTATCTTTATGAATTTTTACTTTTTTGAAAAAATGAGAAATATGGGTACATAATTTTTTGATAATCTAACTAACGTACTAATTAGAATAATACTTTTCTGACCCATTCATCCTTCCTATTCAGCTGGAATCTAGCCGCTGATTTTATTTCCGTTCTAGCCTGCCGAATATGAATGAATAATTTCCCATGTGCCCAGATCGACGGTTCCTAATAAACGGACGCTCTGTACTGGAATAATACATGCGTGTTTTTATCATTCGACGCAATATATGTTGTTTTTCTTCTTTTATACAAAAGCGTCCTTTGTTCAACTGAAATGGGGAAAAAAACAAAAATATGTAGGTAGATATAATAATAAATATGTGATTCTATAGCTGAATTAGTAAAAAATACATGAAAAGTAGTTCAGTAATACGGACTGAACTTGCTCTAAAAATGTTGCCGGTGTTTTAAAAGTAATCTATATATATAAAACCGAAAATCACTCACTCATCACGAAATCTCAAAAACTACTTAGCCAATGAAGATGAAATTTGGCAGGAAGGTAAATTGTGACTAGGAGACGTCCGCTAAGAAAGGATTTTTGGAAATTCCATCCCTAACAGGGTGAAATAGGGGTTGGAAGTTTGTATGAAACTTTGTAATTTTTAAAGTCGGACACATGAAATTTTTAATATATTTTAGTAGTGTGCCGTGTCGCCAGGAGTACTGCCTTCTGAATCTGACCCTTGGGTCAGATTCAGAAGGCAGTACTCCTGGCGACACGGCACACTACTAAAATATATCAGTATACAGTGTACTAAAATATACAGTATCGCTAGATCTAGCGATACTGGACAAGACTCTTCGCTATAAGACCGTTCGCCGGTACGACTATCGGGACAATATGTAAGTGTTACGATGCTGCATCATGCATCATGTTTCAACCTTATTTCTTAATCTCATCCTGTCCACTTTTCATTCAAAATCAAAATCAAATATTTTTTCAGTAATTAGGCCTTCGCAGGCACATTTACACGTCAATAATTTTAGTGTACATTACGTGTAATGTTTATTTATAATATTAAAATGTTCTCTCAAGGTTTATCCTTCACGGGACGTATCCCGGACCTTTGAGGCTTGCATGGGGACACTGGTCCAACATGTAGAGGCCTTGTGAGAGATTTGCTATAGTTTGTAATGGAGCACTCACTAGGGCATGACAGTAAGGACACTATGACAATGTTCTCATTGACAATTCCCAGTAGGTGCAGGACTATTGAGGACTAATGGAAAAAACTACATTAGGACTATTAAGATGAAATGCTAGTGGATTGGAACATGGGCTATGGGAAGGACTATGGCACCTGCCTGACCAATATTTAGAAACACGGATAAAATAGGCAGGTGGTGACTCGATATTAAAATTATTATTATTATTATTCTTCATTTCATTCCATTTTCGAATCATTTACGCACCCCTCTCATTTTGACTCATTCCACCTTTATCTCTGATCCTGTCACGATATCCAGGACTACTTATTAAAATATCTGCTTTATAAATAAATATTTTTTAAAGTGTAATAACTTTAGTTTGATACAAGGTTGTGTGTCAGATAATAAATTTAATATATCTGCGTTGTTGAGTCTCTGTTCTCTACTTCCACCTCTCATCTTCTATGTGGGAACTCCCCTGATTGCGCCGGAACAGGTCGAGGGCCCACATAACGATTTAAAACCTCATACAGTAACCAGAGCCGTTTTAATGTTTGGTGATAAAATGTACGGCGACCCAATAATGGTAGTAAATGTCCCGTGAACGCACACCATTGATTTTAACTACTTCGCGTGGACTGGTTCGGATTTTCGGAATTTCTATATTATTATTCTCGCTCTGTCTTGCTCTTTTGTGTACAATTTAGTATGTCTATCTCTCTTACTCTTACTGTGCATAATCTATATATTTTTACTTTGAAACGATAAAGTGTGATCTCTCTCTTCTCTCTTCTTATAATTGAAGAACTTGCTTTTGTCGGTGCAGTCGCAGTATCAGAACATGCCTCCATTCTCTCTTCTCTCTGCCATCTTTTTAATGCCCTGAGCTGTTATATTAGGACATTAAAAAGATCTCTATCCATATATAATTTAAAACTACGTTTCTGTATCCTTCTGACCTGATATACGTTAACTTACAATAAACTTAAAGTGTAAATAAATATAAACATGTGTCGAATCAGGTAACAAACAACATAACGCTTATTTTCCGAACTGAGAATAAAGAATATCAAATGTATTCACCATATCGACACGTACACTGCCGTGCCGAATAAATTGGCCACCTATTCAATTACATCTCTATAAATCATAGAGTGCGATTCCAATTCGCTCTGACCGAGTCGCGCGTTGTAATCGATTCTCCACTCGATTTCGTTCGATTCTCTCTCTATTGATGCGTTAGTGGATTAGACGGGTAACGAATTTATTAACGCGAATCCATGGTTTATTTAGAAGTCTAGACACACTGTGGCTTTTAACAAGTTGTTTTTTTAGTTATTTCTAATTTTTGGTCAAAATTGGGTCCTTTACTATCTGGGCTTGTAAGAAAGCTCAACGCGCTATGGAGAGAGCTATGCTCGGTGTTTCTCTACGTGATCGAATCAGAAATGAGGAAATTCGTAGGAGAACAAAAGTCACTGACAAAGCACAGACGATTAGCTTGTTGAAGTGGCAGTGGGCGGGACACATAGCGGTTCTCGAATGGCGACCACGCACTGGCAAGCGAAGCGTAGGACACCCACCTACACGGTGGTCAGACGATTTGACAAGGCCGCTGATTAAAGTAAAATACGTATGATAGAAATCACATTGTCATATATTCAAAAATAGAACATGGGCCAATGTTTGAGATAGCTTGTCTATATATTCTATGTCAATGTAGACAAGTGATCTCATATCTTTTTTCCATTCGACGAGTATGTGTGAGAATTACATACGATAGGTACTATTTCTATGGCTATAATATGAACAATACTATGTAATAATATGTCACTTAGTTGAAGAATTTCCAATACAGAAGTTTCAGCAAAGAAACTGCGGAGTATTCATGCGTGTCTCACTAGAACGGAAGTTAAAGCCAGCCTTTAAAGGAAAAACTTTGAGACAAGTCGGAGACACTCGAGTTAGCAACTTTCAAACGCAACCCACGCATTTGTTGAGGGCGATATTCAGACTTTTAATGTATTTTACATACTTACTCCGCTGGCTCAGTGACGGATCTTGGCTTTCGAGACGAGACAGCGTCATAATTTTCTATTCTGAGCGATATCTTGCCAGCTGACAGCTTCCATCTCTCGCAGGCCAGCCTGCACCGTGTCGCTCCAACGATTTCTGGGTCAACCCACTGGTCTTCGGCCTTCTCATATAGGCTGCATTGACGCCACGAAAATCACAAAGCCACGAAGCTGGAGAGTATATATATATAGAAATGTAAATTGTCCTAAAATAATTAAATTTTTAACAAAAAAAACAATCGGCTTCTATTATTTTTTAGGAGTTTCTTCCATACCTCCAAAGTTCTTCATCATATCTTCACCAAATTAAAATGGGACCAATTTGGTAGTAAAGGCTTTCAAATAAAAAAAGAATTATCAAAATCGGTTTACAATTGGCGAAGATATCGCGTAAAAAATATACATAATTTTTTTTAAAAAAACGTGGTCGAATTGATAACCTCCTCCTTTTTTGAAGTCGGTTAAAAAACAGTGGCCCTCTGGGAGTGCTGATAGAAGTGAAAACTTGACGAGGTGGGTCGGATCTCAAAAAGTGCCCAACTTACCTAAAGAAGTATTTACTTCAAAAAATTCTAAAGTAAAATAACCTTCTTAATTAAAATCAATAAATACCTACATCTTAAGCAGTACATACCCTTGAGAACCTTTGCAAATTTTTTTTACGTATAAATTAATAATATTAATAGGATTAGTAAATATAATTGCATGGGTCAAATATGGCAACTTTCGACTCAAGACAAAGGGTTTGTATTGGACCAAGATAATCCAGCCGTGATATTCCGGGCACGTATTATTGTTATAAAGCAACCTTCATCAATACCGGAACAATTAGGGTAAATTGGGCTCGATAGATGTAGGGGATGGAAATCAATATGGATACGTGATCAGTACTGCGTAATATTAAAGGTTTTCTAACAAAGTCATGGAATTAATACCAGGCCTTAACGGACGTATATAACAACTTACGTGCCACCGCGAGTTTTTTAATCTGTGTTATGGGCCGCGTCCATTGACATATAATATACAATGTGTATTAGACCAGCTATCTCAAACATTGGCCCCTGTTCTTTTTTATTTTTTTATTTAAATTTATTAGAAATCATATAAATCATATCTATTTTCTAAATAAGTACTTCACCTGGTTCACCTGGTTCCGTGGGCAATTTTCCGCGCCTAGGCTCTTCTTTTAGGCCCCTTGCACGTGAGGGAGGCATCGACCTTTTTCTGTGTCTCCCCTTTTGCTGGCTGTTTTTCGTTGTCACTCAAGCCAGCCCAACTCGTCGAGGAAGCGGAGCAATGCAGAGGGTGAGCTGCACGCGTCCGTCAGCGTACTTGGAAATCCCAGGTACTCCTCTCTTGTTGATGCAACGCACGGACACTGCAGTATCACGTGCTTTGCTGTTTCTTCTGCCTCCATGCAGCCTCTGCATAGGGGGCTGTCGGTTATGCCTATAATAAATAGATGTTTGTTTAGAGTACAATGCCCTGTTAGTAAGCCTATCATTTTTTTGAGCTTTACCCTTGGAAGTGCGAGTAGTCGGCGTGAGTACCGTGGATTCCACTCTGGGATGGCTTCCCTTGCTTGCCGACATGTTCCTAGGGTGTTCCAGGCTTGTTGTTTTTCATTGTTAGTGTTAGTTTTGATCCAGGAGCGAATTTGGTTGAAGGGGATGGGGGCACGCGGTGATGGTCCTATAGGTACCATGCCCGAGCCCCTCCTGGCCAGTTCGTCCGCTGCATCATTGCCCAGTGAGCCGCTGTGGCCTTTGATCCATTGGATTGTGACCTTGTTGTTATACTTACAGATTTGTTCCAGTGCCTTGTGGCATTCTAGAGTTAGTGCAGAGTCGATCATCGGGTTCCTCAGAGCATGAAGGACTGCTGCGCTGTCGGTTAGGATACGAATAGACATGTCCGTTACCTTTAACCTGTTGATCTTCGCCGCGGCATGGGATATGGCTACACATTCAGCCTGGTAAATGGAGTTTTCCTTACCCAAGGCCGTGGCGTAGTAAATATTGAGGTCGTGTGAGAAGACACCACCGGCTCCTACTCCTGTGCTCGTCTTCGAGCCATCGGTGTATACTCTTACCTCATTGGTATTTGAGTTATCATTATTGTCTTCATGTAATTGTATCTTATATTTCTTGTCGAACCAAAATTGTTTTTTGATTCTGTCGTTAATTGCTCCCATTAGATTTGATGAGCACATAGCTGTTGATAGTATTGTTGTGTGAGGAGAGCCTGAGTTCTTTTTCCAAAGGCCTAGGGTCCAAAGTCTCATGGCTGCAATTTGTGCCTCTTGTTTTATATGAAGGTGCAGTGGGGTGATGTCCAGTATTACTTCCATAGCAGCCGTTGGGCATGTTCTCATCCCGCCGCTTATGGCCAGACATGCCGTTCTTTGGAAGCTCCGGAGTTTTTCTTGTGCTGTTGTTAGTGTTGTGCGCATCCACCATATAACGGCCCCATAGGTGATGGTGGGCCTTATTACGGCTGTGTATAGCCATTTCATTATTTTTGGACTAAGCCCCCAAGTTTTCCCCACCGTTCTGCGGCAGTGCCAAAGAGATAGTCCAGCCTTTTTCAGCTTTTCATCTAGGTGTTTGGCCCAGTTAAGCTTGCTGTCTAAAGTGATTCCAAGATACTTCACTTCACTTGATAAGGTTAGTTTGGTGCCGAACAGTTTTGGCATGTTGTAGCGCCCTAGTTGTCGTTTGTTAGTGAACATCACAGTTTCTGTTTTATTAGCGTTGACATTTAGTTCATGTTTGACGCACCATTTTTCTACAATTTTCAGGGCACCATTGGTGCGGTTGCAGGCTGTGTCTGCAGTCTTCCCTGGTATCATAATCGCAAGGTCATCTGCATACCCTACTGTGTAGTAGTTGTTATCGTTTAGGTTTGTTATAAGATCGTTTACTACTAGGCTCCATAAGAGTGGTGAGAGAACTCCGCCCTGCGGGCATCCTCTAGTAGCTAGTGCTCTCACAGTGCCGCTTACCGACATTTGTATTTTTCTGAGCCTTAGCATGTTGTTTATCCAGCCTATAATGGTTTCTGGGACCCCATGGTGCCTGAGGGCCTCACAGATGCTGTCGAAGTTTGTTTTGTCAAAAGCTCCTTCGATATCTATAAAGGTACCGAGGCAGAGATCTTTGTTTTTTATTGCTTTCTCAGCGATGTCAACCACTTCGTGTAGGGCTGACTCCGTTGATTTTCCTGCAGTGTATGCATGTTGTTTTGAGTGTACGGGATTTTCTTCCAAAACGTTATCTCGTATGTATCTATCACATAGTCTTTCTTGTGTCTTAAGGATGAAAGATGAAAGACTAATAGGTCTGAATGATTTAGCGTTTGTGTAGTCTGTTTTCCCTGGTTTTGGTATGAAGACTACTGTTACCTCTCTCCAGGATGTTGGTATATAATTGTGTGCTAGGCTCGCAGTGAGGAGTGATGTTAGATGTAAATCATATAAATCATATCTATTTTCTAAATAAGTACTTATTATTTCCTTTCTTTGTTTCAGGTAAGAATCAAACGCCATTCGGGTTTTAAATAAAGAAAACCTGCTGATTATATGTATTTAAGATGTAAGTAGTTCATAACATGAGCAGTTGCTGATTTTAAAATGACCACAAAAATTTCAGTACAGGATTTTTCCAGCACGCTTTCTTAGCGATAAGTTACCTATATGTTCCTTTGGAAAAAGTTGTTCAGTATCATAGGCTGAATCCAGCCTTAAAATAGTTTCAGTATATTTTTTTGGACGTTATATATTGTACAAAACATACAACACATCAAATACATATAACATATTATTATATAATACAATTATTATATAATAATATGTTATATGTATTTGATGTGTTGTATGTTTTGTTATTATTATATAACCAAGTCTTATACCTGCTTGAATCCCTTAATTTTGCGCCTATTAGATATATTTCTATTTATCCCGAAGATTGACTGGTAGAGAATGCAATTAGCACTAAGCCGCCTTTTGCTAAAAAGAATCCTGTATAAGGCATATACTTAACAATATGTTCGCAAATTCTTATAACTACGACTATGCAGCGCTCAAGTTTCCCTGCTCAGGTATGTAAGGAATTTCTAAATGACCTGCCTCTTCCCGTATATTAATGACTTCAATATCGTTCGCGCTTTTCATAAGTCTCGGAAATTCTTTCTTGAAACAGCAGCTTCTATCATTAATCTAAAATACTTTTAAAATTAGTTTCATTTTATCGATATTATGATTGTAATAAGATATAATAATATAATATATTCTTCCATGCACAATGGTACAATGGAAAAAAACTAAGAATGTACCAGCTGCTTCTCTTTCCACGCAGATCGTAAAAACCGATTGAGGGAATGGGATACGGGTCCCAACCCATAACTATTTCCATTCCTTTTTTCCACCTTCTCGCCCATCATCACGCTTTAGCTTTTTAGTCTTACAGCTCTGGGTTCTGTCTGCTCAGGGCCGCAATACCCATGTCTGCCCCATTAGGGAAAAAGACGTTATATTAGTACTGGTTGAGTGTTTGGTAGATCTGACTGAATGTTAAAAATGAGTCCCATACTTAAATGCAGTGACAAATTATGAAAATAAAAACTTCAGGGATACATTTACTGTAAGGAATTGATCTTATTTCTTTCAATACCTTAAAATGTATATTTAAGTTAGCTTATTAGGCAGACTTGCAGTATAAAAAAAAGATGTCTAGAGTATTTTTATGTAAAATGTAAGTATAATGACATTTAGTTGATGTAATTGTTTTAATATAAAAATCGAATATATTTCCAGGGACAGTCACAGAAAAGCTAAATACTCAACATTTTTTTACTTAGATGACATATTTTTTCCAGTTATTTTGATATAAAAACCAAACTACTTGACAAATTTTAATAATATTTCTATTGGACCATTTTGGAATTATATCCTTTTGATAAAAAAAATCAAATCGATTCATAATTGAGGGAGTTCTTAGGTAAGAAACAAAAAACATACAGCTGAATTCATAACCTCCTCCTTTTTTGAAGTAGGTTGAAAAGTACTTAAGTTAAACAGTAAGTATTCTTCTTCTTTTAGTGCTTCTCCATAACTGGATGTTGACCCGTCAGCTTCCCAAACTCCTCTCTATCCGTTGCCAAGCGGAATAATTCCTCCACTTTGGTTATTCCGGTCCACCTTCTTATGTTCCTCAGCCACGATTTTTTGCATCCTCCAACGCGTCTTTTGCCTTCGACTTTGCCCATCATAATAAGTTGCAGCAGCTGATATCGGCCATGTCGCAGAACGTGGACCAAATATCAACCTTGCGCTTTTTGATGGTTTGCAATAACATTCGCTGCATTGAAACACAAAACAGTAAGTACCTACTCCAAATTATATTGTTAACGAGAAAAATATATATGAAAATAGTAAGCAGCTTTCCCAAATTGTTTACGAGAAATCCTCTCCAGAATACAAGCTCGAATGAGATAAGGCGTAGACTAATTTATTTTCTTTACAACTGCAATTGATTCAATTATATTAGATTGGACGATTACGAACTCAGACGAAAGATTATATTGATCTTATTTACTTAAGACTTAATGCCTGCAGTGAAATTTTAAGGTTGGTTTTACATTGATTTATTAAATTAAGAACATTAAAATTGATTATGTTACATGTATCTTTGGAGAAGTAATAAATATTTTTTTTCCAATCCATCCAAAAATCCGGAGTGTACTTAGATGAAGAGGATTATGTTTGCCGAATGCACCTTTAACAAATTGAAATGAAGTTGGAGTACAGAAAGGTGTGGTGAATAAAAGTATTGGCAGAAAATATAAATGTTTGGAGAAAGATAGGCGACTTTTGCCCAGTGAAACAGCTTATGTCAATTTTAAAAAGTAAAAAATAAAATGTCACTTTTAAAATTCAAAATAAAGCAGGATGCGTCAAAATTGTCTGGTTACTACCGCACGCGCTTTAATCTTATAGCTTGATTCCGAATGACATTCTACAAAAACTATGCAATCAAAAATCCATTTTACTATTTAATACGTAAAGGACAAGCTTTTCAAGAGGCCTGTAAAAAGTTAATAGTGTATCTACCCGCGACTATACGGTCCCTCGCTTGGCCCTTTTTGTGTACCAATGTGTCTTTTAGTATCTACGCCGCTTTTTTGCCACCCTTTGATGGTCAAACTTTTGATTACTTTTTTGTTGTGACTGTGTATGGCTCATCGACTATACATTGTATCTTCGAAGGTATATGGTATATGGCTGCAAGGGTATTATTTAGTGAAAGTACTCAAGTAAAGTTTCACTTTGCACCTCCTACCTAGAAGTATGTATATTGAAATCATGGAATTAGAATCATTAATAGAACACAATTCTATGCTTATCTAATGTACCAGCTGCTTCTCTTCCCGCGCTGATTTTCGAAGCCGATCGAGGGACGGGCGAAAATGCAAATCATTTTATTTGACGATGCGGCTACCAACCCATCACTATTTTGATTCCTTTTTCCACCTTCTTGCCCACCATCACGCTAAAAGTGGCCTTTGGGTCTTGCGGCCCTGGGCTCGGTCTGCTTAGAGCTGCAAGTCCCAACATGCTCTGTCTGCCCCATTAGAGATAAAGACGTGAAAGTGTATCTGTATAAAACATTAAGAAAGTCGTACTTAGTTCGCAATCAGCACTTCGCAATTGCGTACCGGAATAGCCCTTTCATATTAGAAATAGGAGTGTAATATTGAGACCTTTCTTTCTGACCTGGGAGAAAAGAAATCTAGTAAATGTGTCTAGGTTTCTTCTGATAAGGCTATCGAGATATCAATATAGTTAGCTAGAGGGTAGAAAATCAAGCTGTGTGTGAAGAGGAAAGTCGAAGACGCAGCACTTCGCAATTCCACGCTATTGGCTCCGTTTCCTCGATTGTAACAAACTGCAACGGCTCTTTCTGATCAGAAAAAAAGGAAATAAGATGTAGTTTAAAATGGTGATTAGCTAGGTAGAGGTATAAGTAGATAGGCAAAGTATCTTTATCATTAGGTTACTTACTGGAAGCAGGTTTAAAAAAAAAAATATTTTGAAAAATCTAGTTTAACTGTATTAGTCTAGTAGTTAGACTTAGAGGAAATAGTTTTTGATTTTAGACGGATACATCTGTAACAAATAATAAATAATGATTTTTTTTTTGTATAAAATTACAAAAATGAATAAGATATACTTAACGAGGGACCAAATACATTATTAATTTCATTTCCTGAATTTCTAACTGCAAACGAAAAGAAAATGTACAGAAGAAGACATCAAAAGCAACTGAAACGCCATCTTTATTTCTTTTTAAACGATAAAACTAAAATCCAATTCAGCAAGTCCGACTGGGAAAATATGAAAATAATTTGGAACGGAACGGAAGCGGCGTCATTAAGCGAATTTATATTTTACGTTGCAAAAGTACACTTGGCGCTTTAGAGCAAGTTGTCGCTAAGTGCCATTAAGACAAGAACTCACATTGTTGCTGGCTTTGCCGACGTTCCATTTTCAAATGCATAACTATGTGACGTTTGCATAATTCAAAGATAATATTGTTTACGTACAGAGATATGGGATGACTAAAAATATGTATTGACAGAGTAATGTTAGAAAGAGAGTTCTAACGCATTACTTAGGGTAAAAGCCGGATAGTTGCCCCACTTTTTGAAATTACTTTATATCTCTTTGTACAAAAAGCAAGATTCTTTATTTGTAAAACGGGTAGGTACTTTGGTTATTATCTTCAAATTTACTTAAGGAATAAACATTATCTTTGATATTTCCAAAGTATTGGCAATTTTCACGGACCTCTAAATATTAGGACCACTATCCCGTATAGAGTATAGTTGCCTAATCCATGTAAATTACGTTTAAGATAGATGCCCCGTCGAGAAAGAGGAAATTTATCCCACAAAAACTTTGATCGCACCTAGCCGTCCCATACGGTCAACTAAGTTGTAGTTGCAGAGTCTCTCCTCGATAGATAAATAAAATAACTTGTGTTTCATTCGCGAAACTAGAGTAATTTCAATCAAGGCAACTATACCCCCGGGGTGTCTATCCGGGTTTACCCTATGCCATAAGAAAATTTCTATTCAGACAGCCAAGTCATAAACACGCCCTAAAAAAGGGGTTGCATTATGAAACACTGTCACAACAACATAGCCGTAATTAAGTGTGATTATTATTAATGCCCCACACCTTTCAGCTTCAGCGAGGAACCATAAACGAAATGCGCCTTGAATAACTTACGACTTAGAGTTTGTCGTCATCACAAGGCACCAATTTATCAATGTGAAACTGTAATTTACCTCTAAAATAATATTAAGTCGATAGGAGGTCACAGTGCTAATTAGTAAAAACTTTTTACGAACTGAAATTACGACTTTACCAAAAAAGAGATTATTCTTTCAGAATGTCTATTCAGATAGCCAAGTATTCATAAACACGCCCTGAAAAAGGAGTTGCGATATGGAACACTGTCACAACAACATAGTCGTAATTAAGTTTGATTATTATTAATGCCCCACACCTTTCAGCTTCAGCGAGGAACCATAAACGAAATGCGCCTTGAATAACTGACGACTTAGAGTTTGTCGTCATCACAAGGCACAAATTAATCAATGGGAAACTGTAATTTACCTCTAAAATAATATTAAGTCGATAGGAGGTCACTGTGCTAATTAGTCAAAACTTTTTACGAACTGAAATTACGACTTTACCAAAAAAGAGATTATTCTTTCAGAATGTCTATTCAGATAGCCAAGTATTCATAAACACGCCCTGAAAAAGGGGTTGCATTATGAAACACTGTCACAACAACATAGCCGTAATTAAGTGTGATTATTATTAATGCCCCACTCCTTTCAGCTTCAGCGAGGAACCATAAACGAAATGCGCCTTGAATAACTTACGACTTAGAGTTTGTCGTCATCACAAGGCACAAATTTATCAATGTGAAACTGTAATTTACCTCTAAAATAATATTAAGTCGATAGGAGGTCACTGTGCTAATTAGTCAAAACTTTATACGAACTGGAATTACGACTTTACCAAAAAAGAGATTATTCGTTCAAATTGTCTATGCCAAGTATTCATAAACACGTCCTGAAAAAGGAGTTGCGATTTGGAACACTGTCACAACAACATAGCCGTAATTAAGTGTGATTATTATTAATGCCCCACTCCTTTCAGCTTCAGCGAGGAATCATAAACGAAATGCGCCTTGAATAACTTACGACGCTCCGCCATTCAAATCCCAAATTTAAATTGATAAGGATGAATTTCATAGTCTTTGGATACTGATAGCATGGTTTCTGGTTCGATCCCTGACCAAGACAACGGATTTGCTGATAACCTATTATAAATTTCAACAATTTTGAATGAGAATATTTTTTGGACAAATATTTGTAGTAGAAACAAACAAGATTTAAAACGAACTAATGGAATGACTTATAACAATAGATATTACTTATTCTATAGAACGTATCACACTATAGTATGTTTGCGTGGTCTAGATACTTAAACTACGATGCATGTAGCTCCTAAGCAGTGAGATTAGAATGAGCGCTTTTCGCATGTAAATTAATCTAAATTTAATTATGCATGGACAAAGTTCCGTCTGATTTGGACGCGTTCAAAAACTTGCAAACTCGATTCTAGCAGAATGTTCTGATGGGGTTATTATTTTAGTGTAAATGTAGGACGCCATTTGAACATGCAATCTTATGAACTATATAAACATTTAAAATTAATAAATCCCTTGATTCAAAAATGTCCTCGAGTCATAGGACTAGGAATATTCGAAAAAAATTAAATTAAATCGCTAGTACATCCGTCTTCCAACTACGATGCCGCAGACACCCAGACCGAGGAGCGAGAGATACTCAAACTGTTTTAAGCACAGGTTTTAAGTGTGAATTCAGACCATGATACTGAACTACTTTTCCCAAAGAAGATATATTGAAATATGAAAAATATATTTTTGTCTTCCAAGTTTACCGATCAGCTGATCCGAATTGGTACGGAAAGCAAACAAATATTTCGATATATGTTCCTTGGAGTTGTTCAGTATCGTGGACTAAATTCACCGTTAACATAGTTTCAATACTATCATGCCCCAGCTGCCCAACCCCTTGTACAATAGACGACCTAAATTCGGCTAATGACAGGGAAGTAAGTGTGGCCACACATTGGCCCACACTCATATAATAATTTCAGCCATTCCGACTCGCTAAGAAGAAGAAGAAGAAGTATATTCTGTTAGACTAAAATCCAAAGAACGCTGATTGAAATCGCCAAGGATGATGTTATTCATCCTAATAGTCGTTTAAAATCTTATTATTTGAATGTTTTAAACTATCTGCAAACTGCTCTAAACAGGAGTTGTAACGATTGTACAGTACACAAGTAAATTAACTGAACATGTGTGTCTTTCATTACATCACGTTAACAAATGGCTGTAGCAGATATAGCCGCGGTCGTGATAAAATGAGAAATTCAGCGTACATTTAGAAACTTAGAAAGATCTGAATTTTTGTACATGAGAATTATAATATCATGCATTATTATTTCTTTACGAGTATGTTATATGGTCACTAGACATTAAGAAATTTCGAGTTCTTTCACCTTTTTGTCACAGGAATTAGTAGATGCGCACTCGCAGTTGTCAGGCCGTAGCTGAAAATCAGATAGCTACTCTATGAGCAGCACTAACCTCTGAGCTTTTTGGATTGCTGTAGCACACAGATACGAAGATATTGATATATGTTCCCATTTTTTCTTATGATTTGTATTTTTCTTCTGTGTGTAACTATGGCTAGAAATAAACGACTTATCTATCTTTCTTTCTATTTAGCTGATGTTTCAGTCATCAGCTTCTGCTTATTTTATGAGAAATTGCTTTCAACAAATCAAGAACACCGAGGTATAGCTACATAAAACAGATAAAGAAGAAGGTGAACGTTGTATCGTACAGCAAAGTAAAACAGCTGGCAAATGAGAGAGATAAATGTAAGCTAATTTATACTCCACCGACCCGTGTGGTTCCGGGTTAGAATATGACCACTCCATCTCTTCCTGTCGTCCTTTCCATAATTCCTGGATGTCGTAAGAGGCGACTAAAGGACTAAGCATAAACATCTAGTGCTACAATTGCATTCCCAAGGAGGGTTAACGTCGGGCGGCGGCCGGTTGTAAAACTTTTCGTACAAATACATTCCCAAAGAGGGTTGACGTCACGCAGGCGGTCGGTTGTAAAACTATAGCCAAATCATTGAAAGTGTTCCGGCTATTTCTTCTCCATTTTACAAGGTCTTTGGCATCGTTGGGTAACCATTGACATGCATATATGTGATATTATGAAAAAGTGGGAAAGCGCACCCAGGGCTCCGAAGCAGCCCAGCTGAGGATGCAACCGGGAATGCGCTTAGACGAAGAAGAAGAATTTATACTCCACTGAAAAGAGCATAGCTCTTAAATATAGATACATGGATTTGACCGTATTAGAAGCAGAACCTAATTATCTTATAAATAATTTATAACAACAATTTCTATGTATCTCCATTTACTTTTAATCTGTGGCATGCCGCCGCGAAGGGCAATTGGAATGAAACATGGTACATCCAACAATCCAATTTAGCTTTGCTTTGTGCAGCCAAATCACAATCAGGCCTCGAGCACAAAACACTGTGATTACACAAGAATAACTTTATGTCAAACCGAAAAATGTCAATATTTTCAATTCTTCTTCTAAGCCTTTATCTCTCTAACAAAAAGAGACGCTGGGCAGATTGATTGGTCATCGCAGTGAACTTACGTACAAAGACTGACTTTGGCTCGTCGTCATCACACCGTGTCAGAATTTGTGAAGTTTAGTTCTGATTCAAGTTGGGGCGAAAAAACATTGTTTGTATGTATGTATGTTTGTTCCGCGATAACTGCCGAACCGATGGTCCGATTTTGATAATATTTGGTAGGCATGTAGGAAATATCAATAGAATTTTCAAGTTCGTTGGCATCAAAATCGGTTCAGTAGTTTTTGAAATATTAATAAAAAAATCGAGGTCTAAGTTCGCGGCGAACTACTAGTTATTCGCTATTTTAGAGTTCTTTCTTTATCGAAGGTATTGTTATATGATTTATCGTCTTATATCACGCGGTCACAATTAATAATTTAACGGGATTACACCGCGAGTGATTGTAAGTCCCGTAATGGAAATAATAGTCAATCGATGGTCACATCAAATTTTCAAAAAAAAACCAATTAAATTATATATCGATAAATAAGTCAGAATTCATCAATATCGTTGCGTTCATTTGTTATTTGTAAAAAAAACTAATTAATCTACTCTCGCATCTGCAGATAAAAAATAGTTTGGAAAATCCAAAAGTGCACGCCTCATAATCAAATTTTTTTTATACAGTGGTATATTAGTTTTTTATAAATTATAATTAAACGACAGTACTTAGAACGCTAATATTAACTAGGAATCAGCACAGTGTAATACTTTATATATTAAAAACAAAAGTATTCCGGTAAGATGAATTTTTCGACCAATTTCTCTGCCACATACATAGTCACATAAACACAGACTCACGGACGTCCAAGAATGATTAGTTTTAATGTTATTATTTATTATATTAAACAAATTAATTGTTTATAAAATGTACCATATGTGCTAGACAGATTATTTAACTTCATATTAGTGCACTCATATCATCCTGTAAGTGTTATATTAAAAAAAAAAGTCATTTAAGTTTCGAAAGACTGGGTTTTTTGACATGTCGAGAGTAGAGCACTACCTCAACGCTCCGCTTATGAGGCGTGCAATATAGGTACTGAAAATTATGTTCTTAGGTCTATGTTCTTGCAGCGTTAGTGTGTACCTTTAATCTAGAAAATCTCAGTTTTTTGTAGAATGTTTCCACTCTGTATCCTCTTTAATTTATACCTTGTACATGTTCTATGTATCTGGTTTGTATCGTACGAATAATGTTATATCATTTCTGAGATTTCCCTCCAATGAATTGTATATGATTTTTGTTTGAAACATTTCAAAAAATATCGTGCAGGCTTTTGATGAAATGAGAATATGAATATTTGTCTGAAAAAAAAACGGCGCCTTATTTCCTGTTTGTCAATCAATAGAAAGAACATGTAAAGAAGATAAACCGATTACCAATAAATATATTTTCCACAAAAATTAAATGAAATCTTTGAATTGACCAAAACATGTTCTTATACAATTTTTAAGTAATATAAATTATCAAACTGCATATGAAGTACGAAAGTATACTTCATATGCAGTTGCATATGAGACCATATTTGAAATACATTTTTCTTGTCTGGGTTTCTAGACTAAAAAAATATATACCTATTTGACTTTTGGCACAGAACTTGTGGCGAAATTCAAACACATTTTCTTTATGCAGGCCAGCTTAATAAAATGTCAGTCTGACAATAAATAAGTTCTACTAAAAACTTGCTAGAAAATCTGTGCGTTGACTTGACATCGTGATTGACGAGCGATATTAAATTAAAATAACGATCAATAGTGATTAATGACTTACCATTAATCAACATCGTTAGATATATTTGCTTTATTTTAGAATGGTTTATTTATGCATGATTTAATTATAGCTTTAACTACAGTAAGATTTTTGAGCAATTTAATATACCTTATTAACAAAGTTTTCTTGATTAATTAAATGACAAAACATTAAGGTGAAGGGTTAGGCAAATGACCTTGAAGTGGCGCCCTCATTTGAAATAAATTGTTAACTCGTAAATATGGAGATAATTTCCATATTGCTCTTCGTCGCGCACTAGATAGCCTTTTAAATTATTTTATGAACCACCGTTAAAAGTATTTACATTAGTCCGTCTAGCTTTAAAACTTGCATCCGCCAAAAGTGGCCACGGCAAGTTTTAAAGATAGACGGATCACCAATAATAGTTTCACCGGCAGTTCATAAAATAATTTAAAAGGATATCTAGTGCATGACGAAGAGCAATATGGAAATTATCACCATATTTACGAGTTAACAATTTATTTCACACTTCAAGGCCATTTGCCTATATCTTCACCTTAAGTAATGACACAAGCAAGTTAAATGAGTTCAGTGGTGCTTATAGTTATAGGAGTAAATATTTGAGACGCAATTTCAGAGAGTTAAACGACTTTACCTATACGACTCACAGACGTAATTTTTAGGGTTCCGTACAAAAATTGAAAAAACGGAACCCTTATCACTCGTGCGTCTGTCTGTCCGTCCGTCTGTCACAGCCGATTTGCTCCGAATCTACTTGACCGAATCAGGTGAAATTTGGTAGAATGGTGTAATCCTATGACCCAAACACAATGTGCAAAATAAATAAATATTTTTTTTTAAATAAGGGACATTAATAAAAAAATGATTTGCAAACCTTACTGTGTTATAAATCAAATGAAAGGGCTCGTTATGAGGATCTCAAATATATTTTTGTTATAATTGTAAAATAAATAGTTTTGATTTTATTCATGAAAGAAGACGAAAATTTACCATTTCCCCCCCCCCCCCCCCCCGATGAATCTACTGAGCTTAAAATTTTGAAAAAATACAAAACATTGTACATTGCTTGTAGATAACAGGAAAACCTATAAGAATTCAATCAATTGTACGGAACCCTCTACAAGAGTTTAACTCGCACTTGGCCCGTTTAATTTTTATACAAAATGGACATATACACACAAGATACACGAGAGAGCAAAACAATACCAAAAGGCATCCGTTCCGCAAGTTGACAGTATTCAGTATAGAAACTAAAACTGTGGAACCTAATTGGATACCCGTTGGCATTTGTGAAGTTTTTCTCGTTCACACAAAACTATAGTGGCGTCTGCGACCGTGCAACTTTCGGATTGGTCGTGTTAGAAGTTGGGATACGTCGCTACTCGCTACGTTGAAAAGTTCAACGTATGACGAGCCATGCTTGTTGCCGCATACGAAGATTCATGCTTGTTTTACATGAACTCAGCGGTTAGATTTTTAGTTCCTCTAAATCCGTGTTCTTTTTACCCGACTGCGCCAGAGGGGAATTATATTTTTCGAGACAATGTATGTATGTTAGGTACATACCTATCTTAACGCCAAAATTGAAGCGTTTAGGCAGCAAAGTATGCCAATTATTAAATATACATATTATGTAATATGTATTTCTTTGGCACGCTCTTTAAACTAAACGGCTTGATGGATTACTTTGGCGCCAAAATCCACCATTTTTGTAAAATTTTGATATACCTATGGTCGCTTAGAATTAAGACGAATCTAACGACACCTCTTAGCTTAAATTCATCAAGCCATTTAGGCTGTAGAGCGTGCCATATAAATATATATAAGTACATATATATACTCGAAAAACATAAGCCCTAAAAACGACAATTTCATCATCAAACTGTCATACATAAACTGCAAGGGTATTGTACAAATCTGGATTTATTCTGGACAAAAAGTGGTCTGCAAGTTCTAAAACTCAATTTACTCCAGGATTGGTTCTATATCCATCACGGCCAAAATCCAGGGTTTCACTGGACAGTTTTATTTGCGGCAACTTTTTAATTTCACCAGTAGTGCAGCAATATGCGAACTGCGACTGTTATGGGTGTTTGAGAGCGAGAGTTGGTATGAATTGTTTTCGGAATTCAATCGGCGCGTCCGCGGGGAACGCCATTATTGTTTTGAACTTTTGAAATAAAATTAAGTTGAATTCGATGAGCGTAAATGTAAAATTGTTGTCAATGCTCGTACTAATTGCTCTTGTTTTATAAAAGAGAGATTTCGGTATCATTTTCAGCATCTAAATGTATGTCAAGTCTTACGATTTTCAATTTGTCTCAAATCTACTTTAGATAATATTAATGGAAAAATAAAAGGAACGCTACAAATAATAGTGGGATATAAATACCTACTATTACGTTTTTTTTATTTTAGAGCATTTTTTAAATTGTCTTGGGTCTTGGGTGTTTATAGTCGTATAGTGTGATTTGTTCTTATCTATTTACAAATCTTTGGGGAAGGTCTATGCCCAGTAGTGGACTTCCTGTGTGTGATATCCTGTGATGATGATGAAGTCGTCAGAAGAAAGAAATCCATCTACTTTTTGATTCCATCTGGTTCTATCTTAATTTTAAACTCATACTAAAATATCACAAGTTTCGGCGAAAACCTTTATATTTCCAAAAATATCGGTTTGAACCGATATTTTTGGAAATATAAAGCTTGACAATCATCCCCGATTAATACCGTACCCAATTATCCGCCGGTTACAGAAACACAAACTGAACTCCAAATAGTTTAATTTCGCAGTTTGATGACGTCACACGATCGCTTTGATTTGTCCCGCTCGCAGTAACGATGGAACTTAACCAATTACGAAATTAAATTGCGGGTCGAGAGCCAGATTAGTTTTATTAATATTTATAGCTTTACTTATTAATTGATTGACCGCGCGAGCGAAGCGAGCCAGGTCTGTAAATCGAGTTTGAGGTGAAAACACATTGTTTGTATGTATTATGTTTGTACCGCGATAACTGCCCAACCGACGGTCTGATTTTGATGAACTTTGGTAGGCATGTAGGAAATATCCAATAGAATTTTCAAGTTTGTTGGGCATCAAAATCAGTTCAGTAGTTTTTGAAATATTAATAAAAATGACCGCGATTATGTAACAAACGAAACCATAGCGCGTTCTTACTTTGGATAGCGGCTTCTAGATGTTACTTAGGAAACTGAATTGTATTAGAATCGCAAGGTCTAAGTTCGCAACGAACTACTAGTGAATTTGGAAGGCATAATTTTGCCTATAAAAACTTTGCCTATAGTTAAAACAACAAAGCATCTATGCTTTAAGTATCAGTCCAACTTTTGATAGAAAAGTATTCTACGGACAATTCATGAATTGCCTAACCTAGTTCATACCATTATTTGAGTTCAAAATGAAATCTGAAAACGCGGGCAAAACTTTATAAATAAGCGTCCCACCTGGGTCGCGATTTCGTGCATTGCCTTTGTTTAACCCAACTCAGGGTAAACAAAAAGTCGAGAGCACTTACTGAAATATCAATGGCAGCTTTGATAAATAAATTTGTAGATATAGCACTCACAATCTAAACAAACGAGTGCAGTGTATTCATTTTAATTTTCATAGAATATTCGCGGAACAAAGTCGACCTTTGAAATACCATTGTTTTTATTTTAAGTGCAAGTTGGAATATCTAGAAAAAAAGCTGCGTCCCTGCCAAAACTGCTAAAATAATCCAAAATTGTTATGTTTTTATGTTAAAATATTGGTTATAAATAAATAAAAATATTTACCATTAATAATATAGTATGACGTATTGGTAATAAATAAATAAATACCTATATAGGGACAAATTACACTGATTGAGCTAGCCCCAAAGTAAGTTTTTAACTTGTGTTATGGTATGGGATACTTACTCTATGATACTGCATTTCATAATAAATACATTTATAGATAAACACCCTTGGGTGAAATGGCCTTTTTCAAATTGTCTTTTGACCCAGGACCATTTGAAAAAGGGCATTTTCCAACTTGCCCTGGTGGGGATCGAACCCAGAACCATGGACATCTACTAAGATAGGTTTACAGGGCTTGCCATGCTAAAAAATATTGTTCCCCTTGCGGACTTGGCAGCCAAATGTTTTTGGCGTCACACATTTTGTACGAAATACGACATGTTGATTTAATATATCATCATTGGTAAGTACCTATTGAGCGTGTCGCCTGATATCCAAGTTTTCCCATTAAAACTTGCGGCCACGTGAAAATTGTTGGTGTCGGGCCTCTCAATAGATTCCCGCTTGAAATATAAGTTTGCAGCTGTTTGAAGTGTTGATTGTACTCTATGTAAAGGTCTACTATCAAAGTTAGTAGACCTGAAATCAGAGCAAATATTTTTAATCTGTGTTTTTGCAAGTGTAGTAGTAGTTCCACAAGGTACAGTCAACTAAATAAATGTTTTGTTTTTTGCGTGGCCCGAGCAATGAAAAAATCTAACGCACTGACAACCCAGAATATATTAATGCTTAGCATTAGGTTTTACCTTTTGTATCATAATGTTTAGATTATTGTGCATCAAATATTATAGTACATTACGATATAAGTGCGTTATGGTGGTTATACACACGAAGCGGAAATTTAGCCCTAGCCAAAGGCGAGGGCGTAATGGAGCTGAATTGCTAATCGTCAGGCACTAGATAGCCCTTTAAATTATTTTATGAATCACCGTTGAAAGTATTTACATTAGTCCGTCTAGCTTTAAAACTTGCCTTCGTCAAAAGTGGCCACGGTAAGTTTTAAAGCTAGACGGATCACCAATAATAGTTTCAACGGCAGTTCATAAAATAATTTAAAGGGCTATCTAGTGCCTGAAGATTAGCAATATGGAAATTATCACCATATTTACGAGTTAACAATTTATTTCACACTTCAATGCCATTTGCTTCTATATTCACCTTAAGAGGAAACACTAAGGTCGACAGAATTGAAAAACAAGTATTTGTAAAATCTATTACTGTCACTCATAATTGCCTCTAATTTCTCTGCTAGATTTTTGAACAGAGTAGAAAATCTTCAGTGGTTTATGAAAATCACTGAAGACTTAGAACCACCTATTAAAAATTAGTTAGATTTTCCATAGGGTCGTTTCTTTTTTAATAATTAAATTATAAAAAAAGAGAACATAGAGACATGCATAATGTTTAGACTTTTTATGATAAATAATTGCTCTCCTGTCACTATCTGGCGAGGAATTAGGGGAATACGTTTGTGTGGAAATCTCTCTCATTCATTCTTTAAATGCTCATTTAAATAAAGCGCAAAAATAGAAGAACACACCGAGTCTTATAAGTCTCTGACATTATCCTCACGAAAAGCTGGCAAATTTTACCTAACGTTCCCATATTTTAAAGAAGGTAATATTTTCTGCATGGTGAATATAAATATCGAACAAAATCCACCGAAACACATTTTGTGTTAGAATTAATTTGCATACAAAACTAAACGCTTTTCATTTCAAACAGCAACATGCTCTAACGAAATAACACTAATTGAAATCTCAGTCTCTCAGTGCAGATTCAAAGACACTTGCGCAAAGGGGTTACC
This sequence comes from Acrobasis repandana, assembly GCA_963576875.1. Taxonomy (NCBI): domain Eukaryota; kingdom Metazoa; phylum Arthropoda; class Insecta; order Lepidoptera; family Pyralidae; genus Acrobasis; species Acrobasis repandana. Next base: position 21,192,859 of record OY756215.1, read on the forward strand.
ATCAGACATCAGAAAATGTAGAACAATTTTAAACGTGCATTTTTTTAATTTAAATATACTTACACTGTATTGTTAGCTTTGAATGTTCTTTGTTGATATTTTATTAATTTACCAATAACGTTTAAATGAGTTATTTTACGGCGTTTCTCGATTAGTAGTCGTTCCGAAATGTTATTTACGTTTCAGTCCCAGTGCCTGACGTCGACAATAAAATACAATTTTTGCATGACAACTTTATGCACAGTAAGATATGGAAGAAGCGGTGGTGGCTAAGAGGCACGAACCTACTGGGGCACGAGTTTGATCCTCACTAGGCGTGACTTGTACCTCTGAGTTTGTACTCATGTACGGTGATTTACAAATACCACCACAGAAGATACAGCTCGGAAAATCCTAAGGTACGCGCAATATGCGTCCCCGTTCCTTGTCCCCGCACCTCTCCCCCGTTCTTGTGCCGCCGTGCGGTGTGTGTTCGCCCGATCTCGCCCCTCGAGAAGGAGAGGTGCGGGGACAGGGAACGGGGACGCATATTGCGAGTACCTTAGGAGATTCCGTTCTGTAAGTATACTTTTACTGTCTTCTGTGCTACCACCACTTGCTTCTGCAGAAGGAAAACATCGTGAGGAAACCTGCACACTACGACTATTAAGTTTGATAGTGTGTGCAATGGAGAAGGCAATGGCAAACTACTCCAATATCTCTACCAAAATAGTCATTATGTGCGTCTCTTTCCATACAGTGGCACCGACAACCTGGCTCTCAAATGAAGACAAACAGAAGATATGGGAGGGTCTTTTCTAAACCGGAAAACACCAGAAATAAAATAACTTTAGAAGGTATAAATGATTTCACGCATTCTCAAAATTTTATTGGAATCCGACAAATTCTAAACGTATGTCCACCCTATATCCTCCATTTCTCAAGGAAAGCAACTAAGAAGACACACATCCTTTGTATGACTTGATTAACATACGTTCTTTGAAATCCTATATTAGAATACTGGCTCTGTGATTCCGTATATAATTATTATGTTTTGAAACCAAATAAAACAAAACACTTAACGCTTTGTGCTTGCTGCATATTATAAATATTAACCTAATAAAATTGTAATGAATAAAGAGCTTGGTAAGCATATATACACATAGACATAATACGCCACCTGTCTCTTAAATATTAATTTCTCTCTCTGCCCAAAGGTTGACTGGAAGAGATTGCTATGCGATGATAAGTCTGCCTTTGTATCATTATTCTGTTTTTTTTTCTAAATTTTTGTAATTACCTTTTTTTTATGGTGCATTATAGAGTATTGTATTGTACTGTAAGCCTAGTAGGCGAACGCATTGGTTTGTACGCATGTTTAGTAACTAAATGTTTATTTCTTAAAATATTTTCCTATGTGATTCGAATTGTCATTATTAGGCTATGTCCAATACTTATTAGATAACTTGAAAACTATATTACACCACAAATACATCATGTGTTGGTGAGATAAAGGGTTGTGAAAACAGTGCGTGTTTAGAGTTTATACCTTTTTAATCCCCGATGACAAAGAGGGGAACACCCCTCTTTGTGTCGGGTTAAAAACTGTGTAAGTTTGTCATGTCTGTGTGTCTGTCTGTGGCATCGAAGCTTCTAAACGGATTTCAATGTGTTTTTTTTTATCGAAATCCTTGTTTGTCGAAATGGTTCTTGTCTATGTTTGATGAAAATCGGTTCAGCCATTTAAAATTTATTGGGGGTAAACGTTTAAAAATCGGGGGTTTTTGATTCGTCTGGCAAATAAACTTGTTCTATTTTAGCATTTTTTTTATGAAACACAAAGGCTTGTTCTGTGTGCTTGTACAGATGTACCTTTCGACCAATATTTGGCACCATATATGTGACGCATGTATGGCATGCCTACATGTGGTGACATAAACAAACAAACATCTGTTCCCTTCCAATTGGCTGTATTCCATATTTTTGCACCCACTTTATTTGTATACCATTATTGTACATTTTGTGCCCTGTGACACAACTTTTGCACGAGATAAAAATAGTCTTAACTATTGTTCAGTTTTATTATCACACACACACCGACAAAATTTTTAGTTTATGATTTTTTTATATACAATACAATACAAATTATCTTTATTGCACCAATATACCACATAATAAATAATAACACCATAATAATTCATAAAATAAAAATAACAAACACAAAGAAAATATTGGTACAAAGGCGGACTTATCGCTAGATGCCGTAGATTTACATACCGTAGTTTAGATTTTTTGTTTTATTTGGACTTTAACTACCTAGGTAGATTAAAAATGTAAATAGATACGGAAGAACGGAGCCTACTGGTTCAAGTATTTTATTACTTAAAAGTAGGCTCCATCGCCTGTTTATTATAATTGTAACACAATTTACCTAAATAAATTATTTAGTATGAAACAAATCGGGATGTTTACTATGATTATTATTTTCGAGTCTTCGATATTCGGCCCGCAAATCTTCAGTTTTTTCGCGAACATGGCTCATGCAACTGGGTCGAAATATCGAAGACTCAAAAATATTAATCACGGTAAATATCCCGATTTATTTCATACTAATGTTGACAACAGTGAAAGTTTAAAAAGCTATATTGTTCAGTTTACAAAATATACAAAAAAATACTTTAAATATACAATGGGCGGTCCTATTACTAAAAATAGGTAACCGATGGATAGATGATACTTATTAAATTAATAATTAAAGAAACAAAATTTAATAAAAAAATTCTCATTTGGATAATTCTAGCAGCAAAACAGCTAACTAAGAACGTGTTTGTTCCCAACCTCCAATTCCAAGAGTTCTCTTTCAAATTATCATGCGACGTTTATTCGCCATAATTAGCATTTGAATATCCGAGTTACGATACAAAACAAACGTAGACAACATTTTAAAACTTGACAAAATAGTTATGTCACGCCAGTTTGTCTGGTTGGACCTTAATGAAGCTAACGACAGAGGGATCGCCGTGGCCCCATACTGGTGACTGGTGATTTGAAATTGAAGCTACAGTGTAACCATTTCGACTCGAGAAGAAGAAGTTTGTCTGCATAACCAGGCCTGTGTCACTCCCCGTTTACATACATACATACATACATACTATCACGCCTGTTTCCCACAGGGGTAGGCAGAGACTCCCCGTTTAGATATCGAAAATGTACCTACATTATTACTATGCGCGCAGGCGGTCCCTGCGGGTGGTAAATTCAGTTATACGAATCGTTTGTCCAGAGTAATAAGAATGAAATTGGCTTGCAATGGATGTCTAGGTATCTTTACGAAAAGGTGCTGAGTTCTGACGTGAGCTAAATTAAACCATATCGCTAGCCACATTGCGTAGATATTTATTTGAATTTTTTTGCTGAGTGAGAATTCTGTAAGTTAGTATTATTTAATATGTGGTATAACTGACTATCTGTCATGCTTTACAATGCGCAGAGGACCTAGTTCATTATAAATATTTTTTCACGTCAACGTATATGCGTAATAAATTGAACAACAGGCTATACTAGATTACTATAGTACTCGTATAATGACAAATCGCGCAAAGCTGAGATATCAAGCCGTTAAAAAATTAAAGGAGTGTTTGAGTTTGCATCTTCTTTTTAATCGAATGTTTCAGAGTTTCAAGTACTTGTTATATCAGATGCTTGGCAGCAATTACGGGCGCGTCAGATGACAAGTTTTAATGGCTGCCTCGGATAAGAGAGGCCTGTTTAATTTAATAACTTTACTGTATTTGAGAGTAAATAATGTTGACTTTGTTGTTGGAAAATATTTTTGACCCCCGATAACCTAGTATGATTTGATAAATTTACTGGTTTTTACACAGAGCGACTGCCGCCAGACAACCGCAACCCAAAGGGTAGACCAGAACCAATCATTGGATAGATTTAAACAAACGCTAAATGGCGTTCGGGACCCACAGCTTTACGTGCCTTCCAAAGCATGGAAACCTTACCAGACTAGAAACAACTTTTAACAAGGTATGCTTCCCAGTGGGATTTGAACGCACGACCTGCAGATCACATGGCAAACGCCTTGACCACTGGGCCACGGAGGCAGTCGAATATCGAAGGGTATCGCCACGAGTACGTCTCGATTAGTTTTCTGTAGAATGTTTAATATGTTTTAGACTTTTTTGCAATAAAGTATTTTCATACATACTTACCTCTATATACTCGTTAAGAACCTAAATCGAATTTACCCCAATAAATGGAAACGTAATGGAGTACAATTAAATATATCTACTCATGTGTCATATGTACACGCAATTTCAAAACAAATATTCATTCATATCGAGTAACATAGCTTCCTCTTCCATTTGCGGCAATTGTATCATCCACATCTTATATTGTGTTTCCAACGCAAATGTTAATTTTGTCGAATAAACATCATATTGTATATATATGCATAATACGTGATATGATAATAAGAAAGATAACTGTTTGTTTCCGTAGATGAGCACATGGTTATGTAATACTGTCTTTGCATATTACGCTCTACGATTCTTATTAAAAAGCTATGGAGCTACGTAGTTATAGCGCGTAGTAGATTGGCGTGTGCTACGATTCAGGGACCTTTCAAGTATTAAGTAAGCAGAATTAAAGAATTTTAACAGCCCCCTTTATCAGCAAAAGTAAGCAAATCTCTTGTCCTGTTTGTTGTTGTTTGTTTGTTTTTCGTGTGTGTAAGTGGCCAACACTGGTGTCAGATTTTTTAAGCTACCTAAAGGCATCTGACATAGCTTGACGACTGCCATACAATGATAACATTGACGACCCTTGCCAGTTTAACCCTTTAACCGCGAACGTCGGATTAATCTTCCTCTATTGGGTCTTTTAAAAACCGACTAAGAAAATACTATAATCATTCAGTAGATTCATTAAGCGAATAAGTGTTTATATTTAGTATATTATATATTTATTTTATACATATGCTTATATATATGTATTATATAAAAATATTTATTTATTTATAAATATGTCATATCTTTTTTATTTGTTTTTATGTTTTTTTAGTATTTTAGATTTTATGATTTTAAGTTAGTATTAGGATTTTCAAAATTTCTTTGTATTTATATTGACACTCCACCCATTCCAAAAATATGTAACCTTTGAAGACTGGGTTGACTGGATGAGATCCCTTCTTGGGATAAGTCCGCCTTTGTACAAGTTATTTCTTTTTCCCTTTGTATTAAATAATGTACGTTTAAATGTAATTTTTGTGCAATATAGAAATTAAACAAACAAACATTTTCATGCCCATTTCGCGAGCGTCGGATTTATCCGACCAAAAACTATAGATATTCACAATTCCTCGCGCTGGGAGCACGACAACTGATATAAAGTCTCGCGGTGAAAGGGTTAAGAAATATGAAGGAATAAGTCCTACGCTGCGTATGCCCTTGCCACTTAGGAAACTTTAGTCTACCTTTATGGCCACCGTTATATTCTTTGTGAAATATAACTTCAAAACATTAACATATATAGTGGTAACATATATAGTAACATATATATAACAACAATAGCATATATAGTGGCTTCGCAATACTCCAAATGGGTTCATGTACTTGCGTATTTTTTTATTCTTTACGTCTAATATTCGTTCAGTAAAATAAGTAGTAAAATTTGTAATCGAACATAAAAACAGGTTCTAAATTCGACGTGTATTTTTTATTCTTTTAAAGTCTTATTCATGAAATTTGAAATTCAATGATTTTATAATAAGTTTGTCATATCTATCTGCGTCTATGGTATAGGAACTCATAAACGGACTCAACGATTTTGGTTCGCTTTTTTTAAAAGTCATCAACATTACCGTGTGTACCTATGTTAATTTTATAACATCAAGCATAATGACAATGTAACGATGTTGCACCATGCATCATGTTTTAACCTTTAAAAAAACCCACCTTTAGGTGTTTACGTAATACTTGACCCCCCCCCCCCCCCCCAATCCCTCACTTTATGCAGATTTTATTGAAAAACTCCAACAGGCATCATATGATGTGATTTGATTCACATCAGACGTTCTACGATGCTACGAAAATAGGCTACGCAACATCGTAGCATGTAGCAAATTAGCTTTTGCTACGAATCGCTACGAGAGCGTTCTGCGTTTCTACAAATACGGCTACGCCGAGGCGTTACACAAAGCAAGTTGACTTGCTATGATTTGCTATGAATTTATTTGCTACGCTACGATTGATATAAAATCATGAAGGTATAACTCTATCTCTTCTTATTTGGTTATGACTACGACATAATTAAAAAACTAGTGTCTCCATTAGCCGTAGACTTCGCAAGTCTGCACCCTTGGCACCGTCATTTTGAAAAAAAAAGTCCAATAACTGAATCGACTAAAACATTTCATATCATTACTGCTCTCAAAATTTCACGCAAAGTTGTTATGCCCACGAATAGCTGGACAGCCAGACAGCCGGAGGTTCCAAAGTAATATTTCTCAAGCTGGAACTTGACGCTTCGCGCTCGAACGGTCGATTATTTAACATAAAAAAAATTTGGTTGCCTGTAAAGTCGGTATACGGGCGAAAGTTTTACGTGACAACGACTTTCCCTTTCACTTTTTATGTCTGTCTCTCTCGCACGCGTGCCTCTCACTCGCTCTCATTGTGAGCGCATAACGTGAGCGGAGCGTAACGCAGTTTCTTGAAGTGTCACCCGGCTAACCAATTTATAAGACGTTGTCACGTCAATAAAATATTTTGCTATAACTTTTTTACTCGTTATAACTGTAAGTTGTTGATTTAATAATGAAATAAAAAAGGGGACAAAAGTTTTTAACAAATTTGTTGTTCGCGTGACAAAGTCTTGATCCACCACTTTTATCAACAGATCTTATATTCCTGCATGCAATTATAAAGGGCAAGAGCTAATATAAAAGCCGCAGTACCATTGTAGTTTGCTTTAAATCCAAAAAATTATGTTTTTGTATAAAAATATATATTCGGTAACAGATTCTAAAATTTATGTGCATAAAATGGAGCAATGTAAGTACGTGAATGTGAAGCATCAAATACAATTCCCAACAACGGTATGCGAATTTAAATTTAGCGGTCAAAGCGCTCGCTATAATTTCCGACTGCACCACTCCCTGTACAATATTCTGTACAATAGTAACGAGCCACTCATTGTACAAGTTGCAGGACTGAACTGCATTTTGACATTTAGCTCATTCCATACTAAACTCTAAGATATTGGAGATAGTTATCAAAAATAGAATTTCCAGTAAACACTATGCAGATTCAATTTAAGCAGTCAAAGCGTGCTATAATTTTCGACTGCAGAACTCTCTGTACAATAGTAACGAGCCACTAATTGTACAAGTTGCAGTACAGAACTGTATTTTGAGATCTAGCATATTCCTTACTATACTGTGACCATTGGAGAAAGTTATCAAAAATACAATTTCCAGTAAACGCTGTGCAGATTCAATTTAAGCGGTCAAAGCGCTCGCTATAATTTCCGACTGCAGCAGTCTCCGTACAATAGTAACAAGCCCCTCATTGTACGTACAAGTTGCAGCACTAAACTCCACTTTGAGATTTAACACATCCCTCACTAAACTCTATTTGTCTACTATTTGTTATGGCCATATGATTCGTAAGTTTTGTACAAAATATCGTACAGAGTAAATTATATCGTATATTATATCGTAGTTGTAAATTATAGCGAGCGCTTTTCCCTCTAAATTGAGTTTGCATAGCGTTTATTGGGAATTGTATTTTTGATTGCTATCTCCAATGGAGTTTAGTAGACACAGTTTAGTATGAAATGTGTTAAATCTTAAAGTGCAGTTCAGTACTGCAACTTGTACAATGAGCGGCTTGTTACTATTGTACGGAGAGTGCTCCAGTTGGAAATTCTAGCGAGCGCTTTGACCGCTTAAATTGAATCTGCATAGCGTTGACTGGGAATTCTATTTTTGATTACTATCTCTAATAGTCAGAGGTCAGGAATGTGTTAAATCTGTTGTGTTTTTCAGTACTGCTACTTTTAAAATGAGGGGCTCGTTACTATTGTACAGAGAGTGCGGAGTGCGGAAATTATAGCGAGCATTTTGCCCGCAAATAGAATCTGCATAGCGTTTACTGAGAATTCTAATTTTGATCGCTGCATCAAATAGTTAGAGTTTAGTTCAGTACTGCAACTTGTAAGATGAGTGGCTCGTTACTATTGTACAAAGAGTTCTGCAGTTGTAAATTATAGCGAGCGCTTTTCCCTCTAAATTGAGTTTGCATAGTTTATTGGAAATTGTATTTTTGATTGCTATCTCTAATGGAGTTTATAAACTCAATTAGAAGAATAAGCGCTCGCTATAACTTCTGACTGCAGCACTCTCCGTACAATAGTAACAAGCCGCTCATTGTACAAGTTGCAGTACTGAACTGCACTTTAAGATTTAACACATTCCATACTAAACTGTGTCTACTAAACTCCATTGGAGATAGCAATCAAGAGTACAATTCCCAATAAACGCTATGCAGATTCAATTTAGAGGGAAACGCGCTCGCTATAATTTACAATTGCAGTCACTTGCACTCCTGTACAAAACTTACGAGTCATATGGCCATAAAAAATGCTGAATAGGCGATGAAGACGAGCCCCTGATCTATTTTACAGTCAAAAATACATACAAAAAAGCCTGTGGTGCAATAAAACGAATTCAATACAGCGGCTAAAATGCTTGTTATCGAGTGCATGCATGCACAATGGTAAAGAGCTATTGTACACGTGACCTGCGCTTTAGAGATTAGCTCCTGAAAATGACACACAATATCCCATTTTTATACACTTCAAGTTACCGTGTATTCTGATGGATTATCTTGACTATATTGACTCCTTTTATATCTCCTTTTATACGAAACATTTGTGGTGATAAAGATCAAAGCAAGAATCTTTAGAAATTAAGACTATAGTATGTATAAACTAAAATGTAGATACATAAATAAAGCTTCGTATAAACCTAAAAGTGGGGTGTAGAGTAGAGTTTTTAATCATCATCGTCATCATCCCAGCCCTTCTCCCGTCCACTGCTGAGCATAGTGATCATAGTTACCACCCTTCGTCGACGCCATCCATCTCGGTCCTGTGCTGCTCTCATCCAGGTTTCAAAGATGATGATAAATTAATATGAAAAAGGAAACATGCGCTGGGAAATATAATTCCATCTCATAATAAATGAGGATGCCCAATTTCACAGAAATGATAAACAAGTTATGAGAAAATTCCCCGAATTCTCCGGGCACGACTCCAAACATGGAACTTTCCAGAAGCTCGGCTGACACCCGCCCCATCTTTATTTCCTGTCTGACAGTCAAACTGTCAGATATCAACATCTCTAGCGACAATTTGGAGGAGCATTTTTAGAGAATTGTGTTAGAGGGTGTAATAATTTCTTTTTTCTTTTGAACACTGAATTTAAAACAGAAAAGTACAGATAATTCTATAAAGAATTCTATTTATATAAATTTAGAAGTTTAAAAAAGAACCCTGATCACGCTGAAATTGGCATTTGGGTACTAAGCTCTATGTACCCCGTAAGGGACAAAGACGTGATATCAATAAAAAAACGACGGGTTGCACTCCGGGAGTTCCGGCAGAAGTGAAAACTTGAATATTAACGTTGTGCATTTTTGATATTATGGAATGGTTAGGGAATAATTTTGCACGAATTGCTTTAATTATCAGTATAAAAGTACTATCATTTATGTGGTAGAATACAATATTTATTTATTGCGCTATCGTTCACAAACATGACAATTTATATTACATTAAAAAGTTTATCTCTCAGCTAAACGAAACAGCAGGCGCAGGCATACATTTTCGCCGCACCGTAGAAAGAGAGGGGGATACTTTCTCTCCTACGCCGCGCCGGCTGTCTACTCTCCATCCGTCTTACGAATTTTTGATCAGGACACGTGTCCTGACGCGAGTTCAACATTTTTTACCCATTAAAAAAAAAGTGCACAACGCCGCTATTTAGAGGCGTTGTGCACTTCAAAAAATATATCATAACCTATATCTATAATTTTAGTTTCATTTTTGAATTAATTTCAATCCATTATACTGGAACATCTTTTGATTTGAACATACAGATGAAATACAAAAAAAACAGATTTTTTCTATAAGTACATATAATGTGATATCAAATTTATTATGGGAGGTAAATCTTTTTAGGTAGGTAATTCGCGGAAATTTGTAAAATTCGGCGCCCCAAGTACTGCTCTTGATTGACCCTTTTTAAATTGGCCAACTGTTCGGCAAAGGTATCCCCAACTATCGCCGAATATCTCAATTCATTTTGATAATGAGGGCTTTTCCGAATGACATTAAAAAAAAAAGGCTTTTTTATGACGCCAATATTTATATTAGCTGCAGTCCGACTATTATATCAAGCAAAGTTGTCAGTCGATCTTTGGTCAGAGTGAATGCGATTGATTGATAGGTATTTCATTTCAGTTCACTAATTCACTCACTGTTCGCTTCGCTTTCTGTTTTAATAGCAAAGTGTGTTTGCGTGAGTGTTATTCTGTGATAATTTTCTCAAGTTCTTATTACATATGTGTTTTGTGCAGCGCCTTCTATTAACAATAAGACAACTTAATTTTGTTTAACTGTCTAATGGAAAGCCTCTTATTGTTATAAGCCAATTGACCCAATTTTTTAAGAATAATATCTTCAAGAACAGACATATACCTACCCATTCAATACAGTTTTAATACAGAGTACAGATCAGACTTCGCCTTGGAATTTTACGAGCGCTTTTAGCAGGAAACGGAGAATTTATCCTGGAAATGACTATAACGTTCCCGATTGCCCTCGGTTGTGATCAATAAGTCTCCCGGTTAATAAATTATTATTATTCGGCACGCCTTCCCTATTTGACTTGTTAGCACTAAGGATTCAATTTATCCCCATAGCTTTACAAATTTAAAAGAAAGAACTTATTTTATTTTTTCATTTAAAGGTTCGTAATTTTGATTTTATTTCGTTTTGTGTTCTAATACCGACTTTTGAGTTAATTGGAAAACACTGCCGATGGTCATAATTTCTTAGAAAATTGTTTTTATTGCAAATGTTTGTTCAATGTGTGTTTTATATCAAGCTGGTTTTATAGTAGAAGATTACCTAAGTAGACTGTGTATGAGTTTCTTTCGGCGTTTCTTCTCAGCAGTAGTCTTTGCGAAACGCTGGTATCGGTCGTTTTCCTTTAAATTATGTAATTAATTTTACACGTGATGTATATAAAAAATTTTGACGTGTGTGCCTGCACAGGCCTAATTACTGAATAAACATTTGAATTTGAATTGAATTTTGACTTAGATTAACTTTGCTCGCTATGGTGGCTCGTTCCAACCTTCCCAATCTTTTCTCCTCTTGTATGCGTTAGTAGCTAACTGGTGTCAGAATTTTTGGCCTACCATAGATTGATGACTGTCATCTAATGATGGATGCTCTTCCCAGTAGACCTACCAACTCATCTTTTTTTATTTATTTCAAATGAACCCTCATTTGACCACTCGACCGATTTATAGGCCTTACGACGGAAAATGGGAATCAGTTATAGTGTAAAACCAGAATAGTTGCCCCAGGGGTATAGTTGCCCCGATTGAATTTACTCTAGTGTCGTGGACGAATTTCATGCTAAATTATTTACCTATTGAAATATACTCCAACTATCACTAAGTTCACCGTGGTCTTATGCCTCTGTGTGATTGTTCAGGAAGGCATAATGCGATCAAATTTATACTAAGACATATTGAGTAATTTTAAAAAGTGTGGCAACTATCCGGCTTTTAACCTAGTCATAGGCTGCTAGTCTATTTCTTGTATAGAAAGATTCTTAGGGTAACGCCTGAAACAATATATGACTCATACAATTCATTGCAAAGATAGATACACATATTAATTCACTAAATCGCTCTCTTTTCTAAAGGAGCACGAAACTCTTGTCAGTGTTCTATGTCCCGGCACTTCGCGATTCATTTACATTCAGCAAGATTGTAAATCTTGAGAGCGGGTCGATGCTGTCGTCGTCACTTACCACGCTCAGGTAGCGGCCAGGAAACTAGCGATATATTAATTTGGAGAAACTGCAGAGGAGTGCCCATTATACCCAAAGAGTAACCAAGGTTTTTTTTTCTACAAAAGGCTGTGTTCTATGGGAATCGCATGATTGTTCGAATAAGCCAAAAATAAATCTAAAAAATATCTAAATTTTAAACGAAAAGTCAAATGGTAGACTAATCTTTTTGTATGCTGTGTATCTATCTATAGAAGACACCTCAGGGAGACACCAAAGTGAGTGAGAGAGAAGGTCCAAGCTCTTAGTAAAATAGGTTGAATTTCGATTGAAGCGTAACTAACTATGCTTAGCGGAGGCGGAGTTGTCATTGTTATTGGCAGAGATATGGAGATGGTATCCGTAATCCGTTAGTTTCCAATAATTCAAATCAGATACTTTTTAGGGTTCCGTAGTCCACAAGCAACCCTTATAGTTTCGTCATGTCCGTCTGTCTGTCCGTCCGGGCTTTTACTCCGCCGCTACTGCACCGATTGTCACGAAAATTGGTGGAGAGATAGATATTGAAGTTCCAAAAGTTGGTTTTTAAAATTGTGAAAAAATGTTTTTTTCCTCCCATACAACGAAAAGTGAATTTAAAAAATTTTATTGAACTAACCCCAACGTGTGGGGTATCTTTGAAAAGGTCTTTGCAAAATGCAACAAAAACTGCTTTGAAATATGTAGATCAAACCCCCCAGTCTTGAGATAATCTAATACAAAGTTAAAATTTGAGGTGTCCCCCCACCGTAACTTATGAAATATTACTAAAATAATTCTTAAAAATTTTTGTTTTTTATACCTCAAAGTATGTACTTTCAATTAAAACTATAGCGGTCTCGGTATCATAGATAGTTATTTTTTAATACGTCATAAATCGTAAACCGCAATTTACCTTTAGAACTTTTATATTATGTTACTTGCTGCTACGGAACCCTTCATGGGCGACTCCGCCTCGCACTTGGCCGCTTTTTTTCTAAACGTCAAAACAAACATTATCTATGGGATTTGTATGAAATACCACGTCGTGACGTCATAGTCTTTTAAAGTCAAATAGCGCTCTTAATATTAGTTCTTCTGCATTAGCCTCTCAAAAACCGGCGTGTAACGTCATAAAAAAATATTTACGTCAGATGTGATAAAAAAAAGGCGATGTAAGTAAACACTTTTTATATAAATTAATTACTCTACTTTTAGAACTATATGTTATTATTTTGTAAACGAAAATATACTAAATTGATATTAAATATAAAATCACGTTCAACATGGACATGTGACATTATTTTGTGATGTTTTGTTCTCATAACATTACAAAATAATTAATGTTTAACCCTGGATAGTACCCTATTTAACCAAGTCTCTGTGTTTAATAATGTTTACTAGGTATTAGGAAATTGCAGCTATAATCCAAAAAGTGATTTTAGTTTTACCATCGCTGACTATGCTTGAAAACTACCAGTCTCGTTGGCCAAATTAATGTTGACTACCTACTTAAAGTTTATGACCAAAAAGACTGACGCTTGTTTTACGGCCCCAAATGTTTATATCCTTGCCACTGCAAGATACTGCACTCGACACTACTGCGCACTATAACTCTTATTAACCCTATTATAGCGACCAAAATCGCATGCACTACATGCTAATTTACAGGAGCGGCTTGTTTACTTATGTCTGTTCGGAATTAGCGCCGAGTTCAGTTGAAATTCTAGGGTTATTCATGAATGTACCGAGGAAGCCAAGGAAATAGTCAGAAACACCACACAGGAATTATGAGGGAAGTTGGCGGATTTGTCTTTGCTTCTCTAAATACTGTTGAGATAATAGTTTTCGAGGCATCCGAGTACGTATTGACTTAAGGAATAGCTTGACTGTTAATCCTGGCAATGTATGCAATCAAGGGAAAGAAGGATCTCGACAGGCTAGTGGGCGAAGCAGTAAACCGTATTTTCATCATCAGGTCTTTTTTAGTCTCCACTGCAGGAGTACAACCTTCTCTGTACTGCCAGAGCCATATATTAGCCAGAGATTTGTCCTACACTCTCCCCACTGGCTAGACGGGTTGGAGAGGTCTCACTGATGTTTATAAGCTTTGTTTAGCTTGAGTTTTCTAAGTCGCCTTCTACGATATCCACGGGAAGACTTGGAATGGTCCTATTCTACTCTACCGGGAACCGTATTTTACTCAATGGTGTGGTACTCGTAATACCATCGATCAAATTAGTAATATTTGATCGATGGTAATATATGTAAGCATAAACGAGCGCAAATAATGACTAAATTCAATTTAAACAATTCTAAACCTTCCATGCTGGTCTGGGAGAGAAGAAAAAACTTAGAATGTACCAGCTGCTTCTCTTCCCGCGCAGATCGTAAAAGCTGATCGAGGGAGGGACAATGCGAATCGTGTTAATAGGCGATGTGGCTAGCAAACCATCACTATTTTGATTTCTTTTTCCATCTTCTTGCCCACTATTACGCTAAAAGTTGTATTTGGGCTTTGCGGCCCTAGGCTCTGTCTGCTTAGAGCCGCCAGACCCAAAATGCTCTGTCTGTCCCATTAGTGACAAAGAAAAAGACGTTATAGTATGTATGTATATATCATAGAGCTCAAAAACTGTTTTTCCCGTTCCAATCTGTAACAATAAATCAACTAACCGAGCCACTATAAAACAGGATTATCCCACTATCATTTATCTTTATGGCAGGTTAATGCTTTGATTAGTTTCGAAATAAATATAACAATTAGGATTTTTGATGCGTCGTGGAGTAAATACGGTTTTTTATAATGAATAAGCATCGTTTCCGTGGTGTAGCGGTTATCACATCTGCCTAACACGCAGAAGGCCCCCGGTTCGATCCCGGGCGGAAACATTAATTTTACTGCTTTAATTCGTAATTTTACATCTTCAATCGAACTACGTATACTTTCTGATTTTCTCATTCTTTACAAATATTATGTACAATTGTACATGTAGTGTAGTATTGTTACTTAACCAGAGGATTTGGCCTAAACTCCCCACGCTGCCTAGTCAGACGGGTTTTAAAAAGGTCTTATTCATGTTTTTAAGCTTTGTTTAGCTTGTGTTTCCTAAGTCGCTTTCTACAACGTCCACGGGAAGACTTGGAGTGGTCCTAATCTACTCTTCCGGGAACCCAACTGCACAAATATAGCCCAAAAAAAAGTTTTTTAAATAATCTAAATACATTTCCAGCTTCCAGTAATCTGTCTACATACTTCGCATATTAGGCCCAAACTATGAATTACATCACACTAATTGGGTTGACGTAACATTACCGCAAGCTTGGCTTAGAATCAATTGCAATTTATATTAGTAGCTTAAATTACTTATTTTCTCACTAATTTGTTTGTGTGGGATTAAGTATGTTAGTATGTACCTTCAATTAACGCATACTCGCTAGTTTGAAAGCAGGGCCAATTTTTATTATTAAATATATAGTATCGTTGAGTTAGTATACATACCACAATAGTTACAGTCCGATAACACAAGTTTAAACTTACTTTGGGGCTAGCTAAATCAGTGTGATTGGTCCCTATCTATTTATTTATTATTTAATTTTAAAAATTACATTTAACAAATACTCTTATGTATTCTGTGACACAAGCTAAAAAAGCTTATAAACATCAACGAGAGCTCTCCAATTCTGACCAGCATGGAGAGTGTAGGCCAAATCATTTACTGCTCTGGCTAAGTATGACTCTGGTAGTACAGAGACAGTCATGCTCCTGCAGTGGAGACTGAAAATGACCTGATGATGATGATGATATGCGCGGGAAGAGCTGGTACATTCTACATTTTTTCTTTTCTCTTAGATCAGCATAGAAGGATAATTCAAATACAAAGACAATTCTCTAGTTCTCCATATTTTACGGTTGGTTTGCAAAAGTTTACGAACCTCATAATGTTTGCGAATTTTAATGAAATCTTGGTGATAGTTTGTGACGGCTATTGTGAAAAGGACAGAGCTTTGTTATTTAAATTTATTTGAAATTGTGAATTAATAATTAATGTCAATGCTTGGCAGACTTTTATAATGATATTTTTCATGATAAACTAAATGCATTAATTTTTTTACAATTTATTACCCACATCTACTTTTTAAACAGATTTTTATAAAATCTTTCACCTAGTATTTCGAGCATTGGAAATGGATCACCAAAACAATGTTGAACACATATAAACCAGTGCTATATTGACCTACATCCACAGGCATAGAAACCCGAAAACACCCTGAAAAATCTGCCCGACGGCAGGAACATTAATCCTGACACAATTCCAACAAAAATCAAAAGCCGGTAACAAATAGTGAAACCATAGATAATAGCTACACAGCCGCTTTTTTCAGTTTATTTGCGTCTTGGCCCAATATAAAAAATATCTTGACCTGAATTGTATAAACCTTAATTCCTAATTTTATTATCTATTTTACCAATCTGTGAGTAGTCATAGAAATAAGCTGGGGAAATTTTATCAGTCTTCTCTTTTTGGTAACTGTGCAAGTAAGTAAATGTACTGATTTGAAAATTTGTAACGGTTTGTCAAAATTACGTGGTGTATCTATGTATATGTCGTAGGTCTTCTTCTCGAGTCAAAAGGCTATTTATTAATTGAATTAAATCAAAATTGACCAGTATTTCGCCACAGAGATTCCCCGGTTATCCGACCCATACCGCAGATTGGCTGATCCTCTCGCCACGAAATGGCTATAAAAAAATGTCGTAGGTAAATTAACTAAACACAAAATAATGCTGACGCATGAAAAATAGAATTTGATTTGCTGCACGCGCTATGAAATCGGATTTTACTCAAGAAGCGGGTTAAAGCACAAAGTTTGTGGCCGTTTATTCATCTCGCTAGTAATTAAACTGTATAACCCAATGGTCGACTGTGAGATAACGCTTTTAGCGTCTAGTTTCACAGCGCGTCCCGAAATTGCAACTCAATTTTTCATGATTTTCGAATTAGGCATGATGACAAAAAATATGTTTTTGGCCCATTGGTTAGATTATAACAAAATATTGTACACATTTTTTTTCTTTTCTCTGAGAAACGATAAATGACGAAGATACAGCGTGTTTAAATTTAGCATGACGTCACGGATACGTACAATTTTTACGCAGCAGTGACTTTACAAGCCCCCACTCTGGAACTTAGATACTCTATATCTTTGTGAATTTTTACATTTTTGATAAACTAAAAAATACGGGTTTATTATTTATGGATAATCTAACTAACGGACTAATTAGAATAATACTTTTCTGACCCAGTCCTCATTCCTAATCGAGTTATTTATTCGTAAACAGTTTATTTATTTATTTAATATTTATCGTCCATTTAAATACCAATGGACATATCATTTGGATTCCGCTGCATAAAGTCAGTTTATAGCTGTCTATTTATTTCTTGATGATAAATTAAACTGTTTGCTAAATAAAACAACTCAATACATGCAAGTTAAACTCGCATAAAAAAAATACGATGTAAAAATATCATTTCAAAAATAATGAAAATTGAGTTCGAATTTCGGGACGGCCTGTAAAATGTATTTTTTCAGGAAACCGGCGTCGGCATGAATATGCAATGAACGTAACAGTGCATTTGGACAAAGATCCCGCTGCATAAAGCCAGTTTGTGGCTGTCTATGCTTATCTCGGTTCAGTGGCCGAATGAAAAAGCCGATGCTTTTCGTTTATTTGAATCTGTAAATTCTTTTTTCGAATGATGTCATTAATATGGACTTTGCGGTTAAGGGCGAAGTTATTTTGTTAATGGTCTCACTATGTTGTTTATTTGGCCAATTTATTCTGAATGCGAAAGTTTACTGTTAGTTATTATAAAATATAAAAATCCAATAATAGTTCTGAAATAAGTTATACCATACCATGCTATGAATATGGTGTTAAAACGTATCCAATTGTTACATACCTATGTATTCGATATTTCTAAACATCTAGCAGCCTGTCATTATTTTTTATTCCTGTTTTACATCTTCGGACCACCATCTTGTTAAACTTGGGTTTTTGGTATTGCAATCGTTGACTCTGTCTATCCACTAGAAGATAAATACGTGATAATATGTATATATCAGTGTAAAAATTGTATTTTAAGTAGGTGTATAATTACAGCTCTTTCCAAGATTCGTTATATATAATAATACTATGTATTTTTAAATTATTTGATCGTGATTATTGTAAATGTTACCTACGGCTAAAGATGGGTGTGAACATAAACCTAGGATTAGCCGCTGAAGTGCGAACATACCTCTAAACTTAAGATTAGGCGGCTTAAGATTAACTTAGGTTTAACCTAACCTAAGTTATATATAAAAGAAATGCTAGGTTTATGTTGACACCCATCTTTAGCCATAACACATACATAAACAATCCCTTTAAATACCTACTACAAATATATTTGTAAATATATCGCAAAGAGGTCGAAACCTTTCATCCCACGCCCAAAAGGGATTAATTAAAATGAATATTTTCGCAAAACGACTTCCGGTCGAACGTTAGCATAAAATAAAATGTGCCAGAAAGATAGCTTAGGTATTTATGTCAGTTTTCGTGATACTATTCCACGAAGAAAATTAACCTAAGCGGCTTTTAATCGGCTTTCTGGAACTTTTTGCGGGTTCCCGTTTTTAGATCACATAATCATAGGATAAAAATTGGAGCAAGCAATACGCATGATGACTGAAAAAAATTTTGGCCCGTCGGTTAGATTATTAAAAAATATTGTACACGTATTTTTTCTTTTCTCTGAGAAACAAAAATTAACGAAGATACAGCGCCTTTAAATTTCGCATGACGTCACGCTTTCGTACGATTTTTACACATCGGTGACGTCACAAGCCCCCACCCTGGAACTGTGACATTCTGTATCTTTGTGAATTTTTACTTTTTTGATAAACTGAAAATTATGGGTTCATTCTTTTTGGATAATCTAATTAACGGACTAATTAGAATAATACTTTTCTGACCCAGTCATTATCCCTATTACATATAAGTCTTTTTGCTGAAAAACAACAAAACCTGCCCTCTTAATAGAATAAATAAACAGATAAATAGATAAGAACAAATCACAATAATTAAGCTCCAAAATAAGTTAAAATTTGTATAGGATACTAACTAAACTTAAATTAAACGAATTAATAGGTGGTATAATGAAGAGAGTACCTCGCATTTATACGCAATGAATGGACAAATAAATTTGTTATGATACTGTTTGTTCAGACTTTTTCAAGCTGATGTTTGTGAGTCAGGGCGATAGTCCGTAGCAGGTCTTTTCTCTTACGTCTTCGGATCCTTAAACACATACCTAACATATACTACTAGATACTAATAAGCACCTTAGTATATAATGAAAGCCTTGATGCATAAAAGGAATAATACAATAACATTAGCATTCAATATGAGAAAAACGTATACTTAAAATTAAGCGTTACAATAAAACTTAGGCAGTGTTTCTCCTCAGGTGTGGTCGTTTCGAAAGGCAGTATATTCATGCTCTCTCACTCACCAAACGAAGCATAGAAGCGGTGAAGCTACTACGCAGACGTCGATTTTCTGTGAGAGTGTGGTACTTCCCCGGACGAGCCGGCCCATTCATGCTACTAGCAAAACTGAGTTTTGTCGGTAGCGTGGCTCCACCACAACAAAAAATTATCTAAATTATTCATAAAGAGAGCTAGTTCTATCATTTGACTTTTTTTAATTCACATTGTGTGTACTGTATTTGTAGTCTCTTTAGTTTATAAATTCAGGCCGATCCGATCGGTCGAAACAATTTAATTGAAATTTTTATCGCTGCGTAATCCCGTTGCTCCACTAACGCCCGAATTCTTAAAAATACATTTGCATATTAAATGGATATTGATTTTATTTTACGGTATGTTTACTCAAGTATATCAAGTATTTTCCGTAATTAAAGTCCAATAAAGCGGCAGGAGCTTATGATCATTAGAGCAAAATACAGAAAAACAAGTTTTATCAAATCAAAAAATTCTTACATACATATACCTCAAACATGTATAGGTATGCTGTTGTATTTCCTATTCCTATAACAGACACTAATAAAATAAAAATAAAATAATTTATTTAGGTAAATTGTGTTACATTTATAATAAACAGGTGTTGGAGCCTACTTTTAAGTTATAAAATACTTGTACCAGTAGGCTCCGTTCTTCCGTATCTATTTACATTTTTAATCTACCTAGTTAAAGTCGAAATAAAACAAAAAAATCAAAACTACGGTAGATACTAAAATTAGAAACTAAAATTGTGTGTGTGTGTTTGTGTGTTGAGACACTGATAGCACAGATGATCGCCATTGTTGCGCTAATCGCGATAATTAATTGCATGTTATTGATAAATGCATCCATTACGCAATAGGGACGTTGATTTATGTCAATTAGCTGTATGTAACACGTGTACCATGTAAATTGTTGATTTGCCTCACAAACTTTACTACTTTTTCGGGTCAACTTTCAGGAACAGTGGAGATAGTGTGAGAAATCCTCGTGTAAATTAATATCTGTAGTAGCACCCGAGTGTAGCAGGAGTGTTTCCAAACGGGCACATTTTAAATTGACCACTCGCTCATATTTTTTGACATTTGTAACTTACAAATGTGAAATAAACCTTAATGGAAAATCTGTTACTTTGTGTTGAAATGTTACAAAATCATTCACAAATTTATGATATTTTCTGCGTAAAACAATATTACGTTTTGCTGACATGACGGTTTCAAAAATACGATTGCAATGCGTAAAAACGCGAGCAGTGAGTTAGAAAACTACACGCTTTGTGTTTCACTGATAAATAGCACTTCAGGAGTACCTATGACATTTCCTAAGATTTCATGCTCCCTATCTTTTAAAATAGATAGAAAATAACGCATAGAGTAACATTAGCCAGAGAATACAAACCCGTTGGTCGTAGGGTAAAAAGATACCTATCTCAATATCCCAACAAGAGTATACGTTTTCTATTCACCAATACTTCACAGTGAACTTTTGAATAGTCGCGTCCAATCCGTGCTCAGTTCGTTAGTGACTTGCATCCAGAATGTTAACGTTTTCATTCGTTCACTCGTTCAGTTCGCTCAATCGATGAATCATTCCCTGAAAGGAATTTGAAATGAGAACCACTCACTACGATGTTGCTAGCTTTTTTATCCTGGCAATAATTTTGTCCGCGCTATGAAAAAGTTTTAGGTATTTTCTGCTCGATTATTACCTGCAGTTTTTGATTGAGCTCGTCTGAATTTTCCTGGGTCCAGTGCTGCCCCATTTGCGGAAAACGGCCACTTTTGGCAAAAATGCGTAGAAAAGCTTACCGTTCTCACTTTAAGGCCGTACCTGAATTTTCCGGGGTCCAGTGCTGCCCCCATTTAAAATAAATTATTTCAAAGAAAACGGAGGCATTATTTAAAATTTTGCTACTACCAAGTCCTAGATAACCCTTCAAAGTATTTTATGAACTACTGTTTACAGTTTATAATGGGAACGTTAAGCTTTACTACGCACATTTGTCAAAAGTGGCCGTTTTTCGCAAATGTGCGTAGTAAAGCTTAAAGTTCTCACTTTAAACTGTAAACAGTAGTTCATAACTAACTTTTAAAGGTTATCTAGGACTTGGTAGTAGCAAAATTTTAAATGATGTCTCTGTTTTCTTTGAAATGATTTATTTTAAATGGGGGCAGCACTGGACCCCGGAAAATTCAGGTACGGCCTTGAACTGTAAACAGTTGTTCATAAAATAGTTTGAAGGGTTATCTAGGGTTTTACAAAGACAAAATTTGAAATATTGTCTCCGTTTCCTTTGAAATTATTTATTTCAAATAGGGGCAGCACTGGACCCCGAAAAATTTAATTTCTAGAATTTGCTATTTTAATACAAGAAAAAAAATGTTAGTTTTTTTACATTTGTTTTTATAGTTTTAATATCTCTTCTAAATAGTCACAGTTAAATTTAGCTGACCCAGACTTCAGTATGAAGATGGACCTAATAATGATGATCTCTACATACCCTCTATGACCACGCGTCGTTATGTTAGGTTAGACAAAATTCATACTAGAAATCTTCATATTTATTCAAACGCTTGCATCCAAAATCTACGCGGTACATTTTACCGGCAATATAAAATATAATATGATAAACACACTCTTTATACATCTTCGGAAGCCTCATATTACTTCTCACGTAGGTAGACTGTATTATAATTTCTGCTGGGCTTTATTGAAAATGTCTCAGCCGTAAAACTTTTATCATATTAAACTCAGTTAAGGCTGGCACACAAAAACTTGACAACAGCTGATATGAGATAATATATATGTCAGGGGTTATTAATAACCAGTACATTTCGGTAGAGACAGAAATTAGCATTAAAAAATTTGATTATTTATTTGTGATGCAAAAAAGGATCAAATTTTACTCAAAATAAAACAAATTAAATTTATGCAGCAATATGGTACACGATATTATTATGATGATTATACTGCTTATACCTATGTCATTATTTGGTACTCCCTTTTTCTTTTAAGTCGTGTGGATTCCGGCTTAGAATAGGACCACTTCATCTCTTCCTGTGGATGTCGTAATAGGCGAATAAAGGAATAAGCACAAACATCTTATGCTACAACTGCATTCCCAAGGAGGGATAACGTCAGGCGGCGGCCGGTTGTAAAACTTTTCACACAAATGCATTCCCAAAGAGGGTTGGCGTCAAGCAGGCTACCAGTCGTAAAACTATAGCCAAATCATTTAAACTGTTTCGTCAATTTTTTTCCATTTCGCAAGGGTCTTTGGCATTCTTGAGATTAATATTATAATTTGGAGAAGAAAAAGTGGGAAACACACTCCGAAGCAGCG
This sequence comes from Acrobasis repandana, assembly GCA_963576875.1. Classification (NCBI taxonomy): domain Eukaryota; kingdom Metazoa; phylum Arthropoda; class Insecta; order Lepidoptera; family Pyralidae; genus Acrobasis; species Acrobasis repandana. The sequence goes on from OY756215.1 coordinate 21,215,868, forward strand.
TCGCTAAGGAGGAAGCGGGAATGCGCTAAGATGAATAAGATTATTCATGTATATCATCAGGTCTTTTTTGTCTCCACTGCAAGAGCACGCTGCACGACCCTCTTTGTACTTTAGTTAGTGATGTTTATAAGCTTTGTTTAGCTTGTGTTTCCTAAGTCGCCTTCTACGACATCCAGTGGAAGACTTTGAGTGGTCCTATTCTGCTCTGCCGGAAACCACACGTCTGTACTCCCTTTTGTACAGATTAACAACGACACATTAACAACATTATATAAAGTTAACACATTTAGTTCACGTACAAGTCACCGGCAGAGATTTCCGCAGCAACGCGGTACTCGTATGCTGTTAATTTCATAATGCAATAGTTACAAGATTTAATTAAACCTCCTTTTGTTTCCGAGCTGAAACTCCGACTTGGGAATTACGCATTGCACCCAAATTTAATTCTAAATTCATTATATTTGTCTCTATTTCGAAATAAGTGTTGTTATAATTTTCAGCTTAGTACATGGCCATTGTTGCTTGTTCATGAGTGCTTGTGTGAACATTCTCTATAAGGTTGCGTGTAAGAGATTGCTTCGGCGATAAGGCCGCCTCTTGTACCTATCTGTACCTTATATTATACGCTGTCCTTTAAATTTTGTAATTGTAAAATGTTATTTGGTGCAATAAAGTTTTTTGTATTATTTACCGGTATTGTTGACCGATCGCCATTACCTATCCTCACCCTAAATGTATGTGTGAAACAGCTTAGACCCATAAAAAGTAATATCTTGATGTGTGTTATTTAGCCAAAAATAGAGCAGTATTGTCATCGTTTCCGTGGTGTAGCGGTTATCACATCTGCCTAACACGCAGAAGGCCCCCGGTTCGATCCCGGGCGGAAACATACTGTTTTACTATTCTTTTCTTTTCGGATTTCGTTTTCATGATTGATGGGTCAATTATATTTTTTTAGCATTTTTCGGCAGGCAGGAGAACCTGCCAAATCTTACCAAATAATTAATACAAAAACTTACCGTCATTGTGTGGTAGAGAGAGACATGTTTCTAGTAGAGACTTATGTGTTTGGCGAATTTGTGGCACCACTTACGAGTTCAAACAATACGGATGTGGACAAAAAATATTTTTAGCTCATCAGATAATATTATTCTTTCTTTTTTCAAATTAGCAAATAATTACAAAGATACAGCGCATTTAAATTCCGCATGACGTCACGATCAAGTAAGATTTTCGCTTGACGGTGACGTCAATCACCCCCACTCCGAATCTGCGACGCGCTGTATCTTTGTAAATTTTCACTACTTTGATAAAACGAACATATGAATCCCTTAGTTTTGGATAATCTGACGGACAAAGACTAAAAGAATAATCTTTCTGGCTTGCTGCGTTCGCTAAGCGTCCAAGGCTTACTTTAATTAAAAATACCTCCAGAGGAGCTACCAGCTTCATTTTCTACGATTAAATGAACGCGCACGTGGACTCTTTGTGGGATATCGCTGGCGACGCCGCGTTAATCGACTTACCTTTTATTTGCTACAGTACATATTTCTTAATCATTAATCTTTTAACGCTCAATTCAATTCAATTCAATTCAATTCAAAATATCTTTATTATCATAGGATATTTATAATATCTCTTAATAATAGTCACTTTGTTTTGTTTTGCACAAATGTTGACGTCAAATCGTTACTTAAAGCTAAGTTTACGCCGCTTCCTAGGCGCAAGTGCAGAAGAAGCGGCAACAAACTGCACTGCACGTTTTCTCCAAAGACGTCAACTAACAAACTAAAAACTTAAAATTAGTTATATAGATGGACAGAGATTACATTGTTTATTATGTCATAATTAAATTGAATTATAAGAATTACGAAATTTAAAATAATGTCAATTTGTAAATTTAGTATGTACCAATGTACCAAAATTATGCATGTCTAAGTATACAAACCTTTAAGAGGGACCCGCGCCAAGCTCAAGCCAGACCTTTTTGTCTTTAAGATAGTCATCGGTCCTATAATAAGCCTTCTCACAAAGTACTTTCTTTACATAAGCTTTGAATTTTCTGTCTGGCATATCAAGGACCGATTCTGACAATTTATTATAAAAAAGTATACATTTCCCCATAAAAGACTTACTGACTGTATTCAGCCTGTAATACGGGCTAACTAAGTCATTCTTATTACGTAAATTTCTATCTGTAAAATCACTTACTTTATTGCTCAAAGATATTACCTATCTAAAATCGCTAATAAGCATATGACTCAAAGAAAAGTTAAAACCATTGTAAATAGGCATACCTATATATAACTCAAAGAAAGCGGACACAAGTAAGTATATTACTTAATTGTATATGGACGCTTTTCCACTAATAGGTAGTGATATTTTTAGACACAAATATGTTCCAGTACCTATATACTACTATCTATCTCTAGTACCTAAAATTGTAAAGTAGGAATTTTTCTATGAGTCCTCACTATGCCTCTCTGTGCCTGTGTCGTACAAGTCTCATAATGAGTCGAAAAATCTTTGTTTTTTCTTTAAATTATTTATTTCAAAGCCACTGAATTTTGTCCCTCAAATGTCCAATCTAAAATTAGATATCAAAATAAGTGATTTATCACTCAAACGACCGCCGCCGATGCGATGTTAATGTGGCTATCAGCCCGCAGTCACAGTAAATCTGTTTCAGTATCGCGCAAATCATAGCGGCCATTTTGTTAAGTGCCGCCATTTTGTCATGGCGAGTTACGTGCATTTGTGTTTGACATGATATTGATATCGGTTTAGTTCTAAAATTCCTTATAAGTTTGAACATAAAATTATAATAAGTATGTGTTGAACTAAATCTAACTAAAATAAACTTTAATATGGCTTAAATGCCAAAAATAAATTACTTTAAACTGTTATAAATAAAAAATGGCCCGAAAAATCCTTCCCTTGCGGAAGAGTGCCTTAGAGGCTAGCAACATTGCCAAGTTAGATGGCAATGTTTATCCTTTTTGCGAAGTAATTACCAGCCCCCTGGGGGTCACGTGATACCTCGACCAGCCTTTTACCACAGAATACATATTAGTACGTCTTTTATTTAAAAATTATAATTTAAAGTGGTAAAATTAAATATGTTGGTGTGTGGGTTGTTAAAAAAACCTATCTTTATTGACAGGCATACTAATTCAATAAATGAGTACTTATAATCAAACATAAAATTACACTTCTAAAATTAAAAAATTTGTTGAATATTTATTTTACAAAATATACATGCAAAGGTAAAATACTTACCTATTAACTAAAATTCATCCATTAAACAATAAAATCAGTTACTTGAACTTGCAAAAGAAAGTACGTATAATTAGCAAACTTTACGTAGCACCTACGAGAATCAACATGATATACTATGGCAAAAACAATACAAAACCTTGTAAGGTTAGGATGCCTGTCTGAAACGGTCGGCAGGCTTTAATGTCGCTAGATTTATAAAAGATTAAACTTTTTGTAAGAAAACACGAGAGATACTCCAGGCTTTTTACGAGCTTGTAATGTGAGCCAAAGAAAAACTCACGAAAAATCCATTACACAATTTCTAAAGGGCGGAAAAACGGTTTGATGAAAACCTATCATTCGTTGGCTGTAAGCAGCGATAATCTAAACTAATTACTTTCCCTTTCCTTCCCTAATCTCTGCTTACCCTGGGCTGTAATTATTTTAACTGTCCTGTTACGCAATTGGATTTGGCAGACTTTTTATAATTTTATCTATTTTCTTCTTTGATGATCTTTGTCAGTGGAGTGCTTCTAGCGGTCTCTCTTTCTCCTCTTTGCAATATTCTTTTTTTTATTTATTTAACATTTATTTTTATTGTATTTTATCAAAAACCTTTACCTTCTTTAACACTAGGTCTTCTTTCTTTTTTCCTCCCCTTCAATTATTAAAAGGTCGCTCAACGCGCTCTGATACGATCACGTAGAGAAACATCTCTACGTGATCGTATCTCAGTGAGGAAATTCGTAGGAGAACTGAAGTCACTGACATAGCCCAGCGGATTAGCGTTGAAGTGGCAGTAGGCGGGACACATAGTGCGACGAACCGATGGCCGATGGGGCAAAAAGGTTTTGTAATGGCGACCACGTACTGGCATCCGTGTCAGATGACGTGAACAAAGTCGCTGGAAAGCACGGGATGCAGGCTGCTCTAGATCAGTGTTTTTAGCAATCCTTGGGATGCCAATGTCCAGCAGTGGACGTTAGTAATGTAAGTGTCCTAACATTTTCTTTGTTTTTATTTTCTATAATTTTGCTCTTTTTTATATGTATATATTTTTTCATTTGTAATTTTATTTTTCAACTTATGCGAGAGATAAATTGGTCACATCACAAGTATGTACCTACAAACTCGTATTTAAAAAAAGTTCTTTAACACCACGCTGTTCCAAATAACAACCATTACCCGCTCTAAACATTATGCGGGCAATTCCTATAAGTGCACGTGCAGCCACCGCAGATTAAAAATAAACCTTTTTACACACCTCCACAATGTTGCAGCAGTTTTAGTTAAACTCGTAGAGTTCAGCTCGCCGCATAATCTTTTAGCATAACCATGATTTTAAGTAATGTTACACATAATATTTCTTAATATTTCTTTTTAATTTTTGATTCGCAACCGAAAATCAGTTTATTCCAAAATAAGTCTAGCTTTCTTTGAATTGTACGTTAACCACGTAACCACGGTTTATGGAATCAGATTAGAAGTACCTATCGAAGCAAGTATAGAATCTGAATCATAAATCAATAGGCGATGCGGCAACCCATCACTATTATGATTTCCTTTTTTCACCTTCATCATCTTTCAATTAATTCTCTCTCTTTCTAACAATTACGCCAGAAATTAATCAAAATATATTTTTCCTGACTTCTCCATATTCTCCGTCCTTACCTAGTATCCCGTAATACAAGTTTATTATTACTTTGGGGCTAGATCAATTTGTGTAACTTATTCTTATCTATTTATTTATTAAAATTTATTAGCCCATTTTGCCGCTAGCGTAAATAAAACCAGCCTAATTTCACAATACGCAAAAAAGGAAAAACAAAAGCTGAACAAAATACGTTCTCATTAAAATGAGAAAACTTTCCTCATAATTAGATGCAAGTATCGTCTGGGGCATTAAAATTTATTTTGCCTTACCTCGTTGATCTTGTTGCCTCCCTAAGTAAATATTTTATTGCGGCAAACAAAATTTTGGTCCACTACCTTGTAGTGAAACAACTTTTGTAACAGTTTTCATCGTTTACTCAACGTAATTAGTTTAGAATAGGTATAACACGGAATTAGCCTAATTCCGTTCCTTTAGTGAAAAAGCTAGTTTACCTATATGAATAATCGATAGTCAAACAAGTTTCTTGTATCATGTTTCGAGTCAATGCACAATGTAAGCACTTGCCGCAGGGGGATTTAGTTGATTGGTCTGTGTTCGATAATGGAGCAGTCTTGTTTGAGAGTTGTACGTATTTTTATTAGAAGCAATCCTCTTTTTTTAAGTACAAGAAAATTATAGATGTACGAGTATTTAGTAGCTGCACAAAAACCTTAACAATAAACATTTTTACATTTCTGTTTCTGGTTTAACTTTTCTTTATTGTTATCTAATTATTCTTATGAGGGATGCAAAAAAGGAGCCTCCCCGCGTGATGTATTGGATCCCTCTATACGTCCAGCGCACTCTGGGCATTCTGCGAGGACAGTCTAGTGAGTAACACTGATTGACTGATCCTCTTTCTCAGAGCCAAATCAACAGAAAGGCACTTCACAGTGCCAACCAACCAACAAATTTTAAAAGCAGCATTTTATCGACTCACAGGAAGAAGAATTATGGAATCAATGCGTTTATTAACGTTATCTACGGGCATAATACCATTTATATCTTGAAACAGAACATAATCAATAATAAACTAAGTAACTAAATACAACTTAAATACTAAAAATAAGTTACTTATAAATATAAATTATATTTATATCTATATCTATCTACAATAGCATTCCCAAGGAGAGGGGGGGGGGGGGGGTTGACGTCAGGCAGGTGGCCGGTCGTAAAACTATAGCCAAATTGTTTAAAATTATCTGGCTATTTCTTTTTCAATTCGCTAGATTTTTGGCACCCTTGTGTGACCATTATATGCATTTTATATTTGGAAAAGAAAAAGCGGGAAAGCGTACCCCGGGCTTCGAAGCAGCATAGCTGAGTCTGCAACTGGGAACGCGTTCAGATGAAGATATTTATATCTATCTTATTTCATTTTTAACTACCACCAGTTACTTTCGGTAAAGGAAATATCGTGAGGAAACATGTACATCACTGGTGAGTGAAATGGAGAAGACAATGGCAAACCACTTCAATATCTCTGCCAAAAATACGACATTATGTGCGTCTCTTTTCATACAATGATATACCGACAAGAACCTGGCACTTACATTTAAGTGCACTTAGTATAGTATAGGAATTTTGGTAGACTATCAAAAGAAAAGAAAAAGGATGACGAAAAGAAAGAAGCTGAGCACAATAGGAAAAAGAAACGTTACGTTACGCAAGCATTCTAACTAAATAGATAAAAAACTAGTCCTGTCGGCTACAAAGAGCCTCATAATTAAATCTACATTAAATATAGACCTTACTGCACTGGCAATAAGAACTCGCAAAGCAGTTGTCGACACAGGGTAACATTAACAGATTCAAAGCAATCAGTAAAATCCCCACACCTCAGCAATTGCGCTTACAATGTTCGAGTACGAATCGAGTTAACTCAGAACCGATTAATCGGCTCTCGACAATCGATTGTTCGCTCGAGTCGCAAATCAGTACGTGCAAGGCTTGCATTTGTATCAGTTTGTTAACATGCAGAACTTGACTAAGATGTAAAGGCTAGTTAAAGAGAGTAAGTATGGTCATTTAAAGTGTAAACACCAAGCTTGCGAAGAAAAGTGTGGTGTCCGTCTTTCCATATATAACATGGGATAAAGGTATCAACAGGTGATAAAATTAGATGAACCTATATAGTACAAAAACAGTCACTTAAGTTTATAAAAGCCCATGTGTTGGAAATATTTTCACGCCGTAGGATCTGTTTTTTTTTTAAAGTAAAAACTTCTTTAGGTGCGCTAAGCAGTTTTTGAGATAGGAAAAAACCAGTGATTTCGCGACACTGTTACCGTAACTGACACCACCTTGTTCAAGTTTTCACTTTTGTCGGCACTCCCGGAGTGCCTTGATTATTTCATTTTCTCAAAGATTTTACAGTAAAATTTGTATTTAATTTTGAGTAAGTTACACACCTTGCATATTACTGTGTATTACCAAGCCTGTGTCACTCCCCGTTTAGGTATTGAAAATATACCTACATTATTACTATGCGCGCAGCGGCCCCTCGGAGTGGTAAATTCAGTTATACGAATCGTTTCTCCAGAGTAATAAGAATGAAATTGGTTTGCAATGGATATCTAGGTATCTAAACGAAAAGGCGCTGAGTTCTGACGTGAGATAAATTAAACGATATCGCTAACCACATTGAGTACATATTTCTTTAAATTTCTTTGCTGAGCGAAACTTCTGTACGTGAGTACTGGTTCTTATTCTGTGGTATTACGCAATTAATACTAGCTCACTAGCTTCAGGAGGTAAATAAGAGATCGATTTCCATCGCTTCCAGAAAATACCTCAATACATTCTCAGAAATTCACAAGCTGACTGTTCATACATGTAACATCGTTACGTCAGCGCTCAGGGAATAGAAGCAAACGCCAAATTACCAGAATTTAGTCATCTACCTACCTACTAACTAGTGTCTATTTATTTATTGTTCACGTTGAAATTCTGGCGAAAAGCAGGTTTCAGTTTCACAGTTAATTTCCAGTTAGTCCAGGCGTTGTACCGAAAATGGTGGGTGGGACAAGTTAAAGGTCAAAGGCGAGAAGGGAGCTGAAATGGGAGAACGTTGAAAAGCGGTTTGACCTTACTTAATGTTTAAGATTTATCTTACGGCTAACGAGTATGATAAAGAAGCATTACATTTCACATACATACAACATGAAACAAAATATTGATTGAAAGTAGCTCTTCAATAGGCCATGGTCTCATAGTAAAATATTTTAACGTTTCCGGTATTTTTTAGCAATACACCAAGGAGGAGAGGTGGAACATCTTAATAATAGTAGAGATAAGTTACTGTAAAGAAGGCTGAATGGTTAATACCGTACGATAGTCCACAATTGGGGAGGATTAAGGTTAAAAACGGTTTTTTTTTTATTTTATGTATTATAAAATATATAGCATCCTTGAGTAAGTATTCCGTAAAATTTCCGTATATAATTTAAAAACTTATTTCGAGCTAAGCTAAAAATGTGTGACTTGTAATAAAAAAAAATCAGGGTTTCAATTACTGAAATGTAAAACCCCGAAATATAAGTATCTAATCGCTGTAATTTCATCAATTATAACATCCCCAAAGCTGGTGTCTCGCCATCAGTCGCAGCTGCCTGAACTCGTAGCCATTTTCAACACTTGCCCGCCATTATACTGAATTCATGCTTTTGCTTTTTAGGTTCCGCAGTCAAATGGCAAAATCGGAACGTTTGTCGCCGTAATTTATCAATTTTCAACAGTTTTAGAAGTACTGGTTATATGCAGTTTTTACTTGACATGGATCATTAATATAATATATTCTTCGGTTGTATCTATATAATATTTATTGTTTTATGTTGGTATATATATTAGAAATATCTATTACGTAAAGGTATATTACTCCACCGACAAGAGCCACTAAGCTCTTAAATAAGAAGAAGAAGAAAGGTATATTATGTTTATGGTATGTTTTTATTTACGTCGTTATTATTTTTTTATTCATATTATTTTATGTTACACTCACATAAAGCTCTCCAATCAACGCAAAGGTTTGACTGTTGAGAATGCTTTTAGCATTAAGTCCGCCTTTTGTTCTTGTTACATTTGTATGTACAATAAAGTTTAAATAAGTAAATGAATAAGCACTAGTTTGATCTAAAATATAATTAAAAATGTGGAGTAATCCATGAATTACTCATTTAATGCAGTTAATGTTTATAATGATCATGATTTCACCCTGAAGTCAAATACTAATTAGGTAATATTGATATTTCTAAAATAATTTGTAGATTTATTTTCCTTCTATCAGTACTTCTTGTTGGTTAACTGGTAGAAAATGCTAATAGTATACATACATACATAGTATCACGCCTGTTCCCCACAGGGGTGGGCAGACACTACGGACCTCCACTTGCTACGGTCCTGACAGACCTCATTCGCTTCATCTACACTCATCTATCCCTTCATACATGCCCCTTGGTTACGGTTACTTCTTATTTATTTATTTATTTATTACATTTTAGGAAGACTTACAGCTATAAATACAAATTACATACAAATCATAGTAAATAAAAAGTCATTAAGAAGTCTCTACAAATAGAAGTTAAGTAGAAACGAGAAGATAAAGGATATAGTAAAAAGCAAGAACACAGTTGCCAGTGATATACAAAATTAACAAGTATAAATAAATGGAAGAAATAAAGACTAAGTACTTACATACATAACTAAAAATTTATACCGCGATCATATTTACATATTAATACATATATAGTAGAAAACTTATGTATAAAAACAAAAGAAATAAGAAGAATAGTAGAAGTTTTATATGCATAATATGCAACTACCTTCAAATCTGCTAATCAAATAAACCATTACTGATTCGACGCCGTGCTGCAGGGATAGACGTAGTAAATAAGTCGATATCATAGTCATCACATATATTATTGAAGACATTAGCTGCTCGCCATACGATTATTACCATTACCTTTACGTAGTGCTAGTACTTACCTCTCCTTTTTAGAACGTCTGCAATTAAATGTTTGCAGACAGTGCTGATGCCAGTTTTAAGCAGCCTGTTCCTAAAGTAGGTACCTACTTTTCCTTAAGTAGAAGTAGAAATTGTCATTTAAAATGCCTTTTAATATATAATAAGTGCTTCTAACAGTCGTTACGGATATCATCATATATTTTTACGAGCCGATATTACGAATGCCAAACGATATGCACAATGCACATGGAGCCTGCAAGATGCACAATATTAAACATTTCTCGCGTGTTTATCGTATGCTGCATAATATGAGCCGGGTTCAATTTCGGAAAACTTGATTTTGTTTGAGGATGTAAAAGCAATCGTTTGAAAAATAGAATTAGTTCAATCAACCCAAAGGTTTGACTGTTAGAGAATGCTTTTATCATTAAGTCCGCCTGTTGTACTATTACATTTGTATGTGTGTACAATAAAGTGTAAATAAATAAATAAAAAGTAGTATTAATTGGAATCACTAAATACATTGCGCAACTTTAATAATATAAATAAAATATAGTAATCATCGACTTCTCTTATACGTCCCAAAGGTATTCTCTGGTAGACAGCGCTTAGCGTTAAGAATATACCTATTGTACATTAATTTTAAAGTGGAATAAATAAATAAAAGTAAAATAAAAGTAAATCAATCATCCAATCGGTTGATTTGAAAATCTATGTTCAGCAGTGGCCTTCCTGTGGCTGATATGATGGATGATCCTTTCACTGTTTTCTATATGTCCATTCAAATAAAATGGTGAGTCAATGGTTAGGTTTAAGATTAGCATTATTTTTAATTCTTGATTTAGGTAAAATTCTAAGGACAACGTTAAAAATTTTATCTCGTCACATTTGAAGGATTTAAATAAAATCTAACTAGACTGCCTAGAATATATTAAAATATTTATACCTTTTACAGCAAGTGATTTGTTTATTTTTGTACGATAAATACTTCATTTAATTTTTATTGTTTCAGGTATGTCAAGTTAAAGAATCTTGGTAAATGAAGTAGGTATTTTTTTCTGAACGAATAGAAGGCAGTATATGAAAAAAGGTTCAGGACCTTTTACTCCAAATAATCAAAGACGTAAGGTCGTCCAATGCAATACAATAGTGTGCTGCTTCGGAGCCCGGGGTGCGTTTTCCCGCTTTTTCTTCTCCAAATATAATATGCATTTCTATGATCACAGGATGCCAAAGACCTTGCGGAGTGAAGAAGAAATAGCTGGAACAGTTTAAACAATTTGGCTACCTTATAGTTTTACGATAAACGACCGCCTGCCTAACGTCAACCCTTCTTGGGTATAGTTCTTTAGTCGCCTCTTACGACATCCTCAGAAAGAATTATAGTGGCCCTATTCTAGGCCGGAAACCACACGGCGTGTTGTCTTATTTCAATGTCAAACCAAATCGGACTTAAGTATCATTTTATAGCGCTCAGTCTTTCTTGTCACCTTGCACCTCTTTTGAAGTAAAGAACCAGATCATAAACGTTGGCATTTAACTTTGGCAGGTACTTGTTGGTAGTTTTTTATAGATGTTGAATGCTAGTTAAATTTAAAAGATTAAAAATATGACGACGGTATCCATTATTATAATTTGCGAATGGTTTTCTAAAATGTGATATATTTGCGTAATCCATGACCGTAAAGGTCGTTTCGCACAGACTACGTAAAACCAAAACGAACAGAAGCAATGTAAATTACCGGGAATATTGTTTATCTGGAGTCTAGACACGACGTCAGACCGTGTGCATTCCTGCATAAATGTAAGTCTTTCGCACGAATTCAATGTATATTGAGGTATCTCGAGTATGCTTCAGCAGTTTGGTTTCAGAGGTATGCTCTGGATTTTATAATACCCAAAAGTTTGAATACATTTCTTAGATGACTATTTATTTTTTTTGTATTATATATATATATATAATACCAAAAAAAAACACTGCGAAATATCGTCGAGCACGGCTCCGGGCCTTTCTTCTCTTTCGACGAATATTTCACTGTGTATTTTTTTTTTTTTTGTATTATATTTATAATTTTTGTTGTAGCCAAAACGAATAGATATTTAGATAATACATTTTTTGGTATAATTTTCATATAAAAAAGTGATTTTATAAAAAAGTAATATGTATTATTAAGGCAAATTTAGGCAAATTAGAGGTATGTTTGTGATTTTTTTCTATCGAGCCACAAATGCTCATCCTTAAGATCCTCAATCCTTAAGATTTTTATGTAAATTTTTGGTGAAATAAACTGTGGTAGTTTAATAACAGTGATTTTTCAAAAACACGCAGTTTTCTTGGCTCTGAACTGACGGGGCCTTAACGTATTAACGTAACGCTCAATGTTGCTTGACACTGAAACGCGAATACGCAGTAACGTATGTCTTGCGTACCGCTTTTGGAGCAATTCTACTATTTTTAAAGATACATTATCACGTCTTTATCCCTGACGGGATATACAGAGCCCAGGGCTGTAAGACCCAAAAGCGACTTTTAGCGTGATAGTGGGCGTCAAGATGGAAAAACGGAATTGAAATAGTGATGGGTTGCCAGCCGCATTGCCTATTAACATGATTCAGATTCTAGCCCATTCCCTTGATCGGCATTTATGATTTTCGCGGGAAGAGAAGCAGCTAGTACATTTTCTTTTCTCCCAGACCAGCATAGAAGAACTTTTAAAGATATAAAAAATATAACAATCAAGAGAAAAATAGGTAAATTACACAATAAAGTACTTGCTAAAACTATACTAAATACATGTGAAGGTAGTCATAAATAGGTTTGGTGTGTGGATACCCCCAAAGATAAATAAATCAGTCTTGATCCGAAACTGGTCTTTTATTAAACACGTTACATGGCGCAGTCAGAATAAAATAAAATAAAAATAGATTATTCGTTTACAACGAGTTAAAATCATGGAAAGTGTATTGTCACCACCTACACCGTTTCGATTTGATAAGAACTCACTAGATGTGGCGTCTGGGACGCTAAATGAGGCCTGGAAAAAATGGCGGAGTAGCTACGAAGTGTACAGCAATGCGTGCGAACTAAGTAAGAAAACTGGTGAGGTGCAGTTAAACTTATTGCTATACATCGTCGGAGAAGACTGTCGAGAGGTATTAAATCAAGCATCAGAAAAATATGTCACAGTGGACAGTGTTTAAAAAAAAATTAGACGACCATTTTGTAATAAAGAAGAATGTTTGTTGAATGTTGAAAGACACAATTTTTTTACAAGAAATCAAAAAGAAGATGAAACAATTGAACAACACGTTTTTGAGTTGAGACGCCTGTCGCAAACTTGTGATTTCAAGGATTTAAAAGAGGAATTGATAAAGGATAGACTGGGTTGCGGATGTCGGCGATTCAGGAGCGACTATTACGTGAAGAAGACGTAACTTTTAAAAAGGCGCTGGAGATTTGCCGAGCCGTAGTTGCTTCAAAAACCTAATCTCAAAATATAGCAAGTGATAAAAAACCAGTTTACGTTGTAAATCAAGAAAATAATTACGCAGAAAATCAAGAGGTTTGGGCGATCGGTAAAAATAAATTAATCCCGTCATCGACATCATCGTGGAGGATCCGCGGCGGTCAGGGCCGTGGCTCCACAGCGCGCGGCGACGCAGACGTCGGGCTCACGGTGGACGGGTACCAGACGATGTGGCCAGTGTGGAGGACAACACGCTCGGTATCAGTGTCCGGCATTTGGGAAAATGTGTCTGAAGTGCAATAAACAGAATCACTTCGCTCGGATGTGTAATGTCTTTCAAGTTGAGGAATCCGACCAGGTAATAAATTCAATTAATACAGAGTGGAATGCAACCTTGAGAATTAATAATGTAGACATAAGTTTTGAATTGGATACGGCGCAGATGTAAATGTGATGCCATTGCGGTATTTGTCAAAATTAAATATTTGCTAAAAAGAATTGCTAAAGACCAATACAAAGTTGAGCGCTAACTCTGGCACATCAATCAACGTTGTAGGAAAAATATGTTTGAAAGTGTATTACAAAAATAAAATGTATTTATTAGAATTTTAAATTGCAGACGTTCAATCGGTTCCTATTTTGAGTCGATATGCATGTACCGAATTAGATTTAGTGAGGTTGAGATTTCATGTCTTTGCAGCTTCTTAATAATCATCAAATCCCAGATTTTTTGGAGCAATATGACGATGTATTTTGTGGACTAGGTTGCCTGCCAGGTAAACATACGATTAGACTAAAAGAAAATGCTGTACCTGTTATTCATGCTCCTAGGAAAGTGCCATTTGCTATTGCTGATGATGTGAAGAAAAAAATATCTGAGACGGAACAGCAAGGGATTATAGCGAAGGTGGAAGGCCCGTCGGATTGGGTAAGTAGCATCACCGTTGTTAAGAAAGCCAATGGGGACTTACGGATATGTTTGGAACCAAAGGAGTTGAATGAGGCTATTAAAAGAGAACATTTTAGAATTCCCTCTCTTGATGAAATTGTGTCGAAACTGTCAGGGGCTACCTATTTTAGTACATTAGACGCTAGTTCAGGTGTTTTGTAATGTCCTTTTTCCTTAGTATAGTTTTTGTCTATCTCCGTGGTATATTTCCTACGGATATACACAAGAACTACAACTTCATTTCCTTCATTTGCTCTAATTATCTTTATCGTTTAAAAGAGCCTAAAGAAAAGCTTTTAGAGGAAATCGATGGATCGTATTTTCATACAAACATAGTCCCATAATTTCCGCGGGATAATGCCAGTAGAGCAATATTTTTTTCCAAAAAAATATCTACGAATATATTAGCACATCCGTTCCCTGTTTTCTTTTTTCTAATTTAATATTTAAAAGAGATACGAACCTTCAGAAACCTAAAAAATGGAAAGATTTTCCACGATGTTCGAACATCCAGCAAACATATTTGACGAGATTTTTATAAAAAGAAAAATAAGAACATAGCCATGGCTTTTCTTAAATTTTTATTAAGAAAAGATTTATTTTTTAAATCGGTTAGGTTTTGGACGAAAAATGAGGGGACTACGAAACGTTGATTTTGTGTATTTTTATGGGTATTTTCGATGCAAGCTCGGTTGTGTATTAAGGCACAGCGCATTACAAATACCTTATTTTTCAATTCTCTCGACCCTGATGCTTCCTCTTAACAAGAGCTGTTGGTAAATGTCGGGGCGTGCCCTCAGCCGATAGGTCTCTGAACAAATGATTATTTTTATTGCCATAATATCTCGGCCAAACTTGGGAATTAATTAGGTATGACCCATAAATCTCGAATAAAGAGGGAACTTGGTTCCTGGTAATGCAAACATTGGTAGTAATTTATCGAAAGGCAGGTGGATTAATGGAAGCATGGAAATATATTGTGTTTTCGTGAAACTTGCGCAGTTAAGTTAGTACGCTAGTAAGTTTGTTTTGATTTTTTTCTACTATTAAACTATCACGTCTTTATCCCTAATAGGACAGACAGAGCACCATGGGTCTTGCGACTTTAAACAGACAGAGCCCAGGGCTGCAAGACTCAAAGGCCTCTTTTAGCGTAGTGGGCGAGAAGATGCAAAAAGGAATCAAAATGGGTTGCTAGTTGCATCACCTTTATAACATGAATCGTATTTTTGCCCATTCCCTAAATCGGTTTGTATAATCTGCGCGGCAAGAGAAACACCTGGTACATTGTAAGTTTTTTTCTTTTCTCCCAGACCCCAATGGAAGAAGTTTATTTAGATGGTGGTTGGTTAATTTATCAATCTGGAAATGTACTTATTGGTTACTTTCCAGTATTTCTAGGTCAAGTGATAACTTTCACGGTATTTTTTTCCCTACTTACTATGTAGTCTTGATTCTACTTCATAATGCGGCTCTGTTTATCCCATAAGGGATAAAGACGCGATAGAGTCTAGATGCCTCACAACCGTTTAGAACACTCTGGTAGTGTCCCATATTGCTGCACTACAATACAATGTACGTTCGACCTCCGATAACGGGTTTTAACGTTGACCAGTTTGTACACAACCTCAGAGTAATTGGCGCTCAGATTGCATGGCACTTAAGGATCTAGACTCTGTTTACATAGTTAAGGAAGAAGACGTAATAGTGTTTAGATGCCTCATCAACGTTTAGTAAACAATAAAATGTACGTCCGATAACAGGCCATAACGTTAAATAGTTTGTTCACGACTGCAGATTAATTGGGGCTCAGCATGGCACTTGCTAACACATTCAAGGCATGAATACTAAGTGTGCTCTTCCTATTAATATATATTGGTTTAATTGGATACCAGAAATATAATAGGAAACAGGAAAAAATAGTGAGGGTTAGACCAATAAGTCCTTCGCCTATTTCCAAAAAAATCGCCAAAATTTACGCCCATTTCCTCACTGGAAGATTGTTTTTTTATCTTTCCAATATTTAACGTTAACTACGTTGCTTTATTAAATCCATTTTTGATTTCGTTTAATTTGTCGACGAAATGTCGCATATTTTAGAAGTTGCATCCAGCGAAGTAATTTGCTTTGGAGCGATCGCTACAAAGGATGCTACGAAGGAAAGCAATATCGTCGCTGTAAACATAAGTCGGGCTTCTTAGCTTACTTTCATTAAGTTGCCATAAGCTTTAATGAATACCTTATCTGTTGTCTCTTTTTTCAAACTAAATATGTACGCAAAGTATTCATTTCGAAAGACTTCAGCCACAGAATACATATGCTTCAGCTTAGTAGGAATTTATATGAATATAAGTATATAAAGTCTAACAAATTATACTGAAACTTTTTAAAGAGTCAGTTTATGATACTGAATAACTTTTCCCAAGGAACATACACCTAAGTTTGAAAAAAAATGTTTTTGCTTTCCATATAAAATAAAATAAAAATCATTTATTCGATCAACTAAGGATCATAAAGGCTTGGTAAACTTGTATGGAAGACCAAACATTATTTTTCATATTTCGATATATGTTTCTTTGAAAAAGTTGTTTAGTATTATGGACTAAATTCAGCCTTAAAACTGTTTCAGTTTGCTATGGCTTTCAGCAATATACCGTGAAAGTGTAACAGTTACAGTTTCTAAAAAGTAGTTCGTTGGCAAGTTGTGGGTAAGTGCCGGGGGTGTTGCGAACATCAAAAGGGAGGCGGCGTCTTTGTGTAGATTTGAGAATATCGGCTTGATGCGATAGTGGGCTATCTAACTGAGCTCTTTAATGTTCTATAAAATTATACTGAATAATATACAGGGCGTTGACACGGTTAACACATAAGATAAGTCAGAGGCTAAGTAGTATTTGTGTGGTTTTAGCCGTGTGGTTCCTAGCAGAGTAGAATAGGACCACTCCAAGTCTTCTTGTAGCAGGCCACTTAGGAAACACAAGCTAAACAACGCTTATAAACATCAATGAGACCTCTCCAACCTGTCTGGCCAGCGTGGAGAGAGTAAGCCAAATCCTTTGACTGATCTGGATAATATATAGCTCTAGTAGTACAGAGAGGCTCGTGCTCCTGCAGTGGAGAGACGAGTAAAATCAAAGAGCAAAAAAGGTCGAAATTCTTACAGAGATAATCTGTTATAATGCATATTTTGCCTCTTTCCCTCCTACCGGCATTTACTGTTGCTAAAATAAAACTTCGCTAAACGTCAAAAGTAAAATTGTAGCCTGTTTTTTAAATGACATTGTCTAATGATATTAACTTCTATGCACAGACCTACCTCTACTAGACTTGCAACGATATTGATAGAAAGAGACTGTTAAATACAGTACAACGTGAGTGTGAAAAAAAACGCTGATTTGTTTTTTTGTCTCTATTGGCGTGGCTGCTATAAGCTGGCCTACTGTCAAAATCTGGGCCAAACAAACCACAAAACGATCGAAGAAAGTTATTAATTTTAGGGATTTTATCATTTAAAAGGTGATTTAGGGTTTTATTTGAGCTTATTTTATGTTAGTAACCATAGTGTGTTCTGTGACGTGTGCAAAATATGGGTGGAGGCAACAATCAAAGATAGAAAGAGATGCACTAAAGTGGCCACGCATTATGCAGGTCTAGTAGTGGTAGGTCTGTGCTTCTATGTTTATGTGACTTTTGAACTTCATCGCGGAATCTATATACCTCCAATATATCTGTGGAAAATAGATACAATCTCGATGATCAAAACATGATATGTCAAATCGCGACATATTTTGCTACGTAAGTTTGCTACTCGACTTTTGATGCTTGCAAAAACAAGTAGCGTAATATATCAAATAGTTGGCCAAGAGTTATTAGTTCTTGGAGGGTCTCCAGACATTCTGATAAAAGCAAAACAACAACTGTACACGAAGTTGAATTATTTTACTCCAATGGCTTTGGAAACTTGAATTAGGTTTTGTTCGTGTAGTTTTTATTTTTATCCGACTGTCGAAATACGAGTATGTACAGTACAGTAATATGGATAGATAGTATGATATTAGTCTTTTACGGAGCAGACAAAGCTAGAAGTCACAAGAATCAAAGGCTGCGTCACGTTAAAAAAAGGTGAAACGGGATGCTAACATACATTGTGTAACATGATCATGTGCAAGAGACTAAGTTTTTTCAATTGACGACACCATGATATTATGTTTATTTGCCTACTTTTTTTTGTAACTAAGTACCTACTTAGTTACAAAAAAAGTCATCTGATTAACCAGCTATTTAATAGCAAACTTTTCATATGTAATTGTGAGTGGGTTTATTATTTCAAAAAAGCGCAAAAGAGTAAGACATAATTATGTCTTGAAGACTTGTTGTATAAAAGTAACTCCGTGTTTATTTGCAACACCTTAGAAAACAGTCACAAACAATTAAGTTATCAGTTGAAATCAGGTCAATTTGCAGCACAGTCTACAGCACAAAGTAACTAACGTCTCGGAGGAAATAACCGATGTAAACAGGAAGTTTGTGGGTTCCTTCCATCTTCTAATCTAAGCTGTAGTGTGTGTTGACACTTGTGCAAAATAGAATAAATAGAGATGATGATGATGATATTGTACCAGCTGCTTCTCTTCCCGCGCAGATCGTAGAAGTACTTAACACTTAGCACTATTTTTGATTCCTTTTTCCACCTTCCCGGCATCTATCACGCTAAAAGTGGTATATGCTTCTTGCGGCTCTGGGCTCTGTCTGCTTAGAGCTGCAAGACCTAAAATGCTCTGTCTGCCCCATTAGGGATAAAGACGTGATAGTATGTATGTGTGTATGTAATAATAAGTTTTTGAAAAAAGATAAATTGTTTGTACATGATTTTATTGTGATGCCTATATAAGAGTACTCAGGCACCTTTGTTATAACTCGATGGAATTGCATCATTTTATTACCACCTCTATGGCTACCTTCCAGCTTCATCATCAAATTAGTTTGTTGAAATAATGTTGCATTGTCATCTGATTTACATTTGCATACAAAATTTCATTTCGATCCGAAATCGAACAGTAGGTCTTTATTTTGCAAGATTTGACTCGAACAAATATTTACATTGCATGTTAAATAAAAGCTTGTCACTGCAAGGCAAAGGCCTCCCTTCCAGCACTGTAACTCTCTCGATATGGGTCTTCGAGTTTTCAGACATTTATTTTGTCGCTTTATTACAGTAAACCAGAATGGATGTGTCTACTTGTCGAGAGATATCAAACAATGTCGAAGTCCATGGTGTGGTGTCATTTTATTACCGATTTTCTATGGCCACCTTCTGGCTCTTTCATCAGTTCAGCTCTGTGACGTCATTAAATTGTGTTGTCATTTTAATTTACTAAGATGTGTTACCAGTATTCTGGGCACGTTACCTCAATGCGGTGCGTTGAAAGATTGGTTGGTATTTGATTTGTAATTTTTATTGAATATTAATGGTAAGTATTGTTATAATTTTAAATTACAAAGAGTTGTGTATACACTAACTCAATCAAATACTAGCATTAGGTTATTTAGACTTTTTCACACAAGCATACAAACAAACGAAGGCCAAGAAGGGCGTTCATGGATAAAGTAGAGGAAAAGGCAGAAGTCGTCTTGTATAGGGAAGTCAAGCATTTGGCTGAGGATCGGGAGACATGGAAAATACTCCACCGACAAGAACATAGTTCTTAAATGTATCAATTGATTGATTGACAAACAAACGTTGCAAGTAAAATAAAAAAGAAAGCTCGTAAAGCTCTAATTCTGTTACCACTTTCCTAGATATTTTCGAACATGTGAATGTTATCCGTGTTCAATTGCAAGTGCCTAATAACGTTATCAGTAGAAATCAGGTCAATTTGCAGCGCAAAGTTACTCTGTACTCAGACCGGGGGGTACAAAGTAACTAACGTCTCCGAGGAAATAACCGATGTAAACAGGAAGTTTGCCGGCACGAGCAATAAAGCTGCTGGAGATCAATTTTGTGCGATAACCAATTTGATATTTTTAACCAACTTATTACGTGATTTTCGGCAAATCAATGAATGGATTTTGAGGACAACAGTAACCAACATACTTTAAAAAAAATTATAAATAGGACTTACCTACTCATATGTTGAATTGATGCTGCTATTCTTTGTAGTAAACATTGTTATGCTAGCAATGATAAGATTAAAATAAGTCAAATAAATTATTAATCAATGAGGTACTTCGCCTACGTATTGATATGTTTTAAAAAGATAACATATCGTTTATTGTATTGAAAAGGACCAAGATCCAACTAATTTATTAGTAGATTTGATTTCATACATAATGTATGAAAGAGTACACATGTATGCTTAGCTCAGAGTTAAAAGTAATTAAAAATGTACTTACATCAGAACAATGCTTGCTCAATTGCTTGCTTGCAATTGCTCCAGTCAACTTTCAAACAAAAATAAAGTAAAATCAAATTGTTTTATCTTTTTGCGAACTATATACACAGACAATCAAATAAACCTAAAACACTAAATACTGTAATTCCTTTGGGTTTTAAAAATACGAAATTGAAATCAAGAAGGAATCTTTCGCCTTGTTTCGGAGTAACAAAGTAGTACGAGATCGCAGCCCCAGGTCTCATCTCCATCCAATGCCCGATCAACACAATGGCTGGAAGAAAACAATCTTTGGCCATTGTTCAACCAATGAAGCACTCGACGAAACCGAGCTTTCTTGGTTTTTTATTTGCTCGAACAAAATAACAAAACCTTTTTTGGTCGGTAAGTAAACAATATTCGGCTACGTTTTCTGTTCCGATTTATGAGAAAGAACCTAAGTGAACGAACGAGCTTAGCTCAATTTTTCACCACTAAAATTCACTACATACCGACTTTAATCAAATCGTTGGAGTAATTAGGATTTCGAAACCGAACTGTTTATGATATAATATATATACTTATATGTACCTAATATACATGGCATCTGAAGTAGTAGATCCATTAATCATTGCTTTTTAGCCTTGCCTTGCTTTTTAGGGTTCCGTAGTTCACAAGGAACCCTTATAGTTTCGTCATGTTCTTCCGTCCGTCCGTCCGTCTGTCCGTCCGTCCGGGCTCGTACTCTGCCGCTACTGCACCGATTGTCACGAAAATTGGTGGAGAGATAGATATTAAAGTTCCAAAAGTTGTTTTTTAAAATTATTAAAAAATGATTTTTTTTCAGCCCCCCCTCCCATACAACTAAAAGTGAATTTAAAAAATTAAATTGGTCTAACCCCAACGTGTGGGGTATCGTTGAAAAGGTCTTTTAAAATGCAACAAAAACTGCTTTGGAACTATGTAGATCAAACCCCCCAGTCTTGAGATAATCTAATACAAAGTTAAAATTTGAGGTGCCCCCCCCCCCCCCCCACCGTAACTTTTGAAATATTACTAAAATAATTCTGAAAAAAATGTGGTATATACCTCAAAGTATGTACTTTCAATTAAAGTAGTTATTTTTAATACGTCGTAAATCGTAAACCGCAATTTACCTTTAGAACTTTTATATTATGTTACTTGCTGCTACGGAACCCTTAATGGGCGAGTCCGACTCGCACTTGGCCGCTTTTTTTAGATTTACTTTCCCAGATTTAATTTTACAGATTATAGAGGTTGTCTTTCCTATAACATTTTAAAAATATCTTTTAGTCAGGTACAGAGTTTCTAGAGTATTTTATCTTAATTATAAATTAAAACTCAAGTAGTTTTGATCAGAGCTTCATTCATTTGGTAAGCGTACTGTAGATGTAGCTAATAGAATTTTTAAATTCGAACATGAGTCATATCGGTCAACTGGTTGCCAAGTTATGGGGTCCGCGAGTTCACAGTTCGGGGTGAACTACTTATAAATAAATATGTATAGCAGTACATTGCGCCTGCAGTAATCAAATCATAAGATGTTTGCCGTCGGCCCGCATTCGATCGCTGTGCAAACGGAGCTGGTTGGTTCGACCACTGTTTGAGTTGGCGTAACGACGTGTTTGTTGCTCCACCTTTGACAGCTTACACTTCGATGTTGCGGAAAGTTTATAGGAATATGTGATGCTAAAACTCCTTAATCCTAGATTTTTATATAAATACATTATAAATCCTATCCTATCCTAACTAATATTATAAATGCGAAAGTGAGTTTGTATATTTGTTTGTCACCTCTTCACGCTTTATCTACTGAACCAATCTTCTTGAAAATTCGCATACACATAGTTAGGAGTACTGAAAAGGACATAGGGTATCTTTCATCCCGGAAAAATGTAGTGTTCCCGTGGGATACGCGAGCGAAGCCGCGGGCAAAAGCTAGTTACTTATAACGAGCCATGGTATAATAAGATATGGTACTCTCTTCTCGTGACAGGTGTTCACGTGATTAAAACAAGAATACGTCGTCAGTTGGGAGTGTTGCCAAAATATGTGAACTTGATAAACTGACAATGTAATAAATAAATTTATTAAAAATTAAATAGATGAATCACACACACACATAAATATACCAAATAGTTAAATTAGTAAGTATTTTATTTTGTATTTATTATCTAGAAAAGAACAATCAGTGGTAACACTTTTCGTGACATTCATGACGTAGTCTTGGGCAATTGCGGGAAGAGAGTAGGTACCGTATGTTATTTTACCATGTAACGAGCCATTTCTGTCCTAGTGCTGCTCACCATTACCACAGAAGACACTGAGTATACAGAACGGAATCTCCTAAGGTCCCGCGCAATATTATATCTTAAAAAAATATGAATGTTGGTGAGCCTAAATTAAATAATATTTACGTACTTACTCATAGATAAAATGAGTACGTATGGTATAATTTTTTATCACAGCACATTTGTTTAAACGGTCCATTTACAACACTATTTAAAACATCATAAAGTATTTCTGTTTTTGTATATTTTAAAGCTACTCGTTATATCAGAAAGCTATTCTCTTTCACCTAAAGGTACAACCTCGTCGACCTACTTTGAATGTCTTCATTTCGCCGGCGTATCCGTCAAATTTCAAGTTGATCATTAAACTTTTACAAGGTAGTCGAATGTACGGAATTGCCGAAGTCAAAGTCGTAAAACAATGTTCGACGTTGGCAAAATCAGCGAAACTGACTGAAGTTTACGAGGTCGGTTGCATCACACAGTAGCATCTTTCAAAGACCTATCTTCAAAATGGTTAAGTATACTTCCTTTTTCAAATTCTTCCATACTGGTTTGGGAGAACAGAAAAAACTTAAAATGTGCCAGCTGCTTCTCTTCCCGTGCAGATTGTGAATGCCGATCGAGGAAGTAGGCGAAACTACGAATTTTGTTAATAGGCGATTCGGCTCCATCGCAACAAACAATCAACCCATCAATACAAGCAACCCATCGCTACTTTTAATCCCTTTTTCACCTTCCTACCATCACGCTAAAAGTGACCCTGGCTCTGTCTGTTTAAAGCCGCAAGACCCAAAATGCTCAGTCTACCCCATTAGGAATAAAGACGTGATAGTGTGTAGTGTATGTATTTTGATATTCGTGGGTTACGCCGTTGTTTTAATTGTGGTTACTTTATAACATCGTTTATATTCTCTACCCTGATATTAACTTTTTCTTTTGTAACCCCAAAAATGTTAATGGCCAGATGTGTTTAACAAATTCTCTTTTCAAATCTCCCAAGTATTAGGAAAAGGAGGAAAACTTCAGACAGCCAGGCGCATTATCGAAATCTGCAATTATTCCATTCTTTCAGTTCAGGAATTTTACATCCGTCTTGAGAAAAGTTTCGGGTGCGAACTCCTCGTCAGGGGAGTCCCGAAAATATTTATTCAACGTAAATTCCAGAAGTTCTCCGACATTTTTCCACAGCTATTTTTCTTTGTTAACGAAATTGAATTGGCATTCATCGCTTTATGAAGGTTATTTCTTCTTTTATTTCGTTATATTATTCTGTGCCCCTTTGTTAGGATGTGTCCCAAATTTCCCATCTGGATCGGCGAAAATTTGAATACGGTGTTTTTCTGACGTGAGCCGTTCATGTATCTGTGGTAAATTACTTACACAATTTTATATTGGGTAATTTTATTTTATAGTTATTTGCTTCACTGATATTGTCAAAGTAGTCAAAAATAAAAAAACATTTTAACAACTAATGAAAGCTTTTATTGCAATTGCGGGGTTTATAATCTTTTTTATTAGCCGTATGGTTCCCGGCAGAGTAGAATAGGACCACTCCAAGTATTCCCGTGGATGTCGTAGAAGGCGACTCAGGAAACACAAGCTAAACAAAGCTTATAAACATCAGTGAGACCTCTCCAACCCGTCTGGCCAGCGTGGAGAGTGCAGGCCAAATCCTCTGGCTGCTCTGGCTCTGGTGTACAAAGAGGGTCTGCTCCTGCAGTGGAGACTATAAAGGACCCGGTGGTGGTGGTGTGGTGTACATACAAGACTAACTTTAGACAAGAAATAAAAGTAAATCTAAGAACCTTAATACTTCCTCTCAATTTTGGCATGCATGATAGTATTCAACAGTGACTATTATTGTTAAGAAGCATATACATATTTATTTATTTAACTTCATTTCAATAAATGTAAATAGCGGATTTAAGGCCAGGGGCCTTTTCTACCAGTCAACCAACAGGTGATGCTGAGAGAGTAATCTTTTGGGGTAAGTACAACATAAACTAAAAAAAACAGAACAGATGTAAAAAATTACATGCCGGTTGTTGGTGCAACACGCTTTTACAATAAATCTAGGTGTCAATGACCTGTAACATCATACAAGTATTTCCGTGCTTGCTTGCAAATAATTTTTTCATTCCATTTCATTTTATGTTCTGAAACAGCTTTATAATTATTATAACCTTATTTATTTCCGATCAAGCTACCTCCTTTGCCTCAATATCCGTTAACAATATTTTATTTGATCTATTTACCACAATTAATGAACAAATAAAATATTGTTAACGGATATTGAGGCAAAGGAGGTAGCTTGATCGGAAATAAATAAGGTTATAATAATTATAAAGCTGTTTCAGAACATAAAATGAAATGGAATGAAAAAATTATTTGCAAGCAAGCACGGAAATACTTGTATGATGTTACAGGTCATTGACACCTAGATTTATTGTAAAAGCGTGTTGCACCAACAACCGGCATGTAATTTTTTACATCTGTTCTGTTTTTTTTAGTTTATGTTGTACTTACCCCAAAAGATTACTCTCTCAGCATCACCTGTTGGTTGACTGGTAGAAAAGGCCCCTGGCCTTAAATCCGCTATTTACATTTATTGAAATGAAGTTAAATAAATAAATATGTATATGCTTCTTAACAATAATAGTCACTGTTGAATACTATCATGCATGCCAAAATTGAGAGGAAGTATTAAGGTTCTTAGATTTACTTTTATTTCTTGTCTAAAGTTAGTCTTGTATGTACACCACACCACCACCACCGGGTCCTTTATAGTCTCCACTGCAGGAGCAGACCCTCTTTGTACACCAGAGCCAGAGCAGCCAGAGGATTTGGCCTGCACTCTCCACGCTGGCCAGACGGGTTGGAGAGGTCTCACTGATGTTTATAAGCTTTGTTTAGCTTGTGTTTCCTGAGTCGCCTTCTACGACATCCACGGGAATACTTGGAGTGGTCCTATTCTACTCTGCCGGGAACCATACGGCTAATAAAAAAGATTATAAACCCCGCAATTGCAATAAAAGCTTTCATTAGTTGTTAAAATGTTTTTTTATTTTTGACTACTTTGACAATATCAGTGAAGCAAATAACTATAAAATAAAATTACCCAATATAAAATTGTGTAAGTAATTTACCACAGATACATGAACGGCTCACGTCAGAAAAACACCGTATTCAAATTTTCGCCGATCCAGATGGGAAATTTGGGACACATCCTAACAAAGGGGCACAGAATAATATAACGAAATAAAAGAAGAAATAACCTTCATAAAGCGATGAATGCCAATTCAATTTCGTTAACAAAGAAAAATAGCTGTGGAAAAATGTCGGAGAACTTCTGGAATTTACGTTGAATAAATATTTTCGGGACTCCCCTGACGAGGAGTTCGCACCCGAAACTTTTCTCAAGACGGATGTAAAATTCCTGAACTGAAAGAATGGAATAATTGCAGATTTCGATAATGCGCCTGGCTGTCTGAAGTTTTCCTCCTTTTCCTAATACTTGGGAGATTTGAAAAGAGAATTTGTTAAACACATCTGGCCATTAACATTTTTGGGGTTACAAAAGAAAAAGTTAATATCAGGGTAGAGAATATAAACGATGTTATAAAGTAACCACAATTAAAACAACGGCGTAACCCACGAATATCAAAATACATACACTACACACTATCACGTCTTTATTCCTAATGGGGTAGACTGAGCATTTTGGGTCTTGCGGCTTTAAACAGACAGAGCCAGGGTCACTTTTAGCGTGATGGTAGGAAGGTGAAAAAGGGATTAAAAGTAGCGATGGGTTGCTTGTATTGATGGGTTGATTGTTTGTTGCGATGGAGCCGAATCGCCTATTAACAAAATTCGTAGTTTCGCCTACTTCCTCGATCGGCATTCACAATCTGCACGGGAAGAGAAGCAGCTGGCACATTTTAAGTTTTTTCTGTTCTCCCAAACCAGTATGGAAGAATTTGAAAAAGGAAGTATACTTAACCATTTTGAAGATAGGTCTTTGAAAGATGCTACTGTGTGATGCAACCGACCTCGTAAACTTCAGTCAGTTTCGCTGATTTTGCCAACGTCGAACATTGTTTTACGACTTTGACTTCGGCAATTCCGTACATTCGACTACCTTGTAAAAGTTTAATGATCAACTTGAAATTTGACGGATACGCCGGCGAAATGAAGACATTCAAAGTAGGTCGACGAGGTTGTACCTTTAGGTGAAAGAGAATAGCTTTCTGATATAACGAGTAGCTTTAAAATATACAAAAACAGAAATACTTTATGATGTTTTAAATAGTGTTGTAAATGGACCGTTTAAACAAATGTGCTGTGATAAAAAATTATACCATACGTACTCATTTTATCTATGAGTAAGTACGTAAATATTATTTAATTTAGGCTCACCAACATTCATATTTTTTTAAGATATAATATTGCGCGGGACCTTAGGAGATTCCGTTCTGTATACTCAGTGTCTTCTGTGGTAATGGTGAGCAGCACTAGGACAGAAATGGCTCGTTACATGGTAAAATAACATACGGTACCTACTCTCTTCCCGCAATTGCCCAAGACTACGTCATGAATGTCACGAAAAGTGTTACCACTGATTGTTAACTGAACTAATGAAAGCTTTTATTGCAATTGCGGGGTTTATAATCTTTTTTATTAGCCGTATGGTTCCCGGCAGAGTAGAATAGGACCACTCCAAGTATTCCCGTGGATGTCGTAGAAGGCGACTCAGGAAACACAAGCTAAACAAAGCTTATAAACATCAGTGAGACCTCTCCAACCCGTCTGGCCAGCGTGGAGAGTGCAGGCCAAATCCTCTGGCTGCTCTGGCTCTGGTGTACAAAGAGGGTCTGCTCCTGCAGTGGAGACTATAAAGGACCCGGTGGTGGTGGTGTGGTGTACATACAAGACTAACTTTAGACAAGAAATAAAAGTAAATCTAAGAACCTTAATACTTCCTCTCAATTTTGGCATGCATGATAGTATTCAACAGTGACTATTATTGTTAAGAAGCATATACATATTTATTTATTTAACTTCATTTCAATAAATGTAAATAGCGGATTTAAGGCCAGGGGCCTTTTCTACCAGTCAACCAACAGGTGATGCTGAGAGAGTAATCTTTTGGGGTAAGTACAACATAAACTAAAAAAAACAGAACAGATGTAAAAAATTACATGCCGGTTGTTGGTGCAACACGCTTTTACAATAAATCTAGGTGTCAATGACCTGTAACATCATACAAGTATTTCCGTGCTTGCTTGCAAATAATTTTTTCATTCCATTTCATTTTATGTTCTGAAACAGCTTTATAATTATTATAACCTTATTTATTTCCGATCAAGCTACCTCCTTTGCCTCAATATCCGTTAACAATATTTTATTTGATCTATTTACCACAATTAATGAACAAATATTGCCAAGGTAGCCACCTGACGTTTGGAGAAAGGAGGGCAATATAATGAGAAGCAAATACCCGAGAACGAAAGGTTGGTGCTGTTTGTTCTCCTAATATATTCTGTTTAGGACCCATAGTGTCCGTTTCTAGAATAAATGTAGCCATATTCTTCTCTAGACAAATCCGTTTGTACACTAATAAATAACATCAAAGTTGTTAACTGAGATAGCAATGTGGTCCCCGGCAGAGTAGAATAGGACCACTCTAAGTCTTCCCGTGAATTTCCTAGAAGGCGACTTAGGAAACACAAGCTAAACAAAGCTTATAAACATCAATGAGTCCTCTTCAACCCGTCTGGCCAGCGTGGAGAGTGTAGGGTAAATCCTCTGACTGCTCTGGCTAATATATGGCTCTGGTAGTACAGAGGGTCCTGCTCCAGCAGTGGAGACTAAAAAAGACCTGATGACGATGATGATGTTATCTGGGATTGTTAATTAGGCTTTAAATGTTTGGTTGGGTAATCAGAACCCATACATTCTTTAGTATTAGACCCTAGGGGCCTTCCCTAATGCAAATAAGCTAAAAGCTCAGTACAAAAATGTTATAGATATGATATATGTAAATTTTATTGCTCATTTTGAGGAGCTCTACGGTGGGATACATATTGCTAGGGCTTCCGCAAGTTAAGCAACCCCGGGCGTGGTCTACACTAGGATGGGTGACCACAAGTGGCATAGAATTTTCTCGAGATTCTCTGTGCTTCCGAAGGCACGTAAAGCTGTTGGTTCCGGCTGTCATCTTTGTGAGGAAGTAGTTAAGCTTTGTCGACGCCTTAAGGCAGCTTAGAAAGTCTGACACAAGTGTTGGCCACACACACACGAAAAAACAAACAAACATTGCTCAGGATTACTTCAGTTACTTGTTTGCTGGTCTGGGAGAAAAGAAAAAACATAGAATGTACCAGCTGCTACTCTTCCCGTGCAGATCGTAAAAGCCGATCGTGGGAATAGGCGAGAATCCGAATCATATGAATAGGCGATGCGATTGGCAACCCATCACTATTATTATTTCCCTTATTCACCTTCAATCCCCACCAACACGCTAAAAGTGACATGGGCCTTACCGCCCTAGGCTCTGTCTGCCCCGTTACATATAAAGACGTGATAGTCTATCAGTATCATCAGTTACTAAAAACACACAAAACAAAAAGAAGAGAGTACATACTTAATCGTTTGTGAAAATAATACCGACTTATATACTCGTAGTACCTACTCATGCTTGCTCCTTTATCTTCCCAAAGGTAATAAAGGTAGAAGGGAAAAAATGAGGATTATTTTTATAGTTGATAACTGCTAGCAATTTATTGTTCTTATTGTAATATAAAACACATATTTTATGTCTAGAGAAATGGATTCTTTTGTTTCGTGAATATGAAAATATAGTTTACATTTTTTTTTATTAGAGATTTGAGTGCGTTTGACCTCTATCTAGCCTGATGGGAAGCTAAGATGAGGTCTAAGGTGTAACACGCAGACTAAAAAAATGCCTATTCACTCTTGCCTTTAAAATCCCTAAATCATATGTATGGGGAAACATCGACGCAGGGAGGGAATGAATAACATAAATGATAAAAAATAATTTAAGTTATAATTATTGATATTTTTCAAAACGAAAAACGACACCACCAGAAAAGCTATACTAAATATTCAAACAATTGTCTACTTAGACAATATATTTTTTCAAATGATTTTCGTTTGATTTCAATAAACTTTCTGTGGGGTCACCTGGAAAGTATACCCTTATAAAAAAAAATAATTTTCCAAATCAATCCAGGCGTCATTCTTTTTTTTTGCTTCTTTCGCTTTTTTTTTGTACAACATACAAAAAAATCCGACGAATTGATACCTCCTCCTTGTTTTGAAGTCGGTTAATAATAATTCATAAATGCAAAATAATGATGACAACCGCAAGACATTACTTACGCTAAGATTTCTAGAACTTGCAGTCATAAAAGCTTCGATGCATAGCCACATTTGCAATTTCCCGCGGTTCCTCGCTGAGCGCCAACAAAGTTCGTTGTAAGATTATATGAAGTACTGATAATATGGTATTTTATTCACAATTACACACATTAACAACTCATATCTCCGCCATTATCCTCTAACCTTACGACGCTAAGTGAATCTGGGTCCAAATTATAATTTCCCGGGGGCTATAAATAAGGGCCTGCGGAGATCAGAGCGGCATTACGCCCTTAGAGCCGCGGCCTATCTCTTACGGCATAAAGATAATACTGTCCGTGTAACAGCGGCTTAGATAACATCGCCTGCAGAAACAAAGGGAAGGAGCTTATGCAGAATAATATGTTTCATTTTAGTGATTAGGAATCATGTCATTCCTTAATAAGGATTTTTGAAAAAGAGATTCACTTTTGTGTCTAAAGATGTTCAGAAATCCAAATAATCATTTCCTTTTCACCATCATCATCATCCAAGCGTATTCCTGGTTGCATCCTCAGAGGAACGCTTCAGAGCCCGGGGTCCGCTAGTTAACCTAGGTGATTTGACGAGGTTGATCATTTCCTTTTGACCAACTTGACTTGACTATGTTCCCTGGGTATGGCAGAAGCTACAGCACTTCGCCGTTTAGTTCTGTTTTGAACAACGCACTTCACTTCAGGCCAAGCCAGCCCAATACTATTTCGTGTTCAATTCCGCTCTTGCCAAACTTTGCCTAGCTTCCTTTGGTCAACCACACTACCTCTTTACTGAGGAGTCCATTTATTTCCTATACTTTTAAGTTACTCAGAATTTCAGAACTTAGGGGTGGTAAATGGATTTTAGCAAAACATATGTGACTACTTAAATTAATTCGAACTTATATTTTTTATAGAAAAAAGTTAATACAGTAAACAGATGCCGTTGCCATTATCTAAGTTTAAAACTGCCGTCGTATTATCATTTAAATGACTATTTATCCAATCACAATTATTGTAAATAGTTGATATTATTAGAATAGAATAATTGCAATTTTTTTCATGTACCATGTAAAATATAATGGTGATAAGAATAATGTAAATCTGTATTGATCGGTGTAATCTTACCAGCAGTGGTCATTCCGCAACGCTAGTAGTTTAAAGCTTTTGCACTAAAAATCATTTAAAAATAATAACCTTCAATCAGTGATATGTTTTCCTATAATAAATATCTTTGACTTTAAGGCCGTACCTGAATTTTCCGTCCAGTCCAATGTCCAGTGCTGCCCCCATTTAAAATAAATCATTTCAAAGAAAACGGAGACATCATTTAAAATTTTGCTACTACCAAATCCTAGATAACCCTTCAAAGTATTTTACGGACTACTGTTTACAGTTTGAAGTGAGAACGTTAAGCTTTACTACGCACATTTGCGAAAAACGGCCACTTTTGGCTAATGTGCGTAGTAAAGCTTAACGTTCGCATTATAAACTGTAAACAGTAGTTTATGAAATACTTTGAAGGGTTATCTTGAAGGGTTATCTTGGTAGTAGCAAAATTTTAAATAATGTCTCCGTTTTCTTTGAAATGATTTATTGTAAATGGGGGCAGCACTGGACTCCGGAAAATTCAGGTACGGCCTTAACTTTCGACAAAACACTAAAGAATAATTTGAGACAGAATATTTTTTTTAACATAATTAGATGAGTTTATCCATATTAATATAAAATGGATCGAATATTCTAATTAATGTAAATACTAAGAGATCCAGACGAGGTTTCTAAATCTGAAAATTAACACATCAAAGCAAAATTGACGGCTTTTCGGGTTTTGATTTACATCTCAAAAAGAGCGGGCTACGGAATTCAAAGTTATGCCGACGACCTTCGTTTGCTCAGCTTTAATTAAAATAACATGGAATTTGGGTATCTAATCGAATAAAGTTTTCTAGTAGAATCGTTAATCTAAGTTTTTAAGTTAGCTTTTGACCAATATGTAAAATTTATTATCTGTCATATTAGGTCCTTACATATGAAATTGCCGTTCAGTATCAAAAAAGTGAAACAAGTTTTTTTTAATGAAATTATTATTTAATCAATCGAAGCATGCGCCGTTGCTATCGATACACTTCCGCCATTCTATAGGCAGATCATTGATACCTTTGGAAAAAAAATCCTGGGAGCGAGAGTCTATGAACTGTTTGAAGGCGGTTTTGACTGCCTCATCAAATTTGAAATTTTTTCCTTGTAAAAAGTTATCCTAATTTTGAAAAAAGTGGTTATCGGTTGGGGCACGATCTGGAGAGTATGGTGGGTGGCGCAGAGGTTTCAGTCGCAGCTCCTCTAACTTGGCGATCGTTTGATGTGCAGTGTGTGGTCTAGCGTTATCCTGAAGGAGCAGTGGGCTAGAGCAATTCATCAGTCTCGGTTGTTTAATGGCGAGCTTTTCCATCATTGTTTGCAATTGTTGGCAATACAAGTCTGCAGTAATCGTCTGGCCTGATCTCAAGAAGCTGTAGTGGATAACACCAGCACTGGTCCACCAAACACTAACCAGAATCTTCTTTTTGGTCAGTTTTCGCTTAAGGCAAGGGTTTGCCGGTTCTCCAGGGTCAAGCCATTGTGATGATCGCTTCCGATTGTCGTACAGGATCCATTTCTCATCACAAGTCACGATACGGTTCAAAATCCCCTCATTATTGTGGCGATTAAGCAAAGAAACGCAGCAAGCAACGCGTGTTTGTTGGTTTGCTTCAGTCAATTCGTGCGGTACCCACTTTTCGAGTTTTTAAATTTTTCCGATTTGGCGCAAGTGGATAAGTATCGTTTTGTCACTTACGCCGAAGGCTGCTGCTAATTCAGAAGTGGTTTGAGATGGATCCGCTTCCACTATCGCCTTCAATTCTTCGTTATTCACTTAAGTATCAGGGCGTCCACGAGGCTCATTGTGTAAATCGAAATTTCCAGAACGGAAACGTTGAAACCAAAAACGCACAGTTCGTTCGTTAACGGTGCCTGGTCCATACACGTCGTTAATTCTTCGAGTCGTTTCTGCAGCACTGGTGCCATGGTGGAACTCGTATTCGTAAATACCGCGAATTTTCAATTTGTCCATAGTTGTTGTTACAGCAATGTTGAAACTCAAACAAATGATGTTAAAACAAATAAAATACGAATTTTAAAACAATATTTTTCTGGCTTTATTTCGAAATAAATTTGAATTTGAAATTCCTAATGAAACGCAAGATATTTGATTTTAAAGTTGCCAGTATTGAAAATCGGCAATTTCATATGTAAGGACCTAATATTATATGACAGCATGCAAATGTTTTAGAGAAAAAGAATCAATATTGTGGGAATGGGAAATCATTTTCCTTTTCTTGGGATTCTTTTAAACAGCAGCAGCACGCGTGTGTGTGTCACTAGTTGTGACACACATATGCATAGATGGATGGTGGACCGTATGACTGTTTATCTTTTTCCCTAACAATTTCATAAAAAGTAACATATGTACCGCACCTAACACAAAACCTAGTTCACTAGTGAATAAAGATAATTGTTGTCTCTAGATGACACTTGATGTCAGTCATAAAGCTGAGTCAGATGAACTCAGAGATATTGTGAGAGAGAAGGTCAGCTCTTTGGATGAACTAATAAAAAAAAATAAAAAAAAAGTAGTAACTAACGTAACCCTGATTTTAACAATCCCAAGTTATCTCGTTACGTTTTGTGAGGGTTTTCTGTTCATTAATAGGGTCGCGTGTATCATAAGAAGGGACACAAAACGATTATCCCTTTTTCATTAAAGAAAAACGGCTATAGTGAGGAGACTAGTGTTCGGGTGAATTATCTTTTGTATTGCAAACTGGACCGACTTAGTAGGGTGAGTATATAAGTATAGGTTGGCTACCTATTACATTTTGTGGAGATTTCCTTTCATGCATATAATAAGTATGTACATAATTAAATGAAGAATAGATCATTTTTAATTAGGAAAGTACTTGTATCTACCTTTTTTGAAACCTTGGTATATGAAATAGAATTATTTTTAGGGTTCCGTACAAAAAACGGAACCCTTATGGGATCACTCGTGCGTCTGTCTGTCCGTCCGTCTGTCACAGCCAATTTCCTCCTAATCTACTGAACCGAATCAGGTGAAATTTGGTAGAATGTTGTAATCCTATGACCCAAACACATATATGCATTTTTTTTTTAAATAAGGGTCATTTTCGGGGGACAAATTAGGAAATTAAAAAAAAAGTTTGCAAACCTTATTGTGTCATATATATAGTTGTAAAACCCCCGTTAATAACGGTTAATTAACCAAATTTTTGGTTAGCTACCAATACAATGCGGTTATTAACGGTTAAGTTTTTAAGTTTAAGTTTAACGTAAACGTAGATAATTCACGTATGTGATTTATCTTTATATTATACAAGATTGTTTTAGTTTTTCTTGTGTGCGAGTTGATAACACTGGTACTAGTTTTTCAAGCTGCTTAATGGCATCTAGCATATCTTAACGACTATCATCTAATGATGCCAGCCAGGACTATAGTTGAAAAACCCCCGTTAGCTACGGTTATTAAACCAAATCTTTCGTTAGCTACCAATAAAATGCGGTTATTAACGGTTAATTATCCGATTGCGGCGAAGCCAAAAGGTGGGTTATGTATGTGCCGTTTCGCCGCTATGTAGGTATGTATGTACAATACCCGGCACATAAGATGACCCAAAATGGCGGTCACTGCGCACACTTTTCCCTCTAATTATACCTGCGCAGAGCCACCATTTTGGGTCAACTTATGTGCCGGGTATTGTATGTAAGTATGAATGTATTACCCGACTACGAAGTTGTCAAAAGGAGGGTTGTGTTGGGTGATTTGCCGCCGCTATGTATGTATGTATGTCCATCTGTTCCCTCGGTATCTTTTTTTTGTATTTTTATTTTTTCTTCTAAAATATCCATGGTATATTGCCAGATATGGTATCGTTGAAATCGTCTTGACTGTCCGCTGGTTATAGGCTATGTGACCTCATACTTCATTCAACATGGCGCCCTCTATCGGCCAAAAAGTAATGAACTCTAAAATATAAAGCTGCCATCATCGCGTAACTCGCGATACGCATTTGAAGTCGCTAGCGACATCTAGCAGTGGCATTTACCCGTTACAAGCATAAAATGCGGTTAATTAACCGTTAATAATGAAGAATGCATTTTTAACCGCTTGGTTAAAATCGTTAATAACCGGCTTCGCATCTATAGTCATATATCAAATGAAAGGGCTCGTTATGAGGATCTTAAATTATTTTTGTTATTATTGTAAAATTAATAGTTC
The DNA here is from genome assembly GCA_963576875.1 of Acrobasis repandana. Classification (NCBI taxonomy): domain Eukaryota; kingdom Metazoa; phylum Arthropoda; class Insecta; order Lepidoptera; family Pyralidae; genus Acrobasis; species Acrobasis repandana. The sequence goes on from OY756215.1 coordinate 21,251,577, forward strand.
AGTTCAGTTCTCAGTTCAGTTCTGTGCCCACCCAGCCAGCGTTTCGCAGCAAGAGCGTAGGAACTAAGTCCACCTTGGAGTGAACGTGACTGCACTTCACGCAACGGGCCGATATATGTACTTATCGTCTCCGTTTTACTAGCGCAGCCACGTCAGACCGCGTTAGACCTGTACCAGGCTCGAGAAACCAGGTGAGCACGTATATAGGATATGGAGTGTGTGGGGAATTGCAGTCTGGGAAATGGGAAAGAGGAGGGAAATTAGAGTCTACCGTATACCAGCAACAAGTAAACATATGGGAGATAAATTCTATACTTGGTGTGTAATATATAATGAGGAAGGGATAAAACTGCGTGTTCTGCTCTTCCTGATGTTCCTCTTTCGAAGGGCTGTGCTGGCTGCATCATGCTTCACGGAGTCATAGATAGGGTTTGGGATTCTGGTTTCTCTGACGCTTCCTTCTTAGTTTTCTTATATCTTTTATCGGTCCTGAGGTATCTTCTTTGCTTGTAGAGCTACTCGTACTGCCTTCGTTATGTACTCTAGTAAGCTGCGTTTTTTTTTTTATATATATGTACTATACTCTTATTTTTGTGTACATGGTTAATTTGTTAAGTTGAGTCAAGATAATGGGTATGCCTTGTAGATGTACATACGGAACGTCGAAAGCGTCAAGTCGGCTGCGCGGATCAAACTATCCAGACGTAGATCATATGAAGTATATACGTATGTTAAATAATTAAAGACATATGTCGGGATGGGCCCTTACGAGTATCTTATTTATGTGTTGATCTAGGGTACTTTCCATAGATAGGGCTGGGGGGTTCAGAGACACCTGTATCTGTGTATGGGGGAAGGTAGATGGTAAAAGGTGCGATTATTTAGTAACAAACAGTCGGTGGTGAGTTAATTTGTGATGTGGTCAAGGTATGTTCTTCTGGTTCCAGGTCGGTTTCTGAATCTGTCTCGGGAGCATCATAAATCTTTTCGGCTTCATTTTTTATTAATTTTCTGTTTTCCGCTATTTCTCTCCATTCCATCTTTGTTTTATTTGTGTAGTAATGGATGTCGTAATTAAGGGAGTCTTCCCATGTATAAATGGGGCGCCCCACTTTTCTTTTGATTTCTTTGTGTTTGTAAGCTGCTTGAAGTAAGTGCGGGGTTGGTCGTCTTAGTATATGTCCATAGTAAGAAATTCTCCGTACCTTTATTACTTTTGTAATTGTTTTCCCATCTAAGATGGCTTTTGTTTTTCGTTTGGGCGTCGTTTTGGCGACGGATAACATATCGTGAAGGATTTGACGTTCGTATTTTCTAAGCCTGGATCGATTCGCTTTCGTTAATGCTGATACGTTTAGACCATACGTAATGCACGGTCTAATCACCATTTTATACATTAAAAGTGCAATTTTCCATTCTATTTTATTGTTTTTTATGAAGGGCAGTAGCATTTTGCTGTTTTTGATTGCCTTTAAGCAGCGTTTTCTGATGGTGGAACGTCGATTGTGTGAGGCTGTTATGTATGTGCCAAGATACTTGATCTCTGGTACTGGCTGGATGGTAACTCCCCCAAGGACCCGGCTTTGTTGGTGTGAGGTCGTTGGCGAAAAAGGATCGCGTACTACGAGTTTAGATTTGTTTTCATTAATGGTGAGTCCGACTGAGTTGAGTAGTGTCTTCATTTTGGTTATTACGCGGTTTAGTACCTCAATATCTTCACCGATTAATAAAATGTCGTCTGCAAAGGAAAGGATTATGGGCAGGGATATTTTTGAGTCTTGATCTAGTCTTACTGCCTCATCTTCTTCCTTAAGCGTTCTGAGTACTTCGTCAATGATTATGGTAAATAATCTCGGAGATAGTGGGCAACTTTGTTTTACTCCCTTGCCTTTCTTGATGGTGTCGGAGTTTTGTCCACACCATGAGATGAAAGTCTCTTCATTCATGCACGCCTCGATTATTTTGTTCGTTAGTGAGGTTCCTACTCTGGTTAAAAGAATATCTTTAAGAGCTTCCAGATTGACATTATCGAAGGCCTTTTCCAGGTCAAGCCCCACCACGAACACGACTGCGCCCTCTCTCCATTTGATATCTAGGACTCTACGAAGTGTGAAAATGTGGTCATCCGTTGATCTATTATTAAGAAACGCTGCTTGATAATTTCCGAGTGCGTCGATGGTAGCGTCAGGTTTTTCTAGTATGTAGTTTGCGTAAATTCTGTAACCTACATTGCATATGGATATTTTCCTAAAGTCACTGATTTGTTTTGGGTGTGCTTGTTTTTGTATGGGCACTTGTTTGGTGAGGCGCCATTCATCGGGAACCTTATTTTTAAGCCATATTGATGCCATGGTTTTAACTAACTCTTCTAAAAACTCCATTGGAGCGGCCTTGTATGATTCCGGCACTATTTGGTCTGTGCCCGGGGCTGTGCCATTTTTCATCCGTTGGATGATATTATTTATTTCCTCAAGATTTGGGGGCTCTAAGTGTGTAACTCTATTATCTTTTCCGGAAACGTGAGCTATGTGTTGGCCTTCGCTTTTTTTTTAGGTCCGCTATCCAGTTGGACATGGGAATTTGGTGTTTTGTTTGCGCTCGGGCACATTTTCTTTTAAATTTGCGCAAGAATTTATATGTAATTTTCATTCGGAGCGATTCGTGTTTACTGCTGAGTCCCTCGAAGAAAAATTTGGCGTCGTACGCTTCCTCTTGTTCCTGGATTCTTTTAAGGTAGCGGCGGGCTTTCACTACTTTTTGTTGTAATGCTAGATTATGGGGATTTTTAGATTTTTTGAATAGCGCCTTTTGTAGGTTTGCTAGTGCAACTCTTCTTTCCTTTGTTTTAGCGATTGGTTTTTGGAGGGTTTCGTGTGCGGACTCTTTCAAAATTCCATTAAGCGTGTCCCATTCTAATGGGATGTCCTTAGTGGGTGTCTTATTAGAATTTTCGAAGTCATGTTTTGCTTTTTTTTATTTTCTCTATTATGGCTTTCTGGTAGGCCTCCGCGTGGGCACTCCCTTGTAGGAGCTCATAGTTGTAGTTTCTATGTTTATATTGAATTTTTTTGTTTTTATTTTTTTGGTGGGTTCCATATGTCCCAGATATTTGTGATTTGTGGAATGATGACATTTGGATGCTGCCCCATACTAATTTGTGATCGGAGTTAACTGCTAGATCTTTTTCGCCTACTACGCTATGGAAGTATACTTTTCTTTTTAAACCAGTCATAATATGGTCAATTTGTGATTGCTTTTTCCCCCTAGACCATGTGGTCCTACATGTAGGTCTGCCCCAAGTACTATTTACCTTGAGCTGATGTTGTTGAATTAAGTTTAGTAAGAGATGGCCGTTCTCGTTGGAAATTTTATGATAAAGGTTTTTTCCTACTAATTTCTCGTATGTGTGATTTTTACCGGCTCGTACGTCTTCCTTACCTATGTGCGCGTTGAAGTCGCCTATGATTATTAAGTAAGCATTTTTGGGGCTGTTTTGTCTGACAAGATTTCCTATTTGTAAAAACCGTGATGTTGATTTTACTGGAATGTGAACTGTGATAACAAAGAGATTGATTGGGTTGTTGACATCTGCTGTTTTTAGATGTAGGTGTGTTGCAAGTACGTCTCTACTTTTACGATATACCTGGATAATTTCGTGTTCTACTTTGTTGTTGATTAATATCGCTATACCTCGAGATTCCTTCGCGCTTTTACCGCCGCACAATATCCAGTTGTAGTTTTTCGATTTGAACTCGCCCGTTGTAAGGTGTGTTTCTTGTAGGCCTGCGATAGTTATATTGCGTTCGGAGAGAGTCTTGTCTATGTTTTTCTTATCGTGAGGTTGTGCGCATCCCGAAACATTCCAGGTCGCAACGGAAAGCGCCTCACAGGCCATAGGCAAATGTGTCGGTAATCTTACTGTTGGATCGGGAGAGCGTAGCCCCTTGGGGCATATGAAGCTGTTTTGTGTAATTTCAGTATCATTCGAGAGTATTATAAGTGAATGAGTGTTTTCCGTTGAATTCGTCTCGCTTGGCACAGTCGAAGATCTTTGTAATTCTACCTGTTTTTGAGTGGGGGGACTCGGTCGTTTAAGGTAATTATCGCTGCAATTATTGCTTTTCGACACGATTGAAACTGTAGTAGGTACTTGGGTGTCGCCTTGGGAATTAACTACTATTCCGTTAGGTTTTTCGTATGTTTTATGGGGCTCCGTGTTGCTTTCTACGATACTTGAAAACTGGTTGTGTTGTATTTCTTGGTTAATAATACTATCGTGGTGGTTATTTTCGAAGTAAAGGTAGACGTTTGCTACTGCGTTATCTGATGACGGGTGGTATATGATCGGATTTCTATATTGCCCATATATGTAAACGTTAATAATGTAATATTCTGCTGCAGCTATTAGGATGTCCTCTCCTCCCCAGAAGCCATCCTCAAATTGTTTTTCTACATATTTGTCTATGCGTTCCTCTAATTTTATATTGCTAGTAGAGCTAAACAGGTGGTTGCAGTCTAGGATATTATTTTGCAGGGCCAGATTGATACTGGGTGTGTGTTTATTGTTTTTAACGTAAGAAGCTAAGTCATTTCGTATCATTTGATAGTTGAAGGTTAATCCAAAGATGTTGTTTATTTGATCCGCTAACGCTCTGAAGAGGCAGTTACCGTCTCCAGTAATTTGTCGAATTTCTTTGTTTAGGTTTTTTTTTTCCATTGTGTGCACGTGTGTACTGGGCTATGCGTTTTAGAAATTTATGGTCTATGGGTTACGTTGCTTTTGGTTATTTATTGTTATGGGTTTGCGTCAATTCTCTTTCAGTGTTGTTTTTTTTTTTTTTTTTACCCGGATGATTTAACAGAGTGGTCTGCATCTGTGGGCTTTTGTTTTACTTATATATTTTTTTTTGTTCCTTTATGATTCTTCGAGCGAGGCCTTTGGTTTGAATGCAATTCTGTGTTAGTAATTTTTCGTGGAATATTTTTAAATGCACTGGAGGCCGTAGGTATTGTTTTGCTTAATGGGTGGGAAGATTTATGTACTTGATTGTTTCCGGAGTGTGTTACAATATATGTACGTCCTTGTTGCTATTTTCCCTTTTTAAACTGGTTACTAAAGGATGTAAAACTGACTCTGATATTTTATTAAGTATATTATTTACAACTTGACTATAAACTATGTTATAATTCAACCGTTTTTGGCGAAATGTTTTATCACAGAGAAGTGTGGAAAAAAAATTTTAGAAGTTTAATACATTAGGTACGCTATGTGGCAAGCTTCTTACCGGGATGATGTAGTTGTATATTTTTTCGTCTTCAAATTATGAACTTTATTTTCTAGATCTGGTTTTATTCAATAAGTAAAATTTCCTATGTTGAATGATGATAATAACTTTACTTATTTTCGATAACAAAGCCAACCTCTTGCGAAGAAAGGGGAGCCATGAAAATCGGTCCGGGCTAGCCGAAAAATAGTCAGTTAAGATATCAACCTACTATTGTTCTTGTATTGGGCTGTCAACAAAGAGCGCGTTCCTTAGCCGGTATTTTGAGTAGGTAACTTGTGCTTCCGGGGGATAGCTTTTGTTTTTAACCTGTTTGAACATGCATGATTATCAAGAAAAAAGGAGTCACTCTGCTACTAAGGTGTTAGTTTTGATCTAATTTACTTTTTGTTTAGGGTATTTAGCATATATCTATTTTTATAAGTGAAGAAAAATTATTTTAGAAGATTAGTATATTAGGTACAATATGTGACATGCTTCTTACCGAGATCAAGCAGTTTTCATTTGTGGTGCTATTTCAAGATTCTTTTATGCGAGACATGATTGTATTTTGTTGCTATATTTAAGTTTGTTTTCTTTATTTTGGTTTCCCTGCGGATTTTGTTGGATTTTTTTGTTTTACAGCTCGGCTGGTAATCTAGTGTCTTGACTTCGAAACCACAATTTGAAGCTCGTTCAAACAAAAGGGTATTTAGGATCACGGTTGATGACTCTTGTAGTATGTATCTCTCAGATGCTGAATTTAGGATGTTTACTTACTATTACGTCACTCTTGAATTTGATGTCTTAAGGCTAACCAAGTTTTAAACAGGGTATTCGCAGTTTTTGATGACCTAAATAGGCAGCCTATACAAATAATCAAATTATAAATAGATAGATAAATAAATAATTGGAAAGACCTCACCAGATTTCTTCACGGCAGTAGGTAGGTTTTATTATAGGTTTTAGGGCGGCCTTGTTGAATGCACAATTTACGCAAACACACTACACTCACAAATTGTCACAAATTGCACATTTTACTTGAACCGCGTCTGTCCCAGTAATAGCAGAACGTAAGGCGAGCGAGAGGTTTATGATCGCAGACTTTTTATGTCCGGTCCCAAAATGGGAGACAATGGGAGACGACCGTTCGGCACCGCAGTCGGCCCAAGAATCTCTTATTATTGTAAAATTAATAGTTTTGATTTTATTCATGAAAGAATACGAAAATTGACCATCCCCCCCCTGATCTCCGAAACTACTGATCCTAAAATAAAAATAAAAATACAAAATGTAGTTCATTGCTTGTAGATTACAGGAAAACCTATAAGAATTCAATCAATTGTACGGAACTTTTGTAAGTTGGGTGACAATGCGAGATTATGGTACCAATGTCCTGATATCATGATGAAGCCGGTTGAGTTTGGGCTCAAAAGATTCATCTTGAGAAGCACTTTAAACTTTTTAGTTCATTGTCTTAGAAAAAGCTTGCTTGCTTATTTCCTAGTTCATGTGTGACGCAGTCAGTCACCCTCTAACAAGAAGTCTAAGAAGAATAGCTTGATAACAATCAAGCTATTCAAATTCAACTACTATATTAATGTTACGAAAAATAAACGTCCATATACCTATTAGCTGCGATATCACAATCATTTTCTTTCGACATTTCTGTCCGAAAGAGTGAGCGTATCTCAACTCAACTCAATATATGACATCTATTAAAATAATGTAATTTTTAAATCTCTTTAGCCCTACGGCAAGATCTAACGGAGTCAGTCGACCAGGTAATTGGCGACCAGGCTCATTGACCTCCAGGGATTAATTGGGATGTTCAGCCCCTCTCATAATTCCGCAATTTGTTGGGTTTTACGTGCTGGTCTCAGGACCCGGTAGCTTCGGTGCGATAGGGCTCGGTTGGTCGGCTGCCCAAGTGCGGACGAAGTGTAGGGGCGCCGCCGTGCGGTGTTTTCTCAAATTAGGTAATCTTAGTTTACGTTTATGAACTAAATAAAAAACTACAGTACCGTAGTCACAAATGATGTCATCATCATCTTCCTAGCCTTCCCCTATTTGGGGTCAGCTCTGTATGTCAACTCCCTCCATCGTTTTCTATCATTTACCATATCTGTACTAGTCCCCCTCTCCATCATGTCCCACTTAAGACGATACATGGAGTACAGTGCTGCCCCCATTTGAAAAAGAATTTTTGAAGGAAGGAAACGGAGATATCATTTAAAATTTGAAGCTACTTAAACCTAGATAACCCTTCAAACTATTTTATGAACCACTGTTTACAGTTTAAAGTGAGAACGTTAAGCTTAAGTTTGAATTTTTGCGAATAACGGGCACATGTGACATGTACAAAGTACAGTACGAGTATAAGTAAAAATAAAATAATTTAAAATATGTTAAATTAAATTTTAATTTTACAGTACATACATCATTTGTGACTACGTACATCCGGTTGATCCAAGATATGTACCAGGGTGCGAGTACACGAGTTCGATCCACAGCAGGTATAACGGACAAGTTCGAGGTAAGAATTGGATTACACCAGGGTTCTGCGTTAAGTCCATACCTGTTTGTGCTGGTGATAGATGTCCTAACATCTGGCATACAGGATGACGCTCCCTGGTGCATGTTGTTCGCAGACGACGTCGTGTTTATTGAAGAGGAAGCGGAAAGAATCCAAATCAAACTAAACAAATGGCAAAAGGCGCTGGAAGAGGCCGGATTAAAAATCAGCAGATAAAAGACAGAATATATGTTCTGCGATTTTGGGAGAACTTCCAGCGCTACTACTGTTAAGATTGGGGTTCCCCATACCACAGGCCGGACACTCTTAAGGTACGCGCAATATGCGTCACCCAGGCGTTTTCGCCTAGATTTCTCACGTTGGCCGTCAAGAACCGGGGGAGAGGTGCGGGTGCGGGGAACGGGGACGTATATTGCGCGTACCTTAGAAGAGTCCCTTCTGTTTACTCTTACTGTATTCTGTGCCCATACTTAGAACAAAAAATCAAAAAAAAAATTTTTCGTCAAACCTATACGTGTGAGACATCTAGGATACACCTATGGATAGGTCTTCAAAAATGATATTGAGGTTTTTAATATATTTTTTTTCTAAACTGAATAGTTTGCGCGAGACACACTTCCAAAGTGGTAAAATGTGTCCCCCCCCCTGTAACTTCTAAAATAAGAGAATGATAAAACTAAAAAAAATATATGATGTACATTACCATGCAAACTTCCACCGAAAATTGGTTTGAACGAGATCTAGTAAGAAGTTTTGTTTTAATACGTCATAAATCGTCAACCGAAACCTACCTTTAGAACTTTTATATTAAGTTACTTGCTGCTACGGAACCCTTCATGGGCGAGTCTGACTCGCACTTGGCTGCTTTATTTAGCGCCGATTTGTATGGGAAACCGATTTTTTTTTTCGTTTTTCGTTAATAGCTTTTATAGAAAGTACTTCAATATCATGGACTGAACTTGCTCCAAAAATGATGCTGGTGTTTAACGTGTACCACGTACCCTGTATAGTTTTTAGGGTTTCATCGGAAACTTAATTTATATTATAACAGTAGGTAGAAGGAGGAGGTAGTAATCTTACCCAGGGGCGCTATTAGTTGCTATAACCGACGCTCTCCGGACCTTCATTGGTATGGCGGTGGTGCGTCTTAAGGGCTTATAGTTTTTGAGTTGGGATTCAAGGCTGGTGTTCGAACTTCAATGCCAGTTTCAAGCATTATGTTTGTATTTGTAACGGATTTACTCGTAATGTTAGAGTAGGTATCTTTCTATAGGCTAAGCGGTTCTATCATAACCAGAGATCGGATATTCCAGTGCATATTTACCTAAAGTTGAGATGTTGGCTATTATAGAAAGCGCTTTTATTTTATCGAAATTCAAATTTAAGTGTGTACTCCGTGAGACAATGATCCCAATTCGACACAAATGACAGTTGCCCTGTTACATATGGTTCCCAGAATCCCAGGATTTTATTTTTAATTAAAGTATCTTAAGAAGCCGCTTCCATATTTTGTTAGCCAAAAATTAACTTTAGGTAAATATGCACTGGAATATCCGATCTCTGATCATAACTGTGGAATAAGAATGTACTTATCCAATAAACGTCAAGATTTTTCTTCTGCACATACGTACAACAAACTGTGGAGGAAGTTCAGTTTATGAAGCCTTCTTGACGATACGATATATTAAGAACTTCCTACGGTTGAAATGATGATGACGACGTTATAGAGTCTTAAATCCTTATATAAGATAATATCAAGCCTAAAACATTTCCGCGAAATCTCCAAGTATACCCGCATAAGTTTTGAAAAGGTCCGCGCAATATGGCGTAATTTGAATAATGTTATAGTAAGGAATCCCGTCGCTGGACGTGGCCGGCAAACCAAAAAGGGACATCTCAATAGCCCTTTGTGCTCAGACGTCGAGATCAGGGCGATCGTAGCCAATAAATTATTTATTTGAGTGTATATACGGTCAGGTGGCTTTGATTGACGGTACAGCCTTCACGTTCCGGTGGCCCTTTTGTGTTTCTTGTATTTTCTGGTGTTACGTGGAAATTTATAGTTAATTTAGTTAAACGAGCAAGCGAAGTGAAGTGTACTTTTTAACCAACTTCAGAAAAAGGAGGAGGTTATTAATTCGTCGTTTGGACTGATTTGGAAAATCCTTTTTTGGTTTAAAGGGTCCAGATTTCCAGATGGTCCCATTAAAATTTTATTAAAAACAGTTGTGTGAATTGTTTTTTTAAACAAAATAACTAGAAAAGAATACAGGTGAGTTAAAGTATTTTTTTTTTAATTGACATGATCCATGTCAGCCAACTTACTTACTTATTATTAACTTATTTACTTGAGGTACGACGTTGTGAGTCACGAGTGTAGTTCGGGGCTAAAGCGAAATTCCAAACTAAAACATCGCGAGTCCTTCATACCGGTGGCCATGTTTGTGTTTCACGCAATTTCTAACTAGACCCTAGGTTAATTCAACATTTAATAACACACCTGCCTCATTACAAACATAATTCCGGGGAATAACTGGGAGAAATTTAAATGAAATCCTCTTGAAATATGGCAGTCGTTTGTCCCGCGCGTGTGCACATTCAGGCATACTCAGGCACTTGCAGGCATTATTCAAGCGTAATTCAAGCATTATTACGCTTCATTCCGTGCCTTATAGGTGACGCATAGCGGGTACGTGATGACTTTATTTTTTGAGGGGCTCGGTGGCCTAGCGAGAGTATCTATGCATTGATGAATGCGGCCGGCTCACAGAGAGAATCTCACAATCGTTGTATCTGCGAATTACTAGAGCTCTTGCATGTTAAGCAACCCCAGGCGTGTCGTCATAGCATGGGTCAAGTAGCATAAATTATCTCGAAGTCATCCGTGCTTCGGTAGACACGTTAAGCCTTTAGTTGGCTGTCATTAAGTGACAGTCGTCATAGGTCATTTGCCTATAGCTTGAAAAATCTGACACCAATTTTGGCGACACACCAAAAACAAACAACAACAAAGAAAAGAAAAGATGGATGGACTGCGTGAGGCCGGATATGAGCAAGAAGAATGTGTCAAGTAAAATGACGAAGGATTGAGGTAAATGGAAAAGACTCACATGCTGTCTCGACTGCCGAAAAGTGGGATAGAATTAAGAAGAAGAATTAACGTTCAAAAGAATATCAAAATCATTCAACTTAGTGGCGAATCATTGTTGTGTAATAAAATATTAAAAATTCCTAAGAAATGGGCCAATTTAACTTGGATATTAAGTAATGCAAGTTCTGAGTATAAATTAAAAAGTTTTTCTCGTACATGCGAGCATTCTGTTCCACGACGTCCCAACTTCTTATTGAATTAGATTACGTCGGGATGTTATTATGAATTCAGTTTCATATTCTATGGTATTAAAATAAAATGTACATTGTGATTCATCATCATCATCATTTCAGTCGCATAACGTCCATGGCTGGACATAGGCCTCTTCCAGGGATTTCCAAAATGACCAATCTAGAGCGGCCTGCGTCCAGCGCTTTCCAGCGACCCTAGTCACATCGTCCGACCAACTTGTGGGTGGGTGTCCAACGCTTCGCTTGCCTTTGGTTTAAATTAATTAATTATAAAATGAAATATATTACGATTTGAAAGTACTTTAGGCCTAATGAAAGTGTACTGTGCAATGTTCGTAATATATAAGAAGACTAAGACGATTGCTGAGGAAGGTGAAATATGAAAAGTCTTAGATCGCAGGAATTGGCCACCGTAGCCAAAGGTGAGGGTGATAAATACGTAATCTAAAATTTAATGCCACCAAGGTGCGAATACAATAATTTTACGTCTTCCCCTAAACTCTCCACGGGGGCCAGAAGGATTGGAGAGGTCTCGTTGATGTTTATAAACTTTGTTTAGCTAGTGTTAGGCCAAATCCTCTTACCGCTCTGGCCAAGTAATAAAAAAAGTCTGATAGTACAGAGAAGGTCGTGCTCCCGCAGAACCTGACGATGACGTCTTTCTCTGGCCAGAAAATGACTTTTTGCATGTGTGGGCGGTCGCAAAAAGCCACTGTTTAGCCCGGGAGGACAACATATTGTTTGTATCAAGTAGGCGTACACAGGCTAAATTAATAAACGGATGTCGGTGCGCGTTTTGTTACGGCACACAGGTGTGTACCATTTGTAATCGTAACGTAATTACGTTCAATTCAACAGCGCTCTCAGTTGTAGGAGGAAGCGATTCGAGATCGGCAAGTAAAGCTATGTCCTTGAAATACATAATCACGTCATTATCAGTGATTTTCGCCGCTGCAGTTTTTTTGGGGTCTGCTCTGTATGTCAACTCCCTCAATCGTTTTCTATTATTTACCATATCTGTACTAACTCCTTCATGTCCCGCTTCACATAAACCCCCTACATCGTTCTAGGTCATTCTCTATCTCTGTGGCCGTCCACCTTCAAGTTAACCATTTTATTAGCCAGATGGTTGGCATCCCGCCACTTGAGATGACCGTACCATGTTAAACGATGGCTTTTTAACTTCTCTATAATTGGTGCTACCTTTAAACTCCCTCTTATATATTCATTTTTGATCTTATCTATCTTTTCACACCTAATTATCTGCATTTCTGCTTCACGTAACAAGAATCAAACACTACTTTTAACGTGATAGTGGGTTCATAGGTGAAAAGAAGACGGTTCATCAATAATGACCTCAGACCATATAATCAACATAATGAACGGTCATGATCCCGATTTCAACAACTCCCTTATTAGTTTTAATTTTTATGTTGGTATGTTATTGATTGAAAAAATACACCAAAAATATAATAAAAAAATAAAAGTCTTAGTGGTTGTAGTTATTATTCCTTAACAATTAGACTTCCCTATCTGCTAACTACTGATTATATATAAGTTAACTATACTGGGAAGTAAATGAACTGTAATATTTAGGACTGATTTTATGCAAGAAGATTACAAAGTTGTAGTTGTTTGAGCCGTTAAAAAATGATGAAGTTGACTAAAAAGAATTGTGTTAATCATCACTTTTTGAATATGAAGTAATTCCCCCGGTGTTCCCCGCGTAAGAGATGCATTTTGTTTTCTTTCTTTTCTGCATTTTGTTTACGTTATTTAACACCTGTCTTTTCTCCTCGTAGCACTCATAACTTGGGGCAGCATCTGCAAGATATCTACTTTCCGTCACATAAGTGACGGTTTTACTGTGAATAATCCGGCAAATAGCGACACTTTATTAAATTCCTGGAGCACAATTTAAGTAAACAGGCGACTAATTACGGAATTCTCAGCTAATGAACGTAAAGGCACTATGTATAATTAATTACAGGAATATGTTATGTACCGTTGATTAAAATCTGACCTAGAAAGCCTTTTGGAGTTTCACGCAGGTTGGTTTGAAATTGTTAGACTTCTGAGAAATTTACGAGCAATCTCTGTAGTTTTTCGGAACTGATTTAAGTAATGATCCGGCAAATCGCGACACTTTATTAAATTCCTAGAGCACAATTTAAGTAAACAGGCGACTAATTACGGAATTCCCAGCTAATGAACGTAAAGGCACTATGTATAATTAATTACAGGAATATGTTATGTACCGTTGATTAAAATCTGGCCTAGAAAGCCTTTTGGAGTTTCACGCAGGTTGGTTTGAAATTGTTAGACTTCTGAGAAATTTACGAGCAATCTCTGTAGTTTTTCGGAACTGATTTAAGTAAATTCAAAGTAAAGGGACTTGAAATGTTACGTGTAAGCCTTTTAAGTATAAAGAGCATGAGGTATTCCAAGAAAAGCGCCCGTTTGTAAAGTGCCCGCTGCATCTAAGAGTATTCCCGATTGCATTCTTACCTATGCGGTTTCGGAGTCCGCTTTTTGGCTTTTTCTTTTCCAATAATAAAGGGTTTTTTCATAATTGTATGTTTTTGATTGGCCAAAAATGCTTTTGTCCATCTATCTGTCTGATGATTTTGATGAAAAATGGCACACAAGTCCCTTGATTTATTTAATATTTTTAGTTGGTCGCGATTTTTGATTGGAAGAGACATACGGGGAAAAGGGGAACTTTGCTGTAGCGTTGTTTATTGACGGATTTCAATTTTCAATTAAGTGTAATATTTCCATGTTCAATAAAGTAAGTGATTTTACAGGTATAAATTTACGTAATAAGAATGACTTAGTTAGCCCGTATTACAGGTTGAAAATGTTAGTCTTTTGTGGGGAAGTGTATACTTTTTTGTAATAAATTGCCAGAATCGGTTCTTGATATGCCGGAAAGGAAATTCAAAGCCTATGTAAAGAAATTACTTTGTGAGAAGGCATATTATAGGACCGATGACTATTTTAAAGACAAAAAAGTCTAGCTAGAGCTTGGCGCGGGTCCCTCTTAAAGGTTTGTATATTTAGACATGTCATAATTTAGGTACATAGGTACATATTAAATTAACAAATTGACATTATTTTAAATTTCGTAATTCTTATAATTCAATTTAATTATGACATAACAAACAATGTAATCTCAGTCCATCCATAAAACTAATTTTAAGTTTTTAGTTTGTTAGTTGTCGTCTTTGGAGAAAACGTGCAGTGCAGTTTGTTGCCGCTTCTTCTGCACTTGTGCCTAGGAAGCGGCATAAACTTAGCTGTAAGTAACGATTTGACGTCAACATTTGTGGAAAACAAAACAAAGTGACTATTATTAAGAGATATTACAAATATCCTATGATAATAAAGATATTTTGAATTGAATTGAATAAAATTTGAGAGGCACTCTAAGACTTCATTCTACACAAGATGTTGCAAAAAAAATCCAAAAGGAGGGAGTGGAGGGGGGAAGGGGAGGAAGTTTGCTGTAGTGTTATATTCGATGGATTTCACTGAAATGGCTTTGCTTAGCAAAGGGGAAGGAGAAAGTGTCGCTTATTGAGAGCTTGCGAGGTCTACTTTTTTAGTTCTGTTTTAGGGTTAGTACACAATAACGGAAAAGTTGAGAAGTAATAGACTAAGATGGTATGTACATGTAATTAGGAGGGAGGAGAGCCACGTTACCAGAAAGGTGCTTAATTTGAAGGTTACAGGAAATAGGAACAGAGAAAGGCCTAAGAAAAGGTGGATGGAGTGCGTTAAGGACGATATGGATAAAAATAATGTAACAATGTGCCTTGACAAAAGATAAAGGAAAATGGAAGAGACTCACATGCTGTCCCGACCCCACGTAAAGTGGGATAAGGTGAGGAAGAAGAAGAAGAAGACACTATCACGGAGCCAGGGCTGCAAGACCTAAAGATCCTCTTAGCGTGATGGTGGGCGTGTAGGTGACATTGATGATGGGTCGCTTACCCATTCCCTCAATCGGCTTTTACGATGCACGGGAAGAAAAGCCTGGTTAGTCCCATAAATAGACTGGTACATATTTATGAATACCATGACACCCTTTTCGACTAACATTGCAAGTAAATATAGAGAATCCAAATTGATTTGGTAAATAGCAGATGTTGTTTACATACGTCTCGCATGGGTCGAGCAGATTAGATATGCAATAAATTCCAGGAAAAATTGAGAACTGTGTCAGTAGGGCACCTTTGTTGTGATGCAGCCTGTGCCTATGTACTTCATACGCTGACACAGGCTCATGGGGGAACTGTAGAGAAAAAATATGTTAGATTGGACTAGACATAATGCCGTTGATTACTTGGGGAAAAATAGGGTAGCATTTATTCACTCGAAATGAGAAATACTTTTGTTTTAGTATCTTTTATAAGTTTAACTCTGTAACGATGCTGCATATCACCTTCATGCATATTGCTATCCACCTCACTTCTTCGTCGTTTTTTCGTAACTTAATTCCAAACCCTTAATATTCCTATGCCATTTCTGCTCCAGATTCAAGGAGAAGTCACTATAAAAGAGAAATTCAAGGACCTTTTTCAAAAGAAAATCTTCAAGGACCAACAGAGTACATAAATAATTGAACAAAAATTCTTACATAATATGAACTCTGTACTAAAGTCGACTAAAGTAAACAGGAAAAAAGACGCGAATATTGTATTCTTTGAGATTTGTATTACGAATAGATGACAATTTTCTGCCAGATGTGTCGGAAGTTCGACACGATACAAATACATTTATATATACATTTTTGTACACCAACTCCGATGCATCTAGCGATTAAGTAGGTAAGTACTCGTACTTATCCGCTAGATGTATATATATATTATAGTATTCTAGTTCCCAGTGTTCCTTAACTTTAACGGACAAACTGACTTTAACCAGGTCTATGTCACTCCCCGTTTAGGTATCGAAAATGTACCTACATTATTACTATGCGCGCAGCCGGCCCTTCCGGGTGGTAAATTCAGTTATACGAGTCATTTGTCTAGGTATCTAAGCGAAAAGGTGCTGAGTTCCGACGTGAGCTAAATTAAACCATATTGAGTAATTATTTCTTTAAATTTCTTTGCTGAGTGAGACTTCTGTAGTATTAGTATTTATTCTGTGCTTTAACTGACAAAACCCTTCTGGCGACCAATACTGTGTAAATAAGTTTTTTTTTGTTCTTTCGGGGTTTCTTCTTAGCAATGGTCGTTGCGAAACGCTAGTATAGGTACAAAAGATAAAGGGATAAAGACAGAGGGATCACCGTGGCCACATACTGGTCACAGGTGATTTGAAATTGAAGCTACAGTATAACCATTTCGATTCGATAAGAAGAAGGTAGAAAAGGATAAATAAACATTACACCTAATGTACACTAAAAATATTGACGTGAAAGTACCTGTGAAGGCCGAATTACTGAATAAATATTTGATTCTTGATTCTTTCTTGACTCCAAGAAATGTCCAGAATGTAACAATAGAACGGGCTAAATTACTAAAAGCAACATTTACACTGTTACTTTAAAATATCAACAAACAGGTATTAAACCTTTGTATGACTCAAATACACACAATAAAAATAACGGCTTTTGTCTCCGCAAATATCCCGGAAAGAGCTAATAGTTATTACCCACCCCGCCAGTGTCAGATGTCAAAGGGTCCCAAATTCCCATAGTAATGTTCCCAAGACCCAAAGACAGTGGTACAAATACTTTCTCACCTATCACCCGGGTGCGTAATTTACGACCGGCCTTATACCCTAATATTTACTCGGATTACACGAAGACCCGGGTTTTCGCATGCAAACGAGATTCCTCGTTCTGATCATGAACTTGTTAAATTAACATTCAAGAGAGATAAATAGTTTTGAAGGTAATAAATAAGCTTTAAGTATTTTTATGGTATTGATTATGTACCGAGATACCCGAATAGGTTCTTTCTTTGTTAGTATATAATTTATGTACAATTTCATAAACAGTTTGTGCGTATTATTTAGGGTTCAAGAGACAACGCAAGACTAATCTACTTTTATTTTTGTTTCAGTATGTACGTATCTGCCTTGCTCTACAACAATTTACTATAATATAACAAAATACTTGAACATGCATAGAGAAAAATCATTAAAAAGAAATTAAAAAAGAATTAAATTAAATTAATTTGGAATAAATTTTCTACTTTTTCCATATCCTCTCGTATGGAAAAGGATATGGAAAAAGAGATAATTATTTTTTTTATAAAAAATATAATAGGAATAAAAAAGAGACCTAGTTTAATTAATAAATATAAATAAATAAATAAATACAAATATATAGGGACAAATCACACTAATTAAGCTAGCCCCAAAGTAAGTTTTTTTTTTAAACTTGTGGATACTAACTCAACGATACTATATTTTATGATAAATACATATATAGATAAACATCCAAGACTCAGGACAATTTGAAAAAGTCCATTTTCCAATTTGCCCTGGCTGGGGATCGAACCCAGAACCTCCGCATGTAGTATATTGATGTAGTCAATAACTAAGTTTTATTGAATGAGCAACCAAAGACCATCCATTTAACAGTCTCTATATTAACCGTTAAAGACCGGATTAACTCTGAATTCCATTAGGCGACGCATATAGACTTCTTGAAGTTAAAAAAAATCACTTGGGATTACGCAAATTTCCCCAGCGGTGGGAATAATGGAACAGGGATTAAATGGAACTGCTGCCTTTGCAGATAAATTACGGTGTTTTTTGCTAATGGTCTCTTAAGACGTTTTCGGGGTATTAAGCAAGGATAGGGAATAAATCATTGGCATTACATCGGGAAACTGAGCAGACAGTTATCTTAGCGGTAAGCCGCGTTCTGGTGGAAAGGAATCCCGTTTGGTAGGCTGATATATTCGTTTAAGTTGATGGAGATATTAATTAATTACTATATATAACGTCGAACAAAATATACTGAAACTATTTTAGTCGTACGTCGTATAAATAAACGGGCAAGTGCGAGTCGGACTCGTACATGAAGGGTTCCGTACCACCGTACAATGTTTTAAAACGCTGAAGAAACACATTTCTTGTATGACGAATATCCCCCTTATTTTTAGTATTTGTTGTTATAGTGGTCATAGTAATACATAATCGATGAAAATTTTAGGTTTCTAGCTATTAAGGTTCAAGAGATAGAGCCCTGTCACAGATCGAGTTAAAAACGCCGAAAAAAACACGTTCTTAGTATGACGACCCCCCTTTAATTTTCAACTTTTTTATTTTTAGTATTTGTTTTTATAGCGGCCACAGTAATACATAATCGGTAAAAAATTCAGGTGTCTAGCTATTACGGTTCAAGAGATAGAGCCCTGTGACAGACGGACAGACGGACAGACAGCGGAGTCTCAGTAATAGGGTCCCGTTTGCACCCTTCGGGTACGGAACCCTAAAAAAATACCCTATACAAGGAGCTCTGATGCTGAGCCATTACGCCGAGCTAAAAACAAGAAGGACTACGCCAAGCTGATTGCCGACCTTCATTAGTTGGAGAGGCACTTTAAGAAGAAGAAGACAAGGAACTCGGTAGCTCGGCGGGAGAACGTATTATTGGGGCTTTTGCAAGTTAAGCGACATCGGGCGTGGTCCACACTTGAATAGTTGACCACAAGGGCCAATTAAAAATTCTGTTCTTCGGATGGCACGTTAAGCCGTTGGTCCAGGCCGTCATCTCAAGTTATGTCAGATGCCTTTAGGTAGCTTAAAAAATCTAACACCAGTGTTGGCCACATACACATACGAAAAACATTATGGTAAACCAACATGTAAATGTAGATAATCTATGGTTGTTAACTATGCGTATGGCAACACTGCCATCAACCATAATCAAGTATCCAGTATCAAGTGCTAACTAATAGACGCGTGTGAAAGTTATACTGCTCTTTAATTTCTCCATCAGCCCCTATAAATCTTACAGTCCGCTACAATATTCTTCCTGGGCATATCATCGACCATCGCCTAAGCAATTTCCCTCAACAAACAAAAAAAACAGGGGCACTCCGGGAGTGCTGACAAAAGTGAACACTTGATGTGAAGTGGTGGTGTCGGTAACAGTGTCGCGAGTTCAATGGTTTTTTCCCATCTCAAAAAATGCCCAACGCGCCGAAGTTTTCACTTCAAAAATTCGTCTTTTTTATTATTTTTTTAATTGTGCGTCATTATCTGATTGAACTTATTGTACCACACGTCGTCCCAGTGACACGCTTCTGTCCGGAAGGCAACCCGGAATTTCTTTATTGCTTATCCGACCGTTCCGAATGTGTGAATGCGCCCTATATAAATTCCTAGTACGGTTCAGCGGTCAATATAATACGAGTCATTAATTGAAAATAATAGACCATATTTTTTATTGCTTTTTTACACACGTTGAATTTTTGAAAGCTTGTATATTATATTTATTTCTCTTTAAGCTTTAGTTTTATTTAATTATATTTTGGTTTTAGCTTTAGTGTACCTACTTGTATTATTAATAATTCCATGAAAACATTAAAAAATTTTTTTATTTAACAATATTTCTACCAGATAAATAATTTTAAATATAAACTCGTCTAAGCATTGGAACTTGTTTTACTAGGTAGGTATTTGCAGAGATTCTCAGAGATTGAAAGATATATTTCAATTAACATCGAAAGCTTTTAACGTCTAGACGACTAAATTGAGTATTTTGGGTACACTACAGTTGAATTAAATACATTTCATTTTATTTTAACATTAATACTGTCATTTTGACCTTCACTGTTAAAAATTTTGTAATTCTAAAAATTATGTAACTTTTCATGCAAAACATTACATAAACCTGTAAAATTTCCGAAAAATCTGGGAAAATTTACGGAAAAGTATGTAAAAATGACAAAAAATATGTAAAATTTCATATTTTTCTGTAAATTTCCCAGATTTTTCGGGAATTTTAAAGGTTTGTGTAATTTTTTTACAAGTAAAATAACATAATTTTTAAAAGTGTTATTAATTTAACGAAATTGGTGCAGTAAATACAAAAATATAATAAAAAAACTTCTTTTAAAATTATTTACAATAAGTAGTGACCTACTTAAAAAGTTAGGAAGAAGAAAACGCATTAAATTTATTATATTACGATGTAAAAAAATTATAAGGATATTTTTTATCTTTCTTGATAAGTATACGTACCTACTATCTGATGGATAAATAACCAGAATATACTCTTTCAATTACTCTAATACATAAGAACGTTTATAAAGTATTCTGCGAAGTGTGTTACACTTCGCAGAATAAACAAGCTATAACTTTGTTTATCACCGGCAATGCGTCGAAAATGTTTGGACTGTATCAGGTATTTATATAACGGAGCCACGTCCCGTGTGATATTGTGTTAATTAAGCATAGGGCGCCAGTTAAAATTCAATTCCAGAGTTTTATCCAACAATTACGGATGTTCGATATAGATAAGTGTAAGGCTGACCCTAATACAAACACGTTTTGAAAAAAAAGCCGTCTAAATTAATATTTTATCATTAATATTTTAGTAAAAGCTAGAAGACTTTAAGTCTTGTAGCTTTTACTAATGATAAAACGAACGAACTTAACCGTTCGAACTAGTGTAGTGTAGTAACAAAAATAATATAATAGTGCAGTTATAGTGCAATAATTAAAGACACACAAACAAAGTGCCATGCCGTCATACAGTGTAAACTAGTACGGAAAGTAGAAACAATTGTTTTCACCAATTCTAACTTGTGGATATGAGTACAGTGCTATGATCTTTTGATGTTTGAATGTTAAATTCCAAGTAGGCGAAGTTTTTGTTGTTGCCATGGAAACATAGATCAGTGTTTTGAGTTAGTTTTATACCATACCATATATAGAAAAATTTTATACCTACCAAAAATTTATTTAAAAGGTAGAAGAGGTCCAGGACGACCAAGAAAGAGCTATGTAGACCAACTGAAAGAAAAAGCAGGGGTCATGTCGTATCAAGCACTAAAAAGTAAGGCAGAGAACCGAGAAGTTTGGCGCATACTCCACCGACAAGCTCTTAAATAAGAAGAAGATGAAGAAAATTTATAATCAAAAAGTCATGGTTTTGAGGTTTAGGTTTTTTTTTTGAAGTTTGTTTAGGAAATAATAAAGTTTATAATACAGTTTAAATCAAATTAAAGCTAAATAATATATTTTTTTTAAAAATTAAAACATAAGTTTATTATTATAAATAAACGTTAGTAAGTATTTAAGTATGTTTAACGTTAGTAGTAGTAAGTACCTACTTTGGTTTTTTCTTTTTGTATGAACATTGTAAGGTTTTGTGTCTACCTTATAGGTGTAAAAATTAAAACTTATTAGGGATTACATTGTCAATTAACTTAATGATAAAGCCTACAGTATTATCTTTGTACTCATGTTCAGAGAAATAAATAAATTTATTATTATACCACAAATATCATCAATAATGCGGGAAAGCATACCCCGGGCTCCAAAGCAGCACCGTTAAGGATGCAACCGTAAACGCGCTAAGATAAAATATTTATCATCAACATGCTTCGTCAAATGTCTGCAGAAATAAATCCGCAACATGTTTCGTCAAATGTCTGCAGAAATAAATCCGCAACATGTTTCGTCAAATGTCTGCAGAAATAAATCCGCAACATGTTTCGTCAAATATAGTAATATTTAACGGTTGAAAATAAGGAATAATTTACTTATTACTAAGAGTTTGTTAATTCTATTTACAAAGGTAGCAAGCGCAGCGGACCCCGGGCATTGAAGCGTTACCGCTGAGGATGGTTACATCCGGAGGAGGAGTTATCCTCCGAAGATGAATAAGATGATGAGCAAGCGCAGCGCAGGAGACCCATTAGACTTAGAGGAAAACGCAGGATGCATGCCGTTTTCAGTTGTTCCTTTCGGGAATCCTGGGAGAGATTTGTATACAACTGTAGCTTCCTCTGATGATTGCTGACAGATTACAAAGGTTCAGTAGAATGCCGACACCGGTTCAACTTTCCGTGATTCGATCAATCCTATACATTATTATATTAGTAGTTACTTACTGCTTTTACCATAAATCTGTATTAAATCTAGTCAATCCATATAACAACACCTTAACTTAATAATAACAATTGAATTAAACATTAGCACCTGAAATTTTCTGGTCGTTACGGAATCTTTATAAAAGTTGCGAATTTCAGGGATTTCCAGTAAAGTTTTGGCGTCACTTTTATTCTTCGAGTTTGTCAAAAGTTCCAAAAGGCCGTGAAGACAGATTTGTAAGTCTTCGGCTGCTCCTGGCTCCGAAGAAAATTAATTTCATGAACCGAGATTTTCTAAAATATTATTACAAAGTTTATGTGTCATTTTATGCCGATTAGGCTTGAAACTGCGTTACGCGGACGTGCCGCGGTTCCATACAAAAGTGCTTCGCGCGGTGTCCGCCAGCGGCTCGGGCTTGTTCAGCATAGACTATAGAGCAGATAATTATAACGACTTAGTAATATATTACATTCTCCATCGACACGAGTGTAAACGTACGCCGTTAAAATTAAACTTTTTTTTTAAATTAGTGATTTGAGTGCGTTTGACCTCTATCTAGCCTGATGGGAAGCTAAGATGAGGTCTAAGGTGTGACACGCAGACTCAAAAAATGCCTATTCACTCTTGCCTTGAAAATCCCTACATCATACGAGTACGTATGGGGAAACATCTACGCAGGGAGGGAATTCCACACCTTAGCGGTTCGCACAATGAAGGAGGAGACGAAACGGAAGGTACGATGGGGAGGATATCAACCACAAATGGGTAGAATCCCTGTCCACGTCGTGTTGTCCGATGATGGAATGGTGCAGGGGGAATTAAATTGTGCAATTCCTGCGCACACTCCCCGAAGTGCACCCTGTAGAAGACACACAGACTTGCTACTAGTCGGCAATGCTCGAGGCTCTGTAGCCGTCCTGCTAGTTACTACACTAGCTAACTAGCTAAACTAGCTGATACTCCGTAATCCGGTCTCCGCAAACGAACCTGCGACGTCCTGTACCTAGTACCTGGGTACCTGGGACCGTCATGTATTCGCAGAGCTCGTAGTTTCAGGGCATCCGCTACGTTAAGCGGGCACACGTGACGTGTTCAGTCTATCTCTGTCACAAACTCTACGTGCGAAAGAGATAGCAGAATCAGATAGAGAGAGACTGAAACCGTTGCGTGCAACCGCTTAACATAGCAGATGCTCTCAAGCCTTACTACGCCCGATGTAAAGCGCGTAGCCAAAGACCGATCGCGATGCCGAAAGACTGTTGAAACCTTAGGACCTTAAGTCATGTCATGCGTGTTTTAGTCCTTTTTTGAGAAAAAAAAAATTCTAATAGATATTACAAAACCTACACAAACAATTTCACAATACGCAAATACGTACGGATCAACTCTATTCACCTCGGGCGGCTAATTTCTTTGACCTGAAACATGTCTTTAAATATTTGTATATCTCATATTATAATCAAGGCTTAAAAAAAAAACACGTTTTCTCAAATTTTAACGCGAGCCAACCACATCCATCAGTGATTCATTGCATTGATAGATTTAATTTAATTTATTTTGCACGTATAAACTCTTTATCAGTTTAACTTTAAATTGTAAAATGAAGAGAATATTAAAAATATTCTCTTCATTTCATTTAACTACGATAATTACAGACAATCAATCCCGACAGCTGATGGAATTAATTAAACTGCCGAAACTAGGCTTCACTTTCAATTAGCGCTATCTAAATAAAAATCGCCTTCGAGATGACAGGATTCATCTCGTCTCGTCCATTACTCGTCCCCTCCGCCTCCTTCAGCGATGGCCTACGGATTATTCTCATTTACTTTAATTTGTTAGGCTGCGGATACAGTAGGCTAATCAGCGATTAGCGAACATAATAATTATTGAAATTTTTTCAAAACAAAAATCCGACTTCTGTACCAGAAAAACTAATTATTCAAACAATTCTATACTTATACGACAATTTTTTTCAAGTCATTTTCGTTTAAAAGCAGGCAGTCGCTCTGTGTAAAAACCAGTAACCTCATCAAATCACCACGATTAGCCTCGGGCTCTGAAGCGTTACCGCTGAGGACGCAACCGGGAATATGCTCGGATCATAAAAGTAATTTTATAATTTCGGCGCACGACGCCTTACTCGTATGTCTGTATAAAATATAAGGAATTGTTCCTACAAATTAAACTATTTGGTATAACGACACTTTTGCTAATGACACGATCAACTCTAAAGAATCAATTCTACTCATACTCGTAGCAGAGCTACGGTAGCTACGGCAGTTCGTAGCCTACACTACGAACCTGTGTAACTACACCAACCTCGTAGCTCATTCAAAAATGCGTTGCGTTGCTGCGTATTCATTACTATATATCCCTTGCAATACATCGGGGAAATGCTGTTGCAAATGGACTTATTTTAAGCAGGTACGATTCGATGTGGACTTTTTTTAATGTTTTGTGTGTTAATAGTTCATTATTTAAAATATAAAAAAATAGTAGTCATGCTAGCGCTGACCAAAAGGGTTGAGTTGAAATCGTACACGAAAACCAATATTAAAATCAAAGTTTTTGATAAGTGTAGGTAACATTTATAAAATAATACCTAAATCTCATGTTTAGGGTTCCGTACCCGAAGTGTGTAAACGGGACCCTATTACTGAGACTCCGCTGTCTGTCCGTCTGTCTGTGTGTCCGTCTGTCACAGGGCTCTATCTTTTGAACCGTAATAGCTAGACACCTGAAATTTTCACCGATTATGTATTACTGTGGCCGCTATACCAACAAATACTAAAAATAAAAAAGTTGAAAACTATAGGGGATCGTCATACAAAAAACGTGTTTTTTTCAGCGTTTTTAACTCGATCGCTTGAACCGTAATAGCTAGACACCTGAAATTTGCACCGATTACGTATAACTATGACCGCTATACCAACAAATACTAAAAATAAGATAAAGTTAATAATTAAAGGGGGTCGTCATACAAGAAACGTGTTTCTTCAGCGTTTTAAAACATTGTACAGTGGTACGAAACCCTTCATGTACGAGTCCGACTCGCACTTGCCCATTTATTTTTTGTACCAATCGCTAATAGTTACGTAATGTAGCCTCAGTCATCCACTTACCTACAATCGCTGGGCTCATTAGGCTATTATGATTGAAACATAAATACTCTGTTATTACCCTTATCTGCAGCTTTATGAGACCTCGTTCTGCAAATAGACCTTTTACTTGATAAGTTGTACAATTCACGACAATTGTTTCATTATAAAGCAGTAGTATTTATTTAATTAATTATGTTGATCGAAATTGGTAAATATAATGGATTGTTTTTCTGTCCTGTACTGTACTGTGTATTTCTGCTTAGTTGTAGGTACATGAAAATGTTTATTCAAAAAGACTTCATTATAATCTTTCTGAATACACATTTTCAATTTAATATTCTTTTCAGTTTAAGAGAAAATTCAAGATATAGATAGAGGAGGGGTCAGGTTTCTCTGCAGCTGACCGTACATACCTATTTAAATTAATAAATTAAACCTACTACATGAAATGTTATGAGACATGCCTCTTGACAATGAGTTAGGGCGTGTGCTGCGTCAAGCAAAAGAGATAGCAGAATACGTCGCTTGATGCCGTGTCTCTTTCGCCCTTAGAGTTTGTGAAAGAGATAAACTGAATACTTCCCGTCGTGTGGTTCCCGGAAGCCATGTGGTTCCCGCAAGCCGTGTGGTTCCCGGCAGAGTAGAATAGGACCACTCCAAGTCTTCCCGTGGATGTCGTAGAAGGCGACTTAGGAAACACAAGCTAAACAAAGCTTATAAACATCAATGACACCTCTCCAACCCGTCTGGCCAGCGTGGAGAGTGTAGGCCAAATCCTCTTACTGCTTTGGCTAATATATAGTTCTGGCAGTACAGAGAGGCCCGCTTGACGCATTTTGTTTTTTATTTTTTATTTACCATATATAAATAATATTTTTTTTTTACATAAATAACATACATAAGCCACACAGGTTTGTCCTTATATTATTATTTATTTACATCGGTACTTAATAACCTTATAATAGATACTCGTACCTACTTAGGAACCAGATAAACATCAGATATTCTCTAAGAAATATTTCTTTAATTTTACTTTAATATTTTTAGGTTGAATTTGGTCCCGTAATTCGGGACGTAATTCATTAATGAATCGAGGCATCAGATAGGCAGATGTTCGCTCACCATACATGTTATTCGCTCGGGTTGTTGGCAACAGATTCCGTGCATGCACGCACACCCTATAAAACCCAGTCCTCGCTGCTAAGGGTAACATGTAAAGCCATTGTAAGGCACAATGGTAATGAATATATCTATTGGGTCAGATTCAAATTAATTTGAATATTTGGTAACAATCCATTTTTTGTTTCAGGTAACTTTTGGCAAATTTAAGACGGCAGCTGAACTCATCGTGTACGTGTATGTAATATTAAGGTGGTGAATAGGCTTAGTTAAAAGACAATCATAAATATAAACTTAGTAGCAATACAGCTAAAAATATTCAAGGAAACCGATATACGACGTCCCGGTTTCACAAACTTTGAAAAACTAAGTTCTTATTTAAAAGATATAGTACTTATATATAATATCTATATTTGACAGAGATTTCTGGGAGCAACAAAACAGCCGTCTGTGACGTAATTGCGTTTTTCCCGTGACGAATCACTATCACTATTCTTGTTGACAGCAGCTTGCAACAAAAACAAGTGTTTTGTGCGAGAGAGCTGACGGAAATATAGGGGTCGTGTTATTGAAACGTAGTAGGTTCTGTCAGTAGAAATAGAAATATATCTCGTATTTTATCTGGTATTTCGTGTAACCAGAACATAAGTTTTTAGGGTTCCGTACCCGAAGGGTGCAAACGGTACTGAGGCTCCGTTGTCTGTCTGTCTGTCCGTCTGTCACAGGGCTCTATCTCTTGAACCGTAATAGCTAGTCACTTGAAATTTTTACCGATTATGGATTACTGTGGCCGCTATAACAACAACTACTAAGAATAAAAAAAGTTAAAAATTAAAGGGGGTCGTCATACAAATAAATAAACCGGCCAAGTGCAAGTTAAACTCGCGTGGAGAGGGTTCCGTACAATTGATTGAATTCTTATAGATTTTCCTGTAATCTACAAGCAATGAACTATACATTGTATTTTTTTCAAAATTTTAGGCTCAGTAGTTTCGGAGATCAGGGGGGGGGGGGGGAATGGTCAATTTTCGTCTTCATTCATGAATAAAATCAAAACTATTCATTTTACAATAATAACAAAAATATATTTGAGATCCTCATAACGAGCCCTTTCATTGATATATGACACAGTAAGGTTTGCAAAACTTTTTTTTTTAATTTCCTAATTTTTCCCCCGAAAATGACCCTTATTTTTAAAAAAATATTTATTTACTTTGCACATATGTGTTTGAGTCATAGGATTACAACATTCTACCAAATTTCACCTGATTCGGTCCAGTAGATTCGGAGCAAATTGGCTGTGACAGACGGACGGACAGATAGACGCACGAGTGATCCTATAAGGGTTCCGTTTTCTCATTTTTTGTACGGAACCCTAAAAACTTGTTTTTTTAGTGTTTTTAACTCGATCTTTATAATGGCATTAACTAGATTCTTAAAATTCCCACCGATTATGTATTAATATGGCCACTATAACAACAAATACTAAAAATAAGATAAAGTTAAAAACTAAAGGGGGTCGTCATACAAGACGTGAACGTGTTTCTTCAGCGTTTTTAAACATTGTACGGAACCCTTTATGTACGACTCCGACTCGCACTTGCCCGTTTATTTTTTTAAAAGCTTTATTTAGTTTCACCTGTCCCGTTGCCTTGTGTCCGTAATCAAATCTTGCAAGCTAAATTAGACCCACTTCCCATTATTCAATCGAGTTGAAATTTCACAGACTGTAAGTTGGGTGACAATGCAATATTATGGTACCAATAACCTGATCTTATGATGAAGCCGGAAGGTCGCCACGATATCTCTAATCCCACCGATTTTGGGCTCAATTGTTTCGTCTTGACTTTTTAGTTCATTGTTTAAGATAAAAGCTTGCTTTTAAAAATATTTTTTTAATAATTACTTGTTTATTTAGCCTATTATTTGTAATATTTCTTTCCATAGAAATAATTGGAAGCAGGTAGGGGAGAATTAACCTTGCAGTGATATATAAACCAAACAAAATTAGAAATAATATCTTGCCTTAAGACGATACACGGTGTTCAGTGCGGGCAGCACTGGACACCAATTGAAAAAAATATTTGTAAGGAAACGGAGATATCATTTAAAATTTTGAGCTAGAAAAACGTCTTATGTGTCTTAAATATGTGTCTTAGGTAAATGTTTAATAATGGTCAAATAGCTAATCTGAATGTACTAAACGTCCAAAATTTGCTTTTATCCACACCACCTGTAGGTTGACTAGTAGAAAAGGCCTAGGCCTTAAGTCCGCCTGTAAAATTTTTTGTAATAAAGTTAAAAAATAAATAAAATAAAACCTAGATAACCCTTCAAACTATTTTATGAACCACTGTTAACAGTTTAAAGTGAGAACGTTAAGCTTTAGTTTGCATATTTGCGAAAAACGGCCACTTTTGGAAAAAATGCAAAAGTAGCTAAAGTAAAACTTAAGCCAAAACTTTGTATAAGAATGGCTTATGATAATAAATTATAATTCCTAACCTGTACAAATAATAGAAACAGTTCATCTTTCGCTTTGAAATAGACTTCTAAATAGAAATAATAACTCATTGGGGTATACATTAGCGTACGGACAAAAAAAATGTTGCTTGCTAGTAAAAAATAAAATGACCGAATACGAAACAACGTAGCTTTATCCTCAAAGGCCAAAGTCCACAATCATATTTCAGCATCCCGATATTATCATTGTTTATGCATGTAATTTAACACATTCAACGTTGAACCGTAGCGCTACTGTAAATCAAAACTATGAAAGCGAAAAAAGGAAAAAACAAAAGAGATTGTTCCAAAGTTCCGCTACAGAACAAGAGCGGTTGTATTTTGATTTACGAGTAAAAGATTGCGTCATAAATCATTATGTAGCCCCCTCCAGCGGACGGGAGGGATTGTACAGAAAAAATTAAAAGGATCGCACCGACAAGTATTTACGATGTTCCGTCAGGACTAATACGCCGTATTAATTAATCCCTTCTATTTAATTTTGCTATTCTTTTAACGTTTTCTGTTTGCGCACAGATTTCTCGGTTTGATACGCCTGCAGCGTTTTTTTGTGGTTTTTTCAATATAAACATTCCGCTTTTCCATTGAAACTAAGAGATTCTTGTTAATTTTTTTACAATGTTTAACGAGGTTGTTGGCTTTTTGTAATAGGATAGGGAGATACGCCAATACCTTGACAAAAGTAAATATTCATGTCTGTTTAATTAGCTTTCAGTTATTATCCCGCAAATTCAGTTAAACATGTATGACCCAACATCTCTTACTCACATGATGTAGGTATAAAAAAAAAGTGTGGCACTCGGGGACTGCCGCCACAGGCCGGAATCTCCTAAGGTACGCGCAATATGCGTCCCCGTTCCCCGTCCCCGCACCTCTCCCCCGTTTTCGGCTCGATGACTCACGTTGGCTGTCAAGAACCGGGGGAGAGGTGCGGGTGCGGGGAACGAGGACGCATATTGCGCGTACCTTAGGAGATTCCGTTCTGTTTACTCTTACTGTATTCTGTGCTGCCGCGGTAAAGCTATTGCATACGACGTTAGACGATGCACGGCTTTCAACGCCGCGCCGCTGTGCTGGTCGGTAGGCGGAGTGTTAGGTCTTATTTTCGTTACGGAATTTCTTGATTCGGTCGCTGCGCTCAAAGCCCGCGATAAAAGCTATGCAATAGCTAAAAACGCATTGTCAGCGACGTGCATAAAATGTATAATGATAAATAACTATAAAAATTATTTAGCTAGGAAGAAATTGTATTAGATAGGTTTTAAGATAAAATTTTCTTCTATAGTCAAAATCATGTAAGATAGTTGTAAGTTATGGTACGAGTATATAGTTTGTTAAATTTTATAGAAATAAATACTTTTTTATATTAGATAGGGCATAAATTAAGCTGAAATGTATGTAAAATGATCTAGGTTGTTTCATTCCCCTAATTTCTAAGTTACGTTATGGTATGTATTGTAAGAAAGAGATAGCAATATTGATTGCAAACTAAAAAGCAATATCATAACGAGAACCAGTAGATGGTTTTTTGTAAATAACATGATAATTACTGATTATATTTTGAAAATTAGAATTATAAAACATGTATAAACATGAAACACATGACTGGGAATTAAGAAATTGTAAATAATTGACTGCCTTCATAGTACAAACCGATGAGAACTGTAGATTTCACTAGAAAGAGATGCACTAATAAGACAGACAAGGAAATAAAGAAAACAAAACCGTGTGCAAAAATTTAATGATGAGTGCAGTAACTTTGTAATGTGTGGAATAATTCGAATATTATGATTGGCTTGATTTTTGCTGAATTATACAATCTAGACAGCCTAAAACTGTATAAATCAAGTCGCGGTTTGTATGGAGGCATTCAGTTTACCTCAAGCAGTCAAGTGATAACAATTAGTAATAGAGAACAGTAATAGTGAACAGTAATAACAAGTAGTCATAGTGATAATAAGTAGTTATAGTGAAGTAATAAAGTGGTAAAATAAGTGAAAAGTATAGTGATTTTATTTCTACAGTAAGGAAAATCCCTAAAGGTTCTATGTTTTTATTTTCTTTTATTTTTGACATTATTATTTTTTCTATTGACTTTAAATCTGTGATTACTTGTGATTTTTTAATGTGAATGTGCAATAAGTATAATCCACTCTGGATTATACCTTAAGACTCTCGAACACCTCAGCTAGGCCTTCTGCCTCCCTCACAAGCCTGCTGACCCGACCCCCCATATACAGTCCACTTAAGTCGTCGCTGCACGGACGACCCTGGCAGGGCTCTGAGCGCCGCCACGCCGCCGCAGCACACAACTACGCCGCCGCTGCACCTGCTGCCGCCGCACGCTGCCACGCTGCTGCTGCACCCGCCGCCGCAGCACACAGCTTTTCCGCCGCTGCACTTGCTGCCGCCGCACGCTGCCACACTGCCGCTGCATTGCAGTAGCACACTACCACGCTGCCGCTGCGTACACCGCCACCTCACGCCGCCACACCACCTCACTGCCGCACGCCGCCAAGGCGTTGCCGCGCCGCTATGCAGTAGCACCGCCGCTAGCTCGCCGCGTTGCTGCTCGCCTCACCGCGCCGCCGCTCCGGCCGCCACGCCCCGTGCCAGTTAAGAGAGCTGCATGCCACATCACCACGCTATCCCACTGCCGCGCCGCCACGCAGCAGCGTCGCCGCTAGCTCGCCGCGCCGCTGCTCGCTCACCGCGCCGCCGCCCCGGCCACCGTCGCACCCCGCGTCCTGCCCTCTGGGTCAACTATAGTACGTGCAAGCACACGCATCGTTGTCTCAGTTATTTAAACTTCACCTAAACTGTATTTAGTTTCTCGGTAAATTCAGCTTAAGTAGAACCAGCATTAAAATACCTCAGCAAACATTTAATTACAAAATCGTTCCACCGTAAAATGCTAACAAAAACGTAGAAACATTAACGAACACCAGAACTTTTAATCACTTTCCTGTTATTATTTCTTACTCCAAGTTAAATTCCTTAACGCCTATACATACAATGCAAATGGATTCTCCGGCGGCGTAACTTTGCGGTCTCAACTCCCGCAATTCTCGAACAAACATCCAAACTTCACTTTCACTATCATACTAAATTCGTAGCTCTATAAATCTTAACCCTTAAGCCGTCTGTACACGGGTGGAGTAAATAGTATCTCTCTACAGCCTATATCAGTACACCGCTGGCACAGAATTAATAAGACTATTTCATACAGAACGGAATCTCCTAGGGTCCCGCGCAATATGCTTCCTCATCCCCGCACCTCTCCCCCGTTCTTGCCTTGTCGAGGGGCGAGAGCGGGCGAACACTCACGCATCGACGTGTGCGCGGATGTATAGTTTTGTTTATAGTAGTAGTAGGTATAAATGATACTCCGCTTCTATAAAGTGTCATACTGTGCTGCTGGGCTAAAAGACTCTCCCAATAAAGTGAGGATTTGCCCATAATCACCACTCTGGACAGACGGGTTGGTGATCGCAGTCGTTCTCTGTTACCTATAGCTCCCTAGTCACCTTTTACGACAACCGTAGGAGAGGAAAGGGGTAAATGGTATAGTATCGCAGTAAACCTGTGGATCCCGAACGCCATCTTGCGTTTGTTTATCCTAGGATTGGTTCTGGTCCTTTAGGTTGCGGGTTGTGGAGGTCAGACGGCAGTCGCTCTGTGTAACAAGTTTATTTGCTAGACAAATTAATAAAATCCCCGACTATCAAGAACGCCATATAGTGATAAGCAGCAGAACTACCGATACGACTTGATACGGATATAAAGTCGTACCGGTAGTTCCGCTTCAATGACGCTACGGATAGCGACATCTATTATTTGCTAGAGAAAGCCAGGGCTCTCTCTTTCTTCACATTTTAAAGCGTTAACCCCCAATAACTTTTAAACTGAACCGATTATTATCAAACATAGCTAAAAACTAACTTTTACGTAAAAAT
Source organism: Acrobasis repandana (assembly GCA_963576875.1). NCBI lineage: Eukaryota > Metazoa > Arthropoda > Insecta > Lepidoptera > Pyralidae > Acrobasis > Acrobasis repandana. Next base: position 21,284,488 of record OY756215.1, read on the forward strand.
AACCGCATCGAAATCGGGCCAACCGTTCGAGCGCTACGATGCCACAGACAGACAGACCGACAGACATTAGCGTCAAACTTACTAAACCTCTCTTTTTTCGGGGGTTAAAAACCAGTAATCTCGTCAAATCACTGTTCACATGACTGAACGTTGAAATGGTTCGGTCTCAAAACACATACTCGTATATCCCTTATCTCAGGGTTCGATTGTGTAAATGTCAAAATGTACAAAGTTTAATTGTGAAAGTATTCTAGTTAAAAAAATTACAAAAGTTCACATATCGACTATTAACTCTACCAATGTAAAAGAGACTTAAGTTCACACTGGGCGAGGATTGCAATGTATTTTTTTTATTACCTCAGTAAACACTTGGGCCGACTACCTCCATATATCAGCCCCATCTGGATCCATTCCAAGAGGCTGTGTATGAAAATGCACAATTTATAATCACTGCTTTAGCACAAATGCGTCCGGATCTTTTCAGTAACTGAACAAAAACTTCTAGGTCGTCGCTTTGACTTGTGTATTTCTTTTGTTCTAAAAAGTTGTATGACTATATGAAAAACTAGTATGTTACCTATTCAGAAATAAAAAAACGACGGGTTGCACTCCGGGAGTGCCGGCAGAAGTGAAAACTTGAATATTAACGTATATTTATTTTTGTATATATTTTAATGTAGGTATATATTTTATGAAGTAATATATATATATATATATATATGTAAGTAATTGTGTATATGTAATAATAATAATAGTATGTTTATAGTATGTGTTGTGATTATTATTTTTTAAATTTAGTTTAGTTTAAGTTTTCTTTATATATTCACACCCACATAAAACTCTCCAATCGACCCAAAGGTTTGACTGTTAGAAAATGCTTTTAGCATTAAGTCCGCCTGTTGTACTTTAAACATGTATATGTGTGTACAATAAAGTATAAATAAATAAATAAATAAATAAACGTTGTTCATTTTTGATATTTTGCACGAATTGCTTTATTTATCAGCATAAAAGTACTATCATTTATGTGGTAGAATACAATATTTATTTATTGCGCTATCGTACACAAACATGACAATTTATATTACATTAAAAAGTTTATCTCTCAGCTAAACGAAACAGCAGGCGCAGGCATACATTTTTGCCGCGCCGTAGAAAGAGAGGGGGATACTTCCTCTCCGGCTGGCCATCCGTCTTACGAATTTTCGATCAGGACACGTGTCCTGACGCGAGTTTAACATTTTACCCATTACAAAAAAAAGTGCACAACGCCGCTAAAGAAGTTTTCACTTCAAAAACTTCTTTGGTTCTTTAATTGGAAATGTATTTAGGGTTTAAGAACTTTATTCATTCTCATAAAGAAATGTTACATTTCACTTACTGAGAATAATCCTTATACAATAATGTACTTACAAAAAATTTATTACAAAATGATCCTCTGTGAGCATACACCTACTTTCATTTTTCTTTATAATACATTATTTGAAACTCAATGGTTATTTATCTATATATTTATTTATCATAAAATATAGTATCGTTGAGCTTGTTTTTTTTAAGGTACAAATAACACTGATTGCTAGCGTGTTAACCACGGAGATCGTCAGCTAGTATCCCATATTTAATACTTTAGGGCCAATCGGTGTAATTTATTCCTATATGTTTATTTTATTAATTTATTTAATACTAATCTGTCTACAAAATTACATTAAACAGTTTTATCTTATGAAATTTTGTAGACATCATTCATGTTTAGCAAACCTAATTCAATTACTTACATTGAAAAAATTAGATCTCCAAAAAACCTAACCAAAATACTTGGAATTCGAAATAAAAAGAATGCAGCTACTTCTAATTACTAAAAGCTACTTTATTTCAAATGTTTTTTGCTTGTGCTGTTTTCCTTCGTAGCTTATTAACTAAAATCATCAAGGTCTTTTTATTAGTCTCCTCTGCAGGAGCACGGCCTCTCTGTACTACCAGAGCCATACTTGGCCAGAGCAGCCAGAGGATTTGGCCTACACTCGTGACGCTGGCCAGACAGGTTGAAAGAGGTCTCATTGATGTTTACAAGCTTTATTTAGCTTGTGTTTCCTAAGTCGCCTTCTACAACATCCACGGGAAGACTTCCTATTCTAATCTGCCGGAAACCACACAACATGTACCTAATAGTAAATAAGCCGGTTTTGTAATAAATTATCCCGACATAAATAACTTAATAAATCAATTTTGAAATTATTATCACAACAAAATAGTATTTAAAAGAGATAACGGGGAGCAATCTCAGTTTTAATTTTCTCTACTGAACGCAGAATAAATTATTTTTCCGGTAGGCGGCCGACCTCCTGGGACGGGCTTAAAACGGACTTTTATCTTTTAAAGGCACTCCCAGTAATTATGTTTTTTCGAGCGAAATGTTGTTACTTGTACGAGTACTAATGATCCATCATTGGGTTATAACGGACACTATTTGAGCTTCTATAATATTTTTACAGAACTGCCTCCGTGGTCCAGTGGTCAAGGCATTTGCTTTGTGATCCGGAGGTCGTGGGTTGAAATCCCACTAGGACGCATACTTTGTGAAAAGTTGTTTTCAGTCTGGTTTGAATATTGCAGGCTTGATACACCACACTATCTCGTCTGTATCCCTTATAGGCAGACAGAACCTAGAGCGGCAAGGCCCAGGCCACTTTTAACGTGATAGTTGGCATGAAGGTGGAAAAAGGAAATCAATAGTGAGGGGTTGCTAACCGCATCGCCTTTTGATATGATTCAGATTCTTGCCCATTTCCTCGATCAGCTTTTACGATCTGCGCGGGAATAAAAATAGCTAGTATATTCCACCTTTTTTTTTTTCTCCCAGACCAGCATGGAAGGTATTGTCCTGAATATTAGGGACCTTATTTCACTGAATACAGAATTAATACCCACTTATTTATTATATACAACAGAAAAAAAATCATAGACTTTTAACATAAAGGTACTGATATACTTTAATCCCACAGATTCTTCGTGACTTTCTTTGCTTCTTCATCAATTTGTACCGAGAGTACAAATAATGACCTTTCAAATTTACTCTGAGTTTTTGTATTAGATTACTTCGAATCCTCGATACCAATCGGGAATATTAAGTAATACGATCGTTAGCCGGCGGAAAAATCGAATGAAAGTCGGCGTAATTCACTAAAAGCTTTCGACACGACGACGGCGCGTCTTGACCTAATTTGGAGCGTGTTTCAGGCCGAACCCACACTGTGAGCCTGAAGTCCTAGCTATAATCACACGATGAAAGGTCTCAATGAACCTAAAATGATTTGAAGGAGACCAGCATAAAAGTCCTCTCTATCTCATGATCTCAGCGTTTTCCCAGTTGCATCCTCAGCTGTAATGCTTTGAAGCCTGGAGTACGCTTTTTAGGGTTCCGTACCCAAAGGGTGCAAACGGGACCCTATTACTAAGACTCCGCTGGCTGTCCGTCTGTCCGTCTATCCGTCTATCACAGGGCTCTATCTCTTAAACCGTAATAGCTTGAAACTATCACCGATTATGTATTACTGTGGCCGCTATAACAACAAATACTAAAAATAAAAAAAGTTATAAATTAAAGGGGGTCGTCATACAAAAAACGTGTTTTTTCAGCGTTTTTAACTAGATCTTTATAATGGCATTAACTAGATACTTAAAATTTTCACAAATTATGTATCACTATGGCCACTAAAATAAAAAATACTAAAAATAAGATAAAGTTAAAAATTTAAGAAGGCCGTCATACAAGAAACGTGTTTATATTGTACGGTGGTACGGAACCCTTCATGTACGAGTCCGACTCGCATTTGCCCGTTTATTTTAATTTACTTCGCACGGACTTGAGCATCCTTGATAGTAAGACTATTGGCACGTATATCATGCTTGACTACTAGCATTTTTTTGAGTCTGCTAGGAGGCGGCATGAAAAAAGAATCGTGCACTGAAATTACACCTCACGTACGCTGTTCTTTGCATCGATAACTCGCTTCCATGTTAATCAATGTGTCATCATGCTTAAAAAACAGCTATTTCTAAGGGCATATGTCCTATTCATTAAGGAAAAAAAAAGCATACTGACTGTGGCTGGCTATTCTCAAAATATTGGATTAGGCGCAAACGCTATTTCGTGCGCTAGCAGCACTGATCGCTTCGTCAAAAAACGCTCACTTATCGCTAATGTGCCATAGCCCTTAGAGGCCGGCTGGCTATTTCCCGGGCTATTGGGCCCAAATGCTGTCCCATACCCTGCACCGGCTTACGACATCTAATTTCGCTGACAAAAAGGGAATTTTATAGCTCTTCTTAACTCAGTCACGACTCAAAAATAATGCCGGCTTGAATTAAAGGCTTCAGTTTACGAAGTTTTCTCTTTTTTTTACTTTTACAAACGATGTTTATTAACTTAAAATATTAATTATTACTAGATACAAAATGAAAATTATGGCCAAAGTTACAGCGTCATGTTACGTTAACTGCCACATACGCTCGCACCTGCGAAATTAAACCAAGGTTCGCCGTTGACGGATACGTCAATGAGGACATCATCACGTTAACGGAAATTTGTTGTATCTCGTATTTTAGCGGATTGTGTAAAGCTGAAACTTTGAACTTATTATGAAAATCATGAGGTCTTGAATGTTAAAAACCTATATAAATACTTAAGCAGTGATTTTTGTAACCATATGATAGAGCGCCGCGTTTTTTTCTAATTCCCCGAAAAACTAAAGAGAATATCATCATCAGATCTTTTAGTCTCCACTGCAGGAGCACGATCTTCTCTGTAATACCAGAACCAAACTTGGCCAGACCAGCCAAAGGTTTTGATTCTCCACTCCACACTGGGTTTGGACACGTGCCACTGCCACGTGCACACGTAGGTGCCGCTCCACTCCACACAGACGGGTTGGAGAGGTCTCATTGATGTTTATAAGCTTTGTTTAGCTTGTGTAAAGAGAGTATACATATAAAACTCAAAATATGTGACTACCTAAAAGGTGAAATGCACGTGTCATATCATGTCATGCATGCATCTCTGCGTGTTAAATAAACCATGGTTCCCTGCCGAAAGACGGTCAGATGGTCTGAGAGACTTACTGCTTTCACATTTTAGCCACTATCTACAGACAAAGGACATGTTTCTATGTTATTTATAAGCTTTGTATGTATATTAACGAACATTAGGCCAATGTTCCGTTATCAACAATCCGTAACTAAAGTTTCGGGCGCGTCCGGAAGGGGTAAACGAGGAGGCGCAAAGTTAGTTGTATTAGGAATATTTCTGTTTTTATTACCTTCAATAATTTAATATTTTTATTCATTTAATGGCAGTCTTCTATACTCGTATCTCTCTGCTGGGAATAGACCTTTCGCAGTGCATGCCAACCACCTGGGTCCCGCGCCTTACAAAACCAGTTTCGACCCGCGACTTTTCTTATGTCATCGACCCATCTAGCTCTCGGACGACCCACACTACGTTTACCATCTAGGCCACCACTCTGTCAACACTCTACTCCATCTACTCACCTCGTCTTACCGGGAGTCTGCCCAACTCCACTTGAGATACATTTATAAGGGTTGGATCTCATCTATCAACACGGAACATCACTTTCCTATCCAGCACCGGCCGTGCTGCAGCGTTCCGTCACTCTCTCTCTCGCTCTAGCAAATTACTCTTCTGAGCGACAGAAAAGGATAGCAACATAGGAAAGTGCTGTTCCGTGCTGATAGATGAGATCCAACCCTAACACGTTTTCCAGCATCCTGAATTTTCATTCTTTGTCTGATCATAATGTTAGAAATTTGGCCTTGAAGTTAGATACCAATATATAATGTAGGTACCTACTTAAAATTATATTGTTGCATAGGTAGTAAAAAACTTTTATTAATATTCAGCGGCGAACATTTATAGCTACTTACCTCAATTCTTGAAAAACGTATTAGGCTTTTAGACACTTGAGAGTAAACACGGCAATTTTATTATTTTATGAAAAGGAAGGAATGTATAAAAACCTAAAATATGTGACCCGAAAAGGTAAAGAGCACGTGAAATCAAGCTCATATCATGCGTCGGTGCGGCGCCGCCGTGTTGTTAAATGAACCATACTCCCGCTGCAGGTATGAGAGAATAGTTTCCATATTTACCTGCCTCTACGGATCCCTAAAAAAACTATCAACAAAGATTGTTTTTTTAGATACCGTATTGCGAAACCGAAACATGTCAAATCAATTGATACCATTTTTAAATGAATGTCACACAATGTGTCATACACAATTACACATGCCAGTTTTTAGTCTAACAAGCACAGTTCGGAACAAGTTGAACTCGCTTCAGCGCTTTTATTTTCATTGTGATTTTGTGAGTTTCCAACTTCCTAATACTGCTGTAGTCGAAAAAACAGTTGAACTGTTGAAACTGGTAGTAAAAACTGGGCGTAAAATATTTATTACATTTAAAATAAGACAAGATAATTTAGCTCACGCTTCTTGACTGAATATTTTGGAAATCTTAGAGAAAAACATATATCTTAATCTTAAAAGAGGCCATATTAGTAAAAAATTAGTAAAAAGTAATCGGCACAGGGTGGTAAAATCTAATATATGTAGATGAATGTTCGGGGGAAAAGCCGATATAATCCGCTACTTGCCATCATGATAAAACAAATACTTGTTTTCTAAACGTCAAAACGAATATTTTCTATGGAATTTCTATGAAAAACGCACGGCATGACGTCATAGTTTCTAGGAGTCAAATAGCGCTCTTAATATCAGTTTTTCGGCATTAATAAATCTAAAATCACGTTCAAAATGGATATTTTATGAAGTAATATATATGTATGTAAGTAATTGTGTATATGTAATAATAATAATAGTATGTTTATAGTATGTGTTGTGATTATTATTTTTTAAATTTAGTTTAGTTTAAGTTTTCTTAATATATTCACACCCACATAAAACTCTCCAATCGACCCAAAGGTTTGACTGTTAGAGAATGCTTTTAGCATTAAGTCCGCCTGTTGTACTTTAAACATGTATATGTGTGTACAATAAAGTATAAATAAATAAATAAATGATTAATGACAAGTGACATTATTTTGTGACGTTTTATTCTCGTATCATTACAGAATAATTTATTTTTGACCCTGGATACTAACCTATGCAAAGTCGGCTTTGTTGTTCAACAAATACTGTCGAACCGACAGTGTCTGCCCTTAATAAGTGTGTACCAACCAACCCTCATGCTTCTTTGACTGAATATTTTGGAAAATTTAGAGAAAAACATGTCTTACAAGAGGCTATATTAGTAAAATCGGTACGTAATATACTTTAAAAATAAAACAACTTCATTCAACATATTGAGTCATTTCTGATGCAAAGGTTGGCCATTCCCTTCAATGCGGTATCGCGGCTAGCGTATTGGGCATTGTAGTAAAAATGTCACGAGTCGGGTTAGAAATATTTAATTGCCAAAGTATTTACCGTCTTTTGTTTTACCTGCCTTTTTAATCAATTTAAAATATTGTATCAAAATTCTTTGGACAAATAAAACTATTATTTTGTAGAAGCGTTAATGAAAGACTTTTTCATAGAAAACGAACATGATACAAAGTAAGCTATAAAAAGTAAATGGATCAAAGTAAAAAATAAATACAAGCCTTCTTTCGTCCATTTATATCGGTATCCCTCCGTTTTGGCTCATATTCATGTTTGTATATCCCTTTCTCGGACACCCCGACAGCTGAATAGGTTTGTTTTGCTCCACTTCCGCATGTCTTCCAGAGTCTTAGGCGTGCACTCCCAGTTTTTGTTGAAGGATAAAAACACGATAACATGCATTGTGATCTCATTTTTGACGAGGGAAAGTTATTTGGCAGGCGTCTCTCGTAAGGGATATCAAATCACAAACGCTTTATGAAACAAGTTATATAAAAACAGTAAGTATATTAAAACTTTATGCATACATATATTACTATGTATGTAGTACGCATTGTACGTGATGATTCGCGTCTTCATCAGTGCCGTAAATAGCCTTTTCTGCGCCCTGTGTGAGCTTCTATAACTGCGCCCTTCTTTTTTTTAGATATTATAGGTACACCCTAGAGCAATGATATGTATAGGCCTACTTTATTTCATTCAGGGTGATAAAATAAAGCACAAAGAACTTGGTGTTGGTGAACCAATAATCTAATATTTTCGAAGAAAAAAATATTTTTTTTAAGAACTGATGTGGGCAAACAAGCAGACGAGTCATCGATGTTAAGTGGACCCTTCGCCTATTATACCACCCACTGTGTTTCACTCACTAAAACTCAAACGCAAGTTCACTAGTGCAAACTAGTGCCGCTTGACTCCGATAAACACTAAACACAAATAAGCTCGTGCGCTGCCAAAAAAATGAGCGCGATGTTTTGTCTAATTTAATAGACTTTTTGATGATACTGGCATGTAGGTACGTATGTGTTGGAATCGAGCACTAGGGGCGCAGCGGGAACGTATCAGGAGAAAACCGAAAAAATAATAGTCCTGCCTGGTCTGGCTATTCTTGCGCCCCCCAGAGACAACGCTGTGCCTGGGCACTGGTGGTACTACCCTATTTACGGCACTGGTCTTCATACCTTATGGGGTAGACAGAGTTTGGCGTCTCAAGACTCTAATGGTGGTACTGTTTATCGTGTGCGTAAGAGGTTCAGATTTCTTGTCAGATTTTTCAAGCTGCTTATGGCATCAGACATAGCTTGACTGCCATATAATGGTGACAGCCGGGACCAACGACTTAACGTGCGTTCCGAAGCACGGCGGAGCTCGAGAAATTTTCATGCCACTTGTAGTCACCCATCCAAGGGTGGGCCACACCCGGGGTTACTTAACTTGCGCTAGCAATGCGTACTTTCACCGGGAAAACAACTAGTAGGACTTAGAAGGAAATCAAAAATTATATCTTTATTTTTACGTAAGGCTGGTTTCACACTATCTTTTTTCCCACCCTATCTTATAAATAACCTTTTGTCTGATATCATATACATTATATCTAAATATATATAACTCAAAGGTTGCAAAGGACTGACTGAATGACATAGTGATCTATCAACGCACAGCCCAAACCACTGGACGGATTGGGCTGAAATTTGGCATGCAGGTAGATGTTATGACGTAGGCATCCGCTAAGAAAGGATGCGAGCGAAGCCGCGGGCAAAAGCTAGTATACATATACAATTATACATCACCTATATCGTTATGATCGGTCACAGTTGAAAACAAAAAAGGCAATGTATATAAAATCTGCACTGAATTTAAGACAGTGTAAATCTAACCTTAAGGTGAAGTGGTAGAATAAGTGGCGCCCTCATTTGAAATAAATTTTTTAAAACTAAATATGGTGATATTTTAAATTTGATTTGTATCAATGTCTAAAAAGACCTTTAAACTATTTCATGAATAACCTTTGAAATTATTACTAATAGTCCGTCTAGTTTTAAAACGGGTTTTCGCCAAAAGTGGCCACTTTTGGCGAAAACCCGTTTTTAAACTAGACCGACTACTAATATTACTTTTATTTTTAGACATTGATACAAATCACATTTTAAATATCACCATATTTAGTTTTAAACAATTTATTTCAAATGAGGGCGCTACTTATGCTACCATTTCACCTTAAGGAGTAAAATAAAAACACGTATCATAAACTATGTACTTATAAGAAAAAATTCCTTCTCGCTCACCGCACCGGGATGATATCAGGAAGCGCTATCGCATGTCGTTATTCGAGATAACACGCGGGTGTTACTACGAGCTCCCAGGGCCTCGATAACAGTAAATAACGAGGTTCACTGGTACTACCCAAATGTTACAGTAATACAACCCTAACGACTTTCATTTGTTTCACGTTTAGGACCAAGCACCTTTTTGTTAATCTACGCACCTGCTTCTGGTATATGGTGATAAAGAGCTTAGCTGATTACTGTAGAATGGAGAACGTTGCCTTTTTTTATTAGGGTTCCGTAGTCCACAAGGAACCCTTATAGTTTCGTCATGTCCGTCCGTCTGTCTGTCCGTCCGGGATCGTACTCCGCCGCTACGGCACCGATTGTCACGAAAATTGGTGGAGAGATAGATATTGAAGTCCCAAAAGTTGGTTTTTAAAATTATGAAAAAATGTTTTTTTTTTTAGCTACCATCCCATACAACGAAAATTGAATTTAAAAAATTAAATTGGACTAACCCCAACGTGTGGGTTATCGTTGAAAAGGTATTTTATATGAACAGCTTTAAAACTATTATATGTAGATCAAACCCCCCAGTCTTAAGATAATCTAATACAAAGTTAAAATTTGAGGTGTCCCACCGTAACTTTTGAAATATTACTAAAATAATTCTGAAAAAAATGTGGTATATACCTCAAAGTATATACCACATACTTTCAATGAAAACTATAGCGGTCTCGGTATCATAGATAGTTATTTTTTAATACGTCATAAATCGTAAACCGCAATTTACCTTTAGAACTTTTATATTATGTTACTTGCTGCTACTGAACCCTTCATGGGCGAGTCCGACTCGCACTTGACCGCTTTTTTTATTTAGGAACTTGTAAAAATAAGAATTAATAACAATAATAAAAGAAGAAATAAGAATGATGAAAAAGACGTAAACTGTGATAGGTAGATATTTAAAAAACCATTTTCATGTAGATACACAAACATAATCACGTCTTTTGTCTGTTGCTGTCTTCTTTCACAAGCATTTTGGGTATTGCGGCTCTAAGCAAACAGAGCCTGGGGCCGCAAGAACCAAAAACCACTTTTAACGTAATGGTGGGTGAAAAAGTGGAAAAAAAGAATTTAAAAAAGTCATGGGTTGCCGCATCGCCTATTAACATGACTCGCATTTTCACCCATTTCCTCGATTGGCTTTTACAATATGCGCGGGAAGAGAAGCAGCTGGTACATTCTAAGTTGTTTTTTTTCTTTTTTTCCAAGACCGGCATGGAAGAACTTTTCGTATAGATGAATTTGCATATCGTATTGTTTAAGTCTAAGTTTGTTTGATAAGTCTATGAGCAGATTTAAATGTATTAAAACGGCAACGTCTCGTCTCTCCACACAATAAACGTCAAAATAAGAGTGCAATTATACATTTTGATAGAGAAAGTAGCGTTCCAATTTTCTTCTATTCTTACTCCCTAGATAGATTTTTAAGTCAGTAAAAATTACAACTTGTAATTTTTATAAAAAACAGCTTTTGTTTCTTTTTGTTTTATTGGAACCAAGAAAGCACATTTATTCAACATAACATAGCTAACTAGCTGAATTTTCTCCGCAATGAACTCTCAAGACCTGTAGCACTGTAGTACGACTCCCCACATATACGAGTACGTACAATTCCGTCGAATGTAGGAGCTCGTTAGGCGTAATTGCTTCACGCCAATTAGCCGATAACGTCTTCGGTGACTCAAAAAAACGACGATATCGTGAACGTTCGGAATAGTTCCCGCCGTAAATTTTACATTTGTTCGTATTTGTAACTTTAAGGTCAGGCGGACTGATTAAGGCCGTACCTGAATTTTCCGGGGTCCAGTGCTGCCCCCATTTAAAAAAAAGCATTTCAATGAAAACGGAGACATCATTTAAAATTTTGCTACAACCAAGCCCTAGATAACCCTTCAAAGTATTTTATAACCTACTGTTTACAGTTTAAAGTGAGAACGTTAAGCTTTACTACGCACATTTGCGAAAAACGGCCACTTTTGGCAAATGTGCGTAGTAAAGCTTAAGGATCGGCACCATGTAAAATGGGTTTGCGCGGGCAACAAGTTTGTACAGAAAGCGTTTGATTTAAGTCAAATAATGTATACACATAGATAGAGGAAGAGTTGGGACAGTAGACGAAAAAAAGGATTTTTTAAAAAAATTTTCAATTTTCCTAAAAACAAGCATTGAATTTACCCAAAAACATGCAAAACGCACTTTGCGCGGGCAATAGTTATGGCTTAAGTAGAAAAGACCACTAAGAAAATTACATACCTAGTTATAGGTGAATAGACTAGCCAGTAGACGAAAACCGTATTTTTTTAATTTTCATTCAGAAAAAGTAAGATAATTGTAGAGAAACCTAAAAGAAATATTTTAGAAAATCTTGCTACAAACTGGCTTGTTTTTCAGCGTAAAGAAATATTCTAACAAGGGATTGCATATATTTTATAAAAATAAAGGCTATTTTGAAACATTATTCTTTATATTTGCTTACAATGCAATCACGCAATAATAAAAAAAACAATTTTAAAAATTGGATGTTTTGCAACGTTTTTGACAGAATTCTCTGAAATGGCGGCCATGTTACTTCCATACAAATTTAGTTGCCCGCCGGGCGTTCAGGAAGGAGGCCGTGTCGAATTTTTCAAAAAAATCCATTTTCGAATTACGTAAAATTGCATTACAGTCTAAAATATTTCAATAAAAAACTATGTACAAACTGCCAAATTATGTCATACTTTTGCTACACTATGGTACAGTTTTGACATTTTGTTGACATTCAAGCAAAGATGTAATGCTATCCCAGATACGGCATGGCACATTTTTTTTAAATTTTATTGAAAATTAAGTCAATGAAAAAAATAATTTGATTTGATTTATTACCTATATTTTTTAATTGGCGATTGGGGTGAAAATCGGATTGGAACTTTCTCGGGTCGCGGAATCATATTAACTGTTTTTGTAATAAAAGCTGCTGTTTAATTAGGGTTTTACAATTATTTTGATGGGTGATTCAGTCTGAAATTTTGAACAACTTTTCCCCATGAATGTATATCAAAATACGAATTGACAATTGACATGCGTAATATATCGAACCACAGGCTATACTAGATCTATACTTGGCTAGGCAGACAGGCTATAGTAGGCTATTTATCTATACTAATATTATAAAGAGGAAAGATTTGGTTGTTTGTTTGTTTGCATTACATGGTTTCGAAACTACTGGACCGATTTAAAAAAAACTTTCGCCGTTGGAAAGGTACACTATCGCCGAGTGACATAGGCTTTGTGTGTACCAAGGGCGAAGCCGGGGTGGACTGCTAGTATAGTATAATGATATTAAAATAACAGTCAAAAAACAAAAAAAAATCTGCATTTTCATACAAAAGTGTGCAGCCGCCCGGGAAATTTGTATAGGAACCGATTTTTTTGGTGTTTTTACTGTTTTTAGGGATTCGCTTATCTGTCTGTCCGTAAGTCACAGCCAATTTGCTACGAAACTATAAGAATGATTTAGTTGAGATTTAGTACCTACACTTATGTAACTTAGTGACCCAAAGATAGACGTATAACGTAAATAAATGGAATTTAAAAAAGGGGGCCACTTATGGTGGGTAAATTAGACATTAAAAAAAAGTTTTGATAACAAAATCGTGTAAAAGAACTTTTTATGACAATTTTAAATATATATATTTTTTTTATATTATTTCTTAGATTGGTATTTTTAAGTTATTTAAGAAAATGGGCGAAAATTGACCCCCCCCTAATAAACTACTGGACCGATTCAGTTGAAATGTTGTGCACATAATGTAAATTTGTGACCCAAAGACGGAAGTAAAATGTATGTGAATGAATAAATTTAAAAAAAATGGGGCCACTTATGGGAGATAAATGAGACATTAAAAAAAGGGTTTTGTGAACTACATCGCGTAAAATATCAAATGAAAGAGCATTTTATGATAATATTAAATATATTTTTCTAAATTTTTTAAGTTGGTGTTTTTGAAGTTAATTTTGAAAATAAATAATAAAAATACCCTTATCTCCGAAACCACTGAACCCAATCTTTTAAAAATTATACTGTTAAAAGTTCTTTACCTATAGATTACAGGAAAACCTATTAGAAGATAAAAAATAAAAGGGTGTAGTAATGCTTATTACTGCTTCATTAATCAACCAATTTTTTTAGCTGTTTTCAGGAAAAGATTTCTTTTTAGTGCTCTTTGTTGATTCGTTAAAAATATTGTACAAAATCAAACAGTCAAGTCATTGATTGAGCACATACAGCTGCTAAGCCAAGACTGTTGATCTGTTCAACGTGCAATCCTTTTTTACCCTCCGTACTTACATAATAAGGTGAATAGAAGTGAAAGGTGTTACGATTGCAGATGGTCGCTAAACGTATTGTTTCACAAAGAAAATTCAAATGTGTACATTTTCTGTCAGTGGAACACAAAACGTGTAGTTTTCCAAGTTACCGCTCGCGTAAAATACTATTTGATTGTATTTTTAAAAAAGTCCTGTCAGCGATAAGTAATATTGATTTACGCAGAAATATCATAAATTTGTCTATAGTTCCCTAGAATTTCAACTTAACCAAAATAAACGAGCACGTGCCGTAACGGGCCACGTCCAGTGTAGAGTTCCGTAGTCAGTACCTACTTGTTTTATGTAACTAACAACTGCCTAACTTTAGGTCTGAATTCAGTCCATGATGCTGAACAACTTTCACCAAGTAACAAACGAAATACATAAATTATTTTTGATCTCTTAGACACAAGATTTGGCAAAATGTAATATTTATGGAATATGTAAGGACGAATCACACTAATTAAGCTAGCCCCTAAGTAGGTTTTAAACTTGTATTATGGAATACTAACTCAATGATACTATATTTTATGATAAAAACATACATAGATAAACACCCAAGACCCAGGGCAATTTGAAAAAGACCATTTTTTAACTTGCCCTGGCTGGGCCTCGAACCCAGAACCTCCGGATTAGCGGTCTAGCGTGTTAACAATTACGCCACGGAGGTCGAATGGAAAGCAAACATTTTCTTTTATATTTAATTTTGTGTTCCTTAGGAAAAGTTGTTCAGTATCATGAACTGAATCCACCTTAAATTAGTTTATGTACAGGCAGACGTTATATACCTACTACTGCCGTGAATTTTTTTAAGTGTCCATATACAACTGACAGAGAGGGGAGACACATGATTCTAACAAAAATTTGCAATCAAAAACCAAATATTTCACAAACGGATTGCTAAAACGAAAAAGGGTGTTCATAATCTTACAATATTTTTGAAAGACCTATTCAACGAAGACTCACAACACACATTTTTTTTTCAAGTTTTTATTACCACATATCCATGCCCATGCCTAATTACAGCTTTCTAGTACTAATAGTCTATGAGTAAAACTGGGGACAGACAGACAGACAGACATGATGGATCTATAAGGGTTTCTTGTTTACTACGGAACCCTAAAAAGCTGCGTGAAACAAAACAGATTCTCTATTCTAAGGGTTCTTTGTCATTTGCGCTTTAACAAATTTCAAAATACGAGTAATCAAAACCACTTGTGCATATATTTCGCTCCACTTCGCATACGATAAATTCAAAAATTGATGGATGAATGACCGTGCTTTTACAGGTTAAGCAACTTCTAGCTTGGTCACAGTTAGGATGGGTGACCGTGCTTTCAATCTTAATGTTGTCCAAGTCAAATGTTGAGATTCTAATGAATAAATTTCAGTTTTCTCTACCTACATAACTTGGCAGCTATTTAAATTTCAATTGTTTTGTCGGAATTTGAACTTGGCATTTTTACATTTATGTTTTTGATGGGGTAAAATAAACACCCAAGAACCAGGACAAATTAAAAAAGGCCATTTACCAACTTGCCCTGGCTGGGAATCGAACCCAGAACCTCCGAGTGACGGACTAACGTGTTAAGGAATCGCCACGGAGGTCGACTAATAAATTGAAAAAGTAATAAATTTTACGCAAGATTCGAATACCTATAACTTGGATTTTTTAGAAAGTGCTATATGAATTTCACATATATTTAAACTCGCTTTTTAAATAAACGTCTTGCATTCATGCACACTCGCAAACTACTGTATTTTCGACTTTACTTTTTCTACTGAAAGCCTGTCTACTAAAGTGTTAAGTACATTATAATAACGTCTGCCAAGGCCTTAATTCAGAAATAATAATTCAAACAAAATAATTATTTGATTTGATTGATTTGAAAATTTTAATAAGTATCGCGGACTGGAAGTCTTGACGAAAAGAAAAAAGTAAGCTGTATACTAATTCTACGTTACAATTTATGATAACCTACATCTATTGTCCCGTTTACACATTATTAACTCTATGCATTTTCAGCTTGACATTTTTTTCCCCTAGCGGGAAAATTTTGCATATTTCGGAGCCAAATCCGACCACGTGGCTTTGTGCATACCGTCCTTAAGGTGAAGTGGCGCCCTCATTTGAAATAAATTGTTTAAAACTAAATATGGTGATATTTACAAATTTGGTTTGTATCAATGTCTAAAAAGACCTTTAAACTATTTTATGAATAACCTTTAAAATTAATATTTTAAGGCGAAGATATAGGCAAATGGCCTTGAAGTGTGAATTAAATTGTTAACTCGGAAATATGGTGATAATTTCCATATTGTTCTACGTCATGCACTAGATAGCCCTTTAAATTATTTTATGAACTGCCGTTAAAACTATTATTGGTGATCCGTCTAGCTTTAAAACTTGCCGTGGCCACTTTTGGCGGAGGCAAGTTTTAAAGCTAGACGGACTAATGTAAATACTTTCAACGGTGGTTTATAAAATAATTTAAAGGGCTATCTAGTGCATGACGAAGAGCAATATGGAAATTATCTCCATATTTACGAGTTAACAATTTATTTCAAATGAGGGCGCCACTTCAAGGTCATTTGCCTATATCTTCACCTTAATGTTTTGCACGGCCTTAATGTTTTGATTAAAAATAGACAGAATGATTTTTGTAATGCACAAATTTAAGAAGGCATAACTTATTAACCGAGTGAGCGAAGCGTCTCATTTTCAAGATTGGGCAAAAATGCTGTCCGTCTGTCTGTTCTCGCCTACAGTTCGCATTTTTCAACCAATTTTAACGAAAATTGGCACATAAGTTCCTTGATTTATTTACATTTTTTAGTCGATCGCAATTTTTGATGGAAGAAATAGGGGGGAAGGGGGGAAATTTGCTGTAGCGTTATTTATTGACGGCTCTCAATCAAATTTACGAGGCATGCAAAGTACTTCATTCTACACAAGATGTTGAAAAAAAAATTGGTTGTCTGTAAAGTCGGTTTACGGACGGTAGTTTGACGTGACAACGTCAAACATTCCGAACTGAGCCGATCGCTCGAGCCGATCATGCCTCTCTCTCGTTCGTGCCGCGCTCTCGCTTGCGGAACGCGACAATGAGCGTAACGGGACAATGACGTCATCTTTTTCGTGCATGCAGCCCGTAGTATCGAGTTATTAGACGTTGTCACGTCAAAAAACAAAAGGGGGAATGGAGGGGGAAAAGGTGGGTAGTTTGCTGTTGCGTTATATATAGACGGATTTCACTGAAATGGCTTTGCTAAGCCAGGGGAAAGGGAATAGTGTCGGTTATTGCATGGTTGTAAAAGTTTGCGAGGTCTACTGTTCTCAGAGATCCACTATACTAGTGCTATGAAAAATTTGACGAAACATGTAAACAAAAGATATGCGCGATCAGTTCACCAAAAATATGGGAGATGGAAAATTGTTTCTTTTTCTTTGTGTATTTCTTCGGGGAATGCAATCCTATAAAACTATGTTTACTGGAATGAGTATCATACAACTGTCTCTAAAGCGAAGTAACGTCAAACGCAGACATTCAATAACTTATGATTTGTGTCCGTTTTCTGTACGAATACAATATGTAGGTCACTATGTACATACATATATCATCTCATATTCTAGTAGTAGATAAAAGATTTAGAGCATAGAGCAAGTTACTAGATCCGGGCGAAGACTTTCAGAGAATTAATACGTTACGACACATTTAGTTAAAAAAATCACTTGATTTTTGTAAGGCGAGAGTAGAGCACTACCTCATGCGCTTCACTTATGAGGCGTGCAATATATTATATAAATATGTAGTATATATGTATATCACTATGCTCTAGCTACACTTACCAATAGACTATTAGTTATACCAAATCAAATTAATTCAGTGTAACTAGAGACGTTCGTGTAGGCGTCGCGAATCAAATTCGCCCTGACAAACATGTCGGCCAGCAGCTGACTTTTGAAGTGAGTTACCAGTTTATAGCATGCCTATTAGTAAATTAATTCCATTTATTAATGTTACTTAACTAGCTAGCCCAATCAGTGTGATTTGTCCCTATATATTTATTTATTTATTTGTCAGATTTTAGATATATCGCTGAAGTCCCCGTCACATGCACCAATGCAATTACAACTAAGCTATCAGATCTACTATTACAATTTGACCCGTCCAGTCTCCATACACACAAACAGCGGACCTCAGCAAATCCAGCAAGCAGGGGTCACGTCCAGCTGGATGACCGGTGTGACCAATCGAAACCCTCTAAACACTCCACTTGATGACGTTTGCATTCAAGTCCAGAGATATGTTTGCAGTTAATTGTGACACGAATTTACCACAACACGTCGTTACTCTATAAACTCCATTTAATTTTCAACTCGTGAACACGTGCTGCCAGGAGGGACTGCGGTCAGCTCGGCTTCGCTTTTTGTCTACTTAGTATTTTTTATTACGCCATTGATCGCTCGTTCGCAAGCATTACATGTTATATTGTGTCAACATTGTATTCTATTATAAGTTGTTGTAAATTGACAGACTTACATATGACAAAGCTCTTCTGGTGAGTAGGCGACCAATACTGTGTAAATGAACTCCGTGATAATCCTGTGTAAAAAATATTTATGGTAAAAATACACGATAAAGACGCTGTAAAGGCTTAGCTAGATGAGGCGGTGTCCCCATTATCCCGTTAATATTCCCTTAGCGCCAGATTTACATTCAACTTTGTACATTTTAAACAGTTGCTTTCGCCCACTTGCGAATTCGTCGCATATTTAGAGGTTACGGAACTTTGTTTAACTTTTGAGCGGGGGTCCAACCGTGGTTGCCGGCCAAGTGGTTAAGCCCTTTCCTCCCCTTGCTTGCAATCGTTTAAAAATAACTTATATTCTATAAATCTTGTCAACCAACGAAAGACAAGGCGAACAAGGAAGGTTATCAGTTAGAAGTGGGTTTTTTTTGCTGTAATTTTTGATGGTATTGAATATAACCGTTTTCAAATTTATATATTCTATTTTTTTTTATAATTTAAGGGCCTGTTCCTTATTTTTAGTGTTTTTGACTGCTTTATCGGAGCTGATTGGAGCCAAACTATCATAGTAACAATATGTTAAGATATGTTAAATTGAAGATTTTTTAAGTATTAAAAAAGTGAATGAGACAATTTATTGATTATTTAAGTTTAATTTTAAATAACCTGAGACGTGTTTCATTTTTTTGCGCTGCGCGACGTTCATGTCTTTGTTGTTTACACGGAATTAAAACATGAAGATGTGTATAAATTACAGAGAAATAAAGACAAAGGAAAATCCTAAAAAGTGAATGAGAAGATTTTAGTTTTTTTTTTTAATTCATTCAAAAACTTAGTTAAAAAGGTTAAACTTTAAAGAAAATATAAGCGAATACGTCGTCGGATTTCTTGCGCATACGACTGAGTTAAAAAATAAAAAAATACACATTCATGCTTACACAATAAATAAATAAAAATAATTTGTCTTTTGTAAAAAGATAGAAAAATTTAAAGTACTCCGAAATTCTCAAATAAATATGGGGACGAAAACGCTTATAAGGCAGACCGCTCGCTGAGCTTCTGAATTCGTCTAAATTCGTCTCCAGGGTGTATATACAATACAGCGCAATGCGTATGTGTAGATAGAAAATATAGATTGGGTGTTCAATCAAAAATTCCCACGGTCGAAGATTGCAGTCTTAATCAGAAGGATAACCTTCAGTAAAATTTGTTTTTGCGTAATAAAAATAAGTTCGTTCGCTGACAATTGACATAGAATGGCGCCTAAATCAATAAGCTTTGGCAAAGCTGAGCGAAGGAGGTTCATTTTAGTGCACTTAGTGACCGCTCACATTGAGCTTAAAGATAAATATTATTTTTATTCAAATTCAAACCAAATGGACTTCCACATTATGTTATCTTGTTACTTATACTTAATTAAAAATAAGTTAAATTTTTCCTGTAAAGTTTTTATCTTACAGGAATAAAAGAGGCAACTGAAAATTAAAATGTTTAACTTTTAATTTCATGGCTGTAAAATGTAAAAAATAACGAACTACCTGACTATTAAAAAGTAACAGATTCGATTTTCGAACGCGTTCGTTGCGTTGTTCATCCGCCCGGGTGGGCGCAGGGCCGTAATGAGAAATATTATTTATTGTCCACGGATAATACGCCGGCGGTACTGACCTGCTCGTATTTTGTGCTCTTTATTACGGTAATACCGTGTATACTTTCATTAATGATGCTTTTACGTGCTACGCTTGAATATTTAAAAAAGATGCTACATTACGTTTTATTTTAGTAAATTTTGTTGTTTACCTACGAGTACCTTTATTATCATCAGTCAGAGAATCATAACATCATATTAGTTATACTTTTTTTTCCGTACCACTGGAAACAGTCGCAAAAACCATTTAAAAGCATAACAAACTTATCTAAATTACCATCCATCTAAACTTAACACAAAACAAAGAAAATTTACGTATCAATTGTCAGTTGTAAACTAAATACATATATAGGTAACTTTAGTCGTCTTTATGTCTAGGATTCCATAAAACGATCAAAATATTTGTATAGGACCCCAATATTTGGCTGCGTAACGTAAATGGTTATTGGAAAATGACACCTGTAAGCTTGTTGGTCAAATGGATAATAAAATCATATATTACGGCTTAAGTGCGTCCCTTTTGCCGTCCACTCGCGCATATAGTTGTTTTATTCAATCTCTTATTCCATACCTGGATTTTGAATAGAGTTATAGATATAAACTTTCTATCCCTATTCTAATTTGACTTTCTCTATTTCCTCACTTATCTTGTTCGGATTATCTTTTTTGTGTACATATTGATATATGTATGTATATATATATCATATTTGTATGTATGTATTTATTTATGTATCTGTATTAAATAATTTTTTTCTTCTTTCTTGCTTATAACTTCGCGCCTCACCTGTTTTCGTTAAACATCTCCAAGTACCTCGGTTGCCTGGAAGAGATAGCATTTGCGATAAGGCCGCCTTTTGTCATCTGTTTTCTATAATCTAATACAGATTGTATTACTATGTTTTGGTGCAATAAAGATTTTAACTAATTAACTAACTTAAATTCTTTGACATAATGAAGATAAATTTTTTGTCAGTATAAGTATGTGTATGTTTTGAATGTATGTTTATTGAAATATATGCTTATAGATAAATATTTGTTTCTTCTTCAATAATTTGTCTGTAATTTGTCATCTTATTTATTTATTTAGTTATTTAATCTTTATTGCACAATAAAATAAAAGTACAAGTGGCGGACCTAATGCCATATGGCATTCTCTCCCGGTCAACCATTAGACCAAATCTTATATATCTTCTATAAAGTTTTCTTTTTTCTGCGTCACCAGTGGAGTGACTGGTAGGTTTAAAGCCTATGGATTTAAGGCCGCTTATCACATGTGTAATAAAGTTAACAGAATAAAAATAAAAGTTACAAAACTAGCATTAACAATAAT
Source organism: Acrobasis repandana (assembly GCA_963576875.1). Taxonomy (NCBI): domain Eukaryota; kingdom Metazoa; phylum Arthropoda; class Insecta; order Lepidoptera; family Pyralidae; genus Acrobasis; species Acrobasis repandana. The sequence continues at coordinate 21,306,137 of OY756215.1, forward strand.
AAGGTTTCCATTATCAGAATAATTCATAGTTGTGTATATATAATATGAGAGGTGAACCAATAAGGTCCTTTTAGAGTACAATGTTAAAGTACAGTTCAATCCATCATTTAACTAAACTTTTTCTAATAAAAGTTATTCACTATCATTGCGTTGAAACCTTAAAATATTTGCATCTAATTAGTAATGGACCTCATAGATGTAAATTTTCTGCCAAGACATTTATATACGTTTAAAATACTTCGTTAAATACATCAATGTTAATTAGTTTTTGAACCTGTAAAACCTATGGAAACCAATGCTGGAATGCCAGTGATCTATAATTACGGATAATTACATAATGACGTCAAAGTCAACTAATTGGGAATCCCACACATCGATTTTGGTAGTGCTTGAATCAATTAATTTGTATGTTTTAATTTTTATTACTTACATAAACATTTTATAAGATAGCAGCTAATACACAGTGCTAAATTATAGTGCAGTTATTACTATCCTTCTCTATATGAATTATTTTTTCACTTGTTACAATTTTCTTTCAGCGAAAATCGATAAAAAATTCATACCTACGCTTTTCGAGAACACTAATTACTATTACAACAGCTTACAGAAGGACATCTGTCGAAATCCAACGGCAATCCTTACTCCTGAAAAGCGCTCTACCGCCTGAACCCTGAACATTTTCCCGCAAAGCCTCCCTCGCATCCCGGCATCTACCGGCGGCTCCCGGGAACACACGGAACGTTCCTGACACCCCGCCTCGTCGTCCTCACCCCTCTAAAAGCCTATCGATCGGCCGCGGTTCGGCCACAATTTACGCTAACCCACCAAAGCACTGCCACAGGCTCGGCCAAATCAAAATTATAAATAATTCAAACGTAATCAGGCCTAATACTACTGAATACTAAGAAAACGCGTTCGCACGCCCAAGGTGAGTGACCTATAAAAACACGCATTTCCCATTCATACCCTGACCCATTCATGGTGACGTGGAAAGAAACGCAATTCAGTGATTTATGGATCTGCCCATTTTCTTTTTCAGTGATTTGGACTCTTTTGTTTTGAATACAATACAATCCACCTACCTATTAGATTTTACCCCAAAAAAGCTTTATGTTACGGTGTTTCTTAGTGTTGTCGGCGATGGAACGGTAAATGGGTCATACTGAATTATGTATTCGGTGTCATTCATGCCATCCATATGATATCAGGTGGTATGGGCGTTCTATTTATTCGCTGATTATTGTCGCCTAGTTGCAGCTTACTTTACGTAACGCAGGTGTGATCACCTGTTTCTAGAATGGTAGTGTTTTTAATGCAGTTTACTGTTTGTATGAAACTATCGTTATTGCGAATTCTTGGATTTTAATATTGACTGACAAATGCCCGCGGGGGATGTTAATATTTTTATGTGATATTTTGTGAACTATTAGCGATAGTGTAATCTTCCCTTTCTTGCCATTTTGAACAAATTACATTAACGCCTCCTAATTACCTTGATCGCTCTACTTACCACAATATATATTTTTTAAAAGATATAATATGCTTCAGACGTTTTTAATTCCTAAAGTATTTTGAAAACCTTTATACAAGAGGCACCACTGTCTATGACAAAATAATAGCTGCAACCCTGTTTTGTAATTTTTTTGTATGGATTTCTAATCTTTAAACACATTACATGTTTTTATAGGGTTTTTAGGCATTCAAGGTGCAGTATTAAAGTACTCAAATTAAATAATGAAATAAGAAATGGTGAAAAAACATCACATGATGTTGTATTTCCATTTCTAGATATGTTTGCCAGTCTTAAGTGTTTTTACATCAGTAACTAAAACCTTTCTTTTTTCAATTCCAGGACAGCTCTATCGCTACATCAAACCTGTCCTCGGAATACGTTGACGATGACGGATCGGGCCTAGAAGGGGACGAGAGCTCCGGCTCGGGGTGGGGCGCGGGCCCTGGCATCGACGACGAGGACGGCCGCGGATCAGGTGACGGGCCCGAAGGCTTCACCGACGACGAAGACTTCTCCGTCTCCACCGCCCGCTCTTTCATCATCGTCCCGACACCTAGCCCTAACACCACCAGCGACCTGGGTCTTAGGGTCGACTTCCCCAAATTCGACACCTTTCCTCCGCACTTCAACACTTATGAGCCAGAAGTAGTGGAGACGACACCTACGATCCTGTCTTCTCCAGATTTCGATGTAGTCATTCGTGAGTAGCGGCTATGGCATGCCATTTTTTTGCGATTTTAGTTTGTACGTGAGAACACAGATTTTCTTTCATAATTTGAAAATAATTATATTTTCATAAATATTCTGCAATGTTTAAATCTTTGTTCTCATTAATATGTTTTACTGTATAATTATTATTTTATTGTTTTTCTCATACTGAATTTATTGAACAATCAGTGTAATACCATGCTAAATTAACAAATTACTCTACTAATAACATTAACAACATTTTCTGTAATAATTGCCATTATGCAGATGACTATGAAAACAATAGCGTAGTGCTAATTGTGTCATAGCCTTGAATTAACGCTTTTTTATCATCTGTGTAAGTATGACAGTAGCCATTCGGTTATCCACACACCAGTTTCCTGTTAACCACGCCGGTTGGCGGTTGACTCTTCAATCGAATATTTTTATTAAAATTTCTGTCTTCTAAATGTCTATCGTTAAACAAAATTTGCTGTAGAGGATATTGGTAAGTGTGAATTTTTAGCCATTTGCTATGAAATGTTTATGTTTTTATCTTTATCTTGCATGACCTCATTCTTCATCATGCAGAACAATACCTTGAGGATTATTGTGCCCATCTTTTGAACTGCTCCATCGACTAGTGCCGCATGTTTTCGGTGCATTCGTCATTTCATGGACCTCATTTAGCAGTGTTTGCCAACTTATTTTTATCATTGGCATCTCTCATGTAATTTAGAAATTTCATTTTTTGAATTCTTGATGTTTCATTATGATTTATATAGTTTATCCTTGGCCAATCCAAAGTACCTCTAAAATGTCTCCCAAATCCTTAGTCTTCGTCATCTAACTCTTGTTAACTTTTAATTTTTACTATGACTCATCTCTTGATTATTATCATCATCGTTTAATTTATTATATAATTATATATATATATATATATATATTATATAATTTTAGTTATAATTAGTTTGTGATAACATTTAGTCGTAAAGTATAGTAGAATCTCAGAAAGAATGTAACATAATCCTATCAGTGTTTCCGTCAACAGAGTTATCCGTGTCATAACAATGTATAGGTGTAATCAATGTTCGTATAAATTCTACATTGTTTGTTAAACTGAGAATTACTAACAATGGAAAACCCGAGTTTTGAAAACATAGTAATTTTACTATGAACTGTTGGTAACTCTGGAGCACATTCTGTTCCTCCATTAACCTGAAGATACATTCTAGTCGGTATGTTAAAATTTAAATATAATGAGAGTGCTCTTACGCTAATGGACCAAGCTTTTACTAAAGTTAACATTAAAATTACCACGATCTGCTATTAATTACCACAATATTACATAAAGTGCTAGTTGAAATCAAACATATTTTGCCAAAACCATGGGTAGGTTTTAATCTTCTTTATTAACACACTAGTTTAACCCCAAATGAACCTGATGCAATATGCTATAATATGCAGCACTTGGTCCAAAAATATTCAATCAACCCATCACAACGTTTTTTGTATTAATATTACTGCTTTGTACCAGGATCTAATCTTTCTTTGTGTCTCACATTCCAGCTCGTTTGAAACCTGCGGAGACAAGCAATCCCGAAGTGGTGATTGGAGGCGCGAGGGACATTCAACCCTCGCGCCCAGACCAGACCGACATCAGCATCTCTGGAGAGGAAACTAACCCTGAACCGGTGAGTGTTCTCCTAAGAATACAATCAATATTTGGTAGAGTTTATCGACTATTGCTTAGGGTAAAGGATACCTGAGGAAACCTGCACACTACTAGTATGTGAAATGTAGAAAGCAATGTCAAACGAGTCCAACACTGCCAAAAAAATGTCGTTCTGTGCATCTATTTTCATATACAATAACGGCGACAAGAGCTATGATATCAGATCTTAGATAAAATATCCCCAGAAATGATTCGAGAACAGTGAAAACTCTAGACAGAACTGTTTGGACGACTTCAAAACGTAGCCTAACGTTTTGAATTTCATCATAACATGCAGGAGACATTAACAGTCGCAACTTGTTATCGGGATATTATTAATTGCACATCTAATAAATAATCACCCATCAATTTAATCTCATCATTTATATACTTTTTTACATCAAATAAATCAACAATCTTATCATAAGTACTGATTGCACAGCAAATAAATACTGACTGCACATCAAATTTATTAGGTTAGGGCAAACCTATAGGTTAGGTTATGTTAGAACTGCGACCAACACACGCACGAGCCGAGCGAGCGAAGCGAGCGTGCCGCGGCAGCGGCCGGCGAGTGCTAGGAAAGTTCTATCCATTTTACTGCGCCACAAATATAAATTGCAGTTTGTTTAGTAATATTTTCAGTTGAATATTTTGCTGTGCAATCAGTAATTTTGATTTGCGTTTAAATACTACCCCTTGTTATCAATCCAAGGGTCCAGGCCAACCAACTCCTAAACAAAAAGTATAAGTCATTCCATTTATTTTGTATTCTGGTCAATGAGTCATTTATGATTTTTTTGGTTGCCTGATGAATAACAAATACTAAAATATTTTGCACGTTGTGAATACTTAATTTTTCCTGCGAATCCAGTCACAATAGAATTTTAATATACGGTACATGTCTGTATTGTATCAATATTCTTTAGTCGTATATAATTTTAACTGCCTTAGGTGTCGAAGATCAAAGTGTTATGTCGGATAATCGTACGGATACAAAGCGTACAGTCAGCCAAGTGTCAGAGGTCGAAATGTTCTGTCGGACAATCGTACGGTCGGCCAGGTGTCGAAGGTCGACATGTTGTGTCGAACAATCGTACGGATACAAAGCGTATGGTCGGCCAGGTGTTAAAATGCGAAATGTTAAGTCAGTAGACGTGAGGACCGTTGCAACGGCAACGGTCCTACAATCGTTAACTATATTAACTAATAAAGATATATGTACATGTTTCACAGAAATCTAAATATGTACTGTATGTAGTGAAAATAGTTAAATTTGTGTAATAAATTATTCAAGGGGGTGATTTATTTTGCAACATTTCTTAATTTTATTTATTGATAATGATAAATAATTTACATATGTTTTTTTCTTAAATTCCAGGATCACCAACCCGACGGCTCGTCGTTCATAGAGCAGAAGGTGAACCCGGGCGACACCGGCGTGCTCATCATGAACAAACCTGAAGACCAAGCCACCAGCTTCTTCGCGCAGCCCGGCATTCTAGCTGGTCAGTATTTATACACCCATTATAACACAAATTCCCAAGGAGGTTGGCGTTAGGCAGGCCGATAAAATACACAGCCAAATCGTTTCAATGGTTCCGACGTTTTCGACTCTACACGGTGGAGCTTGGTAGCCCGGTCGAAGTTCCCGTTGCAAACGCTTTCGTAAGTGAAGCAACCACGGGTGTGGTCCACACTTGGATGGGGTGACCACAAGTGGTAAAATAAATCTTGAGCTCCACCGAGCTTCGGAAGGAAAGTATGGAATGAATAGAATAGAATATGGTTTATTAGCGAAATATGTACAGTTTATATTTATTTATATATTTATTTATAAGTTATAATTTTACAAATTGGTAGGTAATCAATAATTCAAATATGACGCTAATCCGACGTCCACTCAGCGTGTGTCGAGGCATTTTACAACACCCGACGCTGGTCTTCCGGGGACACCAGCCAAACAAGAGTACCACTGCGCACTGCAACGACACGTCGAACCGTGTACATGTCATTCGACATGACAATTATGATTTTATTTCGAAGTACCACTGCATGCAACAATATCATTATTACGTACAGTGATACCTCAAAACAAAATCAAAATGCAGTCTTAGGCAGCTTAAAAAATCTGACACCAGTGTTTGCCACTTACTCACACGAAAAACAACAACTTTACACGGTTTTTTGCACTTTTTTGTGAGCATTGACAAGCGTGTCATCGTTGGAGAAATAAAACCTGGAGAGCACACGCCGAGCTCCGAAGTAGCACAACTATTATTTATTTATTATTATTATTTAGAGCCCACTAGATCACATTGTTGGGCAAAGGTCTCTCAGCTCTCCGTCTTCTTGCGCTTTTGCCTGCCAGTCTGGTGAGTAGGCGTCTAGGTCGTCGCGCTAATCTACGCCGCGGTTTTCCAGGACGCCGGCGTCCATTATTAGCACAACTAAGACTAAATACTTCTTGTATTTAGTCTACGAGTAGCTTATATTGGAACGGATCGCAAGCCGCCTGCAAGCTCTTTTAAAATTATGATCAAGTTTTGATCTCATTCAATTCAGCTAGTTCGTTGCGAGAATCATCTCTTTCTTCTAGACCTTTCTCAATAAAGGGAGAGTTACTCAGCTGTGCAGGCGAGTTGGTGATCCCAGTAGATGGTATTAGGTCGTTGCATAGAGCATGCTACTACCATTTCAGGCACCTTTATCTCCCTTAGTCGCCTTTTACTACAAATATTACGGAGAAAAACTAAAAAGTTTTTAACCCGAAAGAGGAAATGTTATTCCTAGCAGCCGTGTGATGTGATAGATCAGTCTAAGATCGAGGAAATGCATACTCTGGAACTCTGCAGAGAATCTGAAGCTCAATCTTAATTTCAAATCTTGTCCTTAATAAGCAGAGGTCAGAATTAGGTAGAGTTATGTATGTACTTGCATCGAAATGTTGATATTAATATGGATCGTCCCGGGATTTCTAATGGACAATCCCATGTGTTTGGCAACGTCGCGCGTGCAGTGGTTAAAATAGTGTAAAAGTAAATAGCTTTTTATTTAATTAATCACGGGATTTTTCTGCTCTTTAAAACTAATTTCAGGGTTTGAGGCATATCCACTTTATTCTTTCGCTGTATGAAATCAGTGAAGTACATAAATAACTCCAATACCTAATTCCGACCTCTGTTAATAAGTCATGTAGAACTATACTGGTGCGAATCCCCTGTATTGTTTTTCTTTTGGTTGGTACCACGTAAATTTAATTGGTCTGATGCATTGTTTTTGTGATTTCAGCCGTCATCGGTGGCGCAGTAGTCGGTCTTCTATGCGCGATACTTGTAGTAATGTTTATCGTGTATCGTATGCGTAAGAAAGACGAGGGCTCGTACGCGTTAGACGAGCCTAAGAGGAGCCCCGCCGCCGCTTCCTACGGGAAAGGACACAACAACAGGGAATTCTACGCGTGAGACGACACAGAACAAACCACGCCACGTGTTTACTAGTCGGCAGACCGACCGAGACTAACCTCTCGCTCGGCTCTGATCAAAAAGCCGTTAATTTCTTTTTAAATTATTTTTAAACCATTCTTTTCACGCATACGCGTCAACGTGGCTGATTGTTCTGTAACTGGCATAAAAAATTACCGCGCCGGAATTCTTTACACTTTTGACATAATTTATGTACGGATTGTACAGTAAAATGTACAAACCTTGTACAAAACGGTTTGTCTAAACGAAGAGATTGTATAGAGATAGGTCATTGAAAATTTAAATTATCTAAATTATCAGTTTCAAGACCAAATGTTTGGGCGATGATTGAAATAACATTGAGTGGACTTTTGCTTCGAGACCAATGTGGTTTGAGTGCTGTTAAAATATCATTGTTCTGTATGATACATGGATGATCTAGTGTGTCTAATATTATCTGTAAAAATGAATGTGCCATCTGCTTTAACTGTATATTGCCATTTCTCTTCGCATAGACTATAAAATGCTTTGATATTCCCCTTTTATGTTGACAAAAACTTTGTTTTGTCCTTGTTTAATAAATACATTTTCTCATAAACGCTGGAATGGTTTTATATAATATTTTTTTATTACATTTGACTAAAGAATAACTCTAGAGGTCTATGGATACGTCCATATCTATTATCTATACTATGTAATATATTGTATTTGTGTATTTAGTCAACACAAAATTTTGAATTAGAATTTATACAAAAGCTCTTGCTTCTCTATCAAAAAATCATCGAAATTTATATAAATTTAAATAAAATTACGTATGTAAAGACTTGGCTGTTAACAGTTTTGGATTACAATTTTAATTTGCTTATAGTTTATATGTTCCTTTTAGGTACCTATATTTATAATGGTTTTTATGGGCGGAAAACCTATTGGGTCTTTTTAAAGTACCTATATGCTTAAATTAATGGGGCGTTTTAGTTGTTTATCATCTTAATATTATTTAGGCAAAATATGGGTATGTATATGTTAACGAGAACTTTTTTGCAGCCATGGTCCATTCCATGCTTTTACACCTAATCAGCTCATATTAAGGAAAATCTAAATGCATATTGTTTTTCAATTACAATGTTTGAAAAAGTTCTCGTCTAAACTTTCCCTTTTGTCTTTTTGGCTATGAATCCTGTCGAAATTAATAATAACATTTAGTTAGTTTGTATTGTTTAGATCATGTAGATACGTGTCTTATTTTACATTTTTGTCTTGTTTTCGGGTTATACACATATTGTAATCGATTATATATTAATCGAATTGTTTTAATGTGTACGAAACACATTAAAACAAAACAGTCAAATAATTCCTCAAATTCTCAAATTGTTTTAGGATAACGAATATTGTTCTAAACTAGGTTGTGCAACGAAACCATATTTTTATTGTTTTAACTATTTCTTTGAATGCTTTGTGCCATTTTCAACGTTAAGAACTATTTTTCTACATTTTCGTTTGAATGACTGCTTAGATGAAATGATTTAGAATGATCCAGTGGTTAATTTATTAATGATGAAACAGTCAATTAATTTATTAAATTAAATTATGCTGAAAATAGAATAATGTTCTATTCCATATTTAAATTTACTAGCACCGCTATCAATAAATTTATAATTTTATTTTTTAAATCGCTGATTTATATTAAAAGATGTGTATTATTGTATTGTGTATATAACACAAAAGGCATTTGTATATTTATACATAATTGTCTCCTAATGAAATTGCATACTATGTAAATGAAAACATCGTTTTTGTTTTATCATAATATTGTATATTAAAATAACTAAATATAAAAATTGACACCCCAATCGCATTGAAAATTAATAATATTGGTATTTATCTAAACAATTTTACTGTTGAGAAGCCTTGCAAAAGATATATTTTCTTGTAGATGTACTTATTGTGTACATAATCCGATAGGTCCAAAGGTCCGATATTTTCTTTTAAATTCATTACAGCGAAGGAACATGCTCCTTGGAAATTATTGTTCCAATTTGGAGCTACTCTTGTATATTGTACCTTTTTCTTGGGTTATTATTTCGGAATAAAGTAATTATAAAAGCATACGCTTCCTTAAATCCACTTCTCAACGGTAAAAAGGCATTTTCGTGAATGATAAAATGAATAATTTGTTTTTATAAATAATTATATTGTATGTAAATGTTTTGATTGACAAAGGTCTAAAACATTTTATTAGAAGGTAGTCGAAAAATCAATACTTGTAAACTGCATTTTTTTATTTTGTACGGGTGATTATTTCTTCATGATTACGCCTGCAACGCTATTTGAATTACTAGCAACATACCTTGCCGAAATTACGTTGCCCTTTGGCGAAATTATGAATTGGCTGCCGAACTTCTGTGCAGTGTCTTTAGTTTTAACACTAAGTTCACTGTCACTGGCTGAACTTACTAAAAAATGCGCACTGGAAATAAATTTCCCGTAAAAAAACTGACATATCTTTTTATTGTTACTCATAGAGAAAATAATAAGATTCGTAACTTGTTGGTAAAAGAAAACATCAAAAAATACAAAAGAACTAACAACCTTCATACATTGAAGCGTAATTAGATAGTTTAAATGCAATAGCTAGATGGAGCTACTAGCTCGAAAGAAGGTAGTTTCGTAGTGTGGCCACCTAATTTTGAAAAGATGGCGGTATAAGCGTTTATTTTTTAAGAACAAACAAGCGCCATCTCTAATTTTTCGTGGATATCGTCAGCCTAAGTACCCAGCATCGTTTGTATGGTTGTATGTAAGCGAGATAATAGCGACATCAGCTAGAATTCTAGCCGAGTGTGCTTTTTTGTATGGGGTTGTCAGTCCTCTTGTATTTGATAATCCATGGCTTTTGTAACATCACTATAAATCGTCGAAGTTTCCCCATACATATGATTTAGGGATTTTCAAGGCAAGAGCGAATAGGCATTTTTTGCGTCTGCGTGTCACACCTTAGACCTCATCTTAGCTTCCCATCAGGCTAGATAGAGGTCAAACGCACTCAAATCTCTAATAAAAAATAATAAAAAAGTTATTGTTGTTCATTTTATGGTGTGACAATTACTTTATGTTCTTATTCTACCAATAAATGCAGTTTACTCGTGTTTTACGATTAACGTCATACATTCCTGTGAAAACCACTGGTTTGAGTTTCTCCGGAATTAAAGTGTTGCATTGTGTTAACTTTCATAAATTAATAACATTTTGACAGAAAATCAAAAATACATAATAATGTCAGGCCAAATTTGACAGGCACAAGTTACAACTGTTTAAAAATTGAATTCCTAGTAAAGTGATTAGTAGTCTACTGTAGGTGTTTTTATATCACGTGATTTATAATTTGGTACATTTTATATAAACGTGTTTTATAAGCTACAGTATGTTTTTTGACGTTCACGCGTAAAAATGCACTCGTTCTGATATAAAAACGTAAACGCATCGTATGAAGGCACGTTTAATTGCATATACCTGTGTATGCAATTAAACATGCCTTGCCATGCATGCCTTGCCATGCCTCTAACAAAATATAGGTTCTACCTAAAACTATGTTATGGGTGGATTCAGTCAAAATATTTTTTGGCTTTCCATACAAACATGGATCAGCTGACCAGTCAACTTGTATCAGAGGCCAACACTTATTTTTTTATATTTCGATATATGTCCGGTTGTTCAGTATCATAGACTGAATTCACTGTTTAAATAGTTTTAATATATTTTGTTACACGTTATATATAATTTATGAAAGTTTTCATAACATAAGGCTCTGATTCCGGAGCGAGTGTAGGGAGCGCTCGTTTAGAATAAGATTTTGTACATTGTATTTGTAAATTCTCTTAGTCTACTGAATAACTTATACTGAAACGTTATATCATGTAACCAAAATAACTAGTACTAATCGATGTTTCAGAAAGTTTTGATTTATTCCCACATGATACATTTGTTTTTTTAGAGTCTCACCCGGAATCTGTTGAAATATGTATCACGAGTACATTATGTCACTACTTATTATTTTTTATTTTTTTAAACTGGTACTATAATTTTAAGCTGTTACATAAATCAATAAATTTTCATTTGTGACATCAATTTCTAAGTCCATGACAAGACTACCATTATTTGAAAGCGGTATTCGTTTGATTGCAATACCTTGGAGATTGCAAAAGGAACGAGTAGATTTATGTTTATATACGGTATAAGCTAGGTAGTCGGTTTACACGATGGATGTCCACCTGTACTGTAAATACACTCCTTTACACTTAGGTAAATATACAGGTCATTAATGAACAATTTTGAGTTTTATTTCTACATACCTAACTCTCCATCATTTTATTTATTTATTTATTTAATTTTTATTGAGCCAAAAGCTACAATAGGTAGACTTAATGCTAAAGCATTCTCTCCCTGTCAACCTTTAGGAGAAGAGAAACAGATAGAATAGAGTTGGCGTCTAAAATAGATAGAAACAATCCAAAAATAATAAGTACTTTTAATTGATCATACATACATATCATCATCCGGCCGTAATCCCGGTTGCACTGCACCCTAGCGGTAACGCTTCAAAACCCGGGGTCCGCTACCGCATACAAAGAGCGCCAGGCGTCTGATCTCCGCAACCCAAGGGCACAGAATACAGTAAGAGTAAACAGAAGGGACTCTTCTAAGGTACGCGCAATATACGTCCCCGTTCCCCGCACCCGCACCTCTCCCCCGGTTCTTGACGGCCAACGTGAGAAATCGAGGCGAAAACGGGGGAGAGGTGCGGGGACGGGGAACGGGGACGCCTGGGTGACGCATATTGCGCGTACCTTAGGAGTTTCCGGCCTGTGCCAAGGGGTAAACCAGAACCAATCCTAGGATAGTTATCAAACGCTAGATGGCGTTCGGAACCCACAGCTTTAGGTGTCTTCCGAAACACGGAATCATCTTTCTTTTCGGATAATAAGACTGGAAACAACTGTTTACAAAGTATGCTGCTTCCACATTGGAATTTGAATGTAGGCAAAAGCCTTGACCACTGAACCTCGACTGAAAGCAGTCAATTTTATTTAAGCTGTCAGATTTTTTAACACATAGACACAGAATGAATATAAGTACTAACGTACAGAACGATGCCATATCCCCCCCCCCCCTCCCGCGAGATGACGTTCCTGAATGTCTCTTGCAAGCCGGTATACCTAATATGGATATACAACGTGGAAGGGTCATACCCGTAATAAATTGAACCACGCAGTCAAAAGCTCAAAATACCAAAAACAAAATCACCAATATAAATCGACCGGGCGGCTGCACTGCACTTTTGTATGGAAATGCCTAATTTCCATTTTGTTTTTATCTGTTATTTTAATTTAATTATACTATAATAATGATGACCTATATAGCCCGTGGTTAGATTTATTACGGGTATGCCCCTTCCACGTTGTATATGAAATAAGGGCGTCCGCTACGTTAAGCAAGCGCATGCGACGTATTCATTCTATCTCTGTCACAAACTACGTGCGAAAGAGATAGCAGAATCCGTCGTGTGTTGCCGTGTCTCTGTCGCACATAGACTGAACTACATACATAGATTAACACTCAAGACCCAGGATAATTTGAAAAAGGCCATTTTCCAACTTGCCCTGGATGGGGATCGAACCTAGCACTTCTTGACGGACTAGCGTGTTGATCATCACACCAAGGAGGTCGTCGATAAAAAAGGAATCAAAAAAGTGATGCAAACAATGCTAGAATATCACCCATTCCCGCGATCAGCTTTTAATATCTGCTCGGGAAGAGAAGTTTGATTGTAAATATGGTGATCATTGATAATTAACATATACGTAACCGCCAGCCACTAGATATTTTTATTATTTTATATTATTTTATGAACTGCCGTTGAATAAAATACTAATGTTCTATTTATGTAAAGAAATCTATAAAATTATTGTACGCATGAAAAACTTTTGAAATAAACCGGCCAAGTGCGAGTTAAACTCGCGTGGAGAGGGTTATCTACAAGCAATAAACTATAATTTGTATTTTATTCAAAATTTTAGGCTCAGTACTTTCGGAGATCAGGGAGGGGGGAATGGTCAATTTTCGTCTTCTTTCTTGGATAAAATCAAAACTAATTATTTCACAATAACAAAAAATATATTTGAGATCCTTATAATAAGCCCTTTCATTTGATATGTAATAACATAGTAAGTTTTGCAAAAAAGAATTTTTTTTTCCTAATTTTTCCCCTAAAAATGACCCTTATTTTGAAATAATATTTATTTGCTTTGCACATATGTATTTGGGTCATAGGATTACACCATCCTACCAAATTATACCTGATTCGGTCCATTAGATTCGGAGAAAATTGGCTATGACAGACGGACGGACAGACAGACGCACGAGTGATCCTATAAGGGTTCCGTTTTTTCATTTTTTGTACGGAACCCTAAAAATTACAATATTTTTACAAGCTTTTATTGTAAGGCCAAAGTACTTATCAAAACAAACGAAATAAGCCCAAAATCGATGGGGTTCAGGGTTTCTATGGCCACCTTCCAACTCCATCATCAGATCAGCTTCTTCGTTTTAATAATATTGCATTGTCATCTGATTTACATTTGTGTACAATTTTGTTGTGTGAATTTAATTTACAAAATTTTACCCAAGCAAACTTACATTACAAGTTTAGAATAGCTTGTAAAAACACAAAGACCTTGTATAATTACTATTATAGTGTGTATCCTTATATATTTATGTAAATATTTATTTGCTTATAGCTAGAATGCAACAGGTATCATCTACGAGTATTTTAAAAAATCCTTGTAGGTGGCTAGGCTAGATATCTTTGCTAATTTTGCTGGGTAGGCGTCTATGTGAAAATCTTAATTATCATACCGGTTGATTTTTACTTTATTATTTTAAAAAAGTAAGACAGCTTTTTTTTTATAATAAATGGCTACCTACTGTACGGTTACCATACGCGCGGCTGTTGCCCTCCCCGCTCGCCGTGTGTGACATTCAAATGGGAGATTTTTGTATGCATTTGTAGTTGATATCTTTAGTTTTTGTTGTGAAATAAGGTAGGGTACTTATGATGACAGAAGGTATATTTTTATTTCGCTTAAAAAGTACTTTCCTTTAATAAAGCTACGAGGGTCAAAATCATCTGTATAAATCAATATTTTGGCACAGAACAAAACATACTTGGCAAGGTAAAAATATTACTACACACATACAATGACGCAATAGGTCGAGTGTGGAGCTTGTGTAATTGAATGGATATTTCGACCGGCCTAACACAAGGCAGCGTGGCCGAGTGGTCTAAGGCGCTGGTTTTAGGCACCAGTCCGAAAGGGCGTGGGTTCGAATCCCACCGCTGTCAAATATTTTTTACTACTTGTAAGATTTTTTTTATTTGATTTATTGTACATTTTATACTTTTATTTATTAGAATTTTTTAAATATACTTTACAAAAGATAAATTTACTGACTAGAAATAAAAACGCCATAAAACACATAATAGAAGCGGGAGTCAAACATGTTTTTTAGGAAATTCTGTTTTACATTGTATTTATTTTACAGTATAATTTACCAAGGCGAATGCTCAAAAGAACAACTTCATTACAAGCTTTTATTTATTTTCACCTGTCCTGTTGTCTGTGTGTCCGTAATCAAATATTGCAAGCTAAATTAGACCCACCATTTTATAGAGTTGAAACTTCACTTACTTGAATATGTAAGTTGGATGACAAGACAATGTAATATTATAGTACTAATGACCCGATCTCATGATGAAGCCGGAAGATGGCCACAGCATCTCTGTGATAAAACGAGTTTGGGCTCAATTTTTTCGCCTTGATCGTGCTCCACTTAAGGTGAAGATATAGGCAAATGGCCTTGAAGTGGGAAATAAATTGTTAACTCGTAAATATGGTGATAATTTCCATATTGCTCTTCGTCATGCACTAGATAGCCCTTTAAATTATTTTATGAACTGCTGTTCGCTGACGCAGGACGCCACTTCAAGGCCATTTGCCTATACCTTCACCTTAAAACTTTTTAGTTCATTGTTTTGGACAATTTATTTCACACTTCAAGGCCATTTGCCTATATCTTCACCTTAAGGGTTGCTACATACAGTATTTGTCGAACAAGAAAGTCGACCCGAAAATATATCGGCTTTTATTCTAGTGCCAATTAATTAAGAGGGCGCCTGATGTCAGTAATCTAAATTTTGCTCCCGCTTCCACGCACACTAATTTACTCTAGCCGAAGCGAGACAGCGAGCCATACGGGGCGTCGGGAATCGCGGTGGGTCAATGAAGCTGACAACTAATACGCTACAAAGAATATTTAAGAGTTATTTAAAAAGTAAGACATATGATAACTGCCTTATGTTTAATACAATTATAATACAAAGTTACAAGTGCTACATTATTGTATTTCTTGAATACTTTCTGTTTTAGTATAATTCTGAGGTGATTTGGAGGCAACTTTGCAATGTTTTACTATCGTGAAAATTTTAAGCAATCGTGTTTTCGAAACTTATTATGTTTAGAGTTAGTCCTGAACTTTGCTGTGTTTTTATTTCAAAGTGACTATTTCGTTAATATTGATAAATATTTAAGATCGCTCTAAGAACTTTAGGGTAGTATGGGCTCGGTCTTAAATACATTACGTACTTTATTGACCCGTTTTGGTATGGCTATGTTTGTACGTAAGCCCTTATTAATTTGTATTTGTAATGTTTCTTTTCCTAAAGAAATGGTAATAAAAGGTGAAAAGTTAATACTTATTACCAGGAATACGCACAAGTCTTCGGCCTGAAATAACACATTACTCAATTAGATGTAAAGACAACATATAAAATAGACATAAAATATTCTAACTTAGGAAAAAAGAAGGGTATCCGTCATTTTGTTGTTTAAAAATAAGGTCACTAATCGTGTGATAAAAATATCTTGCATGAAGTAAATATAAGATTGTTATCAAAAAAACTTTTTAAGTTTAAACTACTTATTAGTTTTTAAAAAAGACTACTGAACTTAACATTTAGTCTAAATCGTCTGATTCTTCGATATTTATTGGCCATTGCTGGGGAAAGGCCTTCCCTTTCTGCTTCCAATCAGTCCTGTCGAGGGCAATATTTTGTCACTCGCCCGTGTACTTGTCTAAGTCATCACCTCTCGGGATCCAGTAGTCATCCTAGCCCAACTATGTTCTTGCATACGGCAGACGTGCCCCGCCTAGTCACACTTTAGCTGTGCTGACTTAAAGCCTACATCCTTTATTTGAGTTATGGAGATATTAAGTTCGTATATTTTTTACAAATCGCTAAACGGTAAAACGAGCCCAGTCAGCCCAATTCCGATAATAAATAAAAGATTATCAATTATCATTATAAATCGTGCCGGTAAGTAGTTCAGTACCGATAGTGTAGTACCGATTTCGTATCGAGTGCTCGCTCTCGATTGCGACTCGATTCGCTATCTAGTAGGTAATTAATCGATGTCACTGCCAGCGCGGAACAGATCCTTCTTTCTTATTTGCATATTCATAGAGCAACTCGTGTATACAGAGACGGATATTGTAAATAAAAAATATATTGATCGATGCGACTGTATGTTTTTGTAGTGCATTTTAGGGCAAAGAGTTCTGAAAGACAAATTTTTGACAATTTTTCTATGAAAATGAAATCTATTTTGCAATTGTACTCGTAGGGCTCAACCTATTGGTGCTATTAAAAATGTTTACAAACATTAGTAAACATTTTCACAATGCAAATAAAAAACTTATTATTGTAATATTGTCATAATAAGTATTATTATTTATAATTATAAAAGTACTTAAGTAATATGTAATACTTAATTATAGTAGTTATTGTTACCTATGTTTGAAAATTAAATAAAAGCTTTCTTCTCTTAAGTAATTATAATAATAAATATTTATGTTATAATACGTTTTTGTTTTGTTAGAAAATATTTGTTAACATTTTGAGCAGTAATATGGGAGCACCATATAAGCCTCATTAATCTAAGGTCACTTATGTAAGTATACGTGTCATCAAAAGTATATATCTGTAAATTTACGGACGAGACACGCTTAAATGGGTGACTTCCGTCAATGTAAACAACTTTTCTTATGTGACCAATGCTTGTAAGTGGTTTTTTTCTTCTAGACTTGTTTTATTAGTCATATAGGTATAAACCTGTAAAAATAGAATAATTTTGGAGAATAAATAAATAAATGTAGCATGCAAAACGTACCGACAATCGGAATCAGCTAAAATTAATCAAATATTTTAATTTTAAATATGTTTGTTAAAGATCTCACTTGAAAATCTTTTAAATCAATAGATTTAAATATATTAATAAATAGAGGAAAGCAAAAATAGTGAAATATAGATTTTTTGTAGAGAAAACGTAACAAATTTCATAAAAACATTATAATATTATAAACCCATTATTTCCGCATTATATTAACAACTGGACAGCCTCATTTTCTATACGGCTAGCGTTTTAATAAGAATCTTAGTTTTTCTTATTTAATTTTAATAATATTTATTTTTACTTGAAGTGCTTCCTCTGCGCAAAAATGATCTGTGTTGATTAGTTCAGCAATAGTCCGCTTGGCGGCGTCGGCGTGCGGGTCTTGACCAGTTTGCTAGAGCCAGAAAAAAAAGATACAAATTTGATGCCGGCGACAGGGAAAGTCAAACAAATGATCAACACTTCGGGATAATCCGACATTAGATGCGGGTGAAAGGTTTACTCGGCACAGATACATGTTTGTTTTAGAAATCATACATGCATATCAACAACTTAGGCTGAGACTTTATTATAAGTCACATTCAGACAAAGCTTAGCCAGAACCAAGGCTTGAATATACATTAAAGCATCGGATTTACACATTTGCCACCAGTAGGCTATTTATATTTTGCCTAATTGGAGTACCAGCTTCTTAAAAGTCTTCCGCTCTTAGACCGTCAGTGCATTTCTGATGTTCATAAGCCTTCGAGTATATCAAAAATTAATAAATAAATTTATATGAATAAATAGGTATGAGTAGGTAGTAGTATGATGATGATGATACTTTAGTGATCTAGTATAGCCTGTGTTTCGATATATTACGAGTATGGCCCTTCCACTTTGTATAACTTATAGTTCATTTGTTATTTACACGCGCCGCAGCTGCCGCGGTACCACTGCACTGCCGCGCCGCTGCAGCGTCTCGCACTTGGATATTGTATGCATTGCATATACTCTTCGTATATACAACGTCCAAAAAAATATACTAAAAGTATTTTAAGGCTGAATTCAGTCCGTAATACTAAAAACTTTTGCCAGGGAACGTATATCGAAAGTTACAGTGTATTACATGAGACGTTTCCAGTGTTTGAAACGTATATAAATACGTTTCAACTCTGCAGCAGTATAGATGCAGTAGTATAAAATCAGCAGATTTTATATGTAGCTACTTACAATCCTACATAGGTGCCAACAATCTATCTTCTTCATCTAAACGCGTTCCCGGTTGCTTCCTCAGCTGTGCTGCTTTCCTGCTTTTTCTTCTCTACTCAAGTAACTCAAGGATGCCAAAGACCTTGCAAAGTAGAGAAAAAATAGCCGGAACAGTTCAAACGATTTGGCTATAGTTTTACAACCGGCCGCCTGCCTAAGCTTAGTCCTCTAGTCGCCTCTTACTACATCCACAGGAAGAGATGTCCTATTCTAACCCGGAACCACACGGGGTGCCAACAACCTATTGTACTACTAAGGTTGTACCCAAAGGTTTGACTGTGAGAGAATGTTTTTAGCATTAAGTCCGCCTGTTGTGCTTAAACATGTATATATGTGTGTACAATAAAGTATAAATAAATAAATGATCTTGATTTTGTTTTTGTGCTACGAAACTGTAATCAAAAAACCTCGCACAACATCATTAAATGACTAATCATTTATTTTAGTATGCCTCGGTTCTAATCATAATAAATTAAAAGTTCCAGATACATCAGTAAATCAGAGTCCTCCATCATAAACAGTAAATTTATAGCACATCGTTTAGTATTCAGTTTCTCAAACTAATCGAAAACTACAAGAAATTCGATGCATTAATATTGAAATGGATCGGATGACATTACTATAAAATATTTTATCGATTAATCGAAATGAATTTGCTATAATGTGGGCGTAATTTGAAGAATGGTGATCATATAGCTATAGAACTTTGTGTCCGATATATATAGGTTAAAATCTCATTCATAGTTGTAAAATGATAAGTTTATTTTATGAACGTTTATATCTACATATATCCTTATATATTTTTAAAATCTGTTTCTACCTAAAGTTGGTATGAATGTTTCTAACAAGTTATGAATTTTTATCTATCTTTTCGAAAAAATAATCTTGTTCAAACGGCGTTGATAAAGCCTCATAAAACTTTTCTTGTATATAAATACACACATTTTAGTTTCAATCTGTCACTGACCTTATATTACTTCTTACTGTTTTCTGTCATTACTTGAAGAAGACAACAACAGAAAACTTATGAGATTAGATGTACGAGGTTTCTATTCTTTACGTTTTTCTTTTTTTTATGCTACAAATCTAAACAGGAACCAAATACAGAGCAAAAGGAGGTTTCAATGTGTTTGTTTTTGGACAATATGATATACGTAAGAGGGTCGTGCTCCTGCAGTGAAGGCTTAAAAAGACCTGATGATGATGATGATATACGAAACCTTTGCGGTTTCGTATATTCGCAAGCAAAGCAGTGACGTCACAAGCGCAGTATATTCATCTTTTTTCTGTTAGTTGACAGTTTCCCTTTCCACCAGATTTGAAAGGCTTAATTAAAGATTTAACTTAATTACCTATCATCATCATCATCATATCATCATTTCAGCCGCATACGACCACTGCTGGACATAGGCCTCTCTCAAGGATTTCCAAAATGAAATGACCGATCTAGAGCGGCTTGCGTCCAACGATTTATTAATTTTATCTTTGAGCGGATTAAAATAATTACTTTTGTTTTCTGTTTCGGATTGTTACTTAATGATATAATTAATTGGAAAAAAAATAGTTAAATACCGTATTCTGGAAAGACAGAGGAGGCGCTCGCCCCGCATGAGTCATAAATGGCTTATAAAAAAGCCGGACAAGTGAGAGTTGAACTCGCCTACCGAGGCTTTCGTGTTTGATACCTTCATACTTCTAATCTTATATATATTCTTGGATAATTATATATATAGGTTAAACCCAAAAAAAAAATTGAATTTTCGTACAAATTGATCAGCTGATCGAGTCAATTTGTATGAAAATCCAAATTATCTTTTTTGGGATTTGTGAAAGTTTTAGAACAAAAGTTGTTCAGTTTCATGGGCTGAGGTACCATCTGAGAGCTTTTGTGTTAGTTCATAAACACGTTGTATAAATAACTAAAAGCTCTAAGTACAATTAATTTGTGCTATCTCCTTATATACCGCCTACGGCTTTTAATGTGTTTCTAATTTATATTAATACTAATCAGTGATCAATAGCAAATAAACGGTTTAATTTAACATTTCTTAAATAGAATTTTGTTCCCTGCAGCGATATTACATAAATTTTCATTATGTATTAGCAAATATTTGGTTTAAATTTTGGCGTTTTTATTTATTATTACCGGACTTGGGCAATTTTATTAACTCATAAACAGTTGAAGTAATTTAAATTCCATGATTTGCTGGTGCCATCTGTTACTAGTATGGTTTGATGGCATCATAGTTTAACTGTATCACTAAACTTTTTAAATATTCTTGGTTTTTACCAGCAGCTTCGCCTGCGCGCGATTTACTTAGTTTTAAATTGTATTAATAACTTTCTGCCCAAAAACCGATTCCTCTAGTTCGGCGATACATAATAGAAGCTCTTTTATTTAAACAGCTAAGCACATATGATGCCATCACTTGTGATGCTATCTGTTACCTCTGGCGTTTCCCGTCGGATAGTTCGTTAATTAACGGAATTTTAAAAGCGAAGTACTTAAACCCCATTTACTTATGTAAAGTTTTATGTGTTGATTAAGTAATAAGTAAGAATTAACATGTCAAATTTCAATCTAATCCAACCGTTTTTGTGCAAAACCGGAACAAATAACCATACATAGGAGGGATTATTGGTTCCACTTCTCGCCAATTAAATAGGAGAAGCTATTGTTACGATGCACTTTAAACTATTTACTCATAAGTATATGTTTCTCGAACTATACGTTAGCACTACGGAATGTTCATATAATGCCGTTATAATCGCCATCACGTCAAGTACGCAACGACATACGTACGTCGTACGTTGGTACTTGAGATGCAACTGCACTTAAATTGCAAAATTATTATCATCGTCGTCTGAAATAAACTGAGAATAAAAGTAAGTAAGTATCTATTGCAAATAAAAAGTGTAACAAAAGATGCAATGCTGCTGTTATTTGTGCCTAGAATTTGATAACAATTCTCATAAATCACAATCCTAACCCAAACTTATCTCTACTGATAAAAATCTCTACATACAAAATATGCTCAAAACTATAAAGGTATAATAAAACTACTTAAATCTTCAAATTAGCGTATGTATAAAATGCATGAACTTTACCTCGGTCAGTGCACTTCGCGACACCGGAACATTAGCTCATCCGCTAAAATCCATCGCTCATTAATCTACCGTAATCTATTAGGTTTTCGAGGTCCATCAGTGAAGTTCACGGCTTCTGGGTCAGGAGTGGTGGCCAGCACTCGATCGTATAAAAGCGCGGAGAAATGCTCTCACTACATCCACTCAACTGTCTCCTCTCGACAACCACTATCCTCAGCAAACATGGCGGCTAGATTTGTTGTAGCTGTGGCCCTCTTCGCCATGTGCCATTGCAACCCCATCATCATAAACGGTAAGACAATTAATTAACCTTTACTTCAAAAATTTATATCAGTTTTTTTTTATTATTTTTTTTTCTATTTTCTTTTATAGCTATTTAAAAAGTTTAGACAGTCAAAACTATTCGAAATAATATATATACGAGTTTTTTTAAAACTGAAATTAATATAAGATTTTTGTACGGCAGGTGTACTTTACCGTGATGCCCGTGGGTTCTCAATGGGTCAAGGCTACAGCAGCAACTTCGGCGGCGCCAGCCAGGCTTCGGGCTCCGCTATCGTCAACGGCGACGGCGCCCAGGCTTACGGCAGCGGCTTCATCGGCGCGCAGCCTCAACTAGCCCGTAATGACGGATTTGGCCAAATCTACCCCGGACAAGCCATCGCCAAGGCTGAAGCCTACGAAGCACCTGAACTCCCAATGTACGGAGCAGCGAAGGCTGTAGCTCAGGCCCAAAACGGTGCCTACTACCCAGACCCTGAGCCTGCCACGGTCATCACATACGAGCAGAACTTTGAAGTCCCGGCTGAGATCAGCTACGAAATCCCCGCCCCTGTGTCTGCTCAGTCATCCGCCATCATGAACGGCAACTCTGACTCCTCCATCGCGTCTGCTATCTCCAACGGCGCGGGATCAGCTCAGTCCTCTTCCCAGACACAGAGGGGCATTGGCTCTTATGGACTCACCTCATCCAACGCTAAGACTTTCGGAGGCTACGGCGCTGCTGACTCCAACGCTAACACCGGCTACGGCTCCGCTATCACTGCTGCCAGGATCCAAGGGATGGCTGGATCTGGCTCTGCTTCCTCCAAGGCTCACTCTGGAATGGGCTCGACTCTTTCCAACGCGCAAGCTCAGATGAACGGTGGATACGGCTCAGCCTCCTCCTCCGCTAACACTGGTGCTTACGACTCTGCCATCGCCGCTGCCAAGATCCAGAAGAAGGGCATTAGCTGGCGTTTCGGAACCCTGTACAACACTCCTTCCAGCCTTGCCCACGCTCAAGCCAATTCCAACGGTTATGGCGCCGCCAAGTCCATCGCTCAAACCTATGAGCCCGCCCTGCCCCAGGCTGGCTACGGCTCTGCCAACGCTAACGCAGACGTCAACGGTGCTGGTTCTGCCAAATCTGCTGCCAACATCCTTGGAAACCAAGGATCCGCTCTTTCTTCCGCCAACATTGGATCAGGATACACCGCCGCCAAATCGACCGCTAATTACAATGGTGCTATCTACGGTGGCCTGAGGTCTAACGCTAACGCCCAGAGCTCCGGCCTGGGCAGTGCCATCTCCTCCGCCAAGGCCCAGGAGCTCGCCACCGGCTACAAGATCTCCAACTCTGCCGCCAACGTTTCTGGCTACGGTTCTGCCAACGCTAAGTCCTACACCGCTTAAGTACCACTGGTACAGCGCCATAGCAACCACACCAAGACGACTTTGATACTTGTCTTGGTGTATTTGCCAATTTTTAGCATTTATTAATTTATTTATTTATTGTGCTCAAGATTAAAGTCTGAATATAATTGATAAAATAAGTCTGAAATGTAACTCATAAAAATGTGACTGCAACTTTTATTTATTGGTGATAAAATAAACGAATCGAAATTTACAATATTTTTCAATAATTCCTTTTTAACCCTATAAACCTTTACACTGCACACAATAGGTACATAGTTATACAACAAATTTAAATAGGTACATAACATTTAATTACGTCACGAACATCACAGCTTGCCCTGCATGAAGGGCTTGAGGTATTTGTGGAAGCTGTCGTTGACGGGCTGCGCGTTGAGCGGGCTCTTCAGAGCCTCCGCCATCAGACGCTCGTACACGCGGCCGTCGTACGAGCCCAGGGCCGAGTTTAAAATCTAGAAAAAAAAGTAATTACAAAAAAATATATCGCTTAAAAAATATACGTACTGAAATAAAAATATGTTTAATAACAAAGATATACTTTATACATTTTTGTAAAAACATATCAGTTAAAATGTTCACAAATCCACACGGATATTTTTTTTATAGAAATTAATATTTAAATAATTAAATTAATATCACATAAAATACAAGTTTAATAAAAATAACCTAACACAGATATAGTAATTTAATCATATTTATAAATTATTTATTTCTAGAATCATATTAAGTAATGGTCAGCTAAAGCTTGTATAATTAATTTCAATAAAACTATGGGGAAATAGGTTAATATTCGAAATAGTAAAGTATAGTTTTTCTTATTTATGAACGAGTGGGTATTCAGATTGCTAAAAACTAGTAGCTACTGGTTTTTAGCAATCTGAATATTACCAGTAGCTCTGTTGTTCTTTCCATTATGTAAATACGTCGGTAATAATGATAAATGCGTAATTTTAAGTTTGAAAGTAGTTTTGATTGTGTATCTACGAGTACTTTAGTATTTATTTTATTTAAATCTTTGGACAAAAATGTGATTAAAAAAAGAATAAAACATATTTGTTAAACAGACAAAAGTGGCAAATTGTATCTTTCACTAATAAAGAAATGCCGTATTCGGCCGAGTGGCTTCCGGCTTAGTAAGACCATTCCATCTCAACCTGTAGAAGTCGTAAGAGGCGACTAAAGGACTAAGCACAAAAATCTACCTCGGGCTGCATACCCAAGGAGGGTTGACGTTGGGCGGCAGCTGGATGTTAAACTATAGCCAAATCGTTTAAACTATTCCGGCATTTTTTTCTAGATATCGCCTGGTCTGCGGCATTCTTGGGTGACCATTGTAATGCATATTATATTTGGAGAAAAAAAAGCGGTAAAGCGCACCCCGGGCTCCGAAGCAGGACAGCTGAGGATGCAACTGAAAACGCGCTAAGAGAAGAAAAGAAAGAATGAAATGCATGAAAATCTTACAAGAAAGGATAAAAGTCTAACTGATTTACAGCAAAACAGGGTTGACTGGTGAAAGGTTATGTAGCAAACCCCGGGCTCTGAACCGTTACCGATAAGGATGTTACCGGGAAGGCGAGAATACGCTCGGTTGATGACGATTTACAGCAAAACAGGGTGAATCTGTAAAAACTGTTTATTGATTCGAACCTCGTCTCTGAAGTCGAAGGCATCCACTAAGCCAACAGCGTTGGGTCGTATCTTCCCCAGAAGGTCTTCATATCTTCGTTGTATATCTTGCACGTCGTTCTCAGATATTCCAGTGTACTGGAAAATAATTACAAACAGGTGATCATTAAAGAACCTTATTATTTTTTTGTTGTGACTACGAGGTGGTCAGACGATCTGACTCAGGTCGCTGGAAAGCGCTGGACGCAGGCCGCTCTAGATCGGTCATTTTGGAAATCCCTGGTAGAGGCCTATGTCCAGCAGTGGACGTTATGCGGCAGAAATGATGATGATGAAATGATTATTTTTTTTGTTGGTTAACTTAAAGGTAATCTTCCATGCTGGTCTGGGTGAAAAGTAAAAACTTAAATGTACCACCTGCTTTTCTGGTGAGGGAATCGGCGGAAATACTTGTAATAATAAATAAATAAGTAATTGTTTTTGTTACAACAACAACAATTTTAGTACATAAACTAAAATTGAAGTTATTTAGAAAATAAAGCACAATGTTCATTGACGGTGCGGCTAGCAACCCATCACTATTTTTGATTCCCTTTTTCCACCTTAATTGATACATTGTATCGTATTAATCTACATAAAGACGATACACATCTGTAAATGTTAAAAAGTGCATGGAATATACTTTTTATTTTTATTTATTTATTAAGCACACCAACAGCAAAGGTTAAGATAGCAAACTCGTAAGTAATAGGTTACGGGCTAATATGAATATTCCCTTAAGGTACAGATTTTGGAAAAATATAGATGAAAATTTAAGGATCCTTAAAGGAAGGTTTAACCGTAAAAACCGTGTCTAAAAGACATATTCAAATACGGTTAAACCTTCCTTAGGCGAGTTAAACTTTGTCGAGTTATTTTCCATAAAACTTACTGGTACTTAAAAGTAAGTATGCAAATTTTATGGGAAAATACGTAATCAAAAAATATAAAAAAACTTAACAGTCCAACTTATTGTAGCAGTTCATACATCTCATAAATAAAGCCATATACAGACTACATAACATTCGCACATGTTCAATCGATAAAAAACCGGTTCCATCGGAAATCGATGTATTGCTTGTATTGACATTAGAAATGATGGATCCATTAGTTTGAGTCCGTAGAATATTGACCTCACCTAACTGTATCAAAAGGTCTTGGGTTATAGCTTGACCCACGATTATACCATTATATTTGCTGATCTGATCCATTTTTTGTCGTACGAACAATGTTAGGAGGTTAATAGGTTTTGTTAAAAAACAAGTGTTACGAGTGAACGGATTTTCATTGTGTAATTAGCCGCTAATTTAACTTGGAAGGACGTAATGGTAGATTATACACCTAAGGCGATAAAAGAAGAAAAATCTCTGATAATATTTATATATATACCCTCGCCAGCGACTTTTTTCATCACCAGAGGTGAATATATAATTTTTAACCGACTACGGTAAAGCCAAAAGGAAAAATATATATAAGTATGTTAATCTGGTCCCTCATATCTTCAATAATATCCATGATCCCCTACAAATGAGGTATCGTTGGAAGCATCTTGGTTGTCGTAGGGTTTTAAATGAACAGGCTTAATTAAATATTTCAAACATTTATACTTCTTTTCTCAGCCCACATCAACCTACTGCTGGGCATTAGGCCTCCCTTTTTTCGCGGTATTTTCTACGGTCCTGTGCTAGTCTCATCCAATGCTTTCCCTTCACCCTTACAATATCATCCGACCAACGGGTCGGTGGTTTCCCTACTGGTCTGTTCCCTTGTCTCGGCCACCACTCTGTTACTGCTCTGATCCATCGACCATCTTCTCTTCTAGCCAAGTGTCCCGCCCATTCCCACCTTAGCCGCGTGATTCGTTTACCTAAGTCTTCGACTTTAATATTGCGGTGAATTTCTACGTTTGGCACACGATCCAGCAGCTTGATGCCGAGCTTTAATATAGCTTTACATTATACTTTGCTTTATATCCCTGCTGTGTTTGCATTAACTGGATAAACCTACTTTCTAGTAAAAATCATTCCATACTCGGGTTTTACTTTAAGCTTTTATTTAGATTCACGTGTACCTAAGCGTGTGTAAATCTTATAGGTAAATTAGACCCACTTCTCATTTTTCGATTGAACTGAAACTTCTCATACTTATGTAAGTTGGGTTACAATGCAAATATTATGGTACCAATGACCTGATCTTAGGATGGAGCCGGAAAGGGACACGGCATCTCTCTGATAAAACAACATATCCCCACCAAGTTTGAGGCTCAATTGTGTCTAGAGGAGCACTATTTAGTTCATTGTTTTAGATAACAGCTTGTTTTAAAAAATATTTTTTTAAATAATTTTTAAAATAATTACCTATTAAGACTATATCTTGTACATCTGGACATGTCAAGAAAGTGACCACTATTTTGAAATGGATTGTATAAATATGAAATGTTTAATATTCAACATATTTTAGTCAATAAAATTATTTTGTTCATTTCATGAAAAATATAGTGTTGTGAAAGCATTATAAAAAATTCACTTGACTCCATAAATTATAATTTATTGCTGTGTGATTTGACAAAAAAGAGGATATTGTGTTATAAAAAGGTTCTATAAGTCATAGTTTGCATATTTTTATTTGAGAAATGGTGCTAGGCATAATGTACACCCATTAATTATATAGAGTCACTGTTATGAACGCTCCTAATACATTATTAATTTTCCTCTTATTTATTTCTACCCACGATACACACTCGGTGGGTTATGTTAATAAGGAGAGGATAAGTGTATACTGAAGAAGAGTTATTCCCAAAGTACTCCATTATTTTGTTCTAAAAAGATAAGAATATCGTAAATTCATTCCCAAGTCACAACCTCGGCGTAATCTTCCTAGCAGTGGTCGTTCCGAAACGCTAGCGTTTCGCGAGTGCTTAAACTTATGTACAAGTGATGTAAACGCCACTACGGCGTGGCCTCTACGTGTAGAATTACTGCTAGTAGTTTTATGCTTTTGCAATAAAAATAATTAAAAAATAATGACTTTCAGTCTTCAGTAAGTGATATATTTATCCTACATCAACATCAACAATGTAGGATAAAAAAAATATGTTAATAATTTTAACAAGTTTTTATTTAGTTTCACCTGTCCCGTTGTCTGTGTGTACAAAATCAAATCTTGCAAGCTAAATTAGACCCACTTCCCATTTTTTATGGAGCTGAAACTTCACATACTTATGCAAGTTGGGTGACAATGCAATATTATGGTACCTACCGATGACCTGATCTCATGATGAAGCCGGAAAATTACCATGGCATCTCTGTCATAAAACAACGAGTTTGGGCTCGATTGATTTGTTTCGAGGAGCAGTTTAAACTTTTTGATTATTTTTTTTTAGATAAAACCTGTGTCTAAAAATATTTTTTAAATAAGTTTGGAAAATCCAAAAGTGCACGCCTCATAATCTCATTTTTCACAATTAAATTGAAATTAAGATTAAACTACATTGAATTAGACCATGATCTTCGAAAGGACTTAGTTTTGGATAATACTGAAGCGTATAAAAAAAAATGGACTTGATCAGATAAGTTTTTTGGGAGTTATCGTGACCACGCCAGTTTCCATATATACAGACACACGGACGTCCACAAAATGATTTTATTAAACATTGTTTTTATTTACTTAAAAGGCAAAATGTCTTTTAAGAATGTCATAAGTGTTGAAACTAGTGTTTTTCCTTGACATTTATGTGTAAATATTATTGTACAAGTGCGATAGAAAATAAATAGAGACACATTTAGTTAAAAAAATCACTTGATTTTTGTAAGGCGAGAATAGAGCACTAGGTACCTCATGTGCTTCGCTTATGAGGCGTGCAATAGTTACATGTTACCTTTGGATAATAACTCAACGATATGTAAAAAAATCTAGCAGACAAGACGTCTCGTACGCCACAAACCATAAACATTATCACCAAACAAATAGCCATAAATTAGAAAGTGATTGCTTGTATTGAATTAATTAAAGCTAAATTAATGCAAATTAAATGCACAAGATGGTATCTCCCGTAGCAACTGAATAACCCTCAAGATTAAATAGTTTATGGAGATTTATACTTCCGTCGTCATCATCCGAGCGTATTCCCGGTTGCGTTGTCAGCGGTTACGCTTCCGAGCCCCGGGTCCGCTACCTTTGTGGTACCTTTTACCTAGGTGATTTGGCGAGGTTACTGGTTTTTACACAGAGCGACTGCCGTCTGACCTCCGCAACCCAAAGGGTAGACCAGAACCAATCCTAGGATAGGTACAAACGCTAGATGGCGTTCGGGACCATCGGCTTTACGTGCCTTCCGCAGCACGGAATCATCTTTGTTTTCGGATAATCAGGTAATTCAAGCCTGCAATATCCTAAACAGAAACAACTTTTCACAAAGTATGCTTCCCAGTGGGATTTGAACCCATGACCTCCGGATCACAAGGCAGACGCCTTGACCAATGGAACGCGGAGGCAGTCAAAGCGATTTATACTTCCGTCGTCTTATATAAATTAGGCCGATGAAGTTTAATTAACGCGGTATCTGCTGCTTTAATTCTTTTTCTACTAAATTGTATACTTGGTTGTTAATGTTCTATCAATTTTTTTGCAAAATCTCACACTTATACTTTATACATGGCTGCACGTGGCCTTTGGGTTTTACAACCATAGGCTCTGACTGCCCCGTTAGGGATAAAGACGTGATGATTTATCTGTATCTTCAATTTTTTATCAATGGTTTTGTCAATGATAACTTACATGCTATTTGATCTAGATTAATTTGTGTGCTTCCGCCACCAGTGCTAGGAATAAAGCAATTAATAGGGCACTGATTTAAAAAGGCAGTTGTAAATAGCAGTTTTGGTAAGTTAAGAATTATAAATGGCATGTTTAATAACTAGTACAGCAGTTAAAACTAAGCAGTAAAATGAATAAAAAATAATGAACTGGATCAGTGAATATATAATTGAGCAGAAAAATAATTAAATGGGCGGTAAAAAAAATTGAACGAGCGGTTCTATAGGTTTTCCCTAACCTAGTAAAATGAATAGAACTAGTAATATGATAAAATAACCGACTAATTGATTTTTTATTACTGTTCATGTTTTACTGTCGCAATAATTAATCAACCGCCATTAAATTAAATAACTGCTCAATATGTTTTCCAACTGATCATAATAACATCTCGAATATTTAAATAACAGATCAAAAAATTAGTTCCCAATTAATAGTTATTAGCAGGTAACTTTGACTTCCGCAAAGTAACACCTGAATCATCAACTATCAGTGATAACTTGTCTCGTCAAACTTTGTTTTGAACTTACGTAGTTACCTAAACTGTGCACTACGATATGAAAAAAAAATAGTTTTTGTGTGTATTTCATAGGGAAAGCACCACACGCTTCTCAAATTCTCCAGAAGCTGGAGCAGGAGCCGACCACGTTTACTAGTGCAAGCAACAAAGAATAGAATGTAAGTCATTAACACACACTGCTAATGTGCCAATGAGAAGATTAATAATATTCCTGACATTTAATATTGCTATTGATTGTCATGCATCATCATCACTTCAGCCGCATGACATCCACTGCTGGACATAAGCCTCTGCCAAGACTTTCCAAAATTACCGATCGTTATTGATAAACCGTCCTTTTCGTAAACCACCGTAAATGCGAAAAAATAAAGTTGACCCAAAATGGCGGCCACTGCACACACTTTTTCCACTAATTATACCTGCGCAGAGCCGCCATTTTGGGTCAACTTATGTGCCGGGTATTGTACTTAATCTCGTGGGACCCGGATTTATTGACAAACAGGATTTAACCGTTAAAGGAATTAATAACATTTACTTCTAAACATTTATGAGAGCGATAAATGTAAAACAGCAATGATGAGCACAACTTCAACTTAAAGGAAACAATAAACAGAGTTTCAGCTCCATGCAAACGTGGTACAATTAGGAGCTACATAAACGCCAGCTTTAGGAGTAAGGTCCTACCAAGACATTAAAAAGATGGCAGAGAGAAGAGAGGAATGGAGGCATCTCCACTTAACTCCACCAAAAAGAGTAAGCTCTTAAGTTAAAGAAGAAGAAACGCCAGCGTTCTCTTTTTTAATTCATTTGAAATAGATTATTTCCTCCAGAACGAAAATGTAAGGCTCATCAGAGAATCAATAAATCTTTATTTTTAGGGCTTAAACTATAATCTTATCACAGAGTAATAATAATATACTATGTACACTCTTAATGATACATTAAATTAGGCAATATACTCGAATGTACCGCGGTTAAAATATGATAAAGGTTAAAAAATAATACAAGACAAAGGAGCGCTGGTCGCTTATTCCGTCATGGTACATTTAATGACATCATCCGAAGGGCCCTTGTCTCTGTAACCATTTCAGCCATCTTGGAACCGAGCGGTTTACTGAGGTCAGATGGCAAAAGGCCTGACGGAATGTGACTGATACCGTGGAGGCTGGGCAAATGCCTGATAAGGGACGCCACTTGCTTGGATACTCTCGCATCCATGCATGTGGCGTCAACGTCTGTGCGAGCTGGTGCTGCGGCTGTTTCGGTGGAAGCCCTGAAACGCAGGAAGTATAAAGATCTCCTTGGAAATTATATTTTTGTGCCCTTCGCCGTAGAGACGATGGGTCCATGGCGCCCAGAAGCAAAATCCTTTGTGACTGAGATTTCAACGCGTCTCCGCGATGTTACGGGCGATCTGAGGGCGGGCAGCTACTTAGCACAAAGGATTTCTATCGCGGTGCAGAGGGGTAATGCTGCCAACCTTTTGGGTATCCTGCCTCGCGGCGAGGCGTTGGAGTCCCTTTTTATTTGTAATTTTTATTTTATTTTATTAATTTGTAATGTGACCTATGTATTGACTTTTTTAGAAATAAATATACCAGCATTTATATCTGAAAAGATAAATACAAGATATTTAGCGTGCGATGGCCGCTGCGGAGCAAAAGGGTTCTCGAATGACAATCACGTACTGGTAAGCTCTAAAAAGGTATTCCGCCTACAAGTTGTCAGATGACCTGCGCAAAGGTGCAGGTAAACTAGATGCAAGTAATTAGTAATTTAGAAAATCCTTAGGGTAGATGTAGCAGTGGACTCAGTGCTCGGCGGCCCGGTAAGAATCAGCGTTACTAGCGCTTTCGCAAGTTAAGCGATACTGGGTGTGGTCCGAACTTGGATGGGTGCTTCGAAAAGCATGTTAAGCCGTTAGTCCCGGTTGTTATCATTGTATGGCAGTCATCAAACTATGTCAGATGTCTTGATGCGGCTTGAAAAATCTAACACCAATGTTGGCCACTTACACACACGAAAAACAAACAAACAGTGGACTGCCTCCGGCTTAAATTATAATGATGATATTTACAGGAATGTTCTTATTTACGCTTTACGAATATACGCTGTTTCGGGTAGTTTTGTTTTGGGAAGTGCGTTAAAAGCTTAACTGTGAAAGTATCTACTCTGTAATGATGATCTCAGTCTCCGGATGACGGGATTATAAATCTAGTTAAAGATCAATATAATGCAAATTAAACTACTTGCAGATAGTGGTGAGTCTAAATGGCGATTAAGATAGTTCGCCACACCTATTCATGCTTTTTTTATAAAAGCTTAGATTTTAATGCCATTTTAAGGCGACGTGGGTTCACAATTTGCAATACTGTGCGTGTTTTTGATAAATCATTGTTATTGAACTAATACAGTTTATTCCTCAAAAAATTTACATAAAAATTTTAAGGATTTTCTACAGACACCCACAATAGCCAAAATACGATTGAGCATTTTTGGCTCGATAAAAAAAAATCACAAACTCGTCGAGAGCGAAGGAAGGGCCGGAGCCGTGCTCGACGATATTTTGCAGTGTTTTTTTTTTTGTATCATATATATAATTTTTTTTGTAGCCAAAAAACTGATAGATATTTATATCATAAATTTTTTTGTATAATTTTCATATATAAAGGTGATTGTATAAAATAGTAATACGTATTATAAAGGCAAATTTAGGCAAATATAGAGGTATGTTTGTGATTTTTAAAAACACTCACAGTTTTCTCGGCTCAGAACTGGCGGGGCCTTAATAAGAGCTTTGATTGAAGTCCTTTATATTATGTACATATTATGTACTCCCGTATTTATGTACTCTTCTATTAGAATATATACTCAAATCTTCACCTGGTGACAATGTGACCAACTTACCTTTCAAATTGAAAAATAATTTTCTAAATCGGTTAAAAACGAAAAAGTTATTAAGGAATATAGTTTAAAAAGAAACATATATAAGTACATTCGAATTGCTCCTCCATTTTTAAAGTCGCCTAAAAAGTAGCTAGTAACGTTTCATCGCAATTAACTTTTTAGTTTTCTTTTTTATTATTTTTGTTGTATCAGTATCGCGAGGTACAATGTGCCAGTAATCTCATTCGTGCAAAGATCATCAAAACAAAACGTAACGGTCAATCGTTAGTCAATAACTATAGACCCATAAACGTTACATCTATATGTGTCAATAAGTATAACAATCGACGTTCCGGTTTGAAAATGGACAGCGCTAATCTGTGGCCTTGATCTTGAGATATTGATCTATTGGATGAATGCATTAAGCTCTTGTGTTCAACCAGAGAGAGTGTATGTCATAAAACCTAAAAAATGACCATCTTGCGTCAAACTGGTTGCTTTGCTTTTGATAGAGAAATTATATTTGAAGCACAACAAAAATTGACGTTTATCATATACGATATATATGTGTATAATAGATATATATAACGTCTAACAAAATATACTGAAACTATTTTAAGGGTGAATTCAGTCCATGATACTGAACAACTTTCCCTAAGGAACATATATCGAAATATGAAAAATATTTTTTGACTTTCCATGCAAACTCGGATCAGCTGATCGGTCAACTTGTATGGGAGGCCAAAAAATATTTTTCATATTTCGATATATGTTCTTTGGGGAAAGTTGTTCAGTATCATGGACTGAATCTACCCTTGAAATAGTTTCAGTATATTTTGTTAGACCCTGTATATATATATAATAAACTTAATACAATAAACTTGCGCCAGCGCACAGTAGGATTAACTATAATATTTTGGTATTTTATGACGTACAATATTATTGTACGTCATAAAATAGAGAATAATATAGACATGTTGGCGAAAAGGTGTGAAAATGCAGTATATTGTTATGATTTGTGTTATATAAAATTAAAAGGTGACAATTACTCAGTTAACCATGTTAGCACCTAGATAAAATAACTGTATTTTTATTAGTTTTATCTTCCATGCTCGTTTGCAAGAAAAAAAAAGAAAAAATGTACCAGCTGCTTCTCTACCCGTGCAGATCGTAGATATGCCGTTCGAGAGAATTGGCGAGAATCTAAAGCATATCACAAGGCAATGCGGCTAGTAATCCATCACCATTTTGATGAAAATTTTGATCTTTACGCTCATTAACGCGTTCCAAGTGGTCTTTGAGTTTTAATTAATGTGTTCATTATAAAATGCTTTGTTGGCAACTGAGGCAAGGGGCCCACATCACACTTATTTATTTAAATCTTTATGGCACAAAAAATAAGGCTGTACATACATTCTCTACCGAGCAACCATTAGACCATCATCATCATCAGGTCTTTTTTAGTCTCCACAACAGAGCACGACCCTCTCTGTACTACCAGAGCCATTAGCCAGAGCAGTCAGAGGATTTAGCCTACATTCTCCTTGCTGGGCAGACGGGTTGGAGAGATCTCATTGATGTTTATAAGCTTTGTTCAGCTTGTGTTTCCTAAGTCCTACCTTTTACGACGTCCACGGGAAGACTTGGAGTAGTCCTATTCTACTCTGCCGGGAACCACACGGCTAACGAGTCGTCGGAAACCCAGAAATGAATAACCAGTTTATAGAACAAGCGAAAGTGAGAGAAGTTATCTCGGTCTATATACTTGAATAATCTGGCGTTTGTATATTCGTTCGATGATAACTCGAGTACATTTAATTGGAGCTTTATGAAATTTGGTATGTGTGTAGATGTATGGAATAGAATTTTTAAGTTCGAACATAATTCAAATTGGTCAAAGGGTTTCCAAGATATGGGCCATGGGGTTGGCGAATTCTATTCGGGGCGAATTACCACTTTGAAATCATGCGCAGTCAGTCATTGGCCGGCGTACACCTCAAGTTGCTATGGCTTTTTAGTCGACCTCCGTGGCATATTGGTTAACACGCTAGTCCGTCACTCGGAGGTTCTGGGTTCCATCCCTAGCAAGGACAAGTTGGCAAATGACCTTTCACAAATTGTCCTGGGTCTTGGGTGTTTTTTATACATGCATTTATTATAAAATACCAGTTTCCTAAAAAAATCTCAAAAGCTTACCAGCAACAAATCGCTCAGTCTCTCCAAAGCCCAATACAAGATGTACAGTTCCACCAGGTTGTCCAGGACCTTCCTTACGGGAGCTGACAGGGATGACGAGGTTCTGTCCACTTCGGCCTTGAAAGTAGACATCACTATCACCCGGGCGTGGGCCTGGAAAAATTTACATTATGTATACTTTCAGATATCTTTTCAGATATTTATTAAATGGTCAATTTTATCTTATGGTTGCTCAAGACTAGACAGCAAATTCAAAAAAACCGGTCAAGTGCGAGTCGGACTCGTACATAAAGGGTTCCATACCTCCGTATAATGTTTTAAAACGCTGAAAATACACGTTTCTTGTATAACGACCACCTTTAATTTTTAACTTCTCTTATTTTTAGTATCTAGTCAATGCCATTAGATCAATCGATCAATAAAAATCGAGTTAAAAACACTGAAACGGTTCTTGTATGACGGCCCCTCTTAATTTTAAACTACACACGGCTACAGTAAAATAGTAATACATAATCGAAAATTTCACTCTTGAAATTTTTGATTCTATCAAAGAGCTCTATCTTTTGATCCGTAATAGCTAGACACTTCTAGCTATTACGGATCAAAAGAAAGAGCCCTGTGATAGACGGACGGACGGACAGACCAGAGTCTCAGTAATAGGGTCCCGTTGGCACCCTTTGGATACGGAACCCTAAAAACTATTGATGATGTTTATGCTGTTTTCACTAGCATACAGTAATAATAGAGCATAATTATCTTCGGGAAACCTACTTCGAGACCAGCTCAGTCTATGTGGTTTGTCCCGAAAGAAAATTCAAACCTAGAGTAGGTATATAAGTCTATACGTATAGTTTATGAATGGATGACTTTTTGTTCTTACCTCTGAAGCAGCTATTAATTGCACTGAGGTCTTATTCCACGCGTCTTCTTGGGAGAAACCAGATTTCACATACTTCTGCATGCTGGCCACACTTGTCGCTAATTTTCTGCGAAATTCGTTTTATTATTTTATTGCTCAATCAAACATTTTACTGCCTTGTTTAAAAACAAATTAAAGAAGTCGAACTACAGCTTTTTTATGTTTAATAAAAAATCAAGTTATAGAAAATTTTATATTTTAAGTAGTTGTATTTACTCTCTAAATTAATATGCAACTAAAAATGATGCTGCTTTTAACTTGCAAATCTAAATGTTATTAGTCAATAAAATATTAGAAAACATTTCAAATCTACAGCAAATTACTTTTTGGATGAAGTCTTTAAACTTGGAAACAAGTTTATTCTGTTATATTGTTAGCCTATTTATATATATTGTTAGTATATCTTTATAGTTACTAGGAAAATGAGAAGGGTAAATGGTAATTTGTGCTTACCAAAATGAAATCTTCTACTT
The DNA here is from genome assembly GCA_963576875.1 of Acrobasis repandana. Classification (NCBI taxonomy): domain Eukaryota; kingdom Metazoa; phylum Arthropoda; class Insecta; order Lepidoptera; family Pyralidae; genus Acrobasis; species Acrobasis repandana. The sequence goes on from OY756215.1 coordinate 21,343,329, forward strand.
TGAGATCTACTTTGAAATCGTGATTAAGTACAATGATCCCCTTCCGGCTGACGACGGCTTTTTCAGATTGTAATTTTATATTATTGTATTATTTATGATGATACCTACAAAATATACTGAAACTATTTCAAAGCTGAACTCAGTCCATGATACTGAACAACTTCACCGTGGAACATATCTAAATATGAAAAAAAATTGACCTCCCAGCCGAATTTACCGGCCAGCCGAGTTTGTATGGAAAGCAAAAAGATCATATTTCGGTATATGTTTACAGTATCTTGGACTGAATCTACCCTTAAAAGGTTTCAGTATATTTTATTAGATTTTATATTTATTTGAATACTTACCGTGCAGCAACTCTTCGGAACCCTTCTATGATGTTGTCAATGTCATTACTCCAACGACCCAATGGTTTTCCGACAAACAAATACTTCATGGTTGCTGGCACTGACTGTCCTTTTGACGCTTGATTCCATGCCTTATACAGAGCTCTGAAATAAATATTTCGGTCACTTTTATTCTGAAAGTTATACATAGTCTAATAAGCGCTGCAAGTTAAAAATAATCTGTAGATGGTTTTATAAGTGGCATTTATCTAAATATCATCTTTTCTTCATCCTCATGCGAATAGTTATTGAAATTGCTAGGTGTTTTATTAGTTAAAATGCTAATAACTTAACTCCATCGTGTTATATTTTTATGTTTTTGTGTTTGAGCAAAGAGTAGCCTTTTATTTGATAAGTATATGTTTCATTGCTGCACACTTTCAATTACTGAAAATACTCGATGTCAAGTTATGGTCCAGTATAGATAGACCTCCCATTTGCAGGTAGTCAGATACTATCAAAGGGTCTTTGATCGTTAATAACTAGAGAGTTTTTAAAATTATTTTTTGATGCCCTTCGAATTTATCAAAGACTGCATTACCCCTTGAATTATATTATTAAAAGTATATGTGACCTTTTAGAGCTCTAGGACCAGATCTGCCCATTGTCTTTTCAATTTGACCTCTCCGATCCGCAAAATGAGGTGTGTAAAAGTTGTGATGCTATGAAGAGTTGTCTCTAAAGAACATGCGTATGTAGCGTAAGATTCAGCTGAAAAATTAATTCCACTTTGCCGATGACAATAAATTAATACAGTAGCAAAAATACGATAGTAATCGTTGCGTTGCATTAGTACCTCGCCGTCTGCAATAGAAGCACAGTATTCTCCCCCTCAAAAGTGCAAGTCGGGGTGACCACACCGTATATTTGGGGCAGGTTGGAAGCCAACATGTATCCATGTCCACCACATGATAAACGGCATCTTTCTACCATCATAGCCGTGTCCGAGCTGCTCACCACCTTTAGGCAGCAGGCTAAAGAATGCAACTGAAAAATTAAAGCCTTTTGTCTTTTTTTTTTTTGTTTATGTTGAAGGTTTTCCTTCTCCTTCCGTGTTAGATCGTAAAAAAATAATCAATGTGTAAATTGTTTTTTTTTCTTCATTAGGTCTAGTAACATTTCACCGCTTCTTATTTTAATTTCCCTAATTTTGATAAATAAATCCATTGCAATGATATATATTTTACTAATTAATTTACTTCTTGCACAACGATAAATGTGACTAATCTGTATACAGGATTAAGTCGGCGTACACTCTTATCAAGAGTCAAGTGGGATTTGTGGGAAGAATTTTCCATGATAAATAAAAATAAAATAAAAATGCATTTATTACCAAATTTTGGGAAATTTAGAAGAGTTTGCTATGATTCCCAAACCAGGGAGACCCTGTATCTTGGGAACCAAGAGCACCGTTAACAGTAGCATTACACATTCGGTTGAGTTTTCATGTAGTCAAATGATTATAGAAACAAATAGAGATACATGCTTGACTAATTTACAAAATAATAATAATAATAAATTAAATGTATATTACGTGCGTGTCGAAAAATTTATTACATATTAAATTCAAGTATAGACAATATAATTCGTTTAATAATTTGGACAATACAGAGAAGGCAATTATTTATAAATTTAATAAAACATGTGCTTATAACTATCAGAGCTGTCGCTATATATATGTCGCAGTTGAATGGTATAATCCGCTAATTCACTAAACCTCTAGTTGTTTGGCATTACAGCTCGGTTTTGTAAAACAGCGAACCCTAATATGCGGGATGGAATGAACGACTTGTATCCATGCGGCTAGAGAAGTTGTTGAACAATTATATCTAAAGAAATTATATACCTACAATGTAGAATGCCTACGAAGTGGCAATGGCGAGCGAGCGTAGCGAGCGTGCCGCGTCAGCGGCCGGCGAGTGCTAGAAAAGTTCTATCCATATTACTAGGTTAGGGCAAACCTATAGCAATAGAAATCGTGGAATAGTTGTCTGGGAAATGAAATTCGATGTCGAAAAAATCTGTATTCTAATAGACACCCAGTTATATATCATTATGGTAACCCTACACCAAATCCTTATAATGCATGTGTCGCAGTTGGATTGTTTAACGGTTTCGTCAACCAGCGGATTACCGCTAAGCGCAATCTTAGACAATCCAGCTAAACGATATTCGGCTGTTAAACAAAACCGAGCTATAATGCCAAACAACTAGAGGTTTCGTGAATTAGCGGTTTATACCATCCAACTACGACATATATACATATCTTTAAATTAATAAAATTGAATTATATAAATTTTATTAGACTCTCTGTGTCGTCATAACTTAAAGTTGCCAGCCAAATTTTGAGTGAACGAGTTGCTTGCGACGTAGTTTGGTATTTAATATTAAGCTTTGATAAAACTCTGTTATATAGGCGAGGGAGAAGAAAGTATGGAAGTCTTTTGGCAAGGCAGTTTTAATAAAGGGTACTGGGAAGTTGTACAAATGCTTCCTCAGGAGGGTTTGATGATTTGGAAGTTTAGGTGCGATTTTGTGGCAAGATTTGACTGCTTGTAGGATAAAGATTTGTCAAACGGTCAGAACTTTGGCCTCTTCGTAAACGTTGCTGGTAGCGTATAATATCGGTTTACGAAGCAAGACTTTTAGAACTGCTCTTTGAGCACGTTCGAGTTGTATCGTTCTGGTTTTAGCTGAACCACCCCACGTCGTGATACAATATTTCACGATTGACTGACACATAGCAAAGTATATCATTCTTAGCAGTTCTATTTGGGCACTGTTACGAAAGAGTTTGAAAATGTAAATTAGCCTTCTAACCCGAGAAGCGAGATTTGCGATGTGAGAGTTGAAAATCAGATTTTGATCAATCCTAATACCCAAGTATGTTGTGGATTTCAAGGGACCAATGCAATTACAATTACAGTTGAATTTGGCTAAATCTTTGCACTGGAAAATTAAATCGACTGGCTTGCAGGAGTGGATTCTGAAGTCGGACTGCGAGGGTGGTTCAGAGGCACGGGTTTTGTGGAAAGAAATATAATTTGATTTGGATGTGTTGAGGGTCAATAAATTTGATGATTGCCTCAGACTGCGATCTCACCACGGTATTCCAAATTATCATTGTCCGATAAACTGTTTAACACGAAACTGTTCGTCATTAGTCGGTTCAACAAATGTTACTTCAACGACTCCGTCATGAATGTTTAAAAAAAATATTTAGTAACTCATTTATTTGTCTACCAAATGTTATGAAGCTCCAATCAAGTACTCGAGATGTTGCCAAAAAACATAATTATATAAGTAGATTGATAGCTTCGTCCGCTCGTTAAAAATGTACCTCTTACCTCAGCCAAATTGTCCAGCTTCCCTTCAGCCAACTCCTTGTTAACATTTTCGTACAAGTCCCACAACCACCTCGCAGCTTTTCCGAAAGCATAGCTCGAAGCTATGACGATGAACAGCTTGTGCTGCTGAGTCACATAGTCCAGGATCTGAGGCTCCGGTTCACTGTTACAAAACACCAAGCTTTTTAATGATATACGGAAAATCGTTGCCATTATACTTTGGAAAGATAAGATTTAATCATGAAGGGTCAAAAACTCAAAATCAAGTCAAAGACTGTTCCATACAAACGTAGTCTAGCTTTTATTTTAAAATAGCATGTCAGATTTTGGCAGTGTTTTTTAATTTTTAAAGAAATCGCATATATAGCTAGGCATACAACTAGTTTTCTACAGTCAATATACGAACTTGAAGGAAAATATAAGGGTGTGGAAGTTTTCCATACTGATGGTCAAATATGATATGATCTTCTTTCATGCTGGTCTGGGAGAAAAGAAAGAGAATGGGCCAGCTGCTTCTCTTCCCATGAAGAATTGCTATTTTTCATTCAGGGAGTCACATGACGAATGATTTGCGCAAGTGTTTCCTAACGGGCGCATTTTTTAATTGATCGTATGCGTAGGATTTGCAACGAGCGGTCTTGACCACTAGTAATTTTGACATTTGTAGCGTAGCTACAATAAATGTTCCGTGGAGAATCACTTCCGTTTCACGCTTCTTTTTTTTATTTTTGTTGAAATGTTTATAAAATTATTGACAAATTTATGATATTTTCTGCATAACACAATATTACTTGTCGTTGACAAGACGGTTTCAAAAATACGATGCAATGCGTCGGAACGCGAGTGGTGAGTTGGAAAACCACACGTTTTGTGTTTCGCTGAGTTCCTTAATGAAAAATAGCACTCCTGATCGTAAAGATCGTTTGGCGAAACTACGAATCATGTCATTAGACGATGAGGCTAGCAACATCACTATTTTTATTCCTTTTTCCACCTTCTTGTCCACCATAACGCTAAAAGTGGCCTTTGGGTCTTGCAGCCCTGCTTAAAGCCCGTAAGTAACACCCACACAAAGACGTGATAGTATATATATATTTAGTAAAATAGTAAAACAGCTGGAAAACGAGACAGACAAATAGAAGAGAATTTATTCTCCACCGACAAGAGCATAGCTCTTAAATGTATATAGATAGATAGTATGTATCAGATGGTAGATCGATCTCAAAATTCTTACTTAGGCTTAGGTTGTGACTGTCTCCTGACAGCGGAGTATCGAACGGCTATGGTGACCGCCCTGGCCAGTTGGTTAGCCGATCCATTGACTATGGTCACCCTGACGAACACCATGGTTCCGTACGTCAGTTTAGTGTTCGGCGAGGCTTTAAATGTACCATCCTGTAAATATGTAAAAGGAAAATGTCATAAAATCGCAGTGCATCGAATATGTTTGCGCAAGCGCACTTTTATGCCGTACTGCGCAAGTGAATCACAGAAACGCGAGAGTAGGTACCAATACCAACACTATACTGAAAGTCATTAGTGAAAAACCAGATCGCCCCATTATGGGGTAATGGGTGCATTACATACACATGCACATGTCCCGGGCCCTATCACTACGATACTAACATAAGTTTTAAGATTTGTATTTTCTAACAAATTATGGACACAAGACAAGACACGCATTTTTTTATTTTATTTTATTTTATAAAATGTTGTTACATATTCTATAAATTGCATAAATTGTTTTTCTTCGAAGGACAAAGTACGCGCGATAAGGATATTTAGATTTGTAAGTAGATACCGTTATCTATTTATATATCAATTTTTTTATTACAACATATATATGCGCCACGACATCATGACGTTTGTATTTATAAACAAGTAATTATAATAAATGATGATAAATTAATGATAAAAGCAAGCTTTATCTATCTAAAATAATGAACTAAAAGCGCTCCTCAAGACGAAACAATTGATTCCAATATTGTTTTATCACAGAGATGCCATTGGTCCTTCTTCCAGCTTCATTATGGGATTAGATCATTGCTACCATAATATTGCATTGTCACCCGATATGTGAATAATGGGAAGTGGGTCTTATTACAAAATTAAAATAAATAAAAATTTATTTATTCAGATAAACGTCCATTTAGTGTTAGTATAGTATAGACAGAACTTACGGACTATGTTAGTATATTTTATTAAGTAAGTAATTTAAATATTTTCTTGACCCACGGGGTGACCCCGGTACTTTAGCTTGCAAGATTTGATTGCGGACACACAGACAACGGGACAAGTGAAACTAAATATAAGCTTGTTAAAAATCTATTCCAAAACTTTTACTAAGGAACCATAAATCAAAGTCTAGAACTTTTAACTCATGATAAATAGTAAATGACTTTAAAGAAATATGAGTAAGGAGACTTGTATTAATTTTGTTACCAAAACTGTAATTGATTAATACGAGTATCCTAAAAATGTAAAGCGGGACACTCGCAGGAGATTAATTAGAGGACCGTTATTTCTGACTTCACCAATTTTACTATGCGACAAAATCAGTGTGATACCCATCTCACTTACTTACATATTTAAATCGTTATCGATAACTTATACAAATAAGGCCCTATCAGTTCAGAGCTAAAAAATCTGTGAGTGTTTTTGGAAAATCACTGTAATTATACTTCTACAGTTTATTTCTCAAAAATTTTACATAAAAACTAAAGGCTTTTTTACAGACACCCACAAAATCCAAAACACAATTGAGCATATTTGGCTTGATAGAAAAAAATCACAAACATACCTCTAAATTTGCCTAAATTTACCTTTAAAATAATTATTTTATACAATCACCTTTTTATATCAAAATTATACCAAAAAATGTATAATCTAAATTACTTGTCGATTTCGCTACAAAATATAAAATAAAAATAAAACAAAAAAATAATAAAACACAGTGAAATATACGTCGAGAGCGAAGAAAGGCCCGGACCCGTGCTCGACTATATTTCGCTGTGTTTTATTTATTATTATTTTTTGTATTACATTTATACTATTTTTGTAGCGATATACTCAAGAACTCTTCGTCAATAATATATAAGTAAATACACCGAAATTAAAAAAAAATAGACCAAAACTTATTTCGCAAAAAACCTGCCCGTGTTGTACGAGTATAGTTATTTAATATCATAGGAGGTTCTGTCCATAAAATATTTTTGATATACTTTGGTAGACCATATATATAAATACATATAGTCAATTATATATAATGACGGCATTTTCAAATATAATATGCGTGCCAATCTGCCAATTGGCTCACAAGATGGTGAGGACTATGCAAAGTGGAGAAGAAAAAGCAGAACCCCGGGTTCCAAAGTAGCACAGCCAGGGATACAACCACATTGAGATGAAAGACAAAGACTATACCTTGAAAACTTGGGCATTTTTCATGAGCATCCTATCCCTAGGTATCCTATGATGGTTGAATGCCAAGAACCCATTGTTGACTGTATTGTACCCCAGTTTGACTCCGATCTCTCCCAGCTTTATCCCAGGCAGGGGTTCATGGGTTTTTTCATCTCGGACTTGCACCATGAAGGGCTGGATGCCACAGTGTTTTCCCTTGGAATAGAGCTGCGCCATAACTATGCAGTAATTCGTCGTGTGTCCCACTGAAATTATTCAGTAATCAGTCATTTATTCACCATAAATATGAGTGTATACAATGGCACAGAATAAATTAAGAATAAACAGAACGGAATCTCCTAAGATACGCGCAATATGCGTCCCCGGTCCCCGTCCCCGCATCTCTCCTCCGTTTTCGCCTTGATGACACAAGTTGGCCCACAATAACCGAGGGAGAGGTGCGGGTGCGGGGAACGGAGACGCATATTGCGCGTACCTTAGAAGATTCCGTTCTGTTTACTCTTACTGTATTCTGTGACAATGGTCTTAAATACTAATTTTTTAATATTAAATACTAGAATTTTGTAGACAACATTGTAGAAAAAAGATTGTTGACAAAGTTCATCTTTCTATAAATTCATCATTCTTTAAAATTATCACTTGTGATATACCTACTCGTGTTTTAACAATTGATTATAACTCGAAATTCGATATAACCAGGTCATACTGCGTCCACATCACATAACCAGTAGGTACATAGATCGATAACCCTTGCACTAGACCCTACACTACCGCCGCAGGGCTAAGGTCTCGTAAGATTTTTTTCAAATACGAGAAAGTCTAGTGACTTTATTTGAGGATCTTCAAATCTTCAAATTATTCTGTAAATAAATTTTTAGAACAAAAAGATACATTTTCTTGCATCGATCTAAGTCATGTATCTTGCCATGTATCACTTAATAAAATGTCTTGGTTTCAATGAGATGCCCTTAAGATACGCGTCCAATTTGGATAATCATATATTTAGTAGAGCTCGTGGGTTGGGTGGATCATGTAATTTACGCAAACTTACAATTTCCTGGCCACCATTTTGTTGACGTGAGTGTTGGGCTGTGCAGTATGAACTCCTCAGTGGCGGGGTCGTAGGTAGCCGTGGTCTCCAACCCTCGAATGAAAGTGCCGTGGCCGAGTTCAGTCTGTACAATTATTTAAATAATTACCGGCTAAGTGGATGTCGAGCTATGCGTAGTGTAGGATTCCGTAATGGCCATTATGACATGGGGAATTAATTTTAAATAATTTTACATGTTTACTGCCCATTTTAGACAAGTAAAAATCACTGAGTATTTTTCTAAGGACTGTCTATTTCGTACGAAATTCCAAATAGATTTAAAATTTAGATTGTTGGCCTAACTTAGGTGTAATAGTTTTCGTTCAAAATCCATCACATACAGGGTGTAACAAAATATAGTGAAACTATTTTAAGGGTAGATTCAGTCCATGGTACTGAACAACTTTCCCCAAGGAACATATACTTTCTTCATCTGGACGCGTTCTCGGTTGCATCCTCAGCTATGCTGCTTTGGAGCCCGGGGTGCGCATTCCTGCTTTTTCTTTTCTAAATATAAAATGCATATCAATGGTCACCCAAGGATGCCAAAAATCTAATATCTAATATATCGAATTGGAGAAGAAATAGCCGGAAAATTTTAAACGATTTGGCTATAATTTTACGACTACGCCGCCTGCCCGATGTCAATCCTCTTTTGGGAATGCTATTTTAGCACGAGCTTTAAGTGCTATTTTTCCTTGAAGAAATGGAGTGGTCCTATTCTACCCCGGACTGCTATTTTTCATTTAGGGACTCAGCAAAACACAAAACGTGTAGTTTTCCAACTCACCACTCGCGTTCCGACGCATTGCATCGTATTTTTTAAACCATCGTGTGAGCGATAACTAATATAGTGTTACGCAGAAAATATCATAAATTTGTCAATGGTTATCTAAAGCATTTCAACAAAAATGAAAAAATCGGCGTGAAACGGAACTGATACTCCATGCAACATTTCTTTGACATTCGTACGCCACCAATGTCAAAATTACGAGTGGTCCAGACCACTCGTTGCAAATCCTTCGCATACGATCAATTCAAAAATGCGCTCGTTTGGAAACACTCGCGCAAATCATTCGTAATGTGAGTCCCTGAATGAAAAATACCACTCCCGGAACCCCACGGGTAACAAGGAACATATATCAAAATATTTTCTGGCTTTCCATACAAGTTGACCGATCAGCTGATCCGAGTTTGTATGGAAAGTCAAAAATTATATTTCATATTTTGATATATGTTGGGGGAAATTCTTCTGTATTATAGACTTAATTCACCCTTAAAATAATTTCAGTATACTCTCTTAGTCGTTATATAATACGCATGGGTTTTTTTTTTAGTATTTTCAAGCCAATTTTTTAGCTTGTAGTGGAGAAGCCACTTGACTTTAACAAAAATTAACATTTTCAAGTTTAATATTTCGCAAGTGGCTTGGAACGGTAAATACGAGTAATAACCTCAGTGAGTAATCACCTGAGCATATGTGCCTATAATCTCCATATTCTTTGCCCTGGTCAACCAGTAATCTCTTTGGGTATCATCAGCCTGTCCTATTATGCCAGGTATAAACATCGCTTGGTGGAGAGAGAAGGGGCTGTTGTCTTTGAACACAGCTGTCTGTATCATATTTCTAAAATTGGACCTGAAATAATATAAAATAACTAAGTATATAAAATTATTTAGTATTAAAATTGAAGCTTAGTAGATTTTTAAACTCTCCACACATTTTTAATAAGGTATCGTAATTCATATTGTATCCTTTTTAAAACTAGGTTGATTGGAAGAGATCCATTTAAAAGTTTATTTTTGTAATAACGTTTATAGTAATGTGCCTATGTGTGACTTAAACAATTACAAACAGAATTATTTGTATTTTTAGCTTTTTTAGATAAAATATGGCAGTAAAAGATTTTACTTAGAAACTCAGGCGTTTGTTAATAAATTGCTCGAGCAAATAGTTTTCAAGAGCCTGATTTTTGTTAATCTGTAATTATGTAGTCAAAATATATAACATACCTCGCTTTTTCCATTTCGGTTTGATTGGGGTCCTGAATTTCCTTGAGCACTTTGAACATAAGAACTGCCTTGCGAACAGCATTTTCGTATTTGTCTTTGTAACTTAAGTATTCTTCTGGTACATCGTCTAGTAAGCCTTTCACACTTAATACTTTATTTTCTGTAAAAAAAAAAGATTTTTAGGAGCAGAAATGTCTTTAGAAAAAAGAGCAAAAATTTATTAAGATAAACCATTTTTGTGGCATATTTTGTAAATTGTATTTTTATGTTTAATGTATTTTTTTTTTATGCTCAAAATTAAGTAAGATTTAGATTCTATTTCATTTTTGACGACCTCCGTGGCTTACTGTTTAACACGCTAGACCGCAAATCCGGAGGTTCTAGGTTCGATCCCCAGCCAAGACAAGTTGGAAAATGACTTTTCTCAAATTGTCCTGGATATTGTTGAATTTGTAGGTATTCCATAACACAAGATTAAGGTGAAGATATAGGCAAATGGCCTTGAAGTGGCGCTCTCATTTGAAATAAATTGTTAACTCGTAAATATGGTGATAATTTCCATATTGCTCTTCGTCATGCACTAGATAGCCCTTTAAATTATTTTATGAACTGCCGTTGAAACTATTATTAGTGATCCGTCTAGCTTTAAAACTTGCCGTGGCCACTTTTGGCGGAGGCAAGTTTTAAAGCTAGACGGACTAATGTAAATCCTTTCAACGGTGGTTCATAAAATAATTTAAAGGGCTATCTAGTGTATGACGAAGAGCAATATGGAAATTATCTCCATATTTACGAGTTAAAAATTTATTTCAAATGAGGGCGCCACTTCAAGGCCATTTGCCTATACCTTCACCTTAAAAGTTACTTTGGGGCTAGCTCAATCAGTGTGCTCTGTCTCTATTTATTTATTTAAGGATATGAGAATTAGTCTAATAGCTCCTCTACACGATGGGCCATCATTGCACAGTTTTTTTGTCCATTGCTGCGTTGGATGGAAAACTCTCAAAAGCTTTTGTGAGTTAAACAGCAATGTACAGCGAATTGGCGCAATGATGACCTAACGTGTGGAGGAGTCATTAAGCAATACAAACTCCAAGTATACAAAATACATTCGAATGGGAACTGAATTCGATGTCAATTGTTTTGTCTACCTAATTGTTACCTGAGTTTCTGAATAAAAAGCAGTTCAGTTTGGGAAAAAAATAGCCAGGTGGCCCCTGACTCTATCATTACCACCTCATAAGTCGAAACGAATATTATTGCTAGCAATAAGCTACTAGGCGTTAATAAAGTAATGCAATAAATTGTCAGTTAAACTTTTATATTTCCAAATTTCTTAAATTTAGTTAATTCTGTATTTTAATTAACAGTATGTGAATATGTAACATTTTGTTCGAACTATGTTATCTTTTATTTAGAATATTTCTATCTTCAATTTGTATTATATATTATATCGCAAAAGAAACACTATCTACAAATGTAAATAGTTAAAAGTATATATTACCTACTTCTCTTCTCTTCTTGGTTCGGGCTGCCCCCTCATCTAAGTAATTAGTAAGTTCTTCGACATTGAAATCGCATTTCGCTCGTTCGTTTGCCAAATCGACGTTCACTTTCATTATTTAGTTAAGTAATAACAGGAAAACACTACTGACGCGAAAACCGATGTACACGGCACTGTATGGGTATGTTATAGTTATCACGAACGTATAGTAAATAGCTTAATGAGATAAGATTTGTTGTATAATGTTTGCTTGCTTTAGGGGGTATAGATAGGTAGGAGGGTTTACTAGTGAACCCTTGAGTATTTCTTATCTTAATGTGTTCCAGGATGTATCCTAGGTGTGCTGCGTCAGAGCCCTGGGAGCAGTTTTCAGCTTTTTCTTCCCCTGTAGTTATACACATCAATGTTCACCGAATCCCAAAGATCGTGCAAAATGGAGTAGACAAAGTAGAAACCATTAAAACAATATACCTAGTTGATACGAGTAGTTTTACGACCTTGTGTAATAAAACAATGATTTTGTGGAAATATTTATTTACTTATGAAATCCGTGTACACAAAAGACATACAAAGTAAGAAAATAGGTATAGTACATAGGTAGAAAATAGAGTGAATATTTTTATTTTTGTAATTGAATAAAAAAATGTATTTGAATACATCTAGGATTTTACCTCAACATCGATATAATTTGTTTCTACTCACATCAGACTGATAGGAACTGTCGCCAGTCAGTACCAGTATCAGTATCATCAATTGTGTGACATAAGTTTGGTAGGTTCATAGTTTCCCCTGCATCAGTGGCTTCAGGTACTTGTGGAAGCTGTCATTGACAGGCTCAGCATTTAGAGGACTCTTCATGGCTTCTTCCACTATCCGTTCGTATACGCGGCCGTCATAGGCTCCCAGTGTCGATTTCAGGACCTGTCAAATTAAATAATGTCAAAATAAATAATGTTTTTACGATTAGTTTTAGATTTAACTTGTTGTTTTTATTTAGTTTTAATTACATATCAACGCTCAACTATGTAGGTACCTAGTTACCTAAAATAAATTCAAGATATCATAATAATAGGACGTGGACTAATACATAATTAAAAATCAAGTTGTAATCTACCTACTTGGTCTTAAAGAAACACTGGCCAATAAAAAATGTTTCTTTATTATTTACATTTTTTAAATTCAATATTTAGAAATGTATAAAAAAAAATTGTCAGAAGTGGGATTCGAACCCACGCCCTCAGAGAGGACCAGAACAACTCGAACCCACTTCAGTGGGCAAGGAAACCTTGAGTCTGGCGCCTTAGACCGCTCGGCCATCCTGACATGACGTTAAGTGACGAAAATAATGAAGAGAAACGATAGCAATATTTTTATATTGATGTCAATGCGTTTCATAATATTACACACGCAAAAATCACGAATGTCAGATTATTCTATAAATACCTACACTATGACACGTAGCGTAGTATATTAGAACTCTGCACTATGACTAATACCCGAGGTAAGTAATTGCGTTTTTTTCTCACACATTGACTAACATCATTATCTACGGACATTGTAGTGTACTTTTATTGAAGATCGTTTAGCTCTTACTTTTAAATCTACAGGCGCAAGAGTATTACACCGGATTACCTTCAAAATAAATGAACCTATCTACTTATAAAACTTACGAAAGAAACAACATCAAATCTACCAAATATGAAAAATTCGAAGCCCAAAAACGGTGTTTAACACTTACTTCGTCTCTCAGATCAAAAGCATCGACAAGCCCCACAGCGTTTGGCCTTATCAACGCCAGCAACTCCTCATATCTCTGCTGCAGTGAAAATATATCGTCCTCAGATAGTGATGAAAACTGTAAAATAACATAAATAACATTGACTTTTAGTATTTGATAATCGAAATATTATAAAGATAAAAGTGTGATGTAACAGATAAGCGCTAATTATATTTTTTTAGCCTAAGATTTCGTACGGCATGGCGAATGGCAGGAGATCGCAGATGATAGAGAGGTGTGGAAAGATAAGGGGGAGACTTTTGCCCAGCTGTGAACGTAGACAAAACAAAACATCAATATAAAATACCTAATAAAAAAAAGTGAAATTGGAATTTTGATCCCTCATAGTAGCCAAACCATGGGATGCAATGCAAATGCATGGACAATAAGAATAGACTTCGGGCAACATTTTCATTACTTTAATATTGTCAGCTAGTCTACACCTGATTTTACTTAAATGTATTCTTTGAAGCGTCAAGAACAAGTAAGATCAAAAAAAATCTTCATATAATTTATAGACATAAGGGTACAAGATAACACACACACAGCGTAATGTAAAATGTGACCATATGAATTGTTTTCACGTAGAGGTACAATACAATACCCTTTATTGCACAAACACGTACTGCTGATACTTGTACTATCCCCATACCCATTACTATTTGATTCCTTTTCCATCTTTCCACCCACCTTCACGCTAAAAGTGGCCTTTAAGTCTTGCCGCCCTGAGCTCTGTCTGCTTAGAGCCGCAAGACCCAAAATGCTGCCTGCATTATGCATTTGCATTAGGTATAAAGACGTGATAGTGTATTTGTGTACTTCTAAATATATATATAACTCAAAGGTGACTGACTGACTGACATAGTGATCTATCAACGCACAGCCCAAACCACTGGACGGATCGGGCTGGAATTTGGCATGCAGGTAGATGTTATTACGTAGGCATCCGCTAAGAAAGGACGCGAGCGAAGCCGCGGGCAAAATCTAGTGTACTATAAATACTTGCCACATGTCACTTTGTTCGCTATCACATTTGCTCTTGTGAGACTGATCGTTATCGTATTGTATATCGCACTCGGCTTTTAACAAAGTAAAAAGAATTCTAGGTCGATGATATAATTCATACCCTCAACAGATCCCCCGTCCTCTCCAAAGCCCAGTACAAAAGATACAGCGTGTTCAACTGCCTCATCACTTCCTTCACGTTGGCGCTGGAGGATGCTGTCAGTCGCTCTGTCTCTTGGTGGTACACGTTGCAGATGACTGCTCTACAGTGGGCCTGAAGAGTACATTAGATTTATAAGCATTCCATTAAATCCTCTACTGTCTTGTACTTATCTAATGTAATTTACATTTGAAGGTATCTGTGTTATATTATTTGTGTACAATACAGAGTTTTATATTCTATTCTTGATATGGAGCCAAAGGTGCGTTTACCTGCTTTTCCTTTCCAAACATAATATGCATGTCACCCAAGAATGAATCGGCCGCTACTCTATGTCACCATTTTAGGTCTTACAAGATGTATTATGCATAGTCCTTTAGTCACCGGAATAGACAGAGATGGAGTAGTCTTATTCTATGCCAGAAACCACACGAGACATGAACTTACTGGATAATAAATATCTTTTTGTTTAGTTTACTATGGTTACCTCAGCAGCTGCGACTAGTTGAACCGTTGTAAGTTCCCAAGCGTCTTCGTAGTCTTTACCAGTCTTAAGATGTCTTCTCATACTTTTCACACATGCTGATATTTTCCTGAAATGACATTCAAAATGTGAGACTTATCTGAAGAAGTTGAAGAAAAGTTTAAGATATTAAGTACTGTTCTAGAGTAATTGAAATAAATTTACCCAGCAGCAACTCCTTCCATAGCCCTGACAATGCCTTCAGGAGAACTATTCCATGGCACTCTTTCACCTTTGACAGCTCTAGCAACGTAAGACACCGTTGGTGTGATTGGTTTCCCTTCCTCTGCTTGTTCCCAGGTTTTGACTAAAAATCTGTTGAATGAAACAACAGCTTATTTTACAGAATTGTTTATAAATGATCGAAGTTCACGTTATATATAATATAATCACGTATAATCAAAGTAGCTTTGATAAAAATTGGTTTCGGTAGCTTCATAAACTTACCATTTGGTTTTATAGCCTAGAAAAAGACTACTCCATCTTATTCTATGGATGCCGTAAGACGCTACTAAAGGACTAAACACAAACATTTGTTTTGTGCCATTTGAAAAGTTTGATAAACCACAGAAATATTTTTTTTTGATTTCGGATTTTATTATACTTGCAGAAAAAAATCCGAAAATGAAGTCTGTTTTAGCACTAGCAACATAGCTACAGATATAACTGAGAACATGCTTATTTGAGAAGGTGTCACTCACCTGGCGGTTTGCAGCAAAAGAACCGTATAGTCTCCTTCATAAGTTCTGGTAGCCGTGACGAAGGAATACAGAAGTGGTAGATTGGACGACAGCATGTATCCGTGACCACCACATGCGAAGCGACACTGCTCGATCAGGGACGAACAATCCGAAGTGCTGATGGCTTTTAGACAGCTTGATAGAGCGTGTAACTGGTATACAAATTATACACTTACTTAAAGAAAAATATATAAATAAGATTACTACTAAATGAGATATATAAACTATTCACGACATAATACTCGTATGTACAGGAAGACAACCAGATATGGTACTCAGAAATTGTCGACAAATGACAATAAAAACAAATAATCAGAAACCGATTTATGATAGGAAATTGTCGGGAATCTATGCATAACTTTCGAACTGGGAGAAAAATATCGGTACCTCTGGCAGTTTCTCCGTGTTTCCATCCTTCATCTCGACTAGAACTGAAGTGAAGGTCGTCCATAGCCAGTCGCTAGTGAACTGCAATGCATGAGTTGTGGCGATACAGATGAAAAGTTTGTGCTGCTGGGTAAGGTAGTCGAGGACCTGGGGCTCTGGCTGACTGGGAAACATAGAATGAAGTTATGTTTTATTTTATGCTGATCTGGGATTTGAAGAAAATAACTTCTTAGATGAAGAAATGAAATGAGTGAGACTATCAACCCGTCTCTTTTTTAATTACCGTGTCTACCTACACTAGTCACCACCTTATGGATAGTCCCTACTAATGTACATTGCACAACTTTAAAGAACTATTTTAGGTTTTAGTAGATATTTATGATTCATGATGATACTTACTTTGGTCTAGGCTGCGACTGCCTCCGCACGGCTGAATATCGCACCGCTATAGTGACTGCCTTCGCGAGGTTGAACGCCATCTCGCTGACCAGCATGACTCGTACAAACACCATAGTCCCGTAGGTCAGCTTCTCGTGCCTGGCCACTTTCACGTAGGTTCCGTCCTGGAAAATAATATAAAAATGTACGACAATGCAAACACTGGAGTTTTGAGACAGTCTCTATTGATACACGGATTGGCACCATGATGCCAAATGAGGCTCGCTGCTTTTACTACTACCAGAAGACTATCAGTAGAGTTATGTAGGAAAAGTCTAAGTGACAAATGTTCTAATGCTTATATTTATTATGTAGTAAAATCAGTCAATAACATAACTTTATCAAGTAATAGCTTTTAGATTTTCAGATTGCTCTGGTGTTTGTCTTACTGCGCCCGTCACTCTTTAACATACTTATCCACTAAACATTGATATCTATTGATTGGTTCAAACATACCTTCAAAACCTGTGCATTTTTCATCATCAAGTTGTCTCTAGGTATCCTGAAACGATTGAATACCAGGAATCCATTGTCGGCCGTATTGAATCCCATCTTCGGTCCAATTTCCCCCACCTTTATGCCAGGTAGTGGCATGTGGGTCTCCATGTCGCGTATCTGGACGATGAATGGGTGTACTCCGTGGCACACTCCCTTGGTGTAGAGTTGAGCTACTACGATGCAGTGGTTGACAGTTTTTCCGACTGAAAATATAATAACCAGCATTTGAGTGAACAGGTACCTAAATGTAAATTATATTCGAAAATATTTGATAACTAAAGACCCTCTGTTTATTTAGTTAGATATATGTTTAAACTTGGGCTCCAGAGGCTTACTTCAATGTATAATTATTATCAACAGGTCTTGTGTAGTCTCCACTGCAGAAGCAGGACCCTCTCTGTACTACCAGAGCCAGAGTTGGCCAGAGTAGTCAGAGGATTGGGCCTACAGTCGCTACGCTGGCCAGACGGGTTGGAGAGGTCTCATTGATGTTTATAAGCTTTGTTTAGCTTGTGTTTCCTAAGTCGCCTTCTACGACATCCACGGGAAGACTTGGAGCATCCTATTCTACACTGACGGGACCCACACGGCGAAAATGCGCCCTTTTGTTGTAAATTCCCATAGAAAGGATTTCTTATAATTAAGGCCGTGACATTGATCTAAAAGGCATACATCACACTTGTCCAAGCGAAAACCAAACAAACGATTCATGTTTAAACGTTTAATCAAAATTTAATTTATTTCTAAATATAAAATGTACTTTTGCCGTGTGATTCCCGGCAGAGTAGAATAGGACCACTCCAAGTCTTCCCGTGGATGTCGTAGAAAGTGACTTAGAAAAAACAAGCTAAACAAAGCTTATAAACACCATTCCAACCCGTCTGGCCAGCGTGGAGAGTGAAGGCCAAATCCTCTGACTGCTCTGGCTAATATATCGCTCTAGTAGTAAATAGAGTGTCGTGCTCCTGTAGCGGAGACTAAAAAAGACCTGATGATGATGATGATAAAATGTACTTACGGCCTCCAGCCCACCACTTGTAGGACGTCAAAGTGGGACTGTGTAACACGAACTCTTCAGTCTCAGGATCGTACGTGGCGGTGGTCTCCAACCCTCGAATGAAAGTCCCGTGACCAAGTTCAGTCTGGAAATAACAAAAGTTTCTTACATGTTCAATTCATTTAATTTTATTGGTTCAAGAACACTTGATTTACTATCAATACATTTAAAATAAACCGGTCAAGTGCGAGTTAAACTTGCGTGAAGACGGTTTCGTACCTCTCATAGGTTTTTCTGAAATTTATAGGTAAAGAACTATTTATTGTATATTTTCTCAAAATTTTGTGCCCTGTAGTTTCGGAGATAAGGACGGGTGGTAAAATTTCGCCCATTTTCATAAATAACTTCAAAAATTCTTACCGTATAATTACAAAAAAATATATGTAAGAATTGCATAGAATTAGGTTTATACATAATTCTAACTACAGCTACATAAGAGCTACTTATGTAGCTCTGCCGCACTCAGGTTCCGAAGCAGCACAGCTAAGGATGCACACGAGAACGCCATAAAATGAAGAAGAAGATATTAGTAGCTCTACCTGCGCATAGGTTCCAATGATCTGCATATCCAAAGCTCGCGGCAGCCAATACGACATCTGCTCCGGAGTGCACTGGCCCATAATGGTGGGCACGAACATACCCACGTGCAGCAGGAACGGGGATATCTCTTTAAAAAATGCATCAGATGTGCGTCGGAGAACCGCCGAATTTAGTCTGGAAAAATAATATGGATTTAGATACATCTGAAATACACGTAGAACTATCATGAGATCATTTATCCAACAACTTGAGATGAAAGCAGTCTCTATAATTAGTAAACGTGGATGTAAAAGATGGAGAAATTTTTTTTTAAAGGAACGGTGAAAATAAAGAAGTCAAGCAAGTGGAGAAGACCCAGTACCCAGTGCTCTGTTTTAATTTAACCAGATTCATTTGTGGATTGGTTATGTTTGCAATACCTACTGTTTCTTCCGCTTAAGGTTAAGTAAGGTAGGTCTTACCTAAAGCTTTCAAGATACTATCAAGTCTTTTTTAGACTCTAGTGCTCCTGCAGTGCAGGCTCCTGCCTCAACCCTCTCTGTACTACCAAAGCTATATATTAGCCAGAGCAGTCAGAGGATGTGGCTTACACTCTCCACGCTGGCCAGATGGTTGGATCTCCAACCCGTCTGGCCAGCGTGGATCTCATTGATGTTTATAAGCGTTGTTTAACTTGTGTTCCCTGAATCTCCTTCTACGTCATCCACGGGAAGACTTGGAGTGGTCTATCCTACTCTGCCGGGAACCACACAGCTAAAGCAAGAATCAACTCACAGAAGATTACTCAGATGAAATTTTGGGGTCTATAAAATACAAGGAAATTGAGGCCAAACCTACCCAAAATTCTCCAACGCCGTGATCTCAACCAACTTGCTCTTGACGATGCTGGCGTACACACATGTCTTCCTCACGGCGTTCTCATAGCGCTCCTTAGGCCCCAAGCATTCCTCGGGAATCTTGTCCACTGAGGCCCCATCATTTAAGGTTAAGTTCTCTGCAAGGATTTTTTTTACTGATATTGACCAATATAAAATTAACAAAAAGTGTTGTGAGTGTTGACCATTACACCAAGGAGGCCGAACTTCTATAAGTAGATTCTTATTTGCAACGGTTAGATCTACAACGTTACCCTTTTTGTCGGGTAGGTTTGCTTTTATATTATTAAACATACTGAAAGAATCAAAATCACACATAATATAAACTAAGTATCAAGGTTATCTTGCTTGACTACACTACACTATTTTTCAAAAATTAAAAAGAAAATCACATTTTATTCTTTACTTCTTTAATTTTTGGGCCTATCATTTAATTTATATATATTTTATAAACAGTGTATAGGGTCTCAATACGAACATTTGTTGTGTCAAGTAAAGGGCAACGACTTAAATAGCGAATTATTTTAAATGTCCTGTCTAACAATACAATAGGGTCAAATGGGTTAACTTCGGGTTTCTCAATGGATATATTTGGTAGGTACTTACATACTAAGTAGTCATAGGTACGTAGTTGTTGGCAATGTATTTATTAATGGACAGACACTTGAAGGTAGTATCGATATTGACAATGGCAATGACGCCAAAGTGCAAATTCAATATTGACTCTGTTATATTTAGCGTAATATTAGAAACGGGTAAAACCGGAATGACGGACGGAAAGTAAAATAGAAATAGGTAGTCGGAAAAAGAGACGAATAAGTAGCTAATAGATCAAGTCAATTTAAAGATCTTGCGATTTCTGACAGAAGAAATTTAGTTCCGCACCAGCTGCTACTTAAATCGCAAACCCAGTGCATTTTATTGATTAAAATTTTCTCAATCAAACTTTTTTTGAACAGCTTCCGCTCATAATGCAACTTTGTGATCAGGCTGATTTTTTTCCAATTAATTTCTTCTTGTTTTGTGACTACGGAAAAGCTCGATAGTCCGGTGGAATAACGCACTACTGTCACACACCCTTACTGTCTTCTGTGCTACTGCTACATACTCGTACATGTTTAGCAAACCAAGGCTAATAAAGTAAAAGTTTTCGAGTAGTCCGCTTTTGATAAAGAATGGGGGTGAACAGCCGAAGATATTTGAAAACAAAAAGGGCTTATGCCCAACTATGGGACATAAATGGAAAGAGGTCTGTCAGGATCGTAGCAAGTGGAGGTCCATAGTTTCTGCCTACCCTGTGGGAAACAGGCGTGATTGTATGTATGTATGGGACATAAATAATCGTGATAATTTCAAAATGCTGGTCAAGAAATATTATCTGGAATGAAATTAAACTCTCTCTGCTGTATATAATTTATAAATATGTGTATGTATGTATATGGTTTAGTATATACGTATGGTATTTATTTAATGTTTCTGTGGATATATATGTGTATTGTTATAAATCTTTTCATGTATTATTTAATAAAATTATGTTGAAATTAATAATATTTATATTAGGTATATGTATTTATTGTGTAATATTATGTAGGAATGTTGTATTGTTATAGTGCTACAACTTGCACCCCTTCTTCCAACTTCTCAATGTGTCCCAAAGGCAAACTGGTAGATAATGCATAGCGTTAAGTTTGACCCATTGTAATCAATCAAATATGAGATTGTGTGCAATAAACTTAAATAAATAAATAAAAATATAGCAAAAAAAAAAGGAAAATTACCAATAATTTTCCTTCTCTCCGTATTCTTCTCCCCGCCATCCAAAATAAAGGTCACTTCCCGCACATCGAAGTTGCATTTCGCTCGTTCTTTCAACAGATCCGGGTTGACAATAGTGGGGGCCATTTTATATTTTTCCCAAATCTGTGTGGTGTCTTGACCACTTTCCATCGAATACTAAACTGGAAACAATGATTCATGAATATGTTAGTGTATAATTCCGAATCCGACCAATTGTTTTTTGGCATGTTAGTATATATTATCGTGTGGATTTGTCTATTTATAAGTAATGAATTACTGTATTTCTTATTAGGTCCGGTTCACTTAAATTTAACAAAGAGGTGGACATTGGACAATGTGAATATCAATTTGATATCCATTGTCACTAGCACACCGTGTAACCCAAAAATCCCGTAAAACTTAGAGCAAAATTTATAAATCCTTTATACGACTGGTACTCATACGGCTCAGAATGCTAGGACACAAAAGTGCAGGACGAGAAAAGTCTACATTTTGCGGAGATGAGGATGTTAAGATGGATATACGAGTGACGCGGATGGATAGGGTGAAAAACGACTACATAACAGGTAGCTTGGACATGTAACGCTAAAAAACACAAAATATGAAGGTACACGGATACTAAAGTAGGGGAAGACCAAAGAAGAGATGGATGGAGTGCGTAAAGCAAGACATGGGTATAGTAAGGAAGATGAAGGAATGACGGGTAATAGAGGGACGTGGAGAGATAAGACATCTGCACCAACTCCAAATAAAATGGAAAAATGTAAGAGAGATGATGATATCCTATTTTCATTAAGTAAATTCTAGATAAAGCTTACAAGATCAGATATCAGATAGAACAAAAACCTGATCGAGTGAAATCACGTTACAACCGTATTCTCTACTCGACGCCGTACAACAGTACGAGTGGTTAGCCTATATATTACATACAAAGGATCATTTTTTTATAGATAGCCTATATACCTATTACATTTTAATATAGATGCATAAATAAATTATACTTATCAGATTAAATTAATCGGACAAAAAGGATATCGTGTCATTGCAGTTTTTGAAGATAATTTTTTGTTTAGTTATTAGTTCAGAAATAAGATATGTAACAAATATATATGGATTTATTCAGTCCATAGATCTATCTTGATCCTTAGTCTGAGTTAAGAGTCCATGATACTGAATTAATCTATCCTAATCTATCAACTGAGGACACATCAACTGAGGATTCTTTAGAATATTGTTTTTGCCAGCTATGCAAGGTGACCCATCAGCTTTTCCTACTTTTATGACCAAAAATAATTTTTAAAATAAACGAATAATTATTTTTTTTGATAATTAGGCCTATGTAGGGACTTTTATACGTCAATAAACAGACTTTGTTAAATTCTACATATTTCGATAGTATATTTTGTAATTACTGCGAGTATGAGTATGAACTGAAATCAATTAGGTACTTTTATAAATAGTTTTAGTATATTTTATTGAGTAAGTCTATTAATAAATAATGCTGCAGTTTATTTTAACGAATAATTTAATGTGCATAACAAAACATAAATAAAATGCATTCACCCGGATCTGAAACACTATTAGTTTATCGACATTCAACTTACATAATCTGAATCAACAATATTACTGGATCTGCGATAACAATGAATTCACTTTTTGCAGTGATACTGAGCGCCTTGAAATCGGTTATTGTCTTCTTCTTCTTCATCTAAGCGAGTTCCCGGTTGCATCCTCAGCTGTGCTGCTTCGGAGCCCGGGTTGCACTTTCCCGCTTTTTCTTCTCCAAATATAACATGCTTGTCAATGGTCACCCAAGCATGCCAAAGACCTTGCGAAGTGGAGAAGAAATAGCCGGAACAGTTAAAAACGGTTTGGCTATTAGTATAACGATCAGCCGCCTGCCTGACGTCAACCCTCTTTGGGAATGTATTTGTGCGAAAAGTTTTACAACCGGCTGCCGCCCGACATCAACCCTCTTTGGGAATGCAGTTGTAGCACGAGATGTTTGTGCTTAATACTTTAGTCGCCTCTTACGACATCCACAGGAAGAGATGGAGTGATCCTATTCTAACTCGGAACGACACGTCACACTCATAATATATACGTCTTATCCCTAACGGAGAAGACAGAGCCCAGAGCTTAGCGTGATGGTGGGCGTGACGATAGAAAAAGGAGATTCTCGCCCATTCTCTCGATCGACTTTTACGATCTGCGCCGGCAGAGAAGCAGCTGGCATATTGTACGTTTTTTTCTTTTTCCTACCTAGCATGGAAGAATATGATGAAATATATACATACAAACTAACCACGTTTGTACACATGGCGGGATTGGCGAGGTAGGAGAGAACCAGACGGTGGGCGTGTAAATTTCAAAAGGGATCAAAATTTAACTTTATTCCATAAAAAAATTATTGGTGAACTTACCTAGACTTTTCCATGCATACGTAGTGTAGCTTTTATTTTGAAATGATATGTCAGATTTGGGCAGTATTATATTTGCTCAAAGAAATTGAGGTATGAAGGTATTATCTGCTTCAAATAACTCAAATATATTTTAAATGTTATTAACTATTGTTTGCGGTATAAAAAACGCACATTCTTCCGTGCCCAAAGGGTGCCATGCCAACGGCATTATTACTGAGACTCCGTTGTCTGTCCGTCTGTCTATGTAATAACTAGACACTTGAATTTTTTACTAATTATGTATTACGGTGGCCGCTTTAATAATAAATACTAAAATATGGAAAAGTGTGTTTTTTTCAGCGTTTTAAAACATTGTACGGAGGTACAGAACGCTTCATGTACGAGTCCGACTCGCACTTGACCTACTTGATTATCATTTTGCACAATGTGTATTGCACTCTGTTATTATAATGATGCGAAACGATTTTAAAATATCGATTTTTCCGTACAACAATAATGACATTTCAATTTTAAAAATAGGACTTCTGTTTATGCACTTACCGTAAGCCGGTGTCGACCAATTCGACCATCACAATGTGCGCGAAACAGCAATTTCATTGGTATTTGCCGATTATAGATGTCCTTGTCTCGTACCTTTGTATTTGTTCGATTATCTCTTTCCAACGTTCAGTGCACTTTTAAATCTACGTGGCATATATGTTCATGAACATATATGATGTGATGTAGTTATAATGACTAATTCATCATGGTGTTATCTTCTTCTATTTCGTTCTATCGTTTCTTACCGAGTGAAGGCATTACTCATCACCAACATCCGAGCGTATTTCTGGTTGCATCCTCAGTGACAACGCTTCAGAGCACGGGGTTCACTACCCAACCTAGGTGATTTGACGAGTTTACTGGTTTTTACACAGTGAGTGCAGGCGTCACTTTACAAACAAAATGTAAATTTACGCGTAGACAGTTACTCTACTGAAACTGATAAAGTACTTGGTACTGGTAGAGTAGAATGCAAGTTGACTCTACTATTTGTTCTACCCGTGTATATCAGGCTTGATAGAGAAGAGTTGGTACTAAAATCGCACTCTATTCATTCAGTTTTGCCAGAATTTTTTGTCAATTTAACATTTCCTGATACTCAGACTCAGTTTCCAAAATTTTCTACTTTACGTTTCAATTAAACAAATTTCACAAATATTAGCACTAGAGAAGAAAAAGCGGGAAGGTGCACTCCGGGCTCCAAAGCAACGTAGCTGAGGATGCAACCGAAAATGCACGATGAAGATATGGCTCATCAAGTCAAATAAACGGTAAGTGGAGGGAATAGCGTTTTAGTGGGATAAAATGAAGTCGTCATTAAAAAATATCACTTTATTACAAAATCTCTTGAAATCCACAAATACAAATCACAGCTTGGCTTTCTGCATGAAGGGCTTGAGGTATTTGTGGAAGCTGTCGTTGACAGGCTGCGCGTTGAGCGGGCTCTTCAGAGCCTCCGCCATCAGACGCTCGTACACGCGGCCGTCGTACGAGCCCAGAGCTGAGTCTAACGTCTGTTAACATTAATAAATTTAAGCGTTATTTTGGAAAAGTCCAATTAACATGTTCTTTTAATTTGTTGGTGTAAGGAGGTAATTTATTTATTTAATTCACTTTATGCCGCTTCGCCATTAGTTATTTCCAGCTTTATCTACTTAAGTAGTTAATTAACAGGATAACCTGTATTGTCGCGCATTTTTTCCTGTCTATGCTGTTGCATTTACGACGGCTACAGGACCACAATAGGAATCCAGTACCAACGAGTCCATCATGTCGGAAACTGGTCAATTACCTACTTGTCAATACATCATCGTCAGGTTTTCTTTAAGTCTCCACTGCAGGAGCACAACCCTCTCTAGTATAGAGAGTCTGGTAGTATACCAGAGCCAGAGTAGCTAGAGGATTTGCCTACACTCTCCACGCTGGCCAGACGGGTTGGAGAGGTCTCATTGAGGTTTATAACCTTTGTTTAGCTTGTCTTTTCTAAGTCGCCTACGACATCCGCGGGAAGACTTGGAGTGGTCCTATTCTACTCTGCTAGGAACCACACAGCAAACTTGTCAATACAATATTCTGCATTAGGACCGACCCCTTACAGTATAACCCCCGTTGTTTAAGTTCCTCCTTTCTTTTGTATTCAACGAAAATTTTCAGGATTTAAAGACCAATACCATTCTATATAGATAGTCAGAGCAAATGTCTTACCTCATCGCTGATACCAAATCCATCGACAAGCCCGACAGCATTAGGTCTGATCAGCGCCAATAACTCTTCATATCTAGCTCTCAAAGCAGCTATGTCTTCCTTGGTTATAGAAGAATACTGTAACAAAATTAACAAATTAGACGAGCATTATGATATGAAAATTTTACACATCCAGATATGCTCAAAGCGGTCGCACCACTGAGTCAGGCAGCTTCTCAAAGAATTCACCACGCTGGCTATTAACCCAGCGTGACTTCATCATGCATGCGATCATTAGATCGCAGTAGATGGTATAAAGTCGTTGCACAAAGGACGCTGCTGCCCGTTCTCTGTTTCCAATATCTCCCTGAGATGCCTCTTACGACAGAGAAAAGAGGTAGTGCCAGGACTTATTCTACTCTGGCATCACCAAGAGGCTTCAAAAACTGTTCATTATCATGTTTGGAAACAATTAGAGCTATATTTTACCTCTAAAAGATCACCAGTTTTCTGCAGCGTCCAGTAAACCAGGTAGAACTCCACCAGCTGTTGCAATACCTTCGCCAAATTTGGAGACAACGTGTCAGACAAGCGCTGAACTTCTTTCACGAACACATCGCATATTATTGCCCTGCAGTGCGCCTAAAAGTAAAAGAAACAGACATAAATATGTGAACGTAATGTATCATCACTAAAGTTTTTCTGGGATACACCCTGCCCGAGGAACATCCTTGTTTCACAAATTCTAGTCATCTGACTTGCGTATGAGTCTGTGTCATACGAGTAACTTTCTTATTTACTTTTCTCATCATCTCTCCTAATTCCTGCCTAGTCCTTACTTTGCAATATTTTCCCTACGACTGTCCATTTTATTGATCTTGCTTCTTTTATTTTAATTTTCGAAAGATGGTTAATGACTATGAAATTGGTTTACTCAAATATAGTTGGTTATTTACCTCACTGGCATTAACAAGTTGAACAGAAGCTAAGTTCCAAGCGTCTTCGTAATCATTTCCTGCTTTCATGTACTTTTCAATAGTATCGTATGCTGCTTTCGTTTTCCTGTAAAAATAATTTATTTTTCTTATTCTGAGCATTGTAAAGCAGCTAACACCTCTTTTAGATGCTACTACTTCAAATAATAGAGTGACAGATCTTGACTTAAACAATTTCATTTGGAACCATATATGCATACCCAGCAGCAACTTCTTGGAATCCCCTAATGATGCCTTGTGAAGTATTCTCCCATCTTCTTCTGCTAGATTTCCTGAAATCTAGCAGGTAAGAAACCGTAGGCTTCATTGACTTGCCTTCAAGTGTCTGCTTCCATGCTTTAACTAAATATCTGAAACCGAAAATTTTAGACAAGTAGACAAAGATGGATTTCTCCTCGATTTCTAAATATTATGAAGAAGCTTGTAGAGTACATGAAGAGACCACGGGAAAAAAAGTAGAAGTATTACTAACCTCGCAGTTTGTAGCAGTAACACTGAGTATTCTCCTTCGTAGGTCACCGTGGCCGTGGTGACTCCATACAAAACCGGGAAGTTAGAGGAGGACATGTAGCCGTGGCCTCCGCAAGCCAGTCGACATTGCTCCACTCCTAACGACGCGTCCAGACTGCACACTGCTTTCAAACAGCAGGCCAGGGCGTGAAGCTGAAACAAGGTGCAACAGTACTTTAAAGAAGAAGAAGAAGTTTTTTAAAACTTGTTCTCCGCTAGGGACAAATTTTTACAAGCTATGTTATGAGTAGAAACAAAATTCCTTCTTATATGCTATTATTCTACATATTTCTTTCTCTTTTGAACTTTTAAAAACCTGCAGTTTAGGAAATCCTTAATGCTTTTATAGATTTAGCTTCATGTTTTCTATTCATCATATATATTCATGTAACTAACAAGAAAAAAAACTAATGATAAAAATTTCTACCTCAGGTAACTGGTCCATGTTCCCTTCCCTCATGGCCAGGTTGACTTGCACAAAGGTATCCCAAAGCCAATCTCCCACAATCCTGAAAGCGTGGCTGGTCGCTATGTGAATGAAAAGTTTGTGTTGTTGGGTCACGTAGTCCAGTATCTGAGGTTCTGGTTGACTGCAAAATAAATCAATGGTTAAGGAAATATATACTGTTTTATAGGGTTCTTAGGCCTTCAAGATGCAGTACTCAAATTAAATAATGAAATAAGAAATGGTAAAAAATTCCACGTGACGCAAGCCTAATGCGTGTTATAGAAAAATCAAACGGTGGAGAGATTCGGCATGCGGGGTTGAACACGTGATAGCTCAGTGATCAGAGCATGGTCGCGAGTACAAGTCCCGCACAAGTTACGTGGTATTTTTTCACCATTTCTTATTTCATTATCTAATAGGTATCTGCTGTTGTTATTTTTCTGGATATCTCATCTCATTAGCTTTGAATAAGTTGTACTATAGCACCAACCAACTCAGAAATTGTACAATAAGCAGATTGTCTTTTCAAGAATTTAGGCATAAAAACCTACAAACATAATAACTTTCACCATCATCATCATCATCGTCAGCTCTCAACGACCCACTGCTGGGCATAAGCCTCCTTTTGTCTGCGCCACTGAATCCTATTCCCAGCCTTAGCGATCCAGTTCTTTCCAGCAATCCGTTTGATATCATCGACCCACCTAGCCGCCGGACGCCCAACACTCCGTTTCCCATTCCTGGGGTACCACTCGGTGACTGCCTTACTCCACCTTCCATCATTCCTTCTAGCCAGGTGTCCCGCCCAGTTCCATTAAAGGTTCGCAACCCTACGGAGTACGAGCCCGGACGGACAGACGGACGAAACTATAAGGGTTCCTTGTAGACTACGGAACCCTAAAAACTTTCACCAGCTTTCGGGTAAATAGGTTGATATTTTTGTTAGCATGGTTTCCGGCAGAGTAGAATAGAACCATTCCAAGTCTTCCCGTGGATGTCGTAGAAGGTGACTTAGGAAATACAAGCTAAACCAAGCTTTTAAACATCAATGAACCCTCTCCAACCCGTCTGGCCAACGTGGGATGTGTAAGCCAAATCCTCTTACTACTCTGGCCACGTAAAGTTCGACCACTTCGTGCGCGATCCTCCTGTGGGGTGAGAGACGAGGTAGCACGTCATTTACAAAGGATTTGACATTATGTTGCCGTGTTTCCCTTCTCCGCTACACCAACCGCTACCAGCCGACATCTTGATACCTCGTCCCCGCCACCCCGCAAGAGGTGGTGGTCTAACACCCCGCAAGAGGGTCGCGCACGAAGTGATCGGATTATATAATAGTACTCGTATTTGCATACCCAGGTTTAGGCTGCGACTGGTGCCTGACGGCCGCGTACCGCACGGCGATGGTAGCCGCGGAGGACAAGCAATATGCCGTGTCGCGGACGATTGACACACGCACCATCACCATGGTACCGTAGGTCAACTTCTCATTCTTGGATTTTACGTACGTTCCATCCTGAAAGATAAGAGTACGCACTCACGTCTTCCTCCAGCCATTTTCCAGAGGTACAAAACCCAAAGGCCATGTTTAGCAATAGGCGGTGAGGCTCTCGAAGAAATATTTTTAGATAGAATAAAAAAAGCGGCCAGATGCGAGTCGGACTCGTCCATGAAGGCTTCCGCAGCAGCAAGTAACATTTTACGATTTAAGACGTATTAAAAAATAACTATCTATGATACCGAGACCACTATAGTTTTAATTGAAAGTACATACTTTGAGGTATATACCACATTTTTTTCAGAATTATTTTAGTAATATTTCAAAAGTTACGGTGGGGGACACCTCAAATTTTAACTTTGTATTAGATTATCTTAAGACTCGGGGGTTTGATCTACATAGTTTCAAAGCAGTTTTTGTTGCATTTTAAAAGACCTTTTCTACGATACCCCACACGTTGGGGTTAGTCCAATTTAATTTTTTAATTTCACTTTTCGTTGTGGAAACGGAGGGGGGCTGAAAAAAAATATTTTTTCATAATTTTAAAAACCAACTTTTGGAACACTAATATCTATCTCTCCACCAATTTTCGTGACAATCGGTGCAGTAGCGGCGGAGTACGAGCCCGGACAGACAGACGGACGGACGGACATGACGAAACTATAAGGGTTCCTTGTAGACTACGGAACCCTAAAAACGGAATCAGAAATAGTGAGAGTTGCTACACAGGTAATAAGCGGGCTGGCATTGTTGGTTGGGCAGCATTTGGCGAATAACGAAGCCGAATCGAAGCAATTATATTGGCTTTTTCCCCGGCTGTCCCGATTAATATCGACCCGCTTATGTGTCATCGTCTATTAAGAAAAGATCCCCAGGTTACAGATTAATAAATAGTTACAGGTCGCCCATCTTTGGTTAACATCTAGGAATGAAACATGATAAAATGGGTTCCACGTTTTAATATCACAAACGGAAAATGCCAACTCTACGCGAAATTCCAAATACTACTCATATCACCACTTCCGTGAAATACCAACTTTGCGAAACACCACCATTGCCGTTCATTAAACGTATGTATGTAAATAACAACCGATTTATAATGCACAAGTGGTTCGAAAATTAACGCATTATAGTAAACGTTTGTTATTAATGCTGATTGTGTTGATTTAGATGCTATGCAATGCAAGTAATCGCTAACATCGAAAAATTTTATCAAAATGAATCTCCAGATAGCTTTACGAGTATATTATGGAAGCCGCAAAATCGCGCAAGTACTATTTAACTTTCTTATCAAAGGGTAATTTTCGTGTCCGACCGAATGTTCGGTTTCGGTTTTGGTAGAGTTTCGGCAAAAAAACGGGTTTCGGTTTAGTTTCGGTTTCGGCAGTAAACCTGCCGAACTACGACTGAAACCGAAACTGCATTCGGGAGTTTTCACGCTGTGCTCGGTCATGTTCAGCGCGGTAAATTCCATCCAAGCGTAAAGCGACGAAGACATTTTGTCGCGTCCACGTGCCTAATCATGTCATGTGTGACTGGCTTGTGTTTGCAGTTCGTTTGGTTTGTTGTGAGTTTTCAAAAATAAATCTTGAATTTGTTTTATCACTTTATATAGCATTTGAGTAGGTAGTAAACATTTATAATAACGCTTTCTTTATTTTTATCTCAAAACATGAATTTTGTAAGGAAGTTTCGGTTTCGGTTTCAACTGAGACCGTTGCCGAAATTAGGTTTCGGTTTTCGGTTGTAAAAACCACTTTCGATCGGACACTAGGTAATTTGCTTGTGTTTACGCCAAAGTATGTAAACAGGCGTATGGGTCACCTAACTTTTCTGAGGGTAGGTACTAAGGGTTACGGTAAGCATTTACCATCAAGTAACGCTTACGGGAGTCAATACGCTGTTACACCAAGTGCGACGCACTTGTTTTTACATACCCCTATGATTCACTCACTTTTAACACTTGAGAGTTTTTCATCAACATATTTTTCCTAGGGATCCTGACATTATCGAAAGCCAGAAAGCCGTTGTTTGCAGTTTGGAAGCCCAGCTTCGGGCCGATTTCGCCCAAACTGATTCCGGGCAAAGGCTGGTGCGTTTCCATATCTCGGAGTTGGACGATGAAGGGGTGGACGCCATAGCATTTGTCGTTGATGTACAACTGGGCCACCACTACGCAGTGGTTGACTGTGTGGCCCACTGAAAAAACGTTTATACTTATTTAATCTCTGCCGCTTCTAAACTTGGAACATAATTAGGCAAATGTGGAAATTTCAATTCGACAAAGGCCTACCGTTGTCGAGTTTTTTTTGTCAGGTCTTTTTTACTTTCTTTCTCTGTACTGCCAGAGCCATATATTAACCAGGGCAGGGTCAGAGGATTTGGCCTACTCCCTCCACGCTGGCCAGACGGCTAAGAGAGGTCTCATTGATGTTTATAAGCTTTGTTTAGCTTATGTTTCCTAAGTCGCCTTCTACGACATCCATGGGAAGTCTTGGAGTGGTCGTATTCTGCTCTGCCGAGAACCATATGGCTATATAATAGTGCACTTTATAATAATACAATTTTTTTAAGACTACTCAGTATAACTTATTTCTGTAAATTTGGATTTGGCACTCGTTCGCAAGCTATTATGTTGAGATAACATTGTAAGTATTAGGCATAATATCTTTGTAAACTGACAAAGCCATTCTGGCGCGTAGGCGACCAATACTGTGTAAATGAGTTTCTTTCGGCGTTTCTTCTCAGCAGTGGTCGTTGCGAAACGCTGGTATCGGTAGCTTTTAAACAAAAAAAAAGTAATTTTGGATATAAATAAATATTACACTTGATGTACATTAAAATTATTGACGTGTAAAAGTGCACGCAAAAGCCTGATTACTCAATAATTATTTGATTTTAATTGATTTTGATTAAGCTTCTTTGCTTTGCTTGACAATTACACATAAAGCCGTATACGTTACTCTACTTGTTAGCGCTAAATATTATTTCACGATAGTTGATAACCTATGTCAGATGCATTTACGCAGCTTCGAAATCTGACACTAGTGTTGAATACAATCTAAGAAGACTTTGGTTTAGCACCGTTTAGTGACCATTCACATGCTTACGAAGAAGAAAAATACGGAACGCGTAGCATCACAGCTAAGGCTGTAAATCCATTTAATGAAATTCTGTTGCTGATTTTATATACATTACTGGTTTTGTAATGATTAAATTTTGAGTAATTGTTGCAAAATAGGCAATGTATATAAAATGAGCATCTCAAATTCAGCATACTGTAGTACCGGGAATGCGCTAAAATGGAAGAAAAAGATGTTACTTACATCCGCCAGGCCACCATTTGTGGGCTGTCAGTTTGGGAGTATTTATTATGAATTCTTCAGTCTTTGGATCATAGGTGGCTGTGGTCTCCAGTCCTCTTAAAAATGTTCCATGTCCTAGCTCTGTCTAAAATAAAATTTAAAGTTAGTACATAACTGCTAAAGTTAATGCACAAAAATATTTAAGCCACAAATAAAACAACTGCATACGGATAGTAACATGATTTCTTTGTTTATGTCGTCATCATCATTTTTTTCATCGGTCATCTTCTACGACACAACGATTTCATAGAGACTATCATTAAGGTGAAGGGGTAAGCAAATGACCTTGAAGTGTGTAATAAATTGTTAACTCGTAAATATGGTGATAATTTCCATATTGCTCTTCGTCATGCACTAGATATCCTTTTAAATTATTTTATGAATTGCCGTTGAAACTATTATTGGTGATCCGTCTAGCTTTAAAACTTGCCGTGGCCACTTTTGGCGGAGGCAAGTTTTAAAGCTAGACGGACTAATGTAAATACTTTCAACGGTGGTTCATAAAATAATTTAAAGGGCTATCTAGTGCATGACGAAGAGCAATATGGAAATATGTATATATATATATCACCATATTTACAAGTTAACAATTTATTTCACACTTCAAGGCCATTTGCTTATCACTTCACCTTAAAGGAAAGATAGAAGGGAAAGGAGGACCAGGAAGACCGAAGCAAAGCTACATAAACAACAGATAAATGAGAACGTGAACGTAGTGTCGTACAGCGAAGTAGAACAGCTGGCTAATGAGACAGCCAATCATCAACAGAGCGTATTCCCGGTTGCATCGTCAGCGGTTACGCTTCAGAGCCCGGGGTCCGCTACCTACCCTAGGTGATTTGACGAGGTTACTGGTTTTTACACAGAGCGACTGCCATCTGACCTCTGCAACCCAAAGGCTAGACCAGAACCAATCCTAGTATAGGTACAAACGCTAGTATGGCGTTCGGGCCCAACAGCTTTACGTGCCTTCTGAAGCACGGAATCATCTTTCTTTTCGGATAATCAGGTGACTCAAGCCTGCAATATCCTAACCAGACTGGAAACAACTTTTCACAAAGTATGCTTCCCAGTGGGATTTGAACCCACGACCTCCGGATCACAAGGCGTCTGCCTTGACCACTGGACCACGGAAGCAGACAAATGGAAGATAATTCATACTCCACCGACCAGAGCATAGCTCTTAGTGCTCTTAAATATACGAGTAGACAGACAGTGACGAATGCCAATGAAGCACAAAGGTGGCCTTTGTATTTAACGCAACGGTGGGCGGAGATGGAAAACTGAATCAAAATAGAGAAGGGTTACTAGCTGCATAACCTATTGACATGATTCAGTTTCTCGCCCATGCAGCTAGAGAATGAAGACTTTACCTGTGCATAAGTTCCTGTAACCTCCATGGCAGTGGCTTTAGGCAGCCATTCCGCCTGCTGCTCGGGTGTGCCCTGACCCATGATGGTGGGCACAAACATGCCACTGTGAAGCAGGAACGGGGACACGTTCTTGAGCACTCCATAGTGAGGTCCTCTGTAAACGTTGTTTAACCTGAAAAACAAAAAAATTCACGTAAAACGTGATGTTCTGACTTCGTCTTGAAAAATCTTTATTCGAGAAGAAGTATATTTGATATAGTTAAGGTCAACCAATCAGAAAAAATAGAAACTAAAAACATGGAACCAGAGATGTTATGGACCAAAAATTTTCTTTCTTATTTCGATATATGTACCTTGGGGAAATTTGTTCACTATCATGTTCTTAATTCTTCCTTAAAATATTTTCATTATAATTGTGTTAGATGATTAGGTTGATGAGTGTAGATGAAGCGAAAGAGGTCTGTCAAGATCGTAGCAAGTGGAGGTCCATAGTCTCTGCCTACCCCTGTGGGAAACAGGCGTGATAGTATGTATGTATGTATGTATGTGTTAGACCCTGTGTAGTGTAATTTCTTACTTGAAAATATTTGGTGGATACTTCTCCCTATGTTCGTTTAAAATCTCAGTAACGATGCAGGCTTTCTTGACAGCATTCTCGTACTTTTCCTTGTGGCTCAAATAGTCTACTGGTACTTCGTCTTTAAGTTCTTTCACGGAGAAAATTCTTTCCTCTGAAAAAGTTTTATGAGATGTTTAAGGTACGTCTATGCTTTGTAAAGAAAACACAATAGAATCTGCTTTTCCTCCTTGTTTATCTAGGTATGTTTTCTAACTTTCTGTTTCTGTCTCATTTTCTTTTTACCTATAGATCAAACATTTTTGGGTCTTGCCACAGTCTATCTGCACAACAGACCTACCGTGCGTGCGTGCCCACTTTAGTGCATCTCTTTCTATTTTTGATTGTTGCCTCCACCCATATTTTGCACACTTTACAGATTACACTATGGTTACTAACATAAAATAAGCTCAAATAAAACCCTAAATCACCTTTTAAATGATAAAATCCCTAAAATTAATAACTTTCTTCAATCGTTGGCCAAACAAACCATTGTTTGGCCCAGATTTTGACAGTAGGCCAGCTTATAGCAGCCACGCCGATAGAGACAAAAAAACATATCAGCGTTTCTTTCACACTCACGTTGTACTGTATTTGACAGTCTCTTTCTAGCAATATCGTTGCAAGTCTAGTATTGGTAGGTCTGTGGTCTGCACCGTAGAGGGTACGCAATAGTGAACTTGACGTTTAAGATTTTGTTTGTAGTTAGGTATATTATATCTAATCTAATGATATTGCTTAGAAAATTATTTCAATTAATTATTTTTTATGCAATTATAAACATTAAAAGTATTATATCATGCCTTAGATACCCGTTTATCAGTTACTTATCTGCTTTGATTGTCTTATCGTAAATAAGGAATTTATAAATAACGATAAAGACAATTAAGAAAATAGGACTTTTAATCGAAAAAACCACCATACACCATTTCTCGACAATTTAAAAATACCTACTTCTAGTTTACCGAAAACAAATTTCGCGCCTAAAAATGCTGTCCGTGATAATATGCTCGCTTGATTTTGATTGGCTCCACGCAACTTGAATGGAATCTCGATTCCTCCCGTGTCCCGTCCCGTTCCGTCAGCATTTATGTTGTTGTAGATGCAATACAGATGTATTGCTGTCTCTTTTCGTCTCACTATAAGTCGTCTCTTTCAACGGAACGGTAGTTAGACGTATGATATAAGATATAAGGTCAGTGTATTGTTTGAGCATGAATTGTTTCCTTTTCCCAAAAAGTTATTCTTATTTGTTTCATGTAAGGATTGTTAATAATTTGGTTCGTAATACCTATATGCAAAATATCCAGTGTATCTTTGAACTAGAGATCACGTAGATAGTAAGAAAACAAATAAGTTATTTTAGACAGCAGTATTTTAGTGTTAAATACATACCCAGTTCTCTTCTCTCAAGAGTATTTTCTTTGCTTCCATCCACGAAATATATCAGTTCTTCCACGTCAAAAGTACATTTTTTTCTTTCTTTCACCAAATCTTCGTTCACTTTGTATCCTGTCATGTCGCGTGTGTCCACTACTGACAAAATAATCGTAATGGCATAGAGATAGTATGTCGGTGTTAATATTTTATATTGTTAAAAAGATAACAGAAGTACGCGATCTTTGTACTGTTTGCTTGGAAGTTAATTGAATATGAAAAAGGTATTAGACTTCGTACTAGATTCGGTCTTGCATGACGACTTTTGTAATGTGGTATGATTACGTAGTAATTTGTTGTTTACACTCGTAGTACCTAGTAGATTAGTGACTCGTGAAATTATTGGTATTTGTAGGTGAATATGTAACATGTCACTAAGCGGCAATCCTCTCTCAATCAATTACACAGCCTCTGTATAAATAATTGAAGGACTTTCTTTATCTAGTAGTATATACAGATCTGTGGTATTTCGATAAAGGTACTTTTTATCATTTATTGGGAAAAATTATTCAAAATGATGGTCTGAATTACCTCTTATAGTACCTATTTGTACAAAGTTTTTAAAAATAGTCTTGAATATATTTGAGGAGTTGCTTACGTAGGTAAATCGTCAGCTAGCACAAACCAGGTTTTAATCTCATTCAGATTTTCAAAGCGAAAACTCAACTTTGTTGTCACCACTTTATGCCTAATTTACGATGCCTACGTGGTAGAGAGATGCACAAGAAGGCTCTCACTTTAGTTATCAGTAGATACCTATTTCTTAAGATCCCAACATGAGATGTCTTGAAATAAATCTCAAAGTACCTATGTAGTTCTATTTTACACAATCCTATCTGAATAAATAGCTCTTTGATAATGTAACTATGCTCGGTGTTTTCGGTGTTCTTTAAGTGATCGAATCAGAAATGAGGAAATTCGTAGGAGAAAAAAGTCACTGATATAGTCCAGCGGATTAGGTCGTTGAAGTGGCAGTGGGTGGGTCACATAGCGCGACGAACCGATGGCCGATAGGGAAGAAAGGTTCTCGAATGACCACGTACTGGCAAGCGAAGCGTAGGACACCCAACAAGATGGTCAGACGATCTGACCAAGGTCGCTGGAAAGCCGGACGCAGGCCGCTCTAGATCGGTCGTTTTGGAAATTCTTGGGAGAGACTATGTCCAGCAG
Organism: Acrobasis repandana; assembly: GCA_963576875.1. Classification (NCBI taxonomy): domain Eukaryota; kingdom Metazoa; phylum Arthropoda; class Insecta; order Lepidoptera; family Pyralidae; genus Acrobasis; species Acrobasis repandana. The sequence goes on from OY756215.1 coordinate 21,380,947, forward strand.
TGGACATTATGCGGCTGAAATGATGATGATGAATGTAACCATATTTCGTGTTTCCTTATTTTTTGCTATATTTCAGTCATCATCATTATCCGAGCGAATTCCCAGTTGCATCCTCAGCGGTAACTATTCAGAGGGAGTCCGCTATCTAACCTAGGTGATTTGACAAGGTTAGTTACCTACTGGTTTTTACACAGAGCGACTGCCGTCCGACCTCAGCAACCCAAAGGGTAGCCCAGAACCAATCCTATGATAGGGTTTAAACAAACGTTAGATGGCGTTCGGAACCCACAGCTTTACGTGCCTTCCGGAGCACAGAATCGGGTGATTCAAGCCTGCAATATCATAGCCACACTGGGATCAACTTTTCACAAAGTATGCTTCCCAGTGGAATTTGGACCCACCACCTCCGGATCACAAGGCTAACGCCTTAACCCCTGGACCACGGGGGCAGTCAATTTTTACATATTTCAGTGACCTCTAGAAATAAAATAAAAACATAATAAATAAAAATATAATTTATTTACATATAAGTTTACATATCCATTAACCAATTATTCTATAACTATACTAAATCACAGTTTGGCTTGCTGCATGAAGGGCTTGAGATACTTGTGGAAGCTGTCGTTGACGGGCTGCGCGTTGAGCGGGCTCTTCTTGGCTTCGTCCATCAAACGCTCGTACACGCGGCCGTCGTATGCTCCCAGTGTAGAGCTCAGGATCTGAATAAATGGAACAAGTTAAAAACATGTATAATGCATGGAACAGAACGTACATATAATAAAGTAGTACTGACGTTGCAAGTTATTGATGGACGCAGCAAGCCCACGGCTCGTGATAACTTGAGAAGGTGTAGTTACTCTTCGTGGCTATTATTATTCCTCAAGCAGCTGAGCATACCAGCCGCAGAAGCTCCTAATGCAAGAGTTGAATGGTGGATAAACAAATATCCACCTACCAGTCAAACCTCCCACATGCAGAAAAACTCCCACCAGGTAGAGACCTCCCCTAGTCAGTCTGAAAGTCTCTCAATAAAATAAGATAAGAGGTGTCGGGAAAACCGAGTTAGGTGGCGTCACGCTAAAACCGACCGTTGCGACTGCGGTGTCATTCAGTCGATGGATCACCTTCTGTCATGTCCGAGCTGCCCTACGTCATGTACCATAGATGACCCTTTATAAGACTAACGACAGAGAGATCGCCGTGGCCACAAACTGGTCAAAGATAATTTGAAATTGAAGCTACAGTAAAATTATTTTGACTTGATGCGAATAAATGATTCTGATTCTGATACGAAGGAAGAATTAGTCAGTAAAGTTAGAAGCAGCTGGTACTATCGTTCTTCTTTTTTCTCCAACCAAATAAATGCCTTTGGGCAACTTGAAACCTTTACATACGAAGACATCAAAGTTTAGTATAGAGAGTATAATAGTAAGTACTGCATACCTCATCCCTGACATCAAATGCATCAACCAGACCCACGGCATTGGGTCTGATCAGTCCTAGCAACTGCTCATACCTCTGCTGCAGCACTGTGAGATCATTCTTGGAAATCGATGAATACTGTAAGAAAATTGCAAGTTAACAATACCATCTAGAGTTTATGTAGCTTGGTCCCCTGAGTAAGATATCCTATTGTATTCTTATCTTAGTAGCAGCATACGTGTGCCTGGATCGGCTGCGCGGGCGGCGGCTACTCAAAATGTGTTAAATACTCTGTTCTGTTTCAGTCGCCGTTGAGAAAGCTGGTTCATGGTGCCCCAAAGCTAAGGACTTGGTCAGTAAGATAGAGTGCCGCTTGCGGTACCGAGGGTATGACCATGACCAATGCTGTTGGTGGTACCTGGCTTAGGATATCCATTGCCATTCAAAGAGGAAACTCAGCAAGCGTAATGGGTACTTTTGAGCCAGGTACATTACAGTACATTATTTTGTTTTACATGTGTCTGGATAAAATAAAAAATTATTTCTTGAAATGACAACATCATGTACTACAAGTTAAAAGGAAACCTCAAGGGCTAGAGAAATGAAAACTAGGTATTTTTAAAATCTATTGCTGTCGCGCTGTGCCCGAACTACAACCGAGCAAGTGCGATAGAGAGATACTGCAGCTTGGACAGAAAATACCTATTAAAAGAACAGAAAATCAACGATTCGTAGTCCCCTGATTTCTTCTCCAAAACTTAACCAATAAGTACTTTTTTCATTACGAATAGACAAAGACTTGATCGGTGTTTCTATGTTTCAATTTTTTTATATAATCTACTCAAATTTGTTTTCTGGATGTTTGAACACAGCGGAAAATCTGGCCATTTTTTTAGGTTTTTGAACGTTCATATCTTTTTTAATAAATAATTTATGAAAAAAGGAAACCATAGGGACATGCTAATAGTGGCTATAGATATTCAGGAAAAAAAATATAACTCTACCGGCATTATCCAGGGAGGAAACAGGGGACTACGTTTTCGAAAACACACAAAATTTTTTGGGAGACGTCAATGTATAGCCAATGGACGTCATGGGCTGAAATGACGATAAAAACTTACCATTAGAAGATCCCCAGATTTCTCTATCGACCAATACACCAGGTACAGCTCAGCTAGCTGCTGCAGCACGGTCGCCAGGTTGTTGGATACGGTAGAGGAGAGACGCTGCACCTCTTTCCAAAATACCTCGCACAGGATCGCCCGGCAATATGCCTGGGGAGACAAATAAATTCTACATCATCGAACACCGTAAGTGACAATTCTAAGCACGTGAAAAATGGACAGAAATATAATAATAACTCTTTCCCTGTCCAGAATCCTCTTTCTGGACAGTTTATAATGATATAAATACACAGCCGGGATAGTGATAAAGGAAACGAAGGATCTCGTAAAATAAATACTCTGTCGAAAATCGCAAGATATTGTCGGAATTGCCATCGTTAATTTTTACCAATAATAAACTAAAATAATTAGACCATTTCAAAACTGTATCGATGATAAATGTTTTGACTAAATACATACAACTAACCTACACATCCATATTCAGTCATTCCGTGAGTATTTCCGTTTTTCGAATACAGTACAGATGTGAACACATGTTATAATGAAGGTAATTTTATAGGTATTTATTTTAATACGAATCCGATAGTAAAATATGCCTAAAGCCATCTAACAGCTGTAAATGATATCTGATGTAGAAAACTGCAATTTTTATATATTCTAAATCTGGTTCCAAACAATGATTTCCTCGTCGTTTAAAAAATGATTCTTATTTCCGTTTTATAAATAAGCGTGTGATATAGTAGAAGTCTCGCTCTTTGCTACAGCATTTCAATCATTTGTAAATTTAATGTTAGTGTGGAGATATAGAAGATTTTGCTAAAGACTACATTTCCCCATACTATTGCACTGTAATTTTAGTATTGAAAGTAGCATGGCAAATTCAATCTCACATATCATTGCAAAAAAGATGGCAGGCAGGAACATGACTCAAATTTGGTTTGTTGTTGTTGTGTCAAATTGCCAAGAGTGGATCTCAATTTTGCAATGTAAAATTCAAACGGTCTGTGCTAAAATTGACTCTTTTTTACATTTTTATAAAATTAAAAACACTACTTTTAAATATACAAAATTACTGAATTTCAAATTAAAAAATATTTTATTACAAATTTGAGCTAACTAGAAGACAACAAAACTAGGTTGATAAATAAAATACAAAAGTCTACAAGAAACACCGATTTGATTTCACAATTTTCAACTAATTTCACAAAATAATACTCATTTTTGTTGCCTAGTGTAATAGAAGATGAACGTAGGTCCAATGTATGCATGAAAGTAATATGGTGTATCAATGCTTGAAATGGTTAAATACAAAGTAATTTAAATCGAAAAGTTGGTAGTGATATTTTTCCTTACAGACCTCACTAGCGTTGACAAGTTGTACAGATGCTAAATTCCAGGCATCTTCATAGTCGTTGCCTGATTTCTCGTACCGCTGGACAGCCTCATGAGCTGCTTTTACTTTCCTGTAACAGATTTTTGAAGTCAAATAACTAGACTTTGTTAGATATTCTACACACACACACACCCACAATATAAGCACTAAGTAACTTGCGTTTCAGAAACGTTAGTTGACTTATTCGTGATAGCTTGTCCAGCTCAAAGCATATACGAGTAGGTGTAACGTCTAAAAAAATATACTGAAACTATTTTAAGGGTGAATTCAGTCCATGATACTGAACAACTTTTCCCAAGGAACATAATTATATCGAAATACGAAAAAAAGCTTGTAAAATGATACAGTACCCAGCAGCTACTGCTTGAAATCCAGCAATGATACCATCAGCATTGTTCTTCCACTTGGGCATCTTCTTCTTCAGGAATGGCAGCATGTACGCGACTGTCGGAGTCAATACTTTGCCTTCTAACGCTTGTTTCCACGCCTTCATGAGATACCTGCCAAGAAGTCACACCATATAAAATTGATTTATTTTTTTAACTGACTCTGAAACAGTGCTGGCACAAAGCATGTCAGTCGAGTCGAGTTTATCCTTGAACTCGCATGAATACTTAATTTCTGTTAGTACTTATTTATATTAATTTTGTGGTTTTTGGCTAGGCTTGTTCCTAGATTTTTAAATAACTTCCAATGTTTGTTTTTGAAGTAGGATTAACGAAGCTTGCGACTCCAGTTGTTATTACTAAAAGATAATTGTCAAGCGAAGATAGATTGAGTGACTAAACAATTTTTGATGCAGTACCCCGTACCCCGACACAAAACCTCCATCCAATCAGACAGATGGTGGAGGCTATGCTCACCGCATCATCATCATTTATTTATTTATACTTTATTGTACACACATATACATGTTTAAAATACAACAGGCGGACTTAATGCTGAAAGCATTCTCTAACAGTCAAACCTTTAATCATCATCCGAGCGTATTTCCAACCAATCCTAGAATAGGTCTAAACAAACGCTAGATGGCGTTCGGGACCCACAGCTTTACGTGCCTTCCAAAGCCTGGGATCCTCTTTCTTTTTGGATAATCAGGTGATTCAATAAACTTTACTTTGAAATAATTTTTCACAATGTATGCTTCCAGTGGGATTTGAACCTACGATCTCCGGAGCACACACAGGGCAAACGCCTTGACCACTGGACCTTGGAGGCAGTCATGCTCACCGTATGCCTATCGAAAAATTTAAACAAAATGCCAGTCGAAAAGAAAGACTAAACCTAACCTCGCAGTCTGCAACTGCATCACAGTGTACTCTCCCTCGTAGGTGACAGTAGCAGTGACCAGTCCGTAGATGATGGGCATGTTCGAAGACTGCATGTAGCCATGGCCCCCGCAAGCCTGCCGACACTGCTCCACGCAGATGCCCGCGTCGCGGCTGCATACAGCCTTGAGACAGCACGCTAGGGCGTGAAGCTGGAAGAAATAAATTCAATTTAACATTATTGTAATCGCTAATGTTCATTTCATCATCTTTATCATCAGTTTTTTTTTATTCTGGAGGAGCATGACCCTCTCTGTATTAGCCAGAGCAGCTAGAGGACTTCGCCTACTTTTTCCACGCTGGCCAGACCGGTTGGAGAGGTCTCATTGATGTTTATAAGCTTTGTTTAGCTTGTGTTTCCTAAGTCGCCTTCTACTACATCCACGGGAAGACTTGGAGTGGCCCTATCCTACTCTACTGGAAACCACACGGAAATACATTCATTTATCAGTCTTTATTTGCTATGATTTTGAACGAACCACCAGGAGATTAAAAACCATTAGGACATTATTTTCAGTTTTCTATCACATTAGTAGATCATTTTCAGTTTTCACTGTCATTAGCAGATAATTTTCAGTTTTCAAACTTATTAGGAAATCATTTTCAGCGCGGACGGGACCTTGCGGCGGCGACGTGTAGCTGGTTAGCCCAAAGTGGCCCAAACTGACTATTTAATTGAGTTAACCTTTAGGTTTAAAGAACTTTATTCTGATAAGAAATTACAATTCACTTAAAATGAGATACTACATACTACAGTGATTACATTTACAAAATAAACATTTAAATATTTATAATTATTTACTTTACCTATGCGTTGCCCCACGACACTTTTATCGAGTCTAATTATTAATAATAGGTTAGAAACAAAGTCAATACCTTAATAAAAATTTATGGCTTTTTGTTTATCCGCATTTGACTACGTAAACACCTTTTGTTTCTGCTATAAGAAGATAACATTTTATTATCTAGACAAACAAAAGATTGTAACACTAATCCAACAAAGATAGATAGATACTTATATGATTTGCATAAGACTGAACTCTTATACATGATCACTATCACACACCCAATAGGTTACACATTACAATGGTTACATACAACATAGGGTTTTTTTTTTTCGATATCCGTTAATTGCGAAAAGGGAAAAGAAGTAAGAGAAATAAATGGTCAAAGGACGTTACTGAGTGGTATCCTCGTGATGGGAAAAGAAGGAGAGGAGGACAAAAGAGGAGATGGGAAGACGAACTCAAGAAGGCAGCTGGAGGGTTATGGAGAAGAAAGACAAGGAACAGAGTGCTGTGGAGACATGGAGGAGGCCTTTGCCAAGGGGCAAGCTGACGACCAACAACAGCAGTCGCAACAGGAATGCAGAGGATGTCAGCAAGAGAGTAAGTAAGTAAGTAATTGGGAAAAGTTGTCTAAAATGATGGACTAAATCACCCCTTAAATATTTGTAGGTTAGGTACTTAATTTAAAAGTACCTTGTACTGTATATATACAAAATTACAGCTTTCGTATAGTTTAACTGTCATCGAGCTAAGCCGCGGACGGACAGACGGACATACCGATGATCTCGTGCTACAATTGCAATCCCAAGGAGGGTTAACGTCGTGCGGCGGGCGGTTGTAAAACTTTGCGCACAAATACATTCCCAAAGAGGGTTCACGTCAGGCAGGCGGCCGGTTTTAAAACTATAGCCAAATCATTTAAAGTGTTCCGGCTATTTCTTCTCCATTTTGCAAGGTCTTTGGCATCCTTGGGTGACCATTGACATGCATATTATATTTGGAGAAGAAAAAGCGGGAAAGCGCACCCCGGGCTCCAAAGCAGCACAGCTGAGGATGCAACCGAGAATGCGCTTAGACGAAGAAGAAGTACTTTAAATCTAGAATAGAAAACAAAATGGCGTACCTCAGGCAGTAAATCTAAGTTTCCTTTGTCCATGTCGTGGACCAGTTTGGAGTAGCTTTCCCACAACCAGGTCCCGGTTATTCTGAAGGCGTGACTGGTGGCGATGGAGATGAAAAGCTTGTGCTGCTGAGTCACGTAGTCAATTATCTGAGGCTCGGGTTGGCTGGAAATTGGCAAAAAATAATGTTAAAAGAAAGAAAAGTTGTTTGACTATTCTACAGAATAGTTGTTGTCGATGTTGATTTTCTAGTTTTATGAAGTGCTTAATAAATATTTAGTTTTACTAAGTGGCGTATAAATCCAAGAATGCATCCTTGTGGGACCCCTTGTGGAAAACTTAGAAGTTTTGAAGAATACAATTCGGTGTCCCACAAGGGTGCATTCTTGGATTTATTTTTATACGCCACTTAGTAAACGCTAGAGCGTTTAGTACCGAAACATTTTTTTTTTAAGTGCAATAATGTAGTAATTACCTACCTAGATACAAGTAAGCTGTTCCGAAAACCTCAAATGCTGCGTTAAGCACTAGGCCATAGCTTGACAATGATCCTAATAAAGCTAACTTGGTCTGGAGATCGCGTGCGCGGCGCTCGCTAATATCATCACTCGGATTAGTATAATAGTATCAAATACCAGCTTGTCGATGTTCGACTTGGTTTCATCCTGTAAGGAGATGACTAGGCTACTTCTTTACAATGAATTTTGTCTTTTACTGACTGGGGTTTAGGTTCATCATCTCTTGGATCAGCACCATGGTATCGTACGCCAGCTTATCGTTCTTCGAATCAAGAATCAAATATTTATTCAATAATTAGGCCTTCGCAGGTACTTTTACACGTCAGTAATTTTAGTGTACATTGCGTGTAATGTTTATTCATAATATTTTTTTTTATTTTTTTTTTTTAGAACCTACCAAAACTAGCATTTCGCAACGACCACTGCTGAGAAGAAACGCCGAAAGAAACTCATTTGCACAGTATTGGTCGCCTACGCGCCAGAAGGGCTTGGTCAGTTTACAAGGATATTATGTTATCACAACACAATATAAAATATTAGGCTTGCGAACGAGTGCCAAATCCAATTTACAGAAATAAGTAACACTGAGTAGTCTTAAGAAAACGGAGCCAAGCTAAACAGTCCGGCGGCACCCGTTCACGAGTTGACGCGTGGACCAGCCATCGCTGAACTCAACCATATTAGAGGGAATCCAGCGACCCGACCCACGACGCCACCACCAGTCTGGATATTTAAGTGAGCATGCCAGGCTCGGGCTCACGGACCTTACTAAGAGGGAATACTAAGTTCATTTGTCACCCAAAAAATTATAAAAGTATCCATAAGCAATTTTAAAAAGTTTAGTTTCATGTGTGGAGTGAAACGACGATTTTTTTAATATAAACTTTCCGCGTTTTTGTCTTTTAGGTAATCACTAACCGCGTAAAGTACGCATTTTATAACAAAACGTTTTTAACTTCTATTTCGACCTTACGTAAGGGATCACCAGGCACACCTTGATAATGATTCTCATCTGTTACTCACTTGGGTTTAGGTTGTGATTGATGCCGAACTGCAGAGTATCGGACCGCAATGGTGGCAGCTCTGGAGATTTCGTACGCTGCATCCGCCACTATCATCACTCGGATCAGCACCATAGTACCGTATGCCAGCTTGTCATTCTTCGACTTTACGTAGGTTCCATCCTAAAAAGAGATAAATAAATTTTGAGCAGTCCACGCCAATACTTGGTGTATAATTTTACACTTCATAAGTGTCTACAGATATTTGCAATTAAAGAGGTTTTACCTATATAAGTAGTAATCTTCTTCTTTAATTTAAGAGCTTGCTCATGTCGGTAGAGTTAAGTGGAGATGCCTTCATTCCTCTCTTCTCTTTGCCATATAGGTTATAATAGGGTTTTAATTATAAGTCTTTGCAACAAAAACAGCAAATCAAAATTCTCATCGACCAGTTCTAACTTAAAGACAATCACAATATTAACTGTACTTTATTTTTCCATTTCTAAGAACGATGAAATTATTTGAAATCGAAAGTTTGTTTATTATTTTTTGTTCGTATTGAAAACTCAAAGAGAGTTTACTTAAAGTGTGCCTTTGCGTTTTTTCACGACACACAGGATTTTTAAGGTGAAGATATAGGCAAATGACCTTTGGCGCCCTCATTTGAATAAATTGTTAACTCGTAAATATGGAGATAATTTCCATATTGCTCTTCGTCATGCACTAGATAGCCCTTTAAATTATTTTATGAACCACCGTTGAAAGTATTTACATTAGTCCGTCTAGCTTTAAAACTTGCCTCCGCCAAAATTGGCCACGGCAAGTTTTAAAGCTAGACGGATCACCAATAATAGTTTCAACGGCAGTTCATAAAATAATTTAAAGGGCTATCTAGTGCATGACGTAGAGCAATATGGAAATTATCACCATATTTACGAGTTAACAATTTATTTCACACTTCAAGGCCATTTGCCTATATCTTCACCTTAAACATTAGAACTATAGGACTGTAATTAAAACTACAACGAGTAGAATTGACGTCAACTGTAATCAGTTTTAAAGGTCGGGTGCAATTATTTCCCAGTAATCAGGTTAAGGCTATTGTTAGTGAAGTGGAAATTGCAATGTTTCCGCTTTGACGAAACTGACATGACGAGCAAATGGTGCGGCTCGTGCTGTAGGTATAATATTTCTATTAGCCCATAAAAAGAGGTACAATTCAGTTGCATATTTTGTATGTTGGTTACCTCAGAACTCCATCATGAATTAACAAACAACAAACCTGGCTTTGCTTTCAGATGCTAAGTAATGAAATCACGTAAATTTTACCTTCAAAACTTGAGCATTCTTCATCAGCATACGATCTCTGGGAATCCTGAACTTCTCAAATCCTAAGAAGCCATTGTTAGCCGTCTGGAATCCGAGTTTAGGGCCGATCTCTCCCACCTTGACCCCAGGGAGGGGGTGGTGGGTTTCCAAGTCCCTGATCTGGACCAGGAATGGGTGGACACCGTAGCACTCGCCTTTAGTGTACAGCTGCGCGACCACTATACAGTGGTTGGCAGTGTGTCCCACTAGAAAATAAACGTTTGTTATATAAAATTCTGCTGCAGAATACAAGGTTTTATAATATAAGTTTGAGTTGCAGCGTAACTCCCGGACGGATGAATTCAAGTTAATAAATAGAAATTACCCTGATGATAATACATTTGTTTATATCTTATAGGTAACTAATATTAAACATTTTATTCTTAAAATTAATTATGATGTGCACATCAGTATAGATATATAATCACTTGAATTGTGCAACTGAGGCACACACATACTATATACATAAATTAACACAATAATAATAACAATATAGATACCGTAGACATTTGGTGTAGGTACCGCAGTGATACAAAAAGGCAATAACTCAGCTATATACTTGCTCAGGAAGGAAACAGTGACTTTCAGTCATCAACGTCAAGTGAGAGAACGTGAGCCTGTCGAACGAGTGATTAATAAAAATAAAAAAAAAACAAGAAGAAATATAAAAAAAGTTTGGAAAATCCAAAAGTGCACGCCTTATAATCTCATTTTTCACAATTAAATTGAAATTACGATTAAACTACATTGAATTAGACCGTGATCTTCGAAAGGACTTAGTTTTGGATAATACTGAAGCGTATAAAAAAATGGACTTGATCAGAAAAATTTTTGGGAGTTATCGTGACCACGCCAGTTTCCATATATACAGACACACGGACGTCCACAAAATGATTTTATTAAACATTGTTTTTATTTATTTAAAAGGCAAAATGTCTTTTAAAAATGTCATAAGTGTTGAAACTAGTGTTTTTCCTTGACATTTATGTGTAAATATTATTGTACAAGTGCGATAGAAAATAAATAGAGACACATTTAGTTAAAAAAAACACTTGATTTTTGTAAGGCGAGAGTAGAGCACTACCTCATGCGCTTCGCTTATGAGGCGTGCAATAAAGTGCAGACATGTTGGAATTAAAAGTGTGAAAATGAAACATTAAACATAATTAACATGAAATTAAGAAGTAGAGAAAGCCATGATTACGATTTGCGATCCATGGTAGTCCGTCACCTAAGCGTATATACCTATAACCTTCTCAAAACAATCTAAGAGTTAATAATGGCCCTAAGGATATTAGGTAAACATCTTCAATCACAATGATGAAACCTAAACGGACACACAATGCAATATTTAAATATTAGACATGATTATTATATATAACAAGATTAATGTTATCAATATTTAACGATAACTTGCGACACAATGTATTTTGTACGTCGTATGTTTTGGTTCCATTGTGGACTGGAATGCATGTTGCTAATAGCTTAAACATTGTGCTAGTTTAGTGTATTCATCTATAGACTAGCTGAAACCCGTGGCGTTGCCCAGTGGTAAAATTTTTGACAACCCAATGGGAACCTCACTTTTACCCAGGATAAGAAGTATCCTATGTGGTAATAAAGCTAGGCCGCTTTATTGCCACAATATATACTGACATGAGGATAAAATAGGATACTTTTTATCCTCATGTCACAGTAGATATAGGTGCATCTACTGTGACATCAACTCCTAAACCTGTATACAGAGGTGTTCTGCAAGGTTCTATACTCGGTCCTCTATTGTTTATAATTTACAGGTCACACCTCCCTGACATGATTAAGCCCTGTCGATATAATTGTTACGCAGATGACGTTCAGCTTTACATAGCATGTGAGCCGAGGAATATAACGGAATATTTACAGAAACTTAATGAGGATCTTGATAATATCGCTAATTGGTCTGAAAGCAATGCTCTGATCTTGAATCCTTCGAAATCAAAATGTATGGTATTGGGATCTAGAAATCAGGTTAAAACTATTTTAGCCGATAATCCTGTCGTAAATGAGGCAATAAATCTTGGTGTCGTCTTTGACAGTGAGTTGCGTTTTGAAAAACACGTTTCGGACCTAGATACGAGTAGAAATTGTTTTTACCCTCTTAAGATTTTATATAAAACAAAGAAGTATATTTGTGAAAAAATACGTGTAGAACCCGCTGCGAGTCACTCATCTTATCAAAATTAAATTACGAAGATGTCGTTTTTGGTCCACGATCATTGTACAGAAGTCGGCGTCGGTTACAACGTGTGCAGAATGCCTACTGCAGGTTTATTTATGATATACCCCCGCGGTCACATATTACATACACCGTATTTGAATCGGGCCTCCATTCTGAATATGGAGTCACGCAGGCAGTTATCTACATCTGGCAACCCTTATGTTTGATCTTATAAACATAAAAAATGCAGATTATTTAATTTGAAAAGTAAAATTTTTAAATGCTCGGAATGTCCCTCGCGCTCTTAGACCCCCGTTAGCTATTCATAGGCATAGAACGGTAGCATTTACTGGTAGTTTCTGCCACCAGGCGACCAAATGCTGGAATGATATTCCACCTCCTATTAGAGTTCTCAGGTCGAAGCCAAATTTTAAAAAACAAATTATGAAATTATTGTTGGAAAAACAGAGATTGGTCGCTTAGATGATGGACTACATCACTTTCTCTACTTCTTGTTCAATGTCTAATTTTCACGCTTTTAATTCAAACACGTCTGCACTTTATTTTTATATTTCTTCTTTATGTGTGGGCCTCAGTTACACAAATAAAGTGATTATCTATCTATTTATCTATCTACCTACATGCTAAATTTCATTACAATCCGTTCAGCAGTATTGGCGTAAAAGTGAAACAGATATACGTACATACAGCCACACATTCATACAAACTTTCTCATTTATAATATTAAATCATCCGGCTGCCAAAGACGAAACGAATGTTATATAAACAAGATTTATTCATAATATATGAAGTTCAGATCCTTCCGTATAGGGAGGTCAAAAGGATGGCTCAAGAACGGGAGACGGAAACTATCATCCACCGACAAGAACGTAATAATTATAGAAAGATAGATATCCTTCCGTGGTTTCTCTCAGCCCCAATCCCAAATCTTAGTAGGATATCTGACTTTTTAATAAAAATATATCATCTAAATTACATTATTTTTAAATTCTGTTTTTTACAAAACATCATTCAATTGAATTTTAAGTTAGTGAAAATGTTCATAAAGCTTTCGATTTTGCAGTAAGGAACTTCGTTCTTACAGGATGTACCACGACACCCATCCCCTTGTATTATTATTAACATGTATCGGGGTTGACCTAGGACTATACATACATACAGTACTAGCGGCTAGCCTGGCTTTGCACGGGTATGTATTATAGATATAAACCTTCTTCTTGAATCACTCTAAGTATCTGTTGATGAAAACTGCATTAAAATCTGTTTCAAAGAGCCACGGTTTAGCCCTCCAGAGGAATAGACAGCAAAAATTTACACGATCGTGCTGACTGACATGGAAAAGTGCCTGCGAAGGCCCCGATTTCTGAATAACCGTTTGTTCTTTGCGAACATTTTCATATTGGTTGTGCCATTCTGGAGTGAATACTTGAATTTTCTCCTAAAACTTAAGGCGACGTGTCTGTAAAAAATCCTTAAGATTTTTATGTAAATTTTTTGAGGAATAAATAGTAGTTTAATAACTGATTTTTCAAAAACATGCACAGTATTGCAAATTGTGAACCCACGTCACCTTAATAATCAGAAACATTTTAATGTAAACTTTCCAAATATAATTATCATGACAATACATATAATCAAGGTGGCCAAGCGGTGGGGGTCATATATGCTGCTGAAATTATAGAAATACAGAAGTTTGTAATACTTACATCCGCCAGGCCACCATTTGTAGGCGGTGATTGTGGGTGTGTCGAGGATGAACTCCTCCGAGCTGGGGTCGTAGGTAGCCGTCGTCTCCAACCCTCGCAGGAAGGTACCGTGGCCTAACTCAGTCTGTAACAAGCACAGATCTGTTATACGTGTTATACCTACTCAAGTCTACGATTTTTTAAAGAAAAAAAATTATTTGTAGTAGAAAATACTAAAAAGATGTAAATCAATTTGTTATTTCTATTGTGTCTGGCTTAGTGTTCAACAATGTGATAATTACACTTATATAAACATGTTATACTTATTTCAAGTGTTTAAAAAATACATTAGGTAGTCAGGTAGGTAGATAATTAACATTTGTAGGAATTGAATAATGACATCATACAACGAAAATCAATGGGGTAAACAGCCATCGGAAATATTTTCAACGTCAGTTTATGTCTATCATTACTAAGTATTGTTTATTTTGTTCAAAGAACAATTTTAGTAGGGGGTATGCCCAATAAAATTGTTCTTTGAACAAAGGCGAGATAGGTTTACAACCCGCAATACTGCGTGTTTTTGAAAAATCACTGTAATTAAACTACTACAGTTTATTTCTTAAAAATTTTACAGTTAAATTCTAAGGCTTTTTTACAGATACCCACAATATTCAAAATACGATTAAGCACTTTTGGCTTAATAGAAAAAAATCACAAACATACCTCTAAATTTGCCTAAATTTACCTTTAAAAACTTATTACTATTTTATACAATCACCTTTTTATATGAAAATAATACCAAAAACTGTATAAGTAATTTAAATTACTAGTCGATTTCGCTACAAAAAAAATTATAAATATAATACAAAAAAAACTATCAGAGCTAAGTAAGCTTTACAAATTAAAGACTTATACTCGACCAACTGATAAAATGTACTCGGAAAAGGAAAATTTAATACAAATTCGATTAAAAATTATAGAGGTTTTTAATCGTTAAACCGTGAGGCGTTAACTCTAAGTCAGCTTTCGCAACTACGGAACCCTACACAGCTCGTGGCCCGACACGCACTTGGCCGGTTATCACACACAGACTAGTGTGTCACTGCTTCACCGCTCTTGGGAATAAATCTATAGCAAGTTTTATTCTTATATTCTTCTTTGTTGGTCTGGGAAAAAATAAAAAACATAGAATGTATCAGCTGCTTCACTTTCTAGTCTATGGTGGAAAAGGAAAATCACTATTATGTTTTCCCTTTTCCACCTTCATGCCCACCATTACGCTAAAAGTAAGGCCCAGGCTTACCGCCCTAGACTCTGTCTGCCCCGTTAGGAATAAAGGCGTATTAGTATATGTCACAGGTATATGTATAAGTTTTACCTGCGCATAAGTTCCCAAAATCTGCATCGACAAGGCCTTGGGCAGCCATTCCCCGACCTGGTCTTCCGAGGCCTGCCCCAAGATGGTGGGCACAAACATGCCCATGTGTAGGAGGAACGGAGACACGTCTTTTACAACAGCGCTCTGGACGCGGTACATGTTAGAAGGCCTGGAAACATCATCTCCATGAACAAGAACATCTGTTTTTTTTTACCTTTAAGGTATGTTGATTTGTTTATTACATTTTTGTAACGTTTTGTTACAGGTCAATAATATTTACCTACATAGATTTAAAATTTTGTTAAAACATACACATTTATTATATTTTTATGTCATTCAATTATTTTATGTCATTAAATATTTTACAATTTATGTCATCAATTTTATTACAAATCATTTGGCTAAATTCGTTTAATGAGTAGGGAGCTAGTTCTATAAGCCATTTTTTTACTTTATTTTAAAAATTATAATGTTATCAGCTGCTCTGCGGCAATCGACTATACACTGTTGGACCCATGACGTGCGGTAATTTACCAGCTTTTCAAGTGTACATGGGATTAATGCAAGTTTTTCAGCGTTTCAAGTTTTCATTGCCAAATTATTATCACCTCTTTTTGCGGGAACGTCTTAATTTCAATAAACATATACCTACTGCTACTTCAAATATAACTATTGCGTCGAATGTCATTCTTAGAGAAAGGTTACACGCTCAGTTTGGCATCGTTCCAGTACATCAGTCTGCTCAGAATCATCGGAGAATGACCGTGTAACCCGCGGAATGACAGACTGATGGTTCGGACTGATGAAAATTTAAATTGTTTTGAATGATGAAAATGAAAATAATGATGAGGGAGACTGATCGCGTAACCCGCTCGTATCATTCTCGCGTCAGTCACCGTACTTTACTACACACCGTACACCAAGGTACATAAGGTTCATTATAGCTCTTTGCCGTACACGTACTTTTTATTAGTCTTCTGTCATTCTGGATTGACCGTGTAACCGTGAAAATCATCCATCATTCTGGCGTCAGTCACGTCAATCGAGACTGATGGACTGGACTGATGCCAGAATGAGCGTGTAACCTACATCTTACAGTTTTGTAACCCTACCCATAACATGCCTTACCTATTTTCTTACACAATATCTATGTGCGGTACCCATGTAAGAGAACTGACTCCAACTTTGACCCCGAATCATCTTGTTTTACGTCTGTTGTCAGAGACACGCTGTTATTTAGACAACTGTTAATTTATTTATTACTTCTTGTAAGTATATATCTCTATAATGAGGATCTCGGAAACGACTCTAACGATTTTGATGAAACTCAGTATTTAGGGAGTGACAGGGCTTAAAAATTGATCTAGCAAGGTTTCATTGTTTGAGAACCTCTGTGTTTTTATCGAGCGAAGCTCGGTTACCCAGAAAGTAATTGTTACAAATAGTATTTTGTAACTTTCAACACATTAACTTTGTAATTAAATAAAATCTGCAGACTGATCTATCAAAATTTTGATAAATTTAGATATGTAAAATAAAAACAACCAGTATGCATTATTATAATTGAAATGTATCTTGTTTGTTATTAGCAGTAGTATTAACACAGAATACATATTAGTACAAGTATTACGTAGACTTCGCTATCGAAAATCGATATTCCTAATCTATCTAAAGCATGTCAAGGAACATTTGACCTACAGATAACATTAGAGTAATCGTCATAATTTCTGAAATTGGTTGATAAAATTATAGAAATAAATGTTAATAAAATTATAGCCACGACAACATTTGTGAAACACATACATATTTTCAATTTAGATATTGTTTCGAGCGAAAGTATTTATTTATTTATTTACACTTTATTGTACACACATACAAATGTAATAGTACAACAGGCGGACTTAATGCTAAAAGCATTCTCTAACAGTCAAACCTTTGGGTTGATTGGGAGAGTTTATGTGGGTGTAACACATAATAAAAAATAACAATAAAAAACTAAATAAAATTTTAAACTTAAAAATAAAATAAAAAGAAACATACTAAATATAAATATTATAATAATACTTTACCTACATATTAAATACATAAATACATACAAACGAGCAATAAATATATACATATTTCTAAATACATATTATAAAATCAAGTCTGTCTCATATTTAATTGAAAATGGAGGTGTCTGAAAATTCTAATTTTAAAGGAGTCGTGGCTAGGAGCCCTTCTGATGGACTCAGAGAGAGCATTCCAGAGTCGTACAGCAGTGACAGAGAAAGAGTTATCGAAAAAACCTGTACGGTGAGAAGGAATAGCTAGGGTAAGAGTATTTGAAGAACGCAGGGACCTCTCATGAGTAGAACTTAAAAATTGGAAACATGATTTGAGATACTCGGGGGCCTGGAGATTATTGAGGATATTGTACAGCTGACTGAGAATATGTTGGTTCCTGCGTTGACGAATTGGCAGCCAATTGAGCTGAGAACGAGATTGGGAAACGTGATCGTATTTGCGCAAGGAGAAGATAAACCTAATACAGTAGTTAAGAAGACGTAACGCTATAAAAAATAAATCAATGAACAATTTCAAATAATAAACCTTTTATGACATATTTTTTAATTAAATAGGTACCGAGTGACTACTTTTTTATAGAAGTATATCACGAAAATTGAATATGTATACGAGAACAATATATTTATATTGTTTTCGCATACATTTTCGATTTTCAATAATTCTTTTTATGAAAAGTAGTTTAATATCATGGACTGAACTTGCTCCTGTTTGGCTGGAGATTAAAAAGTTACCCTGTAGGTATACATTTAGGTACCTATTGTCTATTTCACATTCATCACGGCTTATTACGAGAACATACAGGAGTAAGTAGTAGAAATTATTTAGCTAATCAAAAAGATGAAAATAAATCCATACAGCAGACACTATTGTATCTATTTCCTTTACGAAGTAGACAGAGAATAGCAGGTTATACTATAGGTCCACAACAATAAATAAAAGATTCTGACGAATTGAAAACACTTTTTCTTTTTAAAATTGATTAATAATTGGAATCAGACAAGTTTATTTTTATGATTTTTTACGTGAGTGACCCACTTATATTAATTAGTAATCAGACAAGTTGCTAGAACATTTTTGGCACCTCCACACGTTGGGCCATCATTGCGCCAATTCACTGAACATACAAAAGCTTTTATTTTGAGAGTTTACCATCCAACGCAGTAATGGACAAAAAATCTGTGCAATGATGGCCCATCGTGTAGGAAAAGAGGTCCAAACTCCAAGCAGCTGGTAAGTACGTCCTAACATACATATATTCTTTGCTTCCAGTTCATCCATAGTAAGCAAAATTAATTCTGCATTTTCATTTCACAACGTTCGTACCTAAACTACTGAAATTCCATACTATCATTAAAAAGAAAAACTCTAAGAAAATTAGTTAGGTTTAGTTTTATTAGTTACGCTTACTTGTAGGCATCGAAGGATGAATGCCGTAGTGCGTGGTCCTTGAGAAGGTCAATCATGATGCAGGACTTTCGGATGGCATTTTCATACCGCTCCTTGTGGCTGAGGTACTCCTCTGGCACGTCGTCTTTGAGTTCTTTGACACGCAGCACCATCTCCTCTACAAATATATATTGTGATCGTAAATACGAGATACTAATGGATATAAAGGGGGAGGAAACCAGAACACTTAAGAGATGGATGCACTGTATGTAGATAGAAAAGAATTATCAAAAGAAGATGGTAAAATATACCTACTTTCGACATACCCAGTAGGTACAGCTAAAGATGCGACTACACGCAAAGATAAAATAGAGCTAAAAAGTAGGGAAAGATCTGCTTACCAACTTCTTTTCTTTCCTTGGTGGCCTCTTCGCCGCCATCGATGAGGTGTACCAGTTCTTGGACACTAAACGTACACTTCTTCCTCTCATTGAGGAGGTCCTCGTTGACTTTCCCATCAGCCATAGCGATATGTCAGCTCTGTACAAAACAATTAACGATACTGAGTTCATTTCAATCGGATTATTAATGATAAAGCTGCAAAATTCTGATATGTTGTCAGTATCTGATGAATAACTTTATTATATCCGCACACTACCCATACAATGTTTGTTTAGTAAATAAAGTTTGATAAGTAAAATTAGAAAAAATGGTCGGCTTTATAGTAGACGGGTATAGAGGAACCGTGTGGTTCCTCTATACCCGTCTACTTTTAGAGTAGCTGAGTAGAATAGGGCCACTCCAAGTCTTCCTGCGGATGTCATAGAAAGCGACTTAGGAAACACAAACTAAACAAAGCTTATAAACATCAATGAAACATCTCCAACCCTTCTGGCCAGCGTGGAGAGTGTAGGCCAAATCCTCTGACTGCTCTGGCTTAGACAGTATATTAGGCTCTGGCAGTACAGAGAGGGTCGTGCTCCTGCAGTAGTGACTAAAAAAGATCTGATCATGATAGAGGAAAAGGAAGACTGAGAAAAACGTAGAAAGAATGCATGAGATCGGATATGGGGGAACAGGGAGTTAGTACGGAGATGGCGAAGGGCAGGATATAATGGAGGGAGTTAACATACAAAGCCGACCGCAAATGGGATCCCTTTCGTAAGCATAATGTATTTATTACTAAAATGGTTTGGCACAATGAATTTGGCATACTTTTTAGGGTTCCGTACCTCAAAAGGAAAAAACGGAACCCTTATAGGATCACTTTGTTGTCCGTCTGTCCGTCCGTCCGTCCGTCTGTCAAGACCCTTTTTCTCAGGAACGCGTGGAGGTATGAAGCTGAAATTTATATCAATTACTCAGGTCTACTGTCCCTTGAAGCTGTGAAAAAATCAAACTTCTAAGCCAACGCAATCAAAAGATACAGCCGTTTATGCCGCAAATTTTCGACACTTGCAAGGGAATCAAAACCTACAGGGTGCTTCCCGTGAACTCAGAATCTTGAAATTTGGTACGAAGCAACGTCTTATAGCATAGATAAAGGAAAAATTACGAAAACCATAAATTTTTAGTTACATCACAGGTTTGTACGGAACCCTCGGCGCGCGAGTCCGACTCGCACTTGGCCGGTTTTTTTTTTGGCATAATTATACTTGGGCATAATTGATTTTTAGCAGCATATGTACTTTGGAATAATTATATTTAGTTCTAATATATTTATGCATACTTATAATTTGCACAATGTTTTTAGGCATAGTGTACAGTCGCATAATAGTATATTTTAATAAAGCTTAATAGGTAGCCGCGGCAGCGGCCAGCGAGTGCTAGAAAAGTTCTATCCATTTTACTAGGTTAGGGCAAACCTATAGCAATAAAAATCGTGAATAGTTTTCTGGGAAATGAAATTCGATGTCGAAAAAATCTTATCATGCATGTGTCGCAGTTAAAAGGTATTGATGTGTGTCTATTAATTTACGAGTTACTTATTCTGCGTAAGATGATTATGACTATGTTCATTATTCTTTGATACTATTATGCCTTTATAAATTTATACTTATAAATGTTATGTTGAAATATGATTATGCTAATTTTATTTATGATTAAGACAATTATGCTACATTTGTTATGGGTAAAAAAATTATGCGTAATTATCATTAGTCTAATTTACGATATGCCTATTATTTTTATGCAAATGGATAGTGAACCACCGCAAATAGGGAAAACAGAGAGGAAAGAAGAAGATGTACTTAAGTGTCGTAGTTGAATTGATGTAAAATAGCTAATTCAACAAAAAAATATAATTAAATTATAATTATCGAATCTGCATATTTCATGAGAATCGGTTAGGAAATGCGACCTGTAGGCGAGAACAAACCGACAGACAGACAAAAGTATTTTTGGACAATCTTGAAACTGAGACGCTTCGCTCGCTCGCTCAACTAGATGTTGAAGCTCTTGTTTATAAAAGCAACTTGAACGGATATTAAAAATTAACTTCTTGAAATTTGTATTTTTGCATTCCTTGTCGAGGAGATAATTTACTTTAAATTAAAGTAGCTACATACGAACGTCTGGTTTGGAGAAAGGGCTTTCAATTCAGTGTTTGATTTTATATCAGTATACTTTATTGTATACCAAAAATAATAATAATAAATATACACACATAAAGAAATTAAAATGTACAATGGGTGGTCTTATCGCTAAAAGCAATTTGTTCCAGACAAACGATGCATGGAGAGAACATAGTAAAAGTTAGCAGACACGCGGTGTACATGACTAAAATACAATACCTTAATAATAACAAGTAGTATAAAAGATCAACTGCCTCCGTGGTCCAGTGATCAAGGCGTTAGCCTTGTGAACCGGAGATTCTTGGTTCAAATCCCACTGGGAAGCATACTCGTACTTTGTGAAAAGTTGTTTCCAGTCTGGTTAGGATATTGCGGCTTCCCCCCCGCCCGGGTTCCCATCTTGTCGCGATGGAGGGGGCTCAGTACCTGCAGACTGGGCATCCGCGGGGAAGCCAAGTAGAACCCATTGCCCGGGTTGAGGCTAAGGCCTCCTCAGGCCCGGTGGAGGCCATTCCACACGGGAATGGGCTGGCTGTGAGGGAAGGGGGGTAACGAGTATCGGTGTCTCTTTGCCGCTCGTTTGTCGCTCTCCCTATCCCCTGCTGCCGGCTGGGTGGGCCTCGGTCGCCAGCAGGCGGACTGGGGCAAGGCCTACTTTTGCAGGCCCCAAATTATGAGGACTGGTTGGACGGTGGAAACGGGATTCCATCATCCAACGGACAGCCCTCCGGAGTGGAAGGTAGGCGCGTGTCGTGTCAGCGCGCCTGTCCTTGTCGGGCCGAGAGGCCAAGGAGATGGCTGCTCCGACCCTCTGATTCAGCAGAGGGGCCGTGAGGCCGTTGGCGAGCCGGGGCCGCTGAGGTAGCGGCCGGCCGGAGCTGTGGAGCATGGAGAAACACACGGCCCCGGCCGATAGCGGCTGAGAGGTGACACGGCGGAGTTTTCAGTGGTAGCACCACATAACCTTACCGGTGTCCTGGTAAGGTATCCAAAAGGATTTTCACCGCGTCAAAAAAAAAAGGCTTGAATCACCTGATTATCCGAAAAGAAAGATGATTCCGTGCTTCGGAAGGCACGTAAAGCTGTGAGTCCCGACCCAAACGCCACAGGATTGGTTCTAGTCTATGTACCTTTTGGGTTGCGGAGGCCAGAAAGCAGTCGCTCTATGTAAAATACAAGTATAACCTCGTCAAATCACCTAAGTTAGGTAGCGGACCCGGCTCTGAAGCATTTCTGCTGAGGATACAGCCGGGAATACGCTCGGATGATGATGTTGATATAAAAGATACATAAGTACATATAATTATATAGATAAATGATATAAACTTAGTTACTTATAAATAATAATTGTACTTATAAATAATATACATGACAACCTCCGTGGTGTAACGGTCAACACGCTAGTCCGCCAATCTGGAGGTTCTGGGTTCGATCCACAGACAGAGCAAGTTGGAAAATGGCCTTTTTCAAATTGTCCTGGGTTTTGGGTATTTATCTAGTATCGTTGAGTTAGTATCCCATAACACAAGTTTAAACTTACTATGGGGCTAGCTCAATCAGTGTGATTTGTCCTTATATATTTATTTATATATTTTATTTTTACATAAATATTAATTACAGATATGTAGGAATGACGTAACTAGTGTTGATGAATAACATGGATTAACTTTCCAAATACAAATGAAAAACTTTAAATAAAACCTGAAAGTGATTGCGTACGTTTTATGGAGTCAGGAAAGGCATACATAGCATCAGTCAGAACTTAGTTTGATAGTAATAAAATTCAAGGTAAACATCTATTTCGCATTCGTATGATTTTGAAAGAATATACGAGTACACATGTCAATAAATGGTTAGTACTTATACTTATACTTCACGGCGTTGTTTTTAATCCCCAACGAAAAATAAGTTGGACGTGTTTGTGTATCTGTGTGTCTGTCTGTGGCTCCTAAACGAATAGACCCATTTCGATGCAGTATTTTTTAGTCCAAAGCCGAGTCTGTCGAGATGGTTCTTAGCTAAATTTGATGAAAATCGGTTCAGCCGTTAAAAAGTTATTGGGAGTAAACGCTTGAAAGCCGGGGGATTTTTTAATTTGACTGGCAAATAAACTTTATTTTTCTATTTATTTTATAATTTAATTTAATTATTTAATTTGAGTACTTTAGTAGGTACTGCATCTTGAATGCCTAAAAACCCTATAAAATATTGTATTAACACTTTCCGGGTCACATACTTACCTTAGAGAGCCACTAAATATGTGTGGAACCTAATACAGAAACACGCTTGTACGATCACAGAATTAAAAATACTAACGTACAGAAGTCTCACTCAGCAAAGAAATTCAAAGAAATATCTACTCAATGTGGCTAGCGATATGGTTTAATTTAGCTCACGTCAGAACTCAGCACCTTTTCGTATAGATACCTAGACATCTATTGCAATTTCATTCTTATTAATCTGGACATACGATTCGTATAACTGAATATACCACCCGGAGGGGCCGCCTGCGCGCATAGTTATAATGTAGATACATTTTCGATACCTAAACGGGGAGTGACACAGGCCTGGTACGATTTTGGTTTGTACATCAAAAGTCCCTTATTCTTTACAATGTACAGTCTGTAAATAAGATACTGTGCCACCGCGCGCCGTGCACTACGTGAGGTGGCACAGGTATCATCTTTCGTCATGTTAAATGTCATGCATGTATTTTCACAAACTTAGCTTAGTCACAGAATACATAATAGTAAAAGATTTAGAGTTCTCAAATTATTTTTACACATTAGGGTTGGATCTCATCTACCAGCAAGGAACAGCACTTTCCTATGCTGCTATCCTTTTCTGTCACTCAGAACAGTAATTTGCTAGAGCGAGAGAGAGCGACGGAACGCTGCAGCACGGCCGTTGCTGAAGCTGAATATTAAAAATCTTTATTACACAATAAAGATTTTTAATATTTTTATTACTTAAATATTTTTAATAATAAAAAAATCAAAGAACTATTATGTAAAACTAGAGAAGACACCATATATTACTGTTTTGTCGCGTTCAATTGTAGCTATCTGCATAAACTACACTTACTCGCTTGCTAGCTCTTATAGACCTAGTACTTTCGACGAAGCCATACAAAAACATAGTAAACATAATTAAAAATGCCTTGGTGTATTTAAATACTGTAAGAATAATTCAATGTCGACAAAGTGTAGAGATATAACTTCCCATCGGTAAGTAACCAGATTTCACTGTTTAAAACAAAATAAAAGATTCTCGACGAATTAAAAACCTCCACCTTTTTTTGAAGTCGGGTAACAATTAAATACGGTATTCAATACCTACTGAATAGCTTCCTGAGGGATGAAGATCGAGACGTGTTTTGATATGAGCAATAAAGATTTTAACTAACTAAATACGTATGATAATTTTATCATACGTATATCGTGAATTTTCACGCCACCATATATTCAATAAACCGGCCAAGTGCGAGTTAAACTCGCGTGGAGAGGGTTCCGTACAATTAATTGAATTCTTATAGGTTTTCCTGTAATCTACAAGCAATGAACTATATTTTGTAATTTTTTCAAAATTTTAGGCTTAGTAGTTTCGAAGATCTGGGGGGGAATGGTCAATTTTTGTCTTCTTTCATGAATAAAATCAAAACCTTAATAATAACAAAAATATATTTGAGATCCTTATAACGGGCCCTTTCATTTGATATATGACACAGTAAGGTTTGCAAAACTTTTTTTTTTATTTCCTAATTTGTACCCCGAAAAAGACCCTTATTTAAAAAAAAATTACTTTGCACATATGTGTTTGGGTCATAGGATTACTACATTCTACCAAATTTAACCTGATTCGGTCCAGTAGATTCGGAGCAAATTGGCTGTGACAGACGCACGAGTGATCCTTGGGTTCCGTTTTTTCATTTTTTGTACGAAACCCTAAAAAAAAGAACAGGGTCCAATGTTTGAGATAGCTAGTCTATTCTTCTATTCTGGTCAATTTAAATAATGATACTCCCGCCGCCGGGCAATAGAGGCCATCGTACGTTATGTTGTTCTATCACCAAACCCATTTCCACTAATCTTTTCTGTCCAAAATTACATTCGCAACTATATCGCATAGATTACAAGTAGATAAGGAAAATACATACCTACCGCTACTTCGAAGAACATTCCCATGAATTATTTGTAAAAATACATGACGAGACCTTTGACCAAACACTGCGAGTGCCGATTACTAAGTAGGTAGGTACCTACCTATGTTACAAAATGGTGTAGGTATACTGTATATTTACTTATTAAACGACTTCAAAAAGGAGGAGCTTATTAGTTCCCAGGAATGTTTTTTTTATGTATGTTCCCCGATAACTCAAAGACCGATTGGACTGGACCGATTTGGAAAATTCTCTTATATAAATTTTATTAAAATCGATTGTGTGGTTTGTTTTTTAAACGAGAATAACTAGAAAAAATATGTCGTCTAAGTAGTCGAAGTTGGTTTTTTGTTTTGAAAAAATATCAACAACTATAAATTAATTAATTTAATAAACGGGCAAGTGCAAGTCGGACTCGTACATGAAGGGTTCCGTACCACCGTAAACTGTTTTGAAACGCTGAAGAAACACGTTTCTTGTATGACGACCCCCTTTAATTATTAACTTTATCTTATTTTTAGGATTTCTTGTTATAGTGGTCATAGTAATACATAATCGGTGAAAATTTCAGGTGTCTAGCTATTACGGTTCAAGAGATAGAGCCCTGTGACAGACGGACAGACGGACAGACAGACAGCGGAGTCTCAGTAATAGGGTCCCGTTTGCAACCTTCGGGTACGGAACCCTAAAAACGGTTGACTCACGTAATATAGTCAGAAAAGGCCGACCATGGAAGGGCCATCCTTTCGAGTCGAGCAGGGCGAGCGGCGGCGGCGGCGCGAGCGGCATTGCGCTTACAATGACCTATAAGGATTTTATGTACAACTAGCTGTGCCCGCGACTTCGTTCGCGTGGTTGTCGGAACGTAATGTTATATAGCCTAAAGCCTTCCTCTATAAATGGACAACCCAACAAAAAAAAATTTTTCAAATCAGACCTGAGTTAGTTCCTGAGATTAGCGCGTTTAAACAAACAAACAAACTCTTCCGCTTTATAATATTAGTATAGATAGGCAAACTTTATTTTATTTTATTTATTCAGGTACCATTGTGTACTACATTAATACATGCATATACTAAAAGCACAGAATACAGTAAGAGTAAACAGAACGAAATCTCCTAAGGTATGCGCAATATGCGTCCCCGTTCCCCTCACCCGCACCTCTCCCCCCGGTTCTTGACTACCAACGTGAGTCATCAAGGCGAAAACGGGGGAGAGGTGCGGGGACGGGGAACGGGGACGCTTATTGCGCGTACCTTAGGAGATTCCAGCCTGTGCTAAAAGGCTAAACATTTTTACTAAATGTGCACACCTTCTGGTGAACACTACTTGCTTTTTGTTTATACTAGCATAATTAATACAAAAATTGATAGGTAATTATCTCTAAATACCTACAAACACAGATTTAAAAATATTTAATAATCAAACAAGGTCGCAATGACAGCCACTGTTCTCAGCTCTCACATTACATTCAGGTACTGCTATTTTACTAATAGTCTAACTACCTAACTGGATTGTGTTGTGTAGACATCTAATAATAATTAATTTATTATTATTTCGTAATTATAATTATGATTTTTCCCCATAAAAATACAAATATTTCAATATTTTTAATTCCGCTAGATAACAACAAGTCAAATCAGACACTTTTTTCTAATCGTCAAATCAAACATTTTCTATGGGATTTGTATGAAAATCACAACCGTGACGTAATTTTTTTTTATAATGACAAATCACACTGATTAAGCTAGCCCCAAAGTAAGTTTTTTTATAAACTTGTTTTATGGGATACTAACTCAACGATACTATATTTTATGATAAATACATAAGTATATAGATAAACACCCAAGACCCAGGACAATTTGAAAAAGGCCATTTTGCAACTTACCCTGGCTGGGGGTCGAACCCAGAACCTCCGGACTAGCGGTCTAGCGTGTTAACCATTACGCCACGGAGGTCGTAAAATAGTTGTTTTAGTCAATTAGCGCTTTAAATATCAGTTTTTCAGCATTAATAAATCTAAACTCATGTT
The DNA here is from genome assembly GCA_963576875.1 of Acrobasis repandana. Taxonomy (NCBI): domain Eukaryota; kingdom Metazoa; phylum Arthropoda; class Insecta; order Lepidoptera; family Pyralidae; genus Acrobasis; species Acrobasis repandana. The sequence goes on from OY756215.1 coordinate 21,408,511, forward strand.
GAAAATGGATGATGAGTGACACTATTTTATGACGTTTAATTTTCATTACAGTCACAGAATACAGTAAGAGTAAACAGAACGGAATCTCCTAAGGTACGCGCAATATGCGTCCCCGTTCCCCGCACCTGCACCTCTCCCCCGGTTCTTGACGGCCAACGTGAGTCATCGAGGCGAAAACGGGGGAGAGGTGCGGGGACGGGGAACGGGGACACATATTGCGCGTACCTTAGGAGATTCCGGCCTGTGTCACAGTACAAAATAATTTATGTTTGACCCAGTCATCTACCCAAGGTATGTGATGCCTGTTATGCAATGGATTCGCACACACACACACCCACACTAATAGGATTATGAAGTATACATCCTGAAGGACAAAGATCAAGACGTATTTTAGACATAAGCAAACATCTGATTCCAGTACATGCTGGTAGGTATATCTATCATTAGGTCGCTTATATTTCCTAAGTATAAAAGAGAGACTGCCTAGTTGCCCAACAGTTTGGCCACCGGCATTGCATTGCATTACGAAAGACAGCATCCAATCCAAATGCCATAATGGCCTCATTTACGTAAAGCGTTATATTATAGCACATTATGTGAATAGAGTCATACGAGTACCTATGTGGTAATACCCTGTGTAATAGGTATGAATAGTGAATTAAAGCACCCTAATCTTTTCTTTTTTATATTGACACCTGATCGACATTTATATATACTATATATACTATTTATATATACTACTAGCAGTCCACCCCGGCTTCGCCCGTGGTACACACATAGCCTATGTCACTCGGGAATAGTGTAGCTTTCCAACGGTGAAAGAATTTTTTTAATCGGCCCAGTACTTTTTGAGCCTATTCATTACAAACATACAAAAATAGGTACAAATCTTTCCTCTTTATAATATTATAGTATAGAAGTATAGATGTGGGTGGATTCAGTCCATGATACTAAACAGCTTTCCCCAAGGAACATATGTGCAAATATGACAATAATTTTTGGCTTTCCCTACAAACTCGGATCAGCTGATCGGTCAACTTGTATAGGAAACAAAAAAATATTTTTCATATTTTGGTATATGTTCCTTGGGGAAAGTTGTTCAGTATCATTGACTGAATCTACCCTTAAAATAGTTTCAGTGTATTATATTAGACCCTGATATATTTATTATTATTAGGTATTTACTGAATTTACCTTTTTTACCGGCAAAAATTTGTAATGAGAATCTAATTTCTAAAATTGCGTTAATTTATCCCCACTTTTATCATTTTATAACACTAAAACTACGTTAACGATGGTGTTATCTGATAGGGGAAGTTTCGGTTTCGCTACGTATAGGTATGTATTTATCGTTATGTAAGAAACATAGCTCTATCAATAAATATCGCTATCTATTCTCTTAAGTATAAGTTAGTAAAAATTGATAAGCGAAACATGAATTGCATTCATTTATTTTTGTGCGTATAGGTAACAATTTCTTTTCTAGTGTTTTTTCGTAAAAGGTCTACCATAGAGCAATATTTAATACGGGCTCTTTAACGTCATGTAGGCCGTTATTTAAACAACTCAGACTGTTGACTGTTCCATGTATGTATATTTATGAGATATGTGTTTTCATTAGAACAAACATGCAACTCTTTAAAACAAAAAGTGATTACTGTAACTTTTACTTTAATACTACTTTAGTACTACACATTATACAGTAGAAATGCTTATTGCGTGGGAGTCAACATTTATAAAAGGCTAGATAAAAAAAATCAATTATTACCTCTGAAGGAGTTGAGAGTGGCTGGAAGAACAGTGTTTCTACTCCGTGGACGAATATTTTAATTATTTTAAGCATCGGTCGCAACTCACATATTTTTGATCACTTGCATGTATGGATAGACACGAATTATGTAATCGATTGATTTTTAATGTTGAAATATTGACATGATGATGTTATTTAGTATTCCCAATTTTATGTAGGTATTTTATGTATGCCAGACTCTGGTAAAAAGTGCTTGTGTCCGTTTATTATTATAACAACCTTTGTACCACATTTCTGGAAATAAACTGATTGATTGATTGATACTTATGTTACAATGAGTACCTAGGTGAAAGCACCGAGTTCAGTGAAAGGGAACGGAATTCATACATTAGAACATTATACGAAACATTTGTGATTAAAAAACAATAACAAATACCTACCTAATCTATACAGCTCATGTTTAACATATTTGATCTTAGTCTCTATTGTATTGTTTCCAGCCCAGCCTCTTTAATGTAAATTTGTGTAAGTAGGTACATTTTAGATCAAAAGAGCATGTAGCTCTAACTTCCGCAAATAACACCTTAACCAAATCCAACTAGTATGTTTTATTATTATACAGTAACTTATGTTGAGTGGATATTACTCTCAGTAAAAAAAAATATTTTTAGCTAAGCGTCGAGCGATGTCCGTATGAATTGAGGAGCCAACTCAGATTTTTGAAAACAGAATACTATACTACCCCATTTACTAGGTGATGACATAATTTTGCAGGGGAATCCTGGACTTTGTATATAGTAAAATGTATAAAAAGTTACAGCAACAAAAAAAAGTTTTAAGTTATATCTCTCTGTACAAGCAATAACTATTTATTAATCTGTGGTACAAGGCAATTGTTTGTTTCCCAAATAAAATTTAAAAAAAACGTAAAAATTGCTACTTAATCTAGACGTCTGAACTTAGCACTCTGAAAAATATTGTATATTTTGTGTGATTTTTCTTTTTTGTTGATTAAAAAAATATATGTTTTATTTTCATGTCATATAAGTAGTTTCCAAAATAACGTAGGTGTACTGCACACACCATTTTAACAAATGAACTATACTTACTATAGGTAGGTACCCTATTTCTTTTCCTAAAATTTTTTGTCCGAATTTCATCATCCATAACATATTTGCTATAAACTTCAGTAGCAATAATGTTCGAATATCCGAAATTTTGTTTTACATAATAATCTTAAGTCATAAAAGTTTGCTTTTATGACTTAAGATTATTTAAGTTTTACTAGTTTAAGGCATAAATATCAGGTGCTATAATAATTGGATATTCTAATTTTCCATGCTATAAAGTCACATGTCCTAAGTGTTGTTTTGTATAATGTGTCCGAATGTAATTTATAGTAAAATTTTAGTCCTAAAAACATTAGGTTATAATTAGGTTTCAGTGACAGAAACGAATTGCTGTAAAACCGACTCCTCGTAGTCTTATAATAATGTAACGAAATAATGTAACATTAAAGTTTTTTTTACCATAATTTTGTTTCCACGTAAGTTTCAGTTTGCAAAATAGTTGAAGCATTTGAAACAAGTGCTAGGACAGTTTAAGGCAAACCTATCGGTTAGGTTAAGTTAGAACTGCGACCAACACACGCTAGGATAGTTCTATCCATTTTACTGGGTTACATATTGAAACATGTTTTTATGAACAGTTTTATCAATAACTTAATAGTTTACATGAAATGTTAGTTCGATATACCGTTTTTCTAGTAACAAAAACAATTTTAAAATATTTTTTTATGAAATTTTATTAGACAATAGGAAACTGCGATGATATACTATTCGATTTCTTAAGAAAAATATATATTAAAAATCGTGGCATAGTTTTTTTGGGAAATAAAATTTGATGTCAAAAAAATCTGTATTCTAATATACACCCGCATGCATGCTGCATGCTAACTTGCATTTCCACTTTAGGCCACATTATCTTATATTTGACATTAACTTAGGGCTAGTCATCATTCGGACATGATAATTATGGAAAACAAAATTAAATATTTTAAATATTATGTAATGTAATATTTATAGCAAACAAATCGAGGGCATTTTGTATTTAGGGATTTCAACTTTAGGGCACGTGATATTATCTGACATTATGTTAGGGCTAGAAATCATTCGGACACATGATGATTCTGAAAAAAAAATTGTGAGACCTTAAATTATAGATAAAAAATTTATGAGACAAAATAGAAAACCCTTACTATATCCTAGTTTTATTCATAATATCACCCTCAATAGCAAATCCTAGGAAATATTAAAATGATTGATTTAAATTAAAACCTAATATAGGTACCTATGTAGAGTTTATTTGTAAGAACGTATTTAAAAAATCAATACTACTAAATGTTAGTGCTTCTAGTTTTTGATTCCAATATGGCATCTGGTAGGTACGTTCATTTGTTTATACGCACAACGTCTGGGAATTGAGGAGCCATATAAAATGTCTTAGTACGCTATTTATTTACTACAAAAAAAAAACAAAAAACGTTCAAAGATATCATCAAACTTTTTTGTTTTGTTACGCAAGTTTTTTGTCTGAACAACTTTTTATCCGATTAACTTCAACTGGTTGGGGATGACTCGCGAGGTCTACAGCTTACAGAACCACTAGTTTATAATGTAGGTGTAGGTACGAGTAGGTACTTATCACTGAATAAAGAATTTTCTTTTTATTTCTAAAATAATACGTTATAACTATAAACTAAGTTTAATGGACTGTCACCCAAATAACAAAAACATCCAAATCGTGACTTAGGTTACGTTAGGTTTAGGTTTCATGAAGAAATAAAGGGCTTCATTATATGAATTAAAGTCTGCTAAAAAAAACATAATTCTGTTCCCATCATAAACACAAGGATCGATAAATAGAAGGATGCTTTATTTGTTTGTTAGTAATGGCATTTGTGGTCAATGTTTCATCCTATTGTTCATCGTCTGAAATTTTGTGGGTCCCTAGTCCCAACTTTGGGAAATATAAGCGTAGAATTGGTTGTTTAATAGACAAATGACAGACTGATTGTAAACTTAGACATTCCTCACATTCCATAGTATTTAAAACAATACTCACAATCACAACTTTATTATCACAGCGGCATCTGTCGACACAAAACAGCACTAAAAGATCGATAAATCCCTTACAGTAAATAAAATTCACCTTGAGGAGCTATTTTAAATCGAATCACCACACTACACCGCGTTCGTCCGATCTCGCTGCTACTAACTCTACTGGTATGGTATTTAACCACTTTAGTACGGTGAGTAACGCCTGCATTATCGTATGACGTATTGTGTAGATGTATAAAGCGTTAACTGAGTAGTTATTTTTTGTTCTATGTCCGAAGTTCAGTTTTCTAGCTATAGTAATTTACTTTAAGGCCCATTTACACGGTGCAAGTTTCTTGCCTGTTGCATACAATTAAATTAAAGCAATAGAAAACTTGCATGGTCTAAACAGAACGTCAGCCATAAAAATCATTTATTGCTTCGATAAAATTGTATGCAACAGGCAAGAAACTTGCACTGTGTAAATGGGCCTTTAGATTTGCATAGTAATAAACACATGGAAAGTCAAGAACTTACAAAAACAAGAAAAAGTATATAGACAAGAAAAGACTATAAAAATATTACTGGTAACACTGTAGTAGGTATAAACAGCATAGTAGTAATTAACTTTGTTACCGCACTACTATGCAGTTTAGGATTAAGGAAAGAGAGTATACCTACATACTATAAAAATATTTACGCCTTCGGTAGAGTAACAGACTCTACCACTACCTAATACTAAAAAAAAACCAGACAAGTTCGTGTCAGACTACGCGCATTGTAGGGTTCCGTAGTCAATACTTATTTACGTAACTAACAACTGAATAACTAATTTTCAATTGATTTTGTATGAAATTTTCCTTTACCGAGTACCTACATTTTATATATTGGTCGACTCTACAATTTGTAAAGTATCAGTATGATAATAAGGCTTCGCTCCTTTGTTCAATTTATTTTTATAAAATTGAATAAACGTCATTCGACACGTCTGTCGAGTGTGCCCGGAAAGATGGGCGAAGTTAGCTTCGTTCTGGCTGCCGGATGGACGTCGGAGTAGAAGCAGACCAAGGAAGATATGGCGGGATGACCTCGATAGTTATGCCAATTATTTGGCAAGAGATAACAGAGGATAGAGATGAGTGGAAGAGGAAGGGGGAGGCCTTTGCTTAGAAGTGGGATATAACACCAACAGGCTAGAAAAAGAAATCAGAGCTGCCGTTTTAATTTGATAACAGTTCAGCGGTGGTACAATTTTACAGGCTACATCAAAAATAGATGTATTGACTGCCACCATTGCAGACACAATAGATTTTTAAATATTTGTAGGTCACCAGGAGACTTAAAAAATATGACATCACATATGACGTCACACTAGGAGTGCCTGCCTTGTTGATTACTTTACTACATGGTGTGTATACTGTAGGTATAGAATACGCTCTCAACATGGTTCCATGGAACCGAAGGATGTGCTGCCACTACAAACTCCAGGCGTCTATAAGGTGGATTGCAGCTGCGGTGCTTCCTATTGTAGTGTATGTGAGTGAAAGAGAAGGAAGCATTATGTCATCTCTAGCGCAAGTGCGGTCGTAAACAGCTCAGTAAGCTGTGAGCGGCGGAAGTGAGAGGGCGCGCGCGTCTAAGAGCCGACAATATTAAAGGATATACCACATTTTGGCGACGAGGATAAACTGCAAATAGTATTAATATATTATTAATAAAAATAAAAAAAAACAAGAAAAAGTGTGTGTAAATGGGTGCTTTGAAAAAAAAAATAACTAATAAAATTTGTAGTACAAGTTTTAATAAATAATGTTATTCAGAAAGTTTTTACGAAACATGAACACAGTGTTAATGTTTTTAACAAAAATATACTGTTGATTTTTAAATTTAAAAAACAAAATCGTACGTTTATTATCTGTATGTCAAGTAAACAAAAACGTTGACTGCCATTTTATTTTTATAAGTGACGTTAAACTATCAGAATCGGACCTGATAGGTAAGCAGTGATTAAGTGATATTTCTTTATATTGTGACTTCAGATATATTTAAATATTTGGACTTTAGGATGGCATGGCACATGATTTATAACACTAGTCGTCCGTTTACTATAAGTGGAAAGAAAAAATCGGCACGGTGATGGTAGCAAAGTTCTATGCTTTTATTACTGACTTATTTTCTGCTGAATGCAGAAATATTTCACAAAAAGAAGTACCTACATTTCATTATAAAGATATCTATTAAAACAATACAAATAATACTGACATTACTGATGAAAAGTTTACAATCTAGCATTTGTTACTACTGGTATGAAGTCACCATGATGGCTGTACCGTAAAGCCTAGATTTAGGATCTAGGAAGATAGATGAGATAAAAGAAAGACCAGATATCGGCAAATGAGATAAGTACAATAAACAACTATTACATTAGTTACAAGGATTCACAAGAACACTAGGTACAGACTAGGTAGTCAGGGTCGTGAGTTATAGGCACTAGATCAGTTGAGTAGCCCTTCTAGGTAGAAGAACTACTTAGCTTGAGATGCTGCCGAAGACGAAAGAGGACGAGCGTTTTTTTTTTTTTTTTTTAGGATTGACATATATAGGTTGCCTCAGACGGCATATCCTACTCCACCGGACAAGGTTTGAGGAGCGGGCCAAGGGCCCGGCTTCCTATATTTATATACTACTAGCAACAGCGCAAAGGGCTCCCAAGGGGGAAACCTCGGCTTTGGGCGTGCTAGGGGGTATGGCAAAATTTTGGGGTGCTGCAACACCCATGTTTTGCCTGAAGGGCCGAAGCTACGGTTGCCAGAAGGGCCTAATCAGGACGCAAATCGTCCAGGTGCCGCCGGGCGGTACCTAGTAAACGAGCTAATGTTTCTACGCCTATGCACTCGATTCCGGCGAATGCGGGGGGGACGGATCGCGTGGGAACTCTGGCTACTCGGAGCCGCAGAGTTATCGAATTTGACCATGTCAGCCGTCATTTGGTCATCGGGATCGGTAAGAACATGCCTCGGACGTCTGCCGGTGAGTCTACGAGGGTTATGTTCAGGGGTATAGTTAGCTGCCTCTCTAACTAAACGGTTCGGGTGGTTTGTTGCTTTATCAAAGTGGCGTACGGACGCTTCTTTCATAAAGTGTTTAATAGATGGGAGTTCTAGATCGCGATGGAGGTCGCTGTTCCGAGCTAGCAATGGAGCATTGGTAGCTCTGCGAACGAAGCGGTTTTGGACTCTTTGGAGTTTTAAGATGTTGGATGGAGCAGCGTGTGCAAAAACTACGCTTGCATATGTAAGAACTGGGCGAACGCAAAGTTTGAAAAGAGTTAACTTGTTGCCAAGAGAAAACTTTTCGTTGCGTATCATGGGATTTAAGCGGCTCAAGTAAAACGATGCGGTGTTGCATACATTTTTAATGTGCTGCTTGAAGGTCAATCGGCTGTTGAAGGTGACACCCAGGTACTTGGCCGTCTTGGTCCAAGGAATGGGTTTACCGAATAGGGAGATTTGCCTTATGGGCTCGGGTCGATGTTGGGGGTTGTTCTGAGGTCGTCGCGCACCTTGGTGATCCTTCGTAAAGTAAACTGCGTTACTTTTCTCAGGGTTCACCTCGATACGCCACTTCCTGAACCACTCGCCTAGCGCGTCGACTGCTCTTTGGAGTCGCGTACCTATGGTTTTAACCTGGGTGGCAGAGCAATAGAGGGCTGTGTCGTCGGCGAATAGAGCCAACTCCACGCCTTGGGTCCGCGGAATGTCACTAGTGTATAGTGAGTAGAGTATGGGAGAGAGAACAGAGCCTTGCGGAACTCCGGCTCTTATGGGGCGGGGCTGAGAGAGGCACCCTTCATATCTGTAGCGAAAGGTTCGGTTCGACAGGAAGTTTCGTATGATGTGCACGAAACTGTCCGGCAGTCCCATGTTTGCAAGCTTGAAGAGCAAGCCTGCGTGCCAGACTTTGTCGAAGGCTTTCGCGACGTCAAAGAAGAGCGCCCCCGTACGGCGGCCCCATCGACGGAGTTTGAGAATGTGCTCCGTGAAGCGGTGCACTTGATGAACGGAGGAGTGTTTGGGGCGAAAACCAAACTGTTCATCGGGAATGAGTGGTCTCTGGGATAACTGAAGGTATTCCCTGAGTCGTATGGCAATAATCCTTTCATATATCTTTCCCAAGCAGCTCAGAAGGCTGATAGGTCGATATGATGTCGGATTTTTCAGGTCTTTACCTGGTTTGGGAATGCCTATGACTGTTGCGTGTTTCCAGGCATCTGGAAATGTGCAATTTGCCAGGCAGGCATTAAATATGCTGACTAGGAGGAGGAGGAGGGTCTGTGGTAGGCGTTTGAGGATGCCAGTGGAGATACCGTCAGCACCGGGTGCTTTCCGGTTTTTTAAAGATTTGATGATCGATTGAACTTCTTCAACCGTCGTCGGGGCTAGAGGGGTCTCGGGAGGAATCGTGGCAGATGCGGCGAGCCGTTCTGCATGCGATTCAATCTCACGGAGATGGACGGGGTCTACTGGCTCACGACTAGGAGAGCATTGGCTCTCCAGGCTGTCTGCTAGGCATTCAGCTTTTTCGTCATCATCGAAGGCGATGGAGCCGTCTTCCCTGTTAAGGGGAGGGGTAGAGGAGATGTAGTCAGTCTTAAGGGATTTCGCTACACGCCAGTAAGCTGTGTGCGATGGTGAGATTTCAGAGAGAAGAGTACCCCAGCGTTCGTCCCTAAGTTCCGCTATTCTTTCTCTAACTCGCCGTTGGAGATAGCGTAGGTTGGAGCGGGCTTCTTCAGTCGGGTAGAGGTCGTGCAGTCTAGCTGCGGCTCTCTTTTCTGTCATCAGCCGTCGCATATCCTCGGGCAGTTCGAACCTATGGGTAGGATCCATAGATGGGACCTGCCGAGAGCAGTCCTTTATGGCTGCTTGCAGATGGCTGGTGAGAGATGAGATTGCCAAGTCTGTTTCGTCAGTGGTGGTCAACCTATCGGGAATAGAGTTCAAGTGCGGGGAGGACTGGTCGAGTACTCTTGCGAGTTTCTTCCAGTCCGTTACTGTCCTTGTGTGGATTGTGCGTCCGTCGTCTGTCGGTCCTAATTGGAGTACTACTGGTCGGTGGTCGGAGTCAATGTCCGGGTACACTTCTGCTGAACATACCTGAAGGGTAATGTTCTTTAGTAGTGCTATGTCGAGAACGCTGGGGTTCCCTCCTTGTCCGGAGTTGGGGTATCGGGTAGGCGCCAAGGTGGCTACAACGTCAAAGTCTAGCTCGTCTGTAAGACGCTCTAGTCTCTTTCCGTTGGGCGAGTTAGTCACGGAGTGCCATCTAATGGATTTGCTATTGAGATCGCCCGCCAAAATGGTGGAGTTTCCTATAGCAAATAGGGTTTCTAAGTCTTCACGTAGCAATGTTTTATTGCCCGGTAGATATACGGAGGCTATGTTTATCGGCGAATGACCGGTCATCGCAACGCGTAGGAGGCAGCATTCGATATTTTCGAGAGACGGAGGGTCTAGTTGTACGCAATGTAGAGACCTTTTGTAATAGATCAGAGTACCGCCTTTTGCGGTGTCTGTTCTATCATTGCGAATGATGTTGTAGTTCGCAATACGCGGGTTGCGTTGGTGAGGTTTCAAAAAGGTCTCCTGCGCTAGAAAAATGTCTACTTGGTGATCTACCAAGAATTGGGAGATCAGTAGTTTCTTTTCTTTGAAGGCCCCGTTTGCGTTAAAGTACGCTAGGGTTAACGATCGCGGTTTATGTCTCTGATTGAGACTACCCATAATTAAGGCTGACGTGGTCTGACCGTTGACGCGACGGCCTTTATGCGCTCTATTTCAGAGCGATAACGCTGGAGGGTGCGCATCAGTCGGAAGCCGCACTCGCCGGCTTCAATGATGGCATGGCCTATCTCGGCTAGCTTGTCGAGATCCACCGTTTGGATCACGTCAAGCGCTACAGCGATGGAGGACGAGCGCCGGCCGCCGCGCCTTATATATATGAATGGGCTCCCCCGCTGCGCCTGAGAGGGGCGGAGGGGTGCTGGAGCCGATGTCACATGGCTGCTGTTGTTTCTGTGCAAGTATGTTTTGTGTAATTTTTAAATTAATTTTTAGCATTTAGCGGAATGACGCTAAAATAATGATTTTAAGGAAATTTAAATACCAGTTGACTTAAAGATACATTAGGACCACAATAAAATAGATTTTGAAAAATCATAAAATTGCCTATTGACCGCACCGTATCTGTTTGTTTATGCTGTAGGTTATTATTTACTGCCTAAGCGATTCAAGGTTAAGGCAGGCCTGTGTCACTTCCCGTTTGGGTGTCGAAAGCGTACCTGCATTGTTACTGTGCGTGTGGCAACCACTCCAGGTGGTAAATTCGGTTATACAAATCGTTTGTCCAGAGTAGTGGAAATGAATTGGCCTGCAATGGATTTCTGGGTGTCTAAACGGAGGGGTGCTGGGTTCTGATGTGAGCTAAACCTCGTGAGCTTGAATCATATCGCTGGCAACATTGAGTGGATGATTCATTGAGACTTCTGTGCGTGAGTCAAATTCAAATTCAAAAAAAAACTTTATTATCATAGGATATTTATAATATCTCTTAATAATAGTCACTTTGTTTTGTTTTGCACAAATGTTGACGTCAAATCGTTATTAATGGCATTAGGTCCGCCACTTGTACTTTTATTTTATTGTGCAATGAAGATTAAATAAATAAATAAATAAATCGTTACTTAAAGCTAAGTTTACGCCGCTTCCTAAGCGCGAGTGCAGAAGAAGCGGCAACAGGCTGCACTGCACGTTTTCTTCAAAGACGTCAACTAACAAACTAAAAACTTAAAATTAGTTATATAGATGGACAGAGATTACATTGTTTATTATGTCATAATTAAATTGAATTATAAGAATTACGAAATTTAAAATAATGTCAATTTGTAAATTTAGTATGTACCAATGTACCTAAATTATGACATGTCTAAGTATACAAGCCTTTGAGAGGGACCCGCGCCGGGCTCAAGCCAGACCTTTTTAGAGTACTAGTACTTATTCTGTGGTTAAGGTTGGACATTGCAGAAACGGTCGGCGTTTGTTTTTGTTATTGTTATAAGTACTTACTTATGAAGTCGTCTAAGCACTATTGAAAAATATGTCCAAGACTTAACTAATACATTTATATTTTAACGTATAATAAAAAAAAATGCATTGGATCTACGGGCCAGGTTCAATTCCGGGTCGGTTCATGATGAAGTATCTATCTCAGATTAATTAATTAAGATAAATAAAGAAAAAATCAAGTCCGCCACTTGTACGTTTGTTTCGTTGTGCAATAGAGAATAATTAAATAAATAAAAAAATGGGTTGGTACATTATGTGAGTTACATGATGGTTTAATACATACTACTAGACCAATGTAGATTGTTCAATATTGTATCAAGAAATTACGTTCATGCAAAGGAGAACATGGTCTGTTTAATAGACTAAATTACAGGTGATGCCTGTATGAGACGAGTACATGTTGTGATGCAATGTAAATATGTCAGAGTGTGATATAATATGGAAGTCATACGGTGACGCCCGTAATCAGAGGTTGTATGGGTAACGCCCGTAATATGAAGTTTTATTCGGGTAGCGCCCGTTTACTGAAGTGTGTGATATATGTAAGTCATACGGGTGACGCCCGTAATTGGAAGTTTGTACGGGTAACGCCCGTAATAGGGTATTTGACTGTGTTTGTTTTTGGACAATATTTAATTCGAAACAAGAAATATCACTAATAAAAAGAAGTTTATCTCGAAAACAGCACGAAAATTGGTTGATAAATGAAGTAGTAGTTAGCATTTTAAATATTGGTATGAAGAAAGGTGGGAGTGTGGTGAGGACATCTAGCTTTCACTTTCGTACCCGTGAAATCTAATAGCAGTGACGTCACACAGCAGTACGTGCATCCTTTTTCTGTTACTTGACAGTTTCCCTTTCCAAACTGAAACTTACTTATTTTTGTGCAGAAAAAAAAAATATTGTTTTCGGTTTCAGATTATGTAACTTTTAAAATGCAAAGAAATAAATAAATTGAGTCGAATGCCGTATTGAAAGTTTGTACGGGTAACACCCGTAATCTGAAGTTTTATACGGGTGACGCCCGTTTACTGAAGTTTTATACGGGTGACGCCCAATTACTGAAGTTTTATGCGGGTGACGCCCGTTTACTAAAGTTTTATGCGGGTGACGCCCGTGATTGGAGGTTTATGCGGGTGGCGCCCGCAGTCTGAAGTTTTATACGGGTGATGCCCGTGATTGGAGGTTTGTACCGGTAGCGCCCGTAATCTGAAGTTTTGTATGTGTAGCGCCCGTTTGCTGAAGTTTGATAACAATTACTAGAAGTCTTGTAACGGCTGTCACTGGGGCGACATTGAGTTGGCATTCATTGAGTGTTTTGATGGGTTGTGTTGGCGCCTCGGGGTGTCCAGTGAGGCAGCTGCCGGTTCGCTTTTAAATGTTTGTGTTTAGTAATTTTACCATGTACCGTGCAGGGAAAAGTGAGGAAAATGTTCATTGTTATTATTAAGTTCATTTACAAGTAATAAGATTTTAATTTCATTTAATATTACACATTGTTAATAATATTATAAAGATGGCAATGAATGATTTTGATAAATAATATAAGCTATATGTTATAATCGTATTCTGCAGACTGTAAAATGCTCTAGAAGGCGTATTGAAACTGTATGGTTCATTACAGTGTTATTAATAACATTATAATAATTAATAATTAACTCTGGGATTATTAAACGCCTTAGTGTAGCCAGTTTCTAGGTCAGTCTTGCAATACAAACTTTCCGACATTAAGCTGACAGTTATACTTATGTAGTTTATTCTTGCATTTCGTACAAGTGATTACGGTAATCAAGTTTATAAGCTTATTCCATGTTTAGTTTTGAGCATTTTGTTTAACAATTGAGACTTATAATAACGAAGTAGTTGCAAATTATTTTATATGTTATTGCTAGGGTTTGTCAATGGTCCAAGATATGCATCTTGGACGGACGTAAGTGAATTGACGGTCAAATCAATGGAAATATTTCCGTCTTTTATTTTAAAGTATAATTACATGCATATATAGGTAGGTGTTAAATGCTAGTAATAATAATAATAGCTGTATTGCAGACACAAAAGATCCATAGATAAAATATAATGAAAGTGTTTACGATGAAAGTAATAAGGATAATATTGTTATAAAAACTTGGCGGCAATAGCCAACCATGTCGGTAGGTGTTGGTGGTTATAAGTCTCTCTGCCAGACATTGCACAATGCTGTTTTTACGCATGGTAACCCTGGGCATAAGGTTAGCTACACGATGACGGCGTATGGCATTTGAAGTGTTGACACTTCCCAGACATACTACACAGGGCCCCATAAGCCCCATAATTTGGCCCCATGGGGTGTCTAAAGATGTTGTTACATGCTACCCTTCAACCCTAATTTGACGTATTTAAGCGTAGCCTGACGCGGCTTGGACGTATTCAGTTGGCGGTTGGCATCTCTTTGATGTTTACGTGCGAGCTATACTGCTGAGTTTGATATTGTGTGGCTGACCTCTGCCTGACTTTACTGCGCGTTCAGAGAATGGGCTGTTTTTGTCAAGAGATATCGGAGACATCGTATGTTAATGTTGGATGCAAGTAGTCGAGAAGAGTGGGGCAGACCTTCGGCTGGGTTTCTAAGTTATTAGTTCGACGCCCACCTTTCGGCAAGTTGAGGAATGCGGGTAGAACAAGTGAAGTGAGAATCCGCTTCGCTATTGAGGTATTAATGCATCTACTACATATTGATATCCAACATGGAGTATGGGTCACTTCGTTCTAATCCAATTTAATCGAGCTGAGTATCATTCCTTGTTGGTTTCTGTGATTTCGGAGGCGGGATTACATGGTGACAAGTTGAATTGAGGTTTTATCTCCATGCCACGCGTGATAAAAGGAAAGAAATAGGGATTGCCGTCGTATGGTTCGTGATAACCGCTGCGTAAAACAATAGCCTCGCTCTATATCACTTACATATGATACATTTTTGATAAAATTTTATGCTTAACAGGATTAAATATATTATTTGATGGGTCTGGCTGGCTGGACGAACCAGGGGTTTAACATTTTGAACGTTCAATATTGTAACCACTCGATTATTTATCCGCGATCATTTGGGAATCGAAGTGCATCCGAGAATTGAGAGGTTTTCTAATAGGCATAGAGTCCCCTTAGGTACAATCTTATTAATAAGATTGTGTGATGTTTAATCTTGATTTCATTGGTAGGCTTGGGTAATTATTTCTTCCCTTATTTGTCAGCCTGTGTCGGCCCACTGCTGGACTGAAGGTCTCTCCCAGGGCTTTGTAATTATGTTTATTAACTAAAGTTTGCTGTTGATGCTTCAAAAAAAAATAAACATATATATATAAATAATGAAATCTGCCAGTCAGTAAAAGAGGAAGCAATAAAGGTGAATGTCTTTTTAGTTGGAAAAGGCGATGTGTTATGAAATGGATTGGACTATATAAAAGGAAACGCACAATGGGTACGCAACACATAAAAAAAAGTGGAGGGAGAATGGAAATCTGTGAGCAAAGGGATTGATAGACGGAATTTAGAAATTGCAGTAGAAGCGAGTTCAGAATAAGATATTTAAGAATATCACTCAGAAGACTAGAATAAAAATAAAATGAGAAAATTAAGTTGATTGTTAATTTTGTTATTAGAAGTCGTGGTCATAATAAATTTACGAAGATAAAGAAAAAACTGAAAAAAAAAACTAATAAAATAAGGAAGGGATGTAGTGTATGTGAGTGAAAGAGAAGGAAGCATTATGTCATCTCTAGCGCAAGTGCGGTCGTAAACAGCTCAGTAAGCTGTGAGCGGCGGAAGTGAGAGGGCGCGCGCGTCTAAGAGCCGACAATATTAAAGGATATACCACACCTATATAGGTCAAACGAAGCGGACTATAGCTTAGAGGATCAAGGAGCACATCGCCGCTGTAAAGACCCACAAATCACCAAATCAGCCATTGCAGAACATCTACTCGAAGCAGGCGCTAATCACTGGATTGAATTTCATCGTACGCAAGTCCTCGCTGGCGATTGCCACTATCGCACTAGGATGGTACGTGAGGCGATTGAAATTAAGAAACATCCTAACAATTTCAACCGAGAAGATGGCCTTAAATTGTCAGCAGTGTGGAATCCAGTAATTAACAAAACACAACCCCGTTTTGGTGCACAATCGGTTAACCACCAGAATACGATTGCGTTAAGGAATAGGGACACTGTGAGTGTAGTGTGTGACGGTACTTGGAGAATGAACACTATGACGGTGGACGAAGATCACACCAGGCAGGGGGAGGCGTAGGCGACATCGCTGTTTCAGTCAAGCTGGGACCACGTTCGGTGAAACCCGAGCGAAACGTCAGCAAAATAAATAATAAAAGGTACGTTTCGCGTTAATTCCCGTATGCATTAAGACAATTTGACTTAGTGGCTTGCTAGCTTTTATACGCCTAGTACTCTTGACAGTTTATATACTCGAATAAGAGAAAACCATACGACAACATCGTAAACATTATTAAAAATGCCTTGGTGTGTGTTAAAATAATTCAAGGAGCACGTCAAAGTGTAAAGCAATAACTTTCTATTGGTAATCAACCAGATTTCATTGTTTGAAAATTAAATTTACGTATGGTAAATTTATGCCACCATATGTTCAAAAATAGGACAGGGTCGAATATTTGAGATAGCTGCTCTAATATTCTATGTCAATGGAAAAATAAAATCATTTTGACATGCAACACCGTCATATCGTAAACCATATCTACATACCTACTTATACATATGTGAACCATGCATTTCGTCAAAGAAAAAGTATGTCACGTTTGAATCGATGTCCTGCTCTGACCATGACATGACCATGGCCATCAGCGGCGATCGTGATTGATTTTTAACCGACTTCAAAAAAGGAGTCATCGGTCCTATAATAAGCCTTCTTACAAAGTACTTATATGTTTTATAAGCGACTTCAAAAAAAGGAGCAGCTTCTCAATTCGAATGTATATATGTTTTTTTTATGTATGTTCCCGAACTTTTCCGTTTTTTGAACCGATCTCGAATTCTTTTTTTGTTTGAAAGGGAATACATGCAAATTGGTCCTATTGTCACCAGATAAAGACCTGATAATGATGATCCGCAAGAAATCAAGGGAACTCCTCAAATATTCTATGTAAACATACGTTTTTGTCAATAAATCAAGCATTTGCATTCAGAAAGAATGTTTAGGTGTGTCATACTTTCTAGCGGTGATATGACTTTATACAGGTCTAGGTAATTGAAATTTAGTATGAAGATAGTTTAAGACCCTTCTAAGACCACTATATTCTCTTTTAAGTTGATATTTTGACAGTGAAAACCACTCTTCTTCGTCTAAGCGCGTTCCCGGTTGCATCCTCAGCTGTGCTGCTTCAGAGCCCGGGGTGCGCATTCTCGCTTTTTCTTCTCCAAATATAACATGCATGTCAATGGTCACCCAAGGATGCCAAAGACCTTGCAAAATGGAGAACAAATAGCCGGAACTGTTTAAATAATTTGGCTGTAGTTTTACGACCGGCCGCCGCCCGGCGCTAACCCTCCTTGGAAATGCAATCGTAGCACGAGATGTTTGTGCTTAGTCCTTTAGTCGCCTCTTACGACATCCACAGGAAGAGATAATGTGGTCCTATGCACCCGGAACCACACGGGGACAGTGAAAACCACTCATATGCCTAGATATATGCAATTTCTTTAAAATAAAATAAATACTATCTAAATCTGGCATGTCGTTACAAAATAAAAGCTAGACTACGTTTGTATGGGAAAGTCTGATTTTGTCTAGGTAATGGGACTCCTTGGGGACTCAGGTGAAGATATAGGCAAATGGCCTTGAAGTGTGAAATAAATTGTTAACTCGTAAATATGGTGATAATTTCCATATTGCTCTTCGTCATGCACTAGATAGCCCTTTAAATTATTTTATGAACTGCCGTTGAAACTGTTATTTGTGATCCGTCTAGCTTTAAAACTTGCCGTGGCCACTTTTGGCGGAGGCAAGTTTTAAAGGTAGACGGACTAATGTAAATACTTTCAACGGTGGTTTATAAAATAATTTAAAATGCTATCTAGTGCATGACGAAGAGCAATATGGAAATTATCTCCATATTTACGAGTTAACAATTTATTTCAAATGAGGGCGCCACTTCAAGGTCATTTGCCTATATCTTCACCTTAAGGTCCTCAAGAAGCAATAAAACTCAAAACCCTAAAAAAAATTATTGTAAACAAAAATGAATAAAAGACAGTTGTTATTTCTACCTCTATATTTGTTTTGTTTTCCCACGAGCCCTTTTCACTACTTATTCTAAAACCATCACAGTCTTTGATTTTATTGTTTGAACCTTGCCAAATACATTTGTTTGGCAAGGTTCAAACAATAAACTATATATACCTACTTTACACGATAAAGGAATCCCTAATCGTGTAAGGTATATATTTACAATCAGTCTATCACTCTGAACAAAATTTCAAATTGATCCCATGTGTAAAAAATCATAGAACCCAGCTATGATTTTTTTTTCTTTGTTTTTTATATACTTAAGTTATTTTTAATTCGGGGAAGTTTTGCAGTGTTATCATTTAGTATTTACTTACATATTGCACGCCTCATAAGCGAAGCGCATGAGGTAGTGCCACAGAATACAGTAAGAGTAAACAGAAGGAAATCTCCTAAGGTACGCGCAATATGCGTCCCCGTTCCCCGCACCCGCACCTCTCCCTCGGTTCTTGACGGCCAACGTGAGTCATCGAGGCGAAAACGGGGGAGAGGTGCGGGGACGGGGAACGGGGACGCATATAGCGCGTACCTTAGGAGATTCCGGCCTGTGTTACAAAAATCAAGTGATTTTTTTAACTAAACGTGTCTCTATTTATTTTCTATTGCACTTGTACAATAATATTTACACATAAATGTCAAGGAAAAACACTAGTTTCAACACTTATGACATTTTTGAAAGACATTTTGCCTTTTAAATAAATAAAAACAATGTTTAATAAAATCATTTTGTGGACGTCCGTGTGTCTGTATGTATGGAAACTGGCGTGGTCACGATAACTCCCGAAAAACTTATCTGATCAAGTCCATTTTTTTTTATACGCTTCAGTATTATCCAAAACTTAGTCCTTTCGAAGATCACGGTCTAATTCAATGTAGTTTAATCGTAATTTCAATTTAATTGTGAAAAATGAGATAATGAGGCGTGCACTTTTGGATTTTCCAAACTTATTTGCAATTAATTTGGCTCGAACTAATATAAGAAAATATATAATATTCAACATCAGAAAATATTTACACACAAGTTACCTACTTTTGAAATAATAATAGATAAATATACCTATTATTTTGCAATATTTTGTATATAAATAAATCATAAACCGCGAACTTTTATATTACTTATTTAAATTATAATATAATCTTACAAATATATATCATTATTTATGAGTTTATTTATTCATTCAAAACTTTACAATTTGATTTTTTTTTCATGCAATTGTAGAGACTAGGTATAGAAACCAGTTTCTATACTGGGTGAATTTCCAGCAGCCTTTGTGGAGCAAGTTGAGTCCGTAATACCGAACTAACTAATATGCATAAAAATAATTATTGAAAATCGATACAAAAAATTGGATTTCACATAGACAATATGTTCGGCTAAGCGCTGATTTCCTTTTGTTTTTCATTGCCTCAACTTACTCTAATTTGACTGTGGGATAAATCACAGATAAATAGTTACCCGGTGTAATACTCGTATGATTCGTTTACAATTTTATTCCCAAAGAAGGTTGACAGACAGGCAGCCGGTCGTAAAACGATAGCCAAATCGTTTAAACTTCTGGCCATTTCTTCTCGATTTCACATGGTCTTCGGCATGCTTGAGTGACCATTGCGGCATCCTTGAGTGACCATTACGGCATCCTTGAGTGACCATTGCGGCATCCTTGAGTGACCATTGCGGCATCCTTGAGTGACCATTGCGGCATTCTTGAGTGACCACTGCGGCATTCTTGAGTGACCATTGACATGCATATTATATTTGGAGAAGAAAGCAGGATATCACACCCTCTAAAGCATCACAGCTGAGGATGCAACCTACCAAGGAACGCGCTAAGGTAAAGAATTGTCAGTTCAGAGCTCACAACACTGTGAGTGATTTTGAAAAATTACTGTAATTAAACTACCTACTTAAGTTTATTTTTCAACAATTGTACATATAGGTATCTAAAACACGATTGAGCATTTTGGCTCTATAGAAAATATGACAAACACACCTCTAAATCAACCGTTCTCATGTTTTTATTTTTGTATAGTTATATTATTTTCTAACACAATGTACATTGTTTAAGAAATAAATAAATGAAATGAAACCTAAATTTACCTTTAAAAAACTTAAGATATAATTTTTTTGAAGAATGAACTGTAGTAGTTTAATTACAGTAATTTTTCAAAAACACTCACAGTATTGTAAGCTTGACAGCGCCTTAACCTATTCTTCTAAATTCGGTATTCTTAATGTTGATTAGTGTATCACAGCTTGCCCTGCATGAAGGGCTTGAGGTATTTGTGGAAGCTGTCGTTGACGGGCTGCGCGTTGAGCGGGCTCTTCAGAGCCTCCGCCATCAGACGCTCGTACACGCGGCCGTCGTACGAGCCCAGGGTCGAGTTTAAGATCTGAAACAAGTTAAAAGTTTTAAGTACCTGTTTTCGTACTATATGTCAGAAACTACAAATAAATGTTAAATTGAGTGCAACGGTCGATCCAGCCCTTCAAATCAACTGAGCGTGGCTAGTATGGCTACGACGACAAATTTTATCCTTGTAATTTGTCGCATTTCGCGTAATTACCTTATTTTACTTACGAGTAGCAAGGATAAAATAGAGCGACCAAATATCTTTCATTCACAAAACGTATTTTATCTTATGTCTAACTCCCATGCAGGTCTGGGAGAAAAGAAAAAACTTACAATGTAATCAGCTGCTTCTCTTCCCGCGCAGATTGTAAAAGCGGATCGAGGGGATGGGCGAAAATGCAAATCATGTTAATAAGAGATGCGGCTAGCAATCCATCACTATTTTGATTCATTTTTCCACCTTCTCGCCCACCATCACGCTTAAAGTGGCCTTTGAGTCTTGCGACTATAGGCTCTGTCTACCCCATCAGGGATGAAGACCTGATAGTACGTATGTATAACTATGTTAGTACTTACGTCGTCTGTAATGTCGAAAGCATCTACTAGACCCACAGCATTGGGTCGCATCTCAGTCAGCAGTTCTTCATACCAGCTCTGCAGGCGGTCCACGTCGGTACTGGTTATCCTCGTGTACTGAAACAAGCAATCGAGTTACAGCATAGAAACATCTAACACTAGTGTTGGCCACACACGAAAAAGCAACAAAACAAATCATCTCCAGTTTTCTTTGAGTCTCCACTGCAGAAGCACAACCAGAACCAGAACCAGAACCAGAGCCATATATATATTAGCCAAAGCAGTCGGAGGATTTGGCCTACACTCTCCACGCTGGCCGATGGGTTGGAGAGGTCTCATTGATGTTTATAAGCTTTGTTCAGCTTGTGTTTCCTAAGTCGCCTTCTACGACATTCACGGGACGACGAAAGTAAGGGGCTATTATACATCAGTCCTCCACTAACATACAAATACCTACCCATGTAATTTATACCTATATTAGTCAATATGTTATTTCTTATTGTAGGTACTTATTTATTTTATAACTGTAATTTGTTGGAGGAAAATAAATGCATTTTATTATTATTATTATTCTTTTTTATTTGTTTTTTCTCCTTTGTTGAGAACCCTCTTAAAAAAAGAAGAGAAAAGTACACCATATACGAGGGCCAAAGCCAAGCGCACAAGGGGGCAGAAGTGATCGTCGACGAGCTAAGGAACTTATTATTATTATACACCCCGTAGTGGTATCCGCTACCGCCTATGTAACGTGGTAGTTGGTGAATAACGCGTTGTTTCTGTGTGTGCGTCTCAGTGTGCGTATTAGGTTGTGCATCTGTGTGTGAAAACACACAAGGTCATTTGCTTTACTATTCACCTTAAACCATAGCGGTATTCCGATGATGCTCGATCTCTTCAAGTTTCGCCGAACACGCGGTGCGCGTTTCTAGTTTCGCGACAGATGCGGAAATGCCATACTAAATACCCGGCGGGATATCGCTCGGGTATTATGCTACCCACGACGGTAGCGGATACTGCTCCCGTTTGAATAGGTCTTAAAACATAAAACTCACCCGAAGCAGATCATGGATTTTTTGCAAGGCCCAATAAACTGCATATAATTCCACTAGAAGGCCCAGAACTGGCTTTAGCGACGATGATGCTGTAGCAGCCATTCTCCTTATCTCCTCGTTGAAAGTAGAAATTATAATGACTCTACAGTGCGCCTAGAAAAAAGTAATTTTTGTTTGTTTAGGTAGGTAACCAAAAGACCTTGTACCTTGTAAAAATATTTGTATGAATATTTATGAAAAAACTAAGATCACTAAGAATTTTCAATACAAATTCTATTAGTATTTTTTAGTTTTTGTAATCTATTTCTTTTATTTATTATTATATTAAAATGTTACTTGCTGCTACGGAAACCTTCATGGGCTTTTTTTTTCGTATGTTTTTATTGGGCTTTTGATTGGTCAACAGCTGAACAAAGGCCTTCCCCTTATTTATCTATCTCATCTCTGTCCGCTGCAATCGCTTCCCATCCTAATAAAAACTTGTCTAGATTGTTTGGCTCTTTGCGTAGTTAAAAAAAGTTAGAGAAAAGAAAAATCGTAGAATGTACCAGCTGCTTCTTTCCCGCGCAGGTCAAAAACCAATCGCAGAAATGGGCACTATTTTGACTCCCTCACCATCACGCCAAGAGAGGCCTTTAGGTCTTGCAGCTCTAAGCTCTGACTACTTCTTCAGAGATAAAGACCTGATATAATACAATACAATACAAAAATCTTTATTGCACCAAATAAAAACATTTAAAATTACAGAGTTTACGGAACTTATAAATAAATAAGGTACAAGAGGTAATAAGAGTACTGATAGTGTATGTTGTATCGTAAATCTCACCTCTGCAGCAGTAACCAACTGGATCGACGTCAGGTTCCACGCGTCTTCATAACACATTCCTGAGGCCACTCGCTTTCTAATGCTCTCCACGCATGATGACACGTTTCTACAAACACGGAGATTCTAATATACTCGTAAGACCGTCATATACAGTGCGTACTTACCTTCCGAAACTCTAATATTATGGTTTTATCACTTTACCAGCGATCCTTATAAATGTACTTGTTTAATTAGAAACCGACTAACAACGCGCACTCGCAAAAAAAATCGTTAAGGTCAATTAAGGTGAAGGTACAGGCAAATGGCCTTGAAGTGTGAAATAAATTGTTAACTCGTAAATATGGTGATAATTTCCATATTCCATATACATTAGAAAAACATTGGCGTTTTACATTGATATTAGCTGAGTAAAACAGGTCATATACTTAGTGGATAAAAGTGAACAAAATGGTTATGTAGGTACTGTGTGTACATGTAACTTACCTCATAGCAACAATTTCCAAGCCGTCTATGATGCCTTGTACTGTATTTTCCCACTGGTTCGTGTTTTGCTGGGCCGTCTTCAGGTATGCAACTGTTGGCGTCAACGTCTGAGTGCCCATGTTTTGCCAGGTCTTCACCAAAAACCTGCAATAAAATATATTTTTAAGGCCACTCACTTTACGTATAGTAACTTTATTCATGCGTGCATATAAAAATGGGTGGGCCCCAAGGCTTTTTACTTGGTCCATTATTTTTTTTCTTTGTGTAACAATGCCTAAAGGCCCATTTACACAGTGCAAGTTTCTTGCCTGATGCATACAATTTTATTGAAGCAATAAATGATTTGTATGGCTGACGTTCTGTTTAGACCATGCAAGTTTTCTATTGCTTCAATTTAGTTGTATGCAACAGGCAAGAAACTTGCACCGTGTTTATGGGCCTTAACTGAGGTACTAAAGTAAAGGCATTGGGATATTCGACGGGTTAAAAAGTGATAAACAAACCTAACTTTTTAAGTTTACTTATAAGTTACTCTTGTTCTTAGTTGCAATAATGAAGTTTTAATTACTGTCGATCTCTAACTCTAGAAAGAAATGCTCACCTAGCGGTCTGCAAGAGAAGCACTGTATTTTCTCCCTCATATGTACACGCAGCTGACACCTGGCCGTACGTATTGCTAAGGTTGGAAGACTGCATGTACCCGTGACCACCGCAAGCCAATCGGCAACTCTCCACGTAGCTGGCCGCATCTGAGGTGCTGATGGCTTTGAGGCAGCATGCTAGTGCGTGAAGCTGAAATAGAAAAGACAAAAAAGTAAAGGCAAATAAATGTCTACCTATGGTTACTTACTTATATAGTTACTTTGAGACCAATTCTCTGACTGCTCTAGCTAATATATGGCTCTGGTAGTACAGAGAGGGTCGTGCTCCTGCAATGGAGACTAAAAAAGACCTAATGATGATGATATACATTGAGAGATGCCTATTTCGGCTTACAATGGTGATGATGATGATTTATAGTCTAGCTAGATCACAAAGAACACAAAACATAGAGTGAAATAAACTTCAACGTTGCTCGATGTTATTTTGTAAGTATCTAAACATTTTAAAATTATACTAAATTAACTTGTAATGACCACTTAATAAGAAGAAATGCAGAAAATCTGACTATAGAAATGGTTCATTTGAATGTAGATGAGTATAGAGGAATGGACAATCCGACAACGACAGAAAAATTGTGTGTCCGATAAAAATGAACGTGAGATTAATATGGAAACGGTGATGTGTAGAATCGAAAAAAAAGATCGAACAGACGAGGAGAAAGTAGAAGACTAACCTCTGGCAGCTTGTCCAAGTTGCCATCGTCCAGTTGTTTGGTAGTGTCGTGGAAGGTGTCCCACAGCTTTTGCCCTGTGATCCTCTGCGCGTGGCACGCCGCTATACCGATAAATATTTTGTGACGCTGCGTCAGGTAGTCCAGAATTTGGACTTCTGGCTCACTGAAAATTGCACCTGACATAAAAACACGTTCATTCTTACTAGAAAATGTTTTATATTAAAACTTTGTATTTACTTATACATTTCTTGTGTAGCGACCTCTACGTCACTACGAGGAACTACAACCACAAAAACGAAGCGACAACATAGTTCACAAGAAGACTATGAGATGGCGCTAACAGTATCCTGCATCTCGATCTTAGAGTTCTGATTGCAACTAACAAATATATACAATCTCCGACAAAACATCGTCGGCGCTGCGGTTCTTCAGGCGCAACAACATGCCTAGGAGATCTTCTCGTTGTGACGGTCGAGCATCCTTGAAAAATCTGTTCAAAATGAAGGTTTTTGGAAAGAAGTTCCTCGCGGCTTGTGATAGGGCCGTTGACAGAGGGAATCATAGCCTTACAAAAGTGCGTACTAGTATGTGAGACATTTATAGTGACCTCTCTCTGATCTGCGACTGTCTCCTGACTGCAGAGTATCTAGTGGCTATAGTGACGGCTTTGGACAGGTAGTTCACTGAGTCAAACACGATCACCACCCGCACGAACACCATCGCGCCGTAGTTCAGCTTACTGTTCCGAGACCTCACGTAAGTACCGTCCTGGAACATGAAAATTAAACATTCAAACTTTTATTAAAATTAAAAACTTAACAACCTCCATGTAATTAGTCAACACGCTAGTCCGCTAATCCGGAGGTTCTGCCAGGGCAAGTTGGAAGATGACCTTTTTGGATTGTTCTGGGTCTTGGTCAATATTATCTATAGAGATTTAGTATCTCATAATACAGGCTGACGTTTTATATACCTAGATAATAGATAGATAGATAATTACAAATCACACTGATTGAGCTCGTCCCAAAGTAAGTTTAAACTTTTCCTCCTCCTGCTAAATTTTTGGACCAAGTTCAGTCTATGATACTAAATTACTTTCTATGAAAAAAGTTATTAAAAATCGATAAAAATTTTCGTCCACCCATACAAAATCAGTTTGGCTAAGCGCTGATTTGTATAGGAGGAAAAAAATTTCGGAAAAAATCGGAAAAAATCTTACTAAAAAGTTCGTTTATCCCAAGTTTATCCAGTTAATGCAAGTACAAGAGGGAGAAACAGCTAATAACGTATATATTTTTGGAGAGCTTTAAATTTATTTCATTTGATAACCCACACGGTATGATTTGAATTATTTTATTATTTATTGACGACCTCCGTGGCGTAATGGTTAACACGCTAGACCGCTAATCCGGAGGTTCTGGGTTCGATCCCCAGCCAGGGCAAGTTGGAAAATGGCCTTTTTCAAATTGTCCTGGGTCTTGGGTGTTTATCTATATATGTATTTATCATAAAATATCGTTAAGTTAGTATCTCATAACACAAGTTTAAAACTTACTTTGGGGCTAGCTTAATCAGTGTGATTTGTCCGTATATATTTATTTATATTTATTTATTTCGTTTATTACTTTATGGCCTATAGCGGACGCCATCTTAAATTTCGCTATCGCTTCCGATGATACCTAATTTGTCAAGGTGTCATGAATATCTTTGAAGATACGAGGGAACAGATGAACAGAACATACATATGTACGTACTTACACAGTAGCAAAACTTTTGGCTTTGCCGTAGACGGGTAAAAATATGTAGAAACTAGAGATTTAATTTGCTTATAAGGCCCTGACAGGTCACGTTACTTACTACTTACAACTTAGTCTCGTTTTTAGAGACAGTATCGTAGTACTTTCTCTTGGTCACTAAAATTGTAGGCTTCTAGCCTAAAGCTACCGCTGTGCCTTTATATGTTTGCTTTTGCTCGTCTTGGCGTGGGCACTGCTGTACCCCAGTACCACTTGTCTATATGCTGTGGACTTTAAGCGTTTAGTTCTGCTCGGCGTATTCATCCGCAGGAAGAGATGGAGTGAGTGGTTCTATTGGATAGTTGTATATAAATATTTGTCAATCAAAAATGTTAACAGTTACCTACCTCTAAAACTTGAGCGTGTTTCATAAGCATGTGTTCTCTGGGAATCCTAACGTTGTCCAGACCAAGAAAGCCATTGTTCACTGCATTCAGACCTAGTTTAGCCCCGATGTCGCCAACTTTGATGCCTGGGAGGGGCATGTGGGTCTCCTCTTTTCTGAAATTCAAGTCAGACGCAAATATGAAATGCGGTTACGCCTGTGGGTTACGCCTAGTTTTAGCCGGCTAAAACTAGGTTAAGTTAGGTTAAACCTAAGTTTAGCCGGCTAATCCTAGGTTTATGTTCAAGCTTTAGCGGCTAATCCTAGGTTTATTTATGTTCAACCAACAAGTTGTTCAACAAAGTTCAAAACAACAACAAGCCGTAACATATACATACTAATCCTGTCTTGTATTTCTCAAATGTCGGCTGACAATAGGTACAAAACAACCACGTTTTTATTCCTTAGGGTATAGACTATACAGAGCCGTGGGCTCAAGCCAAGTTTCAAAGTCCATGTTCACCGTAAGTACATAGCGTACCTACCTACTTCAAGTAGCGTTTTATTACTCATTTTCCTACTACCGGACTTTAGCTTTAATTACTTATAAACTAATAATTTGACTTTTAAATATATTCAGAGATATTCACGATCTAATGTCTACCTAATAGAAGCAGTAGATTTGAATAAATTGTAGGAATGTTAATTAAGTATCCTATTGTTATCTATTAGGTAAATTTCTCATTTCCTGTTGTCATTTCGAACGTATAATTTAAAAGTACATACTATGACATCTTTAACCCTTATGGGTTAATAAATTTTTACAAAGAGTATAATTTTATAGAGAACTTAATTCTTCACATAATTTCTCTAACCTTTTCAATCACCAGTAGATATTATTACTGTCCAATTTTGTATAGAATGTTGAAACTGATAGGGTCCAACTGTGGAGGATCTGGTGTTGTGAGATACAAACTCTGCTTACTCGTAGTTCAGATACCAATCTCTCACAATTTTCTGCTAACCATGTACCTACCAATGTCATTTTATCATTACATATGTTCTTTAATGTAAGATTGTGGAGAAAAACAAAGAAATTTTGGATAAATAAAAAAAATAAAACTAAGAGTCACAGAACCCACAGCCCACGCTTAGCATATGGCCTTAGATAAACAAAGGGGATCAGAAATACATAGTACCTAAGTAGCAGAAAAAATGGTACCTGATTTGAACTATGAAAGAGTGAATACCGTGGCACACCCCTTTAGTATAAAGTTGTGCTACCACAATGCAGTAGTTGGCCGTTTGTCCCACTGAAACAAAAAGTTTTACAGATACAATATGTTTCATGAGTCTTGGCTGAGATTGTGACGTGTATGGTACCTATCGGGTTAGAATAGGACCACTCCATCTCTTCCTGTGGATGTCGTAAGAGGCGACTAAAGGCTTAAGCACGAACATCTCGTACTACAATAGCATTCCCAAGGAGGGTTAACGTCGGGCGGCGGCCGGATGTAAAACTTTTCATCCAAATACATTCCCAAAGAGGGTTGACGTCAGCAGGCGGCCGGTTGTAAAACTATAGCCTCTTCTTTAAAGTCTTCCGGCTATTTCTTCTCCAACGCAAGGTCTTTGGCATCCTTGGGTGACAATTGACATGAATGTAATATTTGGAGAAGAAAAAGCAGGAAAGCGCACCCCGGGCTCCAAAGCAGCACAGCTGAGGATGCAACCGGGAACGCGTTTGGATGAAGAAGAAGAAGAGACTCCTGGCTAAGTCTTTGACAAAAATTACTTACATCCCCCTGGCCACCACTTGTAAGACGTGAGGGTCGGTGTGTTGAGGATGAACTCTCTGGTGTCGGGGTCATACGTCGCTGTGGTCTCCAGTCCGCGAATGAACGTCCCATGTCCTAACTCCGTCTGTCAATTAAAGATAAGCCATTTTTAAAAGTTAATCCAAGTACATTCTCTTAAATACCTACCATATTTTGAATTGGGTGGTTTATTTTTACCACTCTCCAATGCCTACGCATGAGAAATCTCATACATTATCTCGAGCTCCTCCGCGCTTCGGCAGGTACGTAAAGCCGTTGGTCCCGGCGGTCATCTGTATGGCAGTCTTCAAACCATGTCAGTGTTGGCCACTTACACACGAAAAACACGAACAAAACAAAAATGTGGATAGACTATGGACTGTTCAAATTACAACTACCTATAAGTATCTAGATACCACAAAAAAGACCGTAAATGTAGTCGTACCTGTTAAAAATCCTTTCCATATGCATTGTCGTCAAACTGTCAATTTTGGGATGAAAAATTTCTGATGACAACAGTTTCTAACGTTGTAAAGTACTTAACCAACAACGCTGACTCATCCTGAAGAGCAGTAAAGCTTAGGATAAAAGACAATAGGTTATTACATTCTGACGTACTTGAGCATAGCTACCAATAATGCTGCAATTCCACGCCCTGGGCATCCACTCCATCTGTTGCTCTTCCGTTCCCTGCGACAGGATCGCTGGCATGAACATAATGTAGTGGAGTGCCAGAGCTGATCCATCCCGAAGAGTGGAAGAACTCAGGAGAGAAGATATCACGTCTCTGAAAATAAGTTAATCATTTTGATGACCTCCGTGGCGTAATGTTGTGATTCGGAGGTCGTGGGTTCAAATCCCGCTGGGAAGCATACTTTGTGAAAAGTGGTTTCCAGTCTGGTTAAGATATTGCAGGACTGAATCACCTGATTATCCGAAAAGAAAGATTATTCCGTTATCGCAATGCACGTAAAGCCGTCCCGTGGGTGAGTAAAGGTGAGATCATACATTGGCGCCCAACGTTGACTCACCTGTCCCACCTTTTAGGTGAGCCTTACAGAAGCTTTTAGACATATCACCATCATCATCAGGTCTTTTTTATCAATTTTAGATCACGACTCGGTACTACCAGAGCCATGTACATATTAGCCAAAGTAGTCAGAGGATTTGGCCTACACTCTTCACGCTGGCCAGACGGGTTTGAGAGGTCTCATCCATTAAGCCGTGTGGTTTCCAGCAGAGTAGAATAGGACCACTCCAAGTCTTCCTGTGGATGTCGTAGAAGGAAACACAAGCTGAACAAAACTTCAACATCAATGAGACCTCTCAAACCCGTCTGGCCAGCGTGAAGAATGTAGGCCAAATCCTCTGACTGCTCTGGCTAATGGTAGTACAGGAGGGTCATGCTCCTGCAGTGGAGACTAAAAAAGACCTGATGATGATGATGATTTACCTATAGTCATCCACGGTGCTCTTGCCCTCTTCCTGCATATGGCGGACGATTTCGAAAGCCGCCACAGACTTCCTGATGCCGTTCTCGTAGACTTCCTTGTTGCTCAGGTACTCTTCTGGTACGTCCCCTTTGAATTCGTGGTTCCTGCTCAACATTCTTTTTTCTGAAAATTTAAAAGCACGAATCAATTTTTATTTTCTTTTTACAATAACAATCCAACGCGTTTGGTAAGGAACCCTCATGTTGAAAAATCTCACGTGAGATTGGGGGATGGGGGAGGGGGTTGAATAAAATCTCACGACATCTCACCAGGGGGGGAGGGAGGGACAGAAAAAATTTGAAAAAACACCTCACGTTATTTATGGACGCCCCCATATCCTATATTCTTTTAGTAGGTACCAGTAACTTAAGACTATCTGACCTCTTTTAGGAATATTTTATGTAATTTATAGTGTAGTATCAACTATACTCGTAGGTACTATATAATTGATACTACACTTCAAATTACATAAAATAGTCCTAAAGGAGGTCAGCTAGTCTACGAGACTAATTAGTTACTTGTAGGTACCTAGTATAGTATAGGAATACTCTGTGACTAGATTCAAGATAATTATGCTTAAATGCGATTATTATAGTAAGTATAACATAAATAAAAAAGCCAGCGGAACCTATAAATAAATACTTATAAATTTATTTTTCAGAAATCGCCTTTTTGCACAAACTTTCATTTTCAGTGCATTGTCGGCAGAGTTTCAATATTGCATCTGAGTTCATTGCATATTAATTACTAGCTGTGCCCGTGACTTCGTTCGCGTGGTTGTCGGAATGTTATATAGCCTAAAGCCTTCCTCTATAAATGGACTACCCAACAAAAAAAGAATTTTTCAAATCAGACCATTAGTTCCTGAGATTAGCGCGTTTAAACAAACAAACAAACAAAGAAACAAACTCTTCCGCTTTATAATATTAGTATAGATAAGATACCGACTCTATTATAAAATATTGCATTGTCACCAGACTATTTTTTATACATAAACTAGCTGTGCCCGCGACTTCGTTCGCGTGGTTGCCGGAATGTAATGTTATATAGCCTAAACCTTTCCTCTATAAATGGACTACCCAACAAAAAAAGATTTTTTCAAATCGGACCATTAGTTCCTGAGATTAGCGCGTTTAAACAAACAAACTCTTCCGCTTTATAATATTAGTATAGATAGATAAATTTGCTAAATTTCAGCTGTACTGTAGGTATACCTAGATTTATTAACAAGTGGAAGACAAATAGTTTGCAAACTTTTAAACGGTGACTTACTTACCTAGATACCTATACAACGTGGAAGGGACATCATACCCGTAATAAATCGAACCTCGGCTGACCACGGTCTATACTAGAACACTTAAGTATAATGAAATTAAAATAACAGTCAAAAAACAAAAAAAAATCGACATTTCCATACATCGCCCGGGCGGTCGCACACTTTAGTATGGAAATGCCAATTTTTTTTATTTTTATCTAGTATAGCCCGTGGTTCGATTTATTACAGGTATGTCCCTTCCACTTTATACCTATACAACAAACATATTAACATAGATTTAAAAAGGATTTGGACATATTTTGCGATAGTCTGATTATCTTTAAACATAAGGTGCTGAACAATGATATATTATATAAACAACCTCTTGTTTATAATAATATATCATTGGTGCTGAATCTGAATAAAGATTAAATCGAAAGATTAAAAATCATAAACTTGTTTTTAAACTCTTGTTAAGCTTGTTCTGAACTCTGTGGTGAATGTCGTGTATACCTGTTATTGGTATTTACATAAGAATATTAGTATTATACTCGTATGTATCATGCTCGAATGTTGTAGGTATGTAAATACCGTTGGTGTATCTTATTTAATAAAATAAAATACAACATATATAAGTACCTATAGGCCCATTTACATGCAAGATCTAAGCATGCAAGTTTCTTGTCTGTTGCCCTTGTATGTGGTCCAAACTAAACGTCAACCAACAAATCATTTATTGCTGCAATAAAATTGTTATTAAAGAAACTCGCAGTATGTAAATGAGCCTTAACATTGCTTAACTAATAAAAAAAGAGACTAGGTAACTATTTACCTAATTTACTTAAAAATCAAAGTCCAGGCGAACTCTTAGTACATACATATAAGTACAACAAAGTTGCGATACGATAACCTCCTGTTACGAGACTTAATGAGGTCACTCACCCCTCTCCTTTCGTTTTAAGGTCTTCTCAGGTCCCCCATCAAAAATATTTGTTAATTCTTTTATATCAAACGTACACTTTGATCGTTCATTCTGCAAATCTTTATTTACTTCCATTGTAGAAACGACACGAGTGGTTAGTACGGATAAATGTTCCCAACTGGAACTGGGTAACAATCATGCATTTACACTAATTAGCACACCAATAAATTAAGTAGGTAAATTGATACAAATAGTGAATATAATATTGTATGTTCACTATTTTGTTGTTTAAACTAAAAATCTAATTACACTTCAAAGTATGAAGGTTGCATGTACCTAAGTCTTGTATTTTTCTTCCATGGTGTGAGTAATTTATTAGATGGTGTACGGGTCCCTGCTAAGGCTCCGTACATTTAATTGTTGTCAAGATGGGATGTCAATGATGTCAGACAAACCCGGTCGCTAAGACTACGTAAGAAATCAAAAACGATCGAATACTATGAGACGTATGCTTTTACAGGCTGACTTTTTAACCACCAGCCAAATTTTTGGAGCAAGTTCAGTCCATGATACTGAACTACTTTCCATAAAAACAATTAACGAAAAATTAAAATAATATTCGCCTTCCCATGCAAATCAGCGCTCAGCCACACGGTTTTGTATGGGAGGACGAAAAATATTTATCGATTTTTAGTAACTTTTTTTAAAGTTCAACATTACGGACTGAACTTGCTCCAAAAATTTGGCTGGTGTTTAAAAAGTCACCCTGTATGATAGCATCCGGGATCGACGTTTCGGATAGGTAACGTGCCTTCCTTACTCCCGATTTTTATTTTACTTCTGATGTCCTACCTCACCGCTGCTGAGCAAAAATACATACTTAAACAATACTTACCACGACTTTATTCCAAACGATGTAAACAGAGCTTAGGGCCGTAAGGATCACTAGCCACATTGTCAATCGTCACTCCACTCCTTTCAAACAGACATCGCCTATTGTCATGATTCAGTCTCTCCCATTCCCTTTATCGATTTTTACGATCTGCGCAGGAAAAGAAGCAGCTGGTTGTTATGGTTACAAATTGTTTTTGATCCAAGGTGATACTGTTCATAGACATTTTCATTCCTCTTCTTCATGTGACTTTTTACAGTAGAAAGATTTTGCACCCTGTATTGAAATCTTGGATCACTACCTATACAACGTGTTAATGAAATAACTCAAAACTCCTCAGATGGTACCTCGGCCCATGAAACTGAACAACTTTTGTTCTACAACTTTCACGAAACCCAAAAAAAAGCATTTTGGTAATGTTGTAGAACAAAAGTTGTTTAGTTTCATGGACTGACTTAAAACCTGAGAGGTTTTGCGTTATTTCATAGAACTCAAAACTGCAAGAAAAAAAATTTTTGTATCTTTTTTTTATAAATGGCCAACGGTACTGATTTTACTATACCTACACGCGGGCGATTACATTAAAATGGGATATGTTTGGTATACATTGTCAGAATATTTATTTATTATTTCGCTTAAGGTACATTCCTCATTCAAATTTTAAATGATATCTCCGTTTTCTTACAAATAATTTATTTCAAATGGGGGCAGCAGTCCTAATGGGAAACGTAATGTAGGACGTCCGGCGGCTAGGTATGGACGGTGTCAGGCAAGTTGCTGGCAAGAATAGGGTATATTCATGTTATTTTTTAATTTTTTTAAACGATTCTATAAGTTATTATATAACCGGAAAAAAATATAACACTTACAGAATATTATTAAATAAGCTTAAAAAAATAATTAAAACTACTATTATTTTTGGACGACTATAAACGCGCCATTTTGCGCTTTTATTCTGTGACGTCACCGTGCATTGTCAATGTCATAGATACACTTATATGTCAGTGTCAGTCGAGTGAAAATTACAAATTCAAAATATTATCAACAAAACAACAAAGTGTTGGATTCACAGTTTTATTTTATAAGTAATACTATCTGTGATTATAAGTGAGTGATTAAAGCT
Source organism: Acrobasis repandana (assembly GCA_963576875.1). Lineage (NCBI taxonomy): Eukaryota > Metazoa > Arthropoda > Insecta > Lepidoptera > Pyralidae > Acrobasis > Acrobasis repandana. The sequence goes on from OY756215.1 coordinate 21,443,018, forward strand.
TTTAATATCAATTCATTACAAATGGAAGGGCGCACAAAATCTTATTATAAATATTGTATGGTTCCTATGTGCAAAAATAACATCGTAACTGCACCTGACAAAATATATTTTCATATGCCCAAAGATGCAAATGTAAGGAAAACGTGGTGTAAGGCGATGAGAAGAGACGATGTATCGTGTTTAAGTAGTTTATACTGTTGTTTTAGATAGAATGTTCAACAACTTCTCTAGCCGCATGGATGAATACAAGTCGTTCATTCCATTCCGCGTATTAGGGTTCGCTGTTTTACAAAACCGAGCTGTAATGCCAAACAGCTAGAGGTTTAGTGAATTAGCGGATTATACCATTCAACTGCGACATGTACATACCTATTGTGAACAAAAAATACATATTGTGAGCAAAATGAGTAGTGTCATCCTTTGCCAAACTACACAGTAGTATTGTAAGTACCTACTTCAATTATTTATAATTTAATAGGTAGTAGACTAGCTGCCTGCTACTATAAGCTATAAGATAATGTACTACCTACCGTAATTTATTAAACAAATGTATATTATTTAAGAAAAAAAATACCTACCCAAAATTCTCCAAGACTTTTTTTTTCTCTAAAATTTCCCATTTTTACCCAGAATTGCGAAAAACATACCCAATCTGGTAACACTGCAAATTACAAATGACTTATTGACAGTGACAGATAGTCTTCTTCTTTTTAATTTGTGATTGACAGCACAGACTATTTAGAAAATTAAGTTTGACAGTGTTTCGTGACGTCACGTGGCGTTTCGGAAATTTGCGAGGGAATTTTAAAAATACAGCTTTTAAATAATTAATTTCTCAATGGAAACACGTTAAATTGAAAAGATATATATATGGGTATTTTTCTTTAGCAATAAAGTATACACATCATTTTTTTTGTTCGTTTCTGAATCACATGCATATTGTCTATTGGATTGCAATGGCCAGGGACAGATTAAGATGGCGCAGACAGGGGGCTTATGCCTAGCAGTGGGTCCCTGAAGGCTGACGATGATGATGATGATAATGGGGGCAGCACTGGACTCCGTGTATCGTCTTAACTCACATACGGCTGTCGTTGCCATTTTTTTTTTGCCTAACCATCTATCTACCTGCCATATTTTTTGATAAATCTATGACCAAAGAAATTATTATAAACAGACTACGAGTACCTAATAATCTCAAAATAAACGGGCAAGTGCGAGTCAGACTCGTACTTGAAGGGTTCCGTACCACCGTACAATGTTTTAAAACGCTTAAGAAACACTTTCTTGTCTTACGACCCCCTTTAATTTTTAACTTTATTTTATTTTTAGTATTTGTTGTTATTGTGGTCATAGTAATACATAATTGGTGAAAATTTCGAGTATCTAGTTAATGCCATTATGAAGATCAAGTTAAAAACGCTGAAAAAAACATGTTTCTTGTATGACGACCCCCTTTAATTTTTAACTATTTTTTATTTTTAGTATTTGTTGTTATATCCGCCACAGTAATACATAATCGGTGAAAATTTCAAGTGTCTAGCTATTACGGTTCAAGAGATGAGAGAAGCCCTGTGACTGACGGACAGACAGACGGACAGACAGACAGACGGACAGACGGACAGACGGACAGACGGACAGACGGACAGACAGCGGAGTCTCAGTAATAGGGTCCCGTTTGCACCCTTCGGGTACGGAACCCTAAAAACACTGAAAATTAAGGCTTGGATCTCATCTATCAGCACGGAACAGCATTTCCTGAGAGAGAGCGATGGAACGCTTCAGCACCGGCCGTGCTGCAGCATTCCGTCGCTCTCTCTCGCTCTAGCAAATTACTGTTCTGAGTGACAGAAAAGGATAGCAGAAAGTGCTGTTCCGTGCTGATAGATGAGATCCAACCCTAAAGCTTCTATTCATGCTTGTTTAAATATCCAACGTTCTCAAAAAAAATACCGAAAGTTATAGGCGTCCCTTTCCTGCAAACTGCTAGTGCAATAGTCTTAGATCATAAATGATCTAAGAATAAAGTAGAAAGGGATATCATCACTTTATTTAGGTATCTTTTTTGGGAACGGCTTTTCTGTGGCTTTGCCACTTCGTAAGCATTCTAATTAACAGTCGAGTTGTAAACAGGAAGTATATTTCAGAGATATTAGCGCAAGGACGGGTTAACCGTAGTATTGGAGGTTGGAGAAGAGGTACAGATTAAAATATGTATACGGCGCCTTAGCCGTGTGTGACATCACACATTGAGGTCGAATATTGTAATAAATAAAAGACAAGTTGGAGTTTAGATGTTTATTGCATCATTATCCTAGTTCACTTCTTGGCGGTGACGGCAGCCTCGTCCTCCCTGGCGAAGGTCTGCAGGAGCTCCTCCTTCTTGGCGGCGATACGCTCTTCGCGTCGCTTGCGCGCCTCCTTCACCTTGTTACGGCGAGCCTCGGCCTGGTCACTGGCAACAAAAATATCATGATAATTTGGCAGATAAGAAGAAAAAATCTGGCAGATGTAAAGAAAGATAAATTTTGAATAATTGATAATGTGCCATAGAGTCAAAAATTTGCTTTTATCAGCACCACCTGAAAAACAACCATATTAGATTCCCGTAAATTCTCACTTGAATCTAATATGCTTGTTTTTTTAAACTAAATTACTTAAGGCGAGATGGGTTGACAATTTGCAAGCAATACTGTGCGTGTTTTTGTAAAATCACTGTAATTAATCACGAAAATTATTCCAAAAAATGTATTATCTAAATACCTAGTCGATTTTGCTACACAAAAAATTATAAATATAGTACAAAAAAGATAGCGCAGGACCGGACTGAATGGAGGAAGTGGAGGGAGGCCTTTGCCCAGCAGTGGGACACGTGATGGCTCGTATTATTATTTATTTATTTTTTTAAACTATTGTATATATTTCTTGCTTATTCAGAAAGAAGATTAACAAATAAATTTAAAAAAAAAGAAAATACTAACTAAAACTATTTAATTAAAACTAGGTACTTATAAATAATAAAGACCACCACGGGGCAGCAATTTGCCTGGTCTTTTTTATTATTATAAGTACAAAAAAGATAATAAATAAAACAGCGAAATATTGTCAAGCAACCCTCCGGGCCTTTCTTCGCTCTCTGCGAATATTTTACTTGCAAATTTAGAGGTATGTTTGATTTTTTCTATTGAGCCAAAAATGCTCAATCGTGTTTTGGATATTGTAAGTGTCTGTAGAAAAGCCTTGAGATTCTTATGTAAAATTTTTGAGGAATAAACTGTAGTAGTTTAATTAGTGATTCTCTCTGAACTGGCGGGGCCCTAATGGCAAATATCTCTGCAAAAATGATTCCCCAAGTGGGCTATTTCGCTTACTTCTGTGTAAAACACAGAATATTCGCCACTGCACTACTATTCTATGATAATGATATTATGAAATTGAATATCCAGGGCAAGGAAATTGCCCAATAGACATACACACAGATAGACAGACTACATACTTAATTTCCAAGTAAATTAGCTTTGGCTATTTCAGTCACTTCAGATTATACAACCAAAAGTAGATCATGCACGCAAAATTAGATCATGCATGCAAAATTAGATCATGCATGCAAAATTAGATCATGCAGGTAAAATTTAATGATCATACAGATACAGTTGAAATTAAATGATCAAAGTAACTTGATCAAATTATCTTTTGTATCATTTTATACTATGATCAGAATTTGATTTGATATAATGGAGACATAGAATGGCATCATGATCAACAACTTGATTCACCTGAGTGAATTTACTTGAAAATTCAGCAATGACATTGTGCACATACCTAAGCATCTTAGTCCTAGCCTTCTCAGCCTTCTTCCTGTGGATGTACTCCATGAGTACACGCTTGTTCTTGAACACATTACCCTTCGCCTTCATGTACAGGGCGTGATACAGATGCCTGTCAATTTTCTTGGCTGTTCTGTACTTAAGCAGCAATTTACGGAGTACCCTTTGCCGTTGAACCCATAGTTCCTGGAAAATAATGTTTGGATTGTTACTAACACAATGATGAAAAAATGTACAGACATTTTAAGGTTCCATACCCAAAGGGTGCCATTGGGGCCTTATTACTAAGACTCCACTGTCTGTACGTCTATCACAGGGCTCTAACTCTTGAACTGTAATAGCTGACACTTGCAATTTTCACCTTATTACTGTGGCCGTTATAACAAGTTTGTACTTAAATAAAATTTAAAATTAAAAGGGGTTGTCTTACATGAAACATGGTTATTTTAACGTTTAAAAAAATTATACGGAGGTACTGAAACCTTCATGTACAAGTCTGACTTGCACTTGACCGGTTTATAATTTTTTTTTGTTAAGTACCAGGTCATACCAATGTTGGTCTGACGGCATAAAAAAGATTAGGGGCCCATTATGGCAGAGAACTGCAAAATTTTGAGAAGCTTGGAAGAAGCTGGAGGATGCCTTTGTGTTAGCAACTAAAAGGCTTATAAATAAATAAATAAAAACCAGTTCATATAACTAAAACATTTTGTCAATGTAAACAACAGCAGCACAGAATGAGTTGGACAAATATAATTGTAGCTCTACTGGTAGTCCAATTGGTACAGAAATTGCCATTATCACCACTGGTAAGGCTAATGCAATACGTCCACTGGTATATATTTAAAACTGAATGAGAGCAGAACATCAGACATTTGATACAACATATACAGAGGTACATAGAACAGTGAATACATTCGATCAAGATCTGATTATTGCAGTTTGCACACTTTTTTTAATAAATTTATAAATTTAACAAATAACACAGCTTGAGTAAGTTTTAAACTTTAAAATATTGTATAGATATCTCACCTTTTGTGGCATACGCGCGTTAGCCGTACCTCTTCTTTTACCAAAACCACAGTGACGACCTTTTCTCCTAGCCTCTGTGTTCTTGCGGACACGGGCGCGCGAGTGCACTGCTACAGGCTTCTTGATGACGAGACCATCCTTGATCATCTTACGGATGTTCTGTCCTGGAAGTGGGAATTCACATTTTTACAGAATAGATTATTTAATTTTGTAAAAGAGAAAGATGCATCAGTGTGTTGGTAAATATTACGCAAATGTAACTACATGAAAATACAAAATCTTAGAAATAGTAAATGCCATTATCATGGACTCAGAAATAGTAAAGGTACATAGGTGTTGTGCCAATGCTTGATACTTACTGGAGTTAGTGTTAGCGATTTCGCTGATTTCATTTGGATCCAACCAAACCTTCTTTTTGCCGCATCGCATAACAGAGGCGGCAAGCCTCTTCTGTAGTTTTAGGGAACTGTAAATAAAGAAAATGTAAAGTTGACCACATGGTTTCTCACCGCGCCGATAACACTTTCATTTACTGTCAAAAGTAAACCGAATCGAAAAAAATATGATCTAAAGATCCAGCACAATTAGGATTTATTTATAACACTATTTAGTTCATATTTAGCAAAGATAATTTATATTTTTTCAATAAAACTAACCTCATCGTGACACGGTGAGATCCAACGCATATAAGAAAGAAATATGGCGGTCGGCGGACCCAATCAGTGTTGCCAGTGTATAAACAACGCTAGTACGTAAAGTTCAACGTAAACGATATTTTGCATATATTTTGTGCCAGTGACACAATTGTGGAAAATTTTCATAGACGAAATGTTTTGTTTTCTTTTACAGAGGAAGTAGTCCATCTGCCACTGTCATTTAAATTCTACCTAACTTCACTTGAGTTGAAAACAAGTCCTGTCATCTGTCACGTTAATTAATCATTCATTACAAATAATCATTCATTCTGTTCATTCAATTGCTATTCTATTCAACAACTTGATAAGACGTCTTGTTTGTTAAAATAGTTTGGAAATATAATAAATATGACCGGTGCTAATAAAGTAAACCCTGATTTGCAACGTGAGAGAGATAAGTGCACATTTAATGTGACCGAGCTAACAAATGTAATTGATGGAGGTGTACACCAAACTGAAGAAAGAAAGAAACGAGGTACTAGTGTGTAAAATAATTAAGATGTAATTTACCTAATTATCTAGTTAATTTGAATCCCTGACCTATGAAACTGTCGTATTCTGTTTGTACTGTATGTGTAATTACAAAAACTTTTGTAAATTATTGTTTTGCTTGATTGTGCTACTTTTGCTGGCTAGCTAGCCAGTTATGTTCTTTGTACTTTCTAGTCTCAAACGGTATCTTCAAAGACAAATACATAGTACATTATTGCAATACTTCAACAACATTACAAAACTTCCTGATAAAATGCTTCAATAAACACTAATACTTTCCTGACCAATAAAGTTTTACAAGATGAATAACAGTCTTTAAAAAAATAATTACTAGAATAGAATATGAGTATGGCATAATCATGATTATGGCAGGTGCCGTTTCTATTGAAATAGCTCATCATCAGTCCTTCTCAACCTCATTCCATAATATACCTAACTAGAATATGATTATGGCATAATCATGATTATGGCAGGTGCCTTTTCTCAACATCAGTCCATCCCAACCTCATCCCATAATCACCCTTCCCTTTTTCTCGCAATAAATCCTAATGCTGCCGAAACCTATTCAAAGGTACACCTTTCATAGGTATCTCCAAGAATGGGTTTTGGCGAGAGCGCCTCATAACATCAAAAGATCAGATCAGCTGATCCTTCAACTTTTCCTATTTGTATTGCAACATGCCAAATATTATATATTTTGTGTCTGGTATTAGAACAAAACATTCTGAGACCTGAGAATTTTACTTGATGAATTCTCAAATCTATTCACTGGAGTAGATATATTCTTCAAGTATCATGCCTATGCAGTATCCTCCTCACATGGCAGCTGGCATTCCCAAGCAATAATTCCAACCATCGACTACTGAGATTTTAAATCTGTTTTTGACGAGTGAAAATATTACTTAAATACCCACACAATTTGATTTAAAATTGTATAATGTGTCAATGCAGATCTCCACCTCTTCATCTTCGCATATTCCCTGTTACATCCTGTACTTTCTTGGAGCCCAGGGTGCTCTTTCCCACCTTTTCTTCTTCAAATACATTACGCATATCAATGTTCACCCAATCAATTAACACCATGCAAAATCGAGAAGAAATGGCTGAACAGTTTACGTGATTTGTCTATAGTTTTACGACCAGCAGTCTGCCTGACGTGAACTCTCTTTGGGAATGCATTTGTAGAAAAAGTTTTTCACCTGGCCACTGCCCGAAGTTAACCCTCCTTGGAACTGCAGTTGTTGCATGATATGTTTTTGCTCAGTCCTTTAGTCGCCTCTTACGACATCTACAGGAAGAGATGGAGTGGTCCAATTCTAAGTCAGAAAAACCTCACAACTAGATGCAAATGCACCTCCCTCAAATTATCCTGGCAGTAATTATGAGTCATAAATTCATTATTTGTGTTTGTTATTGTACTTTTCAAAGAAAAAAGTTTGTTTTCATCCATAATATCTTTTTTATTGTCTTAATTCTACTCGTTTGTTAATTTATTATAATATATAGATATAATATAATAAATTAATGAATATAGTAAGGACAATAACAAAGAGCAGAGATAAGAAAATAGGTTTTAGTTCAAAGTGCACCCTGTTATCAGCTCTTTGATTGATGATGTTAATTGTTATCTGCCTGCCTACTTTAATACTTGTAATACAATACCTTATTATGTACATACTAATACGAATTTTTGAATCATAATTAATTTAACAATTTTCATGTAAAGATGTATGTTGTGTTGATGATTTGCTGTTTAAGGGTTGGGGCACATCTGTCAGCATCGGCGGACTCAGCGATTCCGCGGCGTTCCGTCGCTCCTTCTCGTTCTAGAAAATTACGGTTTTGAGCGACAGGAAAGGATAGCAGCATAGGAAAATGCTGTTCCGTGCTGTGTGAAAGATGTGTCCCAACCCTAATCCCTGATGATATTGTAGAGGCATTTATCAATTAGGCTGTATGTTGTTTTTTTTATGTATGTTACACTATATCTTCGTCAATTGTGATGATGATGACTTTGGAAATATGGTTTTGTTGATATATGTTTTTGAGTGATACTATTTAGAGATTTATTTATCAAAGATCACTGATAAAATTGTATGGCTACTCTGGTGAGTTTTAAATAAATGTATGTTACTTAAGTTTTGCCATTTTAGTGCGAAAGGTTAAAGCACCACAAAATAAAGTTAAGTTTAACACAAACTAAGAAAGAAAGGTAGTAGACGTTAGGTTGTCAATTTTTTTTTTTAAAGCTGAAACAAATAGTTTTGTAGGTTTAGGTTGACAATCTTTAAACAGTTACAAAAAATATAAAATTATTGGCCGAAAGTTAAACCAAATAAATAGAAACAAAGTGCGCGGTGTTTCAGAATTTTAATTTTTTTATAAATAACTAGCTTTTACCCGCGGCTTCGCCCGCGTAAACTACGCAAATTAGTTTTTTTTTTTTTAACTGGGGTTGGAATTTATTAAAATCCAATGAATGGATTATTATTTTTTACTAACCACTAATTCAATAATTACAAAGTTTCATACAAACTGCCAATCCCTATTTCACCCCCTTAGGGATGGAATTTCCAAAAATCCTTTCTTAGCGGACGTCTTCTAGTCACAATCTACCTTCCTGCCAAATTTCATCTTCAATGGCTAAGTAGTTTTCGAGATTTCTTGATAGATTTCATGGAATGGTGGTCACCTGGTGACCGACAAACAATAAAAAATCTATCGTGTCTGCAAGGCTGGCAGTCAAGGTGTTAACTGATTAATTTTCCATGTATTTATTACACAGAGGAGCTGTTGCTGAAAGAAGGCATCCACTTAGAAGAGGTGCCATCTGAGTATCTCAGCCACAAAGAGAAATACGAACTGGCCGTTAAGAAAGCATGCTTGCTCTTCAAATTCATTCGGAGGATGCAGGAGGAGGAAAACACTGGAATGGAAAACTACAGGTAGACATCATATAATTTTTTTTGTTATCAACAGACCTCTCAATACTAGGGACATCCATAAACAAGATATAGTTTTAAAAACTAAAACCCGACTGCCATCCATCATCGAACACCGAATACCATCATCATCATCGTAATCTCTATCGTCACCGTCATCATTCTCATCATCAGCACCACCCATGGGCGTCAAGGTGGACCTACCCCCTTTATCAAATCACTGTGCGGCATATCCATAATATGTTTCCATCATACTTAATTTTTAACACTTCCACTGCTGAAAACGCACCGTATGTGTTTTCCTCTTTGGAAAAACACACACGTTGCATTTTTCAGCAGTGGAAGTGTACATATATTTCCAATTCGTGTCGTCAATGGAGCGAAATAATAGGCCAGATCGCATATTATTTGTATCTTTTTGAAATCGACTTGCCTAATCAATTTAAATGTATCGTAAATTCATCAACAATTACCAACATGAAATTGTGCTCAATAGTTGTGTTAACATAAGTCATGTATGAATATTTATATTCAGTTATCATTTAAAATATTTCTTAAATTTTGAAACTTGGCAACATATCTAATATTTATGATATTCAGGCTTTCTTCCGATCTTACTAGCCTTAGAATTTCATTTGAATGTAATTTTAAATTTTATTTCAATAAATTTTATATTAATATGATGTCAAAGAAAGATGTGCTAAAAACTTAAAAGCAACAAAAAAACACCTCTAGGTGTGTATAATTAGATGACAATCAGTCATTACGTAAATAGTAAAACAATTATGTAAGAATCACCTTGAATTGTAAGATAATCATAAACCTGTGTATTGTTCTCCATCAATTACTGAATATTTTTGCATGTTGGATCGTTGTTAGGACTAACCAGCAACTCAATAAGATCACAGAATAAGTAGCAGTACTCACGTACCGAAGTCTCACTCAGCAAAGAAATTCAAAGAAATAACTACTCAATGTGGTTAGCGATATGGTTTAATTTAGCTCACGTCAGAACTCAGCACCTTTTTGTTTAGATGCCTAAACTTTTTTAGTCTCCACTGCAGGAGCACGACCCTCTCTGTACTACCATAGCCACATTTTAGCCAGAATAGTCAGAATGCGTAGAAAATGTAGTGCCTAAATAAAGGAATAGTAAGAAATTTTTTTTTCTTACCCGTCACTTGTTCTTAACAACTTAGCAGTATGCATGGTTTTGTTACAGGCTAAACTTGGTTGTGCTTGCTAGCAATTTATATTGAGCTTCTTTGGGCTTTTAAAGCCATGGATTTCTATTAAGTATACATGATACAAAGGCAGACTTATCGCAATCAGCTAAATTTTGGATAGAAAGAGAAGTGAATTAAACAATGAATTTGGCAATGCACATGACACAGTTTTGCAACGATCGGTCGGACGGAAATTGTATCATTACAAAACCAACATTGTATATTAGATCAGAATCTGAATTTCAGCAAATCCAAATCTGAATTCGCAGCCCAAGAAATAAGTGGAAAAAAGGTGACGCGTTAATTAGGTATCGGAAAAAACTGGAGAATTACTGAAATATTTTTTGATTCTGTCGTTTCAGGTCTACCAACTTACCTGCCCATAGTGCCCACCTTTAAAAAACATTTATTTTGATTTGTCATAGATCTGTACTTGGGGGCAATCTGGGATCCGCTGTCCTCCCCGATGGGTCTCCTTTGACTCTGCACTACGTAATGTTCATCCCCACCATCTTGGGTCAGGCGACTGTCGAACAGCAGGCGTACTGGATTGGAAGGGCTTTTAATTTGGACATCATCGGGACTTATGCTCAGGTTAGCGTACATCCAGAGCCTTTTTTTATAGTTAAAAGTAAAATTATTTTAGAGGGCCCCTCCAACTTGCTCCAGAACCATAATAGTTGATGCCACCTTCTGAGATTTCGTTCTGTATGTAAGGCGGTTCCCCCACTGAAAACGCGCCCCGCCGCGGTGCGTGGATCGGCAGATTCCGCGCGCTAGCAACGCGGCCCCGCGCAGACTGGCAGTAATTTTGCGCGGGACGTGTTCCCGCGCGTCGGCGCGGTTTCAGTGGGTTGGACCAGGCGTGTTTTCTATACAAATTGAAATACTTGCATACAATGTTAAAATATGCCGCACCGCGCTCCGCGACGGTGCGCGGTGCAGTGGGATCACCGCCTAATACTTTTACTGCCTTCTGTGCCGTCGCGTGCGCCCGCTTAACATACTAGGTACTAGGTAGATCATACGTCAAGTAAAATTGCATATCTTAAATATTAGTCTATCATCCTAACACATGTGATAGAGTATCTTGACATCCATAATAACTTGCAAATAAAACATTTGATTGATTTATTTATTTTTAGACGGAGTTAGGGCACGGCACATTCATTCGTGGACTAGAAACGACGGCCACATACGACCCCAGCACAAAAGAGTTCGTGCTACACAGTCCAACACTCACTTCGTACAAATGGTGGCCAGGTGGACGTGAGTATTCTTAACGTATTTATTCAGCGTTAATTAATGATTAAACTTTTACAAAAAAAAATACAATTTTTTTTAGGATTTTCTTCCATAACTCCAAAGTTCTTTATCATATCTTCACCAAATTAAAATGGCACCAACTTGGTAGTAAGTAGTTGGCTTTCAAATAAAGAAATAATCATCAAAATCGGTACACAATTGGCGAAGATATCGCGTAACAAACATACATAAAAAATAATAAAAAATAAAAACATACAGTCGAATTGATAATCTCCACCTTTTTTGAAGTCGGTTATAAAGGTTTTCAGTTCGATGGCAAGGGCGTAGGCATTAGGGTTCTCAAGGCACCGGCTACGTTAAGCGGGCGCACGTCACGCGACGGATTCTGCTATATCTTTCGCACGTAAAGTTTGTGACAGAGATAGACTGAACACGTCGCGTGCGCCTGCTTAATGTAGCGGACGGCCGCTCTTACAAACGAGCGACACTGTGAACACACACACACACACTTTTGCCGACAGTTCGTCATACTGTTTTTTATACAAAGTAGGTTACGATGCTTGCAAACTTCTCTCGCTTCGGTAACTCATTATTTAATAAGTTTAGCTAATTAACTTTTTATTATTAATCACTAACGGCTCGCCCCTGCTATGCAAGGTTTTGAAATAGTACATGTAAATCTTACCGAAGACATTATCTACATGTTGGTGAAAGCCACATCAAAATCGGAACAGTAGTTTCAGAGTATTTGAACTTTAAAGTACAGACCGGGGGACTTCGTATTTATAATAATTAATAAGTATGGATGGATAATGTTTATGAGATTGCAGATAAGATTATATATTTATAGCTAGATCTAACTATATTTTTTAATCAAGCTCAATGGCAGAGATTGAGACATTCATTTATTATGATTCATATGATATTTACTAAAGTATACAAACATTTATGATATATAAACATAAGATACATAATTACCCGTGTGGATCCGGGTTAGAATAGGACCACTCCATCTTTTCCTGTGGATGTCGTAAGAGGCGACTAAAGGACTTAGCACAAACATCTCGTGCTACAAATATATTCCCAAAGTGGGTTGACGTCAGGCAGGCGGCCGGTCGTAAAACTGTAGCCAAATCATTTAAACTGTTCCGGCTATTTCTTCTCCAATTGCAAGGTCTTTGGCATCCTTAGGTGACCATTGACATGCATATTATATTTGAAGCAGAAAAAGCAGGAAAGCGCACCCCGGGCTCCGAAGCAGCACAGCTGAGGATGCAACCGGGAACGCGCTTAGACGAAGAAGAAGATATAACATAAAAAGAGGTCTATTTTTAGGGTTCCGTAGTCCACAAGGAACCCTTATAGTTTCGTCATGTCCGTCCGTCCGTCCGTCGTCTGTCTGTCCGTCTGGGCTCGTACTTCGCCGCTACTGCACCGATTGTCACGAAAAGTGGTGAAGAGATAGATATTGAAGTTCCAAAAGTTGGTTTTTAAAATTATGAAAAAATGATTTTTTTTCAGCCACCTCCCATACAACGAAAAGTGAATTTAAAAAATTTTATTGGAATAACCCCAACGTGTGGGGTATCGTTGAAAAGGTCTTTTAAAATGCAACAAAAACTGCTTTGAAACTATGTAGATCAAACCCCCCAGTCTTGAGATAATCTAATACAAACTTAAAATTTGAGGTGTCCCCCCACCGTAACTTTTGAAATATTACTAAAATAATTCTGAAAAAATTACTTAGTACTTTCAATTAAAACTATAGCGGTCTCGGTATCATAGATAGTTATTTTTTAATACGTCATAAATCGTAAACCGCAATTTACCTTTAGAACTTTTATATTATGTTACTTGCTGCTACGGAACCCTTCATGGGCGAGTCCGACTCGCACTTGTCCGCTTTTTTTTTTTAATTAAATAAACAGTTTTTTTATAAATCTCTTATTCTTTAGATATACAAATTTGAGGTCAATTTGTCCGTCCCAAAATAAGAAAAGCCTATACCAGCCGCAAATTTATAAATCCGCCACTGCCAACAATATTCGAAAGACAGAATGGCCACAAAACAAATAAAAAACTTTGCTTACTTTATTACAGTTGCTCACACAGCTAACTACTGCATCGTAATGGCCCAGTTGTATACCAAAGGCCAATGCCACGGGATCCACCCCTTCATCGTCCAATTACGAGACGAAGAAACACACATGCCGTTGAAGGGGATAAAGATTGGAGAGATCGGCGCCAAGTTAGGAATGAACGGGACCAATAACGGGTTCCTTGGCTTTGAAAATGTTAGGATTCCGAGGGAACATATGCTAATGAAGAACTCTAAAGTGCTTGAAGTAAGTATACTAAGAACTATCAGGTCTCACATTTTGATTCCAAAATAAGAATATATGGTGGGGAAATTTGGCGTGCGGGGTAGAACACGTGATAGCTCAGTTGGTTAGAGCATGGTCGTATTTAGACCAAGGACGCGAGTTCAAGTCCCAGTCACTTAGTATCTATTCACCATTTCTTATTTTATTATTTCATTGAAGTACCTTTAGTATTGCATCTTGAATGCCTAAAAACCCTATAAAAATATACCTAATAGGAATTAAAATCGTGCTGTTCTGCGAGTAAACTAAAACATAAGGTACATGCTGCTTCTCCTGCCATGCAGATTGTGTAGCGTTAACCTTCGAATCATTCTAGGTTCTAGATAAGCGATTTCTCTTGCAGGATGGCACGTACGTCCATTCTCTGAGCTCGAAGCTTACTTACGGCACGATGATGTTCGTGCGAGTGATGCTGGTGACGGACATGTGTAGCTACATGGCGAAAGCGGTCACCATCGCCACCAGGTACTCTGCAGTGAGGAGACAGTCGCAGCCTAAACCCAAGTGAGTGTTGTAATAATATTGCAGTCATTTGTTTGGGGCTGAGTCACGTATGCCACGCTCTCACTCGAAGCTGACTCTAGGCACGATGATGTTCATGCGAGTGAACAAAGGTTGTCACCATCGCCACCAGATATTCGGCGGTGTGGAGACAGTTGCTGCCTAAACCTGGGTGAGTGTCTTATACTCATATTTGTGACCTGAGTGTCTTATTTGTTTATTATTTTTATTAATGATTTAGTAAATTATATGACATACTCACAACCTGACATTGAATTGGTAATTTTTGCAGACGACACGAATTCTGTAGTATGGGATAAGGATATTGACGCTCTAAATAGAAAGTTAAATTTTACTTTGACATTATTTCACGAATGGTTTACAGCCAACAATCTTAAACTAAATACTGCGAAAACGAATATGATGTTATTAAGAACAACTGCCAACAATAGGGACAAGTTAATAGTTCAAGTGAATAATGAAAATATAAATCCGGTGCCAGTTGTGAAATTTTTGGGTATTCATGTGGACAATCTTTTAAATTGGAAACGCGAATTACATGCTGTAGAAAGTAGTATAAGTAGCGCCTGCTTTGCTATCAGAACTTTACGTGACGAACTTACAATTGATCAGCTTAAGTCTCTCTATTACTCCATGGTGGAATCAAAACTGCGCTTTAGTATAAAATTTTGGGGAAATAGTTATGAATACAATATGCATAAGGCTTTTGTCGCACAAAAAAGCGCTATACGTGCCATGGTTCGAATATCGCCAAGGGAATCTTGTGAAGAACACTTTAAAACGCTGCAAATTTTAACAGTGCCTTCCTTATATATATTTATTTTATAGACAGACTTTATTAAAAATAGAGCATTATATGAGACAGAGGAGGAAATGGTAGCACGTGAAGTCACTAGACGAAAAGATTTGAAACGTAGAATAGCTCCAGCACTGGAAATCGTGAAGCATTGCCCTCGTAATCAGACTGTAGTACTATTTAATAAATTGCCATATGATCTGAAAGCGGAGCGAAAGCTTTCGAAATTTAAAAGTCGCTTACGTATTTTACTGCTTGAGAAGTGCTGCTATAGTGTTGAGGAGTTCTAATTGCTTCTATTTCTATATATGTGTGTGTAATTAATTAATTAGTTGAAAAACGGATTTGCCACTTTAAATTGGATTGTTAAAATTAAGTAATTAGATATTAAGGTGTACATATTATATTCGAATGCAATGTATTATTGTTATTGAATAAACAAATTGAAATTGAAATATACTTATATTTGTGACATGAGCAGTGGTTGGATAATCGGATGCATACTTCTATGTAAACCATAAATCGCAAAGTGAATCTGTGAAATACAATTATTTTTATTATATGATAGTGGTTGTATCAACGCTGTGTTAGGTACCAGCGGAAGTTTAGGTAAATATGCATCCGATTATCCGACCACTGGATATGAGTGAGTGTGCTGTGAGTAGACTTGTGACCTAAGTGTGTGTTTATGCTATATATATTTGTGTTGTGTGTATATATATATATATTTAAAACTGAGGCACGCTCGACTCTTTCAAACAACTCTTTAAAACTGCGTCACTTGTAGCCCGAGGACACGTAAAAAAAAGTTAAGTATTATCACAGAATAGAGACTAATACTCCGTACAGAAGTTTCACTCAGCAAAGAAATTTAAAGAAATATCTACTCAATGTTGTTAGGTATACGGTGTTGGCGCAGATAGCTAAGATTACGTTCTGCTACCAAATATTTTACTAATTACGCTCTTGGTACGAGTCCGGCAATCCCACCGGCAACAAACAAACACACAAACAAACCTACGCAGTCTGCTACCACCCTAGATAAGGTCCAGGGAACCTCCTAACCTAATTATACCTTAAACTTAAATCTAATTAAAAGTAATTAAACTAATTACAAATGGGAAGCAATTTTAGATAATACTTACAGCATCCATGCCGTCTTCAGGCAGCCTCGCCTGGCCTTCGCGTCGAGCCCGAAGTCCTCTTCAGGGCTAGCGACGGCCTTAGGTCCCACCACGGGTCCCAAGTCAGTGGTGAAGAAAATGGGGTCCCTAAGCGAACCTACCCATGAGCTCATGTATGTCGCCCCAAACGAATACGTCGTATTTATAGCACCACTTCACCACAGCACCACAAATTTTATCTTCTTCTTGACACTTCAAGATTAAGTACCTATTATTGGTATAACCTAACAGCGGACCGTAACATGCGGTGTCTCTCGCTCCGATTCAAACATTTATCACTGTTTATACATTTATGGGCATCCACGCCACCAAAATTGGTTCTTTTTATAGTCAATTTACAAATACTTCCGTTCCACACGGGCAATAGGCAAAAACCAGCAATTTATAATGACGCAATGTCACGCGTTTCACATCCGACACAAATCACTATTTTTATACGTACTACGAACTATTCCCGGCTCCACGCCATTTCAAACAGATTGGGCACACACAAACAAACAACAATTAGCGACAATTCTTCATGAAATATTCGCAATATATCAAGTACAAAATGCCGGCCTCCTTTTTCGCGACGGGACAGCGAACCAAGTCAATAATGGCGTCGCTCGTGAGCTTGACGCGACCCATAGACATAGATTATTTCCTGGCCGGGCAAAGACAATCCGCGCTCGGCGGGCACCCACAGCCAGAATATCGCTAAATCGATAATCTTGCCCGTGTTTGTGGAGATCACACGCAGATGGCGCTAGTCTCCTAACAATAAGTACTTTTATCCAAAACATACGGTTTAATTTATCTCACGTCAGAACTCAGCACCTTTTACAGGCCTGGTATTATATCGTCTAAAATAATATACTGGAACTATTTTAAGGGTAGATTCAGTCCATGATACTGGACAACTTTCCCTAAGTAACAGATGTATATTGAAATATAATCTTTTTAGGGTTCCGTACCGATAGCGCCAACGGGACCTTATTACTGAGACACCGCTGTCTGTCCGTCTGCCACAGGGCTCTATCTCTTGAACCGTAATAGCTAGACATTTGACATTTTCACCGATTATGTATTACCGGTTTGTTCGGCGGTCAAATGACGAACGAACCAGATGTTGACGGTCCTCATGGTCGTTTGACCGCCGAACGATCAACATCTAGTTTTGTTTCTGAGGATGCCTCGTGTAGAGCTGATACACGTGTCGCGAGTACGACAGCCGATGACTGGTGACGAAAGCACATTAGCACACAAAGTAATCTAGATCAAATACCATGTAACTTTAACTTCCGCAAAGTAACACCTGAATTATGTTCTTTTTTTTCAGGTTCCGTACCCGAAGGGTGCAAACGGGACCCTATTACTGAAACTCCGCTGTCTGTCTGTCCGTCTGTCACAGGGCTCTCTCTCTTGAACCGTAATAGCCAGACACTTGAAATTTTCACACGATTATGTATTACTGTAGCCGCTATAACAACAAATACTAAAAATAAAAAAAATAGAAAATTAAAGGGGGTCGTCATACAAGAAACGTGTTGCTTCAGCGTTTTAAGACATTGTACGGTGGTACGGAACCCTTCATGTACGAGTCCGACTCGCACTTGCCCGTTTATTTTTCTTTCTTTTATGTATTATAATTTCTGTATTTTTATTTTATTGTAATAAATTGTGTGTGTGTTTCAATTCAAATAAAGTGTTATTCTATTCTAATCTATTAACTTCAAAATAAATTAGTCACCAATTACAATGACTTGCCAATTACACAACAACACCTATATCCTCATTACGGAGTTAATTATTCAAAATTTACTTTTTGTTGAGACGTGACGTGACGTGGCTTGTTTTGTATTTTGTATTGTGTTAACATTTTAATTTGAATGCATGATTATCTAATGACAATGTTTAAAGTAATTTTACACCAACATAAATTAAAATTAACCTAACTAGAGAACTCTGTGTTTTCTCAAGCTTCAGGGTTCGTTGATGACTTAAATTCATTTCGCACATAAAAATGAGTCTGAATGCTCTGGGAGACCTAAAAACCAAGACTAGCATTCAATGTAGAGAGGTGACTTGTTGTCTCCTCAACTTTTTACCATCTGTTTAGGTCTTAAAGAAACTGGCAGTTTCCTGGGAAAGAATGGGCATTGTCGTTGGCGGTCAAAAGTTAACCAACCTCCGCTATGCCGATGACATTGTTCTATTATAAACCCAATTGTTTTCGAAATGCCAGTGGTTGATATCAAAACTATTAGGGTTGATCTCATCTATCAGCACGGAACAGCACTTTGCGAAAAGTCGTAACGATTTATCTGCGTACATACGATATGATTTATTAATAATTAAACGAGTGGTGGCGGGTTGGCCAAATCAGATCCCGATATTGTCCCTCACAGCCTGTCCATTTCGACTGTCGTAATAAAAATTTTGTTTGCAGTGAGCCCGAGCCCCAAATCCTGGACTACGTGACCCAGCAGCACAAGCTTCTGATCGGCATCGCGTCAGTCCACGCGTTCCGTCTCAGCGCTGAATGGCTATGGCAAATGTACAACAACGTCATCTCCGAGATTGACACCGGGGACCTTGAGAGACTGCCGGAGGTGAGTTCAGTGACCCTAACCTCAATTCCTGGGCCACGTGACACAGCAGCACAAGCTTCTAATAGGCTTCTCGTTTTAAATGTATTTCATATCAAAGACGTAAGACACCAGCGCTGTTTCGTTCCTAACTTCAAGTTCATTGTGCCCATCAAATTATGCCCTACCATTTCCATAGAAATCAAATAAAATTGGAAACATTAATCCACTTTTTACCGTACTCCATTTCTTCCTGTGATTCGACTGGTAGATAAAACCTATGTCTTTAAGTCCGCATATTATATTTGTAATAAAGTTATATAAATAAATAAATGTCGTAAGAGGCAACTAACAAAACAAAAGCACTTACATCTTGTGCAACAACTGCATTCCCAAGGAGGGTTGGTGTCAGGCAGGCGGCCGTAAAATTTTCAGCCAAATTTTATTCAGCATGGAGAGTAAAAAAAAGACACATGCTTTTCGACACCATGTCAAAAGAGATAAATTTTTCACCTGGTGCCTGCCTGGGTGTCGCAGGGTGGGCTTCACAGGCACGCAAGTTTTGCAGTGTTGCAAGGCGCACGGGACGCTGCTGGGAGCCTGAGGTTTCATCCGTGTAAGGGTAGGTTGTGTCTGATCGCTCTGGGATCTTGGACTATATGCTCTTACTACTACTTACATGCTTCTTACTCATAGGAAACCTGTATAATTAAACTGTGGTATCGTAGTTGGTGATACAATTACATGTACTAGTTAATAAGACTTTACATATGATTATAGATTGTATCATTGGATACCCAAATAAATGAAAAAAAAACGTTGCACTCCGGGAGTGCCGGCAGAAATGAAAACTTGAATATTAACGTTGTGCATTTTTGATATTTTGGAATGGTTAGGGAATAATTTTGCACGAATTGCTTTAATTATCAGTATAAAAGTACTATCATTTATGTGGTAGAATACAATATATATTTATTGCGCTATCGTACACAAACATAACAATTTATATTACATTAAAAAGTTTATCTCTCAGCTAAACGAAACAGCAGGCGCAGGCATACATTTTCGCCGCGCCGTAGAAAGAGAGGGGGATACTTCCTTTCCAACGCCGCGCCGGCTGTCTACTCTTCATCCGTCTTACGAATTTTCGATCAGGACACGTGTCCTGACGCGAGTTTAACATTTTTTACCCATTACAAAAAAGTGCACAACACCGCTTAAGAAGTTTTCACTTCAAAAAGGTTTGGGCTCGTCCGGGATTTGAATCCGGGACCTCTCGTACCCTAAGCGAAATCATATATCAATCATACCCCTAGACCAACGAGCCGGCTGACATCTTAGTTGAAATTATAGTATAAATACTTCCTCTCCTACGCCGCGCCGGCTGTCTACTCTCCATCCGTCTTACGAATTTTCGATCAGGACACGTGTCCTGACGCGAGTTTAACATTTTTTACCCATTACAAAAAAAGTGCACAACGCCGCTAAAAAGTTTTCACTTAAAAAAAAGTTGCATAAGAAGAAGACATTAATTCACTTAATACTTTGGCCAACAGTTACACGCGCTATCGTGCTGCCTGAAAGCCGTGACCACAGCGGACGCGGCAGAATGTGTGGAACGCTGTCGTCTGTCTTGCGGCGGGCACGGGTACATGCTGGCCTCCAACTTACCTACTATGTACGGCTTGGTGACCGCTGCCTGCACCTACGAAGGCGAGAACACTGTGCTGTTCTTGCAGACAGCGAGGTGAGAAAAACACATAAAATTATTTAAAAAAAATTAACGACTAATTTCCGCTTAGTATGTACCATTCACTCGATAATTTCATTCATTAAAGTCACATCCCTAACGGCAACTCGTAAAGTTGCCTTCACACGACACGACACAATCTGGTGCTGTACTACAAATAGTCATGTGTGTGTTGTGGCCCACTTACATCTTGTGTGAGAGGAATACTTATATCTTACAAATATCTTCTATCTTATTGCGAATTTATTACTTATGAAAGGACAAGTCAGATTTAGACAAAATTTTGTAATTTAAAAGGAATTACATATATCTAACTATTGACTGTTTTTTACAGAATTATAAAATAAATTAATATATAAGGACAAATCACACCGAATAATCTAGCCCCAAAGTAAGTTTTAAACTTGTGTTATGGGATACTAACTCAACGATACTATATTTTATGATAAATACATATATTAAATTAATGCATACGGGAATTAACGCGAAACGTACTTTTTATTTATTTATTTTGCTGACGTTTCATTCGGGTTTCACCGAACGTGGTCCCAGCTTGACTGAAGCAGCGATGACGCCTACGCCTCCCCCTGCCCGGTGTGATCTTCGTCCACCGTCATATTGTTCATTTTCCAAGTACCGTCACACACTACACTCACAGTGTCCCTATTCCGTAACGCAACCGTATTCTGGTGGTTAACCGATTGTGCACCAAACCGGGGTTGTGTTTTGTTAATCACTGGATTCCACACTGCTGACAATTTAAGGCCATCTTCTCGGTTGAAATTGTTAGGATGTTTCTTAATTTCAATCGCCTCACGTACCATCCTAGTGCGATAGTGGCAATCGCCAGCGAGGACTTGCGTACGATGAAATTCAATCCAGTGATTAGCGCCTGCTTCGAGTAGATGTTCTGCGATGGCCGATTTGGTGATTTGTCGGTTCTTTACAGCGGCGATGTGCTCCTTGATCCTCTCAGCTATAGTCCGCTTCGTTTGACCTATATAGGAAGCACCGCAGCTTATTTAACATCCTAACAATTTCAACCGAGAAGATGGCCTTAAATTGTCAGCAGTGTGGAATCCAGTGATTAACAAAACACAACCCCGGTTTGGTGCACAATCGGTTAACCACCAGAATACGGCTGCGTTACGGAATAGGGACACTGTGAGTGTAGTGTGTGACGGTACTTGGAAAATGAACAATATGACGGTGGACGAAGATCACACCGGGCAGGGGGAGGCGTAGGCGTCATCGCTGCTTCAGTCAAGCTGGGACCACGTTCGGTGAAACCCGAATGAAACGTCAGCAAAATAAATAAATAAAAAGTACGTTTCGCGTTAATTCCCGTATGCATTAATTTAATAATAATGCAACGCGATAGTTTAAAAGTATTTATAGCCAACCGCTACGGGTCGGAAATTGCAAAACAAGTTCGTCATCTAGAATTCTTACGGAAGAAACGGGCGCGAGTGTTAACATCGTTGACGTTTTTAGTGAAGTGTCGCGATTGGGACTTAATACCTACGTGTGTTCGTATTAAACCACGCAGTGATATCGCATTCTCCAAGAGGATTCTAACTAACGCGAGTGTACGGCTCCTCAGACAGTTAATTCGTAACAAACACAGTGAACTCAATGGTATACAGAGTGAGTTATATACGTTACATATGTATTGTAGTGTTCATCTTTCTCAAGCGGATTATGATGTGTGTGATCGAGTGACGTATTTACAGGCAAGTCGAACTTTTGATCTGTGCAGTTTCGGTCATGAACGAAAATTAGCAAAATTGTTAAACCGTCAACATCCTGTTAAGAAAACGTCAAACACACCAGAATCGTTGAAAAATACGGTAGTTAACTTATCCGACATATGTTTAGATGAAAATACGCAGAACATCTTGGCCAAGGGCATGAATTTCGTTCCAACACCTGGACGAATACCCTACGAAAACGTAATTAGCAGCGTTGAAGAAACGATTGTAAGTAATAGCATACCTCCTAGCGACGCCGATACCTTAAGGCAGGATGTCGCGGTATTACTTAGGAAATCAAAACTTCCGGCTAGTAACATTACTATGGAAGAGCGTCAAGCACTAAAAAGTATAAAGGAAAACCCAGATATTCTAGTGCTTAAGGCCGATAAGGGAAACGCCACCGTGGTGATGAATATAGCTGATTACCGGCAGAAAATAGGGAATCTGCTATGTGATGAAGAGGTGTACAAACCGGTCACGTACAATCCGACGGCCAGAGTCACACGTAGAATACGAGCTCTCATCCAGGACAATCGAGACTTATTTACAGATGACGAGTTTGACAAATTATATAAGCCTAAAGCACATCAACCACCAAAATTATATGGCCTACCTAAAATACATAAGTCCAACGTGCCGTTGCGGCCAATCGTGAGTCAAATTGCCTCTCCTACTTACGATCTTGCGAAGCACGTTGCGTCAGTATTACAGCCACTAGTGGGAAAAACACCGTCTTTTGTAAAGGATTCCCGAAATTTTATCCAAATGTTACAAGGTCTTACATTGGAACCGGATGAAGTGATGGTGAGTTTTGACGTGGAGTCACTTTTCACTAACGTTCCAATTAAGGAGTGTTTGGATGTCGTGAAAGAAAAGTTGAGTGACAACGAGATGCCCTTTAACTACATTGAGCTACTGGAAAATTGTTTAGATGGCAATTATTTCCTTTTTCAAGGTCAATACTTTCTCCAGATTGATGGAGTTGCAATGGGAAGTCCCGTAGCCCCTGTACTTGCTAATCTCTGGATGGAACATTTTGAAGAAAAAGCGTTAAGCATTGGCCCTAAAACGATTAAGTTGTGGAAGAGATACGTAGATGACGTTTTCAGTATCGTGAAAGGAGGAAAACATGAGGTAGATCAGTATGTTGAACATCTTAACTCAATCCACCCGAAGATAAAGTTCACTTATGAGATGGAAACAGGCAGATCGTTGTCCTTCCTGGATGTCAAAATAACCGTTAGACCCGATGGGTCCATGTCTCACTGTGTGTACCGGAAACCTACACACACAGACAGGTACCTACATGCCACATCACATCACCACCCGCGTCACTTGCAATCCGTTGTGACATCACTTAAAAACAGGGCACTTGACCTCTGTGACCCTGAGCATGTGGAAAGCGAGCTGAATCATGTTCAGGAGGTACTCAGGAACAACGGTTACAAGTTGAACAGGACGCACATACTACCGAAAAGGAGACGCAAGCACCCGGATGTATGTAGGCAGCCGGCATACATGCCCTATGTCCGAGGAGTAACAGATAAGATCGGAACCATGTTGAGAGCGTATTCTATACCTACAGTATACACACCATGTAGTAAAGTAATCAACATGGTAGGCACTCCGAAGGATGTGCTGCCACTACAAACTCCAGGCGTCTATAAGGTGGATTGCAGCTGCGGTGCTTCCTATATAGGTCAAACGAAGCGGACTATAGCTGAGAGGATCAAGGAGCACATCGCCGCTGTAAAGAACCGACAAATCACCAAATCGGCCATCGCAGAACATCTACTCGAAGCAGGCGCTAATCACTGGATTGAATTTCATCGTACGCAAGTCCTCGCTGGCGATTGCCACTATCGCACTAGGATGGTACGTGAGGCGATTGAAATTAAGAAACATCCTAACAATTTCAACCGAGAAGATGGCCTTAAATTGTCAGCAGTGTGGAATCCAGTGATTAACAAAACACAACCCCGGTTTGGTGCACAATCGGTTAACCACCAGAATACGGTTGCGTTACGGAATAGGGACACTGTGAGTGTAGTGTGTGACGGTACTTGGAAAATGAACAATATGACGGTGGACGAAGATCACACCGGGCAGGGGGAGGCGTAGGCGTCATCGCTGCTTCAGTCAAGCTGGGACCACGTTCGGTGAAACCCGAATGAAACGTCAGCAAAATAAATAAATAAAAAGTACGTTTCGCGTTAATTCCCGTATGCATTAATTTAATAATAATGCAACGCGATAGTTTAAAAGTATTTAAATACATATATGTATAGATAAACACCCAAGACCCAGGACAATTTGAAAAAGGCCATTTTCCAACTTGCCCTGGCTGGGAATCGAACCCAGAACCTCCGGATTAGCGGTCTAGCGTGTTAACCATTACGCCACGGAGGTCATCATATAGCATGTTATATTATTTTTTGACTATCAACATTGAAAACTTCGTAAATCTCTTTCAATTTCATATTGTGACTGTAAAAAACCAGTTAGAATCATTATTAAAAAAAAAATGGTTGCCTGTAAAGTCGGTTTTACGGGCGAAGATTTTACGTGACAACGCGCGCGGCAGACCGATCATAGTTGAGTGGGAGAGAGACGCAAGGCATTCGGCGGGCCTCTCTCTCGTTCGGTGACTCATCGTAACGTTACCGAGCGTTACACTTTTTCATAAGTGACTCCCAGCCGCAACCTAATTTAAGACGTTGTCACGTCAAAAAAGCTAGATTGCGTTTGTATGGAAAAGTCTAGGGTAAGGCTTGAAACTGCGTTAAGCGGAGACCCGCGACGGGTTCAGTCCGTCTCTGTCACAAACTGTACAAGTGACATAGACACGTGACCCGCGACGGTTTCAGCTATCTCTATCGCACGTAGGGTTTATGACAGAGACGGACTGAACCCGTTGCGGGCGTCCGCTTGACGTAGTTTAAAGCCTTATGTCCTTAAAATATGTTTGAATATTTCGGCTGTCCCAAATCAAAACACAGTAAATGACTTGGCCTGTAAAGTTTCTCATATTCTCATTACAACTAAAGCCGATTCGTCCGTTGTTGAAACAGATACCTGGTGAAGGCGTGGCAGCAGGCCGTGGGCGGGAACGCTCTGACGCCGACCGTGCAGTACGTGGCGGCCGTGACGGCGGGGCGCCGCTCGCCGCCCTGGGACAACTCCGTGGAGGGGGTCATACAGGGCTTCCAGCGGGTGGCCGCCGGGTGAGTACCATCATGTACCCATCGTCAAAAATATCGTCCTCCAATACAAACAGTGGCGTAGCGAGGTGGCGCCCGGTGCGGGGATTCAATATCCAACAGCACCAGATGTAGACCAGTGCAGAAGCCTTTGAAAATGGTAAAAAGTGATAAAAGTTATAGTAGGATGAAACCCATTGGAAATGGAAGAGAATATTACAAAAAAGAGAGAAAAATAAATTACGGGCGATCTGAAGTCGGGGGGTGGAGGGGGTGGGGTTTTAAGGGTAAAAAACGGTTTATCTCGATTTCCAGCAAAACTACGGGTCCTATAGAAAAAAGTTAAATAGCAACGTTATAGGTAATAAAAAGATCTACAACATTTATATTTACACTTTTTTCACATAACCTTAAAATTTATGTGAAAAATTCAAAAAAACTATGTTTTTGGTTTTTTATTTTTATCTTTTACATTTTCTTTTTTTTCCTTGAAAGTTGGTGAAAACTTACCTTTTTGTGTCCCAAATACACTGTAATTTTTTTTATTTAAAATATTTATTTTTTTACCTTATTTTGAGTTAATATCGAAAAAACACCCTGATATTCAATCGAAAATTCTAACGTCAAAATATGTTTTTTTTTTAAGTTGGTAGGCATTCTGTTAAAAAACTATACATTACTATGGTAAATGTTTTCAGAAAAACGGGCAAGTGCGAGTCGGACTCGTACATGAAGGGTTCCGTACCACCGTACAATGTTTTGAAACGCTGAAGAAACACGTTTCTTGTATGACGACCCCCTTTAATTTTTAACTATTTTTTATTTTTAGTATTTGTTATATCCGCCACAGTAATACATAATCGGTGAAAATTTCAAGTGTCTAGCTATTACAGTTCAAGAGATAGATACCTGTGACCGACGGACAGACAGACAGACGGACAGACAGCGGAGTCTCAGTAATAGGGTCCCGTTTGCACCCTTCGGGTACGGAACCCTAAACAGCAAAGAAACATATATTGATAAACACCCAAGGCCCAGGACAATTTGAAAAAGGACATTTCCCAACTTACCCTTACATTTATATATTATGAGATTTTCTGTGACATAAATGTAATTACAATTTAATAAATTAAATTTTTCACTTATAAATTTCAGCAGACAATTTTTTTTTCAGCAGTCAGATATTTTGACGTAAGAATTTTCGATTCAAAATCAGATTGCTTTTTCGATATAAACTCAAAATAAGGTAAAAAATTACAGTGTATTTGGGACACAAAAAGGTAAGTTTTCACCAAATTTCGAGGGAAAAAAAAGAAAATGTAAAAGATAAAAATAAAAAACCAAAAACTTCGTCTTTCTGTTGCAGTAAAATTGGTCAATGTGTTGCCAACATCGAGAAGCGTCAGAAAAACGGCTTATGTTATGAAGACGCTTGGAATATGACATCCATTCAGCTCGCAAATGCTTCAGAGGTATGTTTTGTACATTGCTTGTTTGCTAAATGCCTTCGCTGCTTCCCTTCCTGCGCAAATCGTAAAAGCCGATCCACGGAACGGGTGAGGATCTACCCATCACTGTTTTGATTCGCTTTTTCCACCTTCCCGCCCATAATCACGTCAAAAGTCGCTTATTGCGGCCCTATTCTCTGTCTACCCCGTGAGAAATAAAAACGTGATAGTGTCGTGGATTAACGAGTTAAATTAAAATGTCAATTTTACTTTCAGGCACATTGTCGTGCGATTCTCTTGAGCACATATTACTCGGAAACGGAGAAGATAGCGAAGAATGTGTCGCCGGCGCTGAGGCAGGTGTTGCTGCAGTTGGTGGACCTGTACGTGGTGTACTGGGCGCTGCAGAGAGTCGGCGATCTACTCAGAGTAAGTGCACTTATTTTTTTATGGAA
This sequence comes from Acrobasis repandana, assembly GCA_963576875.1. Classification (NCBI taxonomy): domain Eukaryota; kingdom Metazoa; phylum Arthropoda; class Insecta; order Lepidoptera; family Pyralidae; genus Acrobasis; species Acrobasis repandana. The sequence continues at coordinate 21,470,558 of OY756215.1, forward strand.
CATATAATGCGTTTTGTTGAACGCAACACATTACATTTTAATCAAATGACATTCAAGAGACAAGACTTGCCAATGTTTATAGTTATAGGAAATAAATGTAGAATCTGGCTGTGTAGATGAAACAATGTTACATGTTAAAAAGATACCATTAGAATATTCCTGTGAATAAAGACGGGTGTACCTCAAGGAAGTATTTTTAGTCAGAGTTGAAAAAAAAATCTTATTATCCACTGGCTGCTCTGGTAGTACAGAGGGGGTCGTGCTCCTGCAGTGGAGACTAAAAAAGACCTGATAATGATGACGATGATGAGTAAGTAGGAAGTCCACTGCTGGACATAGACCTCCCCCAAGGATTTCCAAAACGACCGATTTAAAACCGTCAAATAAAACTAGGGGTTTTATAATGTTGAAGAATGAGTTTCTTATAACGGTAATTATAAAATTTACAGTTTACATCAATATCCGAGCGAGACATTGAGCAGTTACAAAATTGGTATGAAGATCTCTTGACGAGACTGCGCCCTAACGCTGTTGGGTTGGTCGATGCCTTCGATTTCAGGGATGAGGTGAGCATAATAATAGACATAGATACTTACTTGAATCTCTAGACTGCTCTGGCTAATATATGGCTCAGGCGGTACAGAGAGGGTCGTGCTCCTGCAGTGCAGACTAAAAAAGACTGATGATAATTTTGTCTAAAATGTATCTAAGTAAGCATGTGAAACCCCCCAATGCCCCCATAACCACATATCATGCGACGAATAAGTATTTTATTGAGTAAAACGAGCTGGTGGCAGTCAAAAGCCTTGGGTCAGATATGTTTCATGCCATTCTACTGGAATAGAGCCATAGCTATTTAATAGGATTGTTGGCAAACATGAAAAAAAAAAATATACGCAACAGTGTGTGTGACAGACGGACAGACAGCGGAGTCTCAGTAATAGGGTCCCGTCTGCACCCTTTGGGTACGGAACCCTAAAAACATTGTATACTTTTTTTTTTCTTTTTCTGATTAGCTAATAATTATAAAGATACAGCGCATTTAAATTCCGCATGACGTCACACAAGTACGATTTTCACTTGACGGTGACTTCAATCACCATTCCGAAACTTCAATGCTTGATAAACCAAAAAATATGGTTCCATTATTTTTGGATAATCTTAACTGGCAGACTAAATAAAATACAATTTTTCGGACCCAGTCTAGTCTGGACTAAACAATTGGCGGACTTAACGCTAAAAGCGAGAGAGAGTTTGACGGACACATCGGTTTACGAAAGATTTTACTTTCAGAGCTTATTTTTAATGACTTGCATCATAAATGTATTTCAGATCTTACACTCGGCCCTGGGCTCGTACGACGGCCGCGTGTACGAGCGTCTGATGGCGGAGGCTCTGAAGAGCCCGCTCAACGCGCAGCCCGTCAACGACAGCTTCCACAAATACCTCAAGCCCTTCATGCAGGGCAAGCTGTGATCGCATTCAATATGACTTATTGACGCCGTGTCGTATAGGGAGGTCAAACGGATGGCTCAAGAGAATTATAGATAGATAAAGAAATAACCGACATCTGAGTACAAATAATTTCTCGATTTGCAGGCTCAAAATCGTGTCGTACTTTTAAAAAAAACTCCCTAAACTACGAGAGCTGAATCCGATATTCGAGAATGATTTATCGATTGTGAAGTCGAGTTTGTGCAACTATATATTAGTTTCCTCATAGACTATACTAATATATGATTTTACTTTCGCATCCATTGTGACTTATTAACAAGGACCAGCAGCGCAGGAGGGTCGTCGAAATATCTCGTCCTAACTAATCAAATCCCGTAATGTTGATAATAGAAAACGAATCAATGTAATGATATAAGATTCATTTTAATGTGTGATATTACTTAGCCGATAAACTCATTTACAAGCATGAGACTTTATGATGTTCAGGTGAAGGGTAAAAAAAAACTTTTTTTGTAAAAGAAATTTCTTTACGCAGAATCAAATCCACTGCCAGTCGACTTGTAACAGATTTTTGTCTTCAATGCATCCCGTCTTGCGCGGGTTATTTTATTTATTTCTTTATGATTTCACTGCGCTCAAATTTTTTTTAACAACTAGTTGTACACTAGTTATTTTATTGAATGATGAAAACCAATGACTTTCTAGGTCATTGATGAAAACCGATATTTTTATATTTATCAATGATGGATGTACGTACATTTAGAGTAAATATCATTTTATTATTATTTTATACTCACTGTACAACAGTAAACAGGGTTATATGATTTAATTAAGATATATTTATTATTTTAAGGTGATTGGTAATATTTTTTTTATGTAGGTATTAGATAAGTAAGTATGGTGGTGGATGTTAAACATTCCTTTAGAAATTGCAAAATCATATCCACAGTATTAATTCGCAATGAGATTGTATCATGAGATTGAATGGATATTTTTAAATAAACTTTTATAAATGTTATCAATTCGTTTTTATTTTATTTGTATTTAACTAAGCATCCTCTATTATTATTATGACGACCTCCGTGGCGTAATGGTTAACACGCTAGACCGCTAATCCGGAGGTTCTGGGTTCGATCCCCAGCCAGGGCAAGTTGGAAAATGGCCTTTTTCAAATTGTCCTGGGTCTTGGGTGTTTATCTATATATGTATTTATCATAAAATATAGTATCGTTAAGTTAGTATCCCATAATACAAGTTTAAAACTTTGGGGCTAGCTTAATAAGAGTGGTTTGTAAAAAAAAAAGCATGATAATTTCTCAAAGAGCAAATAAACGGGCAAGTGCAAGTCGGACTCGTACATAAAGGGTTCCGTACCTCCGTATAATGTTTTAAAACAAAACAAACAAAGAAACACGCTATTTACGGTTTAGGATCGAGAGACTCACTGAGGGAATTATTCAAGGAAATAGGTATACTTACTTTTGCATCACAATTCATATTTGAAAATATAATGTATGTAAGGAAAAATATTTCCTTGTTCAATAAAGTAAGTGATTTTACAGATAGAAATTTACGTAATAAGAATGACTTAGTTAGCCCGTATTACAGGCTGAATACAGTCAGTAAGTCTTTTATGGGGAAGTGTATACTTTTTTTATAATAAATTGTCAGAATCGGTCCTTGATATGCCAGACAGAAAATTCAAAGCTTATGTAAAGAAAGTACTTTGTGAGAAGGCTTATCATAGGACCGATGACTATCTTAAAGACAAAAAGGTCTGGCTTGAGCTTGGCGCGGGTCCCTCTTAAAGGTTTGTATACTTAGACATGTCATAATTTAGGTACATTGGTACATACTAAATTTACAAATTGAAATTATTTTAAATTTCGTAATTCTTATAATTCAATTTAATTATGACATAATAAACAATGTAATCTCTGTCCATCTATGTAACTAATTTTAAGTTTTTAGTTTGTTAGTTGACGTCTTTGGAGAAAACGTGCAGTGCAGTTTGTTGCCGCTTCTTCTGCACTTGCGCCTAGGAAGCGGCGTAAACTTAGCTTTAAGTAACGATTTGACGTCAACATTTGTGCAAAACAAAACAAAGTGACTATTATTAAAAGATATTATAAATATCCTATGATAATAAAGATATTTTGAATTGAATTGAATTGAACACGTTTCTTGTATGACGACCCCCTTAAATTTTTAACTTTATCTTATTTTTAGTAGTTTTTGTTATAGTGGTCATAGTAATACATAAATGGTGAAAATTTCGAGTATCTAGTTAATGCCATTATAAAGATCTGGTTAAAACGCTGAAAAACACGTTTTTTGTATGACGACCCCCTTTAATTTTTAACATTTTTTTATTTTTAGTATCTGTTGTTATAGCGGCCATAGTAATACATAATCTGTAAAAAATTCAAGTATCTAGCTATTACGGTTCAAGAGATAGAGCCCTGTGACAGACGGACAGACAGCGGAGTCTCAGTAAATAGCACATGCACTCTTTGGTTACAGAACCCTAAAAAAGTACCTTCTTACAGAGAGATCTGGTTAAAACCTGGGAACTTGACTAAAACTAAGGTTTAGACTTGCGTAGCCGGTAAGTCGCCTGCGCAACTCGCCCGAAAAAATAGAACAAAATAAATCGTCTCGACTAAATTAGTAACTAATATACCTATGTACTTGACTCGACTAATTTTTTGTTTAGTGAACTATTGACACAGGTGGTGATTATATTCTCTTTGACACAGAATAAGAACCAGTAGGTACTCACGTACAGAAGTCTCACTCAGCAAAGAAATATCTACTCAATGTGGTTAGTGATAAGGTTTAATTTAGCTCACGTCAGAACTCAGCTCCTTTTCGTTTAGATACTTAGACATCCGTTGCACAGGCCAATTTCATTCTTATTACTCTGGACAAAAGATTCGTATAACTGAATTTACCACTCCGAGGGGCCGCTGCGCGCATAGTAATAATGTAGGTATATTTTCGATACCTGAACGGGAAGTGACACAGGCCTGCTATTGAACACCCACTACTGCTGAAGACACGTTTAGTAACTAAATTACTCGCCCTCTACTTGACTAAAATACTAGCCTAGTCCAAACCATAGAGTTGTACCTGTCCGAATCTCAGTCCGAATGGTCCGAACAGCCTTTTAAGAAAAAAAACTCAGTTAAATCGACACTGTCAAGCAAGTCAAAATAACAATAGCAAATGTCAGTCAATCAGTCAGTGTCAAATTTAGAAATATTCTTTAATTGGTTGTCTTTGTCCGTATTTATTTATTTACAATATAGAAAATAAAGCTTAGGTTTTTTATTTACAGTAAAAGTTAGTTTATTTGGTTTTTTGTGTACAATACCTAAAATAATGTAATCATCATTCAAAGTCTGATATCATCAAGCATACCATACTGTATTTATTTCATATTTTACAAAATGACCAACTGGAAATTGTGTCGTGCATGTTTGAATGCACAAGAATCTTTTCAGTTTACACTATTCCAAAACGTCTCTGCTGAACAATACAGCTTCTGCACATCTGTGGAGGTGTATATTTTTCACATTATACGTTTAAATAAGATTGTGTGTTTTTATTATTTTACATTCCATTTTCTTCGTGCAGGTTCGTGAAAATCAAGATCTACCGAAATCCCTGTGTAGATCATGCCATGATCTACTTACAAAATTCACAGTGTTCAAAAAAATGTGTATTCGATCACAAAGTTCTTTATTGGAACTGAAATGCAATAATGTAAAAATTGAAGTTGAAGTTCCAAGTTTGACTTACAAAGATGGACTTTATCCTGATGAAGGAACAGTCAAAGAGGAGGATTTTTGTGATTATGTAAATAACGGTATGTAGCTTTGTAAAGTGGTTCCGAGACTGAAGCACCATTAACAGCTAGCATTCTTTCTTTTGCTTGCTCACAATGCCAGATGTACAGTTTGTTCATCCAAATGGTTTGCAGACTTTCAATCCTCTAAAAAGGTCCTTCAAAGACTATTTGAGTGAACAAACTGTAAAAGAGTTAAGGAGTTTGGGCCGATACTGTAAAATATTTTTCTTTGTGGTCTGACTTTTTTTTGGAACTGCTTAACACTTTGACAATGGAAAAACACACCGTATGTGTTTTCATTTTCGTGAAACACACACGGTGCGTTTTTCCACAGTCAGTGTTAACAAATATGTAGATAATAAAAGCATATTTATCCTGCCCACATATGATATGACCTATAAAAAATATATATTTTTAATTTCAGATTTATTAGAAGAGAAAAACTCTTGTATTGAAGATATTAAGAAAAAAAAGAAAGTTAATAAAAGGTGTTTATATTTATTCATGTTATAAAAATGATGTTATTGTAATGGTGGCACTTCATTTGGCTATTTGTATTTAGCTATTGGGTGTTTGACGTTATTTGGCAAAAATTAGAAAATGTAGGCAGAGGTAAAGATATAGGCAAATACGACCATCCACACATGGCAGCCAAATAACAAACACACAAACAAGGTCAATGGTGCGCGCGCATAATATGGCCATAGTGTAGATGGTATATTTGCCTATTCGATTTTTTTAATGTACGTCGAAAAACCGACAAGCACCTGGATATGCGTGTTTGGTATTGACCTTATTTGTCAAAAAGGCAAATAAGTCCAAACATACTGTCCACACATGGTAAATATTTGTCAAACATGCCAAGTATGCAAATACAAATAGCCAAGTGAAGTGCCACCATAAAGCAACGTAAAGTAATTGATAATTTTCTGCTGCAGAACTATAAAGAAATCAGTAAAATTAAAAAGGATGCATAAAGTCAAGGATGATGAGCCAAAAAAGCATTATGATTATTCATGTGAAGTGTGTAACAAAAAGTATGTTCACATTGAGAGCTATGAAGCTCATAAACTGGAGCATGAAGGCATAAAAGTAAGTTATTTAAGATTTTTTACGTACCATTATGTGTATTACCACAAAATAAATACTAGAACTCACATAGTATTACTCCTTTATTTTTAGACCTTATCACCAATACATAAACAATAAGGAGTCATTGTATGGTTCAAAACCTGCATCATTATTTACCTTGCTCTGTATGAGTTTGAAAACATTTCTTTATTAGGAGTTAGCAATGGAGGTAAGAAAGAGCTACCTAGAGCAACCCACTAGCCACTAGTTATATATTTATATAAATAAAAATATATTTTCAGGTACCTATCCAATGCCTTGCTTGCAACAAAACATTTAAAACATGGCACGGACTAAAACGACACAATTTGAATGAACACACAGTAGTAAGTCTGGAATCTCTCAAATGCAGTATCTGTGGCAAGATTTTGAAGAGTCAAGAATCACTGAAGGCGCATGCGAAAGTGCATGAGAATAAATTGCAAAGAGTTAATGTCTGTGACGTTTGTGGAAGAGATTTCCGCACTAAATCAGGTTTGAAGGTAAGGATCAGAAGTTTCATTGAGATTGTTTTCAGCATTAAATATTTATTATATACAAAAAATGTATATGTATGTATAATAAATACATTCATGAAAAAAAATGTGTAGTAATATCACATACGTACAAAGGTGACGTCACTATCTACGACTATCATCATCATATCAGCCACAGGAAGTCCACTGCTGGAAATAGGCCTCCCCCAATAATTTCCAAAACAACTATAATTCTGTACAACTTTAAGTTTCCAACCATATTCTAAACTTATTTTAACGAAGTCCTATGGCTCATTATAGTCTTTGTTTATACTTGATAAACTCTAAAACTACCCATGTAGAGTGTAGTATACCATGAAGGTTTATTACATTTGTATAATACAAATGTGCAGAACTGCGGATCCAAAGCAAGCCGTCAGTTACTCATATAACAACATGTTAAACTTTTGCTTGCAGAGTCACATGGAAACACACAAGGAAAACAGGGAACGCGATTATACATGTGAGCACTGTGGCAAAAAATTCTTCACTTCCAACTCACTGACAAACCATGTCTCCAAAAGACATACATGTCGCAGATACATATGCAATGAATGCGATTACCCATTCACACAGAAATACAACCTAATCAAGCATTTACTCATACACGAAGGGAAAAAATTGTATGCATGTGATATCTGTCATAAATCATATGGAACACAATCAAGTTTGACGGAACACAAGAGAATACATTCTGGAGAAAGACCATTCCTGTGCAGCTATTGCCCAAAGAGCTTCCTGTCAAAAAGAAGGCTGAATGATCATCATCTAACCCACACAGGAGAGCGACCACACCAATGCTTAATGTGCCATCTACGTTTTAGTCAGAGAGGCACATTGACAAGGCATATGAAAGTTCATGAGAGATCAGTTCCTGTGTAAATTAATAAGAAATATATTAAATAAAATTATTTATACTGGACAATAAATAAAATTATTATATGTATACAGTGCAGGGCAAATTTTTATTTGTATTCAGAATTCCTGACCTATCCATATTGTGCAATATGTGCAGTCATAGCCTGGTCACATACATTACATGCTTACATTCAAATGCTGAGGTATTCTGATCTGCCGATCATACATAACAAGCCACAGAGACTCATACGCCAGGTTGGTTTCGTTTGTGTAAATGACCATCTCTGGTGTTAGATTTTTCAGTCAAGCTGCCTAGGTGGATGCATCTCGTCTGGCATAGTTTGACGACTCCGACTTCCATACCATAAAGACAGCTAGGAGACCCAGTGCCGGTTTTAGCCCTACCAGCGCCCCGGGAGAGACTCAGAACACATAAGTAAGAATAGGCCTGTCAGGTCTACGGTCTACCTAATCTTATGTGTTCTGTGGCTCAACGTGGGTTCGAAGCACGTTAATACCTACGTATGTTCACAATATCTGTGCGTCTTTCTTACTACTAAGGGAAAATAACAAAAAAAGATGTTGACATTGACGTTTTCGTGAATGACGGTGAATGTTGTAGATGGATTTGATTTGTTTTTTGTTTACATACATGCGAGATTTAGCTGTGTTAATTATTTTATTTTATGATTATTAGCAATAAAGTCACTTTTTAGACATGGCTAGCAATTTGGATTGTAATAATATATGTCGGGCGTGTCTTTCAAAAGCAGAGTCAATGTCAGATTTGTTTTCCGAGGACACTTCAGAAATGTTCAATTATTGCACTTCTGTAGAGGTAAGATTGGATTTGATTGATTAAAATTGAACTTAAATTTTCGATCGCTATTTCGGAAATGTATACATTTCCTAGAAATCGTATACAATTCCTGAATTTAACACATTTCCGGTGACACAGAACTCTGATAAAACAGAACTGTATTTTTTTTTAATGAGTACTAACAAATATTTGCCTGCCCTCGGTCTTGCACTTGCATGGGTCTTAAACTTAAAATCATTTGGAGTAACCAGCTATTGTCATCAAGATTTATTATAACAGTAATATACTTGTGTACATTCCAGGTTTCCGCAGAAGATACCTTGCCAAATCAAATTTGCCAGTCCTGCTTAAGTTTACTCAATAAATTTTATTATTTTAAGAGAGAGGTTGTAAGATGTGATAAGCTATTGAAACAGCAGTCTACGGAAGAAGTATGTAACTCAGATGTAAAGAGAGTAGTGTTAAAAGTTTCACATGTCTATATTGTCTACGTATCTGTCTGTGGTTTTTAATGCTCCAACCTTCGATCATATATTCTATAGATGCACAGTTGCCGCCTAAAAAATGGCATTAGAAAAACAAGGCATAAAACAGTATAATGCGTTGTTTCGCTGTCATTCGCTTGGTGGCCACGCGCGTGACGTTACCTCAAAGATGACCAATCAAACCAGAAGGTAATATGTAATAAACTTAATTCAGATTTATTTCCACGCTTTATCTCAGTTACTTCAGGTTTAAATTAGATTAAACTGTTTTCGCAATACTTGAAATGGTATACATCTACCTATGTACATAGGTAAATGTATACCATAACATGTATTGACACGGGAACAATATTTTGTTTGATTTTGCAAGGAACTGTGCATCTATAGAATATTTGATCGAAGGCTCCAATAGATCAATTTATATTGATATAGTTGTTTTGTTTGAAGTGTGACTTAATCAAGCATGTTCTTAGAGATAAGTTTAGGTAATTGAAATAGATGTAGCAATTTAAAAGGGGGTAATGAAAGTGGTGTAAATAGAGTGAGAGTAGAATGAGATAGCGATAGTCAAAAGATAGACATTTTCGCTGAACTCGCTGGTGCCATGCTACCAGCAAGAACTTCTTCATCCAAGCTCGTTCCCGATTGCATCCTCAGCTGTGCTGCTTAGGAGCCCCGGGTGAGCTTTTCCGCTTTTTCTTCACCAAATATAACATGCATGTCAATGGTTACCCAAGGATGCCAAAGACCTTACGAACTGTGAAAAAAATTTTACAACCGGCCTCCGCCCCACTTTAACCCTCCTTGGGAATGCAATTGTAGCACGAGATGTTAGTGCTTAGTCCTTTAGTCGCCTTTTTCGACATCCACAGGAAGAGATGGAGTGGTCCTATTCTAAACCAGAACCACATGGGTGTGCTACTAGCAAGTACTTATTTAAAGCTTTTTTCTAACAGGTTAAGGTTGAAAATTGTGTGATTGAGGTATTAGACTACAATGATGCGGCAGAGTTTAATGATGTGGTAACGACAGATGCGATATCCATGGATGATAATGTGTCTAAGGATGTGGTGTCTATGGATCTTCCAGACAACAGAACAAGCTATCAAATAGAAGAACAGGAAAAAAATAAGTAAGAAAACCTTTTGATTGATGAACAATGTGTAAAAACTGAACAACTTTCCCCAAGAAATATTCCTTGAAATATGATAATAATATGATGTTTTTATTTCCATAGGAACTCTGATCAGCTAGTTGATCAACTTGTATAAATAATAATAAATAAATATATAGGGACATATCACACAGATTGAGCTAGCACCAAAGCACAGAAAACAGTTACTGTCTTCCTGTGACTTACTTAAAGTTACTTTGGTGTTAGCTTAATGAGATACAAACTCAACAATACTATGTATCATATGTATGTATAAACTATACTTAGATAAACACCCAGGACAATTTGAAAAATGGCATTTTTTTAATTGCCCTTCGAATCTAGAACTTCTTACAGGAGTAGCGGAAAAACGTGATAACTATTACGCCACGCAGGCAGCCATAAGGCCTTAATCTGCTCTTAAAATTGTTTTACGATAGTATTTTTTTTAGACCGAATATGATATTGATAATGATTGATAAATATATTAGTAAAATAATTCAAACTTTCTTCGTCAGAAAACGCCAAAGCCGAAGACCATCTGCATCCAAACAAGCCAAAACAAAGAAAACATGGATGAAATGTGCAAAGTGTAATAAAAGTTTCCTCAAATATGAAAATTTTGAAGCACATATGAGAAATCATTTTGGAAAAAAGGTACATACTTGTGAATAATTTGTATGTTATAAATGTGTATAAAATGGGACTGGGCGGGTCGCGTTCGCCGAATGGTGCCAGAAAGATGGGCTCACATAACTACCACGTGGATTCCAGGAGACAAACGTCAAGCTTTTTTTATGTTCCACCATTCATTCTTTTTATAGGGCCTCAGAATGAGCCGGACCTCGCGCAGGTGAATATACTTCAAGGCCATTTGCTTCTATATTCACCTTAAAGGGCTATATCTAGTGCCTGACGATTAGCAATATGGAAATTATCTCCATATTTACGAGTTAAGGCGAAGATATAGGCAAATGACCTTGAAGTGGCGCCCTCATTTGAAATAAATTGTTGACTCGTAAATATGGAGATAATTTCCATATTACTCTTCGTCATGCACTAGATAGCCCTTTAAATTATTTTATAAACCACCGTTTAAAGTATTTACATTAGTCCGTCTAGCTTTAAAACTTGCCTCCGCCAAAAGTGGTCACGGCAAGTTTTAAAGCTAGACGGATCACCAATAATAGTTTTAACGGCAGTTCATAAAATAATTTAAAGGGCTATCTAGTGCATGACGTAGAGAAATATGGAAATTATCACCATATTTACGAGTTAACAATTTATTTCACACTTCAAGGCCATTTGCCTATATCTTCGCCTTAACAATTTATTTCAAATAAAGGCGCCACTTCAAGGCCATTTGTTTCTATATTAACCTTAAGCGGTGCTTTGTGTTAAGTTTTTTTTGCTCCAAGTTTCGTTTTCGTTTCGACATCTGTTTTTGCCGCCCACTTGAAAATGCCCCCCTTGTGCAGTGCACGCCCGTACCCAGCAAGTTTGGGGGGTTACTCCATTGAATAATACGATATTCGTCCGATAGTGTCGTCCTATTTCTATGTCAAACCAAATTAGACTTTATCATCATGTATTAACGCTTAATGTTGCTTGACACTGAAACGCGAATACGCAGTAACGTACCGCTTTTGGAGTAAACTTACTGGTAAAGGTTGGGGTACATTAGGCCGCATTTCCCTATATGCTGCTATCCTTTTCTGTTGCTCAGAACTGTCATTTGCTAGAGCGGGAATGCGGCCGCATCGCCGATTCCGCGGCATACCTGCTCTTTCTATGTAGCCCAACCCTTATAAGTCTGTATAAGTCTGTATGTACCTATGTTATTGGTTTTTTTTCCGTATTGTAGCGTATTCCAAATAAATACGCTAATATTATTACGATCTAGCCTAAACTCAGACTTAAGCTTGACGCTACGTTACGCGGAAGCGACGGACGACCGTCGTCGCGGCTACCCGACGTCAGTGTCAGTAAGGGTCAGTTCACACCGAGACGCGACGCGACGCGACGAAGCGCGCACTTTGTAGAACTTGTTTACTAGACAAAAAGAGTGAGAGCCCGCTGCGCCGCGTAAAGCAGCGCTGCGCAGCGCGGTATAGCGGGCTGTCGCTGAAATTAGTAGCTTTTTGTGTAGTAAACAAGTTCTATATTTCTTCCAAAGAGCGCGCTACGTCGCGTCGCGTCGCGTCTCGGTGTGAACTGACTCTTAGTAAAATTTTTACGGCGTACATTCACAGTCGTGTCGATGAAGATTTTTAATATATTACTATGTACTCGTAGAAATATGTATGGCAGTCATTCGTCTGATCATAATTATCTTCTACTCTATAGGTAGTCTATGCTGAACAAGCCCGACCCGCGCGTGCGTCCGTCGCGGGGAAGCGGGCCCCGCCTCCACGCGACGGGCTCACGCGCAGGTGCACGCGACGGACGCCCGCGCGGGGCACTTTTGTATGAAACCGCGCGGGCGTCAGCGTAACGTAGCGTCAAGCCTTATGAGTAATTTTACATTGACCTAGTTTTGTAAAGTACCTACTTATTTTATAAGAATGTGTCAATGGGCACTTTTATTACTGTCTCTATTAAGGGGGATTATATTATTGATGCAATAAATAGATTACAAACATTTTAACTGTAGATAGCATTTTTAGCCCGACATAAAGTGTGAATACTGTGGGAAATCTTTTCGCACGTTGCGGAGTCTCACAAGCCATGTGCGAACACACACCCGAGGTCGCAAGTACCAGTGTCTCATGTGTGGGAAGAACTTTGCGTATCTCAACGTACTCAAAAATCATGAGATGGTTCACATGGGTATAAAAAACCACGAATGTCATCTATGTGATGCGAAGTTTACGCAGCGCTACAATTTAAAGGTTTGCTTTCAATTCATCTCTTGTATTTTAGGCTCAGCAAAACGAACTTGATAGTGCGATAGAGACAACTACAAATATCCATAGTTTTTAGGGTTCCGTACAAAAAATTAAAAAACGGAACCCATAAAGGATCACTCGTGCGTCTGTCTGTCCGTCCGTTAGTCACAGCCAATTTGCTCCGAATCTACTGGACCGAATCAGGTGAAATTTGGTAGAATGTTATCCTATGACCCAAACACATATGTGCAAAGTAAATAAATATTTTTTTAAAATAAGGGTCATTTTCCGGGGACAAATTAGGAAATTAAAATAAAAGTTTTGCAAACCTTACTGTGTCATATATCAAATAAAAGGGCTCGTTATGAGGATCTCAAATATATTTTTGTTATTATTGTAAAATAAAAAGGTTTAATTTTATTCATGAAAGAAGACGAAAATTGACCATTCCCCCTGATCTCCGAAATGCTGAGCCTAAAATTTTGAAAAAAATACAAAATTTAGTTTATCGCTTGTAGATTACAGGAAAACCTATAAGAATTCAATAAATTGTACGGAACCCTCTCCACGCGAGTTTAACTCGCACTTGGCCGGTTTATTTCGGGAAAAAATCATTGCTCTACTGGCACTATCTGGCCAGCAATCAGGGGATTACGTTTGTATGGAAATACGGCCCATCGATTTCCTCTTAAGCAGCTTGTAAACTTAAACCCAACCATATTAGTAGGACAATACATCAAATTAGTAATGTAAGGTACTTCCTTACATAGCTAATATTTGTAATTTTTTTGTCATTCTGCTCATTTTTAGAGCCTGTTACAAAGAGTTAAAACAATACTTTTTTGTTGTGTCTTCTTGATAGTTTATTTATTTGTACTATAGTGTATTGCAGCATATAGGTAGAATTGTACATTAATAATGTTTTTTAACCTACTTCAAAAAAGAAAGAGGTTATCAATTCGACCCACATGTTTTTTTTATTATTTTGTATGTATGAGACGCGATATCTTCGCCAACTATGAACTGATGTTGATGATTCTTTTTTATTTGAAATTCTTAACTACAAAGTTGGTCCCATAATAATTAGGTGAAGACATGATGAAGAACTTTGGAGATATGGAAGAAAACCCTCAAAGAAAAGAAGTCTGTTGTTTTTTGTTAAAAAATATATTTATTTTTTCAGTCTCATTTAGCTACACATACCAATTCCAAGAACTTTGCATGTGCGGAGTGTGGCAAACAGTTTTCGCAAGCCGGGAACCTCAAGAGTCATCTCATACGACATACTGGTATAAAGAATGTCGCTTGTACTATATGCGATATGAGGTTCTTTATAAAGGTCAGTAAGGGAACTTATTATAACACTGGTCACGTGGTCACGTTGTATGTACTCTGCAATTGACATGACGATGAATCGGCTCCCATAGCAGGGCAGCTACGACAACGTTTATCCAGCGCTATCAACTGTATCTATCTCGCTCTACATAATACTAACATGCGAGACGGTACTAGTCCATCACGCGATATAAATAACTTTTGTCCTGTCTATATATCTCTACGTTGCTATGCTATGGGGGCTGGATGGAAATCTTAAACAAATACACACTGTATAATAAAACATAAATCTATTGATGTAACTGTTATTCGATAGCACGAATTCGGTCTTAATTTTTCATATAAGTACATATAAACTTTCTACACAGATGTATGAGTAGCACTATGAGATACTATATTATGAAGTGAGCAGATTGAGTGTTCCACATCGAATAGGTATAACTTTCTGACCATAGAAGGTGCAATTTTTTTTTACTATTTCACGAAGTTGGTACAATTTTTTGCTTTAAATTCTAACGTGTTGTACATAAGGATTGGGAAAAGGAGCACTCTATCCACACGCACACACAAATAACCAGGTTTTACACCAAATTTTCATTAATATTCGGTTAAGAAAGCGCAAACTCGACACCTACGATTTTCGGTGTTGGCTTAACCGTGGCTTAACCCCTTTTACTTGCAGGGTGACTTGTACAAACACATGTTGTCTCACTCTTCAGACAAACCGTTCTCATGTGAACACTGCGACAAAACATTTAAAAACAAAAGTTTTCTAATTATACATATGAGGAAACATACAGGTAATTCTACAAATTCTGTTATTTATTTTTAAGTTAGGCTATTCCCCCACTGGAAACGCGCCCCGCCGCGGTGCACGGATCGGCAGATTGCGCGCGCGGCGACGGAGGCGCATCAAGAAAGCATCTTGAATGAGTGCCGTAGAGTTCTTTTTTCTTTGTCCTTTATAAATAAAAACATGGGCGGTACTGCGGAGCAATGTGTTACCGGGCTACCACCGCGCCCCTGCGCAGACTGACGTGTGACGACGGACGTGTTCCCGCGCGTCGGCGCGTTTTCAGTGGGTTGGACTAAGCGTGTTTTCTATACAAACTGAGATACTTGCATACAATGTTAAAATTCCCCGCGCTCCGCGACGGTGCGCGGTGCAGTGGGATCACCGCCTTAAGCAACCAAGGACGGATCGAGCATTCGGTTCAAGAAGGTTCGGTCACTTCAATAGGGCCATCAAATTTAAGTATGCATTCGAACCGCCCCCCTCCCCCCCCCCCCATGAGAGGGTTTCACATAGCGAAGGGGGTTCATGACCCTCCCCCCCTGGATCTGCGTTTGAAGCTAATAGTATTTTTTTGTGTAGTAAACAAGTTAAATATTTCTTCATAAGTACGCGCAAAACAGCAACGGTCCAGATTGAAGGTTTGCCAAAGAGCCATGGAGCGCAGCATATTAGGTGTCCAATTGATTGATAAAGTAAGAAACACCACACTGCGCTCTATGACAAAAGTTACGGATGTAGGCAAGAAAGCAGCTAAGTTGAAGTGGGATTGGGCGGGTCACATTGGCCGTATGCATCCGGAAAAATGGGCCCATATTGCCACAGACTGGGTTTGCCCAACAGTGGGACATATGTGGCTAATAAAAAATTAAAAAAAAGTACGCGCAACGTCGCGACGCGTCTCGGTGTGATCTGACCTTTAGTGGTACCAATATGCTACCATCACCGCCAAAATAAATTAGGTAGGTACCACTATATTCCGCAATACCTAGCTTTTTAACACTGTGGTCGGTGTTTGTGAGATAAACAAGTGTGTATTTTTACCAAATGACGATAATGTAAGGTAAATAAGCACTCGTATCTCCTTACGTCTATTTTATATACTTAGTAACATAAACATCTTGTTTTTATATCTAAATAAGTACATATAGTATCTAAAAAAAATATACTGAAACCATTTTAAGGGTTAATTCAGTCCGTGATGCTGTACAACTTTCCCCAAAAAACATATATCGAAATAAGAAAAATATTTTTTTGCTTTCCAAACAAACTCTGATCAGCCGATGGGTCAAGTTGTATGGGAGGCTAATTTGTTTTTCCACATTTCGATATTGTTTCTTCGGCAAAGTTGTTAAGCATCATGGACCGAATTTACCTTTAAAATAGTTTTAGTATATTTTTTTACACGCCGCATATTTTTCGTCTTGTCTTCACTAATGTTTTTTTATTTTCATTATTAGGAGAACGACCTTACGCCTGTGATATCTGTCCAAAGAAATTCATGTCTCAGAAAGACATGCGGAACCATCGTATGATACACACGGGAGAGAAGCCGCATAAATGCCAACTCTGCGACCAAGCGTTTATCCAGAAGTCCGCGCTTAACAGACACCTAAAAGGCCACGGGCGGCTGGACGAGGCCCAGGGCCTGGTCATAAGGCCACAGATACGAGTACAGGATATTAGACCGATAGCATTGACGTACACTTGGGATGGTGCGGTGAATGATAGCAATTGAAAATAAAGACAGTTACGTATGTATATATTTTCGTTTCTTTTTATTTCTTACCTTCCATTAGGTAATAGGTACTTTGTACAAAATAGGCGAAGTTTATTAAGACGGCGCCTGAGGCTGTTAATCTTAATTTTGCTCCCGCTTCCACGCACACAAAACTCTAGCCGAAGCGAGACAGGAGAAAAGATCGCGGTGGGTCAATGAGGCTGGTTTAGGGTTGGATCTCACCTATTAGCACGGAACAGCACTTTTCTATGCTGCTACCCTTTTCTGTCATTTGCTAGAGCGAGGGAAAGTTACTAAATTACTGTTGTGTGCGACAGAAAAGGATAGCAGTATAGGAAAGTGCTGTTCCGTGCTGATAGATGAGATCCAACCCTTGTGCGTTCTTGTTTTTGAGGGTTTTTTCGTTTTACAAAGAATGTTTGAGTTATTTAAAAAGTAAGACATATTATGTCTGCCTTATGTTTAATACAATTATAATCCAAGGTTACAAGTGCTAATTTATTGTATTTCTTGAATACTTTCCGTTTTAGTATAATTCTGAGGTGATTTGGAGGGCAACTTCGAACTTTTCTATCGAGAAAATTTTAAGCAATCGTGTTTTTAAAACATAAAATGACTAGAGTTAGTCCTGAACTTTGCTTTGTTTTTATTTAAAAGTGAGTATTTCGTTTATATTGATAATATTTCAAATAGCTCTAAGTACCTACTATCAGTCAGGGTCATACGCGATCTAAAAGGCCTGCATGCGCAGACGAAGGTCTGTCCGCGGGGTACTTTTTGTCCCTCAATATCATACCATACCTACCTAAAGATCTTTTCTTTCATGCTGGTCTGGAAGCAAAAAAAAACTTAGAATGTATCAGCTGCTTTTGTTCCCGCGCAGATAGTCAAACCCAATGAAGGCAATGAAGCTATCAACCCATCACTATCCTTTTTTCCAACTTCACGCCCACCAAAACGCTAAACGTGGCTTTTGGGGCTATGCCTTGCCTTTAATTTGTCTAAAAAGAGAAGCGAGTCTGGTGATCTGTCCTTGTTGACTAAAAATAAATAGCCACATTTACCCACATACCTACATTTTGGATATTTTAAATAGAACGAAAGCAAGTTTGTAAAAAAATATATTCTTATTCTGCCTAAATTGTAATTGATGTACAATTTAGGCCATAAATAAAATATTTTGAGACCTTCGCGTGGTAAACTAAAATAAAATAAACTAAAAGTTTTTTAGAATTAAAAACTTTAAAACTAAGAAGGGTGTCCATAATTTCGATTATTTCAGGACTTCCTAGGTAAACTTAACTATATTTTAAAAATGCGTTTTCCGCTGTATTAAGTACCTACTTTTAATAATAATAAATAAATATATAAGGACAAATCACACTGATTGAGCTAGCCCCAAAGTAAGTTTTAAACTTGTGTTATGGGATACTAACTCAACGATACTATATTTTATAATAAATACATATATAAGTAAACACCCAAGACCCAGGACAATTTGAAAAAGGCCATTTTCCAACTTGACCTGGCTCGGGAATCTCGGGATCGAACCCAGAACCTCCGGATTGGCGGACTAGCGTGTTGACCATTACACCACGGAGGTCGTCATACTGTTACATTTAATAAGAAGCTATTCTTGATCTTTGGTCTAAGAGCTACTAAAAAATTAATATCTATGTTGTTTTATTTAGGATTTAGAGTTCTATGCTTGTGCAAGTTGTTGGTACGATAGAGATATTGTCAGTTTAGGAAAAACTAAAAAAACGAAAATATTTGTCTAGTTATTATTAGTTAAATAAGTATTTTAGGTACAATTGCATTCCTTATTTAGAAAAAAATCATTATTATACGTTCACACCTTTAGTGGATTTATACGATGTTGGTATCTAAGGTATTTATTTGCCTTCTTTTTAGGGTTCCGTACCCAAAAGGTGCAAACGGGACCCTATTACTGTGACTCCGCTGTCTGTCCGTCTGTCTGTCCGTCTGTCTGTCCGCCTGTCTGTCCGTCTGTCAGTCACAGGGCTCTATCTCTTGAACCGTAATAGCTAGACACTTGAAATTTTCACCGATTATGTATTACTGTGGCGGCTATAACAACAAATACTAAAAATAAAAAATAGTTAAAAATTAAAGGGGGTCGTCATACAAGAAACGTGTTTTTTTCAGCGTTTTTAACTTGATCTTTATAATGGCATTTACTAGATACTTTAAATTTTCACCAATTATGTATTACTATGACCACAATAACAACAAATACTAAAAATAAAATAAAGTTAAAAATTAAAGGGGGTCGTCATACAAGAAACGTGTTTCTTCAGCGTTTTAAAACATTGTACGGTGGTACGGAACCCTTCATGTACGAGTCCGACTCGCACTTGCCCGTTTATTTAGATTTCGCACCGCATAGAAACATCAATCAATATCACAATAATAAAATCTAGTCCAATATTTAAAATCTTTTTAATGATGAATCCAGTCCTTGTTAATGAACAATTTCCCAAAAAGAACGTAAAGATATATTGGGCTATTAAATAATATTTTTTTCATAATTTGATCGGTAAGTACATATTTATATTGTCCCGGAAAAGCTGTTCAGTATCATGGACCGAGGCGAGGCTACCTTTAAAATAGTTTAATAAGTTTATTATGACGTCTTTGTCCCCAAAGGGGTAGACAGAGGCTAGGGCCGTATCAGTATGTAAGAAATAGGTATAATATTTTGTTATTTACCGGCCTATAAGTATATTAGTCCAATGCTGGACCCTTTGGTCCTCTCATCCTTCTCGTAATAAAAAAATGAGGATTTGCTCACTATCACCACGCTGAGCACTTAAGCTGGCGGGTTGGTACTTAAATTATTCGTAAGTAATAGTTTAAAAATATTTTGCTGGCGGGTTGGTACTTAAATTATTCGTAAGTAATAGTTTAAAAATATTTTGGTTGCATTTAATTCCACGTGTTTTTTTTTCAATTGTCATCAACCAATTAAAAAAAATCCTTGATCAATAATCCTAACTACTCACTTTCTCTAATCAGATAAGAAATGACACGCATTTGAATTCATTGTAAATTTGTAAGCTAGGTTGTACCTACGATTACATATGTAAGTACTCTTATCATCGTATTATCGAACATTTATTAAGTGTATGCTATATAGGTATCTACCTACTGTATATCTAAGGTACTTTATGTACTTAAATAAGTATAGGATAGGTACAGTACAATTACTGTACTGTACCATGTATTACATTAAACACAAATGAATTATATAGATACCGGTTATTGCTTGAATGACTAATTGATTAAGTATAGTTATTATTCCCATACGAGACGAGTGAGGCGGGCAGATGCGGTCATTTCTCTCAGCGGTCAGTCGCCGTCGCCGCGGCCACCTCTGCATTTTTAGGTTAGGTTAACATAGAAAGTTATACGACATTCCAGTAACTAGACGACACTGATAGTTGAGAATCAATCATTCTGTCATTTAAAAAAACTCGCTATGTACGGTACGCTCATTAACGATTCCACGTAGCAGACGCACGTCACAGCAATTCAAACAAACTGAGTGGAGTATGTATCTATCTACATAGTGAGAGATTCTTATTTCATTGTTATGTGAACGAATACCACTAAAGTGTTAAAATTTGTAAACAGTGTATTGTGCATAATAAAACTGAGTTGGCGACGCTCGAGTTGATAAGAACGGCTTCATTTTCAGTCGCTTGTCTGCCACTGTGCCGCGTAGTTGTTTATTTACATTGTTTTACGGAATATCGAATTCGTCTCAAAATGAGTAGCAAGACCAAAGCTGACACAATGCCGGTTATGGATATTCCCAATGATGATCGTATTACGAAATTATCTGAAGTTTTTATGAAACAATTCAACTGTAAGCCATTATTTTATGTGCGAGTGCCGGGCCGCGTCAACATTATTGGAGAACACATCGATTACTGCGGTTACCCAGTGTTGCCCATGGCATTGGAGCAGGATATTATAATAGCTACCGCAATAACTAATGTACCGGAAATTAACGTGCGGAATGCTGATAGTAAATATGTTGAAGTGAATATGGATATTTATAATATTTATCAAACAGACATTGAACCAGATTCAACAGGAAAGCCTTTCTGGTATAATTATGTTATGTGTGGAATCAAAGGAGCTTTGGAATATTTAGAACTGGACGGAGAGCAAATTTCTAAAATAAACGGACTTCAAATGTTAGTGGAGGGCAACATACCACCAGCTTCTGGGCTCTCCAGTTCATCAGCTCTAGTCAGCGCAGCTTGTTTGGCTTTTCTACATGCACAAAGTGCCACTCTGACTAAGACTGAAATTGCTTCACTATGTGCTAAGTGTGAACGATACATTGGCACTCAAGGTGGGGGAATGGATCAAGCCATAGCATTTCTCGCTGAGAAATATAGCGCTCAATACATTACATTCAATCCACTAACAGCTACTCCAGTAGCTCTGCCGGAAGAGGCTGCCTTTGTAGTGGCTCACAGTCTAGCCGAATTAAATAAAGCCGCGACTAACGATTTCAATCGCCGTGTAATAGAGTGTAGGCTAGCTGCTAGGATGATAAGCGTTCTTGAAGGTGTATTTCATAATAACAAAATTATCACTCTGAGCGAAGTTCAAAACAATCTAGGCAAAAGTTTGGAAGAAATGGTGGCCCTCGTAAACAAGCATCTATCCAAAGATATATACACAAAAGATGAAGTGTGTAATATTTTGAAGGTCACTGAACCCGAAATGGAAAGTTTATACTTGACCTCAAATACGAAAGATCTCAAAGAATTTAAGTTAAAACAAAGAGCTCTACACGTGTACGAAGAGGCTAAACGAGTTGAAGATTTTCGTGACATCTGCAAGCGTGGAATTCCGTGTAGTAATGGTCATGCGAATGGGTCAAATGGTAACTGTCATAGAAATGGTGATAACAGTTATGAAAATCTAAATGCTCTGGGTCAGTTAATGTCTGAGAGTCACGAAAGCTTGAAGACGTTATACGAATGCTCCCATATTAATCTGGATCGTCTTGTGGATTTATCAAAAGGAATGAATATCCATTCTCGACAAACTGGTGCAGGTTGGGGTGGCTGCATCGTCGCTTTATGTCCCAAGAGACAAACACAAGAATACATCGATTTTTTAATCGAAAAATTTTATGTTGATTATTGTAATATCGATAAGGCCAAAGCCGGCAAATATGTGTTTGCTACGACACCAAATTACGGTGCGAGAATTTTTACTGATAACAATATAATAAGCAAAGAATAATTTAAGTACCTAGGTGTTTATTTAGGTATCTTACTTGTTTGTAGCTATGCATTTTTGTATTCTAAAAATTAAAGTCATAAGTATATAAGTAAGTATATGCACTTAGTTCGTAACTATGTCTATTTTGGTAGGTAAATGCTTCTTATGTGTATTGTATTTATTAAACGTTTTTATTTTAGCAGTGTTAATAGTAGAAACTGTTGTGATTTGCGAACGTATACGGTTCGGGTTGAGTTAATGCAATGTACTGTCAAAACGACAAATGTTTGGACCCCTCCAAGCACTTGTCGTTTTGACAGTAAATATTGGCCTCAACCCGTCCATTATTTAAAAAATACTTATATATCTAGATAGCAAATCGATATTCCCATACCATTGCTCAAACAAAAATACCTAATTTAAGAAAATTCTAACCATGTAATAATATATTTATGTAAATTGATTAATTCCATATTCATCACATATTTTTAATTGAGATATTGTTCCTAGCATTTTAATGCTGTTTAAATCAATAATATTTTTTATAGGTAAGTTTCCTGTTTAAAATTGCATTTATTTACATACACAAAAAACAATTAGGTACTTATATAGATAAAAAAACCTATGTATTTTGTGAAGAGGTATACGATAAGATAACTTACTGATGGAATTTTAATTCTTGCAGTATAATATTCCTGAACTCTTTGTCCCCTGTAATAACAAAATGTTGGCCACCCTACCATTCAAAGTAAATTTAAAAAAGGTTTGAAATAACTACTTATGTACTTTTAATATTATTTTTTATTGTACCTACTAAAATATGTGCCAATGTTAAAATAAAGAAAAATGAATACAATATTACAATAATTTTGTTTGGGCCGGCCGGCCTAATGGACCATCGATGGGTCTATCACCTATCCAAGTGGCATAAATAAATGATATCGTAGTCGGTGAAGTCGATCAATCAAAGATATCAGTGGCGGAGCAAGATCAAACTTATGTGGGCGAGATACCTAGTTCTGCGAGGTCCTTTGGCTAATAGAATAAAGAAATAAATCTCTTTCAGACGCGAGACGTTCTAAAAAAATATCTACCTGGGTCAATTGATCCAGGCAGGAAGTTCCAACTTCGAGGAAGAGGTCTTCCGACGAATCCGACTCGGCTGGGCAGCGTTCGGGAAGTCTTCTCGTCCAAAATACCCCAGTGCCTCAAGACAAAAGTGCTTAATCAATGTGTGTTACCAGTGATGACTTATGGCTCGGAAACGTGGTCCCTTAGATGGAGAGGGCTACGAGTAGGTTTTTCTTTACGTGATCGAATCAGAAATGAGGAGATTCGTAGAAGAACTAAAGTCACAGACATAGCCCAGCGGATTTGCTCATTGAAGGGACAGTGGGCGGGGCACGTAGCGCGAACACCGATGGCCGATAGGGCAGAAAGGTTCTCGAATGGCGGCCACGTATCGGCAGGCGCAGCGTAGGACCCACCTGCTAGGTGGTCAGACGAACTGAGCAAGGTTGCAGGAAAACGCTGGATGCAGGCCGCTTCCGATTGGTCGTTTTGGAAATCCTTGGGGGAGGCCTATGTCCAGCAGTGGACTTCCTGTGGCTGATATGGTGATGATGATTATGCTTTTTAATCTATTAGACTAGTATAAACTTGAGTGTGACCCTTGGCTCTGTCTACTTCGTAAGCGATAAATATACTACTTAGATATTAGGTATATACGCATTATACATAATGCCCGGTCATCATAAAAATGCCCAATTGAGAGTGCAATTTGATAATGATTTTGCAAATAATCAAATTGACCGGGCATTATACATACATATTGTCCATCACCTTTTGGGCAGAGTAATCAAAACATATTTAGTTTAATTTTTTTTATTATTATTATTGTCATTTTACTTTAACTTTTATTATTTACATTTTACAACTTAAAATTAACTAAATGTAAAACAATTTAAATAATCAAACTTATTATTTGAATTAATTAGCAAGGACTTCTACACATGTCGCAGTTCTAATTCTAACATAACCTAAACTATGGGTTTGCCCTAACCTAGTAAAGATGTGCAGTCACAGTCAGTATTTATGATGAGATCGTTGATTTATTTAATGTAAAAAAGTACATAAATTATGAGATTAAATTGATGGGTGATTATTTATTTGATGTGCAATTAATAATATCCTTTAAAAATATAGGTAGGTAACACAAAACATATACAATTTAAAACGATTTCACAACATATCTTTATTTTATAGAAGTTTTGACATATTATTATAAATGAACTAAAGTTGCAGTAATCAGACTCATTATTTGGCATACATAATTAATTGAATGGCGGTCTCTGATTGGTCAAAGCGTGTCACGCGGCTTCCCTCCCCGCACCGCGTCAAATTTAGCTTTATTATCTAATTGCCCATTGTCAAGTAGCAATATAATAATGACCGTGCAATGTGATAAATAATTACCTAGGTTTAGGTAGTAATTAATCACTTCGCCCGATAGAGCTAGACATTATTGATAATGCTCGCACATTATTAATAATGCCCGCATTAATCACCTGGTCCGTAACATATACACTATCACGTCTTTATCCTTAATGGGGTAGACAGACCTCATTTTGGGTCTTACGGTTCTAAGCAGACAGAAAAACTCGTGGTAGAGGTACAGTAGGTGTAGCAGGGCCGCAAGATCCAAAGGCCACTTTTAGCATGATGGTTCTCGTAGGCGAGAAGATGGAATAAGAATTCTTATAAAAAAAACCGACTTCTATCTTTGTGCTATAGAACGTTATGTAGTTTCTTCAATACTTATCTCCAAAATTATTTATCATATCTTTACAAAATTAATATGAAAGTTACGAGACCAACTATTTAGATAGTAAAGGTTTTCAAATAAAAAAATAATCTTCATAATCCCGTAGTAGCCGTAATACATGTAAAAAAATTGTCGAATATACGTAAAAAAAACCGGCCAAGTGCGAGTCGGACTCGCGCACCGAGGGTTCCGTACAAACCTGCAAGGTTTAGTATTTGGTATGAATTTCAATTTAATACCTCTACGCGTTTATGAGGAAATGGGTAGTAAGTTTAAAATTATTAAAAAAAAATATATTATGTGATGTAACTAAAAATTTATGGTTTTCGTAATTTTTCCTTTATCTATGCTATAAGACGTTGCTTCGTACCAAATTTCAAGATTCTGAGTTCACGGGAAGCACCCTGTAGGTTTTGATTCCCTGGCAAGTGTCGAAAATTTGCGGCATAAACGGCTGTATCTTTTGATTGCGTTGGCTTAGAAGTTTGATTTTTTCACAGCTTCAAGGGACAGTAGACCTGAGTAATTGATATAAATTTCAGCTTCAGCTTTCAGCATCAGCTTCTTGACAGACGGACGGACGGACGGACAGACGGACAACAAAGTGATCCTATAAGGGTTCCGTTTTTTCCTTTTGAGGTACGGAACCCTAAAAAGATAAATTCTTCCTTTTTTCAACTCGGTTTAAATATACATGTATAATATACGATACACAGATACGATACGAGCATAAAATTAAACAGTGGTAGGTTGCTGACCGCATTGCCTTTTATCATCATGATTGATTCGCATTTATGCCCATTCCGTCAATCGGGTTTTACGATCTGCGCGAGAAGAAAAGCAACTGGAACTATCTAAGTTTTTCTTTACTCCCAGACCAGCATGAAAGAAAGGAATAAAAACATGTTATTACTTCATCGTAGATTTTTTGATTTCTAAAGTGGTAAGTAGGTTGTTGTTTTTCGTGTATGTAAGTACAGTGCCACAAGGATCGTTTGGCACGTGGCCATAATCGGAACTAAACACCGCAATTGCCGCCATCTTGTTAAAACGTCAGTTTTGACAGCCGGCTCGAGATACGAAATTATCGGTTATTTAATTCTTTTAGTACAGTCTAATTATCGTATATGTAGTGGTAGGTAGCTGCGCTCTTTGCCAAATGTCAATACTGATTGTCAATGTCAGGTCAGTCATGTGTCAGTGTCAATAATAATTGTCAAGTCAGTCAAAGCAAAGTAAAATAAGTAAATTATTTTATAGGGAAATGTAATGCACCGATTACGAGACTTTACTAAAAAAAATAATTAACATTTTCTTATAAAAAAAATTCGTACCTCCCTATTTAATATACGTACGTATAATCATTAAAAATAGAACTCCCGGATCAATTTGTCTTCCTGTTGGTTGTATGAACTTGTCACGTAGGTAAGTAAATAATACTTAATATATTCAAAAATGACATTCAAAAGTCACTTTTTTAAGTTATAATTGTTTTATAGTTTACCAAGGAATAGCAGCTATGGGATTAGTAAAGGTATTTTTTGAAATATTTCACAATATATGTCTGTGTTATGATATGACACCTGGCAAGTTAGAGGTTAGAAAGTTATAACTTTTGGAGTAAAACCCTTAAATATTTATTGTGTACTAAGGTTAAAATTACCTACACCCAGTTTTACCATTAGCAGAAAACATAAGAACCCTACCAAAAACATAAATTTATTTTAGTTTGACAAAATAAATAACTTTCTTATGTAAAACATTCCATTAAGGTGAAGATATAGGCAAATGGCCTTGAAGTGGCGCCCTCATTTGAAATAAATTGTTAACTCGTAAATATGGAGATAATTTCCATATTGCTCTTCGTCATGCACTAGATAGCCCTTTAAATTATTTTATGAACCACCGTTGAAAGTATTTACATTAGTCCGTCTAGCTTTAAAACTTGCCTCCGCCAATAGTAGCCACGGCAAATTTTAAAGCTAGACGGATTACCAATAATAGTTTCAACGGCAGTTAATAAAATAATTTAAAGGGCTATCTAGTGCATGACAAAGAGCAATATGGAAATTATCACCATATTTACGAGTTAACAATTTATTTCACACTTTAAGGCCATTTGCCTATATCTTCACCTTAAATTTATTTATATTCCTCTTACTATTATTTATCATTTATAAAAGAATATGTGAAAAACATAGGTATGTACTTACCATAACTGTTACCTGTAAAAATGTACATTATGGGCCGTGGAATTAAGGGGCGCCGAGGGGGGGGGACCCCCCTAAAAGGGGCAGTGTCGAAAGCTAATAGTTTTTTTATTTTGATTTTTGTAAATAAATAAAAACTATGATATCATCCACATAAATGAAAACAGAAAATTGCCAGTAATCACTACTAATGATGATGTAACTAAAAACTAGCAAGCCTAAGTATTATATTATTTCATGTCAAATTTTCTCTATGGATATTTCGAAACGTAACATCTCCGGCGCTGCGGGAAGTGCAGCCCCTCCGCCCTTGCGTAAGAAATCACAGGCACCCAGTGCCTGCGTTTCTTTTACAGCGAGCTAGGGCTGCCCTCCCTCCGCGCCTCCGGCTATAAAAAAACACTCGAGTATTGCACTTTCTATGATACCTAATAAAATTGTTCCATTTTATAGATACAGAAAAATAACTTTTACAGTAGTAAGCTTTATTGGCAATTTCCCGTTTACGTATAGGTCGATGACATCATTGTTTTTATTGATTTTCAAAAATTCATTAAAAAAAACTACTTGTCTCCGCGCCGGGGGATATTTACTAGGGGATTTCTCCCCTCCAAACCCTACCTCCCCATACCCCCCATGTTGAAAAGCCTGTGGCTAGATTCTATACCCAACCCCTAATTTCATTTTTTTTTAAATATCTCGAAAACGATAACTTTCCGACACCCCCTTTTGGGGGGGGGTCCCCCTCCCACCCCCCCTAGGCGCCCCTTAATTCCTCGGCCCATAAAGTGCATTTTAGCCCTGTTATCTAAATACCCATTGTAATAATTAGGTTAAATGGTTCTTAACTCACTTACCTTCAAGTGTCATGTACTAATATCCTCTTATAAAGTGATAACTATTAAAGATAAGATCTATATTTATCAAAAACATACATTACAAACATACATTTATTTCTAAATTGTTCAAATGCATTTCATAAGACAAATCTGTGACACTGCCAACTTTTACAGTCTTGTCTCTTGCTAGGCAGTGAGGGGAGGAGGCACTACTAATCCCTTCCGGCTGCCTATGTAACTATGTTTTGTAACCAGTTACACGAGAAAATTATCTCTTTAATTGATCATAGTATCAATAATACTTATTATCCGATTACTAGCCATTCCTATAGCACCTGTATAAATTCATAAAATTTGTCCTAATGTAAATATACCGCATTATTCATAAATAATCTACTCTCTTAAATATAGTGAGTAATCTACCAATTAAAAGAGTGCAGACTTTTAATAAATTCAATAGAAAAATGAGCAGTCCTACAAGTGGTAGCATTGTACAAAGTAATTCGTAATCTATGTAATAGATTTAAAGAGTGCAGATTTTTTTATGAACTTTATGACCCTTTTCTGTTTAAAGGCTAACCCTGAAACTTCACAAGTTGAAAGGAAAAACTTTACTTGTGCCCAAAGGAGAAGAATAAGAAGAAAGAGATTGCAAGCAGCTCTTAACAGACCACAAAAAATTGTTAGTAAGAATTTAGACAACAAAACACAAGACTTTTGTAACAATCTTGTAGTTCAAAAAGTAGAATTAATACCTACTAGTAGTGAAGTAGATAATGCTGCAATAAATACTTTAGAAATAGAAAAGAATAATATAATAATGGAGAAATCTAGAGATGATGTTCTAGCTGCAAGAGAAGCCAAGAAACTAGCTAAACTTAAAGCGAAAGGTAAAGGAGCACCAGGTAAAACAGATACTCCAATCAAAGAAGAAACAAAAGATGCAGCATCAAAAGAAATTAAAAGTGTTGTAACTCCTGCAAAGACACCACAAATTAAGGCAGAATCTCCCAAAGGAAAAGATGAAGTAGACAAGGCAGTACTTAAAACAGCAGATTTAGAGGTTAGTGATAAAAATAAGGATCAAATCAATGCTCATAGAACCGCCAAAAAAGCAGCTAAACAAGCTAAACAGAAAGGTGAAGCATCTGGTGATGTACCTCAATGTGAACAACCCAAAAGTGCCAAGGCAGCCAGTGATGTTCTAAACAAAGAAATGACTGTTAAGGATGTAGTAGAAACTTTAAAAGATATTGCAAATGTTGCTAGAGAGGTGCAGGATGTTACTGCTAAAGTTCAAGCTATCCATTTGGATCCTAAAAAGGTATTACACCTTTGCATTTTAAAAAATTTGGTTGATGTTCTAACAAACATTAAATATTGTTATTTTCACAGAGTAAACATTAAGAACTGTCAACCACTCTGTAAAAAAGAAAATCAAACATTTGTTTAACAATTTTGCTTCACTTGTGTTTTTCATTTTGACGCTTACATCCTGTATTATGCCAACTTTAATTTTCTGTCCTCCTAACAGCCTCAACCGCCATCAGAAGAAAGTGTAGGAAAAAGCAAAGCGGAGTTGCGAGCGGAGCGACGTGCTAAGCAGGAAGCGCAACGAGCGGCGAAACAGGCGGCTGAACAGAAAGCCAAGCCCAAGGAAGCCCCGGCTAAGCCTGCCAAAGTGGAGGAGGCTCCAGTAAAGAGAGAAGTGAGTGGAGTAGAGCTTGAAACTACGTCAAGGGTGGCCCCGCGCGCGAGCTGCGGGAATACGCGGTTCCCATCCCGGGTACCCTTCGCAGAGACCGGATTACGGAGTGTCAACTAGTTCAATTTTAACGGGCGTTCATTTTCATTTACAGTCGTGTCGACGGAGAATTTAATATATTACCTACTATGTAGAAAAATCTATGGCAGTCGGTTGTCTTGATTATAATTATCTGCTCTATAGTCTATGCTGAACAAGCCCTACCCGCTGGCGGTCGCACGCCCGGGCGCATGCAACGGACGCCCGCGCGGGGCACGGAACCGGGCGTTCACGTAACGCAGTTTCAAGCCTAAATTATAATGCTAGCTTATACAGTGTAGGTACATGTAACTATGATCATTGCAACCCTACTAGGTGATTTTTGTATTGAGACAAGAGTTTATCCAGCTTTTATTTGTCAATGATTTCAACAGCAGATTTTTCAGGTTGCTACATTAGATCAGTTGTTGATCATCAACGTGTCTTTTTGTGACATGAAAGCCTCTTCCAGCTTTTTCCTCTATGCTCTTATTTTGGCTCGATACCATAAAGACCCTGCTGT
This sequence comes from Acrobasis repandana, assembly GCA_963576875.1. NCBI lineage: Eukaryota > Metazoa > Arthropoda > Insecta > Lepidoptera > Pyralidae > Acrobasis > Acrobasis repandana. Next base: position 21,501,035 of record OY756215.1, read on the forward strand.
TTTTTTAATGTCTTCAGACTAACGTTTTGTTGGTTATTATAATTTTATTGTACCAAAGCACAAAAATAAAATACAAAATTTGAGATAAGATACATTTTCTTAGAGACAAGAATATTAGTCACACTACGTACAATTCTCCATCAACTAGATTTTATATTTATTTATAGAGCACACCCACCAAAGCCAAGTCGGTTGAGAGGACGAAACCCAAGCCTGCACACAGAGCCAACTGGTTCCAACATCTTACTACTGAACATGACAAGGATCCATTGAAGAAAGTACCTCTTAATTCCAAGTGAGTAAAATAATAATACGAGCCATCACGTGTCCCACTGCTGGGCAAAGGCCTCCCTCCACTTCTTCCATTCAGCAAGGTCACCTCTTGCTGGATCCCTACTAATACCAGAAGACCTGGAAGACCAAGAACGCGATGGCGCGATGAACTGGATAAATTTGATAGCAAATGGAAGGAGATAGCGCAGGACCGGACTGAGTAAAATAGTTTAAGTTAAATCTTGTATTTAATGTTCGTATTAACATTGTTTTATCATGCATTACATACCGTTATCTTCCGTGATCGGACCCATATATATTCTCTACACATGTTCTTTTTACTAAGGCGAAACCAAAAGGAGGGTTAGTGCGCGTCCACAGACACGCGTCGCAGTGTGCGACGCGGGCAGCCTGGCGGACCGCCGTAAAATTTCCATAGTTTGCAGTCGCGGCGGCCGCTCAAAACAAACTATGGAAATTTTACGGCGGTCCCCTAGGAGGCCCGTGTGGCAGCCCGCGCCGCGTGACGCGCACTTATGTGTTTCGGCGCTATGTATGTATGTATGTTTATCTGTTCCCTCGTATCTTCCATGATATCCATGGTACAATGATAATGTCTGGTGGTTGTAGGCTATGTGACGTAAATCTACTGTGGCGCCCCTCTACAATAGGCCATAAAGTAAGGAACCAAAAAATAAAATAAATCGAATCATACCGTGTAGGGTATCAAATGAAAAGGCTTTATTAGCACATTCTTAAAATATATACATTACTAGCTGTGCCCGCGACTTCGTTCGCGTGGTTGTCGGAATGTTATATAGCCTAAAGCCTTCCTCTATAAATGGACTACCCAAAAAAAAAGAATTTTTCAAATCGGACCATTAGCTCCTGAGATTAGCGCGTTTAAACAAACAAACAAACAAACAAACTCTTCCGCTTTATAATATTAGTATAGATTAGCTTTTTCCCTGCTGTGCTTGAATTAACTGGATAAACGTGCTTTTCAGCAAGAATCTTCCTGTAGTCGGGTTTTAGTTTTAGAAACTATATCTTGTCCAAGTTCTCAACTGAAATCCATTAGTATGAGAGGAAAAAAAATATTTTTAAATCTATCATTTGCTTACTAGGTATATTTAATTGTATTACTTTTTCAGTTTACACCCGGCAATAATAAAATTGGGCGTCCAACTCGCGTCAAAGGTAGTCTCAGGCTCGAATGCGAGATGCATAGCACTGCTTGATGCTCTCAGAAAGGTAAGCTTATTAGAATTCATAAGCCGTCTTAGAGCTTTAAGAATTTTCATCATACTTTAACTTTAAGATAGTTGGTTATGTTTACAGATGATTTGAAATAGGTTCCTTTATATTATGATAGTTTTAGCTAGTAAATTCGAAAGTAAAGTGATTGTAAACTCAGGACTGTAAATATTATCAGTCATTGATCTTTTAATTCAATATACTTAGATAGTCATCAATCATAGTCACTATCATATCCATTTTCAATAATGATGTGCCGTTCCCGGGAACATTCCCGTTTTTCTAGGGAATGTTACGGAATATTGGATATATGTATTTGTATTATAAGCATATCAAGTGATGCATTTACGTTAGTAAAATATATTTACAGTGATAAAAAATATGTCTGATAAATAAAATTACAACTTTCCCTGACATTTCCAGTTTTTGGGAACATTCCCAGGAACGTTCCCGGAAATCGTTGAACGGGAACGGCACATCACTAATTTTCAACATTGATCTTAGATTTATTAATACAGGAAAACTGATGATCCGTCTCTGTCACAAATCCTATGTGCGATAGAGATAGCTGAAACCGTCGCGGGTCATGTGTCTCTGTCGCACTTAGTTTGTTACAGAGACTGACTGATCCCGTCCGGGGCGTCCGCTTGACGTAGTTTCAAGTCTCATCATACCACAGCGGCGACACGTGAGAGTTCGAACGCACTGACCTTGAGTCGGAGCGCGTAACGCTAGGGTTGATACTGAAACGAAATGAAATATTGTGCGGTGCGTGAGAAAGACGCGAACTAGGTACTAGCCCTCGGCGAAGGCAGTCGGCGATGGCTCGTTCCCCGCCCCGCGCGCTTCTCAACGCCCTCGCGCACGCAGACACCCACACATAGCCGCAAGCGATTGTACGTGCACACATGCTTAAGTGTCGTTTCTTTTCGCATAGTGTATATATTCTTTGCTCATACTCAGAATTTGTGTGTTTGTACACAGATGGTAACAGACTACACCCTGCCCGCGCGGACGGAGTACGGGCGCGGGCTGGAGGCGCAGCTGGCGGCCAGCCTGGAGTACCTGTGGGGCATGCGCCAACCCTGCGCCGCGCAGACCAACGCCGTCAAGTACTTCCGGCACCAGCTCACGCAGCTGCCCAACAACGTGCACGAGTATGACGTGAGTTACCAATACTTCATCGCATAGGCGTACCGAGGGGGATCTAGGGGTTCACCCCTAGTTATAAAGACACATTGCGGTCCTTTTATCATGGTTTTCCTGTTATGGCAACATTGGCAACATTTCAACTCATAAATGTAATTTAATTACTTACTAAGTAATATTCTAGTGCTTTTTTTATATTTTCTTCCCCCCCCTAAAAATAAACTAACATGATGGAAGCAATAAAACTATTTGGCTTTGATTTTATGACCGGCAGTCTGCCTGTCGTCGACCTTCCTTGAGAATGCAGTTGTGGCAGAAGAGATTTTTGCTTAGTCCTATAGTCGCCTATTGCGTAATCTATTGTAAAACATAATATCTAAACTTATCCCATCTTATTATAAAACGCGGTATAACTTTTACTTACAAGCCGGAACCCATGCGCCGGGCGGCAAGGTCAAAGGGGCGGCAAAATCGAATATTTGCACCCCTTCAACTTCCCACCCCCGCTACCAAAGACATTTTTATAATGGTTAACAATGGAGCGGCGGCTGGTTAAAGCGCCATACTTTTCTATTCTAAGCGATATCTTGCCAGCTGCCAGCTTCCATCTCCCGCAGGTCAACCTGCACCGTATCGCTCCAGCGATATCTGGGTCAACCCACTGTTCTCCGGCCTGATACCTTTCCTATATAGGCTGCCTGGACGCCACGTTCTTCCTTCAGTCTTTCCAGATGCCCAAGCCATTGCAATCAGAGCGCTTTAGTAACACCGATTATATTCGGCTCCTTTACCAGAGGAAAAATAATTAATAAAAAGTTTTATAAATGTTTTCTATTGACAGGCAAAGAAAAAACTACAGGATTTGATCGACAACTACATCCACGATCAGATCGACACGGCCGGGGAGGCCATCAGCATGGCCGTGCGGAATAAGATACTGGCCGGGGACAATATACTGACATACGGCTGGTAAGTGGTAACTATCGTTAATTATTAAACCTACAGGCCTTGACAGCTACATCCACGATCAGATCGACACGGCCGGGGAGGCCATCGTTTGTTGTTTTTTTACTTGGCTTGTAGAACGCGCTTTTCTTGGCATCAGACTTGTCAATTCTAAGAAATAAGTTTAAAGACTTAGGTTGTAATGTAATCAAGACTGCTTGATATTGCTTATTGATTGCGACAGAATATCACGTGACGGACAAGTACTATCTCGTAAGCGAGATGGTGACAGTTGATAGCGCTGCGCATAAACTAAAAGTGGCCATGAAATGCAATTTTTTCAACCCCCAATGCAAAAAAAGGTGTGTTGTAATTTTTTTGTATCTGTATGTCATATATTTGTGCACGGTGTGTTGTAAATTGTGTTGAAAGAAGAATAAGGTGTGTTGTAAATTTTTTGTATCTGTATGTCATATATCTGTGCACGGTATGTTATAAAAACGTGTTTTGTAAATTTTTTGTATCTGTATGTCATACAAAGTGGAAGGGATATCCCCGTAATAAATCGAACCACGGGCTATACTAGATCAAAATAGTATAACGAAATTAATTATAATCATATTAACTGCGTCGATGTTCCCCCATACATATGATTTAGGGATTTTCAAGGCAAGAGTGAATAGTCACTTTTTGAGTCTGCGTGATACACCTTAGACCTCATCTTAGCTTCCCATCAGGCTAGATAGAGGTCAAACGCACTCAAATTTCTAATAAAAAAATTATTAAAATAACAGTCGAAAAACAAAAAAAAAAATTTGACATTCCCATACAAATTGCCCGAGCGGCTGCATACTTTTGTATGAAAATGCAAAACTTTTTTTTGTTCTTTGGCTGTTATTTTCATTTCATTATACTATAATGATCTAGTATAGACTGTGGTTCGATTTATTACGGGTATGTCCCTTCCACGTTGTATATCTGTCTGGAACCGATCTTATTTTTATTTGAAAGGTGACTTAATCTGTTTGTATGGATGTATTAATGTCTGGATGTTTGTTCAGCTTTCACGCCAAACGGCTGAACGGGTTGCAATAAAATTTGGCAAGTAGATAGTTTATTACCTAGGTTAACATATAGGATACTTTTTATTCCGAGAAAATGTGAGGTACCTGTGAGACTGTCAAAAATTTGGATCATTCTTACTAGTTCCATAGGCATTTTTTTTCTCAGTAGTTTCATTGACTTCATATAGTCAATGGAACTACTGAGAAAAAAAAAATCCCATGGAACTATTTGCTGATGGAACTAGTGAGAATGATCCAAAAAACCACGCGGGCAACGCCCCATCAGCTAGTAGTATTATATACAATGTATATTATGTATGTGACAGTTCGTCCCTCATCGAGCGCATCCTATGCGAGGCGTGGGAGGCGAAGCCCCAGTTCCGGACCGTGGTGGTCGGGAACCGCGTGCACCGCGGGGGGCGGGACATGCTGCGCCGGCTGGAGGCGCGGGGGCTGCCATGCACCTACTGCGACATCACGGCCGTCAGCTTCCTGATGAAGAACGTGAGTTACGAGTACATAGTGGGTGATCATGTCTAACATTGTAGCTACTCACTTCACTCGATGTTTCGATGAAAGTTTTTATACGATTTGGTCTGGTGGAAGATGATAGACGAAGTTTCTCTCCACAAACTATGGAGCATGTACGTTCGGAAAGACAACACATCGTGGGATTGAGGCTGAGAGAAACCATGGAAGAATCTATACTTCTTATATTATTGTAATAAAACTTCTTTATATTGTTTTGTCTTATTCGTCCTCCATCTTTTTTATTTTTCTTCTTTTTTTCTCATCTTCATCGTTTTTTCCTCAAACAAAATTACACATTCTAAATTCAAATTACTACTTACGTGCCAGCTACACATTCGTACTCATCTTTCATTATAAACTCTTTCGACAAACCTCACATACTACATATATGAATTCAATGATCTTGCAGATCAACAAGGTGCTCCTGGGCGCTAGCTCTTTGCTGGTGAACGGGTCTGTGCTGGGCGCGCTGGGCTCCGCGCAGGTGGCGCTGGTGGCGCGCGCGCACAACGTGCCCGTGCTGGTCGCGTGCGAGACGCACAAGTTCTCCGAGCGGGTGCAGACTGACGCCTTTGTCTACAACGAGATCGGTAAGTCATATTTTAGTTAGTAAATTCAAGTGTTCCCGCGCCGTGTGGTTCCCGGTAGAGTAGAATAGGACTACTCCAACTCTTCCTGTGGATGTCGTAGAAGGCGACTTAGGAAGTACATGCTAAATAAAGCTTATAAACATCAATCACCGTGGAGAGTGTAGGCCAAATCCTCTGACTGCTCTGGCCAAGTGTGGCTCTGGTAGTACAGGGAGGGTCGTGCAGGAGCACTACAGGAGTAGTGGAGACTTAAAGGCCGGATGATCAAATTTCAGGTGATCCAGACGATCTAATCGACAGATCGGACGACAACTCTCCCCTGAAAGACTGGCGGTCGAACCCGAACCTCACGCCCCTGAACCTGACGTACGACGTGACGCCGCCCGGGCTGGTGACGGCCGTGGTCACGGAGCTGGCCATCCTGCCGTGCACCAGCGCGCCCGTCGTGCTCAGGACCAAGATGGCCGAACACGGCGTGTGACTGCAACACCTGTTTTGTAATGAACAATCAGAATGTCATCTATACTAAACATGCAATGTATATGAAAAATGAATTCAGTCACGCCGTAATCATCTCATTGTATAAGTGTTAATAATTTATTCAGATAAAATGAGCAGTTCGACTTTAAGACATTTGTAATCATTTCTCTATCTACAAATACAAACACAAATAAATACAATTACAAAATATATTCAATTTCATTACAAAATACAAATTATATTCATTTCTCTATCTGCTCTTTCAAATTGTACATTTTTTACCTATCCTGGTAGGTAGATTGCTAAGAATTTTTTCCTATTGCTTGCTTGGTTGCCTAATAATTCTCATGTTTGTATTAGATTTCTTGTTATGTAAAGTTAGTTAAATGGAAATAGGCACTGCCATGGAAACAGTAAATTACTAGAGCGGAGTGATAAGTCTGGTAAAAATGAAACAAGGAGACAACTTTATTTAAAAATTATGATTTATTTTTCAACGTAATTTCCATCTAACTCAGTGCACTTCTCAAGCTTTTCGATCCCTTCCGTAAAGTACGACTTATGCAACCCTTCGAAATAGGCATTGGTTTCGAGCATGATCTCCTCGTTGGAGCTAAATCTTTTTTCACAGAGCCATTTTTTTAAATTCGGAAACAGAAAATAGTCGCAAGGGGCCAAAACGGGCGAATATGGTGGGTGAGATAGCATCTCATATCGCAAATCATGGAATTTGGCCATGGCAATCGCGCAGGTGTGCACTCGTGCGTTGTCTTGGTGGAAGAGGATTTTCTTCTTAGCCAAATGCGGTCGTGTTACAAGTAAAATTTGACTAAATTGGTCCAATTGGCATAATATTCGCCATTGATCGTTTTCTCTTGGAAGTCAATATGGATTACCCCACGTGCATCCAAGAAAACTGTAGCCATCACATTATTGGCCGATAAAAGTACTTTGGCCTTCTTCGGAGCTGGTTCGCCCCTAGCAATCCATTGTTTCGATTGTTCCTTGGTTTCCGGTGTATGGTGGTGGATTCATGTTTCGTCTACCATTATAAAACGACGCAAAAAATCAGGATTGTTCCGTTGTAACAATGCCAAACCTGCCTACGAAGTGGTAACTCGCATGCGCAAAAAATAATGTTTAATCAACAATCGAAATTCACTGATACCTAACGCTCCTATATTCACCGCTTTGATTCTGATTCCATTTACGCAACAAACAAACAGTAATTACAACGAAACGCACACATAGACAAAGATGCATGCGATTGGTCGCGACAAGGTCACGTACGCGTCATGTCTGTCAAGCAGCTAGCTCCCCGAAGCCGGCTGCTCAACCGACATGGCCGCGGTCAACGCCACGAGCGGTGAGGTACAATATTAAAATGTTTATTTACTTACATATGAAAGGTGAGTCCTGTGTTTTTCATGTCTGTATAGCTTTTACACCACTTCACGGCACATGACGGCATTTTTAATGAATCGATTATCGCGCACACAGCAATATTTTCAAAGGAAACTTCTTGCGACGCAACCGCACGACTTGAGTGTCACGGCGAACTGTCGCGCCGCGCTGTTCATATTTTAAGCCCCGCCCGCCGCGGTACATATCGCGTGGAATGATTTTTGGGATTATTTACGATTCTAGAGAATTATTGTTAGCAGATTTAATGGCTGTCAAAAAAAAACTAACCGGCGGCGGTACTGGCTGAAAATTTAAATATAGTCCGTCATTTTGAGTTGTGAACAAGGAGGTTACATGCAATTTGCGATAATTCTATTCCAAAATAGATTTTTACCAGACTTATCACTCTGCCCTGGTATATTTTTTCATGTACATACATAATACCTATATTTAACCCTTTCTGTACGGGTGGCATCTATAGTTGATTTCGTAAAATCACTCCTCAATACGGGTGGCATGTATAGTTGATTTCGTAAAATCACTCCTCAATACGGGTGGCATCTATAGTTGATTTCGCACAGACAATTTTTGTTATTTTTTGTCTAATTCTGTGTCTATGGTACAAATGTTTTTTTTACTGACTTAAAAACTAAAAGAGTTGCCTCATATGTCAGGGTCATCAGTAAAAAAGAAATCTAAATGTCATCCTAACAAAAAAAAGGCGCGAATATTTTACAAATTTTGATGGCATCTATAAATGCCACCCGTATTGCCGACATGCAACGTAAAAATTCAACATGGCGGCTTAATAGTGCGGTATGACTAACAGGTGGGTAGTTATCGATTGTTTTTAATTTGTTTCTAGGTTTTTAGAGGTACTTGATAAATTATTTACATATCGTTTGATTCACATTGTATTGAGTACTGGACGCCATCACTGCAGGTTTACTCATTCGTGTTTTGAATATTTTTTGTGAGCGTGATTATCATACAACTTTGCACTATTCATGCTCATAATTATTAGCATCATTATAATTAGACTATACATACCAAATAATTCTTTTCGTATTCAGTTAGCGATACCTTGTTTGCCGCCATTTGTAAAAAAAAAAGATTTTGTAGTTATTGGTTGTTTACTTGTTTTATTTACACTGAGCCTCCTCAAGAAAAGCGCATTTATCTCATTTATTTACTTTTATAAATATTTTATTGAACTTCTCGAATTATTTATTTTATCGATAAAGAGAACTTCAACTGTCGATACATTATCGATAAAGGCTCAACCCTAAAATGTGAGGTTGTTTTACGCGAATTTTGGTGATTAAATTTTTGTGGTTTTACATAGTGAAATAGTTATTTTTAGTATAAAATAAGATAAATAATTTAATTTTGGACATAAAATAATAGTTTGTGCTAATAAAAATGTGTGATTTTGTGCGTACAATGAAGTTTTCTCCTTCGTGAGTATTTTTTTTTTTGGGTACATTTTATCAATATTCCTTTATATATTTTACGAATTATAAATCTAAAATAGTTCATTAAAGTTTAAGGTTTTTGAGATATCATACTTTAAAGTGGAGTAAAATTTTCGACATGTCAAAAAAGGCCCCGTATCGAGAGGTAACATCGGTTTCTAGACCCCCGTACAGAAAGGGTTAATTTAATAAAGATGTTAGGCTCATACTTTAAAGTGGAGTAAAATTTTCGACATGTCAAAAAAGGCCCCGTATTGAGAGGTAACATCGGTTTCTAGACCCCCGTACAGAAAGGGTTAATTTAATAAAGATGTTAGGTAAGTACCTTGATTGGAGGTTTTGGCGGGAAGTCAAGGGGTTCGGTTAGGGTTTTCTTTAAATTATTTTGCAAATTGATTTTAGTGGACTTTATAATATGAAATTGGTGTTGTTTGGTGTTATAAATGCTCATGCTCATGAACAATATGTGAAATAGTTAAAGTGGACAGTCATAGTACGGCTGTAGTGATATTTGTTTCGCGGACTGTGTGGGCGTCGTCCGCCACTCAGTCGGCTATGAAAACCAGTGGACTCGTATAGATTTGTCACCAGAAGCTCCCTGAAAGCAATCAAAGGCCTACACCAAACTTTGATTGTAACTTGTTAGGAAAAAATAATTTCCCACGTTTTATTAACTTGTTCCTGGCTAAATACGCAGTAGCATCAAGCCATTAATTAAAAAAAAAATAGTACCTTGATTGAGAGTGTTTGGCGGGAAGTCAAGGTGTTTGGTTGGGGTTTTCTTTAAATTATTTTGCAAATTGATTTTAGTGGACCTTATAATATGAAATTGGTGTTGTTTGGTGTTATAAATGCTCATGCTCATGAACAATATGTGAAATAGTTAAAGTGGACCAGTGTCCACACCTTAGGGTATTTTACCCTAAATTTAGGGCATTTTTTCGCGTTTAGGGTATTTTTTAGGGTAGAAAATTACTTAGGGTATTTTTTAGGGTAGAAAATTGTTTAGGGTAATTTTCAGGGTAAAATATGTATTGTCAATGCCGCTATCAAATGCTACAGTGGAAAGAGCTTTCACCATTTATTCGATTATCAAAAATAAGCTTCGGAACCGATCATCTCTTGAGATGTTACAACATTTGATGCTGGTGAGGTACAGCTTAAAAATAAATTATATGTCTTGCGTTAAATTTACTCCGACAGACGCGATGTTGAAAAAGTTTACGAATGAAATGTACGATTTTAAGAAAAAAGTTACTGCAGATGACAGAAGCCCAGGCTACTATGGATGCATTCCAAGAATGTTTAGAAACGGTGTAGTATTAACCTATTTAATTGGATTTAAACGTAAATTGATTTGTTTTCTATTTTAAAACTTTTTGTAAAAGAAATTAGGGTAAAAAAATAATAAAAGTGCCTAATTTAGTGTAATTTAGCCGAGCGTTAGGGTAAAAAAGAAATCTGAGGTGGCAACACTGAAGTGGACAGTCATAGTACGGCTGTAGTGATATTTGCATAGATTAATATTGTATATACTGAAATAGATAAGAAACTGTGGCTTTAACATTAGATCAAACCAGTGGCGCCATCTGGTAACATGCTTTCGCAACACCAAAGGACTAAAGATGAAATAAAACGGTGAAAAAATTACTCCGTGAGCTGGGACTTGAACTCGCGATCTCAGATCAAATACGACTATATTCCATAGCCTAAACAACTGAGCTATAATGTGATTAATCGCACATGTCGAAATTATCCATCATTTAATATTCCTATCAAATAAAAAAATGGTGTATAAATAAAAAAATATATAGGGACAAATCACACTGATTGGGCTAGCCCCAAAGTAAGTTCGAGACTTGTGTTATGGGATACTAACTCAACGATACTATATTTTATAACAAATACATATATAGATAAACATCCAAGACCCAGGCCAATCTGAAAAAGATCATTTTCCATCTTGACCTGACCGGGGATCGAACCCGGGACCTCCAGTGTGGCGGACTGGCGTGTTAACCACTACACCACGGAGGTCGTCATTAGTATGAATACTAATAAAAAATATACTGCGTGAATGGGACTTCAACTCGCAACGTTGCTCTTATTTATACCATGCTCTAATCAACTGAGCTATCACGTGTTCTACCTCGTATGGCGAATTTCTCCACCATTTGATATTCTTATTCTATAACACGCATTAGGAGTTAGGTCAGCTGATTCGTGACTAGATGGCGTTTTAATTAAATTTTTTATCAAAATTCTGCAATGTTCTAAGTTTCATAGGCATGGATATTTGTTTCGCGGACTGTGTTGGCGTCTTCGGGCGTCGTCCGCCACTCAATCGGCTATGAAAACCAGTGGACTCGTATATATTTGTCGCCAGAAGCTCCCTCAAAGCAATCAAAGGCCTACACCAATCTTTGATTGTAACTTGTTAGGAAAAAAGAATTTCCCACGTTTTATTAACTTGTTCCTGGCTAAAAACGCAGTAGCGTCAAGCCATAAATTAAAAAAAAGTACCTTGATTTTATGTGTTATTATTTTGCATAATTAATTTTAACATGCTGCAATCATAGAAGTTGATAAAGGGGATGGGCATAAACCTGGAGATTCTCTCGACTCGACAAACTAATTTTCCGCTATTCCCCTTGCTTCAGGGAGTGTTAGTCGGATTATAGACCTCACTATGGAATGAATTAGCTTACCTACGTGATCCGGAGGTCGTGGATTCAAATCCCACTGGGAAGCATACTTTGTGAAAAGTTGTTTCCCGTCTGTTTAGGATATTGCCGGCTTGAATGAAAAGAAAAATGATTCCGTGCTTCGGAAGGCACGTAAAGCTGTGGGTCCCGAACGCCATTTAGCGTTTGTATGAACCTATCTAAGGTTGCGGAGGTCAGCTCTGTATAAAAACTTGTAACCTTGTCAAATCACCTAGCTTAGGTAGCGAACCCCGGGCTCCGAAGCGTTACTGCTGAGAATGCGACCAGGAATACACTCGGATGTTGATAAGTACTATGGAATGAATTAGCATTCTGACCTTTTTCAAACTATCAACTTGCATATAGGACTTGGGATTAGTGATGTGCCGTTCCCGGGAACGTCCCCAAATTCCCGGGAATTTGGGAACGTTCCCGAATTTCTAGGGAATGTTACGATATTGGATATATGATTGTATATGTATTATAACCATATCAAGTGATGTACTTACGTTAGTAAATATACCTATTTACAGTGATAAAAAATATGATCAATAAAATTACAACTTTCCCTGTCATTTCCATATTTTGGGAACATTCCCGGGAACGTTCCCAGAAATCTGGGGAACGGGAACGGCACATTACTACTTGGGATGTTATGGGTGGAATACGTACCTGAGGTACTTATTTGGATTATCTGATGTGGATGTCGTAAGAGGCGACTAAAGGACAAAGGACTTATCACAAACATCTCGTGCTACAATTGCATTCCCACAGAGGGTCAACTTCGGGTGGCGGCGGCGGCCGGTTGGAGCCTTTATGATCCAAAAAAGAGCTATAAGGGCCATGGTAGGTATTCCGCTTTGGGAGTCGTGTAAAGAGCACTTTGTCAAGTTAGGCATTTGCATTTGCCGTGCTTGTACCTATATGTCCTTCTGACTGACTTCAAGAAAAAAAATTACAACAACAGAGACAAATAAGGAGAAACAGTTACGCGAAGAAACTCTAAGAATGGATCTGAAACATGATACCATTCCCATGTTGGAAATAGCGAAACAAAATGCTCAGTACCAAGCATATAGGGCTTACAACAAATTACCTAAATAAATCAAATCTAGCCCTTTAAGAGAAAGCTAAAAAAATATTTGTTAGACAAGGCCTTCTACTCCATAGACCAATATTTTAAGTTTCTAGTTAAAGTTATATGTGACGGTGTTGACATAAATGTTTTGTATATTTTATATTGTTACTTAATTAATTTTAAAAGATGTTAGTTTTTAAGTTATAGCTATATTCCGACACAATGTATATAATGAATAGACAACGGAGATTATTTGTATTGTCCTTTAGTTTCAGATCATTTAGGTTAAGATATAGATTGTAATTGATATTATTTGGATTATTCGATAGTTTCGAATAATCCAAACGAATACCGACTGATTTTTATATCAGATACAGTTACAAAGGTTTTGATTTTGGATATCCATTAGTTTCAGTTAACATCCCTGGTACAAAGAAAATTAAATAAATGTAATATAAATGACACCAGAGAAGTTTCTACAAATAAAAATAAAAAACAACAGTTTCTTATTATTACTTTATTTCCCACACTTTTGAGACAACATAGAAATGCAAAAAAACTAAATGATTCATACCATACTGAATATATTAATTAGTGTGCAACATAACATTAAAATATAATTAATCCCTATGGGGGTGCTCAGCCTTGTGGATAGAAAAATCTAATCTTACATAAATAATAACACAAATGAACAGTGCGTGGAAGAAGCCTACGACTAGGAGAGGCTCCTGCAACATCAGTAGACGTGGGAATGTGTAACGCAGTTGGAAGTCTTGGATGTGGTTCTCAACAACATTGGTCTTCTTGAATGTTATCACCGGACGACCCTTAGTATCCAAATATGTGTAGTGCAGACTGTCAGGCAGCCTCGTCACAGGGTACGGCATGTTCAGCTTGATGTTTGCCGATCCTTCAGGCAGAATTATTTTAGTGACTACTTCATCAACCTGCATATCATCAAAGATGTGATCTATGACTCGCATCTTCAGTAGAAACTCATTTCCAGAGTTATACAAGTATTCGTAGCTTGGAACATTGTACCCTAGAGTGTAATGAGTTTTCCAGCCGCCAAAGAGAGGGTATCTCGGTCTGAGGTCCAACTCTACGGAATCCTTCTTAACTTTCATGTTGGAAGTTGAAATGTTCCCATTTGTGTCTCTGTAATAAACATCTGAGGCTGATGCAGGTAAGAGTGTCTTGTATGAGCGGACACTGGCAGGACCACTGTGATGATCTTGTTGGTAATCATAACGAGAGAATGGCCCCTTCAGCTTGGCCCCAGAGTGTACAACCTCAATAACCTCTTCCACGGCAATGTTTCCCCAGTGAGACACTTCAATCAACCTTTCAACACGTGTCACAGTCAAGAATGGAGCATTGTTTTTGTAATGAACAGCTAATTCCTTTTCACTGTATGGGCCAACATTTGTGTAAGGGCCATAGATGATAGTACCGTCGAGCTGATTAAAAGGTTTCAGTTTAGTGAACGATTCCACAGTTTTAGTAGTCATAACAACACTTGTTTTCTGAGAAGCAATTGGGTAGGGTGAATATGCATACAAGTTGCCAGTGTATTTCACTAATTGATCCTCTTGTTGGGTGATACTTGTAGGATAAGGCTGCAAGGCTTTGGTATAAACAGAATCAACAGTAAAAACAGCAGTAGAGCCGGCAGCGATTCCCTCTTTCAGTTCGACACGCCAAAATCGTGCGCTGTCGTAACCTTTGACTGTGGTGTCCATAAGTCGAAGATCTCTATTACTGCTATCCTTGGCACCTATAAACGCTAAGTTGCTTTTTTGGGAGGCCTCTACAGCCACCAGGAAATTTCTTACCGGCGATTTGCCTTCATTCTCCAGGGTTATTTTAGATGTTATTTTTACAAGTTGAGAGGCTATATTCACTGTTCTGTCTACATTTTTTATTTTAACATCGCTGGATACCGTATCAACGATTACACCTTCACATATTATTAACCCGTACAGCAAAAATATAAAATAAAATTGGAGTTTCGCCATCGCCGGCATTGTATTTTCTGACATTTGACAACGTACACGGCGGAAGTACACGCCATCACATTTAACAGGAAATGTCTATTCTTGCCAACGTATAGTAGGTACAGAATAAGCAAATGAAAAAAAACTCGAGAAGTTAATGTTGGGATGCCAGAGCCGGAATTTATGACAAGCATGGCTGTCATTCTGTCAATAAAATAAAAAAAATATATGTCAATTGTGTGTGTGTCAACCATGTGTCAAAGTTGTCAAACAAAATTTTTGTTTGGTTGAGTTGAGTGAGTATGAGTGCATTTACTGTGGTATTTTTTATTAAAGAGATTATATTCAATAAATAGAGACAAGCGCTTGTAATGTTTTAAGAAAAAGTCATTTTAATTTATCTCTGAACATAACTACCAGGATTTATTTTATAAAAACGAATAACTTTAATACGTTTGATACGTCTGGGGTTTTTATGTGTGATAATATCACTGGTACTCCGTTGAAGTCCACTGTAGGAAGTTACAGATCAAGGATGATGCGTTTATTGTTACAAATTTGCCTCCTGCTACTAGGTAAGTAAATTTGTATACAGGTTTCATTTAGCACGTTTACCCGTCAGGTAGGTATAATAAACTATGGGTAATGATGATATCAACGATCTCAAAGAAATTATTACCTAATAATAAATAAATACGGAAAAATCACATAAATTGAGCTATCCCTAATGTAAGTGCGAGACTTGTGTTATGGGATACGAACTCAACGTTACTATATTTTATAACAAGTACATATAAGTATAGATAAATATTCAAGACCTAGGTAAATTTAAAAAGGTTCATTATTCATCTTAACCTGACCGGAGATCGAACCTGGGAACTCCGGTGTGACAGCCTGGAATGATGACCACTAGGCTACAAAGGTCATGAATCTAATTTAATGAACCTTATTTTTATAGGGTTTTTTTAGGCATTCAAGATGCAAGTACTAAAGTACTCAAATTAAATAATGTAATAAGAAATGGTGAAAAAATACCATGTGAGTAGGACTTGAATCCGCGACCTTAGACTCAATACGACTATGCTCTTACCAACTGAGCCATCACATGTTAAACCCCACAGGTCGAATTTTGCCACCATTTATTACCCATGTTGCAATTAATCAAATGGTGGCGAAATTTGGCTTGCGGGGTTGAACATGTGATGGCTCAGTTGTTAAGAGCATAGTCGACTAAGGTCTCGGGCATCAAGTCCTGCTCACATGGTATTTTTTCACCATTTCTTATTTCATTATTTAATTTAATGAACCTGAAGTATCTGATCTCTTTGTTTTTTTTTTTCAGTGTTAAACCAAGTAATGTCGCCATGTGAAGCATTCAGGGGCTCAAGAGTATATGGCAGCAGCAAATCTCCGAAGGAGAAAGAAAACTCAGGACCAAAAACATTTGTTGGCTCATCCCCTGGCATTCCGTCTCAGACTGCAACCAGAAGAGGTTTAGGCCTTTCTGCTTGGGGTATTGTAGCTCTGACAGTGTTCTTGATCTTAGCTGGCATGAGTCTGTACTATTTTGTTACCTGTTATCCTATTATCTGCCAAAAACAGACTAGTTACAATATCATGGCAATGACCCCTGTGTGAATTTGATTTATATTGTACCTATGACCTTCTAGTTTTATCTAGAAGAATTTAAGATATGATGGTTAATTTTTACTGTTTAAAAAAAAATATTACTATATTTTTGGTAGGTACATTTTTGTATGAAACCTTGTGTGCTCAAACATTTGTGAAATATACACCTTTTGATTTTTATATATGCATACTAATCAATGTATGTCGTAGAATATAGTATATTACAGTCAGTATTAAAATAAAGATTGATGAATGCATTCTGTAATTACCAAATGTAATGATTATGTAATTAATTAATTGAAAAAAATTGTGTTGTGTAAATGATAGAATGAATTAGCCTTTATTGGTTGTGAATTGAAAAATGTAATGTCGCAAGTATGCAATTTTATTGTGATACCCGTTGTAGGCCTCGTGTCCACATATCCGGTTTGCGTCAGACCGGCGTTCGGTCGATCAGTCATGTATGAAGCCTTTAGGATGTATTTCCACGTCGTCGCCGGCGACGGCGCCGCGTTTTCACGGCGCAAACCGGATACGTGGACACGAGGCCACAGAAGACAGTAAGAGTATTACATACAGAACGGAATCTCCTAAGGTCCCGCGCAATAGCGTCCCCGTTCCCCGACCACGCACCTCTCCCCCGTTCTCGCCTTGTCGAGGGACGAGGGCGGGCGAACACACACCCATTGACGTGTGCATAGCGTCACAAGAACGGGGATGGGGAGCGGGGACGCTTTTTGCGCGTATCTTAGGAGATTCCATTCTGTATGTAATACTGACGAGGCCTCGGGGTCCCATGCACGGGCTGTTCTAATGGTAAATATGCCTATCCATTTACCATGGAATGGTTAATATTAGATGTATACAAACTGCTACTGTGTTAAAAAGACTGCTTTTCAAGTTTTGACCAATTTTAAAAAGTAGATAGTATTTGAAGTTTTTAGAACAAATAATGTGTTCAAGTTAGATTAAGATATTACCTATATTGTATGGGAACTGTAAGTGAGCAGCTGAAAGTTATAATTTCATTTTTTTAAGTGTGATCAATTATTATTTTTATCCTTAGGTACATACTGATTCCAATTTTATTATTTTTCAAATAGAATAAACATATCAACTTAGTTTCAAGTTTAGATAATATAACTTGCGGTGCCTTCAATTATCGCATTTTAAGTGATGTCATTGTATTATTGGTATGTTTGATCAAAAAATTTATATTACCTCGATAGATGTAGTCAAGACAATGAAACTGTAAAAACTTGTTTTTACTAAGGTGCCTATATTGCATTTAATAATATAGAATAGTAGAATTGTGTTACAAATATTAGATAAGTTGGGTTTATTGTCGAAAATAGTGCTCAATTAAAAGTAGTACAATTGACATGATTATGAAAAATATAAAGTTTTATAGCTGAAGTATCTTTTATTTCTTACGCAAAAATGTACTTACTAACTTAAAAAGTCTCAATAACTAAGTTTGAAAAAATACCTATATATTTTTTCTATGAATAACCCTGTAGTACGTATAATCAAAGAGAATGTAATAAAACTAGCGTCGTATAATCACAGAATAGGAACTGTCTAGAACTCACGTACAGAAGTCTCACTCAGCAAAGAAATATCTTCTCAATGTGGTTAGCGATATGGTTTAATTTAGCTCACGTGAGAACTCGGCACCTTTTCGTTTAGATACCTAGACATCCATTGCAGACCAATTTCATTCTTATTACTCTGGACAAACGATTCGTATAGGTAACTAAACTTACCACTCCGGGGGGCCGCCGCGCTCTAAGTAATAATGTAAGTCGAATTTCGATACCTAAACGGGGAGTGACACAGGCCTGGTATAATGTACATACATTCCTTATCATGCAAAATGAACATTTCAGGAAACAGCATTTTTTTAAAAGCTCCCACTTGCGAAGCAATAACCTTCGATTTATTAGGTAGAGAATTACACTAGTTTACAATTTTTTTTATTTTTTGTGTTGCACATATGAAACTTGTTGTTTCTTTTAGACTTTTGTATGCTAAATACGGATCTGATTATGATTTTTTTCTAGGACGTCAGAATTGGAAGTATTGTTACAAGTTTCAAAATTTTACCAATTTCACCGTCGATTGCTGGCCTGCTCTGCGTGGTAGTACGGAAATATTTGCACCGGTATCGACGAGGAATGATAAGCCTGTCTTCTTATCAGTGACGAATAGGCGGTATGTTCCGGCGGCGTCGCTGTTGTCTGTCGATGCGAGAGTTCTAGCTTCCTTGTGGCAGGTCGTCGTAGAACGGGCAGGTGACGTGGGACGCGGTAGTGGGATTCGTGAGCGGTGATGAAAATGTGCCGGACGGTGATGACTCGACTGACGATGTTGATGGCTGTACCCGGTGTTTGACAAAGTGGCGGATCTGACTTTCTTAAGGTGCGCGATTTCTTGTGATAGTTTTCGAAGACTCTGGACGAGCTCTTGATATTCTTGAACGGTCGTGGACATCGTAGTGCTTGGTACATACAGTGCCAGTGAAATGAAGTGCACGATAAAAGTAACGCTGGTTGCGTAGAGATGAGCTGGAGTTCCTGGTGCACGGCGCGCAGCTGGGCAGAATTTTCTTCCGGTGGCAGCTAGACGTGGGTGCGGAGGATGTGGGCTCGGTGAGTGCTTCTACATCACTTGCTTAGGACGTCGCGTCGGTTGACGCTGGAGCTGGAGGTCCGTGTCGCGTGACACGCGGAGTCGTCGGCGGTCACCACTGTATCACGTCGGGGTCACCACTGTATCACGTCGGGGTCACCACTGTAGCTTATGAATGCTAACGATGGTGTGTGTAGTAGGGTACGTGTACCTAACTGGAGGTAAATAATAATGCGTGTTCTATGCTCCTGAGTCGATAGTCGAATGAATTTTCAGCGCGACGTATGCTGTAGTGGCTACAGATTTATCTCTCTATCATTCTTATGTACACAGATACGAGGGCTGTTTGATAAGTACCCGTTTATGGATAAAAAACATTTTTTTTTGTATATATGCATTTATTTTTCTACGTAGTCACCTTTTAAATCTATACATTTGTTCCACCTATACTCAAGCTTCAATAAACCATCCAAAAAGTATGATTTTGGAAAGTCATTAAAATAGGCCTCTGTGGCGGCAATGACTTCGTCATTTGATCCAAATCGCTTGCCACCAAGCCATTTTTTTAGGTTGGGAAACAAAAAGAAATCGCATGGGGCCAAATCTGGAGAATACGGGGGATGAGACAATAGTTCGTAGCGTAACTGTGCTAATTTAGCCGTCACAACTCTGCACGAATGAGCCGGGGCGTTGTCGTGATGAAACAGTACTTTTTTCTTTTTTAAATTGGGTCGTTTTTAATTCAACACGGCGTCAAATTCATCCAATAAATTGGCATAGTACTGGCCTGCTATTGTTTTTCCCTTTTCTAAATAGTCAATATGTATAATACCCTGCGAATCCCAAAAAACGGTCGCTATGACCTTTCCAGCCGATGGGACGGTTTTTGCTTTCTTTGGAGCAGGTTCACCAGGTAAAATCCACTGCTTCGACTGCTCTTTCATTTCCGGGGTGTAGTGGTGGACCCACGTTTCGTCCACGGTCACGAAACGACGCAGAAACTCCTTCGGGTTACGTTTGAACACGGCCAAACACTGCTCCGAAGTAGTCAGTCGGTTCCGTTTTTGCTCCTCCGTGAGTAAATGCGGCACCCACCTCGCTGATACTTTCTTCATACCCAATTTTTCTTCTAATATGTGTTGTACCCTCTCGATTGAAACATTTACAGCATCAACGATTTCTCGAAGTTTAATTGGGCGGTCGGCTAAAACGATATTTTCAATTTTCTTAACCATATCGTCTGTAGTCTCGTCCAGTCTGTAGTCACCTCAACTGGCCGGCCTGGGCGATCCTCATCAAAGACGGTTGTTCTCCCCCGGTTAAACTCGTTATACCAATATCTGACGGTTGTCATAGAAGGAGCACATTCATGGTAAACCGCTTGCATTCTTACTTTTATTTCATCATATGTTTTTCCTTCCAAAAATAAAAATCTAATTACAGACCGATACTGTTCTTTCTCCATTTTAACAAATTTTAAGTTTACGCCTTCACTTCACTGAATCTTTGTCAAATGAGAAAAAAAAAAACAAAAGAATGCCATTTTTTTTTTAATTTTCCCGCCTAAGGTGGTATACTTATTTGCGGCCAGTGATATTAATATATTTAGAAAACGGGTACTTAGAACAGCCCTCGTATATGAAATTTAAGTTGCGACAACATTTCTCATACTTTGAGCACCGTGCGCATTGTATGGCAATATACCGGCCTATACAGAAACGCGAATAGCTCAAATTGCTGTGATCTAAATGAATTGTACAATGGATGGCTTGCACTTTAATAAACCTAAATTAAAAAGTTACAAAAAAAGTAATTGAATTTATAGTAAAATTTTTAAATTGGCAAAATTTAGGTACGAAAATTTAATTTTTGACATAAGATATTTTAAAACTTAGACGTCTTAATTTTTTTTATAACCAGATAATGTGTTTTTTGTACTGGATTCTTTATGAAACCGCTGCAAGTATGCGAACAGCAAAAACTTTGTAAACTAGTGTTATTGTTCGTAGGGTAGGTGTCTGCCTGTGTCACTCCCCGTTTAGGTATCAAAAATGTACCTACATTATTACTATACGTGCAGGCGGCCCCTCCGGTTGGTAAATTCAGTTATACGAATCGTATGTCTAGAGTATTATGAATTAAATTGGCTTGCAATGGATGTCTAGGTAACTTTACGAAAAGGTGCTGAGTTCTGACGTGAGCTAAATTAAACCATATCGCCACATTGAGTAGATAGTTCTTTGACTGCAAGTGGCGCAATTACCTGAGGCTATTTATTTGTCGCGTTTACAGACTTCGTGCACTGTTGAGGACGTCAAGGAGCACATTCTCGCAATGAGAGCAGAAGCAGTCGACGTGCAATTGTTGCCGCAACGTCAAGAGTTAGATTTTAGGTATTTTAAGATTATAGTAGCAAAACAAAATTTAGAAAAAATTTTGAGTACCGATTTCTGGCCTAAGGATTTAGTATTTAGACGATTCAAGAAACGTTTTTTTTAAAGTAAACATAACAAATTAATATGGATAGTACACTAAAAAATATTAAAATGATTTCGTTTAATTGTCAGAATATTAAAACGTCTTTGCAGCATGTCAGGGACCTATGTACTGCTGCGGATATAATAGCACTTCAGGAGACCTGGGTCATGCCGCATGATCTCTGCATGGTTGACACTGTTGACGTAAATTTTGTGAGTAGGTCGGCTATGGATACGTCGAAAGGCGTCATAAGGGGACGCCCGTATGGTGGCACAACCTTATTGTGGAGGAAATCTAAGTTTCCAAATGTATCCATTATCGACTGTGGAAGTGACAGAATCGTTGGTATATTGGTAAATAAAAACGGCAATTATCCTTTTATAGTATTTAATGTATATGCCAACCAATGCCAACTGATAAAGCCGACAACCTGCCTGAGTTTACAAACTGCCTATCACGGATGCACGCTTTCATCGAGGAGTTCGAAGTTCCTTTTGTTTATATTTTGGGCGACTTTAACGCGCATCCTACTGCAGATTTTGGCATGGAACTTAGGGCGTTTTGTGTAGAACAAGAACTTTTTTGCGTAGATGTAGATATTTTGGGGATCGCATCAAGTACACACACTTTCGAGAGTAAAGCGCATGGTACTTGCTCGTGGTTGGACCATTGCGTCACTACCACAGCGGCCCGTGACTCTGTTAAGTCAGTAAAAGTTTTATATGGCGTTTACACATCAGATCATATACCGCTAAGTATTGAGTGTGAATTAGAAATGCAATGTGGTCCAAACATGAGCGAGAATCATGCGCCTGATGACAGTGACAGCCATAAAATACGGTGGGGATGCAGAGATGCTAGTCAAATAGATAGATATAGAAAATATTGTACAAATGAATTAAGTAAAATGGAAATGACAAACAAACTCGATATGTTAAATAATATTTGTAATACTGACTTGAACTCTAGTAACGACGACTATTTAAAAATAATTGACGATCTATATGGTGAGATTATTAAAATATTACAATTAGGTGCCATTAGTAGTTCAACCCTGCGGTCATCCGGCAACAGAAGGCGCGCTCCGTTGGCTGGATGGAACTATCATGTTCAACAAAGCCACTCGGCAGCCCGACTTCGGTACGATATTTGGTTAGCGGATGGCAAGCCGGCCACAGGTGACACCTATGATAAAATGTTGAGTAGTAGGAAGATTTTTAGGAACAAGGTAAAATGGTGTGTTAGAAATGAGGAAACCAAGGAGAAATGAGGAAGAAAGGACAAAAATTTCCCTAAATTTTGGAATGCTACAAAAAAGCTACAAAATAAACAAAGCCTACCTGTCACTGTGGACGGCTTGCAACAGCCGGAGAAGATAGCAGATTTATTCGTGTCTAAGTTCAAAAAAGTCCCAATGCCCACACAGTCACCACCGTTGAATCGCTAAACGCATATGGTTTCAAACGAACGAGTGATACAGTTTAATATTGATGATATCACCAAGGCAGTACGTGGTATGAAAAGGGGCAAGTCTCCTGGACATGATAACTTGAGTATAGAACATGTTCTCTATGCGGGGGAGCCACTGTGGACTAGACTATGTGTGTTTTATAACTTATGTTTAAAACACTCATATCTTCCTGACTCTCTCATGCGAACAGTAGTCGTGCCTATAGTCAAAAATAGGACAGGAGACTTGAGTTCCTCAACTAACTATAGGCCTATCTCTCTAGGGACTGTATTAGGTAAGATTTTAGAGCGTTTGTTGCAGCCTGAGTTACTGAAAGATTTAGATATTGAGGAAGCACAGTTTGGCTTCCGACCCGGTGTGTCGACAGATTCGGCTATTGTATGCTTAAAATATACTGTAGATTATTATGCAAATCGCGATACACCAGTTTACGGCTGCTTTCTGGACCTCAGCGGTGCGTTTGATCTAGTGAATTATGTTATACTTTGAAACACATTGCGCGGTTCTGGGGTCCAGGAATCGATTGTTCGGCTGCTGGCATATTGGTACGGAAGACAAACAAACTATGTAAGATGGGGCAACGCGACCTCCAGCGCTTATAAGTTGGAATTCGGAGTACGCCAAGGCGGGCTTACCTCTCCGGATTTATTTAACGCGTATGTTAACGGGTTGATTGGCAGGCTGAGGAGCACTGGGGTCGGCTCTCATATTGATGGTGTGTGTTTTAATAACCTTAGTTATGCGGATGACATGGTGCTCCTCAGTCCATCGATCAGTGGACTCACTGAACTTCTGTCGGTCTGTGAGAATTATGCTAATTCTCATGGACTGAAGTACAATGCAGCGAAAACAGAAATGCTCGTTTTCAAGGCGGGGAAGAGTCCGGAGAGGGTACCCGAAGTGTTCTTAAGTGGCTCAGTGATTCGGGTTGTGGACCAATTTAAATATCTTGGACACATTGTTGCCGGAGACCGCAAGGATGATTTTGACATGGAGCGAGAAAGACGGGCATTGTCGGTTCGGTGTAACATGTTCGCGCGCCGTTTTGCCAAATGTAGTAAAGAAGTGAAGGACACACTCTTCAGAGCATACTGTCAATGTCTCTACACCTGCCAACTATGGTATAGGCACAAGAGAGTATCCTTCAGCACCAAAAGGGTGCAGTATAATGATGCATACCGAATCCTTGTGAAGCTTCCACGCTATTGTAGCGCGTCGAGCATGTTTGCCGAAGCGAGAATGCCTGACTTTTTTGCGATTATTAGAAAGCGTATATCTTCCTTCTAGACTAGATTCCGTATGTCTAGTAACAGCCTGCTCCGAGTAGTCAGCCAAGATGTGACTAGCCCGATGATGCGTTACTGGATAAATGCACATCGGGAACTAAATAAAAAATGACAGTACCGTACTCACATACTGTGTATGTACCTACTGTATAATTTAAATGTGGTACTTTATATTTTATATTATTTTTACTTATACTGTACTTTGTATTGTGTATGAGTATTGGGTTTTCACCTTTAATAAAGAAATTATTATTATTATTTGAATTTCTTTGCTGAGTGAGACTTCTGTACGTTAGTATTATTTATTCTGTGGTACTACTAATTCCATTTAGATGATAAATGCGGCAGCGTCGCCGATTCCGTCGCTCTCGCGCTCTAGCAAATGTGTTCTGATGCCTGAAAAGGATAGTATATTAATAATAAGTATCGCATTTTTATAGCGCGCGCTCGATATACCACCTACCTACATACCTAGCTTTTATACAAGTCACGAATTAAATTTTATTGTATGGAATTGTAAGTAGGTATTAGAGTGTAGGTGACGAATCAACTATAGTGACGAGTGACGAATCTACAAACCCGTTTTCAAAATCACAAAAGAAACGTGCTGTAAGCACGCGTTTGTATCGCAAACAAACGCATTTAAAACAAATTTCATTTGTATAAACGCGCGTTCGAAATTCATTTTAAATGCGTTTGTATCGATACAAACGCATTTAAACCAAATTTCATTTGCGACAAAAAAGTGTAACATCTGCCAAAACGCGCAGAGGACGTGCGTCGTACGAGCACAAAAAATACGTCTTGTGAAAGGGCCCTTAGGCCTCTTGTCGTATCCGGTATGCGTCGTGACGGCGCGGCGACGTGGACACACCTCCTAGAGGCTTCATACATGCATGACTGATCGACCGGACGCCAGTCCGGCGCAAACCGGGTACGTGGACACGAGACCTTAGGGTTGGGCTACATCTGGCAGAAATAAAGCGGGGGAATGCGGCATCGCAGATTCCGCGGCATACCCTCTCTCTTTCTCGCTCTAGCAATGACGGTTCTGAGCGACAGAAAAGGATAGCAGCATTGGAAAGTGCTATTCTGTGCGGCCAGATGTAGCACCCTTAGGGTTGGATCTCCTATATAAGCACGGAACAGCACTTTCCTATCGTTCCCAGGGTTCCGTGATTCCGTCGCTGTCTCCCTCGCTCTAGCAAGTTACTGTTCTGAGCGACAGATAAGGATAGCAGAATTAGAAAGTGCTGTTCCGTCACAGATTAATAAATAGTTACTATGGTTCCGTGCTGATAAATGAGATCCAACCCCTAGCCGCTGCGGCGACGCGATGAGCAAACGCTCTTATTGATTCTATGGCTACGATCGAGCTGCACAAGTTGACTAAAATAAAACAAAATGTATCTTATTAGAAATTTATTGGGGATTACTTTCACATATTAAAAGTTATTTCAACGGCTGCTAACTAGGAATAAATGCAAATAAATTAATTACTGGAAGAGTGGCAGCCATCATAGTAAAATGTTACAAAGATTAATTTTAATTCTAATTGAGACTTTCGTACATTAAGTAATTCTTGAACATTATTTAACATAGGTACCTACTTCACTGACTTCATTAAAAAACTCGCACAAACCATTCATACAAGAAACTGAGTAAAACGCGCCAAAAATACGATCACTGGACTTCTACGATATGTCACTAAATACATTATAGAAAAATAAAACTCAAATACACAATATAGTACGCCATCATACAATTGAGGAATTGATTATAATGAAAATGTATTATATATTATGGCAGGTGCTCACATGCACTGTAAGAATGATTGGTTATATTTATATGTACCTATGAACCAGTATGTTTGGGCTAACTTAGCACTCTTTAGTTAAGTATTATTTAATATTTAGTTACATTAGTTTTTAATGTCAAGTAAGTGTTACCGTCAATGCTAATTCACACGATGATAAATAAAATCGTTGTGCAAGGCATTAACTATCACATCATTTCACACGCAAATATGTACTTACTCAGTCTCAAAAATGAATTAACTGAAATTGAATAATTAAATAAGAAATGGTGAAAAAATACCACGTGAGCATGACTTGAACCCACGACCTTGGTCTCATCAATACGACCATGCTCTAACCAACCGAGCCATCACGTGTTCAACCCCGCACGCCGAATATCGCCACCATTTGATATTCTTTTAACACGCACTAGGCTTGCGTCACCTTGAATGCCTAATTAACTGATTTTGAATATACATATATTTGTTTCGCAATAACACCCTAAAATTGATTTCCGTTCTGCTTAGTTTGGCCAAACACATTAGTTCATCCGTAGACAACTTTGTGATGCGCTATAGGCGGTTTGTACAGTCGGCCAGAGACAAGAGTTCACATATCACACACACAGTCTTGTCACTTGTCACTTATAACTCGTCCTTCTCGAGGTCGACGTCGGAAAGGTCAATGTCCTCTTCGGGCGGCAGTTCCCCGTCTTTGCCGTCCCAGGGCTCTGATTTGGATACTTTGGGCATCTCTGCGCCTTTGACGGGTGCAGTCTGGCCGCGACCGAACGACAGATCTCTGTAAACATACAATATTAACCTGGGTCAAGAATAAATCATTTTGTACTGTAAGGAGAATTTCTTTCAAGCTGTTCTGGGAGAAACACTTAGAATGTACCAGCTGCTTCACTTCCTGCGCCGATCGAGGGAATGGGCGAGAATGCGAATCATGTTAATTGGCGATGCGGCTAGCAACCCATCACTATTCTGATTCCTTTTTCCACCATCACGCTAAAAGTGGCCCTTGAGTCTTTCGGCCCTAGGCTCTTTCTGCTTAGTTCCGTGAAACTCAAAATGTTCTGTCTGCCCCATTAGAGATAAAGACGTGGAAGTGTGACTATGCGAATAAACATCACAAATAATAATATTTGACATTAATCATATCTATTTTGAACGTTATTAATTTTATATTTATTAACATGTAAAAACTGATAATAAAAGCGCTACTCGACTCCAAGAAACTAAGACATCACAGTTGGTATTTAATACAAATGTTTGTTTTGACGAATCTTTAATCCCACTCTTTGCCGTTGTGTTGCCCGTCGAATACCACAATTTACAACTACTATGTCGTTAGTATAACGGTAAGTACCACTATTGGGGACTGGGATATTCAACGGGTTAATAAATCTTATCATTATCAAAATTTAAGAGCAACGCTCTTGTCGGTGGAGTTTCTTCCATTCTGTTTTATCTTCCGCCAACCTCTTGACATCTTGATACCCATACTGCTATCACCTTTTCCTTGACTTGCTTCATATAGTTGTGCCTTGGCTTTCCTCTTCCCCTCCTTCCTTCTATTTTGCCTTCTATTTAATAATTCGCATAAAATTATAATGCCGTATCAAGTGACCCAACATACATAATAAATCTATGTACTGTGAAAAGACTTTAAAGACTCTCAGCACTGTGTGAAATAGACATTAGCTGCTCGTCTATTATAAATAAAATAAAATATAATGTCACCTGAGGAACTCATTGATGCCGGTCTCCGAGAAGGACCCCCGCAGCGTGGAGAACTTGAGTTTCTTGGCGTTGACGACGGCCATGGCGGGGTACCCGAACCCGCCCAGCTCCAGCGCCGCCTCCAGCGCGGGCTGCGCGCCCGCCTCGGCCCACACCCAACTGGAACCAGACATTTTTATTAAGGCATGGCAGGCAGAAATGGAATTCGATACTTGACTCATTTTTTTTATTATTTATATCAAAAACAAACTCGAAAATATTCCATAGTTAAGGAAATAAATTAATTTTACGGGGTCCAGTGCTGCCCCCCATTTGAAATGAAACAAAGATATATTTAAATTTTTGTCTTTGTGAAGCCCTAGATAACCCTTCAAACTATTTTATGAAGTACTGTTTACAGTTTAAAGTGAGAATGTTTAGCTTTTCCTAACATTTTGTGGAAAACGGCAACTTTTGCCAAAAATTCTAAGAGAAGCTTAACATTCTCACTTTAAACTATATATTTTCTTCAAGTTTATATTTTGATTGTCGAAAACTAGTTATATGCCTAGATATAAGTATGCAATTACTTTGAAATTACAAAATTTCACCGAATTCTGACCTGTCGTTTCAAACTAAGAGCTAGATTATGTTTGTATGGAAATGTCTAGGGTAAGGGGATTTAAAACTCCACCTAACAAAGTACTCACCCCCACATCTTGTTCTTGTATTTATCCCCGAGCCGCGCCAGCACGGCGAGGTAGTCGTTGCGGCAGGCGGCGCCGCAGTCCAGGATGTGCGGCAGGACCGACACCACGCACAGGGGCTTCTCGCTGCAAGCCTTCATTGTTTCCTCTCCCACAACCTGGGTACAACATAAATAAATAAATACGGACAAATCAGTCATGGTATGGACATGTAATAAGGAGGGAGGAGAGTCACGTTACCAGAAAGGTGCTGAACTTGAAGGTTACAGGAAATAGGAACAGAGAAAGGAAGGCGTACAGTTCGAGACTTGTGTTATGGGATACTAACTCAACGATACAATATTTTATAACAAACTAGTTTTTAGCCGCGGCTTCACTCGCGTATCCCAAATCCTACGGGAATAGTACATTTTCCGGGATGAAAGGTACCCTATGTCCTTCTCAGGACTCCCAACTATGTGTATGCGAAATTTCAAGAAGATTGGTTCAGTATATAAAGCGTGAAGAGGTAACAAACAAACAAATATACAAACTCACTTTCGCATTTATAATATTAGTTAGGAAGTTAGGATAGGATAGGATTAGGATACATCCCAGGCACAGAAATTAATAAGAGGTTTTCATACAAAATGGAATTTCCTAAGTTCCCTTGCAATATGCGTCCCCGCACCGCTCCCGCGTTCTCGCCTTGTCACGGGGCGAGAGCGGGCGAACACACACATTGACGTGTGCACGTATGTATAGTTTCGTTTGTAGTAGTGTAGGCATAAATAATACTCCGCTTCTATGAAGTTTCATACCTGTGACCCAGGTCAATCTGAAAAATAATTTTCCAATTTGACCTGACCGGGAATCGAACCCGGAACCTCCGGTGTTACAGCCTGGCATGGTTACCACTAGACCACAGAGGTCGTCTATACATATACTAGATTTGTAGTGCCGGATATATACAAGGTGCTTTTTAACAGGGATGTGGTCTGGGTTCAAAATAAATATTTGTACTTTACAAAAAGAAAGTCATCAAACTGTGTCAGATGCCTTTAGGCAGCTTGAAAAATCTAACATCTATGTTGGCCTAACTCACACCGGCACCACACAAATAACAAAACGGAACATTTTTTATATGTAAAGGTGACAATTAAAATGGAAAAACATTAGCAGCTTCAATTTGACGACCTCGGTGGCGTAATGGTTAACACGCTAGACCGCTAATCCGGAGGTTCTGGGTTCGATTCCCAGCCAGGGCAAGTTGGAAAATGGCATTTTTCAAATTGAACCGGGTCTTGGGTGTTTATCTATATGTATATGTATTTATCATAAAATATATTATAGTTGAGTTAATATCCCATAACACAAGTTTAAAACTTACTTTGGGGCTAGCTCAATCGGTGTGATTTGTCCCTATATATTTATTTATTTAATTAAGGCGGAATCCTAAGAGAACCGTCGAAACTTCATGTATTTCTGTTCACTACAACTTTGACCTGAAGTGATTCTAAGAATTTGATTCTAAACATTTTTTGTAGGTTTGTTCGGATACTTCACAAGTTCGCCTTCTTGAAATTTTAAAATAAATTAGGTATATACCATTAAAAAAAAATGTTAAGAAATTATATGTAAAAATTATTTTTCTTCCAAAACTCTAAGAATGTAAATTGAGGAAAAAATATTTTTACTCAAAAATATGAGTATTGTGATTCCGAAGGTGCCAGCTTTCTTCATTTTCGATACAAAAAATTTGTTATTAAAATCCCAACTAATTTTATAAATGCGAAAGTGAGTTTGTATATTTGTTTGTTTGTTTGTTTGTTACCTCTTCACGCTTTATCTACTGAACCAATCTTGAAAATTCGCACACACATAGTTAGGAGTACAGAGAAGGACATAGGGTACCTTCATCCCGGTAAAATGTAATGTTCCCGTGGGATACGCGAGCGAAGCCGCGGGCAAAAGCTAGTAATTCATTAAAACCGATAAAATCTACATTCCGCGTTCATCCCCTCAGAGTTTGGGTCGACAGGGCCTTAAATAAAGTATGTCTCTCTTTCACGTCAAAAAGAAAGCTCAGGATGCAAGCAGATAATATAGCATGGTATAATAAAACAAGGTATTCCCTTCCCGTGACAGCTGGTCACGTGATTAGCCCAAGAATACCTCATCAGTTGGGAGTGTTGCCATTGCCACTATGTGTGATTGAATTACCCGAGCAAAGTGAATTTCTAGGGCTCCGTACAAAAAATGAAAAAAAGGAACCCTTATAGGATCACTCGTGCGTCTGTCTGTCCGTCCGTCTGTCACAGCCAATTTGCTCCGAATCTACTGGACCGAATCAGGTGAAATTTGGTAGAATGTTGTAATCCTATCCTGAAATCCTATCTTGAAAGACCCAAACACATATGTGTAAAATAAATAAATATTTTTTTAAAATAAGGGTCATTTCCGGGGGACAAATGTCATATATCAAATGAAAGGGCTCGTTATGAGGATCTGAAATATATTTTTGTTATTATTGTAAAATGAATAGTTTTGATTTTATAAATGAAAGAAGACGAAAATTGACCATTCCTTCCCCCTGATCTCCGAAACTAATGAGCCAAAAATTTTGAAAAAAATACAAAATATAGTTCATTGCTTGTAGATTACAGGAAAACCTATAAGAATTCAATCAATTGTACGGAACACTCTCCACGCGAGTTTAACTCGCACTTGGCCGGTTTATTTAACTTACAAACCAATCATGAACTAACAACTCAATATATATATATATTTTTGGGGGCAGAACATTGCAGTAATATCTCCTTTTGAGCCACGGGTGGGTGACGTATAAAATCGGGATAAAATTCCTGAAGGATACGCGTCAACGAAATCGCGAGCTAAAGCTGCCATTAGATACGCATGGGTAGAAAACATAAACTCCTTACTCTACATAACAGAATTAAATGGTATTATGGGCTGATAAAGTTTACGACATATTGCGAACTGGTTAATTTGAAATGCGTTACTGCAATTTCAAGCTTCAGCTCAGTAAAGCCTCGTGAAGTTGTTCACGCCACTCGACATTGTAAAACATTAAATTGTACGAATATCTCGTTAAAGTTAGAGTAAGTATTTACAAACAAGTAATTGGATATTAAAATTAACAAAAAACCCGACTGCCTGATACAACATGAGTGGGATTATATGTTGTATTTTTTAGCATTTATCATTCCAAATACATTTAAACATATGTTATATAGATATAATATTATATTTAATATATATTCATAATCCTTATATAAAATACTTTTTTTATACCTAGTCTAGTTTTTAATAAAAGAAATTTACATACCTACATACATATACATGCACTCGAAAAACATAACCCTCCTTCTGGCGCAGTCGGGTAAATACACTTATATTTAATTCGCTACTTAGCTGATTGTGTGTTTGTACAGGAAGTCGAAAACTTTTTCAGATCTTCAAGCCCTCCCAGCCCCCCCAAACGAAAAACCATCCACCACTGCAATTATACGTAAATCGTTCCAGCCAGCCACTTATTTGATAAATGACACACGCTGTTATTGAAATAGGAATCGTCGGTCACAAGTCACACAACACTGGCAGGACACACACTGTTATTGAAATAGGAATATCGTCGGTCACAACAACACTGGCAGCAAACAAAAACAAACATCACCTGCTGTACTTCGGGCGCGGGCACATTCTCTGCGAACTTGTCGAGCGCCCACGACACGATGTCGCTGGCCGTGCGGCCGCCGTTGTAGTCCTCCACTGCGTCAGAGGACTTCCTCCCCGAAGGGAAGAACTTGATGGTGGGGTAGCCTTGCACTTGGTATTTGGACGCCATGGACGTGTGTTCGGTAGCGTCTAGGGCGCCGAGCTTCACCTGCCGGTAACATATTTTAATTATACTTTGTTTGAAAGAAAAAACAAATTGAATTATATTTTGTTCAAAAAAAAACAAAATTACATTATTACAATATTATTTTAATTACACATTCTGTAGGACCACCTAAATTATTTTTCTACTTGGTCCTATGGTTGAGTGGCAGAGAACGCCATAAGGCTTTAAGTACGCCATTTGTACACTTTATGGCCAAAAAAGTTTAAATAAATAAACATAGTTTACTAGCTGTTTACCGCGGCGCTGCACGCGTTTGGAAAGATAAAATATAGCAAATATATTACTCTTTATATTTTATTCTATTCGCTGATAATAAAGCTTTCTTTAGGTGAAAAGATTTTTAAAATCGGATCAGTAGTTTTGTGTTTATTCATTAAAAACCAACAATCAAATTTTTTCTTTTTATATTATTTAGTATAGATAAATAAAATATTTCTTCCAATGCACCACATCGAAGCAACATGCCCAATATGCTGGCAGCGTTTCCTCACTGGATAGGTGAGGCTTATTCACTGAGCAATCTTAGCTTTAATTATATTTTACTGTGACCTACAAAAAAGGTAATTTTTTCATGATTCAATGGCACAGTTACATAAAAGAAATGACTCAAGCAATAGCAAGAATTAGGGGCCTGACCCAAAGACGAGGGCGATTTTAAATATTTTCTTAGCCAGGAATCTTCTAGCATTTCTGCCATTAGCAGTTGCCGGCAAAAAGAGGTAAAAATATTTTTATTGAAACGAAATAATAAAATTTGAATGTCAATAAACGCGAAACTCGTGCAGGTTTCATTGTTTTGTAACTTTGGATCCCGTGAGCCGTGCTTGTCATAAAATCATAGTTTTTGACAGCATGGCAATGTATTGATATTTGTTAGAACAAACATCCTTTACTGTCTGTAGTTTCATTGAAAGTGATAACAGCAACCTGGGTAAGTCTACCGTCCGTCCTTTAGAACCACCGCACGGGAACTTGCTTCACGTAAAAAAAACCGCATCGAAATCGCTCTATCCTTTCAAGACACACAAACAGACAGACAGACCGACAGACATTAGCGTAAAACTTAAACGTAAAATAACACCCTTCTTTTTTTCGGGGGTTAAAAATTGGCAATCAATAGCACAAAATCAAGAGTCAGGGAGAAGTGGGCAAAGCCCAATACTGGAGCATCGATGGCTATTAATAATAATAATACATTTGTTGACAGACCTTGCCCTTGAGTTCGGTGGCGGCCTTCGCCCAGTGCGGCTCCAAGTTCTTGCAGTGGCCGCACCACGGCGCGTAGAACTCCACCAGCCACAGCTCATCGCTGTCCAGCACCAACTCCTTGAAGTTGCTGTCCGTGAGCGTTATGACGTCCGACTGGAAGAATTGGTGGTGGCTTTTATTGTTAGTTGCCCCTTATGTTCTATACTCAATAAACGTTTTAAGACGTAATGTGGTAGAGAATAAGGGCGAAAATCCACTAGAGCTGGACAGAGTTTAACCATATATCTTTTGTCTCGTTCTTACTATGTCAAATATTAAAATAAGAGATAAAGACATAACATACTTTAAATAAAATAGGTTTAGCCTAGGCAGCCTAGGTTTAGCAAACGTTTAATATTTTTTATACATAAGAGGGCAAGTCTTAACGCCATGGCGGTCACCTGGTGATCGACAAACAATAAAAATCTATTGTGTCTGCAATGATGGCAGTCAAAGTGTTAAAAGCCATTATTTTATCAATACAAAACAGAGATAATATAAGCTAAAGCTCGCAAAGGCTCACTCAGCTTCGGTTGACTCTCCTCGTAAAAGTGACTTGTAGGGCCTCGGCCTCGTCGCACCTTCGAAACATTCGGCATCCAAAACTATTTGGTTTTGCAATCTTCTAGGCAAATTTTTATACAAAAATGAAAAGGCAATTTAAACAGCATCAGCTGAACATGACGCGAACGTGATGCTAGAAATGCAACATTTAGTTACAAGCATGTTCACACGAATTTTCGGTTCCGAGAGTTCTGCAGGTGTGGCGAATCCCTTAGGCTTGTTTTGGGGTCATTATGTAAACACAAACATGTTAGCCTGTAAACCTAAGGGTTAGGTTTGTGTTATGAACATGTTTGGTTTCCTAGTATGTTTAAAATAAAGTTTTGGGCTATATGAGAGTAAGGGTATTTTAGATATTATTTTTAAGTACAAAATGTAAAAAATAATTTATGTGTAACGATAGAAATATAAAAATGTATTTTTTTTTGTTACAATATACTTTAGTCATATTAAATAATTCTATTATGCAATATTAAAGAAAACAAAAAAAGTACATATTGTTACTACAACTGACAATATTTACAAATGTATGTCGTATCATAAGTACTGAATGAAGAAAATAGAATAAGTGTTTCATTTTGACCTACAATCCCACATCCTAATCAGTAAAAAAATTAAAAAAGAACTTTCTTACAGACACCTGAATGTCACCAATTTGTTGTATGCATCTGATAATACTCATGCCTATCCTTTATTTTTGAAAATAAAATGTACATCTTGAATAGGCCTGCCATCCGTCCGGGTTTCCCAGTTTGGCCTAATTTGTAGTAGGGGAGCGTCTGGGCGGGGTTCTTAAATAGTGGAGCCCGGACACTATTTAAGCCCCCGCCCCGCGCAACCCTCAGGGGGAGGGGGGAGCGGAGGGCGGGGGAGGCGAAATTCTTTTCAAACGCGTCTGTGTAAAATTCTTTATTTCTCTAAAATAACCGGGCTTTTTGACATTTTCGTCCGGAGTCCGTAGTTAGGTGATGTCAGGCCTAGCTTGAAGTAAGAAAATGTACCTATGTCACAGGTATGGCACTTCATAGATGCGAAGTATCATTTGGGTTTACTATTTGATTTCGAATGCCATTTATGCCTACACTATTACAAACGAAATTATACATCCATGCAAACGTAAATGCGTGTGTGTTCGCCCGCTCTTGCCCCTTCACAAGGCGAGAATGGGGGAGATGTGCGGGGACGGGGAACGGGGACGCATATTGCGCGGGACTTTAGGAGATTCCTTTCTGTATGAAATACTCTTATAATTTTGTGTCTATGTCAAATGTCAAGAGTTTTAAGAGAAAACTTTGTCATAATAAATCTCGATGTATGTATTACGTTACGAGTGATGATTGTGCCTTTGCGACAGAGTTCACAAGATTATGTAGTTTAAAAAACTAAAACCCGACTACAGGAAAATTCTTACTGAAAAGTAAGTTTATCCCGTTTATATGCAAACACAGCAGGGAGATACAGCTACTAATGTATATATTTTTGAAATGTGCTTATTAAGCCCTTTCATTTGATACCCAACCCGGTTTAATACGATTTTATTTTTAGTTCATTACTTTATGGCCTACAGAGGGCGCCACATAGAATGTGATGTGACGTCACATAGCCTTTATAGGTATCGTGGGAAGGGTCTTGTCGGTCCGCTGGTTATCCAAGACGCTAATTTGTCAAGGTATCATGGTCATCAGATGTACTTACATACATACATAGCGGCGAAACACATAACCCTTTTGGCTTCGCCATATTCGGTTAAAAATTACTACTAGCCATTCCTTACAATGAATAGAAAGCGAGGTAGGTACAAAAAAAGAAAAAAAGATACTTCAATATACTTCATATAGATCATCATGGAAGGAAAGATAGAGAGGAAAAGAGGACCAGGAAGACCGAGGCATAGCTACATTAAACAAATAAAGGAAAAGGTGAACGTCGTGTCGTACAGCAAAGTAAAACAACTGGCAGATAAGAGAGACAAATGGAAGAGAATTCATAATCCACCGACAAGAGCATAAGCTCTTAAATATAGATAGATAGGTACAAAAAAGTAACTCTCACATCAGATATTGAATGAATACATAGTTAAGTACTTGTTTATGAAAGTAAGAGGATGCGTAGGCGAGGCGCCTCGCGTAGGTGAATGCTACACGTAGCTTCGACAAAAACTGACATTCTAAATTCGATTTCCAACTCCTACACATTAGAGATCTACAATTTGTGCTATTTTTATCATTCAACATTATATTTATTGCCAACAGAACATAGATTTTACCTCATCTTCAATATGTAACCACAGTTTATTCAAAAATGATAACTAGGTACATAGAACAAAAATCGTGTGGTTTCCGGCACAGTAGAATAGGACCACTCACAGTCTTCCCGTGGATGTCTTAGAAGGCGACTGAGGAAACACAAGTTAAACAAAGCTTTTAAACATTAATAAGACCTCTCCAACCCGTCTGGCCAGCGTAGTGTAAGCCAAAACCTCTGGCTATTCTGGCCAAGTATGGCTCTAGTAAGTAGTACAGAGAGGGTCGTGCTCCTGCAGTGGAGACTAAAAGGTTGATGATAATGAAAAATTCTAGTTTTTTCTAGAAGTAATGCGAGTATTTTTTTTTGCTTCTATTTTTATTTGCGATCAGCGGTGTTTCGCTTTAAGCAAATAAGTTGTGTGTCTGTCGTGGCTTTGTGAGTGGGTCCTCCAGTGAGAGCCTTTACTCACCATTCAGAAACAATATGTCTTTCCGTTTGAGTCGCTTCCGATATGAAGCGAAATGCGAGTATAAAGCATGGGAATGTTTGAATAAAGGCAGACCAAGATGGAGGGATTACCTGGACCAATTTTTATACAGATAGCAGCAGAAAGAGCTCTAAAAGGCAGCGGCAGGCCTTTGCCTAGGCAACTATACTAGTATAGTGGGATGTAACAGTGTCTGCAGACTGTCAAACATACAACAGATATGCTTATAGATGATGGCTGATCGCAGATATTAGGTCCTTACATATGAAATTGCCGATTTTCAATACTGGCAACTTTAAAATCAAATATCTTGCGTTTCATTAGGAAATTCAAATTTATTTCGAAAGCATTGAAAATTCGCGGTATTTACGAATACGAGTTCCACCGTGGCACCAGTGCTGCAGAAACGACTCGAAGAATTAACGACGTGTATGGACCAGGCACCGCTAACGAACGAACGGTGCGTTTTTGGTTTCAACGTTTCCGTTCTGGAAATTTCGATTTACACAATGAGCCTCGTGGACGACCTGATACTCAAGTGAATAACGAAGAATTGAAGGCGACAGTGGACGCGGATCCATCTCAAACCACTTCTGAATTAGCAGCAGCCTTCGGCGTAAGTGACAAAACGATACTTATCCACTTGCGCCAAATCGGAAAAATTAAAAAACTCGAAAAGTGGGTACCGCACGAATTGACTGAAGAAAACCAACAAACACGCGTTGCTTGCTGCGTTTCTTTGCTTAATCGCCACAATAATGAGGGGATTTTGAACCGTATCGTGACTTGTGATGAGAAATGGATCCTGTACGACAAACGGAAGCGATCATCACAATGGCTTGACCCTGGAGAACCGGCAAAACCTTGCCCTAAGCGAAAACTGACCAAAAAGAAGATTCTGGTTAGTGTTTGGTGGACCAGTGCTGGTGTTATCCACTACAGCTTCTTGAGATCAGGCCAGACGATAACTGCAGACGTGTATTGCCAACAATTGCAAACAATGATGGAAAAGCTCGCCATTAAACAACCGAGACTGATGAATTGCTCTAGCCCACTGCTCCTTCAGGATAACGCTAGACCACACACTGCACATCAAACGATCGCCAAGTTAGAGGAGCTGCGACTGGAACCTCTGCGTCACCCACCATACTCTCCAGATCTTGCCCCAACCGATTACCACTTTTTTCAAAATTTGGATAACTTTTTACAAGGAAAAAATTTCAAATCTGATGAGGCAGTCAAAACCGCCTTCAAACAGTTCATAGACTCTCGCTCCCAGGATTTTTTTTCCAAAGGTGTCAATGATCTGCCTATAAAATGGCGGAAGTGTATCGATAACAACGGCGCATAATTCGATTGATTGAATAATAATTTCATTAAAAAAAACTTGTTTCACTTTTTTGATACTGAACGGCAATTTCATATGTAAGGACCTAATATACCAAGGACTCCACAACTTTATTTGCCAGACAAATTAAAAAAAACCCCTTTTCAAGTGTTTACCCCCAGTAACTTTTAAATGGCTGCACCGATTTTCATCAAACATAGCTAAGAACCATGGCGACAGACAAG
Source organism: Acrobasis repandana (assembly GCA_963576875.1). Taxonomy (NCBI): domain Eukaryota; kingdom Metazoa; phylum Arthropoda; class Insecta; order Lepidoptera; family Pyralidae; genus Acrobasis; species Acrobasis repandana. The sequence goes on from OY756215.1 coordinate 21,539,730, forward strand.
GCTTTCGATAGAAAAAAACCGCAACGGAATCGGTCTAATCGTTTGTTTGTTTATAAAGCTTTATTGTACACAAGAAAGAAACAGATACAAAAACAGTTCGATTAGGAGCATACACAAACTTCCGACCAACACCCCTTTTTCCGATGGGGGGATGGGGGTTAAAAATACGCTCATGGATGTGGCATGTTTTTTTAGAAGTGTACAATATAAGAAAAATATTAATAAAATTCTATATAGCTTTGATTGCTCCAGGCACTACATGACTTGTTATCACAATTTTTTAATAACAGAGAGTTCTAGATTGTTAACATTCTTGATAAAGTACCTTTTTTATTTATTTTGCTGACGTTTCGTTCGGGTTTCACCGTTTTCGCGGGTTCGGTACGTTTCGCGTTAATTCCTGTATGCATTAATTTAATAATTATGCAACGCAATAGTTTAAAAGTATTTATTCTTGATAAAGGTTGGAAAAACTTAATGAAGTAGATAAGTTAGTGTTATCTTTAGTTTCGGAAGCTGACTATCTGTAAATATTGGACCATAATATGAACAAGATAAGATAATCCAGTCATCAACCTTTGAGATCCTGTTCAAACAATGCATGTGTGAACTTCTTGGCATGTAAAACTGTAATATGTTATATGTTATTCTGTAAGTTAATGTTATATTCTTTTGAGAAATAAAGAATCTTTAACCAAAAATGTAAAACTAGTGCTATAAGTCATTAAGTGTAGTAAAAAGTTGTAATGTAGAAAAAGTTTGGAATATGTTTTACTACGAAAATATGGTAAATAAAGTGGTCATGACGAAAGCATAAATGCAGCAGATTGCACTAGAATTACAACTAAGTTTTGTCTATTTTTATTGTATACTAATTTTTTGTTGAAAACAAATATATATTTTTTTCTGCAGAAGTTTTATTGCAAAAATGACTTTATTATCAAACCTTAAAAAAATTGAAACTGTTGAATTTCTTCATGAAAAATGGGTCTCTACTTGGTGTAGTTTTCACTTTATTAATTTGGGAATGCCATCATAATCATTGATTCTTCCACGGAAAAGGGGGCCATGTAATAAAAATTTGTGTGTGTTCACTGGCCGCTCAACTTGCTTCTTTGTCATTGCAGTTCTTTTCACATTTTTCCAAGGAATGGAATGACCGTAAACGTTTTTTCCTCTGTTGCGCTAATGAGATAAATTTTTAAATAGTGCTTTGTTCTAAATGAGCTTTGATGTAACACAGATGGTAAAAAGGAACTTATGATAATAATTATCGAAAAACAACGCTTGTATATAATAAAAAGTATATTAATATGTAGGAGTATGCTTAACAGGCTTAGCTTTTAAAATACATAAAAAAAAATATTTTTAGGAACTTTTGCTAAACATGTTTTTAATTATGATTCATGTTGAGACTTGAAATGCATGGTATATTGAGTCTCAAAATAAAAAAAAACAAATACACTGGAACAGGATGGAATACCTAATGAAATATACATACACATAATGAACAGGTCAAATGATTAGCAATGTAGATAGTGTAAAAAAAATATGTAAATATATGTACATATATGATACAGTGGCCTAAGGTTAAGCAAACTTTGGAGCATGAAATAATTAACTACTACCCGCAACTTCACAGGGTTAGGGAAGGGAAGTCTACTTCCCTAGAATTTAAGTCAATTGCTTTAGATAAAAATATATACAAAATACACTTTATTGTGAATAAGTGTCACAATGTAATGTTTTAGCTCTTGCTAGACACATTATTTTTATTAATTTTTGGATGAAAAGCTTTTAGCAAATTATTGATTCTCTGTCTAAACTTTGCCTTATCAGACGGTTTAATCTTTACCTTATCGGATGAAGAACCACTGGATTTCCTTCCGAGGTTATCATATGCCTTATCCTTGGCGGCTTTTAATCCAGCATCCACAAACCCTTCCGCAGTTCTTTGCCCTTGGTACGGTGTGTGTTTGCTGCCCGTAAACACCTTAATAGTGGGGAACCCACTGACACCATACTTTTGAGCATATGATTTGTGCTCATCTGCATTCACAGCTCCAACTTTTATGATACCCTATGAATAGAAATACATTTAGTTAATACGTCTTATCAAAAACAATTTATATTATGTGCATGAAAGCTGGGTAAATGCCTCACTTCAAAATCAATACCTACTCATATTTTATTTTAAAATCATTAACAATGCAGCAGCCTCAATGTGTGTCATAGATTTTAAGTTATAATATATTGTATGTATTTTAGGATAAGGTATTCATTGATATGGGCCTATAAATTTTTATTTTGTTAACTTTTATTGGCTGAAATAAAATAAATTGATTGATTACATTAAGTAGCTAGTAGGTGAAGTATTTCGCCCACATGAACTGTTAATAGACCCATAGTATGTACCAGATAATAAATAAAAAGTTAAAAAATAATAATACCTAGAGCTGATGGATGGAACTTGACTCAATGTGTGTAACAGATGTAATTTAGGTCAGGATTACCTTTAATGCTCGAGCTGCTTTCTGGTATTCAGGGACAAGATTCTTACAGTGACCACACCAGGGGGCAAAGAACTCCACTATCCAAATTTCATCTGAATTTGTGACTAGTCTATCAAAGTTGTTGGGGGTGAGCTCGACCACCTCAGAAGACGATTCGTAGAGGGCGAATGACCCTGCTACGCACAACAGCAATCCTGTGAAATATAACAATATTTTAACACGCCGGCATGTTATCAGTAAAAGTATGTACCGCGAAGAAATTCCGCATGGTCAATTTAAAATGTTTTTAAACACTTACCCAAACAGTACTTGAGAAGCATATTGTTTAATTTTACGCTACTTTACAAACTATAAATACACCGGCTTAGTGAGATCTCGTAAAATAAAGTGAAATGACAAATTCGAGACAAATAAACACGTCAATTCTTTTCGTCTTCAAAATTATTGTCAATGGATTTCGTGGATGGCCGTGATTGGTTAGTTTAATATCCCCGCCTGTTTGTAAAGGTACTGCCACATAAACAAAAACAAAACTGAAAGACCAAGACCAACACAATGGGAAGATTAGACGAGCGGGATTGCCCCGCGCCCCCGGACCAACACCGGACCGTTTAGGATTTTGAGAATCCACATGATACACAAACACAACACAAATTATATAGTAGGTAGGTCATATGATATGATACCGACGATATTAATGAGGGCTTTTCCGAGAAAAAAAAACTTTTTTATGACGCCAATAGATGGCGCTACATTCTGAGCATATGTCAAACAAATACGTCAGTTGGTTGTCAGTCTTTCTTTGGTTAGGAGTGCTATTTTTGAAATCGGGAGTCACATAACGAATTATTGTCGCGAGCATTTCCAAACACGCGCCTTTTTTAAGGCCGTACCTAAATTTTCCGGGGTCCAGTGCTGCCCCCATTTTAAATAAATCATTTCAAAGAAAACGGAAATATCATTTAAAATTTTGCTACTACCAAGTTCTAGATAACCCTTCAAAGTATTTAATAAACTAGTTTACAGTTTATAATTAGACCGTTAAGCTTTACTACGCACATTTGCTAAAAGTGGCCATTTTTCGCAAATGTGCGTAGTAAAGCTTAACGTTCTCACTTTAAACTGTAAACAGTAGTTCATAAAATACTTTGAAGGGTTATCTAGGACTTGGTAGTTACAAAATTTTAAATAATGTCTCCGTTTTCTTTGAAATGATTTATTTTAAATGGGGGCAGCACTGGACCCCGGAAAATTCAGGTACGGCCTTAAATCGGTCGTACCGTGCGCGAAAGATTTGAACGAGTGGTCTTGACTTGACCACTCAAAGAGCAAAAAAGTTACCTTTTAGAAGAGAAAATGAGTTGGAAAATTCAAAGTTTTGTATTTCGCTGATTCCCTCGTTGAAAAATAGTACTCCTGTTTTGATAGCGATGTTTTGATAGCCATAGACTACGATTTTTTTCAACATTGAGTGACATTGACATATGTGTTCTGTGCAGCGCTCTCTATTAACAACATGACAACTTGTTTTTTTAGTTTTTAACTGTCAAATTGAAAACCTCTCATTTAGAGATGGGCAAAGTGTATATGCCCAAACGGGCATATTGGGAATATTCCCGGAATTTTGGACATAAATCCATAAATGCCCAAATAAATGCCCAATCACAGGGCAGAAAAAAAAATTTAAGCTAAAAGGCGTTTTTTAGTATTCTAAAGGGCATCTATGCTTTACTCGTAAAATATAGTAGAAACGTTTTTGACACCATGCCGCACTAGATCAGATTAGGTTTAGTTTGTAGTAATGTAGTTTAATTTCAATTGTATTTATTTATTTTCTCCTTATTAAACAATTTGTAGAAAGGTTATCTATACTTATAGAGAATTAACTGCCTTAATGGTTCAAAAGCGTTTGCCTTGTGATCCAGAGGTCGTGGGTTCAAATCCCACTGGGAAGCTTGGCTGTCTCGTTAATAGTTGTATACGTTTCATTTTTGGCTTTCGCAAATATGATCATATATCATCTTTTCGTTCTGAGCTTAAATGGCACCTATCCGTGAACGCAGACAAATGCGAATTCTTTGCATTCCCTTTTCAATTCTTTTAAATACCTAAATGTAAATTTTAATTTCTTTCTGACACTCATGCAACTTCGTTCTACTGATAATCTTCTCCTTTCTGTTCCTCCTCATCGCACAATTTTTATGACAAGCTCTTTTACCTTACAAGCTCTTTCTACAATTTTTTCTTTTAAGAGAAGAGTGCACTCTTATCTTTTTGATTGATGTTATTATATTCTTTATTTTTCACCATCATCATTCATTATTTATGTATATTGCATGTTTGTATATATTTATTTGTTATATGTATTTAGGGTATTAAAGATCTTATGTACGTATGTAGGTATATTCTATGAGGTATATTTTATTCAATTGTATATTATATATTGTATTATATTATATAGTGTTAAGTAGGCATATACATATTATAATATATATTATAATAATATTATATACATTATATACATATTATAATAATATTATATTGAAAATCAATAAAATTTTTTCGTCCTCCCATACAAAATCCGTTTGGCTGAGCGCTGATTTGTATGGGAGGATGAAAAATTTTTATCGATTTTCAATAACTTTTTTTATAGAAAGTTGTTCAGTATCATGGACTGAATTTGCTCCAAAAAATTAGCAGGTGAATAAAAAGTCAGCCTGTATATTATGCACATATTTTAATACTTTATTTTGTTTCTAGTTTTTTGCGCCGCAACATGATTCGTATCTGTTTATCCTTATGGTTGACTGGGAGACGGTTTATCCTTATGGTTGACTGGGAGAGGAGGGTTTAGTGTTAAGTCCCCCATTGTACCAATTTTTTATTGTGGAACAATAAAGTTTTTATAAATAAAAAAATAGGCATAGGTACTTTGTTAAATGTTGTTTCCAGTCTGGTTAGGATATTGCAGGCTTGAATCACCTGATTATCCGAAAAGAATAATGATTCCGTGCTTGGGAAGGCACGTAAAGGTGCGGGTCCTGGACGCCATCTGGTGTTTGTTTAAACCTATCCTCGGATTGATATACCCTTTGGGTTGCAGAGGTCAAACAGCAGTCACTCTGTGTAAAAACCAGTAACCTCGCCAAATCACCTAGGTAGGTAGCGGACGGAAGCCTTGGCTTTGAAGTGTTACCACTGAGAATGCAACCAGGAATACGCTTGGATGATGATGATGTTATCTATGTACATAGAGAAATACATTTAGGTGGTGCGACATATTGCGTAAATTATATGAATAATGACTTGGTATTACTTGTCACAAAGTGTGTGCAAACGCTATGATATGCTTAAAATGTAGGTATACGAAAGGAAAACGTTAAAGTTTATGAAAACAATGATGTTTTCATAAACTTTAAGTTTTAACTAATCATACATTGAAAGTAGGCTTCGTTGAATTATTATCTTTTTCTTTGCTGGAAGGTGTGAAAAGACGTAATTATATGTATAAATAAGCAAACGGACATCAAATGTGATATCAACAAATGAGCACCCTCAATATATGTTGTAAATTTATTTGACAGTGTCGGACATTTTAGATTTCGTATGGACTTAACACAGACAGATTTTGACGCTAAAAGCATCATTTAGACTGATTGAGAGATAAACCGCTATTACATCAACGGAACAAAATATATTCGTTTTGACTACGAATAATAATCCCTAGAAGCGTAAATAATCCTGAAAAATCATTCCACGCGATATGTACCGCGGCGGGCGGGGCTAAAAATATGAACCGCGCGGCGCGACAGTTCGACATAATACTCGAGTCGTGCGGTTGCGTCGTAAAAAGTTTCCTTTGGAAATATTGCTGTGTTTTTGCTATAATCGATTCATTCAAATTGCCGTCATGTGCCGTGAAGTGGTGTAGAAGCCATACATACATGAAAAACACAGGACTCGCCTTTCATATCGTAAATAAACATTTTAATAATCGGCCCCTGAGCCGGCTACCCGACCGTGTCGGTAGAGTAGCCGGCTCAGGGGAGGCGGCTGCTTGACCGACGAGGCGATGACGCATGCGTGACCTTGTCGCAACCAATCGCATGCATCTTTGTCTATAGGTACTTGTACGTTGTAATTAATTATAATATCAGAATCGAAGCGGTGAATGTAGGAACGTTAGAATTCTAGAGTTCGATGCGTTTTGACGAGTTCTTCGATTCCCTATCAATTTGTTATAACATTTCCCAAAAATAGGTAGGTAAGGCTCAGGCATAATATTTACCCCAATTTACCCGTTGTCTTAGTTCATTTTTTTACTGGCAAATGTTTGTAGACCTAATTATATATTAAAATATTCAAACAGAAATGAAATGTGATGTCAGCATATGAGCACACTCATACATTAGTCGAGAGTAGTCTTCTTTGACTGCTCATCCAAGAGCTTAAACAAGGTACCTATTGATTTGGGAGTTGGACCCGGAACAGGAGATATTCGTATTGACAAGTTCTTCGATACCCCATCAACTTGTTAACATTTTCCCTAAAATAGCGTGCCGGGTATTTACGCCCGTCAATGGCAACAAACAAATTGACAGGTATATATTCACATTTTTACTGGAAAATGTATATGATAAATTAAGCAATCAGACATTAAATAAAATGAAATCTGTACGGTAATTTCACCACACTGACGGGTAATGCATATACTTTGCAAAGTTTTTTAAAAATGAGGGGTCTTAAACTTACTTAACTTCGTGAAAATTATTTAACTACCTATAACTATTAGCTCTATTAACAATATTGTTTATTTTCAATGTCAAAATAGAATAAAAAAATAATATCCACATAAAAAAATTGGTTGCCTGTAAAGTCGGTATACGGGCGAAAGTTTTACGTGACAAGTCTTTTTATGTCTGTCTCTCTCGCTCTTAGGCGGGCTAACCATGCCCGAGTGGAAGGGACGCGTGCCTCTCACTCGCTCTCATTGTGAGCGCATAACGTGAGCGGAGCGTAACGCAGTTTCTTGAAGTGTCACCCGGCTAACCAATTTATAAGACGTTGTCACGTCAAAATAAATGCCCAGATAAATGCCCAAGGGAAGGAATTTATCGGGCATCTATTGGGAATATTCCCAATGTGCCCAAAATGCCCGGGCATTTGCCCATCTCTACTCTCATTACTTGGCTGCGTCAGTTTTTAGCGGGAAGTCAAGGGGTTCGGTTGGGGTTGGCTTTATTAATTATTATAATTATTTATAATTATTTTACAAATTGATTTTATTAGACTTTATAATATGAAATTGGTGTTGTTTGGTGTAGACATGAAGAATGTGTGAAATAGTTAAATTGGACAGTCATAGTACGGCTGTAGTCATATTTATTTTGCGGACTTGTGGGCGTCTTCGGGCGTCGTCCGCCACTCAATCGTCTATGTAAACCAGTGGACTCGTATAGATTTGTCGCCAAAAGCTCCCTTGCAGCAGTCAAATGCCTACACCACCCTTTGATTGTCTTGTTAGGGTTAGGTTAGGATTAGGAATAAAGAATAAAATTAAAGATAGGCTCTAAAGGACTTGTATCCAGAGCCGTAAAATTATTTAATAAAAAAAAACTTGGCTGCGTAGATTATTATTATTGCTCGGAGTTATAACCTTTTAAAAAAGTCATTTTTTGACAATGGCAGCAATTATGACTTTGACTGATATACTGTGAGAGGAGGAGGGGAGGAGAGGAATGTTCTTTAGCATTAGTGTTGTGTAACTATCGATAGTTTGACTATCGATAAATGATCTCGAAAAACAGTAACAAATATCGATAAGATTATCGATAGCATCGACACTACACAGGGTGTTAGTGTAAACAGTCTTGCTATTGAAACCAGTGGTTCAGTATCATGAGTAGGGCCGAAAAGCAGTGAAAACAATTAATGTTTTTTTTTTTTCTAATTTTCAAATAAAAAATCCTGTAAAATCATTAGCGCAGTACACCTTACACGCTCGTACGTTCGGCGCCGGGATCAATGAGTCGACGTCTGTTAAAAGTAAAAGAGGTAGGGGAGGGACGCGAGACGCTCGCGCTTACACAGCTGGTTGCCCCGGTTGTCTGATCCGACACTGCGCTAGTCAGTGCGCGTGCCTCTCGGAATGTGCATGTGTCACAAAACTCACAAACAATCACACACACCGCGTTCTGTGCGAATCCCGATTTTCGCGGCTAAATTGTGTAATTACATACCTACTTAGCTTAGGTTTCCGTGCTTGAGTGAAGTCGATAACCCCCTTTTGCTTTCGCAAGTGAGTAATAAGTTAATAACCTCAGAAGAGGCGTGGTCAGGCAAGTAGCTTGCGTGGTTCTTAACGAAGCCATTTGGAACAGTTTTTAAAAGTGACCAACCTCTCCAGCCTAGGACAATGACCAAGGGAGTAGGGACCAATGTCAATGTTATATAAGGTATTCGTCTGTGTTCAAGCGGCCCGATCGGGCTCCGTTCGGGCTTGAGATGTAGGTACCTAAATGATTTGTAAACATTTTTTTATCGAACTGTACATAAGCTTGATTGATGATGAACTTTTCAAGTACGCCGAAAATACCTACTAAACATCAATACTTATTTTTTTTTATTTGTTTAGGTTGTTTTAACAATTTAACTTGTCTCACAAATCGGAAAGCACTAGACAGGTTGAGTAGCTACTTTTGCCTGTCCTAATTAAGCCAATAAAAGTATGAAGGGAAAGTTCCATCACATGTTATGTTTATGTGTTTTGTTTGGTTGGATACATTGTGCGACAGTCCCTACCACGCAAATGTACCTACCACGGTCGGCGGCAAGGTAGGTGCCTAGTTGACTAGGGTGTCCATGAAACCACGTATAAAATCGGAAACTTTAATCATGAAAATCCATTAAAACTATAAGCGTATTATTTTGAATTCTTGCTCGAGTCCTTTTATTTTAGCGTTCAGCATCCGTGGTTTGAATATTAAGAGTATTTATTAACACCCTGTAGATTGTCAATAGTTTGCACAATGCTATAGATTGAAGGTAAAACTGTCGATAGTATCGATATTATTGAATTTAGATACCATAAATACTATCGATAGTATCGAGATCGAGACTATAGGTAGGTTAGGTACTATTGGTATAAAAAACTATCGATAGTTAAAATATTATCGATAGTATTATAATATCGATAAACGGCTAAACGTCAGGTCCAAAATAAGCTATTGTCAATGGAGATGTTAACTTTATACGCTCAAAGACCGAATTCGCTCACTGCGCGAAATATTAGGCCACAACTTGATCCATGGTCTGTGATGTAGGTACATTTTTGATACTTAAATGGTGGTGGAAGGTGACACAGGCCTGGTCCTATTAATTTGATATTATTACTGTTTTTCAATATGACGATAGTATCGATAGATTATCGATATTTTAAACTATTGCTTACATTACAACACTATTGTTTTTGCAGTTGTACCAATTTTAAGGAGCAAAAATGCACCTTTTAACGTAGTGATTATATTCTCTTTGCTTGAAATTTAAACATTTATTATTTTTTGTAATAAAACATAAATTCAACCACGATTGATATCGTAATGAAATTTTTTGAATGATGATTAGGTTTCAAATGAAGTCCCTGTGTATAAACGGTAAGTGTGTTTACTCAATTTTGACATATACTTTCCCGCGTTGTTTTGCTATTTTTGTGCCTATCTTTTTAGTTTCGGCGGGAAATTAGGCCATTGAACCATCAAAATACGTTTTACTCGGGTGTTATTTATTTTTATAGAATTTTCTATTAATTTTTGCTTGCATCTGACTGTTACAGCCTGTCGATATTTTCACAAAATGAATTCTGAAAATGCAAGGCCTTTCACGGTTTTCGTCGAAGGAAACATTGGCAGCGGTAAAACTACGTTTCTGGAACATTTTCATCAGTTTGAAGACATAACTCTACTCACTGAACCTGTTGAAGAGTGGCGTAATTTGAGAGGATGGAACCTTCTGGTAATAATATCCTTTGTGTTTTCAGTATGTTATAGACGTGAGTAGGTATGTTTTAAAGTATAACCCCGAAACAATCATTTTTATTTCAGGATCTGATGTACAAAGACCCTGCAAAATGGGCAATGACTTTCCAATCCTATGTTTCCCTGACCATGTTGGACATGCATCGAAAGCCTACCACAACCCCAGTGAAATTGATGGAAAGGTCCCTGTACAGTGCGAGATACTGCTTTGTGGAAAATATGATGAGAAGTGGAGTGCTGCACCCGGCGGAGTTCTCTGTTCTAGATGAGTGGTTTAGATTCATTCTCCACCAAGTCCCTATTCAGGCTGATTTAATAGGTTAGTAGGTCATAGGACTATTTATGAATGCTGACGATAATGGCTATTATCTCTTCACTATAATTTAACTATTCATTAATCTGTGCTTTAATGCAGTTTTCAATATATCTTATCTATTGTAAGTAGAAGCGGTAAACAGCTGTTTATGATAATGATGCTGTGCTTGTTGTAGTTTCATACATAATGATACAGTTCAACTTAATGAAATGCAGGTACTTCAATAGATATATTTAAGACATAACACAAAACTAACATTGATAACTAGAAGTCGGATAATCAGGAGCTTATTTGCCTGAGAAATTGTATTTTGTCGGTGATTTGCTAGATCCACATAAAAGGCAGTTAAACAAATTTCAATTATATTTTAAACATTGAATTAATATTAAAATGTTTACATATTTACATGTAGAGATAGAATTTTAAAACTATGTATTCTTCAAGTTAACAACACAGAATAAATCCCAAAAAAATATAAAATTATGAAAATCTTATAATGAATTCAGCAAATATTCTGGTAAAAAGGCCATCAGCAGTGAGTGTCTCAGATAAACGTTTTTAAAGATTGTATTATTCAATATAAGCACAAAATAAAAACCATAAAATTATTTAATTATGTAACAATAGTTTTTGATGAGTGGCAGTGGTGAGTGTGTACCTACTCAGTGATCAGTTTTTCTTTATGTTGGCTGTACGACATGTGTTGGAAGATCCGTTACATACTTCGATCATATATTCTATAGATGCGCAGTTGCCGCCGAAAAAATGGCACCGGAAAAACGAGGCATAAAACAGTATTATGCCTTGTTTCTCTGTCATTCACTCTGTGGCCGCGCGCGTGACGTTACGTTAAAGATGATCAATCTATCCAGAAGGTAATATGTAACGAACTTAATACGAATTTATTTCCATGCTTATCTCATTTACTTAAAGTTTAAATTAGATTAAACTGTTTTCACAATACTTGAAATGGTATACATCTACCTATGTATGTATTGACACGGGGACAATATTTTGTTTGATTTTGCAAGGAACTGTGCATCTATAGAATATATGATCGAAGGTTACATATTTTATTTTTCTCTTTATTTATTAAGGGCTATTATCTTAACAGACATGTCAGCCCTTAACAAACATTTATTTTAATAACATTTTTAATACACTTGCTGCAATATTATTTTTTAGAAATTATAACATAGTTATGATAATTCTTGTGATAATTTCAATTTCTAGTCAGACTAAATTTATTTTCCAGTATACTTAAAATCCACACCGTCCATTGTTCATGAAAGAATAAAGAAGCGGGCCAGGTCAGAGGAGCAGTGCGTGCCGCTGTCCTACATTGAGGAGCTACATCAGCTGCATGAGGACTGGCTCGTCAACAGGACCCTTGGAGAATGCCCAGCACCGGTAAGAAAGCCACATATCGTCTTGACATTCAGTTATATGACTCAAATACCACAAGGAACATATAATAAACCTGAAATGAATAAAGAGTAGAGGTAAACTGCCAAAAATATGTAAGTAAGTAACATAGTGAAAAACTGCCAAAAATATATTACACGGTAATTTTTTTCTACTGTAAATTTTTAGCTAGGTCAGTCCATGATTCTGTACGAGGGCTGTTTGATAAGTACCCGTTTTCTAAATATATAAATATCACTGGCCGCAAATAAGTATACCACCTTTTTAAGGCATTTTTCAGAGGCGGGAAAATTAGAAAAAAAATGGCATTTTTTTGTTTTTTTTCTCATTTGACAACGATTCAGTGAAGGCGTGAACTTAATATTGTTAAAATGGAGAAAGAACAGTATCGGTCTGTAATTAGATTCTTATTTTTGGAAGGAAAAACATGTGATGAAATAAAAGTAAGATTGCAAGCGGTTTACCATGAATGTGCTTCTTCTATGACAACCGTCAGATATTGGTATAACGAGTTTAAGCGGGGGGGGGGAGAACCGTCTTTGATGAGGATCGCCCAGGCCGGCCAGTTGAGGTGACTACAGACGATATGGTTAAGAAAATTGAAAATATAGTTTTAGCTGACCGCCGAATTAAACTTTGAGAAATCGTTGATGCTGTAAATGTTTCAATCGAGAGGGTACAACACATATTAGAAGAAAAATTGGGTATGAAGAAAGTATCGGCGAGGTGGGTGCCGCATTTACTCACGGAGCAGCAAAAACTGAACCGACTGACTACTTCGGAGCAGTGTTTGGCCGTGTTCAAACGTAACCCGAAGGAGTTTCTGCGTCGTTTCGTGACCGTGGACGAAACGTGGGTTCACCACTACACCCCGGAAATGAAAGAGCAGTCGAAGCAGTGGATTTTACCAGGTGAACCTGCTCCAAAGAAAGCAAAAACCGTCCCATCTGCTGGAAAGGTCATGGCAACCATTTTTTGGGATTCGCAGGGTATTATACATATTGACTATTTAGAAAAGGGAAAAACAATAACAGGGCAGTACTATGCCAATTTATTGGATGAATTTGACGCCGTGTTGAAAGACAAACGACCCCATTTAAAAAAGAAAAAAGTACTGTTTCATCACGAAAACGCCCCGGCTCATTCGTGCAGAGTTGTGACGGCTAAATTAGCACAGTTACGCTACGAACTATTGTCTCACCCCCCGTATTCTCCAGATTTGGCCCCATGCGATTTCGTTTTGTTTCCCAACCTAAAAAAATGGCTCGGTGGCAAGCGTTTTGGATCAAATGACGAAGTCATTGCCGCCACAGAGGCCTATTTTAATGACTTTCCAAAATCATACTTTTTGGATGGTTTATTGAAGCTTGAGTATAGGTGGAACAAATGTATAGAGTTAAAAAGTGACTACGTAGAAAAATAAATGCATATATAAAAAAAAAGTTTTTTTTTTCTATAAACGGGTACTTATCAAACAGCCCTCGTATGTCTTACATAAACATCTCCTCTCATGGGCCTACTGGAAGAGATCTCTTAGTACAACTTTTATTATATGTAGGTATTCTCTGTATACATTTTCTGTGCACATGAATTGGTAAATAAATGAATATTGATTACATAAAAAAACATGGTAAAATACCATTTTGGGAATTAACTAAATTGGATGTTTTACTTCACCGACAAAAGCTTAGCTGTTAAATATAGATAGAAAGGATGTTAGCTTTTCTTCACACATTTGCCGAAAGTGGCCGTTTTTCGCAAATGTGCGTAGAAAAGCTTCACGTTCTCACTGTAAACAGTAGTTCGTAAAATAGTTTGAAGGGTTATCTAGGGCTTACTAGGACAAAATTTTTAAAATTTAAATGAAATTTCAGCTTCCTTTCGAATAATTTATTTCAAATTGGGGCACTGGAGCACTGGACCCGAAAAATTCATGATCCCTCTTAACTGAAATTATTTGGCATCGATTCTTTAACCTCTCATTCAACACACAGGTGCTGGTCATCGACGCCGACTTAGATCTCTCCCAAATAACTGACGAATACAAGAAGAGCGAGCACCAGATCCTCAGGAAGGCCGTTGACGTCGTCATGCGGTCGCCCAACAAGCTGAGTCCAAAGAAACCTATTACCAGCTCCCCCATAAAGATAGTTCCTCAGATGAGACTGTAACATTGACTGATTTCACATTCTGGTAAATAAAATGCCTTTACAAAAGTGCTTCTGCAAGATAGCCACAATCACTGACGATTTTGTGTTGTTGTGTTCAAATGTGTATATGACAGCTTTGAATTACCTACTCAATTTTTTGTTAAACTAATATAGGGACTGACAATGGTAAGTGGCTTATATATCACTGTGAGTATGAGCATTATAAAGACGGATTTATAATGCTCATATAAAAGTAACAGAGATGGTATTATAAAGTTGCTACTTATTACATAATTCTTAGTTATACATTACATTTTGTTTGCATTTAAATCTCGCTCTCCACGTGGTTGCATTTAAAATTGCTGGCGATTGTTAGCTGTCCTGTAGATGAACTATAGGACATTCCGATTGGATTACCTGCTAAGGGTTGGATCTCATATATCAGCATGGAACAGCAATTTGCTATGTGGACGGTGCTGAAGCGTTCCGTCGCTCTCTCTCGCTCTAGCAAATGGCGCTTCTGAGCGACGGAGAAGGATAGCAGCATAGGAAGGTGCTGTTCCGTACTGAAAGATGAGATCCAACCCAACTGGTTGGTTTGATATTCAATCACAAACATCACAATTTATCTGACTAACATGACAACTACTGAACTACTGGCAAGAGTAGTGGTGGACCCATATATTACAAATTATTTAATAGTCTTAAAATAGACTCTATTTTTAGTAACCAAAAGTACCTATGAATGGTAACAGTACCATTGATTTTTGACCTTAAATATGACCAATAATTTATATGAATGTTTGATCTTTCTTGCATCGAATAATTTTTTTGACATTTTTAAACAGCAATTCACGAATTCATTGTTTGATTTAAAATAAGCTTGATTACCAGATTATTTGACTAGGCAGTAGTAATATATATCCTGCCTATTAGGCAGATTTGCAGTGAAGCAGTGTGAATGTTCATGATAACAGTTTAATGATTTAATGCTTGTGTTATGTATGAGTGACTGAAAAATGTTGTATTAAAAGTTAGGTTTAAGACTTAGTTTGTATAAAAATCACAAAGGTGTAGAATGTACATTGGTTAAATTTAATAATGATATAAATAGGTAAATCCAATAACGATATAATATGTCTCTGTACATAATAAACCTGTGTACAGAAAATTGTATGCAAAGCATTGCAGCTATGTATCTTGCATTTAAAAGGTTTTAGAAAGGTATAGTAATATAAGAGTTGAGACACATCTGTCAGGACGGAACGCTTTAGCATGAAAGGTGCTAAAGCGTTCCGTCGCTCTCTCGCTCTAGCAAATGACTGTTCTGAGCGACAGAAAAGGATAGCAGAATAGGAAAGTGCTGTTCCGGGCTGATAGATGTGTCCCAACCCTTAAATAAGCATTTTAAAGGGTAAAAAAATAAAATTGTGGTTAAGGCAGTGATAAGTTTAGATCGCAAGTATGAGCCGCCCAAGCTGAAGGCGAGGTTATACATAGTTTATGCGACGTAAGGCTGTCTTATCATCACTTGTTGACATGTTGTGCATAAAATTTTACGTGTTCCCAGGTCAGAAAGTGCTATTTTTAACGTGCTCAATGCACGTTGCAATGCAATGCAACTTTCGGAAGTTGTTCAGTAACATGGACTGAATTCAGCCTTAAAAATAGTTTCAGTATATTTTGTTAGACTCTGTATAATTCATACATATATATTTTTCTTCCTTATATAGCAAGCCTGTATTTTTTATTTAATTTTTAATACCTAAGTAGATGTAAAAATATGCTTCTCGTGAATTTCTAGTAATCTGTGAAATTGCTTTAATAAAAAAACATGTCATAATTTAAAATGGAAGTTTTATTCTAAATGGCGTTATCATCAATTTAGTTTAGCCTAAGGAAGGGCCACTGCTGGACATTGGCCGCTTAGGATTTCTAAAATGACTATTTGGAAGTAGTCTGCATCTGGCGTTCTCCTGTTTCCGGTTACCTATCGACAGACAGTCATAGACTACAACCTATTAGGTATTAGGGTTGCTAACTTGCTACACACAAATCTAAACACTAAAAATGAACCCTATATACCTATTTCGTGCACTAAACACAAACTTTAGTAATATACCACATTGACGCTGTCTTGCATGCAACCAACTGCCTGTAAAACCTCTATCGACAAAGCATGAGGTATCCTTTGGCCTGCCGCCGATATGATTCTGCATCTTGGGAGATCATCAAGTTATAGGCTCAGTAGATTTTTTAACCCACAACAAAAAAGAGGATTATATATAAGTTTGACGGTAATGTCTCTGTCTAATAGGACCGCGCCATCTCTTCCTGTGGATGTCGTATCCACAGGAAGAGATGGCGCGGTCCTATTCTACCATGGAACCACACGGGGGGCTGTTTAAAAAAGCCGCTTTAAAGTTATTGGGGGTAATGAGGGTTAACCCTTTCACCGCAAGACTTTATATATCAGTTGTCGTGCTCCCAGCGCGAGGAATTGTGAATATCCATAGTTTTTGGTCAGATAAATCCAACGCTCGCGGTTAAAGGATTAACGTTTGAAAGTCAGGGCTTTTTCTAGCAAATAATAGATGGCGTTACGGATATCAAGTCGTATCGGTAGTTCCGCTACTCATCATTAGGTGGCGTTCTTGATAATCAGGGTTTTTTTTAAATTTGTCTAAAGTTTGTTCACAGTTTTTAAGACCCCGCCCGAAAAAAAAATTACCCCGCGCTTTCATCGCTTGGCCGTAAGGCCACTCGTGGATGTGGTTTGTGTGTGTGTGATAAGACTTAAAACTCTCAGGGTTCGTTGAGTATCTTGCCAGGGCTTCTAGTAAGTAAATGTACATATAACTCTGGATTGAAGGCCATACAGAGCCACTGTATTAAACATCAGCACATAGAGCTCCTAATTCTATGCTATGATGACATCCCATAGCCAGACTTGACGACTTGGAACATAAATAGTGCAATAATTGATTTCACCAGAGCAGAGGATGATTCTGGTATGAAAGCCCATTTAGATAATCCTGGCAATAGAATGGTGCATCATGTCATGTCATGTCATGGTCTTACATGGATGGTTCATGTAATGGACATGGATGATTTATTTTTGATTTCTTTTGACTTGACGTTTCCACGTTCATGCCAAGCTTCTATAGAAAAAAATAAATGTCTTTAAAAAATAACAAGTGTCAATGTCAACTAAGTAAACTGCTGCTGCTGTCACTGTCAAGTCAAATTAAATAATCAATTGTCAGATGTTTACATGCTGATTTTATTTTTAGGTCAAATAAAATAAATAAAATTTTACATACATAGTTATTTTAGTATTATAAATTGAAAATAATTAGTTAGTAATATGCGCTAAGTGATAATTGTGATGAGTTCTTGTTGTGGCAATGAGTTAATTACTAATTCAGCTTTGGGCGAAGTTGTTACGAGTAATTTGGAACAAATTGTTTATTTATTTCGCATTTTTAGCGAGAACTGGGCTATAGTGGGCGTTACAGTCATTGTAGGTGTAGTGCTATTGTTGATTATTCGTATAAGTAGTGCAGGAATTGCGTCGCGTCCGTTAGCGAAATCACCAAACAGACCTCATATGAAAGCAAAAGTAACTTGGCCAGCGACGGAGCAGCAGTGAGAAACCTCAGTTACATAAGGTACGTAATAAATATTGTGATTTTATTCGATAAACAAAGTAAAGTGAATAAATAAATAAATAAATAGGGACAAATTACACTGATTGAGCTAGCCCAAAAGTAAGTTAGACTTGTGTTATGGGATATTAACTTAACAATACTATATTTTGTAATAAATACATATATAAAAAAACACCCAAGACCCAGGACAATTTGAAAATGGCCATTTTCCAACTTGCCCTGGCTGGGGATCGAACCCAGAACCTCAGAGTAATGAACTACCATCAAAACAAATACGCCATGGAGGTCGTCAAGATGATGATGAATGGAGTGATTTGCCATTGCCTTATCTATGACATTTATGCAGTTCCTTACAATGTTTTCCTCCACTTTAAAGCTGGCTTCAGTTGTTCTGTGAAAGTGTTTGTTGTTTGTCGACATCAGGTTAGTACATTAACTTACAGGTGCAAAATTGAGACAAATGTTGGTACATAAACGACCGTCTATAAGATTTGGTCCCACAGGATACTTTTACTATAGTTACAGTACACAAAATGGTGTAATAATAAATGAATAAGTTCACCCATATTGTCAAATTGAACTAAACAACTTACCGTAAGGAGCATTGTATCAAAATATTTTTTGGCCCTCCCATGCAAGTTGATCTGG
Organism: Acrobasis repandana; assembly: GCA_963576875.1. Lineage (NCBI taxonomy): Eukaryota > Metazoa > Arthropoda > Insecta > Lepidoptera > Pyralidae > Acrobasis > Acrobasis repandana. Next base: position 21,558,486 of record OY756215.1, read on the forward strand.
CACAAAAAAACAATGTAGAATTGAGCAGCTGCTTCTCTTCCCATGCAGATCTAAATGAATCAAGGAATGAGTAAATTATTTGATCCTCCCAGAAATTGTATTATGTGGTGTGGTAATTTTTATTTTGAAGCTGTTAATCAGCACATTTTAAATTTTAATAATTAAAAGTCTGAACATCAAATTAAATATTGGATAATCCTGACAAATCCTGACCATCTGGCAACCCGAGCCATATGGCCCTGTGCTGTCTGGCTACCCCATTGGGGATAGAAATGATTCATGTCTACAAGATCTGCATACAAATTGATCTATCAGCTGAGCAAGTTTGTACAGAAAATATATTTAAAGTGATAAAAAGGAAAGTTGCAGTATGTTTGGTTATTCATAACTCATAAGTGATGCCAAATTCAGTCCTTCGTCTGTAACATTATCATTTATACCTAAACGACTATCAAATTAAATATATCAAAATAAAATATTACATTTCCACGGCAACTCAACTAGCTCATTGGTCAAATTGTGTGAGAGGTCCAAAAATATTATTTCATATTTAGAAACTTGTTCAGTAATCATGTATTCAATTTACCCTTCAGCCCAATTGGGCCACAATATTACTTTTAAATATGGGTTAAAAGAATAGTTTGGTTCAAACATTGAAAAGTTACCCCTTTTATGTATAAGCTTATGGTGAAGACATAAGAGAAACAGTGTAATCGAAGTGTTTTTGGGCAAATATTTTGGCTTAAATATAGAACGTGAAGTTTTGAAATATTTATATACTGTATAGGATATCCTAAAGTGTTGCTTTACGATTGAAAATGCTTGCTTTTAGTTTCTATTCACATCCAGAAATAATTTGAAAAGCGTCGATCTGTTATTTTTTGGGCAAATTTTTTATCATTATTACAAATCCATTTTAAACCTATACTGGATATATTTGTGACTTTAGTTTGTGTCTATTATTCAACATTCCAATAGTTGGAAAAAGTAATCAAACAATTGAATAATTTAGAAAAAAGAATTTACGCCTACTGAAAACATGAAAACGTCAAAACTATATTTGCTTGCAAAAACTATCAGGCGCAAAAGCATTCGGCGGCGCGGCGTTGCCGATCTGTGCAGCGTTTGTAAACGCGGCGTTGTTGCCAGCTCGTGCACGTTTCGCTACCTAACCTCTCGTAGGTTAGGTAGCGAATTGTGTATATAGTGTATATATTGTGATATATTTGATGTAAAGAAAATGGAAGTCACAATGTGATAATTTCGAGCTGTTGTATATTTGATTTTAAAAAAATAGGTAATGTTTATTTTTCGTGTATGTAAGTGGCCAACACTGGTGTCAGATGTTTCAAGCTGCCTTAAGGCATCAGACATAGCTTGACGACTGCCATACAATGACAACCGAGACCAACGGCTTTTAGGTGCTTTCCGAAGCACGGAGGAGCTCGAGAAATTTTTGTATCACTTGTGGTCACCCATCCAAGTACGGACCACACCCGGGGTTGCTTAACTTGCAGTAGCGGCGTTAGGGTAGGGCGCGGTTGGGCGACCGCCCAGGGCACCAGATACAAAGGGGTGACAGGGGGCGTTTTTGGGCAAGGGGGGTAATAATAAATATATAAATAGCGGCTGGTTAATGGCGGCAACTCCTAAACTCTTATTTGTATGCATATTGTAAACGAAGGGAGGAAGGGGGTGGGCCCTTCCTCCCTTCGTTCACAATGGAGTGGCAAATTTTAAGAATTCTATATCGTACTTGCACCCCTCCCCCCCGTCGGCAGAAATAAATCCTATAAGATTGAAGCCTAACTCAGAGTCTAAATTGCAGTTTGAGGGGGGAGGGGGGGGGGGGAACTCGCCCGGGCCGCTGGTAGAGCTAAAACCGGCACTGTTAAGAGAAGAAATAGGCGGAACAGTTTAAATTATTTGACTTTAGTTTTACGACCGGCCGGGCGGCCGCCTGACGTCAAACCTCTTTGAGAATGTATTTGTTCCCAAAGTTTTACAACCGGCCGCTGCTCGACGTTAACCCTGCTTAGGAATACAATTGTAGCACGAGATGTCCTTTAGTTGCCTCTTACGACATCCACGGAAGAGACATGGAGTAGTCCTATTCTAACCCGTTCCGGGTTGGAATAGGACTGGACCACACTGGAAAGTTGAACAAATAGAATAAGTATAATAGGTAGGTACTCATGTTCATTTTGTAAGTAGTAATCTGATATGCATTCATCTGAATTGCAATGTTTTAGATTTTCTATGATTTTAACCGCGCGGCACACAACCAAAGGATTTGACTCAGTACCTACATTGCGTGAATGTATAGAGTTATATCGATTCAGAGACGTCATTGTTTAAATTATACCTACTGAAGTTGTTACAACAAATAATCCAAATAATTAAATTCGTTTTGTTTTTACCCGACTACGTCGAACGAAAAAAGAGGTTCATGCATGTGTTTCGCCGCTATGCATGTATGGTACGTGTTCATCTGTTCCCTCGGCATAATGATGATATCCATGGAAAAAAATACACGTGTATATTAAATACACGTGTATATGTATCCAAGTTTTTCAAAATTTCTGAAGGCCGTACCTAATTTTTTGGGGGTCCAGTGCTGCCCCCATTTAAAATAAATCATTTCAAAGTAAACGGAGATATCATTTAAAATTCGAGAACGGTTTGTGTTGGTATGTATTAGTAGTTATTGGTATGTGTTGATAAGTATTGGTATGTGTTGGAGATAAAATATGAAGCATTGTAAGATCTAAAACCTTTCCTAATTTCATAGGAAAAGTTAAGCCTATATGATATATCCATATACAAAGTAAAGAGGAGTAAACTTGTCTAGTTTTATTTACCCTATACTACTTACATTTTACCTCTTTACTACTTACATTTTTAACTTTGGTTCAATTATGGAAATTTACAGATTTAATGTTATGTAAATACTAAAGTTAATTTGTATGAGTACAATAGCCTCTTTCGGCTTATCTATCAGACAACACCGTCACACTCACGTTCTTTTCTTTCTCTTTAACATTCTATTTAATCCTCGCTCACACGTATATCTTCATGAAAAATTCTCCTTTAAAGTTTTTGATAGCCGTCGTCGTTCGTAGTGAACCACTTCTACAGATCCCAGATCACATTCCTCACAGACCTACGCGAAGTCCTTCGCTGTGCTCGCTGCGCGTTTATGGAACGCTTTACCAGTGGAGATAAAATGTCTCAATTATTAGGCTCCTTTAAATCTAGACTTGAGTAATATAAAATATTTATTTATATATTATATGTAGCATATTCATTAGGTATGTATGTAGTGTATTTGTAGCGTTTAAGCTTTATCATTATACTTGTTTTTTTTTCATTGCTCTGTACGTACTTCTGCCTTCCTACTAAATTTGTAACTATCCTCTGCCCTACCTACTGGTTGACTGGAAGAGATCCCTTCTGGGATAAGTCCACCATTTGTAATATCAATTATTTTATTGTGTAACTATCGCTGATGTACAATAAAGGTTTTTAAATGAATTGTAAAATTATTACCATCATAGAAAGCCTTATACGTCGTATAAGATAATAATGTTTATGTGAAACCATTTTTTATCTATTTTGTTTCGTACAAATTCTTTAGATAGTAAGAGAAAAGTTGAATTATGTTTTAATTTCTATTTTGCAAAATTGTTTCGAAAAGTATTTACTGTGTTTCATTTAACATCAACTATCAACATACCCTGTATTAATTATTTATAAAAATACAATAGGGGTCATCCCTATTGTATTTTTATAAAGATAGTTGATGTAAAATGAAACAAAGTGAGTACTTTTGCAACATGTAAATACTCAACGCTTGTGCAAAGCATGTACTGGTCTTAATTGATTGATATTTAATGCACAAGACTATTTAATTGTAGCGAAAAGTAACAGAAATGGTTGTTTTTTTTACTGGTGTGACTTTCGTGGTCAGATTTTTTCAGCATTTTATATCTTTATCAATGAGAATCAATAAATTAACAGAAAACAGATTTTGACTAGTGTTTCGCATGCATCATGATTTTTCTAGTACGGTACTTTTTGAATTTTTGAAATCCGTTCATAAATGCAGAAGATATTCAATATTTTATTGGACCCGATTTAAAAACACGCGTCTGCCAGCCAAGTAGTGATGACGTCACTCCGGACCATACGGCACGCCACCGCCGCGCGCCGTCCGCCCGCAAATATCGTGGTTAGTGGTCAACACTGTTGGTTTTTTGCATTGTTTCGGTAACTGTAATAATAAGTAACAAATTGAAAGATGGATTTGAAAAAGGACTATCCATAAATCAGTATTTTATATATTTATGGGTACGGAACCCTGAAAATTAGTTAATCGTAACATTTATTGCAGGTTAAAATACAGTTGTCTCCTGAACTATGCATGTACCTACGTAGGTAGATAGGCGTTCAGATAACCCAAACGTTTACTTTTAGATTTTAAGCAATGGCCGATGGGTTATTAAAAGGCTGTACCAGGTTGAATTAGATAAATCTAGCAATAATGAGAAAAAGAGATAGATAGGTACCTATAATATAACCTATTTCTATTGATCGTTTAGGTAGGTAGGTACATACTTAATTAATACTAAATAAGTACTATAATATGTCAAAATGATCTTCGCAACAGTAAAAAGTACCTACTCTTGCTTGCTAGTGGATCTCTCTTCATAACAATGATCCACTTTTTTATAGTTTTTTGGTCCGTTGGAACACGAAAAAAAACGGCCAAGTGAAAGTCAGACTCGCCCATGAAGGTTCCGTAGCAGCAAGTAACATAATATAAAAGTTCATGTAGTTCGTTGTAACTTTGATCGATGTTTTAATGATAGTGTATTTTTTTTAAGTTATTTGCGGTTTACGATTTATGACGTATAAACAAAAACTACTTACCAGATCTCGTTCAAACCAATTTTTGGTGGAAGTTTGCATGGTTATGTACATCATATATTTTTTTAGTTTTATCATTCTTTTATTTTAGAAGTTACAGGGGCGGGGGGGATACACACACATTTTACCACTTTGGAAGTGTCTCTCGCGCAAACTATTCAGTTTAGAAAAAAATGATATTAGAAACCTCAATATCAATTTTGAAGAGCTATCCATAGATACTCCACACGTAAGGGTTTGATAAAAAAAATTTTTGAGTTTCAGTTCTAAGTATGGGTTCCCCCCAAAATTTATTGTTTTTTTTTTCTATTTTTGTGTAAAAATCTTAATGCTGTTAACAGAATACATCTACTTATCAAGTTTCAACAGTATAGATCTTATAGTTTTGGAAAAAAGTGGCTGTGACATACGGACGGACAGACAGACAGACAGACAGACATGACGAATCCATAAGGGTTCCGTTTTTTGCCATTTGGCTACGGATCCCTAAAAATTGTTTGTTTGGAGTAGGTACCTACTATTAGAATTAGAATTTCATTGTTCCGGATTTTTTTGTTTAAAGCAATATATTTCTGGCAACAAATAAGTTGTTTGAATTTAATAGCAAATAATGTTTTTACGTCAAAACATGGGTATATACATTTGTATTAAATTCTCGTAAAAATAGACTAAAATAGTCAATCTTATAATCTCTGTAAAATATTTTGGGCGAATCTATAACGTGAATAAGTCTGTGTGTAACAACTAACGACGCGCAAAAAACTTTTTGAAAAGTGATATCTGCTTGCCGTCCATTGTATGTAATTCCGGTTTTTTGATAGATGGCGCTGGCCATGTTTCTATGTGTGCACACTCAGTGTGCGTATTAGGTTGTGCATGTGTGAGTGAAAACAAGCGAGGTCATTTGCCTATCTCTTCGCCTTATGTAAAGTTACACCTTTTATGTATAAGCTTATGTTAGTTACAAGAGGATTCCTTTTTTAGAGAGTATGGCATTATAAATACAAACATTTTGAGGATGTTTGTTACTATGTCCACACAGAACTCGACCTGGTTTTACATATGCAATTTATTCTGATTAACAGTTTCATGAAAGTGGTTGACACAACGTTTTCCTTGTAGAAATTAACATTTTGTGCATTTAGAAACATATCTCTTGAATATTTCCCAGTACACCTGTTGATTGTTGATTTGTCTTGACGTACTTCAAAATAATACTTTATGATAAAAAATCTTTATTTTTTATTGTGCCAGCAATATAAAAAGAAATAATGCATATTAAAAGAAAATAGAGTGCAACTTTGTTTATACTAAGTATTTGAAACTGCAATAAGTTAGATTCTACTATGAATAAAATAAGCATTTGAGTTAAAAAGTATTCTAAAGATAAAATTTGTCTAACTAGAAACAAAAATATACATACTATAATATACCTCCAAGTGCTACAACACACATGCTACCTAGCTTTTTCAGCAGTTGGGTAAAGATTAGTGGAACTAAGTGTGTACCTGTTTGAAGGTAGAATTTAATGAACTATGCATTTTTATACCCAATTAGTAAAAAAAACTGATGTATAATTAGCTGACATCATTAGAAGCATGAAAACACACAGCAGTAGGCAGAAGTAGATATGTACAATTGTACATACACATTATTTTGTCCATATTATTTATAGAAACTGTTACAAGGTCTGAGTTCAATAATAACTAGCTGGAAATGCATTCATAGTTTATCATTTTCAATGTTTTTGTTATCTCAAAAACATTTAACTAAACTTATGTATAACTGGGTATAATACATATGAGTGCATACACAATAAATCACATACATGTTTCGGATGAGGTATTATTTTTGGTGGTGTGAATCATTATTATAGTCTGACCAAGACTGCTGTACCGCGCCTGAGGTATGCGAGATGGGGGCTGTCTATGTCAGACGCACATGAGATAGAATACCCAAAGAATCCCGTCGTGCTCCGTCGTGCTTTAACTCGAGATGTCAAGACTGTCGTTTTCAAAGTGGCTGAATATTTTAGGAAAAGAAAAGCTGACAAAGATACTCGTAGTTTTATGAACGTCAAGATGACGGGATCACTGCTTGTTTTAAACTGCCTTTCCTATCTTTTTGTAATACTCATTTGGTACCTTTTGATACCTTTAATAATAATTTTGGTACCTCCTTAGTTTGGAAGATATTGAAGGTCCAGACTTATCCCGCTATTTTGACGCATCAAGATGACGGGATCAAGCTGTTACCACAAAACTACTAATTATTTTATTAAACTAACTACTCTGTTATTTAATACTCATTTAATACCTTCAGAAAAACTTGTTACATTGCTTTTATAAATTATAGTTTTTTTGTTATTTATTTTGTTCATTTTTTATGGCTTTCACGCCTGCTTAATTGTTAAGAGCAAAGCTTATAGTACAATAAGTAGTAGTAGAAGTAGAATATTTTTTACGTACCTACACTTGTCATTTCCTATTATTAATAGGTATACATTATTAATGATATAAATCTGTTTTATTTTTACCTTTATTTTTAAAGTTACATGAATATTGAAATTCCGAAAATTAATTTAAATCTTCATATTTGTAGAATTACCCATACACAAATGACAAAACCTGTAGGTACTGATTTCTGTTTTTTTGTATTTTATAAAAAATATGATTGATGTTTTAAAAATGTTGTTAAATGTATTCGAAATAATTTAGTGGTTTCGTTTATCTATCTAAAACATATCAAAAATGAAATGACCGACTGATGTTAAAGTTACCTATCATAATACATAAAATTGTGTCACGTTGTTTGTTCGCGATGGACTCTGAAACTATTGAATCGATTTTCATCAAATTTTGTTACTCTCTGTAATTTGGTACAACTTACAAGATAGGATAGTTTTTATCTCAATTATTGACCTTAACCGTGTGAAGCCGGGAAAGGGCCGCTAGTTTAATATAAGCAAAATTACCAACTCAATTTGAAGAGCAAATTTATTGTATTATAAAGCTTTGCTCTTAGCAATTAAGTAGGCGTAAAAGCCATAAAAATTGAAAAAAATAAATAACAAAAAATCTATAATTTATTCAAGCAATGTTAAAAGACTTTCCAAAGGTATTAAATGAGTATTAAATAACAGAGTAGTTAGTTTAATAAAATAATAATCAATAAATAAATAAATATATAGGGACAAATCACACTGATTAAGCTAGCCCCAAAGTAAGTTTTGAACTTGTGTTATGGGATACTAACTCAACGATACTGTATTTTATGATAAATACATATATAGATAAAAATGATTAGTAGTTTTGTGGTAACAGCTGAATCCCGTCATCTTGATGCGTCAAAATAGCGGGATCAGTCTGGACCTTCAATATCTTCCAAACTAAGGAGGTATCAAAATTATTATTAAAGGTATCAAAAGGTACCAAATGAGTATTACAAAAAGATAGGAAAGGCAGTTTAAAACAAGCAGTGATCCCGTCATCTTGACGTTCATGTAGTTTCGAATATAAAAGTGATTTTCGAAACATTTTATTTTTACAATAATTACCTATTAATATCACTTATTATTATTATTTAAAAAAATACTCAAAATTCTGCACAAGATTTATTTTTGCTGCAAAGATTCCTTTTGTCTCTCCAGGAGTAAAATTTTTACCCAGAATTGCGAGAAAAATACCAAATCTGGTAACACTAACTGACGACTGGATGGCAAACCGTCGGAACGTCAGTAGTCAGTAGCAATGTTGGAATAGATTCCACGTAGGCCCCGATTTGGTTGGTTCCAGCCAAATCAGAACGTCTGTTAATACCTTAACTTGATATCCAATGTCCAACAGGGCCTGATTAACAATGTTGGGGCCAGCAATGCATTGCTATCGTCGCCAGGGCCGGATCTTTGGGGGCCCTAGCTAAGTAATGACTATACACCATAGACAAATGTATAATTCATCCATGGTGTACCTACATTCAGATAAAATTCTAGGCAAAATACTTGAAAATACTTCCATTCTATCGTTTATTTTCCATCTCCAACGAAAGTAAGCGCGGCTAGGTGAGCGGCGTAGGTTATCACAATATTACCTCATTCGCTCGCCCACTTTTTCACTTTCCTACAGGCAGAAAGCGTGACGTATTTTTATGGATTCCATACGCTAATCCAACTTTGTAGTTTAGTGGGCGTTAGTGCATGTTTGTTTGGGCGATGAGAAGATTGCTGTTGTTAAGCTGCGAAGAACTAGCGAATATTAGTTGGGAAGAAAATACGATCTGAACCTCTACTTACTCTGCTCTACCAAACTATTCTACTTGATAGTCACAGGTTTACATACAAGTTTATACCCTGCTATATTTTCTTTTGTTTCCTTCAGTTCCACTATTGACATTCGAAGGTGTCTTTTGAACATCGATCATCCTCATCCGGCCGTATTCCCGGTTGCATCCTCAACGGTAACGCCGGAGAGCCCGTCCGCTACCTCACCCAGGTGATTTGTCGAGGTTACTGGTTTTTACACAGAGCGACTGCCGTTTGACCTCCGCAACCCAAAGGGTAGACCAGAACCAAATCCTATCCTAGGTTTAAACAAACGCACGTAAAGCTGTGGGTCCCGAACGCCATCTACGTTCGGGACCCACAGCTGCACGTGCTTTCCAAAGTATCCATCTTCTGCAATATCCTAACCAGACTGGAAACAACTTTTTAAAGTATGCTTCCCAGTGGGATTTGAACCCACGACGTGTGTTCCGGAGCACAATGCAAACGCTTTGACCACTGGCCCACGGAGGCATTCTTTTTAACCGACTTCAAAAAAGGAGGAGGTTATCAATTCGACTATGTTTTTTTATGTATGTTTGTTACGCGATATCTTCGCCAATTGTGAACCGATTTTGATGATTCTTTTTTTATTTGAAAGCCTTTACTACCAAGATGGTCCCAATTTGGTGAAGATATGATGAAGAACTTTGGAGATATGGAAGAAACTCCTTAAAAAAATTGAAGTCGGTTGGTTTTTTTGTTAAAAATATAATTATGTACACTGTAAGAACGGTCCTCACCAGCCGTGCGCGTGTTGACGGCAGTAGAATATTGTCACCATAGGGAGGTAACAGTGAACGGGCAGCAGCGTCCTCCATATTTAGATTTTATACCATCTACTGCGATCACCGACCCGTCTGCCCAGCGTGGTAATGAATCCTCACTTTATTCGGAGAGGCCTTATCAGTCCAACAGTGCACCGATATAGCCTGTAAAGTTAAGTAGGTACGAGTACATAACCTTTTTTTAATTTTTTTTTGACGCGGAGAAAATCCCTTCGGATACCTTACCGGTTACGGGAACCGGTATGGTTATGTGGTGCTACCACTAAAAACTCCGCGGTGTCACCTCTCAGCCGCTATCGGCCGTAACCGTGTGCTTTACGTGCTCCACAGCCCCGGCGCGGCCGCTACCTCAGCGGGTGCCTTGAGGCCATGGGTGAGCCTGGGCGCCCATGATCTCAAGGCACCCTCAGCTCATTCAGAGGGGCCGGAGCAGAGCCATCGCTTTGGCCTCTCGGCCCGACAAGGACAGGCGCGCTGACACGACACTCCTCTTGCCCTGCGGCCCCACCGATGCCGTGCCAAGCGTGGCGCTTGGTCGCGGTCGTCGCGGAGGATAAGGCGAGCGGCAACGACACTTTCCACGGCTGTGAGAATAGGGAGTTCACCCCTTCCCTCACAGCCAAGCCATTCCCCCACCTGGAATGGCCTCCACCGGACCAGAGGTGGCTTTAGCCTCAACCCGGGCAATGGGTTCCACTTAGCTTCCCCGCGGAGGCCCGCAGTCCGCAGGTACTGAGCCCCCCCTCGCGACAAAATGGGAACCCGGGCGGGGGGAAGTAGGTACATACCCTAACTTAGGTCTCCATGATCTGATCTGCCGTTGGATATATTGCTGTGATAGTGTAAAATTTGAGGATATGTCCACATGGCGTCACGATGAAGTACGGTTTTCACTCCGAAAATTCGACGATCTTTGTGAATTTTCAGTACTTTGGTAAATTGAAAATATGAGTCCATTATTTTTAGATTATCTAACTGACGGACTAAATAAAATACAATTTTTCGGACCCGGTCCGCATCCCTATTTTTCTAAGACACGCTTCGCTCGCTTGGTCAAAAACGCAATTCTCATCATCACATTACGCCAGTATTCCAGAAGGTCCGTTGCTAACGTGTTCCTTCCCATTGCCTCAAATTAGGATTGGTTAAAAAAACCACTTCTACCAATCAACACCAATATTCGCGAATGAATAGTCCCAGACTTAGAAAGGACAGGGCGATCAATTCGTCATTTACAATTTGTATAATGTCAATCTGTCTCAATTACTATGTTTGGGTTTCACAATAGATTTAGGGTTGTGAACTTGTCAGGTCTACTCGTATCTTATTGAGGGGTTCGAAAGCCCAGAGGGGCGTGTACTTAAATGATGGTAGGTATTTCAAGTGACGTGGGCATAGTTTTCACCAGTGGTTTCACCGTGTGAGTGACATTTTTTTTTTCGAGCTCTTATGTGATTTTGAAAGCAAGTTTTCTGTTGGTTCCGTTGTTATTTAAAAACTGGTAGTCGTTTTATGTCAGATGCCTTTAGGTATCGTGAGAAATTTGACGCAGATCTTCCCTTTAGGGTCAGTTCAGACAGAGAGGAAAAATGCTCGCGGAATTTACTAGTTCCATTAAGGGTCGGCACCATGTAAACTGGGTTTGCGAGGACAACAAGTTTGTACAGAAAGCGTTTGATTTAAGTCAAATGCACTTTGCCCGGGCAATAGTTATGGCTTAATTAGAAAAGAGCACTAAGAAAATTACATACCTAGTTATAGGTGAATAGACTAGCCAATAGACGAAAACCGTATTTTTTTTTAATTTTCATTCAGAAAAATTAAAATAGTTGTAAAGAAACCTGAAGGAAGTATTTTAGAAAATCTTGCTACAAACTGTTTTGTTTTTCTGCGTAAAGAAATATTCTAAAAAGGGATTGCATATATTTTATAAAAATAAAGGCTATTTTGAAACATTATTCTTAATATTTGCTTACAATGCAATCACGCAATAATAAAACTAAAAAAAAATAATTGGATGTTTTGCAACGTTTTTGACAGAATTCTTTGAAATGGCGGCCATGTTTCCTCCATACAAATTCAGTTGCCCGCCGGGCGTTCAGGAAGGAGGCCGTGTTGAATTTTTCAAAAAAATCCATTTTCTAATTACGTAAAATTGCATTACAGTCTAAAATATTTCAATAAAAACTATGTACAAACTGCCACTATGGTACAGTTTTGACATTTTCTTGACGTTCAAGCAAAGATGTAATGCTATCGCAGATACGGCATCGCACGTTTTTTATTTTATTTTATTGAAAATTAAGTCAATGAAAAAAATTATTTGGTTTGATTTATTACCTATATTTTTTAATTGGCGATTAGGGTGAAAATCTGATTGGAACTTTCTCGGGTCGCGGAATCATATTAACTGTTTTTATAATAAAAGGTGCTGTTAAATTAGGGTTTTACAATTATTTTGAGGGGTGATTCAGTCTGTTTTGAACAACTTTTCCCCATGAATGTATATCAAAATACGAATTGACATTATGCGTAATATATCGAACCACAGGATATACTAGATCTATACTTGGCTAGGCAGGCAGGCTATAGTAGGCTATTTATCTATACTACCTAAGTACTATGTTTTCCTTATTTTTTTTTAAGTGTATTTTTGTAAATTTCCAAGTGTACTTGAATAAATAAAATAAAAAAAAATAAAAATAAAATAATATTATAAAGAGGAAAGATTTGGTTGTTTGTTTGTTTGCATTACATGGCTCCGAAACTACTGGACCGATTTAAAAAAATCTTTTACCGTTGGAAAGGTACACTATCCCCGAGTGACATAGGCTTTGTGTGTACCAAGGGCGAAGCCGGGGTGGACTGCTAGTATAGTATAATGATATTAAAATAACAGTCAAAAAACAAAAAAAAATCTGCATTTTCGTACAAAAGTGTGCAGCCGCCCGGGAAATTTGTATAGGAACCGATTTTTTTGGTGTTTTTACTGTTTTTAGGGTTTCGCTTGTCTGTCTATCCGTAAGTCACAGCCAATTTGCTACGAAACTATTAGAATGATTAAGTTGAGATTCAGTACCTACACTTACTCGTATGTAACTTAGTGACCCAAAGATAGACGTATAACGTAAATAAATTAAATTTAAAAAGGGGGCCACTTATGGTGGGTAAATTAGACATTAAAAAAAAGTTTTGCTAACAAAATCGTGTGACATATCGAATGAAAGAACTTTTGATGACAATTTTAAATATATATATTTTTTATTATTTCTTAGATCGGTATTTTTAAGTTATTTAAGAAAATGGGCGAAAATTGACCCCCCCTACTAAACTACTGGACCGATTCAGTTGAAATGTGGTGCTCATAATGTAAATTAGTGACCCAAAGACGGAAGTGAATTGTAGGTAAATGAATAAATAAATAAAAAATGAGGCCACTTATGGGGGATAAATGAGACATTAAAAAAAGGGTTTTGTGAACTATATCGCGTAAAATATCAAATAAAAGAGCATTTTATGATAATATTAAATATATTTTTCTATATTTTTTAGGTTAGTGTTTTTAAAGTTATTTTTGAAAATAAATAATAAAAATAGCCTTATCTTCGAAACCACTGAGCCCAAACTTTCGAAAAATATACAGTTAACAGTTCTTTACCTATAGATTACAGGAAAACCTATTAAAAGATAAAAAATAAAAGGGTGCAATAATGCTAATTACTGCTTCATTAATCAACCAATTTTTTTAAACTGTTCTCAGTGCTCTTTGTTGATTCGTTAAAAATATTGTACAAAATCAAACAGTCAAGTCATTGATTGAGCACATACAGCTGCTAAGCCAAGACTGTTGATCTGTTCAACGTGCAATCCTTTTTTACCCTCCGTACTTACATAATAAGGTGAATAGAAGTGAAAAGTGTTACGATTGCAGATGGTCGCTAAACGTATTGTTTCACAAAGAAAATTCAAATGTGTACATTTTCTGTCAGTGGAACACAAAACGTGTAGTTTTCCAAGTCACCGCTCGCGTAAAATACTATTTGATTGTATTTTTGAGAACGTCCTGTCAGCGATAAGTAATATTGATTTACGCAGAAATATCATAAATTTGTCTATGGTTCCCTAAAATTTCAACTTAACCAAAATAAACCGGCCACGTGCCGTGACGGGCCAGTGTAGGGTTCCGTAGTCAGTACCTACTTGTTTCATATAACTAACAACTGCCTTGCTTTAGGTCTGAATTAGTCCATGATACTGAACAACTTTCACCAAGGAACAAACGAAATACGAAAAATAATTTTTGATCTCTTACACACAAGATTTGGCAAAATTTAATATTTATGTAATATATGTATGGAATATGTAAGGACAAATCACACTAATTAAGCTTACCCCAAAGTAAGTTTTAATCTTGTATTATGGGATACTAACTCAATGATACTATGTTTTATGATAAATACATATATAGATAAACACCCAATACCCAGGACAATTTGAAAAAGACCATTTTCTAACTTGTCCTGGCTGGGGCTCGAACCCAAAACCTTCGGATTAGCGGTCTAGCGTGTTAACAATTACGCCACGGAGGTCGAACGGAAAGCAAACATTTTCTTTTCATATTTAATTATGTGTTCCTTAGGAAAAGTTGTTCAGTATCATGAACTGAATCCACCTTAAATTAGTTTTAGTACAAGGAGACGTTATATACTACTGCCGTGAATTTTTTTAAGTGTCCATATATATACAACCGTTTAACTGACAGAGAGGGGAGACACATGATTCTAACAAAAAAATTGCAATCAAAAACCAAATATTTCACAAACGGATTGCTAAAACGAAAAAGGGTGTTCATAATCTTACAATATTTTTGAAAGACCTATTCAACGATGTCTCACACCACACATTTTTTTTTCAAGTTTTTATTACCACATATCCATGCCCATGCCCAATTACAGCTTTCTAGTACTAATAGTCTATGACTAAAACTGGGGACAGACAGACAGCCATGACGAAACTATAAGGGTTTCTTGTTTACTACGGAACCCTAAAAAGCTGCGTGAAACGAAACAGATTCTCTATTCTAAGGGTTCCTTGTCATTTGCGCTTTAACAAATTTCAAAATACGAGTAATCAAAACCACTTGTGCAAATATTTCGCTCCACTTCGCATACGATAAATTCAAAAATTGATGGATGAATGACCGTGCTTTTACAGGTTAAGCAACTTCTAGCTTGGTCACAGTTAGGATGGGTGACCGTGCTTTCAATCTTAATGTTGTCCAAGTCAAATGTTGAGATTCTTATGAATAAATTTCAGTTTTCTCTACCTACATAACTTGGCAGCTATTTAAATTTCAATTGTTTTGTCGGAATTTGAACTTGGCATTTTTACATTTATGTTTTTGATAGGATAAAATAAACACCCAAGAACCAGGACAAATTAAAAAAGGCCATTTACCAACTTGCCCTGGCTGAGAATCGAACTCAGAACCTCCGAGTGACGGACTAGCGTGTTAAGGAATCGCCACGGAGGTCGACTCATAAATTGAAAAAGTAATAAATTTTACGCAAGATTCGAATAACTATAACTTGGATTTTTTAGAAAGTGCTATATGAATTTCATATATATTAAAACTCGCTTTTTAAATAAACGTCTTGCATTCACGCACACTACTGTATTTTTGACTTTGCTTTTTCTACTGATAGCCTGTCTACTAAAGTGTTAAGTACATTATAATGACGTCTGCCAAGGCCTCAGAAATAATAATTCAAAATTTTAATAAGTATCGCGGACTGATAGTCTTGACGAAAAGAAAAAGTAAGCCGTATACATCGACATGAATATATAGACTCGGCGTCTTCCTACACGGCCATGTCCCAGATTCGATTATTCATTCATTCTTCATTCTCATAGACTAAACACGAGAGTAGTACAGAAAGGTCAATATATTTTTACCTACCTACGAGTACGTGGTTCAAATTAAATCCTACATATATTTTAACAAACGCGAATGTTGGTAAGTATGGCTGGATGTACGGATGGGTGTATGGATGGTTGTATGGTTATATAGATTTTTAGATTGTAGACCCACGACTAGCTTTTACGATCTTCACGGAAGGGGAGGCGGCTACATTCTTAATGTGTTTTTTCTTTGTTTTTTTTTTCTTCAAAAAAGTGATTTCTTGCACTTGTATACCTATTAGTTTTTTTTCTTTGTTAGCTATCTATGTATTTAATGTATTATATAATCATACACGTATGCTGCGCAATTAGGCGCCAAAAATCCGCCATTATGCTTTCCAAAAATTTTAATATAGCCTATGACTACTACTGGTATTTATTCTGTGCTATGACACTCAAGTGATTAAGATGAATCTAACCATATATAATTTATCAAAATCTATTTAGCCGTGTAGTAGTTACGAGGAAACAGAATCATAGGGACAAACATAATAAAACATCAAAAATGTGGAAGCAGCCATCTTGGATCCAAAATCTGATAGTAGTTTCAAGTTGCGCGGGGCACCTCAAAGGGCTCAGAAATTTTGTAGGTTTTTGTAACAGAATGTAGGGGTACAGCCCCCACATACAAAACTTTTGAGCCCTCGGAGGTTCTAGGGAGACGTTACGAGATGTGACTTAATTTTATAAAGGATTTATAGGATTTTAGGAAACTTTTGTAAAGCATTTATAGCATATGTAGATAAAAATTATAAATATAAACATTTTTAAACGTTTTACAAACATTAATAACTGAGTAGCAAACAAATAGTTTTTCGATGCATCCATGAAGAAAGTGAAATGTAGGCATATTTATGATGTCTACATTTCACTTCTGTTTTGTTAGTCTATGACGAATTATTCAATCGGTTGACAGATCATTCACTCACTTCATACATCATGGCAGCCGAAATTTGGCAGTCCGTATTTAATTTTCAATCAATGAAATCTAGTTACTTACCGATGGAAAGTTATTCCTTTATATTTTGCTTTATTCTTTGAATTACTAGTGCAGTATCTCAACACACACCATGGCATTTTTGACTAAGTTGACAGTGTTTTCTTTAATGAATCGTGGAGTGTATTATGCGCGTATTGCTAGCGAGTGACTAATGTGAGGTAAACAGTGATAGCCTATGATGAATAGAACACTACTGTTGTATGTGGCGTCTTCTCTAGTACGTAAGTACATAGATCTCGTTGGCCGTATATTAATTCTACGTTACAATTTATGATTACCTACATCTATAGTCCCGTTTACACATTATTATCTGACCACGTGGCTTTGTGCATACGGTCCATAAAATTACAACTGTATTACCATTGCCTAAAGTATAAAAGTTTATGAATGTCGGCGGAGACTTCAAGCACAGGCCGGAATATCCTAAGGTAGGCGCAATATGCGTCACCCAGGCGTCACCGTTCCCCGTCCCCGCACCTCTCCCCCGTTTTCGCCTCATTGACTCACGTTGGCCGTCAAGAACCGGGGGAGAGGTGCGGGGACGGCGAACGGGGACGCATATTGCGCGTACCTTAGGAGATTCCGTTCTGCTTACTCTTACTGTATTCTGTGCTTCAAGTGTCGTCTGGCTGTCAGACTTTATACTTTAAGCAATAAGTATACATGAGTAACTCCGGATTCGAATATTTAAATGAGCCGATTCATCAACAGGAGCCGATACCCGTACTGAATCCCGGTAATCGTTATCGGCTCCCGCGAGTTATTGAGTCCACCGATCTTGGTCCCGCCGGGAACCGGCGCGGCGGCGCCTGTCATGCGGGTCGCGAGCCGCGAGCCGCGTTTCGGCTCCACCGCGTCTCGGGTGTCGGGAGTCAATATTATTCTGTATTGAAACCGGTACCAGAAAGGATGTCTGTATTCTGTAGATTCAATAGCGAAACTTAGCGGACCTCAGACCTGGAGCGGATAAGGGAGTAGGAATCATTAAGGCGATTAGAGTCCTCAATGGCCTTGGACATTTGGGCTCCCCACCCCGCGCCATTACCTCACACCCTGCACGGAAACACCAATCAAAGAATACACGGGCGTAGGTCGGTACAGAAGCGCACTCCATACATTACTGCCTATAACTTGAGCTTGAATTGATAAATAACATCTACTTCTTCGTCTAAGCGCGTTCCCATTTGCATCCTCAGCTGTGCTGCTTAGGAACCCGGGGTGCGCTTTCCCGCTTTTTCTACCCCAAATATAACATGCATGTCAATGGTCACCCAAGGATGCCAAAGACCTTGCAAAATGGAGAAGAAATAGCCGGAACAGTTTAAATGATTTGGCTATAGTTTAACGACTGGCCGCCTGCCTGACGTTAACCCTCTTTGGGAATGTATTTGTGCGAAAAGTTTACAACCGGCCGCCGCCTGATGTTTCTGCATGCATTTTCAATGCTTTCTTAGCCGCTTCTTTCTGCTAAGACTTTCGAGGCATTTTGATCTCAAATTTAGTACATTAAAGTAATTAAATGTCATCAAACGTCCAAATACGCGAAATAATAAACTATTACTTAATCTATACTAATATTATAAAGCAGAAGAGTTTGTTTGTTTAAACGCGCTAATCTCAGGAACTAATGGTCCGATTTGAAAAATTATTTTTTTGTTGGGTAGCCCATTTTTAGAGGAAGGCTTTAGGCTATATAACATTACGTTCCGACAACCACGCGAACGAAGTCGCGGGCACAGCTAGTATATAATATACAAACAAAGTTTATTATCGTACACTGGTAGATTGTACAGTACTGAGTACAAAGGTACATAGGACATAGCGTCCATGCGCAAACCAAACTACAACACAATCGTATCGTATCGTCTGACTACTCTGACTGCACTACTCTCTGACCTAGTCTAAACACACATACAAAGAGAAAACACGCGTGATCCCTCATAAAAATTTGGTAGTGAGTGACACAGCCTTCCCGTCTGAATGCTAGCGGACGACTGCCGCCCGCGCCCGCGCAGGTCACCCTCTGCAAGTTACGTTCGAAATTCCTTAGTTTCGATATCTTTTAAATGAAAATGTTCTTCGATTTACAAAAGCAATGCATAATTTAAAGAAAAAGGGATTCTTAATCTATCAGTGTAAAAATATTTCCATATAACATAGCCGTTTAGGAGCAGTCTTGAATTCAAGTTAAAAATCGATGTCCCGTAATTAATCTTTTTATCACACAAAACAAAGACAAAAAGAAACAACAAATGCTCAAAATGTAGTCCTTGAACTGATGCTTCACATATACTTTTTTTAACTATATCTGGCCAGCTGTGAATGAGCAGTCCGCTTTACAAAATGCCCATTTGACGGGAATTGAGGAATCTAATCGCCTTAAGATGAGTCGGTACCGGATGCGGAGTAAGATTCAGTGAGCCGAAACACTCCTCGGAGTCGAGATTACCCGTGTGTAGTAATAAGGTTGTAATTTTAATGGAACTAGTAAATTCCGCGAGCATTTTTCTTCTTTGTCTGAACTGACCCTTACATGCCTACGAATAAATAAATATTAGGGACAAATCACATTGATTGATCTAGCCCAAACGTAAGTTTTAAGCATGTATTAAGGGTAACTAACTCAACGATACTATATTTTACATAAATAGATAACCGTATACACCCAAAACCCAGGACAATTTGAAAATGGCCAACTTGCCCTGGCTAGAGATCGATCCCAGAACCTCCGGAGTGGCGGACTAGCGTGTTATCCTAATTACGCCATAATTCGTTCAATAGTAAGTATAATTTTTTTGTCAACCCTAGTCACTGCACTATTTGAGTTGTCAGTAACAGTAATGAAATAAGTGTTTTTCTTTGTTGTTTTCGTGACACGTGAATCATCGATTAAGGTCCTACCAAGACATTAAAAAGATGGCAGAGAGAAGAGAGGAATGGAGGCATCTCCACTTAAGTCCACCGACAAGAGCAAGCTCTTAAGTTAAAGAAGAAGAATCATCGAAATCGATTGTAGGTTGACTCAAGTTTATGACACGTGTCCCTGTCTTGTTTACCCAGTAGCAGCCCAGTGAACTCGATCTCATTAGTTGACCTGTGTGCCCTAATATTCTGGCTTCTGCACAGTCTATTACATGCTCCTTTACATAAACGTATTCTTTTGATTATGGCATCGCAGGAATTCCAATAGTGATTGTTGGGTTCTGATGATAATCTTGTGGTATCATTGATTTGTCAATAACTGGAACATATAGGCGCGGTGGCTGCTACATCCTCCATGTTTGAATTATTTTTATTGACGTAGAATAAAGGATCCGTCTAGCATATTTTTACAAACAGAAAATCTACTAAAAGTTTAATACAGGCCGTCCGTGCTGAATATCTTCGATCAAACCACTTGCAATTTTCAATACACGTAGTACGAATGCTGCATATACTCGTACTATTTGGCTGGAATCGCTCATTGTGTTCCCAAAAACTCTCGCAAATACCTTGTACTATTATGTATTCTGTGCAAATACGCTGATATTTTCAGGAAATCGCTTGAACTTCTGCTTCCATGCATGCCTTCCATATGTATGGTGGGTGAAAAGATGATTAAACGACCCTCTCTGTACTGCCAGAGCCATATATTAGCCAGAGCAGTCAGAGGATTTGGCCTACACTCTCCACGCTGACCGGACGGGAGAGATCTCATTGATGTTTATAAACTTTGGTTAGCTTGTGTTTTTCTTAAGTCGCCTTCTACGGCATCCAAAGGAAGACTTGGAGTGGTCCTATTCTACTCTGCCGGGAACCACACGGCTTATCTAACTTAAAATGGTATAAATCAATAATTAACATTAATTCAGTTAGATGAACCACCGAGCTAGTTGGATAATGGATATTACATGTTACATGCTAGTAGAGTAGGCTGATCGCATAATGATGTTATTTTAATGACGTTGATGAAATGCTTTGTTTGCCCCATTAGGGATAAAGACGTGTTAATGTATTTATGTATCACAGACCAAGGATCAAGAAAGAGATATACAGATATGTGGATGTATTGATCAAATAGCATATCTGGTGTGTGTAGTTTTGGGTCAAAATGTGATACATAATCTATGTACTAACTACCTACTGTTTCAATTTCAAGTATGACTGGTTCATGTACTGTACTATATATAGTACAGATGGGACACAAAAATATTATTATTATTAATTTTGTACAAGAGGTGTAATATTTTTAATACTAAGAACTATAGCTGTGTACCTTCTTGTGTATGAAATGTTATATGGGTGTATATTCTGAAATAAATTATCATTATACGTCTAATTATTTGTATCACCTTTTAGAATCACGGGGATATATATTTAGGGATACAGCCTAGATTAACATGTAGAGGCCCTTTGGAGAAGTTTATGTAATGTGGCGCTCCCACCAAAACCCATTCTTGGATATACGAATGAAAGTTGTACTCTTGAATAGGTTTTGGCAGGAGAAAGATCTATTGCAAGAAAAACGAAAGGTTTATGTCATTGACTTATATAGGTATTACTTGGTTTATGTAGATTATGGAATGAAATTCTTCTTTGCTGGTCTGGGAGAAAAGAAAAAACATAGAATGTACTAGCTGCTTCTCTTCCCGTGCAGATCGTAAAAGCCGATCGAGGGAATGGGCGAGAATCTGAATCATATGAATAGGCGATTGCGGTTAGCAACCCATCACTATTATGATTTCCCTTTTCCACCTTCATGCCCACCATTACGCTAAAAGTGGCCTGGGCTTTACCGCCCTTGGCTCTGTCTACCCCGTTAGGGATAAAGACGTGATAGTATATCTGTATCTGTATGGAATGAGGTTGGGATGGACTGATGCTGAGTTATTGCAATAGAAACAACGGACCTGCCATAATCATGATTACTGACTCTTGTAGGCAGGTGGTGGCTTACTGCCCCCTTCAAACGAGCTGGCAATAGTTGCCGGTAAAGGAGCAACACCGCACCGATGCGGGCGCTTTCTCCGGTGTTACTCGCGGCATGATGCCCTTTAATACTTCCACCCCTAAAGCAATAGCTCTTACGGCTCCTTTCTGCACGGCTAAGTAAGGCATGCAGAGCTAAGAGTCCTGCGAGCCCTCTTGGCCCCGACAGATAAAGAGGCATCGGGGAAGAGGGCTATGATCTAATCTATGGAGCACTCAGGTCCGTGGTGTCGTCACTCACCAAGCCATAAGCTGCCCTGAAAATTAAAAAAAATACAAATATAGTTCCTAAGTTTCGGAGTCGGCTTGTGATGTCACCTCTTAGTGAAAATTGTGTCAAGGCGGGACGTTGCGTAAAATTTAAATACACTGCATCTTCGTCATCTGTTGTTGGTCAGAGAATACCTGTAAAAGTTTTTATAATTCATCTGATGGGCCAAATAGCATTTTCCTATTTAAAGAAGATAAGATTTGGTTTCACTTGATATCATACATTCTTATCAAAACCTCTTTACCGATGATGGATACAGCAGGCGAAGTGATTTGGAACAAAACGGGACACTGAAATGGTTCATGTAACCAAATAGTCTGTTTTATATTCCACATTAATATTAACACTGAACACACGTTGCGCTTGTGCGTCATATAACTTGAAATCTTACTAACAGAATCGGCGCATGAGCATATCATGACTTTCATCGATCACATTTTAAAATTCATCGTGTATCCCCAAGTGTTTTGCTGTTTTATGCTAAATACCATCATTCCATATTTATTCACTGAAAATAATGCGGTCCCCTTGACCACGGAAATAGGTTCTGTTGAATGTTTTGTCATAATTTGTAACAACACATAATTTTATTCCATTAAACACGAGTATAGAGGATAAAATAATCTTCACGTTTATTTTAATTGTATATATTTTTTATATCATCAACGTTACGTTAGTCATCATCATCATATCAGCCACAGGAAGTCCACTGCTGGACATAGGCCTCCCCCAAGGATTTCCAAAACGACTGATCGGAAGCGGCCTGCATCCAGCGTTTTCCTGCAACCTTGCTCAGGTCGTCTGACCACCTAGCAGGTGGGT
This sequence comes from Acrobasis repandana, assembly GCA_963576875.1. NCBI lineage: Eukaryota > Metazoa > Arthropoda > Insecta > Lepidoptera > Pyralidae > Acrobasis > Acrobasis repandana. The sequence goes on from OY756215.1 coordinate 21,581,543, forward strand.
GGCCTACGCTGCGCCTGCCGGTACGTGGCCGCCATTCGAGAACCTTTCTGCCCCATCGGCCATCGGTTCTTCGCGCTATGTGCCCCGCCCACTGCCACTTCAATGAGCTAATCAGCTGGGCTATGTCTGTGACCTTAGTTCTTCTACGAATCTCCTCATTTCTGATTCGATCACGTAAAGAAACACCTAGCATAGCCCTCTCCATAGCCCGTTGAGCGACCTTGAGCCTTCTTATGAGACCCATAGTAAGGGACCACGTTTCAGAGCCATAAGTCATCACTGGTAACACACATTGATTAAGCACTTTCGTCTTGAGGCACTGAGGTATTTTGGACGAGAAGACACTGCGTAACTTCCCGAACGCTGCCCAGCCGAGTCGGATTCTTCGAAACTTCGAAAGACCTCTTCCTCGAAGCTGGAACTTCCTGCCTGGATCAATTGACCCAGGTAGATATACTGGTCTACAACTTCGAGGGTGGAGCTCCCAACAGAAACAGGCAAAGGCGTTACGTGCATGTTCGACATGACCTTCGTCTTGTCAATGTTCATTTTCAGGCCAACCTGTTGGGAAACTCGATTTAGGTCTTCAAGCATCGTACTTAAGTCCTCCATCGATTCTGCCATGACAACGATATCGTCGGCAAATCTAAGGTGAGTGATATACTCGCCATTGATGTTAATGCCCAGTCCTTTCCATTCTAGAAGCTTGAAGGCATCTTCCAGAGCAGCGGTGAACAGTTTTGGAGATATGACATCTCCCTGTCTCACGCCTCTTTGCAATGGAATAGCCTTCGTACTGAGCTCCTGTACTCGGACCGACATAGTGGCTTTGTTGTATAAGCACTTTAACACCTCGATATACCGATAGTCAATACGGCACCGCTGGAGAGACTGAAGCACGGCCCATGTTTCGATCGAATCGAAGGCTTTCTCATAGTCCACGAACCCCAAGCACAACGGCTGGTTATACTCCCTCGTCTTCTCTATAACCTGCCGCAGCGTATGGATATGGTCCATGGTACTATAGCCTTTTCGGAACCCGGCTTGTTCGGGAGGTTGGAATGCATCAAATCTGTAAGCGAGACGGTTCATGATGACTCTCGAAAACAACTTATACACATGACTCAGAAGTGTGATGGGCCTATAGTTCTTCAAGAGAGTGTTGTCACCCTTTTTGAAGAACAGAACCACGACAACCCCCTGTTCCACGCCTCTGGCGTCACTCCCTCGAGTAGAACGGAATTAAAGAGCCTTTGAAGGACTTTCAGTACCGGCGTTCCGCCCGCTTTCAAAAGCTCTGCTGTGATTCCGTCCTCGCCCGGCGCCTTGTTGTTTTTAAGCTGTTTGAGAGCCATCCTAATCTCGTACAGACTGATGTCCGGGATATCTTCGATATTTATTTTTATTTTTATATTTATTTAAGGTTCAGTACGTTAGTACTTTAATTCATTCTGTAACAGTGCAGTGTAATTTGTCTCTATATATTTATTTTTCTGCCACGTACGACCGAACTGTGGAATCAACTTCCTGCAGCGGTGTTCCCGAACCGATACGACATTGAAACCCTTAAAGAAACGAGTGTATATCTTCCTGAAAGGCCGGTAACGCTCTTGTTACACCCTGGTGTTGCAGTTGTCCATGGGCAGCGGTGATCACTTACCATCAGGTGACCCGCTTGTTTGTTTGCCGCCCTATAACATGAAAAAAAATGTAAGTGTCCCAAAGACATAAATTAATTAATTTCAAATATGAGGGGCCACTTACTATTTCTTTATTTAATCTTTTTAAAAATTTATCAAAACTAACAATACAACGTGAAACTTAACGAAATTAAAATTAAACAAATTTAAATATAAGCTTAATTTAGGCGTTGTAGGTCCAGCTAGAGCTCACATGTGATTTGAAAAATTGTTGTAATTAAATATCTACAAATTATTTTTCAAAAATTTTACATAGAATCGGTGTCCAGTGCTGCCCCCATTTGAAATAAATTATTTGTAAGAAAACGAAGATATCATTTAAAATTTTAAGCTACTAAAACCTATATAACCCTTCAAACTATTTTATAAACCACTGTTTACAGTTTAAAGTGAGAACATTAAGCTTTAGTTTGCGTTTTTGCCAAAAGTGGCCGTTTTTCGCAAAAGATCACAAATATTCCTCTTAATTTGCCTAAATTTGCGTTTATAATACATATTACTATTTTATACAATCAACTTTTTATATGAAAATTATACCAAAAAATGTATTATCTAAATATCTATCCGTTTTGGCTACAAAAAAAAAAATTATAAATATCATACAAAAGATAATAATAAATAAAAAATTGTGCAGTAAATTTTTTTATCAAAATTTAAATTCAATATGATTTTGTAAATTTATTTTTCCGTCGCTTGCAACTTTTTACTTATAAGACTTACAGAATAAACATGTATGTAATAATTAAATTTTTAACAAAAAAAACAACCGACTTTAATTTTTTTAAGGAGTTTCTTCCATATCTCCAAAGTTCTTCATCATATCTTCACCAAATTAAAATGGGACCAACTTGGTATTAAAGTCTTTCACATAAAAAAAGAATCATCAAAATTGATTCACAATTGGCGAAGATATCGCGTAACAAACATACATAAAAAAAAAACATACAATCGAATTGATAACCTCCTCCGTTTTTGAAGTCGGTTAAAAAATGTAAATAATTTTGTCTTCTTTATACCTCTCATAGACATTTTTGTGATATAGTAAACTATTGAGGCGTTATTTAAATATACCTAATTTTGGCACTTTTAATTCAAGATGGCGGCTCGCGCCGGCATTTCTCATTCCAAATTACATTTATACATGTATATTGCATATATTTTTGTAATCCTTTTATGAAATCCTTTTGTTTAATACCTCACTCGATAGGTTTTGAATAAAAAAAATATTTTAAGTTTATAATTTGGCGCAAAAATCCGCAAATTTGGATTTTATTAATTTTTAATATACCCAATGTCACTCTCAAAATTAAGACGAAGCTAACGATACCTGTCAAACTTTAATCTATCAAGCCGTTTAGGCTGTAGAGCGTGCCAAAAAATATACATTCATACATACATACTTACATACACTCTAATAACATAACCCTCCTTCTGACGCAGTAGGGTAAATAAATGTATTTAACATGTAATTTTTAACGCTTTTAGAGCCTGCGTCATACACAGTAGAACGCGCCAAGTGATACTAATAAGGTCAGAGTAACATTGAATGATTTTTTGTAAATATTATTTTTTCCGTCGCTTGTATCTTTTTACCTATTAGACGTACAGGATAAACATGTATGCAAGAAATGTAAGTAATTTTGTCTTCTTTATACCTCTCATAGACACTTTTAACGTGATATAGTAAGCGGTTGTGACGTTATTTAAAATAAACCTCATTTCGGCACCTTTAATCCAAGGTGGCGGCTCGCGCGTGCGACCTCCAAGGTCGAAAACTTGGATTCTTATTAGGCCGCCATATCTTAACAATATTATGTCAAAACATTTTCAACGCCACTTTTTGAAGGGCAAAGTCCTTTTTTTATCCCCGCAGACTGGACTATTAGTTTGGGTCTGCTGAACTGAAGCAAAATCATTACGAAAAAATATGAATTATTGATCATAACATTAGACGTGTGGTTCCCGGCAGAGTAGAATAGGATCATTCCAAGTCTTTTCGTGGATGTCGTATAAGGCGACTTAAGAAACACAATCTAATGAAAGCTTATAAACATCAATGAGACCTCTCCAACCCGTCTGGCCAGCGTGGAGAGAGTAGGCCAAATCATGGGTAATATGGCTCTGGTAGAACATAGAGGATCGTGCTCTTTCAGTGGACACTAAGAAAGACCTGATGATGATTGAACATAAAAATTAGCTCCCAAAATAAACTCATATGAAGAAACGGACAAATGTTGCTGCTTTATCATGTAAGTGCACATTAACAAGGAATATCAGTGACATGCCTATAATTTTGTTCGGCCCAGACATGTTCTTTAATACATTTAATTCTACATATCGTGATATTTCTGTGCTATAAAAAGAATATTAAAGTTATATCGAATTTAAATTGGCATACATTAACATTTATGTTCGAGTTTTGTAGAAATAATTTCGTTGTTCTTGTCATTTGGAGTACGAGAAACGTACGAGTAGTATCCGGACGTCCATATTCCGTCCGAGCCCTGCGAAAAACAGTATAAAATAGTAGGATAGTATGACTTGTCATAATAAATATTTTTTAACAACATTAAATTATAATTTCCTCTCTATCTATCTATATTTAAGAGCTATGCTATTGTCGGTGGAGTATGAATTCTCTTCCATTTGTCTCTCTCATCTGCCAGTTGTTTTACTTCGCGACGTTCACCTTTTCCTCTATTCTTGAAATATTAATCTGCGCCTCCAGCCGAAACAGATATTCTTTGTGGACCCAGGTCTTAACAGGGACATGCATGTTTCATGTTCTTTACTTACACTTACTTACACGCCAAAACTTTAGCGCTCTAGCGATTACAGTGTCGATATTGGAAACCTGCCTGCTTCAAAATTTATTGTTACAGTATCTTTTATATCAATGACATTTCGTGAGCTTCAGATATTGGATCACAATAGGTATTTTAAGTTATTTGCTTAATTTTCTAAAATTAATTCACCCAAAAACAATCTGCGTTTCAGTAAATTGAGAAATGTTATGAATCATGAAACATGATTCTAAATCCAAGCAGTGTTAGAAATTGTTATAAATAATGTTGTATCGATCGTGGGAAAATTGGCAGTTTGAAGGTAAAAGTGAGCATGTGGTGGTAGCAGGCCGGCTTCTCCAGACGACTTGTTGTCGGAAAACATCAGTCGCGTGGCGGTGCGACACTACAGTGACGTAAGTGAGTGGATTGGGCAGGCTTTTCGGGCCCCCACCAGCACGTTTTGTTTACACGGCCGACGCCGCGGCCGGCACCCGGCACTCCGCTGCCGGCAACAAGCGATACGCGACGCACCGCGCCGCAAACCCGCTCACCGAACACAACTAATCTAAAGTGATACCCTAACACCTGAGGCCCGACGAAGACAACGTTGCCGAACACAGAACTAGTACTCTCCCAGCCGAACCTCGCCGCGAGTTAGATCATATTACCGACAATAACCGTGCATCAGGTGTGTGCTCAGGATCTGCATCTCGCCGAGTAACATCGTAAGTCCCATTTTTTGGTCATTCCAATTTTCTAAACCTGTTCTCTTACATCACATTACGAAAACAACGCAATGCAAATGTTTACTCGGCTATCTCTACAGTTTTTTTTGCTGCAAATGGTTGTTATTAAAGTTTTTTGTCGGGCTTCCTTCAATTTAGACACTGCCATTGTAAACGTGGAGGTCGTAATTTTTGTGTCACTTACGTTCCTTTTCGAAATGGAACCGGTTGGGATATATTTTTAAGCTGGTGTAATAAAATTAACATATCAATGCTAAGGATCAAGCACGTACGCTACGCATCATGCAGGCATGAATTGAGTTAGGAATAGGGATGTGGACTGGGCCCTGAAAAATATTATTTTATTTAGTCCTTCAGGCAGATTATCCAAAAATAATGTTTCCATATTTTCGGTTTATCAAAGTAGTGAAAATTCACAAAGATACAACTCATCGAAGTTTCAAAGTGGGGGCGATTAACGTCACCGTCTCGTGGAAATAGTACTAGATCGTGTCGTCATGTGAAAATTAAACGCGCTATATCTTCGGCATTATTTGCTAATCTGAGAAAATTAATTATTTTAATAATTACCCTGATACATCCGTATTGCTTCGTACATCTTCGATTTAGCTGTTGGACTATTGTGTTTTCAGTGTGAGTGGTAATGAATGGAGTAGGTTACCTACTCATCATTAACATACCATTGTATAAAATAATAATATTCTAAAAGTATGCATTCAGCACAAGGAACTGGGCTCCTGCGTCTGTCGTGAATTATTTACATGAAAATGAATTATTATATTTAGGTCTGCGAGTGTCTCTGTCCCCGACACGTGTTTACAATGCATTTGATCTGCACCTTCACTATCGCCCATGTCCAGATAACAGGCATGTTCGTCTTATCTTGACAACTGACAACCCATGCTCTATCACACACACAGGCTAAAACTACTCAATACAATTAGGCAATACCCAAGCTTAAATGTAGAGCTCGCAGGCACAGGTGATTCATTACCATTGTAGCTATTCTGAAATATTATTTGATCCATTTCCATCACTTCGCAGAAACTGTTCTAGTTTATTTTCCGATACTTTTTGTACATTATTGTTCGAAAATATTCCTTTGTATCGATTTGCGCGTGGGCTATTTCAGTCCCGGTAATTATCCGTTACTAAATAAACCATACACTATACGAGTAAATACGTATCCTGGCGCTCCTTCCCTCCGACCTCCAGACATTCGACCTTTACTTATAACTCTTATAAGGGCTCTTTAACGACTCGTATTACCGTGATAACAATGAGACATTGTTAAAATCATTTTGGGAAACCCATTAGAATAACTTTGGTATTGTTTAGTGATTTCTCTTACGAGAGTAAGGAAGCTGTCTTATTAATTAGTCGTAAAGAACATGATTTAAACTGTCTTAATGGTTTTAACCATTTCCCAACAGTAAATGACAACATTGGTACTTAATATTTATTTTGCCAGGTTTCTGTTTACTTGTTGATGCAGTGTGCAAGTCTGCGTATAAAAGAACTGACTGTAATTTGTTTCCTGTATAGTGTTTTTCCGACTTTCAGATAGTGCAGTTTTTTTAAGAAGATCTACATCTTTCCACACTTATAATTTGTTTATTTATTTTAGAAAATTCACCTGGCAATCTATTCTGGACCTATTCCAAAAGGGGCCCTAGAATGGAACCTTGCGTCTGCCAAAAGCAGCGTTCTCTAGTGCATATTTGGAAATGGTTAAGGCTGTAACTTGTAATGCATACAATTTGTAACCTATTTATCACAGACATCGATATTGATACTCATATACTTACTTGTCTTAGTTGTAGTAATTACATTGGAATCTGTTGTGTTCTGTGCATTGTATTACATAGTATCTCAATAGTTCTGTGTTTATTTATTCACTACTCGTATTTTTATGTTGGTTATACCCACATGGTATCAGAAATTTCGAAGTTCTGTATTCTTTCAGTGTGCACATAGAGCACATATCAAGTTTTTAATCGAAGAATATAAACTTGACACTATTAGGGCTATTAGCTTTGTATCTGCTTCAAAGAGTTTATGTTACTTGTTAGCTTATAAGTGGCACATATTACCACAGAATAAGAACCAGATATTATACTAACAACGTTGTCACAGGTGTTTTTAGGGTTTCGTACCCAAAGGATGCAAACGGGACCCTATTACTGAGACTCCGCTGTCTGTCCGTCTGTCCGTCTGTCTGTCCGTCTGTCACAGGGCTCTATCTCTTGAATAGTAATAGCTAGACACTTGAATTTTTTACCGATTATGTATTAATGTGGCGGGTGGCCGCTATAACAACAAATACTAAAAATAAAAAATAGTGGTCGTCATACAAAAAACCTGTTTTTTCTGCGTTTTTAACTAGATCTTTATAATGGCATTAACTAGATACTTAAAATTTTCACAGATTCACTAGTTTACAATTTTTTTAATTTATTGTGTTTCACATATGAAACTTGTTGTTTCTTTTACATCTTTGTATGCTAAATACGGATCTGATTATAATTTTTTTCTAGGACGTCAGAATTGGAAGTATTGTTATAACAAGTTTCCAAATTTTACCAATTTCACCTTTTTTTTTTTTAGGAAGTAAACTACTCTGCTTATAATTTACTTTTATATTGTAAAATAAAAGATCACTCTTCTTAAGGCGAAGATATAGGCAATGGCAATATAATGGCCTTGAAGTGTGAAATAAATTGTTAACTCGTAAATATGGTGATAATTTCCATATTTCTCTACGTCATGCACTAGATAGCCCTTTAAATTATTTTATGAACTGCCGTTAAAACTATTATTGGTGATCCGTCTAGCTTTAAAACTTGCCGTGACCACTTTTGGCGGAGGCAAGTTTTAAAGCTAGACGGACTAATGTAAATACTTTCAACGGTGGTTTATAAAATAATTTAAAGGGCTATCTAGTGCATGACGAAGAGTAATATGGAAATTATCTCCATATTTACGAGTTAACAATTTATTTCAAATGAGGGCGCCACTTCAAGGTCATTTGCCTATATCTTCGCCTTAATCGAAATAAAATTTGATTTATCCCTCTATCATTCTTATGTACACAGATATATGAAATTTAAGTTGCGACAACATTTCTCATACTTTGAGCACCGTGCGCATTGTATGGCAATATACAATGGCCGGCCTATACAAAAACGCGAATAGCTCAAATTTGGAAAATATTTGAGCTGTGATCTAAATGAATTGTACAATGGATGGCTTGCACTATAATAAACCTAAATTAAAAAGTTCCAAAAAAAGTAATTGAATTTATAATAAAATTTTTAAATTGGAAAAATTTACGAAAATTTAATTTTTGACATGAGATATTTTAAAACTGAGACGTTTTTTTTTATAACCAGATAATGTGTTTTTTGTACTGGATTCTTTATGAAACCGCTGCAAGTATGCGAACAGCAAAAACTTTGTAAACTAGTGATATGTATTACTGTGGCCCCTATAACAACAAATACTAAAAATAAAAAATAGTTACAAATTAAAGGGGGTCGTCATACAAATAAACCTATTTTTCTGCGTTTTTAACTAGATCTTTATAATGGCATTAACTAGATAATTAAATTTTTTACCAATTAGGTATGTATTACTATGACCACTATAACAACAAATACTAAAAATAAGATAAAAATTAAAGGGGGTCGTGATACAAGAAACGTGTTTCTTCAGCGTTTTAAAATATTGTACGGTGGTACGGAACCTTCTTGTACGAGTCCGACTCGCACTTGCCCGGTTATTTAGCCTATGTATTGTCCCATCGTTGGGCAAGGCCTCCCTTTGTTTAAGGTGAATATAGTTTTCTTTTCTAAAATTCTGAATGCCGTAATGCCGATGCAGATCTCCCTATGTCCATTCATGGAATCCCCTGCAATCATATGAGTTATCAATCATCATGTACCAATAAAGGCCATTGTCTAATAACCTACTTCATATAACCTGAATGATTCTGAACGCATGTTCGAAAACATTTCATCTTTATTTTTATGCGACCGTCATTTGAGCACGCGAGGCGTAGTTTTCGAGATAACCATTTTTCGTAATAAGTGAAGTGTTTGTTAACTTGTGATCATAGAAGTAAGATAACTCGTGTTATCGTTCATTGACCGCAATCCATTGCCATCAGTTGAGTTCTTAATTAGCTATTTTGAAATAAGGAGGAATGATTATTGCCTAAGATTTACGATCAGTTTTAAGTCACAGCTTTTACGATTTGTTAGGCCATCAAAGCTATGCAACTTGCTCTAAGTACTTACTTATTAGGAAAATGGTTGAGTGAAGACCAGATAGAGAGATAATGAATTAGAGTTTTTTTTACGGCAGTTACGGGGTATAATGGTAACATTTTACTGCTTTCGTAATATGCAAGTGGTGGACGGCATATATTGAAGGAGGCCTATTCTAAATAGTGGAATACAGAAGGCTGTCTATGATGATGATGATAAAAGGAACATCACCTTACTTCAGTTTTATCTATTTTGGCCGCCAAGCTAGTGTGGTGTTAAGAGCTATTAGTGTCAGGGATTGTTTCTTTAGTTACCGAAATAATGAAACTTTTTAGAAACAGTATGATACTCAATTGAATTTACATGATATTGACAGTTAGCTCATGCAAAGTATTGCCGGACGGCGCCCACCCACTACTGTAACTCTGAGCATATCTGCTACCAACAGTCCGAGTGCACTCGCCACTAAAAGTTGAAGCATGCCTCTGCCTATGCTGCTGCATCCGTTGTGGCTGTCGTACTTGCGACACGTGTTTCACCTCTACACGAGGCAACCTCAGGCACAAAACCAGATGAGATCGTTCAGCGGTCAAACGACGAATTATAAAAATGCACAATTTTAATTATAAATAATAGAATGATGCAAATAAAAAAATTACATTTAACGTCGTTTATCTGCTTATAAGCTTTTCTGCATCATCTTCCTTTAATAGAGGTTGAGAAAAATTATGAAGTGATGCTCCCAAGTAAAACGTTCATCATTATAAATAACAACATTCTATTAATTGTTAGCTTTCGTTATCACAATTGCAGTGCTCGAATCGTATACCTATCGGGGCGTTGGTCCCACTTATTTATCGTTTCCAATATGAAAGTTATTAAAAGATTCACTTTCATTTGGACCTGTTCAGCATTTATATACATATTTTATCATTTTTAATTGTGATTTGTGTATAATTGAACTCAATCATCGTACCATAATGTTATTTGAACTTTTAATTGTGTCCCGGACCTATGATATTTATCATTTATAAGTGCCATATAAGCCTACTGAGTATCACATATTACTGGTTTGATATCTAACGTTAAAATTTTAAACATGTTAGTACTTGTTTATGAATATAATTGTTCTTATAATATGAAAAGGTGAAGAAAAAGTAATGACGGACTCATCAAATAAAAATGTATCTGTAATAATAAAACATTTTCTCTGATTTTTTTCTATATCAATCAATCAACACTAGTTTGAGATTTTAATTTGTTAAATGTTTAGCAAAACTAAACCTAGAAAACGAGGGTTCATCGATAAATAACATACTTAAAGGTAACCTTTTCATACAGAAAGTAAAAGTTTACTTTCGTTGTCTCAGATGAAAGTAATCCGCAGCTAGCTTGTGTTAGTTTCGCTCTCGACGCTCCGTCTACGCTACTCTCATTCACTAAAATTTCAAGTTCATACTTATAAACCAGTCCTCTCAGTTAGGCAGTTACGCAAATCACGTGTTTGACTCCAACGTCGCCGTTGACTTTAATGTCACTTGTTTATATTTCCCATTATAGGCTATTTACAACATTTTAGATTTGTTTATTTTGAAGTGCACAACCGTTGCGTGCTGTTATATAACGACGATCGGTAACATCACAGCATTTATTGCGAATTTGTTATGAATGTCGTTTTCCTCTTCATTTATATGTACTCCGTTGTGCTGATACGCGCGAAATTTAATCAAATGTGATTGCGTATGAGAGAGAAAGTTATGTTATACAGCCCGCGCATTCGCTTGATGATTTGCGTGATGATGACGCGCGAGTTGCGAAAACTTGCGGAAAAATTGCCATATATGACCACTGTATAGGGGACTTATTTGCATTTAGGGTTGCCATCTGACCTTTCCACTGTATAGGGGACTTATTTGCATCTAGAGTTGCCATCTGACTTTTTTTAGGCCTCGACAAAAGTATCTCGTCCACATAATTTGATATTGCTCCGCCACTGTATCCATTACCGGCTTTTAGCGCTAAATATCCGGCCTAATTCAGCGCAGTCAGGCTTTTTTTTTAAAGAGATGGCAACCCTATTTGCATTCAGGTCCTTCTGTGGGGGCGGCAGGAAAAATGAATACTCACTACTACCTATGTGCTAAAAATTCCTCAGCTTTATGGCTTTTCCACGTATAGCTGTTAAGTGCGCTGAATCTTGATATTATTGTATTTATTTTTGCCAGAACAATACTGCTTGGTTTGGCATGCTAATTAATGTAGGTAGGTTTTATTTGTAATAAGGTAATTTGAGTGCATTGAGATATTTGAGTGAGTGAGCGTAAGATTTAATTTCGATTCTTTTATAATTATAATAGGTTATGTGCTAAGTTTGGTTGGTGATTATAGTAGACGGTATAAAGTTGTTGCACAGCGTGGTGATTATGAACACATCCTCCTTTTATTGGGAGAGGCCCTTTTATTTGAGAGTTTTGCATATATGTCTATCTGAAGTAGCGTCATGTTGTTGAACGTTTCAATTGCGTTTAGAAATAGTTGGTTCCATAGGCGCCGGCAGCAGGGTCAAGGAAGGTGCTCTTGCATCCCCCTGTCAGGAAAGAAAATACATGGATTTTTATTTTACTTGTACTTTAGTACTGCATCTTGAATGCCTAAAAACCCTATAAAATATTATTAAATTGTGTTTCTATGATAACTGAAGATGTTAAGGTTGCTGTACAAATTAGTGCATCAAATTCAATTCAGTATCCTCGTGCAGCAGCGGGCATTCCCTGAGGAATAATGCCAACCATCTATTCAGTTAAATACCTGCGATTCGAATGTGAAATCACATTATACCTAATTCTATATTTTGTACTAGTTAATTGTATAATGTGTAGATGCAGATGCACCTCCCAGTAATCCTGGTGGAGCCCATGGTTGGTTCAGTGTAGCTTAAAATTGTAAAATTTTATATCTATGGTGTACTATGTAAAAAAATAAAATTTGTCTGTAAGATTTAAATATACATTCGAAATTAGAACATCTCTAGTCTGTTGGAAGAAGGAAATTATCTAGCACACTCAAAGCTGCACAATTGAGTCGTGGGATCTATTGAAAGAGAAATTGGTGTCATCACCGAACACTCATTCAGCAGGCCGCTGGACCGTGCGCCCGGTGCCCAAAGTAAAAGTGTTCCAAAAAATGTACGTCGCGAAATTACATTGCGATTTCGCCATAACGAGGTTACCGATGTGGGTCGAGTAACAGCTATCTGTTAGAATTAATACTTTTTGCTCCGTTCCGTTTTGAATCCGGTAGTCAGGGGATTCAGTTCACGGTCATTGAAAATGTGGCGTTTGTCATCGGGTAATTAGAGCATATAGGTGTAATTGTTTTAAAATGTATGTTTTGTAAGAAGCTGTAAAATGTAGAAACTTTATGTAATGGCAATCGCTCCTGGAACAGATGACAAAAATGTATAGGTAGTGTCGCTATTTTAGAAGAGTTTTGATAGTAACGATTTTTTTTATTTTTTATTTTTTTTATTAGAGATTTGAGTGCGTTTGACCTCTATCTAGCCTGATGGTAAGCTAAGATGTATTATTTAGAAGCGGGTCCTGCTATATAATTCTAAACTTGCCAAAAGAATGCGAGTGTACCATCTCTGGTGCATGTTTGCCTAATTCTTTGTAAAAAATACAAGCATTTATCTATGGTAGGTACCATCGTTTTTCGAGTTTTGACTCGGGATACTAGGTAGTTTACCAGTTTCGAGGTAACTGTCTAAGCTATTAGTAGTTAAGTATTACTGACCCCTCTACTATTAATAGGAATAGTTACGGGAGAGTTGAAAAAGCATGTAATTATAATCAAATAATATTTGCAAGTCATTTACATACGGGCTTTATTTGGCTATTGTTAACTGGAAATAATTAATGCAGTCCCGAGACAAGATGATTCATTATCACGTATTTTGGTGTAATAACACACAATTGCATAGTTATTTCGATTTTAGAATTAAAAGGCTTTCTTTTAGCATAACTCATCTAGTGTTCTTCGATTTTTCTTTCATGCGTACTAATTAATGCATGACGCAAATAAAATAGTGACACCGTACTGTTCTTTAGATGTTTTCAAATACGAGTAAAAATTAACTAAAATACTTATATTATAATATGATATACTTCTTGTTAAAATGGGAAAAGAAACCCAGATTTGACTCCAAAGGGGTTGAAGAACAAATCATTAGACTTGACTGAAAATCTTATTATCATAGTTTTGACACGTATTACCACATATGAATATGCTAGTCTTTAAAAGATAGTGTTCTATTATGAGTATTTTTATATTGTACATAAATTAAATAAACTACTTGCGTTAAATCTAGAGATTGATCACTACTGTAAACGTGTTAAAGTATAGACATTGACCTTGTGGGTGAAATGTAGATAGTTACTCCCAGCTGCCAATGGCTGAACCCATGATAACCCAAACCGTGACTAGTGACTGGAAAGCGTTTGAAACGCCTTCAAACGATAAACGTGACCTTTACTCCTAAACTTAACGGCTTTTACACCAATTCTTCGAATTATCCAAGTGATATCATTATCACTTCATTATTTTTATCTGAAATCATACTGTCAGTTTAGAAAACTCTTAATGTTTTCCTTGTTTCTTTCAAATCACCATAACTTATTATAATTATCAGGCTTTGAATTTAATCTCCTGCAACATTGAATAACAAAGAAATATTACAACTTAGCTTCCTATGCCTTGATTCTTATTTTATTTTTAATACATTCGGACTATTATTTTCATAGAGTTACATTGTCTCTATTTACTTGCTATACAACTTTTATGATGCTATAAATAACGATACTATCTATTGATATGTTTTCATTTTGTCTTTATATCCCTCGTTAATTTGAAACACTCATTATTAGAAACAGCACACAAGGCAAAGTTACCGAATCTGTCGTGCTATATTTACTGCTTGGCCTAGTGTTGAGATGATTATAAATAAATAAAATAAAAATCATTTATTTCAAGGGTCATATAATATTATCATAATATTATAACATGATATTATTATATATTTATCATGTTAATTCGCAATCGATATAAAATTACATGTTGTTGTTGTCCATATTAGTACATCGACCGAGGCAACACCATCAATAGATGAAGTCAAACTAATATTTGAAGCTAAGTTATATCTTGTTGGAGGTATTAGTAAAAAATTAACACACCATACTAAGTAGGTACGTTTTTGATGAAATACGAAAATTGCAATTGAGCCTATACCTATATTAACCGAAAAAATATTTAAGATCTTATTTAACCGTGACCAAACAAAATGCTTGTTATGTAGGTACTGCTTAAAGAATTGTCAAATTTACAGTAGCTGATATAAAAGATGAATGTTCTGTAGCTGTCCTACTGTTTACAAAAAAATAAAAAAACTTCTTTCAAGCTAAACGTATTGTTGTAAGTATAAATAAAAAGTGACACGCCAGCCACCACAGAATTATTAAAAGTACTAACGCTACTTCAAATTTGGAGCGTGTAAAAAGGCGGAATGGGAGCAACAAGTGAATGTGAATTTGATTACTAGCAAACTGACTACATAGTTTTATTTGTTACGTCAGTAATCGTTTGTGATAATTTTGAACAAAAAAGCTACTTCAATTTCTGGTCTTTTCAATCAGTTCCGCTTCATTAAAACACACTTTCTGAATTCAAATGCTTAATTTATTGACAAAAAACATAAAAATCCTTGTCTGTGTGCAGAGAATATTTGAGGAGTTCCCTCGATTCCTCGAGGATCCCATCGTCAGATCTTCACCTGGTGACAATGGGGTCAACTTGCACGTGGTGTACACTTTCAAATAAAAAAAAAGAGAATTTTCTAAATCGGTTATGAAACGGAGAAGTTGAGGAACATACATTAAAAATATATATATGTATGTACATTCGAATTGAGAAGCTCCTCCTTTTTCGAAGTCGCTTAAAAATGTGGTTGTCTATACTTTATTGAGTATGGATATTGATTATTTTGTAAAAGAGGAAGTACTTACAAATAATAATATTACTTTAATCGTGTGTGACGTATGTTTATTTTATAATTAGTGGCTTTAAGCTATATTTGCAAGAACCATCAAGAATTTTATTAAACGGGCAAGTGCGAGTCGGACTTGTACATGAAGGGTTCCGTACCACCGTACAATGTTTTAAAACGCCGAAGAAACACGTTTCTTGTATGACGACCCCCTTTAATTTTTAACTTTTTCTTATTTTTAGTATTTGTTATTATAGCGGTCATAGTTATACATAATCTGTGAAAATTTCAAGTATCTAGTTAATGCCATTATAAAGATCGAGTTAAAAACCCTAAAAAAAACATTTTTTTTGTATGACGACCTCCTTTAATTTCTAACTTTTTCTTATTTTCAGTATTTGTTGTTATAGTGGCTACAGTAATACATAATCGGTGAAAATTTTAAGTGCCTAGCTATTACGGTTCGAGATAGAGCCCTGTGACAGACGGACAGACAGCGGAGTCTCAGTAATAGGGTCCCGTTTGCACCCTTCGGGTACGGAACTCTAAAAATGATTCGTGTCGTAAGTATCGTAACTCGATAACTCGATCTAAAAGTTAATTTCTTTGTCATAAGAGAAATGGTTGGTGTGACTTGATTTGAACAGGAGTTTTAGACCTTTATTTGCTTTCTTCGCTTCACCTTTATGCATCTGCATTTAAGCAAACGTACTTAACTGTTCAAACAGAACTTGATTGCTTTCCTCCTTTTTATTGCATCATTAGCGTAAATTTAAATTGTGTGACATCCGAGAAAAATGTTAAATCACCACATAAATAATAATACTTACGTAAGGCAATTTTTTAAAGTCTCAGTAACAGTGAGCATGACATTAATTGCTAAAATAAAACACGCAAATGTCAAAGCACGAAACAATGGAGTAAACAATAATCAGTTATAAAAAAATGTGTATTAAGATTTCTCCACGCGAATTCAAGTGCTCTTTGAATGTAAATGCTCAGTACCCGATGTCCGAAGGCGTTTCTGATACGCTGACATTTTATCACTCCGCCTCACAGCCAATTTCGATACTTGCTATATCACTTTCACCGTGTGTTGGTTTTACTCTTGTTGTAAGATATTATCTCTTTTGGGCTTTAAATCACCAGCCTTTTTGAAGTTTCCAACGAATATATTTTGCAGTGAACTTAAATAGGATTTTATTCATACCTTTGTGTTGTCTGCATAAATCTTGTGTTTGACATAAATCGAAGACTACGTATTTCTGGTGAACACGAACACTCGTGACTTGATATCGCATACATTAACTCATCCATACCAATTACTTGATCGCTACGGTCACTTTTGCTCTTAGTAACCATCAAGTTATCCGCTGCGTCGATATTAAATTCAGTTGCTTCACCTATAATCTATTCAATGTTTGAATTGATATGGCTTTCAAATGTGACATCTGTTTCATCATTGGCGGAGCTTGTTAAACGGTTACAGGGTAACGTTTCGTTTCTTCATTTACACGTTCCACTTTGTTCAATAAGTGGAGGTGAGCAGTGTCAAATTGATGGTACTCATAGTTTGTTGGCAACGGCCTTGCCCGATTCAATGCACAACGGTTCCACCATGTAGTTTTCCATTACTATGGTGATGTTTTCAGGGTTCATATATGTATGTACTTATGCATGTGAGTTCCTTTATTGCGCCAAACTTCGAAATTCTTGAACAGAACCTTTCTTTTACTTCTTATTAGTCGATTTTGTACTTATATTATCTAGGTTGTCATGATGAACTTGTCAGGTACATAAACATAACATGAAAATTTATATTCAGAAAGATTTTAACGAAGTGTTTCTCCATATACATTTTTATGACAATATTATTTTCAGTTTAAGAGAAAAGTCAAGATATAGGTAGAGGGCCTGGTCAGGTATCTCTTTGGCTGACTGTACAGCTTTGTCCACAAAAGTCTGCCGTCTTCGGGTCCTTTGTTGACCTTTCAAGGGCTGTAACAAATAAAAAAAAATCTTTAGGTAATAGACCTTGAGGTTCCTAACTTGCTACTTCTTCATTTAATAATTTAAAACGTGGTCTGTGATAATTATAAGTCTTTTAGATTATCAGTCTAGTGTTTACTTGACACACATGACATGCACAATGACTCGTATCTCCAGTATCCTTGTACCAGTAATTCATATTCCACTGTCGATTAGCGAGACTCCTGCGTTCGACTGCCTTGTTACCTGGCTTTGGCACGGAGTGCCGTGTATGTGATTAACAATGTCAAGGCGCTGTTATGTCAGCATTGCGCAATTGTCTGTCCGTGAATACGCTTCACATTCGTCCATAACGACCCAACATCACAAAATTACTGTATTTGCCTTTCCATTTGAATGGTCATCAAAATTACGCTCGCATAAAAACGTATTAAGTAAAGCATCCACAGTCCACACAAATGAGATACTTTACAGGCTTCTAAGTTACTGCGGTAAGAGATACGAGCATAACATTATTTTCTCTTTTTAACTTAGGTGTAAATAAGTCAAGGGCAGTAAGTTAGTGTATCTGGGCAGCAAGGCAGCGCCACAGGGCGTCTGAGCCTGGTTTATGCAGACTCTCCGCGCCTAGCAGGATTTGTTTCACACGATTGTCTTTTTACGTAAGTTATTGGCCCTTAATCTGTGTTTTATTTTTTCTTCTTCCTTATCGAGTTTCGATTTGGAGTAATTGTATTGGCTGTTTAGTTATGTGGGTCTTTTTTGTGTTATTTCATTGATTTATTGGCACTTTGGACGCAAGCTTTTGATAACCAATTAAGATAAAAAATGTATTGTTGATTTTTTCAATTTGAGTTGTTACTTTATTTATATTTAAAGGCCTTTCTTTGGTTTCTGCCCTTATCATTTTATGAAATATAAGGTGCGAGCAATTTGTCATTATTTAGTCAATAATCGTTAATCAGTATGGCAGTTACTTTAATGGTATCAATTCAAATCAGTATGGTTCGTAATAATTAACTGAGCTAGAACTTATCAGTTGGAATAAATCATTCGGTCCAACGACATATAGCAGCTGCTGTTGAAAATTAATACACGCATTAAGTTGGATTAGATTTGCAAATACAGTGGTAGTCACGCAAGTGAGTTTGTAAATGTTATTAACTATCATTGAATCGGCCTTACAGAACGTGGTCAATTAAAATAACTGGAACTTGTTCCTAGGAGGCTGCGCGGCTCAGATTATTTATTTATTTTAAATGCTAATAGGTGTTCAATTAAGGCGTTTCCATCATTAATGACCTAATTAATTTTGATTAAAGCAATTTCATGCTCTGCAAATATATCAATGAATTTATGCCTTATTCTTTGAAATTACAAGTATTTTCATGATGAGTGAAGATTCCAATATTGAAAAATATGCAAGCAGAAAAAGATCCAAAAACGTTCCTTAACAGACTACTAAAGGGACTACATCTTATCTTACATGTGGGATCCACATTGGGAACTACGCCAACCTTCGGGTTATTTTGTACCAAACGTACCAAAGTTAAAAGGGATGGATGTAGATTTACCTATTTATATTTAATTTAAAAACTACTTTCTTTTCTGTGGAGTAGTTTCGGTGAAGATATATTTTTCCTAAATATATAGAATGCCAAAATAAAATTTTATACGGTGCGGTGAGTAGAATTAAAGCCAGCTTTTTTTAATAAGGACCCTACAACTTAACTATTATCATTATCAATAACGACAAAACCTATTACATATTGAATGACACCTACGAGTACTGGGCTTACACTAAGAAGCTGGGTTCAGTTCTGACTAATAGCTAATTAATAGTTTTGTTTTATCATTTACATTTATACTGAATTGAAGATCATTTTTGAAAACGGGTCACTCACGTGCCGTTGTCGAGTTTGCAGGTTTATTAAATTTAACATTTAAGCCGTAAATGCATAGCTATAGCTTTACTACATTGTTGCAGATTTTATATCGAGATGAACATATCTAAAAAGAATAAAATGGTTTAATGTCACAGACAGCCATCTTATTGATTTGCGTCTATAAATGCATATTGTATCGATTGGTATTTTTTATGCATTCTGACATTGCAGTGGCGGGTCAGGATGATGAAGCGGTGCATTGTTTGCTAGTGAATGCTTTGAATTAATGACAATTGGCAGCTCTTACAATTTTATAGTTCAATTGGAGTTTATTGCCTTCATTTGAGCTGTGGAGCTGTTATTTATTGGCTGCACTGAACTTCCAGAGTGCACTACAAATACATCTATTATTCGATTTATTGGCTATTTAAATGCCCCACTGATGTTAAAAAACAACATAACTTCTTTATCTATCGGCATTGTTATCAACGGGATTTTAAAACAAAAATCTGTACATATCTTTCCTCTGTAAATATGGATGACAAGATAAAATTAATGCATGGAAACGTAGTTTTTAACAGTGTTTCTAATGTCTGCTAAGAAAATACATGTTTTGTAAAACAAGCACGCTAGATAAAAGAATTACATTATCATTAAAATGATATGTGATATATAAATGTGTAACGGAACGTTCCAACTCATTTCGTACAGCCAACATTAAGTAAAAAACTGTCGCCGAGAACTCATGTCTCTAAGTGGTTGTTGGGTTCATCAAAATAGTACAAACGTAGTTTCGTAATCAAATATTTTTTTATAAACTTCAATAATACATTATTTTAAGATGTGTCTCTACGTCCCTCTACGCTACACTCACTGCCGCCGGCCCTTCACCGGAATATGTCACTAAAAGGTTGCTGGATTCAAGATGATGAAGATGGCGCTATAGTTTCGTAATTAAATATTTCTTTGGGTTTATTTTGTGTTGTAAACTTCAATAATACATTGTTTAAAGATGTATGTCTATGTCTACACGTAAATAAATATGTAAACATGAATTTAATCTATACTAATATTATAAAGCGGAAGAGTTTGTTTGTTTGTTTAAACGCGCTAATCTCAGGAACTAATGGTCCGATTTGAAAAATTCTTTTTTTGTTGGGTAGTCCATTTATAGAGGAAGGCTTTAGGCTATATAACATTACGTTCCGACAACCACGCGAACGAAGTCGCGGGCACAGCTAGTATTAATACAAAATACGATTCTATTTCTATTTTCAACCGTCCCACTGCTTGTCCTACTGCAGGGCAAGGGAGGCCTCCGTTTCAGCACTCCAACTCTCTCGATCGAATCTTCAAAATCGTCCCTTCACCTCTTTTTAGACTTTGGGCTTCCGTAACGTATTTGCAGAACAAATACGTTTTATGAATAAAATATATTTTGTCGCTCCATTTTATCCATGTTAAGTAAGGTAAATTAAGCAAAATGCGACAAATTACATGGATAAAAATTTGTGGCTACTCCCAACTAGCCCCGCTGGACAGGTTTTATATTTGGATTAGTTTAGTGTTCATTAAGCATCAAGTACCTATTGCGCAAATGAAATATTTCCCATCATGCACAAACAAAATGCAATTAATTTACATAAAGTATTTAAATATAATCAAAATCCGGTACCTGCTTTCGTATTGGTTAAACAGTAGTGTTTTATTTTATTTTAATTCATTATGCAATTTTAACCTAGTGTTTGACATCATTGTCTACCCAAAATAAATAAATGAAAGCCAAAACAATCCTTATTGTGTGCATTTGCGTTGAAATTGGCGATTAATCTCGAGTGCGCGGTGTCATCGGCAACAGGTATCTGCTCACTTGCCTTGACCGCGCACGTTGTCCTCTCACTCACTTATAGAGTGATCATAGACTCTTCAAAGCGCTCGCATGATATGGCACCAACCATGTGCTACCATGTGTTATTGTGCTGCATGTTCAGCATATTCATCGATCATATTCACTTCTGAATTGATTTATGTTTAAGTGATTTCTATTTAGTAACATATTCTAATTCTATTGTGTGTGTTTTTAATTACTGATTTTTATATAATTCAGTGAACAAGAAAAATAATAATCTGCATTGTCTTAAACTTCATTGTCATCCTAGCAATTGACGTCTTTACATTTTTCTGTACCTACAAGCAGACTATTCGGCGTAATAGGCGGTAGAGTGGTTTTACTTATTGGCTAACACCATATCAGAAGCTACTTCTGAACTATATAATCATAATCACCATGAAGTTATATTATGTATGTTTAGTTTCTATCATTATATATATATTTCTCAGGTCATCTATTATTTATGAAATCTCCGTTCAATCCTTTATTTTTGTCAAGCGTATTCAAAGGATCCACATTGCTTTTCTTATTTTCTGAATTGGTTACAATGGTATTAACTTCATTACCGTCTATATGAAATTTAAAACGTATGTATGAAGCCGCATGTTCCTTCCCGTAACTGACGCCTTGTATCTTTTTGCGTTTCAGCGTCGCAGTTGAATTTTGATGTGGGTTGACGTTGAAAATCCTTGTTCTTGACTTGATATTTCTAAAATCGTTTATTTTGAAATGCCACTGAATACTAATCAACCTTTACAATTTAAGCTTATAGTTTTTTTTAGTACAAACACGTACAAACATGAATTTGCATCATGCAAATTCAATAAATACATCCTCTTTAATTAAAAAATCGAAATTTCTTTGTTTGAAGCTTTAAAGTCCTGGCTACGTTTATTAAAAACCCAATTAATGAAAAAAATACACTAGTTTATGCTCTTTCAATTATTAGTCAAAAGAACATCGTCGTAGTAAATTTTAGCCGAGTCTCTAGTGCTGGCTTTTACTTCAATGTCGCCCCCTTTCATTATAATTAAATTATGTTGTTTAACTTCATTTACTGATCATTTATCTCTTTTTGTTGAAACATCAGTTATTCAATTTATGCCAATGGTTGTCGGGCGTCGGTGTCATCATTCATTGCCGCTCAAGTCCTGCTAGGAAGGAGATTAGGTGAATTGTCATTTATTATCCTCGAGGGCTCAGTGCGTTTCTGTTTGGGAGGCAAAAATAAAACTTTCGTACTTATAGGTATTAACCGACCTCCGTGGCGTAGTGGTTAACACGCCAGTCCGCCACTCGATCACCAGTCAGGGCAAGTTGGAAAATGGATTTTTTAAATTGTCCTGGGTCTTGGATGTTTATATAAGTATATGTGTATTTATTATAAATAAATGTATGTATAGTATCGTTGAGTTAATATACCATAATTTTAAACTTACCTTGGGGCTAGCTCAATAAGTGTGATTTGTCCTTAGAAAATACTATTGGTTATAAGTGTCATCGCTCCTTGGTTGGCCTGAACTCAACACTTAAATTCATATTAAAACTAAATTTAAAATTTGGCGAAAGAACATTAAAAATTTCTGTTTGTAAAGAAAAAAATACATCGTAGTTATAACTAACGTGATCGTTGGATTATATTATGAAGTTTGGAGCTCTCTCGGTACTCATACAATGTCAAATCTCACTAAATTATATTTCTTAGAAGCTCCTCTGTTTGTATCAAAGTCAATGACTTGTGAATTTGCAGATTTATTCAACAAATATAAAACAGTGCAGCACATCAGCTGAAAAGCTATAAATTTATATTTTGGCTACGTATCAAAGAGTTGCGTTTTGGTATATTATTTCTCATACAACCACGATTGTCTAATGACACATTTAGGTAAGTACCTACCCATAAAGCAGTTGTGATTGACCTTTTAAACTAACAGATATCAAACCAGGATTCGGAACCTTCAAGATTCTTAAAACGATATAAATATTTCTAGGATTAAGGAGTTTCAATCAAAAGGATTTAAAAAAATAGAAAATGATCAGTATCAAAATATAAAGGACATAATGGTGTAATACTAAGTATGGTAACTTTTCAAATAAATAATCCTAAGCGTCTCTGTCTTGTTGTTTTTAAAAACTACTCTCAAGGGTGGTCAAATTAGATTTGAGAAAATTCTAAGCTAGTGAAACCGTCGGAAAAACCTAGTTTGGAGATACAATAGGTCGGCAACCTGCCTGCCAGTAGCCAAGCATCCCGTTATCACCCTGCACTCAGGATAGCGTCGCCCGATAGCCGTTGCAGTTTCGACTACTTATCTCGGAATGCATTCGATAATGCGCTTCGTTTATCATCAGTGAAAAAATGGACGATTGACTCATCTTTGACCTGTTTATCTTGTGCACTTAGAATACAGGGTGACTTTTTAAACACCAGCAAAATTTTTAGAGCAAGTTTAGTCCATGATACTGAATTACTTTCTATGAAAAATGTTATTAAAAATCGATAAAATTTTTCCTTCCATACAAAATCTGTTTGGCTGAGCGCTGATTTGTATGGAAAGGCGAATTTTTATTTTATTTTTTCGTTAATTGTTTTTATGGAAAGTAGTTCAATATCATGGACTAAACATGCTCCAGAAATTTGACTGGTGGTTAAAAAGTCAGCCTGATTTGTGTCTGACTTTCAAAAGGAAGAAGATTTTGACGCGTAAGTATGTATTTTTGTGTTTGTTAGTTTAGAGCCAAATAGGAAATTTTTTTTTGATATATTTTTTTATATTTGTACGGGCTTTATTTCATTTGACCACCTGGCCTATAAAGACTAGAAAAGGATTAAATACAAGTTTTTGATGGTACAGTCCTCTTCATGCTCATCTCATTGAAGAAGGATCAAGCAATCCACCTAAAGTGAATATTGTCAGTCAACAACAAATATATCTTAGACCGGTAATGTAAAAAGTAGGATCGCCATATACTGCATAGTTTCGCCGTACTTGTCAGCCTGTCGCCGTGGCCCCTGGTCATCGCCCTGGTCAGTTTCGCAAGTCCAGTTAAACGTATGACTCGTTCACATTAATATTCTGCTCCTGGTGTTATTGTGAACTTTGCGTCTGCATCCTCTACTTTTATGGTGTCGATGCTGTACCGTTTAATCCTTATCGACAGCAAAAATCACGTATTATCTGCTTTATAAATAGATTGGCTTGAGTTAAAATATATGTTTTGTATGCTCAAAAGCTTGAACGTCATCTAATTTTATCCTTGTCTTTATCGTGCTTCTTACGACGCACTCGACTCAGAGCTCTTGAACGTTTAAATGCTTGTTTTTATTTAGATTCAGTATTGCAATAGTTGCGCAAAGTTTATGAGTTTGTGTTTAAAAGCGACGTGTACGAAGACGCATATCAAATACGTAAATAAGATCCCACGCTTTTTGTCCTAGGGCTCAAGGTGTGAAAACAAAAAAGTATGAAATTCAAAAACACATCTGTACAATAATGGCCATTACTAGTAAACTGTAAACAGAGACGATCTTAAAAAAGCTTGCTTCGAGAGACAAAGACATTCCGCAGTGTCGAGACGAAAGAGGGAATCTTAGGAGGAGGGCGTCGTACAGACGGCTCTCATCGTGTGTAAATGCGTGCATCACAAAAAACGGTCAGACGGCCAATAAAAACCCCGTGTGGGGAGAAGTCGAGGGGCGGGCGAAACGGGTGCATCGCGGTGCACTCACTCCATGCAGTCTATCCTCGCCGCGCTGGTCGTGCGCACGCAGCCTCCACGCGACCCCTTCTCACTCCCCGAACAAGTATGCGCAGGAGTTGTCTCCTGCATACTCATCCATTTCTTTAGCAATAGATCACAATTCGTGCGGTCCCGTTATCCGGAAACGTCTCATTTATTATAGCTTCGCGTGTACGTCGTTTCCGCTCGGTCGCTCGCCGAGGGTTGCAGTAGATTACGTTAGTTGCGGCTAGATAATGACGTGAGTTAAGTAATTGACGATCGAGAACGTGCAATGTTTCAAGTCTAGTTACCTTTCCGAGGCTCTACAAAGTTTTTTCTATTGTCACAGGGCGAGCGTCGTCGCGACAGTCACTGCGGGCGGGGAGGCGGGTCCCGCGGGCCCTCCGGCCGAGGACGCCGCCATGAAAGGCGTCGAAGCCACACCAGAGGAACAGGAACGTTTA
The DNA here is from genome assembly GCA_963576875.1 of Acrobasis repandana. NCBI lineage: Eukaryota > Metazoa > Arthropoda > Insecta > Lepidoptera > Pyralidae > Acrobasis > Acrobasis repandana. The sequence goes on from OY756215.1 coordinate 21,607,036, forward strand.
GCGACTGGAAACAACAATGGATCCCTCGACTGCAAGATACCGTCGCCCCAACAGGCGGCACAGCGCTCAGCGTTTCATTCAACCAGAGTGTTCATGCTGGTGTTTCTCTCGGGTTGGGTTCTGCAGGGCATGTTCCTTACATATTTCGTGAGCGTCACTACGACGATAGAGAAATTATTCAAAATGGAGTCAAAGACGACAGGAGTGCTTCTGGCCGCGACAGAGATCGGGCAGATATGCACGGCGTTGTTCCTGACGTATCTAGCCGGGCGTGGACATAGACCTCGTTGGATCGCCTGTATGATGCTGGTCCTTGCTGTGGGAGTGATCGGCTGCGTGGTTCCGCACATGCTGTACGGCACGCGACTGCTCGATGTTCACCTAGACGCGCATAGAGCTGGGCCCGCGCCCGTGTGCTCGCACTTCGCGAACGCGACCATCTGTGACGCCAGCCAGTACAAGAGCACGGAGACCCGCTCGTCCATAACGGCGGTCATCATCCCATGGCTCTTCATCTGCCTGCTTGTGGTCGGCGTGGGACAGACCGGCATCGCCACGCTTGGTATACCTTACGTAGACGATAACGTCGGCAGCAGACAGTCCCCCCTCTACATGGGTGAGTGAACATGTTTCTTAAATTATTGCAAACGTCTTTCTACAACTTTAGCACGCGATTTCGTACACATGAATAACTCTTTGAAACATCCCTCCGTTAAAAGCTAACATTTTGTCGCAATACTTCCAGTAATTGTTTTGAACTGAAAGAAAGATGAGAAATAAATATTACAATAGTATCATTATATCAAAGATGCAGCTTACAATATAAGGCATCTATTGTAATGATTGCGTTGAAAGTTACGAGTGTAAAGCTCAAACAATAAGCTTCGCGGACGACGACGTTGCGCGTCATAAATTGTTCTTTCGATTATGATTGCCGGCTGGATTGCGCTTTGCGAGTAATAAATTCGGCACGTAAAACTGTATAAATCATACACGCCGCCCACTGCGCCGCCTACGAAGGATTCTGCCGGACGCCCTCCGGATAGGGCTGCTAGACGGTGAAGTTCTTCTCTCTGCTCTCGTGGTCAAAGTTAAGAGTATGGTTTAATCCGGGTAATAAGCTATCCACATATCTTTCATTTCAATCCGTTGAGTAGTTGTTGCGTGATTTAATAAACATCCAACCGTGTAGGATATTGCAAGGAAACATTTTTTTTTTGTTTTTTTTTTAAATTTTACCTGTTGAGCTTGTCTTTTATTCACATTAGTATGATTTTGAAGCTTCATAAATTAAGGCATCTAAGATTAGTATTTATGTTTACTACAAATGTAATATTAATATAATATTAAAATAAAAGCATAAGGAAGGATTCTTTCATATTAAGGTTAACTTCAGGAGAAATTACCTCAACTAAATATGAGTGAACTGAAATCATGTTGTTTAGGCTGTGCGGTATAACAAATACACCAAAGATTTATAAAAAAATATGAATATAAAACAATTCATTGAATTGTGAGTGTCTCAAAGTTATGCCAGAAACAATACTGAATTTCTCAGTGGTGCCGAAAACAAAACTTGACGTTTGGCAACCCTACCTCTGCAGTCTTGCGTAATTACAAACGGTTAAGTTAAGAGTGCATCGCGCACACTTATTAAATGCACTTCTGCAATTTTTATGCAACCATTCAAAATTACCTTCGGGAAATTTAAAAAGAAAGCTTTATCAGGGTACTCCTTACCATAATAAGTTACTACTTTTGGACAGGTAGTATCCGAGGTTTTATCTACGCTTTTGAAACCGGAAAATAATAAAATATATGGCATTAATAAGAACTCGTTTTGATTTATACCCATACGTAAGGTGTAAAAAGTTTTCAAAGGAAATGCAGCAAAAAATTTAACAATACCAGTTTAGCGGCGCGAGAAAAAAATGTTGGTGAGTGAGACTGCTGCATGATAGATATCTCGAGTCGAGATATCATGCAGCAGTCTTACAATCCTAGTCGAGATTCTCGGCTAGGATTCGAGAATGCAGTACTATCTGGTTTATTCCGAGGGATGTGAGAACAGGAATACTGTGAATACGCGCGCACCGACCAATCTGTAGTTTTCATTAAAACATCATATCAAAATAAAATATAAAAGACCTCAAACAGAATCACAATAACCAATAAATCAATAAGCAGCAACATCAATTTTTTTTCCCATTTCCTCTCGCGGGTCTACTGGAAGAAATTTCTTTAGAAATAAGTAGCACCTAAGTACTATGTTTCCTTATTTTTTTATGGAAATATGAAATATTATTTATGTGTGTTTGTAAATTTCCAAGTGTACTTGAATAAATAAAATAAAATAAATCAATAAAGCAGCGTATAAAAGTAGTTCGTCATAACTTAATATTGAATTCAGGGCTCTCTGCATTTCTATAGTAGCTCACTTAGTAACTTAGTAATTTAGTTGCACGCCTGAAATTTTAATATCCAAGATGGATTATTCGCAACTCACTGACATAAGTTCGTTTTGGATTTTTTTATTGGTCAATATTAATCATCAGTTTACTTAATTTTTCGCTAACCCAAATTCATGGCACTCAAATTTATTAAAACAGTATATCATCATCAGTCGCTAAGTCAATTTTTATTCGTCCGTTTTATTAATCCTCCTAAATTTATAATTTAGACAGAGTTTCCCTTTATTAATTATTGGATTAGTCCAATAAGTAGTAAATTCCGGATGATTATAATGTTGGTCGATTTCGTGGACTTTTACCATTCGAAGATGGAAACAGTTACCTTTTCAGAATAATTTATAGTTTAATTTTAAGCCTTATTTCGTCCTCGTGGTCTTGTTTCGTGTTGATGTATTACAGTACAGCTGTCTTCGCGCAATGTCCCAATGGCATTTACAATAATTAAATTACTTTAAATGTGTAGATCAATTCGGCTCCTAAATTTGAAGCCAGTCCTCTTGGTCCGAGAGCTGGCACGAATTTTTGGGTAGGTATTTGAGGCAAGTTGAAAACTCACAAACCACTCACGGAACTTTTTTTAAAAGTTTTATTTTTTTTTCGAAAAAGTTATTTGAGCCAATATGCATTTTTTATATGTTGTAGTTTAATGTTTAAAGAATAAAAAAATCAATAAGCCAGACGATTTAGTCGGGGCTTTGATATTGCCAGGCGCGTGCAAAAGTATTTTTCAAAAATATATAAATAAGGTATTTGAGGCAAATTGAAATTTTAATAGGGTATTACTTATATATAAAAATAAGATTCTCAAAAAGACAGGTCATTTTGATGGGACATTCTACTTGCCAGCTCAATTTAAATAAATCAAAATGGTTTAGCCCCGCTACTCACCAGCCAGGTCTGCAGTTCCGTGTTGGGGTATAATTGGGGTATAAACTTGCCTCAAATACCTACCCAAAAATTCGTGCCAGCTTTCGATCTATCTTCATTTGACTCAACATGCTTTGATTTTGACGAATCAGGAATTCAGTAAACCGGCTAATCGCTGTTGTCGTGTCCAAGAGTCTTTAGGTAGGAATGATAACAATTTCCTGTACTTCACTAAGGCCTGTCGTTTTCGTTCTTAATTAGTTGATGGTGACGCTAATTACATGTAGGTATGTTAACGCGTATGTTACGTGAAAGTAAAGAAAAATTGACAAAAATTGTATCTTGGCTTCCCCGAAATGGCAAAAGAAAGAGAGGAGGGCAGCTCAAAAGATGGGACGCTGATATTAAGGCCGTACCTGAATTTTCCGGGGTCCAGTGCTGCCCCAATTTAAAATAAATCATTTCAAAGAAACGGAGACATCATTTAAAACGCTAATACCAAGCCCTAGACTACCTTTCAAAGTATTTTAGAAACTACTGTTTACAGTTTAAAGTAAGAACGTTAAACTTTACTACGCACATTTGCGAAAAACGGCCACTTTTGGCAAATGTGCGTAGTAAAGCTGAACGTTCTCACTGATGATGTCTCCGTTTCATTTTAAATGATTTATTTTAAATGGGGGCCGCACTGGACCCCGGAAAATTCAGGTACGGCCGTAAGACGATTGGAGAAAAACTTTGGAGAAGACACAATATAAGAAGAGGCCTATGTGTCACACAATCCAGCAAGAGGGCTTAATAAGATTAATTCTGAAAGGGAGAATTCAAAGAACTAATAATAAAAAGCGGACAAGTGCGAGTCGGACTCGCCCATGAAGGGTTCCGTAGCAGCAAGTAAAATAATATATATGTTTGAGTTGATTGAATGAAAGGTAAATTGCGGTATACGATTTATGACGTATTAAAAAAAACTACTTACCAGATCTCGTTCAAACCAATTTTCGGTGGAAGTTTGCATGGTAATGTACATCATATATTTTTTTAAGTTTTATCATTCTCTTATTTTAGAAGTTACAGGGTGGGGGGGGGATACATTTTACCACTTTGGAAGTGTCTCTCGCGCAAACTATTCAGTTTAGAAAAAAAAATATAAGAAACCTCAATATCATTTTTGAAGACCTATCCATAGATAGCCTTTTGGTGAAATCCAGGATTTTATCCAGGGTTTGATGAAAAAAAAATATTTTGAGTTTCCGTTCTAAGTATGGGGAACCCCCAAAATTTATTGTTTTTTTTTTTCTATTTTTGTGTGAAAATCTTAATGCGGTTCACAAAATACATCTACTTACCAAGTTTCAACAGTATAGTTCTTATAGTTTCGGAAAAAAGTGTCTGTGACATACGGACGGACAGACAGACAGCAGACATGACGAATCCATAAGTGTTCCGTTTTTTGCCATTTGGCTACGGAACCCTAAAAATGGATTAACACCAATTTAAAGAAGAATCAATAAGCTAATTGTGTTAAGGACAAAACGCATTAATGATAGCATCAATCGCTTCATTTTCTAATGGATCCAGTTCATGCTAATGATTGTTGATCTAATTATATCGATGTGAAGCGCAATTCGCTGGTTCGATATCGAAGATCCGCATGACAGTAATAGTCACTCACAGAGGGGCCTACAGTAAATCTCTAACAGTTACTAAACGGGAGAGTTGTGGTTTTTAACCGACTTCAAAAAAGGAGGAGGTTATCAATTCGACTGTATGTTTTTGTATTATATTTTTTATTATGTTAGGCGATATCTTCGCCAATTGTGAACCGATTTTGATAATTCTTTTTTTATTTGAAAGCCTTTACTACCTAGTTGGTCCCATTTTAATTTGGTAAAGATATGATGAAGAACTTTGGAGATATGGAAGAAACTCCTAAAAAAAATTGAAGTCGGTTGTTATTTTTGTTAAAAATTTAATTATATATATATTATGTCATGAAAACAATACTCGTATACAACAAAAGCATCCAAACGTGAGTTGTGATGGTATTATTTGAATTGAGACATGTTACTTTCTTAGTCCGGGACTACCTATACAACGTGTTAATGAACTAACGCAAAACCTCTCAGATGGTACCTCAGCCCATGAAACTGAACAACTTTTGTTCTACAACTTTCTTCTTCTTCTTATTTAAGAGCTTAGTGGCTCTTGTCGGTGGAGTATGCGCCAAACTTCTCGGTTCTCTGCCTTACTTTTTAGTGCTTGATACGACATAACACCTGCTTTTTCTTTCATTGGTCTACATAGCTCTTTCTTGGTCGTCCTGGACCTCTTCTACCTTTAATCTTTCCTTCTAGTATGTTTTTAAATAAGGAGTCATGTCGTATTAAGTGATGAATAATTTTCCCTCTCTTATTTTCTATTTCGCCCTGCAGTCTTCTTTTCTCCTACTATTTCTAATATTCCTCATTGGTTTTCCTTTCCGTCCAACTGATCTTTTCCATTCTCCTCCAGCACCACATCTCGAAAGCTGCCCAGATGTTTGTATATTGAGGATTCATATCGATAGGTCCATTATCGGTGTCCATCAAGGCATGCATTTTAAATTGACTGACCTAAATTACAGGTCCGCTGGTAGTTTGAGTCCAGAGTGAGTTATGGGCTGGCCGCTGTGCATATTTTTGCATTTGAATGTCGATAAAATATTTTAAATCGATCCGATAAGATTTATTGATTGTCGATAAGAAAAGGATGTTGTTTATTCATTGCTTTGCAATATTATTTTGAACTTCGAGGAAATCGCAAATGAAAATTATGATTTATTGGATATTGTGTTGCATGAAATTTACAAATTAAATATTTAATTAGTAGCAGTACAAGATAAATTAGATTTTGTTGATCGTTCATCTTTTTATTTTTTGAGTACAAATACACCTCGTCGAAATAAAGCAATACATCAATATGATGCGCAATCCACACCGAGGTAGAATATCGTTGCGTTTATTTTTTTAGTTGTACATATTTAGGTAAAGAAATTTCACTGACTTTATAATCAAAGGTGTTATAATTAAACGCTCCAAAAGAATTAAACTAAACCATGGCTAAACTCGAATTGAGAGTTGCCCGTACTGGCCTCTGTCCTTCGTTGCAATTTCTACTTCGCCCGGCGGCCACGAAACGAGATGATGCAAGATAAAATTAGGGCATGTCTCTCTGATCCGAGCACGCATGGGAGACGGTCGGAGCAATATCCTCAATGAGCTGAAATGGTCGCCGAGACGCGCCGGCCCACTGACACAGTTGCGACAACCACTAAAATAGCAATTGCATCCAATGCAGTGCCCTGATGCACCGAGTTCGCATATAAGGCGTCACGTGATCGTAAATATAAATTGATATTGGCAGGTTGGCACGAACATAAAGAAAAACTGGATGCTAACTAAACAGGCAGTTGCCGGCAGGCAGGCGATTGTTAGTAATACTGGCCTAGTTTGGGAGCTTATGTTCTATGTTGGTCAGAGACTAAAGAAAAAAGCAGAATGTGTCAGCTGCCTCTCCTACCGCGCAGATTATATAATTCGATCAAGATAAGTAGGGTACGCCAATTTCAGGATCCTTCAGAATAGGCGTAGGCGATAATCTAGAAACTTGACACTATTCTAATCTATGATTCCTGTTTACCATCTATAGTTATACGCCCACCATCCCGCTAAGTGTAGTTTGTGGGTTTTGCGATCCTTGACTCTGTCTATCCCGAAGGGGATAAAAGGGCTGTTTACGGGTCAGATGCCACGCCCACATTTATAAGGAAGATCAATACTCACTGAACAAATTGTTGGGTGTTGTAACGTTGAGTCCTTGTGTACCCGTCCTAATTTTGTCTTGCAACATGTCGTCGTGCCCATTTGATGGAGAGGAACACACTCTTAGCTGCATTATAATGGTTCGTGGCATAGATATATGATTGTAAAATAGTATCATCATTGCTTTTATTCTTGTCTCAACTATTTATTTTATAATATGGACGATGCAGTGTATTTTTTACGTTTTTTTATAGTTGTAGAGATTTATTTGTATATATTCAATAAACTTAATACTATCGAATACGACAGTCAGGGCAGGGTCATCTGTTTTCTTTAATCTATTTTTATTCTTAGTCGCGCAAAACTTCTAGATCGCTCTGAAGTTGAGGCGATTCGCGTCGCAGTAGTAAAATACCCATAGCAGATAGAATTTGCTTTATTTTTGTTTATTGTGTATATATATCATATCTACGAGTACATTCTTGCAATCATTCTGAAAAAAATATTATTGTGGTAAATATTCTGTCCCTGTTTGTAACCTGAGTGAGGCAACTTCAGAGCGATCTAAAAGTTTGGCACGACTTGTACTCTGTATCATTATGTTTTGGTGCAATAAAGATTTTAACTAACTATTGTGGGGCCCCTCTTTTGTGGAGGCCCGGGGCAGTAGCCCCGGTTGCCCTCCCCTAAATCCGGCCCTGACGACAGTCGATAATGCTGCAGACACAATGCACGGAAGCAGCAGCAAAGGCAGGGGCATACATCAACTATTGGTGGTGGGTACACTGGGAAGTTGGTGGCAGGTGGCAGGTATGCTAAGAATAACAGTAGAGGGTGTGCGCCGGCGCCGCCGGCCGGCAATAGTTTACATGAACTACCTGGTGGAGGAAGCACATAAAGTATAGTTTAGATGTAAGAGCATGTCAATACCATCGTTAAACATCAACGTCAATAGATAAATAGATAAGGACAAATTTCACAGATTTACCTAATTAATATTCATTGAGCCTCAAAGTAAGTTATAAACTTGTTTATAGGGATAGGGATACTAACTAAACGATACCATATTTTATGTTAAATACACATATAGATACCCAAGACCCAGAATAATTTGAAAAAGGCCATATTTCTACTTGCCCTGGCTGAGGATCCAACGCATAATCACCGACGAGTTTGTTTTTCTTTGGGTCATACTCTTTTAATTCTTTTTCTTTGGTTATATAAAACACTTCACGACTGAAATTGTCATTTCAGATATTTACGTCCCAGTCGGTTCTTTCATTTACCACGTAGAGGAACGACGTAGTCGTAGTTGTGTTTCTAGATTTGCATAGAACTTAGCTTTCTATTATCTTGGCAATAGTTACGTGGCCGTTTTCCCTTTCTATATCGATGCAGCATATATATTATTGTAGCTCATATAAAGTATCAGAGGGCCTTTGCTCAGCTGGTGAAACTTCTGGTTTTCAAGTGACGTCACTATTATTTGGTATCTATACATGGAGTTTTCGAAAATCATATCGAGAATTTTGCTTCTTATTTTATTGAATTGGTTGTTCGACACAATAACTGATCGCACTTTCGTTACAATATTTCGCCGTTATTACGGTCCGCCGTGTGGTTACCGGCAGAGTAGAATAGGACCAATCCATCTCTTCCTGTGACTAAAGGACTTAGCACAAGCATCTCGTGCTACAATTGCATTCCCAAGGAGGGTTTGCGTCGGGCGGCGGCCGGTTGTAAAACTTCGCACAAATACATTCCCAAAGTGGGTTGACGTCAGGCAGGCGGCCGGTCGTAAAACATAGCAAAATCATTTAAACTGTTCCGGCTATTTCTTCTCCATTTTGCAAGGTCTTTGGCATCCTTGGGTGACCATTGACATGCATGTTATATGGAGAAGAAAAAGCAGGAAAGCGCACCCCGGGCTCCGAAGCAGCACAGCTGAGGATGCTACCGGGAACGCGCTTAGACGAAGAAAAAGAAGACTTTCGTTACAATATTAATTAAAAACAAATTTGTGACATTTTCTAAACATTTAAATCATAAGTCATCAATTTTTAAAAGCAATGGTAATACATAAAACAAAAATATAAGCGACAAATATTTGAGGAAAATATTTTTTCGTTTAGAAGTATTGATCTTTATATACTGAAGGTTGGCTGGAAGTGAAGCGTATTCGTTGGTAGTTATTTTTTGTATATAGGTCAGTAGGGCGGTTCTTAGATTGTAGCGGCACGTGGCTGCTACGAATAGTAGGCCCTTTTCTTGGAGATATTACGACATGAAAAATAATATAATATTTACATTTATTTACAATTGGTTTTCTCAATCTTAAAAGGCAACCCCATTGTACATATACAGGGTAACTTTTAATTAACTGGGAACATTTTTGGAGCAAGTTCAGTCCATGATACTGAACTACTTTCTATAAAAAGTTATAGAAAAATCGAAAAAAAATTTTTCGTCCTCCCATACAAATCAGCGCTCAGCCAAAGGACAAAAATTTTTTATCGATTTTTAATAACTTTTTTATAGAAAGTACTTCAGTATCATGGACTGAAGTTGCTCCAAAAATGTTACCGGTTAATAAAAAGTCACCAAGTAGAATGCAAGTAGGAGCTTTATTAGTAGCGATGCAGCTCAAACTTTGTTAATTTTGATGCAGCTACCATGTCACACTGCAACATAAATGCTATTAATAGAGCTGCAATATTAAAGCTAGCTTACACTCGCCAAGGGTTTAATTATACGTCATATTAAATTGGATGTGAGAAATAAAATAAGGAGTTTGATTTCTTCCTTCTTTTATCCCACTAGAAGAAATAAAGTCAAGAAAAGAATAAAGTATAAAAAAGAAGTTACTTTGAATTTATAAAATACACATATCAAAAAAAAAATTAAAAAAAAAAAAAAAATTATATAATAAGTTATCTTCTTGAGATGAACTTTACACATATTGCATCGTGATGCACTGGAATAAACAGTCCTACCATTCATACTAAGCAAGCGGGCTATATACAATATTTTAACACATTGAAACGTTTTGAATAAAAAAAAATTCATATTTAGTTTAATTGTTTTCGCGGAACTGATCGACTTTGTGTTCTAGAGATTCTTTGCGTTGGCGATCTCATTTAAATGGAAAAACAATACGATATGAAGGTTAATTACAGTGAAATCCCTTTAATGATGATATCCATTAAAACTACAATGCTGCGACGCGATTAAACGGTTCGGCCTTTACATAAAAATGTCGCTATGAGAGACGTAGCTGTCGAAGATAGAGTATTTTACTATTTTTTGTGAAGTGTCAATAAGGACTTCTGGGTTTGTAGAGTTATTTTGGTATGTAAGTGGCATCTTTGGAGAACGGCTATAAATAGAAATAAACTTTGTTTTTATAAAATTACCGTCTTTTACTTAATTCTCCTCTATTTTTATAGAGCCAACTAAAGTATCTGGTAAAATGTAAACGCAACTTACATTATTCTTTAGTTTGAGTTGTAGATTACTAGAAAGTGGAAAGTTTAATTTTAGTGTGATTCTTATCAATAGTGTGTTTTTTTAATTAACGTGTAATGATAACCTCTTTCTTAAACCACGGGTGTCGTCAGAGGCGACTAAGGTAACAGACAACGGGCTGCAGCGTTACCTGTGCGATCAGCGTGGTGATTAAGGGCAAATCGTCCCTTTATTGCTAAGCTATAACGAAAGATAGAGGCATTTAGTCCTGCAATGAATACTTACTTCGCTGGCTCAACGATCCGAAGTGGATCTTGGCCTCCGAGACGAGAGAGAGAGCCATAATTTTCTATTCTGAACGATATCTTGCCAGCTGACAGCTTCCATATCCCGCAGATCAGCCTGCACCGTATCGCTCCAGCGATATCTGGTTCGACCCACTGGTCTTCGGCCTGATCATCATCATCATCATTATCATTTCAGCAGCATAACGTCCACTGCTGGACATAGGCCTCTCCCCGCTGATACCTTTCCCAAATAGGCTACCTTGACGCCTCGACCCTCGTTCATTCTTCCCAGATGCCCAAGCCATTGCAAGCGGACCGCTTTAGTAACACCGATTATTGGGCTTATTTACCAGCTCCCTACTTCACATTTTTTCGGACTCTCCAGCTTCCGTCATAATGTGTAGCCGGTCCGAGGATGTTACGAAATATTCGGATAGGCTGGTAAATAAAATGACTGATAAAATTGATGTAAGCGTCACCAGAACAAACCATAATATTTTTTAGTACAGGAAATGGTTGACTTGCAACATGCACTCGTGCCAATTTTTCGCGAGTGTGTATGCCAGCTATCAAATTGCACACTTGCGGTAGTTGACATAGGTCAGTCATGTTGCAACGTCACGCCAGATAAGATTACCAATGAGATATGATGAAGCCAGGCAATTTCTAAATTGCAATGCGCGTTATCCTCAAAGATTTTATCAGGATTATTAAATTTTAATCAGTTGTTTTCCGTTTTTATAATCTGTTTTGAAACACCAAATTGTAGCCTAACCTCCATGCAAACAATTTCATTGCACCAAATAAGATTTACAAATACAAAGTATAAAGGACCAATACCAGTGTAAGCTATAAACTGTCAAAATGCATACCTACATCAGCGCATTTATTTACATGCATAATTGAAATCATGACCACAGAGCAATATATGCGGCGTCCAATGCTCCAACGCTTTCGGTAAATAATGCGACTTTTGGAAATGTAAAATTTTAGGAATTTTTATGGCACTTAACGATGAATTAAAAAAAATGTTTTTAAGTGCTCTATTATCAGCATTCAATCTAATTGAGACAATTTTCAAAAATGGCTGTAATACCCTATATAAAATAATAATATAATATCATCATCATATCAGCCGCAGGAAGTCCACTGCTGGACATAGGCCTCCCCCAAGGATTTCCAAAACGACCGATCGGAAGCGGCCTGCATCCAGCCTTTTCCTGCAACCTTGCTCAGGTCGTCTGACCACCTAGCAGGTGGGTGTCCTACGCTGCGCCTGCCGGTACGTGGCCGCCATTCGAGAACCTTTCTGCCCCATCGGCCATCGGTTCTTCGCGCTATGTGCCCCGCCCACTGCCACTTCAATGAGCTAATCCGCTGGGCTATGTCTGTGACCTTAGTTCTTCTACGAATCTCCTCATTTCTGATTCGATCACGTAAAGAAACATCTAGCATAGCCCTCTCCATAGCCCGTTGAGCGACCTAATAATATAATATATATATATAATAATAAAATTTAATAGTCGAATTAGAACCTTTTTAGGAAGTCACTTGTGTGTCTTTAGTGCAGTTAGGAATTATTATAAGTTAAACAATCCATTTAACGTACCCATTTCTATTTTCATGTTTTAAAATATTCATCGGACAGTGTTTGAACAGGTGTGTGATCGCAAAGAAACACACTGTCTATTCACGTACTCTGAAAGGCATTAGTCACGCTTCCAAAAACTGTTTTGCAACGGGTGCAATGACCATTAGACCAAATTCATTTTGTATGTAGGTTTATTAATGACTTGCAGACCCAGTAAATTCTTAAAGGTGAAACAGAAAAGATTCATAAATGCGAATGGGAATGGGTGACAATCTCAAACATATCAATAAGCGATGTGGTCAGCAACTAAACATTGTTTTAATTCCCTTTTTCCATCTTTACGCCCACCAATGCGTTAAACGTGGCCTTTGGGTTGTACGGACCCAGACCCCGGGTCCGTACAACCCAAAGGCCACTGTTGTGAATAGACGTGATCTTTGTTTTATATAATCTCGTTTTATGTTCTTTTCTTTCTTAACGTACTTATACAGAATATATATACTTATTAAATACTGTATCGTATTGTCATTCATGTCTTATATCATGCTGATGTTGTATTTTATCACTAATTACTAGTTGCAGTTCATATTTTTATAATATGTACGTTAGTTGGAGATTGTGTGGTAGTTGGATGACCTTATTTACTGCGGCGGACGAGGCAAGGTTATCGCTTCCAGCCCTCATGCCTTTCGTATCTCTACATATTTTTTACAACTATCTGTCATAGACTCATAAATAATATTAAAAGAGAGTTTTCACCTATTTTATTGCTCTTATCCTTAATTTTCATGTTATCAATGTTTTTTAGTCTCCACTGCAGAAGCACGACCCTTTGTACTACCAGAGCCATACTTGGCTAGAGCAGCTAGAGGATTTGGCCTACACTCTCCACGCTGGCACAGAATACATAAGAGTCAAAACGCTGGCCAGACGGGTTAAAGAGGTCTCACCACTCGTTTATAAGCTTTGTTCAGCTTGTGTTTCCTAAGTCGCCTTCTACGACATCCACGGGCAGACTTGGGAGTGGTCCTATTTTACTCTGCGGAATCCATACGGCACTCTGCCGTTATCAATAACTCAATTCAAAATTATGAAAGACTAAGATAATTTCTCCATATCTGTTTTTAATCAATATTATTTAAACATTCTAATATCAAAACTTCAAGAGCCAAATTTGAAATATCAATTCATCTTTGTATTGTCCCGCTGGGAACAATCTCAGTATTCGCATGCTGAAGAGCTTAATGACGCAATCCGTCATTTTTTGACAATCGGCGAGCGTTAATTCGAAGGAGCAGTATTCGAAAACAATGTTAATGATGCACACGAACCGTTAAAGGCTGCTGCACCACGATTTGATAAAAACGTGTATGCAGGCGAGAGCAATGGCCGTTTTGAAAAACTCCCAAGCTCCAGACGTAGCGATTATTTATTACAAAAGCGCATGATGATAATAGGAGCGCGAAATTTTATTTTACGTCCGTATAAGAACACGCGAGTCGAGGAGCGATGGTTTTTTGGCAAGCGATGCGGTCGATTTCTGGGAAGTATTACATTTGGGACCTAAGTACCTGATTGTTTTCTGGTCAATCACCCCACCCTGAACCTTTGTTGTTTTATTATTACAGGCTTTAATTTAATTTTGTAACTGGGACACGCTTTCGAGCATGAGATGATAAATTTTCTCACTGATGAGGCGGGGTCTTGTTTTTGCGGGGGATCCTGTTGAGATTTCAAAATGTTATCAATCGTTTTTGCCTTTTCACTTGAAGTTTAGAATTAGCTGAGTAATTACGGTTCTTTGAAGAATTATATGTAGGTTTTTTTGTCTTTTTATCGACGATCATGGCGTTTTTATCCATAATTTCTCTTATACAATTGATATATTGGTTACTTAGAGAGTTACCTTGTAGGATAACTGTCACCAACAGCTTCGCTTGTTATATTCGTACGTTGCTCCCGCCCGGCCCGACTGTTATAGTGACAGGTTGTTCAGTAGTTTCAGTAGCTTGTAAAGTCTAACACCAGTTGACATGAAATAGACAAAAATGGTTACAGTGACCTAACCTTAGGAGATAGACATATATGCTATCTTAGTTATTTTTGTCATTATAAGTTTCTATTACTTTCTAGTACATATTTTATGTATCTCATAAATAATACATAGCCAGCAGCGTATGCTCTGAAAGTGTCACATGCAGTGTCCGAAATAGCTTTATTGACAAAATCATAACCATAGCTCAGATAATATAAAAAAAATAACTACAAACGATATACATAAACCTTTCGGAATAAAAACTCTAATAGTAAAAACCAAATCAAAATCGGTTGGGTAGTTTTTGAGTGATAAAGTTATACGCGTACAAACAGACATACTCTACAAACAGGGGGACTCGTTTTATACTATGTATGGATTTGCAGTCTGGGTTTGATGACCCCCAATTAGCCTCTCACCGTGTCTCAGCCCTATTCCTATTGAGATGAACGACTGCGGCCCATTCTGTGTACAGTCCATTTCAATTTGCATAATGGCCTTCTCCGCCTCAGCGATTATGTCCATTATTATTTACAACATGATTAAACGACAGATAACAATCTTCTTAGAAATGACTCCTTCACTTGTACAAATTTTCTCCGGCATTTAAATGATATTAATTTTGTTAATTCGATTTTACCCTCGTGAGAGAGGAGGTTCGTCAGACATGCTTTTGTTACTGTCAATCGCACGTACCTATTAATTTTTCAAAGTCATCTTGTATTTTTCTTCCATGCTAATAATCACAACACAATGCATAGATTTTTTTATACGTAAATTGGTATCAATAGTTACTGATTTTGTGTTATTATTGTGCAAAGTTTTAATGTAATGTTTCTATTGTTCACAGCCATAACCATAGGCATCCGTGTCATTGGACCAGCTTTAGGATTCCTCCTTGGGGCTCTCTGCACCAGAGTATACGTGAATCCTTTGTTGGACCCGGGATACGATTCCAGTGATCCGAAATGGGTTGGCGCTTGGTGGTTAGGTGAGTTACAACCAAGTTTTAAATTTTTTAAACGAAAGTATTTGGTACTGAAGATTTGAATTTACCATTTGCAGCCTTTGGTTGCCTCATATGCAAATTTAGACTCATAAAAAAATAATAAGCAGTATTTATTAAAACAGTGTTTGCTCTGAATTTAGGTGTGGTTGGTATGCTATCTTAAAATGAGTGAACTCACAAAAACTTTTAACGTTTTTGTATCCTTGACCATTAGCGATACCTAAGTCTATGAGTCATACAATATTTTGGTTTAGTTAATAATTCGAGCTCGTACTTATACTCTAGTCATTTAAGGCAAATAAAATGTCTCAAAACAACTTTATAAAATATTGAGGTATTGCCATCAAAAAAGTCTGGTAACTACATGTTTTTTCGCTATCACGTTTCCCATTTTATGTATTCGAAGCACGACGAATTGCCGGCGGCGCGACTGCATATTTGGCAAACCTACCTTCGATCGAATTGATCTCTTCCGCTGTACCATTGTACTTAAATACTATTTTCTTACAATTCCAATGCTTTAGACTAAGGATGCCATGTTACTAGTTCTATTTATTTTTACGATGGCGATTTTTGTCTTGAAACCAGTTTTTCCTGTATTTCAAATATTATTATAGATTCTAGACAGTCGAATAAAACAATTTTCTCTTTTGTGATTTTATAGTTTAATGCTTAAGTAGTCGTAATTTTGCTATAGTGCTTCATTAAATCCATAAATAAAATCTACAGCAATTATTATTAATCTGATTTATCGACACATCACCCATTACTGAGCTATGATAATCCAGCCCAAGATGTTAATTGTTCCTAGTGAGAATGCATAATGCCTTACAATTAACTCTTCTGCTAACATTTGCGTAGTCATAATGCACTCCGTTACACGCAACTGTCTTAAGCGCTTTAACATGTACTTACTACTCGGCCGCCAGAATATACTAATACGGTCTGCTTGTTAAGGAACGTACTCAAAATGTAATGAATAATAATCAACTAGTAGTACATGATTTATACAGGAATTAACATACATTTATTGATGTAACTATTCGCATTGATATCTTGGATCTGTAGTCGAGCCTTATAGGTAATATGTTATACTTGTTGATGTAGATCTAGCGATTCTGCGGTTAGCTTGTGGAGGTAATTTGAAATGTATGGTATGACTTAAGTCTGAAAAGGAATTCTATCCGACGTAATCGGTTAAGTAATTTGCAAGCAATTTTGTGATTTCTTGCCTTTTTGTGATTACACATGTTGGAATAACTTTCGATTGGAGTTGCGTGTGTGATGAAATGAAACGTTTTATACTTGCAAGTTCAATATCTTATAGTCAAATTGAGAAGTCGGTTTATTAAAAATTTTCAACTATTTTGTTTGTAATTAGATATAAATAATAATAAAATGCATAATAAGAAAAAAAGTACCTGCTCAAGAAGCATGTAGCGGGATATTACGGGAATAGTTCTTAATAATAGACAGAATTACATAATGCTTGAATAGCTGCGCGTAGAACCGGAGTCACCTTACATTCCATCGCGGAACTACCGACTCCCGTTATAGGCGCTTCGAAGATTTGCGCGCAAAACCCACGAAGAAAGCATACGCGTGACCCAAGTACGAAACGAAACGTGCGTAACACGGCCACTTTAGATCTACCAATAGATCTACACACCAACTTACTTAATACTAATGAAATAAGAGTCAATATACAATCAACTTTCGATATTGCAACTACCACTAAAATTCGCACGGGGCAGTAGAAAACTGCTACAAGCGTGCCTCGACTTACAATAATGCCAATTCGCGAATACATATTGAATGGTTTCTGCGTATTTCCTTATTTTCCAACTGCCATAAGTTCATGAATGAAGCTCGAATATTAACGAGTTATTGAACGGATACTCAGTCGGTGTCTGTATTTGCTTCTGTATTAACTTTACCGTCGTTTTATTTCGCTTTTTTTTTCTTTATACTTATGATCGCGGTTGTAATTTTATTGATGTTCCACTTAATTCGATTTTTGTAGATTTGGTTTTACGTATAGAATTTTTAATGAACTTACTGTATTGTGTATCAAGGTACTCAACCAAACGGGTTTTTAAGACATGAAAAAATTTGCACAACACACGTCAATTTGCATGTTTTCTCTATTGAAGGGTCTTCAAGCATCAACACACGTAATTGCATACTTAGCAGGTGGACGTGTACAAGCCCATTGAATATTTATCCGGTATCGTACCCGTTGTAACCTACCTTTAGCCTGATTCGTTAAAACTGTGAAACGCTAACTCAATTTAAAAAACGTGTGCTACGCGTTTTATATCATCTCAATATGTCATCTAAGTAAACCACGAAAATGTAAATAGGCTTGATATGAAGTTAATAAGTTGGTATACCTGTATTAAAAAAATAACAAACCCAAAATAAGTAAAAAATATGCGTGTCACAAGCTTTTTAAACGTATTTGTTTTGATTATCTTTTATAACGTGTAACGTGTATTTGGTAAAAAGTGTGCTGTAAGTCCATTCCATACATTATGATTTTTTTTTGTTTGTACAAATATAACAGAGTTTTGCGAATTCCAACAGATAAATTATCTTCGGAATTACACAGGATAATCACAATTGCTTAATATCAAGATAATGCGTGTGAGTCAGTGATTGTGTAAGACGTGCCATTATTGCATTCTTACGTTCTTTATAGATAGTAAATGCATATTCGAAGTTTTGTGCAATATGATTTTATATGATATGACAGGCATTGTTGGTGACGCGCCTCCTTTGATCTTCTTCGTATTTTTTCTTGTTTTGAATGTCTAACTTGAACATCAAACATTTTCTAAGTAGTGACATGTGTATCTTTTAAAATAAATTTTATCCAGTTTTACTAGTGATTTTATTATTTATCAGTCTTAGTCCATCTTTCATCCAGCGCCCACAGGCATTTTGTTTTATATTTACGTTTGAAATATTTATTTTATCACACGTTAGAGCGTGACAGAGAAAATTTTCATTTACCGTTTCTAAGCCGTAAATTAGTCCCAACATAATATTATTACTGTCTTTGCATTTTTGTAGAAATGATCATCATATACAATGTATACTCGTATTATACATAATGTAAAAAAAAAAACAATATATGAGACGTTATTGTATCATGTATGCGGTAGAAAAAAGTCTTTACATCAAGTTGACTGGTAGGTATCGCCTACACGCTATGTACCTATCCGGTGCAACAGCGATCGACGCTCGGCGCATCGCGTTGCATTTTCTACTGTGCTTTCGCTTTTTCTCAGCGTGACGCCGCGCGGCTTACATAACGCGCTTACATCACGGCGCGTCGCCACGGCTAAAATAAGCGCTCTATTGACGGCCGGTCACGGCCAAGGCTGCGGCTGCCTTGTTGTCGGCAATTACACTTCCACAAAGTTATCTGATTCAGTGGCCAAAGTCGGAACTAAGAACACTTCATAACACTCACATATATACACTCATAAGACTGGTACGATTCTAGCGCCACCAAGACCGGTACAGATATATTTGTGTCTGCGATGCCCGTAATGAGGATTTAGTGGGTGGACAGTTGGACACGCAGCTCACTTTTACTTTTAAACCGGTTTCCTGCTAACCTTGATTTGTCTATGATACAAATGTCGAGTCGTAGGGTTGCATAAAGGACTTGTTGCGTCACGTGTCTCGATAGTAGATACCGTCTGATAGTTAACGTAAACAGTTTGAATCGCGTTAAACACAGAATCAAGCGAACGCCCTTGACTGAGCGTCGACCGGGCGACCTTGTAACCACACAAACATTTATGTTTGGATATATTGGGTTGGGATTAAGTATAATTGCGTCTTAAGATTTCGGGGGTGTAATAAAGTTATGTCAACCGTGGACTTAAATTTCACTAGCCAATCCGTTACCATCATCAGGCTTAATCCTTGCTAAAAGAAGCACTTATAGAATTCCGCTTATCTTTGGTTTAACTTACAACATGATTGTACCTTCATGGTCACGAATACTCACGATTCATACATACTTGTAGTTCGTGATAAAATATTATTATATGTCGGATAGCGCCACACCAATCATGAAACGGCCACCAAGCTATTATCTGATGAGAAGTTCAAACGGATTAGTGTACCTATTGCCAGACTGATTCTCACTTCTGCCGTGATAATTTATATAATTAGAACATTTCCTATTTGCGAATCCACAGATGAATTGTGCAAACAAGACCCGTCTGTTACTAAATAAACGTCGTGTTTTGTTTCCTCTTTTTTTATCTCCACGAAAACTTAAAATCGTTTAACGCGTTCAATACTCGTATGTTCTGATTGTACCTCGTGAAAGATTTATTTATGATTCATTCATACACTTCAAACTTGTTAAATGAATGTACAATATTTGGCACATTATAGACATTGCTAAGTTTCCCTGTGTTCCTAACGCGAAAAACATACACGGTCCGGTTGAATGGCCGTCTATTTGGAAGGAAGTAATAAAACTTAATAGTACTTTGACTTACTAGTTACTGATAGTAAATACAACAATGTTTATTCCATTTTCATGGCGTTTAGCGGCATGAGTTCAGAATGTGGATGTATTTAGCGAATAAGTGAGTATTATCGCGATCCGTCACAATTTTAAGAAGCTTCCAAGTATAAACCGTTTGCGTTAAGTTTGCCGCTGACGATGTGGACGCACATTCCACGGACCTATTCCGTATTCTTTGTAAATACTCGTTAGAATTCGAAAATAAACGCAGACGTTTAGATCTTAACTGGGCTTCTCAGTATTTTCACCCACTTGTAAAATCGAAACTTAGTAAAACGTTAATAAAAAGCCGAAAGTCAAAGACGAAATAGTAAATATTTATTTAGAGCAGTAATGACACTAGTAGACACGGCAAACGCTTGACCGATTTAGTTCATATTGAAATTAAAAAATCTTTTGGTCTCGTCTACACGCATACCAAATTTTATGAAGTTCTGATAAATAAATAAATATAAATATATACGGACAAATCACACAAATAAAATATCGAATTAGAGTCTAACTTGCATACTTCTAATAAAACGAAAATAAAATGGAAATCTCTCTCTTCCAGGTATGGTGTTCATAGCCGGCTTCATCGTGATCCTTTCAATCCTGATGTTCTTCTTCCCGCGCCAGATCAGGCAAGAGCCCTTACCGCCGCCGCCAAAGAAAATTTCCGACAAACGAAAGCCATTGTTCAAAGGTAAGCTTTAACTTTAGAAGAAAGTATATTAAATAGCGTTATATAATATTTCTGCAACAGCAAAATGTAGTGACAAGTTCAAGGTGACCATCCTGCCAAAAGTAAGGCGGCCCGATATGATAAGATAACATCACCAAACGATACAGGTACACGTGTATAACGGATGGGAGTAGAGACATCACATCAAAGAAGTGCTCAGATACTCGTAAATCATTTGCGTCCTTGTGATTTCTAGCAAGGACTTTGTGATCTGCTCCAAATTTATCAGAATTGTCATTAATTTGATGTATTAAGGTTATTATATCAAATATATTTACAATGTTGTGAAACTACTGAGACAAGGCGGTGAAATCTGAAAGTATGGCCTATAATCAACGAGATCTATTTACTTACGTACCTTGCAATATGCGTCCCCGTTCCTCGTCCTCGCACCTCTCCCCCGTTCTCGCCTTGTCTCAGGGCGAGAGCGGTCGAACACACACTGCACGGCGCACGCGGTCGCACAAGAACGGAGGAGAGGTGCGGGACGGGGAACGGGGACGCATATTGCGCGTACCTTAGGAGATTCCGTTCTGGTGTCTTTACCTAAATATCGAAAAAGTTTTTATTATTATTATTCCAGACTTCTTCGCCACGATAAAGCGTCAGCTCACCAACGACATCCTGATGTGGCGCACGGCCAGCTCGGTGCTCCATCTGATGCCCATCAGTGGCGTGTACAGCTTCCTGCCCAAGTACCTCGAGAAGCAGTTCCGGCTGCCCACACACGACGCCAATCTAGTCTCGGGTGAGGTACTACATGATCATTACTGTATCGGTATAGGCACTTCGCGCACTAAACGATTACTACAGCCAGTGGCCGCAGCTCACCTAGCAAGGTATCGTTGATAAACCCAGATAAAGTTTATATCGCGCGACGGACTAGTGCCCTCCCGCTCGTTATTATTACGCAGAGCGAGATAGTAATAGATGATAGCGCTCGACAAACGTTGTCGCCGGTGTCATGCTACGGGCGCAGGAATTAGAATCAAAGAATTAAATATTTATTTAGGCCACCGCAGGCACTTTTACACGTCATTAATTTAGTTAGGTGTACATAACGTGTGATGTTTATTTATATTTAAATTATTTTGACATTGGAAATGTCTTTTCGTTCGCTCCAGTGTAAGGCCCGTTTTCTCGAAAAAGTGCGATCCCCTTATATCTCGGAGAGTCTTGTGTTGTCGGCTTCGGTTCGGTAGTATCATAGAATAAATAATACTAACGTACAGAAGTCTCACTTAGCAAAGAATTTCAAAGAAATATCTACTCAATGTGGCTAGCGATATGGTTTAATTTAGCTCACGTCAGAACTCAGCACCTTTTCGCATAGATACCTAGACATCCATTGCAAGCCAATTTCATTGTTATTACTCTGGACAAACGATTCGTATAAGTGAATTTACCACCCGGAGGGGCCGCCTGCGCGCATAGTAATAATGTAGGTACATTTTCGATACCTAAACGGGGAGTGACACAGGCCTGGTAGTATATACTAATTCTATTCAAGTATTTGTTATAAGATCCATAGGCCACCTTACCTTTAGCGTGGTGGCGGGCGTGTAGGTGAAAAGTTATATCAAGAGAATCAAAACCGTTATAAAACTTCAATTGATGAATCTTTTCTGATTTGAAGGTCTTGGCGGCATTCTGGTGATGGGCCTGGGCATCATCACGTCCGGAGTAGTGATCTTGAAGGTGGTGCCGACCGCGAGACAAGTTGCGGCCTGGACCGCCGCCACTGCTGCCATTTATAGTGCGGGTAAGATTACAGCATATCATCATCTGGTTCTTAAAGTTCTTAATACTGGTTTTCACCTGGTTATAGTTTGTAAATACTTACGTGCCTAATTACAAATCATTCTTGCTACGTCTCATAACGGCTGCTCAATTTCATTGTGTACTCAGTGGTGATATATATTACAGGTTTCTTACGAAACCTATCACCGACACCACTCTCTCACAATTTTTATAATGCGAATGTAAGCAACATAAGTATCCAAACATAGCTTTTGTCTTAGAATTTAAGAAGTAATACTTTATATCTGTTCGTTACATCCACAAATTGTGAAGAGAAAATAAATAATTTATTTATTTATTTATCATCATCATCATTACCACCGTCATCATCATCATCAGGTCTTTCTAGTCTTCACAGCAGGAGCACGATCTTTTCTGTACTACTAGAGTCATATTTGGCCAGAGCGTCCAGAGGATTTGGTCTGCAGTCTCCACGCTGTCCAGACGGGTTGGAAAGATCTCATTGTTGTTTGTAAGCTTTGTTTAGCTCGTTTTCCCTAAGTCGTCTCTACGATATCCACGGGAAGACTTGAAGCGATCCTGTTCTACTCTGCCGGAAACCACACGGCTAACTACCACTGCATAAGATTTTCTTATAAATTTTGCTCAATACCGGTTGCATGCTCTTCATGCAAAGAACATAAGCATGTCAATCGCCATCCTTGGGTAAAAACCCAAAGCCCTAGCTTGATTACCAATACCTTGCTTTGTAGGTACTTCATCTTCGTATTTTACTGTTTAATATCACTAAATGATTGTTTCACATTACTCTCTTTATCGCACCACCATATATTCACACAAAGTAAGCCTGTAAGAAATTGCCTTGGCGATAAGGCCGCCTATTGTATACCTATACTGTACATATTTTTGAATATTATTTGTATCTGTGTTTTTGGTGCAATAAAGAGTTACTTACTTACTTAGTGTACAATAAGAGAGGGGGGGGGGGGGGGCAAAACGTCTATTAGCTGTGTCTCCCTGCTGCCCTTACATTATTTGTATTAACTGGATAAACATACTTTTCAACAAGAGTTATCTCGTCCGGTTTTAGTTTTAAAAACTATATCTTGTACTTGTCACAAATTCTGATCCTTCTTTATACCTATTTCAGGCATGGTAATGTTGATGTTCGTCAGTTGTCCAGAGGAAAGCTTCAGGATCCTGGAGACTGGCGGGCCTAACTCAAGTCTGATCTGCAGCAACGACTGCCACTGCGAGAACGTGTCCTTTAGTCCCGTGTGCGGTCGGGTGAGTGACAGCAAGCTCTTCTTTGTTTCACCGTCATCATCATCATCAGGTCTTTTTTAGTCTCCACCGCAGGAGCACGACCCTCTCTGTACTACCAGAGCCATATATATGCCACTGCAGCCAGAGGATTTAGCCTACACCACCTACACTTTCCACGCTGGCCAGACGGTTTGGAGAGGTATCATAGATGTGTATAAGCTTCGTTTAGCTTGTGTTTCCTAAGTCGCCTTCTACGACATCCACGGGAAGACTTGGAGTGGTCCTATTCTACTCTGTCGGGAACCACACGGTAAAAAATCTTGTTAGTTTGTTTGTGCTGTAGCAATAACTTTATTGTAAGTACTTTGAAAACACATAATTAAAGACAAAACCAAATTAACAACAACTCTTCTTCTTTACCTTCATCTTAGCGCGTTTCCGGTTTCATTATTAGCTACACTGCTTTGGAGCCCGGGGTGCGCTTCCCGCTTTTTCTTCTTTAAATATAATATACATGTCAATGGTCACCCAAGGATGCCAAAGACCTCGCGAAATGGAGAAGAAATAGCCGGAACAGTTTAAATGATTTGGCTGTAGTTTTAAGACCGGCCGCCTGCCTGACTTCAACCCTATTTGGTAATGTAATTGTAGCACGAGATGTATGTGCTTAGTCCTTTAATTGCCTCTTAGGTTTGAAACTACGCCAAGCGGACGCCCACGATGGGTTCGTGAGTGAGTCCGTCTCTGTCACAAACCCTACGTGCGATAGAGATAGCTATAACCGTCGCGTCTCTGTCGCTCGTACAGTTTGTGACAGAGACGGATTGAACGCGTCGCGGGTCTCCGCTTAACGCAGTTTCTCAAGCCTTACGACATCGAAGTAAGTTGGCAACTTATATGCTCTAATTTGTTATGTTTAAATTTGTGTGTTGTTCAGCTAGTTAGCGAACCAAATGAATTAAAAATAAAAAATAAATAAAAGAGTTCCTATTGTAGGCCGGCAGCCACACGGTACCTACAAGTTTTCAAAAAATATTATTAAATTTTTCAGGACGCATTCACATACCTTTCGCCGTGTCAAGCGGGCTGCGCCGGCAGCCAGCAGCTGGACAACAGCACGTGGATATACTCCAACTGTACCTGCATCAGCGCGGATGGACAGGGCGAGAAGGCTATGAAAGCGTAAGTGTGTCTAACTACAAACTGTCTTTCAATACTTATAGGGTCGCTGCACATATGGCGAAGCGCAGCGCAGAGAAGTTTTCACTGTCAAATTATTATCGTAAACATTTCGATCATATATTCAATAGATGCACAGTTCCTTGCAAAATCAAACAAAATATTGTCCCCATGTCAATACTTACAAAGGTCTAGGTCTTAATCTAATTTAAACCTTAAGCACTGGTATGACTCTCCATTGATTCATATATACCTACTACTACTACTACAAACGAAACAATTTATCTGTACACACGTCGATGTGTGAGTTTTATACTTAGGGTCGCACCGCAGAATTATTTAAATACTTACCTACTAACGAGTTCGACACATTTACGATTATATTTTTCCATACCGGAAGATTTGCGAACACTATGACGTAAAAAATATTCTGTTTTATATGTATTAAATGTTACAAAAAAGTCGGAAACAGCTACATAATATCACTTCACAAATATTTTTCATTATGTCCATTGTCCATTTCACCTATAGTTCACTTTACTGATTATTGTTGAGTCATTTATAATGTAACGCACTAATTTCACTATTGTAATATAGTAATTTGCATATTCGGCGCAAAACTATACGGTAATTATATGAATAAATTCAATAAAAATAAACAAATGTTTATCACGCTTACACGCAAAGCATGTCAAGTTGTCACTGTCAACAATGGCATTTAGCACTATAACCCGCGGAAATCTAGTTGGCATCTGCGTGTATGTGATTACCTGTGAGCGAGGAGCCTATGTAACATTACCGGATTGCTTATTAGCAATCCGGTAATGTTACAATCTCGCTCTTGTGTATCTCCCGCCAATGCGAGAGAGCGAGAAGGGTATATATATCAAGATGGTTGCTGGGTAATAACGTGAAATTATATTGTTGCTTTGCTTACCTGTTTTCATCATTTGGAAATGTATGAAATATACGTTCTTTAGAGTATTGGGTGGATAAACAATTATTATACGCGCACCTTCTCACCATGATGGTTACTATTGGGTGACAGTTCTCAAGACAACACACGTCGCGTATTGCGTGCGGCTAGTAATTAAACCCTGGATTGGAGCTGTCAAAGCTCACAAAGTGCGGTGGAGAGGTGCGGGGACGCCAATTTTCGGGAAACGCTGTGAGATACCATTCTGTTTGACTCTTATGTATTCTGTGCCTTAAGTAACTGAGATAAGCGTAGAAATAAATCCGTATTAAGTTCGTTACATATTACCTTCTGGTTAGATTGGTCATCTTTGACGTAACGTCACGTGCGCGGCCACCGAGCTAATGACAGCGAAACAAGGCATGATACTGTTTTATGCCTTGTTTTTCCGGTGCCTTTTTTTAAGCGGCAACTTGTATCTATAGAATATATGATCTAAGCGTTAACATTATATTTCTTTAACTTTGTCTTTGCTAAACATTACTTAAAATTAAATATAAATGTATGAATTGATACGTGAAAAATACAGGGGAGTATGTTTTGGCATTTATTACGGGTGGTCACCAAAGGGGAGGAGGTAAAATATTGTAAAAAATGTGCCACGTAGTATGGGTTTCCTAATGCTCGCTTGTCTTTAGTATTCCGTATCAAAGGGTGCCAACGGGACCCTATTAGTGAGACTTCATAGTCTGTCCGTCTGTCACAGGGCTCTATCTCTTGAACCGTAGACACTTGAGATTTTCACCGATTATGTATTACTGTAGCCGCTATAACAACAAATACTAAAAATAAGATATAGTTAAAAATTAAAGGAGTTGTCTTGTCATACAAGAAACGTGGTTTTTCAGCGTTTCAAAACATTTAACGGAATCCTTCATGTACGAGTCCGACGCTAAGCTAATTTATTTCCAGGATAGAAAAATACGATCTGTACAACTCGTCGAGCATCGCGGACGGGTTCGCGGTGAGCGGCGAGTGCGGCGGGCCGTGCAACAAGATCTACGCGTTCATCGCCATCTTCGCCGCGCTCATGTTCGTGCACGCCAGCGGGGAGGTGGGCGCCGTGCTGCTCATCATCCGCTGCACGGACAAGCACGGTGCGGGACATCCCACAGATACTTATACAGGCTCTATCTCATTATATTTCGACTTATGGTGAATTAAGAAGCAAATGGCCTTGAAGTGGCGCCCTCATTTGAAATAAATTGTTAACTCGTAAATATGGTGATAATTTCCATATTGCTAATCGTCAGACACTAGATAGCCCTTTTAATTATTTTATGAACTGCCGTTGAAACTATTGCTTGTTTGTAATAACTTTATTGTACCAAAAAAAAAGTATAAAAGACAACGTAATATGGGGGCGCAATAAGAGCGCCACTTCAAGATTATTTGCTTGTAAATTAACCTTAAGTGATTGAAATGACGCTGAAAGTGACCTGGGCCTTACCGCCCTAGGCTCTGTTTGCCCCGTTAGGGATAAAGACGTGATAGTGTAGCTATATTTGTATTTTAAGACTAAATTCAGTCCACGATACTTACAGAAACTTTATTCCAAAATGTCCTCACATGCACATGATTTGATGTGCATTGCATGTGCGGTACTTTATACACTGTACCTGCGTGTCCGTCCAAGGTATCGTAGCTCCCAAACGAATACACTTATTTTCTGACTTGAGGCTTGAAACTACGTCAAGCGGACGCCCGCGACGGCTTCTGTCCGTCCCTGTCACACACCCTACGTGCTATAGAGATAGCTGAAACAGTCGCGGGTCGTGTGTCTTTGTCGCATTTAGAGTTTGTGATATAGACGGACTGACCGATCGCGGGTCACCGCTTAACGCAGTTTCTGGTCTGAAGCTGTTCTTAAATATTTAGAGTCTAGGGATTAAAATTTTGAATTATCTTTTACAGACAAAGCAATGGCGATGGGCGTGATACAGTTCGCGATCGGCGTGTTCGGCAACGTGCCTTGTCCTATCATTTTCGGCGCAGCCGTGGATGCGGCGTGTCGGCTGCGAGACCACGCGTGTGGCATCATCGCGGCGTGCGCGTCCTACGACAACGACAGCCTGAGGCACTTCTACTTAGGTGGGTACATCACTAAACGCGCTCCACACTCTTGCCCAAACTACCCAAGACTAGGAGTGTAGAGGCCGTATTCCGCAAGTCTTGCGTATGTGCGTGCGTATATGCGTATGTAAATGCGTACGTGTGTGCGTGCGTATGCGTGTGGTGCGTTCGTGTGGTCTCCGTTTTGTGTGGGTACTCGTATGACCAAACCAAAGTAGTTTTGTGTTTGCGTGAGACACTCATCACGTTCTTGACGATTCTCGTATTATTTAATAGTACATTACTGCGGAGGCCGGGAAGTTAAGGATTGCCGGACGAGTAGAGTTTTCAAGGCCGATCGTCAGCGAGTCCTTGACAATAATTACGAGTCCGGCAATCCCATTCCCGCCCATGTATGTATAGTGCTTTTCTCAATAAATGTCAGGAAATAATGAAAGGCGTAATACTTTAAGAATTCAATTTAAGTTAGATAGAAAAAGGATTTTTTTTAAATTTATTTGGTTCGCTAACTGGCTGAACAACACACAAATCTAAGCATAAACAAATTAGAGCATATAAGTTGCCAACCTACTTGGAGCGAACACAGCATGCACATTTGATAAACTGCTCTCAGTCGTTAGTCGTATTTAATCTTAAATAATAATATGAAGAAAAGTACTCAACATAAGAACGAAATACAAAAGTTATTCCTCGTCTCCAGGTCTCTCCGCCGGCCTGATGTTCCTGGCGTTCATAATGGACGTGCTGGTGTGGAGCAAGGCGGGCCGCATCGACATGAACCCGGGCGAGGCCCCCCCCGCGCTGCCCGCGCCGCCCCCCCCGCCCGCCGAGCGCGCGCCGCTCCGCGCGCCCACCGACACGCAGCTCTGACGCACGCTCCACCACACGTATGAGTCACACTTCTGAACGCGGACATCACACTTCTGATGCAGTCATTGCACTTCTGATGCTGTGGTCCCACTTTACAAGCAGTGATCGCAATAATGCCACTGATACTGATGCCGTGGTCCCACTTTCAAATAAAATGGTACCATTTCTCAGGCAGTGATACTACTACTGATTGCAATGATACCACAGTGATACTTCATTCTGACCGCTGACATCACACGATTGATGCAGTCAATACACTTCTGATTACAGTTGTGCAACTTCTCATGCAGTCGTACCACTAATGATTGCAATGTACCACTTATGATTGCAGTAGTTCCACTTGTGATTACAGTGGTTCCATTATTGATAACAATGATGCCATGTCTGATTTCAAATGACGCGGTATAAAAAGGAATTATTGAAGAATACCTCATGTACCTACTGCCACTTACACTGCCGCAAACAATCTGTTATAACTGTGACTCGAGACAAAATACAGGTTAATTTTGCACCTCTAGCTATACTGAAATCTTGGACTTAGGCCCCTCGCCCACGGCGACCTTTTGTAGCGATTCTGTCGCGCGTTCGCATCGATACAGACGCGATGCGGTCGCAAGCTGTGTTCCCTTGCCCACGTAAACACTATTCAGTCGCGATGCAAACGCGATTCAGTAACTCCGTTCTCCTCATGCGCCACCCTCCCTCCGTTTTCTCCCCGATGTCGTCCAACACGGTCGCGTCTACAGTCGCGATATTGTAGCGCGTTGCAAATGCGACCAATGCGCGTTACAATACACA
Organism: Acrobasis repandana; assembly: GCA_963576875.1. Classification (NCBI taxonomy): domain Eukaryota; kingdom Metazoa; phylum Arthropoda; class Insecta; order Lepidoptera; family Pyralidae; genus Acrobasis; species Acrobasis repandana. The sequence goes on from OY756215.1 coordinate 21,636,766, forward strand.
ATACAATACCCTTTATTGCAAAAAAGTAAAAAACAGAACATAATTATCTTAAAAATTAGGAAATGCGCAAAAGGCGGCCTTATCGCTAAGCAATTTCTTCCAGGCAACCTCGTTTATATAGAAAAAAATGATGGGAAATTAGGTAGTGCGGGGTGGTCAATATAATAAACATACTTATATACAATAATTATAATAAACATACATACATCTAATACTTAAATACATACATACAACTTACACAAAGAAAACATAACAAGACAAAATGAAGAAACTAAATGGAAACAAGGGAAGGAAATTACCTTTCATAAGGATAGAAAATGCAATTTTACTTGGGATTTAAAGCTGGCTAGCGTTTGGGCGCGTCGGATAGTAAGTGGTAGTGAGTTCCATAGACGTACGGCTCGAACAGACAAAGACCACGAGTAAAAGTCGGTGGAGTGAGCAGGAATTCTTAAAAGAAGGTTTTCAGCGCTGCGTAGTGGACGCCCATGAGACTCACTAAATAGAATAAATAATTCTCGTAGATAGTTAGGAGAGTTAGGATTGAAAAGAGTTGTGTATAACATTGATAGGGTATGCCAGTCACGGCGACGCCGGATCGGAAGCCACTTGAGTTCATTGCGAAAATGAGAAATATGGTCATATTTACGAAGGCCATATATGTATCGAATAAACATGTTCTGGAGACGTCGTATGTAAAAAGTCGTCGTGGGCGAGGGGTCTAAGAGTCACTATTCTAACACAAAATCGTACTAAAAAAAATGTTTTTTTGACAATTTTTTTTGCATTACCTTACAAACGCCGCACTGTCGACCCTCCCCGTTAGCCGGCCGTCGCCCGCCATTCGCCCGCTAGCAGGCGGTAACGTTGAAATAGGAGATTTTTGGTATACATTTGTCTGCTGATTGCTTAGATTTTTAATATAAAAGAAGGCAATAGAAACATATTTATTATTCATTTCGCTTATAGAGTACATTCCTTAATTATTGCTAAGAGGTTCAAAATCATCCTGTATATACATATTCTATGAGTATCTCATATTTTGGACAATATTTGATATGTTGAAACTTACATTTTCCGCCAATGTTGATCTGTATATCCTTTTCTATTAGTCGTTAAGCGTCATTTGTTACTCTTTTCAATATCACATATACGATATCGTATTCCAATAATATGAAGCGACTGCCCTCTTATATTTTTTACATATTTTTTTCTACTTATAACTCTTAAAACCAGTGTTTACATTTTTTTATAATCACTCGGGAATATTTTATGACTGAACAAGATTTTTAACTGTGCATTTTCTATAATATTTATGCATTTTGTACACTAGTTACACTTAAATGTAAGTAACGCCTGCTCAACTTTTATGGAATCCTTTTTCTAAGTGAATTAAATGAAGTAATACTAAATGAAATGTAATGTAAATAAAATGTACAGTTTTAGATGAATGCACGAAAACTTATATTTTTCTTGATATTGTGGCTGACTGCCTAACTTCACAATCGGTCCCCCTTTTTTTTGTTATACATCACATAAATAAATATTTGTACATAAAATCACAATTCACAATTTTCTGGGACTGAACTGAATATAAAAAATAATATATAGGTTGGGTATACACTGTTTTCTTTTAAGTTTTCTTGTGATTTATTATATGGAATTATTTAGTAAATTATACTTTCCCATTGCCATTTAATGTTATACTTCAGCTACTTATCTCATCACAGTGATTATTTAGCACGCATTTTGTGTCAGTGTATACTCAGCTTTATTCGATTTTGCGAAGCACATGGCTAGTGATTAGTTTTATTAGAATAGTTTGTTTTTATACAAATTATATTATTAAAAACTGTAAATATAAATAAATTGAATTGTGTAATCACAATATTTAAGTGTAATTGTAGCGTTCTCGATTTTAGATAATGGTCTGTTATTTTTTTACTTTTTAACAGTTAAATTAAATATACTTTTTTATTTACCATAAATGTTAATATACCATTTACTTTTATTTATAGGAGCTATGGCTGGTTATTTCACTACCTACTTCATTTCACTCCTTTCGTTAATAAACTAGACATTAGAATTTGCTGTCTGTTCAAGTTTTTCAAAGGTTGACAGGGAGAGAATGCTTTAACAATAAGTTTACCTATTGTAGCTTTTTGGCTTTATAAAGTTTTAGATAAATTAATTTTGATAAGCTTAGATCAGTGTACAATGACGAGCCATAGTTGAGTTAAAAGTGTTAATTTAATTCGATTCTAAGAAAAGGCTGGGTCGCGTGTAAAATTACTAGAGATACGATTAGAGTTTGATTAGCGTGTAGCGACGGACAAAAGATACAACATTCCTAAACTGCGTACAAAAATAATACATATGTATTTTTTCAAAACAAATATATCGACTTCAACACCAGAAAAGCTATATATTCTAACAATTGTTTAATTAGACGACATATTTCTTCTAGTTATTATCGTATAAAAAACAAACCATGTGTGGTTTAGGATTACCGATTTTAATAAAAAAATCTATAGGACCATCTAAAACGTTTACCTTTTCAAACAAAAAAGAATTTTCCAAATCGGTCCAAAAAATTCTATAGGACCAACTGAAACGTTTACCTTTTCAAACAAAAAAGAATATTCCAAATCGGTCCAGGCGTGTTTGAGTAATCGTAAAAAACACATTAAAAAAAAAAGATTCCGACGAATTGATAGCCTCCTCTTTTTTTGTCGGTTAAAAATGTAAATCGTGTATAGGGATCGATTCCTAGAATACACAATACGGATATTCTGTTGAGTTATACACTTAGTTTGGACCAAACCAAAATCGCAAGATACATATATTGGGCTTAGATGGTTAGGATAATCCTCAAAATCTGGTACATGCTCCACTTAATGCTGACATTTTAGATGATTTTTTATTGGTATACATTTTTCCAAGAGAATTGAAATCAATAGGAGATATTACTGCAATGTTCTACCGTCAGAGTGCAGCATTAGCGCAGACCGTAAATAAATGTTTGACAATGACAAGTACATCAAAGTCGCAATACATTTGTAAAATAAAATAAGTATTTAAATGGCCGTAGGAAGCCAAAACACCACAGCACAATAATAACACTAGCTTACAAAATTTTTAATTTTTTGTGCTTAGCATATGAAACTTGTTGTTTCTTTTAGATTTTTGTATGCTAAATACGAATCTGATTATGATTTTTTTCTAGGACGTCAGAATTGGAAGTATTGTTATAACGAATTTCCAAATTTTACCAAAAAAAATTAAGATGTCTAGTCTTAATTTTTTTTTATGACCAGATATTTGTTTTTTGTACTGAATTCTTTATGAAACCGCTGCAAGTATGCGAACAGCAAAAACTTTGTAAATTAGGGTAATTAATACTTTTATAATAGTTATTTGTTGAGAAAAAATGTGACATGTAGAATGACAGCAGATTGTATGTGCTAGTGCCGCCGTCTGCGCCGAGTTTTGCGTAATATGTCCTATTGCTGTACGAACTCGTATAATATGGATGAGTCAGCACTTTCTAAAAAAAAAATAACTAGTCTGATTTTTTATTCCGTAGAATTTTGACAGCTGAAAATTTTGACATGTCAGAGATTACAAACCTTTTTCGCCGGGCACATATTTTTATTAAATTCCAGGTTTCAATAAAAGTCTGAACATCGAAGTCTGTTCATTTTATTTGTTAGTGAATGTAACCATTTCGCACGCTCCAAATCAAAAGGAGATTTACGGCGAGCGATATTTACGTCCCTTTTCATTACGACTATATTTATTTAATATTAGATTTTAAATAAATTCTACTAGCTTGCTACCGCAGCCAATAAAAAATATACGAATTTAGTTTTATTTAAATTAGTAGTTAATTTTTATACGAAAAAAAATTTTTTCAAATGCTTTGAAAAGGTTTATTATACATGAATTAGTAGGGAGTGATGCCGGCTAAAGAAAAATAACCTTCTAACTTAAAATTATAACTTTGATAATTCAGTATTAAAAAATGTCAATACATTTTAAATATACCAGAAAGTTTAAAATTTATCTTTTTCAAGATAAAACATAAAAATTTATCCCGAATTTAATTTTTTATTGCCTTTAAATGGGTTCCCTTTTTAGCTAGAGAGTTTTTTTAGTTACAACACTTTTGAAATGTCAGAATTCTACGGAATAAAAAATCAGACTTTAGTTTTTTCTCTTTATTGCAAAATTTTCATTGTTCGTCTTCTTATTACAATAAGTACGCTTTCTTAGAATGTTTTCAAAATCAAAAAACATCTGTGATCTAATAAAATATATTATTTCCCTTATTAATGTTAATTGGCATACAATAATTGTACTATTTATTTTTTTATTAAGATTAAACAAATTATTCTTGCTAGCATGTGCAATATGTTAGGTACTAAATGTAATTTATATGTAAAGTATCGGTATCTTGTGCTCTTTGTATTTAAAAATTATGTTTGATGTATGAAATATATGCGAAGCAAGGGTATTTACGAGTAAGGGTTGCTACACACTTATGCGGACCGGCATTAATCGGCACAGCCGGGCGGTAAAATTGAATATATGTAGATGAATGTTCGGAGGCGAATAAGTGTGTAATAACCCTAATATGTTTTGTTTCCAAGTACTACTAAAGGCCAGTTTTTTAAGATCATGTCAGCGGTTATGTGTGTACTGACTGATCTGTGCATATATAACTGCGTACAAGGAAGTAGAATTTGATTTCTATTGCGATATGACCATGATTCTCCATGTCATTAATAAATTTTCTGTCATAGGACAAAAATCTTTAAATGTTTTTGGATAGCTTCAATGTATATCCCAGTTTTAAAACTACTTATTTAATTAAATTTCGCTAAAAATAATAAAGTGCTGAGTCTGGAAATATTATTACTTGTAATTTGAACTATTACAAATATAAAAAAATATATAAACTGATTTGACAGATCTTGTATATTTTACAGTAATTTCGATTTGGATTACCAAATAGCATAATATATTATATTTATACATATTTACGCCATATTATTTTATTTGTATTTTAAAGTTAATTTTGCTCGATAAGTGACTACGAACAATGTAACTTATCTGCCTTATATGAAATTTAAATAATAATTTGATTCCTAATTTATAATAACTCGTGCATTAACTTTGTGCAATGTTTAGTGAAAGATTTACCGTAGATTTTCGGTGTATGGTTAATAATTAATCGTCATTTATTTTAAGGCGATTTTCTTTTATCTAGTTACAAGGGCCATTATCTACACTATGATAAGAATGTTTACTTTTAAATAATTAGCTGTAATATTGTCTCAGTGGTAGCTTTTTAGATGAATTTTGTTGATTGTTGCTGTATATTAACTAAGCGAACATAAGTTTAAAATATATGTTGTAATAGTGAACACAATTTTACTAGTCTACGATTTAGAGTTAGAAAATAATACCTCTGATTTTAGTTTTAAATTTATATGACCATATTTCTATGAAATACATAGGTTTGTTATGTAGCAAATTTTGGTGCCTATTTTAATGCCATTATATAACAACATTTTATTGATAAATTTGATATTGTAGCCTTGATAGGATCAAAAGTAATCGCATAATATTTTAAAATCAATTGTAAATATTTTTAATAATTATATTTGTTATATTATAATATTTTTGTTTCCTTTTATATTATATACGAATATTTTGGTGTAACTGATCTTCGAAAAGTAATATTCTTAAATTTTTCTAAAATTACGGAATTGTTGAATATCTGCAAAAGTTACTATATTAATTCACTGTGGAATCACACACCAGTGGAATCTTGCTACATCTTGTATGTTTACAAATAACCAAAAGAACACACAAAAATATTATGTACGACGTATACCGTATTTTACTCTAGAACTATCTAGGATATAAAAATATGATTAGTTGAATATAGTTAATAATCGAAATATAGGGTAATTCCGTCTATGCTGTAAACTTTTATACTTGGGTATTTTGTGTACCGCTATTAACCTAATAATTACATGTAAGTACATGATAGATTGTTACAGTGACAGAGGTCACATATTTTTAATTATTTGTAAATAAAAAAATATTGAGAGTCAAACCTTTTTTTATTAATGCTTGAAATCCAAATTGCCGTCTCAGCTATCAATTACGACTAAATACAGAAATAAATTGGACGTATCGAATTCGCTGATTAAATGAGACTAAAATCCAAGTCTATGCCAAAGCTGAGTGGTTTCCCTATTTCTTAACTGGACTGTCCTGTCTGAATGCCTTCGTATAGTGACAATATGTATTGAGAAAATTTTAGGCTCGATGTTGGTCCCGATATTTGAATTTTATTTGGTGAGTCGGGTACTTTCTTCTTTGGGAACCATTGCCATAGCCTATATTATACTTACTTACTAAATAGTCATTGTCCTTAAAACCAGGGCGCCACTGGACCGTACTCTCCGTTTGATATAGAAGTCATTGAACTACTGAAGATTCGATGATGTCACGATTTCTAAGAAAAAGCTTGCTTAGAACAAGCCCTTTACTTGTTAAGGTTCCGTACCCAAAATACCAACGGGACCGTATTACTGAGACTCCGCGGTCTGTCCGTCTGTCCGTCCGTCTGTCGCAGTCACAGGGCTCTATCTCTTGAACCGTAATAGCGAGACACTTACAATTTTCACCGATTACCTAGCCTGTAGCCGCTATAACAGCAAATACTAAAAATAAAGTAAAAAGTTAAAGAGGTTCGTCATACAACAAATGTGTTTTTGTCAGCGTTTTAAAACAGTGTACGAAGATACGGACTTCATGGACGAGTTCGACTCGCACTTGACCGGTCTTTTTAAAGCAATGGTGACCTCAATGTCACGCAGTTATATAGTTACATACAGTACTTAATACTTCTGTAAGTACATATGCTTTCTAGTGCTAAGTAGAATACTTGTACGTATATACTTCCTAGTGCACACTTCGGTCTTACGGCGCATCGCATATCGACTTTTCACAGGACTCAGTCGAGTTGGACTTGTCACTGGGAGGATCTTCCTCTCGCTCTTTATTATATTCGAAGTAAAAGAAATTAATCTGTAATTAATTAAATTAAGAGTTCAAAAGCAGGCTCTATACTTGGATACATTGATTGCAAATACATAATTTCTTCTTCTGCCTCCCGTACATGGGTTAGAATAATCAGTCATCATCATCAGTTTAAGAGCCAGCGGGCACTTGTGATTTTTTTAATCGGGCGATAGTTTGATCGTTCTGGGATTCAGTATGGAGTTATATGGCAGTGCGCGCATTTGACGATAATAACTCCATACTGAATTCTAGAACGATCAAACTATTGCCCGTTTAAAAAATCACAAGTGCGCGTTGGCTCTAAGGCTCCACTGCAGGAGCAGGATCCTCTCTGTACTACCAGAGCCATACTTGGCCAGATCAGTCAAAGGATTTAGCCTACACTCTCCACGCGGGCCAGCTGGGTTGGAGAGGTCACATTGATGTTTATAAGCTTTGTTTAGCTTGTAGGTATTTATTTTCTAAGTCCCTTTCTTCGACATCCACGGGAAGACTTGGGGTGATCCTATTCCACTCTGCCGGGAACTACACGGCAGAATAATCAGTAGTCAACAGCATTCTCTAGCAGCTTTCGTATCAACTCTACCAATGCTGTCTACATATAGATAAACGAGCGAAAGAAGCGAACTAAGGAGGTGCTCCCACTGCACCACGCACCGACGCGGAGCGCGGTGCGGCAGATTGTAACATTGTATGCAAGTATCTCAGCTTGTATAGAAAACACGCCTTTTTTTTTTTTTGGCGCGGAGAAAATCCCTTCGGATACCTTACCGGTTACGGGACACCGGTAAGGTTATGTGGTGTTACCACTAAAAACTCCGCGGTGTCACCTCTCAGCCGCTATCGGCCGGGGCCGTGTGCTTCTCTTGCTCCACAGCCCCGGCGCGGCCGGCCGCTACCTCAGCGGCCCCGGCTCGCCAACGGCCTCACGGCACCCTCTGCTGAATCAGAGGGGCCGGAGAAACCGTCGCGTTGGCCTCTCGGCCCGACAAGAACAGGCGCGCTGACACGCACACGCGCCTGCCTTCCACTACGGAGGGCTGTCCGTTGGACGATGGAATCCCGTTTCCACCGTCCAACCAGCCCTCATAATTTGGGGCCTGCAGAAGCAGGGCCCTGCCCCAGTCCACCTGACGGTGACCGGGGCCCACCAAGCCGGCCGCAGGGGATAGGGAGAACGGCAACGTAACACCGACACTCCTCTTCCCCTGCGGCCCCGCCGTTGCCGTGCCAAGCGCCACGGCCGCGCTTGGTCGCGGAGGATAAGGCGAGCGGCAACGACACACCAACACTCCGCTTCCCCCGCGACCCCTACCACGGCTGTGAGAGTAGGGAGTTAACCCTCTTCTCTCACAGCCAGGCCATTCCCACCAGGAATGGCCTCCTCCAGGCCCGGGGAGGCCTCAGCCTCAACCCGGGCAATGGGTTCCTCTTAGCTTCCCCGCGGATGCCCCAGGCAGCATCCGCAGGTACTGAGCCCCCCCATCGCGACAAGATGAGAACCCGGGCGGGGGGGATAGAAAACACGCCTAGTCCAACACACTGAAAACGCGTCAACGCGCTCCGCGACAGTTCTTCGAGTATACTTGGACAACCGACAATTATTTAGTCCATGCTCACCGGCTCACATGAACGCAATGATATGTTTGGTATGGTGTAGGTACCTTCTAACTTCATGACCATGATACTGAACATAATATTCCCGTAACTGTTGGCATGGCACTTTTTGCGATTCTCCTATTGTTCTGTCAAAGCGTGTCTGCAAAAAGCACAGCTGTATTGTAGAGAATTACCGTGTCGGTTAGCATTGGAGTTCCCCTTAACGTTAAAGTACCTACAAATATAGTTAATATTTGTTATTTTCCTCATGACAAGTTCACGTTTCAGTTATTTCAGGTAAAGAAATAAAGTTTACGTTAAACTTTTTCATAAATTAAAAAAATCTATTAAGAAATGAATAATTTTAATTATTTTTTTTGGGAAAAGTATCAACGTATCAGGCAAGGAGTATTAGAGATAGTCGGCCACATGACCAATCCCTAAAATCAAAAACTTACAAGTGGACCGTACGTTGTTTAAGATTTTAGTTGTAAGTTCTTAGTTACCTTCTAAACAAGTGCAATGATCCGTAACCAAAGAATGTTTTTTCCTTTTCATATTCTTGGAAATTGCGCAAGAAGTTTCCTTTTCAACCTTACACTATGATATTATGGTACATCTTTCTCATTTTGCTTTAAAGTGTTTTTGCGGCTGTGGAAAAAGTACATTCAACGTGGTGTCACCGAAGTGCTAAAAAACTGGATGACTATGAAAATTGCGAATTGGCGTAAACAGCGGGATGATTGGACAGTTTACAGCGGATGCAGTATATAACACCAGTGGGCAGTGGCTGGGACACAGTCTTGTCACAACAACCAGCACCAACATGGCTCATCACTTGGCCTTCTTCGTCCTGGCTGCTTTGGTTGCCACGAATCTTGCCGCACCAGGTAATATTCCCAGTATTTTTTTTGTATCGTTAAACAAATATTTTTGGAAATAGATTAACGGGATCTGATTAAAGGCAGGTACTGATGATGATGATGATGACTAGGTTACTTAGTGTTATGAATATATAAAACTCTACTACAACTACTAAAACTCTACTATAATATTATAATATAATAAAGAGAAAAGATTTAATACAATTAAATCTTTTCGTTCTTCGAATCATCATAATATTATAAAGAGAAAAGATTTTATTTGTGTGTAATTAAATCTTTTCTTTTTATAATATACTTAATATTATAAAGAGAAAAGATTTAATTGCGTGTTTGTATTGCGTTGTCGTTTGTAATGTATAAAATCAAAAGTTACTGATCCGATTTAAAAAATTCTTTTACCATTAAAAAGCAACGTCTTCAGCGGGTAACAAAAGCTATATTTTACCTTTCAATAAACCGGCCAAGTGCGAGTTAAACTCGCGTGAAGAGGGTTCCGTACAATTGATTGAATTCTTATAGGTTTTCCTGTAATCTACAAGTAATGAACAATATCTTAATGTTCAATTTTCGTCTTCTTTCATAAATAAAATCAAAACTATTCATTTTACAATAATAAAAAAAATATATTGGATATCCTAATAACGAGCCCTTTTATTTGATATATGACACAGTAAGTTTTGCAAAACTTTTTTTTTAATTTCCTAATTTGTCCCACGAAAATGACCCTTATTAAAAAAAATATTTATTTTCTTTGCATATATGTGTTAGGGTCATAGGATTACAACATTTTTTACAACAACAACCAAATTTCACCTGATTCGGTCCAGTAGATTCGGAGCAAATTGGCTGTGACAGACGGAGGGACAGACAGACGCACGAGTGATCCTATAAGGGTTCCGTTTTTTAATTTTTTGTACGGAACCCTAAAAATAAGACATCCATACGAAAATTGCAATAATGTTGACCACGCAGGCCACAGCTAGTCTGTTACTATTTGGCCTAAACCTAATAGGTGCCTAAATTTCTGACATACAGGAGAGCGGGTACGACGACATTATGACGGTGGTCTCGGCGGATATGGCGGCGGCGGCGGCGGTGGCGGCGGCGGCGTTGGGGGCTACGGTCCGGGCCAGGGCCATGGGTTCGGAGTGCCGCACTACCCAGGCGGCGCCTCGCAATCCTTCTCCAAATCTTCTGCCAGCGCGAGCTCGTCGTCGGTAGGAGGAGGGGTAGGGCGTTGACACGGTATGTCCATTGGAGAGGAGGATCTTGCCCTTAAAATATATTTTTTTATAGGCTTAGAAGGCTTTTCTTTTTCAGCGAGATTTCTTTCGTTTAGTTGTAATTATAACTATTTACATATCCCAGATAATCCCACGTTATGTAACTGATATAAAATAGTGAATCATAAGGCTACTAAACGAACGACACATCAGATACTGTTTTATATTGACCTCGAAACAAGAAGGTATCAATAAAAAGAAGACAGTAAAGAATTGAGGTGATACCTATTTTGTGCGCCCTGCATATTTCTGCATATCTCAGGGTCTCTCTCACAGACAAATTAAGGCCGTACCTGAATTTTCCGGGGTCCAGTGCTACCCCATTTAAAATAAATCATTTCAAAGAAAACAGAGACATCATTTAAAATTTTGCTACTACCAAGTCCTAAATAACCCTTCAAAGTATTTTATGAACTACTGTCTACAGTTTAAAGTGAGAACGTTAAGCTTTACTACGCACATTTGCGAAAAACGGCCACTTTTGGCAAATGTGCGTAGTAAAGCTTAACGTTCTCATTATAAACTGTAAACAGTAGTTCACAAAATAGTTTGAAGGGTTATCTAGATCTTGGTAGTAGCAAAATTTTAAATAATGTCTCCGTTTTCTTTAAAATGATTTATTTTAAATGGGGGCAGCACTGAATCCCGGAAAATTCAGGTACGGCCTTAACACACAATCTCATTTAGGTACAGCTACAGAGTTGAAAATAAGACTGGGTTAATGTGTCCATAGAGGTACAGATCTCTGGTCGGTGAAGATTAGTTAACTCTCGTTTCACTTCCGTGGCATATCGGCGCTATTCTGATTCCCGCAATTATATTGTATTCTGATTTCCGCAATTATATTGTATGTCTTTCTAGCTTCTGTTTCCTAAAGTGAAAACTTTCGTAGGTAGAGTCGGAACTCTTTAGATATTCCTTGCCTGCAGAATAAGTATCATGATTCAATTATTAATTAATATTGTTTCCTTTTCATTTCAGATCGATTTCTGCGAATTACCCAATTTATCAAAAAGGAAGAACCATGCGCTATCCGATGTATTATAATGTGATAAGTAATTTTATTAATTTAACTGCTAGTTAAGGCATTTTGTAAATTATATTATTGTTAATTATTTAAATTAATAAATTGTCCACAATCTATTCTGCTTTAATTTCAGGACAAACTTTAGAGTTTTAGTTTTTTTTGCAATTGATTGATTGATTGATTTAATTTATTGCACTATAAAATTAATGTACAATAGGTATAATCTTAATGCTAAGCGCTGTCTACCAGAAAATACCTTTGGGACGTATAAGAAAAGGCGATAAATGGGGTGCAAATGTATACAAAACAGGAATGAGAAAAAAATATATATCTACTTACTAGCTAAAATACATAAACTACGCCTACATATTAAATTAAATAACATTTAATAAGTTATATATAAAAACATAGATATAATATACTTAATATCTTTAAATATATACTAACATAAATATTTTAAATAAATAAACATACATAGACTACTACCTACAGCATAGCTTGCTCATGGAAGTGTCGAAATACAAGTGATTTAAAATGATCCCGCGATTGTGCTCTCATAATGTTGTCAGGGAGGGCATCCCATAGTCGTACGGCCGTAACGGCAAAAGAATTAGAAAGAAACCCAGTACGGTGAGAAGGAATCGAAAGAGTTAATTTTTCAGAAGAGCGCAGAACTCTATCATGAGTGGAGCATAAGAGCTGAAATTGGGAAGTTAAATAGTTAGGAGCAAACAAATTATAAAGTATACCATGTAGCTGACACAATATGTGAAGGTTTCTGCGCTGTCGCATAGTTAGCCATTTAAGCTCCGAGCGATAAGCAGAGATGTGGTCATATTTACGTAGACAGAAAATGAACCTTATACAATTATTAACAAGGCGATCTAATTTGTTGAGATGGGCTTCAGTTAGGTCCAGATAACACAAATCAGCATAATCGATGATTGGAAGTATTAGAGATTGGACCAGCATCAATTTGGTTTTGAAAGGAAGAAAAAATTTAAGAATATTTAAGTGATGCATTGAGGCAAACACTTTTCGACTAACCTCAGCAATATGTGTATCCCAATTTAGTTTGTCATCTATAAAGAGATCAAGATCTTTTACTGAATTAGAAAAGGGAACACATTTACCATTATATATTATTTGTGTCATAGAGTTGAAGTCTAACTGAGGTATTTGTCTTGAGCTTCCCACAATAATGGCTTTACACTTAGTTGGATTAACCGCAACACCAAACGCGTCTGACCATTCTTTTATGCGGTTAAGATTTGCATTCATTAAAGCAATGGCATCATTTATGTGCTCAACATCAGATTGTACGTAAAGCTGCAAGTCATCGGCATAAAAATGGTAGGAACAGTTAAGAAGATTGGAAAGAGTATTGATAAATATTGAAAATAAAATAGGAGAAAGAATGCCGCCTTGTGGGACACCGGTTGGTACGTCCCTCCAATCCGAAGCAGATTGTTCAGAACAAACAAACTGTCGGCGCCCAAGAAGATATATATATATATATATATATATATATATATATATATATATATATATATATATATTGATAGAGTTAGTTTTATTCCCAAATTGGGGAAATATTGTTAATATTTCTAATCATAAATAATAAAGTTTCTACACACATAATCAGGTCGATCGGGTAGTTCGCTAGGGTCGACACATCATTCGTCTCGGCAGTTACTGGTTGCGAAACATAGTTGCCAAAGCGGCCGGAGGGGTATATAATTGGTAATGAATGGCCAACTCTACCACCGCGAGCGCTCATTGGTCAAATCCATATACAGATCTGTGGTCAAATCAAACAGCGCGCGCTTCCCCGGCTTCTGTTACACACTTCCGTAGCATTTCACGAAATCACTTCCACAGATTGCTAGGAAGTGAGCGAAAAGATGTTACACTTAAAAAATAATGTAAAATTGTAATAAACTGAAGACAATTTTTTTTATTAAACATTTATTAACTAGTAGCTCTGTGAGCAGTAAATGTCGCGACTCACTCCCAACCCGTTGAAGTTTATCGGATAAAAAAGTTGCTAAGACAAAAAAGTTGGGTCTTAATAAGGGTAACAAAAAGTTTTATGACACAAAATTTTAAAAAAGGGTGAAAATATGATTTTCTTAAAGTTTTAAAACCCCATATCTCCGCCTTTCCATTTGAAGAATTTCCAAAAACTAAATCAACAGAAAAATTCTATAATAGTAATTATTATCGAACCTGCTTATAAAAGTTCACGAGAATCGGTTGATCAATGCGACCTGTAGGCGAGTACAAACCAACAGACAGACGGACAAAAGCATTTTTGGCAAATCTTGAAACTGAGACGCTTAGTCGCTTCACTCGCTGGGTCAAAAAATAAATGAATATTGTGAAATGAAATATTTTATGTAATCAATACCAAAGAGTTTTTATGTTTCGTAGAGCGTGCAGCGTAGGTCAATGTGCTGCTTAGAAGTGCGGTCATCTCTGAGTCTCTGAGATAAGATTGTAAAGCACATTATAACCAAAGAGCTAGCTCTTTGGTTATTGTTTTTTGGGTCATCTACTTTAAATGTTCTAAAGTCACCAAAAAGGAGTTAATAAGATTTTTTTTTTAAATTATAGAAACTTCTTTTTGATTAAAACTCACGTGAGTAGCTGATTTTTCACGTAAGTGACCCGTATAACATATATAAAAACTGATTCATGAAATCAAAAACAAAGTTACTTTTACAATACAATACACGTGTTGGAATATAAATTTTCCGCACGATTTTGAATGTGTGCGTAATGTATGGCACTGCACAGTTAAGGCCGTACCTGAATTTTCCGGGGTCCAGTGCTGCCCCCATTTAAAATAAATCATTTCAAAGAAAACGGAGACATCATTTAAAATTTTGCTACTACCAAATCCTAGATAACCCTTCAAAGTATTTTATGGACTACTGTTTACAGTTTAAAGTGAGAACGTTAAGCTTTACTACGCACATTTGCGAAAAACGGCCACTTTTGGCTAATGTGCGTAGTAAAGCTTAACGTTCTGATTATAAACTGTAAACAGTAGTTCATAAAATACTTTGAAGGGTTATCTAGGACTTGGTAGTAGCAAAATTTTAAATAATGTCTCCGTTTTCTTTGAAATGATTTATTGTAAATGGGGGCAGCACTGGACTCCGGAAAATTCAGGTACGGCCTTAAAATCAGTGTGGAAAATTGCAGTTTCCGGTCCGGCCTGGGCTCTGCCTACCTCGAGATATTGTGCGTATCTGCTTTAAAAAAAACAATGGTGTTGTTTTAAAAGGATTTTCGTCACATATTTTCAACGTATATTTGATTCCTAGCATTGTAAATAAATAACGAATATTACGTAAAGGATTACGAATATTACGTAAAGGAGCTCCTTTGGCTGGCCTTCAACTAAAATATTAAGGACGTACCTGAATTTTCCGGGGTCCAATGCTTCCCCCACTTAAAATAAATCATTTCAAAGGAAACGGAGACATTATTTAAAATTTTGCTACTACTAAACCCTAGATAACCCTTCAAAGTATTTTATGAACTACTGTTTACAATTTACAATGAGAATGTTCAGCTTTACTACGCACATTTGCCAAAATTGGCCGTTTTTCGCAAATGTGCGTAGTAAAGCTTAACGTTCTCACTTTAAACTGTAAACAGTAGTTCATAAAATACTTTGAAGGGTTATCTAGGGTTTGGTAGTAGCAAAATTTTGAATGATGTCTCCGTTTTCTTTGAAATGATTTATTTTAAATGGGGGTAGCACTGGACCCTGGAAAATTCCGGTAAGGCCTTAATAAAAATCAATAACTTATAGAAAATAGGTTGGTATAAATCTCCGGTAGAGTGGAGATGGATCGGTCATACGTTGCGTCAGCCTCACGACCATATAAAAGAGCCCTTGATATCCCCGTAGAGCCTTTGATTGGAACCCACAGGTACTTGTACTAATATGTATTCTGTGCCACAGTGTAGGCGTAAGCTATTATTTTTTTTATAAATTAAAACTAATAAAGACTAAAACTAAAAAAAAAAAGACTATTTAATTATTTAGTTAGATATGATTTCAAATACTTAGTACATACGTACCACCTTTATAATTTGGTTTCAGTATACATTCTGAAAGTACTTACTTTCAATTTAAATTGTAAGATAAATCCTTAGGCCTTGATATTTCTCGTACAAAAAAAAATGTTAGCAAATAATTTGCATAAACATTTATTATATGTTTACAATAGATACTTACTTAAATATAACAATGTCAAGCTCATTTTTTTTTATAATATCATTATATCATATAAGACTACCTACCTACCTATCTATCTACTTGATAGATTCTATAAACTTGCAGTAAAATAATTGTATTCAGCTGGTATAAAATAACCGCCAATTACACTATAAAATTCTTCGCACCACGGTTTTCGTTAAAGGCGGTAGCGGAGGCGGAAGCGGTCGTCTTGGCAAAGGAGCGTCCTCCACGGATGTTCTCGTTCGACTGGCGTCCGTCCCGATTGTAGGCGAGCTCTCGGCTGTAACCAATATCAATTCTACCTCTTACATTAATTTAATGAACAAATTAGGAATGAGGTAAACCAAATAGGAGTTTGGTGGCCCAGAGAGAGTACGCATTCTTTGCGTTTTTGCAGGCTAAGCTATCACAGTCGTAGTCCGGTCATCCACCGTGCTTCGCACGGCACGAAGGCACGTTAAGTCGTTAGTCTCAGCTATCATCGTTGTATGGCAGTCGTCAATCTATGTCAGATGTGTTAAGGCAGCTTGAAAAATCTGACCTGCAATTAGGATATAATTCTCAATTGATATGTAATTTTGGATTGCACTGCACACATTCGGGTATGCATTAGTTCTTTTTAAATAAAATAAATTGCTTATAACAGTGTTAAATCAACATAAACAGTCCTTTAGGCGGTAATCCCACTGCACCGCGCAACGTCCCGCGTGGAGCGTGGGGCGGCAGATTTTAACATTGTATGCAAGTATGTATTTGGTAAATAGGTAGATTTGTTTTAAAACACCTACTGTTACAGTGTTAAACAGATAAACCTAGAAGCACTAAATTAACAATTTATGAACAGATTATAAGAAATTTACCTCCTTCCATTCTCGCTGCTACAACCATTGCCCCCTTCCTGACTGCTGGTGTCGCGCTCGTCACTGCCGCGCCCGTACCCGCTTCCGCTGGTATATCCGCTGTTATTGAAGCCGCGTCTCAATCTTTTTCCTAGAAGACCATATAAATTGTTGTTTTTCTTAAAAATAGGTAAGTATATCTTGTTAATACTTAATAGACTGTTTACATTTTGCGGTGGAGTCTAATTAATTTAATTAAACTTGTTTTACCCGACTACGGCAAAGCTCAAAAGGATGGTTATGTGTTTGACTAGTATGTATGTCCGACTCTATGTTTCCTCGTAACTACTAAACGGCTAAACCGATTTTAATAAATTTAATATGTCATCATCATCATTTTGGAAATCAACCGTGGAGGCTCAACAACGTGGAGAATCAATCAACAGTGGAGGCTCCACTGTTGGACATATAGGCCTTTCCCAAGGATTTCCAAAATGACCGATCTAGAGCGACCTGCGACTCTCATATGACATTTTTTTTAATACGTTAGACGGTCAGGGCAAAAGAAATGGCGACGACAGTGCTGCATGGGAGTTAATTTTACGTGATTTAAAATTAATTATTTTTAGGGTTCCGTATCCGAAGGGTGCAAACGGGACCCTATCACTGAGACTCCGCTGTCTGTCCGTCTGTCTGTCCGTCAGTCACAGGGCTCTATCTCTTGAACCGTAATAGCTAGACACTTAAAATTTTCACCGATTATGTATTACTGTGGCGGATATAACAACAAATACTAAAAATAAAAAATAGTTAAAATTAAAGGGGGTCGTCATACAAGAAACGTGTTTTTTCAGCGTTTTAAAACATTGTACCTTGGTACGGAACCCTTCATGTACGAGTCCGACTCGCACTTGCCCGTTTTTTTATTTATATAAAATGGACGTAACAGAAAAATCTGATATCTTTTTATGGTAAATAATATTTTTATTCCTAACAGCAGAAAGATATACAAGTGTTTTCAAAATTTTCATTCATTCCTTATTGCGTCAAAAGACTAGCGCGGAATTCTAGGTGTCAATATTGGAGATCCTAATTAGCGCCTGGAATCTGTCTACTCTACTTTGTGGTGTACTATAATCTTGGTCAGTGCGATGTTAATAGGCGATGCGGCTAGCAACCCAATATTTTGATTTCTTTTCCACCGTTTCGCCCACCATCACGCTCAAAGTGGCCTTTAAGAGCCCGTATGACCCTAATAGTACTTAGAGCGATCTTAAATATTATCAATAGTAACGAAATATTTACTTTGAAATGCAAAGCTCAGGACTAACTATATACATTATATGTTTTGAAAACACGATTGCTTGAAATTTTCTCTATAGAAAAACATTGCGAAGTTGCCTCCAAATCACCTCAGAACTATACAAAAACAGAAAGTATTCAAGAAATACAATAAATTAGCACTTGTAATTTTGGATTATAATTGTATTAAACATAAGGCAGTCATCATATGTCTTACTTTTTAAATAATTCTTAAATATTCTTTGTAAACCGAAAGAAACCTCAAAACCAAAACCAGCCTCATTGACCCGCCGCGATTCCCTACGCCCCGCAAGACTCGCTGTCTCGCTTCGGCTAGAGTAAATTTGTGTGCGTGGAAGCGGGAGCAAAATTTAGATTATTAACATCAGGCGCCCTCTTAAGTCTTGCCTGATCACCGAAAATATCAAACAAAAAAACTTACCAGGCACAGCAGAAATGGTGATGGCAAGCAATGCCATGAAAGCTACAATGGTCACTAACTTCGCCATGGTGGTACTACGCCTCATTGTTCTGGAGCCGCCTATATATGGCCACATACAGGATGGGTACGCTGTGTCAAATTAGTCTGTGGATGCGTCACGGTCACCACGGAATTTAGGTGACACCGCGTGATGGACACACAAAGGTCCATGACAACTTAATTCACCGAAATTCTGAACTGCCCTTGACTTTCAAAGAAAAAACAGTAATTGCATGCATCTTTATTAATCAAATCATGAGTATATGTATGTAATGAATAATTATGTTTTGGTAAGATCATTATTTTGTTGCATTCACCTTAATACAGGTGAATATATAAGCAAATGGCCTTGAAGTGTGAAATAAATTTTTAACTCGTTAATAAGGTGATAATTTCCATATTGCTCTTCGTCATGCACTAGATATCCTTTTAAATTATTTTATGAACTGCCGTTGAAACTATTATTGGTGATCCGTCTAGCTTTAAAACTTGCCGTGGCCACTTTTGGCGGAGGCAAGTTTTAAAGCTAGACGGACTAATGTAAATACTTTCAACGGTGGTTCATAAAATAATTTAAAGGGCTATCTAGTGCATGACGAAGAGCAATATGGATATATATAACGTCTAACAAAATATACTGAAACTATTTTAAGTTTTTTTTAATATGAAAAATATTTTTTGACAAACTCGGATCAGCTGATCGGTCAACTTGTATGTGAGGCAAAAAATTATTTTTTATATTTCGATATATGTTCCTTGGGGAAAGTTGTTCAGTATTATGGACTGAATCCACCCTTAAAATAGTTTCAGTATATTTTGTTAGACCCTGTATATATATATATATCACCATATTTACGAGTTAACAATTTATTTCACACTTCAAGGCCATTTGCTTATATATTCACCTTAACATTAATTTTAAGTATTTATTTTAACAACCATTAAATATGTATGTTTTCTTGAGTTCTAGGTTTTAGTTTTGGATTCACTTAGGTAACCATGTTTTTCCATACCTGACCCTCAGTCTCGCTGAACAACAATTGTAGCAATTCAAAGTCAGAATTGTTTTTCATATAGGTGCAGACTATACTTTTTAAATACCGTCAACTTTTCTGGAGCAAGTTCAGTCCGTGATACATCAAAAATCGATAAAACCCTGTACCCCTAGATAGAACATAGAACCCTACAACATAGATATTTATGAAACCTTTTTATATATTTCAAAATTTAAGGGGAGGCCTTTCTCGAAATGGGATGGATAACATAAGACTAAAAGAACAAGTTGAAAGCTGATGATGACGACGTTTTTTCTAGCCTGTTGGTGTTATGTCCCACTGCTGGGTCCCCCTTGTTTCTCCACTTATCTCCGTCAGACAAAAACATATCCAGATCATTTTGGCACTTGGTTCATCATCATTTGAACGTATTCCTGGTTGCATCCTCAGCGGCAACGCTTTAAAGGCCGGGGTCCGCTACCTAATCTAGGTGATTTAACGAGGTTACTGGTTTTTACGCAGAGCGAGTGCCGTCTGACCTCCGCAACCCAAAGGGTAGACCAGAACCAATCCTAGAAAAAGGTTTATACAATTACTAGATAGCGATCGGACCCACAGCTTTACGTGTCTTCCGAAGCATGGAATCATCTTTCTTTTCGGATAATCAATCAATCAGGTGATTCAAGCCTGCAATATCCTAACCAGACTGGTTTTTTTCACAAAGCTTGCTTTCCAGTGGAATTTGAACCCACGACCTCCAGATCACAAGGCAAACGCTCTGACCACTGGACCACAGAGGCAGTCACTTATTTTATTAGTGGTATTTATTTTACGATAACGTACCTAATTTCAGTCAGGTAGACAAAACAAAAACCAAATCCCAAACACGTCGCTTAGCAACATGATGTCTACCCCGTGAAAGACAAACAGCTACCATCATATCATCCTCTTGACAACAAACCAGTATTTTCCTCTTGACAACAAAACCGGTCAGATTCATAGGTCATTTGATAATAAATAATATTTAATTTTGTCGCCAGGACACAACAAATATTATTTAGTACTAAGAGGTACCTGAAAGCTGTTGATTTTGAAGAGGTACAAATTACAGTTCTGCAGGTTTACTAATTTCATATCTTGATTAAAAAAGAAACCGATGACTTACATAGGTAACTTTACATAAAAATATCTCCAATTGTTTTTCGTACCCATTTTAATGACAGACCTACCACTACTAGACTTGCAACGATATTGCTAGAAAGAGACTGTCAAACACATTACAACGTGAGTGTGAAAGAAACGCTGATATGTTTTTTTGTCTCTATCGGCGTGGATGCTATAAGCTGGCCTACTGTCAAAATCTGGGCCAAACAAATCACAAAACGATCGTAGAAAGTTATTAATTTTAGGGATTTTATCATTTAAAAGGTGATTTAGGGTTTTATTTGAGCTTATTATAAGTTAGTAACCATAGTGTGTTCTGTGACGTGTGCAAAATATGGGTGGAGGCAACAATCAAAGATAGAAAGAGATGCACTAAAGTGGCCACGCACTATGCAGGTCTAGTAGTAGTAGGTCTGTGTTAATGACTATACGGTATTTGACAAATTTTGAAAAATCGTTTTAAATAATTATTTATTAGATACATTAAAAGCACATTATATTAATATTTGCGGGAAATCTATTGTATTATCAATAACAATCAATTTTAAAGTTTTTTCTACGACTGCGCCAAAAACGCTCAGATGACGTCACACACAGTTGACATAGGTGCACACATAACCACTATTTAAAGTTTAAAATGAGAACGTTAAGCTTTAGTTTGCATTATTGCGAAAAACGGCCACTTTTGGCAAAAACGCAAACTAAAGCTTAATGTTCTCACTTTAAACTGTAAACTGGTTCATAAAATAGTTTGAAGGGTTATCTAGGTTTTAGTAGCTTAAAATTTTAAATGATATCTACGTTTCCTTACAAATAATTTATTTCAAATGGGGGCAGCACTGGACACCGTGTATCGTCTTAAATAATGTTTATTTCTATAGATAATATTATATCTGATAGAATGACAACAAATTAATTTATTTAAGTAAATGCTGTCCAACAGCCTATTATAGCGTTTAGTTCTTTATTCCTCTACATGGCTTATATTAGACGTAGATAGACTTTTCTGACCTTGTCGGTGTGATCGGTCATTACCTTGTTTTTTTCATTCACATTCAGTCAGTGTTTTTGCACTCGAGTTGTAATAAAAACTGATTAGCGATTAGACGAATATGTAGGGATTCGGAGAATTATTGCTTGTTTTATTATTTATTGATAAGTGGTTAATTTAAGTTTTACAAACTGGGAACACTAGAACTAGGCGGAAGGTCCGCCATGCAAGCGTCTTATAAATACCATTATTTTTATAAGGTTTTAGGCATTCAAGGTGTAGTATTTTTTCACCATTTCTGATTTTATTTACATTAACAATACAAATAAAAATAAATTATAAAGCATGCACTTTTACAAACATCATGACTATGGCAGCTGCTATAATTTCGAGCACGTCAAAAAGCGAAGCGAACAATTCCGTTTTCCACCGCAGAGTACGCCACCTTCATTCTGTCACCACTTCTTGCCGCCACCTCCCTTTCCACCACCGCCGCCTTTACCACCGCCGTTTCCTCCATTTCCGCCGCCTCCTCCGCCACCTTTATGAATTCAACATATATATTATTTTCAAATCAAATTTCAAAATTTCTTTATTTTTCTCCACAATCTATACAGAACATAACAACGACATAAGTACATGGTTAGCTGAAGATTGTGAGAGACTGGTATCTGAACTAAGCAGAGCTTGTATCTCAGAACACCAGACCCTCCACAGTAGAAAACATTTGAGCTTTTGAACAGTTCCTAAATTCTATACAAAATCGAACAGTAATGGTCGTGATTGATAAGGTTGGAGAATTATATCTAAAATTAAGTTCTTTATAAAAATAATAAATATTAGTACAATCATATTATAAGCTTCTTCGACTTCTCATGTTACTGATAAACAAGTAAGTAATTATTAAAACATATTAAAAAACAAGCTTTTATCGAAAACTATAAACTAAAAAGTCTAAAAGTGCTCCTCAAGATGAATTAATTGAGCCAAATCTCAGAGGGGTTATGATGTTTTATCACAGAGATGCCATTGCCATAGTTTCCGGCTTTATCATGGGATCAGGTCATTGGTACCGGTACATTGCATTGTCACCCAACTTACATAAGTATGTGACGTTTCAGCTTAATCGCTAAATTAGACCCACATCCCAGGGTCTAATTTAGCTTCCGAGATTTGATTACGGACACACATGCAACGGGACAGGTGGAACTAAATAAAAGTTTGTAACAAGTAATTATTAAAAAAAAAAAACGGCTGCCTAGGACGCAACCGGGACTACGCTTGACGAAGCGATGTCATATGTTGTTTTTTAGCATTTCTCATTCCAAATTTAATTTAAACATAAGTTGTTTATTAGCTTTTCGGACGTTGCACGGGCTGCAAGCAGCCCGCGGTTTTTCGTGCAGCTGTTGAAGTTGGTTGGAATCTTATTTCCAGTTGAAAAAAATTGGTAAGGTGCGTGCTAAAGTCAGTTTAAAAAAAGTAAAAACGTATACGGGCCGCCATCTTGGAATTATATTTTGTTTGCAGTTTTGAGTTCCGCGGGATGCTTTACCCCAGCATACAAAATTTCAGACCCATTCGATGTTCCAAGAGGACGTAATGAACGAATCAAGTTAAAATTCTAAAATCCAGATGCCATCTTGGATTCCACAAAAAATCTCAGATTTGGATTCCGTGACGCAAAAAACCCTTGCATTCTAAATGTCAGTCAAATCGGAAGCAGTCGAGTATTGACGGCCATCTTAGAAAATTAAAAAAAAAAACGCTCAGCGCTTGGTGGGAGTAGCTCGGCCTACGGCCTCGCCACGCAGTTCGGCCTACGGCCTCGCCACGCAGTTCGGCTTTCGGCCTCAGGCTTCGCTTAGTGACTGGGGGGGCGGGGTAACTGGGAGAGGGGGGAAGTCAGGAAGGGCTCGGGCTTCGCCCTCGCCACGCAGCTCGGCCTGCGGCCTCGCAGGCAGCTTAGTTTTCGGCCTTTGGCCTCAGGCTTCGCTAAGAAACTTGGGGGGGGGGGGGATTTTAGGAGGGAAGAGGTAAAGAGGGGTTTGGGCTTTGCCCTCTCCTGCGGCCTCGCTTTCAGCTCGACCTACGGTCTCGCGGTACACAATGAAGAACAAATGACAGTCGTCAAATTGCTTACAACCCCCTACATTTTGGAAAAAAAAATCACGCCCCTAACCCAAACCGGTTTTGCAGGCTGTAGGTCGTCCACATTAGGATCTGATGATCTTCAAGATGTCCGATTTTTCTGGTACTCACTGGAGCACCCTCTATACGATGGTACTTACGCCACCTCCTCCTTTTTACTTATGTGTTACAGTACCTCCGCCACCGCCGCTCTCGTTACTATCGCTGGAGTCACCGCTGCCACCTCTTCCTTTTTACTTATGTGTTACAGTACCTCTGCCACTGCCACTCTCGTCACTGTCACTGTAGCTGCTGTCGCTGGAGTCACCGCTGCCACCTCCTCCTTTTTACTTATGTGTTACAGTACCTCTGCCACTGCCGCTCTCGTCACTGTCACTGTCGCTGCTGTCGCTGGAGTCACCGCCGCCACCTCCTCCTTTTTACTTATGTGTTACAGTACCTCTGCCACTGCCGCTCTCGTCACTGTCACTATCGCTGGAGTCACCGCTGCCACCTCCTCCGTTTTACTTATGTGTTACAGTACCTCTGCCACTGCCGCTCTCGTCACTGTCACTGTCGCTGCTGTCGCTGGAGTCACCGCCGCCACCTCCTCCTTTTTACTTATGTGTTACAGTACCTCCGCCACCGCCGCTCTCGTTACTATCGCTGGAGTCACCGCTGCCACCTCCTCCTTTTTACTTATGTGTTACAGTACCTCCGCCACCACCGCTCTCGTCACTGTCGCTGTCGCTGCTGTCGCTGGAGTCACCATCGCCACCTCCTCCGTTTCCTCCCCCTCCCCCGCCTCCGCCTCCACTACCTCCTTTACCACCTCCTCCGCCTCCGCCTTTGCCTTTGCCATCTCCACCTATTATTGAAACTGTTTTAAATATTCCCTATTTTTATTAATGCCTAAGACATAGAATATCATTTGGGATAATGGCCCAAGACTCTTTCAACCTCATGTATTTATTAATACCCACTTATATAACGTCTAACCAAATATAGTGAAACTATTTTAAAGGTGAATTCAGTCCAGGATACTGATCAACTTTCCCCAAAGAACATATATCGAAATATGAAAAATATTTTTTGGCTTTCCGTACAAACTCGGATCAGATGATCAGTCAAATTATATGGGAGGCCAAAAATTATTTTTCATATTTCGATATGTGTTCCTTGGGAAAAGTTGTTCAGTACGATAGACTGAATCCACGCTTAAAATAGTTTCAGTATATTTTGTTAGACCCTGTATATAGAAAATAAGATAAAGTATGTCAAAATACATAGCAAAATTTACTATTAAGAATATAATCCCAACCCAAGTCGTTTAATCGAAAAAAAACAGCTCCTTGGTACGGCAGGAGTATGTATTACTCCGTATGTTAAGCAACCGTGAGCTCTCCGCTAGGTACGTTGTTTCCGGCTGTCATTATTAGATGGCAGTTGTCAAGATTAGTCAGATTTCAACCCTGTCTTGGCCACTTATGCCCAACTATACACACTTATAAACAAACAACACGTATTCCAACTGATTTGTTTATTATTTCCTTTGCTGATTTTGTAGATACAAATAAAGGCAAATATGGTCTGACAATGAAAGTACGTTGTCGGCCGCTGCCATTTCAATATGGAGAACTAAGTAAACATAGTACATAGGTGCTACGACCTTGACTACTGGACCACGGAAGCAGTAACTGTTTTTTTCTAAATATAACCGAAAAATAATATATGGAACAATCCTTACCAGGAAAACCGTAGACGTACGCCACTAGCACAACTAGAGTAAGGATCACTAGAGTTGTGCTCTTCATCTTGAATACCCTAAGTCGACTACGGCCAACCTTTGACAGGAAACCCATTAAATACCTTGCTGAAACTGTTACTGTCTAAATTTAGAGAAAACGTTCTTTTTTCAAGGAAATTGTGAAGGTGCAAAAACTAAATGCTGTGGAATTACATCCATTCATGTTTAGATTTCAATTACGAGTACCTACATCAACCAAAACTATTTAATCAATTGATTTAATTTAGAATTTAAAAATATTCGTACCTAGACTTTTTTGTCTTAATTAAACTCTTTCCGGGACAATTACGGCTTGTCTGCGAGAAGTGAAAAAAGCGGCCAAGTGCGAGTCGGACTCGCCCATGAAGGGTTTCGTAACAGCAAGTTACGTAATATAAACGTTCTTGTAGTTCGTTGTTGTTGTAAATTGCGGTTTACGATTTATGACGTATTAAAAAAAAACTACTTTTTAGATCTCGTTCAAACCAATTTTCGGTGGAAATTTGTATGACAATGTACATCATATATTTTTTTTAGTTTTATCATTCTCTTATTTTAGAAGTTACAGGGGGGACACATTTTACCACTTTGGAAGTGTCTCTCGCGCAAACTATTCAGTTTAGAAAAAAAATATATTAGAAACCTCAATATCATTTTTGAAGACGTATGGGTTTGATGAAAAGAAAATTTTGAGTTTCAGTTCAAGTATGGGGAATATTTATTTTTTTAACCCATTTATTGTTTTTTTTTCTATTTTTTGTGTAAAAATCTTAAAGCGGTTCACAGAATACATCTACTTACCAAGGTTCAACAGTATAGTTCTTATAGTTTCGGAAAAAATGGCTGTGACATACGGACGGACAGACAGACAGACATGACGAATCCATAAGGATTCCGTTTTTTGCCATTTGTCTACGGAACACTAAAAACGTAAATCTGATTTGCTCCTTGAGCAGATTGTAAAAGACAATCGAGAGAATGGGCTAATTAAATTGCTATTTCCAGGAATCGTATCACTATTGATATGATTCCTAGAAATAGCATTGGGCTAGCATTCCGTTACCATCTAGATTCCCTTTTTGACCTACACCATTAGGGTTGCTACACACGTATTCGGGCACAGCC
This sequence comes from Acrobasis repandana, assembly GCA_963576875.1. Taxonomy (NCBI): domain Eukaryota; kingdom Metazoa; phylum Arthropoda; class Insecta; order Lepidoptera; family Pyralidae; genus Acrobasis; species Acrobasis repandana. The sequence goes on from OY756215.1 coordinate 21,663,731, forward strand.
GGGCGGTAAAATCGAATATATTTAGATGAATGTTCGGGAAAAAAGGCGATATAATTGATTCGGGTCGCCTTTGTTGTTCGACAAATATTGCCGAACAGACAACGCCAGCCCGTATAAATGTGTAGCAACCCTTACGCTTGGGCTCTGTGGCCCTGGACGATGTTTACCCCGTAAGGGATACAGACGTGATATGAGATATAAATTTATGTATGTATTGTGTCTGCCTGTCTTAAGTTGTAAGGTGTTTATTTTTTTCTATGTAGGTATATCCTTGATATCTTGTTATGGTTGGAGGGAACAAAATGATTCTTTAATCAAGATTTTTTGTCAATAGATCGAACGATTAATTCTAAATAATTTATTAAAAATGATTGACGTTCCGTAATACACTCGTGAGCAAAAAAAGACTACTTACGTAGAACTTATTTACCTACACTCGGGGATTTTTTTATTACTTTATAACCTTGATTACATTAGTTTAAACTTTTTGTGAGAGATAAAAACTCTTTGTTCTCTCTACCAAACCCACAAAAGTTGAAACTTCGTATCTTTTTAAATTGGTGCACTTATTTGAATACACCGTTTATGGATTTTTTAATACATTATATACTTACTCGTACAGTGGTGAATTTCCCCGAAGGCCCAGTTGGCCCAGGCCTAGGGCGCTTCGATATACTTCGACTCTGCGGCAGTAGATGATGAGTTGACCCTAAGATGGAAAACGGGAGAGAGGAAATAGATGAAAATCACTGAGAGCAAGCTAGCCTGCTGGCTTCATGGCTTCCTTGGTTACGCCCATTTCCTTTGGTTTCGACGATCTGCGCGGGAGGATAATCAGCTGGTATATATAACGTCTAACAAAATATACTGAAACTATTTTAAGGGTGAATTCAGTCCATGATACTGAATAACTTTCCCCAAGGAACATGTATCGAAATATGAAAAATATTTTTTGAGTTTCTATACAAACTCGGATTAGCTGATCGCTCAACTTGTATGGAAGATCAAAAATTATTTTTCATATTTCGATATATGTTCCTTGGGAAAAGTTGTTCTGTATAATGTTAGAATATTTTGTTAGACCCTGTATATTCTATGTTTTTTCTTTGCTCCCAGACCAGCATGGAAGATAAACAATGGGAAACTTAATATAATATAACTAGTTATCTATACTTAAGTATTATTATGAATATTATTTTTTTTCTCTATAAAGGTATTCATAAAATATTAAAAGTATTTCCACATTGCGAAGTTGTACAGGTAAGTACTTATCTTTCTCCTAAAAACCTGTTTTAACTTATATTTGTTTTACTGTATAAGTTTTCACATGAAATATCTAACAAAAGGTTTTTTGTTGAGGAAATGGACCGCTGGTATTACCTAAATATACTTGTTTATTTGGTTTTCAGTAAACAACCAATTAAATCTAATTACAAAATTCTGAATTAAAATAAATTTACAAAATTATGCGATGGATGTACTTAGGAATAAGTATTTTTGTATTACCTATGTATTTTAATAATTTTGAATTTACTTCTAACATGGTCCAGTAGTCAAGGCGTTTGCCTTGTGCTCCGCTTGAGGTTGTGGGTTCAAATCCCACTAGAAAGCATATTTTGTGAAAAGTTGTTCACAGTCTGGTTAGGATATTGTAGGCTTAAATCACCTGAATCAATCACCTATCCGAAAAGAAAGATGATTCCGTGCTTCGGAAGGCACGTATAACTGTTGGTCCCGAACGCCATCCAGCGTTTGTACCTATCCTAGAATTGGTTCTGGTCTACCCTATGGGTTGCGGAGGTTAGACGGCAGTCGCTCTGTGTAAAAACCAGTAACCTCGTTAAATCACCTAGGTAACGTTGCGGTCCCCGGGCTCTGAAGCGTAACCGCTGACCATACGCTTGGATGATGATGATATTTTATCATTTTTGTAGGGTTTTAAATAAACTGATAAATACATATGCTAAGTACTTAATTTTATTAATTATATAAAACATATAACAAACAATGTTCAGGATTATGGCAAAAATATACTTATTGTATCACATTGAGCTTTTGGGATTTCTTCTTTCTTGAATCTCACCAACTTCACCGTCTGCAACAAGGAAAGAAGTTGATCACAAACATTGATTTAACTAGTATTAATATTTTAATACTTACTTAAAAGTGCAATGTGTGTAACTACAGTCTGAAACCCGAGAGGGTAAGTAAGGAGAACTGTATATAGTTATAAGACCTTGTGAACTCTTACTATGCAAATAAAGAATTGATTGATTGATTGATTGAAATCTTTACTTTAATGTTAGTAAAATTAAATAAGTAAACGAACACATGCACAACAAGATATAATCCTACGGGAAAATTCTTACTGAAAAGTATGAATAAACCAATTAATGCAAGCTCTGCAGCATTTTACGGCTAACAACGTATTTTTGAAATGTGCTAATAAAGAGCTTATTCGATAGCTAAAAGAATTACTCAAACTTTTTTGAATGTAACATTCATAATGCTTATTTCATACAGACAAAATGTGGCATAATAATATGTCAACCGGATCGTAATGACGTGTTGATAGACATCTCGGATGAGAGGTTCAGATGCGATGATGGAACACACATAAATACCCACATATTTACATACATAGACTGTTAAAATCATTATCCTTCCTTTGCCGTAGTCGGGTAAAAATTACATAACATTTAGCACATATTGTATAAACAGAGTAGCTTTAGAAGAAATTATGACTGTTGATGTTATATTTCCTTTTTCGCCTGCAGAGCTCAATTAAAACTTATATACATAGTCTTACAAAATGTACTGCACTATTTTAAGACTTAATTCAGACCATGATACTGAACAACTTTCCCAAGCTAGCCTATAAGCCTAAGAACCTATATTGAAATATAAAAAAAATTTTTGACCTTCCATTTAAGTTGACCAATCAGCTGATCCGAAAGTGTATGGAAAGCCAAAAAATATATTTCATATTTCGGTATACATATGTTCTTTGAGGAAAGTTGTTCAGTATCATGGACTGAATCTACCCTTATAATAGTTTCAGTATATTTTCTTAAACTTTATACAATGTGGAAGGGACATACCCGTAATAAATGGAACCACGAGCTATACTAGATCGCTAAAGCATAATGAAATTTAAATAAAAGTCAAATAACCAAAAAAAAATTTCGATATTCCCATACAAATCGCCCGGGCGCCCGGGCGGCTGCACACTTTTGTATAAAAATGCCAAAATTTATATTTGTTTTTTTGACTGTTATTTTAATTTCATTATACTATAATGATCTAATATAGCCCGTGATTCGATTTATTACGGGTATGTCCCTTCCATGTTGTATATCGTGTATGTACTTATTCGTAAAAAATATCCTATCGAAAGAGGGAGTGAATTTTGACGTGACAACGTCTTATAAATTGGTTAGCCGGGTGACACTTCAAGAAACTGCGTTACGCTCCGCTCACGTTATGCGCTCACAATGAGAGCGAGTGAGAGGCACGCGTGCCTTTCACTTTTTATGTCTGTCTCTCTCGCTCTTAGGCGGGCTAACCATGCCCGAGTGGAAGTCAAGTTTGGAGTGAAGTGGAGTGAAGTCGTTGTCACGTAAAACTTTCGCCCGTATACCGACTTTACAGGCAACCAATTTTTTATTACTAGGAACTATACTCGTACATCATCATCACGTTTTTTTAGTCTCCACTGCAGGAGCACGACCCTCTCAGTACTACCAGAGCCATATATTAGCCAGAGCAGTCAGAGGATTTGGCCTACACTTTCCACACTGGCCAGACTGGTTGGAGAGGTCTCATTGATGTTTATAACTTTGTTTAGCTTGTGTTTCCTAAGTCGCCTTCTACGACATCCACGGTAAGACTTGGAGTAGTCCTATTCTACTCTGCCGGGAACTTCACGGCTACTATATACTCGTACATCATTTTGGCCAATATACCTATATTGCTTAGTCTATTGAGATGTTTCTCTCTCATAGTTAACGTGTTAATAGCTAACCCTGGTGTCAGATACTTTAAACTGCCTTAAAGGCATCGGACGTAGCCCAAATACTATCTATCAACCGACAACAGTCATTATTACACACTAGTGAACTAGTGTGCAGTTTTCCTCACGATTTTTCCTTCACCGGAAGAAAGTGGTGGTAGTTACAAATGACCATACATGAGTACAAACTCAGAGGTGGGTGAATCCGAGTTAATGGTAATGACGATGTATAAATGGTAATGATTGCACGTCCTATGGTAATGATAACAGTCAAATGGTAATGATGTAATATAGGATTATTAATATTAATATCATCACCATTACCTGTTGGCATTACCATAGGACGTGCAATCATTACCATTTTTACATCGGCATTACCATTCACGACGAAATTCTCGGATTCACCCTGTTATCATTATTCAACTGAATTGTGTGTGGTCTGAAGTAAAATAGTTACGCTATCACGTCTTATCCCTAACGGGGCAGACATAGCCTAGTGCAGCAAGGCCCAGGCCACTTTTAGCGTGATGGTGGATGGTAAAATAGTGCATACATTTATTCTTACCCATATCCACTCTTGTATCCGCCACCGGCGCCGGCACTGGCGCTGGCACTGGCCTGGGAATTGGCGCTGCTGTAGCCACCACCTCCACTTCCTCCTTGACCGCCATATCCACCGTGGCCACCGCCGCTGTGGCCTCCGCTACTGCCTCCTCCAAGTCCACTACCGAGTCCGCCGCCGCCTCCAGAGCCACTGCCCAGTCCTCCAGATCCGCCATGGCCACCTCCGAGTCCGCCGCCACCACCGAGTCCGCCGCCACCTCCAGAGCCACCGCCAAGTCCTCCAGATCCGCCATGGCCACCTCCGAGTCCGCCGCCACCACCGAGACCGCCGCCACCTCCAGAGCCACCGCCAAGTCCTCCAGATCCGCCATGGCCGCCTCCAGAGCTACTGCTAAGTCCTCCAGATCCTCCATGTCCGCCACCGAGGCCGCCACCACCACCGAGTCCTCCGCCGCCCCCAGAGCCACCGCCAAGTCCTCCAGATCCGCCATGACCGCCTCCTAGGCCGCCACCGCCTCCCTTGCCACCGCCGCCGCCTCCGCCGAAGCCGCCGCCGCCGCCAAAGCCACCGCCGCCGCCACCTCCAAATCCACCGCCGCTTCCGCCACCGCCACCGCCGCTAAGGCCGCCACCTCCATATCCTGAAAAACGTTAATACTCCATTAGGCATAGTAGGATTTGAGGGGTAATGTAGAAGTTAGTTTTTAAAAATCTTATTTTCACTGACTATTTTTATTTCTACCAAAATAAATAAATGGATAGTTCCTAAAAATGGTAAATCCTGCTAAAAAAAGTAAAAAACTTAAAGATCTTATATTTTTTAACACTTTGCGGGACACAACCAGACGCAGCAAAATAACAATGGTTTTAGAAAATATCAAGACGTTTTAGGTGGATATATCATAGTGGTAGATACATTTAAGGAGCCCGGTGGCCCGACGGGAATACGCATTACAACGGGTGCCCCTTGTTTCACAGACTGAAATTTCATAGAATTTCGATTCACAGAAAATTTTTCATAGAATATTCAATTCTTATATTTTTATTTTCAAATATTCTTGTTTCAAAGACTATTTACTTGAATGAAACACAATTTATAGAAACACAGTTCAATTAATTTTAGAATCTCATATTTTCATTTAACAAAATAATCAAACAGTAGAATATTTCTTTAAAGAATATTGTTTGTTCGGTATAATCTTTCATGGAATTTTATTTTACTGAAAATTATTATTTAAGGAAGTATTAAGTGAAAACATTGTTTAATCAAATTAAATACCATATAATAAGTTAGAATACATTATAAATCGCTACCACAATATAGGTTAGGACAAACTTATAGGTTAGGTTAGGTTAGAACTGCGACCAACTGGGAAACTTTTATCCATTTTACTAGAATAGGGCCAACTTATAGGTTATAAATATTATATTAACTAAACTTTTTGAAAATAATAATATTTAATTTGATATTCTAATATTAGAAACATCGCAAAAGCAAATGTTATTTGTAATAAAATTCTATGATTTCAAATTATTCATAACAAACATTCTTATTATTGATTTTCTGTGCAACGAAAATCTATTATTAAAAATTCTTTATACTGAGTAACCTACATATTGATTATTCTATAACATGATAATCTTGTAAAAATTTTCTAAATAACGAAAATCTGTTAAACTTTTGTCTGTATAAGAAAGTACACCCCATTACAACACTTTCGCAAGTTAAGTGACACCAGGCGTAGTTCGCACTTGGACTTAAAAAACTCTCGAGCTCCTCCGTGCCTCGGAAGGCACATTAAGCCGTTGGTCCCGGCTGTCTTTATTGTATGGCAGTCGTCAAGCTATGTCAATGCCTTTAGGCAGCTTGAAAAATCTCACATCATTGTTGGCTACTTACACATACGAAAAACAAAACAAAAAGTTAGATATATGTATCTAGATTAATTATAAATAAAACTTTACCTGGAGCCGCATGAGTATAAGCAAGAAGCCCTAGGGCTAAAGCGACCACTACGAGCCGCGCCATGTTTAACTGTGCTGATGTCCTCCGGGTGCGGCTTTATATACCTCCTCTAGACACCCGCTTATGTCATAATTCATAACCCGCTGTTTACTATCCTCTTCAGTTTTTTGGCCGAACTTTTTGCATTAATTGGCGTTCGGTTCCGATGAAGTCACGTGAGCCAAAAGGATAACTAGGTATTGAACTGCAAAGTTAGATTGGAGGTTTCGAAAATTACGAATAATTTGAATGCATGGATCGATTTTGTCTGTTCGTTGTCGTTGGAATATTAAAATTTTGTTGCTGTTATAGGGTCCCGTTATCCCGTAGTAAACAAGGAACCCTTATTTAGTTTCGCCATGTCTGTCTGTCCGCGGTTTTGATCAGAGACGATTAGTACTAGAAAGCTGTAATTTGGCATGGGTCACGCCGATAAAGTGGTAAAATAAAATCTTTAAAAAATTTTTTTTGGGATAGAAAATAATTTTATTTGAGACTAACCCATGGTGTAAGGTGTTGCTGAATAGGTCTTTAAAAATATTGTGAGTTTGTGAACACCATTTTTCGATTTAGGGATCAGTTTGTGAATTTTTGTTACAGTCAAGTCTCCCTCTGTCAGCTAAACGGTTGTACATTCAGTCAAAAAAGTATCAGGAATGGATGATTTGTTTATGGTTCTAAATTCAATTTTTTTGTTTCTTTTTTGTTGTTGTTGGATTTCCACTACTTTTTTCCATTTTTAGGCTGATTTACAGCTGATCCAGCGCCGGAATCCAGTCATTCTGGCGACACTTACTGTATCAATGTAAAACAGCCTAAATTGGGGCGGAGTTCGAGTTACATCTGTTATTTATTTTAAGCGCTGTTTTTAGTTGTATCATATTATAGTATATTCTATATTGCGATTTTCATAATGGACAAAAACATCGAACATAGAGTTTGTCTTAAGTTTTGCATCGCCAATGGAATTTCGTGTTCGGAGTCACTGAAAATGTTACAGAAGGCTATCAAAAACATGTGCATAAGAGTGGTACAAAGCGTTCAAAAGCGGTCAAGATGTGATGGAAGAGTTGCCTTGCTTTGGTAGGCCATCAAAGACTGCAACTGAAGTTAACATCGCAAAAGTGAAGGAAATAGTGACTGAAAATCGTAAACTTATTACACGTTTTTAGTCGTGAAACCGTGCGGCGTGAACTCTAAATCGGAATTCGCAACTACGGAACCCTGCCCCTCCACTGCGTGTGGCCTGATTTTTTTGTATAAAATGGACCTACGCACCGATCGACTAACATAGATACCTACCCGTCTATTATAGGTACATCATATTATTTCATAATATATTATCGAATTTCCTGCAGTAAGTACCTATACCGCGCACTTTATTAAGGCCTTCACGTTAGTGTACTTATTATTAAATAATGAATTACATATGTAAATATATTATGAAATAAAACTGGCCAAGTGCGAGTCGGACTCGCGCCCCGAGGGTTCCGTACAAATTTGTTGGTATATAATATAAGTTTAAGTTTAAAATTATTAAAAATAATTTTATTATATGATGTAACTAAAAATGTATGCTTTTCACAATTTTTCCTATATCTGTGCTATAAGACGTTGCTTCGTACCAAATTTCAAGATTCTGGGTTCACGAGAAGTTCCCTGTAGGTTTTGATTCTCTCGCGAGTGTCGAAAATTTGCGGCATAAACGGCTGTATCTTTTGATAGCGTTGGCTTAGAAGTTCGATTTTTTCGATCACAGATCCAAGGGACAGTAGACTTGAGTATTTGATATGAACTTCAGCTTGATACCTCCACGCGTTCCTGACAAAAAGGGTCTTGACTTGACAGACAGACGGACAACAAAGTGATTCTATAAAGGTTCCGTTCCTAAAAAGAAGCTAAGAAGCTGCAAACTAAGTACTAGCGTTTCGGAAGGACCACTGTTGAGTTGAAACTCCGAAAGAACTACATGCCTAAAGGGCTTCGTGTTGTTTTTTTAAGACACAGTGTTACTTATTCTGTAAATTAGACAGCAGTTGTCGTTGCAAAAAGTACGGTAGTTTTTTTTAAAACAATAACTATAAATTATATTATTAGTTAGTTTTTTTAAATTCATTTGTTAATATAAACTGTATTAAAACAAAAAAAAATAAAAATAAAGACACGTTACGTAGGTACAGTAAAACTATTAACGTGTAAAAGTGCCTGCAAAGGCCTAATTACTGAAGAAATATTTGATTCTTTGGTTCTTGAAGATACGTCTCTGTATCAGTTTACAAACTTATTAGGATACAAAAATTAACTACATTGTCTTTGCAAACGAGTGAACATGTTCAATTACTTAGTGAACTGATGCTGAGTAGTCAAAGTGCAACCGTGTTGACCGGTTTGTTGTCAAGAGGATGATACGATATGATGATAAACTATTTGCCTTTCACGGGGTTGACATCATGTTGCTAAACGACGTGTTTGAGATTTGGTTTTAGTTTTGTCTACCTGACTGAAAATAAGTGACTGGCTCCGTGGTCCAGTGGTCAAGGCGTTTGCCTTGTGATCCGGAGGGCGTGGGTTCAAATCCCACTGAGAAGCATACTTCGTGAAAAGTTATTTCCAGTCTGGTTAGGATATTTCATGCTTGAATCACCTGATTATCCGAAAAGAAAGAGGATTCCGTGCTTCGGAAGGCACTGGGTCCCTCCTTGGATTGGTTCTGGTCTACCCTTTGGGTTGCGGAGGTCAGATGGCAGTCGCTTCGTGTAACCTCGTCAAATCACCTAGGTTAGGTAGCGGAAGGTAAGAATTATGATTGCCGTGTGACCTCCGGCCTTAAATAGACCACTCCATCTCTTCCTGTAAATGTCGTAAAAGGCGACTAAAAGAATAAGCACAAACATCTCGTGCTACAACTGCATTCCCAAGGAGGGTTAACGTCGGGCGGCGGCCGGTTGTAAAACTTTTCGCACGAATGCATTCCGAAAGAGAGTTGACGTAAGGCAGGCGGCCGGTTGTAAAACTATTGCCAATTATTGCAACTGTTTTGGCTATGTCTTCTCCATTTCGCAAGGCATTTCTTTGGCATCCTTGGGTGACCATGACCTTTGACATGCATATTTATATTTGGAGAAGAAAAAGCGGCAAAGCGCACCCCGGCACCGGGCTTCGAAGCATCACAGCTGAGGATGAAAAGTTAAAAGAATTATGTTTTTGCAAATCTTTCTATACTTAAGGTTAAAAATGTTAAAAAAGGTTAAAAATGTTAAAAAAGTTTAAGATAAAAGCTAGTACTGTATCAATTATATGTAATTTTGAGTGCTTAAGAGCTCATATGACCCTGATAGTATTTAGAGCGATCTTTAATATTATCAATATTAATAATTATAATATACTCACTTTGAGATAAAAACACAGTAAAGTTTAGGACTAACTCTATAAAGAGTCTATTATCCTGTATAAAATACAACGTAATAAATCGAACAACGGTCTATACTAGATCTCTCTCTCTCATCTCAGCGCATTCCCAGTTGTATCCACAGCTGCAACGCTGCGAAGCCCGGGGTCCGCTTTTCTGCTTTTACTTCTCCACTTCGCACGGTCTTGAGCATCCTTGGTTGTAAGACCATTGGCACGCATAATGGCACGCATATCATCCTTGTCAAGGTCAAGCCAGCACTTCTTGGGTCTACCACGTCTACCGGGCCCCGGCGGAGGCGGCATGGCTATACATTTGTTTCCCACGTAACTTGCCGGTTTCCGCAAGACATGACCGTACCAGCGTAGGCGACTTTTCTGCAGTTTATCTGCAATGTCACGGACATGAAGGCTGCCGCGGATACGGACGTGTTTCTCACGCGATCTCTCCGTGTTACTCCGCCCGCACATCCAGCTCAACATATGCATCTCCGTGACACGCAGTTCCTGCTTGTGTCGCTCAAGCAATGGCCACGCTTCAGTGCCATATAAAAGGACAGTTCTAATGATGGATTTGTAGACCTGTCCCTTTAACCTAACTGGCATTTTGGGGTCACAAATGACACCCGTCACCTCCCGCCACTTTGCCCATGCGGCAGATATGCGGGCCTTTACGTCGGCATCGATGTCTCCGGACGCGCGAATTACAGATCCCAAGTATTTAAACTGGTCCGTACGCTTGACCAAGTCTTCGCCTATGCGTACGGGTGAGGGATCTGTAGAGTTGCAGGCCATGTATTCAGTCTTCGCCACATTAAGCTTTAGACCGCCGTTCTCAAAAGCGACTCCCTCCACGTATTTGCGCGTCGCACCAGTCTGCCTCTGTCCGCAACCGCCAGTGCGATATCGTCAGCATACATAAGCAGCCACGGGGGTTGCTCGTGTGTGTCTCTGATGCTGTTCGACACTTTGTCTTATATCACACTGAACAGGTAGGGACTGAGGACCGAGCCTTGGTGGACCCCGACTGTAACGGGGAAGGGATTTTTAATAACTTTTTTATAGAAAGTAGTTCAGTACCTATCATGGACTGAACTTGCACAAAAAATTTTGCAGGTGGATAAAAAGTCAGCCTGTATACATAATATGTTTCGAAAACACGATTGCTTAAAATTTCTCTACAGAAAAACAATAGAGAAGTTGCCTCTAAATCACCTCAGAATTATACTCAAACGGAAAGTATTCAAGAAATACAATAAATTAGCCTAATTTATTAGTAACTTTGGATTATAATTGTATTAAACATAAGGCAGGGATCATATGTCTTATTTTTTAAATAACTCGTGTAAACCAGCCTCATTGACCTCCCACGATCTTTTCACCCTGCATGGCTTCGGTCATCGGCTAGAGTAAATTTGTATGCGTGGAAAAGGGAGCAAAATTTAGATTATCCACATCAGACCCCGTCTCCAGTAGTTTTAGTAATAAATACTTACGTAATTATAATATTCCAAATGAGTCATTCGCATAAAGCATTTTTTGTTGTGATTGTTTTTACATTAAGTTAATTAAGAACAATGATAACAATCTACAATTTAATCGTAGTTCGTAATTCGCAACTCACACAACAATACCTATTAAGTAGGTACTTGAAAAAATCGAGTTGTGCCACTTGTGTGCTCGCCCTTTGTTTTGGACTCGGTTTCTTTCGGCGTCCTTCGTGGTCCAGTGGCTCCCATTAGGAGCATACTGTGAGAAAAGTTATTTCCAGTCTGGTTAGGATATTGCAGGCTTGAAGCTGATTAACTATCCGAAAAGAGATGATTCCGTGCTTCGGAAGGCACGAAAAGCTGTGGGTCCCAAACACCAGTCGCTCAGTGTAAAAAGCAGTTACCTCCTCAAATCTGGTTTAGGTGGCGGACCGCGGGCTACGAAGCGGACGCTTGACGACTGTTATACTGTCTTAACGTGCCTTCCGACGAACGGAGGAGCTTGAGAATTTTTTGTGACACTTGTGACAACCCATCCAAGTGCGGACCCCGCCCGGGGTAGCTAAAATTGCGAAAGTGCTATTTTTTAATAAAGTCAATGACCAGGCATGCGCTCCTTACCAATTTGCCCTTGTCTGTCTGTCTTATAAATAAAACTATAATATATCTATAATGACTTACGTGTGTACTACTAAGTATATTTATCTTTTTTTCCTGTTATGTAAATGTAAATACATTATTTCACCGAATAAGTGGCTAAATTGTGAAGTAGGTATAGTGTAGTTACCAACTGTACCTACCTGCTCTGCTTATAATTTCCTGAATAAGAAAAAAAGAAAAGAACTGGGAAAAATATAATCTTAATTAAAAAAAAAACCCACAAAAAGTTGTTTGATTTATTGTTAGTGGTTTAAGTGTATCTCTAGGTTCTATCTCAGAAGATGATTAAATAAGTAAATAAGTCATATTTTATTCATTATATGCCATTAAATATGATTATGGTGTGAAAACGCAACCAGTAATTTCTAATAGCACTGATTTAAAGAGGCAGTTGTAAATAGCAGCTTAGATAAGTAAAAAAATATAAATGGCATGTTTAATAACTAGTTCAGCAGTAAAAACTAAAAAGTAAAGTAAACAATAATTAAATTTAACAAAAAAACAACTGACTTCAATTTTTTTAGGAGTTTCTTCCATATCTCCAAAGTTCGTCATCATATCTTCACCAAATTAAAATGGGACTAATTTGGTAGTAAATGCTTTCAAATAAAAAAAGAATCATCAAAATCGGTTCACAATTGGCTAAGATATCGCGTAACAAACATACATAAAAAAAAACATACACAGTCGAATTGATAACCTCCTCTTTTTTTGAAGTCGGTTAAAAATGAGTAATAAAAAAATAATGAACTGGATCAGTGAATATATAATTAAGCAGGAAAATAATTAAATGGGCGGTAAAAAAAATTGAACGAGCGGTTCTATAGGTTTTTTCTAACCTAGTAAAATGGATAAAACCGAAATAGCGTGTGTTGGTCGCAGTTCTAACCTAACCTATAGGTTTTCCCTAACCTAGTAAAATGAATAGAACTAGTAATATGATAAAATAACCGACTAATTGATTTTTTATTACTGTTCATGTTTTACTTCGCAATAATTAATCAACCGCCATTAAGTTAAATAACTGCTTAATATGTTTTCCAACTGATCATAATAACATCTCGAATATTTAAATAACAGCTCAAAAAATTTGTTCCCATTTCTAATAACGCTGATTTCTTACCTGCCCTTGACGTAGGACGTAATATTATTGAATTAACAAGTTCTTCGAAAAAATAATCATTTCTGCGTATAAAATTTTATTGTGTGGCCTAAGTAAGTACTTATAAAGACAAATGTAATAAGCCCAAACTCGATGGGGTTGCGTCGTTTTATTACAGATTAGTTTCAGAAAGATGTTTATGTCTTCTTCTTCTTCCTTACCTTATTCCTTATTCCTTACGTGGAGCCGGGACAGCATGTAAGTCTGTTATTACTCTCCCTACTTCTTCTTATCGAGTCGAAGCATAGAGAGCATGCTGAATAAAGATTTGGCTGAAAATTCACCTGCCTTGGGAATGCATTCGTACAAAAAGTTTTACAACCGGCCGCCGCCCAACGTCAACCCTCCTTGGGAATGCAATTGTTGCACAAGATCAAAGTCAAAGTCAATTTTTTTTATTCAATGTAGGATAAATATATCATTTATTGAAGGTCATTATTTCTTTAATTAAGTTTAGTGCAAAAGCTACAAACTACTAGCGTTTCGAAACGACTACTGCTGGGAAGATATTACGCCGAAATAGATGTAAGTGCTTTGTCCTTTAGTCGCCTCTTACGATATCCACGATAAAGATGTTTATGTGTAATATTTTATTTACAGTACTAGTTGAAGTGTAGATAGACTTGTAAACAACAACAAGTAGGTCTGTAAATAGAATAGCTAGTAAAGGTCAGGGTTTCTATGTTTTGTTCCACGGTAAAAACCAAAGTAATTACTTACTATGTATTTTAATTATTACAATCTCATTAGACAATAGTAAGGCAGATTTTTAACATTGAAAATGTTTATGTGATCACCATCCATAGTGTATGTGCCCGATGTGACGCCAAAAGTGCGACATGGCCGTAGATCGGTCAAAATTGGAGATATATCTATGGAAGAGGTTGTACTCTGATAGTTGCATGGAGTGTGAAATCTGTATTTTTTAAGGTTCCGTACCCTAAGGGTGAAAACGGGACCCTATTACTGAGACTCCGCTGTCTGTCCGCCTGTCTGTCTGTCTGTCCGTCAGTCACAGGGCTCTATCTCTTGAACCGTAATAGCTAGACACTTGAAATTTTCACCGATTATGTATTACTGTGGCGGATATAACAACAAACACTAAAAATAAAAAATAGGTAAAAATTAAATTAAGTCGTCATACAAGAAACGTGTTTTTTTCAGCGTTTTAAACTTGATCTTCATAATGGCAATAACTAGATACTTGAAATTTTCACCAATTATGTATTACTATGACCACAATAACAACAAATACTAAAAATAAAATAAAGTTAAAAATTAAAAGGGGTCGTATACAAGAAACGTGTTTCTTCAGCGTTTTAAAACATTGAACGGTGGTACGGAACCCTTCATGTACGAGGCCGACTCGCACTTGCCCGTTTATTTAAATACTACTCAAGCAAAATAAAAAAAAAACTAAATGCTTGGGGAAGGAAGGCTATTTGCAGCAGTCGAATTCCTGCAGCTGAAATTATGATGATAAATAAAAATGATACAAGGACAGAATTAAAACAAAAACAGGTCATACCGATTGTATTTTTTTAATTTATAAAAATATAAATACTATCAATAGACTAACGTAAGGCACAAAAAGTTCGTCAACGAAACACTGCACACATCACAATAGTTTTCAGGTCTATTTGCCGTAACCAACAGCGCTGGCCGACGCGGAGGCTTTCGCGCTGGCCGAGGCGAACGAGCTAGACCCCCCGTAGCCCCCTGAAGAACCCCCACAGCCACCACCGCACCCTCCGGACCCACCGTGGCCTCCGGAGCCTCCATCTCCAGCACCAGCTCCGCCCCCTAAGCCACCTCCGTAACCACCCGCCCCATGGCTCCCTCTGAGGCCGCCGCTTCCTCCATAACCTCCAGATCCCCCATAGCCACCTCCAGCACCACCTCCAAGTCCACCTCCGGCTCCACCTCCGTATCCACCACTATGGCCACCTCCAAAGCCCCCACTGTCTCCAAAACCACCAGATCCACCTTGACTTAGTCCATTTCCTCCGCCAAATCCTCCTCCTAACCCACCGCCGCCTCCGCTTCCGTGACCGCCGCCTAAACCTCCAGAGCCCCCATAGCCGCCAGAACTTCCATGGCTTAGAGAACTACCCGCACTAAGTCCGAGGCTGAATCCACCTTCATGTCCAAGGCCACTAGACCCGCCGTGGCCGCCACCTAATGAGCCTCCAGCTCCTCCTCCGTAACCTCCTCCATTACCCCCTCCAAGGCCTCCAAAACCTCCAGAACTATGTCCTCCATCTAAAGAACTGCTGGCTCCACCGCCATATCCTCCCCCAAGGCCTCCACCGTGCCCAAGCCCACTACCGCCGCCCAAACCTCCAGAGCCTCCACCTGAGGATCCACCAAGGCCTCCTCCTAGGGAACCGCCAGCTCCACCGCCATAGCCTCCTCCAAGTCCACCGCCACCGCTGCTTCCACCACCCAGTCCACCTGATCCGCCATATCCACCGCTACCTCCATGGCCACCAGAGCTTCCTCCGCCACTTCCGAATCCACCGCCGCCGCCCAATCCTCCACCTCCACCGCTGTATCCGCCGCCACCTCCATATCCACCTTTCCCTCCTCCGAGCGTGCCGGTGAACGCAAAACCACCAGAGTTTCCGTCTTCCGATTTTGTGTAAATTACTTTCTCGTTCCCTCCTCCAAATCCACCGCTTATGCCACCTCCGTGGGCACCACCGCCTCCAAGACCACCTCCGTGGGCACCGCCACCTCCAAGGCCACCTCCGTGTCCACCCCCTCCACCGAGGCCACCGCCTCCACTGAAGCCCCCGCCGCCGCCTAAGCCTCCGCCAGCACCGAATCCTTTTCCAAGATGGCCGAGTCCTTCCTGCACTTTTCCCAGAATTTGGCCGACTCCTTCTTGGATGCCTTCTAGGCCACCGCCGAAGCCGCCGCCTCCACCGCTGCCGAAGCCGCCGCCCCCGCCGAAGCCAAAGCCTCCACCTCCGCCGCCGCCACCGCCGCCATAATTACCGCCACCGCCGTAACCACGACGTACTCTCACTGAAAAAGATAACAAGTAATTATTAAAAAAAAAACATACAACCTGACTGCGTGCAGAATTTCTAACTTAATAAATGAACTGATTATTTTTAAAATATGACTATATATACATATTAATATTTTTGTAATCTCCTTTATTTTGATACCCTACGCCCTACATGATAGGTTTGGTAAAAATCTATTTAGAATTTAGCGTTAAAAATAATTTCGGTTATTTTTTTAACGCCTATCTAAAGGCTCTTGGGTTTCTGAGTAATCCAACGACACTCTAACTGTCGGAACTCATCCAGCCGTTCAGAAGATAGGAGGTAAAAAATAAATTTACAACCATAAATAGATACAAGATACGCGAGAAAAACATAATCCTTCCTTGGCAGTCGTCGGTAAAGAGAAAACATGTCATTTGTAAAAATCTAACATAACTATAGTTTGAATCAACAAAGCAAAGTTTGGTGAAACCTTCCAATCATAAAATGGGCTACTGGCTTGAGTCCCTTCATCCTCAGGACGAAAATTAATCTATAACTAAAGTCAGGGACAACATTTATCAGCGTAAGTGCGGTTAACTGACAGGTATTCTTGTAACTATATCCACTGTGCACTAAGTTTAACACACTAAATCCTACAATATGATTAGAAAATAAAAATATTTACCTGATGCATCACTCAGGCCTAATGCCAAGCACAGGGCGACACTTAAGATCGTCTGCCTCATGTTTAGTGAGTAGCTTTACTAACTTTGATGTATCACTTAGCATCCTTTTATATCATTATTATAATTGAGAAAACGTGGCGAGTAACTCTGTGAGCGCAAATGGTTATACGGGGAAAACAATTAGATCACAAAACAACGCGTGACCAGAAATACCTAACTGAACTTTAACTGAAAATTAGATGAATTAAGTTGAAATTAATCTGATAAAATGAGAGATAATATTTTTTTTAGAATCTTTACCAATATCAATTCTATGCCTATCATAATACAAACTGTCCTATTCCAGGTCTTTGTCATTAGGATCTATTAAGATTATTCTTAGATTTTGATCCTTATGAAGTTTATCTTTTATTATATTTTACTCTCAGTCAAACACTTTTATTTGTCAAAATACCAAGTAAGACTTGGCTTCAGGGTATCAGCTGTAGCTAGGAAGTAAGTCTCTCTCCTTCATCTCAGCGTATTCTCATCCCAGTTGTTATGCTGCGAAGCCCGCATTTCTCGGTGATATCACGCCTACCGGGGCGGAGGCGGCATGGCTATTAATTTGTTTCACACGTAACTTACCGGTTTCCGTAAGACATGACCGTACCAGTATGTGTCTCTCTTGCAGTTTGTCTGCTATGGACTATGTTACTATGTTATTAAATAAAATAACTGTATTTCTGACAAAGTCCGTAAAAAGCAACATCCTTAAGGATTATTTTTTTCTTTCTAACGCTTTCGCCATTACGGCAATAAGACTCTGGAACGCGCTTCCTGAATCCATTCGAACTGCTCCTAGTCGCGCTAGTTTTAAGACCCAGGTATTTAAACAGATCTTGGCCAAGTTATAAAAGTAGATTTAAGAATTGCTGCATTTATCTATTTATTTATATGTAGGTATCGTATAGGTATGTAGGTATATGTATAGAAAGTATATATATATTTATGTAACAATGTATATTTTGTATTTTATATATACTACACTTTATCTTGCAACCCACATTTAGACTTTCTGTATAACCCAAAAGTTGACTGGTAGACAACGCTTTTAGCGATAAGTTCGCCTATTGTTCTGTACAATTTGTATTTGATGGACAATAAATATGAAATAAAAATAAAATAAAATATTACGGCTCAACCTTCTCTGCCTCCTCCTCCAAATCCTTCTCTAAATACCTATTTAGAGTCTGATCTGTACTCCTTTTAATTTCGTGTAAGTTTTTATGTGGCCATAACGCTCAAGTGGGTAAATATGATTCGGAGAGCCTTTTTTGTGGGCTGCTTAGGCTGGCTTCGAGTGATATCGTCAGATCTGCTCAGCGGGTTCGAGGAGGCCTTGAGATTCCCAAATGTATATTCGATTCTTGTTACGTGCAATCTCAATATCTCTGTAGTTTTTTTTTGTTTATTTTTATTAAAATACTTGTCCGGACTCCTTGGGTACTTAACAAGTTATTTACTTCCATGGGCATGTGTTTTGGATGTGAAGTATCTACAAGAATACTTTTTATTTATCGGTCATTCTCCAGTTTTTTTTTCTCTACATAAATAACGCGTCTCTTTTATCCACTAAAAAAAAAGAACAAAACAAGGCATTCTATAGTCGATAGTTTGGTGTAAATTTTTTAAAAGTTAATGAAAAAAGTGAGGCGTGTAATTAGGTAGCGAAAAAAAAGAAGTACAACCGTTATACATTGTTTTATGATTATCAAGCATAAACTGACTACAAAATTTAAAAGGCACACAAAATTGCATTGAATACCATATTAATGAAAATTACTATCAGGTACACAACTAAGTGCAATTAGGCCCAGGTGAGTGACCTTCACCTACCAGAACTATCCTAAAATTACATTATCAAAATAAAAAACTAAGTACTTGATATAAAAGGTTTAAAAAAATGATAAAAATTGTTTTTGTATTACATGAGGAAAGGTTGCGGGATAACATTAACAAATCTCACAACAAAATGACACTCGGATGCAATAGAAGATCTTTTAGCTTTTGCAAAACCTGGAGCGTTTGCAAAACCTGTGCATTCTTTTAATTTTTAAATTAAGGAAGTTCGGCCATGTTTCCAGGTACCATGCTCAGCTAAAATAGTTGCCCATACGGCTCCTTAAAAACAGGCGCATTCTTTGTCTCCTTCTCAATGTCCTACACTATCCTTCTTTCCCCCTCCTACGTGAGCGTTTCTCCTTTTTATATTCTCCAAATTCTCTTTGTAGATCCCAACTAAAAACTTTCCTCTAATACCCTCCCCACAGCACCGCTACCTTTTCCTACTCTTTCTCGGTACATGCAGTCAGAATATGGATCTCATATCACCCTTGATACATACGTGAATCTAAATCGATGTTTAAAAGACGATCAAAATCATTATTAATCAGAATCATCTTAGTTTTAAATTATAAATGTGAATATTATATTTATTGTTAGATAGAAATATGTATTTAATTAAGAATTTATTTAACTAAAACTAAAATCTAAATTAAAAAACTAAATTAAAACCTAAATTATTTAAGTATGTATGTAACATATGTATATGTATGTTAATTTGTAGTTTGTTTGTGTTATGTTACGTTAATTTTTTTGTCTTTCTTTATTTTATGAACACGCCTGTAAGCCTTTCTTTTGTATTAGCATCTCCTCTCACAGACCTACTGGAAGAGATCTCTTTTGTGGTAAGTACCTAGTGCCTTTGTACAACTTTATTTTATGTAATCATTTTCCATGTACTTCATTGGTAAATAAATAAATATAATGAGTATATAAGTAATAATTATGATTATAACTAATATATGTGTAACTCAACCACAATAGATAATAAATATAGATCACTACAATATCTGCTTATAAACCGCTAATATATATATTATTAAAATATGAAGTGAAGCCAAGACCGGTCGCGTCACGACGAGTAAATGCAATAGATGCAGAAAAAAACCACATCCGGGTGTAGGTACTTACCACAAGTACGTACCGAGAAATACTCGTGAGTTTATTTTTTTAATTCGTTTATTGATAGATTGATAGCCAGAAAATATAAATAGAGATATAAACATAAGGGGAAGATCGAAGTGAAGATATATAGATATAAGGATTGCCACAAAAGTTTGGGATACCAACTCCACGATGCCAGATATACTATGCGAGTTCTAAAAAACCTTCAACGTCTTCTAACTTGATTCTCGTTAGGTACTATTTACATTGAAATAGCTCTACTTTTTACCCGACTGCCAAGGAAGGGTTATTGATTTTGTGCTTTCGATCCTAACTTCTCAGGGTTTTTTATTTCCACTTGTAACTTGTACTTGTTAAACTGGTAGATAATGCATAGCGTTAAGTTTGACCCATTGTAATCAATCAAATATGAGATTGTGTGCAATAAACTTAAATAAATAAATAAAAAAAATACTTGCAAGGTGGTACTGACAGTCTACTCATCATTATCATTACCATATCAGTCACAGGAAGTCCACTGCTGGACATAGGTCTCCCCCAAGGATTTCCAAAACGACCGACAGTCTACTCAACTGGTGCAAAATTGATTAGTTACAAAGTTGTGACGGCGTAAAACTCGTGCTTCAAAAGCAACATTTAGCTTGAAAAGTTAAAAAAAACAATGGCAATATCCAATAAGGAATTCGAGTTGAAAGCGACATTTTATGACGTGCTTATCAGCAATATCATTAATTTTGGCCATGGAGTATAGAGGCAAGGAGGACCATCTCTTATGGGAAACAGTTGCAAAAATGTCCAGCTAAAGCAGGAAATATAGTTCTAAATCCCTCCAGAATGGCGCTAGATTTGCAAGGGTGTGTGGTAATTTTCATGATCTTTTATATCAACAGCTTTTCTTTTTACTGTTAAAATAATGGAAAATTTATGGGGAACAATACTGTAAAAAGTTGTTCAAGGAAATTAAAACAAAAAGTATTTTAGGGCGCTTCCTATAAATTTTATCCAAAGGCTTACTGTAGCGTCACTGTAATCGTTTTGTCGTACACACTTGGATACACACAAGATGGTCCTCCTTACTTCTATACTTAATAAATTATGCTAACGAATTGTGAATTCTCAGTTCTTTTGTAAGTTTTTTGTCTTTGTAACATGAAGTTAATTAATACATGAAGTATAATTTAAACGCCGAGGATTTCCCACGTGTAGATACCTAATTTATGCTACTGTAAATTACGTAGATCTTTCTGAAAACCCCCGTGAATATTTTGGTTTTTACCAAAAGATACCCAGAAGTCAGTTTAGAAATATAAATAAATAAATAAAATAAAATAAATAAATATTTAAAACAAAAAGTATTTGGCATTTTATTAAAATTACAGTTGTGGACGTATTGAAGATCATAATTGAGTATTTTTTTTCTCATCAAATTTCAGTTATGCATTATCATGTTTATGTTTATTAAATTTGTAATTGGATCGGGCTTAACAAAACTAAACTTACTATTTAAAATCCTGGCATTTATAAATCTAATCTAATTTCTATAAAAACTTCAGATTTTACACATTGCTATACCTAGGGCTGCAGTTTATGCTCTGGTCGGTGCGGTTGCGGCATGCCGTAGGCGGTGGCGTGGCTGGTAGCGACACCTCCACGACCCGTGCTGTACGCGTTAGCTATTGCGGTGGCTCCCCCAGGAGATCCGCCACTTGACCTTCCTCCCATGAAGAACATGGGAAAATACGCTCCAGTAGGCATTTTTGGTTGATATTCTTCCTCGTCCTCATCGTCAATCGGTCTTTTAGTCTGTTTCTTCCTTGATACCCTCTTTCTAGGCTTCTGTACTGGTTCTTCTTCCTCTTCAGGTTCTAGAAGTTCAGGAATGACAGTAGCTCGTTGTGTGGTAGGAATGAATTCTGTCCTTTCTGTTGGGTCAGCGATTTCTGTCGCCTCAGTCACAACGGGTTTTTCTGGAGACTGAGAGAAGAATACTTCATTCTGTTGAGGTGGGGGGTAGTTCAGCTCTGGCTGGATTTGCCGGCGCCTGTCGGGGTAGTAGTACTGGCTGGAAGGGAGCTGCGGCTGGGTTTCTTCTGGTTGCCGGAACATGAAAGCTGCCATGCCGCCTCCTACACCGCGAGGGTTATAGTATGGGTTATAGTACCGGCTTAGAACCATTCCACCGCGGGAACTGTCACTTGCACCGAAGGAAACTGCAACAATAGGATAAAATTTAATTATAAATATAATATCCTTGTACGTGTTTCGTTAGTTTTTTTATTAGGTATTATATTTATTTGCCATGTGGTTCCCGGCAGAGTAGAATAGAACCACTCCAAGTCTTTCCGTGGATGTCGTAGAAGGCGGCTTAGGAAACACAAGCTAAACAAAGCTTATCTATGAGATCTCTCAAACCCGTCTGGCCAGCGTGGATATAGGCCAAATCCTCTGACTGCTCTGCCTAATGTATGGTTCTGGTAGTACAGATATGGTCGTGCTCCTGCATGGAGACTAAAAAAGACCTGATCATGGCGATGAATATAACTCGCAGGTGTTTAGTATAGGTATATTTAAATGAAGATGAAAAAAAATTGTCATGAAAAATAAAAAAAATAAAACTTGAATAAAAAAATACTGAGTAAAATTGCTACCAAGTACAGTCAGTTGTTATGACATTTTATTTTTATTTAAATAGGTTAATTCCTAAGTTCGCATTAAGTTTGACTGAGTTTTAACTTTAACATCCTACGACATATTAACAACTGTACAAGTATTTAATAATATTTTAAAAAATATAACTTACGTGTATCCATGTCACTGCCATAATAAGGATAATACGTCGGGTACGCTTCAGCAAGCCACAACACGCAACTTATCACCACCAGCGACTTCATCTTCACAGGTTTCACAGGGTGCGGTTCAGTATACAGCTATCAGGCTAGTGTTGACCACGGGCAGGCCCCGCGTTATATACTCCAGACTATCAGGACTCATTGGGATGCGGCTCACGGAGATAAAGTCGGCGGCGCACGTTTCGACCGTCATTTTACACCATTCGGCAGAGTTCTCCAACCGTTATGGGAAACTGGACAATTGGGCATCCTAGTGCAGAGATGCAGGCCACGTTTGTCTTCTATTGGGTGAACCGTTTTTTTTTTGGAAGGTGACTCAGATTGCATCTGGTTGCGGAATATTAATTAGAAATTGACCTTAGTTCTCGACTTTTAACCAACTTCAAAAAATGGAGGAGTTTGTCAATTCGTCGGAATCTTTTTTATCTATGTTCCTCGATTTTTCGAAGACGCCTGGACTGATTTGGAAAATTCATAATCATAATCAATTATTCATCGCTAACATGTTGCATTATATAAGATGACAAATGTCGGTGCAGTAATACATGTACCCAGTTTGGGTGTGGCGATACTATTATCAGAACTATTTACATCGATTTAATATGAAATATTTTTATTTCTTTTTTATATGAAAGGGTAGGTATATATCTCAGCTGGTCCCATAGATATTTAATTATTAAGATATTCCCACATTGTTAAATTCGGTTGTGTGGTTTATTTTGTAAACAAAAATATTTAGAAAAAAATTGCCGTCTAAGTATACACTTGTTTGAATATTCAGCTTTTTGGGTATTGAAGTCGGTTTTTTGTTTTGAAAAAATATCAATAATTATTGGAATTAATTTTCTCTTTAGGAGATTCATGAAGATTAAATGAGTCGATTCAGAAAAGTCGTCTGTTGTCGTATGAAAATAAATATTTTTGTCGAGAGTAAGTATTTAATAGAGAAGTGAATATATAAGTAAATAATATCCGGCCAACTAGCTACGAGTCGGGCCACGCGCAGTATAGGGTTCCGAAGTCGCCCTTTGTACCATATTATGAGGAATTTATTTTCCATAAAATGCACGTCTGCAATATTTACATACGGTGTGAGTAAAATGCATATGACACGGCCACACAGAGCACTTGCAAATCGTATCGAACTTTCCTGGTAATCCAGGAATGTCTCGCATGACAAAAGGTTTCATTCACGATAATTTAAAACACTCGTAGCCATTGTTTACTACAATACTCGATTTCTCAGAAACGATACAACCATAAGATTCAGATCAGTTGTGGAAAATATGAGTATATGTCTACACGATCTACACCACATCTATGTAGACTACACACACAAACTTCAGGTTTAAACTCGTGTAGAGATATCGTCGAGTGGTCTAGTCTGTCTGTCTGGAACCTGGAACCTGGAGTCTGAAAGTCTGGAACCCTTTGTATATTTTCACATTTGATGACACTTTCAGGACAATCTTGAATACCACTAAGATAGTAATTAAGCTTATCATTATTGTTTGCGTGTTGATACTTTTTTATATTCTTTCAGCCCAGTATGGCATTTTAATATTACAAAATGCAGTATAAAAATACAAAGTTTGAAATAAAAAAATATTTATTTATTAAAACTTTATTGATCCACAATAATAATAATTGTTTACAATTGGCGGTCTTAACGCTAATAGCGTTCTCTCCAAGTCAACCATAGGGATAAACAGATAAAATCAGTTGCGGCGCAAAATAAATATAATAAAGTATTACTATTAATTTATGAATATACGTATAGGTTATAACTGTGAACATAAATAATATACCTACAATCACTACATATCTAATATATACTTATGAAACAATATAATATACCCGTAACCCTAAACATATATACATATTTAATATACCTATAATACTTATATACATACATACACTTATGTACAAAGATGGTGATGGAGAAAGAACCTATCAGAGAAAAAGAACAACTACTTAAGGAGATGAGAGTGTATTCTTCTCTTGAAGGAAAATTTTGTTAAGATTTCTTTAATGTCAACGGGCAAAGTATTCCAGAGCCGTGAAGCTTGTAAGGTAAAAGAGTTTTCCATAAAATTAGTGCGATGTAGAGGAACAGCGAGAAGATGAGTATCGGCAGAATGAAGTTGCCGATCATGAGTGTCGGAAAGAAATTTAAATTTGCATTTTAGTTATTCAGGAGAATTTGGGTTCGAAAGAATTGAAACGAGAGTACAAAGAATTTGCAGTTGTCTGCGCTCACGGATTGGAAGCCATTCAAGCTCAGAACGAAAAACTGAAATATGATTATATGTACTTGCTTAGGCAGAAAATGAAACGAATACAATTATTGACGAGACGATCAAACTTATTGAGAAAATCTACATTAAGATCAAGGTAACACACATCAGCGTAATCAATCAATAATGGGGAATATTAATGTCTGAACTAACAAGATCTTTGTTTTAAATGGCAGGAAGTTCCTAAGGCGGTTAAGCTGTTGAAGAGCTACAGTGACAGAACGACTGACTTCAGCTATCTGAGTGGTCCAGCTCAGTGTAGAATCAATGTACAAGCCAAGATTCTTCACAACTTTGCAGTACGGGATAATACAATTATTAAATGTGACAGGTGCAGCAGTATCGAAATCAAGCTGGGAGATTTCCCTCAAACTACCTCTATGTCAGATATATTTCGCATCCAAACAGTAGTAGGCTTAGCTTTAGGATTTCTTAACTTATAAGATAAATAAAGAAGATCATGCTTTGAAAATGCAGGCGCTGAAACTTGTCCATATTTTGCTACAAGATTAGGGGAAGAAGTTAGAATCAAATCAGGCCATTTGTCATCATCATCAGTATCTAGAGGAAAAATTCCCGAGAATGCCGGTTTCCTAAGCCTATTCCTGAATAAAGGGACAAAAAAAACGGAAACCAGGACCTATAAAGACCACATTTTGCTGAATACAAATCGTCATATTTGAATCTATAACTCGTCTCGCGGCGGCTTTATGAACCCAGCGATGAATCCTTAAAGTTGATTTACGTCTCCATTAAACAAAATGGCTGTTTATTGGGATACTGAGTGCTCAGTATTCAGTCCGTGCGGACATTTGAGGACGCTAGTAGCTGAGGCGATGGTATCGCTCGGGTTCGTCCACCATTTGCCTGATACCATCTTCCGCACGACATTTCGCTACTAAATGCTCCCAGTCGAATTTGCGAATCTGCACGTAGATGCCCGATTATATTGTTGTTGGAACAGTTCTGTGACTTTTTATCTGGCAGACAATGTGTAGCCTGAGCTAGGTATGAGCATAGCACAGCAAGAAGTACATATCGCTAAGGGTGCGGAGGGGAGGTACAGCATAATGTACGCTAGATTCTTGCACTATTCTAAAACTTGTATTGATTATATAACGTGGAAGGGTCATACCCGTAATAAATATAACCACGGGCTATACTAGATCACTAAAGTATAATGAAATTAAAATAACAGTCAAAAATCTATAAATAATTTGACATTCCCATAAAAATCGCCCGGGCGGCTGCACATTTTTTCACTTTTTTTGTTTTTCGGCTGTTATTTTAGTTTCATTATACTATAGTGATCTAGTATAGCCGGTGATATCTGATGATCTAGTATAGGTGGTTCGATTTATTACGGGTATGTTCTTTCCATGTTGTATGGGTAACATCTAACAAAATATACTGGAACTATTTTAAGAGTGAATTCAGTCCGTGGTACTGAGCTACTTTCTTCAAGAAATATGTGTCGAAATATAAAAAATAACTTTTAGCTTTCCATGCAAACTTGAATTAGCTGATCGGTCAACTTGCATGGGAGGCCAAAAATTATTTTTCATATTTCAATATATGTTCCATGGGGAAAGTTGTTCAGTATCATGGACTGAACCCACCCTTTAAATAATGTCAGTATATCTTATTAGACCTTATATATCTAATACGAATATTAAAATAGTGCCAGAATTTAGCTTACATAATGATAGCTAGATAAATATTTAATTTTATTTTTGTTGTTATAGAGGCCACATATATTTATTTAAGTTACATAATTTGCACCTCCTTAGTCTTCTTTTCTCGGCTTTACCAGTGTGACTGGTAGATCGATCATCGAGCGTCCTATTACATTTTGTAATAAAATTAAACGAATAAATAAATACATGTTTCTAAAATGGATTTTTCATATATTTTACTACTGATAAACATAATGTAACGATTTTTACATAAATGAATGTCGAAGTACGAGATAACAAGTTGATTAAAAAAATATTGGCATATAAAAGGTTTTTTTTTCGCCCTGACCAACATATAGATTTTTCTTGCTATAGGTATCCCGGAAACATGTACTTGCCATTAGTATGGTAGGCATATAAGCCTGATTCACTCTTTTGACTGCCAAGTAAGAACACCTGTATATCTGTCGCGGGTCCCAGTATTTAGTAGTCCGGATGACAGCGTTCGCATATCTGATTATATTCATTTTAAACGGTTTATTCGGCTATAATGTAACTTTATGGAGGAGATTTCGGTTCCTTTGTCTACAAAAACAAGTACTTTCAAGTCATTGACGACCTCCATAGCGTATCGGTTAACACGCTAGTCCGTCACTTAGAGGTTCTGGGATTCCAGCCAGAGCAAGGTGGAAAATGGCCTTTTTCAAATTTTCCTGGCTCTTGGGTGTTTATCTATACATGTATTTATTATAAAAAATATAGTATCGTTGAGATAGGAATGATACAAAACAAGTTTAAACTTACTTTGTGGCTAGCTCAATCTGTGTGACTTATGGATAAGTTATATATTTATTTATTTATTATTATAGTTATCAAAAGAGTGCCAATAAAAGACAAAGACGAAAATAGATACAGAAGAAAATAATAAATGAAGTAAATGAAAAAAAAAATGATGACCGAGATTGAGTGGACCGGGGGATAGCGAGTGCAGCTAAGCTGTTCCGCCAAACAAAAAGCAGATAGGTAGAGATAGACTGTTTGATTTATTTTTTTATTATACAGCTATTTCTTCTTCTTTCACACCCTATCCCACTTTACAACATGTGATTCTGTTATTAATCTCCATGCTGAATAAAGTTTTAGCTGCCGCCCGACGTCAATACTTCTTGGGAATTCAGTTGTTGCACAACATGTAAGTGCTCTATCCTTTAGTCGCCTTTACGACATGCACAGAAAGAAATTGAGTCATCCTTTTCTAAGCCGAAAACCGCACGGCTAATATTAAATTAAATTATTATACAGATATATATTATATTTAGTTAGTTTGAACAACTAACAAAAATGACTCTATCAGTTGTATAACGTAACAAACTATAGATAAGTACTAAAACTTTTTTAAAGGTGAGTTCAGATGATTCCAAACAACTTTTCCCAAGGAACCGATATACGTTCCTTGGGAAAAGCTGTTCGGAAAAATATGAAAATATTTTTTGGATTTCCATACAAACTCTGATCAGCTGATCGTTCAAGCTTGTATGGGAGGCCAAAAATGATTTTTCATGTTTCGATATACCTATCGAATCCATGATACTGAACAACGTTCTCTAAGGAACATATACCTATGTTCCTTAGAGAAAGTTGTTTTAGTATCATGGACTAAATCTTCCCTTCAAATAGTTTCAGTACATTTAGTGAGACTGTATTTAAATATCATTGACTCAGATTTTTAGTCAAAGAGCTTGCATTCGAAAGTGCATTGTAATTTGTAAGTGGTGCAGTGACGTCTAGCCGCTGTCTGCGCTTGGGTTGCCGCGACGCCATTCAATGCATATCGACAGTTGACGTCAGTGGCAGACATTTTCCTGTTCTTTGTACTGTCCATATCGGGGCATTAGCATGCAAGCCTTTCGCATAATAAGGGCAGAAATAGTGCTAATAGATGACTGGAATAAGGAATACTTTGGTAGTACTTATACAATACAACAGTAGATTTTTGCACCGAGCAGAAATTAAGTTATTATTGCACCGAGTGCTTATAGACAAGTGCAATATAAATTCCTTAATGCGAGGTACATAATCTGCTTTTCTTTGAACTACTGCAAGAAAAGTAGATTAGGAAAGCAACTGCATGTTATATTTTTTTGTGAGAGCTGTTTACATTTCCGCTTTTTTTTATAGCCTGCTGTAAAACTCCTTACGGCCGTCAGGTTGGCCAACTGAACGCATCGTAAATCTAGGCTAGTTTTATGGCATGTGCCAAATCTGGTCGCGCGATTTAAAAAATATTACAACATTGCAGAAAAGGATTTCCATATATGTTTTCTGTTCTAGAGCAACAAATTTCCGGTTAGGATGTGAAGTGCAATTATTAGAGTTGCAGCGTAGTTGGAAGAAAAAAACTTTATTGCACCAAACATTTACAATCACAAAAATTTAAAGAACAACATATATAATGTGAGGAGGCCTTAGAGAAGGTGTATATACTCGTACAGAGTGAGTGCGCCTAGGAAAACGCTGCAGGCAGTGTCCATGCAGTCGTTTGAGATATCCTGGGAGCAAATTGTATAGGTAATGTAACATTTGCTATTAAATGATATTAATTATAAATAATGTAAAGTATAAATGTATTTTTATTAAAATATCAGTATCATTTTTAATAAATCATTTTCTTATGACTCTAATACTATTTATGTTTATAATTAAAATTTCAACAAAATAAAATATAAAAATTAAAAAAAAAACCGACTTCATTTTCTTTTAGGAGTATTTTAGGATCTCCAAAGTTCTTCATCATCATTATCATCAGGTCTCTTTTAGTCTCCACTGCAGGAGCACGCCCCCTTTCTGTACTACCAGAGCTATATATTATTAGCCAGAGCAGTCAGAGGATTTGGCCTACACCCTACACTCTCCACGCTGGCCAGACTCTTCATCATATCTTCACTTAATTATTATGAGACCAACTTGGTAGTAAAGGCTTTAAAAAAATAACTATCAAATCGGGCGAAGATATCGCCTACCAAACATAAAAAAACATACAATCGAATTGATAACCTCCTCCTTTTTTGAAGTCGGTTAAATATAAACTGTATTCATAGAATAATAATAAGTCTAATATTTAAAGTCAATACTGTTTGCAAATTTTCCTCCGTTGGCGAGGAGCGTGCTTAAGTTCACGATCACCGTATTTGATTTATCGATTCTGGATCAGCACTCGCTTTGAATTGGTTATTTTTATCCTCTTTTGTTTGACGCCACGTATTGGTAGCAAGTGTGACGGGAAATTTATTCAAATATTACAATAAGTATTAGATGTAACAAGAGCGTTAATGTTTTTATGGCAAATTCTAGCTTTTATAACTTTCTTCTCTGAGAGAAGAAAACAATGTGGAGTTCACCAGCTGCTTTTCCTCCTACCCAGATTGTAAAAGTCAAGAAAGGAAATACTGTATGTACTGAGCTAAACACAACTGCGTAAGAACCAGGCAAATTTTTAGGGTTCCGTACAAAAAATGAAAAAACGGAACTCTTATAGGATCACTCGTGCGTCTGTCTGTCCGTTCGTCTGTTACAGCCAATTTGCTCCGAATCTACTGGACCGAATCAGGTGAAATTTGGTAGAATGTTGTAATCCTATGACCCAAACACACATGTGCAAAGTAAATAAATATTTTTTTAAAATAAGGGTCATTTACGGGGGACAAATTAGGAAATTAAAAAGTTTTGCAAACCTTACTGTGTCATATATCAAATGAAAGGGCTCGTTATGAGGATCACAAATATATTTTTGTATTATTGTTTTGATTATAGTTTTGATTTTATTCATTAAAAAAGACGAAAATTGACCAATCCGCCGCCCCTGATAACCGAAACTACGGAGCCTAAAATTTTGAAAAAAATACTAAATATAGTTCATTGCTTGTAGATTACAGGAAAACCCATAAGAATTCAATCAATTGTACGGAACCCTCTCCACGCGAGTTTAACTCGCACTTGGCCGGTTTATTTAAATAGGAAATAGGTTAGCAATCTGTCACTTTCTGATTCTCCGACATATTGCCAAGTCGTCCGTATTACCTATGCGAATACCAAATATACGATTTTCAAGTTATCGTAGACGAATAATCGCGTGGTTAAAATATTGAACGTTCAAAATGTCAAACTTTTAGTATGGATCTAAGATAAGGTATGGATATGAAAGATGTATTTGAAAAATGAATTTTGTTATTGTGTTTAATCAAAGTAATTCATACAGATGAAAAAGACATCAACGAGACATATGGTAAACCTCATTTCTTTGTGGGTAAGAAGGGTCAAAGTATTCGCATATCAAATACCTTAGTGTTGTTTATGTTATACTTTACAAAAAAGATTAGTTTATATTATATTAGATATTTTCCGAGGCATTACTCTCTATGTGTTAATCCAAGGAATATGCATGGTTTAGTTTTTTCTACAAATTCCGTTAGTGATTCTGTTTATTTGCATAAACATAAACATCAATATACATATTACGTATATAACGTCTAACTAAATATACCTACTGAAGCTATTTTAAGGGTGAATTCAGTCCGTGAACCACTTTCCCTAAGGAACTGTATCAAAATTTATATGAAATATATTTTTTGGCTTTCCATACAAACTCGGATCAGCTGATCAGTCAACCTGTATGGTGGCCAAAAGTTATTTTTCATATTTCGATCGATATAAATAATAAATAAATATATAGGGACAAATCACACTGATTAAGCTAGCCCCAAAGTAAGTTTTAAACTTGTGTTATGAGATAATAACTCAACGATACTATATTTTATGATAAATTTGAAAAAATTGAAAAATGCCATTTTACAACATGCCCTGGCTGGGGATCGAACCCAGAACCTCCGGATTAGCGGTCTAGTGTGTTATCCATTACGCCACGGAGGTCATCGATATATGTTTCTTAGGGAAAGTTGTTCAGCATCATGGACTGAATTCAGCCTTAAAATAGTTTCAGTATATTTTGTTAGATCCTGTATATGGTAAATCCTTTTTAAGATAAGCTAGTATATAAACAATCACCTTGTAGCGATCAGACGTCCCAAAACACGAGCGGTACCTTATAGGGCAGTGGGTTTCTCAAGTGCGTCATTGTACTCGTACAATACCCGGCACATAAGTAGACCCAAAATGGCGGCTCCGCGCAGGTATAATTAGAGAAAAAAGTGTGCGCAGTGACCGCCATTTTGGGTCAACTTATGTGCCGGGTATTGTACGAGTACCAAGCAAGCAGTTATGACGCGCTTGTATTGTTTGTTACCAGACATTATGTCATCGGTTACTCATCATAGTCTAGGTTTTTACTATCTTGATTAGGGTTCGATGTTTATTACTGGAATATTTTTATGGCTTCTACCTATGTAGGTAGATGCTGTAAATCTTTTATGTAAAAGATGTGACCTTTGTTGTACACATGAGTATATTGGTATCTAGTTTTTGCTCCCAGTAGCCCGCACGCGATTTCTTCTATAAATAAGTCTAGAAACCCCCCCGTGTGGTTCCGGGTTAGAATAGGACCACTCCATCTCTTCCTGTGGATGTCGTAAGAGGCGACTAAAGAACTAAGCACAAAAATCTCGTGTTAAAATTAACTACGGGCGGCGGCCGGTTGTAAACATAATATTAGGACAGCTCAACGCCTATATGGGTTCTTTACAGCCTACATCAGTCCACTACTGGACTAAAGGGCTCTAGGAAGTTCCCAGTAAAGTGAGGATTTCACCTTAATCACCACGCTGGGCAGACGGGTTGGTGATTGCAGTAGATGGTTGCCTGTTGCCCGTTTTCTGTAACCTACACTTCCCTCAGTAGCCTCTTACGTAGGTGAGGAAAGGGATAGTGATAAATCTTATTATACTCTTTTTAATATGCGATACACGGGTAGCTCACGTGAAAAGTCGGCTACTGGCCGAGATGTTTCGACCTCATCTGGAGGTCTTTCTCAGGGCGAATGTGACTCGCGACGCGCACACGAAGACGTCCCGAGCAGCACTGTTTCTGCACACTTATTCTACTCTGCCGTCACCACACGGCTATATAAGGATTGGTGTATTCGAAAATCTTATTCACTTTAAAATGAGGCTTGTGTCTATTTTCAGTTTTATAGGAAGCGAAATATGTTTCATATAACAATGATAGGGAAGTCGAGAGGAAATAAGGTATTGACGTGATTTTTTTGCACGAAGATACTTGAGACACCGGAGTGGTTCCGGGTGAGAATAGGACCACTCCATCTCTTCCTGTGGATGTCGCAAAAGGGTGACTAAAGGATTAAGCACAAACATCTCGTGCTACAATTGCATTCCCAAGGAGGGTTAACGTCAGGCGGCGGCCGGTTGTAAAACTTTTCGCACAAATACATTCCCAAAGAGGGTTGACGTCAGGCAGGCGGCCGGTTGTTAAACTATAGCCAAATCATTTAAAATGTTTCGGCTATTCCTTCTCCATTTTGCAAGGTCTTTGGCATCCTTGGGTGACCATTGACATGCATATTATATTTGGAGAAGAAAAAGCAGAAAAGCGCACCCCGGGCTCCGAAGCAGCACAGCTGAGGATAAATAATTATATAGGGACAAATCACACTAAGCTAGCCCCAAAGTAAGTTTTGAACTTGTGTTAGGGGATACTAACTCAACGATACTATATTTAATGATAAATACACATACAGATTTACACATATAGACCCTCTTGGGTCTAGAAAATTTGAAAAAGGCCATTTTCCAACTTGCCCTGGCTGGGGATCGAACCCAGAACCTGCGGATTAGCGGTCTAGCGTGTTAACCATTACGCCACCGAGGATGCAACCGGGAATGCACTTAGACAAAGAAGAAGATACTTCAGACACCGGAGAGTAAATTTTATCCCGTAATAAGAACAGGCAAAAGCAAGTGTACATTCTGAGTCTATTTTCTTGTTTTATTTTTAGCCTATGATAAAATTAAAATATTATTTATAAAACAATATGATGATCGACTGATGTATCGACATAAATTAAAAGAAAACTATATACTAAAATAATAACTAAGTAATTAAAAGTAATAATAACTAGAACTTAAAAACTATAAATAGAAATACTTTAGGTATACATTTTAAATAAGCATTAAAAAATAAAAATTAAAAACTTACAAATAAAAAACGTCATGCAGATCATTGCCCTGCGGTAGAGTGCCCAAAACGCTAGCAGCATTGCCACACTGGATGGCAATGCTGCTAGCGTTTTGGTCGTTTAGCAAAGTAATTGCCAGCCCTTTGGTCACCCGACATCTCGACCAACTTTTGATTAGAAAACTTAAAACGTTTATGAGTTGATGGCCCCCACGGACCCAACGTCTTCTTGTTTTTAATTTGTATTTGCATAATCTACTTAGGTAATGTACAAGTAAATATACTTAAGTACTTTTCTTAAAACCTTGTATCGCAAGAAGTATAATAATGACAATGATAACGATATTTCTTCACATAAAGTAGAGTACATAAGATCTGTATGCATGCAAGGACAACTTCAAAATTGATCCCAATGAAAATGTTTGTGATTCGTTAAAGGTATTCAATTTTAATTTATGTCTTACTGATATTCCTAGTTAAGATGCAAGACATGTCGCTGTAATTTTTATTGTTCTTCTATGAAATAAATTCGCCAAAACAGCTGCAAATCGCGACAGAATATAAATCCCAATGAGGTTGTTACTGTATGTAGTTAGCTAGACACTATAAATATTCGCCAAGACAATAGGTACAGAATGGGCAATTAATGTATTTTTCATGTTTTTTTTTGGAAACAAAAAAATGTTTAATCCTTTTTGTCTATAATCTTAAAATACATATGCACACGTTTATGGGTTGCTGATTAGGTGTGGTGCACATAGGTTTGCAAGCTGATTGGTATTACTCTATCTATATCTATATTTAAGAGCTATGCTCTTGTCGGTGGAGTATGAATTCTCTTCCATTTGTCTCTCTTATCTGCCAGCTGTTTTACTTCTCTGTACGACACGACGTTCACCTTACTTGGTATTACTCGGAAGTGATAAATATCAGATGACCTAAAATAAATACCTCCTACTGCGTTGTGTGACTTTACCTGATTCCAATGAATTAATTTGTCCATTTTATCAAAACAAACAATCTTTACACACATTTTTAGTCAAATTCATTCTGTGATTCATTTCTCCCGTGTTGATTTGGGAGAAAATAAAAATCTTAGGATGCACCAGCTGCTTCTCTTCCTGCGCAGATCGTATGAGCTGATAGAGATAATGGGCGAAAATACGAATAATGTTCTCATCCAACCCATCACTATATTGATTCTCGCTTACCATCACGCTAAAAGTGGCCTTTAGGTCTTGCGGCCCTTCGTTCTGTCTGCTTAGAGATGCAAGACCCAGAATGCTCTGTCTGGCTCATCAGGGATAAAGACGTGATAGTGTATATATATTAGATCAACCTGTGACTACATATTTTTCTATCTCTATATTTTTTTAGGTCTGTGTGCACAGGATTAGACTAAAAATCAATCTGGTTATAAGTCGTCGTTGTCGATCTTAGTTTTGTGCCTTAGAACTAAATCAATGATAAGATTTTCGAAAGTAAAATATTTTTTTTCGTACAAGCTTTTATTTTGAGGGCTAAGTACATACTTATCATGGCAAGTGTAATAAACCCAAACTCGATAGGGTTGCGTTGTTTTATATTGTTGTTGTTGTATGATTCCTATAGCCACCTTCCGGCTCCATCATCAGATAAGCTTCTTGTAATAATAATATTGCATTGTTATCTGATTTACATTAGCATACTAAATTTCATCTCCATCGGTAACGGGGAAGTAGCTCAAATTTAACTTGCAAGATTTGGCTCAAAAAACGAGAAACAGCTAAATAAAAGCTTGTAAAAACTATTTTGGCTTGACTTTTTGCAAATATAAATATAGTTACGAAATATGTCTATGGCTATCCATACGAGTGTCGCAATGATTTATAGTAAGTGCGTGTGCGTGCCCATCTCATGAATTTTAAATTATAAAAATTCATCGTTGCCGCAAAGGCCGTTCGCCAATCCCGCATAGAAATTGTATTAAACGCCTTCCGAGAAACGATAGCCGACGCACGTACCTGTGAAATAACTAATCGCGAAATGCGCGTGCGCATGGGAAGCGATATTAGGGTTGTCAAATAGAAAATGAAGAAGTAAACGATCATTCGAGTTGATTTTCAATACGAGTAAGTACTACCTACAATAAATAACGTGTTAGAACTGTTAGAAGTCTGAAAGTAAAGAAAAACAAATATTCGTATTTTGTTATTCACTTCATTGTAAGTATTTTTGGCGATTCTAGGTGTGTTGTGGATTTGTGTTTATTGTTTATGCTTTAGTATCCTCAGGACACGGACCATTTATACAACGTGTTAATGAAATAACGCAAAACCTCTCAGATGGTACTTCAGCCCATGAAACTGAACAACTTTTGTTCTACAACTTTCACGAAACCCAAAAAAAAATTTGAATTTTCATACAAACTGATCATCTGATCCAGTCAATTTGTATAAAAATCCGAATTTTATTTTTGGTATTTTGGGAATGTTGTGGAACAAAAGTTGTTTAGTTTCATGGGCTATAGATGTATACCAGTTACAATCTGAGAGGTTTTGCGTTATTTCATTAAGTCGTTGTATAGAGGTACATGAAAATCAATCTTATGACATAAAAATCTGTCTATGTTTATCTGTCTATATCAATAAGCCCAATAACCCTAGTGCTTGCTAAAGTATGAATCTATTACATTGAATACGTATTTAAATTTTGTGTGATTATTAACACAGTAATAAATATTTGCAAACCCTAGAGCGGTTGATTGTATTCAAATAGATATGGTGTTATTTGGTCAATGAATACAGGATGCTCTATAAAAGTGTAGACAATGTAACTTAAGAGTCCCCATACCCTAGACAGAATCAGACTTTCCCATACAAACGTGGTCTAGCTTTAATTTTGAAACGACATGTCAGATTTCGGGAAAGTTTTGTGATTTCAAAGAAATTGCAGGCTTCGATCATACTCGTATATTCTATAGATGCACAGTTGTTGCTTAAAAAATGGCACCAGAAAAATAAGGCATAAAACAGTATTATGCCTGGTTTCGATCGGTGGCCGCGCGCGTGACGTTACGTCAAAGATGCCAAAGTGCGTGGTGAAAATACGCATTTATTTCCACGCTTATCTCAGTTACTTAAGGTTTAAATTAGATTTAACTGTATGACACTTTAGAACTTCTTTCGCAATACTTGAAATGGTATACAGTCACCTATGTACGTATTGACACGCGGACAATATTTTGTTTGATTTTGCAAGGAACTGTGCATCTATAGAAAATATGATCGAAGTATCTAGGCATATAAGTAGTTTCAGTTCACCCGTGTGGTTCCGGGTTAGAATTGGACCACTCCATCTCTTCCTGTGGATGTCGTAAGAGACGACTAAAGGATAAAGCTTGTAAACATCTCGTGCTACAATTGCATTCTCAAGGAGGGTTAACATCAGGCGGCGGCCTGTTGTAAAACTTTTCGCCCAAATACATTCATAAAAAGGATTGACGTCAGTCTATAGTCAAATCATTTAAACTCTTCCGGCTATTTTCCCTACGCAAGGTCTTAGGCATCCTTGGGTGACCATTGACATGTATGTAATATTTGGAGAAGAAAAATCGGGAAAGCGCACCCCGGGCTCCGAAGCAGCACAACTGAGGAAGCAACCGGAAACGCGCTTGGATGAAGAGATCAGATTTCGGCAAAATTATGTAATTGCAAAGAAATCGCATAAATATAGGCATATAACTGGTTTTAAAATAAATGATTTTATTTACAGATTCAGAAGGCGTTCTACCGCTGGAAGCCACTGTTTTTCTTTCCGAATCCTAGTTTTAAACAGCCTATATGTCTGTACACGAGCAGCCCGTATATTATTCGCAGCGCGTGTGCATCTCATTGCCGAGTCTATGCCGTGAATACCATTACAATTTGACACTCTTCGTCTATGAAACACCGACAGGCACTCTGGTTTTATATAGCTACGTTTTTGGTATTTATGAGACTAGTTTAAGAAATAAACCAACAAAAACATGTTTGGCGTTATAAATGTGCCTGGCACATTTTATAAAGTTAAAAATTTCGGGCCAGCACCTAGAAAGTTTTACTGTTCAACAATCGTGCTATAATGCCGGCTTAGGCGTAGCATATTCGTACGTAACACTTCCTGCCAGTATCACTTATTGGAACATTTGCTCTTTGGTAGGTTTAGGAGCTATGATTGAATTACTTATACTTTTTGCGTTGATAGTAAACTTATGTACTAGCATAACTAATGTAATGGCAATGTAATATTACCACAGGGATATGCCTTGACATCTATTCTGATCAATAGTAAATCTATATCCGTAGTGATAAAGACATTAATATATTTTTTTAATGTTCATGTATTTATTCGTGCTGCCGTAAGTATCTGATAAATCAATCGTAGAATTAACACATACGTATACTTTGATTTGAAATAAAACACCTATTTTGTGAGTAAAGGTATACCATATATATGTATACATAAGATAATTATAATACATGTTCAATTATCAGAGCTATGGCGTCGCAATAAAACGTCTAATTTAATTGTTAGTCTATTGTAATTATTTTGCATATGACCTCACTTCAGTTGCTACTGGACGAACGTAACTATAACTGTGTAGACAGTACTATAAGTCTGGAGACAGGTTTATTGCAATGGCAAATGAACTCGTTTATTTGACTATCATTTG
Source organism: Acrobasis repandana (assembly GCA_963576875.1). Taxonomy (NCBI): domain Eukaryota; kingdom Metazoa; phylum Arthropoda; class Insecta; order Lepidoptera; family Pyralidae; genus Acrobasis; species Acrobasis repandana. Next base: position 21,702,384 of record OY756215.1, read on the forward strand.
GCTGGAAATCTATAAAGGACATTTTTTAACAATTCCAGAAAAAAACAAGTTTCGATTTATGGATTCTTTATAAGAAGTAAAATGAATCAATGTAACAAACAAAGCTTGTTTTACTTTTTAAGCATATGTGACAAATAATATTTAAAAAATCTTCTCGGTTTCATATGGAACAAACGTAGACACATGTTAATAAATAAATAAATAGGCAAAGACAATTCACACTGGTTGAGTTAGGCCCAAAGTTTAAAGTTGTATTATGGGATACTAACTCAACGATACTTTATGTATAATATGTAACCATACATATATATTATTAAATTAATCACATAAACCTTACAAATAACTATCATATTACGTTAACTTACAAGATCTAAACAAATTAAGAGAAATTCACATATCTAGGCTTCATCTCAGAGACTCTTGCGCCGTCTTGTAAGCTGGTCTTCGTGTTGGTGCGCGCCTGACGCCCAGCGGTGGGAGTCTTCACGTGAAGCGTGGACTCTACCACCACCTCCTCTACAAATGGTGTACTGTCACCATCTGAAAATAAAGAAATATTGATCTTAGGTCATTTTTTCTCGTAATATCTTTTCTGTGGAAAAAAATAACTGAATATATTTCGCTTGATAAGTTTTTTACATTTATATGAATGTAATGTGTAATGCACATATTTATGGAACGAAGCATGTTAATTTGTTTTGTTTTAAGTTGGCTAATATAGTGATTATACGGTTATTAAAAATAAAAATAATTCTTTATATGTAATAATAGACTGCCTCGTAGAAGAAAGAAAATGAGTACGAAATTTTCTTTAATAATGGAAAACTATAAACTAAAACTATTACTAGTTAGTTAAAAGTAAATTATTCTAGTTTTCTAGGTTATGTTTTAGTTTTAATAAGAATAATTTACTTTAATTAATTAGTGTTACTTAATTTTAGTGTTGTTTGTTTTTTTTAGTTTACTTGTCGTTATCCTAATATAATACTAATAAAACAAAAACTAGGACTTAAAAAACTTTATATAGAAATAGTATATACAACTTAAATAAGTCATTAATTTTCGCAAATCCAAATTAAATTCTATTACTAACCACCGAACCGTTTTGACCATTTAAAATACCGTTCATCAATTTAGAAGTGAGAAATTAATGAGTCTCCAAGTTTACAACGAAAAGACAGGTTTGGACGTCGGTTGCCATCGAGATATAAAACCCAAATTATTAAATGATAATAATATAGTGATACAAAAATTATATTAGGTTTAATAGAAAGTTTATTAAACACTCATTTCGCATAAAATAAAATACGGCGTGTCAAGCCTGGATAGGTAATAAAATGTATTGCGACGCTTTGTTTTATTTACTTCCTTTAAATATAATACTTAAAAAGATAAAATTATATCTAGTTTCTACAAGCTGTTTTTTATTTTTGTTTATTGGACTTTAGTATCTTTCTTGGAATTGTGTATGTTTTTACGCAAATGTATACTTATACCTATATCACATATATGCCCTTTGACACTACCGGTATATGATAAATAAATATCGCATATATAAGTTACAGTTCATAGTTTCTCCTTCAAAATATATATTTACAAGTGTAAAACTTTTGCTCTAAAATAAAAGGCCATCATACGAGTAAGGCCAACGAAAACAATGAGTTGTATATGACTCAACTACAGTCGAATGTTTCCCAAGTTGTTTTGCTTCTGTCCTTGGGTTTATTTCTTACGATATTTGGGATCATTTTCATAAATATTCTAGAGTCATGCTATGAGTCAGTGAAATTATCATAGGTGGGTATATAGAAATATAAAGGTTTGAACATCGTTTTTTCTATTTCCAAGATTTTGTTTTAGACATTTTAAGTAAAAGGAAAAAAATCGGCCGAGCCAAGTGCCAAACTAAAGCAAGATTCCTAAATAGGTAACATCGTAAAAGTCTTTTGACATTTACCAAACTAGGTAGATACTTAATGTAATTTCAAAGTAACATTTTAAATATTTTATTAACCGACTTCAAAAAAGGAGGAGGTTATCAATTCGACTGTATGTTTTTATTTTATTTTATGTATGTTTGTTACGCGATATCTTCAACAATTGTGAACCGATTTTGATGGTTCTTTCTTTATTTGAAAGCCTTTACTACCAAGTTGGTTCCATTTTAATTTGGTGAAGATATGATGACGAACTTTGGAGATATAGAAGAAACTCCTTAAAAAAATTGAAGTCGGTTGTTTTTTTTGTTAAAAATTTAATTATTAATTTATATTTTTTTGTTTAAGTAGATACAATCGGGCTTATGAATCGTATGTAAGTAATAGGGACACTAGGGAAAAAAATATGAGACAATCTGCGTTACTAACACTCAAATGAGAAGCCGATTTTAAAGTTTGTTTTAAGAAAAAAAGAGATTTTTTTACTAATGAAAGCTCCGTTTCTATATTTACTATTACCCAAAGTGTACCTATCAAATAAGATTTCCTTATTTTTTTAAATGACCGCCCCAAAAAGAGGAGTATAATTTTTTTAAATTGAATACCGAGAGCCGACTTGCGTGACCTGCGCAACAACGTACCCATGAGTCATTCATTACTGGTTTCGACTTTTGTTCACTGGAAAGAAGTCCACTAATGGACAAAGGTCTTTGACTTTAAATAGAATAACCAAACAAAAAAAAACATTTTAGATAAAAGCTTTAAATTCTCAAATATTTAATCTTTTTTTTATGTTGTTTTAGCAAATTGTGAACATACTCGTACTGATGAGAGATCTGTACATAATGATTGAATTAAATATTATTTTTGACATGCCTGACGACATGAAACTTCAACAACAAACTTCTTTATAAAGACTCACCGTTAGTCAGCTGCAGTTTTGTGGATCGCTGTGGCGCAGCGTGGCAGACCACCAACGTGGCTGTGGCGAGAAGAAGCAACAGAAACACGCGCATCGTGAAGATACGACTTACGATTACTATACTGTGACACAGACTACGTAAACACTGTTTTGTACTGGCCCTGTCGCTTGAGCTGCGTTATTCTCAGATGAAAATGAAAGTAAGTCAGTCAGTGATGCTTATAAGTATATTCTAAAAAAAGAAAAAACATTTTTTTCATACCAGCTTTTATGACGACTGACGACCTCCTCGGCGTAATGATTTACACGCTAGACCGCTACTCCGGAGGTTCTGGGTTCGATCCCCAGCCAGGGAAAGTTGGAAAATGGCCTTTTTTAAAGTCTTGGGTGTTTATCTATATATGTTTTTATCATAAAATATAGTATCGTTGAGTTAGTATCCCATAACACAAGTTTGAAACGTACTTAGGGGCTAGCTTAATCAGTGTGGTTTGTCCCTACATATTTAGTTATTTATTGTAAGGCCCTTAGGCCTTACAATATAAGTTCTTAAACTTATCAAGAAAAACTTAATAAGCCCAAACTCGATGGGGTTGCGTCGTTTTATTACACGGCTGTTATAGCCACCTCCGACTCCATTATCATATCAGATTCTTATTCTTAGTCATAGTAATATTGCATTATCATCTGATTTACATTAGCATACAAAATTTCATTTTAATCAGAAACCAGGAAGTGCCTGAAATGTAACTTGCAAGATTTGACCCAAAAAGCAAGAAACAGAGCAAGCTAAAACTTTGTAAAAAATAAAAATGTTTTGATTTCCCACACAAACGCGTGACAAGCTTAAGTTCTTATATATCGATATTTTTTTTACGTAATTCGCAATATGCTTCTTAAGTACATATAATCAGTTTTATAGAATGACTCAACTTGATAAAAATTTACTTATTTAAAAACATTTGTTTCCAAATCGGGTGCCGCCAGTAGGGACTGGTCAGCTCGGACTACTTAGTGTTACTTATTTCTGTAAATTGGATTTGGCACTCGTTCGCAAGCTTTACATGTTATATTGTAATAACATTGTATACATAAACTGACAAAGCCCTTCTGGCGCGTAGGCGACTAATACTGTGTAAATGAGTTTCTTTCGGCGTTTCTTCTCAGCAGTAGTCGTTGCTAAACGCTAGTATCGGTAACTTTTGCACTAAAAGTAATTAAAAATAATGATCTTCAATAAGTGATATATTTATTTATCTTATACTAAATAAAAAAAAAATACTTTGTTTTGACTTTACTTTGAAATGTATTTTAATAGAAATTTTCCTTGAAGAAAGTTGTTCACTGTCATACTCGTAAGTTGAAGCTGCATTAAAAATAGATTCAGTAAGTGTATTTTAGCATTACTTATCATATGATTGCAGAATCACTCCATTAGTTGCATAACGAACGACGGAGTGGGTGCGCGATTTCCAATGTTGACACAATTAGCTTGTAGCAAGAGGTAGCGGTTTATCTGTTTGTTTTATTATCGATATTTAAATCTCACGAATGCGATGGCTTAGTGCGCATGCTCGCATATAAACACGGGATCAACCTAGATTTCTGTGCATAGTGGCAATTTATCTTAAGGCTGCGCCTGATGTGGATAATCTAAATTTTGCTCCCGCTTCCACGCACACAAATTTACTCTAGCCGAAGCGAGATAGCGAGCCATGCGGGGTGAAATAATCACGGGAGGTCAATGAGGCTGGTTTACGCGTTTCTGGTTTTTAAGGGTTTTTCATTTTACAAAGAATATTTAAGATTTATTTAAAAAATAAGACATATGATCCCTGCCCTATGTTGCCAAAGTTATGCACTGCCAAAGTTACAAGGGCTATTTTATAGTATTTCTTGAATACTTTTTTTTTAGTATAATTCTGAGGTGATTTAGAGGCAACTTCGCAATTTTTTTCTATCGAGAAAATTTTAAGCAATCGTGTTTTTGAAACATATTATGTATAGGGTTAGTCTTGAACTTTGCTGTGTATTTATTTCAAAGTGAGTATTTTGTTTATATTGATAATATTTGAGATCGCTCTAAGTACTATCAGGGTCATACAGGGCTCTTAAGCTTCTCCATGCCGTAGGTCCAAATTATTTTGGCTAAATTGTAAAGTCTTTATGTATGCTAAAGAGTTAGAGGTCTCAGCTCAGCCAGGTTAAAATATGACAAATTGTGGGCCACTACCGCATACGTAAGAATAAGTGAATAAATAAATATATAACGAAAAAAAGGATAATAACTCTTCTTCTTCTTCTCTCCTTGCCATTTCCCTATACGGGGTTGGCCCCCTAATACTTTCACGCCATAAAGGATAATAACTCAACGACACTATTTTTTAATAAATACATATATAGATAAACACGTAGCCGTGTGGTTCCCGGCAGAGTAGAATAGGACCACTCCAAGTCTTCCCGTGGATGTCGTAGAAGGTGACTTAGGAAACATAAACTAAACAAAGCTTTTAAACATCAGTGAGACCTCTCCAACGTGGAGAGTGTAGGCCAAATCCTCTGGATGCTCTGGCCAAGTATGGCTCTGGTAGTATAGACAGGGTCGTGCTCCTGCAGTGGAGACTAAAACCTGATGATGAATAGATAAACAACCAAGACAGTTTGTAAAAGGCCACATTCCAACTTACCCTGGCTGGGGATCGTACCTAGAAACTCAGGTGGGAAAGACAATAAGAAGGGAATGACGCGTTGATGTCGTTTGTAGGACGCTTCTGCGAGTGCGAGAGGGTGTGTACTTTACAGATCCTACAAGTTGGGTCAGTAGCTATATTTTTAATGTTGTGTTATTTACATACAATCCATACATTTATTCTTTAGAGTTAAAGTTAAAAAAAAAATTACATGTTCAGTTATTCGCGATTAAAGGACCCACACCTGATTCCACAGTCATAATATAAGTAAGGATGTACTTGATATGTACTTTTCATACTTGTTTTAGCTACCTCCACTAACATACCACGCAAAGTTCTCGGAATCCGCAAGTAACCTTTACATGAGACAACCTTTTTAAGAGACGGATTGCGAGATATTTAGCTTAGATACTCGGTGTACGAGTATGTCCGCTATTATAGTATTCTTTTAAGGATGAAAATTAAGGAACTAAATTAATTTTACAGAATAAACAAGAGGTTTGCTCTGGTTTACCTCGTCTGTGGGCTTTCTTCCACGCCTAGGCTCTTCTTTAAAGCCCCTTGCACGTGAGAGGGTAGCGACTTTCTTCTGTGTCTCGTTTTATGGACTGGAGTCAATGAGCTTGTACTGAAGTAGTTGTTATAAGACGTTTTTTCTTCAAAGATTGAAAAGACATGACATACACAAGACAAGACAAGAAAGTAGGATGAGGTACATTTACTTCTGAGTTCGCCATACAAAAATTATGAAACAAGCTCATAGTTTTATCAATTTTTATAGGTATTTTTACCGACTGATTGAAAGCAGAAATAGGAGGCCTTTGCCCAGCAGTGGGACACTGAAACAGGCTAATAAAAAAAGGTATTATACATTTACGTATAATGGTCAATATAATCATCATTTTCTATGGGATCAACACTGAGATCTTGAACAGATTATCGACTTTTTCATAAAATAAATTTTAGCTGGCCGTTTATCTATCTTAACCTTATTACCGGATGTAAAGCCCTGTATAGATATGTAGTTGAAAATATAAGGTTCATTGGCAAGCAGTTGCAAGCAGTTCTTTTTACACGGATGCACCGAGATCAACGGTCGCTTAATAGCTTTGAATCTATATTAATCTATATTTATCTTTATAGCGGTGATCTTTATCACCGAGGATAATAGCCGCACCGTTACGCGCCCGCCGTTTTCTACATGCTAATTTGAAACAATAAAAATACAAATAACTTTATTTATTGCCATGAAACTTAATTCAAAAGCGTTTATAGGTAGTCAGGTTTCAGCGCCAAAGATTTAAAAATGGATTGAAATGAGGATAGATGAAACTCCTTGGAAGATTTATTTGTGGTGGTTGCATAGCCTTGTATATGTCCTTGGGGAACCATGGATCTATGTTCTTTGGAGTTTCGAATAAGTCTAATGGTTGGAGGAACATATCTGTAGGTAAAGGCATATTCATCTTGGGCCATGTCTTCCAATCTGGTCCGTATCCTGAACTTGCGGTCGAGGAAACTAGGACCGATCCTGGGTACATCTGTATCGTCCCTGACGCGTATTTTCCATCCGCCTGTTTGGTAACAGTCAGTGGGTATAAAAATGGAGACCCATTGCTGGTAATGGTTATTGGAGAATCCAAAGATGGGAAAAATTTGACACCCGTCAGGGAGGAAACTCTTCCGTTCCTGTTTGTGATGCCAGCGATGCTCGCGACCCCGATTAGTCCGTTGGAAGGTTGCTGGATTTCTCGACGTGCTATTCTCTTTTCAACATCTGAAAATATTATTTTATTTTACTAGAATGTATGTGTCAAATAAAACTGGGAAATAATAATAATACACTTTGGTAACTTGACTAAAGCTACTAGATTATTTTTACGGTTTTGTTTTATGTCGTTTCTAAGAAATCACAGGCTCCGTTTTATTCTTATCAATTATTAGGGTTCCGTACACAAAGGGTGCAAACGGGACCCTATTACTGAGACTTCGCTGTCTGTCCGTCTGTCCGTCTGTCTGTCCGTCTGTCTGTTCGTCTGTCACAGGGCTCTATCTCTTGAACCGTCATAGCTAGACACTTGAAATTTTCACTGATTATGTATTACTGTGGCCGCTGTAATAAAAAATACTTAAAATAAAAAAGTTGCAACCAGATTTCAAAGTTTTTTCTGACACTTACTTGGTCTTCCAGCCACTGCAGCTGTAACGATACACAATGCCAACACACCCGGAAGTGTCCTCATGATGCAAGTTTATCTCCAAATGCAAAGCTAGACATTCAATTCCCACTTTATATTCTCCTCGGAACGGTTCTTAATCCATATTAATTTGACTCCAACAGATCAAAGGCATAAAGCCTTATGACTATAATTCTGCTAACATTACAGTTTTAACACCTGGGAATTAATATAAATATTTATGCGGCCAAAAACACAGTAATAATGGGGTGGAGCCAGCAATTGTCGAAAGCAATTACCTGGCTTTGCTGTTAAGATGTTGGAGACTCAATTGGCTAACTGTATCGTGATTGTTTGTCCATAATCTTGATAGTATAAATTATGATGCTGATGTAAGCATTTAGTGATTTGATTATGGGCTGGTGTAGGTATTAGATAATTTTTTTTATGATAGAAATTCATTGGACTAATATCTACGTGTAAATAGAGTCTACGTGTGTTGTATCGAACATCTGCTTGATGAACATAATTCAGATGGATAACACTCATTTAAATTGTGACTTTTGAACAAGCTGAAAGCCCTATTGCTTTTTTGGCCCCAATTTGTTACTATTTATAAATCTTGTAGTAAGAATGCATGAATAGATATATTAGTTTAGTTCGTATATATGATACTTTTTTAATTCTACTCGTATGTACGCACTTTTACCCTTCTTGTCTTATCTATTTATTCGTCGGTTGACTAGAAGAGATTCCATTATGGGATAAGTCCGCCGTTGTCAATTTACTATTTAATTTATGTTGTTTTTGTTCATAGTACAATAAAGTTATGACAAACAACCTTACGTATTGCTTAGATTGGTCCTACCTATATTTACAACTTTAGTGACCCAAAACTTACCAGTGGAAACTTTATTGATTTTTGTATTGGACATATTTTTCTATGTGTATGTAATATAAAATTGTTTGTTTCCCAAATAAATAAAAATAAAATAGTCTACGCTATTACATTGACATTGAATATAAAGACCAGCTTTCTCAAACAACGGGCCCTTGTTCTATTTTTAAATATAATTTATCATACGTATTTAATTTTCAAACAATGAAATCTGGTTATATACCGATGGAAAGTTATTTAACTATTTATACAATGCCGTGTTCTTAAAATTATTCTTACAGTATTTTAACACACACCAAGGCATTTTATTTATGTTTCCCATGTTTTCGTATAGTTTACTCTTATAAACTGTCGAAAGTACTAGGCGTATAAGAGCTAGCCAGCGACTAAGTGAAGTTTATGGAGATAGCTACAATTGAACGGGACAAAACAGTGGTGTCTTCTCTAGTCATACAAAATAGCTCTTTGCACTATAATGGCTACAGATACAATCCGCTAGTTTCCAACAAGTCAAATCAGACACTTTTCTAAACGTCAAAACAAACATTTTCTATGAGATTTGTATGAAATATCGGACGGTGACGTCATAGTTTCTTGGAGTCAAATAGCGCTCTTAATATCCGTTTTTCTGCATTAATACAGATACACTATCACGTCTTTATCCCTAACGCGGTAGACAGAGCCTAGGGCGGTAAAGCCCAGGCCACTTTTAGCGTAATGGTGGGCATGAAGGTGGAAAAGGGAAGTGATGGGTTGCTAATCGCATCGCCTATTCATATGATTCAGATTCTCGCCCATTCCCTCGATCGGCTTTTACGATCTGCACGGGATGAGAAGCAGCTAGTACATTCTATGTTTTTTCTTTTCTCACAAACCAGCAAAGAACAAATTAATAAATCAAAAATTACGTTAAAAGTGGATGTGATCAATGACAAGTGACATTGTTTTGTGACGTTTTATTCTCTTAACAGTATCAAATAATTTATTCTTCAGGAAACTACCCAATTGTCGCTGATGCCACTAAAGAAATACATGTGTGTAGATTTATGACTACACAAAAAAGTAATAAATCAAAGATAGAGGCGAAATCATTGCTCTCAGTGTGATGTTAATAATGATAGTGACAGTGTGACTTGACCTACTGTGGATACTCGTTTCTGTATTGCCATAAACCACAACGAAACCAATAAAATCAATATTGGATATGACTATGATTAAAAGTTCACAGGTGATGGTTGTAAACTTAGAGCTGTAGTAAATCACCGCGTAAATAACAGGATTGCTGTTATTATACCTAATACTCAAAGTTGGTTTTTTTTTCGTTTACTGTTTTGTTTGTTGTATAGTTTCATCATCATCATCCGAGCGTATTCCTGGTTGCATCCTTAGCGGTAACGCTTCAGAGCCCGGGGTCCGCTGCCTAACCCTAGGTGATTTGACGATGTTAATGGTTTTTACACAGAGCGACGCCGTCAACCCAAAGGGTAGACCAGAATTAATTCTAGGTTGGGTTTAAACAAACGCTAGATGGCGTTCGGGACCCACAGTTTTACGTGCCTTTCGAAACACGGAAGCATCTTTATTTTTTTCAGACAATCAGGTGATTCAAGTCTGCAATATCCTAACCAGACTGGAAACAACTTTTCACAAAGTATGATTCCCAGTGGGATTTGAACCCACGACCTCCGAGTCACAAGACAAATGCCTTAACCACTGGACCACGGAGGCAGTCAGTGTGGTGTAGTTTATATAAGGAATCAAAATAGTGATGGGTTGCTAGCCGCATCGCCTATTAACATGATTAGCATTTTAACCCATTTCATCGACCAGCTTTTACGATCTGCGCTGGAAGAGAAGCAGCTGGTACATTCTAAATTTTTTATTTATTATGACTCCTTTTTTCATCTTCTCGCCCACCATAAAAGTGGCCTTTGGAAGATCCAAAAGCGTCTTTGTGCTCTGTCTGCTTAGAGCCGCAAAATATAAAATGCTCTGTCTGTCCCGTTATGTATAAAGATGTGATAATGTATATGTAAAGTTTATACCATGGTGTTAATTTTGTTATATCCGAGGAGCTCGGTGGCCCGGTACGAGTACGCATTGCTAGCGTTTTCACAAGTTAAGCAATCCCGGGCGTGGTCCGTACTTGGATGGGTGACCACAAGTGGTACAAAAATTTCTCGAGCTCCTCCGTGCTTCGGAAGGCACGTAAAAACCGTTGGTCCCGGCTGTCATTGTATGGCAGTCGTCAAGCTATGTCAGATGCCTTTAGGTAGCTTGAAAAATCTGACACCAGTGTTGGCTACTACAAGAAAAACAAACAATTCTGTTATCATTACAATTAACTTAGGATTTTGTATTTTATATCTAGCAAAAGTATCCAACTTTGTCTACACGTGAATGTTTGCATATATAAATTGTAATGTAGTCTGTACAATACAACATTCATGAAAACATATTCGTTCCTTCTGTTCTGTTGGTTTCAAGCTCTGCTCATATCTCTATCAAAAAGAGAGTACTTGAACAACCTCGTAAATATTTTAAGCATGTAACCTTTTTGTGTTTGAACTCGTATCTGTTTACCTGGTGCACCTATCCCTAACCTACTAAGGTATCTATACTACACACTATTACGTCTTTATCCCTAATGGGTCTTGCGGCTCTAAGCAAACAGGGCCCAGAGGCCTCAAGACCCAAAGGCCCCTTTTAGCGGGACGGTGGGCGAGAAGATGGAAAAAGAAATCAAAATAGTGATGGGTGCTAGTCGCATCGATGATTAACACGATTTCCATTTTCGCCCATTCCCTCGGTCGGCATTTACGATCTGCACGGCAAGGGAAGCAGCTGGCAGACCAGCATGGAACACCAAGATTTCATACATCATAAATTACATAGAATATTAAATTAATGTCTCCGACCTGTGTGGCCATGTATGACAACAAAAGATTATTTAGCCAAGATCCCATAAACTAAAATAAATAAATTTATGCCTCATTTAATAATTTTATGTTCTAAATTAACATACAAATAAAAATGCATTTTAGTGTTAAAAAAAACATCCTTTTAATATAAAAGAGTAAAGTTGACATTATAAAATATGGCTTATAAGAATGTGAATAATTTGAGAGATTTTAACGTAGTTTTATTTATTTATCTGCCAAATGAAGTATAATGATTAAACGAATAACAGTAACTTGGGGACCATATAAGTGTTTATCTGTAGTTCTAGCGACCAGTCAAAGAGTTTGTCTTCTGGAGTTAAGTGCAAATTAATCAATGCACGAGTTCATCTCCGCATTAGTAAAGTCACGACAGGGTTCATTGATCGGAGAATTTTTTAGATTGCTAAATTATAGTCTGACTATACCGACTATATAAACAGGCGTTTTGGAACACTAGTGCCATTTCTACTTAGAGAGAAATTGTGATATTTATCATACAAATAAAAGAATTTTACAAAAATGAGTTTGCTAAAAGTATTCGCAGTGTTAATTGCTGTTTTTTGCAATGTCTGCGCTGTTCCTGTTGTTTTGAAAGGTGTGTAATCAAGTTGTATTGTATTCTAATCTTTTGTGTCTAAAATATAGTCTAGCTAGATTATTAATTTTGTCTATTATTTAAGGGTCATCGCCTTCCGGAGATGCAGTGGTAGCAATATCGTCCAACGACCCGGCGGTGTTGCGCTATCTGTCATCGAAGTTCCCCGACGAGTCCATGAATCGACGCACCGTTATAACCCGAAATCCTGGAAGAATCGCCCAAAGCAGCTTCAGCATCGCAGGCCCTGGCCATGCCGCAGCCGGCACCGGACGTAGTTTCGTATCCACCTCAGCTTTCAACCCATTCTTAACACCTTTCTTCTTTAATCCGATAAACTTCGAAGGCATGGGATTCGGAAACTTTGAACCGATGAATCTTTTCAAAGGATTCGAAAGCTTCCCAGATGCAAGGTTTTCTGGACCGGGAGAGATTAAGTCTGTGTCAGCTATTAATGATAACGGCCGTGTCTATGGTAATGTCAAAACTATAAGATATAATAATAGACCTAAAAATAACTAATGAGTCATATTTTTAAATATTGTCGTACTTATGTGATACAGGGTAATAAATAAATTAATACGAAATTTTATTACTGTTTTTATTTAAATAAATAATTTAATTTTCTTACACATATCTATTACAGGAGTAAAGATAGTAGACAAGTACTTTATGTAGTCGTCTCGATATCTTAACTGATTTAATATTCATTTAATAATAGCTAATGGAATGCGATTGGGCGGCTTGGATGCCTGGACCGTTGATGCTAGTAGCTCCGCTGTTTTGAAGGGCAGCACCGTTCTGGTGGACGGCATGTGCTGTGCTGGCCTTGTAGCCATTGATATCCTGGGAAGCGGCAGTAGCTGATCTCAGAGCATTGCCGTGCACAGACTGAGCGTTTGAAACTGCGGAGTTGTAGTCACGTCCTTGTTGAGTAGCAGATACAGCAGATTCGAAGTTTTGTCCTTGCTGGTTCTGTGCGGAAGACAAGGCGGTTTGGTACTGGCCGTTGTTCACTGCGTTTGTTACGGCAGCACGGTAGCCTTGATATTGAGGCTGGGGTTGACGTTGATACTGAGGATAGATATTTTGGGCGTTGGAAGCGCCTGATCCGAACTGTTGGTTGTTGTAAGCTTGAGTTTGAGCCTGAGATGAGGACGAAGCCGGGGTGAAATAGTTGGTCCTAGGTGCGTTGTGATAATAGTTATTGGGAGCGACGTTGGGGGCGACATTGGCAGCGCCTACTCCTCTCGCGTAGCTGTTGCCAGTACGGCCGAGACCTTCTCCGTACGCATTGGCGTCGCCAGTAGAGAAGGAGGAACCGATACTGGTGGAGTGCTTAATACCAGCCACGTCGCTGCTGAAGCCGCTGCCGAAGCCGTAGGCCAGGCTTGGGGAACGCCCGATGCGGGGGTCGTCAGTTGGGGCTGTAAAAAACAGATTTTTGGGTGACTAAGGTGAATTGCAGTTTTTTCAAATCAACCATTTTTCATATAGGTAATTAAGAATCTTTTTGTTTGTTGGACTAAGAGTGAAAATTTTACTCCTTAGTGCTGTAGTGGTGCACTAGGCAATGTTTATTCAATGCCGCAAACGCGTTGTTTGTTTTTAAAACATAAGGATTGTAAAAATCATACCTACATCTCTAATTAGGGTAAACATAGTCAAGGACCTAAGTAAATATCTGAAGTAATCATGTGTTTAGTTAAGTTACTTGGTAAATTGTTTTTTTTTTAAATTACCAATTAACAGTACCTGAAGTAATAATATTTTTAGTTAAGTTACTCGGTAATTATTTTAATTTACCATGACTTACAAAATATTTATTACATCAGGTACTGCATAGTTATTTTCAAAATGTCAAACAAAAAATAAATTATCAAAATAACTTATCATGTTTTGCAAAATAAATTATGTTGTAATCATTTATCTCATATATACCTACACCATATATCTCACACGTGAATGAGATCATGTTACCAGTTCAAGTTTATTGCTCTTAGAGACTTATATATCTCCTATTTATTCGAAATTCTGTGGTGTGGCTTGTTACCATGTCGGAAGTTCGAATCCGGCCTAGCCATTGGGCTAGGCTGGATTCGAACTTCCGACATTTAATAGCAATGTGATGTAACTCATCCTAAGTAACATTTTTATTTAAGCTACTACTATAATAAAACATCTCTATTATTATTCAACACCCAGTATTTCTCAACGCCCATGACAGCTGGGTCACGTGATTGGCACAAGAGTACGTCATCATTTGGGAGTCTTGCCCCTGTGTGTGAGTGAATTACCCGAGCAGAATGCATTTAACTTAATGAAACAATTATGAACAATAATTCGATATATGAATTTATTAAAAACTGAACAGATGAATCACACGATATACGAAATAGTTCAGTTTGTATTTTATTTTATATTCATTAACTAATTGAGAAAGTCTTTAATTAACTGAAAAGAACAATCAGTGTAAAGCTTATGGTGACATTTGTGACGTAGTCTTGGGCTATCGCGGGAAGATAATACCCTATATTCTTGTACCATGGCATGATGGATAATTTTTTGGACATACTGAATTTGTAGCTAATAAGAGAGTCCATAATAAATAAACCACCACAGCTCTACCATGGGTCTGTCACCATCATGTCATAGTTATAAAATAACCATCAATTTGTCTCATAAGAAAATAAACTCACCAATGACCCATATCGGCACGGCATTGACTACCGTCAAAGCAGCAATGAAGACGACCAGTGTTCCTGCCATATTGCTTGTTAGTGATGTCCTGCCTTTCGCCGAAGTTATGGATAGCTGAGAACCATTTCTCTAAGCTTATATACGAAAAGTCGTGCCGAGCCCCCACTCGCATCCTGACTAGATCCACTAATGTTACCGGTACTCATAAACAAATACTCGAAATTTATGTTCTTTCTAAAGAAATGGTAACACCCTAAATTGGTGCACCATCTTGCTTTTAGAAACATATTATGTATCTCTCGAAATAACTTTATCAGATTTCCTAATAAACTTCATATCTGATTATTCTTTTTTTCCTTTAACACAATAATATCGCCGATTACTTAAGCATAGGTGATTTCTAGTAACAATATGAACTTAGCTTTTTACATTTTAACCATTTAGTTTCACCTGTCCCGTTGTCTGTATCCGTAATTAAATATTGCAAGCTGAATTAGACCACGAATAATTCGATTGAGCTGAAACTTCACATACTTATGTGAGTTGGGTGACAATGTAATTTTATGGTACTAATGACCTGATCTCATGATGAAGCCAGAAGGTGGCTACGGCATCTCCGTGATAAAACAACATAACCCCACCGAGTTAGGGCTCAATTGATTCGTCTTGAAAATGTTTAGTTCATTGTTTTATATAAAAGTATGTTTAAAAAAAAATATAACATGTTTTGAAAATTGAGTTTTTTATGGGTAAAATAAAATAAGCACATAAGAAATTTCACTTTTGTAGTGAATTTTGAATTTTTTTGAAATTTCTAATGAAATCTTCGTGACGTTTCACTAAACTGGTCTTCTATGCTGGTCTGGAAAAAAAGAAAGAACCAGCTGCTTTTCTTCCCACGCTGATCGTTAAAGTTGATCAGGAAAACAGATTTGAATCCATCTCTATTTTGATTTCCTTTTTACATCTTCAAACCCAGCATCATGCTAAATGTGGCTTTTGGGTCTTACGGACCAAGGTTATATCTACTCCTTTAGGGATAAAGACGTGATAATATCTGTTAAGTTAACAAATAACTAGGTATATAATATTCATGTGGTTTTTATTCCGGAAGTAAATTCCTGAAGGCTGTGCGCGAACTAAGTCGTGGGCAAAATTTGTAAGCTGACTTGTGTTTTTAAAATTAAATTATTGTACCTAATATTAATATTAATGTAAATTACTTAACATAGTTTATGGCACTGATTTACTTATAACGCTTTTAAGCGACCATATTTATCACAAAAATAATTTACAAAAAATTTAAACAAATTAACGTTGAAACCAAAATTTCAAATATTCGAGTGCAGTTATTGCTAATTATCAAAAATTTATTTCATATGATTAAGAATATATAGCGCTTAACATAGTCATTAGTCATCTATGTTAAGTGCTATACATATTTTAATTTATTTATATATTTAAAAGTATGTTTTTAGGGTTCCGTAGCCAAATGGCAAAAAACGGAACACTTATGGATTCGTCATGTCTGTCTGTCTGTCCCCCCCCCCCCCTGTAACTTCTGAAATAAGAGAATGATAAAACAAAAAAAATATATGATATACATTACCATGCAAACTTCCACCGAAAATTGATTAGAACGAGATCTAGTAAGTAGTTTTTTTTAATACGTCATAAATCTTAAACCGCAATTTACCTTTAGAACTTTTATATTATGTTACTTGCTGCTACGGAACCCTTCATGGGCGAGTCTGACTCGCACTTGGGTGCTTTTTTATATCTTTGTGATTGCCGCCCCGCCCATCTATATCTATTAATAAAGTACCTACGAATTGATCTTAATTTTGGAAGTATAATGTTTAGGGTCTAAAGAGCTAAAAGTCCAGTATATTGACGGATTAACTAATGCAACTTGAACCTTTGAACAAATGTATATGTAGTTTTTAGGGTTCCGTACAAAAAATGAAAATACGGAACCCTTATAGAATCACTCGTGCGTCTGTCTATCCGTCCGTCTGTCACAGCTGATTTGTTCCGAATCTACTGGACCGAATCAGGTGAAATTTGGTAGAATGTTGTAATCCTATGACCCAAATACATATGTGCAAAGTAAAAAAATATTTTTCTAAAATAAGGGTCATTTACGGGGGACAAATTAGGAAATTAAAAAAAAAAGTTTTGCAAACCTTACTGTGTCATATATCAAATGAAAGGGCTTGTTATGAGGGTCTCAAATATATTTTTGTTACTATTGTAAAATAAATAGTTTTGATTTTATTCATGAAAGAAGACGAAAATTGACCATTCCCCCCCCCCCCTGATCTCCGAAACTACTGAGCCTAAAATTTTGAAAAAAATACGAAATGTAGTTCATTGCTTGTAGATTACAGGAAAACCTATAAGAATCCAATCAATTGTACGGAACCCTCTCCATGCGAGTTTCACTCGCACTTGGCCGGTTTATTTTAATTTATTCTCCATCATCTTAGAGTGTTCCCGGTTGCATCCTCAGCTGTGCTGCTTCGGAGCTCCGTAATGTCCAATGGCCACCCAAGGATGCCAAAGACCTTGCGGAGTAGAGAAAAAAGCCAGATCAATGTAAACAATTTGGCTATAGTTTTACAACCCCCTGCTGCTCGACGTCAACCCTCCTTGGGAATGCAATTGTATCACGGGATGTTTGTGCTTAGTTGTTTGGCAACTAAAGGACTAGACACAATACACGTCACACCGTGTAACAAATTTATTGTAAGCATACATATTTAAAATTAAAAAAAAGTACTGCAATAAAGAGTCAATAATCGTTTGCATTTTTCCCATACGTATATTTAGTTATGATGCAACACGCGCGATAATAAATAAATAAATCAATATATATGGACAAATTATACTGATTAAGCTAGCCCCAAAGTAAGTTTTAAACTTGTGTTATGGGATACTAACTCAACGATACTATACTTTATGACAAATACATATATAGATAAACACCCAAGACCCAGGACAATTTGAAAAAGGCCATTTTCCAACTTGCCCTGGCTGGGGATCGAACCCAGAACCTCCGGATTAGCGGTCTAGCGTGTTAACCATTACGCCACGGAGGTCGTCAATTATTTTATTGCGATATTTCAGAATTAGCTGGATTATACATCGTGGAAGGGACATATCTATAATAAATCAAACCACGGTATATACTAGATCATTATAGTATAAAAAAATAAAATAACAGCCGAAAAATAAAATCAAAAATTCGGCATTTCCATACAAAAGTGTGCAGCGGCCCGGTCGATCTGTATGGGAATGTCAATTATTTTTGGATTTTTGACTGTAATTTTAATTTCATTATACTTTTGTGATCTAGTATTATAGCCCGTGATTCGATTTATTACGGGTATGTCCCTTTCACGTCATATAGTCACATTTTTTGATAAAATTTCTAGTAGAGATGAAAGAAACGGATGGATTAGCAACGGTTAGAAACTGGATTTTTGTCGACTACCGTTCATGCGCAGTTTGATTGATGATAGCTATAAAAGCTCTTCATTTCCTGAACATGTACCACGAGGAGAACCTGTCAATCAGTATCCAAGAGATTCACGCTAACAGTACTTTTTAGAAACGTTTTGTTTTAATCGTGCTTCTATCCAGGGTTCAGTGACCTCAATACTCGCTAATTTATTAAATTATAGATCATACAGACCTATATAAGCCGTTGTTTAAAGAGTACTTAAGCATTTGTGGTGTAATATTCTTCCAGAGGTATTTGTGAGCGGTGTCGTTTAGTTTTGAATTAAAATGAATTGTCCTTTAGCTGTATTGTTTTTGTTTAGTTTAGTTTCAATAACTCGAGGGACTCCGGTGTTTTTAACAGGTATTTAATAGCCAATATCTTATTTTTAACATTCTACACCAAGTTATAAATATTTTTTTTTTATAAATAAACATTTATTGGTTTTCATTTCTATGTATGTCCTCAAAACTTCAGTATGACGAATATAGTTCTCACATTTGTTCCTAGATTTATTGAACTAAGACTACTCTTTATGTAGGTAACATTATAATGTGGTATACTTTTGCTAATTGTAGTTTTTTTTAAATTTCAGGGTCATCACCATCCGGAGATGCAGTGATCGCTATTTCATCTGATAATCCGGACGTTGAGAAGTACTTAAGATTTAGCTTTTCAAAGTCAGATAATGATGATACTATTATAACGGAGTCACGAGGTGCTGAAGATGTTAATGGTAAAAGCATACCCTTATCCAGTAGAATATCTTCAGCAGAAGCGAGTGTACCAAATACTGGAAGAGGATTTGGCTCTACAGGTTTTAATCCCTTCTTATTGCCATTTTTCTTCGCACCACTGAATTTAGAAGGCATCGGTCTAACAAATCCTGGCTCTTGGAATTGGCAGAAAGGTGTCGAAGGCTATTATGACCCGAGCTTTGCGACAAATGGACAAATCACGACGGTAGCGGCTGTCAATGACAATGGCCATATTTATGGTAATGTTAAGACTGTAAACATCGATAATAAAGGACTTTAGATATTTTTAGCTTAGATATAGAGGTTAAGTTTCTAAGTAAACAAGTTTTAAATTTCCTTCAGTCTTTTATTTACAATTTCTTTCCACAGACATATGTAAATGATGTACAAAGACAGTGAGATAAGTGTATCACATCGTAGTCATCTCAGTATCTATGTAGCTTTAGTTACAAACTATTACGTCTAACTAATTATACTAAAACTATTTTAAGGGTCCATGATATTAAACAACTTTCCCTAAGGAATATATCGAAATATAAAGAAAACTCTTTTGCTTTCCGTACAAACTGGGATAAGTTGATCGGTCAAGTAACGGGAGGCCAAAATTTTTTTTTCATATTAATATGTTTCTTAGCGAAAATTGTTCAGTATACTGTACTGAATAGTTTTAAAATAGTTTTAGTATATTTTTAGACACTGTATATTACACGCTTAATAAAGCTAAATTTAGTAGTAGCCAGTGTTGACGGCATGGGACTGGGCAGCCTGGATGCCAGGCGCATTGATGCTAGATGCACCGCTTTGCTGTAGAGCACCTCTTTGCTGTTGTAGTGCTTGTGCTGTGCTTGCTCTATATCCGCCGATGTTCTGAGCTGCAGACACGGCTGATCCGTATTCAGGCATGTCATTACTTGACTGAGTGATAGCACCGCCATAGTTGCCGCTGTTATGAGACTGAGCGATAGCACCGCCATAGTTGCCGCTGTTACGAGACTGAGCGATAGCACCGCCATAGTTGCCGCTGTTACGAGACTGAGCGATAGCACCGCCATAATTTCCGCTTTCAGCAGCTGAAATAGCAGCACCGTAATGTCCATCGTTGCTGTTAGCAGCAGCCACGGCAGATTGGTAGCCTAAGCCTAAGTTTTGTGCGGAGGATACCGCAGACTGATAACGCGCTGGACCACCGCTTTGAACAGCTGAAGCTGCAGCGCCGTATGGAAGTCCATTATGTGACTGCGCCGAGGAGACAGCCGAACTGAAACCTCCAAAGTTTTGGGCACTGGACACAGCAGATCCGAAAGATGTACGGCCATATCCGTTGTTGTATGGTAGTGGGTAGCGTGGGTAAGATGGACCAGCGTTGGCGACGCCTACGCCACGGGCGTACACGTTATCATCACCCCCCATGCCTGACCCATAGGCCTGGGCATCGCCAGTGGAAAAGGAGGATCCAATACCGGTGGAATGCGCGATGCCATCGATGTTGCTGCTGAAGCCACTGCCGAATCCGAACGCAACGTTTGGGGAACGACCGATGCGCATAAATGTGGTGGGAAGGAAATCAGCTCCTGAAATAATATTTAAAGACATATTAGCTTTTTGGCATATGTTTTTATTGATTTTAAAAATATTATTTTAATTTTTTATATATATTTAAAATCAATAAAATTATTATTTCTTATTTCTAAAATAATAATATTGAAAGACCACTGCCGTATCAAAGACGTTTGGTAAGTACCAACCCCCGTATCGATAGCGATATTCTAAGTGGATTTATAAAGAGATTTAGTAAAAGGTGAAGTTTATATTATAGCCCTAGACAGGATAGAACGCGGCGCGATTGCCCTTTGCCATAACATAGGATACAAGTCAAGGCTACCTATAAACTAATACCTAAGAAGGCAAAAATGGCATACAGCGTGCCACAGCCTATAGCCACAGCATATCTGCTCCTCTTTCCGCACAGATCGTAAAAACCGATTGAGGAAATGGGCACTGAGCTCTTCAACTTACCTACTAACTAAATTGTTTAAGTTAGTAGGCGCATAATCCGCACTCGGATTCTTCACTTCGGCACTCCTTCTCGAGTCGAAAGGCTATTAAAATAATTTTTTTCAATCTCCTCCGTGCTTCACAAGACACGTTAAGCTGTTGGTCCCGGCTGTCATCATTTTACGGCATTTGTCAAGCTATGCCAGATGGCTTAAAGCAGCTTGAAAATCTGGCTACTTACGGACACGAAAACCAACCAGTAGGCCATGCGCCTAGCAACCCATGTTTATTTTAATTCCCTTTTCCACCAAAAAAGTACGTCTGCCATCAAGCTAAATGTGTCATTCGGGTTTCATAGCCCAAAGCCCTGTCTATCCCGTAAGGGACGAAGATTAGTATGTATGTAGTAATCCAATAGGATCTGACTTACCAGTAATCCATATCGGTACTGCGTCCCCGACCGCCAGCGCAGCTACAAGGATGATCAACTTAGCAACCATTGTCCTACGAGTACTTAGAATTGTACACCTTTCGCCAACTATACTGATTGCGAAACATTTCTCCAAGCTTATATAGTAAAAATATACCCCCCACTTGCTTTACTGGGTCACTATGGCGGTATGTTATGACTTATGACACTCACAAATTGTTCTCGCAAATTACGGTAATTTCATTAGATGACGATAAGAGCAATAGATTCAAAGATTTAAAGATTCACACATTAATTTGCTAACTAACTATAGTTATAAATACATACAGATCTTAGGTATAATGATGTTCTAATCATAGCAACTCAGAGGGATTGCAAATACAATGGGAAGATGTCAATCAATTATATTTTATTGAACTAAATTAGAGGTACATGCACATGTCAATGTAAACAATCAAATACAAAAATAAATTCAGAAGCTTATTTATTGACAGTGTAGAAACATTTTGAATTAATATACTAATAGCTCAAGAAATTTTTGTACCACTTGCGGTCACCCATCCAAGTACGGACCATACCCGGGCCGCTTAACTTGTGAAAGCGCTAGCAATGCTTACTACCACCGGGCCACCGAGCTCTTCAAGGTGGTAAGGTTTAAATAGATATTTAAGTAGTTAATAAACAAAATTTGATGCTAATAATATTTAAAAGCACTGTTATAAAATGATGTCATGAGAGAGTTCGATAAGTTCACTGATATCGTAAATCTTTACCAGTTTTATTGGTCACTTAACTTCGAATGACTCAAGTCCAATAGAATTTAAAAAACCAAAAACCTCTAATTTCCTAACTAAAATGTTAAAATCTTAGCTCATTTCATTGATGGCGGGTATAAAATATGGACAATGGTCATAAATAATGCTACTATTGCAAAATTATTCTCTGAAAGCGATTTAGTAGAGTGTTTCCTGTGCTACCTGTATTTTTTGTCTATATCCTTGTACAGTAAGCACCAGATACAGGACCACATAATTTTTTACTACTGTTACAGATTTAGTGTTGTTCATCGTAATTATTTACACTTTGACCGTGTGGTTTCCAGCTTAGAATAGGACCACTCCATCGGTTTCTGTGGAGTGTTAACGGCAGGCGCTAAATTTACGCCCAAAGAGGGATTACGGCAACTGGGAAAACTACAGCCAAATTATTTAAACTGTTATGGCTATTTCTTCTCCACTTCGCAAGGTCTTTGGCATCCTTGGGTGGCAAATAATATTTAGAAAAGAAAAAGTGGGAAAGCGCACAGCTGAAGATGTAACAGGGAAAGTGCTAAAATCAAGGAGAAGAAGATCGTCAATCTTCTTTACAGTCTGTATCAGTTTACTGCTCCAGCAGTGAACTTTTTTTGGAAAGGCCTTTAGTTCACTAAAGGCCTTTCCCAAAAAAGGGAGAATTTGCTGATAATCACCATGCTGTGTAGGTTGGTTGGTAATCGCAGAGCAGCCTCTGCTTAAAGACTACCTTATGGTAGTCTTTAAGCAGAGGACGCTTACGCACTCGTTCTCTACCTCCCTTAGTGGCCTCTTACGACGCCCATGGGAGAGGAAAGGGATGGTGACAAAACTTGTTTTACTCTGCCGCTACCACACGGCTTATTTACAGTACTAAAAGTATTATAAGAATTAAATGTTTTCATGAATTTATGAAGGGTTGCTATGTCGCGTTGATCTAGTTTGACTCACAAAAGTTTTCAATATATTGTAGTAGTTACATTGTTGCTAACTTCAGACGCTTAAGTACCGTTTGCAATAAAGAAGGTTAAAAAGATATAATCGACATCCCATGTGTGTTTTTTACACCTGATAATTTCCGCAATATTGATTGAAAATTCGATTAAAAATATGGAAGATGATGCTGAAATGAGCGGGATCGAAGAATTGGCGTAGCACCATACATTGATTATAAAAACTTAAGGCCGTACCTGAATTTTCTGGGGTCCAGTGCTGCCCCCATTTAAAATAAATCATTTCAAAGAAAACGAAGACATTATTTAAAATTTTGCTACTACCAAGTCCTAGATTACCCTTCAAAGTATTTTATGAACTACTGTTTACAGTTTATAATGAGAACGTGTTAATCCTTAATTGTCTTTAATATGGCTTTAATATTTAATTTTATTTTGCCCTAATTTTTTTTGCACATCATACTGAAGTAAAGTTAGTTCGACACATGTTTGACAGCAGGACGTCACAAAATGGCGGCGGCGGTTCTATCCTATTCTCTAAATTTATTAAGTATTCTTTTTTATTTTGATGATCATTAATAAGTACGAGTATGTAAATAACGCAAGTTTAAGTCTATACAGGTTTCTCTCTCTCTCTCATCTTTCTCATCTCAGCGTGTTCCCAGTTGCATCCACAGCTGCAATGCTGTGAAGCCCGGGGTCCGCTTTCTTCCTTAACCACTTCGCACGATCTTGAGCATCCTTGGTTGTAAGTCAATATAGGTTTTTGTCATTCCAAATCATAAAGAATACTTCACTTTCTTTTAATAGATTAAAATAAAACAAGGAGTTCCATATATTTTTCATTTTATTAAACCTACTTTAAAATAAATAATGCATATAATTAATTAAAGAGATGGATTAAACGGGTTCTCATGTTAGACTAATGTTACAGATACTATAATACTAGCCGTACTAATGTATTCTCTTTGTTATTACAAATTTTCATTAATCGAAAAAAAGCTTGAATCTGCTTTAGAAGTATTGACCTCCATACCAAAAGCAAGGTTAATTAAGACAACATTTTTGGTTTTTCCAAAGTTTATCTACAAACATAAAATTAGAATTTTGGTATTACTAATTAACCACATAATGTATGGAGGTCAACATTTATCTTTCTCGTTATTTTTTTCTGAAATATTTACATCTCATAAATGTATCTTGAGCACATTCAGTTTATCACGAAAATATTATCTAACGGAACTAGACATAATTTATACGTATTGTAATCCTAATTTCGTTTCCCAGCGGCTGCAAATGATCCAGCGACAGCGAAGTTACCCCCTTGTGAACCACCTTCGTTTGAACGCCCCTGATTGTAGTCATTGAAGCCTTCAGGCCCAGAGCCAGGGCCCGTTCCAGGGCTGCCTTCCTGGTCTATCTTCTGATTTTCATCTTCCTGGTTCTCATCAAAGTATCCTGCTGGGCCCTGGAATCCATAACCTCCTCCACCTTGTTGGCCTAAAGAAGGTCCGTAGTAGTTTCCGTTAAACTGATTGTTGTATGACCCTTGGCCGTTGCCAAAGTAACCACCTGGTCTAAAACCGGGTTTGTACCCTTGGTGAGGATATCCACCGTTGAATTGGTAATTGTTGGGGTAGTATCCGTTGCTGTAGCCACCACCAGCCTCGTTGGCTGATGACTGGGACTGGCTAATCGCGATGTTTATAGGTGGGTAAGGCTGTTGATAGCCTGCGCCTCCAAAGTTGCCCTGGTATCCCTGATACCCGCCCTGGAAGCCACCTCCGTTGCAGATACCGTACTTCCGACAGAGTATCTTATCGCGAATCCCCCTCGGCTGGCGAACGATGCCGCTGACCGCTCCACTCTCGGCCGAAGCTGCAAATTAAAAACATTACAAAGGGTTCCATTACATACAATTACCTAACGGTGCCAATACTCGATATCGCGAATCTATCGAGCGGTCATGACAGCCCGCTGAGATTATTATAGTGTATCGATAAAAAATTACAACCTTGGGCCACGGCTGGGCTCGATCCCATGAAAACGATGCCGAAAAAGAACGGTAACAATCGAAAGCTAGCCATGTTGTGTTGTTTATTCCGTTATTGGGTGTGTTAATTTTTTTGCGGGTCAAAGCAGTTTTATAGTTCGACACGAGGCCATCCCCCACGCCCAGTGTTCGAGGCATTGAATCTTTATTCGTGAAAATCCCACGGAAGCAACATGTAAACAATGTTCATTTGTAAACAATACCTTCTTTTGATACTGATTTACTATCACGTCTTTATCCCTAAAGGTGCAGACAGCGCATGTTGGGTCTTGCAGCTCTAAGCAGACAGAGCCTAGGCCTCAAGACCCAAAGGCCACTTTTAGCGTGATGATGGGCGGGAAGATGGAAAAAGAATCAAAATAGTAGTGGGTTGCTGGATGTAGTGGGTCGTTTATTGATATAATTAGCTTTTTCTCACATTCCCTTGATCGGCTTCCACGATCTGCGCGGGAAGAGAAGCAGCTGGTACATTCTAAGTTTTTTCTTTTCTCCCAGACCAGCATGGAAGAGATACTTCTTTTGGATTACTGCTTTTGAAGTTTGAAAAAAAGGTATATTTCGTATAGACATTGATTATAGATTGACTTAAAGGCTATATATCTTCTATCGTACGATTGAGGGTTGAATAATGCTTGGTATGAGTTGAAGCCTGTGGTTACTTACCTTCCCATATCCTCTTAGCTAAGTACCTAGGTGAGCTAATTGGCATATAATTGATTAGCCTTTAAAAACTACCCGTCCTGCTTGCATGTATAATAAGAACACATAAATAACATAGAACAGTAATCTTGTCATCTCTATCGATAAACACAAATTGGATAACTTATATCAAACATATACTATGATTTTTTATGGGAGGATAACTGAACTTGCTCCAAAAATTTTGCCGGTAGATAAAAAGTCAGCCTGTATATTCATACCCATCAATCAGGGTACGGTTAATATCAATTTTTATTTAGGTACTAGCTGGTGGGGTGACCAGCTAGTACCTAAATAAAAATTTATTGTTTTTTAGGGTTATGTCTTATACTATATATAAAGATATGATTGCCCTAGAAATGGTCTATGTTTAGATTTATCCTGTATAGAAGGTATAAATTGAAAACTGTAACGATTTAGACTTATTTTTTTCGAAAAACTTAGTATGCCATACCTACCTATTGTTCTATTTATAAATTGGTTGCAGCATACAATACTTATTTCCTGCCATATCTTGGATATAGCAAATCTCGTACATCTCATACCGGATGGGTAGTCTTGTTTCGTGACAATAGACCGGAAGCTATGGTTTCCTAAATCCTTGAGATAATAATGTTTTTGCATATTTACAAAATTTGCCTATAACAGCGCCGGCAAGGCTCTGCGTGGGTGTAAGTTTTACCCTTGTTTCATACTGAATGCGACTTAAAACTAAGCTACTTATGATATTCTAGGCTATACAAAGGATGCTTAAATTACACAAAGTTTATTTCATACTGCTGTTGGGGAGAAAAGCTAGTTGATGCAGCGGGATAGCAGTTAATCAGACCTGATCTATGCAATGACCGATGAAAAAATAATCAATGAATTTTGATAAGCGATCTACAAAATTTTATCTTTGTGGTAGTGGCCACCTAAGTGCCAATCGCATTGGTAAAATACACCTTGATTAATCTTCAGTTCAGTCTATTCAGCCTTTTTTATTTTAAAGTATTTAAGATAAAGTGTTTCGCCAAAATTAAAATGACTTGGCATAAGAATTCCAAAATAAACAACTGAAAATGTTTGAAAAAAGTCCTAAAAACCTAAGGTTCTTTTTGACAGTTTTAATTTTGTCACTGGTTAATTTAATTTGGGATTTACTTAAATACTTTTAAACTATCGCTTTGCATTATTGTTAAAGTAATTTGGGATTTACTTCATTAGGGTTCCGTACAAAAATGAAAAAACGGAACCCTTATAGGATCACTCGTGCGTCTGTCTGTCCGTCCGTCTGTCACAGCCGAATGTCTTCGAATCTTCTAGACCGAATCAGGTGAAATTTAGTAGGATAGTGTAATCCTATGACCCAAATACATATTTGCAAAGTAAATAAATATTATTTTAAAATAAGGGTCATTTGCGGGTGAAAAATTAGAAAAAAAAACAAAACTTACTATGTTATAAATCAAATGAAAGGGCTTGTTATAATGATCTCAAATATATTTTTGTTATTATTGTAAAATAAATAGTTTTGATTTTATTCAAGAAAGAAGACGAAAAGTGACCATTCTCTCCCCCTGATCTCCGAAAGTATTGAGCCTTAAATTTTGAAAAAAATACAAATTATAGTTAATTGCTTGTAGATTACAGCAAAACCTATAAGAATTCAATTAATTGTACGGAACCCTCTCCACGCGAGTTTAACTCGCACTTGGCCGGTTTATTTTATTCTTATTTTCTTATATAAATCATCGGTGTGACATAAATAAAATTATCGCTGGAAATCTCTTCACATCGCATGTCAGTGGATCACAAGCGCGTCGAGTTTCACGCAACCTTGAGGTGTGCGAACTTGAACTTAGATTATTTGGCGCAGATATCACCAGCGCGGACCAATTATACATATTTAACAACATAATGAAGTATCTATATTGAGTCGAATAGCAATTTATTACGCGATGAGTCAAAGGTAGGTAATAAAATATTCTAAGAGTAGTACCTTTATGTAAATCTTCCGGTTCCGTTGGAAACGTTATGTATTGTAATAAATCTAAGTGGTTTTGTATGAAATAATATTTATATTAAAATTTATGGCATACTCAATAATGACTTTTTATTTATTCACAGAAATTATATTAGAAACCACTTATCAATTTCAAAAAACGAAAACTAAAATTAAACTACCTACTTAAAAATCCTAAACTTCTTCTTCTTGCTGTTGTCGGTGGAGTTAAGTGGAGATGCCTCCATTCCTCTACTTTCTCCATTTTAAATCCTGAACATCTGTTATAAATTAAGTATAATTTAAGTAAGACTATTATCAAAAAAATTCAAAATGTCGAACTTTCAAGATATTCGTTCATAAAAACAAACGTTGCAAGTTATTATCAATCTAAAATATTATATACTGTATATAACGTCCAACAAAATATACTGGCACTATTTTAAGGGTGAATTCAGTCCATAATGCTGATCAACTTTCCCCAAAGAACATATATCGGAATATCAAAAATATTTTTTGGCTTTCCATACATACACGAATCTGTTGATCATAGCTGATCGGTCAACTTGTATGGGATGCCAAAACATATTTTTCATATTTCGATATAAATAAAAAATAAAATAAAAATCTTTTATTTCAGATGACCAGGATCCATATTTCTGTTAGTTAGACTTAGCCTATGTTAGTAATACATTTATTAATTACTAGCAGTCCACCCCGGCTTCGCCCGTGGTACACACATAGCCTATGTCACTCGGGAATAGTGTAGCTTTCCAACGGTGAAAGAATTTTTTAAATCGGCCCAGTACTTTTTGAGCCTATTCATTACAAACATACAAAAATAGGTACAAATCTTTCCTCTTTATAATATTAGTGTAGAAGTACATTAACAGTGTTTACACGATATATGTTCCATGGGAAAAAAAATCAGTATCGTGGAATGAATTCACCCTTAAAATAGTTTCAGTATATTATGTTAGATCCTGTATATAACAAGAATAGGTCTTAAAAAAATTGTTAACACCCGCTACACGCGTACAACAGTATTTAGTCAAGTGTATAACTGATATTCATTTGCATCAGTACACCAAACAATAAATATCGACACTCAGCGTACGTCAGCACCAATCATTTTAATTATAAAGATTATCACGTCCCGCAGAACTCGACAAAAAACCAAAGTTTCAACAAAGAGCCGTAACGGGAATTTAAAAGCATTTATCATAGTTATTAACGCTTTGTAATGATACTATTGAATAAAATATTGGTCTAGGTTTCTAACGGTCTGGGATATAAGGATTACTCGTAAAAGAATTCAACAAGTTTTTGGATTATTAGTGTTGAGTCTAAGGTGAAATTGATATATACATTTATGACAGATTATTGATGATATTTTTTAATTTTAATTTTCTATTATTTATTTATTCTCCAAACTTATTCTATTTATATATGTTTATACCTAATACAATAAAACAGAAATTATTACATATTATAATCAACAATAACACCATAACTTATAATATAAATGGCAACCTTTTTAAAATATTAAATTGCGTTTAAATACTACTCTTATCAAAATTACAATTTTATACTAAATATTTTATAATATAACAATAATAAATTAAATCTAAAACTAATATTACAAACAACAAACAAAGAAAACAAAACAGAAGAAGGAATAATAATAAAAATATTAAATATAATGCTAATCGAAGAGCCCACCTCGGAGCATACCGGGCTCAAAAGTACCCATAACGCCAGCCGCATTGCCACGCTGAATGGCGAGGGCAATGTGTTGCGTCAGGTATGCTCCGGAGCGAGGATCGCCTCGATTGTTACGCAGGCGTCGCCCTAAATGAGCGATAAATTTTTTGGCCTCCTCACACCAGGGCCCGCCAGTTTCGACAGCGAATGGAATGAAATGGTATTGATTTAATTCCGCATACTTAACGTGTTTTACTTTAGCGGCACATTCTGCAGCGGATCCTGCTTTCTGGACTGTACGAGATAAATGGGACGTGGCGAAGGTACTCACGCAAGTGGCGTCCCAGAGTAGGCATCTGCCTTTTTCCCACGGTATTAAGGTGAGCCCATCTGGACGTCTATTTGCATAATCAAATAAAAAAAAATTAAAGGAAACCTTTTTTTGGTGACCCTACATCGGAATGGGTTATTAAATAATAATCAAATAAACAATTCAAGTTCAAAAGTCAGTTCTATCAAAAATTTTATATTTAATCACAGAGTAATTTTTTAAATAGGCATTAAATAGTTACTACTAATGCTATTACAAACAATAATAATTTTAACAATCAAAATCCATACACGATGTGTTAAAATGCCTGCCTGTAAATTCTAGGGAGACTTTTCCATACAAACGTCATGTCAGATTTGGTCAGTATTTTGTAATTTCAAATAAATTGCATATATCTAGGCATAACTAATTTTCGACAGTCAAAATATGCCTAGATATATGCGATTTCTTAGAAATTACAAAATTTTGCCGAAATCTGACAAGTCGTTTCAAAATAAAAGGATAGACTACGTTTGTATTGGAAAGTCTGATTCTCTCTAGGGTAAGGGGACTTTTAACACGTTAGCTATCATCTATTTCCGCCCTCTCAACCCTGTGCTTTGGCTTTAGCCACGGCTACGGCTATAGCAGTCCCCGAATCGCTTTCAGCATTGCTCGCTGCGTTGGATGATCCAGAACCGCAAGTGTCACATGGTTGAGCTTGGTTTTGGCCTTGCACTTGGTATTGGTTAGATCGGTCTCTATAAGAGTCGTGGGGTTGCTGGTATTCCCAGTATGGTGGTGGAGGTGGCGGCGGTGGCGGTGGTGGTGGAGGTGGCCAATATGGTGGCGGTGGTGGGGGATGACACCATTGTGGAGAGCGCTTGAATCGTTCTACTATTTTTAGATCACCATCTGCAAAGGAAATTGTACATATTATATATCTTTCCAGAGGTCCGGAAGGACTCTGGGCTCTAAAGCAGCACAGTCAAAGGACTACGATGCCTCGGATCCCAAAGTCCGCTTCCAGGCTTTTTTTTGTCCACTTCGCATGAACTTCTACTCCTTAGTTGTGAGTCCATTGGGAGTATTGGGATTTGGGATCAATGCGCAATAATGACAAATTCAGGGTTGCCGGTACGTTGAAGGTACGATATCTATAGAAAATATAAGTTATTTAGTTCACCCGCAAACAAAAAAACTAGTTAGTTCAGTCGCTTAAATTCTGGTGAAGTTGCATTGAAATTGAAATAGCACAGTATTTTTTACTTATATAGAATCAGGAGTGGTGTAGGTTTGTTTAGGCTTCGTAGGAATTAGGAGTGGGAGTGGAATGAGTCAAATGAAAAGGGATGTGTGAATGATTCGAAAATGAAATTAGGGGATAAATTTTAAAATGAAGTTTTGAAAAGCGGACAGGATAAGATGAAGAAATTAGGTGCAGGCATGCAGGTGGCATGCAGCATTACAAACTTACGTCTCACTTCCCCTCTAGCATTTTCTATAACTACTACCGAGAGCACCAAAACAACGCCTATCCGCCACATTTTGAGATGATCTGAATAAGTTTGTCATATGCTACATTTTTATATGTTTCCTATATCAACAATACTAGGAACACAGCACTGAGATGTGATAAATAATCTCGCATAATTAGACAGTAGGTGTCAAAACGTGGTTTTTTGAATTTTGTTGCTTATGTATTTTCGCAAAGTGTATTTTTCTATTTGCGCGTGGTTTTATATGACGTAAGAGTCCGTTTTGATGCTACGGAAAAGAAAATGTATCTAACCGGAATACCAATGCTGCAGTAGTTGTTAGTTCACAAAATACTTGTAACTCATCTGACGGTACTGATACGCTATCATGTCTCTATCAGATGTGATGAAATGGGGCAGACAGAGATGAAGGGTCTTGCGGCTCTAAGCAGACAGAACCCAGGGACGCAAAACCTAAATACCACTTATATCGTGACGGTGAGGCGGGCAAGTGCGAGTCGGACTCGTACATGAAGGGTTCCGTACCACCGTACAATGTTTTAAAACGCTGAAGAAACACGTTTTTTGTATGACGACCCTCTTTAATTATTAACTTTATCTTACTTTAGTATTTGTTGTTATAGCGGCCACAGTAATACATAATCCGTAAAAATTTCAGGTGTCTAGCTATTACGGTTCAAGAGATAGAGCCCTGTGACAGACGGACAGACGGACAGACGGACAGACGGACAGACGGACAGACGGACAGACGGACAGACGGACAGACGGACAGACGGACAGACGGACAGACGGACAGACGGACAAACAGACAGCGGAGTCTCAGTAATAGGGTCCCGTTTGCACCCTTCGGGTACGGAACCCTAAAAATGAATCAAAATAGTGATGAGTTGCTAGCCGCATCGCCTATTAAAAGGATTCGCGTTTTCGCCCATCTCTCGATCTCTCGCGCGGGAAGAGAAGCAGCTGGTACATTGTAAGTTTTTTTCGTTTCTCCCAGTCCAACATGAAAGAATGTAAGGTGTGTAAAATTTAGAGCCTACTCATTTTAATCCACATTCTAATGACACATGGCATGGCTTGATTTGATTCTGACTTCTTTCCCTAACCTTGTTTTAAAGCACGGTCAAGTTTCAGCACCTGCTTTTTCGAAACATGACCTTATCTACATGTCTTATAGGTTAAGAACACCAAAGGCTAAGCCGACAACAGTTTGGATGCGTAATATGGCTGCCATAAATCGTGACAAACTTCTGAGTGATGCAGCTAAGTTAGATTTTTCTCCTGTACTTGAGGCAGAAACGCTGGATGACAAAATTAACAAGTTTAAATCAGCAGTGATTTCGTTGTACGATGTTCATGCTCCTCTCAAAGCAGTTAAATTGAAGCGACCACCATCTCCTTGGATCACGAGGGGCGTTAGGATGGCCATGTCGAAAAGGGATCGTGCCTTTCGTATTTTCAAACGTGACAGGTGCGATGATAACTGGGCGGCGTACAAAAAAGCGCGGAATAGGTGCAATAGTATGGTAAGAGCCGCCAAGCGCAAGTACTTCTGTGACAATTTGTGTGGCTCTTCTTCGGCTAACATGTGGAAGTTTCTTCGTTCTCGTAATCTTGGTAAAAATCCTTCTAATTCTTATTCTACTTCCTTTTCTCCTAGTGATTTTAATAAACACTTTTCTTCTACTAGCACTCTTGATCCTTCTGTTAAATTAGCTACTATTTCTAGAATATCTTCTATGGCCAAACCTTCTATTGATCCTTTTACTTTTTCTCCGGCTACTGAGGACGACATTCGTGACATAATTTACACTCTTAAATCTAAAGCTGTTGGTTGTGATGATGTGAGTCGAGAAATGATAACCAATATATTAGCAATCATTCTCCCAATCCTGACTCATATCATTAATTTTTCATTGGTAACTGGAACCTTCCCATCACTTTGGAAAAAAGCCTTTGTTATACCTCTCCCTAAAGTCCCGACTCCTGCTGTCTTAAATAACTTTAGGCCAATATCTATACTTCCCTTTCTTTCCAAAATACTTGAAGCTGTAGTCCACGCTCAAGTATCTTCCTATATCTTTTCCAACTTCCTCCTTACTCCTTTTCAATCAGGTTTTCGTCCTGGCCACAGTACCGCTACTGCTCTTCTTAAAGTCACCGAGGATATTCGGTTGGGCATGGAGAATACGTTGGTCACCATTTTAGTTCTTATTGACTTCTCAAACGCTTTCAATATGGTGGATCATGATATCCTCCTTGCTATTCTAGAGCATCTTCAATTC
Source organism: Acrobasis repandana (assembly GCA_963576875.1). Taxonomy (NCBI): domain Eukaryota; kingdom Metazoa; phylum Arthropoda; class Insecta; order Lepidoptera; family Pyralidae; genus Acrobasis; species Acrobasis repandana. Next base: position 21,736,211 of record OY756215.1, read on the forward strand.
TCGTCTTCAGTAGTTGGATGGTTTTCTCAGTATCTCCGTAATCGGCAACAAGCAGTTCGTATGGACCGCCTGTTGTCGGACTGGAATAATTTGCCTAATGGTGTACCTCAAGGAGGTATCTTGTCGCCTTTGCTTTTTTCCCTTTTTATAAACCTTCTTTCTACTTCCATTGGCTGCTCTTACCATTTTTATGCGGACGACCTGCAAATTTATACTCAATCGTCAATCGATGAAATTGATTCGGGAATAGCGCGCGTTAACTCGGCTTTTTCAACTATCCTGACTTGGTCCAATGAATTTGGTATACAAGTCAATCCGTCAAAGTGCCAAGCGATAATAGTAGGTAGTTCAAGACAAATCTGTCAGATCGACTTTGAGGTTATCGCACCTGTCACATTTAACAATTGTAGTATCCCGTACTGTAAAGCTGTGAAGGACCTTGGCTTCCATATCGATTCTACACTTAGTTGGATCACTCAAGTGGCTGAAGTTAGTCGTTCTGTCACTGTTGCCCTTCAACAGCTTAACCGCCTTCGGAACTTCCTGCCAATTAAAACGAAGATACTGTTAGTCCAAACATTAATATTACCTATTATTGATTACGCTGATGTGTGTTACCCTGATCTCAATGCAGATCTTCTCAATAAGCTTGATCGTCTCGTTAATAATTGCATTCGATTTATTTTCTGTCTTCGCAAATATGATCATATAACTCCATTTCGCTCGGAGCTTAAATGGCTTCCCATCCGTGAACGCAGACAAATGCGAATTCTGTGCACTCTCTTTTCTATTTTTTCTAATCCTAAATCTCCTGAATATCTTAAATGCAAATTTCAATTTCTTTCCGACACTCATGATCGGCAGCTTCGTTCTTCTGATACCCGTCTCCTTAGTATTCCTCTTCATCGCACAAATTTTATGGCAAACTCTTTTACTGTTCAAGCTTCACGACTCTGGAATGCTTTGCCCGTTGACATCAAAGAAATTTCCACAAAATTTTCCTTCAAGAGAAGAGTACACTGTCTTCTTCTAAATTAGTCTCATTTTCTTATCTACATCATCATTCATTGTAGGTATGTATGTATTTGTATTTATTTAATCATGTATATATATATATAAATGTATATATATTTTATATGTATGCGTATATATGTCTTTATTATGAGTATATATGCATGAATGTGTATTATTAGGTATAAGTATGTAATTATTTAATTATTTTGCGCCGCAACGAATTATCTGTTTATCCCTATGGTTGACTGGGAGAGAACGCTTTTAGCGTTAAGTCCGCCAATTGTAAGACAATTTTTTTGTTAATCAATAAAGTTTAAAAATAAATAAATAAATAAAATCTTGTAATGGTTTCGGGCCTAGAACTCTTCCTGTAGATGTCGTAGGAGACGGCCAAAGCACTAAAGGCATTGGCCTTTTCTAGGAGGGTTAATTAACGTCAGGTTGTGGCTAATTGAAAAACTTTTTGCATAAATGAATTCCCACAGAAGCGAGGGAGACAGACGGCCAATCATAGCCAAACCCTTTTTGTGGTCTAGAGTTTTCTTCTCCATTTTGCACGATCTTTGGCATCCTCAGGTAGCATAAACATTGACGTATCCTAATTGGAGGAGAAAAAGCCGGACTGCGCCCGAGCTCTAAAGCTCTACAAGTTAGGATGTGGGTAGCTTCGGTAAAATACATAGAACAGTTAGAATTACTTACATACGAGTAATCATCATCACACTTCTTCTTTGTCTAAGCGCGTTCCCGGTTGCATCCTCAGCTGTGCTCCTGCGGAGCCCGGGGTACGCTTTTCAGCTTTTTCTTATCCAAATATAACATGCATGTGCATGCATAGTCATCCGAGGATGAAATGGATAAGAAAAACCCGAAACACTTTAAATGATTCGGCTATAGTTTAACTACCGACCGCCTGCCTGACGTCAACCCTCTTTGGGAATGTATTTGTGCGAAAAGTTTTACATCCGCCGCCCTAAGTTAACCCTCCTAGAGAATGCAAATGTAGCACTAGATGTTTGTGCTTAGTCTTTTAGTCGCCTCTTACGACATCCACAGGAAGAGATGGAGTGGTCCTATTTTAACCCGGAATCACACAGGAGATCACATCACACTAAAGTGATTTAATGTCACATAGTGGCTAAGCACTATTGCCACTTCAGTTTGTAGCTTTTTATTTTCAGCTCAAACTCCATGCAATTTTAGGTCTTATTGTTCTCCATTGAGCCATTTATTTCAGTTTTGATCAGCACTTTTTTCTTATATCCCTACCAGCTTACAATAAAATCCAACAAATGGGAGTGATTGTCAATTTTTGCATAAAAATCTCTTTCATTTGATATGTCACACGACATAGTACACATTTTTTTAAATATCTAATTTACCCTCCATAAGTGGCCCCCATATTTGAAATTTAATTATTTACATTAAATAGGTACGTCCGTCCTATGTGTACCAAATTTCAACTCAATTGGTCCAGTAGTTTCGTAGCAAATTGGCTGTGGCTGTGACAGACAACTGAGTGATCCTGTAAAGTTTCCGCACGAAACCTTAAAAATATATGAATAGTGTTGTTGGTACCATAGTCTTTGTCTAGCCCATAAGATATTAAAAACGTGATAGAGTACAATACAATAGATACCTACAATGCAGGCCAGGTCATAAAAATCCACACGTTTTTATTTCCTAACTAGGAAACAAACTCTTATACTTTATATATGTAAGTTCGGATACCATCAAGCCAGCCATTCGGAGCCGGAACTTATACATCTCCTCGTCGGCAACTAGCAGGACATTAGAATTTGGTATCGGAATTCGAATGTAAACAAAGAAATTATGTAAAATATTTTTTTAAAACAATATTTATAATAATAGTGCTTTATTATAAATTACAATCACATTTACAAATAATTCTCATATATTTTAGACATACATAACATAACAGGAACGAATGGCACATTAATTTCTTATTTATTTTCCGCCGACGGATACCGCAATAGCATTTCCGGAGTGACTCTTAGCATTGCTGAGAGCGTAGTTACTCTTGCCGCATTTGCTGCATCCAGATTGACCAGATGTCTGCTGCCCCTGGGAAGCCAGGCCCTGAGCAGTAGTAAGGGCTGACTGGGCATCATTGTAGGACTCCTGATTGTGTCCACTGAATCCACTTTGACTGTTATATCCTTGGCTACCTCCTTGACCACCTTCTCCTTGTAGTTGTTGACTAGACCCTGATGAGAATCCTCCTCTTGCTGATCCAGAAGATTGGCCGGAGGATGCTTGTTGAGATTGACCAAAAGCCGGTCCTGAACCTCCCTGTGATAAACTCTGGGCCTCAGAGGCACTAAAACTACCAGATTGAGGTTGCTGTTGATCACCGCGCCCGAAACCACCATTATTACCAGAGGATCCACCAAATTGCTGGCTATCTCCTCCACCACTAGAGAAATGGCTTTCTTTGTAATTTTGAGATTGTTGTTGATCACCGTGCCCGAATCCACCATTATTACCAGAGGATCCACCAAATTGCTGGCTATCTCCGCCACCACTAGAGAAATGGCTTTCTTTGTAATTTTGAGATTGTTGTTGATCACCGCGCCCGAATCCACCTTTATTACCAGAGGATTCACCAAATTGCTGGCTGTTTCCTCCACCACTAGAGAAATGGCTTTCTTTGGAACTTCCACCAGAACTATGACCACCAAATCCAACAGAGCTAGATTGTTGTCCGCCAAAACCAGATGATCCACCAGCGCCCGAAGATTGACCACCAGAGTTTCCAAATCGACCGGAGCTTGACTGGTCGTTACTTTGGCCCTCTACATTAGAAGAAGCCAAGGAAAATGCTTGTCCGGAGCTCTGAGCGCCACCCACTGCGGTGGCAGCAGCACCGCTGAAGACTCCTTGCGGCTGGCCGTCAGGACCTCTTGCGTAGCCACTCCAATTATGCGTGTGGAAGAAAGGTGGTGGCGGTGGGGGACCAGGCGGACCGAAAGGGCCGTCGTCTCCGCAAGAGTGGCATGGCGAACGCACTACTCTTTTCAGTAGCGTATCTGAAAAAAAGATAAGTTTAGTGACTTAAGTAAGAAGCACAACTATAAAATTCTGGCTTATTTGGTCGGTTGTAACGGAAAGGAATTCTGGTTTATTTAAGGAATAATTAGACAAATTTATTGGGTTTGATATATTACAGTTAAAATATAAATATAAATATAGAGGGACAAATCACACTGATTGAGCTAGCCCCCAAGTAAGTTGCAAATTTATAGTCAATTTTACCTTCAGATTTGATGACTGCACCCTGCGCCACCAACGCGGTGAATCCCAATAATACTATTTCCAATTTAACCATCGTGCTGAACATCCTGATCTTATTTGAGATAGACAGTCCTCCATGGCCACATTTATACTTATGATTGGCTGATAAAATACATTTTCCGAGAACAGCATCCTTGTCTAGCAGCCGTCAAATTGATTTTGTACACAGCAAATATTACACTTATGGAAATTCACACGGCTGTATTGATTCGATGTTTTGGCATCAAATCTGTAATCGGTAAAGCCCAAAGAAATTACCTCATGTTTACAAATTACGTAACCTAACCTAACCGGGTTTTATGAAATAGTATATCGATGATATTATGCTATAAATTTGATTACTAAGTAAGGAGGCAGTGTACCTGTATGCAGGCAGACACTTGTTGTAACCCTCACTATTTATCCTAAAGATGTCCTGCCCTCATGAGTAAGTTTTACTATATTACGAACTACAGTTTAAAACCTCGATCAGGTTTGATGGCAACAGTTACATCAAATCGATTACTTACCCAAGCCTGAACGTGGTGTTTTAGACGAAGTTTTCGGGGTTTCGGCAATCGGCAACAAGATGTGACTTCGGGACACATCAAGTTATATGATACTGTTTTGTATTGTAGGTGTAATTAAGGTCAGAATTTACGTACCTAGTTCTTTAGCATTAGTTATTAAGGTACAAGATACCAGATACAAGATAAAACTGTGACTGGAAATTAAATGTTTTATGTGACTTTAAAAGGGTTGTATTTGTACCTAATACACTAACAATCGGTAATGCAGCACTATGCCATCTTTCCAAGGTCAGATAATATATAAATTCACAGATTTTCATGCAATCAAAATCAAATATTTATTCAGTAATTAGGCCTTTGCAGGCACTTTTACACGTCAATAATTATAGTGTACATACGTGTAATTTTTTTTTTTAAGAAGAGGGTTCCTGGAACATCAAGGAACCGTGGAGGAAGCCGTGAGGGCGCCGGGGAGCGTTCTCGGATTCCTGCAGGAGCTGGGCTGGTTTGAAAACTGATAACGGCGCCGGCTCCACACGCAAAACGGGTTCAGCGCAATGGACCAAATTGCGGAAAAGAAGTCCTCGGGAGAAGTAAGAAGTAAGTACGTGTAATGTTTATTTATATTTAGATTATTTTTTCTCTGTTCAAAAGCTACCGATTCGCAACGACCACTGCTGAGAAGAAACGCCAAGAGAAACTCATTTACACAGCCACGACCAATAGTCGCCTACGCGTTAGCAGGGCTTTGTCAGTTTACAAAGATATTATGCCTAATACAATGTTATCACAACATAATATGTAAAGCTTGCGAACGAGCGATAATGTTCGTGCCGTCTTGTACCAAGACTCGTCAAATGTCACTTTGATCACCTTCTCTTTTGCTCTTATTAGGGTGACCGTTATCGTATTATTTGCCCACTCGGCAGTTTTGTTACAGAGTAAAAAAAATCTAAAGTTCATGACCTAACTATTAAAAACAAATTACAAACTACTACATAAAAATATTTTTATTAAAGTACTTATTTATTGTTAACATGTGTACTTTTCCATTTTCCTGTAAATAATGTATGTTTTGGAAAAAAAGCTACTGCAGCTTTAGCTTCTTATTTGACAAAAAAAATCAAATATCAAGATGATTTTTTTGAAATTTTCAATTACAGGATAATCCAACAAAGCCAAGTATGGTGAATAAAGGTGGGTGGATCCACCATTTCACACCACAGCCGTGGATTTCAGTAGACGATCTGTAGAGGTGTGAACGCGATAAAACATTTTTTTTAGGAATACTTCGACATTTTTTTTACATTTTTATCTTGGCCTTGGCAGTTGTCTCACATTTAATTGATTAGAATCAGAAATAATGATTTTACCTGTTTAATTAATCAATTAAAATAACCTCACAGTTATAAACCATAACTTTTTTGTCGAAAAAACTCCCTTTGCCTTCTTGAGGGTCGATGGATCTTCTCTTCGATTATTTTGACTTCTGTTTAATAAAAAGCGAATAATAATGAACCCAGCTTTCGTTTCATGTTACAGAAGAGTAATTCAACCAATTTTGCCTCAAAAATCTCTAAAGAGTCACTTCAAATTATGAAATGAACTCATTTCTTGTCAGCTGAAATCAATTTTGGCACCCATCGCTTGACACCTTGTGAAATCTTAATTATTGAGTAATTATGTTTCGAACTTAGCCATAATACCTACCAGTGTTACCTAATAGTTTATTTCTGGTCTCGTGATACAAAACCACAAATTTAATCGATGTTTGCCTGGAGTAGTGGACGACGCGGGCCTTCCATTTTGGGGTCAAATTGAATTGAGATGATGACTGGGTCAGAAAAGTATTATTCTAATTAGTCCATTAGTTACATTATCCAAAAATAATGTACCCATATTTATCAGTTTATCAAAACCGATGAGCCAAAAATATTTTTTCAGCATCATGGCTATTCTCCAGACTTCATTAATACACACTTATAATATAAGTAAACATATTAAATGAGAGCAATTAAATAAAACACATACTTATTTGTTTAGGTACTATGTGAGGCCACGAACATTTCAATCAGCCCTCGTATATTAAAGCATATGGGAATTATCGCAAAACAAACCATTACTTTAAGCCCATATGAATTAATATGATACAATGCGATAGTATCAGAGCGTGGTGTTGCTCTCAAAGCAGTTCTTCCTCACTTTTGCACTTTCTCTGTAGTTCCAAAACACTAGTAGATTGTAGCTATTGCACAAAAAAATGATTTAAAAAGGATGATCTTTAATAAGTGATATATAATTATCCTACATTGAATCAAAATTTTTGACGTCGTTAAGAGATCGGCCCGGTATATAATCTCTTTCCATAAACTATCCTTCACTTTCTCTTTTTAAGTAACCCTCGTTCAATCATATGCCTATGATCTAAAGTATATTCTCTTCATATCTTTGGTTTTCCTTTTCGTCTATATCCTTACAACAAAACATTATTGCACCAAAAATTAGCTTTCCATCAGGCTAGATAGAGGTCAAACGCACTCAAATCTCTAAAAAAAAAAAAAAAATTGATAAATTGTGTAAAAAATTACTAATATTAAAAATTAGTAGCTGATTCTTCCATAGCTATCTCTTCTTTGCCAGATGTTCTTTAACTCTCCGCATTAGGTGGCCATATCAATTTAGGTGATCAGCAAACGGGACCCTATTACTGGACTCCGCTGTCTGTCCGTCTATCTGTCCGTCTGTCACAAGGCTCTATCTGTTGAACCATAACAGCTAGACACTTCAAATTTTTACAGATTATGTATTGCTATGGCCGCTATAACAACAAATACTAAAAATAAGATAAAGTTAAAAATTAAAGGGGGTCGTCGTACAAGAAACGTGTTTCTTCAGCGTTTTAAAACATTGTAAGGTGGTACGGAACCCTTCATGTACGAGTCTGACTCGCACTTGCCCGTGTATTTTCCTTTCACGCCTCTTAGGCGATTAAAGACCTAATTTTTTTGCCATGGAACCAATGTTAATCTTATAAGGTAGAGATTCGATTATTTCTGTAGTTGAGTGGTAGGTATTGGTGTGCGTATCCGCGGTGTAAATATAATTTACGATTAAGCCCCAACCTGAATTTTCCGAGGTCCAGTGCTACCCCCATTTGAAATAGATCATTTCAAAGGAAACGGAGATATTATTTAAAATTTTGTCTTTGTAAAGCCCTAGATAACCCTTTAATCTATTTTTTGAACTACTGTTTACAGTTTAAAGTGAGAACGTTAAGGCCGTACCTGAATTTTCCGGGGTCCAGTGCTGCCCCCATTTAAAATAAATCATTTCAAAAAAAACGGAGACATCATTTAAAATTTTGCAACTACCAAGTTCTAGATAACCCTTCAGAGTATTTTATGAACTACTGTTTACAGTTTAAAGTGAGAACGTTAAGCTTTACAACGCACATTAGCCAAAAGTGGCCGTTTTTCGGTCCCGTTTGCACCCTTTGGGTACGGAACCTTAAAAATAAGGCGATCACCTAAATTGATATGGCCACCTAATGCGAAGAGTTAAAGAACATCTGGCAAAGAAGAGATAGCTATGGAAGAATCAGCTACTAATTTTTAATATTAGTAATTTTTTACACAATTTATCAATTTATTTTTTTTAGAGATTTGAGTGCGTTTGACCTCTATCTAGCCTGATGGAAAGCTAATTTTTGGTGCAATAATGTTTTGTTGTAAGGATATAGACGAAAAGGAAAACCAAAGATATGAAGAGAATATACTTTAGATCATAGGTATATGATTGAACGAGGGTTACTTAAAAAGAGAAAGTGAAGGATAGTTTATGGAGAGAGATTATATACCGGGCCGATCTATTAACGACGTCAAAAATTTTGATTCAATGTAGGATAAATATATATCACTTATTAAAGGTCATCCTTTTTAAATATTTTTTTTGTGCAATAGCTACAATCTACTAGTGTTTTGGAACTACAGAGAAAGTGCAAAAGTGAGGAAGAACTGCTTTGAGAGCAACACCACGCTCTGATACTATCGCATTGTATCATATTAATTCATATGGGCTTAAAGTAATGGTATTTTTTGCGTTAATTCCCATATGCTTTAATATACGAGGGCTGATTGAAATGTTCGTGGCCTCACATAGTACCTAAACAAATAAGTATGTGTTTTATTTAATTGCTCTCATTTAATATGTTTACTTATATTATAAGTGTGTATTAATGAAGTCTGGAGAATAGCCATGATGCTGAAAAAATATTTTTGGCTCATCGGTTTTGATAAACTGATAAATATGGGTACATTATTTTTGGATAATGTAACTAATGGACTAATTAGAATAATACTTTTCTGACCCAGTTATCATCTCAATTCAATTTGACCCCAAAATGGAAGGCCCGCGTCGTCCACTACTCCAGGCAAACATCGATTAAATTTGTGGTTTTGTATCACGAGACCAGAAATAAACTATAAGGTAACACTGGTAGGTATTATGGCTAAGTTCGAAACATAATTACTCAATAATTAAGATTTCACAAGGTGTCAAGCGATGGGTGCCAAAATTGATTTCAGATGACAAGAAATGAGTTCATTTCATAATTTGAAGTGACTCTTTAGAGATTTTTGAGGCAAAATTGGTTGAATTACTCTTCTGTAACATGAAACGAAAGCTGGGTTCATTATTATTCGCTTTATATTAAACAGAAGTCAAAATAATCGAAGAGAAGATCCAACGACCCTCAAGAAGGCAAAGGGAGTTTTTTTCGACAAAAAAGTTATGGTTTATAACTGTGAGGTTATTTTAATTGATTAATTAAACAGGTAAAATCATTATTTCTGATTCTAATCAATTAAATGTGAGACAACTGCCAAGGCCAAAATAAAAATGTAAAAAAAATGTCGAAGTATTCCTAAAAAAAATGTTTTATCGCGTTCACACCTCTACAGATCCTCATGCCATACATGAATGACTGAGTCATTATTCAATGCAAACCTTCAGCAGGCGGTTTGACTACTTGCATTTTGTATAAATTGATATTTAGACCACTTGCAGCAGTAGACTTAATACCATTGGGGACTACCCGCAATTTAGTCTAAATAACATTTAAGACTACTTGCAACTTGGACAATTTAGTGGACAAATGTCCCTTTTTTGCTAGCCCAACAGTGGACTGATAAATTGACTTAAAACAATTCGAAATAGGTAAATGTTGCGTGCATGTTGCGGATATTTATTTGTAACTACTCGTTGGTAAGTGCAACTTTTGACGAAGCATGTTGTGGATACTTTTTGTACACTTTTTGACGAAGCTTTTTGCTGATTTATTTTTGTATGTAACTATTAATTTAATGGGTTTATAAATAAAATAAATTAAATTAGCTAAAATTAACTTTATTTTCAGAGACGTTAAGTTGAATAACGTTTAGTTGAATACGTAAAAAACAACTTTTCATCGAAATAGATATAAAAATATTTCTTATAACTTTGTCTGCTGTTTGTCCAGATTTTGTCGTATTCTGTATATTTTGCCATGAATAAGATTTAAATAACTAAGAAAATTGTAATGATTATGGTCCTTAAGGCCGTACCTAAATTTTCCGGGGTCCAGTGCTGCCCCCATTTAAAATAAATAATTTTAAATAAAACGGAGACATCATTTAAAAATTTGCTACTACCAAGTAGTAGATAACCCTTTAAACTATTTTGTGAACTACTGTTTACAGTTTATAATGATAACGTTAAGCTTTACTACGCACATATGCCAAAAGTGGCCGTTTTTCGTAAATGTGCGTAGTAAAGCTTAACGTTCTCACTTTAAACTGTAAACAGTAGTTCATAAAATACTTCGAAAGGTTATCTAGGGCTTGGTAGTAGCAAAAATTTATATGATGTCTCCGTTTTCTTTGAAATGATTTATTTTAAATGGGGGCAGCACTGGAAAAATTAGGTACGGCCTTAATGATAATAATATGGATTTTGGCGGGAGCGCCAAATTACATCAACTTTTTCTAAGGGCCTCTACGTGTTGGATCTGTACCCCCACGCAAGCCTCCCAAAGTACCGGGGTGAAAAGATGACCCGTGAACCCAGAGGAGATACAAATAAATAATGAAAAATATTAGGGTTAACATATTCGTTTATTATCAAACAAATAAAGCATAGTATTAGGTACTGGCACTAAATGAGTTCACAGTTTTTCACGTATTTTTCACAATTTCACTGCAGTTTAGTCTTTACTTGCGGCCAGCTGCCGCGCTGGAACTTGACTGCGCAGATCCTCCCCTACTGATGGAGATACTCTTAGAAATGCTTATAGATCCGCCTTGTCCAAGACCTTGGTTTCCAAATCCACCCGAACCGAACCCATGGTGACGGGGTCTAAAACCCCCTTGACCAAATCCGCCTTGGCCGAACTGCCCCTGGTAGGGATTTGGTTGCGGGCCGAAGCCTCCTCCAAAGCCTCCAGCCCCAGCCTGGGCGTTGGCACTGGCTTGGCTAAATCCGCCACCGAACTGAGGAGCTGTAAAAATAAAAAATATAAAGTGAAAAATCAAACGTTTCTGCACTAGATTTTTTATTTCCTACTTACGAGTAAATACATAAAAAATATAAATATATACGGACAAATCACACAGATTGAGCTAGCCCCAAAGTAAGTTCGAGACTTGTGTTATGGGATACTAACACAACGATACTATATTTTAAAACAAATAGGTATATATATTGATAAACATCCAAGACCCCGGCCAATCTGAAAAAGTTCATTTTCCATCTTGAAGAATACATACATATAACAAGAATATATTAATCACGTTCTTATGAGTAGACAGAGTCTACCCTTAAAACCCAAAAGCAACGCGTCTTTTTTCGTTTTACGTATAATTATAGACAGGAATATAACGTTATTTCTCTATATCCTTGGTCTGATGCTGTGAAGGCTGCAAAAAAGAGCTTGGTCCTTCTTGTAACTCTCGTAACTTCAAGTATATTAAGATTAGATCCTCAATTAATGTATGGTTTAGCACAGACCGGTGTAAGTTCATGATATTATAAAATACTATAAGTAAGATTTTTTTCTACTTTTTACTAATTTTATACCACCTCTTGACTTTAATTTAAACTTTTCCAGATATACAAGGCAAAAAATAAGTTCCCAAAAAATATTAGTCTTTTTTTTAAATTAGTATATAGGTACCTACTTGCTAAACTACTCGTAATTTAATTGACAAAGGGATTATTTTTAAACAAACCTGCGTTTGTAGTGGAGATGTTGGAGTAAACGACAAAAATCGCTAACAGAGCACAGACTGCCTTCAAATGTGTCATCTTGTCTATTTACAAACACGTACTGGCGATTCCCTAACAATCTATCGATATATTACTGATCGCCGTTGTTGTTCCTTACTTAGAATACGAGTGAGAATTTTCACACGCACGGCTCGGAAATTACTATTCGCGCATTATACGTACAAACAAATTTTATCACAAAGAGCATGTATTTAGAGTTCTTTTTGGGTTACTTTTAATGTATGTATATTATGTAGTATTGTATTTGAAACTGGGATGGGGATTTTACCGACTATTTTCTGCACCATTATCACCAAAGGATGATCTGTTAGGTGAGGAGCAATCGGGGGTAAACCAATTGAGTAACAGTGCCTAATGCACCATTCACCAAGCCTTTTTTAACCCACAAATTGGCTCTCGACACATAGGTATATTGTTTTTTCCAATCCCTGGGCCTGCTGATCAGCGCAGGCCTGTGTAGCTTCTTTATTGTTGTGGTTCGCCGGTACTTTTGCTGTAGGCCGGTTCAGAGCTTTTAGCCTATTAAAATTGTAGTTTTGAACACTTTTGTTATCAGGGTATAACCGTATGCAGTCCTTAAAAAGATCTAATTCTTTTTTATTCATCTTACTTTTCTTCCGAGACATCAACGTTTCCCAGGAGGTCATTGTTGATCTCCCCATACTCAACCTATCAAGAATACCCCTAAATAACGCCTGATCTACACCTGCTTGTCGATATGACGCCGATAACACCACGCACGATGTGATACTTTTAAATAAAAGTTGCCCCTGGTCAGCTAGCATGCCATTGAAGCCTGTACCATAAAATGGACGGTCAAGAACAGGAGGGAGTTGTTTTATATCTCCTAATAAAAACAAACTCATACCTCCGAATGGCAAATTTGAGAAGAGTGGTTTGGCTTCTCGGCACCTTAAATCGATTTTCTTTAAAAGACTGCAACCCACCATGCTCATTTAATCAATGATAATAAAATGACAGCCCTGCATATTTTCCTGAAAGCGCTTTAGATTCCCACATTTTTCGAAATTGTTTCTTAACATTAAAATGCAATCTTCCGGACTGAATTCTCCCTTAAATATTTTCAGTATATTTTGTAAGAAGATTTGTATTGTATATCCGTCACGGCTCAGTCAGCTAGACTTCGCGAGTCACCCTAAACCCGTTCAAGTATAACGTATAAAAAAGTTGTTCAGACAAAAAAGTTGTTCAAATAAAAAAATGCGTTTTTATAATGGCAACAAAAAAGTCTTTTCTGAAATTTTTGAAAATATTTTGAAATGGCGGACATATGACCGTTTTAAAATTTTAAATCGCCATATTTCCGCCATTTTGTAAAATTTTGAAAAACTGGCTCGACAAAAAATTTTATTTAGTTGCTGAACCTGCTTACAAAATTTCACGAGAATCGGTTTAGAAATGCGACCTGTAGGCGAGAACACACAGACAGACAGACGGACAAAAGAATTTTTGGCTAATCTCGAAACTGAGACGCTTCGCTCGTTTCGCTTGCTCGGTCCATTATGACTTATTCATTGAGGTTTATCATTAATAAGTGCAATATTCCTTACTACAACCACAGCCTGTTATTACTATGTATTTTGAATGGCGTACTGACGCTGAAGTTTAGAAGATTTTTATACAAATTTTACAGCAGTATGGCGGGATATAATCTAACATCGTTGCCAACCTTGTAAAATCTCCTTATTTATTTCAGACATGGATTATAAAAACTCAAATGGACATATGTACTGATCTCTTTACCAAGAGACTCTTTTAAACTCTGACAAATTTGAGTAACAACGTCAATACTGACATATTTCCGGTCATACGCCAGATAAATGGGATTATTGTTCTTTGTTGCTTTGAGAAAATTAATACGAATTATACCTATTGTCAGTTATCAGCAAAGTTTAATATTTTATATCAGTGAATTGCAATGTTCTTATTCAAAGAATCTGACGAACTGAAGACTCGAAGTCGCTTTCACAGGCATACAACAACTTTAATATTGAAATGTTATTTGCAGAGACAGTGAGTGTTCCTTTTTATATTTTGTGAATCTTTCTTTTTCTTCTTTTCGTGTCGATTGGCTCAAAAGACAAACAGGAATCTTTCTTAAATTAAGTATATGTTGGGCTCACCTAACTAAGCTGGGACAGGTGGGACCCTACAACTTTACTAACAATAACATTCTTTTTCAGACGGAGATGGCGTTTATTACTGGTAGAATGTACGTTCGGACTATTCCTATTTATAGTATCTGTGTTCATAGCAAAGCCGGTGTTACTCGCACCCATACAACCTTTTCCGCAATCGCCCACTACATCTGCGGAACTTGATGCACCAATGCCTAGCCTTATTTTAGGATATGCTCCGAACATTGAGCCTTATACCAGTATTATAGCGAAGGCTTCGAGAAAGTTGCAGAACCGTGAGTAGTATTTTGAATATCTATATCTATACAGGGTTACTGGTATCTAACGCATAACCTTTTTGTTGCAAGTTCAGTCCATGATATTGAAATACTCTCCATTAAAAAAAAAATCGGCTATCCATACATATCAGCTTCAGCACTCAGCCAAATTTTGTATGGAAAGACGATTTTTTTTCTTTTTCTATAATGGTTTTTATGGAAAGTAGTTCAGTATCATGGACTGAACAGATTATGCGTTAGATACCAGTAACCCTGTAAATAATAGAAGAAAGAGATGGCGCGACGACCTTGACGCATTTTGACGTGGTTGTTCAGCAATGGACGGGGATCACGGGGACGCATGGAGGGAAATGCGAGAGACCTTTGCCCAGCAGTGGGACGAAATAGGATAAAAAAAAGAATCAATAGGTATTATTTTTATTTTGATATTATGTTATTTGGTCGCAAGTTTCACCATTATTTTCCCCACTGCGTGCCACTGCACCAAGTGAAAACTGCGGCATCTGCGATCGATTTCGTAAAAAAATTCGGAAAGTTATTCTTTGCTCTAACCGTGAGTGGTAGATGTAACTCAAACACAGATGATGCTGCACCATATGTGCAACACTCATATACAGGGTTATTTTTAATTAACCGGCAACCTTTTTGGAGCAAGTTCAGTTCGTGATACTGAACCAATTTCCATAAAAACAATTATCGAAAAACGAAAACAAAATTTCGACTTTCCATACAAATCGGCGCTCAACCAAATGGATTTTGTATGGGAGGACAAAATTTTGTTTTCGTTTTTCGATAATTGTTTTTATGGAAATGTTAAATGTATGTTTTAATTTAGAACAATAAAGAGTATTAAATAAATAAATAAATTGGTGAAAATTTCAAGTATCTAGCTATTACGATTAAGAGATAGAGCCCTGTCACAGACGGACAGATGGACAGAGTATCATTTGGGGTCAATTCGAGAGTAGCATTTCGCCCAAAGGGTGCCATCTTTGGGCACCCTTTGGACGGAACCCTAATGATACTTTTTCTGAACCAAAATGTGTAGATATCTAGCATTAGTACACAGTATTATTAATGTTCCAGAATTTATGAGTGGTCCGACAGAAGATGACCTTAACAACCAGTTGTATGTGCGCACGCAGGGCATGCCCGTGAACGATCATATCATCTGGATTATTTTCAAACCTAAGGTGATGAATCCTGAGACGACTTTACCCTTGAGAAGGAGTATCCTTATATACTATTCATTATCACGTATTTATCCCTAGGGGCAGACAGAGTATTATGGGATTTACCCTGAGAAGGGTATTGCATTACAATAAAATAAAAATTGCAAATTGCAAAAAATAAAATATATATAATATGCTATACACTATAATGGCAGTGTGGTTCCCGGCCGGTGAGGATCACTCCAAGTCTTCCTCTGGATGTCGTAGAAGGCGACAATATAGTCTAAACAAAGCTTATAAACATCAATGAGACCTCTCCAACCCGTCTGGCCAGCGTGGAAAGTGTAGGCTAAATCCTCGGACTGCTCTGGCTAATATATGGCTCTGGTAGTACAGAGAGGGTCATGCTCCTGCAGTCATCATCATCATCATATCAGCCACAGGAAGTCCACTGCTGGTCATAGGCCTCCCTCAAGGATTTCCAAAACGACCGTTCGGAGCGGCCTGCATCCAGCGTTTTGCTGTAACAAGGTTACAGGTCGTCAGACCACCTAGCAGATGGGTGACCTACGTTGCGCTTGCCGGCACGTGGCCGCCATTCGAGAATCTTTCTGCCCCATCGGCCATCGGTTCATTGTGCTATGTGTATCGCCCACTGCCACTTCAATGAGCTAATCCGCTGGGCTATGTCTGTGACCTTAGTTCTTCTACGAATCTCCTCATTCTTGATTCGATCACGTAAAGATGTGGACGTTTATATGACGCTCCTGCAGTGGAGACTAAAAAAGACCTGATGATGATACACTATCACGTCTTTACGGGGCAAACAGAGCCTTGCGGCTCAGGCAGCTCGGGAGCAGATAGAGCCCAGGGCTGCAAGAGCAAGAGGCCACTTTTAGCGTGATGGTGCGTGAGGTGATGAAAAAAGAAATCAAGATAGCCATGGGTTGCTTGTTGCCTATTAATATAATTAGCATTTCCCATTCTGCTCGGAAAGGATGATTAATCGCCTCTTACGAAACACGTGGGAGACAAAAGAGGGGCGATGATATGTTGAATTGTACACTGCCGTCACCACGTGGCAAACTAAACTGCGGTGTCAACTAAAGCCAGATCCATGGGTGTACTTTCTTATACAGACAAAAGTTTAACAGATTTTCGTTATTTAGAAAATTTTTTAGAGATTTATCATGTCATAGAATAATCAATATGTAGGATACTCAGTATAAAGAATTTTTAATAATAGATTTTCGTTGCACAGAAAATCAATAATTAGAATGTTTGTTATGAATAATTTGAAATCATAGAATTTTATTACAAATAACATTTACTTTTGCGATGTTTCTAACATCAGAATATCAAATTAAATGTTATTATTTTTAATAAGTTTAGTTAATATAATATTTATAACCTTTAAGTTTTCCCTATTCTAGTAAAATGGATAAAACTTTCCCAGCAGTTGGTCGCCGTTCTAACCTAACCTAACCTATATTGTGGTAGCCATTTATAATGTATTCTAACTTATTATATGGTATTTAATTTGATTAAACAATGTTTTCACTTAATACTTCCTTAAATAATAATTTTCTGTAAAATAAAATTCCATGAAAGATTATACCGAACAAACAATATTCTTTAAAGAAATATTCTACTGTTTGATTAGTTTGTTAAATGAAAAAATATGAGATTCTAAAATTCATTGAACTGTGTTTCTATAAATTGTGTTTAATTCAAGTAAATAGTCTTTGAAACAATAATATTTGAAATAAAAATATAAGAATTAAATATTCTATGAAAAATTTTCTGTGAATCGAAATTCTATGAAATTTCAGTCTGTGAAACAAGGGGCACCCCCAGATCCATATTATTAAAATGATGTCATCTTATGCAACATGTAGTTAAGCAATGAATTATTGTATTGCGTTGTGTTTGTTTGTATTACAAGCTTTTATTATCTTGCCCTGTTTGTTGTTGTTTTTGTTTTTTTGGCACGGAAGACAGTAAGAGTATACAGAACGGAATCTCCTAAGGTACGCGCAATATGCGTCCCCGTTCCCCGTCCCCGCACCTTTTTGGGTCAAATTTTGCATGTTAAATTTGAGTTGCAAGTTACCTAAATCAGATGACAATGCAATATTATAATGAAAAGAAGTCGATCTGATGATGGAGCCGGGGGGTGGCTGAAATAAAACGACGCAACCCCATCGGGCTTAATGTAATACATTTGTCTTGATAAGTTCTTAGGCCTCACTATAAAAGCTTGTACAAAAAGATATTTTTTTTTCAAAAATGTATTAGGTATAGGTAAATAATTAACCTATGAAATTTTTGTTAAATCAATTTAAACACTGAATAATTTACCCTGAGAAGGATATTGTAATAGGTATACTATAAGTACAGTATCCGTGTGGTTCCCGGCAGAGTAGAATAGGATCACTCCAAGTCTTCATGTGGATGTCGTAAACACTAAATAATTTAGTGTTTAAATTGATTTAAGAGGGCGCCTGATGTCAATAATCTAAATTTTGCTCCCGCTTCCACGCACACAAATTTACTCTAGCCGAAGCGAGACAGCGAGCCATGCGGGGCGTCGGGAATCGTGGTGGGTCAATGAGGCTGGTTCTGGTTTTGAGGTTTTTTCGTTTTACAAAGAATATTTAAGAGTTATTTAAAAAGTAAGACATATGATAACTGCCTTATGTTAAATACAATTATAATCCAAAGTAACAAGTGTTAATTTATTGTATTTCTTATATACTTTCTGTTTTAGTAAAATTCTGAGGTGATTTGGAGGCAACTTCGCAATGTTTTTCTATCGAGAAAATTTTAAGCAATCGTGTTTTCGAAACTTATTATGTTTAGAGTTAGTCCTGAACTTTCCTGTGTTTTTATTGTAAAGTGTTTTATTTCGTTAATATTGATAATATTTAAGATCGCTCAAAGAACTTTAGGGTAGTACGGGCTCTTAAATAAAAATATGTTCCTGGAAGGCAAACTGTTTGTTTTGGCCAATACTTTTTTTGGTCTTAGGCGTCCAGGTTCTTATGTTCAAGAAATAAATACCTAATTACCTGTCATTCTAATTACTTGCAATAAAATTTCTTATTTTATCCATACAGTACGAGAACATGTGGCAGCTTAGTATCAGATCCACTGACCGCGCTCGCCGCTTGTCAGACGACAAGAAAGAAGGCAACACTTCCATCGCCTTCTTGAGAATACAAAAGGCTATCAGTCACGCTATACTCGAGTATGCGGTCAGCCCAGAAACGGAGCTCAAATTTGAGGTAAATAAAACAATAATGAAGGGAAAAGGGGAGTAGGACAACCCAGAAGAAAAATTTTCAATCAAATAAAGGAAAAATTAAACGTGAAAACATATAAGGAGGTTAAGAACTTGGCGGAAGAAAGAGAGACATATAAGCACTCTACCGACAAGAGTGAGCTCTTGTCACTCTTAAATATAAGAAAAATCTTATCCCATCATCATCATCCAATCGTATTCCCGGCAGTTATGCTTCAGAGCCGTCCGCTACCTAACCTAGGTGATTTGACGAGGTTACTGGTTTATACACAGAGCGACTGCGGTCTGACCTCCGCAACCCAAAGGGTGGACAAGATACAGAACCAATCTTAGGATAGGTTTAAACAAAGGCTAGATGGCGTTCGGGAACCTCAGCTTTACGTGCTATTTCGTAGCAATTAATCATCTTTATTTTTGGATAATCAATTAATTCAAGCCTCCAATATTCTAACTAGACTGAAAACAACTATTCATTAAGTATGATTCCCAGTGGGTTTTGAACCCACGACCTCACAATGCTGTATTAATTGGAGAAAAGAAATATAAAAATTATTTGTGCTAGCTACTTTCCCTTTAAAGAGCTAGTAATTTGAAGGGAAGATTACATTGACATATGATGATTGTCATAGAACCAGCTATCTCAAACATTGGTCGCTGTTCTAATCTATACTAATATTATAAAGCGGAAGAGTTTGTTTGTTTGTTTGAACGCGCTAATCTCAGGAACTAATGGTCCGATTTGAAAAATTCTTTTTTTGTTGGGTAGTCCATTTATAGAGGAAGGCTTTAGGCTATATAACATTACGTTCCGACAACCACGCGAACGAAGTCGCGGGCACAGCTAGTTTTGAATATACAGCGGCGTAAATTTTATGAAACGTAACTTAGCTTTCAAACAATGAAATATGGTTACTCACCGATGGAAAGTTTATTTCTTTTCACTTTGCTGTGTTCCTTGAATTATTTTTGCAGTATTTCAACACACACAAAAAAAAACAATTTCGCTTATATACTGTCGATAGTATGTACAGGCGTGAAAGAGCTAGCAAGCGACTAAGTGAAGTTTATGGAGAAAGCTACAATTGAACGGAACAAAACATGATATGTCTTCTCTAGTTTTACATAATAGCTCTTTGGAAAGTTTTATGTATGCATTCATTCCACGATTCAGATTGACCTCAGGTAGCTAACATTATAACTTCAGCTGTGCTGCTTCGGAGCCCGGGGTGCGCTTTCCCGCTTTTTCTTCTCCAAATATAATATACATATCAATGATCACATAAGGATGCCAAAGACCTTGCGAAGTAGAGAAGGAATAGCCTTTGGCTATAGTCTTACGACCGGCCGCCAGGCCTGCCTGCCGTCAACCCTCTTTGGGAATGCATTTGTGCGAAAAGTTTTAAACCAGCCGCCGTCTGGCGTCAACCCTCCTTGGGAATACAGTTTTGCATTAGATGTTTGGGCTTAGTCCCTTAGTCGACTCTTACGATATCCACAGAAAAAGATGAAGTGGTCCTATTCTAGGCCGGAAGCCCCACAGCAATCTAATATATTGATGTCAGACTAAAAATGAAACTACTGTTATTAAGTATGGGCTAATTACGAGTATAAATTGATATACTACTTATCAGTGACCCGCTTGTTCGTTTGCCGTCCTATAAAATAAAATAAAACATCTGCTGACATCTGCTGTACCGCTGCGGCGGGGCGCGCTGCCAGTGGACAAGTCGCCTAACAATTGTTTTTTTTATATTTGTATATTTTTTAGGGAACTAACTTAAGGGGCCTCAAATTAAAAAAAAATTACAGGAAATAGTTTTTAAGAAAACCTATGCGAAGTACGGAACCCTCTTCATGCGAGTTTAACTCGCACTTACCGGTTTATTTGAACATAATGAAATATGCAAAACGTAATTGCCGAAACCCGGGATTGAACCGGGGACCTTTAGATCTTCAGTCTAACGCTCTCCCAACTGAGCTATTTCGGCTATGTCGTAGCTGATAAACTGTAAAAACTCATTCGCTTATTACATTATCGTATATGTAATAATTATGCAAGTATATCGCATCGCCTAAATATTAACACAATTATGAAATATAAACAAGTTAATTTGAGATAAAAATCATGGATAAAATAATAGTGGAGCCCAAGACATTTTGGTATTTACTCGCGAAACATTTTTTACAGTTTATCAGCTACGACATAGCCGAAATAGCTCAGTTGGGAGAGCGTTAGACTGAAGATCTAAAGGTCCCCGGTTCAATCCCGGGTTTCGGCAAATACGTTTTGCATAAATCAATTTCACTTTGCTGTGTTCCTTGAATTATTTTTACAGTATTTCAACACACACAAAAAAAATCAATTTCACTTATATATTGTCGATATTGTCGCTTATGTATGTACAGGCGTGAAAGAGCTAGCAAGCGACTCAGTGTAGTTTATGGAGAAAGCTACAATTGAATTAAGTGTTACCAAATAAAGTGGAAACTGCGAGTTAAACTTGCGTGAAGAGGGTTCCGTACTTCGCATAGGTTTTCTTAAAAACTATTTTCTGTATTTTTTTTAATTTTAAGCACCTTCACTTAATTCTCGAAAAAAATATACAAATTAAAAAAACAACTCTTAGGCGATTTGTCCACTGGCAACGCGCCCCGCCGCCGCGCTGCCGCAGTGCGCCTATCAGCAGATTTTTTTGTATTTATTACATTGGCTTTCAAAGAAAAAGTTAATTTTGCTTATTAGGTATGGGCCCTGACGGACAAGCGGCAGCGTGTTCGCGACAGCTCGCGAAAGTCTTGATCGGCGACGGTTGCCGATTAGTATCGCAAACTGTCGCGCGACAGCAGAGACAGTTGGCCACCGTTGCGCGACAATAGGGTATTATACAATGTCTGTTTATGAATAATATTTTATACGAAACCACAAACAATACTAAAAAGAAATCTTTTTCTAAAAACAGCATGATAATTGGTTATTTAATGAAGCAGCAATTAGCATTTCAAATATTGGTACGAAGAAAAGCGGAAGCGTGGTCCACCACCACGCTCGCTGTATCTTTCGTTCGCGCGAAACTTAATAAAATCTTAAGACGGTAAAAACTATTTCTATCCAGGTCCGAAACGTGCATTTCAAAACGCAACTCATTGTCAAAGATGACACCAAGATTTTTTGCCTCATTTACGCGTTCAATATTACTTAGTGCCCGCGATTTTCACGACAGGATTATCAGCTACGCGTAAAATGGCTTCAACCTGATTTCTAGATCCCACCCAATACCATAAACTTTGATTTCGATGGATTCAAAACCAGGGCATTGCTTTCAGGCCAAGTAGCGAGTAGTAACTATTTATTAATCTGTGGTAGCGATGCTATCAATATCCTAATTAAGCTTCCGTAAGATGCCACTGGAAAGGTTAATAACTTATATTTTTATGAACCGATTAAAATAATTATTTTTGTTTTCGGTTTTGGATTATGTTACCTACTTTTTGATATAATTAATATTTTTTTTAGTCGCGAGACTGGTCGCCGACCGTCACTGGCACACTGTCGTTCGTCTGTAAGAGCCCTATATCAAACGCTATATGTACATACTTATACAAAGTGAAAGGGACATACCCGTAATAAATTGAACCACGGGCTATACTAGATCATTACAGTTTAATGAAATTAAAATAACAGTCTAAACACCAAAAAAAAATTTGACATTCCCATACAAATTGCCCGAGCGGCTGCACATTTTTCTATAGAAAAGCAAAAATTTTTTTTTGTTCTTTGGCGGTTATTTCAATTTCATTACACTATAATGGTCTAGTATAACCCGTGGTTCGATTTATAACGGGTATGTCCCTTTCACGTTGTATAATAATATAGGTATAATAAATAACCAACTGGAAAACCGCGGCGTAGATAGCGTGACGACCTAGACGCCTACTCACCAGACTGGCAGGCAAAAGCGCAAGATAGAGAGGAATGGAGAGCTGAGAGGGAGGCCTTTGCCCAACAATGGGATCCTTTGCACATATGTGTTTGGGTCATAGGGTTACATAAATAAATATTTTTTTATACAAAGGGTCATTTTCGGGGGACAAATTAGGAAATAAAAGCAAAAAATTTTTGCAAACCTTACTGTGTCATATATCAAATGAAAGGGCTCGTTATATGGATCTCAAATATATTTTTGTTATTATTGTAATGAATAGTTTTGATTTTATTCATGAAAGAAGACGAAAATTGATCTCCGAAACTACTGAGCCTAAAATTTTGAAAAAAAATACAAAATATATGTCATTGCTTGTAGATTACAGGAAAACTTATAAGAATTCAATCAATTGTACGGAACCCTCTCCACGCGAGTTTAACTCGCACTTGGCCGGTTTATTCTTTATATAACGTCTCTAATTTACTGAAATTATAGCCTAATATATAAGTATGCCTCTTGGCATGGGCCTCCTCTAGTGATTTTCATTGGGCTCTGTCTCTAGTGACTCTCCTCCAGTTAGGACCAGCAGTAAGCCTGAGGTCGTCTTGCCATCTTGTTATTTGTCGGCCTCTATTTCTTTTTCCATCTCTTGGATACCACTCTGTCACTGCTTTGCTCCATTTATCCCTCGTGTCACGCATTATGTAGCCCACCCACCGCCATTTCTGCTGGTCTATTCGGGTTAGTAGATTTGTTTTTCACGGATATGTTCATTTCTGATTCTATCCCTTCATATGTAATACTTCTCTCCATTGCACGTTAGTATCTTGCCAGTTTATCTCTTAAGTTCAGTGCGAGAGCTCTAGAATGTACATACCTAGTTCTAAGTCTATTAAAACAAGTCGGCATTTCCGACTACACTGAGTGAACTGTTTGAATTTACATAATTTACCAATCTTCTTAATTTCAGATAAGTATGAGAGCAATGCCAGTTTCTCCCCTGATGAAGTCCTCGTCAGTGAGGATTGCTATATCTGGTATACTGCTGTGCTATACTTTGGCTCTGATACCACCCGTTATTGAAACTCAAGCGCTGGTGGTCCACGAGACGCTCACGAGATTTAAGGTCAGTTATGAGAGCTAATGCCAGTTCCAGCGTGGACTGGTAAACCAAGCTTACCAGACCCTCTGACGGCACTCGTTCTCGAGTTGACGCACGGATCACCATCGCTAAACTCAAACTTATTTTTCGTGCGTATGCATGTTTTTATGTAGGTATATATTTCTGTTCCGTTGTAAGTAGGTATTGTGTACGCCAGTAGAGTAGACACGGCTTTTCCGATTTTGATTGAAGAGTTAGATGTCATTACATTTGTATTTTTCCCCAGTGTGTCAAAGCTTATATGTCGTTACCCGACTCACCCAGAAAGAGCGTAGGTAGGTAATTAATATTTGCATCTTTTTGTTACTTTTTTACAACCAGTCGGGTTTTTTTTATTTTTTAAAATACATACTTTTTTCAGCGTGCACTTCTTATTCGCAACGTGAGCTACTCGGCAGTGTACGTCGCCTGGCTGGTGTACGCGTACCTCACCGTGCTCCCCATCTGCGTGGTCGGAGCCATAGTGCTGATCCTCATTTTCAGATGGATCCACCTGCTCTACGCACTCACGATGCTATTGTCTTACGTATCTGTGATGATCATGCTAGCTCTCATTATGGCCATGTTTCATAATACAGGTAATTTTTATTTTGTCCTATTACATAATTTACATATAATACAGGGTATTATATGTAAAACAACAGTAAAAATCCGTTTGGCTGAGCGCTGATTTGTATGTACTTATAAGCCTGTATAATCATCAACGTGCCACGTAATTTTATACTGTTTCTATGAATTTGAACATGTCTCTACACGGCAATATCTACAGATTTGTGGCAATATCATTGCGGGCGGCGATATGACGAGTGACTTATGGCAATTCCTTAGGAAAATGTTTAGCCCATTTTCTTAACTGGACATGGATTTAGCCAACTTCAATAGCTGCACAAAAAAAGCGGGCTGCTAGCAACGCCCAAAAGGCTGGTTACCTACTTTCTCGCTCAGATCGCGCAAATGTATGAAAATGTATCATCCCTGAGCGAGGGGGTTAAACATCAAATACTTAACTTACTTAAAAAACAAGTCTATTAGTTTTTAGTACTCTGGGAATTCAGAAAAGTTAAGAATTTGTAGTGTTTTTTCTTCATTGGTTTCCATTTTGAATTTGATGTGAATCATCCATTTTGAATGATTGATTTGATCGTCTAATTTTATAAAAATTTAGTGTAAGTTAGTAGGTCTTCATTATAAAAGCTTATTTTAAATTAAGTACAAATATTTTAAGGGCTGATTCAATCTCTCATTTTGAACAATTTTACCCAATAAATGTATAATTATGTTACCGCTAATGTGCGTAAATCAGTTAAAGTGCAGATTAATTGATTATCTGGTTGCGTCCGTTAAAGTGTAAAAAAGGTGATAGTTCTTAAATTAAAAAAAAAAATTAAAAATAAGTTTGTATAGAGACTTATTTTTGCATATTAATGACAATATTTAAATTCCTCATCGTTCCAGCCATAATCGCGTGTCTTTGGAGCACCCTGTTTACCCTGCTGCAGACCTTTCTAGCAGAAGTCCTGGTCCAGCACGGGTTCGACCACGGCGAGGGCGCCTTGTCCTTTCTGTCCCATGTCATACTTCCCCCGCTGGGGTTGATCCATGGGTTCAACCAATTTGCACTGTTGCAGACCGGACGTAAGTTCAATCAACTGTCATCATCATCATCATTTCAGCCACATAACGTCCACTGCTAGACATAGGCCTCTCGGATAACTAAAAAGACCGATCTAGAGCGGCCTGTGTCCAACTTTCTTATTGTTAAAATCTTTCTCTTCCATGCTGGTCTGGTAGAAAAGAGAAAAAACTTCGAGCTGCTTCTTATCTTGCGCAGATTGTAAAAGCCGATCGATGGAATGGGCGAAAACACGAATCATGTTAATAGGCGAGGCTAGCAACCCATCTCTATTTTGATTTCTTCAACCTTTGCCCACCTATCACTCTATAAGTGGCCTTTGGGTATTGCAACCCTGGGCTCTGTCTGCTTAGAGCCGCAAAACCCAAAATGCTCTGTGTGCCCATTAGGGATAAAGGCATGATAATGTATGTATAAAATCTTTCTACCTTTTGTAAAAAAAAAAAGTCATATTATATACATTTATGCTTGACCACAATTTTCCTATGCCTGTCTTACAAATAACGCATCTATGAAGGCAAAACTGTGTAGAGTCATAAGGTTAAGAGTATGAAGTTGTGTATAAAATGGTTAATTTTTAGGGTTCCGTACCCAAAAGGTGCAAACGGGACACTATTACTGAGACTCCGTTGTCTGTCCGTCTGTCTGTCTATCGACCGTCGAACCGTAATAGCTAGACACTTGTAATTTTTACCAATGATGTTTTACTGTAGCCGCAATAACAACAAATACTCAAAATAAGATAAAGTAAAAATTAAAGGGGGCTGCCATACAAGAAACGTGTTTTATTTAGCGTTTTTAACTCGATCTGTATAATGGCATTAACTACATACTTAAAATTTTCATATATTACTACGGTATAACAAAAAATACTAAAAATAAGATAAAGTTAAAAATTAAAGGGGGGTCGTCATACAAGAAACGTGTTTCTTCAGCATTTTAAAACATTGTACGGAGGTACGGAACCCTTCATGTACAAGTCCGACTCGCTCTTGGCCGCTTTTTTTATAAGGTTTAACGAAATTGGGGAGACGTAGAATTAGTTCAAAATCCATATTTCACGTTAACGAAAAAGCAAGAAGGTTCCATGTAAAATCCTGATATTTTTTTTTATGTGACAGGGCCATACAACGAAAAATACTCGCTGATCTACACCGTGTTAGTGTGGACCATCATGAACGTACTATACTTTGCTCTGCTCATGCTGCTACAAAGAACAGTAGGCCATGAACGAGCCATCGGCGGTCAAGTGTCTTGGAAGTCCATTATATTTAAGAAAGTTGAGGTATGTACATATACTTTACCTAAATCCGCTAGATCCATTAGGTATATTTAAGAAAGTTGAGGTACGAGTATGTACATATACTCTACCTAAATCCGCTAGATCCATTATATTCAAGAAAGTTGAGGTATGTACATAAACTCTATCTAAATTCGCTAGATCCATTATATTCAAGAAAGTTGAGGTATGTACATAAACTCTACCTAAATCCGCTAGATCCATTATATTCAAGAAAGTTGAGGTATGTACATAAACTCTACCTAAATCCGCTAGATCCATTATATTCAAGAAAGTTGAGGTATGTACATAAACTCTATCTAAATTCGCTAGATCCATTATATTCAAGAAAGTTGAGGTATGTACATAAACTCTACCTAAATCCGCTAGATCCATTATATTCAAGAAAGTTGAGGTATGTACATAAACTCTACCTAAATCCGCTAGATCCATTATATTCAAGAAAGTTGAGGTATGTACATAAACTCTATCTAAATTCGCTAGATCCATTATATTCAAGAAAGTTGAGGTATGTACATAAACTCTACCTAAATCCGCTAGATCCATTATATTCAAGAAAGTTGAGGTATGTACATAAACTCTACCTAAATCCGCTAGATCCATTATATTCAAGAAAGTTGAGGCATGTACATAAACTCTATCTAAATTCGCTAGATCCATTATATTCAAGAAAGTTGAGGTATGTACATAAACTCTACCTAAATCCGCTAGATCCATTATATTCAAGAAAGTTGAGGTATGTACATATACTCTACCTAAATCCGCTAGATCCATTATATTCAAGAAAGTTGAGGTATGTACATAAACTCTACCTAAATCCGCTAGATCCATTATATTCAAGAAAGTTGAGGTATGTACATAAACTCTATCTAAATTCGCTAGATCCATTATATTCAAGAAAGTTGAGGTATGTACATAAACTCTACCTAAATCCGCTAGATCCATTATATTCAAGAAAGTTGAGGTATGTACATAAACTCTACCTAAATCCGCTAGATCCATTATATTCAAGAAAGTTGAGGTATGTACATAAACTCTACCTAAATCCGCTAGATCCATTATATTCAAGAAAGTTGAGGCATGTACATAAACTCTATCTAAATTCGCTAGATCCATTATATTCAAGAAAGTTGAGGTATGTACATAAACTCTACCTAAATCCGCTAGATCCATTATATTCAAGAAAGTTGAGGTATGTACATAAACTCTATCTAAATTCGCTAGATCCATTATATTCAAGAAAGTTGAGGTATGTACATAAACTCTACCTAAATTCGCTAGATCCATTATATTCAAGAAAGTTGAGGTATGTACATAAACTCTATCTAAATTCGCTAGATCCATTATATTCAAGAAAGTTGAGGCATGTACATAAACTCTATCTAAATTCGCTAGATCCATTATATTCAAGAAAGTTGAGGTATGTACATAAACTCTACCTAAATCCGCTAGATCCATTATATTCAAGAAAGTTGAGGTATGTACATAAACTCTACCTAAATCCGCTAGATCCATTATATTCAAGAAAGTTGAGGTATGTACATAAACTCTATCTAAATTCGCTAGATCCATTATATTCAAGAAAGTTGAGGTATGTACATAAACTCTACCTAAATCCGCTAGATCCATTATATTCAAGAAAGTTGAGGTATGTACATAAACTCTACCTAAATCCGCTAGATCCATTATATTCAAGAAAGTTGAGGCATGTACATAAACTCTATCTAAATTCGCTAGATCCATTATATTCAAGAAAGTTGAGGTATGTACATAAACTCTACCTAAATCCGCTAGATCCATTATATTCAAGAAAGTTGAGGTATGTACATATACTCTACCTAAATCCGCTAGATCCATTATATTCAAGAAAGTTGAGGTATGTACATAAACTCTACCTAAATCCGCTAGATCCATTATATTCAAGAAAGTTGAGGTATGTACATAAACTCTACCTAAATCCGCTAGATCCATTATATTCAAGAAAGTTGAGGCATGTACATAAACTCTATCTAAATTCGCTAGATCCATTATATTCAAGAAAGTTGAGGCATGTACATAAACTCTATCTAAATTCGCTAGATCCATTATATTCAAGAAAGTTGAGGTATGTACATAAACTCTACCTAAATCCGCTAGATCCATTATATTCAAGAAAGTTGAGGTATGTACATAAACTCTATCTAAATTCGCTAGATCCATTATATTCAAGAAAGTTGAGGTATGTACATAAACTCTATCTAAATTCGCTAGATCCATTATATTCAAGAAAGTTGAGGCATGTACATAAACTCTATCTAAATTCGCTAGATCCATTATATTCAAGAAAGTTGAGGTATGTACATAAACTCTACCTAAATCCGCTAGATCCATTATATTCAAGAAAGTTGAGGTATGTACATAAACTCTACCTAAATCCGCTAGATCCATTATATTCAAGAAAGTTGAGGTATGTACATAAACTCTATCTAAATTCGCTAGATCCATTATATTCAAGAAAGTTGAGGTATGTACATAAACTCTACCTAAATCCGCTAGATCCATTATATTCAAGAAAGTTGAGGTATGTACATAAACTCTACCTAAATCCGCTAGATCCATTATATTCAAGAAAGTTGAGGCATGTACATAAACTCTATCTAAATTCGCTAGATCCATTATATTCAAGAAAGTTGAGGTATGTACATAAACTCTACCTAAATCCGCTAGATCCATTATATTCAAGAAAGTTGAGGTATGTACATATACTCTACCTAAATCCGCTAGATCCATTATATTCAAGAAAGTTGAGGTATGTACATAAACTCTACCTAAATCCGCTAGATCCATTATATTCAAGAAAGTTGAGGTATGTACATAAACTCTATCTAAATTCGCTAGATCCATTATATTCAAGAAAGTTGAGGTATGTACATAAACTCTACCTAAATCCGCTAGATCCATTATATTCAAGAAAGTTGAGGTATGTACATAAACTCTACCTAAATCCGCTAGATCCATTATATTCAAGAAAGTTGAGGTATGTACATAAACTCTACCTAAATCCGCTAGATCCATTATATTCAAGAAAGTTGAGGCATGTACATAAACTCTATCTAAATTCGCTAGATCCATTATATTCAAGAAAGTTGAGGTATGTACATAAACTCTATCTAAATTCGCTAGATCCATTATATTCAAGAAAGTTGAGGTATGTACATAAACTCTATCTAAATTCGCTAGATCCATTATATTCAAGAAAGTTGAGGTATGTACATAAACTCTATCTAAATTCGCTAGATCCATTATATTCAAGAAAGTTGAGGCATGTACATAAACTCTATCTAAATTCGCTAGATCCATTATATTCAAGAAAGTTGAGGTATGTACATAAACTCTATCTAAATTCGCTAGATCCATTATATTCAAAAAAGTTGAGGTATGTACACAAACTCTATCTAAATTCGCTAGATCCATTATATTCAAAAAAGTTGAGGTATGTACACAAACTCTATCTAAATTCGCTAGATCCATTATATTCAAAAAAGTTGAGGTATGTACATAAACTCTATCTAAATTCGCTAGATCCATTATATTCAAGAAAGTTGAGGTATGTACATAAACTCTATCTAAATTCGCTAGATCCATTATATTCAAGAAAGTTGAGGTATGTACATATACTCTATCTAAATTCGCTAGATCCATTATATTCAAGAAAGTTGAGGTATGTACATAAACTCTATCTAAATTCGCTAGATCCATTATATTCAAGAAAGTTGAGGTATGTACATAAACTCTATCTAAATTCGCTAGATCCATTATATTCAAGAAAGTTGAGGTATGTACATAAACTCTATCTAAATTCGCTAGATCCATTATATTCAAGAAAGTTGAGGTATGTACATATACTCTATCTAAATTCGCTAGATCCATTATATTCAAGAAAGTTGAGGTATGTACATAAACTCTATCTAAATTCGCTAGATCCATTATATTCAAGAAAGTTGAGGTATGTACATAAACTCTATCTAAATTCGCTAGATCCATTATATTCAAGAAAGTTGAGGCATGTACATAAACTCTATCTAAATTCGCTAGATCCATTATATTCAAGAAAGTTGAGGTATGTACATAAACTCTATCTAAATTCGCTAGATCCATTATATTCAAGAAAGTTGAGGTATGTACATAAACTCTATCTAAATTCGCTAGATCCATTATATTCAAGAAAGTTGAGGTATGTACATAAACTCTACCTAAATCCGCTAGATCCATTATATTCAAGAAAGTTGAGGTATGTACATAAACTCTATCTAAATTCGCTAGATCCATTATATTCAAGAAAGTTGAGGTATGTACATAAACTCTATCTAAATTCGCTAGATCCATTATATTCAAGAAAGTTGAGGTATGTACATAAACTCTATCTAAATTCGCTAGATCCATTATATTCAAGAAAGTTGAGGCATGTACATAAACTCTATCTAAATTCGCTAGATCCATTATATTCAAGAAAGTTGAGGCATGTACATAAACTCTATCTAAATTCGCTAGATCCATTATATTCAAGAAAGTTGAGGCATGTACATAAACTCTATCTAAATTCGCTAGATCCATTATATTCAAGAAAGTTGAGGTATGTACATAAACTCTATCTAAATTCGCTAGATCCATTATATTCAAGAAAGTTGAGGTATGTACATAAACTCTATCTAAATTCGCTAGATCCATTATATTCAAGAAAGTTGAGGTATGTACATAAACTCTATCTAAATCCGCTAGATCCATTATATTCAAGAAAGTTGAGGTATGTACATAAACTCTATCTAAATTCGCTAGATCCATTATATTCAAGAAAGTTGAGGTATGTACATAAACTCTACCTAAATCCGCTAGATCCATTATATTCAAGAAAGTTGAGGTATGTACATAAACTCTATCTAAATTCGCTAGATCCATTATATTCAAGAAAGTTGAGGCATGTACATAAACTCTATCTAAATCCGCTAGATCCATTATATTCAAGAAAGTTGAGGTATGTACATAAACTCTATCTAAATTCGCTAGATCCATTATATTCAAGAAAGTTGAGGTATGTACATAAACTCTATCTAAATTCGCTAGATCCATTATATTCAAGAAAGTTGAGGTATGTACATAAACTCTATCTAAATCCGCTAGATCCATTATATTCAAGAAAGTTGAGGTATGTACATAAACTCTATCTAAATTCGCTAGATCCATTATATTCAAGAAAGTTGAGGTATGTACATAAACTCTACCTAAATCCGCTAGATCCATTATATTCAAGAAAGTTGAGGTATGTACATAAACTCTATCTAAATTCGCTAGATCCATTATATTCAAGAAAGTTGAGGTATGTACATAAACTCTATCTAAATCCGCTAGATCCATTATATTCAAGAAAGTTGAGGTATGTACATAAACTCTATCTAAATTCGCTAGATCCATTATATTCAAGAAAGTTGAGGTATGTACATAAACTCTACCTAAATCCGCTAGATCCATTATATTCAAGAAAGTTGAGGTATGTACATATACTCTACCTAAATCCGCTAGATCCATTATATTCAAGAAAGTTGAGGTATGTACATAAACTCTACCTAAATCCGCTAGATCCATTATATTCAAGAAAGTTGAGGTATGTACATAAACTCTATCTAAATTCGCTAGATCCATTATATTCAAGAAAGTTGAGGTATGTACATAAACTCTATCTAAATCCGCTAGATCCATTATATTCAAGAAAGTTGAGGTATGTACATAAACTCTATCTAAATCCGCTAGATCCATTATATTCAAGAAAGTTGAGGTATGTACATAAACTCTATCTAAATTCGCTAGATCCATTATATTCAAGAAAGTTGAGGTATGTACATAAACTCTATCTAAATTCGCTAGATCCATTATATTCAAGAAAGTTGAGGTATGTACATAAACTCTACCTAAATCCGCTAGATCCATTATATTCAAGAAAGTTGAGGTATGTACATAAACTCTACCTAAATCCGCTAGATCCATTATATTCAAGAAAGTTGAGGTATGTACATAAACTCTACCTAAATCCGCTAGATCCATTATATTCAAGAAAGTTGAGGTATGTACATAAACTCTATCTAAATTCGCTAGATCCATTATATTCAAGAAAGTTGAGGTATGTACATAAACTCTATCTAAATCCGCTAGATCCATTATATTCAAGAAAGTTGAGGTATGTACATAAACTCTATCTAAATCCGCTAGATCCATTATATTCAAGAAAGTTGAGGTATGTACATAAACTCTATCTAAATTCGCTAGATCCATTATATTCAAGAAAGTTGAGGTATGTACATAAACTCTACCTAAATCCGCTAGATCCATTATATTCAAGAAAGTTGAGGTATGTACATAAACTCTATCTAAATTCGCTAGATCCATTATATTCAAGAAAGTTGAGGTATGTACATAAACTCTACCTAAATCCGCTAGATCCATTATATTCAAGAAAGTTGAGGTATGTACATAAACTCTATCTAAATTCGCTAGATCCATTATATTCAAAAAAGTTGAGGTATGTACATAAACTCTATCTAAATTCGCTAGATCCATTATATTCAAGAAAGTTGAGGTATGTACATAAACTCTATCTAAATTCGCTAGATCCATTATATTCAAAAAAGTTGAGGTATGTACATAAACTCTATCTAAATTCGCTAGATCCATTATATTCAAGAAAGTTGAGGTATGTACATAAACTCTATCTAAATTCGCTAGATCCATTATATTCAAAAAAGTTGAGGTATGTACACAAACTCTATCTAAATTCGCTAGATCCATTATATTCAAGAAAGTTGAGGTATGTACATAAACTCTATCTAAATTCGCTAGATCCATTATATTCAAGAAAGTTGAGGTATGTACACAAACTCTATCTAAATTCGCTAGATCCATTATATTCAAAAAAGTTGAGGTATGTACATAAACTCTATCTAAATTCGCTAGATCCATTATATTCAAAAAAGTTGAGGTATGTACATAAACTCTATCTAAATTCGCTAGATCCATTATATTCAAAAAAGTTGAGGTATGTACACAAACTCTATCTAAATTCGCTAGATCCATTATATTCAAGAAAGTTGAGGTATGTACATAAACTCTATCTAAATTCGCTAGATCCATTATATTCAAGAAAGTTGAGGTATGTACACAAACTCTATCTAAATTCGCTAGATCCATTATATTCAAGAAAGTTGAGGTATGTACATAAACTCTATCTAAATTCGCTAGATCCATTATATTCAAAAAAGTTGAGGTATGTACACAAACTCTATCTAAATTCGCTAGATCCATTATATTCAAGAAAGTTGAGGTATGTACATAAACTCTATCTAAATTCGCTAGATCCATTATATTCAAAAAAGTTGAGGTATGTACACAAACTCTATCTAAATTCGCTAGATCCATTATATTCAAAAAAGTTGAGGTATGTACATAAACTCTATCTAAATTCGCTAGATCCATTATATTCAAGAAAGTTGAGGTATGTACATAAACTCTATCTAAATTCGCTAGATCCATTATATTCAAAAAAGTTGAGGTATGTACATAAACTCTATCTAAATTCGCTAGATCCATTATATTCAAGAAAGTTGAGGTATGTACATAAACTCTATCTAAATTCGCTAGATCCATTATATTCAAAAAAGTTGAGGTATGTACACAAACTCTATCTAAATTCGCTAGATCCATTATATTCAAGAAAGTTGAGGTATGTACATAAACTCTATCTAAATTCGCTAGATCCATTATATTCAAGAAAGTTGAGGTATGTACACAAACTCTATCTAAATTCGCTAGATCCATTATATTCAAGAAAGTTGAGGTATGTACATAAACTCTATCTAAATTCGCTAGATCCATTATATTCAAAAAAGTTGAGGTATGTACACAAACTCTATCTAAATTCGCTAGATCCATTATATTCAAGAAAGTTGAGGTATGTACATAAACTCTATCTAAATTCGCTAGATCCATTATATTCAAGAAAGTTGAGGTATGTACACAAACTCTATCTAAATTCGCTAGATCCATTATATTCAAAAAAGTTGAGGTATGTACATAAACTCTATCTAAATTCGCTAGATCCATTATATTCAAAAAAGTTGAGGTATGTACATAAACTCTATCTAAATTCGCTAGATCCATTATATTCAAAAAAGTTGAGGTATGTACACAAACTCTATCTAAATTCGCTAGATCCATTATATTCAAG
Source organism: Acrobasis repandana (assembly GCA_963576875.1). NCBI lineage: Eukaryota > Metazoa > Arthropoda > Insecta > Lepidoptera > Pyralidae > Acrobasis > Acrobasis repandana. The sequence continues at coordinate 21,771,551 of OY756215.1, forward strand.
AAAGTTGAGGTATGTACATAAACTCTATCTAAATTCGCTAGATCCATTATATTCAAGAAAGTTGAGGTATGTACACAAACTCTATCTAAATTCGCTAGATCCATTATATTCAAGAAAGTTGAGGTATGTACATAAACTCTATCTAAATTCGCTAGATCCATTATATTCAAAAAAGTTGAGGTATGTACACAAACTCTATCTAAATTCGCTAGATCCATTATATTCAAGAAAGTTGAGGTATGTACATAAACTCTATCTAAATTCGCTAGATCCATTATATTCAAGAAAGTTGAGGTATGTACATAAACTCTATCTAAATTCGCTAGATCCATTATATTCAAAAAAGTTGAGGTATGTACATAAACTCTATCTAAATTCGCTAGATCCATTATATTCAAGAAAGTTGAGGTATGTACATAAACTCTATCTAAATTCGCTAGATCCATTATATTCAAGAAAGTTGAGGTATGTACATAAACTCTATCTAAATTCGCTAGATCCATTATATTCAAAAAAGTTGAGGTATGTACACAAACTCTATCTAAATTCGCTAGATCCATTATATTCAAAAAAGTTGAGGTATGTACATAAACTCTATCTAAATTCGCTAGATCCATTATATTCAAGAAAGTTGAGGTATGTACATAAACTCTATCTAAATTCGCTAGATCCATTATATTCAAGAAAGTTGAGGTATGTACATATACTCTATCTAAATTCGCTAGATCCATTATATTCAAGAAAGTTGAGGTATGTACATAAACTCTATCTAAATTCGCTAGATCCATTATATTCAAGAAAGTTGAGGTATGTACATATACTCTATCTAAATTCGCTAGATCCATTATATTCAAGAAAGTTGAGGTATGTACATATACTCTATCTAAATTCGCTAGATCCATTATATTCAAGAAAGTTGAGGTATGTACATATACTCTATCTAAATTCGCTAGATCCATTATATTCAAGAAAGTTGAGGTATGTACATAAACTCTATCTAAATTCGCTAGATCCATTATATTCAAGAAAGTTGAGGTATGTACATATACTCTATCTAAATTCGCTAGATCCATTATATTCAAGAAAGTTGAGGTATGTACATATACTCTATCTAAATTCGCTAGATCCATTATATTCAAGAAAGTTGAGGTATGTACATAAACTCTATCTAAATTCGCTAGATCCATTATATTCAAGAAAGTTGAGGTATGTACATAAACTCTATCTAAATTCGCTAGATCCATTATATTCAAAAAAGTTGAGGTATGTACACAAACTCTATCTAAATTCGCTAGATCCATTATATTCAAAAAAGTTGAGGTATGTACACAAACTCTATCTAAATTCGCTAGATCCATTATATTCAAAAAAGTTGAGGTATGTACATAAACTCTATCTAAATTCGCTAGATCCATTATATTCAAGAAAGTTGAGGTATGTACATAAACTCTATCTAAATTCGCTAGATCCATTATATTCAAAAAAGTTGAGGTATGTACATAAACTCTATCTAAATTCGCTAGATCCATTATATTCAAGAAAGTTGAGGTATGTACATATACTCTATCTAAATTCGCTAGATCCATTATATTCAAGAAAGTTGAGGTATGTACATATACTCTATCTAAATTCGCTAGATCCATTATATTCAAGAAAGTTGAGGTATGTACATATACTCTATCTAAATTCGCTAGATCCATTATATTCAAGAAAGTTGAGGTATGTACATAAACTCTATCTAAATTCGCTAGATCCATTATATTCAAGAAAGTTGAGGTATGTACATATACTCTATCTAAATTCGCTAGATCCATTATATTCAAGAAAGTTGAGGTATGTACATATACTCTATCTAAATTCGCTAGATCCATTATATTCAAGAAAGTTGAGGTATGTACATAAACTCTATCTAAATTCGCTAGATCCATTATATTCAAGAAAGTTGAGGTATGTACATAAACTCTATCTAAATTCGCTAGATCCATTATATTCAAAAAAGTTGAGGTATGTACACAAACTCTATCTAAATTCGCTAGATCCATTATATTCAAAAAAGTTGAGGTATGTACATAAACTCTATCTAAATTCGCTAGATCCATTATATTCAAGAAAGTTGAGGTATGTACATAAACTCTATCTAAATTCGCTAGATCCATTATATTCAAAAAAGTTGAGGTATGTACACAAACTCTATCTAAATTCGCTAGATCCATTATATTCAAAAAAGTTGAGGTATGTACATAAACTCTATCTAAATTCGCTAGATCCATTATATTCAAGAAAGTTGAGGTATGTACATAAACTCTATCTAAATTCGCTAGATCCATTATATTCAAAAAAGTTGAGGTATGTACATAAACTCTATCTAAATTCGCTAGATCCATTATATTCAAGAAAGTTGAGGTATGTACATAAACTCTATCTAAATTCGTTAGATCCATTATATTCAAAAAAGTTGAGGTATGTACACAAACTCTATCTAAATTCGCTAGATCCATTATATTCAAAAAAGTTGAGGTATGTACATAAACTCTATCTAAATTCGCTAGATCCATTATATTCAAGAAAGTTGAGGTATGTACATAAACTCTATCTAAATTCGCTAGATCCATTATATTCAAAAAAGTTGAGGTATGTACATAAACTCTATCTAAATTCGCTAGATCCATTATATTCAAGAAAGTTGAGGTATGTACATATACTCTATCTAAATTCGCTAGATCCATTATATTCAAGAAAGTTGAGGTATGTACATATACTCTATCTAAATTCGCTAGATCCATTATATTCAAGAAAGTTGAGGTATGTACATATACTCTATCTAAATTCGCTAGATCCATTATATTCAAGAAAGTTGAGGTATGTACATAAACTCTATCTAAATTCGCTAGATCCATTATATTCAAGAAAGTTGAGGTATGTACATATACTCTATCTAAATTCGCTAGATCCATTATATTCAAGAAAGTTGAGGTATGTACATATACTCTATCTAAATTCGCTAGATCCATTATATTCAAGAAAGTTGAGGTATGTACATAAACTCTATCTAAATTCGCTAGATCCATTATATTCAAGAAAGTTGAGGTATGTACATAAACTCTATCTAAATTCGCTAGATCCATTATATTCAAAAAAGTTGAGGTATGTACACAAACTCTATCTAAATTCGCTAGATCCATTATATTCAAAAAAGTTGAGGTATGTACATAAACTCTATCTAAATTCGCTAGATCCATTATATTCAAGAAAGTTGAGGTATGTACATAAACTCTATCTAAATTCGCTAGATCCATTATATTCAAAAAAGTTGAGGTATGTACACAAACTCTATCTAAATTCGCTAGATCCATTATATTCAAAAAAGTTGAGGTATGTACATAAACTCTATCTAAATTCGCTAGATCCATTATATTCAAGAAAGTTGAGGTATGTACATAAACTCTATCTAAATTCGCTAGATCCATTATATTCAAAAAAGTTGAGGTATGTACACAAACTCTATCTAAATTCGCTAGATCCATTATATTCAAAAAAGTTGAGGTATGTACACAAACTCTATCTAAATTCGCTAGATCCATTATATTCAAAAAAGTTGAGGTATGTACATAAACTCTATCTAAATTCGCTAGATCCATTATATTCAAGAAAGTTGAGGTATGTACATAAACTCTATCTAAATTCGCTAGATCCATTATATTCAAAAAAGTTGAGGTATGTACATAAACTCTATCTAAATTCGCTAGATCCATTATATTCAAAAAAGTTGAGGTATGTACATAAACTCTATCTAAATTCGCTAGATCCATTATATTCAAGAAAGTTGAGGTATGTACATATACTCTATCTAAATTCGCTAGATCCATTATATTCAAGAAAGTTGAGGTATGTACATATACTCTATCTAAATTCGCTAGATCCATTATATTCAAGAAAGTTGAGGTATGTACATATACTCTATCTAAATTCGCTAGATCCATTATATTCAAGAAAGTTGAGGTATGTACATAAACTCTATCTAAATTCGCTAGATCCATTATATTCAAGAAAGTTGAGGTATGTACATATACTCTATCTAAATTCGCTAGATCCATTATATTCAAGAAAGTTGAGGTATGTACATATACTCTATCTAAATTCGCTAGATCCATTATATTCAAGAAAGTTGAGGTATGTACATAAACTCTATCTAAATTCGCTAGATCCATTATATTCAAAAAAGTTGAGGTATGTACACAAACTCTATCTAAATTCGCTAGATCCATTATATTCAAAAAAGTTGAGGTATGTACATAAACTCTATCTAAATTCGCTAGATCCATTATATTCAAGAAAGTTGAGGTATGTACATAAACTCTATCTAAATTCGCTAGATCCATTATATTCAAAAAAGTTGAGGTATGTACACAAACTCTATCTAAATTCGCTAGATCCATTATATTCAAAAAAGTTGAGGTATGTACACAAACTCTATCTAAATTCGCTAGATCCATTATATTCAAAAAAGTTGAGGTATGTACATAAACTCTATCTAAATTCGCTAGATCCATTATATTCAAGAAAGTTGAGGTATGTACATAAACTCTATCTAAATTCGCTAGATCCATTATATTCAAAAAAGTTGAGGTATGTACATAAACTCTATCTAAATTCGCTAGATCCATTATATTCAAGAAAGTTGAGGTATGTACATATACTCTATCTAAATTCGCTAGATCCATTATATTCAAAAAAGTTGAGGTATGTACATAAACTCTATCTAAATTCGCTAGATCCATTATATTCAAGAAAGTTGAGGTATGTACATAAACTCTATCTAAATTCGCTAGATCCATTATATTCAAAAAAGTTGAGGTATGTACATAAACTCTATCTAAATTCGCTAGATCCATTATATTCAAGAAAGTTGAGGTATGTACATATACTCTATCTAAATTCGCTAGATCCATTATATTCAAGAAAGTTGAGGTATGTACATAAACTCTATCTAAATTCGCTAGATCCATTATATTCAAGAAAGTTGAGGTATGTACATATACTCTATCTAAATTCGCTAGATCCATTATATTCAAGAAAGTTGAGGTATGTACATATACTCTATCTAAATTCGCTAGATCCATTATATTCAAGAAAGTTGAGGTATGTACATAAACTCTATCTAAATTCGCTAGATCCATTATATTCAAGAAAGTTGAGGTATGTACATATACTCTATCTAAATTCGCTAGATCCATTATATTCAAGAAAGTTGAGGTATGTACATAAACTCTATCTAAATTCGCTAGATCCATTATATTCAAGAAAGTTGAGGTATGTACATATACTCTATCTAAATTCGCTAGATCCATTATATTCAAGAAAGTTGAGGTATGTACATATACTCTATCTAAATTCGCTAGATCCATTATATTCAAGAAAGTTGAGGTATGTACATAAACTCTATCTAAATTCGCTAGATCCATTATATTCAAGAAAGTTGAGGTATGTACATATACTCTATCTAAATTCGCTAGATCCATTATATTCAAGAAAGTTGAGGTATGTACATAAACTCTATCTAAATTCGCTAGATCCATTATATTCAAGAAAGTTGAGGTATGTACATATACTCTATCTAAATTCGCTAGATCCATTATATTCAAAAAAGTTGAGGTATGTACATAAACTCTATCTAAATTCGCTAGATCCATTATATTCAAGAAAGTTGAGGTATGTACATAAACTCTATCTAAATTCGCTAGATCCATTATATTCAAAAAAGTTGAGGTATGTACACAAACTCTATCTAAATTCGCTAGATCCATTATATTCAAGAAAGTTGAGGTATGTACACAAACTCTATCTAAATTCGCTAGATCCATTATATTCAAGAAAGTTGAGGTATGTACACAAACTCTATCTAAATTCGCTAGATCCATTATATTCAAGAAAGTTGAGGTATGTACATAAACTCTATCTAAATTCGCTAGATCCATTATATTCAAGAAAGTTGAGGTATGTACATAAACTCTATCTAAATTCGCTAGATCCATTATATTCAAGAAAGTTGAGGTATGTACATAAACTCTATCTAAATTCGCTAGATCCATTATATTCAAGAAAGTTGAGGTATGTACATAAACTCTATCTAAATTCGCTAGATCCATTATATTCAAGAAAGTTGAGGTATGTACATAAACTCTATCTAAATTCGCTAGATCCATTATATTCAAGAAAGTTGAGGTATGTACATATACTCTATCTAAATTCGCTAGATCCATTATATTCAAAAAAGTTGAGGTATGTACACAAACTCTATCTAAATTCGCTAGATCCATTATATTCAAAAAAGTTGAGGTATGTACATAAACTCTATCTAAATTCGCTAGATCCATTATATTCAAAAAAGTTGAGGTATGTACACAAACTCTATCTAAATTCGCTAGATCCATTATATTCAAAAAAGTTGAGGTATGTACATATACTCTATCTAAATTCGCTAGATCCATTATATTCAAAAAAGTTGAGGTATGTACACAAACTCTATCTAAATTCGCTAGATCCATTATATTCAAGAAAGTTGAGGTATGTACATAAACTCTATCTAAATTCGCTAGATCCATTATATTCAAAAAAGTTGAGGTATGTACACAAACTCTATCTAAATTCGCTAGATCCATTATATTCAAGAAAGTTGAGGTATGTACATAAACTCTATCTAAATTCGCTAGATCCATTATATTCAAAAAAGTTGAGGTATGTACACAAACTCTATCTAAATTCGCTAGATCCATTATATTCAAGAAAGTTGAGGTATGTACATAAACTCTATCTAAATTCGCTAGATCCATTATATTCAAAAAAGTTGAGGTATGTACATAAACTCTATCTAAATTCGCTAGATCCATTATATTCAAGAAAGTTGAGGTATGTACATAAACTCTATCTAAATTCGCTAGATCCATTATATTCAAGAAAGTTGAGGTATGTACATAAACTCTATCTAAATTCGCTAGATCCATTATATTCAAAAAAGTTGAGGTATGTACATAAACTCTATCTAAATTCGCTAGATCCATTATATTCAAAAAAGTTGAGGTATGTACATAAACTCTATCTAAATTCGCTAGATCCATTATATTCAAGAAAGTTGAGGTATGTACATAAACTCTATCTAAATTCGCTAGATCCATTATATTCAAGAAAGTTGAGGTATGTACATAAACTCTATCTAAATTCGCTAGATCCATTATATTCAAGAAAGTTGAGGTATGTACATAAACTCTATCTAAATTCGCTAGATCCATTATATTCAAGAAAGTTGAGGTATGTACATATACTCTATCTAAATTCGCTAGATCCATTATATTCAAAAAAGTTGAGGTATGTACATAAACTCTATCTAAATTCGCTAGATCCATTATATTCAAGAAAGTTGAGGTATGTACATAAACTCTATCTAAATTCGCTAGATCCATTATATTCAAAAAAGTTGAGGTATGTACATAAACTCTATCTAAATTCGCTAGATCCATTATATTCAAGAAAGTTGAGGTATGTACATAAACTCTATCTAAATTCGCTAGATCCATTATATTCAAAAAAGTTGAGGTATGTACATAAACTCTATCTAAATTCGCTAGATCCATTATATTCAAGAAAGTTGAGGTATGTACATAAACTCTATCTAAATTCGCTAGATCCATTATATTCAAGAAAGTTGAGGTATGTACATAAACTCTATCTAAATTCGCTAGATCCATTATATTCAAGAAAGTTGAGGCATGTACATAAACTCTATCTAAATTCGCTAGATCCATTATATTCAAGAAAGTTGAGGTATGTACATATACTCTATCTAAATTCGCTAGATCCATTATATTCAAAAAAGTTGAGGTATGTACACAAACTCTATCTAAATTCGCTAGATCCATTATATTCAAGAAAGTTGAGGTATGTACACAAACTCTATCTAAATTCGCTAGATCCATTATATTCAAGAAAGTTGAGGTATGTACATATACTCTATCTAAATTCGCTAGATCCATTATATTCAAGAAAGTTGAGGTATGTACACAAACTCTATCTAAATTCGCTAGATCCATTATATTCAAAAAAGTTGAGGTATGTACACAAACTCTATCTAAATTCGCTAGATCCATTATATTCAAGAAAGTTGAGGTATGTACATATACTCTATCTAAATTCGCTAGATCCATTATATTCAAGAAAGTTGAGGTATGTACATATACTCTATCTAAATTCGCTAGATCCATTATATTCAAAAAAGTTGAGGTATGTACATAAACTCTATCTAAATTCGCTAGATCCATTATATTCAAGAAAGTTGAGGTATGTACATAAACTCTATCTAAATTCGCTAGATCCATTATATTCAAGAAAGTTGAGGTATGTACATATACTCTATCTAAATTCGCTAGATCCATTATATTCAAGAAAGTTGAGGTATGTACATATACTCTATCTAAATTCGCTAGATCCATTATATTCAAGAAAGTTGAGGTATGTACATAAACTCTATCTAAATTCGCTAGATCCATTATATTCAAGAAAGTTGAGGTATGTACATAAACTCTATCTAAATTCGCTAGATCCATTATATTCAAGAAAGTTGAGGTATGTACATAAACTCTATCTAAATTCGCTAGATCCATTATATTCAAGAAAGTTGAGGTATGTACATAAACTCTATCTAAATTCGCTAGATCCATTATATTCAAGAAAGTTGAGGTATGTACATAAACTCTATCTAAATTCGCTAGATCCATTATATTCAAGAAAGTTGAGGTATGTACATAAACTCTATCTAAATTCGCTAGATCCATTATATTCAAGAAAGTTGAGGTATGTACATAAACTCTATCTAAATTCGCTAGATCCATTATATTCAAGAAAGTTGAGGTATGTACATAAACTCTATCTAAATTCGCTAGATCCATTATATTCAAGAAAGTTGAGGTATGTACATAAACTCTATCTAAATTCGCTAGATCCATTATATTCAAGAAAGTTGAGGTATGTACATAAACTCTATCTAAATTCGCTAGATCCATTATATTCAAAAAAGTTGAGGTATGTACATAAACTCTATCTAAATTCGCTAGATCCATTATATTCAAGAAAGTTGAGGTATGTACATAAACTCTATCTAAATTCGCTAGATCCATTATATTCAAGAAAGTTGAGGTATGTACATATACTCTATCTAAATTCGCTAGATCCATTATATTCAAGAAAGTTGAGGTATGTACATATACTCTATCTAAATTCGCTAGATCCATTATATTCAAGAAAGTTGAGGTATGTACATAAACTCTATCTAAATTCGCTAGATCCATTATATTCAAGAAAGTTGAGGTATGTACATAAACTCTATCTAAATTCGCTAGATCCATTATATTCAAGAAAGTTGAGGTATGTACATAAACTCTATCTAAATTCGCTAGATCCATTATATTCAAGAAAGTTGAGGTATGTACATAAACTCTATCTAAATTCGCTAGATCCATTATATTCAAGAAAGTTGAGGTATGTACATATACTCTATCTAAATTCGCTAGATCCATTATATTCAAAAAAGTTGAGGTATGTACATAAACTCTATCTAAATTCGCTAGATCCATTATATTCAAGAAAGTTGAGGTATGTACATAAACTCTATCTAAATTCGCTAGATCCATTATATTCAAAAAAGTTGAGGTATGTACATAAACTCTATCTAAATTCGCTAGATCCATTATATTCAAGAAAGTTGAGGTATGTACATAAACTCTATCTAAATTCGCTAGATCCATTATATTCAAAAAAGTTGAGGTATGTACATAAACTCTATCTAAATTCGCTAGATCCATTATATTCAAGAAAGTTGAGGTATGTACATAAACTCTATCTAAATTCGCTAGATCCATTATATTCAAGAAAGTTGAGGTATGTACATAAACTCTATCTAAATTCGCTAGATCCATTATATTCAAGAAAGTTGAGGTATGTACATAAACTCTATCTAAATTCGCTAGATCCATTATATTCAAGAAAGTTGAGGTATGTACATAAACTCTATCTAAATTCGCTAGATCCATTATATTCAAGAAAGTTGAGGCATGTACATAAACTCTATCTAAATTCGCTAGATCCATTATATTCAAGAAAGTTGAGGTATGTACATATACTCTATCTAAATTCGCTAGATCCATTATATTCAAAAAAGTTGAGGTATGTACACAAACTCTATCTAAATTCGCTAGATCCATTATATTCAAGAAAGTTGAGGTATGTACACAAACTCTATCTAAATTCGCTAGATCCATTATATTCAAGAAAGTTGAGGTATGTACATATACTCTATCTAAATTCGCTAGATCCATTATATTCAAGAAAGTTGAGGTATGTACACAAACTCTATCTAAATTCGCTAGATCCATTATATTCAAAAAAGTTGAGGTATGTACACAAACTCTATCTAAATTCGCTAGATCCATTATATTCAAGAAAGTTGAGGTATGTACATATACTCTATCTAAATTCGCTAGATCCATTATATTCAAGAAAGTTGAGGTATGTACATAAACTCTATCTAAATTCGCTAGATCCATTATATTCAAGAAAGTTGAGGTATGTACATAAACTCTATCTAAATTCGCTAGATCCATTATATTCAAGAAAGTTGAGGTATGTACACAAACTCTATCTAAATTCGCTAGATCCATTATATTCAAAAAAGTTGAGGTATGTACATAAACTCTATCTAAATTCGCTAGATCCATTATATTCAAGAAAGTTGAGGTATGTACATAAACTCTATCTAAATTCGCTAGATCCATTATATTCAAGAAAGTTGAGGTATGTACACAAACTCTATCTAAATTCGCTAGATCCATTATATTCAAAAAAGTTGAGGTATGTACACAAACTCTATCTAAATTCGCTAGATCCATTATATTCAAAAAAGTTGAGGTATGTACACAAACTCTATCTAAATTCGCTAGATCCATTATATTCAAAAAAGTTGAGGTATGTACACAAACTCTATCTAAATTCGCTAGATCCATTATATTCAAGAAAGTTGAGGTATGTACATATACTCTATCTAAATTCGCTAGATCCATTATATTCAAGAAAGTTGAGGTATGTACATAAACTCTATCTAAATTCGCTAGATCCATTATATTCAAGAAAGTTGAGGTATGTACATAAACTCTATCTAAATTCGCTAGATCCATTATATTCAAGAAAGTTGAGGTATGTACACAAACTCTATCTAAATTCGCTAGATCCATTATATTCAAAAAAGTTGAGGTATGTACATAAACTCTATCTAAATTCGCTAGATCCATTATATTCAAGAAAGTTGAGGTATGTACATAAACTCTATCTAAATTCGCTAGATCCATTATATTCAAAAAAGTTGAGGTATGTACACAAACTCTATCTAAATTCGCTAGATCCATTATATTCAAAAAAGTTGAGGTATGTACATAAACTCTATCTAAATTCGCTAGATCCATTATATTCAAAAAAGTTGAGGTATGTACACAAACTCTATCTAAATTCGCTAGATCCATTATATTCAAAAAAGTTGAGGTATGTACACAAACTCTATCTAAATTCGCTAGATCCATTATATTCAAGAAAGTTGAGGTATGTACACAAACTCTATCTAAATTCGCTAGATCCATTATATTCAAAAAAGTTGAGGTATGTACACAAACTCTATCTAAATTCGCTAGATCCATTATATTCAAGAAAGTTGAGGTATGTACATAAACTCTATCTAAATTCGCTAGATCCATTATATTCAAGAAAGTTGAGGTATGTACATATACTCTATCTAAATTCGCTAGATCCATTATATTCAAAAAAGTTGAGGTATGTACACAAACTCTATCTAAATTCGCTAGATCCATTATATTCAAAAAAGTTGAGGTATGTACACAAACTCTATCTAAATTCGCTAGATCCATTATATTCAAAAAAGTTGAGGTATGTACACAAACTCTATCTAAATTCGCTAGATCCATTATATTCAAAAAAGTTGAGGTATGTACACAAACTCTATCTAAATTCGCTAGATCCATTATATTCAAAAAAGTTGAGGTATGTACACAAACTCTATCTAAATTCGCTAGATCCATTATATTCAAAAAAGTTGAGGTATGTACACAAACTCTATCTAAATTCGCTAGATCCATTATATTCAAAAAAGTTGAGGTATGTACACAAACTCTATCTAAATTCGCTAGATCCATTATATTCAAAAAAGTTGAGGTATGTACACAAACTCTATCTAAATTCGCTAGATCCATTATATTCAAAAAAGTTGAGGTATGTACACAAACTCTATCTAAATTCGCTAGATCCATTATATTCAAAAAAGTTGAGGTATGTACACAAACTCTATCTAAATTCGCTAGATCCATTATATTCAAAAAAGTTGAGGTATGTACACAAACTCTATCTAAATTCGCTAGATCCATTATATTCAAAAAAGTTGAGGTATGTACACAAACTCTATCTAAATTCGCTAGATCCATTATATTCAAAAAAGTTGAGGTATGTACACAAACTCTATCTAAATTCGCTAGATCCATTATATTCAAAAAAGTTGAGGCATGTACACAAACTCTATCTAAATTCGCTAGATCCATTATATTCAAGAAAGTTGAGGTATGTACATAAACTCTATCTAAATTCGCTAGATCCATTATATTCAAGAAAGTTGAGGTATGTACATAAACTCTATCTAAATTCGCTAGATCCATTATATTCAAAAAAGTTGAGGTATGTACACAAACTCTATCTAAATTCGCTAGATCCATTATATTCAAAAAAGTTGAGGTATGTACACAAACTCTATCTAAATTCGCTAGATCCATTATATTCAAAAAAGTTGAGGTATGTACACAAACTCTATCTAAATTCGCTAGATCCATTATATTCAAAAAAGTTGAGGCATGTACACAAACTCTATCTAAATTCGCTAGATCCATTATATTCAAGAAAGTTGAGGTATGTACACAAACTCTATCTAAATTCGCTAGATCCATTATATTCAAAAAAGTTGAGGCATGTACACAAACTCTATCTAAATTCGCTAGATCCATTATATTCAAAAAAGTTGAGGTATGTACACAAACTCTATCTAAATTCGCTAGATCCATTATATTCAAAAAAGTTGAGGTATGTACACAAACTCTATCTAAATTCGCTAGATCCATTATATTCAAAAAAGTTGAGGTATGTACACAAACTCTATCTAAATTCGCTAGATCCATTATATTCAAAAAAGTTGAGGTATGTACACAAACTCTATCTAAATTCGCTAGATCCATTATATTCAAAAAAGTTGAGGTATGTACACAAACTCTATCTAAATTTGCTAGATCCATTATATTCAAAAAAGTTGAGGTATGTACACAAACTCTATCTAAATTCGCTAGATCCATTATATTCAAAAAAGTTGAGGCATGTACACAAACTCTATCTAAATTCGCTAGATCCATTATATTCAAGAAAGTTGAGGTATGTACATAAACTCTATCTAAATTCGCTAGATCCATTATATTCAAGAAAGTTGAGGTATGTACATAAACTCTATCTAAATTCGCTAGATCCATTATATTCAAGAAAGTTGAGGTATGTACATAAACTCTATCTAAATTCGCTAGATCCATTATATTCAAGAAAGTTGAGGTATGTACATATACTCTATCTAAATTCGCTAGATCCATTATATTCAAAAAAGTTGAGGTATGTACACAAACTCTATCTAAATTCGCTAGATCCATTATATTCAAGAAAGTTGAGGTATGTACACAAACTCTATCTAAATTCGCTAGATCCATTATATTCAAGAAAGTTGAGGTATGTACATATACTCTATCTAAATTCGCTAGATCCATTATATTCAAGAAAGTTGAGGTATGTACACAAACTCTATCTAAATTCGCTAGATCCATTATATTCAAAAAAGTTGAGGTATGTACACAAACTCTATCTAAATTCGCTAGATCCATTATATTCAAGAAAGTTGAGGTATGTACATATACTCTATCTAAATTCGCTAGATCCATTATATTCAAGAAAGTTGAGGTATGTACACAAACTCTATCTAAATTCGCTAGATCCATTATATTCAAGAAAGTTGAGGTATGTACATAAACTCTATCTAAATTCGCTAGATCCATTATATTCAAGAAAGTTGAGGTATGTACACAAACTCTATCTAAATTCGCTAGATCCATTATATTCAAAAAAGTTGAGGTATGTACACAAACTCTATCTAAATTCGCTAGATCCATTATATTCAAAAAAGTTGAGGTATGTACACAAACTCTATCTAAATTCGCTAGATCCATTATATTCAAGAAAGTTGAGGTATGTACACAAACTCTATCTAAATTCGCTAGATCCATTATATTCAAAAAAGTTGAGGTATGTACACAAACTCTATCTAAATTCGCTAGATCCATTATATTCAAAAAAGTTGAGGTATGTACACAAACTCTATCTAAATTCGCTAGATCCATTATATTCAAAAAAGTTGAGGTATGTACATAAACTCTATCTAAATTCGCTAGATCCATTATATTCAAGAAAGTTGAGGTATGTACATATACTCTATCTAAATTCGCTAGATCCATTATATTCAAAAAAGTTGAGGTATGTACACAAACTCTATCTAAATTCGCTAGATCCATTATATTCAAAAAAGTTGAGGTATGTACACAAACTCTATCTAAATTCGCTAGATCCATTATATTCAAAAAAGTTGAGGTATGTACACAAACTCTATCTAAATTCGCTAGATCCATTATATTCAAAAAAGTTGAGGTATGTACACAAACTCTATCTAAATTCGCTAGATCCATTATATTCAAAAAAGTTGAGGTATGTACACAAACTCTATCTAAATTCGCTAGATCCATTATATTCAAAAAAGTTGAGGTATGTACACAAACTCTATCTAAATTCGCTAGATCCATTATATTCAAGAAAGTTGAGGTATGTACACAAACTCTATCTAAATTCGCTAGATCCATTATATTCAAAAAAGTTGAGGTATGTACACAAACTCTATCTAAATTCGCTAGATCCATTATATTCAAAAAAGTTGAGGTATGTACACAAACTCTATCTAAATTCGCTAGATCCATTATATTCAAAAAAGTTGAGGTATGTACACAAACTCTATCTAAATTCGCTAGATCCATTATATTCAAAAAAGTTGAGGTATGTACACAAACTCTATCTAAATTCGCTAGATCCATTATATTCAAAAAAGTTGAGGTATGTACACAAACTCTATCTAAATTCGCTAGATCCATTATATTCAAAAAAGTTGAGGTATGTACACAAACTCTATCTAAATTCGCTAGATCCATTATATTCAAAAAAGTTGAGGTATGTACACAAACTCTATCTAAATTCGCTAGATCCATTATATTCAAAAAAGTTGAGGTATGTACACAAACTCTATCTAAATTCGCTAGATCCATTATATTCAAAAAAGTTGAGGTATGTACACAAACTCTATCTAAATTCGCTAGATCCATTATATTCAAAAAAGTTGAGGTATGTACACAAACTCTATCTAAATTCGCTAGATCCATTATATTCAAAAAAGTTGAGGTATGTACACAAACTCTATCTAAATTCGCTAGATCCATTATATTCAAAAAAGTTGAGGTATGTACACAAACTCTATCTAAATTCGCTAGATCCATTATATTCAAAAAAGTTGAGGTATGTACACAAACTCTATCTAAATTCGCTAGATCCATTATATTCAAAAAAGTTGAGGCATGTACACAAACTCTATCTAAATTCGCTAGATCCATTATATTCAAAAAAGTTGAGGTATGTACACAAACTCTATCTAAATTCGCTAGATCCATTATATTCAAAAAAGTTGAGGTATGTACACAAACTCTATCTAAATTCGCTAGATCCATTATATTCAAAAAAGTTGAGGTATGTACACAAACTCTATCTAAATTCGCTAGATCCATTATATTCAAAAAAGTTGAGGCATGTACACAAACTCTATCTAAATTCGCTAGATCCATTATATTCAAAAAAGTTGAGGTATGTACACAAACTCTATCTAAATTCGCTAGATCCATTATATTCAAAAAAGTTGAGGTATGTACACAAACTCTATCTAAATTCGCTAGATCCATTATATTCAAAAAAGTTGAGGTATGTACACAAACTCTATCTAAATTCGCTAGATCCATTATATTCAAAAAAGTTGAGGCATGTACACAAACTCTATCTAAATTCGCTAGATCCATTATATTCAAAAAAGTTGAGGTATGTACACAAACTCTATCTAAATTCGCTAGATCCATTATATTCAAAAAAGTTGAGGTATGTACACAAACTCTATCTAAATTCGCTAGATCCATTATATTCAAAAAAGTTGAGGTATGTACACAAACTCTATCTAAATTCGCTAGATCCATTATATTCAAAAAAGTTGAGGTATGTACACAAACTCTATCTAAATTCGCTAGATCCATTATATTCAAAAAAGTTGAGGCATGTACACAAACTCTATCTAAATTCGCTAGATCCATTATATTCAAGAAAGTTGAGGTATGTACATAAACTCTATCTAAATTCGCTAGATCCATTATATTCAAAAAAGTTGAGGTATGTACACAAACTCTATCTAAATTCGCTAGATCCATTATATTCAAAAAAGTTGAGGTATGTACACAAACTCTATCTAAATTCGCTAGATCCATTATATTCAAAAAAGTTGAGGCATGTACACAAACTCTATCTAAATTCGCTAGATCCATTATATTCAAGAAAGTTGAGGCATGTACATAAACTCTATCTAAATTCGCTAGATCCATTATATTCAAGAAAGTTGAGGTATGTACATAAACTCTATCTAAATTCGCTAGATCCATTATATTCAAGAAAGTTGAGGTATGTACATAAACTCTATCTAAATTCGCTAGATCCATTATATTCAAGAAAGTTGAGGTATGTACATATACTCTATCTAAATTCGCTAGATCCATTATATTCAAAAAAGTTGAGGTATGTACACAAACTCTATCTAAATTCGCTAGATCCATTATATTCAAGAAAGTTGAGGTATGTACACAAACTCTATCTAAATTCGCTAGATCCATTATATTCAAGAAAGTTGAGGTATGTACATATACTCTATCTAAATTCGCTAGATCCATTATATTCAAGAAAGTTGAGGTATGTACACAAACTCTATCTAAATTCGCTAGATCCATTATATTCAAAAAAGTTGAGGTATGTACACAAACTCTATCTAAATTCGCTAGATCCATTATATTCAAGAAAGTTGAGGTATGTACATATACTCTATCTAAATTCGCTAGATCCATTATATTCAAGAAAGTTGAGGTATGTACACAAACTCTATCTAAATTCGCTAGATCCATTATATTCAAGAAAGTTGAGGTATGTACACAAACTCTATCTAAATTCGCTAGATCCATTATATTCAAGAAAGTTGAGGTATGTACACAAACTCTATCTAAATTCGCTAGATCCATTATATTCAAAAAAGTTGAGGTATGTACACAAACTCTATCTAAATTCGCTAGATCCATTATATTCAAAAAAGTTGAGGTATGTACACAAACTCTATCTAAATTCGCTAGATCCATTATATTCAAAAAAGTTGAGGTATGTACACAAACTCTATCTAAATTCGCTAGATCCATTATATTCAAGAAAGTTGAGGTATGTACATATACTCTATCTAAATTCGCTAGATCCATTATATTCAAAAAAGTTGAGGTATGTACACAAACTCTATCTAAATTCGCTAGATCCATTATATTCAAGAAAGTTGAGGTATGTACATAAACTCTATCTAAATTCGCTAGATCCATTATATTCAAGAAAGTTGAGGTATGTACACAAACTCTATCTAAATTCGCTAGATCCATTATATTCAAGAAAGTTGAGGTATGTACATATACTCTATCTAAATTCGCTAGATCCATTATATTCAAGAAAGTTGAGGTATGTACACAAACTCTATCTAAATTCGCTAGATCCATTATATTCAAAAAAGTTGAGGTATGTACACAAACTCTATCTAAATTCGCTAGATCCATTATATTCAAGAAAGTTGAGGTATGTACATATACTCTATCTAAATTCGCTAGATCCATTATATTCAAGAAAGTTGAGGTATGTACACAAACTCTATCTAAATTCGCTAGATCCATTATATTCAAGAAAGTTGAGGTATGTACACAAACTCTATCTAAATTCGCTAGATCCATTATATTCAAGAAAGTTGAGGTATGTACACAAACTCTATCTAAATTCGCTAGATCCATTATATTCAAAAAAGTTGAGGTATGTACACAAACTCTATCTAAATTCGCTAGATCCATTATATTCAAAAAAGTTGAGGTATGTACACAAACTCTATCTAAATTCGCTAGATCCATTATATTCAAGAAAGTTGAGGTATGTACACAAACTCTATCTAAATTCGCTAGATCCATTATATTCAAAAAAGTTGAGGTATGTACACAAACTCTATCTAAATTCGCTAGATCCATTATATTCAAAAAAGTTGAGGTATGTACACAAACTCTATCTAAATTCGCTAGATCCATTATATTCAAAAAAGTTGAGGTATGTACACAAACTCTATCTAAATTCGCTAGATCCATTATATTCAAAAAAGTTGAGGTATGTACACAAACTCTATCTAAATTCGCTAGATCCATTATATTCAAGAAAGTTGAGGTATGTACACAAACTCTATCTAAATTCGCTAGATCCATTATATTCAAAAAAGTTGAGGTATGTACACAAACTCTATCTAAATTCGCTAGATCCATTATATTCAAAAAAGTTGAGGTATGTACACAAACTCTATCTAAATTCGCTAGATCCATTATATTCAAAAAAGTTGAGGTATGTACACAAACTCTATCTAAATTCGCTAGATCCATTATATTCAAAAAAGTTGAGGTATGTACACAAACTCTATCTAAATTCGCTAGATCCATTATATTCAAAAAAGTTGAGGTATGTACACAAACTCTATCTAAATTCGCTAGATCCATTATATTCAAAAAAGTTGAGGTATGTACACAAACTCTATCTAAATTCGCTAGATCCATTATATTCAAAAAAGTTGAGGTATGTACACAAACTCTATCTAAATTCGCTAGATCCATTATATTCAAAAAAGTTGAGGTATGTACACAAACTCTATCTAAATTCGCTAGATCCATTATATTCAAAAAAGTTGAGGTATGTACACAAACTCTATCTAAATTCGCTAGATCCATTATATTCAAAAAAGTTGAGGTATGTACACAAACTCTATCTAAATTCGCTAGATCCATTATATTCAAAAAAGTTGAGGTATGTACACAAACTCTATCTAAATTCGCTAGATCCATTATATTCAAAAAAGTTGAGGTATGTACACAAACTCTATCTAAATTCGCTAGATCCATTATATTCAAAAAAGTTGAGGTATGTACACAAACTCTATCTAAATTCGCTAGATCCATTATATTCAAAAAAGTTGAGGCATGTACACAAACTCTATCTAAATTCGCTAGATCCATTATATTCAAAAAAGTTGAGGTATGTACACAAACTCTATCTAAATTCGCTAGATCCATTATATTCAAAAAAGTTGAGGTATGTACACAAACTCTATCTAAATTCGCTAGATCCATTATATTCAAAAAAGTTGAGGCATGTACACAAACTCTATCTAAATTCGCTAGATCCATTATATTCAAAAAAGTTGAGGTATGTACACAAACTCTATCTAAATTCGCTAGATCCATTATATTCAAAAAAGTTGAGGTATGTACACAAACTCTATCTAAATTCGCTAGATCCATTATATTCAAAAAAGTTGAGGTATGTACACAAACTCTATCTAAATTCGCTAGATCCATTATATTCAAAAAAGTTGAGGTATGTACACAAACTCTATCTAAATTCGCTAGATCCATTATATTCAAAAAAGTTGAGGTATGTACACAAACTCTATCTAAATTCGCTAGATCCATTATATTCAAAAAAGTTGAGGCATGTACACAAACTCTATCTAAATTCGCTAGATCCATTATATTCAAGAAAGTTGAGGTATGTACATATACTCTATCTAAATTCGCTAGATCCATTATATTCAAGAAAGTTGAGGTATGTACATATACTCTATCTAAATTCGCTAGATCCATTATATTCAAGAAAGTTGAGGTATGTACATATACTCTATCTAAATTCGCTAGATCCATTATATTCAAGAAAGTTGAGGTATGTACATATACTCTATCTAAATTCGCTAGATCCATTATATTCAAAAAAGTTGAGGTATGTACACAAACTCTATCTAAATTCGCTAGATCCATTATATTCAAAAAAGTTGAGGTATGTACATATACTCTATCTAAATTCGCTAGATCCATTATATTCAAGAAAGTTGAGGTATGTACATATACTCTATCTAAATTCGCTAGATCCATTATATTCAAGAAAGTTGAGGTATGTACACAAACTCTATCTAAATTCGCTAGATCCATTATATTCAAGAAAGTTGAGGTATGTACATATACTCTATCTAAATTCGCTAGATCCATTATATTCAAGAAAGTTGAGGTATGTACATATACTCTATCTAAATTCGCTAGATCCATTATATTCAAGAAAGTTGAGGCATGTACATAAACTCTATCTAAATTCGCTAGATCCATTATATTCAAGAAAGTTGAGGTATGTACATAAACTCTATCTAAATTCGCTAGATCCATTATATTCAAGAAAGTTGAGGCATGTACATAAACTCTATCTAAATTCGCTAGATCCATTATATTCAAGAAAGTTGAGGTATGTACATATACTCTATCTAAATTCGCTAGATCCATTATATTCAAGAAAGTTGAGGTATGTACATATACTCTATCTAAATTCGCTAGATCCATTATATTCAAGAAAGTTGAGGTATGTACACAAACTCTATCTAAATTCGCTAGATCCATTATATTCAAGAAAGTTGAGGTATGTACATATACTCTATCTAAATTCGCTAGATCCATTATATTCAAGAAAGTTGAGGTATGTACATATACTCTATCTAAATTCGCTAGATCCATTATATTCAAGAAAGTTGAGGCATGTACATAAACTCTATCTAAATTCGCTAGATCCATTATATTCAAGAAAGTTGAGGTATGTACATATACTCTATCTAAATTCGCTAGATCCATTATATTCAAGAAAGTTGAGGTATGTACATATACTCTATCTAAATTCGCTAGATCCATTATATTCAAGAAAGTTGAGGTATGTACATATACTCTATCTAAATTCGCTAGATCCATTATATTCAAGAAAGTTGAGGTATGTACATATACTCTATCTAAATTCGCTAGATCCATTATATTCAAGAAAGTTGAGGTATGTACATATACTCTATCTAAATTCGCTAGATCCATTATATTCAAAAAAGTTGAGGTATGTACACAAACTCTATCTAAATTCGCTAGATCCATTATATTCAAAAAAGTTGAGGTATGTACATATACTCTATCTAAATTCGCTAGATCCATTATATTCAAGAAAGTTGAGGTATGTACATATACTCTATCTAAATTCGCTAGATCCATTATATTCAAGAAAGTTGAGGTATGTACACAAACTCTATCTAAATTCGCTAGATCCATTATATTCAAGAAAGTTGAGGTATGTACATATACTCTATCTAAATTCGCTAGATCCATTATATTCAAGAAAGTTGAGGTATGTACATATACTCTATCTAAATTCGCTAGATCCATTATATTCAAGAAAGTTGAGGCATGTACATAAACTCTATCTAAATTCGCTAGATCCATTATATTCAAGAAAGTTGAGGTATGTACATAAACTCTATCTAAATTCGCTAGATCCATTATATTCAAGAAAGTTGAGGCATGTACATAAACTCTATCTAAATTCGCTAGATCCATTATATTCAAGAAAGTTGAGGCATGTACATAAACTCTATCTAAATTCGCTAGATCCATTATATTCAAGAAAGTTGAGGTATGTACATATACTCTATCTAAATTCGCTAGATCCATTATATTCAAGAAAGTTGAGGTATGTACATATACTCTATCTAAATTCGCTAGATCCATTATATTCAAGAAAGTTGAGGTATGTACACAAACTCTATCTAAATTCGCTAGATCCATTATATTCAAGAAAGTTGAGGTATGTACATATACTCTATCTAAATTCGCTAGATCCATTATATTCAAGAAAGTTGAGGTATGTA
The DNA here is from genome assembly GCA_963576875.1 of Acrobasis repandana. Taxonomy (NCBI): domain Eukaryota; kingdom Metazoa; phylum Arthropoda; class Insecta; order Lepidoptera; family Pyralidae; genus Acrobasis; species Acrobasis repandana. Next base: position 21,793,854 of record OY756215.1, read on the forward strand.
CATATACTCTATCTAAATTCGCTAGATCCATTATATTCAAGAAAGTTGAGGCATGTACATAAACTCTATCTAAATTCGCTAGATCCATTATATTCAAGAAAGTTGAGGTATGTACATATACTCTATCTAAATTCGCTAGATCCATTATATTCAAGAAAGTTGAGGCATGTACATAAACTCTATCTAAATTCGCTAGATCCATTATATTCAAGAAAGTTGAGGTATGTACATATACTCTATCTAAATTCGCTAGATCCATTATATTCAAGAAAGTTGAGGTATGTACATATACTCTATCTAAATTCGCTAGATCCATTATATTCAAGAAAGTTGAGGTATGTACATATACTCTATCTAAATTCGCTAGATCCATTATATTCAAGAAAGTTGAGGTATGTACATATACTCTATCTAAATTCGCTAGATCCATTATATTCAAGAAAGTTGAGGTATGTACATAAACTCTATCTAAATTCGCTAGATCCATTATATTCAAGAAAGTTGAGGTATGTACATAAACTCTATCTAAATTCGCTAGATCCATTATATTCAAGAAAGTTGAGGCATGTACATAAACTCTACCTAAATCCGCTAGATCCATTATATTCAAGAAAGTTGAGGCATGTACATAAACTCTACCTAAATCCGCTAGATATTGACAACAAGGGCCCTCATCGAGACGCAGCGCCGTAGCGACGTCGCCGGCTACGTAGGCATCTCTAACTCTGGCTAACTTAGGTTGCCAAATGAAGTAGCCAGTGGCTACCACCAGTCAGTCCCCTTAGTCCTCATATGGAGAAAGAACGCGCGCATAGAAGGAATCGCACTTTTTCTTTGAACATTAAGAACGCGTTAGACCCTGATAGTACCAGGCCTGTGTCACTTCCCGTTTAGGTATCGAAAATGTACCTACATTATTACTATGCGCGCAGGCGGCCCCTCCGGGTGGTAAATTCAGTTATACAAATCGTTTGTCCAGAGTAATAAGAATGAAATTGGCTTGCAATGGATGTCTAGGTATCTAAGCGAGAAGGTGCTGAGTTCTGACGTGAGCTAAATTAAACCATATCGCTAGCCACATTGAGTAGATATTTCTTTGAATTTCTTTGCTGAGTGAGACTTCTGTACGTTAGTATTAGTATTTATTCTGTGTTAGAGCGATCATAAATATTATCAATACAAAAGAAATACCTACCCACTTTGAAATAAAAACACAGCAAAGTTCAGGACTAACTATATACTGCTTAAAATTTTCTCGATAGAAAAAAATTGCGAAGTTGCCTCTAAATCACCTCAGAATTATACTAAAACGGAAAGTAGTAAAACACCTCAAAAACCAGAAACGCGTAAACCAGCCTCATTAACCCACCACGATCTTCCTGTCCCGCATGGCTCGCTGTCTCGCTTCGGTAAGAGTAAATTTGTGTGCGTGGAAGCGGGAGCAAAATTTAGATTATCACCATCAGGCGCAGGCTTAAATAATAAAAATGACGAATCTCACAAGTTCGTCGTTTTTTTTTATTTTTTTTTTATATAATGCGAATAACTAAACTTTTAGGATGAAAACCAACTGCATCCGATCGACACGCCTACAGGAAAGGAGCGAGAGAATTTACAAGAAGTAGATGAATTAGTTGCCAAGGCCATAAGTTTTCGAAACGTTTCTAAGGTAAGGTTCTCTGCCATGCCGTGACCGTGAGGTACAAATATTGCATTTTTTTTACCAGCTTTTATTTAGTTTCACTTGTCCCGTTGTCTGTGTGCCGTAAACAAACCTTGCAAGCTATACTGACAGAACAGGTTTATTACACAAGTTTTACAATAGAGTTTTGTACAAAATTTTATATATATTTTTTTATTTTTTTTATTTTATTTATTTATTCAAATAACCAACAGCTTTTTACAAACAGTATGTTAAGTTACATATAAATGACATTATTTTAGCCAATAACAGCTTTTTTTTTAAACGTAAGACGTATTGACCCAAGCACAAGTGTGTTGGGGGGGGGGGGGGGTAATTGTAAAAAAGTGATTGTTTGAATGTGCTATCCCATATAATATTTTAAAATTTTATTTTAAAATGAGGTTTTAGAATTGGAAAACATATCAACATCCGAGAAAAGATCATTATAAGTTGTACTCATTCTGTTAATAGGGGAGTTTTGGACGTAATTTGTACGGCTAAATGGTACATGAAATAGTTTAGAGCTAGAGTGCCTGGTGCGCTTAGTGGGTACCTACATTCAAACTATTTATCGTAGTTATAAAAATTTATTCCATAATAATTGTTACAGAGCATCATGCATACTAAAGTGCTAAAGAACATAACGTTAGATATTTACCGAGGAGAGTACACGATGATATACATCGAAAGAATCCAGGCAAAGACAGGAGCCGCTATTGAAGACTTACTGGCTGGTACGTATCGTAATCATTCAACCTAGGCTCAACATCTTCTCAACGTCTTCTCTTCAGTCTTCAACGTATTCAATTCACCTATGGAATGGAAAAGACTACCTTGACTATGAAATCTGCAGAAAAAACTTATAGTTGCTCAGTGGGCAATGGAGAAAGCAATATTAGGAATAACATGCTTAATCGTATACGAAACAAAGTGATTCAAAAGAAGACCAAAGTCAGAGCCGTTGTTTATACTATAAAAAGACAAAAATGGAAGTGGGCAGGACACATAGCGAGAATAGATTAAAAGAAGGGTAATGTTGTGGTGACCATGGGCCAACAAGCTAGGTAGAGGACCCTCAGCACTGCGTTGGGTGGACGATATTAAGCGCCACGCAGGCCGCAACTGAATGCAGGTGGCAAGGGAGAGACACAAATGGAAAGATATAGAAGAGGCGTATGTCCTGAAAAGGATAACATAAAGGCCGTTATGGATAGATAAATGTATTCCATATAAAATATAAACATAGTACGAGTATACTGAAACTATTTAAACGGTAGATTCAGATATTTTTTTAGACCCTGTATATGGAATCTCGTTCACGCGTTCTAAGGGTGCCATCCTACAAGAGTGACAGCTGATTTACTGTTCTGGAGGGTGGCGTTTAGCTGAGCTGTAGCCCTTTGGTGCCTTAAAAGGGATCTTATTAAAGGCGACCATCCTATAAAACGGAAGCCCCATGATATGTGTATCCTGCTCATCCTTACCTATGGTGCACAAACCTGGTCACTAACCGAGGATCAGAAGTTCAGACTCAAGGTTCCATCATGTGGGTGGTTGTCCTTGACCTTTGCGCCCCGGGACATGGCCCAACAGTATCGTCTTTTCGAGACAGTCCGGTTCGTGTCACGTTATGTGGAAGAAATTAAGAGACTGGAGGCACATTGTAGATAGGGTCCGAATGCCGAGCTCTTTTAAAATAGACACATTTGTGCGGTGTGCTATCCAGGGAATTCTCAGCATTTTACGTCAGCACCACGTCTCAAATGCATCATCCTGGATCTATATATCTACGTTGTCTGTCTCCCCACAATCTGGTTGAAATATAATTAAACATATTGCAATGTTGTCTCTCTCTCTCTCATCTAAGCGTATTTTCAGTTGCATCCACAGCTGCAACGCTGCGAAGCCCGGGGTCCACTTTCCGGCTTCCTTCTTCACTTCGCCCGGTTTTAAGCATCCTTGCTTGTAAGACCATTAGCACGCATATCATCCTTGACGAAGTCAAGCCAGCACTTCTTGGGTCATATTGCAATGTTGTGTTTTTAGGTCTTACTTTCCCCGACGAAGGTACCATAAACGTATTGGGCAAAATTGTCACGCCGGACAGTCACCTGATGTCGGTACCGAACATGATGGGCTACTGCCATCGCTCCATGGTGTTGGTGGATGATCTCACTGTCTTGGAACACCTCAACTTGTTTATGCAGGTTTTCTTATATAAGTTTTCTTATATATAAGTATGCAAGTTGGTCTTATTGTGACCAGGTAAAAAACTGATGAATCTTCGAAAAATCGAGGGAACTCTTCTAATATTCTATGCTCACATATAGTAATTTTAATGTTTTTGTCAAGAAATCAAGCATTTGTATACAGAGTTTTGGTGAAATGAAACTGTTATGTGAAAATGTTTTGTTTTTTGTTTAAAATTATACTTATTACGAGTTAAATTCTTTGTTTTGATTTTCATGTTAGGTCAATATTACAAAGAATTGGTAGGATGACCTTTTTTCCAGGGTCTTCCCAATAGAATATTGCACGAGTTTCTTCAAAAAGACATTTACGACGGCTTTTTTCAGATACTACTGGTGTAGTAGCTAAACTAAAAACATCAAAATGATTATGTGTGCCTAAAATATTTAAGAAGTTCCCTCAATTTTTCGAGGTTTCCATCATCAGATTTTCACCTGGTGACAATGGGAACTTGAATTAAGTACCCTTTCAATTTAAAAAATATTTTTCTAAACATACATACAAAATATAGCTATACATTCATATACAAAATATTTACTCGTATTACTTAAAAACGAATTAATGAGGCGCTAAAATAAATGATAAGGACACAGATAATTAATCCTTTTTTTTACGGCTTGGGTGCGAATCCTTTTGAGCCATCATACAGAAATCAAAAATTGTTTGTAACGCCATAAAAATGGTGAGCAGCGTGTATTAACGTTCCATTAACAAAAATAAATTGATCCCCAAGGAGATCATCGTTAATTACTAGGAATTCGGAACGCATAAACGGTGTCACCCTTTTTATGAGGCTCAAAAGGACTCAAAATTCAAAATTCAAAATATCTTTATTATCATAGGATATTTATAATATCTCTTAATAATAGTCACTTTGTTTTGTTTTGCACAAATGTTGACGTCAAATCGTTACTTAAAGCTAAGTTTACGCCGCTTCCTAGGCGCAAGTGCAGAAGAAGCGGCAACAAACTGCACTGCACGTTTTCTCCAAAGACGTCAACTAACAAACTAAAAACTTAAAATTAGTTATATAGATGGACAGAGATTACATTGTTTATTATGTCATAATTAAATTGAATTATAAGAATTACGAAATTTAAAATAATGTCAATTTGTAAATTTAGTATGTACCAATGTACCTAAATTATGACATGTTCAAGTATACAAACCTTTAAGAGTGACCCGCGCCAAGCTCAGGCCAGACCTTTTTGTCTTTAAGATAGTCATCGGTCCTATAATAAGCCTTCTCACTCACTCAAATGATTTGTATCCAGAGCCGTAACAGAAATTGACCTGTATCGTAATGGTTAATAAATTTCAGTATAACATTATTTTGTTCGAGAAAAAGTGTTATATTGAGATACTATTTTTTAATTTTAGTATTTTATTCATAAAATACGTCAGTATAAAATCGTTCTAAAGTTTATAATTTGAATTTTACGACACGAGATTAAATAAAGTAGCTAAACGATATTCCAGTTATGTCTGTGGAACGAGTCCAACCAGTTCGTGACGCAGTACAGTACCATCCGCCTGAAACGCATCCTGGTGGAGTGTGACCTGGAGCTAATCAAACACGAATACATAGAGAATCTAGACATGTACTACCGCGCCCAGCTCTGCTGGGCCATCGCTCTTTTATTGGAACCAAGGGTAGGCCAAGTATTACTTTTTTTAAGCAAATAAGTAAAAACTATCTGGTAATGGATAACTTTCGAGACCTCCGTGGTCCAGACATTTGCCTTGTGATCCGGAGGTCGCGTTCACATACCACTGAGAAGCATACTTTGTGAAAAGTTGTTTCCATCCAGTCTGGTTAAAATATTGCGGGTCGGCACCATGTAAACTGGGTTTGCGCGGGCAACAAGTTTGTACAGAAAGCGTTTTATTTAAGTCAAATAATGTATACCACATAGATAGAGGAAGAGTTGGGACAGTAGACGAAAAATAGGATTTTTTTAAATATTTTGTAGTTTTCCTAAAAACAAGCATTGAATTTACCCAAAAACATGCAAAACGCACTTTGCGCGGGCAATAGTTATGGCTTAAGTAGAATAGACCACAAAGAAAATTACATACCTAGTTATAGGTGAATAGATTAGCCAGTAGACGAAAACCGTATTTTTTTAATTTTCATTCAGAAAAAGTAAGATAATTGTAAAGAAACCTGAAAAAAATATTTTAGATAATCTTGCTACAAACTGGCTTGTTTTTCTGCGTAAAGAAATATTCTAACAAGGGATTGCATATATTTTATAAAAATAAAGGCTATTTGGAAACATTATTCTTAATATTTGCTTACAATGCAATCACGCAATAATAAAAAAAAAAATTGAAAATTGGATGTTTTGCATCGTTTTTGACAGAATTCTCTGAAATGGCGGCCATGTTTCTTTCATACAAATTCAGTTGCCCGCCGGGCGTTCAGAAAGGAGGCCGTGTCGAATTTTTCAAAAAATTCCTTTTTCGAATTACGTAAAATTGCATTACAGTCTAAAATATTTCAATAAAAAACTATGTACAAACTGCCAAATTATGTCATACTTTTGCTACACTATGGTACAGTTTTGACATTTTGTTGACGTTCAAGCAGAGATGTAATGCTATCGCAGATACGGCATCGCACATTTTTTTTTAAATTTTATTGAAAATTAAGTCAATGAAAATAATTTTTTGGTTTGATTTATTACCTATATTTATAAATTGGCGATTAGGGTGATAATCGGATTGGAACTTTCTCGAGTCGCGGAATCATATTAACTGTTTTTGTAATAAAAGGTGCTGTTTAATTAGGGTTTTACAATTATTTTGAGGGGTGATTCAGCCTGAAATTTTGAACAACTTTTCCCCATGAATGTATATCAAAATACGAATTGAGATTATGCGTAATATATCGAACCACAGGCTATACTAGATCTATACTTGGCTAGGCAGGCAGGCTATAGTAGGCTATTTATCTATACTAATATTATAAAGAGGAAAGATTTGGTTGTTTGTTTGTTTGCATTACATGGCTCCGAAACTACTGGACCGATTTAAAAAAAACTTTCACCGTTGGAAAGGTACACTATCCCCGAGTGACATAGGCTTTGTGTGTACCAAGGGCGAAGCCAGGTGGACTGCTAGTATAGTATAATGATATTAAAATAACAGTCAAAAAACAAAAAAATCTGCATTTTCATACAAAAGTGTGCAGCCGACCGGGAAATTTTTATAGGAACCGATTTTTTTGGTGTTTTTACTGTTTTTAGGGTTTCGCTTGTCTGTCTGTCCGTAAATCAAAGCCAATTTGCTACGAAACTATTAGAATGATTTAGTTGAGACTTAGTAACTACACTTATGTAACTTAGTGACCCAAAGATAGACGTATAACGTAAATAAATGAAATTTAAAAAAGGGGGCCACTTATAGTGGGTAAATTAGACATTAAAAAAAAGTTTTGATAACAAAATCGTATGACATATCAAATGAAAGAACTTTTTATGACAATTTTAAATATATGTATTTTTTATTATTTCTTAGATCGGTATTTTTAAGTTATTTAAGAAAATGAGCGAAAATTGACCCCCCCCCCCCCCCTACTAAACTACTGGACCGATTCAGTTGAAATGTGGTGCACATAATGTAAATTTGTGACCCAAAGACGGAGTAAAATGTAGGTAAATGAATAAATAAATAAAAAATGGGGCCACTTATGGGAGATAAATGAGACATTAAAAAAAGGGTTTTGTGAACTATATCCCGTAAAATATCAAAAGAAAGAGCATTTTATGATAATATTAAATATATTTTTCTATATTTTTAAGTTGGTATTTTTGAAGTTATTTTTGAACATAAATAATAAAAATACATAATAATTACAGTTAACAGTTCTTTACCTATAGATTACAGGAAAATCTATTAGAAGATAAACAATAAAAGGGTGCAATCATGCTAATTACTGCTTCATTAATCAGCCAATTTTTTTAGCTGTTTTCAGGAAAAGATTTCTTTTTAGTGCTCTTTGTTGATTCGTTAAAAATATTGTACAAAATCAAACAGTCAAGTCATTGATTGAGCACATACAGCTGCTAAGCCAAGACTGTTGATCTGTTTAACGTGCAATCCTTTTTTAACCTCCGTACTTACATAATAAGGTGAATAGAAGTGAAAGGTGTTACGATTGCAGATGGTCGCTAAACGTATTGTTTCACAAAGAAAATTCAAATGAGTACATTTTCTGTCAGTGAAACACAAAACGTGTAGTTTTCCAAATCACCACTCGCGTAAAATACTATTTGTTGTATTTTTGAGAACATCCTGTCAGCGATACGTAATATTGATTTACGCAGAAATATCATAAATTTGTCTATGGTTCCCTAAAATTTCAACTTAACCAAAATAAACCGGCCACGTGCCGTGACGGGCCACGTGCAGTATAGGGTTCCGTAGCAGTACCTACTTGTTTTATGTAACTAACAACTGCCTAACTTTAGGTCTGAATTCAGTCCATGATACTGAACAACTTTCACCAAGGAACAAACGAAATACAAAAATTATTTTTGATCTCTTACACACAAGATTTGGCAAAATGTAATATTTATGTAATATATGTATGTAATATGTAAGGACAAATCACACTAATTAAGCTTACCCCAAAGTAAGTTTTAAACTTGTATTATGGGATACTAACTCAATGATACTATATTTTATGATAAATACATATATAGATAAACACCCAAGACCCAGGACAATTTGAAAAAAGACCATTTTCTAACTTGCCCTGGCTGGGGCTCGAACCCAGAACCTTCGGATTAGCGGTCTAGCGTGTTAACAATTACGCCACGGAGGTCGAACGGAAAGCAAACATTTTCTTTTCATATTTAATTATGTGTTCCTTAGGAAAAGTTGTTCGGTATCATGAACTGAATCCACCTTAAATTAGTTTTAGTACAGGGAGACGTTATATACTACTACCGTGAATTTTTTTAAGTGTCCATATACAACCGTTTAACTGACAGAGAGGGGAGACACATGATTCTAACAAAAATTTGCAATCAAAAACCAAATATTTCACAAACGGATTGCTAAAACGAAAAAGGGTGTTCATAATCTTACAATATTTTTGAAATACCTATTCAAAGACGTGTCACACCACTCATTTTTTTTCAAGTTTTTATTACCACATATCCATGCCCATGCCCAATTACAGCTTTCTAGTACTAATAGTCTATGAGTAAAACTGGGGACAGACAGACAGACAGCCATGACGAAACTATAAGGGTTTCTTGTTTACTACGGAACCCTAAAACGCTGCGTGAAACGAAACAGATTCTCATTTTTAAGGGTTCTTTGTCATGTGCGCTTTAACAAATTTCAAAATACGAGTAATCAAAACCACTTGTGCAAATATTTCGCTCCACTTCGCATACGATAAATTCAAAAATTGATGGATAAATGACCGTGCTTTTACAGGTTAAGCAACTTCTAGCTTGGTCACAGTTAGGATGGGTGACCGTGCTTTTAATCTTAATGTTGTCCAAGTCAAATGTTGAGATTCTTATGAATAAATTTCAGTTTTCTCTACCTACATAACTTGGCAGCTATTTAAATTTCAATTGTTTTGTCGGAATTTGAACTTGGCATTTTTACATTTATGTTTTTGATGGGATAAAATAAACACCCAAGAACCAGGATAAATTAAAAAAGGCCATTTACTAACTTGCCCTGGCTAGGAATCGAACCCAGAACCTCCGAGTGACGGACTAACGTGTTAAGGAATCGGGGTCGACTAATAAATTGAAAAAGTAATAAATTTTACGCAAGATTCGAATAACTATAACTTGGATTTTTTAGAAAGTGCTATATGAATTTCACATATAATTAAACTCGCTTTTTAAATAAACGTCTTGCATTCACGCACACTACTGTATTTTGGACTTTACTTTTTCAACTGATAGCCTGTCTACTAAAGTGTTAAGTACATTATAATGACGTCTGCCAAGGCCTTAATTCAGAAATAATAATTCAAACAAAATAATTCTTTGATTTGATTGATTTGAAAATTTTAATAAGTATCGCGGACTGAAAGTCTTGACGATAAGAAAAAAGTAAGCTGTATATTAATTCTACGTTACAATTTATGATTACCTACATCTGTTGTCCCGTTTACACATTATTAACTCTATGCACCCTTGGGGTGTTTCGCATTACCCTGTTTTTATCAGGGTCCATATAGTGACTTACCGTCTTTCGCTGCAGCCCAATCTCTGCCAGTCGTACCGGTCTACCGGTCCATTGGATAACAGAGGGAGGGCCGAGAGAGTGGATTATCACCCGCGCAACCGCTTATACACTTTAAATAATTTCACGCGCAGATGACCTGGGCAAAGTCTTGACGAAAAGAAAAAAGTAAGCTGTATACTAATTCTGCGTTACAATTTATGATTACCTACATCTATTGTCCCGTTTACACATTATTAACTCTATGCAACTTCATCTTGACATTTTTATCCCCCTAGCGGGAAAATTTTGCATATTTCAGAGCCAAATCCGACCACGTGGCTTTGTGCATACGATCCTTAAATCACCTGATTATCTGAAAAGAAAGATGATTCCTTGTTTCGAAGGCACGTAAAGCTGTAGGTCCCGGACGCCATCTAGCGTTTGTTTAAACCTATCCAAGGATTTTTTCTTGTCATTAAAAAATCTAAAATCACGTTCGAAATGGATATGATGAATGACAAGTGACATTATTTTGTGACCTTATCATTACAAAATAATTTATTTTTGTCCCTGGATGTTGGATGGACTTTGTTTTAGTATAAATATATGATGTTGCCAATTCATACGTCGTTGATATTTCAGATAGTAATTATACCAAACTTTACCGATTCGCCAAATTACATAGCCGTCATAAGGGACAAAGTAATGGTAAGACAGAATATGTTAAATATTTTATTACTTTCTCTGGTTTTTAGAAGCTTCACCTGTCCCGTTGTCTGTGTTTCATTATTTTTTTTATTATCAGGTCTTTTTAAGTCTCCACTACAGGAGCACGACCCTCTCTGTACTCCCAGAGCCATATATTAGCCAGAGCAGGCAGAGGATTTGGCCTACTCTCTCCACGTTGGCCAGACGGGTTAGAGAGGTCTCATTGATGTTTATAAGCTTTGTTTAGCTTGTGTTTTCTAAGTCGCCTTCTACGACATCTACGGGGAGACTTGGAGTGGTCCTATTCTACTCTGCCGGAAACTACACGGCATATTACCCTTGTTAGTAAAAGTAACCAAATCTCTTATCCCACCTATGCCTACTCTGCCGGGCCAACGTTGTCTGTGTGTCTGTAATCAAATCTTGCAAGCTAAACTAAATTTGCTTTTAAAAGCAGTAGGTTAACTGGTAGAAAAGGCTTTAGGCCTTAAAAGTCCCCTAGACAGAATAACATTTCTCCATACAAACGTAGTCTCGCTTTTATTTTGAAACGACATTTCAGAATTCGCATGTCAAAATGAGATTACCTATAATTAAATTAACTAATTAAATGTAGAAAGGATGGATGAAGAGAAATTAACAAAAAATATTTACAAGGCAAGTGTGAAAGGAAGAGCGGGACAGGGTCGACCTCGGCGCACGTTCTGCGATCAGATTGCAGATGATCTGAAATAGGCAGAGGTAATAATTCTGTAGCCGAAGGGCATGTATGAAGAGGTTGATGAGTGTAGATGAAGCGAAAGACGTTTGTCAGGATCGTAGCAAGTGGAGGTCCATAGTCTCTGCCTACCCCTGTGGGAAACAGGCGTGATTGTATGCATGTAAAATGAGAATATTTCTCTCGTAACGTAACTTTTGTTATAAAGTTTAATGAATAAAATAAATAAGAACCTGGAACCACTCAAACAAAGAGCTCTTTGTTTTTTCTGCAGTATATTTTGAATGTTTCAGCAATACAAGCAATATTTGACGATAGTGAAAATGTGTTACGCTACAATCCAACTGCAGTACGCGGACAGAATTTTTCTGTTCGACAGCAAAATCCTGGTATTTGGTGGCACTCCGGCTTACATGTTCTTCAAATATGGTGAGCTACTTTAAATTTCTGTTACAAAAATAAAAAAAAATGAAAAAAAATAAAAAAAAAACTTTATGTTATTATACAGGGTCTAACAAAATATACTAAAACTATTTTAAGAGTACGAGGGCTGTTTGATAAGTACCCGTTTTCTAAATATATTAATATCACTGGCCGCAAATAAGTATACCATCTTTTTAAGCCATTTTTCAGAGGCGGAAAAATTAAAAAAAAATAACATTCTTTTGTTTTTTTTCTCATTTGACAACGATTCAGTGAAGGCGTGAACTTAAAATTGTTAAAATGGAGAAAGAACAGTATCGGTCTGTAATAAGATTCTTATTTTTGGAAGGAAAAACATGTGATGAAATAAAAGTAAGAATGCAAGCGGTTTACCATGAATGTGCTCCTTCTATGTCAACCGTCAGATATTGGTATAACGAGTTTAACCGGGGGAGAACAACCGTCTTTGATGAGGATCGCCCAGGCCGGCCAGTTGAGGTGACTACAGACGATATGGTTAAGAAAATTGAAAATATCGTTTTAGCCGACCGCCGAATTAAACTTCGAGAAATCGTTGATGCTGTAAATGTTTCAATCGAGAGGGTACAACACATATTAGAAGAAAAATTGGGTATGAAGAAAGTATCGGCGAGGTGGGTGCCGCGTTTACTCACGGAGGAGCAAAAACGGAACCGACTGACTACTTCGGAGCAGTGTTTGGCCGTGTTCAAACGTAACCCGAAGGAGTTTCTGCGTCGTTTCGTGACCGTAGACGAAACGTGGGTCCACCACTACACCCCGGAAATGAAAGAGCAGTCGAAGCAGTAGATTTTACCGGGTGAACCTGCTCCAAAGAAAGCAAAAACCGTCTCATCGGCTGGAAAGGTCATGGCGACCGTTTTTTGGGATTCGCAGGGTATTATACATATTGACTATTTAGAAAAGGGAAAAACAATAACAGGGCAGTACTATGCCAATTTATTGGATGAATTTGACGCCGTGTTGAAGGACAAACGACCCCATTTAAAAAAGAAAAAAGTACTGTTTTATCACGACAATGCCCCGGCTCATTCGTCCAGAGTTGTGACGGCTAAATTAGCACAGTTACGCTACGAACTATTGTCTCACCCCCCGTATTCTCTAGATTTGGCCCCATGCGATTTCTTTTTGTTTCCCAACCTAAAAAAATGGCCCGGTGACAAGCGATTTGGATCAAATGACGAAGTCATTGCCGCCACAGAGGCACTGGTATGACTCTCCATTGATTCAGAGTAACATATATACCTACTACTACTACAAACGAAACAATTTATCTGTACACACGTCGATGTGTGAGTTTTATACTTAGGGTCGCACCGCAGAATTATTTTAATACTTACCTACTAACGAGTTAGACATATTTACGATTATATTTTTCCATACCGGAAGATTTGCGAACACTATGACGAAAAAAATATTCTGTTTTATATGTATTAAATGTTACAGAAAAGTCAGAAACAGCTACATAATATCACTTCACAAATATTTTTCATTATATCCATTGTCCATTTCACCATTAGTTCACTTTACTGATTATTATTGAGTCATTTATAATGTAACGCAATAATTTCACTAATTCACTATTGTAATATAGTAATTTGCATATTCGGCGCAAAACTATACGGTAATTATATGAATAAATTCAATAAAAATAAACAAATGTTTATCACGCTTACACGCACAGCATGTCAAGTTGTCATTGTCAACAATGGCATTTAGCACTATAACCCGCGGAAATCTAGTTGGCATCTGCGTGTATTTGATTACCTGCGAGCGAGGAGCCTATGTAACATTACCGGATTCCTTATTAGCAATCCGGTAATGTTACAATCTCGCTCTTGTGTATCTCCCGCTAATGCGAGAGAGCGAGAAGGGTATATATATATCAAGATGGTTGCTGGGTAATAACGTGAAATTATATTGTTGCTTTGCTTACCTGTTTTCATCATTTGGAAATTATGAAATATACGTTCTTTAGATAGTATTGGGTGGATAAACAATTATTATACGCGCACCTTCTCACCATGATGGTTACTATTGGTTGACAGTTCTCAAAACAACACACGTCGCGTATTGCGTGCGGCTAGTAATTAAACCCTGGTTTGGAGCTGTCAAAGCTCACAAAGTGCGGGGAAGAGGTGCGGAGACGCCAATTTGCGGGAGACGCTGTGAGATACCATTCTGATTGACTCTTATGTATTCTGTGACAGAGGCCTATTTTAATGACTTTTCAAAATCATACTTTTTGGATGGTTTATTGAAGCTTGAGTATAGGTGGAATAAATGTATAGAGTTAAAAGGTGACTACGTAGAAAAATATATACATATATACAAAAAAAAAGTTTTTTTTTTTCCATAAACGGGTACTTATCAAACAGCCTAGGTACGTTCAGTCCATGATACTGAACAACTTTCCTCAAGAAAAGTATATCGAAATATGAAAAATAATTTTTTACCTCCCATACAGGTTGACCGATCAGCTGATCCGAGTTTGTATGGAAAGCTAAAATTTTTTTTTTATATTTCGATATATGTTCCATGGGGAAAGTTGTTCAGTATCATGGACTGAATTCACTCTTAAAATAGTTTTAGTATATTTTGTTAGACGTTATATACCTAGGTACTTAAAAGTTAAAAAAATAAGGCCTTTATTTTCTATTTGTAACATTTTACACCTTTCATATTGCCTCGACATAATCCAGCGTTTAGTTTGTTTTAGTATAAATGTATACCTACCATTCTTATGTGTCATTGTTATTGTAGAGGTAGATAGTACTTATACCAAACGTTGTATAAGTACTTATAAATTTACTTGTGTATTATTAACTACTGGAATAGGGAACGTAAGTGCATAGTCTACCTATTTATAATGGACAAGGTTATATTATCTTCTTGTTCTAATATTATGTCCCTTGAGTTTGCTTGAGCGTACATACGAAACACATTGCAAGGGATTTTTAAGCCGCTACGAGTGCTACGAGCGGGCGCACGCAATGTTCAGTCTGTCTTTGTCACAAACTGTACGTTCGAAAGAGATAGCAGAATCCGTCGTGTATTGCTGTGTCTCTGTCGCAAATAGAGATTGCCTGAACACGTCACGTGCGCCTGCGTAACGTAGCGGACGCCTTAATATATCAGGTCGAGACTACCGCATTCGCATGACGTTCCGTGGAGGCGGTGCATTTGACAACGACCGGATAGCCGAGTTTCTAGAGAACGTCGAAGAGCAAGGGGCTACTGTCAGAGCCAACCTTGGTTCCCTCATCATACTACGCATGCCAGCCAATCCTACTGCGAATGTGGCAGCCTTGGTGAAGGATGTGCATGAGAAGGCGGTGTACTATGGCGTGACATCCTTCTCTATTTCCCTTCCTGATTCTGAAGAAGTTTTTCGAAGGTTTGTTTGTCAAATATCTCATTTCTGTTTTAATTTACCGTTACTGTAAGGTTACTCCAAAAGCGGTACGCAAGGCTACCATAATTTACGGCGCAAATTTTTGCTGGGGCCAATGAATTTGGCCTGCATTGGATGTCTACCTAGGCTGTTTGATAAGTACCCGGTTATGGAAAACAAAAACTTTTTTTTTGTATATATGCATTTATTTTTCTACGTAGTCACCTTTTAACTCTATACATTTGTTCCACCTATACTCAAGCTTCAATAAACCATCCAAAAAGTATGATTTTGGAAAGTCATTAAAATAGGCCTCTGTGGCGGCAATGACTTCGTCATTTGATCCAAATCGCTTGCTACCGAGCCATTTTTTAGGTTGGAAAACAAAAAGAAATCGCATGGGGCCAAATCTAGAGAATACGGGGGGTGAGACAATAGTTCGTAGCGTAACTGTGCTAATTTAGCCGTCACAACTCTGGACAAATGAGCCGGGGCGTTGTCGTGATGAAACAGTACATTTTTCTTTTTTAAATGGGGTCGTTTGTCCTTCAACACGGTGTCAAATTCATCCAATAAATTGGCATAGTACTGCCCTGTTATTGTTTTTCCCTTTTCTAAATAGTCAATATGTATAATACCCTGCGAATCCCAAAAAACGGTCGCCATGACCTTTCCAGCCGATGGGACGGTTTTTGCTTTCTTTGGAGCAGGTTCACCCGGTAAAATCCACTGCTTTGACTGCTCTTTCATTTCCGGGGTGTAGTGGTGGACCCACGTTTCGTCCACGGTCACGAAACGACGCAGAAACTCCTTCGGGTTACGTTTGAACACGGCCAAACACTGCTCCGAAGTAGTCAGTCGGTTCCGTTTTTGCTCCTCCGTGAGTAAACGCGGCACCCACCTCGCCGATACTTTCTTCATACCCAATTTTTCTTCTAATATGTGTTGTACCCTCTCGATTGAAACATTTACAGCATCAACTTTTTCTCGAAGTTTAATTCGGCGGTCGGCTAAAACGATATTTTCAATTTTCTTAACCATATCGTCTGTAGTCACCTCAACTGGCCGGCCTGGGCGATCCTCATCAAAGACGGTTGTTCTCCCCCGCTTAAACTCGTTATACCAATATCTGACGGTTGTCATAGAAGGAGCACATTCATGGTAAACCGCTTGCATTCTTACTTTTATTTCATCACATGTTTTTCCTTCCAAAAATAAGAATCTAATTACAGACCGATACTGTTTTTCCTCCATTTTAACAATTTTAAGTTCACGCCTTCACTGAATCGTTGTCAAATGAGAAAAAAAAACAAAAGAATGCCATTTTTTTTTTAATTTTCCCGGCTCTGAAATATGGCTTAAAAAGGTGGTATACTTATTTGCGGCCAGTGATATTAATATATTTAGAAAACGGGTACTTATCAAACAGCCCTCGTAGGTATGTAATCGAAAAGGTGCTGAGTTCTGACGTGATCTAAATTAAACCTTATCGCTAACCACATTGAGAAGATATTTCTTTGAATTTCTTTATTGAGTGAGACTTCTGTACGTGAGTATTGTTAGTATATGAGTGAGTCTCTATTCTGTGATGTTACTTTTCAGAGCTATAAACAACTTGCGTGCTCAACGACCGGCGGCGGCCTCAAGAACTCGTCCAGTGTCTAATAGAGCTTTAAAAACCATTTCTGGTAATTTTACAAAATGTACTTAGTTCTTGGTCTTGTAAGGCTATATATATCTACTTGGCTATCTTGCTAGATAGCCAAGCTAACTGGCTAGTTAAGTCCCATTATCATCATCATCACCCCAGCCCTCCTTACCTACTTACTTGGAACGTTACTTATTTGGAAACATGTAGCACCATTTTTTGGTTAAAACAAACGTAAGACACAACATTATTCATATGCGATAAACGGGTAACTGCCGTGTGGGTCCCGGCAGAGTAGAATAGGACCACTCCAAGTCTTCCCGTGGATGTCGTAGAAGGCGACTTAGGAAACACAAGCTAAACAAAGCTTATAAACATCAATGAGGCCTCCCCAACCCGTTTGGCCAGCGTGGAGAGTGTAGGCCAAATCCTCTGACTGCTTTGGCATATATGTGTATGGTTGTGGTAGTTCAGAGAGGGTCGTGCTCCTGCAGTGAAGACTAAAAAAGACCTGGATGATGAATAATGCACCATTGGTCTACTATTTTATTTTTTGGCAGCTTGATATAAGTATGAAACATATTAAATGTAGATAAAGCCTACGGCTTTAAGTCCGCCTATTATATTTGTAATAAAGTTAATTAAATAAATAAACCTACTAATAAAAGAAGATAATTTATTATTACTACTTTTTTTAACTCGATGCCTTACCAGCCCATGGTTACAGAAGTTTTTTTTATAGGGACCAATCACACTGATTGAGCTAGCCCCAAAGCCAAAGTAAGTTTTAACTTGTGTTATGGAATACTCACGCAACGATATTATATTTTATAATAAATACATGTATAGATAAACATCCAAGACCCAGAACAATTTGGAAAAGGCCATTTCCAACTTGCCCTGGCTGGGGATCGAACCCAGAACCGTGGCGGACTCAAAGATGTTTATAAGCTTTGTTTAGCTTGTGTTTCCTAAGTCGCCTTCTACGACATCCACAGGAAGACTTGGAAAGGTCCTATTCTACTCTACCGGGAACCACACGGCTAATCATAGACTGTATTAGTTTGTATTCCAAATGTCAACAGAACCGGAACCTTGGGTGAGGACCAGTACAGCGTGTTGCAATATGAGCAATTTGAAATGGATCGGATGGAAGTACTTCTCGTTCTTCGTCCACTATAGGTTCTACTTGATTTTAACGGTAAGTAAGTGGTCTTAGAATCTACGGACACACACACTATCACATCTTTATCCCTAATGGGGCAGACAGAGTATTTTGTGTTTTAAGGCTCTAAGCAGACAGAGCCCAGGACCGCAAGACACAAAGGCCACTTTTAGCGTGATGGTGGGCGAGAAGGTGGAAAACCACAATGTACATGCCTTTATCTCATATTATAAAGAAACATAACCTAATGTAAGAAAGCACAGTAAGCTCCAGACAGATCGGGATGAAGCGTCTTTGGTGATTCGACCCCCTCTGTCTTAGATAGGGTACGACTTTATAAATTCCTCTATCCATATAAGTACGTAATCCTTTGTGGACGACATAAGATTTTGCGAAAATGATTTTCGATACCACGTACTTAGTTACGCCCGTCTTATCGAAACCGATGAACGTTTGAATACGAATACGTACTATACTGTACTCGCGCGTTCGCCTTAGTCCCACGGGTATGAGACTAGGACATTGATCGATCTCACGTTTTTCCTTCCGAGTTTTAGTCAACATTTTTCGTTTCTGAATTTAGATTTATTTAGATTTTTTGAAATTGGGTCTTACTAACAATCCTTATAAGGTGGCATTCGGCTTCAAAACCGTTTAAGTGAATTCTTCCATGCTGGTCTGGAAGAAAATGAAAATCTTACAATGTACCAGTTGCGAAGAATCGAAGGAATGGGCGTGATTCTGAATCGTGTTAATAGGCGATGCGGCTAACAACCCATCACTAATTTGATTCCCTGTTTTCATCTTCACATCCACCAAAACGCTAAACGTGGCCTTAGATTCTTATAGTCCTGGGCTCTGTCCACTGTCCTACTGTCCCGTTTGGGATAAAGACGTAAAAATGTATCTGTATCATTCTTACTTAAACTTTCCTCGCCCATCGTACTCGTAGCACCTTTGATTAGACATCAACGAACCAACAGCTAAGCGGCCATATCATGAAATTATCAATGGCCGTTGTTAATTTTTTTTGGAAAGCGTTATTTTGATATCCGTTTCGAGATACAGAGTTAATGAACAGTTGCGGGTCATTTTTTTGAAAAAATCAACGGTTTTGGATATTTCTACAAACAAACGTATGACCTTTGTTTAATCTTACTCAGCAGCTGTATCGGTTTATGCTGAATCCTTTCATAAAAAAATCACCTGTCACCTTTATGGTATTTATCCGTCACTGATAATAACGTCAAATGTCACCGTTTCAGCCCTGGAGTGCTATTTTTCGTTTAGGGACTCACATTACGAATGATTTGCGCGAGTGTTTCTAAATGGGCGCATTTTTGAATTGATCGTATGCGAAGGATTTGCAACGAGTGGTCTGAACCACTCGTAATTTTGACATTTGTAGCGTGCAAATGTCAAAAAAACGTTCCATGGAGAATCAGTTCCGATTAACGCTGCTTTTTTTATTTTTGTTCTAATGGTTAGAAAACCATTGACAATTTATGATATTTTCTGCGTAACACAATATTACTTATCGCTGACACGGCGGTTTCAAAAATACGATGCAATGCGTCGGAACTCGAGTGGTGAGTTGGAAAACTACACGTTTTGTGTTTCGCTGAGTCCTTGAATGAAAAATAGCAATCCTGGCCACGACATAGACATCAACGCGCAACGCACCAAAAAGCTACGAGCTTTGCTACGATAGTTAGGTAACAAATATGAACCGATAACAGACATCATATACCTATGTAGGTATATGAGACTCTAGAAGTCTGGCCAGCGTGGAGAGTGTAGGCCAAATCCTCTGACTGTTCCGGCTGATATTTGTTTATTCATTATTATTACTTATACTATCTTAACAGGTTTCCCCAAGACAATAGCAAAGTCACAAATATACGGCTCTGGTAGTACAAAGTGGGTCGTGCTCCTGCAGTGGAGACTGAAAAGGACCTGATGATGATTTAAATGCTTGCAGGCAATAGCGGCAATAGTTGCGGGCGTGCTGATTGGCTTGTCACTATCCAAAATGCTGTCCAACTTGGAGCGAGACAAAACCACGAGCAAGATGATTCATGGAGAGGTAAGGCGGTTTCTTTTATTTATTGTCTTTAAGAAACTACACAGACAAACAGCATGGCTGGTGCTGAAGCGTTCCGTCCGTCGCTCACTCTCGCTCCAGCAATTGACTTTTCTGAGCGATAGAAAATGATAGCAGCATAGGAAAGTGCTGTTCCGTGCTGACAGATATGTCCCAACCAATGCTCTATGATCTAAGGTCACTAATACGCGAAGGACTTGCAACGAGTGATCTTGACCACTTGTTTTCGCTACAAAATGTCAAAGAAACCAGCGTGTTCTTTGTCATGGGTCATGGAGAATCCGTTCCATATCACGCTGCATTTTTAATTACTTACGTTGAAATTTTTTGAAAGACATTAACAATTTTTGACGTTTTCTGCGTTAAGTATACAGTTTCAAAAATACGATGTATTCGTATTTTGTGTCTTAGAACGCGAGCGGTGACTTTAAAAACTAAAAGTTTCGTGTTTCACTGACTCCCGCGTTGCAAAAAAAGGTTTCTTATTTGATTTTGCCTATCTCTGAAAAATCCTGTGGCAGGAGAAACTCGATCATTCATACACTTAGGGTACATGATAAAAAAATTCTCGGGAACCAAGATAAAAGTGATGCTTTTGGTTCCAAGATGTGAGCAATGTATTTCGAGCATTGTGATTTGTCAATTTAAAAGCTGTTAATAAGTTCCATTCCGCCTAGCTCCTCTTCAATCAAAACCGGGTGGTTTTGATTGAAGAGGAGCTTATTTTTTATTTAAAACTCTTTTTGGTTCCAAATTAAAAACATACTTTTAACAAATGGCGGAGTTAATGCTAAGCGAGGATTATTGTCGTACCTAGTGAAAGTTGCTGTTGCTGTTTTACCAACTTTTACGAAAAAGTGATAATTTTTTGGTAGTTAAAAAAGATGTTTTTTCTTATTATTCTAGATATTAACTGTTGAGGCACTGGAACAAAAGAGCACATTGTTGCTGCGCTCCGACAGTTCTGTAGTGGCTAAATCTATTGCAGCAGCGTAAGTATCGCAGTAGTTTTATTGTGAAATAATCTCTAAATTGCAACTTTTCTATAGGTATAGATCGTCTACCCCAAAAATGAACTCCCCTACACTAATTTTGATTGTTTCAATGTTTGGGAGTTGGTACTCATTGTGACAATTTAATTGAGTGAGTGCGGCAATTTGGCTGTGGATTGGTTGGACTCGTCCGCGCTCTAAATCTATCAACTAATCGTGCGATCAATCCGGTTACTGTCACTGAATAATTTTTATACAAACTGATCATCTGATCGAGTAAATTTGTACGAAAATCTGAATTTTATTTTTGGCATTTAGGGGATGTTGTAGAACAAAAGTTGATCAGTTTCAAGGACTGACATGGAATGACTTTTCAGTTACAACCTGAGAGGTTTTGCGTTATTTCATTAACTCGTTGTATAGAGGAAAGGACTTTAATTACAATTAATTGGTCAATACTACGGCAATGTCCCACCACGGCGAGTGTACTAATGGAGATTTATCTAACTTCATACTAATATAATAAATGTGAAATTTGGATGTTGTTTACTTAAGGCCGTACCTAAATTTTCCGGGGTCCAGTGCTGCCCCCATTTAAAATAAATCATTTCAAAGAAAACGGAGACATCATTTAAAATTTTGCAACTATCAAGTCCTAGATAACTAGTTTAAAGTGAGAACGTTAAGCTTTACTACGCACATTTGCAAAAAACGGCCACTTTTGGCAAATGTGCGTAGTAAAGCTTAACGTTCTCATTATAAACTGTAAACAATAGTTCATAAAATACTTTAAAGGGTTATCTAGGACTTGGTAGTTGCAAAATTTTAAATGATGTCTCCGTTTTCTTTAAAATGATTTATTTAAAATGAGGGCAGCACTGGACGTCGAAAAATTCAGGTACGGCCTTAAACAACGCAAACAGCAACAGTTTGGAAACGGAATTACAGATATGTATTATCAGAGACCAATTCTACGCAAAATCAAATAGCAGAAATTAGTTACACAGCCTTGCTGGGAAATGAGGTGAGTTTCTGTTTTGTTTATCTAAAATAGTTGCAGACATTACTATAACTTCTTCTTCTTTAAGTTAAGAGCTTGCTTTTGTCGGTGGACTTAAATGGAGATGCCTCCTCTCTTCTCTCTGCCTTATTTTTAATGTCTTTAATTATTATATCTAGTTCACCCAAAGTGTAAACTAGTGATTTAATGTTTATAACAACCCCAATTTGCGCAGATTCAGCCACACAGAAACAGAGCCCGATTTTGTTTGTAAATTCGAACTTGATCTAGCTATCGGTTACATTACATCTTGAGTGATTTCTTTCATCATCATCATCATCCCAGCCCTTCTTCCGCCCACTGCTGAGCATAGGCCTCTTTCTTTCGTTTTTAGTTATTTCTTTACACTAAATTAATTTGTTTATTTATTTTAGTATAAAAAGAATTACAATATTTTACTTTATCCAATATAACTCTTACTTCACTTAGATAGTTGGCAATCAATCACCGTACGTTTTAAAAGGAACTTTCTGCCACGTACGACCGAACTGTGGAATCAACTTTCTGCAGCGGTGTTCCCGAACCGATACGACATTGAAACCTTCAAAAAACGAGTCTATATATTTCTGAAAGGCCGGTAGCGCTCTTGTTACACACCTGGTGTTGCAGTTGTCCATGGTCAGCGGTGATCACTTACCATCAGGTGGCCTGCTTGTTCGTTTGCCGCCCTATAACATAAAAAGCCCTATAACAGGCTAAATAGAGGTCAAACGCACTCAAATCTCTAATAAAAAAAAACGTTAACCAGATTTGGTTTTTCCGAACATCGGATACCGTTATCGGTCGCTTAAATTTATCTACTTAATTACTGAAACAAAGTTACAATTGAACTAAATAAGCTAGAATTTTCAACTAATAGAAATTACTAAACATTTATTTGATTTCACCTAAACGCTAAGATCACTGTTCGATGGACATAATGATACAGATTACAGATCTTCTAGAATATACTGTTAATTGCTTGCCGCCAAACATTCCTTCTACGATAAAGTTCTTTGCAGGAAGGGAAATAATATTATCTATTCAACAGAGCTTGACCGAGTACCTAGTGACAAGAGCCATTGATTCGCCTCAACATTACGTGTATAAGTTTGCATATGGTATGCACGTGTCGGCTGCCAATAACGAACTGAAGGTTAGTATGCTAAAGTTTTAAGTTTCCTTAGCAAAATAGTGCCGCTCCGCTCTAAAGCATCGTCTGTCTCAAATTTAATTGTTGAAGTAATGTATGTGTCATGGCCAGATCGTAGAATTGATCATTTCATAAAATAGCCGACCAAATCTTGAAATTTTAATTTTTATTGATGTGGAAAATACTCTCTGATCAGGCAGGCAGCTGGTGGTCTGCCCAGATCAATGAATAATCAGCGTTTAACGATATGACAAGCTAAATGCATGGCTACTTCATGATATGGTCAAACATTAGTGATTAAATCATAAAATAGTAACATTATCCACCGTTATAGAGGCGCTGATATTATTTTATTTTTGTGATGGATCATGGCGGCGAACAATTATTCTGATAAAAAAGCTAATATTAATGTGCTCATTGAGGATCAAAATGAAGTGAAATGTGGTCACGACTCACGACACAAAACTACTCGAATTTTACAAAAGACGCACAAACAACCTAATATAGTTCAAAACATATTTCACAGGTTAGTTTAAGGGCGGATCCAGGGGGGGGTCATGACCCCCCACCCCCTGGGCTGGGCCAGGACCTAGGTGGACCATTAATTAAAATTGTGAAACATAATGTTTTTAAATATTTTTTTGTCACAATATTTCTTCCACAAGATTACAAGAAACAGGATTATACAAAAATTCATACGCTTTTAAATGGTATGGCGGATGTTTCTGCCCTTGTAAATCCTATCTTTCAATTCAATTCAATTCAATTCAAAATATCTTTATTATCATAGGATATTTATAATATCTCTTAATAATAGTCACTTTGTTTTGTTTTGCACAAATGTTGACGTCAAATCGTTACTTAAAGCTAAGTTTACGCCGCTTCCTAGGCGCAAGTGCAGAAGAAGCGGCAACAAACTGCACTGCACGTTTTCTCCAAAGACGTCAACTAACAAACTAAAAACTTAAAATTAGTTATATAGATGGACAGAGATTACATTGTTTATTATGTCATAATTAAATTGAATTATAAGAATTACGAAATTTAAAATAATGTCAATTTGTAAATTTAGTATGTACCAATGTACCTAAATTATGACATGTCTAAGTATACAAACCTTTAAGAGGGACCCGCGCCAAGCTCAAGCCAGACCTTTTTGTCTTTAAGATAGTCATCGGTCCTATAATAAGCCTTCTCACAAAGTACTTTCTTTACATAAGCTTTGAATTTTATGTCTGGCATATCAAGGATTGATTCTGACAATTTATTATAAAAAAGTATACACTTCCCCATAAAAGACTTACTGACTGTATTCAGCCTGTAATACGGGCTAACTAAGTCATTCTTATTACGTAAATTTCTATCTGTAAATAAATAATCACTTACTTAATTGAACATGGAAATATTTTTCCTTACATACATTATATTTTCAAATATGAATTGTGATGCAAAAGTAAGTATACCTATTTCCTTGAATAATTCCCTCAGTGAGTCTCTCGATCCTAAACCGTAAATAGCACGAATTGCTCTTTTTTGTAAAAGAAAAATAGTCTGAATGTCGGCTGCACTCCCCCATAGAAGTATCCCGTAAGACATTAGACTGTGAAAGTAACTAAAGTACACTTGTCTAGCAGCGTAAGCCGCAGAGCTAAGCCTATTAGAAAGTTTAGTTATATGAGCGCCCCATTGAAGTTTCGAATCAATTGTGATTCCTAAAAAGGTAGTACTTTCAACCAGATCGAGTTTCTGACCATTAATTAGTATGTCAACGCAGGCTTGATTCACATTTGGGAGAGAGAATCGAATGCATTGGGTCTTGTTTGCATTTAACATGAGGTTATTGGCCGAAAACCAATCAGAAATTAAAGACAAGGTGCTGTTCACCGCGCTAGCATCACTGTTATGTCGATCTATTTTAAATATTAGCGAGGTGTCATCAGCAAACAGCACCATGTCAGCCTCTTATTTGACTTATCATCAAAACCGTATTGACGAAAAGTGTTGGATGATCAACGCAATCAAATGCTTTAGAAAGATTGCAAAATGATCCAACTGCATCATTTCTGTTTTCCCACGCGTCGTAGATATTAGTAATAAGTGCTACTCCTGCATCGGTGGTCGATTTTCCAGCAGTAAAGCCGTATTTTTGGCTATGGAAAAGATTATTGGTCTTAAAGTGAAGTAGCATTTGATTGAGCATTATCTTTTCGAACACCTTACTCAAAACTGGCAGAATAGAGATAGGTCTGTAGTTGCCAGGGTCTGTTTTTTCTCCTTTTTTGAATAAGGGGATTAGTTTACTACATTTCATTAAGTTAGGGAATATGCCTTCATCAATACATTCGTTAAATATAAAAGCTAAATCTTTGCGGCTTTGCGGAGGACTGGTGCCTGAAGTAGGTAAAAATACCTGTTACACAGGTCGCCAGGTCCCCACATGTTCGACAGAACTTTAGGGGTGTCTGAGAAGCGGTGCCTATTAAAGATTTATACAATACTGAAACTTCGAAGTGAACTTATCTTACAAACTAAGAATTTATAGATTTCCCTAAATTACATAAAAAGGAATTGCAGAGCCACGACCAATAAATGGAATTAGTGAGTGTGATGTGTGTATGGTGTGAGTGTGTGGGTGAATGAGTGAGTGAGCAAGTTAAAAACATAAGTATATAGGGAGACAAGAGTTGACGAAAGAACAAGGACAAACAGTTATTGTCAGTCCAAGAATCTTAATTGCTGGAGAAATGACGGTATGAATGTAACAATAAAATTGTTTTTGTCAATAAATCAAGCATATTTTGCATTTCGAAAGTGTGTTTTGGTAAAGAGGAACTGATGAAGACCAGAAATTGAAGTCGCTTATTTGTTTAAAATTATTATAGGATTTTGGAACAGTATGTGGTACATAAAATTGATTAATTTAAAACGGTTGACCCACGTGATATAGTCGGACAAGGGCAAGGCCGACCAGGTTTCGATCGAATTAGACGATCATCTTCAGGGTGAGTGTCAGCGGCGACCCGACGATGTCGCGGTCCGCTCAGCACTGAGGGCTGCCTCGCGCGTCACCGCCCGCGCCTCCGCTCGCTGTGCTCGACTCGAAACGCTGACTGCTAGTAGTTCCGCCGATACCGGCGAGGTTCGGTCTTACCTAGGATTAGGATTGAAACCTGGTCGGCCTTGTCCGACTATATCACGTGAGTCAACCATTTTAAATTAATCAATTATGGATTTATCTCACGTTACTTTTAATAAAATAAGTTGGTACACTTATTGGTCAT
This sequence comes from Acrobasis repandana, assembly GCA_963576875.1. Classification (NCBI taxonomy): domain Eukaryota; kingdom Metazoa; phylum Arthropoda; class Insecta; order Lepidoptera; family Pyralidae; genus Acrobasis; species Acrobasis repandana. The sequence continues at coordinate 21,820,656 of OY756215.1, forward strand.
TGGGAGGGTTTAAGTCGTCTATTGTACAAGGATTTGGGCAATCGGGGCATGATTGTAGGTAGGCCATGGTGTGTACGGCTCTACAGTCACAACACAATTAACCATCGTTGTTTGAAAACCCCACTTGGCTCGGTTCCCGTGGCATCCCCCAAAACCAGTTAGGAGCCTGTTTAAGGACTTAAAACTTTTTACTTCTTAGTTGATAGCCCTGTTCAGTCCTCTAGTTACGAGCATGTTTAGGGACTTAAAACTTTTTACTTCTTAGTTGACAGCCCTGTTCAGTCCTCTAGTTAGTAGCCTGTTTAGGGACTTAAAACTTTTTACTTCTTAGTTGATAGCCCTGTTCAGTCCTCTGCATAAAGACAAGAGTGCAGCCTCGCGATCCCTGGCTCGCGTTTACATGGCTCTCATACGACACTTCACTAACAAGACTGATGCTTCCATACAGATCACTGATGACCCGTTGTCTCTGGACTCTTCAACGGTTTGTAAAACTGATTTTCTTTATCTTGTACGGACTTAAATAAGGCAAGCACAATCTATTTGAAGCAAGGACCCCAAATTTTTTACAGTTACAGTTAGTACCTTTACTATCCAGCACCCAACCGTAACTGATCATAGTCGTAGTTACATGCAACACCCAAGTACCCAAAGCTTATTCACAGTCCACATCAGAAACATTATAGCTGTATGAGCTGTATAGGTAATCGAGCTGAATAAGAGAGTTAGAGGTGCCTATCCAACTAATATCATTACAGGTCTTTTTTAGTCTCCACTGCAGGAGCACGACCCTCTATGTACTAGCCATATATTAGCCAGAGTAGCCAGAGGATTTGGCCTACAGTCTCCACGCTGGCCAGACAGGTTGGAGAGGTGTCATTGATCTAGCTGTACACTTCGAAAAAATGTGGGTAACGAAGGAGGGTTGCGTTTAAAAAAAAAATTAAAATGTACGGCTATTATAATTCTAATGAAAATCGTGATTGATGAGTTTGGATTGAATGGTTTATTGTTTTTTCAGTTATTGAAGTACGCGTCGCCGCCGCTCGTCATTCAGTTTCTTCTTATTATCACGATGTCACACGTGACGCTCATCCCATCCAAAGAATATGGTTTGATGAGGCACATGCAGGTATCTTCACGAGGGCAGATCAAGGAATATTTTGGTTTCCGTACGGGGAATAGGAATTGTAATCTACACAAATGCAGGGGTAGGGGAGAAGCCTATGCCTTGCAGTGGACTTCTTGAGGGGAGAATTAATACAAGTAAAGGAGGAAAACTCAATCTACCTAGCAAACCGTTTTATACCTAGGTACCTAATCAGTCATGCTTAACTTAAGGACGTTGGTGTACCATAGGAACTAACATTATAACCACATCCTAAAAATGTTTTCTATCCACTTCTTCTCGTCTTGGTGCGTTGCGTACCCGATTGCATTTCTTTGTTACTGCTTCGGAACCTATGAATTCCAGCTTAGTCTTCTCCAAATATAAATAATACATGTCAATGGTCACCGGATGCCGAAGACCGTACATAATGAAGAAGCCAGTACCATTACACAATTTTACGACTGGCCGCTAGCCTGACTCCAACCCTCCTTGGGAATGCATTTGTGCACAGAAATATTTGTGCAGTTTGTGAAAGTTTTGTCACCAAACCGCCTCTTACAATATACATAGGATGAGATGGAGTGGAGTGGTCCTGTTCTAGGCCGAAAACCACATGGCACAACACTTATTGTCCTACGTCCCCTGGGTGGGGAGGGCCACTACATATTTTCTCCATCTTGTTCTGTTTTGAGCTACGCGCTTCACTTCAGACCAAGACTACCCGATTATCTTCTTGGCTACGCTCTTTCTCTTTCCCTGCAGGGTTTGTTCAAGTCCCTGCCTGGGAATGTAAGTGGGTCTCCCTACTAAATATGTGGTGGGTTCATGTCTTTTTGAGACGCGATATTTGGTGATCGATCGGCGTCTCGGCTGCCACAGGCGTTGCCACAAAAAGAAGCCTTATATCGAAAGCAGCTATGGATGAAGATTTAGATCTACTGTATGATATATTTAGTCACCGTCCACGCAATCCTGTCACAAGTATTTTGTATCTACAGAGTCACGCAGCAAACTTCTCTCCTATCCAATACTGGTTCACGCTGTACTTCTGCGACCTGATCCTGTACTGGCTCCTGGTGCCATTTGTAGCCTTGGCCATGGTCGGCATAATGCTCCTCACTGTACCTATGAACCATTACCGATATAGCGACCTTTGTAAGTATTTTTATTATAATCGCCAATACTGAAAATGATGATTTTTTGTAAAAACCCAGCACATGCTGAGTTGGAGACCATTTTGGGGGATAAACATAATTTTTACTTTTACTATTTTATAATTACATTTTATGATTATTGTAGTGGTTTTTTGTCCTTCAAATTTTTTTATCTACCTATCATCCTTTTTTAGATGAGAACTCTGTACGCTAGAACTAGTAACGTATCTTGTCTTCGTTACGACATAGAACTAACAACTACCGAACGTTGATCAAAGTCTGATATTCAATTATTTTTGCAGTGGTGATTCCATTCATGCTGATCATCTACGGCTTAAGCTGTGTGCCACAGGCATACATGTTTAGTAGGGGCCCGCGGGCTTCCCTCAACGCTATGACGTTTATCATCATCAATATCATCTTCGGTGAGTTCGTTTTTAAACCCAAAGGTTCGCTGTGAGATTTTGTCTTAGTCATTGATTTCCATATTGGAATCTTTAGAGAAAAGATTGTTGGACCTACTACAGGTCCACACTTCTTTCATATTTTTGTTTGCCAGAAGACCCGAGCCTGTTGAAAACTTGCCTATGTCCAGGATAACATGACAGTTTGAAGCGCGCCTTTTTACTTTCCTTGTCAGTTGTCTAAAAGATTGAGGGTAGGTACATTAAATAAAGGAATTCTTGTTTCTAATCCAATGATCTTACTTTTTAACTAATAATTTCCACCGTCAATATCATTTACTTTGTGACATTTTACATAACCTAACTGCCTATTTTTGTTAACAGGAGAAGCAACGGTAGTAGCAAAGTTATTTTATAACTTAGAAAGCCACGTCCTATATTTGATGAGAATGTGGCCACAGTTCAACATGGGATACGCAATAGTGAAAATAAGACAGATATTTCTGTACAACAGTGAATGTGTCATTTTTAAAAACAAAAAACTGTGCTCCGCCAAGACTCTACATAAATGCTGTGGTATTACAATATTTTATGATAAGTCCGCTTTTGTACAGTTTTGCATATTTTGTTTCCTTTTATAAAGAAAAGAAAAGAAATAGTCAAGTGAATTAGTATTCTAGTGGATTGTTATTTGAATCCCAAGCGTCATTATTAATTTATACTTATAGGTTTTAGGACTTTTAGGGCGTCCGCTACGTTAAGCGAGCGCACACGACGTGTTCAGTCTATCTTTGTCACAAACTTTACGTGCAAAAGAGATAGCAGAATCAGTCGCCTGATGCCCAGTCTCTGTCGCACGTAGTGTTTGTGACAAAGATAGACTAAACATTAGAAGTAACCTTAAGATCTCTAACATAAATATAACGATTGGTTGCGATTTAGATATAAAAAATTTAATACCAAAGGGGCACCTGCTTTTGCCGGCTTTTTATTACTATTTTTTTTTTAAAGTCATAGAATTACTATTAAGCACTTGATTCACCTAAAAGCGCAACTTTCAACGATAGTGTCCTTAAAAATGTTATAAGTATGGCATTTCCAGATTTCTTTCGCGCTTCTTGTAATCGCCGCCCAAAATCTACTCTAACTAAGGCACTGATACATCGATTTGTATTTCCTTCTCCAGAAAAATGTGGCGTGCTCCAAGATTGCTACACTGACCGCCACTATCTTACAACATCACACGGCATCTTAAACGAGGTGACTGCCATGCTTATCATGGCGGTCATATTCATGTTAGTAATCCTCCTCTGGGAATACCAGATTTTCCAGCAGTTGTGGCGCTACTTGCTGAATATGATCAAAGCCCCGATGAAGGTACAACAGGAACATATATCGATAGGCTTGATGAGGGAGAAGTTGGAAGTACAGGATAAGTTGCTAGAACTGAAGTCTGGACGGTGTAAGTGAACTTTTCATATTCTTTTTAAATTAAGCAATCGATCTTTCATGCTGTTCTGGGAGAAAATAAAAAACTTAGAATGTACCAGCTGTAAGTATAGGGACATCGAAACATAAGAAGACCAAGATACGTTGGATAGAATGGTAAAGAAGGATTTAACACGTTAGAGGCTAAGCGTTTTACTTGCGGCATATACCTACCCGTACGCCGGCGAATTTTGCACTATTTGTGAGACTCATATCTATTAAACTTTAAATCATAACTTGTTTTTTATTTTTGTATTTATTATTATTTTCTTTTCTCTTTTTATAATATTTGAAATGAAACAAAGCAATTTAGTTCTTTTTTATTTAAAACGAAATTAAACGTAAACGTTTTTAAAAAAAAAAAGTCCGACAATCACTTCACTGTCGAAAAATACCAATTTATCTTGTGTAGTCACGTTGGGTATGGTACTTTTTGAAACAGGGATAGGCACAGAGAGGTACTTTGCAGATATCACATTGAAGCATGGTATCTTTCCTCCCCCTGACACCCGTTCTGACCTTCCCAATATCCGCACAAACTTTGCACACTCGGAACGGCTTTGATTTTGTTGCCGTCGGCGGAATCTGCTCCAGAAAATGACGCCCAGTAAGCCTCTCGTCTCCTACACCATGTGGCCTGGTACCACCTGCTTCAGGTACAGCATCAAAGCCAGCTTGTTCTGCTAAAGACTTCCCACAGTGCCGCAAGAATTCCGAGAACAGGATCTTCTTTTGTTCCGAGTTTTTTTTTAAATTAATTACATATGCATTTACTGTGGCTCTAGAAACCAGATGTAAGAACATCTTCTTCATCATTTTGCAACTCTTTTTCAATATCTAATTCCAATAAACATTTGCGTGACATTTTGGCGCGAAATCGTAGCGGGCATACACTCGATGACGCGGGCGGGCTGAAACTGGCGGCGAGCGCGGCTTGTTGGCTGCTTTGTTACTGACTCACAAATACACCTACACTGACGAAAATCTATGTGTGCACGCCCAATGAACTAACCTTCAACGTCGATAACAGCGGATCACGTTGCAACGCGTGACTTTCAATACAAAAAGTATGAAAGTGGCGTCACGTGTAAAAACGTGAGCGGCGCGTGAAATAAAAACTTACATCACGTGTCATACTCGTTAGTGGCTCTTAACGTGTTAAGTTGGAAGATAGTGACGGACAAATTGACTGGAGATATTCGCATGCACGTCATCGCGGGCGTTGTGCGCTGTATTCACTTGAAACGCTCCGCCGAGTCGTAAGTTACTTCTTTTTGAGAGACGCCTGACAGCTAGAAATTTTAGTTTAATTAAGCGTAGGTAAGTATTTGTCGTTTTGTAAGGAAATGATGGATCTGTTACGTGGTATCTAACTTATTAGTCTAGTAATCTGTCATCAAACTAAGCACTACTATGAGACCTATCACAAAAGAACAGGTGTTCCCGCTAAGTATAGAGACATCTATGTTATTATTATTAATGATTTGAGTCTCCCACGATTCCATAGAAATAGACCATTTAACAAATTTTTAGTTATACTGGAAGTATAATAATTTACTCATCTTTTTCAGCTGAAATGGTGAATACGTTTGGTGAAAGTCTACTATGTGCCAACATAACGAAGAAAGAACTTGGGGAGTACGTTATCAGGAACATTTACTTCGGAATCGGGAGGGGGGAAGCTCTGGCCCTATCGGGCTTGAAGAGGCATGGGCGTGTGCAGCTCGCCGAGACGCTGGCAGGCCTAATCACGCCCAGCAGTGGGCAACTGTGGGCTAAGGCTAAATGGAAGCTGAGTACAGATCCTCATCAGGCAAGATTGTATTACTTCAAATCATATTTGCGGCCACAGCTAGACTAATTTTCCCCTAGTTTCCATTCAGATCTTAATGCGGTGATTCTGGATATGACATCCCGCTCTCTACATCTGGCCTATGCTTCGTCTTCTTTTGGGTCACCAATTTTATTTGGAGCTCCGTGATATCCTTTGTTGAGACTTACAAGTTTAAACTTAGTTTGGGCTAGCTCAATCAGTGTGATTTGTCCTTATTTATATTTGATTTTACTAATTGTTATATAACAATGTTATTTACTGTTATAACAATGTTACTTACTGTTATAGGCAGTATAATATATAACAATGTTTTAGGCAGTATTGTCGCCAAGTGGATCTTCTTATTGAGTCGAAATAATGTATGTATATGTATATAGGGACAAATCACACTGATTAAGCTATCCCCAAATTAAGTTTTTTTAAACTTGTGTTATGGGATACTAACTCAACGATACTATATTTTATGATAAAAACATTTATAGATAAACACCCAAGACCCAAGACAATTTGAAAAAGGCCATTTTCAAACTTGCCCTGGCTGGGGATCGAACCCAGAACCTCCGGTTTAGCGGTCTAGCGTGTTAACCATTACGCCACGGAGGTCGTCAAGTCGTAATTTCACTATTGCTTCAATTTCAAATCATCTTTGACCAGTATATGGCCACGGCGATCCCTCTGCCGTTGCCCGTAAGCCGTAAGCCTCATTAAGTTCCTCTATGGTATATAACGTAGGACATGACAGAAGGTGGTCCATCGATTGAATGGAACCGCAGTCGCAAAGGTCGTTATCAGCGTGACGCCACCTAACTCGGTTTTCTCACCTCGCAACACCAGCCTGGAGTCTATTGAAAGACTCCCAGACTGAACAGGGGAGGTCTCTACCCGGTGGGAGATTTTCTGCAGGGGGAGGTTTGACTCGTAAGGTGGATATTCGTTTATCTACCGCTCAACTCTTGCATTAAGTGGAGCTTTTGCGGCTGGTATGCTGGGTTGCCTGAGGAAGCTGTTACGGCTCTTGAGACGTGCTATGGTGGTGGAGTCTGTCTAAGTAGATAGCTGTGTATGACGCAATCGAGCTGCTGGCCATCCTGCGAGGAGTACCAAAGAATTACCTGGAAAGAGAGAATTACCTTGTTTTTCTTCCAGACTAGCATAGAAGCAAGATTTTACTCTTGTTATAATAATGTTTTGGCAGTAGATAGATAAATAAAATATTTATTTTATACAAATGTCACACATAGTATTGCCGCCAAGTGTCAATCGCCTGCCTCCGTGACCCGCTGCCGCTCTGGATGACGGTGTATGACGCACTCGAGCTGCTCGCCATCCTGCGAGGAGTGCCCAAGAGATACGTAGCCGACGAGATTTGGAAATTTGTATACGCTCTTGGTAAGACCACACATCATACTACTTCTTAAAAAAATCTCATAATCATCCCTAAGCCATACTTCAAGTACATAACAACATGGGGCCATGAGCCTCAAGGCTAAAAGAAAGTTTAATGTACCTAAACGTGTACGTAGGTAAATTAAATTTTTAACAAAAAAACAACTGACTTAGTTTTTTTAAGGAGTTTCTTCCATATATCCAAAGTTCTTCATCATATCTTTACCAAATTAAAATGTGACCAACTTGGTAGTAAAGGCTTTCAAATAAAAAAAAGAATCATCAAAATCGGTTCACAATTGGCGAAGATATCGCGTAACAATCATACATTAAAAAAAACATACAGTCGAATTGATAACCTCCTCCTTTTTTGAAGTCGGTTAAAAAAGAGAATCAAAGAGTGACAGATTGTTAGTCGCATCGCCTTGCATTAAACATCTAAACGGGAATTGAAGCAGCTGACACTTTCTTCCTTTTTGTTACTTTTTTACCCAAGTTATGGAAGATACCACACTGTTCCTTTTTGTTCCAGAAGATCATGGAATATAAGGCATAGATACCTGACTTAAATCCACTGCCCTACCTTTAATACCTAGAACTACTTAGATAGTTAATACGCAAAAACCAAAGGCAGTCATAACATTAGCGAAACATTCTATAATAAATTTAATGTAGGTATCCTCAGAATTAGGTACTAAATAAAGAAACAGACAAAAGCTGATCTATCACTACTTCTAGTTGGTTATAAAATACTACTTTTAGTCATAATAAATATCTTCATAAATATATCCTTTTAATTACACGACGAGTAAACACACGGTTATCTGTAACATACTCGTAGTCTCGCCCGAGCCTGGCATGCTCACTAAAATGTCCACTCCAGACTGGTGGTGGCGTCGTGGGTCGGGTTGCTGGATTCCCTCTAATATGTTGAGTTCAGCGATGGCTGATCCACGCGTCAACTCGTGAACGGATGTTGCCAGTAGGGACTATCAGGTCGGCTCCGCTCCTACTCAGTATGACTTATTTCTGTAATCGGATTTGGCACTAGTTCGCAACGCAAGCTTTACATGTTATAGGTACATATATTTTGATAACATTGTATTAAACATAATATCTTTCTTAACTGATAATGCCCTTTTGGTGCGTAAGCGACCTATGCTGTGTTGATGAGTCTCTTTCGGCGTTTCTTCTCAGCAGTGCGTTCGTTAGTTCGTTGCGCAACGCTAGTATAAAGATTAGGTAGCTTTAAAAAAAAACATTATACGTAATGTACACTAAAATTATTGACATGTAAAAGTGCCTGCGAAGGCCTAATTACTGAATAAATATTTGAATCTTGATTGATTCTTCTTGATTCTACTCGTGAAAATACCAATTCAGTAACTGATCAGCCATTTATTTGCGATAAATGGATAAGGGAATTTTTACAAGGTGATAAATAATTTTTCATGATGTTGGGTCTACCCAACATCATGAAAAATTATTGAATAATTATTAAATAATAAAAGACCATGTCTGGGTCTACCCAGACATGGTCTTTTTACTTCTTGGCCTAATACTTCACTATGACTACATAAATAGTCATAGCAAAGATAATATAATTACTAACGTAAATCATAGTGAAGTATTCCGTTAAAAAATTGCATGTAACACTCCTGCATGTATCCTCAGAACTCTACGACGAAGCAGACACGCTGATCTGCCATATACCCCCCCACGAGCGGACCCGCCTCAACTTCGCGGCGGCTGTCATTGGAGCCCCCTCCGTGATCATCGTTGACGAATGCACCACCTACCAGAAGTACTCCGTGTGTCGGGCAATGTACTACATACTGTACCATTTGAAGAGGCGAGGGCATGCCATCTATATCAGTTCGCATAGGTATGGAACATGGTATAATAAAAAGTCACACATTCATTTTCCTACAATTTGACAGAAGCTAAGTACTTTTCAAATTCGGAATTAATCTCTATAATCATAAACTGCACACATTAATAGGTACCCTATACCACGGACTATACCCTGTGACTATACAATACAATACAATACCCTTTATTGCACAAAAGTAAAAAACAGAACATAATTATCTTAAAAATTAGGAAATGCGCAAAAGGCGGCCTTATCGCTAAGCAATTTCTTTCAGGCAACCTCATTTATATAGAAAAAAATGATGGGAAATTAGGTAGTGCGGGGTGGTCAATATAATAAACATACTTATATACAATAATTATAATAAACATACATACACCTAATACTTAAATACATACATACAACTTACACAAAGAAAACATAACAGGACAAAATGAAGAAACTAAGTGGAAACAAGGGAAGGAAATTACTTTTCATAAAGATAGAAAATGCGATTTTACTTGGGATTTAAAGCTGGCTAGCGTTTGGGCGCGTCGGATAGTAAGTGGTAGTGAGTTCCATAGACGTACGGCTCTAACAGACAAAGACCACGAGTAAAAGTCGGTGGAGTGAGCAGGAATTCTTAAAAGAAGGTTTTCAGCGCTGCGTAGTGGCCGCCCTTGAGACTCACTTAATAGAATAAATAATTCTCGTAGATAGTTAGGAGAGTTAGGATTGAAAAGAATTGTGTATAACATTGACAAGGTATGCTAGTCACGGCGACGTCGGATCGGAAGCCACTTGAGTTCATTGCGAAAATGAGAAATATGGTCATATTTACGAAGGCCATATATGTATCGAATAAACATGTTTTGGAGACGCTCAAGCTTATCAAGTTGCTCCTCAGTAGGCCCGGGATAACAAGTATCAGCGTAATCTAGGATAGGAAAAAGTAGGGTGTGCGCGAGCGTAACTTTGGTATCCATTGGAAGGAACTTACCAAGTCTTCGCAGTGTTGCAAAAGAGGCAAAGATCTTTCTACTAACTTCAGCAACTTGTGGTGACCAAGAGAGATTTTTATCCAGTTGTATACCTAGATTTTTGACACAATCATTAAAATTAATATCAGTCCCGATAAATAGTACTGGCGGAAGCTGACCAAAATCAATCCCACTTAGTAACCCCGAACTACCCACAATGATACACTGAGTTTTTGCAGGGTTGACAATCAAGCCATGATTTCTACTCCAAAGAGAGATAGTTACGTTCTAAGTCTTTATTAGTATTACAGATGGCTGTGGAAATAGAATCAACGCTGGCTTTAGTGTATATTTGCAGATCATCTGCGTAAAGGTGGTAGAAAGACTGAAGCTGTGCAGTAATAGAGTTAATAAATATAGAAAAAAGAAGGGTAGATAGGACGCCACCCTGCGGAACACCAGCAGATGTAGTACACCAGGACGAATAAACATCCTCAAAGCGTACACGCTGCTGCCTTCCAGACAGGTAAGAATGAAACCAATCGATAACCGTTGGAGATATATTGAGAGTTCGCAGTACACCCAGCAGAATATCAACGTCAACTGTATTAAAGGCATTGCTAAAATCCAGAAGCGTTAGGACAGTCAGCTGTTTGTTATCCATCCCCCTTCGAATGTCATCGGTAACTTTAATGAGAGCAGTAGTCCTACTGTGACCTGGACGAAAACCGGATTGGAAAGGATTGAGAAGTTTATGAACAGAAAGGAAATGGCTGAGCTGTGGTTGAACCACTCGTTCCAGGACTTTGGAAAGGAAAGGCAGTATGGATATAGGGCGATAATCAGACAGGGATGACGGGTTAGGTTTTTTTGGAAGAGGAGTTATGTTGGCATTTTTCCAATCGCTTGGGAAAACACCAGTCATCAAGGAATTGTTGAGGATTATGGTTAAAATAGATAGTAAGATGTTAAGGATAGGTAGGATCATTTTCCGACTAATGTTGTCACTACCAACAACATTCGATGTTATGGAACGCACCTCTCTCTCAATATCACAATCAGAAATCGGACTGAAGACGAAAGAAGGAATATCAGGAGTAGGATTAGAAGAAAGCGAGTTTAAGGTTTTTAATTTTATGTTGTTGTCCATAGCAACAGAATCTGAAAAATGCCTATTAAGGGTATCAACATTTATACTACTAGGACTGTTACCCTGGGGCTTCCTAACTCCTAGCGTTTTAAGAAACTTCCAGACCTTCGCGGAATCTCCGCTTTGGACAGATTGATGTATATAGCATCGTTGCGCCTCCCTAACCACCTTATTACAATGATTTCGGGCTTGGACATTTGCGTCACGGTAAGTGTCAGGGTTTGATTTATATTTGGCCTTCGCTTTGATTTTCTTGGCTTGAATCAACTTAATTTCTTGCGTTAACCAAGGCGCAGGAAGGTGTTTCACACGGAACGGACGCACTGGGGCATGCTTGTCATAAAGGTGTAAGATTGTGGAATTAAACAAATGCAATTGATCATCAACCGACTCAGTATCTACTATAGATTGCCAATCGCAGCCACGGGCATCTTTAAGGAGTTGTTCCAAATCAATAGCACCAAAATTACGCTGCATTAGGATTTTGGATTTAGAATTTGGGGGACGAATTTTATAGGAGAGGTAAATGAGGTCATGATAGGAAAAGGCATCCACATTTTCCTGACCAAACTTAGCAACATGGTCGGAAGAAGAGACAAGAATGAGATCAAGTAGAGAAGGCCGGCGACCAGGAGTGTGATGTGTAGTCCCAAGGGGAAGGATTTTTAAGTTGCAGCTACCTGCTACTGACTTCATGCGCTGAGCCCGACAATCATTTTTCACCAAGCAAGTATTAAAGTCGCCCATGTGGCTGTAACCGGGTAATAGGCCTTCCAGGAGATTTTCAAACTCGGAAAAGTAGTCGACAGATGAGGAATAACTATAAAAACTCCTAGAAGTAGGTACTTTTGTGTGTGAAAGAGTGACTTCTAGAACAAGATATTTAAAATCACTATTACGACTAGAAGTGCTAATAACACTGCACATGATATAGGAACGTAAATATATGGCAACACCCCCACCACCTCTGCCAACGCGATCGTGACGAAACAGTTAAAAACCCGGAAGAGAGTAAGAAGTAGAGGGGAGACATGGCTTAAGCCATGACTCGGATAAAAGAATAGCATGAATATTTTGGACCTCAAAAGTCGCTAGCATGTTAGCAAAATGAGCAGGAATACTTTGTGTACTATTAATCGCGGAGAAATCATTGAATATCTGCCTCTGTCAGGAAGAAGTCTATCTCGTTCTTGACTGGGGGCTGGTTATTCTTACTAGGACCCATCCAGGTCCACTTTCTCTGTGGCGGCATCTTAAAGAAAGAGTTCATCGCAAAGAGACCCTATTCCTCGAGACAATCAGCCAGCCTGTGTCCCCTGTCATTGCGCTTACCATATCTAAACTGCCCCACCCTGATCTCTCCATCGCGTCCCTTGCCCAGTTTTGCGTTAAAGTTAAGATCACAGACATAGCCCAGCGGATCAGCTCATTAAAGTGGCAGTGGGCGGGGCACATAGCGCGAAGAACCGATGGCCGATGGGGCAGAAAGGTTCTCGAATGGCGGCCGCGTACCGGCAAGCGCGGCGTAGGACACCCACCTGCTAGGTGGTCTGACGACCTAAGCAAGGTTGAGCAGGAAAACGCTGGATGCAGGCCGCTTCCGATCGGTCGTTTTGGAAATCCTTGGGGGAAGCCTATGTCCAGCTGTGGACTTGTTGTGGCTGATATAATGATGATATGATAGTATTTGCAAATGTATCAAATATCACTGACGAAAGAATTTTCTATTTAATTTTATTTCATTTCCTCAGCATCGAAAGCCACATGCCTATCACGAACCGGCTCGGCATTCTCCTGGACGGCAAGATCTTCGACGTGGATCTGGTGGACAACCTGATAGCGCGCTACAGCCAGAAGGGCTACACCGTTGTGGTGCATCTGAAGGACGAGGTCAATGTGAAGGAGATGTTCAGAAAATATTTCAAGAATTTTGTCATCAATGACACTACGGACGTAAGTTCTCTCTTATGTTTTAAGAGTTTCGACTCATGCATGACGTGACTTTATTTTTAACTGATTAAAGTATGCTGTTAGTAAGTCTTCCCGTGGATTATTAAATTAATGCATACGGGAATACAGCTTGACCAAGCTGGGACCACGTTCGGTGAAACCCGAACGAAACGTCAGCAAAATAAATAAAAAAGGTACGTTTCGCGTTAATTCCCGTATGCATTAATTTAATAATAATGCAACGCGATAGTTTAAAAGTATTTATAGCTTCCCGTGGATGTCGTAGAAGGCGACTTAGGAAACAAGCTAAACAAAGCTTACAAACATCAATGAGACCTCTCCAACACGTCGCGCCGCAACATGATTCATATCTGTTTATCCCTATGATTGACTGGGAGACAACGCTTTTAGCGTTAAGGTGAAGATATAGGCAAATGGCCTTGAAGTCTGAAATAAATTGGTAACTCGTAATGGTGATAATTTTCATATTGCTCTTCGTCATGCACTATTATTTTATGAACTGCCGTTGAAACTATTATTGGTGATCCGTCTAGCTTTAAAACTTGCCGTGGCCACTTTTGGCGGAGGCAAGTTTTAAAGCTAGACGGACTAATGTAAATACTTTCAACGGTGGTTCATAAAATAATTTAAAGGGCTATCTAGTGCATGACGAAGAGCATGCAATATGGAAATTGTCTCCATATTTACGAGTTAACAATTTATTTCAAATGAGGGCGCCACTTTAAGGCCATTTGCCTATACTTTCACCTTAAGTCCGCCAATTGTACCATTTTTTTTTGTGGAACAATAAAGTTTTTTAAATAAATTCATTAATTCTGCTCTTTCGAACGTAAAGTTTGACAGAGATAGACTGAACCCGTCGTGTGCGCCCATAGCGGAGCCGCAGCGGACGACCTTAGTCGCCTCTTACAACATATTATCAGGAAGAGAGGGAGTAGTCTTGTTCTAGGCTGGACACCACTCGGCACAGACGCAGAAACACATACCAAACAAAGCAATAAATTCTCATTTCTCTTTTTTGCACCGTTTTTGTAACAGGTGTTGGTTAACGTCCAAGTGCTGGACGATATCAAGTGGGTGGCAATATTCGAGAAGATGGAAGAACTACAAACAGATAACTCTCAGGTTTACTCCTACATCGTGACCTCCATCCCTATAGACTATATCTACAATTCTATCATAGTCAACGAGATGGGAAATATACCCACTGGGGATCTTTTCTCTTGTAATTTCTTGAAAAAACTGTGTAAACCAAAACCCCGGGTCACACCCACGCAAGCTACGTTAGACAATCTCATACCATTTGAGAACAAATATGAAATAACTAGGCTGAAAGAGTTGCCTTGGTCTGTTATTTTCCATACATAGACTTCGTTCATTTATTAATGGTCAGTGCAAGTGAACGCGTGACCAGTCTCGTAATAAGATATGTTACAATTATTTTACTTGTAACTTTTTTGTATGATTTACTTGCAACTGTGTCATAGAGAAAACAATATGTTATAAAAAAGCTATGCTTGTGATGAGCTGATGCGATAAAAAAGTTAATTTATTTTAGTATTATTAGTAAATACTCGTAAGTCATGTGTGCAAGCAAACAATTCACCCATATATATTTAAGTAGGTGGAAAGTCAAGAGTCATAAGCGTAACCACTGCCCCTTTTTTCTTTCACAAACCTATCGTGCGCGGTACAAACTACATACGAAAACATACGTATGTAAATCCAGAAACCAAAGAATTTAATAGGTTTTAATTTCGTTATTACTTTGTAGCCATTGCCATGAATCGTGTGTATTAACTGACGTTAGATTTATACATGATTCATCCTGCCCCCTTAGCATGTCACCGACTACAGCGTTTATCGAGCGCTATAATATATCACTATCTCGCTTGTAAACAAGCACAAGGAGCGAGATGGCACTAGTCAGTCGCGCGATAAAAACTTTATCTGGGTTTATCAACGGTATTTTTTACGGGGGCACGATTATCAAAAAGTTCTCACGGTCGCGGTTTCTACTCACAAAGCAGTTGCCATTTTATGCTCATCATAAAACATTGACCTAGGTAAGCTTCCTGTCTGTTACTCGAATATTTTATTATATCTTCATAGTATACATACAAAGGATAAACAAAGGTCACTGCATGTAGAAACACATGATAAATATCACGATTTTTTTTACTAGAAAAAACCATTGAACTCACGGTTTTCACTCCTGTCAGCACCAGCACTTCCGAAGTGCCACTTTTTTTTTTTGCTGTAGTACATGTCAAGCAAGTCCCTATTGGCGCCCTAAATGGCAACTAGGTTAAAGATGTGTTTTAGTTATAGAAGATTGTTAGTTAAGCTTGCAATGTTAAGTTACAGAATTGTTAGTTTGGTTTGATGCAACTTGCAATAAAAGTTATAAGTATTAGTAAATGTTTAATTTCCATTGACTATACATAAGCAGGTTACATACAAGCAGACAAGATACAATACACCAAGCGAGTTAGCATGTTAAGACGTTGTAGAGGTCATTTTAATACCTATGCAGATAATTTAGCTGTAAAATCAACAACAAAAGTCAAAAGAAATCAATTCAAAAGTATACCTATGTTTAAAAAACTAATTACCGACTATGGGAAAATTCTTACTGTTAAGTATGAAATATCCAATTAATTCTTACTGTAAAGTATAAAATAAAAAAATAATTTTTTTTGAAGATTTTTTTTTGACTTGCACTTTTTTGTGTGTAACATTCGTTATATATGTGCATACAAATTGTAGCCTATATCACCCGAACAATAAAGATGAATCAATTCACATCTCATTTGTGAAAATTGGATAATAGGTTTGGATGCTATGGTGGAACAGACAAATACATACATACTGCTAAAATCATTACCCTTCCGTTTTGCTTCGCCATAGGCGGGTAAAAAGTAAGGACTCGATAGCATCCCTTGGTGTCAAGGTTAAGCTGAAAGCTAAAAGAAAGCCGGTAACTAGTACAATATAGACAAAGTGTAGTTTAATCAAGTGCAATGCCAGAGAATTGAAAATGTTTTTAATGATCTTCCTCTACTTTTGTCGTTGACAGTAGGTTTTTTGATATTGCTAGGATTTCAATACGAGCAATTAGGGTAACTTTGGTTGGTTTCCTACAAACCTTTACTACACTAAGGGTCAGTTCACACAGAGACGAGACGCGACGCGACGACGTAACGCGCACTTTGGAAAAAAAATACACAATACTTACCTTTTATTGCACAAAAGAAAAATACAGGACATAACAACCTCGTTTAAATAGAAAAAATTATGAGAAAATTGGTAGTGCGGGGTGGTCAATATGATAAACATACATAAATACAATAATTATAACAAACATACGTACACCTAATACTTAAATACATACAACTTACACAAATAAAACATAACAGGACAAAATGAAGAAACTACTAATATAGAACTTGTTTACTAATAAATAAATTAAAAAAAATATACACAAAAAGATACTAATTTCAGCGATAACCCGCTATGCCGCGCTGCGTAGCGCAGCGCAGCGGGCTCTCACTGAAATCTCACTCTTTTTGTGTAGTAAACAAGTTCTATATTTCTTCTTTCTTCTTTCGTCGCGTCTCGGTGTGAACTGACCCTTAGTGTAGTTAAGGTTTGAAGGAAACCAACCAATGTAGAAAACAAATATAATGATCTTGTTCGGCGCCTTGAGTTCGGTGGTATTTTACACACTGCTTCTTAAAATGTAAAACATAGGCATAGTGGCATTAGTGGCCTCTATTAATATCTGATTTTCAAAAGTACCAAAACTCCTATAAAGAGTATCAATTAATCATGTATATTGTATTCAGACCTTTGCCCAGCAGTGGGACAACAAAGGTTAGTATAAAAATTGTTTATCCTTAGAGGAGGCCATCCATATCCAGCAGTTAAAGCTTGAAGATTGGAGATAAAGTACTACTTCATTAAAAAGAAATATCATGACTAGAAAACAACCTAACATTATAGATCTAGTTAGTGTAATGTGGTATGAGACCTATGTAATTCAGCAGTAGAGCCCCGAGCGTGAGCCATCATGTTCTCAATCCTATTAGTGGTTTCTCGAACCATGGAAAATTCAGACAAGTCAGGTAGGTCGAGCACAATATGAGCTGAGAGACGTTTGTACACAGAATCTTTATCTTTTTTATTTCTCCGGGTTTCCTCATATTTAAGCTGTTGTTTTAAAAATATAGACTGCTTCAACATATCCTGGATATTCTGGAAGCTGGTTGCAGCATCATCCATTGATTTCACAGCACTGTAAAGGATAAACAGAACACAATGAGTATGTTTAGATTTTGTAAACTTGCAATTCTGAAAAATATTATTGACTAACGGTATAGCGATTTTGTACAGCTAAAAAGACACTACAAAGAAATCCAAATGGGAACCTACATCATCCGAGCGTATTCCCAGTTGCATCCTCAATGGTAATGCTTCAGAGCCCAGAATCCGCTACCTAACCTAGGCGATTTCACGAGGTTACTGGTTTTTACACAGAGCAAATGCCGTGTGACCTCCGCAACCCAAAGGGTAGATCAGAACCATTCCTAGCTTAAGTTTTATCAAATGCTAGATGGCCTCCGGGACCCACAGCTTTGTGTGCCTTCCGAATCATGGAATCATCTTTCTTTTTGGATAAACAGGTGATTAAGGCCTGCAATATAATTAACCAGACTGGAAACAACAACAGTGGGATTTGAACCCATGGATCACACACAAGACAAACGCCTTGACAACTGGACGGAGGCAGCCAAATGGTAACCTACCTCAAAGCATATTCCACGTCGTAGCACCTGCCCTGAAGTTCATGCTGAAGTTTAGTGACCTCAACTCGCCGCTCCACCATCGGCGGCAACGCCTTCCGAACGTGCTCTTGAAGCCTATACAGTGCTAGCGATGGCTCGTTGGCAACTATATGCATGTTTTCCGATATCCTTTCGGCAGCTGTAAACACGCACATGCAAATGTTTTATATATATACTAGCTGTGCCCGCGACTTCGTTCGCGTGGTTGTCGGAACGTAATGTTATATAGCCTAAAGCCTTCCTCTATAAATGGACTACCCAACAAAAAAAGAATTTTTCAAATCGGACCATTATTTCCTGAGATTAGCGCGTTTAAACAAACAAACAAACAAACTCTTCCGCTTTATAATATTAGTATAGATATATATATAAACAAATAAATCATTTATCTATCTATCTATACATATATATATATATATATATATATATATATATAAATTGGGAAACACAAATTCCGGAAGCTTATTATTGGGAAAATAAAAGTTACCTTTCTTTGCTTTGGCTTCTAAATCTTGGTCCCCTTGATAAACAAACGCCATTGTAAATAAATTAATGCTTTATAAACTTAGATTAATATTATAAACACTCATATCGTCCTACACTATATTAATCATTTATTTTCTGTTTGATGGAATAAAAAAATATTTTAAAAATTTATTATGTCCACACAGTCCACAACAGAGAGTCCACAATATATTTTTTTTATTAAATAATTTTACGGCTCTGGATACAAGTCCTTTAGAGCCTATCTTTAATTTTGTTCTTTATTCCTAATCCTAACCTAATCCTAACAAGACAATCAAAGGGTGGTGTAGGCCTTTGACTGCTGCAAAGGAGCTTCTGGCGACAAATCTATACGATTCCACGATTACGATTTTTTTTTTCGATTACGATTTTTTTTGTGTACAAATACATTCGTACCTACTTTTTTTTTTGGTTATTTATATTTTTGACACTTGGTTTCAGGTGTTGCCATTAAAGCCCAACGCAGACGACACTCTTTTTGTCCGATCAAGTCTATGGCGCACAAAGCACAGAACAATATTACTCCGAAGAACGACAACTTCATACAAAAAAAAATATTCATACCATCTATTGTGCGCCACTGGAATTATTTGTGTTGTGGCGGTAAAATTTAAACCTAACCCTATATATTTTATTTATTCTGAATTAGGTATTTTCACTTGTAGGAGCCTAGAAAAGAGCTCCTACAAGTGAAAATACCTAATTCAGAATAAATTTAAGGAAAAAGGGATTTACTAACTTAAAATGAAAGATCTTACTTATAACTTAAATATATTTATTATGTACATTCCCACGTACTATCAATATGATATGAATGTGATATGATTATAGTTATTTCAATGACAAAATAGCTTATAATTATTGCGACTTAAGGAACACAATGGCTTATGGAGTAAACACCTATGATCTGAAGAAGAATATCTTTGCAATAATAACAAGTACATAATAATTTACATAGTATTTCAAGACAATATGAAACGTAGTTAAATTAAATTGCTTATACATATAAAAACATATTAGGTTTGTACGAGGTATTCAATACCACCAAACTATGTTTATGATTCTAGTATTTTAATATTGAGAAAGCTCATGTAAGCAAATATAACCATATCATGTATTGGTACAAAATTAAATTTAAAAATAAATATAACACCGCCGATCTGACCTATTCTTCTGCCTAGAACTGGAAATATTATAACATGGCATTCCTTTTTACACATATTTATAGTACATTACTGCAGCGGACGGCAAAAGGGCAATGATGGATAAACGTGAGAATGTGGGCCGAAGCGAAAATCCATCAATGCCTGATTGAGGCCATGACTTGTAAAGTGCTTTCCTTAACTAATGCGCGGAAATTCAAATAAAGTAGTATTTAGTCGTATACCCTACCCGTCTCAAGCTGTCTACCCCGTAAGCGATAAAGACGTGATAGTAAGTATGACTAAATCAATCACGTCTTTATCGCTTACGGGGTAGACAAAGCTTTAGACGGGTAGGGTATACGAAAGGGTTTGACCTCAAAGGTCAATGACGTTTATCGATTCTAAACTATACTTTCTTAGTGTGAGACAACACTTGAGAGAAAAGTGTTCCATACAAACGTTGCTCCATATGACCTTATCTATCTACCCGTGGCATAAAAAGGGGGGGTTATCACGACATCGCCACCTTCGAAAAAAATTCTGTCCTGAGCACTCTACTACCACCGTCGACACTTGAAGGATGATCATCAGCTTTACTTTAGGTCATATGAAGTTTTTTCCTGTGAGCGATACTTACAGAGTTATAGAAACTTTTTTTTTCGATCGGCCCGATTAGGGGATGAAGGGGTTGATTGAGAAAAAAGTGTCCCATACAAACGTTGCTCCATACGACCCTACCTATCCATCTGTGGTATAAAAAGGGGGGGTCATAATGACATCGCCAACCTTGTAAAATATTCTAAGTCCTGGCCAGGACTTACAAAACGTCGTTTTTTTGATGTCATATTAAGACCTCATTTTTATGATGCGAGGGCTTAGGGATCGTCATCAGCGTTACTTTAGGTCATGTGAAGTTTTTACCTGCGGGTGATAGTTTCGGGGTTATAGACACTTTTTTTTTCAATCGGCCCGATTGGGGATGAAGGGGATACTTTATGGCAATCCTTAATATGACATCAAAAAATCCATGAAAATGTGTCGAAAAAAAAAAAGTGTCGACGGTGGTAGTAGAGTGCTCAGGAGACAGAATTTTTTTCGAAGGTGGCGATGTCATGATAACCCCCCCTTTCTATGCCACGAGTAGATAGATAGGGTCATATGGAGCAACGTTTGTATGGAACACTTTTCTCTCAAGTGTTGTCTTATACTAAGAAAGTAAAGTTTAAAATCAATAAAGGGAACCGAAAGCCATGTTTTTGTTTTAAACAAGGTTGTTCGAATTTCCAAGCATGTTTGAGAAAATATATTTATCAATTATGATATGTGTTATAAATAGGTATATAGTCTAAGTAGTTTTTAATTTTACCTATTCCAGTAATATTTTCCAGTGTAGAAATATTTCTTGTGCACTCTGTCATATTTTTAACAGTTTCTAAAACATTTCAATAAAATATAAATGTGGAGTATCAAGTAATGTTATTATGTCCTTTCCATGAACAGTTCTGCACGGGCGTTGCATGGTAGCACCCAAGTTCCTAAGCGCCCGTCGATTCACGCCGTCCATATCGCATACAATGGCTGCAATGTTTTTTCCGGCTTGAAAACATTGAAACAAGACCTGAAATACACAAGATAGTATATTAATATTGATTTTGACTGCCTCCGTGGTCCAGTGGTCAAGGCGTTTGCCTTGTGATCCGGAGGTTGTGGGTTCAAATCCCACTGGGAAGCATACTTTGAGAAAAGTTGTTTACAGTCTGGTTAGGATATTGCAGGCTTGAATCACCTGGTTATCCGAAAAGAAAGATGATTCCGTGCTTCGGAAGGCACGTAAAGCTGTTGGTCCCGAACGTCATCTAGCGTTTGTACCTATCCCTAGGATTGGTTCTGGTCTACCCTTTGGGTTGCGGAGGTCAGACGGCAGTCGCTCTGTGTAAAAACCAGTAACCTTGTCAAATCACCTAGGTAAGGTAGTGGATCCAGGGCTCTGAAGCGTAACCATGATACAACCGGGAATACGCTCGGATGATGATGAGTATATTAATTTGACGTATGCGCCAAATTTGATCCAAATTCATCCAAAAATAACAATTTATAAATAATAAATAAATAAATATATACGGACCAATCACACAGATTGAGCTAGCCCCAAAGTAAGTTTGAGACTTATGGGATACCAACTCAACGATACTATATTTTATAACAAATATAATATATAGATACATAGAGAAAGCCTAAGACTTTAAGTGTGCCGTTTACAATTTTTGTAAGAAAGTTGAATAAATAAATAAAAATAAATAGATAAACATCTAAGACCCAGGTCAATCTGAAAAAGATCATTTTCCATCTTGACCTGACCGGGGATCGAACCCGGGACCTCCAGTGTGACAGCTTGGCACGCTTAAGCTCTGCAGTGGGAAAGTATTCTCTGAAATAGAAATAGGCCAAATGAGACCATGACCCCATTGTTAAATAATTGTTGTATAAACTTTTTCACAATTGAGAGTTTAACGAAAATGTTTTTTTAGGTGTATCATTACATAAATTTCCAAACCCAGACACTGACATAGAGCGATTTCGCACCTGGCTTATGAGAATTGGTGGTGAAATAGTTGGGCTTGATAACCACTATATATATAAAAATCGAAGAGTTTGTAGCCGTCATTTCCATCCTCTGCATATTTACACAATGAAGCTCAGCACATTAGCTATTCCACAGCTATGTTTGCCAGGTAGGTACTTACATATTTTAATTTTAAATAGTTGACTGACCTAAACTGACTTTGCAGTTGCTTTATTTTCTTTCTATGTCTTCTTCATCTAAGCGCGTTCCCCGTTGCATCCTCAGCTGTACTGTTTCGGAGCCCGGGGTGCGCTTTCCTGCTTTTTCTTCTCCAAATAAAATATGCATGTCAATGGTCACCCAAGGATGCCAAAGACCTTGCAAAATGGAGAAGAAATAGGCAGAACAGTTTAAATGATTTGGCTATAGTTTTATGACTATGCCTGACGTCAACCCTCTTTGTGAATGTGTTTGTGCGTAAACTTTTACAACCGGGCGCCGCCCGACGTTACCCCTCCTTGGGAATGCAATTGTAGCACAAGATGTTTGTGCTTAGTCCTTTAGTCGCCTCTTACGACATCCACAGGAAGAGATGGAGTGGTCCTATTCTAACTTGGAACTACATGCGTTTTCTTTCTATGTATTATAGTAAAATAGTTTTTCTCTTCTTGAAGGTATACCTGTCCAAAGACCTCATTTGGCTCCTATTGATATTAACATTGAAAGAGAAATTGCTCCACCTGAGAATTTCGTCATTGCTCCAGAAGTAGTACTTCCTAGTACAAGTCAACAAAATACAATTGAAAGACAAGGTAATTGTTACAAAAAATATTTTTCTTATTTCGATACTCGTATTTGTTTCTTTGTGGAAGTTTTCAGTATCATAAACTGAATTCACCCTTAAAATAGTTTCAGTATATTCTGATAAGTATGTTCTAAAATGCACTGCAATGCAGGGGGTTTTCATTAAGACAGCCTAAATTACATTTAAAATTGTTGCAGGTGACTCTGTCCATGGACGAAAGCGTTTATCAACTGCCCAAAACCCAAGTCACCCTACAGAATCTCCTATCACTAAGCGACAAAAAATTAAAACAAGACGTAAGTAATTAATATTACCTACCTAATTACTGATAGAGAGCTGGTTGCTTTTATAGCACAAGATATCAGTACAGAGATCCAACACGGAAATGCGGCCAGCGTTCTTGTCACCATGCCACATGGACACTTTTTACAAACTTTTTTTATAGTTAATTTGTATCGCCACATCGAAAAAACCAGGTAGAGCTTCTGGTCTATGAAGGCGCTAATGAAGGGCAACCTTCCGCTGTGTGTCAAGCGCAAACTCCTCGACATATTATGTATCCTGCCCATTCGTACATATGGTGCACAGATCTGGTCTCTGACTAAAGACAAAACGCCAGACTCAAGGTATGCCTGCGGGCGATGGAACGCAGCATACTAGGAGTACGAAGAGTGAATGTTATTATGTAGCAATGGGGATGTCGATGTCGGCGTCAAGAAGGCCAAACTTAAGTGGGGCTAGACGTCCGGAGAGATGGGCCCATAGGGCGACTCTGTGGGGGCCAGTAGGGCGCAGGCGTAGAGGGAGACCATGAAGAAGATGGCGCAACGATATCGACAGTTTCAAAAGGGAGTGGCAGGCTGCTATGGACAGGGATCTGTGGAAAAAGGAAGGGGAGGCCTTTGCTCAGCAGAGAGGCACTTCTACAGGCTTAAAAAAATAATTGTAGTATTTAAGTTTGCTTAAATTTTAAATAAGTAAATCATTGTAACTTTCTAATTTACTTTTTGTTTTTGTAATTTTATCAGCAAGGAGGTTCACTGCATATTTACGAAATCACTTTTTCAGGTGCTGCCTGCTCTGACAAGAATGCGAAAAAATTAAAAGCAGTTGTCACCAAATTAAAAAGGCAAGTGCAGAAAGTAGAAAAAGCGAATAAGGAGATAAAAAATAAGCTGGCTTTGACAAAAAAAATTATCAAGAGTCAAGCCTACAACATTGCGACTGAAAGACTTCAACCAGTCACAAAATTATTTTTCGCAATGCAGATAAAACAAGCATTGAAGAAATCACATGGACGACGGTTCACATTAGAAGAAAAAATGTTGGCCCTAACATTGTATAAACCAAGCCCAAAGGCCTATAAAATATTGAGCCAAGTGTGTGTATTGCCACATAGAAGAACACTTGACAAATTAATGCAAAAAGTCAAATTAAAATGTGGAATAAACCATATTTTTTTTGAGAACTTAATTAATAAAGTTAAAAAAATGCCAAATTCGCATAAATATTGCATTGTAATATTTGATGAGATGGCAATATCAGCGCAGTTAACTTACGATAAAACTGAAGATGAAATAAATGGGTTTTGCGATGATGGCAGGGCAAAGAGAGCAGAATTTTGTGACCATGTGCTGGTTTTTATGATCAGAGGCATTTTTTAAAAATACAAGCAGCCAATTGCTTACTCTTTTTGTAAGGGCTCAACAAAAACGGCTAGTCTAGCGTTACAATTAAGCGAAATTATAAAAAAAGTTCAGGAGACAGGCCTCAAGGTAGTTGCATCAGTTTGCGACCAAGGAGCGACCAATATAGCGGCTATCAATAGCCTTATGCAAAAAACTAAAGAAAAATATTTAAAATGTAATGAAGAATGGAGAGGAGGATTTTATGAAATCAATGATAAAAAAATATTTCATATTTTCGATCCTCCTCACTTAATCAAAGGGATAAGAAATAATTTATTAAATAAGAATTTAGTTTACAAATATGAAGGAAGGGAAAGGGTTGCGAAATGGAGCCATATTGAGGCCCTATTACGAAGAGGACCAAAATATAAGGGCTGTAAACTTGGCCACAAACTTACAGACCAGCATGTGGTGCCACATCGAATCCCAAAAATGAGGGTAAAAATGGCCACGCAAGTTTTTAGCCATAGTGTTGGAAATACCCTAGGGTACATGGCAGGTAATTTCTTGCATTATTTTTATATGAATTATTTCATATCCTCTTATATTTAGGACGACCTCCGTGGCGTAATGGTTAACATGCTACACCGCTAATCCGGGGGTTCTGGGTTCGATCCCCAGCCAGGGCAAGTTGGAAAGTGGCCTTTTTCAAATTGTCCTGGGTCTTGGGTGTTTATCTATATATGTATTTATCATAAAATATAGTATCGTTGAGTTAGTATCCCATACCACAAGTTTAAGGCCGTACCTAAATTTTCCGGGGTCCAGTGCTGCCCCCATTTTAAATAAATCATTTCAAAGAAAACGGAACATCATTTAAAATTTTGCTACTACCAAGTCCTAGATAACCCTTTACAGTATTTTATGAATTACTGTTTACAGTTTATAATGAGAACGTTAAGCTTTACTACGCACATTAGCCAAAAGTGGCCGTTTTTCGCAAATGTGCGTAGTAAAGCTTAACGTTCTAACTTTAAACTGTAAACAGTAGTTCATAAAATACTTCGAAGGGTTATCTAGCACTTGATAGCAAAATTTGAAATAATGTCTCCGTTTTTTTTGAAATGATTTATTTTAAATGGGGGCAGCACTGGACACCGGAAAATTCAGGTACGGCCTTAAAACTTACTTTGGGGCTAGCTTAATCAGTGTGATTTTTCCCTATATATTTATTTATTTATTTTATGGTTTACTAGATGATGCCTGTAGCGTTGCCCGCATACTCTTTTTCTTCATCTAAGCGCGTTCCTGGTTGCATCCTCAGCTGCGCTTCGGAGTCCGGGGTGCGCTTTCCCGCTTTTTCATATATTTCAATGTCATCCAAACGATGCAAAATACCTTGCGAAGTGAAGAAGAAATAGTCGAAACAGTTTAAATGATTTGGCTATAGTTTTGCGACCGACCGCCGCCCGACGTTTACCCTCCTTGGAAATGCGATTGTAACATGAGATGTTTTGTACTTAGTCCTTTAGTCGCCTCTTACGACATCCACAGGAAGAGATGAGTGGTTCTATTCTAACCCGGTAGCACACGGGGTAAGTTGCGTTGCGTGCGTGCATCAGCTAGTAAATTAAGTAAAAAATTTTACAAGTCCATGGAAACTACGCATTTTCCCGGGTGTTAATCCAGGTAATTAGTTATCTACATGCCAGATTTCATTTAAATCAGTTCAGCCATTTTGGCATGAAACCGAAACAATTTATCCACACCATAAATTAGTAGAATTCTGCAGTAATTTCATCATCATATCAGTCACAGGAAGATATCCAAAATGACCGATTGGAAGCAGCCTGCATCCAGCGTTTTCCTGCAATATCTGTCCAATGCTGCCCCGGTACGTGGCCGCCATTCTAGAACCCTTCTGCCCCATCGGTTCTTTGCGCTATGTGCCCCGCCCACTGCCACTTCAACGAGCTAATCCTTTGGGCTATGTCAGTGACCTTAGTTCTACGAATCTCCTCTATTGCATTACTGATTCAATCTCAAAGAGAAACACCGAGCGTAGCCCTGTCCATAGCCCGTTGGATAACTGTGAGTGTTACGAAATAATGTTACGCTGTATAATGTAGTAATTTTTTTTTTCATTTCTATTTCAGAAATTGGCAAGTTACCTGAAGATTGCAAAGACACGGCAGATTTGATTCTTATATTTGACAAATTATTTGATTCCGTGAATGGGAGTTACAGTAAATCTGATAATGGTAAAATATATAGAACTGCTGTAACTCCCAAATCACCACACCACAAATTGTGGAAAAAATGTATACCTATTTTAAAAACTATGGTGTTTGTAAGTCCTAATGGGCAAAAAAATGTAGTACCATCAATCAACAGCTGGGTAAAAACCATTGAAGCTTTTCAATTAATAACAGCTGAACTGGAAAATAACGGAATTTCATCGTTGCTGCTGCGCAATTTCAATCA
Source organism: Acrobasis repandana (assembly GCA_963576875.1). Classification (NCBI taxonomy): domain Eukaryota; kingdom Metazoa; phylum Arthropoda; class Insecta; order Lepidoptera; family Pyralidae; genus Acrobasis; species Acrobasis repandana. The sequence continues at coordinate 21,847,983 of OY756215.1, forward strand.
AGACCCACTAGAAAACTTTTTTGGGGCAATTAGGGCGCACGGGCAGAATAATGTAATGCCTGATGCAGTACATTTTATGAATAGTTTTAAAATTTGATTAGTAAATAATTTATCATCCCATAATTCTGTCGGGGCAAATTGTGAAAATGATGACTTACAGTACTTACAATCCCTAAAATATTTTTTTACATTACCCCTTAAAAATGAAAATGGCCCAGAGAATAATAATATACATAGTGAACATTTAAACATAGAATTATTAAATACAGAGGAATTAATAAAAAGTGAAGACTATGATGACCAACTGTACTGTTGTGGATGGTTATTGAATATTTCTAAGAAAAAATTTAAAAAATGTAAAAAATGTAAGAGTGATGTAGAATGTACCCAGGAGGAACAATTTCACAAATATATTTCATTAAAAAAATATTCTGTGAGCTCATGGCTACATTTCCCAACAAGAGGATTTCTTCATTATTTCCTTCAAGTTGAAAATATAACCTACACTATTTTAGGAAATCATGCAAATAAAAAGAATATTGCAACTTATATAAAACTGATTATAGAAGTGAATACAAATTCAATTTTTTTACAATGTCCCGAACATAAAGAAAATATGCTGAAGTTTTTATTAAATCGGAGTGTGATATTTTTCATAAATAATTACGTTAAAGAAATTAATAATCTCTTGTCGGGAAAAGTGTCAAATTGGGACCGACGTGATAATTTGAAAAATATGGCACACAATTATTATTTAAAGCATAAAAAAAAATAGATTTTTCATTGTTTAAGGTGAATAGCAAGCATAAGTGGCGCCCTCATTTGAAATATATTTGTCTACTCGCAAATATGATGAAAATTTCCATATTTCTCCATGTAAGGCACGACATAGCACTTTAAATTATTTTATGAATCGCCGTTAAAAGTATTACATTAGTCCCTCTAACTGTAAAACACGCTTTTTGACGCACGCACCAGCTTCCGCCAAAAGTGGCCACTTTTGGCTGGTTTAAAAGCTAGATTGATCACCAAAATAGTTTCAATGGCTCTCTTTCATAAAAAAAATTTAAAGGGCTATCTAGTGCCTAATATTGAGAAATATGGAAATTTTCACGCTTCTTCTTTGTCTAAACGCGTTCCTGGTTGCATCCTCAGCTGTGCTGCTTCAGAGCCCAGGGTGCGCTGTCCTGCTTTTTCTTCGCCAAAAATAACATGCATGTCAATGGTCACCCAAGGATGCCAAAGACCTTGCAAAATGGAGAAGAAATAGCCGGAACAGTTTAAGTGATTTGGCTATAGTTTCACGACCGGCCGCCTGCCTGACGTCAACCCACTTTGGGAATGTATTTTTGCGAAAAGTTTATCAACAGACCGCCGCCCGACGTTAACCCTCCTTGGGAATGCAATTGTAGCACGAGATGTTTGTGCTAAGTCCTTTAGTCGCCTCTTACGACATCCTGTGAATGTCGAAGAGATGGAGTGGTCCTATTCTACTCTACGGGAAACCACACCGCTGATGGAATTTTTCACCCTATTTACGAGTTAACATTTTTTTACAAATGAGACGGCTACTTGGTATTCACCTCAAGGCAAAAGGTTCAAATTCTTTATTTGCTTAATAAGAGTACAATGTTGTCTTATAATTAAAATATAGTCCTTCTTATTGACCCTTTCGGGTATAGCAAAATTTTAACAATATCGATTTTCTCACAGAATGTCTTATGTAACAAAGAGATTATGTTAATATTCAGATGAGATCATTTAAAAAATATATGTATTTATGTTTAGGGCAGGCGACAATAAAATCAACATACCTACTCGTACATTATCTCCTTATGATGTTAACATTTTCTGTGACTTTTATCAAAATTCTATGTATCTTTTGAACTTAGACCTATAATTTGTTGCTTTAAAATTATTTATATCTACAAAAATTTGTTATTTGACTATGTATTCGTTAACAGAGTAGTAACAGCATATTTTTCAGTTATATAGTTAAACATAGTTTTTGTATATTTTAACTGCCATATGATATGGGCTTTAATGTGGCATTTGAATTCTGGAAGGGAGAATGCACAACTTATATTTCTTGTGTTATATTGATGGGTGTCTTTTATCTGTGTAAATAAGTGTTTATTGTTATTTGCAAATAAGCATATGTTCTGTATATATATTGAAGGAAGTGTTAAAATTGTAAAATTTTTGAAAAAAGTTTTTTGTATTTATAATTTGAGTTAGTATTCTAATATTTTTCTCTGTATGATGAATAAATCCTGTGCACTACTATTATTATCCCATTGTATTATTCCATACCTCAAGCAAGAGTATGCGTATGAATAATATGCAGATAAAGCAGTTTCATTATTGGTAGTATATTTTATTTGGTAGAAAGCAAATGTAAATTTATATTTTCTACTCCTGTGCTTTTATTTAAAGTTTGACTCAAATTAACTTAATCTACATAACTACAACAAGAAAGCACAACTACCAACTTAACAAAAAACTAAATTTATGTGGTATGTATTAAACATAAAACCTAAAGTTGATGTACCTTTAAAATATAAGTTATTAAATGTTCTGAAAATGAGAAATGTATCATTAGATTAGGTACTTACGCTGTAAAATATAAATTTTAAATATGTATGTTGTAATATTACGTATGTATATTTACAAGACTGACCTAACGTAACGTACGTTAGGTCAGTCTTGTAAATATACAATTTGTGTTTGTAAGGGAAAATAAACTTAATATCGGAAAAACGCATTTTATTCATTCAATCTGTTCCAATACAAAATATTCTAAAAAAGAAACCTATAATAGGTACGTACCTATGTATATATATAAGGTTGCTTGATATAGATACGTACCTACCTACCTACTATGTTGTATATACCCGTAGAGTTTCCAAATTTTGCTGCTAGAGGCGCTACTAGTTCGATCAAATGTCAAAGCTAGACTTTCTTATCTATTTCAGTATATACAATATTCATCTATGTACACACCTATTCAATGTATTCTATTCTATTCTAAGTTACCGATATAAGTATTTAACTTGAGCAGTATTTTTGTGATACTGTATAATATGGAAGTCCCTAAACCGTTTCGAAATTTTTATTTCATAAACATAAATTAAAATTATCAACAACTCTACTATCACGAACTTGATAACAACTTCAATAAAAAGTTGTTATCGTGTAATCACTTCTAATCGGCGACTAGTTCTTGGTCACGAATCGTCACGAAAAGTCACGAAACATAGTCGACTCGACGGGGACCTTTGTAACATCCCAAGAAGATTGTGACAAAATTTTCAAATTTTAATCTACACCGGCAAGGTAGGTACATTTTACTTTCATAACCAAATACAAAAACAAATTAAATTGTATCTTTGTTTTTTGACAAACATTAGTGATATTTTGTCTTCGATTTTGTACAAAATTTAAATTTTCAGGTTTACAAAACTTTTTTATAGAAGAACTTACAATAAATTCATGGTAAGTTTTACTTATACTTATAAACCTAATATTGCCTAAAATCTTGTTCAAAATACTTAACAAGATTCACCATTAGCATTTTACATGAACATAAGGTATGTTGTGGATTATTAAATATTTTATGTTAATATTATGGCTAGACTTTGTTGAGATACTGATTTTATGTTCTTACCAACATAGAATACTGGCGATCTATTTGAACTCCAATGAGAATATGGTTAACATCGACAACGGCCTAAGAGATGTTTTTATACTTTATTCACTTTTGGATGATTCTTTTTACAGGAATCCAAACTACTAGACAATATTCTGGGAACATTAATGCACTTCATGTTCCCCATCAAGATGTTGCTGCGGCTCTATTCTCTTTGCATCTTGCTGGTGGACTTAGCGTGGGTGGTGCTGAACACAATATATGCTGTATTCCAAGCCGCTTACCAGTTGTTTAAGCCACCACCTCTGAAGTCATTGAAAATGGAGACCGCTCTGGTAAGACTTTTTCGAGATACAGTTTTATTCCTAGCTCGATGGTGGGTTGCAGAGTGATGGCCCCGCTCGCAGATGATGGGTAGGATTGCTATAAAACTTTTATTTAAACATTGTAATACTTATAGTGTATACGTATGAAACCAGTCAATAACTTTATTTTTACTTAAAATTATTGATTGAAGTTGTTAAAAATTTGAGAGAACTCAATACTTACAAGGTATACTGCTAATCACATCAGCTAGATCTAGAGCGAAGCTAATTTTTTTTTCATCTCATCTATTCGAAAAAGGATTTTATCCCAAATATTTGGGGCTAAAGTCACTGGTAATTCTCTAGACACTGAAAAGTAAAAAGTAAACTCCCTAGGCGTTAAAACACATTTGAAAACCGAACATGAATGTATAATCAAAAATAATATTGGCAGTCAGCTAAAAAAAAGAAGTTAGTTTTAAAATGATAAAATATAGGCAAGGGCGTTGTAATTTTTTAAAATTGGAATACAACACTTTTTACGTTTTGGTTCTCTTGCTTCAAAATAATCTTTTATTAAAAACCAATAAAAACGCGCAATTGTTGTCTTTGATTTAAATATGTAGTAATTTTATTAAGGAACTATTAGGTTTTTTTTACAACTATTTTAAATGTGACTAATTTCTTAATGAGGCAGATAGTAAATAAATATGAAGTTTGCGTATAATATACATATTTAAATATATAAAGAATTAACACACAAGGAAAAAGTAATAAAACAATTCTAATGACTGGAAAATGTATAAGATGTGGTCCTAGAAAAATATTTTCATAGTACATATTCAGTGAAAATGCCACCAAATAAAGGTTAGTAACTGACTGTTAAACTCTGATTAGGTATATGTAGGTATTCTAATTTCGTTATAGGTATATATTTGCTTTTTCTTATAGATGGAGATGAAAAGAAGAATGTGCTACACGGCGTACAGTAATAGTTTTATCTCGGGCGATATACTTGAATCCCTCGCTTCACTCAGGATTCCACCGTAGAATCGCTCGCTACGCTCGTGATTCTATTGTGGCATCCTTCGTTTCGCTCTGGATTCAATGTAGCGCCCTCGCGTTGAAACTATTACCTTTACGCCTTGTAGCACAATCTACTATTTTGTCAATGCTAACTGTTTTTATAATAGCATTTATTTCCTATACTTGTTTGGTAGATATAAGTACAGCGGTAAACTTTCCTTGGGGTGGAGACCTGGTGATTGACCTGAAATACAGGCGTTGCTTTAAGTTTGTCAAATTTTCAGTTTTAATAAAGCCTGGTAACATGAAAGCTAATAATAAAATTACAATCCGGATATGCAATTGCATATGATTTTTCTCTTATCTAAATTCATTTTTATCATATCTTCTGTAGCTATTTATCCTGTTATAACTAAATGGATTAAAATAAAAAAATTTGGCTGTCATTTAGATGTTACTAATTTTTATCTTTAACTTTTTTTACCAATCTGACTAGTATATTGGGTGGTGAATTATTTTCTGAATTAATTAAATTAATTTACAGGTTATCGGTGCTGGAAGAGGGGTAGGTCGGGAAATAGCCATACAGTTGTCTGAACTGGGAGCTATAGTGCTTTGTGTGGACAAAAACAAAGCGAACAACGATGACACAGTAGAGATCATCAAGCATAAAGGAGGTTCGGCTGCAGCCTTCACCTGTGATATAACTAAAAAGGAGAATGTCAAGAAATTGGCAGCAGAAGTTAAGAAAGACTTGGGCTTTGCCAGTATGCTGTTCTATTGCTGTGGAATACCAAGTCCGAGGTCTCTTCTGACGCAGCCACCACAAGACATTCATGACACTTTGAATTTGACGCTTACAGCTTACTTTTGGGTAAGAACTTATTCTTTTTAGGGTTCCGTACCTCAAAAGGAAAAAACGGAACCCTTATAGGATCACTTTGTTGTCCGTCTGTCCGTCCGTCCGTCCGTCTGTCAAGACCCTTTTTCTCAGGAACGCGTGGAGGTATGAAGCTGAAATTTATATCAATTACTCAGGTCTACTGTCCCTTGAAGCTGTGAAAAAATCAAACTTCTAAGCCAACGCAATCAAAAGATACAGCCGTTTATGCCGCAAATTTTCGACACTTGCAAGGGAATCAAAACCTACAGGGTGCTTCCCGTGAACTCAGAATCTTGAAATTTGGTACGAAGCAACGTCTTATAGCATAGATAAAGGAAAAATTACGAAAACCATAAATTTTTAGTTACATCACATAATAATTTTTTTTTTAATAATTTTAAACTTACTACCCATTTCCTCATAAACGCGTAGAGGTATTAAATTGAAATTCATACCAAATACTAAACCTTGCAGGTTTGTACGGAACCCTCGGTGCGCGAGTCCGACTCGCACTTGGCCGGTTTTTTTTTGGTTAAAAGTTTGTAGTAATCATTTTTAATCCCTCAGGGATCAGGGCATGTCGGACAGTGTTATGTATCACAGTCATATGTGTCAATACAGGTAATTAGCGTTAGACATCCCTTAAATTCCAATTCATTTAGTCGTTTTTGTGAGATTGAGTAACAAACATCCAATTTCACAAACAATATTCATTGCAAGCTCTCCATCCTCAAACAAAAGCCCACAGAAAAATTGAGGTAAGTAAATAACATATTTATTGAAGTGAAAACTTCTTTAGGGTCATTGGGTATTTTTTGAGAAGGGAAAAACCATTGAACTCGCGACAACGTTATTGTAACCAACACCTCACGTAATTGTTCTAGTTTTCACTTCTGTCGGCACTCCCGGAGTGCCACTGGTTTTTAGGGTTCCGTAGCCAAATGGCAAAATACGGAACCCTTATAGATTCGTTATGTCTGTCTGTCTGTATGTCCGTCCGTATGTCACAGCCACTTTTTTCCGAAACTATAAGAACTATGCTGTTGAAACTTGGTAAGTAGATGTATTCTGTGATCCGCATCAAGATTTTCACACAAAAATAGAAAAAAAAAACAATACATTTTGGGGGTTTCCCATACTTAGAACTGAAACTCAAAAAATTTTTTTCATCAAACCCATATGTGTGGCATATCTTCAAAAATGATATTGAGGTTTCTAATATCATCAAAGTGGTAAAATGTGCCCCCCCCCCTACCCCCCACCCCTGTAACTTCTAAAATAAGAGGTTGATAAAACTAAAAAAAATATATATGATGTACTCGTACATTACATTACAATGCAAACTTCCACCGAAAATTGGTTTGAACGAGATCTAGTAAGTAGTTTTTTTTAATACGTCATAAATCATATTATGTTACTTGCTGCTCCGGAACCCTTTATGGGCGAGTCCGACTCGCACTTGGCCGCTTTTTTTTTTACCTTTTAGTATAGCTAGTACGAGTATCATTCCAAAAAAAATTACCCTAAACTAGCAAAATTTAAAGTGCTACTACACACTATGAATGAACAAACTGTTGTATAGATATTAAAGTTAAGTTATTTATATTCCAGCTCATTGATTCCTTCTTGCCGGACATGAAGGACAAGAACCACGGTCACATAGTGGCGCTGACTTCTGTAGCCGGCCTCAGCTACATCAAGGACCAGATGCCGCTCAGTGTCGCGCAGTTCGCTGTACAGGGCCTGGCTGAATCTCTCATGGAAGATCTGAGGATAAATAAGATTGACGGTGTCCGTGTCACATTGACACATATTTATCCGTTCATCGTTGATGAAAGTTCCGATTTAAGGCTGAAGTAAGTGCTATTTGCATGAAAAGATTTGAGTACAGTCTCATATTTTAAATTAAATTCTAGTAATTTTATTAAATTTTTGATAAGAACACTTGATGAAGTGTTAAAAACTGTAGGAATGGTCCACTGAAACTTATGTTTTTGGACTTTGAAAACACATTTAAGTTTGCTTTGCATTTTCGTGTAGCAACAACTGCAATAATTTATCTCCCTCTTATATTTTTTTGTTTGTTTATGTGTGTAAGTGGCCAAAACTGGTACTCAACGCCTGGAGTTGCTTAACTTGGTAGTTAACCTTTTTTTGTTGGCCGATAACCTATTTTTTGCTGGTCGCTAATCTATTATTTTGTTATTCACTCATCATCATCCGAGCGTATTCCCGGTTGCATCGTCAGCGGTTACGCTTCAGAGCCCGGGGTCCGCTACCTAACCTAGGCGATTTGACGAGGTTACTGGTTTTTTTACACAGAGCGACTGCCGTCTGACCTCCGCAACCGAAAGGGTAGACCAGAACCAATCCTAGGATAGGTACAAACGCTAGATCGCGTTCGGTACCAACGGCTTTACGTGCCTTCCGAAGCACGGAATCATCTTTCTTTTCGGATAATCAGGTGATTCAAGCCTGCAATATCCTGAACAGACTGGAAACAACTTTTCACAAAGTATGCTTCCCAGTGGTTATTTGTTATTTTGTTATTCACTAACCTATTCTTTTTATTGGTTGTTCACCTGTTTTTTGTTGGACGAAACCCTTTTTTTGCTGTTCGTTAACCTATTTTTCGTAGGTCGTTAACCTTTTTTTTGTTGGTCGTCAACCTATTTTTAACAGACTTCAAAAAAGGAGGTTATCAATTCGACTGTATGTTTTTTTTCTATTTTTATATATGTTTGTTACGCGATATCTTCGCCAATTGTGAACCGATTTTGATGATTATTTTTTTATTTGAAAGCCTTTACTACCAAGTTGGTCCCATTTTAATTTGGTGAAAATATGATGAAGAACTTTGGAGATATGGAAGAAACTCCTTAAAAAAATTGAAGTCGGTTGTTTTTTTTTTGTTAAAAATTTAATTATTTGTAGGACGTTAAGCGTTTTCTGTTGGTCGCTAACCTATTCTTTTTATTAGTCGTTCTATTCTTTGTTGGTCGTTCACCTATTTTTTCGTTGGACGTAACCAAAGAATTTATAATACAATCTAGAATAACTATAAGTAATAATCTCAAACAAAATATTGAAAATTCAACTTCATGCCACGCAAATAAAGTTCATATTTTCATAATGCTTATGTTTAAATACCTAACGTTCCCAAAGAATGTACCTAAAGTTATAGGCGTCCCTTTCCCGCAAACTGTCAGTGCAATAAAGTAGAAGGGGAGAGCTATAACTTTAGGTATAATTTTTGGGAACGGCTTTGCCACTTCGTAAGCATTCTAGATTCGTATACAATTTCTTTGAACGTAACCTTTTTTTTGTTGGTCGTTAACCTACTTTTTGTTGGTCGTTACATGTTTTTTGTTACTCTCCAGAATACCAAGTTACTTCGGCACGACGTCGCCGGCGCAGGCCGCGCGCTCTATCCTGGACAGCGTGCGCCGCAACTACCCCGAAGCTTCAGTCCCGAAGCACCTGCTGTACCTCGGTCACATCCTGCGAGTGCTGCCCAGGAACGCGACCGTGCTCATCAGGGACCTACTCGATACCGGAGTGGACTTCGCGTAGCATAACGATCCAGTAATTTAAATATAATTATCTGAATTAATAATACTTGAAAATAATAACGCCACAAGTGAGATTCGGACTCACGCCTGTCAGGCTTGAAATTGCGTTAAGCGGAGACTCGCGTCGGGTTCGTGCGATAGAGATAGCTGAAACCGTCGCGGGTCACGTGTCTTTGTCGAACTAGTTTGTGACAGAGACGGACTGAACCCGTCGCAGGCGTCCGCTTAACGTAGTTTAAAGCATTAATTGGAATTTTTATGAAGAATGAAAAAGAAATTTGAAGAATGAATAGACAATATGCATGTGATTCAGAAACGAACAAAAAAAATTATGTGTATACTTTATTGCTAAAGAAATATACCCATATATATATCTTTTCAATTTAACGTGTTTCCATTGAGAAATTAATTATTTAAAAGCTGTATTTTTAAAATTCCCTCGCAAATTTCCGAAACGCCACGTGACGTCACGAAACACTGTCAAACTTAATTTTCTAAATAGTCTGTGCTGTCAATCACAAATTAAAAAGAAGAAGACTATCTGTCACTGTCAATAAGTCATTTGTAATTTGCAGTGTTACCAGATTGGGTATTTTTTTCGCAATGCTGGGTAAAAATGGGAAATTTTAGAGAAAAAAAAAGTCTTGGAGAATTTTGGGTATTTTTTTTCTTAAATAATATACATTTGTTTAGTCAATTACGGTAGGTAGTACATTATCTTATAGCTTATAGTAGCAGGCAGCTAGTCTACTACCTATTAAATTATAAATAATTGAAGTAGGTACTTACAATACTACTGTGTAGTTTTGCAAAGGATGACACTACTCATTTTGCTCACAATATGTATTTTTTGTTCACAATAGGTATGTACATGTCGCAGTTGAATGGTATAATCCGCTAATTCACTAAACCTCTAGCTGTTTGGCATTACAGCTCGGTTTTGTAAAACAGCGAACCCTAATACGCGGAATGGAATGAAAGACTTGTATTCATCCATGCGGCTAGAGAAGTTGTTGAACATTCTATCTAAAACAACAGTATAAACTACTTAAACACGATACATCATCTCTTCTCATCGCCTTACACCACGTTTTCCTTACATTTGCATCTTTGGGCATATGAAAATATATTTTGTCAGGTGCAGTTACGATGTTATTTTTGCACATAGGAACCATACAATATTTATAATAAGATTTTGTGCGCCCTTCCATTTGTAATGAATTGATATTAAAAGCTTTAATCACTCACTTATAATCACAAATTAGATAGTATTACTTATAAAATAAAACTGTGAATCCAACACTTCGTTGTTTTGTTGATAATATTTTGAATTTGTAATTTGCACTCGACTGACACTGACATATATTTGTATCTATGACATTGACAATGCACGGTGACGTCACAGAATAAAAGCGCAAAATGGCGCGTTTATAGTCGTCCAAAAATAATAGTAGTTTTAATTATTTTTTTAAGCTTATTTAATTATATTCTGTAAGTGTTATATTTTTTTCCGGTTATATAATAACTTATAGAATCGTTTAAAAAAATAAAAAAATAACATGAATATACCCTATTGGAAGTGCACTCATTGTACAGACTTGAGGAGCGTGAGTTTGAATCTCACTCGTAGCCATCGAAATATAATTTCTAGAATTCTAACGCTCCTACATTCACCGCTTCGATTCTGATTCTATTTACGCAAACAAACTAACAGTAATTACAACGAAACCCTCAAACACACACATAGAAAAGATGCGTGCGATTGGTCGCGACAAGGTCAAGCAGCCAGCTTCCCGAAGCCGGCTGCTTGACCGACACGGCCGCGGTCAACGCCACGAGCGGTGAGGTACAATATTGAAATGTTTATTTACTTACATATGAAAGGTGAGTCCTGTGTTTTTCATGTCTGTATGGCTTCTACACCACTTCACGGCACATGACGGCATTTTAAATGAATCGATTATCGCAAAAACAGCAATATTCTCAAAGGAAACTTCTTGCAACGCAACCGCACGACTCGAGTGTCACGGCGAACTGTCGCGCCGCGCTGTTCATATTTTAAGCCCCGCCCGCCGCGGTACATATCGCGTGGAATGATTTTTCGGGATTACTTACGATTCTAGAGAATTATTGTTCGTAGCTCGTAGCGAAAAAATTTCTTCACATATTATTAATTTAGATATTTTACTTAGCATTGTAATGGTATTTAAATCAATATATTATTTGTAAATGTTTGGTGAAGCGTGGCCAATGCCACAGCGGCATAAGCAGGCTATGCCGCTTGATTATTTGCAGGCTTATACAGGCTGACTTTTTATCCACCTGCAAAATTTTTGGAGCAAGTTCTGTCCATGATTCTGAACTACTTTCTATAAAAAAGTTATTAAAAATCGCTAAAGTTATTAAAAATCGCAAAAAAATTTTCGTCCTCCCACACAAAATCCGTTTGGCTGAGCGTTGATTCGTAGGTAGGTCGAAAATTTTTTATCGATTTTTAATAACTTTTTTTTATTTATTTAAGTTTATTGCACACAATCTCATATTTGATTGATTACAATGGGTCAAACTTAATGCTATGCATTATCTACCAGTTTGCCTTTGGGATACATCGAGAAGTTGGTAGAAGGGGTGCAAGTTGTAGCACTATGACAATACAACATAGAAATTTTTTATAGAAAGTTGTTTAGTATCATGGACTGAACTTGCTTCAAAAATTTAGCAGGTGGATAAATAGTCAGCCTGTATATGCAGGTTCAATATAGGTTCAATATAGCACCTCCTACCTATATTGAATATAGGTAGGAGGTGCCAAATCAACCTGCATAATATGCGTGTCAATGGTCACCCAAGGATGCCAAAGACCTTGCAAAGTGGAGAAGAAATAGCCGGAACAGTTAAAATGATTTGGCTATAGTTTTACGACCGGCCGCCTGGCTGACGTCAACCCTCTTTAGGAATGCATTTATGCGAGAAGTTTTTGAAGTTTCAATTTTTCTAATATGTTATCGTATGGACTTAAATTTATATTATGACATATATCAGGCACAATGTAAAAATTGTTTGTGATTGAATAAATGAAAAATGAAGGGGTACTGTAAAATTTGATTTTGGAATCCTACGGGCTCCCTCTACCTACTAATGTTAAAAATGCGATTCTATCTCCACTCCAATTTATTAGCTGTGATGGTCTTGCAAATAGCAAGATTATTGCGAAATGCCAATAGATTTGTTTAAAAATATTTTTAAATAAATATATTTTATAGAAATATCTATTTGATACATGGAAATATTGATATTTTGTGAAACTATATCAGATTTTATAGTCGCTATACAATAATCTTGAACCAAGGTCTGAGGCCTTCACAGTAATTCTATTTCTCTATTGTAGTTTCCCAAGCACCCATAAAACTAATCAAAACTTGTTAGTGTTAAGAATTCATATACACACCTTATTGTTATTTGTAAAGGTTAACAAATAAGTAATGGACCTCTCACCTCGCCATATTGCGGAACAAATCGGAACTAAATTCAAAATGGCCCCGTCCATAACATAGATTGAAAATCGTTTGGTGGTGCCATCATTTTATGTCGACTATATTAGTTGTTTGTTGACCTTTAGTACATAAGAAAGTAAGGGTAACATGCAGAACGGAATCTCCTAAGGTACGCGTAATTTGCGTCCCCGTTCCCCGTCCCCGCACCTCTCCCCCGTCCTCGCCTTGTTTCAGGGCGAGAGCGGGCGAACACACGCATTGACGTGTGCACGCACGGCGGCACAAGAACGGGGGAGAGGTGCGGGGACGGAGAATGGGGACGCATATTGCGCGTACCTTAGGAGATGCCGTTCTGTATGTTACTCTTACTGTCTTCTGTGCCTTTAGTTCACCCCAAACTGTTAACCTCATCAACTCCTTGGCCAATTTGGCTGATGTTTGAAGTTGTTAATTCTATTTGGTAGATGTGGAAAGGTAAACAAAGTAAATTGAGGTCGTCAAGGGTCGGAGACCAGTCAGCCCTGGAACTAGGGGGGGGCAAACCGGGGCCCATGCCCCGGGCGGCAAGGTCAGATGGCCGGCAAAATTTAATATTTGCACCCTTCCTCCTTCCCACCCCTGTTATCCGAATTTTTTTATAAAACAATAGGGGTGGTAAAATTTCAAATTAAATCAAAGGTTCACAATGGGGCGGCTGGTTAAAGGCGGCAAATTTAAAGACTCCTATGTGGGGGGGGTGCACCCCCTTCCGGGCATATTTACATTTTGCCCCTCCTAAAAAAAGTGTCGCGAACTGTCGCGCGAGTTCGCCGACGGTCGTTTGCCGTCTGTCTGTGACCTATAGATGAGATTAGAATTTAGTCAGATTGGTCACAGTTGCCGAGGTGTGGGGTTAACGAGTTCACGGTTCAGTGCGAACTTCTAAAGAAGATTTTACTCTCTCTCTAGTAGTTTACGAAGATTTTTACACGACACGACTGAGTACAGTAAGAAAATTTATTATATAATGTTACTTTAGGTTATAAAAATGTGGTACCTATTTGCCAAATAAATAAATATTTTGTTAAAAATTGCTAAATTGTTTTCTTTTACATTAAGTTAAGCCCCAGAATACAGTCCGCAGCGGCACCCTCGTTTGAAATTGATGAATGAATGAAGAAATGGCGTAGTTTGCCATTGCCTTTTCTATTTCATCATACAGGCTGACTTTTTACCTGCTAAATTTTTGGAGCAAGTTCAGTCCATGATACTTAACTACTTTCTATAAAAAAAGTTACTAAATTTCGATAAAAATTTTTCTTCCTCCCATACAAATCAGCGCTCAGCCAAACGGATTTTGTATGGGAGGATGAAAAATATCGATTTTTAATATCTTTTTTATAGAAAGTAGTTCAGTATCATGACTGAACTTGCTCCAAAAGTTTAGCAGGTAAATAAAAAAAAGTCAGCCTGTATATCCGCCACACAAGTCCACTGCTGAACAAAAAGTTTAGCAGGTGAATAAAAAGAGTCAGCCTGTATATCCGCCACACAAATCCACTGCTGAACATAGGCCTTCCTCAAGGATTTCCAAACGACTGATAGGAAGTTTCTCCATTTCACATACTAGTAATTTAATCCTAGTGTCTGTCTAAGGCGGTTATCCCACTCCACCGCGCACCGTCGCGGAGCGCGGTTTCTACATACTGACGCTCCCGCGCGGTGACGCGTTTTCAGTGGGTGGGAATAGGCGTATTTTCTATACAAACTTAGCTACTTGCATACAATGTTAAAAATCTGCCGCCCCGCGCTCCGCGACGGTGCGCGGTGCAGTGGTATCACCGCCTAAATTTCGATATTTTTCTTCACTGAGAGAGCGTGGTCGCATCGCATCGCAGTTGAAATGACCGTGCCTAAATAAGTAAGGGTACATGCCGCACGCGCCTAGTGTTTTGATTTTGGTAAAAAGGTGGCTTTCAACGGTTGTTCATAAAATTATTTATAGGGCTATTTAATGCTTTTTATCTAGACCGAGATCTCAGTGAGTGAGTCTGCACTCCACAGAACAATATTACTCCGCTACACTCTGCCTGCTGCACAACACAAGTATATAGAGGTGTACCGTTTCGGTACCTCTATCTACCAATAATTACAGTTTTATTTGTACTGGCAACACTGGGTGAAACGTCACCGAACCCGAACTCGAACTGCAGTAGGTAGTGGCGCCATCATCTGTCATATTGTTTTCTTTCTTTCATGTTTGCGATTTGTTTCCGTGAATTTTTTGTGTAAGAAAATTTTAGACAATAAAATACATCGCAGTGCTAAGTGCGCAGTGTTATATTTATTGTGTGTTTTCTACAATTATTTGAGACTTTGTATTTGTGACCAAAATCACTGCAAGGCTCGTGGGCTGTCGACACCAGGTACGTAAATCGAACACTGTTATTCTATCGCATGTACAGAAACATAGCCGATCGATATTAGAAAACTAGTGTTTTATTGTTAAATTTGCCTAATATTGATAAAGGAATAAAATCAAATAGGGTTGGACTTCATTATGCATGCAGCGGAACGCAGTGACCCATTTATAAAACGATCTTGCAAGACAACTTTCTATACGTACTTACCTTTGCAGTCCTATCGAACGGTAATGTTTATTCGCATCTTTTTGTTTAAAAAAAGCAGAGATTTGCATTTAATTATGAAATCTCATTGATATTCTGATCCTTACCATTCTACTCAATGCACACATTATGTGACACTACAGAAAATAGTTTTAAAAAGTTTACCAAAAACAATCGTAACGTTCTTGTACCTATCTACCTTTGTATTAGTCTAAATAAAACATTTTTTTTCAATTTTACTGTATTTTTTTATATTTTACTTGTCTCCCCTTTTTTCCCAGGCTTGCTCCATCTATTCCTGCATTCCTGCTTCCTGTAGTCCTGCTTCCAGTACTTAATCTAGACCACGTAGTGTACACCTAGGTGTCATATTATCCTATTAGAAGATACAGAAAGTAGACTTTTTATTTGGCAGAAGTTTATTATAGTCTGACCACAACCGCTGTACCGCGCCTGAGGTATGTGAGCGGGGACATGGGGGCTGTCTATGTCAGACACAGTGCTTTATCTTGAGATGTCAAGGATGTCGTTTTTAAAGTAGCCGAATATTTTAGGAAAAGAAAAGCAGACTAAAAATAGTTTCGAATATAAAAGTGGTTTTAAAAAACGTTTTATTTTTCCAATAATAACACATTAATTTCACTTAGGTATATTGTTTTTTTTTATTTATGCTTAAAAATCGTATTGAACCATAATAAGAATTGGATATCGTGGTCAGACTATATGATATATATTTTTTTTTAGGTAATACACTAAAATCATTGAACATAAATATATTTAATGTAAAGTGACTTAAACTTATTTATATTTTGACCCAGGACTGCCCAGGCCACTACCAAATTGCAGCAGATACAAAGTGTTCTACCATTGATATTATTAATTCCATTCAAAAAGACTAGGTGAGCTAGCTGTTTAGGTAGGTCCTAAACAGCTCTACAGAAAAGTCTATTTTTACAATTTATACAAGATATTAAAGTAGGTTGTAAGTACTAAAATAATTGTATTTCATGCCTTGTTTTTCTTTTAAACCTGGTCACTACTATATACAATCTTTGACCAATTTTTACTTTAGCATATGAGATAGGTAATGCACACTTCAAACTAAGCTTTTTGCACAGTGGCTTATGATTAGTTCATCAAAGTTGCAGTGGGTGGGACACATAGCGCGACAAACTGGGGCAAAAAGGTTCTCAAATGGCAACAACAAACTGGCATGTGATGCGTAGGACACCCTTTGACCAAGGTTGCTGAAAAATCCTGCATGCAGGATTCCGCTTTAGATCTGTGTCCAGCAGTGTATTAATTTCAATTCAAACATGTCCAAGTCCAAGTCTTCCCATGGATGTCATAGAAGGCGACTTAGGAAACACAACCTAAACAAAGCTTTTAAACATCAGTGAGACCTCTCCAACCCGTCTGGCCAGTGTGGAGAGTGTAGGCCAAATCTTCTGACTGCTCTGGCTAATATAAGGCTCTGGTAGTAGTACAGAGAGGGTCGTGCTCCTGCAGTGGAGACTAAAAAAGACCTGATGTTGATGATGATTTTAGACTTGTGGGGTGAAAAGGAGTTGTATATTGGAATATTAATTTCGTAACCAGACACTACACACTTTTTCGTTGAACACATTGCCAAAAAGTATGGAGACAGTGACTGATTGAAGTCCAGAAGTCACAGTCTCCCGTGTTTGTTCTTACTTCTTACTTACTTCTCCCGAGGACTTCTTTTCCGCAATTTGGTCCATTGCGCTGAACCCGTTTTGCGTGTGGAGCCGGCGCCGTTATCAGTTTTCAAACCAGCCCAGCTCCTGCAGGAATCCGAGAACGCTCCCCGGCGCCCTCACGGTTCCTTGATGTTCCAGGAACCCTCTTCTTATGTATGCGACGCCACCGCACTCGATGAGGAGATGATTCGCAGTTTCATCAGCCTCCTTGCAAGCTCTGCACAGAGGGCTATCTGTGATACCTAGGGTGTAAAGGTGTTTGTTTAGTGCAATATGACCAGTAATAATGTCAACCACGGCGTAGATTCCTCCGGGGTGTGCTAACAGGCGTCGGGATAGACGACTATCCCATTGGGGTAGTGCCTCCCTAGCCTGCCGACATGTCCGGAGGGATTGCCATGATTGATTTTGTTCTTCCCGTGTTTGTTCAACCAGATTAATTTTTTTCAGACATGATGACACGGATGTAAAGTTTACAGTAATTTGGACATAGATTACTTCATTTAATAAAATAATAGATTATATCCTTGAAGTAACAGAGTACTTAGACTACATTAAATTAACAGTTTTAGTTCAATATTATTTAGTATTTTTTTAATTGACTAATATAGGTTGCCCCAGACGGCACCACCGAACAAGGTTTGAGAAGCGGACCAGAGGCCCGGCTTCCTATTTTATATACTTCTACCCAAGGGAAAACCCTGACTTTGGGCGTGCTAGGGGTAATGACAAATTTGGGGTGCTGCAACACCTTTGTTTTACCGGAAGAGCCGAAGCTACGATTGCCAGACAGAAGGGCCTACTTTGGACGCAAAGTGCATCAGAATAACTGACCAAAATGACAGATCACTTCAAAAGTCTTAGTATTACTGAAATTCAGTACCTATTTGATACCTTTGTTTAAATATTTGGTACCTATTAATAATTGAGAAAATACATTTTAAAAGTGGGCAGTGAATCTGACGTCTGAATGACTGCCTTCATTTCAAATTTCCACGAAAGGGCTTCTAAATTTCAATTTGCCTTTACAAATTTCAGTAGGTACCTATGTAGTACCTAAAATACATATATTCTTTATTTCACATTTTTAGGGCAAAACAAACATTTTATCTGATTTTATTTGTTTACTACAGAAGGCTTCTTTTAAGACGAATATAGCAAATGGCCTTGAAGTGGCGCCCTCATTTGAAATAAATTGTTAACTCGTAAATATGGAGATAATTTCCATATTGCTAATCGTCAGGCACTAGATAGCCCTTTAAATTATTTTATGAACCACCGTTGAAAGTATTTACATTAGTCTGTCTAGCTTTAAAACTTGCCTCCGCCAAATGGCCACGGTACGGCAAGTTAGCTAGCAGGATCACCAATAATAGTTTCAACGGCAGTTCATAAAATAATTTAAAGGGCTATCTAGTGCCTGACGAATCTGACGATTAGCAATATGGAAATTATCACCATATTTAAGAGTTAACAATTTATTTCTTTCACACTTTAAGGCCATTTGCTTCTATATTCACCTTAAAAAATGTAGGTACCTAGTAGTGTTATTTTGCATGTTTTCACTTATTTAGCATTCTTATTCTTTTCAAGATGAATGAAAGATTACAAAGCTCTCGAATTTGTACAGCTTTATAGCGGGTTTAATGACGTTATCATTTTTGAGGGTTTCATTCCTCACTTTTTGATTAATTACTTCTTAATGACACAACGCATTAGCGGTTCTAATTCATTGTTAATTCGGCGGAAGTGCGGGACGCCATTGCTTGTAGCACACATTAAAAAGAGTGCAGAAGGAAGTACTTGTCGTGGTAGAATCAAGAGGTTATTGTGTAGAATTTCAGGTACCTACACTGGAGTAGTATACTAGAGAGAGTGAAATGACTATCTAGCAATGCTGTTGCATTCTGTAGTATCTACCTACTAGAGCGCGCCACTTACATCATGTACGTAGGCGATGTATGTGTCGTAGTACTCGTAGTTGGATTGTAAAGTCCGCTGTTTGACAAAACCGCTAGCAATTTAGCAATACAGCTCGGTTTTATTAAACAGCTGTAAATCGTTCAGCATTTAAGACACTGTAAGATTTGTATATGTCGCAGTTGGATAGTGTAATCCGCTAATTGATAAAACTAGCTGTTTCACATTACAGCTCGGTTTTGTTAAACAGCGAACCCTAATACGCGGAATGGAATGAACGACTTGTATTCATCCATGCGGCTAGAGAATTCGTTGAACAAATAGGGTATTTCATCCATTTTTGGAAAGTGTCTCAAATAGATTCTATAGTGCTAATAAAACCCTAAAAAAAAAAAATTTTTAATCCATCGTTAAGTGCCATAAAAATGCATTTAAATTTATTTATTTTCAAATTTCGCGCGTAGTTTTACGAAAACGCTAGACGTAGTCGACACTTTTAGTATTCTGTGGTGATGACGTCATCTGGTGTGTAATCCTTTAGGTTAGGTGTTAATGTCAAACTGTCTGTCAATGAATGCACTCATGCTGCTAACTTGATATATGTTATTTGTTTATAATTTTAAAATGAGTAATTATTATTATACATATCGTTGGTGTGTTGTTTCTAAATGCAAGAATACTTGTGTAAAAACACTGGACATATTGTGGATTCAAGTGCTAACTGATTTAAATATGAGAAAAACTTGGTTCAAAGTTAAGGGAAGAGATCCCGAAAAATTATCTGAAAAACGACTTTGTACTTTTGTGAAGATCATTTTGATGTAAGTACCAATATGCATTACGTACCTATCTTAAATAATACCTACAATAAATACGATAAAATAACGTAGTAAATTATATGAATGCTTACAACTAAGGTTACAAGTTTTTGTTTACATCGTTGGATGACGTAATAACATGGCGGCTACTATTTCATGGTGTTTAAAAGCAGATAAAAAATACTGAAAACTGAAATTAATTTTTAAATTTATTTTGTGACTATGAACTAAAACTAACGTTTTTCGATTGCTTTTTGCCTAAGCTATCTAAATAATATACTTTTAGATTTTTTTCTCGTATGGACTAAAATAGCCTATTCTGTCTAAAGAAATTATATACAATTTAGAATGCCTACGAAGTGGCAACATGGCGAGCGAGCGAAGCAAGCGTGCCGCGACAGCGGCCGGTGTGTGCTAGAAAAGTTCTATCCATTTTACTAGTAGGGCAAACCTGTAGCAATAAAAATCGCAATGTCAAAAACATCGGTATTCATAGACACCTAGTTATATTTCATTATGGTAACCCTACACCAAATCCTTATCATGGATGTGTCGCAGTTGGATTGTTTAACGGTTTCGTCAAACAGCGGATTACCGCTACTGTTTCACAAAACCGCTAGCCGTTTGGAAACGTTGTTAGCGGTTTAAATGAACGTAACACGTTGCGCAATCTTAGACAATACAGCTGTACGATTTTCAGTTGTTTAACAAAACCGAGCTGTAATGCCAAACAGCTAGAGGTTTTATCATTTAGCGGATTATACTCCAACTGCGACATATACATTTTGAAACAGGTTTATATCAGTAGAGAACCAGAGATAAAGTTCCTCCAGTAGGTAACTGACGATTTGTTAATATGTTTTATATTAGGATTTGTTTGATTGCTTTACTCGTGGAGTGACCATAACTCAAAGCTTAACTTCTATCCCCTTACTATTTTTTGGCTGTGGACTTGGCCTTATTTGTCGGCCGTCGAATCGACAATAGTCGCGCTCCATTTATGGCCGTATCGGTTCGTTGTCGCTCAATCATCCCCAACCCGACTAAAACCTTTGTTTAATTGAGCTTTTAATTTAATTGCAGACGACCTTTGGGTGCAAATAAATTCAATTCAATTCAAAATATCTTTATTATCATAGGATATTAATAATATCTCTTAATAATAGTCACCTTGTTTTGTTTTGCACAAATGTTGACGTCAAATCGTTACTTACAGCTAAGTTTACGCCGCTTCCTAGGCGCAAGTGCAGAAGAAGCGGCAACAAACTGCACTGCACGTTTTCTCCAAAGACGTCAACTAACAAACTAAAAACTAGTTATATGGATGGACTGAGATAACATTGTTTGTTATGTCATAATTAAATTGAATTATAAGAATTACGAAATTTAAAACATGTCTAAGTATACAAACCTGTAAGAGGGACCCGCGCCAAGCTCAAGCCAGACCTTTTTGTCTTTAAGATAATCATCGGTCCTGTAATAAGCCTTCTCATAAAGTACTTTCTTTACATAAGCTGTGAATTTTCTGTCTGGCATATCAAGGACCGATTCTGGCAATTTATTATAAAAAAGTATACACTTCCCCATAAAAGACTTACTGACTGTATTCAGCCTGTAATACGGGCTAACTAAGTAATTCTTATTACGTAAATTTCTATCTGTAAAATCACTTACTTTATTGAACATGGAAATATTTTTCCTTACATACATTATATTTTCAAATATGAATTGTGATGCAAAAGTAAGTATACCTATTTACTTGAATAATTCTCTCAGTGAGTCTCTCGATCCTAAACCGTAAATGGCACGAATTGCTCTTTTTTGTAAAAGAAAAATAGTCTGAATGTCGGCTGCACTCCCCCATAGAAGTATCCCGTAAGACATTAGACTGTGAAAGTAACTAAAGTACACTTGTCTAGCAGTTGCTACATCTGTCAATTGTCTTATTCTCCTAACAGCGTAAGCCGCAGAGCTTAGCCTATTAGAAAGTTTAGTTATATGAGCGCCCCATTGAAGTTTCGAATCAATTGTGATTCCTAAAAAGGTAGTACTTTCAACCAGATCGAGTTTCTGACCATTAATTAGTATGTCAACGCAGGCTTGATTCACATTAGGAAGAGAGAATCGAATGCATTGGGTTTTGTTCGCATTTAACATAAGGTTCTTGGCTGAAAACCAATCAGAAATTAAAGATAAGGTGCTGTTCACCGCGCTAGCATCACTGTTATGTCGATCTATTTTAAATATTAGCGAGGTGTCATCAGCAAACAGCACCATGTCAGCCTCTTTCTCAACCATGTAAGGCAAGTCATTGACATAAACTAAGAAAAGGAACGGTCCTAGAATTGAACCTTGGGGTACGCCCATTTTCACATTAGACCCGTGTGATTTTACGCCGTTTATATCAACAGTTTGAAGCCTATCTGTTAAGTAAGATTCTATTAATTTAATTGACTTGTCATCAAAACCGTATTGACGAAATTTGAGCAAAAGTGTTGGATGATCAACGCAATCAAATGCTTTAGAAAGATCGCAAAATGATCCAATTGCATCATTTCTGTTTTCCCACGCGTCGTAGATATTAGTAATAAGTGCTAATGATTGTTAATGCGAAGGAAACCAAATTTCAGCGAGTTGACTGAGCTATACGAAACGCTTAAAACACCTCCGTGTTTCACTCACGTATTTATGGAAAATAAACTGATCAAGTGCGAGTCGGACTCGTACTGTCTCGTACATGAAAGGTTCCGTATTTACGTAAAATGTTTTAAAATGCTTAAAAAAGCACGTTTCTTGTATTACGACCCCCTTTAATTTTTAACTTTATCTTATTTATATTGTATTTGTTGTTATAGCGGTCACATTAATACATAATCGGTGAACATAAGTGTCTAGCTATTACGGTTCAAAAGATAGAGCCCCGCGACAGACGGCCGGACAGCGGGGTCTCAGTAATAGGGTCCCGTTGGCGTCCTTTGGGTTCGAACCCAAAAAATGTTTTGTAATAACTCCAGTTTCAGCAACAAAATTGTCTTTTCCCGTACCTACAATAGATACAGTGTAACAATGTTTTAGAGATGGGCATATATCCGGGTATTTATCCACGCTTGGGTATTTACCCGATATGCACCGGGTAAATACCCGTATCTACCCGTTTGGTGGGTAGATTGAAATATTTATTAATAAACGAGTGCAAGTCTTCAAATTATCTGTAGAAAAGTATGAAAAGGTTATGTTATGCATAAATAAATTAATATATCAAATAATATTTTATTATTATATTATATTGATACTATAGATCATGACATACTGCTGCTTAAGTTGGAACATTATGGCATAAGAAATAAAGAACTAGCTCTTTTTAAATCGTATTTGAGCAACAGAAGACAATATGTAGAAATAAAAAGTGCAAATGCTGATAGCTCAACAGAGGGAGTTTATAAGTCAAAAATGAAACAAGTGCATAGAGGCGTACCACAAGGTTCCGTCCTGGGTCCAATTTTATTTATTATATTTATAAATGATATAGTAAGTCATTTATGTAAACAAATCCCAAACATCAACGTAGTGTTATATGCCGATGACAGTAATGCAGTTATAACTGGACGCAACTTTGAGGAACTAGAGAGAACAGTGAACAAGGCGATAACAGTTTTTCATAATTGGCTTGTTACGAATAATTTAAAACTTAATACAAACAAAAGTAACGCTATTCTTTTCAGAACTACTTCGCGTAATAAAGAAATAATGACAGTAAAATTACAAAATAAAAATATTGAATGTGTAGCAAATACTAAATTCTTAGGGGTTATAATAGATGCTGACTTGAATTGGAAATTGGAACTTGAAGCTATTGATGATGCAATTAACTCCTCATGCTATGCACTTCGAAGTCTTAGAGATGAGCTGACTAAAGAACAACTGAAGACAGTGTACCATGCTCTGGTTGAGTCTAAATTGCGCTTTAGCATAGATTTTTGGGGCAATAGTTATAAATATAATGTACAGAGAGCTTTTTGGGCTCAGAAAAGGGCAATACGCGCCATGGCGAGAATTCCGCCCTGGGAGTCATGTGAACCTTATTTTAAAAGTTTTAAAATTTTAACTGTGCCATGTTTGTACATTTTGGTTCTTTTAATCAATTTCTACAAACAGAGAAATCTTTATGAATCAGAGGAAGAAATGATTCAAAGAGAAAAAACGCGAAGAAAAGATCTTATGACATGGATTCAACCTAAACTGAGAGTGACAAAGCAATGTGTGCGATATCAAACAGTGCTTTGGTTCAACAAGTTGCCTATAGAGTTAAAAGCAATACGTAGCAAAAAATTATTTGGTAAAAAACTGAAGGCTTATCTTTTGGAAAAATGTTTGTATACGTTAGATGAATTTTGAATGTCTGGTGTGTTGTGTTTTTATTGTATTTGTCCTATGATTATGTAAAATATGTATTCGAACACAAATATTGTTTTGTAAACGAATTAAATTAAATAAATTAAATAAATATATGACAAAGATTAAAATCGATAAATTATACATATTAAATATACAAATATAATCTCATTTGATGTCTATTTGCATATTTTAACATATAATGAGTTTAACAACACATTTGCAACAAAAAAATGTAAACTTGGACGTATCAATTCGTATGTTCCCATATAACGGGTAGATTGGGGTAAATACCCGGCGTGATAATTAGTGAGAAATGTTATAACAAGTTGATGGGAGATCGAAAAGCTCGTCAATACGGATATCTTTTGTTCCAGGACGAACCTCGAAATCAGTAGTTTTGGTCATCAAAAGAACAGTCAAAAATAATTCTCTTTATGTTATGTTATGTCACAGGTTATGTATGAGAGTGTCCATATGTTGACATCGCGTTTAATATCTGTTTGCTTAGTTTAACATATAATTAAGTCTATAAACATTTTCCACCAAAAATAGAATAAAAGTAGAATAAATATCCATAAGTACAAACTTTTTATATACTTACATACATACATACATACTATCACATCTATATCCCTAATGGGGCAGACAGAGCATATTGGGTCTTGCGCAAGACCCAAAGACCACTCTTAACGTGATGGTAGGCGAGAAGGTGGTAAAAGGGATCAAAATAGAGTTGCTAGCCGCATCGCCTATAAACACGATTTGCATTTTCGCCCATTACCTCGATCGGCTTTTAAGGTCTGCGCGAGAAGAGAAGCAGCTGGTACATTCTAAGTTTCTTCTTTTCTCCCGTCTGAGAGAATTTTAGAACTTTTTTAAATCAGTAGGATTTCCAAAGCCATTCTAAATACATCATTTCGAGAAAATCGAAAGAGGGCTTCAGAGTTTGAGATGTTTTATGAGTTATATCCAGGAGTGGCTATAAAAGTTGTGCTGCAGCCACGGTTCTGAGGATAACATTAAAATTCTCCCCGCGTTCTCTCCGTATTCCGTATGTTTCGTAAAAACCATCCCCCTGGTATCATTGGCCGACCCTGATGGCTTTAATCTTCTTACGTTATTAATTTGTATTTATTTGGCGCATTAAATGACCCTTTGTAAAAGGTTTGCTAGGTAATGAAGGTGTCTAGAAAATTGTGGAATAACTAAACCCGTTTGAAGAATAAATAAGTTTGGATCTCAATGTACAAAGTTTAAGGTGTACTTTAGCGTGTTTAAGGTGTACTTTAGCGTGTAACATTAAAGTGCGGAAAGAACTCAAAGTTTTGCAAGTTTTAAATTAAACATTACATATAACTGTCTGTCTGTCACCAGGCTGTATCTCATGAACCGTGATAGCTAGACAGTGTTCACAGATGATGTAGGTATTAACTCACTCTCGTGAATAAAAAAATTTAAAGGAAAAAACTGATTAAGATCATAAAATTATTTATTTCTGTTGCCTCTATAACAACAAATACTTAAAACGGAATAAAATAAATATTAAACAAGGCTCCCATACAACAAGCGTTATTTTTGAGATTTGGCGTAATGTATGGGGGCCCCCTTAAATATTTATTTTATTGTAAATAAATTATTTCTTTTTAAAGTGAATAACCAACTAAATATCCTGTGAATTTTTTAAGCGTCTACCTGATGCCGTTATTAATATCGAGCGAATAACTAATTTTATGATAAAATTTACCGGTTTGCTGAAAATTTACACAAAAACCCGTTTTTGTGACCTTTGACCCCGAGTAATTTTTTTTCCAGGTATCGTATCAAATTCAAATTCAAAATATCTTTATTATCATAGGATATTTATAATATCTTTTAATAATAGTGACTTTGTTTTGTTTTGCACAAATGTTGACGTCAAATCGTTACTTAAAGCTAAGTTTACGCCGCTTCCTAGGCGCAAGTGCAGAAGAAGCGGCAACAAACTGCACTGCACGTTTTCTCCAAAGACGTCAACTAACAAACTAAAAACTTAAAATTAGTTATATAGATGGACAGAGATTACATTGTTTATTATGTCATAATTAAATTGAATTATAAGAATTACGAAATTTAAAATAATGTCAATTTGTAAATTTAGTATGTACCAATGTACCTAAATTATGACATGTCTAAGTATACAAACCTTTAAGAGGGACCCGCGCCAAGCTCAAGCCAGACCTTTTTGTCTTTAAGATAGTCATCGGTCCTATAATAAGCCTTCTCAAAAAGTACTTTCTTTACATAAGCTTTGAATTTTCTGTCTGGCATATCAAGGACCGATTCTGACAATTTATTATAAAAAAGTATACACTTCCCCATAAAAGACTTACTGACTGTATTCAGCCTGTAATACGGGCTAACTAAGTCATTCTTATTACGTAAATTTCTATCTGTAAAATCACTTACTTTATTGAACATGGAAATATTTTTCCTTACATACATTATATTTTCAAATATGAATTGTGATGCAAAAGTAAGTATACCTATTTCCTTGAATAATTCCCTCAGTGAGTCTCTCGATCCTAAACCGTAAATAGCACTAATTGCTCTTTTTTGTAAAAGAAAAATAGTCTGAATGTCGGCTGCACTCCCCCATAGAAGTATCCCGTAAGACATTAGACTGTGAAAGTAACTACAGTACACTTGTCTAGCAGTTGCTACATCTGTCAATTGTCTTATTCTCCTAACAGCGTAAGCCGCAGAGCTAAGCCTATTAGAAAGTTTAGTTATATGAGCACCCCATTGAAGTTTCGAATCAATTGTGATTCCTAAAAAGGTAGTACTTTCAACCAGATCGAGTTTCTGACCATTAATTAGTATGTCAACGCAGGCTTGATTCACATTAGGAAGAGAGAATCGAATGCATTGGGTCTTGTTCGCATTTAACATGAGGTTATTGGCCGAAAACCAATCAGAAATTAAAGATAAGGTGCTGTTCACCGCGCTAGCATCACTGTTATGTCGATCTATTTTAAATATTAGCGAGGTGTCATCAGCAAACAGAACCGTGTCAGCCTCTTTCTCAACCATGTAAGGCGAGTCATTGACATAAACTAAGAAAAGGAACGGTCCTAGAATTGAACCTTGGGGAACGCCCATTTTCACATTAGACCCGTGTGATTTTACGCCGTTTATATCAACAGTTTGAAGCCTATCTGTTAAGTAAGATTCTATTAATTTAATTGACTTATCATCAAAACCGTATTGACGAAATTTGAGCAAAAGTGTTGGATGATCAACGCAATCAAATGCTTTAGAAAGATCGCAAAATGATCCAATTGCATCATTTCTGTTTTCCCACGCGTCGTAGATATTAGTAATAAGTGCTACTCCTGCATCGGTGGTCGATTTTCCAGCAGTAAAGCCGTATTGTTGGCTATGGAAAAGATTATTGGTCTTAAAGTGAAGTAGCATTTGATTGAGCATTATCTTTTTGAACACCTTACTCAAAACTGGCAGAATAGAGATAGGTCTGTAGTTGCCAGGGTCTGTTTTTTCTCCTTTTTTGAATAAGGGGATTAGTTTACTACATTTCATTAAGTTAGGAAATATGCCTTCATCAATACATTCGTTAAATATGAAAGCTAAATCGGCAGCAATTATGTGTATAATATGACTTACTACGGCTACTGACATGCCCCAGTGATCTTCTGATTTTTTTAAATTTAACTGTTTAAAAGCATCTATTATATCGCTAGGGCTAACATGCTTAAAATTAAATTTAGAATCACAAGGGCTAACATTACTCTTAAGCAAAGCCTCAGCACGCTGGGCGCTAGAACTCACATTAGAAGTGAGTTCCAAAGGAATGTTAGTAAAATAATCATCAAATATATTTACTATTTCTTCAGTTTTTGAAGTATTTTTACCACTACATTTGATTCGGCAAATATTTTCTTTGGTTTTATTTTTACCTGTTTCCTTATTTATGACACTCCATGTTTCTTTAATTTTATTAGGAGCATTATTTATTTTTTTGCTAATACTATTCGACTTGGCTCGTCTACAAACTTTTTTAAATATTTTAGAATAATTTCTAACATATTCTATAAAAGAAGGATTAAAGTTATATTGTTTTTGGGCATATAGATCATATAACCTGTTTCTACTTATGTAGATGCCGGTAGTAGCCCATTCACTAAACTGTGATTTACTATGAACTACTACTCTTTTTTGTTTCAATGTTTTAGAATACTCAGAGGAAACAGTACTAAATAGTTTATTATAATGGTCGTCAGGATTATTTCTTGTATATACCACTGATAATAATTTGTTATCTAAATTATTTTTAAGTTTTTTTATGTTTTTAGAAGTAATTGGTCTACACAAGATCTTATCTTTTCTCAAATTACTGGTGGACTCTTTGACAAAAGTTACATATACACCAGAATGATCTGAAGGCAATTTGTTGATAACAGATTTATCACAATATTGAATATTACTAAAAAAATTATCAAGACATGTGCCAGATGTAGCTGTAATTCTGGTTGGCTCAAAAAATAAGTTTTCTAATCCATAACACTTAAAAAGATTTAGGAATTGTGTGCTCTTTGGATTATGTACTAAAATATCAACATTAAAGTCACCGCAAATAATTAAATTCTTTTTACTAGTTGAACAGGACTTTAGAACCTGGTCCATTGCTTTTAAAAAACTTTTGAAATTACTATCTGGTGGACTGTACTATGTGGTGACTGTTTGTGTATACAAACTATATATGATGATCAAGCTCGGCACAGGCCACCTCACAACAGCGCTCAACAGAATGTCTGACAATATTCTTCCGCTCTTTGCTACGGAAAGAATCTTTTATAAAAATTATAGAACCCCCTCGTTGAGCAGACTTTCTGTCGCTAAGGACTTTTTAGATTTCATTTATGATGGTGTTTTGAACAATCCTACCAATTTTCAGCTGGGTGCGAATTATTGTAACCTCAAATGTCTAAATTGACCGGACTATAATTAACGACAGAGGGATCGCCGTGGCCACAACTGGTCAAAAATTATTTGAAATTGAAGTGAAACCATTTCGACTTGATAAGAAGAACAGATAAGTCAGTTTTCTCTCTAAAAAAAGAAAGCTATTTCAATGGAAAACCAGCTTAGCGAATAGCTGGTTGACTGGTAACTTTGACGTTTAAAGGTGAGCAAATCTTTAACTTTGAAGGGGACTTCCCTTTTTATCCGATTACGGAAAAGCCAAACGAAAGGGTTATGATTTTAGCAGTCATGTATGTATTTGGGTATCTATATCTACGTCTGTTCCAGCGTACCATCCCAACCGCTCAATTTTCACAAATGAGATGTCAATCGATTCGTCATCATTATCCGGGTGACGTAGGCTACAATTTGTATGCAATAAATGTATATAACGAATGTTACATACAAGAAAGTGCGAGTAAAAAAAATATTGTTAGCCGTAAATGGCTGCTGAGCTTTTAGTAAGAATTTCCTTGTAGTCGGGTATATGATTTTTAGGGTTCCGTACCCCATAGGAAAAAACGGAACCCTTATAGGATCACTTTGTTGTCCGTCTGTCCGTCCGTCCGTCCGTCTGTCAAGACCCTTTTTCTCAGGAACGCGTGGAGGTATGAAGCTGAAATTTATATCAATTACTCAGGTCTTTGAAGCTGTGAAAAAATCAAACTTCTAAGCCAACGCAATCAAAAGATACAGCCGTTTATGCCGCAAATTTTCGACACTTGCAAGGGAATCAAAACCTACAGGGTGCTTCCCGTGAACTCAGAATCTTGAAATTTGGTACGAAGCAACGTCTTATAGCATAGATAAAGGAAAAATTACGAAAACTATAAATTTTTAGTTACATCACATAATATATTTTTTTTTAATAATTTTAAACTTACTACCCATTTCCTCATAAACGCGTAGAGGTATTAAATTGAAATTCATACCAAATACTAAACCTTGCAGGTTTGTACGGAACCCTCGGTGCGCGAGTCCGACTCGCACTTGGCCGGTTTTTTTTTAACATATATCTTGTCATATACATTACGGATTTTGTATGTTCTATCTACATATAAAATATAACAAAATACGAATTTATGTAGTCAGTTTTAATATTTTAAATAAGTAAAACTGCATTGAAAGTCCTAGGCCACAGGTAAGATATACTTAGGTACCTACGTGAAATCATGTAAACAATGACTGGCATTTTTACATTTTTTTTAAACTAAAATGAGGATTGGCTCATGTAAGACCTTAAAAGGTTTGGATAGCAGGTGTGCACCGCCGCCGCCGATCGGTTACCGAAATGTGGTTTTTCCGCCGTTTAATTTAAATAAATCGCTTTCCCCGAATGGTTTTCTTATTGTGCCACCGCGCAGTTTTGTATCAAATTTTATGGCTAGATCGCTACAGTATTGTAATGTCTATTTTGGAATGAAATGAGTGGAAAACTATTGTTCACATTTATTCACTATTTTCTTCCAAGCTAGTTTCATCATGTATCAACAACAAAGTCTAGTATTGTGAAAAACTAGAGTTCATTACTTTCTCGATCTAGATTCTAGCTTGAATGTAGGGTTTGTTACCTAGGTATGGACCTTTCTAAAAAATGTAACTTCTCTACCTCTGCAACACTTTGGAAGTCAAATCATTTACTGAACAAAGACACTAATGCTAAGAAGAATTCGTTCTTAGAACAATACGCTATTTTGCTAAGCTAAGCTTCTTGTCTGTGGAGCAACAATAAATTATAATAATAAAACACTTTATTGTACCAAAACACTAGAAAGAGACAATACAAATAAGGTGTACAATAGGCGGCCTTATCGCCAAGGCAATCTCTTACAGGCTACCTTTGGGTGACAGGATTGGCTGAAAAATAATAAATAGGTGGTTACTTATGCCTTACATCTCTCCGTCCAAAGCCAATTCCTACATCTTTGTAGGTTGAAACATGGGATTTGATATTTCAGTTGTTTTATAAAACTGTCTCTAGGTCTTCATTTTCCTCAAAAACTTTATGTAGCATAGAAATCGCCAATACTGAAATTACTCTCTCCACTATGAAGACGGCCATACAAATATTACACCAACGCAGCGAAGTGGAAAAGACCCCGAATTCTTTCTGGTTGATTAATGGGGGACCCGCGCCGCTATGAGGCGTTTATGGCTTTTTTAAGGGTCTATGCTATTTTTCAAGATCTGCTGTAACTAAATCGTAGCTGTAATGGTAAAATATGTTACATTTAGGTATGATGCTTAATCACAAAAAGGTATGGCTTCATTTTTAACCCCCTACGAAAAATTTGTCGTGACTATGCCTGTGTGTGGCATCGTAGCTCCTAAACAAATAGACCGATTTCGATTTTGTTGCGGTTTTTTTGTCGAAAGCCTTGTCTGTCTAGATGGTTCTTAGCTCTATGGTTCTTAGCTATGTTTGATGAAAATCGGTTCAGCCGTTTAAAAGTTATTGGAGGTGAACGCATGAAAGTCGGGGTTATTTTTTTTTAATTTGGCAAATAAATTGGTTATTGACACAATTTTGGATTGTTATAAATATGAATTAACATTATTTTTAAACAGAACTATAAGGTGCTAACAGTCAGTAAACTAAACCACAAGTGCTCGCTTAAAAATTTTAGTAGGCTAGTTAGATAAATAACACTAGTTTACAAGGTTTTTTTTAAAAAAACACATTATTTGGTTATAAACAAAATTAAGACGTCTAAGTTTTAAAATATCTCATGACAAAAATTAAATTTTCGTAAATTTTGCCAATTTAAAAATTTTACTATAAATTCAATTACTTTTTTGGAACTTTTTAATTTAGGTTTATTATAGTGCAAGCCATCCATTGTACAATTAATTTAGATCACAGCTCAATTCTTTTACGAATTTGAGCTATTCGCGTTTTTGTATAGGCCGGTATATTGCCATACAATGCGCACGGTGCTCAAAGTATGAGAAATGTTGTCGCAACTTAAATTTCATATATCTGTGTACACAAGAATGATAGAGGGATAAATCAAATTTTATTTCGATTAAGGAGAGTGATCTTTTATTTTACAATATAAAAGTAAATTATAAGCAGAGTAGTTTATTTTCTAAAAAAAAAAAAAAAAACGTGAAATTGGTAAAATTTGGAAACTTGTTATAACAAAACTTCCAATTCTGACGTCCTAGAAAAAAATCATAATCAGATCCGTATTTAGCATACAAAAATCTAAAAGAAACAACAAGTTTCATATGTGCAACACAAAAAATAAAAAAAATTGTAGACTAGTGTAATTAATGAACATTGAAGAGAAAATACCCACTAAGTATATTATTATCTATGTAGGATTATCACTATGTATGTCTGGCATGGTCCATTAACATAAAGGGTGACTTTTTAAACAGCAGCCAAATATTTGGAGCAAGTTCAGTCTATAAATAAAATATATAAGTACAAATCACACTGATTAAGCTAGCCCCAAAGTAAGTTTTAACTTGTGTTATAGGGTACTAACTCAACGATACTATATTTTTATGATAAATACATATATAGATAAACACCCAAGACCCAGGACAATTTGAAAAAGGATATAAAGTACTTTCTATAAAAAAAGTTATTAAAAATCGACAAAAATGTTTCGTCCTCCCTTACAAAATCCGTTTAGCTGAGAGCTGATTTGTATGGGAAGACGAATTTTTATTTTAGTTTTTCGGTATTGTTTTTATGGAAAGTAGTTCAGTATCATGACTGAACTTGCTCCAAAAATTTAGCTGGTGGTTAAAAAGTCAGCCTGTATAAACGTAGTCTAATATTTGTTTAGAAATTACATTTTGATTTCGTCAGTATTATGTAATTTTAAAGAACTTGCGTACTTAGAGGTATCTAAAAAATACAAAAATGTTGCCGACATCTGACGTGGCGTTTCATAATAAATAAAACCAGCCAAGTGCGAGTTAAACTCGCGTGGAGAGGGTTCCGTACAATTGATTGCATTCTTATAGGTTTTCCTGTAATCTATAAGCAATAAACTATATTTCGTACTATTTTCAAAATTTTAGGCTCAGTAGTTTCGGAGATCATGGAGGGGGGGGGATGGTCAATTTTGTTTGTTTGTTTGTTTGTTTATAAAGCTTTATTGTACACAAAAAAGAATCAGATACAATATTAGAAAAGTAAACATACAACGGTGGACTTTCGTTTTCTTTCATGAATGAAATCAAAACTATTTATTTTATAATTATAACAAAAATATATTTGAGATCCTCATAACGAGCCCTTTCATTTGATATATGACACAAGTAAGGTTTGCAAAACTTTTATTTTCAATTTCCTAATTGATTCCCCGAAAATGACCGTTATTTTAAAAATAATATTTATTTACTGTGCACATATGTATTTGGGTCATAGGACTACACCATCCTACCAAATTTCACCTGATTTGGTCCAGTAGATTCGGAGCCAATTGTCTGTGACAGACGGACGGACAGACAGACGCACGAGTGATCCTATAAGGGTTCCGTTTTTTCATGTTTTGTACGGAACCCTAAAAACTAGACTACGTTTATATGGGAAAGTCTGATTCTTGTCTAGGGTAAGGGGACACTTAAGTATATTGATCAGAGGTTCGGTCTGTACTTCCTACAGACCTAAAAATACCCTTGTTATATCTGTGGTAGGCAGGTTCTTACCAAAATATTTAACAGTAAAATCAATAGCGCTCTTCGATCTGCAACGCTGAAAATGCAAAACAGTGTAATGTGCCAGCCTCTTGTCAATCTCTACATGTAAAAACAGTATATTAGCATAGCATTTCTCAATAGTTGGTGGCTATAGGTAGAATGTATGGTTACTCTCGACCGTAGTAGTGGCTGACCTAGATTACGTCATTGTTTTATCTCGGCATCCCTGGTAATTAAACCGGGGTTTAATCCCTGGATCTAGTTTCTATTTTTATTGGTATAGACAGCCTAGCTGCAAGCGAAGCTTTGTAATGCGATTTATTGCGTTAAACCAAGTAAGTAATTTTGATCACGTTTTATTAGGACTACATTTTACCATTTTCCGAGTCAGTATAAGTACGGAACAATACATTAGAAATATGAGCGAAAAAGATAGAATATAATTTATTTTCCCAAAAAAATACAATACAATAAATATAAAGACAATGCTAGGAGACGACACACACAATAACAATTACAAGAAGAAAAGATAGAGACACGACACGGTTAGGTATAACTTTTTCAAACAATTATATTTATTTTACTAGAACGCGGTGTTGTCATGCATACGCAAAGGAGTGTGTTGTGAATGCAATCCGGGAAAAAAGGGGATCCACTTAGCATTTGTCTAGATAATAATTTTGTCATTTACACTCGTTTTTTATCCAAAATATACCAATCATATTCATCAAAACGTCTTTTGTGGTCTTGCGCTAGGTAGGTAATTGCTTTTTTATGGGTCTTCTGAGAGCTGTCACATCGATATGAAATATTTTTTCGAGTAGACAAACTACAATCGCTGTCCCATTTCGCAGCTGTTCTGTAAATTATTCACTTTTAGCATTTATCGCTTGCAATGCTCAGATTATTGATTTCAAATTGCTTACTTGCTTGTCGATTAAAAATCTATTAACACTTGATGAGAAATAATAAAGATTAATAATCTAAAAGATTTCTTTACAATTAACTACAGAGAAATGGTAAACGAGGTCCTAACTCGGCGTCGCCGCTTCGTAAATCTTGTGTGTCAATTGCAAGCCATTGTGCCGCCTGCAAACCGTTCTTTGAAATTGAGAACCGCTTTAATTCCAGACTATTGTCATGGAGCTTGTAAATTATTTCGATGACGGTGTATTTTTTTCTTCATATTTTTCATGATTACAAAGGGAAATCATGTTTATCATGCGTTTTACTTTCAATGAATTTTACCAGCTTTGTCGATTTAACACTCATCAGTAAAGGGAAGCGAAATTTTCGTTCGATAGATAAGTACGTAACTGAGACTGTTAACTGAAATAGGAAGCTATAATATGACGAGTATAGCTGAATTCTAGCTACTTAAATTAGAAATCATCCGTACCGCACCGTTTTTCGATTGACTGGTGTTTCGGAGCCCGAGGTCTAATATCCACATTTGTTTCTTATTCGCTTTCCATGGCTTTCAGCTTGTTTCAAATATGCAAATCTCATGTATCAACAAAATTATTATTACATTAGATTTTTTCTGATAGGTACCTTTTTGACTCGTAGAAATACCTACTCGGATTGTTCGTACCTACTTGGTACTAGGTTAGTACTGGCAACATCGTTTCGCACTCAGCAAAGAATGATTTATATAGGCTAAACTCTTGACGTAACTAATATGCATTCGTTTATAAGCAATGTGAAACGTAATAGTTTTCACATTGCTTTACGCGGTAAGATCTCACATGATCACCGTTGATTTTCTGATCTGATACTTAATTTGATGTAATAATCCCCTATCAATATAAGGTATGGTATCGTTGAGTTAGTATCCCATAATATTATACAAGTTTGAACTTACATTGGGGTTAGCTCAATCAGTGTGATTTGTCTGTATATATTTATGTCCTATTATATTTTTACAATATGATAATTTGTTTAGTATTATAGTAACATGTTTTATTAATTAGACAAGACAAGGCAAAATTTCTTTGCCTGAACTGAGTATAACAATAATCAAAAGTAAATTAAAAATAAAGAATCTACAAAAGCAAAATTCATGCTGAGAAATATGAGCCATCAAGAAAGTATTCTTTCTTATATAGTGGCACAGTGAAATGCCGGGTTTTCCGTTTCAAATATTGACCTAAGCATAATACGGGGAAATAAGCAAATAATAGAGTTCTAGAATTACCTCCGCAACAAGTGAGGTTTGCAAACATCCCCAGTGCCTTATTATTGAAACCTTTAAGATATTATATACGATATTATTTGAGCCACAGGATAAATTGAGAGGGGTTGTCCTCGTGTCAATGTCGATGACGGCCGACGGGCTGGAGGATCGTGCTCAAATAGATTTTAAGCATGATTGAGCATTGATAGGTTGACCACTTGTTAGACGGCAATCAATCAAAATGCTCCAATTATTGACACAAAATAGGTACATGTATCCAATAATCTATTCACGGTGCGTAATATTAGGTCCTTACATATGAAATTGCCGTTCAGTATCAAAAAAGTGAAACAAGTTTTTTTTTATGAAATTATTATTTAATCAATCGAAGTATGCGCTGTTGTTATCGATACACTTCCGCCATTTTATAGGCAGATCATTGATACCTTTGGAATAAAAATCCTGGGAGCGAGAGTCTATGAACTGTTTGAAGGCGGTTTTGACTGCCTCATCAGATTTGAAATTTTTTCCTTGTAAAAAGTTATCCAAATTTTGAAGGCGAGCTTTTCCATCATTGTTTGCAATTGTTGGCAATAAAAGTCTGCAGTAATCGTCTGGCCTGATCTCAAGAAGCTGTAGTGGATAACACCAGCACTGGTCCACCAAAAACTAACCAGGATCTTCTTTTTGGTCAGTTTTCGCTTAGGGCAAGGTTTTGCCGGTTCTCCAGGGTCAAGCCATTGTGATGATCGCTTCCGATTGTCGTACAGGATCCATTTCTCATCACAAGTCACGATACGGTTCAAAATCCCCTTATTATTGTAGCGATTAAGCAAAGAAACGCAGCAAGCAACGCGTGTTTGTTGGTTTGCTTCAGTCAATTCGTGCGGTACCCACTTTTCGAGTTTTTTAATTTTTCCGATTTGGCGCAAGTGGATAAGTTTCGTTTTGTCACTTACGCCGAAGGCTGCTGCTAATTCAGAAGTGGTTTGAGATGGATCCGCTGCCACTATCGCCTTCAATTCTTCGTTATTCACTTGAATATAGTCGTCCACGAGGCTCATTGTGTAAATCGAAACGCACCGTTCGTTCGTTAGCGGTGCCTGGTCCATACACGTCGTTAATTCTTCGAGTCGTTTCTGCAGCACTGGTGCCACAGTGGAACTCGTATTCGTAAATACCGCGAATTTTCAATTTGTCCATAGTTGTTATTATAGCAATATTGAAACTCAAACAAATGATGTGAAAACAAATGAAATACAAATTTTAAAACAATATTTTTCTGGCTTTATTTCGAAATAAATTTGAATTTGGAATTCCTAATGAAACGCAAGATATTTGATTTTAAAGTTGCCAGTATTGAAAATCGGCAATTTCGTATGTAAGGACCTAATAGTTACTTTACAGATTCAGCTGATGTTTGAACAAGCATCTAGGGCGAAAAAAAGTAAAAGCAAATCATATACGATACGGATGACAACGACGACATACTTACCTACGATTACACTACTAGTAGATATACTTATACCTACAGCACGTACAAGGAGCAATATTATATTACTAGTGGTTCTGTGAGAACAGTAGATCTCGCG
Organism: Acrobasis repandana; assembly: GCA_963576875.1. Taxonomy (NCBI): domain Eukaryota; kingdom Metazoa; phylum Arthropoda; class Insecta; order Lepidoptera; family Pyralidae; genus Acrobasis; species Acrobasis repandana. Next base: position 21,885,818 of record OY756215.1, read on the forward strand.
ATATAGAATATACGAGTAACCATGCAATAATCGACACTTTCCTTTTCCCCTGGAATCCGTCCATACCTATATAACGCTAAACATACGCTAAAGCAAACTTCCTTCCTCCACTCCCCCTTCTGGTTTGTAGAATAAAATCCTTAGTGTGCCTCTCGAATTTCCTTAGTGTGCCTCTCGAATTTGATTGAAATAAGTCAATAAATATCGCTACATCAAAGTTCCTCCTTTTCCTCCTTTTTCTACCCCAATCAAAAATCGTGATTGATCAAAAAATTTTAATAAATCAAGGAACTTGTGTGCCAATTTTCGTCAAAATCGGTTTAAAAATGCGACCTGTAGGCGAGGACAGACAGACGGACAAAAGCATTTCTGGCTCATCTCGAAATTGAACGCTTTGCTTGCTTGATCAATAATATTAGACACAAGACCGGCTGCTTGGAAAGCCGTCGTAAGATAGCTGCCCCAGCAAAGTATTATTTATTATTCATGCCTCAGCCATCAAGATACGACGAGGAAAAAAAACCTCCGGAAAATTTCAAATCATGTCATACGAAGTTACAAGAAAACCCACAGCCGAAACCGAATACTAAAAGCCGTTCTAGGCAAGAACTATAAGTAATTCTCCCATTCCACAGGCAGTATACAAAGGTGCGTTTCAAATTACACATAAATTCACCGTACATACGATAATACGGTACCCGAAGGGTTAATATTATTCCACTGGATATTGTTCCCGTGGCCTCGAAAACGACACGTAAATCTCTCGCAATGGCACACAGTCATATTCAGCCACTAATAAAGCAGATGGCTCTTCATATCCTGCCAGCGAAGCCCCATTTCAATGATACGTGATCGAAATCTTAGTGAGGAGTAAGTGTAGTATTATTTAGTAGAGTAAATATATCAAGCTGTTTAAGCATGTCTAATAGACGTCTATCGATTTGATGGTTATAGTTACTTTACTCGTATCTATTCTTTACTAGGTTTTACTCGCCCGGTGTGCGCTTTCCTTTTTATTATTTTTCAAAGATGATATAGGTATGTCAATGGTCACCCAGCCAGGGATGCTGAAACTCGTATGAAGTGGAGAAAAAAAAACCGGAATCCTTACATTTTTCTTTATATAAACTGATATAATTCCAGCATAAAATGGAGAGCATACATCATTTTAAAGTATGTTACTTTACTGTCTCAAGTATCTTTGATACAAATAGTTGTCCGTCCGATTTGAGTTGAAATTTGCTACACATATGTAAGTCCAAGGATGGAAAGACATTTTTGAAAAAAATACAGAGAAGTTCTTTACCTACAGATCACAGGAAAACCTAAGAGAAGTACGGACCCTCTACGCGCGAGTTCAACTGGCACTTGACCGGTTTATTTTTAAATATAAAAGCACATAATATCAGGCCCTATCGGTGAACCAGCGTACAGTACGAGAGTTACTCGTTTTCGTATCATTAAATCAAGCCCGATGAATTTCAGGCGACCTTGAGCTGGAAACCTTTGAAACGGGGACAAGCAAGGTAGCTAAGCGAAACCTGAGAAAGTAAGGTAAATTAAACGTGAAGAAGAAATGTTGGAAAATACAAGTGGAAATTCGAGTACCTACCTTATAATAAAAGCACATTTCCTCAGAACTTCAATACTCCGGTTTACTACAACACGTTTTGCTTGACTTTCTTAGAAAGAGCTCTGATTTTTTCGAGTGTTACTTATACCAGTATTATTTCTTTGTGACCTCACTCAATACTCATGACTTTACAGAATTTAGGTTGGTATTGTTATAAGAACCTATATAGACTGTAACACTCTTTTTAACCGACTTCAAAAAAGTAGGAGGTTATTAATTCGTCGGAATCTTTGTTTTGATGTACGGTTGTGTGCCCCGATTACTCGAAGACGCCTGGACCGATTTTGAAAATATTTTTTTGTTTGAAAGTGTGGTCAGATGGTCCTATAGAAATTTTATTAAAATCGGTTTTATGGTTTGTTTTTTAAACGAAAATAACGAGAAAAAATTTTCTTCTAGGGTTGACAAATTTTTGAATATGTATTTACCTTTTCTGGTATCGAAATCGGTTTTTAGTATTGAAAAAATATACATTTTATCAAAATTATTTATTTTATTTTATACATTCGGATGACTAACAGCTATAATTACATAATAGTTTGCAAAGTAGCTAACAAATAGCCAATAACTGATCTTCACAAATTATGTATATGTCGCAGTTGAATGGTATAATCCTCTAATTGACTAAACCTCTAGCCGAAACCGGCATTACAGCTCGGTTTCGTAAAACAGTGTTAAATAACTGACACCTCATACGCAGAATGGCATAAACGATTTGTATTTGTCGCAGTTGAATGGCATAATCCGCTTATTCACTAAACCTCTAGCTGTTTGGCATTACAGCTTGGTTTCGTAAAACAGAGCGTTGAATAACTGATACTTGCGGCATATATATTTCCAGTCTTATTGTATTTTCGGTGTTGATTATGGACCGTTCGTTACTACGTATTTTGTGTTGTTGAGCGTTTAAACTTTAAAATACTGTACCCAAATAACAAAGCTACAATGATTTAAAATAGACCCGAGAAATTATTATTTTCAACTAAACCACCTTGTCATGAAAATGTAACAGAATCCTCCAAAGAATTGGACGTGACCTTTCAAACTTTCTAGGCTCCGCTTGATACCTATCCCTTTAGAGAGAACCTAACCCTGAAACATTTTTCAAGTCACGTTTCACTTCGACCGAATCTATTTTTAATGAAAATTCCCGAGCACTTAGCCTTTTGTTCCTTTCCAATCTGGGGATTTGAACAATATCCTGTCAGGGTTCGTTAGGCTATGACTAATAGGGATGGGGATAAAATTCAGCCTAATCTAATCCCTTTGGTAACGTTTCTGCTTCGTTAATCCCCGGAACAAAGTTCGCAGTTAAAACAAATGAACCCGTAAACAAAACAACTTGAACCGAGAGATTATTGTAAGCATTCAACAAATGCTTCAGGGGATGAAATTAGTATTTTGTGTCATCTAGGGAATGAATGAATAATATTTTTTTAATATACTTAGTCTCTTTTTTAACAAACAAACAAACACAGGTGCCTACTTTAAATCTTAATGTATTAATAGGTACTTAATACTATTAATAATACAAGTGATGTATAACGTAAAACCACGTAAAACGTTTGACAAGCCATCATTTATTTAGAACAAGTTTAGTGAAATCTTCGAAAAAACTACATACCTGACTAAAGAAAAAAACAATAGCGGAGGTAACGAAAATTTGACGACGAAAACTTGACTATTATTCATCATAAACAACATATACGTACATAGAAGATGGAACAGCTTATAAAATCAAGATGCATCTGAAGATTCAATTAAATCGTATAAACTGAATCTCAAATAATAGTATAATTTGTAACTCATACGACAGTTTATTTAGTATTATTTATTACCTCCGCCTGCAGGCGTCACCTGCTACTGTATTCCTTTCCAATTATTCCCGGCTTAAGTATCTACTTACTCGCTGTTTTGGAAATGCGAATTGTGAAATAAAAGGTTTACACGTTTCGGGAAATTTACTGCGATCACGTAAATATCTGTATTTTGTTTGAGGTTTTATGATGTTCGTACGGAACTCGATATAAAGTTATATTTTTGCAGTGGTCGTTTACAGAGAAAACAGTATGTAAATATTATCAGAAAAAAGATGATTAAACAAAATTAATAAAATACTTTTGGTATGATATTTAAAAATGCACATACATGTGTCTCTGCTCTGCTTTGTTTTATCTCACGCAAATACTAGTACTTGAACGTAGTATATTATTACTCTGTGCTAGTACCAATACCAACTAAAAGAAAAAATAATGAAATTAATATTAGATAGAAATTAAAAACTTTAAAACGTTAAATAGCATGATTAACCGTGTAACACACGCGAGGTATATCCCATCCGTCCCCACTGGGGACAATTAGGTCAATTTTTAGTTTTGTGTGTTTCGATTGTCACCACGGCATCGACCACTCTGGGGACGAATGGGAATGACTATTATTTCACATGACATAACTTATTGGTTAATACAACTTCTTTTTTCTTATTACACCAGTAAATAAAAACTGTATTGCATACATGTACAGGATTATACTTCTTTAAATAAAATTGCTTTATTGCTATGCGATATAAAGGTGGTCAGGTATCTGATTCCCTATGTGTGTACATACAAGACGTATCGATTCCAAAGTAATAATCAACATTGCAGAACGGTAAACACCATGGAATGTTAGTTGAACGCCTTAAACATCGCCTATCAGTTACCAATCAAAAAGTTCGGAGCCGTTAATGACGCGAGCGAGAGTTGGAAGGTCGATATTGCCGCGAAATTGCATGTCTACTGTGAAACTGCTTACTTAGACGTTAATGCTGTTAGTATGGAATTCATCCTTCCTTTGCCAATTCCTCCTATGCAAAGGTAAACAGCTGGTCTCCTAAGTGGTGACGTGTCGGTCAGTTCTGATACATCCGTCTTTGGCAGTTGGTATTAAACTTTAACTAATTGCAAAGGCTATAACTACATTTGCTACAGCTGTTGTCTCAATTAGTGAGAAGAGTTGTAAGTGAAATATGGTCACTGTGGCTGAAATCGTCTACGGGTATCATCATGAGAGGAAGGACCCACTAAACGATTCTGTGAAACCACAACCAATTAGACAATTTCACATAACAAATTCACATTTTCAAACAAGTTTTAAAATTAAATGTAAGTACTCACTTTATTGATTTGCCCGTATTTTGGGTCTATGTATAAAATATGTATGTAGGCAAAAGCCTGAAATCGAAATCGTCAAATTCATAAAAATATTATCATTCAAAAAGATAACGCGCAATGGGGCGCAATGGCTGAATTGTACAGAAATAAAATGCTATATTTCCTATGTCTGTAAGTACTTGTCGCTACGGTAGCAATAAATTTATGCTAGGACTTCATTCAGAAGCCGTTGCCCGGAAAACATAAAAGCTTTTAACAGCATTCCATCGTACAGAAATGTCTGTTGCGGTCCAAACGACATTAAAATTAAAACGCTGTAATATCAGGCCATCTTGAAAATCATCTCTCACTATTTTCTGATGTTCATGATGACGATTATTTATATTTGCAGTGGATTTCTACTTTATGTACTGCTAAAGGAGTTATGATCGCAATGTATGCTGTATAGTCAGTTTGTAACTAATCACTTTTATAGAACGCAACTAAAACTGTTTGAAACATACAAGCCAAGTGTAATCATAAATAAAGTGGCGATGGAGTAATTAGTCAAATATTCAAAGAATTATGCACTAAAATTTAAAGGGAAGTAATACGCATGATGACCGAAAAAATATTTTTGGCCCATCGGTTAGATTATTATAAAATTTTGTACACGTATTTTTTCTTTTCTCTGAGAAACAATAAATAACGAAGATACAGCGCATTTAAATTTCGCATTACATCACGCTTTCGTATGATTTTTACACATCGGTGACGTCACAAGCCCCCACTCTGGAACTTTGATACTCTGTATCTTTGTAAATTTTTACTTTTTTGATAAACTGAAAAATATGGGTACATTATTTTTAGATAATCTAACTGACGGACTAATTAGAATAATACTTTTCTGACCCAGTCATCATCCCCATTGTACTAATTGAATCTGCTATTTTTGCAAGTGTTCGACAAGTCTCTGCGACTCCATATACCCTCCAAATAAATGGAGTGATGAAGCTAAAAGATACTTTAAGAATGACCGGCCAAACTGCGTTAATTTACTTGAGAACTTAAGAGCATTATTTAGCACGTGTCGAGTGCTTCACTATTAATCTTGATGCTCGACAATTTATAACAAAGGCTTGCAAATTGGGACGTGGAGATTAGTCGGGTCCACCCACATAGTAACAAATGATCAAATACAACGTTTAGTATTGTGCGGCAACAATGGTTTTTGAGGTGGCTGACGCAGGTTGGCGACTCATGGCATCGCTGATCTACGATCTAAATGGACACATGATTACGCCGTATTAGGTAGCGAGTATATCGAACGTGATTAACGTATGAACATCGTATGAATATGAATATTTCGTAGTCATTTCTGTCAGCCTTACATACATACGTAACTTTTCCTTGAACCTTTACTACCTTCTTTTCCATCTTCAATATGTTCCAAAAGTTTTTTTATTTGTTCTATCGCCTATAGTCAAATCCTCTTCGTCTCCATTCCCCTCCTGCAATATCAAAGAATGCTTGTTTTTTCAATCCTTTTGAAGACCATGTTTTTGCGTGCATAATCATAATAGAAAGAAAGAAAGAAAGAAAAATCGTTTATTTGGTAGACATATATCACATACACTCTAGACACTAAACTTAAATCTATCTACCAAATAATCATTTATTCATCGCTAACATGTTGCATAATATAAGATGACAGATGTCGGTGCAGTACTACATGTACCCAGTTTGGGTGTGGCGATACAATTGTCAGAACTATTTAATTTACATCGATTTAATATAGAATATAAAAATGTATGATAATAATATATAAGGTATAAATCGTAATTAAAATTTTGTTAATATGCATTCGAAAATAATTAATTACATATGCTAAGTCATATAATGGTTAGCCATAGCTATTCTAATTTTAGAGATATATATTCTGAAATTATACAGCTGTCTTACTTATTAAACTCACTCCCAGAATCAAATGAGGTTAGTCGTAATTCTTTTGTTACCTATATTATAGTCTATGCACAATCATCATCTTTATCAGGTCTTTTTTTTAGTCTCCACTGCAGGAGCTCGACCCTATTTTTGCTACCAGGGCCATATATTAGCCAGAGCAGTCAAAGGATTTAGTCTACACTCCACACTGGCCGGGTTGGAGAGATCTCACTGGTCTTTTTAAGCTTTCTTTAGCTTGTGTTTCGTAAGTCGCCTTCTACGATATCCTTCGACATCCGAGGACTTTGAGTGGTCCTATCCTATTCTACCGGGAACCACACGGCACAATAGTCTATGACATATAATGTCTATGTACAGCAAGGCCTGGTCTGCAAGCCCATCGAAGGTTGCTTATTTTCGCCAGTCATGTGTGCGTAATTAAAGTTTACTCGCTTGAACATCCGGATAATAGTTTATGGGCGCTCTGTTCATCATCCAGTTAATGACTTTAAAGCTCGCCTCGTTAGCTATAATTAGTTTGTGTGCCGAAGTTTTTACCTCCGCGCCGGTGCCCTTATGAATAAATACGCGAAAATTAACGCTTCTGAAATATTCAGAGTTTTAAGCAAAAAGTTGTCAGGTAATGGGTGTAAACTTCTGATTCACTCGGGTCTCGACCGAACCGATCTATATAAAGGCAACTTCCCAACCATGTACTTGGATGACCCTTACCTATCCCTGGGTCAGGATCGGACTTCAATACAGTATACACGACCTTAGATTTAAGTGTAACTTATTCGTGCTTATTCAAGCGTGGCATAAGTATATAAAACGTGGCGTGGATAAGACTATATCTCGAACTATGATATAGTCAAAATTCTTGTAAGAACTTGCTAAGCTTACCTTATAACTAATGATGTGCCGTTCCCGGGAACGTGCCCAAATTCCCCGGGAACGTTCCCAAATTCCCGGGAATTCCCAGGGGACGTTCCAGTATTTCTGGGGAATGTTACAGAATATTGGATATATGTATTTGTATTATAACCATATCAAGTGATGCATTTACGTTATTAAAATGTATTTTTACAGTAATTAAAATTAGTCTGATAAATCAAATTAAATATTTCCGACATTTCCATTTTTTTGGAACATTCCCGGGAACGTTCCCGGAAATCTGGGGAACGGGAACGGCACATCACTACTTATAACTATAATGTCTTCACAAAATATCGAGTACTAGCTTCCGCTCGCGGCTTCGCTCGCGTTATTGCGACCAAAATCTATTTCCATCCTCATGATTCAAAGTATCTCCATGCCAAATTTTAGTCCAGCCGTTTCAGCTTGAAAAGGCAACAGATAGACAGACAGAGTTACTTTCGAATTTACCTATATAATATTAGTATGGATTAAGTTTTCCGCGTAGTTAAAAGTCGTTCATATTTAGTAACAAATTTCATGGAAATTAGCGCAGACTTTCAATATTTTCCATACAAATTTTTTAACCCATATTTCGCACCCTTAAGGGGTGAATTCTAATAAACCATAAAACATGTATTCAATGAAATGTTTTTAAGAACATGAATCTCAATTTTTATCAAAATCAATGCAGGTTTAAAGATTTTTCATACAAACTTTAAACCCCTATTAATTCACCCCTTAAAGTTGAAATTTTTCAAAATCCCTTCTTAGTGTACGTCCATTTTTTGAGTTTAAACAACCCCTGATATTAAATTTCAGGGAAATCAGAGTACCTACTTAGTTTTTAAATATTTTACATACAAACTATTAACCCCTCTATTTTACAAAATTTGGGGATGGATTTTAGAGAACCGGAATATACTTGTTTGATTATTTGTATTTAGGAGCTATAGTAACCAATTTTATGGAAATTGGAGCAGATTTCAAATATTTTTCATACAAACTTTTAACCCCTATTAGGAGTTGAATTCTAATCAACTATGAAACACGTGTTCAATGAAATATTTTTAAGAGCATGAATATCAGTTTTTATCAAAATCGATGCAGGGTATAAATAAGTATTTTCCATACAAACTTTATTTTACCCCTTTAGGGTTAAAATTTTTCAAAATCCTTTTTATGGGTGCGTACGCTTTTTGAATTTTAAAAGTTGTCCAAATTTCACGTTTCTATTATTAGCGGTTACGGCTGTGCGGTCTTACGAGTATGTCAGTCAGTGGGAACTTCTCCTTTTATATATACATATATCGAGTATTATGAACCATTTCTCCTCAGCGTCCCAAAAATCGCCGTTAGTAACACAGTAGTGTTACTAACGGCGATTTTACGGCGGTGTTGCTCCAGTAGGAGCGATACTAAAGATGTTCAATATACGAGTAACATAAACAAAGGCGACGTGTCTATCTGCCGCTACGCTATACTCGTACTACCATGGTCAGGCCTGTACGCTGTATTGTCAACTATCGTAATAGATGTTTTCCATCTCAACGATTTCCCGCTCAATCGGTTTGTGGCCCGACAGTGTGGAACTGAACAGGTTAAACGAGATAAAGCTTGGACATTATCTACCCAGTTCAACGACAAGGTTGAAGCCCCCTTCAATCAATCGGAAGAGGGTAGACAGCGATGTATGCCGATGGACAATTTGGTGTAGAAGCCGACTTAAAGTCCCCGATAAATTGCCCTTAATTGTCGAGTGACTAATTAATAGATTCGAATTACAATTTAGATATATATAAAGCACTTCTTTACACAGATATCTCGTAAATTTAACTATGTAAGTTTTTTTCTCATAATTATAGTTTTTTTCCCACATTTCTAGATTTTCGTTTCATATCTAGATATATATTATGTCGATGTCAAAGATATTACGTACGGACTGATCCACCAAACAGTTTAATCATTACTAAAGGCATCGAAAGTTAATGAATAGAGCAATCTTCTAGTTCGTGCTTCCGAGGAACCGTTGTATAAAAGTTGAAAACAAAGACTTGGGAACAAAGCACTGATACAGATTGAGTTGATTGGAAGCCGTTAGCGATACAACGCTGATTATGTCATTATAAAGTTAAGAACTTTTAAAAGCTATGTTAAAAGACCAGTAAGTTAATATAGTAGTACCTACCTACATTAAGTAAAATGCGATGGTATTTTTTTTGTGGTTTTACGCCGGAAAGTTTTAAAGATTCTTGATAAAATCAAAAAGTCTAAAGATATAGAGGTATATTGCTTCACAATGGCATATACAAGTTTTAAGACAGGATGTGGTCTAAATTATTGTCATTTCATTAAAGCAATTCTCGATTCGAAAAGAAGAACAAGATAAGGCCTAAGTCAACAGTCAAATGGGATACCAAATATAGCGGCAGTGCAATTATATAAAAAAGTGCAAAGAACAAATCGAGAAATAATAAATCCTTTCCGTCCAAAAGTACAGTGTGTTTTCCCAGATATACCTACACCCAGATGACCGCAACAAGGGTACATCGTAGAGGGTACATAAAAGTTTTACACGTCACCACAAGGGTAAAAATTTCACACTGAGCCTCCAGCCGCGAGATGCGAGTGCCGACCGTTTTTAACGAAACCGCCAAATGATTGGACCGAATCATGACGGAAACGTTTTTCATTTTCAACGTTTTTAACCCCCGTCAAAAAAGAGGGGTGTTATAATTTTGACGTGCCTGTGTATCTATCTGTGTGTCTAAACAATCAGACCGATCTCGATGCGAATTTTTTAGTCGAAAGCCTAATCTGTCTAAATGGTTCTTAGCTACGTTTGATAAATATCGGTTCAGCCCAAAGTTATTGAGGGTGAACGCTAGAAAGTCGGGGGATTTTTTGTCTGGCAAATGAACTTGTTCTATAATGGAAAGCGTTATTATTATTATAATGTCGGTACGCTTTTCAGCCCCGGGACCATGGGGTGGGGACCGGTCCTTTGAGGCGTTCATGGGGCCAAAGCCAACATGAAGAGGCCTTTTAGTACCTTTACCTAAAAAGTGAGATGACTGCATCTATGGAGGAATGGAGGTCCATCCCTTAATATACCATTGAAATGCACTAACGGACAATCCTCCATAGCTGCCGAACTATTGCCAGGGAAGGATCAACTTGGTATGGGAAAAGACGCACATGATGTTCCGACTCCTAGTAGAGTGAAATAGGATGAGATAGAGGAACAAGATTTACTCGTATTCACAGTAGGTAAAATATTTAATCTTGAACGCTCATTTGTTTAAATCAGAATAAATTATCTCGGCATTAGACAAAGGCACTAGCGATCTTGTAGCTCCCTTGGGATATTTCGCACCTGCCGCCTCATTTACCGTGACAGGCGCACGAGAATAGTGCAGAAAACACTAATAATAATAAAATTGGCCTTTTTATTACAAATTCAGTTGAAAAAACATACGTGACTCTTGATTCTCAAAGTTTGTAGATGCTCCTGATGAGAACGACCTTTGTTATCTTGACTGTATTTGCTTTACCTTTAGAAATATTTGATCCTTTACAATTTAGTTACAGAATAGGTAAGCTGGGTACGCATTACCAGTGCTTTTGCATTTTAAATCCCGGGCATCGCCGCCGCCAAAAATGTCGTGAGCTTCTTCATGCTTTGGAAGGCACCTCTTAGCTTTTATTAGTCGTCAAGCGATGTCAGATGCAAATATCACATCAGTTTTGTCACAGAATTTCAATATAGTTTACAATCAACAGTTGATGTCATGCGGCATGATCATGACGTATAATTGTATACTTACACAAGGAACTTTTAAATAATAAATACAGCATCGTGATTGCCAAATGTGAATAATAAATGTCCTGAATCTGCCTTCTGCAAGTGTCTGCGACAGCATCTCGAAACTTTTCACGCTCCATTTGCTGCCGATACGGACATCGATATTGACTAGTGAATTCTATTTGTCAACTGCAGTACTTGCCTCGTGTAACTAGTTGGAATTTAGCTTCAATGATTTTGTTGTTTCATTTTAAATTAAGTAAGTCTGTTCTACACAGAAGACTATCTACGCCATCTTGTCATCGGAACCTGGCTACTTACTGCTCTGACTAAGCAACCCAAGGTGGTCTTGGCCTTCGACAATAGAATATGCCACTTTTCCTTATTCTTTGCACGATACGAAGTCTTTGCAGGCTTCGTGCTTCCAGCGGTATCTAAGACGACCCACCGACCTTTTCCCGGTTGGTCTAACCGTGTACGCTCTTTTGACGGCACGATCCTCTTCCATCGTCACTACATGGCACAGTCAGCAGAATCTAGCTGTTTTGGTCTCTTCGATTATGTTTTTAACGGTAACTAGATCTTCTACCTCCTGATTTTTCTGAACTAATTGAAATATTGATACAGAGTGGATAACTAATATTTTTTTTTAAAACCTAGGCTTTTATCGGTGTCATTGTTGAGAAAGAAGTTATGACAATGACTATTTTGACCCAAAATGTAGGTGATCTTTTGGCAGCAATTGAGTATTTGGTTATGTTAAAAATGCTTACAATTAAGTAAAATATTGATACAGATTGGACGACCTTGTAGTTTTTAATACCAAGGTTTTTGTCGGTATCATTATTAAGAAAAAAATGTTGACAATGACTATCTTGACCCAAGATCTAGGCGATCTCTTGGCAGCAATGAAATATTTGGTAATGTTTAAAATGCTTAGAATTACCTCGCTTCTGTTCATTATCCGCCATTAACAAAGTTTCTTTTCTGTTTATGCTTTAATGATCTTTAATGCCTTCCAACGACTATTGTAAAATATTTATTCTACCCCTTCAGTGTACCAAATTACGTTTTAAAATTATGAAAGTTTTAGTATCACTCGATACTACCTAGCTGATAATGCAAATGAGGGTATAACATTTTATTGACAAAGTATTAAAGTAGATACTTTGGGTACTTAGCGTCCTAAAAAAGACGTCTAGACAACAGATATTGTGGAGAAAAAAGGGGCTCACCTTACTTGATGTGACCAAAGTAAGATAAATGAGGATTTCTTTCAATTCGTAATGTATCGTGGAGAGATGTTACATGGACTTTTGAAGTTAAGGGCCTCGTCGCATAACCAAAGGCGACACTTAGCGAGTTGGTAAGTGGGCTGACAGTTAGTAAACAGGTTATCGTTAATAACGAGTGACAAATCATGACAAATAGCCAGCAATTCATTGCTTTTATACTAGCATAAAATCTAGATTACCTTGTGAGCTTTCGCTACTCCAGTCAGATGTGACTACACGAAGCATCCTCCCCCAGACATAGAACGATCAACATCTGGTTTTGAGGCATTATTTAGTAAATATGTACTTTAAATTAATTAGTAATATAATTTATATATTTTTAATCGCTAAAATAATTGAAATGTGGTACGTACATAGCTTAAACTTTAAATCCTCTCACTGCGGGCTGTACCTAACGATACTCGTAAATATAAATTACGTTGCATGAATTATGTGTCCATTAAAGGGAACCTGCTTCGTTGAGAAAAAAACGTAGGCGGAGATAAACGCCGGTCTTAATTTCTTAAGCTTGAAATTATTTTCTGAACAAATTAAACTTTTTAGCGTATTGTTGTTATTATTTTTTAGTCCTGGACTAGAAATATTTACTATGTACTAAGATAACAAAGTAATTTTGGATCTTCCATACTATCACTTTGTTAGTGGTTTGTGTGTGTGCGTGTTTGTGTAAGTGATAAATTTATCACTGACACAGGCTCACTAGCGTATTATTTCCCTCTTCCATATTAATTTCTCCCACCAAAATCTAGCATTATGCCATTTATACCTAAATAAGAAATGTAAAAAAAGTGTAAAATGTAAAGTCAAGTCAAAGGATGAGATGTAGTAAGTATGCAAATACTCAAAATATTTGATTTGTTTTCAAAATAAAATCGCAAGCTCGCTCGACTTTGTAGTAATAATACTATTAAATAAGATTGTGATCAGCCTTAGCCATCAGCAAAGAAACTTAAAGAAACACGCCGTATAAATTGACTTGCCTTATTTGTACAGCGCTGGATGGAAGGTCTTTTGCCTTCGTCTTCAGTCTCTCGGCTTTGAGGGATTAGGTGATTGGTATGCGCCGTGTAGGAGTCAGTCGGGAAATATAGATCATGCGCATACCATCACGCCTGTTTACTCCTCAGTAGTATAGGCAAGACTACGGAAAACTGTTATGGACTATATTGTCGTTCCATGCTGGTCTAGGAGAAAAGGGAAACCGTAGAAAGTACCAGTTCTTTGTCGTTAAGGCCGTACCTGAATTTTCCGGGGTTCAGTGCTGCCCCCATTTAAAATAAATCATTTTAAAGAAAACCGAGACATCATTTAAAATTTTGCTACTACCAAGTCCTAGATAACCCTTCAAACTATTTTGTGAACTACTGTTTACAGTTTATAATGAGAACGTTAAGCTTTACTACGCACATTAGCCAAAAGTGGCCGTTTTTCGCAAATGTGCGTAGTAAAGCTTAACGTTCTCACTTTAAACTGTAAACAGTAGTTCATAAAATACTTAGTATTACAAGTCAAGTTGAAGGAAGATAAATATAAAAGGTAAAAAAAGCGTAAAATGTAAAGTCAAGTTGAAGGAAGAGATGTAGTATGCAAATAATTAGTTTTCAACATAAAATCGCAAGCCCCTTGACTTTGTAGTAAACTAATAACATTATAGCGATCAGCAAAGAAACCCGCCTTAAATTGACTAGCCTTATTTGTACAGAGCTGAATGAAACGTTTCATTGCTGAGATGCTCCTCGCCCTATTGCATTAGTGTGGATATCTTGATTGGATTCAGTAATTGCTTGATGGACGCCTTCCGTCTCGTCTCGGGTATGAGCTATTAGGTGAATGGTATGCGCCTTGTAGAAGCTAGTCGGGAAATGTAGATTTCATGCATACTGTTACGAAACTAGGGTTCGAATCGCGGCGCCAAACTTCGTATGAGGGATTTATTCACTACGGAACCCTAGGTCGATACGTGAAGATGGTCTTCCAAACGTCCAAAGGCCAAGTCGCGTAGCAGCTGAGGTCCAGGTTTCTCGCCAAGGTAGTCGCAGGTACTTCCACTTGTCGCACTAAGGTAGGTTTCCTGCGCTTTGAAGTGATCGTTTTTGCTGCTGCTTGTCTCTCTCGTGCAGAACGTCATAGCCGATTGAGGGAATGAACCTGAAATGAGTTTGTACGCCAAACAAATTATACCTCCATTGGTAAAGATTCTCGACAGTTTCATGAGGAAATGGCAGCAGGCTGCAACGGACGGGGTTCAGTTGAAAAGAAAGGCCCTTACCATTTGAGTCTTGTATGTTTATCTATATATTTATTTATCATAAAATATAGTATCGTTGTGTTAGTATCCCATAACACAAGTTTAAAACTTACTTTGGAGCTAGCTTAATCAGTGTGATTTGTCCTTATATATTTATATTTATATATATTTATTGGGTTGGGACACAAACGCAGGTTATTAAAAAAAGGTCAAGATGCAACTTTCGATTTTGAACCCGCAATTCAAGTTCTTTTTACTCTTTTTCGTAGTTTTTAAGTAAAAGGTTGCACTGTAAAGAACACGGTGTCTATACAAACTTCTAGTTAGGGAGGCACAATGCACGAAGTTAATTCCTCGTTACGAGTTAAGAGCTTGCGACGCTGCAACTTGCAGCTGAAAATCGCCTATGCTAAACTTTTACTTTTGCTTCTACAAATTAAACCTAGGTACACAAATACATCACATGTATATCCTCGATTTTTGAGCTCGCGTAAATCTGAAGTTTTGTTCTCATTGGTTTGAAGTTTACTAAGTAAAATGATGCGCTGTAGAGCAAACAACGCTGGCTTTCAGCCAGCTGTTTTGTAGTTTTGAAGTAAGATGGTGTAAAGTAAACCTTTCTTGTTGGTCTTGGTGAAAAGAAAAAACGTTGAATATACCAGTTGCTTATCTTCCTGCACAGATCCTAAAAGCCGAACGTGGGAAAAGGCAGAAATCAGAGGCGTCATGGCGAAAATTGATGCGATTAGCAACCCGTTACTAAATCATAAGCCAAAAATCATTTAGAAGGTGGTTTAAGGGTCTTATGAACTTAGTCTCTGGTGTAAGAGATAATGACGTAAGTAGTATGTTCTAATTTATTACTCTTTTATTTTGTCATCTCCATCCATAAATAATCGTGGAATTAGAAACAAGAGGCGCACTCGGTTTACCGGAACAAAACTAATCTGTGATACGGATACATAGAGATTAAGTTTGTTAACCGGGTTTATTGCATTCGTTATTATTCGAGCCGGATGATCCGATTATCCGGTTCTGCGTAGTTATAAAACGTGTTCGCTGCTGTTTTGAATACCGCTGTGTCAATACTCAATGCCGAACGTTGTTTTTGTCATCGTCAATTCAGCCGCATGGGAAATCTAGTCCAGCTAGAAGATTTCAGTCAGTCCACTGCTGGTCTTAGGCCTTCTCCAAGGATTTTTAAAATCCTTGGTCGTAACTGGCCTCCTTATTCAGATTATCCGGCTTTGCTTTCAACTGTTGTTTTGTTTTTCAATAGGGTAGGTACGTCCGGACACTTAAATCTTGCTTCGTTTTTGTTTTTAGTTTTTTTAACTTCATATTTTAGGAATACTTTACGGACTTTAAAAAATTTTTTTAAAGCATTAGTTAATACTTAGATCGGTTTTTTTTAACATAATTAATATAAAGTTATAGACGAAAAAAAAATTGGTTGTCTGTGAAGTCGGTTTACGGCAGAGATATGGGGTTTACGGACGGTAGTTTGACGTGACAACGTCAAACATTCTCTCTCTCGTTCGTGCCGCGCTCTCGCTTGCGGAACGCGACAATGACGTCATCTTTTTCGTGCATGCAGCCCGTAGTATCGAGTTATTATACGTTGTCACGTCAAAAAATGTCTTTCACTTTGATAATAAGTTCCCACAATCACAATGCGTAAAAAAAAGAACAATATCATACATAATTATTAAGTCTGAATTTTAAATCAACTTATTTAATTAAACTAAAGTCATATTTACACAAGAGCCAATCGGCTCGTCCGGAAATTGTAAAGCCGAAGTTTAATCGGAAAATACGCAGAATGGTTTTCAACTCGATATTCTATTAAGCTTTTGATTTCAGCTTAAAGCTGAATATTATTTATTGATTTATATACAGCATTACAATGCTCAAATCGAAACAATATCTAAATTAGGTACATTTTTGATTTAGATAAAGCTAAATTTGTGACAAAATTGCTAGTTTTTCTGTTTTTAACACGTTTTAATCAGCTTGTACAGGGTGTAAATGTACTGTTGATACATGCGTGAATGGGCGGCTCTATCCCTCAATATGAACAACTTTTTCCGTACGACCAACGCTGGTATGTTGAAAAAAAAACTAATTTCTTTTACAAAAGTGCTTATTCTAAACAATAATATGGATTTTGCAAACTGTTGATGAGTGGAGAATTGGGTAAGAATTGGTGATTGTAAGTCTATGGTTTTAGGTCCTGCTACTACACTCTTTGAAGATGGTTAGTCCATGGTCGTACGACAAAATTCATCGGAGATTGTTAATCTATGGCCTTAGGTATACATAAGAGTACAACCTATCATATATGTTTAATTCCGCAACGTTTGTGTAACACAAATTACTCGTGATTTTGCACGTTGAAATCAGACTTTATTTCTTGCTTAATGGTGTGTGTTTTAAGGTGTGTTCCAGTGCTGGACATTCTGTCTGAAGTCTATAGACTCCTTGTTCAATGTTTATCGCTTCTCCAATTGAAACTATTTGTTAAATTGGCTATCCATATTATCATGCCTTAGTCTTCCTTCTTTATTTATTTGTTTGAAAAAACTTTATTGTTTATCAGCGATAGTTACACATAATAAAATAACAAACCTTCTTTATTTCCAAGATTATCTGTTGTTGAAAATGCTTCTCAGTAATCTGTCCATATTATAGAGGTATAAGACTTTTTAATAAAAAAATATAAACAATATTTTTTATATGAAAATAACAAAGTTTATTATGCTCCTTTGACTTTTGTACGCAATTTAGTTGCAAATAAACAGGGCGGTTACTCTCTAGAATCGATTTGAGATCCCTAGCAATTCCCCATTTCCTCTCATATAACGCGATATCGACTTTCACGCCATTCCGGTAAGTAGAATTGGCAATTTGACCACCGTAGTCCACTTTCTGCCAGATAAGTGGATAGCAAATATGCTTTTACCGAGCACCGAGATGAGATAGTGGAAGTTATTATGAACTGAGCGTTTGTCTTTAGTCTTTTGCTAGGGCAGGTATGGACTTATGTTTATTAAACTAGTAGTTCGCCGCGAACTTAGACCTCGCGATTATAGTTCCCTAAGTAACATCTAGATGGTGCTATCTAGAGTTAGAACGCTCTATGGTTTCGTTTGCTACATAATCGCGGACATTTTTTTTATATTTCAAAAACTGCTGAACCGATTTTGATGTCCAACGAACTTGAAAATTATATTGATATTATCTACATGTCTACCAAATTTCATCAAAATCGGACCATCGGTTTGGTACATACAAACAATGTGTTTTCGCCTCCAACTCGATTTAGAGACCTCGCTCGCTTCGCTCGCTCGGTCAAGCGAAAATAAATATAAAAAGTACCTATGTTTCGCATTATTTTTCCGTATGCATTAATTAAATACGAGTAATGATCAGTGATCGGAATAGGTAGATTGATTTGGGGTCAATAAACTGACACGTATATATTAATATGGACATGCCTCCGAGATTCCGGGATTTTCTAATTATTAAGATTTTTTTTCGGAATTTTAAAATCGTTACGTGTAGGATGAAGAATATATCATTACTAGCTTTTCACTCCGTCTTCACACGTGTACAAATGGTTGTTGTAAGTACTTGTGCGTGTAACCCAGGTCGCGCGCCACGATAACTCCGTCTGTCCGGCTTCATTATTTTCGTGGTACTAATCTTATGATATTTTTTCAACTATAGCATATAGTTCAAAAGACCAATTAGTACTATAATTTAAGCATACAGAAAATGGCAAATTTCATCTTTCTTTTTAATACCCGTTATAATGGAATAATATTTTTATATAGATTCACATTTAGTTGCTTATATCTTCGACTAAACATTGCTTCGCGAGAAAAAACTATGCTTTGGTAAATCTTAGAGGAAAAAACGTAGGAAAATAGACAGGAAAGAATGCAAGTAATGGATATATTGCGCTGACACTAAATAAATTGGTAAAAGGATAGTTATACTATAAACAAAAGGAGTATTTGTTACTTTTCTTACCTTAAAGTTTGTCAATAAATTACTTTTTATTACTCTGTACGTACAACGCTACGCAACGATCAATCACAATAGAGTATCCTGGATGACTCTGTAACCAGGTATTTGTTAGAACAATGCGCGCGCGCTCACGTCACAGGCAGCTCGCTCAATTACTTCGGTTCATAGAGTGCACTTGTTACTATTTGTGTTGTGAAAACGAGATTTGACCCTGGCTTGTATACTGACTTCTGGATCTTCTTCAAACGACGACTTTGGCTTGAAACAACGGTCTTGGATTTGCTTTTTTTTATTGGATCTATTTGAAGTTATTTTTCAAAGGTATGTAAGTTTTAATACATATTTTTATTCCTATTCCGAGTACCTCGGCCGTTTTTAGACGCAATAAAATAACATTTTAACTCAGTTACCGTTTACGCTAATATTGTTTGGTGTCTTGTTTGTCAACCCCCTTTAATTTTTTATTAATTTTTTAGTATTTGTTGTGATAGCAGCTACAGTAATACATAATCGGTGAAAATTTCAAGTGCCTATCTATTACGGTTCAAAAGATAGAGTCTTGTGACAGACAGACAGCGTCGAGTTGAGTCTAGTCCCCTTTGCACCCTTTGGGTTCGGAACCTTAAAAAGACCATTAAAATTATTGTATTTTGTTTTAGGTGAGGTATCTACGAGGTTCCAGCTCTTTAACAGAGCCCAAACATATAACATTTAGATAGCAAACATATAACAAAAAATCTACTACACTAGTCATACGGTAACTTACAATTGGACAAAAAAGTCACATTCACTTTATTACTAAAAAAATTAGTATGTATGTAAATCAATTAAAAATGTCTTACTAGCTTTCTATACATTTTAAATATACTGGTGTAAAAAAATCATACATTAAATATATTTAATTCAATTCTGTCAACTCAGCGCTGGTAGGATTTCGCGACACGGCTCTCTGAATGACATCATCAGAAGGGCTCTTGCCACTATCAATGTCCCTAACACCCTCGAACCTCGAGGTGTTGCGCGTGATGATGGCAAGAGGCCTGATGGTATGTCTTTGATCCCCTGGGAACGTGGGAGAGCGCTGGTGTGGGACGCTACTACGCTGCGTTGACACACTAGCGCCTTCCCACCTCAGGGGATCACTCTCGAGAGCCGGATCGGCTGCTGAAGGTGCTGAGCTTGCCAAGCGACGCAAATATGTGTCCCTCAGTAAGGATTACATATTTGTGCCGTTTGGTGTGGAAACGTTTGGACCATGGGGCCCCAGCGCGAGGGCTTTCCTGAAACAGATAACACCGCCCCTGATCACCGCCGCTGGTGACAAGAGAGCTGGCTGCTTCTTTTCTCAACGAATTAGCATAGCTATCCAGAGAGGAAACGAAGCCAGCGTTCTTGGCACCATGCCGCACGGTCATAATCTTTCAGATTTTTAAATCATTAATTTAGATTAGGTTTTATTTTAGGTTTAGTTTGTAGTTTAATCTCAATTGTATTTATTTTATTTTTTTCTTAATAAACAAATTCCATATTAAAAATGTAGAATAAATATTTCACTTTGCATTCAATCCCGTAAGTACTGAAACGAATCCCGGGAAAAAGGCTTATCCATGTTATCTATGACATGATGCAAGTACATAAAATCAATCTACCTATTCCGATCCCTGGTAATGATGCAACGCGATAGTTTAAAAGCACTTGTGTTCCTGGATTAGTAGCAAGTCGTCATAAACGCAACTCGTCATGCTGACGCAACTCGTCATTTTCGCGAGTCGTCATTTTCGCTAGTCGTCATTTTCGCATCTGGTCATTTTCGCAACTAGTCATTTTCGCTACTCGTCATTTTCGCAACTCGTCATTTTCGCAACTCGTCATAACGAACCTTAGACATTACTTCCCTCATTTTAGAACTTTATATTTTACTACCGCGATAGCGCTGAGAAGAGAAGAGGGAGACCTACCTGTTCTATACTCACTAACTTAATGTAAAACTCATCTTTATGTTTATTCACGGATTTGGATGAAATATAAAATACCGGTTGTTAGGGTAAACACCATTATCCGTCTAGAGGGTCACTCAGTCCATCAATATGAACAAATTTTACTACAGGACAGAAGCTGAGAACACAAAAAAAAATTGACATTGCCATACAAAAATATCAGGTGGCCGGCCAAAATGTATGGAAAAGTTAAATTTTTGTACGAGTTCCCAGCACCGTACTCATAGTAAAAATTGTTTATATTGATGGGCTGAGTGACCCCCTTGACGGATAATGGTGTTTACCCTAACAACCTGTATATAAAAAAATACATTTATTGCATAAGTACTTAGATTTTTTGTCTTACGCAAGCCTTTTTTGGGATTGTTTCCAAATATCGGAGACGTGTAAATGATACGGATTAGTAGCAAGTCGTCATTACTTACTTGTTATGCAAAATTTGTTTCAAACAACCAAGGTTATGAATTATGTGGAACCCCTTTAACAAAACATCAATATCACACTGAAAACCGTATTGCTATAATAAATTTAGCAGGCGTAAAAATTATATTATGATTATGCATAGTTGTGGGTAAAGTAAATATTTGACATTTTCATACAAAAATGTTCAGCCAGCCGGCCAAATTGTATGGAAATAGGAAAAATTTTCTTGAGTTCCAATCTTTGTTCCCATAGGAAAAGTTGTTCATATTGATGGGCTGAGTCACCCCTTTGACGATCAGACAGGGTTTTATTTACACATGGTACATATAATATAGTTTACCTAATAAATTCATCCAAATCTGTTAATCAACATAAAGACGAGTTTTCACATTACTTTAGTGAGTATAGAACAGGTGGGCCTCTCTCTTTTCGCTATCGCGGTAGTAAAAGATATAGTTGTAAAATGAGGGAAATGTAATGTCTAAGGTTCGTTATGACGAGTTGCGAAAATGACGAGTTGTGAAAATGACGAGTAGCGAAAATGACCAGTTGCGAAAATGACCAGATGCGAAAATGACGACTAGCGAAAATGACGACTCGCGAAAATGACGACTTGCGTCAGCATGACGAGTTGCGTTTATGACGACTTGCTACTAATCCGTGTTCCTTTGTAATCTACGTTTCTGCTAAAACTGTAGAAAATCCACATTAAGTTATTCCCGAAATATAAACTTAGTAAGCCCAAATTATATATGGTCATCACCCGTGGGCATCACAGAGGAAGAAATACACCTACTCTATTTATTTTAGAGATTTTATTTTGAATAAGGTTTTATTTGATAAAAGTGTACTGTGTATTGTAATATCTTCGGATGGAAATATGTGTACGAATGTTGGGATCTTGAAAAAATGCCGATATTTTTTTCATCTACAAAGAAATGACCACTGACCAGGTCTAATACATCAACATTTATGAATGGATCACAAAGTAATACATACTCACATACGTCACCAAACTATCATTTTGAACTACGTTTTGAGTTACATTTCGAGACTATTTTGGTTAGCGACCGACGTAGTTCAAAATAATTAGGATGGCGTGCGTCTGTCCAGAAATAACAGATATTACGTCGGCGATGATGGCTTCCTGAATAAGTCATGAAGGCCAGGGTAAATGAGGCCCATCCCGAAATGTTTACTGAAACTTTTCCTTTTCAAACTCTTTACCGTCGCCGCGCGCGTGTATGCCCATCCGTGTCCTTTCATTTAGTTACTTTTGGTTAATTTCTCTATAATTTACATTGACATGTGACATATAACGCCCTCCGTGGCGTTAATGGTTAACACGCTAGACCGCTAATCCGGAGGTTCTGGGTTTGATCGCCAGCCAGGGCAAGTTGGAAAATGGCCTTTTTCAAATTGTCCTGGGTCTTGGGTGTTTATCTATATATGTATTTATCATAAAATATAGTATCGTCAAGTTAGTATCCCATAACACAAGTTTAGAACTTGCTTTGGGGCTAGCTTAATCAGTGTGATTTGTCTCTATATATTTATTTATTAATTGACATAGACAAGCTATCTTAAATATTTGCCGCTGTTCCATTTTTGAATGAATTTTATCATACGTCTTTAATTTTTCAAACAATAAGGCTTGAAACTACGACTAGCGGACGCCCCGGACGGGTTCAGTCCGTCTCTGTCACAAACTCTACGTGCGACAGAGACACATGACCCGCGACGGTTGTGACAGAGACGGACTGAACCCGTCCGGGGCGTCCGCTAGCCGTAGTTTCAAGCCTAAATCTGGTTAGTTACCGATGGAAAGGTATTTCTTTACGTTTTGCCGTGTTCTTTGAATTATTATTGCAGTATTTTAACACATACCAAGGTATTTTTAATTATGTTTTTTAAATTTTTGGATGGTTTTCGCTTATAAACTGTCGAAAGTCTACTAGGGTTCGCGAGGTCTACTTGTTCTCACAGACAGAAAGTTTACTTACATGTATAATATTTAGACGTGCGAGGTCAGGGCGGGCGGCTATTAAAGTGAATAAATGACAAATGTAAGCTTCGCCTATGATGTACATATATTATTATATCAATCATATGTATATCACGCTATCGCACGCCGGTCAGCCGTTTATCGCTATCAGGTCAATACATACAGCCTTCGTATTTGGACAGCCACTCAAGCCGAGAGCCCATACTGATAAAATATAGTATTTGATATTAGTAGTATTAAACACCGTGAAATTACGATGTTTCGGCTTTACTGGCATCACTGAGATTTAATGTGATATTTATCGATTGCAAAAACTGGTGCCAAATTCTGCTTTAGGTGTACTTAACTAAAAAAATTTTTTTATACTTATGTACATAGGTATTAAATACATATCATGTACATAGGTATTTAGTATATAATCTAATACTGAGACTCCGCTGTCTGTACGTCTTTCCGTCCGTCTGCCACAGGGCTCTTTCTCTTGAACCGTTATAGCTAGACACTGTAAATTTTCACGTGTTTCGCCGTGGCCGCTGGAACAACGAATACTAAAAATAAAATAAAGTTAAAAATGAAAGGGGGCCCGTCATACAAGAAACGTGTTTTTTCAACATTTTAAAACATTTTACAAAGGTACAGAACTCTTCTTGTACGAGTCCGATTTGCACTTGACCGGTTTTTTTTTATTCCTTACCTTTGTTATAGGAATGAAAATCTTGTTCTCTTCCTAAATATAGAAGAGCAGTCCATTCTTACTCTCGTTTTCACCTGTTACGCAAGCTAATGAAGATATAAGCTAATAAAGGAAATTACTGTAAAACTTCGATTATAATCTTATTACTTTATCCAAGCATCGGCGTATTTCACACAGTAAACTTCTGTAAGAAATTCTCTTAATAATAGCGAGACCTGGTCAGGACCTCATTAAGAAAAATTTAGCGGACAAAGTGATAAATGGTTAAAATTAATGAATATGTAAGCTGGCCATTTATTTTATTTTTCTCATCATTTGCTTATCCCACAACGCGTAAGGATTTAGCTATTTTTGTTGGCGTATCGTGCGTACACAATTCGAGCTTTTAACGCTATCTCTTCGGATGTAGGTCCCATCCGGTCCTTTTACGATTCTGGTTGCTCTCTGAATAATCTCTTTGATAGCGGACATTTTGTATTTCGACAAAGTGAGACTGGCTATGCTATGCCTGGCCGTTTTGGTACGAGTATGATGTCATAACTCCATTTCTGGAATTTTTTGTGTTTATAGTTCAATGTACGTTTCATACAAATAAGAAACATTGAAAGAAACTTAGAAATGAATTAGTTAGCTACGGAGTCTGTTAGTTTAAATAGATCGAAATATAATTATTTTGCAGGCCTCATAAGCGAAGCGCATGAGGTAGTGCTCTACTCTCGCCTTACAAAAATCAAGTGATTTTTTTAACTAAATGTGTCTCTATTTATTTTCTATCGCACTTGTACAATAATATTTACACATAACTGTCAAGGAATAACACTAGTTTCAACACTTATGACATTTTTAAAAGACATTTTGCCTTTTAAATAAATAAAAACAATGTTTAATAAAATCATTTTGTGGACGTCCGTGTGTCTGTATGTATGGAAACTGGCGTGGTCACGATAACTCCCGAAAAACTTATCTGATCAAGTCCATTTTTTTTATACGCTTCAGTATTATCCAAAACTAAGTTCTTTCGAAGATCACGGTCTAATTCAATGTAGTTTAGTTATAGCGAGCAGCAAAAAAAATCAAATCGTCGCGCGTGAGCTCGCCATTATGTTACAAACCAAAATCTTACTGTCAAAAACAAATCAGGGTGACAGAACTTGAGCTGCTCTTCGCGCACGCGTAGATCGTCGGGGTGTAGGCAAAGAGGTTTGCAATGGGTCCTCCTTCACAGTGCCCGCTATATCTTTCTCAGCGGGAAGTTAAAAATAATTTCCAGTCGTGCGTTAAAGCCGACACATACTTTTCTTAGTTTTAAGTTAGCAATAAAACAATCAAAATCAATTTAATTGTGAAAAATGAGATTATGAGGCGTGCACTTTTGGATTTTCCAAACTATTTTTAGAAATGCTATGAACTGCTCGTTAAGTTAGTGTGCAGTTTAATGGCCTAGCTTTCTATCTGTAATAATCTTTGAAATAAAGTTCTTATTTAAAGTTAATGTAAACGAGACCCCCAAATGTAAATTCATTGTGATGATGATTACAAAACTTTTTCGTAGGTACTTTTAAGGCATCATGGACTGAAGCAGGCCTGATGTGTCACTCCCCGTTTAGGTATCGAAAATACACCTACATTATTACTATGCGCGCAGGCTGGCCCTCCGGGTGGTAAATTCAGTTATACGAATCGTTTGTCCAGAGTAATAAGAATGAAATTGGCTTGCAATGGATTTCTAGGTATCTATACCTAGAAATTTCAAAATATATTAGATATCCATTACAAAATATATTGCAATGGATATCTAATATATTTTGAAACTAGATACGCGGGAGTGTGTATTTACACGAACCACCTATGTTTGCCTAGAATCCTTGATTTTATAAATGTAGTTATTTATATATATTAAATATAGTAACCGTTATTGATATAACGTTTAAAAACTGTCATTTCTATGACACACTGACTTATAGATCAAAAACCTAACCCACTTCCAGATGACCGAAGAAGTTCATCATCATCATCCGAGCGTATTCCCGGTTGCATCTTCAGCAGTTATGTTTCAGAGCCCGGGGTCCGCTACCTAAACCTAGGTGATTTGACGAGGTTACTGGTTTTTACACAGAGCGACTGCCGTCTGACCTCTGCAAACCCAGAACCAAACTTTTAGATAGGTTTAAACAAACGCTAGATGGCGTTCGGGACTAACAGCTTTACGTGCCTTCCGAAGCACGGAATCATCTTTCTTTACGGATAATCAGATGATTCAAGCCTGCAATATCCTAACTAGACTAGAAACAACTTTTCACAAAGTATGCTTCCCAGTGGGAATTGAATCCATAACCTCCGGGTCACAAGGCGAACGCCTTGACCACTGGACCACGGAGGCAGTCAACCGAGAAACTTGATATTTGTCTGTATTATGAACTTACTCAAAATAATAAGCTATTTTGCAACAAGTCAAATCAGATGCTTTTTTCTTAACGTCAAAAACAAACATTTTCTATGGAATTTGTATGAAATATCGATTTATGACGTCATAGTTCCCGTTTAAAATCACGTTCAAAGTGGATGTGATCAATGACAGTGGCATTATTTTGTGACTTTTTATTCTATTAACAGTACCAAATAATTTATTTTTGACTCACCAAAATACCCAATTGCGCACTGGAAAATTCTTTCTTCACAAGCTATTTATTTATTTAATAATGTCAACATATATTTCGTTGTTCCAGACAACCTGCGCTGTTCGTGTTTAGAAGTCCTACGATCACCCACATTCTATGAGATTCATGTAAGTATTTGCGTGTTTTACAACGATAACATTTTGATGTTTAACTTTAAACACTATGAATATTTGTGCAATATACAGACTGTAATAAAATATACTGAAACTGTTTTAAAGGTAAATTCAGTCCATGATACTGAACAACTTTCCCCAAGGAACAGTATCGAAATTTGAAAAATATTTTTATGCTTTGAATACAAACTCGGATCAGCTGATCAGTCAAGTTTTATGGGAGGGCAAAAAATATTATTCACATTTCGATATGTTCCTTGGGTAAACACAAGCTAAACTAAGCTTATAAACATCAATGAGACCTCTCCAACATGCCTGGCCAGCGTGGAGAGTGTAGGCCAAATCCTCTGACTGCTCTGGCTAATATTTGGCTCTGGTAGTACAGAGAGGGTCATGATCCCGTAGTGGAGTCTAAAAAAAAAGACATAATAATGATGTTTCTTGGTAAAGGTGTTTATTATTATCATGAATTGAACCTACCCTTAAAATAGTTTCAGTATATTTTGTGATTGTGATTTGTCCATATACAACGTGGAAGGGACATACCCGTAATTAATCAAACCACGGTATACGAGATCATTATACCTCTCATCATCATCATCCGAGCGTATTCCCGGTTGCATCGTCAGCGGTAACGCTTCAGAGCCCAGGGTCCGCTACCTTACCTAGGTGATTTGTCGAGATTACTGGTTTTTACACAGAGCGACTGCCGTCTAACCTCCGCAACCCAGAGGGTAGACCAGAACCAATCCTATGATAGGTACAAACGCTAGATGGCGTTTGGGATCAACAGCTTCACGTGCCTTCCGAAGCACGGAATCATCTTTCTTTTCAGATAATCAGGTGATTCAAACCTGCAATATCCTAACCAGGCGGAAAACAACTTTTCACAAAGTATGCTTCCCAGTGGGATTTGAACCCATGACCTCCGGATCACAAGGCAGAAACCTTGACCACTGGATCACAGAGGCAGTCAGATAATTATACCTCTAGTATAATGAAATTAAAATAACAGCCAACACAAAAAAAAAATTCGGCGTTTCAATACAAAAGTGCGCAGCCCCCCGGCCAGTTTGTATGGGAATGTCGAACTTTTTTTTGTTTTTTTTACTGTTATTTTAATTTCATTATACTTTAGTTATCTAGTACAGCCCGTGGTTCGATTTATTACGGGTATGTCCCTTCCACGTTGTATATTTATTTATTTTATTAGACGTTATACAATTTAAGTTTTCGTGTCTTGGCACAATTTAGCAGATGCTGGTCTTGGAGAAAAGAATAAGTTTGGAATGTACCAGCTGCTTCGTTTCCCGCTCAGATCGTAAAATCCGATCGAGGGAATGGGTGAAAATCTGGTTTTGTAACATTGTATAATGTAAAATATTGTCTTTATTTTTGTACGAAATAAACAAACAACCGAATCGCGATGCGGCTAGCCACCGTTAAGTATTTTGATTAATAATTTTTTCACCTTGCCCACCATCACGCTAAAAGTGGCCTTTGTGTCTTGCGGCCCGGGGCTCTGCCTGTTGAGAGCCACAAGAACCAAAATGCTCTATTTGCCCCACAAAGACGTGATAGACAAGTAATACCTTATTTATAAATCTTTTAAATTTTACACTTAATATATTGTCTATTTTCGATATTATTCATTCTGAGAATTCAGAATATTTTTCTTCGTTTATGTTAAGCTAGACTGAGTTTTTTGTGCTTCGATTTTACTTTATGGAGAAAAAACAAAGTATCTTTTTCAAACTAATTTTACACACAATGAGGATTACATTACATATAGATAGAGATAGGTACTGTCTTATTTAAAAAAAAATATCTTCCGGCAGTTTCGTGAATTTTCCATTTCAATGTTTCGATAGTTAGTTTATTTTTCTTACTTTTTGATACTTTTTAATTTCTGCATTAATTGCAGTATTGTTACCGTAAAAAATATTCTTTAAGTGAGTATGATAAAAAAGAACTAACTTTTTTTTGGGGAGTTCTTCCATATCTCCAAAGTTCTTCATCATATCATGTCTTCACAAAATATAATATGGGACCAACTTGGTAGTGAAGGATTTCAAATAAAAAAGTATCATCCAAATGCGTAACAAACAAAAAATAAAAAAAAAAACATTACTGTCGAATTGATAACCTTCTCCGTTTGTGAACTCGGTTAAAAAAGCTCCTTTTTTACATAGTCAACTACGCACAATACTAATAGAGTTAACCTTGTTGAAATTGGATGTTCCCGTAATCACTCTTTTAGTCGTCTTAATCAGTAATTTTCTGGACAGGCGAACTAGAGATTAGGCACAAATGAACAAAATTATGTACAATGGCCTACAGATTACCTTCTTCTTATCGAGTCGAAATGGTTTCACTGTAGCTTCAATTACAAATCATCTTTGACCAGTATGTGACAACGGCGATCCCTCTGTCGTTAGCTTTTTTAAGGTCATCTATGGTACATGACAGATTAACTTATTGATTATTCGATTCACATAAAGGTTATTTTACAGAAGTTACGTGTGTAAGATTCTTGGCAAGCGTGAGCGTAAGATAAATGGGATTTGGTTGTAGTGACATTAATCTTGAGTATGCGTTGGGTGCCACGGGAGGTCTTTAATCCTGGTTGTTGGCGCCTAGATAGTGGATGTACAATCACAGTATGAATGTCTCTCTCTACTACGTGGCATCAAATATCTTTTGGTGGCTTAATAAAGATAATCATAAAATCAATAAACCGGTCAAGTGCGAGTCGGACTCGTATAGGAAGGGTTTAACTCAAAACTCCGTACAATGTTTTAAAACACTGAAAAAAACACTTTTCTTGTATGTATGTATGATAAAGTTAAAAATTAAAGGGGGTTAATTTTTAACTTTATCTTATTTTTAGTATTTGTTGTTATAGCGGCCACAGTAATACATAATCGGCGAAAATTTCAAGTGTCTATGTAACTCGTATTACGGTTCAAGAGATAGAGCCCCGTGACAGAGGACGGACACTGCGAAGTCTCAGTAATAGGGTGCCGCATGCCGTTGGCATTTGGTTACGGAACCCTAAAAATTAAAATATATCTCTTATTGAAAGTTCCGATTTTCAATTGTGGTGTTGTGACCGTGTTTTGTTTTGGCAACCATGAAATGTAAGAAGAGTGATCCATTTGTAGCATCCTGACAAATATGGGTAACTTTATTATGTGCAGTGCGAAGAGATATATGGTAAGTATAAAAATCTAAAAACGACATTCAGAGACTCATATCCGACCCTAATCTGCCTGTTCCTGGTTGTGATCTCCCGCGAAAATACTGGTCCCATATAAATAGATGCCGAACTTCACAAGGAAGATGTACCGAACTAATGTGCAGGTGAAAATTTGCAGTCAATCCATACTGCTGCAGCAGCGGGAGTATACAGTCTATGTCCCACCTTACTGACTCTTGCCCAATCTTGCCCATTGAGGGTGGCATACAAAAAAACACGAAGCCAAAAGCGACGTTACTAAAAACTGTTGCATAATTTAGAAAACCTTTCGCAAATAATAATCCTAACTAATCCTAACTTCCTAACTTATAAATGCGTGATGTTGAGTTTGTGAAATGAGTTTGTATATTTGTTTGTTTGTTGCCTCTTCACGCTTTATCTACTGGACCAATCTTCTTTTAAATTCGCATACACATAGTTAGGAGTACTCAGAAGGACAAAGGGTACCTTTCATCCCGGAAAAAAGTAATGTTGCCGTGGGATACGCGAGCGAAGCCGCGGGCAAAAGCTAGTATAATAATAATCTGAAAACGAATCTTTTTAAAACAATCAAATACATAACTAGAAATGTATATATAGAGTCTGAAATTCAGGTCAGTGTGAGGTCGGCATTAATTACGAACTTTATAAAGATGGTCCAAGGGTGTAACGCAGATAAAGACAGCTTGCTTAGTCTACTTCAGACCACTGCGGCGAGGTAAACGACTTCATTTGATCAAAACTCTAGTTCTCCTATTATAGTTTCGCCTTTAGGGAATAAAAGTTAAATGAGTGGTTTGCAAACTTTGCAAGCCTCAGTCATTATATTATTATAATTCATAACTCTAGAGAGTAAACAAGTTTCTTCAAACAATCCAAATCTTGTACAGCTTTACTACAAAATGGTGTAATTTATAGACTTCTATATCTCTACGCGAGAGTTATTGGCCAAACCTTCTTCTATATCATCAGTCAGTCAGTCATCTCTAGGCTTTGTTCACACCAAACGTATAGTCCGCCGCCGACTGTGAGCATGCTCACTGTTAGTATTGTCGGTTCGGTTCGGTCGGTGCGAACGAGAAGTTAAATATACAACGTAGAAGGGACATACCCGTAATAAATCGAACCACGGGCTCTACATCATTATAGTATAATGAAATTAAAATAACAGCCAAAGACAAAAAAAAAATCGGCATTTCCATACTAAAGTTTGCGGCTGCCCGGGCGAATTATATGGGAATGTCGATTTTCTTTTTTGTTTTTTTACCTGTTATTTTAATTTTAATAAACTATAGTGATCTAGTTTAGCCCGTGGTTCGATTTATTACGGGTATGTCCCTTCCACTTTGTATATGGAAAAGCGTTAAACTGCGTAACGCGCGCTCAGTCTCGGCGGCGGACTATACGTTTGGGGTGAACAAAGGCTAAGTTAGCGCTATACTGAATTGGCAACGACACGACGAGCAGTTTAATAACAAGATATTAAAAACTTTATGTACAATGTCATAAGATACGAATACGCTTAAATCGCAACTTGTGTTTTTGTATACAGGCTGACTTTGTAACCACTATCCAAAATTTTGGAGTAAGTTCAGTCCATGATACTAAACTACTTTCCATAAAAACAATAAACGAAAAACTAAAATAAAAATTCGCGTTCCCATACAAATCAGCGCTCATCCAAACGGATTTTGTATGGAAGGACGAAATATTTTTATCGATTTTTTATAACTTTTTTTATAGAAAGTAGTTCAGTATCATGAACTGAACTTGCTCC
Source organism: Acrobasis repandana (assembly GCA_963576875.1). Classification (NCBI taxonomy): domain Eukaryota; kingdom Metazoa; phylum Arthropoda; class Insecta; order Lepidoptera; family Pyralidae; genus Acrobasis; species Acrobasis repandana. The sequence continues at coordinate 21,917,746 of OY756215.1, forward strand.
AAAAATTTGGCTGGTGTTTAAAAAGTCATCCTCTATATGTAGCAACGTGTAACAAAAAGGGGGTTTCAACCCGAAAGGGAGTTAACGTACTAACCAATGTAAACAACTTTTACTATGGGACCATCCCTGAAATCGCAAAAAAATCTGCAGCTCCATACAAAATTAAATACCTACCGTGCCTCCCTTTTGGGTAGATACCCCTTTTTGTTACACGTTGAATAGATAAACACCCAAGACCTTAGACAATTTGAAAAAGGCCATTTCCGTCTCGCCCCGGCAGGGAATCGAACCCAGGACCTCCGGAGTGGCGGACTAGCGTGTTAACCATTACGCAACGGAGGCTGTCAATTGTCAGCGGGAATTATTTGATAATATAATTTGTGCAATATTTCTTTTTATTGTTTTGTATTAAATTCAGCAGCCATTTATGGCTAACAATGGCATGACATCTCATTTGTGAAAATTGGATAAGTAGTTTGGATGATACGGTGGAACACACAAAGATATTTACATACATACATACATAGACTGCTAAAATCATTATCCTTCCGTTTGGCTTTGCCGTAGTCGGGTAAAAAAAATACATAAATATTTACTGTAAGTATACTACATGCAATTAGACATGGGTAACTCCGGATTCGAATATTTAAATGAGCCGATTTATCAACAGGAGCCGATACCCGTACTGAATCACGGTAATCGTTACCGGCTCCCGCGAGTTATTGAGTCCGCACCGATCTTAGTCCCGCCGGGAACCGGCGGCGCCTGTCGGGTCGCCAGCCGCGAGCCGCGTTTAGGCTCCACCGCGTCTCGGGAGAAATCTGGAGTCGAGAGTCAATATTATTCTGTATTGAAACCGGTACCAGAAAGGACGTCTGTTTTCTGTAGATTCAATAGCGAAACTTAGCGCACCTCGAAGTAGGAATCATTAAGATGAGTCGGTACCGGATGCGGAGTAAGATTCAGTGAGCCGAAACACTCTTCGGAGTCGAGATTACCCATGTCTACATGCAGTGCAATTATTTCCATATTTCAAATAGCACTATGACTATGTACACTCGCCAATGCAATTTGTATTGAAAGTAAATTCAATGTAGCAGCATTTTGTAGCGTTTGGCGCTCACTATAAAATATAAAATTCATTTACCAGGAGCCTGCTCGAGGTGTCGCAGCTCTCAGTTAACTCTATTTTAACTTCGACGAGAATTTATCGAGATTTCTACACGGCGATGATAGTGTCTTTGAGAAATAATCGGGAAAAGGCGAGATTCTTTTGATGGAACAGGTATTGAAATACTACTGTTAAAATATCATCTATCTACCTACACTAAGGCATTTTGGGTCTTGCGGCTCTAAGCAGACAGATCCCAGGGCCTCAAAACCCAAAAGCCACTTTTTGTGAAATGGTGGGCGAGAAGGTGGAAAAAGAAATCAAAATAGAGATGGATTGGTAGCATCGTCTTTTCGCCCATTCCCTCGATGGGCTTTTACGACCGGCGCGGGAAGAGTAGCAGCTGGTACATTCTACGTTTTTTCTTTTCTCCCAGCCCAGCATGGAAGCAGCACACACATTTAACTAATTATTACTTTGTCTTTATTTAAAGCACGATTATGTTAACTGTGTGTATAACTTTATTTTTATGTGTCGATATAGTCACAAAATGCAAGCAAGTGCTGCCCATAGTTGTAGTATAAAAATAATAAATAAATAAATAAATATATACGGACAAATCACACTGATTGAGCTAGCCCCAAAGTAAGTTTTAAACTTGTGTTATGGGATACTAACTCAACGATACTATATTTTATAATAAATACATATATAGATACACACCCAAGACCTAGGACAATTTGAAAAAGGCCATTTTCCAACTTGCCCTGGCTGGGGTCGTCAATACTAATAATACTAATATCTAGAGATACTCATCCTTGAGATACTAATCTGTACTCATTTTTATAGTCGCAAATATAATGCGAAATTTATTTTGAAGAATAACCATTAAATGACGTCGATCAATTGAATTAACTAAAACAAAGCCATGTTTAAAAAAAAGTTAGTGTTTATATATGGAACTTCGAACTCTCAATTTTGGGTTATGGCACTGGTATGACTCTCCATAGATTCAGAGTAACATATATACCTACTACTACTACAAACGAAACAATTTATCTGTACACATGTCGATGTGTGAGTTTTATACTTAGGGTCGCACCGCAGAATTTATTTAATACTTACCTTCTAACGAGTTCGGCATATTTATGATTACATCTTTCTATACCGAGAGATTTGCGAAACTATGACGTAAAAAATATTCTGTTTTATATGTATCCAATGTTACAGAAAAGTCGGAAGCAGCTACATAATATCACTTCACAAATATTTTTATCATGTCCACTGTCCATTTCACCATTAGTTCACTTTACTGATTATTATTGAGTCATTTATAATGTAACGCACTAAATTCACTAATTGTAATATAGTAATTTGCATATTCGGCGCAAAACTATACGGTAATTATTTGAATAAATTCAATAAAAATAAACAAATGTTTATCTTATCACACTTCTACGCACGGCTTGTCAAGTTGTCATTGTCAACAATGGCATTATAGAACTACACTATAACCCGCGGAAATCTACTTGGCATCTGTGTGTATATGATTAACTGTGAGCGAGGAGCCTATGTATTTTTACCGGTTTATACTGCTGTCGATTGATAATCCCTCTCGCTCTTGTGTATCTCCCGCCAATGCGAGAGAGCGAGAAGGGTATATATATCAAGATGGTTGCTGGGTGAAATTATATTGTTGCTTTGCTACCTGTTTTTATCATTTAGAAATCTATAAAATATGTGTTCGTTGTTGTAATCGGTGCGGTGGATAAACAATTATTATATGCGCATCTTCTAACCATAATGGTTACTATTGATTGACACTTCTCAAGACAAGATACGTCGTGTATTGCGTGCGGCTAGTAACTAAACCCTAGTTTAGAGCACTGAAAGGTACAGAAAGTGCGGGGGAGAAGTGCGGGGACGCCAATTTGCGGGAGACGCTGTAAGATTCCATTCTGTTTGACTCTTACGAGTATGTATTCTGTAGTTATGGTCCTCGGACCATAACCACAGAACCAGAACAGACCATCGGACTCGGAGCTGGCACGAATTTTGGGTAGGTGTTCGAGGCAAGTTGAAAACTTGTCACATACATCTCCTATTATACCCCAACACGGAACTGCAGACCTGGCTGGTGAGTAGCGGGGCTAAAGCAACCTATGAATATTTAAAAGTTTATTTTTTATTTTTCAAAAAAGGTATTTGAGGCAATATGTTTTTTAAAGAATAAAAAAATCAATAAGCCAGATGATTTGGTCGGGGCTTTGATATTACCAGGCTCGTGCAAAAGTATTTTTCAACAAAATATAAATTTGGTATTTGAGGCAACTTGAAATTTTAATACGGTATTACTTATAACTAAAAAATAAGATTCTCAAAATAGACAGGTCATTTTGATGGGACTTTCTATCTGCCAGGTCAATCTAAATAAATCATAATGGTGCAAGCGAAACTAGGCCTTTGCACCCGCCTGGCAATATCAAAGCCCCGACCAAATCGTCTGGCTTATTGATGTTTTTATTCTTTACGCATTCATTCGCATTCTTACGCAAAAATGCATATTGCCTCAAATACCTTTTTTTAAGAAAAAAAAAACAACTTTTAAAAATTCATAGGTTGCTTTAGCCCCGCTACTCACCAGCCAGGTCTGCAGTTCCGTGTTGGGGTATAATAGGAGATGTATGTGACAAGTTTTCAACTTGCCTCAAACAACTGCCCAAATTTCGTGCCAGCTCTTAATCTATTAGTTAACTGTTGACTCTTTTCCGCATAACTAAACTAAAAGAAAAACTCGGAAGAAAAAGAGCTCGGCTTTTGTTTACATCCCGGGTTTCGACATTTCCTAGCTTTCTTATGATGTTTCGTTATTTATTTGCAAATGCTGCCGGGATTTCGGAGACAAACAAAACCGCTCTTTAAAATCTAGGAAAAAGATCTTTGTGAAAAATTGTCTTGCTACTTTTTGGTCACTTTTTCCAGAGGTCTCTAAAGAACACGAATACAATCATGAACCTACTCGTAATCGTTAATCCTATCGTAATAGAGATGTGGCTGAGTCCGAAAAATTGTGTTTTATTTAGTCCGTCAGTTAGGTTACCCTAATGTGGACCCATATTTTTCGGTTTATCAAAGTAGTGAAAATTCACGTGCGTCGAAGGTTCGGAGTGGGGGTAACTGACGTCACCCTCAAGTGAAAATCGTATTTAATCGTGACGTCATGCGGAATTTAAATGCGCTGTATCTTTGTGATAATTTGCTAATCAGAAAAAATCAAAAATACGTATACAATACATTATTTTTTAATAATCTACCTGATGAACTAAAATATTTTTAGTCCACATCCGTACTTGGTCTAATGATTGAGAATGCATCAGGTCCACCGCTTGTACAATCGGGTAGATGACTGGGTCAAAAATAAATTATTTGATACTGCCAAGACAATAAAACGTCACAAAATAGTGTCACTAGTCATTGATCATATCCATTTTCAACGTGATTTTAGTTTTTTTTAATGCAGAAAAACTGATATTAAGAGCGCTATTTGACTCCAAAAAATTATGACGTCAAGGTTTTGTTTTTCATACAAAATCCCATAGAAAATGTTTGTTTTGACGTTTAGAAAAAAGTGTCCGATTTGACTTGTTGTCATCTAGCGGATTCTATTTTGTGCAATAAAGTTAATAAATAAAACAAATCTTTGGCAATTTATAACTTCAACTTACATTACAATACACAATACAATACCCTTTATTGCACAAATACAGGACTTATTTTAAAAACTATGAAATGCTCAAAAGGCGGCTTTATCGCTAAGCAATTTCATCCAGACAACGCCACTTAAATAGAAAAAGTGATGGGAAATAAGGTGGTGCGGTTGGTTAATTGTATTAACCAACCGCACCACCTTATCATCAAGTGTGTGTCAGTTTACAATATGGATTCAAAAACACACTTAATTCTGAGAGCCTAGTCTTAACCACCTCATACTACCTTATTTATAAACTACTTATAAACAATAATTATAATAAACATACGAGTACATATACCTGTCAACTAGTCGGCCAGTAGCTGATTTTTTACGTGAGTGACTCGCTTATATTATTAGTAATACATATATACCTCATAATTAAATACATACAACGTACACAAAGAAAATATACCAGGACAAAATGAAGAAACTAAGTAGAAACAAGGGAAAGAGATTTACATTTCATAAGGATAGAAATTACTTATTGATATTACCTCGATTTTACTTATTGAAGTTCTTCCCAAGTTTAACAAATATAATGAGGCTCTGAAAATCATACTAGTATACCTGAATACATTTTATAAATATTTATATGATAGCTCCGACCACGATAACATCATTCGTCCTATTTCCATATTATTGCCTTAAAAGAAACCGAGCCGGAGATCTAGATCGCAAGATAAATGACTCCCATAAAACCTATATCACTATTATTGCTCATCCCGCCTCCCGATAAACACCCGTATAAAAGGTATAGAAAAACTTATCTGACCAAATAAAAGTCTTCGCCAGTTGTAAGCACACCCGAAAATTGGGGTGAATTGTATTCAAGTCGGGGGCGTATTAGTCAGCTGTCACCCGGGTCTCACCCCCCGTATGGTTACCACTGGGGTTGTTTTTATTTTCCCACTAAAGTAAAACAGGAATGCCCACTTCTCGCGGCTTCTTGTAATTTTTATGGCGTCAATCTGCCTGTCGACGGGATGCGGTATTCATGTATAATGTGAATAAATCTTCTTTTGAAGTAATGTCGTTTTTAGGGAGTTGGTAAAGTTGCGAACATAATATATTTTCCTTCAAAGGAAGAAACGAACCTGATAAAATATTGTATTCATGCTATCGCTCCCCCATTGAAATGGTTCTCATAAAAATATATCCATCTTAAAATTCAAACTATTCGAAATAGCCATCCAATTCACTTTATCCTGCAGATAATATCGCGAAATATGTTCAGATCAAAAAACGTCAAGAGTACTCCAGAAGATATCGCATGAATAAAATATGGAATATATAGACGATTGCGAAGATTATTTACGATACGAATCCGATCGTTCCTGTGGATAAAACAAAAGCAGCCGCTCTAGAAATGGCCGATAAATAAATATCCCTGGGCAAGGTATAAGAGGAACACAAAAACCATAAATCACACAATGGCCGGAGGAAAGCAGGCAATTTATGCTAACCGCATAAGAGACATAGAGACGGGGCAACGTCAAGAATGCCCTGACAAATGGCAGGACACACGACAAAGAAAGACAATCGGGACCAAGTGTATCGATCGTTATGTTGCCAAAAATAGCCCTGAGTACACTTTTAAAGGTGTCTTAAAAATTGCTAAGACATCGCGGTCATAATGAAGGGAATAGCGTCCCCTCTCAACGAGAAGAGGCAGGAAAATCTTTGAAATGACTCAAGTGGTTATATTAAGCGATTTTTGTGAGCGGGAAATGTTCGGAAAATCGTTCTATATTTCAAACGAGGGATTTTGTCGGGATGATGTTTTAACCATGGTTGATACAGAATTAGGTATTAGGAAAGTCAGTGGTCAATTGGGTAGATGACTGAATCAAAAATAAATCATTTGATACTGATAAGAAAATAAAATGTCACTTGTCATTGATCATATCCATTTTCAACATGATTTTAGATTTTTTAATGCAGAAAAACTGATATTAAGAGCGCTATTTGACTCCAAATATCTATGATAATATATGACGTCACGGTTTTGTATTTCATAAAAAGTGTCTGATTTAATTTATTTTCATATAGCGGATTATCATAAACCGTACACGCGCCCCATCGCAGTCGTTACATTTCCGCGTTTTTTCCCAAATGCGTCGAATCACGAAATTACAAGCTGTTCTTCCTATCGAGTCGAAATGGTTTCAGTGTGGCTTCAATTTCAAATCATCTGTAACTAGTATGTGGCCACGGCGATCCCTCTGTCGTTAGCTTCATGAAGGTCCTCTATGGTACATGACGTAGGCACAGAATACAGTAAGAGTAAACAGAACGGAATCTCCTAAGGTACGCGCAATATGCGTCCCCGTTCCCCGCACCCGCACCTCTCCCCCGGTTCTTGACGGCCAACGTAAGTCATCGAGGTGAAAACGGGGGAGAGGTGCGGGGACGGGGAACGGGGACGCATATTGCGCGTACCTTAGGAGATTCCGGCCTGTGACGTAGGGCAGCTCGGACATGACAGAAGGTGGTCCATCGACTGAATGGCACCGCAGTCGCAAAGGTCGTTATCGTGACACCACCTAACTAGCAGTGAAACCGCAGCACTATATTCGAGTAATGTCCAAAGAATCAGATAGGTCATTCGGCACGCAATGTAATTGACCGCGCCAGGGCATTTGCCGTCTCCTTCCTGACCCAAAAGCGATGATTGTCCATTGATAAATTCTTTCACACTTCGTAGGTTTCTTTGTGATATAATTGATAATGTCATTCATTCGAGGTGAATAATCGGAAATGTAGTTAAACGCCTTTTTCTATTCTGAGGGAAAAACGAATATTCCAAGAAAATGCGATGTGATTTCCTTATCTACTATCTATTGTGATAGATAGATAAAAATTTAAGCCGTGTGGTTCCCGGCAGAGTGGAATAGGACCAGTCCAAGTCTTCCCATACATGACGTAAAAGGCGACTTAGGAAACACAAGCTTAACAAAAAGCTTTATTTAGCTTGTGTGTTCCTACTTTAATATAAACATTACTAAAACCTGTGAAGAAACCTCTCCAACCCGTCTGGCCAGCGTGGAGAGTGTAGACCAAATCCTCTGACTGCTCTCGCTAATATATGGCTGGTAGTACAGAGAGGGTCGTACTCCTGCAGTGGAGACTAAAAAAGACCTGATGATGATGAGATAAAAAATTATCTTAAAGACGAAAAACATTTGCAAGAATCATATAAAACAAATTATAAAAAGGTAAAAGTAAAAAAAATTAAACCGGCCAAGTGCGAGTTAAACTCGCGTGGAGAGGGTTCCGTACAATTGATTAAATTATTATAGGTTTTCCTGTTATCTACAAACAATGAACTATATTTTGTATTTTTTTCGAAATTTTAGGCTCAGTAGTTTCGGAGATCAGGGGATAATCAATTTTCGTCTTCTTTCATGAATAAAATCAAAACTGTTTATTTTAGAATTATAACAAAAATATATTTGAGATCCTTATAACGAGCCATTTCATTTGATATATTATGTCACAGTAAGGATTGCAAAACCTTTTTTTTCAATTTCCTAATTCGTCCCCCGAAAATGACCCTTATTTTAAAAAAATATTTATTTACTTTGCACATGTGTATTTGGGTCATAGGATTACACCATCCTACCAAATTTCACTTGATTCGGTCCAGTAGATTCGGAGCAAATTGGCTGTGGCAGACGGACGGCCAGACAGACGCACGAGTGATCCTATAAGGATTCCGTTTTTTAATTTTCTGTACGGAACTACAATAATTCTATTTGAACCCGCTACTCCTGCATACCTCAAGTCTAACTTTCAGTTTCTGGGTGACACTCATGTTATACATCTTCATTCCTCTAACAATCTCAGCCTTTCTATACCAGTTCACCGGAGTGGGTTCTTTTCACATTCGGTTATTGTCCAAGCTATAAAGCTCTGGAACGCCTTACCAGTTGATGTTCGGAAGGCTTAAACCCGCTTTTCATTTAATAAACGGGCAAGTGCGAGTCGGACTCGTACATGAAGGGTTCCGTACCACCGTACAATGTTTTAAAAAGCTAAAAACACGTTTTTTGTATGACGAACCCCTTTAATTTTTGACTTTATTTTATTTTTAGTATTTGTTATAGCGGCTATAGTAATACATAATCGATGAAAATTTCAAGTATTCTAGTTAAAAACGCTGAAAAAACACCATTTTTGTATGACGACCCCCTTTAATTTTTTTTAATTTTTTAATTTTTAGTATTTGTTGTTATAGCGGCCACAGTAATACATATACGGTAAAAATTTCAAGAGTCTAGCTATTATGGTTCAAGAGATAGAGCCCTGTGACAGACGGACAGACAGCGGAGTCTCAGTAATAGGGTCCCGTTTGCACCCTATGGGTACGGAACCCTAAAAACAGGTGAAAGCACATTTTCTTAAACAACTGTCAGATAGTTCTTAGTGTATGTAGTATATGTGAGTAGTCTTAATATAATAATAGTGTGTATTATTTGTATGTAGTTTATGGTTTATTATTACATACGAGTATTAAAGTATACTTGGTTCATTTTTCACCATTTCTTTTTGAGTTTTTGCAGTACCCTTATCTTTCTCAACATCACCCGGTTGGTTGACTGGTAGATAAGGCCTTAGGCTTTAAGTCCGCCACTACACTTGTATTTGTGTATAAAGTAAATAAATAAAAAAATAAAAACCCTAAAAATGTCGTTTATTCCCCAAAATTGGTCATTCAGCATGTGCTTTGTTTTTCATTGGTGAAGCGCTGATCTTCTGTTAAAGCCATGTTGGTGCTTCGCACTTAGACATTCGCATCTTACACTACAAATAAATACAAGAAAAAAAAAAAAGGTTAGTGACATTAACAGTGACAAGTATCTATAGAAAATCTTTCCTATTCTAGGCCGAAAACCACACGGTCTAAATAAAGAAATTTTAGTTATATCAGCAATCAGCATTTGCCTAGTAAACACCATTAAATTCCAATACACCAGCTGGCCCGGAGGTCAAAGCATGTTACATGTTACAGGCCACGCACGCCGCGACCCGAAATGGCCCAGGCTGTCGCGCCGGCCCATATGTTAAATCGCTCCGCTAGTTCAGTAACGTTTTAAAAAGCCGATGTACGAGTAAATCCGATTTACATTATCCAGTTCTTGTTAGTTGCATGATTTTCGTTGTTCGTTTCATGAAGATATTTACGATGTCGTGTAATTCTGTATGTCTGTACTGTTTTCAGGATTTTTTTCGTATGTTTGTCAACATCTCTTAAATAGTAATTGGCCATTTCAAATTTTGAGTCGCTCCAATTTTTCAATGTAATTAGGTGGACAGTCTGAAGCCGCTATATAAAAAATTATAATAAAAATGAAGAGGCTTCCATACACGAAATGCTTTTTGCTTATTTTAAAGAACCATAGACTCTCACTTGGTCCATGTTTTATAGCAAAGTAAATAACCACAAGCCTTACACCATCGATATATGATGTTACAATATGATTTCAGATTTATCGGCTAACAATACATTTGAATGTCTTTGTCTAAATAATAAAGGGGAATATTTGTGCCCTATCATAATTCGTTAGACAATAATTTGGTCAATGACGAGTCTAAATGTTATTTCTTTTACAAACTGCTTAGTTCAGATACCAGTCTCTCACAATCTTCTGCTTGCCATGTTGCTTGTGTTATTGTTATCTTAATGTTGTATTATAAGAAATGAAGAAATTTTGAATTAGAAAAAACTGATCGATATCTTTCATGTCCTCGCTCTTTACTTAAAGTTACGGATGAGCTAGTTTTGACAATTTCACTTCCGATATCGAATCCTATCTCAAACAGCCCCGGGCTCCGGAATATTGACTTTGCTAATAAAGCGTCTAATATTACTGATCTGATACTATCAATATTATTTTTAGTTCATCCATTTTTATAAAAGTTCGTATAAAAAGTTGCTATTTTTTTTATTATTCAATCGAGAAATCTTACACTTAATGAAACTAGTTTTGATACATGAATTTCGTTGACGGCTGAACTTAATATAATTTAAATTGTAGTACTTCGATTGGAGTAAGAGGTCCTAAGTGCTATTTTGCATGCTTCTTAGTCTAGTTCATGAACTTTTGGACACTTGAGTACAAAATCATGTTCATTCAAACCCAAAATTCACACGCTGCACCTAACTGGTAACATGCTGTCAGTAAACTTTCCACACAGTTAGTTCTATAATTCTATGTTTGAGTAACCCGTAAGTTTAGCTTCAAATCTACGTACGAGCCCGGCTGAATCATGGTCTGAAACTCATGCGATATTTGCATTATAAAAGCGTTTATTGATGATATTGTTAGGAGGAAAAAATCTTACGATTAAATCTTTCTATCATAGCTAGGAAGTTTTAAGAATTTGACGACTTCCGTGGCGTAATGTTAAACACGCTAGTCCGCCAGTCCGGAGGTTCTAGATTCGATCCCCAGCCAGGACAAGATGGAAAATGGTATTTTTAAAATTGTGCTGGGTCTTGGGTGTTTATCTATATTGTTTTATACTTTGGGGCTAGCTCAATCAGTGTGTTTTGTCCATTAATAATATTAATAAGGTTCTCGAATAAATCACCTTCAAAATAAAAAACCCTTAATCGGTTCATGCGTTTCAAAATTACTATAATACGATACCCAAACGATAGTCAGACCACAATATAAACAATAACTTCAATAAACATCAGATAAATAATACCTATTTTCTTTTAAATTACATCTCTAACATCGTGTTAAATCGTACTTGGTTTCCGGTGCCCATTCAATTTTCCGCTCTAAGTCGGTATCTTGACATACTTTTGCCAAGGAATTTATCAGCTTATTTTTTGTGATTACTCCAAGTTCTTGATTAATTCAAGTTCAAGTTTATTCAATAAAAAGTTTATAAGATCAGTATTTATTATTATTTATTTATAATTGATAGAGAATAATTGCCAATATTCATTGGTTACTTTTAAAAGAAAGGCAAGATAGCATCACGTCCGAGATGTAGGTAGTGATTTTACAATAATTGGCATTGTCAATATTTTTCTCACTCTTCTCTTGCTAGATCCTAATTTTAATTTCTTGTTTGTGTGATAATATATTAAATATATATGTTTTCTAATTCATAACGTAAATAAGATCTTATCAATTTTCAGCAAATACTTGACAAATCAAACAATATTTTTCCTTTTTAGGGTTCCGTACCCAAAGGGTACAAACGGAACCCTATTACTAAGACTCCGCTGTCTGTTTGTCTGTCTGTCCGTCTGTCACAGGGCTCTATCTCTTGAACCGTAATAGTTAGACACTTGAAATTTTCGTCGATTATGTATTACTGTGGCCGCTAGAAATTTTCGTCAACAGTGGCCGCTATAACAGCAAAAAATAAAATAGAAAAAAAGGTAAAAATTAAAGGGGGTCGTCATACAAAAAACGTGTTTTTTCAGCGTTTGTAACTAGATCTTTATAATGGCATTAACTAGATACTGGAAATTTTTATAGATTATGTATTACTATGGGTGCTATAACAACAAATACTAAAAATAAGATAAAGTTAAAAATTAAAGGGGGGTCATACAATAAACGTGTTTTTTCAGCGTTGAAAAACACAATGTTTCACAAACGGAGGTACAGAACCCTTCATGTACGAGTCCGACTCGCACTTACCCGTTTATTATTATTAATTTCAGATTTCTCTCATTCTATTATCCGTTATGCTCTTATTCAATAACGCACAGATTTTAATTTTGTGTTTGATGTTCCATTAAAATTATTACAAAATCGTTCCTGATTCGATGCTCAAATAAGGTCAGCAAGTCCTTGACAAACTCGAATCAAATCTTTTCCTTTTTAATATCAACTTAACTTCCATTTAATTATCGTTATACTTCGCCACTTTAATATCCTTTGTGAGGCAATATTTTTTATTAAAATACCGATTGTGTTGGCAAAATTACGACTCAGCGAAACTTATCTGTTTTTATTACTTTCAATTCGTGGGGGGGGGGAAACATTTTCGAAGGCAATTGTGCGAAGCAATCTGATTACACAGCAGGGCCGCGTCCGGCGTCTCCTGCCTCATTTATATCTAGGACCACGGATCTCTATGTATTACAAGCTGGATTGAAGGAAAACCTCATAACTCTTGTGATTATTAGCTTTTGATAATAGAGGCAGTGTTTTAGGTATTGACACAATACATAAGAGTACAAACAGAATGGAATCTCACCGCGTCTCCCGCAAATTGGCGTCCCTGCACCTCTGCCCGCACTTTGTGCGCCTTTTTGCGCTCTTAACCAGGGTTTAGTTACTAGCCGCACGCAATTCGTGACGTGTCTTGTATTGAGTACTGTCAACCAATAGTAACCATCATGGTGCGCATATAATAATTGTTTATCCACCGAATACAACAAAGAACGTATATTTCATACATTTCCGAGTGATGAAAACAGGTAGGTAAGCAAAGCAACAATATTATTTCACGTTATTAAACATCTTGAACACCGATTGATATATATACCCTTCTCGCTCTTTCGCATTGGCGGGAGAATACACAAGAGAGTACACAAAAATATTTGTGAAGTGATGTTATGTAGCTGTTTCAGACTTTTCTGTAACATTTAATACATATATTACAGAATATTATTTACGTCATAGTATTCGCGAATCTCCCGGTATGGAAAGATATAATCGTAAATATGTCGAACTCGTTAGTAGGTAAGTATTAAATTAATTCTGCGGTGCGACCCTAAGTATAAAACTCACACATCGACGTGTGTACAGATAAATTGTTTCGTTTGTAGTAGAAGTAAGTATATATGTTACTCTGAATCTATGAAGTGTCATGCCAGTGGTATTGACTATTAGTATTTTTAATTATCCGAGCGAGCAAAGCGTCTCAGTTTCGAGATAGGCCAAAAATGCTCGTGGCGGATTTTTTCATTACATATTTTCAATTTGGAAAAATGCTTTTGTCCGTCAGTCTGTTCTCGCCTTGAGGTCGTATTTTTCAACTGATTTTGACGAAAATTGGCACAGAAGTTCTTTAATTTATTTAATTTTTTTTGTCGATTGCGATTTTTGATTGGCGGTAGAACTTTGTGTAGCGTTATTAATTGAGGTATTTCAATCAAATTTGAGAGGCACACTAAGGACTTCATTTTACACAAGATGTTGCGAAAAATTTTACAAAAGGGAGATTGATAGGAGGAAAAAGGAGGAAGTTTGCTATAGAGTTATACATGGTCAGATTTCACTGAAATAGCTTTGTTAAGCGAGGGGAAAGTGTCGGTTATTGCATGGTTATAACTGTTATAAGAGCTCGCGAAGTCTACTGTTCTCACAGAACCACTAGGTTTAGTTTCAGGCTGATGTACAGCGGAAAGATGAGATACCTGTGCCACCTCTCGTAGTGCAAGACGCGCGTGGTGACACAGGTATCTGATTAACCGTCTGTACTAAGAAAATGAGTGGCGCTCTTTTAGCGTCAAACGTGATGAATAGAAAAGTGTAAAATAAATAGAGACACATTTAGTTAAAAAAATCACTTGATTTTTGTAAGGCGAGAGTAGGGCACTACCTCATGCGCTTCGCTTATGAGGCGTGCAATACAGCTGTTCAATACATTCAATATCAATAGTCAAGAGTCATATGATTGGACTATTTACGGGGGATATTCTGTCTAGTTGGTTATAGAGATCTGTGTTTAGGCCCTTTCCGATCCCCGCGTTGGAATTGGTGTCTTTAATTGCGATTCTAGGCATATTTCTACGTCATCAAGGTCCAATTTGCATTGACAGTACCTTGAATTGCGGTGCTTCTGTATCTTTTAGCGTCGTCAGCGGCCCGGCGTTTTGTTTTTGACCACCCCAACTTTTGATTTGATTGCCTTTTTGTTTTGTTTATTGGCTCTGTTGTTTTAGGATGGACGCTCAATTTATTTGTTATTTGTAGTAGCTTAAATACGAGTATTGCGCTTTAGATTTATGAAGTTATGACGATGTGATAGAGTCACATATTTTAACCCCCGACGAAAAAGAGGTTTGACGTGTCTGTGTATCTGTGCGTCTGTCTGTGTCATCGTAGCTCCTAAACGAATAAATCGATTTCGATGCGGTATTTTTTTAATTATCTAAAAAATAATAAATAAAACACAGTGAAATATTTGTCGAAAGAGAAGAAATGCCCGGAGCCGTGCTTGACGATATTTCGCAGTGTTTTTTTTTTTTTTTTTTTTTATTATATTTATTATTTTTTTTGTAGCCAAAACGGATAGATATTTAGGTGATACATTTTTTGGTATAATTTTTATGTAAAAAAGTGATTGTATAAATATGTAATATGTATTATTAAGACAAATTTCGGCAAATTAGAGGTATGTTTGTGATTTTTTTCTATCGAGCCAAAAAAGCTCAATCGTGTTTTGGCTATTGTGGGTGTCTGTAGAAAATCCTTAAGATTTTTATGTAAATTTTTGATGAAATAAACTGTAGTAGTTTAATAAAAGTGATTTTTCAAAAACACGCATAGTATGCAAATTGTGAACCCATGTCGCCTTAAGTATCATGGACTCAATCCAACTTTTAAATAGTTTCAGTATATTTTTTTAGACGTTATATATAACCCATTTATCGCATATTAATAATATCATTGTTATATACTCATGTTAGTTTTAACCAAAAGATTTGGTATTAATTTTTTTGGCAAGCTCATTTACTTGTCTCTCATGTAACTAACACAAACAAAGTAATGTTTGGTTAAGATTAAACATGGGATTAAGTTAATAATGAGGAGCTCGTTGGACCGGTGTTAGTAGTAAACTTTTGCAAGTTAAGTGACACTGGGGGTAGTTCGTACTTAGATAGGTGACCACATAAAAAAAAACTCGAGCTCCTTTGTCTTTCAGAAGGCACGTAACGCCGTTGGTACCGGTTGTTATCATTATATATCAGTCGTCAAGCTATGTCAGATGCCATTAGACAACTTGAAAAATCACGCACTTTCAAAAAAGTTCCGATCTTAGTCTGACAGACAATTTGTTAATTTGTATGTACAGTTTCCATTGCTTTTGGCTATTGTCGGCTCTCATTATTTATTGCCAATTAGCATTCGCGGATGTGACCAGCATATTATTAAAGTACTAAAGGTAAAGGTGACTATTCTGTTTGAATATTAATATAACGCACGTACCTTTGGTTTGGGTGATGTAGTCAATTAGTCAAGGTTTTCTTTTATACGACTAAGTTGGCAAACAGGCATATGCTACGGAGCACTTACACTTGCAATCAGGTGTGCTATTGCAAGTGTTACTTGCAATCAGGTGTGCTATTACAAATGTTACTTGCAATCAGGTGTGCTATTGCAAGTGTTACTTGCAATCAGGTGTGCTATTGCAAGTGGTACTTGCAATCAGGTGTGCTATTACAAGTGTTACTTGCAATCAGGTGTGCTATTGCTATTGCAAGTGTTACTTGCAATCTGGTGTGCTAAATATTGCAAGTGTTACTTCCAGTCTGGTGTGCTATTACAAGTGTTACCGTAGTGTAGGGACGTTGGTTACACCATGGAAGCCACGAGCTTTTTTTTAGTTTTGGCTAGCTAAATCATATTCACCTGTTTTTAATCGATCCAACAGAATACACTTTGGCGGCAAAGAAACAATGAATTTAGAGCGCATCTGTAAGCCTATAATGATAGGTTTTCTTATTGATAGATACAACAACTAATGTATGTGACATACATAGAAATTATGTATACATCTTCATCTCTTACGGGCTAGACAGTGGCCTGTGCCATAAAGTCCACAGGATCCGTTCAGCGTAATAGTAGGCGTTTAAGAGGAAACCTCAAGGGCTAGGGAAATGAAAAATAGTTTTGTGTTAAATCTATTGCCGTCGCGCTGTGCCCAAACTACAACCGAGGAAGTGCGATAGAGACATACTGCAGCTTGGACTGAAAATACCTATTAATAGAACAGAAAATCAACGATTGGTAGTCCCCTGATTTCTTCTCCAAAACTTAACCAATATAAGTACTTTTTTCATTACGAATTAACAAAGACTTGAGCGGTGTTCCTATGTTTTAATTTTTCTATATAATCTAGTCAAATTTGTTTTCTGGATGTTTGAAGCACAGCACAGCGGAAAATCTGGCCATTGTTTTAGGTTTTTGAACGTTCATATCTCTTTTAATATTTATGAAAAAAAAGAAAACATAGGGACATGCTAATAGTGGCTATAGATATTCAGGAAAAAAAAATATAACTCTACCGGCATTATCCAGGGAGGAAACAGGGGACTACGTTTGTATAATAAAAACGGCCTCTCTGTTTCGTCTTAAGTGGAAATGGGTGGCAAACAGTGACGGCTTGCTATCCGTGTCGACTATTGACATGATTGATTTGATATTCGCCCATTCATTTCAAAATAAAGTGATTTACAAATGGGCTTTGTCAACTCCATAAAGTGATTTACAAATGGACCTGTCAACTCCATACATTTCCATAAACTAGTCGTCTAGCCATTCTGCATGACGCAGCAACATAATGCATTTTGTCTCTTGTCAACTTTGATGCATTCGCTCGTTCATTTACTTCGGTAATTTGTCTGATGAGGTGAAGCCTGCACTTCAAACTATATCCAGTCATATGTGACCTCACATAAGGGTGCTTATCGTGTAAACTACCCACAGATGAGTGGATAGGCACTGCAGTGTGTATGCTACTAATTTATTAGTATCAGGTCATCGGTTCGTTCAGTTCCGCGAACTAAACTCTGGGCGACATTTTCCGATAAAGTGCTTGTACTTTATGGTCCTTAAAATAGATTAAATGTATTTGTAACTATAGTCTTTTGTACACGCCTACTACCTGTTTTCTTCAATTTTCCTCTCCTGGGTCTGCTGGATGAGATTTCTTATGAAATAAGCAGTACCTATGTACTCTATTTTCTTACATTGTACGTTCCTTTGTTTGTATGTTGTGTACATGAATTTTGTAAATAAATAAATATATAGACGGCATGTTGCAATGAAAAGAAAAGAGTAGAGTAGTAGAGCAGTAGTGCTGCGTTATTTTTTTTGTAGATCGATTTATATTTTGTTTTTGATTCGTATCTTAGGAAAATCTTTGGAAATGTTTTTATAATTTAGTTCGACGAAATCCATAGCGTAATGTTTAAATACGGTAATTCGGTTCTGAAGTTCTGGGTTCGATCCCCAGCAAGGGAAAGGTAAGAAAAAGGTCTTTTTGAAAATATCCTGGATCTTTGGTGTCAATCTTTATACCTAACCTATATAGATTATCATCTTCGCAAATTACACTAGTTTACAAAATTTAACTTTTTGTCTGTTGCCGCGAATTTTGTGGTTGATAATGTTCACTTATGACTTGTTTTCGTCAAATCTACCCTCAAAATTTTTTGAGCAGCTCGAGTTACTTTGTTTTTGATTTTTGTCATTTAAGCGTATATATTAAGCGATAACAGGCATATTTTACTGTGTTAAGATTAGTATCCAAAGTTTTTGCGTCATGAGTAGTTTAAGGAGACGTTGTTTAAACAATCCAGATCATTTTTGTTATATATGCGGGGAATATGTGTTTAACGATTGTAAAAAAGTTATATCAGAGTTGGTGAAAAATACCTATTTTGAGTATTTTGGAATGCTCTTGGATAAAAATGAGAAGTCTTGGGCTCCCAATTGTGTTTGTAAATCGTGTGTGGAATATTGAAGATTGTGGAAAAATGGTAAAAGAAGTGCCTTTAAATTTGGAACACCGACTATTTGGCGAGAACCACGAAATCATCTCGAAGACTGTTATTTTTGTAGCGTAAACGTAAACGGTTTAAATACTAAAAATCGAGCTAAATGGCAGTGCCCAAGTACTAGTTGTGTTCAGCGTCCAGTGCAGCGTTAAACTGACTCTTCAGTGCCTAAAAATATATCTGAACCCATGGAACAAGATATCGAAGGACCAAGCTCATCACAAAATGATGCTGATTTTGAAGGTATGTCAAATGAGCCAAAATGCTTTTCCCAAAATGAGTTAGATGATCTTGTAAGAGATTTAAATCTTTCTAAACAAGCTTCAGAATTGTTAGCATCAAGACTGAAAGAAAAAAATTTGCTTTCCTCAGATACTAAAATAAGTTTTTATCGCGAAAGAGATAAAGAATTACGGCTTTAGGAGGTATGGAGGTAAAAATTTAGGAGATATGAGCGAAGAGCAGGGAGAGCGTATGCATCAGGACTTACGTGTCATGGAAGAGCGCTATCAGGGTTTCTGGGATACAAATATGATGTCTGACTGTTGTTGGTCGCTAATACGTCATTTTCCAAAGTCTACACATCAGAGAAGAGCTTTAAAACGAAGTTTTTTAGAACTCAATGATTAATTTATTTTTTTTAATAAAGTTTTTCTTAGTAAATACATGTTTTTTTCTGTTTTATACCTACATAGCTGAAACTCAGAAACTAGAGCTGATAAAAATCTTTTACTTATATTTTTGAAAATAGCATATCATATGTAGTCAGCAACAGCTAAAATTCTTTGGCAACAGATGTACTGTAAACTAGTGTTATCATAGAGTATTATAAATATTTATGTAGTTTATGTAGGGTTTATGAATTTATAAAATATTTATGTATTTTTATATGTAGGTCTATGAATGTATAAGAAAGTATATATATAAATATGTGTCTTAGGTAAATGTTTAATAATGGTCAAATAGCTAATTTGAATGTACTAATCGTCCAAAATTTGCTTTAATCCGCACCACCTGTAGGTTGACTGGTAGAAAAGGCCCTAGGCCTTAAGTCCGCCTGTTACATTTTTTGTAATAAAGTTAAATAAATAAATAAATAGATTAAACAAAATAAAGAAAAAAAAAACCAATGTTGGCACGATAATCCCTAATTATGTAATAATAACAAAAGCTTGGGTCTTTAATGTAAGAAGAAGTAAACATTAATTCTGAAACTCCTTGCCAGAAACAAATAATTTAAAATATCAATCAATATTAAATACAAATCAATAAATCCATCAAAAATAAGAATAAAAAGTTTTTTTTTAGTAACAATTACAATCGAATTACGTAAACAACCATAAGTGTCTCGGAAACTAATAAAGTAATTGTCAGATCGGCTTAAAAACAATACCTACTCGTATTTATGAAAAAAAAAAAAACTTTGAATTTTCGTTCTGAAACTAGCGAATGCGAAATGGTTTCCACTAAACCCACTTTTTGTTTAGCCGGGCCCACCCCGGCGTGATGTGAAATCCTACTGCACATCTGCCCGCGCTAGATAACTGCTCTCGTGCCTTCTATTTGTTTTTAGGGCTATTGTACTTATGAGTTTTCTTTGCAATTTCCACTTTTGTTTACGGTTGTTGTTGAGTTTTCATTTAGCTTTCAGACGAGAAAGGATTTTTGGCTTTTCATTGTGGCTATTTATGACCTACATTCTCCGTCAATCGTTTGCATTTAAGTTTTTTGTGATCTATAACTATAATATATGAGTGAGCACGAACTTGGATATACGAGTATGTACCTTATTTAAGTTCCGTAAACTTTGTAATTTTTAATGTTTCTTATTTGGTGCAATTAAGATTTTTGTGTTGTATTGTATTGTATGTATATCCTCATGAATTAATGAGACGTGTAAACATAGCCAGGAATAAATTCTGGAGTTTCAAAGAAATTCTCAAATCAAATGTTTCTGTTGGAATGAAAAAAATTGTATTAGATTCCTGTATTTTGCCATCTCTCACATAAGCGTCCCAAACATGGATTTTTAACAAAAAAACCAAGAAAAAATTCGAACAACCCAAAGCACGGAGCATTCTCAATCTAAAATTAAAACATAAAAAGAGAAGCACAGATATAAGAAAAACAACAAATCTGATTGATGCTCTAGAACACTGTAAAAAATTGAAATGGAAGTGGACCGGCCATATTGCTCGATTGAACGTGGACAGGTGGGCAAGAAAGATAACGTTATGGAAGGGACCTAGCGGCAAGAGAAATCGTGGCAGACTGGCAGAGAGATGGCTTGACGAAATTCTAAAAGTAACGGGAAAAAATTGGATTGAAAAAGCAAGTGACAGATCTAAATGGAGAAAACTGGAGGAGGCCTTTACTATAAAGAGGTCCTTAATAAATTACAAATGAAATAATTATTAATTGAATTTATGATTTATTTAACTTGAAATTATTTTATATTACTTAAATTTAATTTGTTTTGTATAAATTTATTGATTTACTAATTATAAGAATTTAGTTATTAATAGCATGCACTTCAATAATTGTAAACTGATTTTTTTTCTTTTTTATTAAGGAAATAAAAAGGCTTTATTATTGTTATTATATTATTATATCCTCATAGAGTTTGACTGAAGCTAACACAGATATCAGATTTTTTGAGCTGCCTACCCTACAGTACAGTGCGTCTATTTTTTCAATGTTCCTCTGCAATCATCGCATTTCCGCATGACCATTTATTGACGACCTCCGTGGCGTAATGGTTAACACGCTAGACCGCTAATCCGGAGGTTCTGGGTTCGATCCCCAGCCAGGGCGAGTTGGAAAATGGCCTTTTTCAAATTGTCCTGGGTCTTGGGTGTTTATTTATATATTTACTAGCTGTTAGCGCGCGGCTTCGCTCGCGTAAATTTCGGTTTTACTGAATCCTATTTTCAATAACTGAGCAAAATGAAACCGACCACCTTCCTCTATTTATAATTTTTTAATTCTCTCAATCCAGCTGGTAACTTTAATGTAAAGTTTATTGTGGAAAAAAAAGATACCTATGTACATTTTAAAATTAATTTTCTACTACCGAAGAATCTCTTTATAAACCACATTCACGGTAGTACTAGTAGCGTTGAGAGAAAGGATTATGAGACTATTAGCAGAACTCACGACTGAACATGCCACATAGAATTGTCCGTGTGAGAAACAGTCAGATCTGAAATCTATCCTAGCGACTTTCAATGACTGCCCTTGGGCTTTATTTATGGTCTTTGCAAAGCATACTTTAAGGGGAAACTGCAATCTCTTGAACTCAAATGGATACCCTGAGGGTATTTAACTGTAATAGCTACACACTTGAAATTTTCACCGATTATGTATTACTGTGTACCGCTATAACAACAAATACTAAAAATAAAAAAAGTAAAAAATTAAAGGGGTTCGTCATACAAAAAACATGTTTTTTCAGCGTTTTTAACTAGATATTTATAAAGGCATTAACTAGATACTTGAAATTTTCACAGATTATGTATTACTATGGCCGCTATAACAACAAATACTAAAAACAAAATAAAGTTAAAAATTAAAGGGGGTCGTCATACAAGAAACGTGTTTTTTTCAGCGCTTTTAACTCGATCTGTATAATGACATTAAATAGATACTTGAGTTTTTCACCGATTATGTATTACTATGACCACTATACAGCAAATTAGTATTTGCTGTTAAGGTGAAGGTCCTATACCGAGATATAGGCAAATGGCCTTGAAGTGTGAAATAAATTGTTAACTTGTAAATATGGTGATAATTTCCATATTGCTCTTCGTCATGCACTTGATAGCCCTTTAAATTTATTTTATGAACTGCCGTTGAAACTATTATTGGTGATCCGTCTAGCTTTAAAACTTGCCGTGGCCAATTTTGGCTGAGGCAAGTTTTAAAGCTAGACGGACTAATGTAAATACTTTCAACGGTGGTTCATAAAATAATTTAAAGGGCTATCTTGTGCATGACGAAGAGCAATATGGCAATTATCTCCATATTTACGAGTTAACAATTTATTTCAAACTAGCTGTGCCCGCGACTTCGTTCACGTGGTTGTCGGAAAGTAATGTTATATAGCCTAAAGCCTTCCTCTATAAATGGACTACCCAACAAAAAAAGAATTTTTCAAATCGGACCATTAGTTCCTGAGATTAGCGCGTTTAAACAAACAAACAAACAAACTCTTCCGCTTTATAATATTAGTATAGATATAGATGAGAGCGCCACTTCAAGGCCATTTGCCTATATCTTCACCTTAATAAGATAAAGTTAAAAATTAATCGGTCGTCATACAAAAAACGTGTTTCTTCAGCGTTTTAAATCATTGTACGGAGGTACGAAACCCTTCACGTACGAGTCCGACTCGCACTTGCCCGTTTATTTATAATAACATTTACTAACTTTCAATTTATATAAATATAACACAGAAATAAAAAATAAAAATCTTCACCAAAAGCAATTAGTCGTCGATGAAACCGACTGTAATGAGTCTGATATACTACCGAACTTTAGGACACGTAACAGGTAGTACGGGTACCTACTACATACCATGTAAGTAGAAAATTCAAACACACTTAAGTTGAACAAACTGTTACAAACTGAGGCCTGCGATGTTCGCTATGCATGGGGTTCGTGCAACGTTACGGTGGTCATTTACATTTATTTCTGAGGCTTTGCAGACGTGGCTTCGCCGCTGATCACCCCCCTGGGTCCCTCCGAACACATTCACACTATTTCAGGATTACCTGGTGAAAATTGCACTTGTGGGTGCAACGAGTCTGCGTTAGAATCCTTTTCTCTAAGTTTATTTTCCAGACAAAAAGGGGGGTTTGCAAGCGTTCACCACCAATAACTTTTAAACGCCTAAAACGATTTTCATCAAATATAAACGTCAAACAAAATATACTAAAACTGTTTGAAGGGTAGATTCAGTTCATGATAATGAACAACTTTCCCCAAGAAACATATATCAAAATATGAAATTTTTTTTTGCTTTCACACAGACACGTCAAACTTTAACATCCCTCTTTTTCGTGGGGGGTTAAAAAGAGTATTTTACCGAAGCAAATCAATGTCCGATGTATCCGGGGCCATACATCGTGAATCCGCCACGTTTATAGGCCCCGGAAAATAAACCCGATGGAGCACATCCATCTTGCCGGGGCCTTGGCGACGCGCAGAAATAAAATCTATGGCCGGTGAGAACTAGTTACAGCTGGGACATTGTTTATTTTGTACAGAACTCTAGAGAGAAAATGTATATCTTGCATAGTAAATAGATATGTTCGATACGTGACTGCTCTGGCGAAAGTTTTTTTTTACTAATTTGAAGTGAAATTATACTAAAAGCAATCTACTTTAACTCCCTATTACAAATATTTATTTCTTAATATTATAATTATGAATTCAATTTTATAATGTTAAAATGTCCAACAATAAAAAAAAATTAAAAAAATAGTAATATGTATTATAAAGGCAAATTTAGAGGTATGTTTGTGATTTTTCTCTATCGAGCCAAAAATGCTCAATTGTGTTTTGGATATTGTGGGTGTCTGTAGAAAAGCCTTAAGATTCTGATGTAAAATTTTTGAGGAATAAACTTAGTAGTTTAATTACAGTGATTTTTTAAAAACACTCACATTTTTCTTGGCTCTGAACTGGCGGGGCCTTAAACGATGATCGTTTGACCGCCGGACGATCAACATCTGGTTTGGTGCATGAGGATGCATCGTGCACAGCTCAAACACGTGTCGCGAGTACAACAGCCGATGTTGCTGCAACCACAACGGATGCAGCAGCAAAGGCAGGGGCATGCTTCAACTCTCCAACTATTGGTGGCGGGTGCGCTCGGACTGTTGGTGGCAGGTATGTTGGGACTAACAGTAGTGGGTGGGCGCCGCCCGCAAATAGTTTACATGAACTAACTGGTGGCGGAAGCACAAAGTAATCTAGATCAAATAACATGTAACTTTGACCAAGTAACACCTGAATCTATTAACCACCAGTAATACATTTCATATTTAATGATAACAAAAAATCAACTCAACGATCGAAATTTCAATTTTTCACTATCTTAAACAATACGAATATCGTAAATTGCCGTGTAACGAATTGCTGCTAATAACTTGCTAATGCACGTCACGTCTACTAAATCCGTCCAAAGTTTGCACTCATTAAAAAGGCTGGCGGCAAACACGAATTTGCATGAGCGACGAAGAGTTGGCAGCGCCACAAGTCTATCTGCCATGTGGAGTCTTAGCTGATTTATCGTCGCTAAAAGTAAGGCAAGAGCGAGAAGCGAGGGTTACAAGTCATAAATTTTGGCGTCGCAATCGCAAGGAAGGTAGGAGTTATTTTCCGGGGTAATGTGTGACACTAACGCTGCTTGTTGTTTTATTTAAGTTTGATAAAATGTGACATTACATTATTAAATAGTGGCTGTATCAGGTAACTCACATATGTTCCACCCTCTAGATTAAGAACTCCTTGTTTAATCTTGAAATCTTTAAAATTAAAAAATTACACAATGAGCAAACTTTGCACTCACTTAGTTTAGAATGAAACTTCTGAAAACATCATCATCATCAACAGCACTCTGTATCTCATTGCTGGAAACAGCCTCTCTTAAGATGTGCAGAGGTCTTTAAACTTACGTCAAAAGCATGATAAATATTTGTATTTGTTTGATAGCATTTTTAGTTTTATTTTTAGTTACTAAACATATTTTTCATGCACACCCTAATAATTTTTTATGCCTATTAGAATACATCATTCAATTAAATTATCTAACCGATAACAAAAGGAAACAGCTGCTATAACAATATTTTTTTCTGACCATAAAAAGTTTGCTAGTTTTCTCGGGCTATATTAGCAGAGAAACATAAGTCATACATAACACTAAAACTAAAAGAAAAAATTACAGAAGAAAGAAGTTGCCTACAGTTTTTTTGTTTGGGTAAAGATTAAGCTTATTAACAAATCTTAGTGAGATGAAAATATTAATACTAAGCTGTACAAGTTGATTTAACCACGATAAATATGACCCACATTCGCTTATAACTTTGGCCTATACAACGCCTCGAGCTCGCGACGCATACTTATGAATTTAATAAGAGCTGGGAACAAATTACAACGACTACGACGCGATAGCATGTACCGTGAGAAAGTTTACTAAGTATGTCGCCGTATACGGGGCTCCTTAACCCGATTATAGAACTCGCGTGACAGTGATAGTGAGCGGGCATAGTTAGCAGAGTATGTCAAACTTCATTTGAGAGAGTGGGTGTTTGTCGCTGGAACATCTGTCGGATTCGTACATTAAGGGTTTTGTACCTCCGTACAATATTTTAAAGCGCTGAAGAAACACGTTTCTTGTATGAAGACCCCTTTAATTTTTAACTTTATCTTATTTTTAGTATTTGTTGTTATGGTGGTTATAGTAATACATAATCGGTGAAAACTTCAAGTATCTAGTTAATGACATTATAAAGATCTAATTGTAAACGCTGAAAAACCCGTTGTTTGTATGACGACCCCCTTTAATTTTTATATTTTTTTTATTTTTAGTATTTCTTGTTATAGCGGCCATAGTAATATATAATCGGTAAGAATTTCAAGTATCTAGTTAATGCCTGTATAAAAATCTAGTTAAAAACGCTGAAAAAACACGTTGTTTGTATGACGACCCCCTTTAATTTTTAACTTTTTTTTTATTTTTAGTATTTGTTGTTATAGCGGCCACAGTAATACATAATCGGTGAAAATTTCAAGTGCCTAGCTATTATGGTTCAAGAGATAGAGCCCTGTGACAGACGGACAGAGACACGGACAGACAGCGGAGTCTGAGTAATAGAGTCCCGTTTGCACCCTTTGGGTACGGAACCCTAAAAGAGTACATGGAATATCGTATTATCGGTAAGTAACATAACTGTTTTTTATAATTAAAATACTAAGGAATTTTACCACGCTAATTTTACAACTGAATGGCAGCCATGCTCGCAGCGTCGCGCCCGGGGTGATAACAGCGCATGCGCTGTGGTCGCTCGGGGCGCGACGTTGAATGTATGAAGATATTTTATGCAAAATGTTCCGATGGGCTCATCCTAAGTTGAAATCATTGGATTCTTGCAGTAGTAACATCCTATACGTCATTTTGATGAACACACACATACACGCTAAATCTCATATTATCTCGATCATCCTTTTCTAATTTTCATCTACAAACTCCACTCGATCGTTAAAATGAAAGGTCTACAAAATTCCAATTAAATCCTCAAATTATTTTCGGTTTAATCCTCTCAAACATACAATGTCACATTCATCGTAATAAAATGATATCGTGCGAAATTAATTCGTGATGTTTCATTCCTCTGCGGGGGTTGTATCTTGTCGTTTAAAATTCTATCTCAGATATAAATTCTGAATTTGCATACACATGTCCGTATATTTGTCGAGGGGCCCGGGCGAAACCACAAAAGCGTCGTAGTAATCCGGTTAACCGGTTTGGCGCGTTGCCGGCGCCAAGCGATGCCTGCTGGTGACAGCGCGGTGAAAAAGGACTGCAGGTTAAACATCAAAATATTTAAATGACGAGCCGGATGTGAAATATTCGTTATAGGTAACATATATCAGAGGTTTCATGGTGACGCAAAATGTTTGTCATATTTAGGGTTCCGTACCCAAAGGGTGATAAACGGGACACTATTACTGAGACTCCGCTGTCTGTCCGTCTGTCACAGGGCTCTATCTCTTGAACCGTAATAGCTAGACACTTGAAATTTTCACCGATTATGTATTACTGTGGCCGCTATAACAACAAATACTGAAAATAAAAAAAAGTTAAAAGTTAAAGGGGGTCGTCATACAAGAAACGTGTTTTTTTCAGCGTTTTTAACTAGATCTTTATAATGGCATTAACTAGATACCTGAAATTTTCACAGATTATGTATTACTATGGCCGCTATAACAACAAATACTAAAAATAAAAAAATGTTAAAAATTAAAGGGGGTCGTCATACAAAAAACGTGTTTTTTTAGCGTTTTAAAACATTGTACTGTACGGAACGCTTCATGTACGAGTCCGACTCGCACTTGCTCGTTTATTTAATATAATAAGAGATGCAGTGTGAAATATACTATTAGTGACTGCTTTTCCCGAAATGCATCTTAGCCCGTTCCCGGTTGCAACCTCAGCTGTGCTGCTTTAGAGCACGGGATGAGCTTTGCCGTTTTTCTTCTCCAAGTATAATATGCATATCAATGGTCACCCAAGGATATCAAAGACCATGCGAAATGGAGAAGAAATATCCGAAACAGGTTGAATGATTTGGCTATAGTTTTACGACCGGCCGCCTGGATCGGGTGGGATTTGTATGAAATATCGGACTGGAAACGTCATAATTTCTTGGAGTCGTAATATTAATTTTTACTCCAGTCCACATCCCTATTATTTATGTGCTTTCCGTTCGTGTCGTCGTCGATCGGTCGTCAGTTCGTTATAATTTTGTAAGTTTTAATAGTTCAGTTAGCCGATCTTCATTAACTTGTAAATAAACGTTTTATCTATTCTGAGTATCTATCTTACTTTGAGTAGCTTCAAACGTGTCTATTGAAGTTTTGGAGAAAGGTTGTTTTGAGAATATCCTGCGATTTAGGGTCGGTTGGGTAAAACCGCAATCGTAATCCGGATAACCGGTAGAATGTCCGGCATTCCGCCCGGATATAACAGACGCTTCATTTCACTTGCGTTGACAAATATTATATTCTGTTTATGTATGATTGAATCTTACATTTATGTATAGATGAGAAATTTATGGCTATCAAAAAGTCCACATTTTTAACTTTGTTAGCATTGATTGTATGGGTCCAATTCGACGCTTACGTAAAGTTTGTGGCTGATGTCTGCACATAGCAATCCTTTTAAATCAAGTAAAAAGAACATAAAATTATGTCATTTATCCCGTAATTAGGAAAGTTTTAGCAAAGGCTCCAGCTTGTCTAGATTATGATAATTCAAGTCTTTTTATTAAAGTGAAGGCGAAGAACAAGTCCAGACATAAAACCCCAGTTAGAAGTTTAAAACTGAATTGCGGGGATAATACCGAGATCGGTTGCGGCAGGCGACGGCGGCGGAAACAGGCTTTGGCTGTTTGCTACCCGGAAACAGATGCAGCTATTCCGAAAAGTCCATTTTACACTTCGATCAATCTTCGAACAAGCTTGGATGGAAACATAAATTTTTTTACGACCTACAAAAACAAATGAATAGGAAACAGGGGAAGGCAAAGCCCCAGTTAGAAGTTTAAAATTGGAAGGGATGTTGACTGGGTCAGAAAAGTATTAGTAAAAAATTACAGAAAAAAGATACAGAGTATCCTAGTTCTGGTGGGGGCTTATGACATCACCGCACTGTAAAAATAGTACAAAGCCGTCTCGTAATACGAATATTAAAAACCCCTTAAAAAGAAAAGAGTTCCATTAGAGTGTTTCCTTAGATTTGACATTAGGAACAGCAGGGTTTATAGCAGGTCGCGCGGTATTGCTGGTTGGATTCATGTGTGAAGATTTTCGTTCTTCTTTTTAACTCGTTATTAAAGTCACTTAAAGCCAATCAAACCATTTCCACGTGTATAACCCCCCAGAGAGCGAAAGAGTTCCATGAGAAAGTTTTATCAGAGCTGGCATAAGAGACCGCAGGCAGTATATAGCAGGTCACGCGGTAAAGACGGCCGAATTCATGTATGAAGGTCTGATCAAAATCATGTAACCAAAATGGGTCGCTTCTCTTTTTAACTCGTTATTAAAATCACTCAAAGCCCATCAAAAGGTTTCCACGTTCAAGGTTCAACCCCCCTGCGAACGATAGAATTCCATGAGAAAGTTTCATTAGAGCTGGCATAAGCGCGACCTGCTTTGCGACGCGGTAAAGATGGGCGAATTCATGTACGAAGATGTTTAATGATCAAAATCCTGTCACCAAAATGGTTAATTCCTCTTTTTAACTCGTTATTTAAGTTACTCAAAGCCCATCAAAACATTTCCACGTGTAAGCCTCCTGAGAACGAAAGAGTTTCATGAGAAAGTTTCATTAGAGCTGGCATCAAGGACCGCAGGCAGTTTATAGCAGGTCGCGCGGTATTGCTCGTCGGATTTATGGCCAATACAATTTATCGGGTAAGGCGGCGGGCACAAAGCAACCGGAAAATGCACTTCGTGTCGATGATGTATGCCACGGTTCGTTTTGTACCTATTTTTGCACCAACGCCGTATATTTTACTCTAGTTTTTTGGCAATAGCCGAGTGGTTTCCGGCAGAGTAGAATAGAAGCACTCACAAGTCTTCCCATAGATATCGCAGAAGGCGACTAAGGAAATACAAGCTAAACCAAGCTTATGAAAATCAATGAGACCTCTCCAACTAGACATGGGTAACTCCGGATTCGAATATTTAAATGTGCCGATTCATCAACAGGAGCTGATACCCGCACTGAATCCCGGTAATCGTTATCGGCTCCCGCAAGTTATTGAGTCCGCACCGGTCCACTTGGTCCCTTGGTATTGTCGGCGGCGCGAGCCGATAGCCGCGTTTCGGCTCCACCGCGTCTCGGGAGGAATCGGGAGTCGGGAGTCAATATTATTCTGTATTGAAGAATTGAAAGCGAAACTTAGCGGACCTCGGAGCTGGAGCCGATAAGGGAGTAGGAATCATTCAGATGAGTCGGTACCAGATGCGGAGTAAGATTCAGTGAGCCGAAACACTCCTCGGAGTCGAGATTACCCATGTCTATCTCCAACCCGTCTGGCCAGCGTGGAGAGTGTAGGCTAAATCCTCGGGCTACTCTGGCCAAGTATGGCTCTGCAGTACAGAGAGGGTCGTGCTCCTGAGACAAATAAAGACCTGATGATGATGGTTGTTACGATGCTGTATCCCACCTGCATACTGCATGTTGGTTTTCACCACATTTCTCCATCTCATTCTGTCCACTTGTAACTACATTTCAAATATATTTTTCCATTTTCGAATCTTTTACACATCTTTATATCACACCTGCCTGACTCATTCCTCCTCCACTTCTCATCCTGAACACTCAATCTGGGGAGTAATTATGTATAATAGAACTTTTATTATTATTAAAAATTATAATATTTGTAACAGCGCTATAAATACAGTTAACCAGTGAAGTAAAAAAACTAGTAGCTACTATCAAGTTGTATTATTGCTCTTGGAGCGCCTACTACCTTTTCAACAACTTTACATGTAAGGGTCACCTAAGGGACAGGTGGGACGTGGAACCCTACAGTACTATGGTTTAAAAATTGTTCATCAATGGTATATTCCCACTAATGCTCCAATGGCACCTCCAGTGTAAGAGTATGCGTATAAAAAAAATAAAAAAAATCAAATGAAAAAATTCGCCGTGGGATCTAATTAAATGTTGTTTTTTTATGTTGTCTGTTGTGTGATCCAGTCCCTACGCTTGAGGGTTAAGCTGTATGGCGCTGAATGCCACGTCTTAATGGTCAACGTACACATAAAACTGTCTGGATATATAAATACACACACGTATCTATCGACGGCTTTTCGATGGCTCTTGGATGTGTTAGAGACACATTTACCTTAGGGTAAAACTGAAAACTCAAGGTTACGCTTAATAAGATACACAGGGTGGTTTTATTTATGTCCTCGTTTTATTCTAGTCTACTAATGGCTCTGTGAGCTGTAGACCTCGCGAGACTGTCTTTGCATAGCCCCTAACATACTGACCCTTTTTTGACCCCTGAAGTTTATCTATCTATATTTAAGAGCTATTTTCTTGTCGGCGAAGTATGAATTCTCTTCCATTTGTCTCTCTCATCTGGCAGTTGTTTTACTTCGGTGTACGATTCGACGTTCAATTTTCCTTTATCTGTTTCATGTAGCTATGCCTCGGTCTTCCTGGTCCTCTTTTCCCTTCTATCTTTCCTTCCATGATGGTTTTTATGAAGTCGTCATGTCGTAGCAGAAGACCCAACATCTTTCCTCGTCTATTCTATATAATATCCAGAATGCACCTTTTCTTTCCTACTCTCTTCAGGACCTCCTCATTTGTAATTTTTTCAACCCAGCTTATCCGTTCCATCCTACGCCAGCACCACATTTCAAATGCTTCTGTTTTGAAGTTGAAGTTGATTTTTATCGGATAAAAAAGTAGTTCCGTCAAAAAAGTTGCGTCTTAATAAGGGTAACAAAAACCTTACCTGAAATATGATATTTTTTTACGTTTATAGACCCCCCCCCCCCATATTTCTCTACTCACAAAATTTCAAGTGTTTGAAAAATGCGCCATGTAGGCGAGAATTACCGGAAGACTGGAATTAGGACACACGAAAGAATTTTTGCCGAAGCTGAAACGAAGACCTTCACTCACTCGGTCACTTACTTAAATTATTCGTGATTAGCCCACAGCTGCCCACTGCTGAGCATGAGTCTTTCATCGTTATTTATTTTCTACGTTGCACCTTCAGAATAGATTTTCAGTATTCAGAGGTTGGAAATCCTTGGGGGAGGCCTATGTCCAGCAGGGGACTTCCTGTGGCTGATATCATGATGATGATGATGATTCTGAGGTTGCACTCTTTGCATCAAGAACCCCAAAAATGCATTTGTCCTAATTCAAATGTAGATTTTTATTAGAATTAAAATTCACAATTTGAAAAAGGAATTTTCTCGGGACATATTTCTTAATATTAGGAATTTCCTTCCCCTTCAAGGGTCACCCCAACACGAGCACTGTCTCTGCAAATGAATGAAGTGCCTGTTGTGTCACCCAAAGAAACGGCACGGAAATTGTATTATAAATATTCAACAGATGACTACGCTGACCCCAGGGAATGCTTACATTTAAAAATACGAAACAGAATAAGATAACAGACTTTTCTACTTTTGAAAGTGTAACCTGCGCCTCTTCACCTCGAAAAAAAAAACCCATATAAGTAATCATACTTTTAAGACTTGTTGCGTGGGCAAAAACGAACTCGCGTCACTGTTACCGTAACCGACACCACATTGTTTCCGTTTTCACTTCTGTCGGCACTTCAGGAGTCTCACTGTTTTTTTAACCGACTTCAAAAAAGGAGGAGGTTATTAATTCGACTGTATGTTTTTTTTTATGTGTTTGTTACGCGATATTTTTGCCAATTGTGAACCTATTTTGATGATTCTATTTTTATTTGAAAGCCTTTACTACCACTTTGGTCCCATTTTAATTTGGTTGAGATATGGAAGAAACTCTTAAAAATTAAGTTAGTTGTTTTTTTTTTGTTAAAAATTTAATAATTTTTCATAAATTCAACCTTCCATTGCCTTCTTTATTTCAGTAAAAATATAAACACTGAAATCAGTTTTTTATTGCTTCTTTCTGCAGAAAGGATAGAAAATGATACAAATAATATCTAATTCTAAAATGCCCTATTACCATGCTAGTCAGTACCAGTTCCTTCCCTTATGTCTGGCGGCCATAGGTTATGTCGAACCCGTTACCCCGTGTACCCCGACGATCTCCGTGGCGTAATGGGTAACACTCCTGATTGCCACTACAGAGGTTCTGGATTCGATCCCCATGCAGGGTAAGATGGAAAATGGCCTTTTTTAAACTGTCCTGGGGTTTTATCTATTTGGTCGATTGAATTAGTTAATATACAATGGTATAATTTTACATACATACATACATACTATCACGCCTGTTTCCCACAGGGGTAGGCAGAGACTATGGACGTCCACTTGCTACGATCTTGACAGACCTCTTTCGCTTCATCTACACTCATCAACCTCTTCATACATGCCCTTCGGTTACGTGTACTTCTTACCTCTCCCTTTTTCAGAACGTCTGCAATCTGATCGCAGAACGTTCGCCGAGGTCGACCCTGTCCCGCTCTTCCTTTCACACTTACCTTATAAATATTTTTTATTAATCTATTTTCATCCATCCTTTCTAAATGCCCAAACCATCTTAACACCCCTTGTTCTACGTCCTCTTTCACTCCACACCGATCTTTGGTTTTTTTAAGTACAATTCTAAAAACTTACTTTTAGGCTAGCTCAATTAGTGTGATTTGTTTTTATACACCTATATGACGTATTTTTTTGTACATACATTATTTCACCCGTTAACGAATAGGTCGAATGTTGAATAAACCGTTATATGTAAAAAATTCAGAATGATCGGACCTTTTGCAAGCACGGATGTACTTGCTACGCTAAGCTACGATCTTGACTGAACTATTATGCGCGCATAAAAGCTGTGGCTATGGATGTGGCATTAACACTTGCGCACTCAGTTAGACCATAAACTGTGAGCACTTATCATAAGCACTGAGCAACGGGAAGTGGGCATATTCACAAGGCATTTAAACCAGGGCTGATGCTGGCAATTCGTGAACATCATCCAAGAAAAATACTTTCGGTAATTACCATATTTTGAGTTTTTTTTTATCTAAAGTTGGCTTTTATATTTTACTAGTCTATGATAAATTTATAATATGCATCTGAAACCTGTAATTATTTTGGGGTAAAACCGTAATATGTGTTACGCTATGGACAAACATCTCTGCAAGCAAAAAATCACGTCGATAGGTTGTTTTGTTTCGAGAACCTTTTTTAATGTATGTTCCCCGATTACTCAAAGAAGTCAAAACTGATTTGATTTCTTTTTTATTTGGAAGGGTATACTTGTCATGTGGTTCCATAGAAATCATAACAAAATTGGTTGCGAAGTTTGGTTTTTAAACCAAAATACCTGAAATTTGTCATCTAAGAATATTGTTGCGTATTTAGCTTTTGTGTGACTGTCACTGGTATTAAAGTCGGTTTTTAGTTTTCAATAATGATTAAATTATATATTGCTGATGTTTAATATCTGATTTTTCTTTTTAGGTAAGTCATAGATCACATCCATCCAGAATTAAATGGGTCTACATATATTATTTGGTAAGTTTGTGACCCATATGTTTGAGAAGGTAATTCGTATGTGTAATTGGAAGCAAGAAGATTAGTATTCAAAATTTAGACTGGTTGTAGGCGATAATTGTGAAGTAGAGAATCAATAGACTGGGATGGTATGGACATGTAATGAGGACGGAGTAGAGCCACGTTACCAAAAAGGTGCTAAATTTGAAGGTTACTAGAAATGCTAAATGAGAGGTGGATGGAGTGCGTTAAGGATGATATGTATAAAAATAAATGTTACAAGTGCCTTGACAAAAGATGGAAAAATTCTCACATGCTATCCCGACCCCACGTAAAGTGGGATAAGGTAACGAAGAAGAAGAAGTAGGCGATAATTGTCTGATTAGCCAAATGTGTGATGAAAACGGAGTTAAGGCGCGTGTGTTCCAAGTTTTATTTGACCGGGTGATAACGTGCTTACTAACAAGCTTTCTACACTTCGATCATATATTCTATAGATGCACAGTTCCTTGCAAAATCAAACAAAATATTGTCCCCGTGTCAATACGTACATAGGTAGATGTATACCATTTCAAGTATTGCGAAAACAGTTTAATCTAATTTAAACCTTAAGTAACTGAGATAAGGAAATAAATCCGTATTAAGTTCGTTACATATTACCTTCTGGTTAGATTGGTTATCTTTGACGTAACGTCACGCGCGCAGCCACCGAGCGAATGACAGCGAAACAAGGCATAACACTGTTTTATGCCTTGTTTTTCCAGTGCCATTTTTTAGGCGGCAACTGTGCATCTGTAGAATATATTATGATCGAAGTTTCTACAGAAGTTTAGTCTAGCAATTGCGAATGATTGAAACGATAAAATGATTAATTTGTAATAACCCTGATTTGAAACCTCCAGTAGTGTGTGCCAAATGGGGCGGAACGCACAAATCTGTAGTCGCGATCCACAGCAGATGCGTTGCGCTGACAGATATCTCCAAGCGGTATTTAGGACGCAATGGATGCCGTGCCACCTAAATAGGTCGCTACGGGAGCCGTGGAGTGGGAACGTAAATAGTGCCTTCAATAACATTGCTTATACTAAGCCTTAAATTAAGCTGAAGCATATTTACTTAATTCTGTTTACGAAAACATGAAAGCAGTATTAATTTGAAACGTTTGTGTATTTACAGAAAATAGAGACGAAGTTACAAGGATCCTTCACGAATGTCTAAATAAGGTATTTATACGTCGTAGGCACAGGGCAAAGATAAATAGAGCTCATAGGGAAATTACGATGATGAGTTGATGACCTATAAATACATATCTACATTCTCTTCTTTCGCACATCTTATATAATAGTACCTATACAAAACTTTATATATAGAGCTTCAGACCCCATGGAGGAAAAAAACCCATCAAAATAATAAGAAGTCTCTCTCGTTAGCTTACGTCGAAGGTTGACTGACATAGCCTTTTTTAGCTTAGATACCATCCTACAATACCTTACGTACTGTACGGAGATGAGCAAACATACTTGCAGATTTTAATCCGTCGTTTTTAACGACACAGTGCTCGCCTGTCCTGTAAACTACCAGTATCTCTATAAAATTAGTAACTATAGCTTTATCTTTAGCGCAGCGAAGTTATTATTTTATAAAAATATTAACCCGCATCACATACTGACTGACGTTTTCCTCTTGGCAATGACTTTCCTGGCGAACTCGGCGGAAGCTTCCGGGATTGCATCCAATGTGCCCCGACTGCCGGATGCGAGGTTTTCGTACGTGAGGGCACGTCAATGGTGCTGGCAGCTGACAATTTGTATGACGTGCGCGTTGCAAGCAATCTGCTACGTTAAACTACTTATACCTACCTCTTCTATTCAAAGAGCTATTATGTAAAACTAGAGAAGACATCACATATAACTGATTGGCCCGTTCAATTTTTGCTATCTCCATAAATTTCGCTTAGTCGCTTCTTGCTCTTACGCGTAGTACTTTAGACAGATCCTTGGTGTGTGTTTTAACACAACCGAGGGCATATACACCGGACCACTGCGATACAAGCAGCGCTTAGTGCAGGGTCCAAAGGTACCTACTTCTGTCTGTACAAGTTTAAATAAGTTAAATTAGGTTAAGTAAAATTGTAAATTATTATTAGTTTTTTTGGTAAATAAATATATTATTATTATTATATATACGCACACACACATCAAGATCCTTGAATTATTCTTACTGTAATACTGCTTGAAGATTAAATACGTGTGACAAAATTCACGCCGCCATATATTCAAAAACTAGCTGTGCCCGCGACTTCGTTCGCGTGGTTGTCGGAACGTAATGTTATATAGCCTAAAGCCTTCCTCTATAAATGGACTACCCAACAAAAAAAGAATTTTTCAAATCGGACCATTAGTTTCTGAGATTAGCGCGTTCAAACAAACAAACAAACAAACTCTTCCGCTTTATAATATTAGTATAGATAGAACAGGGGTCAATGTTTGAGATAGCTGGTCTATATATTTTATGTCAATGCCTCTATTAGAAAATATTTTAAGAGCTGTCTTACACCATAA
Source organism: Acrobasis repandana (assembly GCA_963576875.1). Taxonomy (NCBI): domain Eukaryota; kingdom Metazoa; phylum Arthropoda; class Insecta; order Lepidoptera; family Pyralidae; genus Acrobasis; species Acrobasis repandana. Next base: position 21,954,900 of record OY756215.1, read on the forward strand.
TCTCCGTACCTCAACAACAACAACAACCCCAAAACCCTGAAACTGACTTCACTCGGGTTCGAACTAAAATTGTCATTTTCATCTACTTGTATATTGAATTTTACGAATTTCTGACTAAAGATATCCGAGTTATTATCGAACATACATGCAAACGCCGGAGTGTGAGTACACCAAAGTTCAATGCCCGCTAGATGTTTTCGTGGGCTGAATGCGCGGAGTTACCACCATTTTGTGGTGTAATGGCAGCCATCATGCGATACCGGTTCAGTGCAAAATTATGCAACTGAGGGTTGCTACATACACATTCGGGTTGGCATTAATCGGCACAGCCGGGCGGCAATTCTATTTACTCTATATAGCTTGCATACTAGTTGGAATACTAGTAAGTATTGACATTTTTGCGCTTCAAAAGTTTTCTTGCTGTCAAATACAAATCTACTTGAACCTTGTAGTAAATGATATGAAATATGCTGTACTCTAATATCCAGTGCCAGAGTCTAGGAGTTGCCGCCATTAACCAGCCGCTATTTATATATTAATTATTACTTGTGACCCCCTTGCGCAAAATCGCCCCCTGTCGCCCCTTTGTATCTGGCGCCCTGGGCGGTCGCCCAACCGCGCCCTACCCTAACGCCGCTACTGCTAATATCGATTACATAACTAATTAATATAAGCGTACTCACGTAAATAATCAGCTACTGGCCGACATGTTTCGACTTCATCCGGAGGTCGTCATCAGGGCGAATGTGATGCGCGACGTGACACGAAGACTTCCGCTTATGTTAATTAGTACTGTCTGAGTCTCACGTTAGTTTTAACCAAAAAATACTTACATACTAAGATTTGGCTATTTAGGAATGACACAGGATTTTGACTTTCTAGCAGAGTGCGCTTTTTTTTTTTTGGCATTTTCTTTGGCAGTCCCCTGTCCCCTATTTTTGTAGTACTATTCATAATACTGTTATAGATAGATTAATTTACCAATATTTTACATAGATATCTATTTACGAGGAAATTAAGCTATCATGAGAATAGAGCTCGTCATGGAACGTATCATTCGATTTTTTTGTATTCAATACATAACTTTATTACGAGCGCCCATCAAACAATTTATTTCATGGCTATAATGAGACGACGTGTGTTAAGTCACTCGGCATCATAAAAAAGTTATAGTTCAGAACTATATATTTTGTTGTTCGCGTTAATTCATTAATGCAACAATTAATGATATAAGTTTGCATTTGTAAAAGAATTTACATGACAGTACTTTCATTTATCGACTCAAAATTTACAGGAAGAGATGAAGTGGTTCTATTCTGATCAGGAAGCACACGGGGTTAAACCACACAAACTTAAATATAGTAACGTTTGCTATCGTCCCACACTGCGCAATATTACTACAAGCGACGCATTGCGAGTGTTTCGTCGGAAGCTAAATTAGCGTGCACTACAGGCGATTACATTGGAGCGAGCGCGTTATATCGAGTCGGGCGCAGCTTGCTAGTGTATAATTAATGGTGGATTTGCATATTATCACACGCGAAATTAAACTAATATTCGGCCTGTGGCAGTGGGGTGCGTTAGAGAGGAAGTTTAATCAGCTGTTGTCTGAGGATGAATACTGTTAGTGTAGAAATAAGACGTCGCCATCACAACCTTTCATTTGGACTCTGTTAAGTAAAACTCGTCTTCGACCGTGGGAATTTTTGATTGAACACCCGAATCTATATTTTCTATCTACACATACGGATTGCGCTATTGAACATGTACCCTCGAGACGAATTTTGACGAATTCAGAAGTGCAGCGAGCGGTCTGCCTTATCAGAGCGTTTCCGTCCCCATATTTATTTGAGAATTTCGGAGAACTTTTAATTTTTCTATCTTTTTGTAAAAGATAAAATAAGACAAATTATATTTATTTATTTATTGTACTTGTTTAAGCATGAATCAATCTTCATATATAAGTACGTATTATTTATTTTTTAACTTCGGATTTCTTGCAATCTTTCTCGCATACGCAAGAAATCCGACGACGTTGCTTATATTTTCCTAAATTTTTAACCTTTTTAACTAAGTTTTTCTATGAATTAAAAACAAAGTAAAACTTAAATCTTCTCATTTACTTTTTAGGATTTTCCTTTGTTTTTATTTCTCTGGAATTTATACACACTTCATGTTTTAAATTCCGTGTAAACAACAAAGACATGAACACGTTTCAGGTTATTTGGCATTAAACAAACTATTCCAATGAAAATCAATAAATTGTCTCATTCACTTTTTTAATACTTAAATAAACTTCAATTTAACATATCTTACCATATTGTTACTAAGTTAGTTTGGCTCTAATCAGCTCCGAAAAAGAAGTCAAAATCACTAAAAATAAGGACCGGGCCCTTAAGTTAAGCCGTGTGGTTCCGGGCAAAGTAGAATAGGACCACTCCAAGTCTTTCCGTGGATGTCATAGAAGGCGACTGAGGAAACACAAGCTAAATCTATTTTAAACGCCAACTATCTTGTCTGTTTCTCTTTTCCTAAAGGTTGACAGGGAGAGAATGCTTTAGCGTTAAGTCTACCACCTATTGTAGCTTTTGGCTCAATAAAGTTTAAATAAATAAATAAAATAAACAAAGCTTATCCATACCATCAATAAGACCTCTACAACCCGTCTGGCCAGCGTGGAGAGTGTATGCCAAATCCTCTGGCCAAGTATGGCTCTGGCCGTACAGAGAGGGTCGTGCTCCTGCAGTGGAGACTAGAAAGACCAGATGATGATGATGATGAAGTAATACCACGTAATACTCAAATTTCTTTCAACCAGTATTGTTATTTAGTCAGTCAAAAAAGAGCTACATACTTCAAACCTGGTTCATGTCGCCTATGTTTTATATCGTCGCCGGTTATCTTAGTAGGTGAACTGTCTTGATAAATAGATTCTCCACAGTAATATATAACGTCTAACAAAATATACTGAAACTATTTTAATGGTAGGTTTAGTCCATAGTACTGAACAACTTTCCCCAAGGAACACATATTGAAATATGTAAAGAATTTTTTTGCGATCGGCGAACTTGTATGAGAGACCAAAAAATATTTTTCATTTTTCGATATATGTTCCTTGGGTAAAGTTGTTCAGTATCATGGACTGAATCCACCCTTAAAATAGTTTCAGTATATTTTGTTAGACCCTGTATACCTATTTTTAGATATGTATAAAGGACAGAATTTGTTAAAGTAACGCTTTCGTAGAGAAGCTCATTTGTAGAGGTTATTGGCCACATTATAATCAGCAAAAAAGTTTTCACAAAAACTGTAATAAAAGACCTTGAATGATTTTACTTATTTTGAACTTTTATAAATTCGAACTAAGTCGATTCGCTTCATCATATTATTTCTTTTCTATTTTTTTTCAGTCTCTACACAGCGATATCTCGTATATCTCAATTGTTATTTTCTTTGATAATTCTATCCTATACTGAAATCACTTCTGAGAATTACGAAAATAAATATTCTATTTTATGCTCGGAGTAAATCACACTATTTTCGGTGATATCCTTTGAGACTTACAACACATGTTTTTTAGAAAAACCTAAGTGCTTAAAGTACTGATTAAAATGTCTAGACGGTCTTTCTTCGAGTGCGCACATTTTCAATGGGAAAACTAAATAAACTCTAACGAAAATCAATTAATCTTTGTCTATCGTTCGTGAATCGCGCCGAACTTACTTGTGTAATATGGGCTTTTGTGATAGCCAAATCATTTAAATTGTTCCGGCTATTTCTTTTCCATTTCTTTGGCATCCTTGTGTGACCATTGACATGCATGTTATATTTGTAGAAGAAAAAAGCGGGAACGCGCTTAGACCAGATGGGCTTTTGTGATTAAGGTGAAGGTATAGGCAAATGACCTTGAAGTGGCGCCCTCATTTGAAATAAATTGTTAACTCGTTAATATGGAGATAATTTCCATATTGCTCTTCGTCATGCACTAGATAGCCCTTTAAATTATTTTATGAACCACCGTTGAAAGTATTTACATTAGTCCGTCTAGCTTTAAAACTTGCCTCCGCCAAAATTGGCCACGGCAAGTTTTAAAGCTAGACGGATCACCAATAATAGTTTCAACGGCAGTTCATAAAATAATTTAAAGGGCTATCTAGTGCATGACGTAGAGAAATATGGAAATTATCACCATATTTACGAGTTAACAATTTATTTCACACTTCAAGGCCATTTGCCTATATCTTCGCCTTAAGTAAATCTATTAATGCCGCTAGATTTTTTGATTTGAGAATAGAATAGTCATTCTGTTAAAATATTGAGACAGTATTAATGCTGAACAAAAAGAATGTCTGAAAAGAACCCATGTGTACCTATGAAAGATTTATATGATGATTTTTTTACAAATGAATGACTTACTAAATACAGTCTTATAATAGTTTATAATCGACCTCGTCTAACGGAAGGCAAATCTTTATACAAGATATCCTTATCGACCTAATTATTAACGTTTTTAATTATTTGTCCAAAAATCTAAACCACATATTCCAGACGTCATCAAACTGAATACAATAAATACAGTTACAAGGAGATAATCAATAAATCAAAATCAAATATATTTTAAAGAAAAATTTATTTTTCCTGCCATAGTACTAAAACAAATATTTGTTTTTGCTTTCAAGCATCTTTTGTCAAGATGTTCAAAGGATGACGAATGTAGGACAACACGCATTCAGCAACTTCTAATACGAGTAAATACATCCAAAAGTAAACGCGTACGTCGCAATTTGTGGGTTGTCTGTGTAGTAGGTACTTACACGAAAATATACTGCCTTCTTTTCTCTTTTGAAAGGAAGGTTGTAATTTTAACACCACTGTTTGGGGTCTTGTATTGTATGGCTCACTCAATATTACATGCTCTTTTTTCCGTATTCTGATATATTAAAAACGTGACGCGTGTTTTATATGTGACTTTTTGCTGAACAAAAGTGTTGTGCCTGTTTCAAGATCAAAGGCTGTAAATGTAAAAAGTGTAAATGTATAAAGAACAGACGATGGCCAATTATTTTGCAGTACATTTGTACCTGCATGCATTTATTACTTGTATATTAATAAACTGGTTAAGTGCGAGTTGAACTCGAACATGAAGGGTTCCGTACCTACGTACAATGATTTAAAACGCTGAAAATCGAAAAAAACACGTTTCTATGACGACCCCCTTTAAATTTTTAACTTTATCTTATTATTAGGTTTTTGAAGTGAAAACTTCTTTAGCGGCGTTGTGCACTTTTTTTGTAATGGGTAAAAAATGTTAAACTCGCGTCAGGACACGTGTCCTGATCGAAAACTCGTAAGACGGAGCGGAGTTGGCACAAGGGGCCTAAGCGCCTCTGGGGTTTATGGCTCTTACGACCATTTTGTGTTTGTAGTGACAATAAAATAACAATGGAATTTTATTTTCTATTATGACATACAATAGACGAATATTTTCACTAGCATTGTCAAAAGATGAATAGTCCAGTTTGTTTATAAAGAGATCAGAATGACTTGAGTGTCTAGAGTTCGAATTCCACCGGAGGGTGTTCACTTTTTAGTTCAATGAATTTATTTTTATTTTACGACCGGTATTTTGAAGTTCTATTTTACAAGTTTTTGAAGTGAAAACTTCTTTAGCGGCGTTGTGCACTTTTTTTGTAATGGGTAAAAAATGTTAAACTCGCGTCAGGACACGTGTCCTGATCGAAAATTCGTAAGACGGATGGAGAGTAGACAGCGCGCGCGGCGTAGGCGGGAGGAAGTATTCCCCTCTCTTTCTACGGCGCGGCGAAAATGTATGCCTGCGCCTGCTGGTTCGTTTAGCTGAGAGATAAACTTTTTAATGTAATATAAATTGTCATGTTTGTGTACGATAGCGCAATAAATAAATATTTTATTCTACCACATAAATGATAGTACTTTTATACTGATAATTAAAGCAATTCGTGCAAAATTATTCCCTAACCATTCCAAAATATCAAAAATGCACAACGTTAATATTCAAGTTTACTCTTCTGCCGGCACTCCCGGAGTGCAACCCGTCGCTTTTTTTTGTTATACTCGTAACTATAACTTTGGAGATATGGTAGAAACTCGTTAAAGAAAACTAAGTTGTTTTTTTTTTTAAATTAAATATACGGGGTCTAACAAAATATATGGAAACTATTCTAAGTGTGTATTCAGTCCATGATACTTAACAACTTTCCCCAAGGAACATATATCGAAATAGGAAAAAAAGCTTTTGGTCTCCCATACAATTGACAGATCAGCTGATCTAAGTTTGTACGAGAAGCAAAAAAATATTTTTTATATTTCGATATATTATGTTCAGTACCTATCATGGACTGAGTTTACCATTAAAATAGTTGTGTACAGGCTGACTTTTTATCCACCTGCATAATTTTTGGAGCAAGTTCAGTCCATGATACTGAAACACTTTCTATAAAAAAAGTTATGAAACATCGATAAAAATTTTTCGTCCTCCCATACAAAATCCGTTTGGCTGAGCGATTTGTATGGGTGGACGAAAAATTTTTATCGACTTTTTATAACTTTTTGTTGAAAGTAGTTCAGTCAGTATCTTGGACTAAACTTGCTCCAAAAAGAGTATGGACTTTTGGAATTTAATCAAACAGTTATTTTTAGGGTTAAACATTAAACAGTTATTTCTTTCTCGGAACTTAGACAAAAGTTTTCACAGACGAATAAACAATAATATTTAACGTTTAATTTATCGCATTCTAATTCTTAGCTACATTGTAATAACACATAGAATGCTTGCGCGCCTCCGTGTACCTTGCCTTATTAAATTCCGCATTTCAGCATTGTCATAAATTAACGAACGTCCCGACACGCGACACGCCACTCGTAATGGAAATATATCGGGGGGATAAAGATAAACTCTGTAATTATAACGTTATAAATAACGCTTAATGTTTAATTTGCTATTTTCACCCGTGTGGTTCCGGGTTAGAATAGGACCACTCCATCTCTTCCTGTGGATGTCGTAAGAGGCGACTAAAGGACTAAGCACAAACATCTCGTGTTACAATTGCATTCCCAAGGAGGGTTAACGTCGGGCGGCGGCCGGTTGTGAAACTTTTTGCACAAATACATTCCCAAAGAGGGTTGACGTCAGGCAGGCGGCGGCCGGTCGTAAAACTATAGCCAAATCATTTACTGTTCCGGCTAGTTCTTCTCCATTTTGCAAGGTCTTTGGCATCCTTGGGTGACCATTGACATGCATGTAATATTTGGGCTAGTTGTTTGAAAGTACTCTTAAATAAACGATCTTTCTTTTAAATTTGCCAGTGTCATAGTGTAGAAAAAAAAAGATTATGTTTTTGAAAATATTGGAACGATTTGTCATTTTGCCGTTGCACTTCTATATTTCAAACATCAGTTTTTGACCAATTAGTGTGTAGGTTTCTTTATGACGTTTTCCTTATCACCTAAAGCATATATTATCTGTGCCTAAAGTAAATAAAATGCATGAAACGTTATTCTTTATCATCAATAAATTATTGATCATTATACAGCAATAATTAAATAAATCAACAAATATTGATTAAATTAATAAATGTTGTTGTACTTAATATTTTGTTTCAATAGTATATCTTAATTTGCCTTGTGTGGTTCCGGGTTAGAATAGAACCACTCCATCTCTTCCTGTGGATGTCGTAAGAGGCGACTAAAGGACTAAGCACAAACATCTCATGCTACAATTGCATTCCCAAAAGGGTTGACATCAGGCAGGCGGCCGGTCGTAAAAGTATAGCCAAATCATTTACACTGTTCTGGCTATTTCTTCTCTATTTTGCAAGGTCTTTGGCATTCTTGGGTGACCATTTACATGCATTTTATATTTGGAGAAGAAAAAGCGGGAAAGCGCACCCCGGGCTCTGAAGCAGCACAGCTAAGAATGCAACCGGGAACACGCTTAGACGAAGAAGAAGTTTAATTTGCTATTTTCAGTCAGCTTTGAATGTTAACCCTGTATATGAAAATTAAAATATTTTTAAGAGACAGCTACTTCATTAAGGTGGAGGTATAGGCAAATGGCCTTGAAGTGGCGCCCTTATTTGAAATAAATTGTTAACTCGTAAATATGGAGATAATTTTGCTCTTGCCATATTGCTCTTCGTCATGCATGCAATAGATAGCCCTTTAAATTATTTTATGAACCACCGTTGTACCGAAAATATTTACATTAGTCCGTGGCCGTGGCCACTTTTGGCGGAGGCAAGTTTTAAAGCTAGACGGATCACCAATAATAGTTTCAACGGCAGTTCATAAAATAATTTAAAGGGCTATCTAGTGCATGACGAAGAGCAATATGGAAATTATTACCATATTTACGAGTTAACAATTTATTTCACACTTCAAGGCCATTTGCCTATATCTTCACCTTAAGTTCATTATAATCCTTATCCCACCACATTGCAATTTAATCACTACTACGCCTGCTTAAAGTAGTATAAAGGCAAGTATAAAGGGTACAAACAATCTGAAAATTCTTCTATTGCTAAAGGTTTGACAAATCATCCCATCGCTTTCAGAAACCATCTCGTGTGTTTCCGCCGATTGGCTTCGTTTGCGAACATCAGAGTCGGACGCCGAGCAATTGATATTCCATTAAAATAATGCATTGTCGCGCGAAACCCGCTGCTCGTTTATTTCGGACGGGGACGAATAGGCCCATGCCATGTTAGATGGAGGGTTATTGAGAAAAGTTTGATAACATTTTTGATTATACTACGTACGTTTAGAGAGTGAGAGATAAAGATGTAAATTAGCGAAGATGATAGTGTGTGAGATTCGAACTCACGCCCCTCACATCTTTACTGTGAGTGTATTTACAATAGGCATGATGACTGAAAAAATATTTTTGGCCCATCGGTTAGATTATTAAAAAACATTGTACACATATTTTTTCTTTTCTCTGAGAAACAATAAATGACGAAGATACAGCGCATTTAAATTTCGCATGACGTCACGCTTTTGTACGATTTTTACACATCGGTGACGTCACAAGCCCCCACTCTGGAACTTAGATACTCCGTATCTTTGTGAAAATTAACGAATTTATTAACTGAAAAATATTTTTGGATAATCTAACTAACGGCCTAATTAGAAAAATACTTTTCTGACCCAGGCATCATCCCTTCTCATCTTGTGTGCTCTACTCATCACATACTTACGCAGTTCGAATCTCACTCGTGGCGAAAGTTTTCATCAAATATTTTAAATACCTCTTTATAGTAGGTGATAATGTCCCGAGCATTGTTATGCTGTATAAATCAATAATGATAAGAGTGTATAAGTACAGTAGTACAATAATGATGTGCGTAAGTGTACTAATATTCTACAAAAAAAAAACTAATGCTCGAGAGTACATTTTATCTACCTATATGTACATATAAAGGTAGTAACATACATTGAAATACGAAAAATATTTTTTAGCTTTCCATACAAACTCGGATCAGCTGACCAGTCAACTTGTATGGGGACCAATTATTTTTCATATTTCGATATATGTTCCTTGGAGAAAATTGATCAGTATCATGGGACTGAAAAAAATAGTTTCAGTATATTTTGTTACACCCTGTATATTAAGGAATGTTTTGAAGTGGTAAACATCTATAGAAATAGATCTTAGTGTAAACACTGTAGTGGAAATCGCTCTAATGTGATCACTTCAGGTTTTTAAGCTCCTCAGTTGCTCTTAATCCACATCGGGAAAGTGGAAACTGAATCAATGTTTTCCTTATACTTACAGGTACTCATCTAGATGTTTATCCAATCTATCTGAGAGAATAGTATGCTGGTAGCGTAAACACTGGAGCTGAGATACCTGCAAAGTAATCACTTTAGGTTTAAAGTTTTCAGACCCGATTAATCCGTTTTTCAGGAGTGGTGAACCCAAGCAACAACTTTTAACCAAGACTTTACACCAAAGAAATTGTATACAAATCTAGAATACTTACGAAATGGCAAAGCCGTTCCCAAAAATTATACCTAAAGTTATAGCTCTCCCCTTCTACTTTATTGCACTGACAGTTTGCGGGAAAGGGACGCCTTTAACTTTAGTTATATTTTTTGGGAACGTTAGGTAATTAAATATACCTGAGCATTATGAAAATATGAGCTTTATGTGCGTGGCATTAAGTTTAATTTTCAATGTCGTTTTTGTGAGATTATTACAATACAATAAAAAAATCTTTATTGCACCAAATAAAAAACAATAAAAAATTACAAAGTTTACGGAACTTATAAATAAATAAGGTACAAGAGGCGGCCTTATCGCCGAAGCAATCTCTTACAGGCAACCATAAAGAGAAGGAGTGCGAAGTATAATCGTAAAAGCCGATCGAGGGAATGGGCGAAAATGCGAATCGTGTTAATAGGCGATGCGGCTAGCAACTGTCACTATTTTGATTCCTTTTCCCACCTTCTCGCCCACCGTCACGCTTAAAGTGTTATATCGGTTTTACGGCCCCGTGCCCAGTCTGCTTAGAGCCCCGAGACCCAAAATGCTCTGTCTGCCCCATTAGAGATAAAGACGTGATAGTGTGTCAGTGTCAGTTCAGTTGGCCAAGTCTGCTGGTAGTTCTTACTTGTCAAGCGGCTTTTAAGTTAAAAACTGAAGTCCGGTGCAAACTTGACTTAATTGTGCATGCTTGGTACGAGTATACTAAGACATTCCCAAGTCAAAGTCGAGTCGAGCAAGAGTCGTCGCAGCATAGACTCGAATTAAATAAAAATTAGAGTCAAATAAGAAGTCGAGTCGCCGAACCAACTCAAGTTCGAATACCAAACTCGAAGCAACTTCTACTCAACAAACCTCGAGTATAAAAAGCATTACATCATTCAAAAATTAATTTGTTATAAATGATTACTATTAACAATATTTTTTATTTACTTAAAATAAACAATTATGATTTTCTAAACTCCACGACTGTTTTGTATATCGACGCAGTAGACTCAGTTCATAAACAGACTCGAGCACTAATACCGAACTAGAGTCTATTACGAGAGCTTAAGTATAACTAACACATCTAGCTGTATTTATGAGTCGAGTTTTGTGATTTACAGTCTAGTCAGAATATTTAGACTCCCTGACTCGAGTTTTTACAACACTTCGTCTTACTCTATTACTCGTAAATCATTCGGGCAAAGGTAAAATCCATAAAAAAATCACTATTACATATTATGTAAAGTAAAAAACGAACGAAGACCTAGGCTTTTAAATAATACGGAAAGAATAACTACCCAAAAAAAAAAAAACTAAAGCCGTGATCGCACAATAAGCGAGACGAGTCAGCTTATGTCCTGTGAATCCCACGCTACGAAGCGAACGGAGCGTAAGATGTAGTAGATTGAAGGATTATCAGATTAATGCGTTCACATAGAACCCAAACCCCCGTAGTCTAACATAAAGCAGTAAATATCTGTTTATAACAACACCTCAGTTGTTTGAAACAGTCATTATACGTACACACACTATTTTCGAAAACACGATTGCTTAACATTTTCTCGATAGAAAAAATTGCGAATTTGCCTTCAAATCACCTCAGAATTATATTAAAACAGAAAGAATTCAAGAAATACAACAGATTAGCCCTTGTAATTTTGGATTATAATTGTATGAAACATAAAGCAGTCATCATATGTCGTACTTTTTTAATAACTCTTAAATATTCTTTGTAAAACGAAAAAAAAACTTCAAAAACCAGAAACGCGTAAACAGCTTTATTGACCCGCCGCGATTCCCTACGCCCCGGATACCCGCATGGCTCGCTGTCTCGCTTCAGCTAAATAAATTTGTGTGCGTGGAAGCGGAAGCAAAATTTAGATTATCAACATCAGGCGCCCTCTTAAAAACTAACGGACTAGACAATGCCTTGGGCCGTAAGATCCAAAGGCCAGGCGTGAGTTTTGCTTATGCTTTTGTTTTCGGCTCGAACACTTTTACAATACAATACAAAAATCTTTATTGCAACAAATAACGTTTACAATTACAAAATTTACAAGCAATCTCTAACTGGCTGGTTGCCAGTTAAAGAGGAGTGCAAAGTGTATGAGTAAGATAACAGGTGGCGCAGTTAAAAACAAAATATATTTATAAACATATAATAACCAGTAGACATTTAAATACTTATACAAAATATATACTTAACATCATATATAAATAGATAAATAAATAGATAGATAAGGACAAATCACACTGATTGAGCTAGCCCCAAAGCACTGGTATGACTCTTCATTGATTCAGAGTAACGTATATACCTACTACTACTACAAACTAAACAATTTATCTGTACACACGTCGATGTGTGAGTTTTACACTTAGGGTCGCACCGCAGAATTAATTTAATACTTACCTACTAACGAGTTCGACATATTTACGATTATATCTTTCAATACAGGGCCATTTGCGAACACTATGACTTAAAAAATTCTGTTTTATATATATTAAATGTTACAGAAAAGTCGGAAACAGCTACATAATATCACTTCACAAATATTTTTTATTATGTCCATTGTCCATTTCACCATCAGTTCACTTTACTGATTATTATTGAGTCATTTATAATGTAACGCACTAAATTCACTATTGTAATATAGTAATTTGCATATTCGGTGCAAAACTATACGGTAGTTATTTGAATAAATTCAATAAAAATAAACAAATGTTTATCTTATCACGCTCCCACGCACGGCTTGTCAAGTTGTTATTGTCAACAATGGCATTATAGCACTATAACCCGCGGAAATCTAGTTGGCATCTACGTGTATGTGATTACCTGTGAGCGAGGACCTATGTAACATTACCGGATTATATATATATCTCTCTCTCTCGCTCTTGTGTATCTCCCGCCAATGCGAGAGAGCGAGAAGGGTACACATATCAAGATGGTTGCTGGGTAATAACGTGAAATTATATTGTTGCTTGGCTACTTGTTTTCATCATTTGGAAATCTATGAAATATGTGTTCTTTGTTGTAATGGGTGGATAAACCTGATGGTTACTATTGGTTGACAGTTCTCAAGACAAGACGGCGGATAGTAACTAAACCCTGATTTAGAGCGCAAAAAGACTCACAAAGTGCGGGGGAGAGGTGCGGGGACGCCAATTTGCGGGAGACGCTGTGAGATTCCCTCAGAACAATAAAATCAAGAGATTCCATTCTGTTTGACTCTTATGTATTCTGTGCCCAAAGTAAGTTGAAACTTGTGTTATGGGATACTAACTCAACGATACTATATTTTATAATAAATACATATACGAGTATAGATAAACAGCCAAGACCCAGGACAATTTGAAAAAGGCCATTTTCCAACTCGCCGTGGCTGGGGATCGAACCCAGGACCTCCGGATTGGCGGACTAGCGTGTTGACCATTACTCCACGGAGGTCGTCGTTATGTAGTAATTTATAATAGATATAGGTACACACACACACACTTTTGTTCTTGTCTTATATCTTTCATGTTTGTAAGTGGCCGACACTGGTGTCAGATTTTTCAAGCTGCCTGAAGGCATCTGATATAGCTTGATGACAGACAGGACCAACAGATAATCGTGCCTTTCGTTCGAAGCACGGAGGAGCACGAGAAATTTGTATGCCTCTTGTGGTCACCCATCTACTCGAATGTGAAGTAGTATATTTTCTAGTAGGATAGCATAGAAAAAAGTATTTAAGTAAATTTTGATATCTTACTAAAGGCGTATACGTCACTTTCAATTCGGTACACACCTACCCCTGTCAGTAATTACAAACGAGAAAGTTGCGTGAGTTACTAACCTGCTGGCATGGAGGCCGTCTAAAAATGAAACAAAGCGATTTCTGTTACGAAACTCATGAAAAATATACCAGGTTTCAAGATTCAAATATACTTTAGTTCTTTTAAGTTCTTAAAAACAAGAGATGTTTTCCCACAGAGGCGGAAAAGTGTGTCATCTGGACATACTCGCCATAATATATGCAGGCACGCATATATTTTCTTCATTTTCATCTCACATAAGTTTAACAGTGATTTAATAAAAACTACACAAAAATTCAAAGTTTGAAGGTTTGAATTATAAACCTTTGCTCATAAGTCTAATTGGAGCAAACATAACCTTCTTTTGTTTTACTTGCCACCATTTTACAGGTAATAGATAAATTGCCGGGTCGAATTGACAACCTCCTCCTTTTTTGAAGTCGCTTAAAAAAAGTTTATTTTAAATATTGACGATCCGGGCGATCCGACCTCGTAACAGTATTGTGGCCATAACACCAGTAAAATAATATTCAAATTCAAAAGTAACGATTCGGCCAAGGGGAGAAAAAAATTGTAGCCGAAACGTCAGTCAAATCACAAAGCGTGGCGGGCCCTCGGGAAATCTGTATGATGCCCATCTGTTCGATCGCGACCGTTTGGCCGATAGTGACTGTGTAAGTGGGCCTTAATGTTATTTGATATTTCGAGTAATATCGTGTAGCAGTGATAAATGGTTGGAGTAATGATGTGATCTTGCATTTATCGGAACAATCATGGAAAATGTATTTGTAGATTTATCTTCATTTAAAAGAGTGCGAGGGTCGTAGATTTTTGTCTCGAGTGTTTTTTTCGTTTTGGCATGATTACCCATCTAATCTATCATACATTATTTTAACGATTTATTATTTTTCTTCTAAGTTATCACTTAAAATAGTGATAATAGTGATAAAAAGCTTATATGTTTCGCTACCTTTTAAATTTTGTGTCGTTTCGTTGCATAATTATTTAGTCGCATTTATAAAATTCATTACAGCCTACTTCCATCTTTTTTCTCAACTGAGTCAAGAATGTATCCGGAAAGATCTTTTCCAAAGTATAGACATTAGCACAGAATTGATATAATTGTAAGTATTTAGATCTAGCGACTGTTCTAGCTACCTTATACTGAAACAATTTGCCTTTGTGTTGTCGCACGGCAAAATTTTAAAAAGAATGTTCCTTATAATTTTAGATATCTTCTGTTCTTACCACAGAAACAATTTCTTGCCTTTGTGCAGTCGTTGCAGGCTAAATGCGTTTAGGAGAGGTATTATCAAAAATAGTTCTCCTTAGAACGGACGGCGGCGGTTCGCGATGCGATTCTAATGCTATACTAGGCAGAATGCTTTGAGACCATCTTCTATTTTGCATTCTAGTGACGTCTTGAACATAAGTACAAAACGTTACTCTATTTTTATTTTATTGAACGTTAAACTCTAATCGTATATGTATTTATACTCAGTTGTGCTATAGCTTCAGAGCGCGGGGTGTGCTTTCTTGCTTTTTCTTCTCCAAATATAAATGCATGTCAATGGTCACCCGAGGATGCTAAATACCTTGTGAAGAGGAGAAGAAGCCGATATTTTTACCACCGAACGCGTGCCTGACGTTAGGAATAGAATGCAGTTGTAGCACCACGAGATGTGTGTGCTTGCTTAGTCCTATAGTCGCCTCTTACGAAGGTAAAGATGGTGTGATCCTATTTTAGGCCAGAAGTAGTAGTTTATAGCTTTTGCACTAAAAATAATGACCTTCCTTAAGTGATATATTTATCCTACAAAGTTTTGACTTTGAAGCCACACGGCTTTTTAACATTTTTATTAGCAACTCAAAGTCTGTAGTCTAACCTAGATACTGCTCGTAGATACTCTGTTCTAGCTACCTTTGACGCAGAAACAATTTCCTGTCTTTGTGCCGTCGCGACTAAATGCATGTAAAAAGAATTTTCCTTAGAGTGGATTGCGGAAAATTCTAATGCAAAAGGAGCGGCAGACTGCGTTGAGTGCGTTTCTTCCCACTTTTACACGATCGATCATCAGTCAATTATAGGTGAGAATACAGCAAATATTCGTTCATATTACTATTACTAATCCTTTTTACTTATCATCGATTTACAAAAACAGCCAGGTTAAAAGTACAAATAAGTTTAGATCTACAGATCAGATGACGACCTCCGTGGTTCTGGGTTCGATCCCCAGCCAATGCAAGTTGGAAAATGGCCTTTTTCAAATTGTCCTGGGTCTTAGGTGTTTATCTTTATACATATGTATTTATTATAAAATATAGTATCGTTGAGTTAGTATCCCATAATACAAGTTTTAAAATGACTTTGGAGTTAGCTCAATCAGCGTCCTTATCTATTTATTTATTTATCTGTAACAATCTTTTGTGAATAAATCAATATAAAATGACTACTAATTCTGAACAAGTGGTCGGTTTTGTGCAAAACTTTCTTTTTCATGTCTCATATCAGAATCTTTATTCACATGTTAGGTATTTGTTTTGAAACTAGCTTCTTTTATAAAAAGTAAAAGGTATAAAGATAGTAATATACCATCTGTGGCCGTCTCGACGAGTTTTTCTTCGCAGCCTGACCCGTAATGATATCGCATGAACTTTGCAATTTGTTATAAAATGTGGATGGACCAGAAGGAGAACAACAAAATAAATACATGACATAATTATGTTATATGTGTAGAAATTTTTTCCAAGCAACTTCGCTTACATACGGAAAGTAGGTAGTACAGGGTGGTCAATATAATAAACGTAAGTTTTTATATATAATAATTAAACTTGTGCAGCGATGGCACGGAACATAATCATATAGTTAAATCGATTTATAAACAAATGCTTCCATGTTCGTTCTCAATTCCCATTCTAAGCTTACCCCTTAGTTTGTGTATAACCAATACGAAGATACTTACAAAAATTTTGTTTTCAAGCATTTACATTGAAACTAGGTTGCTGAACTCGAATGGATTGTATTTTAAGAGCCCGTATGACTGTAATAGTACTTAGAGCGATCTTAAATATGATCAATGGTAACGAAATACTCTCTTTGAAATAAAACACAGCAAAGTTCAGGACTAACTCTATACATTATATGTTTCGAAAACACGATTGCTTCCATTCCGTGCTCTATTTATTTTGATTCAGACCCCGATGTGGGGTGGCTCTAAAGCCAAAAAATACGCTCCATGCATACGAATGTCGCCATCGCACTTTTAATTATGAGTCGCTAAGGATAAATTGAGTTTTTTAATGAAATGCTTCTAGAAATCTTATGTAGTTTGAATCGGGATTTACGAGTAGTTCTATATTACAGACTCTTAGTTATTCCATCGAATCAGAATTTATTTTGCACCGAACCTTACTAGTTTTAGTACCTTTGATAAGTTAACCTATTCCGTTCCACTGTAGGGCAAACGTGTTACTTCGTCGTCCTTTATCTTCTTTGTCTATGTTTTGTGACACTTCCATTGCTTTTCACGCGTCAACTCGGGAACGGCTGCCGCCAATAGGGGCTGGTCAGCTCGGCTCCGTTTTTTAAGACTACTCAGTATTACTTATTTCTGTAAATTGGATTTGGCACTTGTTCGCAAGCTTTACATGTTATATTGTGATATTTGTGCAGCGGTTTGTATTAAACAATATAGGTAAACTTTCAAAGCCCTTCTGGCGCTTAGGCGACTAATAACTGTGTAAATGTTTTTTTCGGCGTATCTTCTCAGCAGTGGTCGTTGCGAAACGCTAGTATAGGTAGCTTTTTTAAAAAAACAATATCTATGAATAAATATTACACGTAATGTACACTAAAATTATTGACGTGTAAAAGTGCCTAAAAGACCTAATTACTGAATAAATATTTGATTTTTGATTCAAAGTGTATACGACATTTTAAAACCACTGGAAGTGTCTTAAGATGGGCTTAGATGAAAAAATCGGGCCATCGCTTCGTCTTTCGGCACAGAGCAAATAAGAAATCCTAATTATCTAGAGGTATTAACATTACATACAGTCATTGAACTACAGTACACCCCTTGGTGAAATACATTAACCCCCCTCGGTAAGACACTCCCCCTTCATTACCTGTTCGACGACGAGCGATCAACTTGAGCGATTTACTTTAATAGTCGACCGCGACGTGTGAAATGGTATGAGAACGGTAATATTGTTTTCAGTTTTAATTGGATTTTAAAGCCAGTCTCCGACTTGTTTATGACGTACTAAAATTGGAGTCAAGTAGGAGTAGACAGTAAAGTATAAGGGTATTCTACTAAAACTATTGTTCTTAATATTTTAGCGTCCATAAACTTAATTAGAACTGTTTTTTAATTATTCAACATAATTTTAATTATTTTTAGGATTCTTTTATGATTATTCTAGTTTCAAATGGATAAAAACAATCAAATAGCATACAAGAACTTTTATATTATGTTACTTGCTGATACGGAACCTTTCATGGGCGAGTCCGACTCGCACATGGCCGCTTTTATATGGTCATAATGTACGACACGAAAAAAATTTTTGCCATAGTGAAAAAAATTGATGCAGCTAATAATAATTGCATCGGTGCAATAGGTAATTTTTATTTTTTCTCAAATCATAATATATATATTTTTTAATAATAACAAACGAACTGCGTCCACGCAAATGTTTTTTTTTTATGAAAGAATGTGGAACCCTTTTCAACGATTCAATTGATTTTTGTAGAGCTATTTATACATTATTACAGTATCTTTTTACTGTACAAATAATATGTTTTTAATTTAGAGATATGTCATATGTACGTCTACGAAGATCAAACAGTTATCAACGTCAGTGTACGTCAGACGAGAATCTCATCACATTCCTGTAACGTACGTATTTTATTACGTTACATTATTATGAATATCTTATGAGACGCTTGTTTGATTTTGACAATGGGTTAATAGAAGGGAAATGTATTTCATGATAAACCAACCGTCACAAAAGAGGTGAATGGTCGGTACAGTCGTTTTAAGTACAGTCAATTGCAGTTTATTGTGGTCTAAATAGTTTGATAAGTTTAGCTATAAGTACTTACTTGGCATAGAAAACACCTTATTGTTTGTTTTGGTTGTTTTTCGTGTGTGTAAGTGGCCAACCCAATGTTGGCATGTCAGATTTTTCAAAAGTGACACACTATATGATCTTTCAAGTTCATATTTTGACTTTGAAATCCAGTTATTTGCCTAGATTTAAGCAATTCCTTTGAAAATTACAAATTTCGCCGAAAGCTGGAATGTTGTTTCAAAATAAAAGCTAGACTACGTTTTTATGGGAGAGTCTGAATCTGTCTAGTGTAAGGGGCTCTTAAACGATGATTTAATTAAATAAACATTAATATTTGTTATTCGCTTCAGCATTAACTCATGTAAATCTACCTTCTGTACATTATGAATACAGTACATCGTGATTTTAAAAGTCGGAGTTCAGTGTGACCTTCGATCATATATTCTATAGATGCACAGTTGCCGCCTAAAAAATGGCAGCAGAAAAACAAGGCATAAAATAGTATTATGCCTTGTTTCGCTCTCATTCGCTCGGTGGCCGCGCGCGTGACGTTACGTCAAAGATGCCAAAGTGCGTGGTGAAAATACGGATTTAAATTAGATTAAACTGTATGACACTTTAGAACTTTTTTCGCAATACTTGAAATGGTATACATCTTCCTATGTACGAGTACGTATTGACACGAAGACAATATTTTGTTTGATTGTGCAAGGAACTGTGCATCTAAAGAATATATGATCGATGAGTATGTTTACACAATTGTATACACTCTTGTTTTATTCTTTTCAGGTAAGTGACATTAGTGCTGTACAGAATAATAACAACTTCGATACCTACGTAAGTTACATGATATAATTTTATTTTATTTATTCAAGTACACTTGAAAATTTACAAACATACAACATAAAAAATAAGGAAAACATAGTACTTAGGACTTAGGTGCTACTTATTTCTAAAGAAATTTCTTCCAGTAGACCCGCGAGAGGAAATGGGAAGAAAGAGTTAATTGGCGTGTACCTACAATACAAAACTAAATAAATAAATAGACAAGATACATACCTACATAAACATACATAAATATACTTACATAAATAAATATATATTCATAAAGCATATATATAATAAATACATATGTTAATATTTAGTTATATAATGTATTGAAGTGCCAACCATTTAGTATGGGAGGCCCAAAATTCATTTGGAAGATTTGTCAGGGTGTTCATATTTATCTACTTGTATAATCCGGCAAAGGTTCAAAGTTATTCCAACAAGCCCACTGAGGTCTGTAGATATTTTCAACTTAGTTCCGTAGTTGCTCCGAATTACTGGGTAGCCCGAGAGCCAAGTTTACACGTTGTTACCTCCCGGTACAGCGGTTTTGGAGTATGGTAATCTGCATGTGTAATTTCACTCAAGGTTTAATATCGTGACCTACTAGTATTGCGTATCCATATAACTTAATCAGCGTGATTTGCCCCTATATATTTATTTATTTATAACTTACAAGACACCACAAGATATACTAGACCACTATCATCATCATCATCAGGTCTTTTTAGGGTTCCGTACCCAAAGGGTGCAAACGGGACCCTATTACTGAGACTCCGCTGTCTGTCCGGGTGTCACAGGGCTCTATCTCTTGAACCGTAATAGCTAGACACTTGAAAATTTCACCGATTACGTATTACTGTGGCCGCTATAACAAAAAATACTAAAAATAAAAAATAGTTAAAAATTAAAGGGGTCGTCATACAAGAAACGTGTTTGTTTCAGCGTTTGAACTCGATCTTTATAATGGCATTAACTAGATACTTGAAACTTTCACCAATTATATATTACTATGACCACTATAACAACAAATACTAAAAATAAGATAAAGTTCAAAATTAAAGGGGGTCGTTATAGAAGAAACGTGTTTCTTCAGCGTTTTAAAACATTGTACGGTGGTACGGAACCCTTCATGTACGAGTCCGACTTGCACTTGCCCGTTTATTAGCCTCCACTGCAGGAGCACGACCCTCTCTGTACTACCAGAGCCATATATTAGCCAGAGCAGTCAGAGGATTATAGTATAACGAGCTTTTGCCCGCGGCTTCGCTCGCGTCCTTTCTTAGCGGATGCCTACGTCATAACATCTACCTGCATGCCATATTCCAGCCCGATCCGTCCAGTGGTTTGGGCTGTGCGTTGATAGATCACTATGTCAGTCAGTCAGTTACCTTTGAGTTATATATATTTAGATAGATAGATGAAATGAAAATAACAGTTTATCTGTTATTTTAATTTCATTTAAAATCGCTCTAAAAACTTTAGGGTCGTACGGGCTCTTAATGCTAAAGCATTCTCGCTGTCGACCTTTGGGAAAATTAAGCAAGCAGCAAATATTTTCAATACATACCAAATACAATAAATACATACATTAATTAAATATAAATATACAACGAGTTAATGAAATAACGCAAAACCTCTCAGGTTGTAGTAACTCAGTCCATGAAACTGAAAAACTTTTGTTCTACAATATTCCCAAAATGCCAAAAATAAAATTCGGGTTTTCATACAAATTGACTCGATCAGCTGGTCAGTTTGTATGAAAATCTTTCATTTTTTTAATTTAGTGAAAGTTGTTGACCAGAAGTTGTTCAGTTACATGGGAGGTTTTGCGTTGTTTCATTAACACAATGCATAGAGCTGCTGAGAAATTTAATTCGTGTAGATATACAGGGTTACTGGTATCTAACGCATAACCTTATATAGGCGACTTAGGTACATCAAGAGTAACAATTTTTGTTCTGACTTTTTTTTTATTTGATTTTATTTTAAATTTGCAATAAATGTAAAATCTTGCCTAAGTATTACGTTTAAACAAAAGTCATAGAACAATAGTTGTTAGCCTTGATGTACTTAGGTCGCCTCTAGGAGGTTATGTGTTAGATACCAGTAAAATAGATTAATCACAGACATATCTATTGTGTATTCATAAACTTATTATTATCCACCATATGTGTGGTCATCCATGCCGAGTGGTTTCCGGCAGAATAGAATAGGACCACTTCAAGTCTTTTCGTGGATGTCGTAGAAGGCGATTTAGGAAACACAAGCTAAACCCTATAACCATCAATGAGGCCTCTCCAATCCGTCTGGCCAGCGTGGAGAGTGTTGGCCAAATCTGGCCAAGTATGGCTCTGGCAGTACAAAGGGGGTCGTGCTCCGTCAGTGGAGACTAAAACAGACATGATGATATGAGGTGGATCACCACCATAAATAAATAAATGAGAGCGGCCATAGTATCGGAATTTTATGTGGGCGAGATAAATCTGGCGAGGCCGTTTGTAGAGTAGAGAAAATTGGTCGCTTTGGTGTCCTAAAAAGAAGAGCGAAAGCAAAGTTTCATACGGGAGAGGTTTTGCGAGGCGTTCTGGTTAAATATTATTGTAATGCATTTAGGCACGAGATCTCCTGAAAAAATCTTATCCGGTTCACACGCGAATCCCTATAGACCGCGAGGCCGGGGGCTCACGTCGCCCACGCCTAGCTACGCTACTGAGAGTGGCCTTTGGGTTTTGCGGCTTTAGGCTCTGTATACCCCGTTTGGAATAAAGACGTGACAGTGTACCTAAAACTTGTTCTTTCTCCTCTTTTCGACTTTCAGTCCTCACTGGTTGCATGACTCTTCTATCTTCCCGTATCGTACCATCGTCTTCCTCCCCGTTTTCGCTATTTGGGCCCTGCCCTGTGTGTCAACTCCCTGCATCGCTGCCTAACGTTCATTATTCCATTCCTTTCACGTCTTTTTCTTCAATTTTCACATAACAGGTAATAAGTAATGCACCTACTTAGGGAAAGATAATATTGGTTTTCAAAAAACAAAGACATTTATACCTACGAAATTGAACAAAATATAATGAATTCATCTCAATCACCCATTAGATACTTCACGTGTCACATCACTGCACATTGTACAATAAATAAAATCCTTCATCTCCACTACACGTCTCAATTTATGTCTAATAGAAAATATCTCGTCGTAAATGAGATTTTCCAAAAAAAATAAGAATCTAAAAGTTTTTGTCATGCTTTTGTTAAAATGAAAAAGAAAAACAGAAATGTTTTATTAAGCCAAGTGTTTTTTTTAACGTCCTTTTAGGGTTGCTACACACATATTCGGGCCAATATTGTCGGTTCGGCAATATTTGTCGACAACAAAGCCAACCCGACCGAAGCAATTATAGCAGCATTCCCCTCGAACATAATATATTCATCTACATATATTCGATTTTTTGGGTTCCGTACGCAAACGGGACCCTATTACTGAGACTCCGCTGTCTGTCCGTTTGTCCGTCTGTCTGTCCGTCTGTCACAGGGCTCTGTCACTTGAACCGTAATAGCTAGATACTTTAAATTTTCACCGATTATGTATCACTGTGGCCGCTATAACAACAAATACTAAAAATAAAAAAAATAAAAAAATTAAAGGGGGTCGCCATACAAAAAAAGTGTTTTTTCAGCGTTTTTAACTAGATCTTTATAATGGCATTAACTAGATACTTGAAATTTTCACAGATTATGTATTACTATGGCTACTATAACAACAAATACTAAAAATAAAAAAAAGTTAAAAATTAAAGGTGGTCATCATACAAAAAACGTGTTTTTTTAGCGTTTCAAAACATTGTAAGGAACCCTTCTTGTACGAATCCGACTCGCACTTGCCCGTTTATTTAAGTGTGTAGCAACTCTTAGAAAATAAAACTACCTGCCATGGTTTCCCTGATTGATGGACTGCATGCCCTGCTGGTAAGTCCACTTTATCTCGTGACGTGACAAGCGACCATACACACACAGTAACCGTTTTCCATCAAGCAACCATTTGTCAACTCATATTCGTGTTTTGCTATATATGTACTTTTACCTTTATATGATACTTTCTTTGAGAAATGGGTTTGAATTTTCATGTATTGAAACATAAATCATTTAATAATTAAAACACAAATTAGACAGGATATAGTTTTAAAAACTAAATTTATATCGTGTTTTTCGTGTGTGTAAGTGCCCAACATTGGTGTCAGATTTTTCAAAAGTGACACACTATATTATCATTCAAGTTCATATTTTGACTTTGAAATCTAGTTATTTGCCTAGATTTAATTAAGCAATTTGACTGCCTCCGCGGTCCAGTGGTCAAGGCCTTGTGATCCGGAGGCATGGGTTCAAATCCCACTGGGAAGCATACTTTGTTAAAAGTTGTTTCCAGTCTGTTAAGGATATTGCAGGCTTGAATCACCTGATTATCCGAAAAGAAAGATGATTCCGTGCTTCGGAAGGCACGTACTCGTAAAGCCGTTGGTCCCGAACGCCATCTAGCGTTTGTACCTATCCTAGGATTGGTTTTGGTCTACCCTTTGGTTTGCGGTGGTCAGACGGCAGTCGCTCTGTGTAAAAAACCAGAAACCTCATCAAATTACCTGGGTTAGGTAGCGGAGCCCGGGCTCTGAAGCGTAACCGCTGACGACGCAACCGGGAATACGCTCGGATGATGATGATGATAGTTTTAAAAACTAAAACCCGACTACGGAAAATGATATCTCCGTTTGCTTTGAAATAATTTATTTCAAATGGGGGCAGCACTGGACTTCATGTATCCCCTTAATGCAATCGCAGCAGGGAGCAACAGCTAATAATGTATATATTTATGAAATATGCCTTTCATTTGATACGCCCCTATACGATTCGATTTATTTTATTTTTAGTTCATTTTTTTGACCTATACAGGGTGACTTTTTAACCACCAGCCAAACTTTTGGAGCAAGTTCAGTCCATGATACTGAATAACTATCTATATTTTTTTTTATTAAAAATAGATAAAAATATTTCATCCTTCCATACAAAATCAGTTAACCTGAGCGCTGATCTGTATGGGAAGGCGAGTTTTTTTTATCTTTTTTCGTTATTTTTCTTTATGGAAAGCAGTTTAATTTCACGTATTTACGTCACGTATTAAATGTACATATATATGTGTGTCTGTTCGTGGCATTGCATCTCCCGAATCGATTTTGATCAAATCTTGATAGGTAATGTATTTAATAGGATTCAAGAAAATTTTCAGCCAGGAGTTCTTGATATTGTTTCATACAATATTTTAATATCTGTGTACTTTATTCGTCCTCAATCTGTCTCGGACCTATTTGAGCTTATTTATTCGTCAACTGTTGCTCTGAGCCCGGTTAGGTTATGTCACCGCAAAGTTTTGTTTGTGTAGGACCGCCAACTTTGTATTTTCCCTAATGCGCATATTTAAATCACTTAATTACCGCTATACTACGCGATTTTCAATTACAAAATACAAACAAACCTGCAGTTCTTACTAGTAGGTCCTTTTCGGGGATTATGTAAGGTACTTTATCGCGGATAATCTTAATGAATCCAGCGAAATTTCCACATTGCACAAGGCATCGAAAACATAAATGCGTTTTTATTTTGCCATAAAATTTTGATTAAGATTCTGTAAAAAATATCTTGACGTGTAAAAGTGCCTGCGGAGGCCTAATTGCTGAATATGATTCTTTTTGATTATTCTTGATTCTTTGATTCACCCGAATAAGTATGTCATTCAGGCTTGCTCTCTTGTGAGACATAAACACATAGTTAATATAACTGTTTTCAGTGTGAAGATATTTATTTTTATATTGTTTTTACTAACAAAAAATATTTTTAATATAATACAAAATAATAATATTACTACATAGAAATCTCATCTTCTTTGTAATTTACCTTATTACCATGACCATGTTATGATAAATTTATATATTTTATTCATTTGCCAATAAGATTCCTGGAATTTCATATTTGGAGCGTGTGAATATTGGATTCCGTTTTTATCAAACTGTCTTCAATTCAATTCTTTATAACAATACATGTGGTCTTACAAATTACACAGTTCTTCTTATTGACCTTTTCGTATAGCAAATTTTTGCTTCTTTCTATTTGGTGTCGTTGTCAGCCTCCGTGGTGTCAGCAATGGTAGTGTAAATCCTTGAATTCGATGAAATTAACAGCGTGCACGAAAAATACAAGTCATCATTTTTTCACTTTCTTGCACACTGCTCGAATTGTTTACTTTTAATAGAAATGTTATCAATAGAAAGCAACCCGATCAATATGTATGATTAATTAATGCTCGTTTTCAAGTCGATTGAATCCAAACAAAATAAAAATAAATAAATAAAAGGAGGTCAATACATCCTGTTTGTCGTAACTCCCATCCTCCAGCATAAATCGCTTTCTCGCATAGCAACACCCGTTGAGGTCATCTAATTGAAGTAATCAAGTACATGTTCATAGAATAAAATTTAATTTCCATTTTTAATAAAAGCTCTAACAACGGTGTAATTCTATTACGAGAACTACAAAGGCACTGGATTTCTGAGAAATAATTGGCTTAGTCAAAATGTTCTACAATATAGTTAGACGTGAACATTTCTATGAAAATGAAACGCACACAAAGCGTAAGTCCTTATGGCCTGTGTCCACGAGACAGTATGTATGGA
This sequence comes from Acrobasis repandana, assembly GCA_963576875.1. Classification (NCBI taxonomy): domain Eukaryota; kingdom Metazoa; phylum Arthropoda; class Insecta; order Lepidoptera; family Pyralidae; genus Acrobasis; species Acrobasis repandana. The sequence continues at coordinate 21,981,315 of OY756215.1, forward strand.
GCTCCATACAGATCGTAAAGTAATGAAGCCGGGCGCCAGCGCCGGCCCTAGTCAGCCCGGCTTCATGTACAGATCGGTGCCGGTCGGCGCCGTGCCGGGTAGAGACCGTCTAGTAAATGGACACAGGCCTCCTCCTCCTTGCGACGACGGAATCCTCATTGTTAGCGGTCGTAATCTCAATGGAACACCTTCCTGTGTACTATGTCCCGCCATTCAGTCCGTGCTCTGCAGCTCGGACAGCGTCGCTGACTTTGGTCTCGAGTGTCGAGCGAATCTGGTCGGACGCATGGGACTGCGTCCTCTGAATATTTTTCCATCTATTTTGCCTATAAACAGGAGTTTCTCAAGATTGTCCCCACGTTTCTTGCTAAGCGTGTTCTTTAGATCTTGCGACCCTTAGCTCAGTCTACTTAATAATATTTGTTCTTCACTCCAGGTCTTGCCGATCAGCACGGTACGTCGCCAGGTTTGTTTGAGGCGGCCGACTTTACGCTTTCCTTGGGGATTCCAATCCATAGCCTTTTTAGGTATGTGATCAGGGCCCCTTCGGTGAGTGTGGAAATCCAATTCTACTAACAGCGTTTTATCTGTTGGTTGATCGGGGTTCTGTGTCAAAGCTGTTGATATGACGTAAACAATTATTATGAAATCGATTATTGTAAATATCCAAAGATAAATAAATGATTTTGGCATTGACTTTAATGGGGTAAAGATGACAGAATTGTTCATTATAAAGGCTTCGTATGTTACATCCACTAGAAAACACGTAAAAGCAATTTTGACATGTAATTACTGCACAGCTGGGTGAGATACAAATAATCTCTTTATGCGCAAAAAAACAGCAACACACAAAAAAGAAATAAGTCAAGAGTGAGTTATCATTTACCACGTTTTTTGTAGCGGACAATTTTTCTGCGTTTACTTCAACATCTCTCTGCACTTCTGGTGCAACAGCACCACCTATATTAAGTGGTTACCGTAGCCTAACCTATTGGTTAGGCTAAGGTAACCACTTAATATCGGTGGACCGTATGCTTGTTTGTCTACTTAGTTATATAAAAAAATCTAGCTCATCATTGTCCTATTTCTTAGCCTCCCATTGTTTTCTTGTAACTGGTCCCTTTAAGAATCCAGCAAAATGTTACATTTGGCCAAGCCAAAATTAGCTATTTCTTTTATTACATTGCCATGTACAGGCCATGAGCTACGACTTAGATTTCTTAGCCTTGTTTTTTGATATTTTCAAGATTTCTGTGTAGGTACGTACTTATCATAAGTAAACAGTTAATCTTGAAGGCTGGCTGTTCCTTTTTTGTGACACGGAACCCGAAAAATCAATTACCGTCCTGAGCCCTAAGAACTGTACGCAATTGTTGCACAGACTGAATAAGTCATTTAGTGCAACTATGATCTATTTGTAGTTCTAAAAGTTCTCTGGTAATTCTCTGCTAAAATACATGGTTTATGTATATAATATACATATATATCTGCACCGCCTGTCAGTTGAGTAGTAGAGAAAACCCAAGGCTTTAAGTCCGCCGTTTACAATTTTACAAGTTGAATAAATAAATTAAAAATAATATATATATAATAATACGGAAACGTGTTAAATTCGGGAAAGGAAATATAAATAAATACTCGTAATAATAATGAATACTTGGACGATCTGATATTTGTAACTTTTACGAGTATATAGGTAACTCTAGTAAGTGGTCGCAACTTTACGCAATTTGGAATACGTAAGCGTGTACATACGATCAAAAGAATTTTTAAGTCCAAACATAAATCACACATTCATTACAAATCAATATCCTTCACGAGATCACAGTTCGTGGTAACATTTAAACTAGTAATTGTTATTGACCAGTTAATAGATAGTGCACGAAGTGTCTAAGCGGCAATTTTGGCCCAAGCTCGGTCCCCAGTACCGGGATCCATCACGAATGTAATTAGGCCGTTGGCAGCACTTTCACGTATTGCCGTGTTTTGTTTTATTATAGTAATCATGATTACGGACCGTCTGCTCCGCAAAATTGTGGTATTAACGGGATATTAGATAGTGTTTGTTTGTAAGTTTTTATTTATCTATTCTCACTCCATAGGACTTGAAAGATATTCTTAGCGAGTCTGAATGTCTGTTATATACAACGAGTTATATCGCAAAACCTCTCAGGTTGTAACTCTGTCCATGAAACTGATCAACTTTTGTTCTACAACATTCTCAAAATGCCTAAAATAAAATTCGGATTTTCATACAAATTGATCAGTTTGTATGAAATTTTTTTTTTTTTTGTTTTCGTGTAATTTGTAGAACAAAAATTGTTCAGTTTCATGGGCTGATCAGTACAAATCTGAGAGGTTTTGCGTTATTTCATTAACACGTTGTATAGAAGGTATACATGAAATGGAAAAAAATGTTCAAAATGATGTACTGAATCACTCCTTAGAATATTTAAGCTTGTATATGTATGTATTAGGGCTAGCTCAATCTGTGTAATTTTTCATTATCTTGTTATTTTTATTTATTTTATAGATTATTTTTTCTTGTTTTGAATAATTACAGTTTGAATATATCTTGTTAGACGGTATTAATGATTGTAAATATGCATAAAATACATGGAATCTGCTTAAAATAATTACGGAATTACCACTCGCACCGAATTTGCACTTTCAGAAAGAATAAGTAATAACCACCAGTATTCAGCATACTTTAGGTCTCTTAGCAGGATTTTTAATTTCGAAATGTCCTTTGTGCAAACTCCACTGTTTCACTACAATAATGAAGCAGAGTGGGTCTTTTGAAATGTTTCATAGCAGAAAAATTGCGGGGAATGTGCACTCCGCTCGAAGCGAAGGAATTTAATTATTCGAAAGATCTATGTAGTACTCGTACGTCTCATGATCGTAGCGTATATGACTTTTATGGTGCTCAAATTCAAGTGCAATTTTCAAGTAAAACTAGAAAAAGATAAATGAAATGAAGTGTACAAGGAAAACGTAACACTTGTGTCCGATGTGTGCGTTACAGCTTTTTACTGCGAATGTACCTACTGAACGGAGAAGGTTTAATACACATATCATAAAACCTTAATGGCATTGGCTTATATGTTTTGAAATCATTGCTAAATGGGGTTTATAACCTACAAAGTAGGTACATAAAAATAAATGTGCGCAATAATTATAAATAAATAATTTGGAGACCTAACGTATAAAGTGTGTTTAAAAAAAATGTTGAAGTGTGTGGTGTATCTAATGATTTCTTGAGCAGCTCAGATGAAAGCGCATAAAATAAACCATGTCGTCGCCACAGATTATTACTAGCAAAAATCTAGCCGAACTCGAAAGACGAGATAAAGTACTTATGTTCTGGAAATGATAATACAACATCAACGACGAAGAAATTACAATTATGAAGTTCCAATTATTTATCAAGAAATGTAGAATTGTAGATGTTCTAGAAATTTCTCGGCGTAATTAGATTAATTCATCTGAGTTGGAACCTACGGAAATTAAATACCAGCAAATTTCTTACATTTGCAAGACATTTATATAAAATGTTACACGAATATTTTTCTTATTCTTTTTATTATAGGAGGAAGGTAACCGGATATTGGCAAAGTTCGAGTATTAGTGAATCTGCTGACCACAAATAATAGTTTAATCAAATCGGTCAAGGAGTTTCCGAGATATATGGTAGTAGATATTATTTGGTTTGTTTTTTCGTTTGTGTAAGTGGCCAACATTAGTGTCAGATTTTTTAAGCTGCGGAAAGCTAAGTCAGCCTAAGGGCTGAATGTGCCCATTCAACCCATCATCGATCCGTACCACACTTGTATGTAGCTTAACTTGCGAAAGTTCTAGTAATGTCTAGTCCTGCCGGGCCACCAAGTTTCTTAGCGAGAGGAGTAAGTTTTTGGTCTTTTAGATTTGATGAAGCATGTTGCGGATTACTAGCTGTGAAAATTTTGACGAAGCGTGTTGCGGATTACCAACTGTGACAATTTTGACGAAGCGTGTTGCGGATAACTAACAGTGAAAATATTGACGAAGCGTGTTGCGGATTACAAACAGTGAAAATATTGACGAAGCGTGTTGCGGGTACATTTTTGTGACCAATTTAAAAATTATTTATATTTCATCAATTTTTGTCCTTATAAAGAATATACCTACCTAAAATATAAAAAAAAAACAAATTATTTGTTACTAATTGGTTTTATTGCAACATTCTATAGAGCTGTACCCCCATCCACAGCCCACAGCCTGCGCGATATTTGGAGCTTTTTCGTTTACACCATTACTTCCAGCATTATTTATGTAAAGTTATTTGAATCGTACGCAGCATTCCCCATTGTATTGCGTGCCGTTTGCGAAATATTCGACGTTTTCAAATATTTACCGCGACCTGGATGTTTGCTCTATAAATACTTTTGATTAATGCAAACAGCGTATCTCTGTTTGGCAAAATATATGTGTGGTTAGTAGCATGGGTGATATTTTTTTTTTTTAAATATTATAAGCAGTGTCATTTATTACGATTATTAAAAAGTATTGTAGTATTACTCCTTGCCTTAGTTAGCAGAACAGTGTTGATGTGATCACGATGATCAAATCTTTCGTGGCTAGTGGGGCACGATTAGCTATGGATACCTAGCTAGTGTGCTACACCGGAAGTAAGTGAGTAGGTGTTGTAGAAAATGACCATGCGTGAAAATCTAAGGCAAGCGTGCTGGCCAAAATTAAGACCACGATTATACTATATTGAGTCCGCTAGTTTCCAAGCAAGCCGTGTCGTCATAGTTTCTTAGAATCAAAAAGCGCTCTAAATATCAGTTTTCCGCATTAAAAAAATCTTAAATCACGTTCATGGTAATAAATATTATCACAAGAATAAAACGTCACAAAACAATACCACTTGTCATAAGTGCCATTGTTTTGTGACGTTTAATTCTAGTAACAGTACAAAATTATTTATTTTTGACCTAGCAAACTACCCTATTTACCTACCCTACCTTTAAATTTCAAAAGATTTTTGTAGATGTTAAATAAATAAGTGTTCTTTTCAAAGTTTAACATTTTTAACGTAATAACGTTAATTTTATTCAAAAAATAACTATCAATAAAATTACATAGAATTAATTTTAAAAAGCCAAGTACTTTCAACAGAATTACCACATTTTATAGTGGTGAGTTCGTAAACGCGTGTGTGTGTGATTGCGAACTGGACATGTTCTGTGTATTGTACAATGCAAAACAATTCAGAGGGCGGGACAGGGTGTCACTGCCCGCGCTCAGGGGAGGGGAACGCCGGCGCCGTTCATTAGGGGACAAATAAACTGGGGCTAATTTTGTAGGGCTATTTCTTATTTTTCCTTGCAATTCTTGTTTTATTCTTTTTTGTTTAAGAAAGATGATGCGTAACAATTTTCTTATCTTATTTTATTAATTTTTAAATGATTTCCCGCTACTACTGCAGTGAATTTTTCTACGTGCCCATATACAACCATTAAGAATCCCCTTACCCTAGACTTTCCCATACAAACGTAGTCTACGTTTTATTTTGAAACGACATGTAAGATTTCGGTAAAAATTTGTAACTTTAAAGAAATTGCATATATCTAGGGTTATAATTGGTTTTCACAGTCACAACATGAACTTGAAAGAAAATATAAGGGTGTAAACGTTTTCCATATTGATGGTCACAAATTATATAATACACTATATTTTAGCCATTATACAAAATGTATCGAATATGAGGTTGCACTGATTCACACTTCTCCGGAATACGTTGTTACATTTTATGAGCGAGATATCAGGCGTTCGCTGAAATTACATACCGTACTGTAACTTCAACGAACGCCTTTCATTAGTATGAAATAAAACGGGATATTTACCGTGATTATTATTTATTTCATACTAATGTTGACAACCGTGAAAGTTTAAAAAGGTAATTTTTGTGCTACAAACCACATCGATTTCACAGAGGCGTCTTGCAACAAAAAATTGCTGACATATTATGTTTTCTTTAACATAAAATAAAAATATAATATCTCACTAAAGTGCAAAACTGGGAATGGGACGTGCGTGAGACGAGAATTTCAACCGTCCCACTGTTTATTTGTCACTGAATTACTCTGGAAAGTGTTCGTTCTATAATTCAGATGTGCATTTCGGCTTTTATATACTTATTACAACAAAAAAAGTATTGTACAAGTGGTGTACCTAATGCCATTGGCCATGTTAAAATTTGTAATAAGTATAATTTATATTTGTAATTTCTATATTTTGATGCATGATTTGTAGAAACGTCCGTAGCTTAATATTATATAAATATATATTATATTATAAATAAGTTGATGATACTTTTATATAACAGTTTACTAGCTAACCGCTTAATAATTGCTTACTAGATACGCCGCTATATCCCAGTTTAAATGTCTGTAAATACCTCTTTATACAACCACAGTGGTCGAATAATTACGGCACCAGGAAAACGTTGGCATGAAATTTGTTTGCCTCCCAGGGGCCAGGTAACCACACCTCCAAGTTAATTCGAGTCTACGTTTCTGTACATAAGAACTTGTATGTAGAAGGTCCCAAGTAAATGCTACGTAGCAACGGTGTTTCAATATTCAGGTACAACGGGTGCACGAGTGTAGGTTTTTTAGGATATATGGAAGATTGTAAGTGTGTACTTTCTTCCATATCCTTGAAGAAAAATAAAATATAAATCATAAATATATTTATTTTTCGGTTGATCGGAAGACCTTTCGTTGTACGAGTATAGTCCGCCGTTGTCAATGTTTTTGATTTTAAATGTACGTTTTCTTAGTTTTTCTTTTTCACTAGCCATCTATGTCCCACTGCTGGGCAAAGGCCTTCCCTCTTTCCTTTCACGATTCTCTATCCTTGGTCTTCACTTTCCAGCCTTCTCCAATTCACGCAAATCGTCTGTCCTTCTCGTCCTCGGTCTACCCCTCTTTCTGTATCCATCTGTTGGAACCCATTTGTGGCAATATGGGCCCCTCTTTGCGGATGCATACGGCCAACGTGTACGTTTTATTAGTACAATAAAGTTACTACAAATAAATTTCTCTACCAGCAGTTTCCCTTCGGTCGGGAGTATGGGTAAAATCTTGTCAGAAGGCGAGGAATTCGTCTATAATTTGTTTCCCAATTTAACCTGCACACCCAAGATCACGCTGAAAGTGGCCTTTGGTTCTAATACTCATGGGCTCTTTATGCCATGGATAAACGTGATTACTGTGAAGAACGTCGAACGAAACTTCACGCGACTCTCTAGGGTTGGAACTGGGCGGGACATCTGGCTCGAAGGAACGATGGTAGGTGGAGTAAGATCGTCACCGAGTGGTATCCCAGAAATGGGAAATGTAGTGTAGGACGTCCAGCGGCTAGGTAACTAATAAATAATATAAATATATACGGACCAATCACACAGATTGAGCTATTTAGCCCCTGGTGTTGCAGTTGTCCATGGGCAGCGGTGATCACTTACCATCACCGCTTATCATTACCGCTTGTTCGTTTGTCGCTCAATAACATAATAAAATAGCCCCAAAGCTATATTTTATAACAAATAGATATATAGATAAACATATTTAAGACCCAGGTCAATTTGAAAAAGATCATTCTCCATGTGACTTGACCGGGGATCAAACCCGGGACCTCTGGTGTGACAGCCTGGCATGATGACCATTAGGCCACAAAGGTAATCCCAGAGGTGGGTCGACGATGTCAGGCAAGTTACTGAAAAGAATTAGATTGCGATGGCCACAGACAAAACAAGATGGCGCAGACAGATGGAGGCTGCCTAGCAGTGGGTCCTTGAAAACTAACGATGACGTTGACTGTGTAGACATAGACATTATTTAAAGCTCGAAAACATTAGTAGGCATTCAACATAGCTATCAAATAGTTAACCCTATCAGTCGTGAGCGTGAACAATAGCCGACGCCCTGGCGTGCGGCGTGTGAGGAAGTAGGGCAGACTACGTTTTGCATTTCTATTTAGTTGTTCTTTTGTAAGGAGAATATTAACTGCAGTGCTGGCATTCCGTAGACAGAGCTTAGGGCGGGTTACTATCACCTCTTTATCCCTAACGGGGTAGAGAGAGCCTATTGTCGTAAGAGCCGAAGCCAACTGTCAGCCTGATGCTTGGCGTGTAGGTTGAAAGTGAATCAAAATATTGACGGTTTGCTAGCATTCAATAGCTTGCATTTCATACAGAAATCCTAATATGTGACGTTCCACAGGTGACGTTAAGACGTTTAGAAAAACAATTCGTACAATTAACTTAGCTCGAATAAACACAATGTCGTAAGTGCCAGCGTCCATAAGGTACCTTTACCCGTGGAACGTCACATTTAATGTCAAATACTAGCAAGACTTGCTTTTTGTTCGGTATGAAGCTGCTTTCGTAATTTAGGTAAGATTAGTGTGTGTAAAAAAGTTGTCCACGTCACTGCTAGCATTGCCTATTCTCATGATTTCTCGAGATTTTCGCACCACAATCGGCTTTTACTTTGCGCGGGAGTAGAAGCAGCTGGTACAAGTTATTTGTTTTCCTTTCTTTCAGCACTGAATGGATGAAAATATCAGATCAAAAATGTCCGCGTTTTGAAATACGTTCATTCATATTATTTACTTTATATTGAAAAAAAAAATGGAGATCTTACCCGAATTTAATACTTCTGAGTAATTATAAATACGAGTGTTTTACCAATAAACTATTAGACCATTACCGAACCGGAGAATATTTACCTAATGAATCCTCCAATGAAGTGTGATTTTCCGGGTATGACCCTTCCAATTGATAGTTCCAGCTGTATTTTTCCCTCAAACAATATAACCTATCGGAAACCCAAAAAGGCTTGATACCACCATTATGCGAATCCATCCCTTCCTTACGCAGGGCTAGTACGCATGCGCGAAACGACGCGCCTCCCTCCGCCGCAGTCTGTCTTCGAAACTCGTAGAGGTCGTAGCGCTACGCCGTAGCCTCGTAGCCCGTAGCGCGTAGCAAACCCCTGCAGTGACGTTATCAACTATTTTTAATAACGATTATAATTTAACAACGTTTTATAATAAAAATAACGCTTTTGTTATATAACAGTGACGTGAGCGTGCTAGAGCGTGCTGTGATTGTTTATACGAATGGATTTCGTGTGAGTTTTTATAGTTGGAAACGTTTGTGATGTAAGTTGACACCGTTTTCCGATATGAGTTTATTTTGTCCAACTATCGAGTATTGTTTCGCAAACTCAATCTTCTCTGTACATTTATTGCGTATCGAGTTTTGTTTATTACGTTTTTACTTATGTATTATTATAGCTATAATGTTATTGAATTATGTGAAATGTCATGATTTTAGGTTAATTTTGTATGTAGCGGAGTAATTTTGATACGTTGGAAATGGTGTTGAAAACATGTTTTGTGTTAGAACGCACGAAGAATGATTGATGACTCAGAAATTCCTACGCGTCGCGAGAAAAAATAACTCCAGACTTATATTTCGGTCACCCATGACGCTTTAAAAGTCTTTTACCCTTATTATATAAGAGACCGGGTAAAAATATCTTATGTAAGATTATCCTTGAGCAGTTTACGAGTCGCGTTCCGTTAGACGTGCGTACGTAACGCAATTACACCGTATAAGGGTATTGAAATTTTCACAAGGTTTTATTTATTTTTGCTAAAAGGAAAAGCTTAAAGCTTTGGCTTTACACTCCGTTTTGTTTCAAAGCTTTGTTTTGTATTTTATATCCACTTCGATGTTGATTTACATATATGTATTATTGATATTTGATGGGTACAGATTATATTTTATGCTGTAACAAGTCATTTAAATGCGTGACGACCTCTGTGGCGTAATGGTCAACACGCTAGTCCGGAGGTTCTGGGTTCGATCCCCGGCCAGGGCAAGTTGGAAAATGGTCTTTAAAATCAGTCTATTTGTTTAGAAACTACGATGCCACAGACAGAGACAAGGACACGTCAAACTTATAACACCCTTCTTTTTATTTTATTAAAACTAACGTAAGATAACAGCATAATTAATTAGTTTAAACGGTTAAAAGTTTTAAATTAATTAACTTCTCTTTTTCGTCGGGTGATAAAAAATACTTTTAATTTTAAAAACATTCCTTATTTTTTTGGCATATCTAAGGAATGAATGTAAATATTTCTGTCGTAGGGGGTCTATCTTACTAACCAATACTTCCAAATATTATTAAATCTAAGATACCTGTAATATGCCCCAGGGCCACGACATTGTAGGTTCGTTGTCAGCGCAACGTAGGCATGTAATGTAATAAAGCAGCTTTGATAACATGGTCTGTCATTAGAAAGTTTTTAACCCCCGACGAAAAAGAGGGGTGTTATAAGTTGAATGTGTCCGTGTATCAGTGTGTGTACTGTAGCTCCTAAACGAATAGACCGATTTCAAACGGTTTTTTTATCAAACGCCTTATCTGTCGAGATGGTTCTTAGCTATGTTTGATAAAAATTGGTTCAGCCGTTCAAAAGTTATTGAGGGGAACGCTTGAAAGTCGGATTTTATAATTTGTCTGGCAAATAAACTTGTCTAAATAGAATATACATACATACCTACATACATACATACTATCATGTCTTTATCCGTAATGGGGCTGACAGAGCATTTGGGTCTTGCGGCTCTAAGCAGACAGATCTCAGGGTCGGAAGACTCAAAGGCCACTTTTAACGTGATAGGCGAGAAGTTAGAAAAAGTGGCAGTGGTTCCCTCGATCGGCTTTCTACGATTTGCGCGGGAAGGAAAGCAGCTGGTACATTCTACGTTTTTTCTTTTCTTCCAGACTAGCGAAGGAAGATATCTAAATAGAAGGAGAATTATTCTTAAATAAAACAGCAAGCAGGCTTACAATAGGTACCTAGAAACCTAAATAGACCCGTAGACAAAACTAACAACATCTAGTTCCACGTATAATAATACTGTAATAACAGTTGAAGAGTTGAAGATATCTATAGAGCTGTAATACGCCCCGGGGCGCCGAAATTGTATGTAATGTAATAAAGCAGCTTTGATAACATGGTTTATAATTAGCGCATTATGTCTGTTCGTTGGCTTTGGGGTTGCTCAAGGTCGTCCGACTGAAGTATGTCAATAACGTTATAGAAACGTTAAGGCCGTACCTGAATTTTCCGAGGTCCAGTGCTGCCCCCATTTAAAATAAATCATTTCAAAGAAAACGGAGACATAATTTAAAATTTTGCAACTGCCAAGTCCTAGATAACCATTCAAAGTATTTTATGAACTACTGTTTACAATTTAAAGTGAGAACGTTAAGCTTTACTACGCACAATTGCGAAAAACGGCCACTTTTGGCTAATGTGCGTAGTAAATTGGTAGTTGCATAATTTTAAATAATGTCTCCGTTTTCTTTGAAATGATTTATTTTAAATGGGGGCAGCATTGGACCCCAGAAAATTTAGGTACGGCCTTAAGAGATGTTCTTTTGTGAAATAATTTTTCAATGATTTTTCGTCGAACTCCTTTTGTTTTACTAAATTGCGTGTACTTCACCAGTTTCTATTGGGGGTAAATAGGACCTAGTTGGCTAGTATATCTTTCTGTTATTTGATCTAGGTAGAAATTTCTACGAGGACTGTCTGCCTCTCAATTAAATTCAAAATATCTTTATTATCATAGGATATTTATAATATCTCTTAATAATAGTCACTTTGTTTTGTTTTGCACAAATGTTGACGTCAAATCGTTACTTACAGCTAAGTTTACGCCGCTTCCTAGGCGCAAGTGCAGAAGAAGCGGCAACATATTATAAAAAAGTATACCCCATAAAAGACTTACTGACTGTATTCAGCCTGTAATACGGGCTAACTAAGTCATTCTTATTACGTAAATTTCTATCTGTAAAATCACTTACTTAATTGAACATGGAACCTCTACCCTCCTAAACTATTTGGCCAATTTCTATGTTCGTCTATATATTCATTAGAATAAATCGATGTTATTGTATTCACCTTACTTTCTTTGATCGGTGGTTATTATACAGGGTTTAACAAAATATACTGAATACAAGTTGACCAACTGCGAGATTGTATGGAATGTAAGATTTTTTTTCCATATTTCGATATATGTTTCTTGGGGTAGTTGTTCGGTATCACGGACTAAACCTACCTTTAAAATAGTGTCAGTATATTTTGTAAGACGCGATACACCGTGGAAGGGACATACGGGTATGTCCCTTCCACGGTGTGGTATAATAATCAAACCACAGTCTATACCAAGGACTGAAAACGGTTACGGTATAACGTTACGGTACCGGTATAAAATAAGTGTACATTAATAAAATAAAGGTAGGGCCAAAGGTAGGACCATTTAAGCTCCCTCAAGGGCTCAAGGCTTGCTTTTTTCAAGGTTTTTCGGTATTGAAAGACGTCTAGACGTGACGGAATTACTCCGCTGGAATATTTGTTAGTCATGTTCACGGATATTGTTGTTCATTTCTTTAGAGCATGCTGTGGCCAATTGTTTGAGCTAATTTAAGCTCTCTCAAGGCTTGCTTTACTCAAGGTTTTTCGGTATTGATCTGCAAGTCTGTGTTCTAACCTACATTACTTCAGAATATGTAATTAGGTAGATGACTGAGTCAAAAATAAATTGTTGTGTAATGTTTTTAGAATATAACGTCACAAAATAGACCATGACCATATGCAGTTTCAACATGATTTTAGATTTATTAATGCAGAAAGAGATAAATACCTATGATGACAACAGCGCTATTTGATTTGAAAAAATTATGACGTCACTGTAGTGATTTTCATACTAATCCCATAGAAAATGTTTGACGTTTAGAAAAAAGTGTGTGATTTTACTTGTTATCATCTGGCGGATTGTGTTCATTTAACCTCCTTTATGGCTCGCTTTTCTTAAGGTCGTGTAAACCGGTAGCGGATTTCCCCCAGCACTCTAATGAGTCATGGTCGACGGCGGGAAGCGGATCCAATAAGAAGTCTAGATTCCGCCTCTACGCCCATACTTTCAGTATTGATCTACAACTATGTTTGTTCCTTAAACTTCAGTTTCTTCAGAGCATGCTGTGATCATACTAATTTAACTTCCCTGAGGTTGCTAAACCGGCACCCTAATATTTCTTACTCGACGAGGGAAGCCTCGAAAAACCGTCTACATTTTCCGCCACTACGCCGCTGGCATATTTTTCTGTATCGATCTTCAACTCTGTTTGTTGCTTAACCCTTTAACCGCGGACGTCGGATTAATCCGACAAACATTTTCGTCCCCATTTCGCGAGCGTCCGATTTATCCGACCAAAAAATTCACAATTCCTCGCGCTGGGAGCACGACAACTGATATAAAGTCTCGCGGTGAAAGGGTTAAACTTCCATTTCTCGAGAACATATTGTGGTTGTACTTATTTAACCCCCCTCAAGGCTCATTTTCTCAAGGTTGCTAAACCGGCACCCTAATGATTCTTACTGGATGGGGGAAGCGAGCGTCTAGACGTTCCGCAACTACGCCACCGGAATATTTTTCGGTTAGGTACTCGCCAGTATTGATCCTTCGTTAGTTTTTTGTTCCTATTCTGTTGCGAGTTAGTTCCTGAAAGTTGCTTAAAGTTTTTTTACTAGTTTTCTTATTAAGTGGTAATTGGAGTAGGGTTTAACTGTGTTGTGACAATTTTTTATTTGTAGCAATTCTTTTAATCGACAGCGTAGCTACTACGTATCCGCGTTTCAGTGTCAAGCAGCATTGAGCGTTACGCAATAATAATAGAGTCTTAATTTGGTTTAACATAAAGATAGGATTACTATTGGACGACTGTCATGTATACATACTCGTATATTATGAAGTAATGAATGGTCCTAGTATCTTTTTACTTTAACAAGCAATTCTTATTCTGATATAATAATGAGGATCTCGGAAACATCGTTGGAGCATGATTTTGATGAAATTTGATATTCAACGTGGAAGGGACATCCCGTAATAAATCGAACCACGGTCTATACTAGGTCATTATAGTATAATGAAATTAAAATAAAAAACAGCCAAAAAACAAAAAATAATTGGCATGTCTCAAAAATTGATGCCGCCAGAGCGATTTGTATGGGAATGTCGAATTTTTTTTTGGTCTTTCGACTGTTATTTTGATTTTATTATACTTTAGTGATCTAGTATAGCCTGTGGTTTGATTTATTACGGGTATGTCCCTTCCACGTTTTATATTTTGATATATAGGGGCACATATTTGATATATAATTTTGTATGAGGTGCGGAGCCGACGAATCGATCTAGCTTTTTTAGGTTTAATTTTTAGAGAACCTCTTTTTCCTGGTGATTTAATCAAACAAGGGTCGGTAGCCCAGGTATACTTGTAATTCTAAAGGTAACGAATTATAATTAAGTACAAACTAAATACCTCGAATCCTATCTTTTATAAACATATTACCCAATTCACTTGTGTTTTGCCTTAAGGTTTCATGATCCATTTAAGATCAAATTGATCTTAGACGCCCTGATGAGTAGACGATTTCTCGACGTAAGCGAACCCGATAACAGTCGTCTGGATTCGAGTTGTTCCGTTATTATACGCTGTTGGAATGCTTATTTTTAGGGTTCCGTACCCAAAGGGTGCAAACGGGACCCTATTACTGAGACTCCGCTGTCTGTCCGTCTGTCACAGGGCTCTATCTCTTGAACCGTAATAGCTAGACACTTGAAATTTTCACCGATTATGTATTACTATAGCCGCTATAACAACAATTTTTTTAAAAAAAAATTTACTAGCCTATAGTGTCCCATTGTTGGGCAAAGGCCTCCCCTCCAGCCTTCCATATATCTCTGTTAGTGGCGACAGTTCTCCAGTCCTTCCTGTACGCCGTTAGTTCGTCTGCCCATCGTGTTCTAGGGCGGCCTCTTTTTCGTCGCCAGCCTGCAGGGATCAACAAATATTAAAAATAAAAAAAGTTAAAAATTAAAGGGGGTCATCATACAAAAAACGTGTTTTTTCAGCCTTTTTAACTAGATCTTGATAATAGAATTAACTAGAAACTTGAAATTTTCATAGATTATGTATTATTATGGCCAAGGACAAATATTATACTAAAAATAAGATAAAGTTAAAAATTAAAGGGCTTGTTATACAAAAAACGTGTTTCTTCAGAGTTTTAAAACATTGTTCGGAGGTACGGAACCCTTCATGTACGAGTTCGATTCGCACTTGCCCGTTTATAATTTGGTATTATTTTCGTTTTAAGTTTTCGTTTGTTAGTTCCATTGTAAGCTCGCTGTTCTTTACACTATACGATAAAGCTTTCAGCTTCGCTTGAATTTTTGTTTTGTTTAATTCTTAATTGTATGTATTTTCCTGTCTTTATTTTTTAGGTTTGAGAGTCCCCTTACCCTCTACAGAATTAGAAATTCCTATAGAAACGTAATCTAGGTTTTATTTGAAAAGACAGATTTCGCCGTCAGATTTTGGCAAAAAGAAATTTGTAATTTGAAGGAAATTGAACTAGTTTTCAGTCAAAATATGTTTTTGAAAGAGAATATAGTGTATCATATCATATTTGAAATACTTCCACGCCCTTATATTTTCTTTCAAGTTCATATTTGAACTGTCGAAAACTAGTTATATGCCCGGATATACGCAATTTCTTTGAAATAACAAAATTTTGCCGAAATCTGACATGTCGTTTCAAAATAAATGCTAGACTACGTTTGTATAGAAAAGTCTAGGGTAAGGGGACTCTTAATGCTTAATTTCTATATAAATATCATCATAATCTTAACTTAAATTTTCCCGTTATGTGGGGTCGGCGTAGTATATATCTTGTCTCCTTCCATGTCATCATAATCATCATCAGGACTCTCCACTGCAGGAGACGACCCTCTCTGTACTACCAGAGCCATATATTAGCCATAACAGTCAGAGGATTTGGCCTACACCCTCCACGCTGGTCAGAAGGGTTGGAAAGGTCTCATTGATGTTTATAAGCTTTGTTTAGCTTGTGTTTCCTAAATCGCCTTCTACGACATCCACTGTAAGACTTGGAGTAGTCCTATTCTACTCTGCCGGGAACCAAAATATTCCATTGCATTGTGTATTTTTCCCGTGTAAAAATGTCACTTCACATAATGCAACCACTGTTACGGCCACAGTTATTTGGTTTTCACATTTTCTCGGCGAGAACTTTTAATGCAGTTTTTAATTAATCAACAGCCCGAGGCATTGCCTGCGAAGATTAAATTCGAAAACAAACCGCACATTAACTAAAAATGCTGCATTTTGGCTCGCGTGGCTTTGGAAACGAAAATAATAACTTAGGAAACAGTGACATGCAAAATAAGGAGGGTTTAGAATTGACACTTGGCGACTTACGTGACTGAATTGTTCATTGGTCAATGAAGAAGAAGATATCTTCTTGATTGACCAATGAAGAAGAAGATTTCCGACTAACTATGCTATTTTCTTTATACAATCGACCATCTTGTTGGGAACCCTCCATTAAGATGGGTCGATTGTATAAAGAAAATAGTTGGTGGTATAGTTGGAAAATAGTCCTTTAAAAATTACTCTTGATCTTGGAAGTTTATCTATAATATGTATGTATTTATTGTAAAAATACACTATTATGCAAGTTTTAACATACTTGGGGGCCAGCTCGATCTGTGTAATAAGTCCTTTTTTTTCAGACACATGTGAGTTACGTATCCGTACAATCTTTATTTTTCAAACGGGGTGTGGAATGTAATCGCGAGCCGTGACAGCCGCGCGAGCTAAAAGAGGTTATTTTTAGAGTCGACGCCGAAACAATTGTGTTATAGCGGCGCGGTATCAACTGTTTGTTTAGCGCTCTGTGGCCTGCGGCACTCTGAGGGTTGCTTATAAATAAGCTTTTTGACCTTCAACTGGTGACGTGAATAAAGGTCACAGTATTGGTGACGTACCATCATTTTGACGTACTGCTTAAAAGCCAAAATACAGGAGACTTACCGCAAGGAGAATAAAATAAATTACGTTATACGAGTATGTAAGAAGATAACTTTTTGTTAATAAACCACCTTCATTACAGTTTAATATCTTCTCCTTTTCACTTCCCCATAAACGACTTACTGACTGTTTTCAGCCTGTAATACGGGTTAGCCAAGTCATTAAATTAAAGAACAATTGTAAAACCATTGATTTAATATGTGACTCATGGGACAGTTAAGTTGTTAAATTATTTTATTTATGTAGATATCATTTATAAGCAGTGGACTTCCGATAGAAATGATAAAAGTTTTAAAAATATGATTTTTATGATAAAAGAGACCTAACAATGAACTCTAATAACTTAAATAAGAGGGTTTCACCCCACGAAGCAATCAAAGCAAAATTGCGTTCATATGAATTATGACGCACAATAATGACATATCACATGTCCTCCCCATTTTCAATAATTGCTTGAACCGATCCCTGTAACGAACGCTGGCTTGTTCCCGGTAATCTGAGATATTGGGGGGCGGCCGGCCCGGGAAGGGAAGACTGTTGATTCGATGGGGAATCTTATGGTATTTACTTGGCACTCCAATACTATAAAACCAATACTATAATGGCTTTTTAACCATTACACCACGCCATTACGTTGAAACTCGTTCGTTGATTATATAATAAGTGTAGAGGATCTAAGTTCCATATTTAGATGTACGAAATATATATACCAAAGCAACACTTTGCAACAAAGTACCTATTACAGTATTATTTAACTGCGATCCGGTTTCCTCCAACATGAATAATTCTCACTGGCGCTACACATATTTTCGTGTGAAGTTCCTTCCGCTTAGTTTCGCGCAGAGCTACTTAATTTATGTGTTGTTCTTGTTACTCAGTTTACTGGGAGAGTGAAGTTGATTCTGATCTCAGATAATACAGTAGTCTGTATAGAAGTTTTCAAGTGTTTAACTTAATTGACCTAGCGAGCGAAGCGTCTCGGTTTCGAGATGCTTTTGTCAGTCTTGTTGTCTGTTCCCGCTCGCCTACAGCCCCTACAGGTCGCAATTTTCAAACAGATTTTAACAAAAATTGGCACACAAGTTCCTTGATTTATTTATTATTTTTTTGTCGATCGCGCTTTTTGATTAGGGTAAAAATAGGAGGGAAAAGGGGGATTATACTGTAGCGTTATTTATTGACGGATTTCAATCAAAGTTGAGAAGCACACTAAGGACTTCATTATATATAAGGTGTTGCAAAAAAATTCCAGAGGGAGTGGAGGAGGCTAAGGGGGAGTTTGTTGTAGCGTTATGTATGGACGGATTTCACTGAAATGGCTTTGCTAAACCAGGTGAAAATGGTGATTATTTCATGGTTATAAGAGCTTGCGAGATCTACTGTTTTTACAGAACCACTATTAATAATTATGTTTTCATGTTTTTTTCTTTTTTCTTTACAAATACTTATGTGGCTAGTTTTGTAATACAGATTACGTTCACGTATCACGTCTGGAAGTATAACGTTTTTGCTCTTTACCATCATCTAAGGCAATACGACGACGGGTGGGATTTGGCATGGATACCTGTAAACTGAAACTCAACAACAAAACCAACGCTCATAAAGTGCGATAAGTAAGACATTTAAGCCTGTATATTTAAACATATGTGTTTAGATGTCTGCTACTAAAGAACACCTCAACTGCTGTACGGATTTGGGTCAAACTTGGCACACTAGTAGACGAAGTCTTAACTTACCACTTATAACAAACTTTTTATCTCATAACTACTGCAAATTCCCGACGGAGATACGTAAACCAAGACGCAGGCAAACGCTAGTCAGTAATAAACAAAACATTTCTAAATAAACAAAAATAAATAAAAAGAAATAAAAAGAAATAAACAAAACAGAAATGTTTTGTTTATTTCTGAGTAGCGTTTGCCTGTAATTTTCTCGAATTATTCATCTACACAAATCCCGAAATGGGCGCCAAAGCACGTAATGAAAAAAGAAAATCCTCTATTGTTTTATTAAGTCTGTCAAAAATATTGCAATCGTAATTCCTGAGGGTGTGTGAACGTCTACACAAAAAGGGATTTGTTAAATCAATTACCGACGCATGTACCTACGTATGTATTTATGTTACATATTTCTCATCCCCGTTTATTTGGATAAATCCAGCCGGTGAGGTCTTTTGAAAGTAAAGAAAGTACAGAACTGTGTTCAGAATTTTAAATAATTTAAACGACTAAATCAGCAGATGCCTTTCTAAATCACTAAGCACAAACATCTCGTGCTATATATATATTTGCATTCCAAGGAGGGTTGACGTCGGGTGGCGGCCGGTTGTAAAACGTTTCGCACAAATGCATTTCCGTCGTAGTAGTATAACTATAGCCAAATCATTCAAACTACTCTGGCTATTTCGTCTTCACTTACTTCGCAAGGTCTTTGGCATCCTTGGGTGACCATTGACATGCATATTATATTTGGAGAAGGAAAAGCGGGAAAGCACACCCCGGGCCCAAACAACACACACGGAGGATGCAACCCAACCGGGAACGCGCTAAGATGAAGAAGAAGATCAGCAGATGCTTTTGTCTAACTGTGAATTATTTTCATGATTGTGGAAATTGTTATTATCTGGGACTTTTTTAGGGTTCCGTAGGCCACAATGAACCCTTATAGTTTCGTCATGTCCGTCCGGGCTCGTACTCCGCCGCTACTGCACCGATTGTCACGAAAATTGGTGGAGAGATAGATATTGAAGTTCCAAAAGTTGGTTTTTAAAATTGTGAAAAAAAAAATTTTTTTCTGCCCAATTAACGAAAAGTGAATTTAAAAAATTAAATTAGTCTAACCCCGACGTGTGGGGTATCGTTGAAAAGGTCTTTTAAAATGCAACAAAAACTGCTTTGAAACTATGTAGAACAAACCCCCCAGTCTTGAGATAATCTAACACAAAGTTAAAATTTGAGGTGTCCCCCCACCGTTACTTTTGAAAATAACTAAAATAATTCTGAAAAAAATGTGGTATACTCGTGTACCTCAAAATATGTACTTTCAATTAAAACTATAGCGGTCTCGGTATCATAGACAGTTATTTTTTAATACGTCATAAATCGTAAACCGCAATTTACCTTTAGGACTTTTATATTATAATATGTTACTTGCTGCTACGGAACCCTTCATGGGCGAGTCCGACTCGCACTTGGCCGCTTTTTTTAATTTTTGAGGTTTTAATTTAAGATTGTTTCACTTTATACATATACTACAACGTATGTTTTCTACAGGGATAGGGTGTGGACCTCGAGTTGCTACATTCTTGATAGACATCTTTCGCTTCATATTGTAAAGGTGGCTTCTCTTTCATAAATTAGTTGGCAAGTTGAAACCCACTATATGGCTGTCTCGTACAAGTATGTCACTTGTCGTGCCATTATATTATGGTCTCTTTATACTCCCACATTGTTCGAGTTATCAGAGGTTGCTATATTACTGTTCAATTCTGTACACTCTTTAATTTGTTATATTGCGTCGGCGCCCATTTTAAATTGAGCTGAAATGTGGCTATCGGTCGTTACCTGAGATTTTTAGAATTTTGCCATGTAACGATATTAAAGGTTATGTTTAACATCGGATTCGGTGGTATTTTATGACCGTCGAATGTTTTGTGTTCTGTACGTGTTTGCGAATTATTGGGGCAGGAATGGGCAGGGGTGGTGTAGAAGGTAGAAGCGTGCCCAACTGGTGTTGCTAGTCTTAAAGTTTTTTTATCATTTTAAACATTTAGTTGCTATCTGCAAAAGGTCAACTTTCGTAGCATCGTGACATTGTTTGGTAATATAAATATCTCAATAGCATTCAGATTTTTTGCTCAGACACCTGCACTTGACAATGAAAGAGCGTAAAAAAGAGCGAGTATTAAAATTTGATGCTACCATAAAAACGGAAAGAAGATGGGCAATAATAGTATAGACTAAAGTTTCTCATTTTTATATTTATTTCATTCAACGCGCTTGTCCAAGCCCAGTCTTTCTTTGGCTGCAGCTGACATCCTTTGTTCACCTCCGAATGGTGACGTTATTCGAACACCTTTTTTACTATTTAGGTCAGTATTTTCGACGTAAAATTAATTCCATTCACGCAAAGTAAAAGGTAAAATGAAAATATACTCGTACATTTTGATTAAACTTATTCAGGTTACATTTTGACAGAATATTATGAAGTAATTAATATTGTAAATTTCGGATTTCAATTTACCACATTACTTTGATTATTGGGTTACATTTTGAGTTTTATTTTTACAGTCGTTTATTTAAATTCATATTGTATTCTTTATTCAGTTTAACTTAGGGAAATGACGACTACTTTCAATCAACTTAGATGACCATAATTAACAAAAACTAGTCGGCATTTTCGGCTTCACTAAGTTAGTAAAACCGTATACATGTTTTGATTTATTATATCTTAATTATATGTAATTATTCATAGTCAATTTATTAATTAACTATGACGAGTCATCATACCGTAGCACTTTGTAATATAGCTTATTATGTATATTGTAAGAAGTTCAATTATAGGTAGATGTTAGTTTATATGTAACCACAGTACACAAACATATACTCGTATACTTCATTTTATTGTATGGGTAGGTACAAATGAGTAGGGTGTTCGCTTCTGAGTCTGAAGGTCAAAGAGTGATATTTATTGCAATACTCGCTTGAACTTCTATTATGTTATCAACAATAAGCCCTAGTTCTTTGTCATACGCTTGAAACATCAAATCGGGTACTGGTTCCCGTGGTAAAACACCAGCTTACGTTATATTATACATTGGTGTGAAATATCAGGGCATTTATCAATTTTGTTAAGAGATTCGATGGTCCGTATTTTCAAGCTTAGTCCCCTGATTTCTCGCCGTGTAGTGCCGCCAGTAGAGAATAGATTTTATTTAAAAAAAAATATGGATATATTGGCATGTACCTAAGTTTTAATTTTTTTCATAATTTAATTATTTAAAAAAATACGAACCTTCATAAACCTGAAAAATTATAAAACGGTGCTGCTGTGAATAAACATTTCTCTATCGTAAATGGTGTGATGCTATCGTAGGCTGCACTGTACGACACTAATGCAATGCACTAATGGGCCTGTTCCCCATTAGCTATGGTTTCTATTCTCCTTTTTTAAAATATGTAACAACATACGTGTAGATTGTAAAAGTTATAGGTCAGTACAGTCAAAGTGACGAATATAACGTCTTCAAACAGAATCATAAGAACTAAAAAATCGAAGCGTAGACATAACATGTTTAATTTTACTTCGGGAGGGACCAAATAGTCTGGTTCCAAAACTTGCCATGTATGGACTCAGAGAAATCACTGAAGAAACCGTTATTTAATGCTTCTTTCGTGCTTAGACATAGTCCTATAAAGTTGTAATACGAGTATCATGCTGATAAATGACAGAGTTGCTACATTTGGCTAAAGCGTGAGTGATCAGAACGAAGTAATAGTATTTAATTAGCACACTGTTCTAAGGGAAGACTGTTGTGGTGGATGTAATATTAAGCGCGTAGCATATTATGCTAAGCTGATACACCTCCAGGCAACGTTTCAAGGAAAAAAGAACAGTTAAAAAGTAAAGTCAATTTGAACTATAGCGAATAAGGAACAAGCTCTAATGGCATTGAAATAGGGCAGTAGCGCAAGGGTGGATGCACTGTTTAGCGTGCAGCCAATTATGCAAAGCTGAGGCTCCTCCAGATGACGTGCCAAGGCATGAAGCAGTTAAAGTGGTCAGGCGTTTTATATTTTAACTAACTATTTTAACTTCAGATTAAACTGGCGGGCGCCCGGCTCGGAAAGACAGCTACTCGTATATGCAAAGTAGCTTCGTTTTATTGTCGGAGCGAGTAAAGTGTCTTAGTTTCGAGATTGGCTAAAAATGCTTTTTGTTTGTCTGTCTGTTCCCGCCTACAAGTCGCATTTTTCAACCGATTTTGACGAAAATTGGCACACAAGTGCAAGCTTGAGTCAATATTTATGGGAAAAATTATACAATGTACTTACAAGGAAATTTGAAAAGTACCTATGGTTTTCATTCTGTTTCCATTTTATTCTAACAAGAAACAAGGGCATGAACCTGAGACTCTATTCTAGCTGGGGCAATTACATTATCACTTTGCCGCAGAGGTTATGTTATGTTATGAAGTACAATTGTTCTAACTTTAATTTAATTATTTACCCCCATTTCTTACTTTTTCCAAATTCTTTATAAAACCTTACAATATATTCTACTAGTGACGCGTTTCCTATACTCGTACATGACTACACTACTATTTACAGACAACTTACTAATCCTTCCCTACCTACTTACCTACAGTCGCTATACGATCTGTATGAGGGTTGCATTATGTTGATACTGCCGAGGGGCCGTGTACTCCTGTCAGCCCAGCCGGTGCCAGTTTGCGGGCGCTTATTGAGGCGTTGCTCTGCTGCACAATGCACATTAGATACAGTACTTCCCTAGTCGGACTAGACTAGCACGTTTTACATCGGATTCGGGAAACATGTTTAGAGTAATGAGTGGTTCTATATTAATATGCGACACACGTGTAACTAACGCAAAAAGTGAGCTACTGGCCGACATGTTTTGACCTCATCCTGCCTCAGGGCGAATGTGACTCGCGACACGTACACAAAGACGTCCCGAGCCGCACTGTCTCCGTATGCATCGCATCGTGAGTCACACTCGCCCTGAGGAAGGCCTATAGATGACGTCGAAACATGTTGGCGAGTAGTACTTAAAATTAAAAATAATGTAAATATCTCGCAGTAAAGATAATAATTACCCCCGATCTATTGATATTTGAAGTTGGGAAAAAAAAAACATTCCGATTCTTCTGTCGCATACACAGCCTACATATTTAGCGGACCTGACACGCGTTTCGGATTGCAGAAAAAGCTCTTGGAAAATTTTAGAAGTCTTACCTTATCTTTGGCAATAGAAAACCACTTTGGGCCGAAATGTAAAATTTATGTGTTTCTTCATTACTGCCGGTGGCAGAAAATACCCTAAAAAAACTATTGAAAATAAGTATTATAAACAAGCTGAAACGTTAATCTCATGCTGGTCTGGGAGAAAAGAAAAACAGAACGTTAGGAACGGTATAATGACGTGAGTGTACATGCTAATACAAAGCTATATTTGACCCTCCACTCGCCAGCATGGCCCGAAGCAATGAAAACAGGCAAATGATCGTGTGTTCTGAATTTCTGAGTAGAGTAGTTGGACGTTTGCCTATGTTTGACGCCACATTGCAGCACTTACTGACAATGATCCTGACTGGAACATATGACAGTGCGCATCGGCGAACTAGTTTTATATAGGTAGCAAAGATAGAGTACATCAGTCATCTATCCTCTTATATCATAGAATTGGTTCTGGCCTACCCTTTGGATTGCAGAGTTCAGACGGCAGTCGCTCTGTGTAAAAACCAGTAACCTTGTCGAATCAGGCTAGGTAGCGGACCCTGGGCTTTGAAGCGTTACCGCTGAGGATGCAACCGGGAATACGTAACGTAAAAGAGAGGTGTAAAATAAGTTTGACGTGTCCTAAACGAATAGATCGATTTCTATGCGGTTTTTTTATTGAAAGCTTTGTCTGTCTAGATGGTTCTTAGTACTTCTTAGCTATGTTTGATGAAAATCGGTTCAGCCATCCAGAAGTTATTGGGGGGAATGCTTGAAAGTCGGGGTTAATTTTTCTGGCAAATAAACTTTTCGCATTTTTTAGTCGCTTTTAAAGTTTTTTTTTTTATTTATTTATTTAACTTTATTACAAACGTAATAGGCGGGCTTAAAGCCATAGGCTTTATCTACAAGTCAACCCACTGGTGATGCCGAGAAAAAGAAAATTTTAGAAGGAGGTGCAAGTTATGTAGATATTGTCACATTTACCTTATGAGGATAGCAGTAACAATATAATATATATGTATATATATATATATATACAAGTTATACTGGGTGGCGCAAAAGTACTGGCACTAAAGAAAATACTTTTATTTTTTTTATATGACATTTTCTGTCATTCTGTTGTTGAAAATTGTGTAGTGAACAAATGTAAAATACACTGAAAATAAACATGGACCGTTTTACTCCCCAAGAACGTGGAATAAACACTATGGACTTAGTGAGGGACGCTTTTCCAGGCCGAGTTATCTCTCGTTTTGGCGATTTGCCTTGGCCTGCAAGATCACCCGATCTGACCAGTCCAGACTTCTTTCTTTAGGGTTTTTTGAAATCTCGGGTGTATGTGAACAAGCCACAGACTCTCGCAGCTCTAAAAGAAAACATTCGTCAAGAAATAACGAACATATCGCAGGAAGTGTTACGGCAAGTTATGCAAAATGTCATAAATAGGGCTCAAATGTGTATCAACTCTGGAGGTCACCATTTAAAAGACATCATCTTTAAATCCTAATGGTACGAAATTTAATGGCACAAATATACATTTAAAAAAACCTAAATCTAGTTTTCTAATTTAGAAAAAATGTTATAGCTGAACCAAATAGGGTCTTTACTTTTGCGCCACCCAGTATAATATATATATATATATAAAGTTATAGTGGCCAACCAATTAAGACTAGAGCACATCTAGCTCCTCTAGCTCTTTAAGGTACGATTTCGATCCTCACTAGGAGAAGTATTTAATAAGTAGTCATTTTTGATGAATATACTGACCTCCCTTTGTGTCGGTATACAGGGTGTAACAAAATATACTTGAACGATTTTAAGGGTGGATTAAATCCATGATACTGAACAACTTTCCCCAAGGAGCATATGTCGAAATATGAAAAATATTTTTTGACCTCCCATACAAGTTGACTGATATCAGTTGATCCGAGTTTGTATGAAAATTAAAAAAATATTTTTCATATTACGATATAAGTATATGTTGTTTCTTTGGGGAAAGTTATTCAGTATAATGGACTGAATTTACCCTTAAAATAGTTTCAGTATATTTTGCTAACAAACTAGCTGCTAACTAACTTTCTAGAAATAAACAGCAACTTTAATTAGATAAACAGCAGAATATAAATTTGCCGTTGTCTTGTTTGCGCGTATTAGTAGTTCGCTTTCTTGCAATATCATATTTTGTTACGAAACTTTCTACAATGTTTACGCTGTAAACAAAATTAATGATCTGAGAACCTTTTAATATCGCCTTTGCTCTCATAAACGTTCTGCGGTGTACGTAATGAACAGACTTTGAGATGAATAAGCAAAAATCTAAGGCTTGATTAAACTGCTTGATGTAAAGATGAAATACATATAAAGGTCAATACAAAAATACAAGACCCAAGACAATTTTAAAAAGGCCATTTTTCAAGTTGCCGTGGCTGGGCATCGAATCCAGAACCTCCGGATTGGCGGACCAGGAGGAAGTCGTCGTGTAATGGTCAACACGCTAGTCCGAAACTAAGTCGATAAGAAATGAAAACATTTTCAATACTATAAAGGAGAGATAAAAAAAATATATAATACGAGTAATACAGTGTGGTTTGATTTTAAATATAAAATGAGCACGCAAGGCGCTTTTAATCACCTAATGTGAACTGAATATAAAGCTAAGTAATGACAGGTATGGCGCTTCATGCAAGCGGAGTAACATTTATGCCTACTACTACTGCAAACGAAATTATAAATCTGTGCAAACCCGTGCGCACGTCAATGTGTGAGTTTCAGTGTTCAACAAAGCCATCTAACGCACTCGAAAACGGGGAGAGGTGCGGGGACGTCATATTGCAGGAGACGCTGCGAGTTTTCATAACTCTTAAGTGGCCCGAAGCTGTCTTTATCACCGCCCAAGGTATTCTGACGTCACACACTAAAACACAACATTTTGGTCCAAGGACACGTAAAATATAATATGTTTTCTGCTGACTTGTCCGTGTGTTTAGTCATTATTACCTTCAAAGACTAATAACAATAACATAACGCATTGAGTAGAAGTTACTTAGAAGCACACAGCATTACGCATTACGGAGAAGTAGTATTGCATTATTAATTCCCATCGATCGGCACCCTCAGTATAGAATTAATACGAGTTTCAGCCCTCGCTTGGCGAGCCGCGCGACTGTGAGTCAGCACGTGCGATCGTTAGCGGTCGTTGACTCCAACCCTGGACATTGTAGTCCATGCTCATTGTGTTGTGACGAATCATGTTCAACATTTTGCAGGCCTCATTCCCGTAGGCTTATGTTATCACTATATTGGCATGTGTGTAATACAGAACTGTGTAACTCATCAAGAAAAATCAACCTCATTAAAAGTCTTTGATGGTCTGTTTTACCAAAATATGTTCTTAGGTTTTAATAGCAATTCAAAAATCGACTGATTTTATAGACAAAACAATTCCTTCTTAAAATTTGGAAGCAAAAACGGAATAAATAATTAAATAGATAATGACAAATCACACTGTTGATCCTTTAACTTAGTTTGGGGCTAGTTCAAGCCCCAAACTAAGTTAAAGGATCAACGATAGTAAATTTAATTCATCATCCAAGCGTATTCCCGGTTGCATCGTCAGCGGTTACGCTTCAGAGCCCGGGGTCCGTTACCTTACCTAGGTGATTTGACGAGGTTACTGATTTTTACACAAAGCGACTGCCGTATAACCTCCGCAACCCAAAGGGTAGACCAGAACCAATCCTAGGATAGTTGCAAACGCTAGATGGCGTTCGGGACCAACATCTTTACGTGCCTTCCGAAGCACGGAATCATCTTTCTTTTCGGATAATCAGGTGATTCAAGCCTGCAATATCCTAACCAGAGTGCAAACAACTTTTCACAAAGTATGCTTTCCAGTGGGATTTGAACCGATGACCTCCGGATCACAAGGCAAACGCCTTGACCACTAGACCACGGACGCATTCAACGATAATAAATTTAATTAACTTAGGAAATAGAAGAAAAAATCTACATACATAGGGCGCACTGTAAGTTTCCGGAACTGGCCACTTACATAAACAATATTTAAAAATTTATTGCAACATTTGAAAATAGAACTCTTTGGCTGTAGAATGCAGTTTGTTTCATCTGACTGTCTTTTGTTTTTACCTTGTGGCGCCATTTAAAAAATTGTGTGTCTGCATCAACATGGATTTAACTCGGGAAAATTTTTGTAGTATGATTTTAAGTGTAATTTGACAGCTCAACAGAGCATCGCTCGGCTTGAAACAGCTTTTGGCAATGAAGCACCATGCAAGACAACTGTTTATAGCTGGTTTGCAGAATTCAAGCGTGGTCGTATCAATCTCAGTGACGAATCTCGCGATGGTCGGCCGTCCACCGCTGTGACCAACAAAAACATCAATGCTGTGCGCCGTATGATTGAAACAGACAGGCATGTGACCTACCATGAAATTCGCGCATCCTTAGAAATAGGCATGAGTCAAATACAATTAATCCTACACAAACATTTGGGTGTGAGAAAGCTGTGCTCGCGGTGGATCCCACACAACTTGACCGAGGCTCAAAAAACGGACCGCGTCACTTGGTGCAGTGCCATGCTTACCAGATTCAACGAAGGTGCGTCAAATTTGGTGTGGGACATAGTAACAGGTGACGAAACATGGATTTATTGCTACGATCTCAAAACAAAGCAGCAATCGAGCGTATGGGTCTTTCGAGATGAGCCGAAACCAACCACAGTGGCGCGCGTGAAAAGTGCATCTAAGCGGATGATTGCTTCTTTTTTTAATAAAACTGGACACGTGGCTACTGTTGCTTTAGAGAATCGTCGTACAGTGAATAGTGACTGGTACACGACCATTTGTTTGCCGGAAGTTATTGACGAACTCCGTAAAAATAACCGTAAACGCCGTATCATCCTGCACCACGACAATGCTAGTTCTCACACGGCCAGACAGACAAACGACTTTTTGAAGGCGAAAAATGTAGAACTCATGAGTCATCCTGCATACAGTCCCGACCTTGTGACTTTTTTCTGTTCCCAAAAATTAAGAACCAATTACGCGGTCAACGATTTTCATCACCAGAAGAGGCTGTCGAGGAGTATGAAAAACACGTTTCAGAGGTCACCACAGAGGAGTGGCACAAAAGTTTTCAAAACTTGTTTTATCGAATAAAAAAGTGCATAGACGCCAAGGGAGATTATTTTGAAAAACAATAAATTAATTTTGTACCTTTAATAGTATTTTTTCATATGCATTCCGGAAACTTATAGTGCGCCCCACGTACATACGATTCTGTACACTATCGCACGTTTTATCCCTAACGGCGTACACAACGCTTATTGCTGTCAGACCTAAAATTATTGTCTCGACGATTTAAATAAATATAACCTTACATCTACGGCAGTCACAGGCGGCCGGTCGTAAAACTACAAACAAATCATTTAAACTGTTTCGGCTATTTATTCACCACTTTAAAAGGTTTTTGGCACCCTTGGGTGACCATCGACATGTGTATAATATTTGGAGAAGAAAAAGTAAGAAAGCGCACCCCGTGCTCCGAAGCAGCAACGCGTTAAGCTGAAGAAGAAGATAGCCTTTCGTCTTTTACATATTGAGTGAAATTCCGATAAAAGTCCCTACAAAAATAACCCGCCGTGCGATGAGGCATTCCAATAACTTAACAAGCGAGACGCGACTACATTTTTCAGTGGGGTTCACTACAGCGATATTTCCACTTTTACATAAACCCGCGGACCGCACTCCATTAGGAATATGACGAGTCACCGCGATTAATAAAAGTGGGCTACTACTGTGAAGTGACGTTACGAATACCTGCAATCGTGCGATTGAATTTGAGGACAAAAAAAAATGTTTTTGTTTGTTTTTATCTATTTTTACTAATACATTTTTTGTTCAATGTTTATGGCTTTTTTGACAAATGATCGTTTTGTGCGAAAAAGGCTATTCCTGGCCAGGAGAGGAGGTAAATTTGTGTATGTTACCGGAAATGTATGTACCTAGACTGTTTGATAAGTACCCGTTTATGGAAAAAAAAAACATTTTTTTTGTATATATGCATTTATTTTTCTACGTAGTCACCTTTTAACTCTATACATTTGTTCCATCTATACTCAAGCTTCAATAAACCATCCAAAAAGTTAGATTTTGGAAAGTCATTAAAATAGGCCCTCTGTGGCGGCAATGACTTCGTCATTTGATCCAAATCGCTTGCCACCGAGCCATTTTTTTAGGTTGGGAAACAAAAAGAAATCGCATGGGGCTAAATCTGGAGAATACGGGGGGTGAGACAATAGTTCGTAGCGTAACTGTGCTAATTTAGCCGTCACAACTCTGGACGAATCAGCCGGGGCGTTGTCGTGATGAAACAGTACTTTTTTTCTTTTTTAAATGGGGTCGTTTGTCCTTTCCAAATTCATCCAATAAATTGGCATAGTACTGCCCTGTTATTGTTTTTCCCTTTTCTAAATAGTCAATATGTATAATACCCTGCGAATCCCAAAAAACGGTCGCCATGACCTTTCCAGCCGATGGGACGGTTTTTGCTTTCTTTGCAGCAGGTTCACCCGGTAAAATCCACTGCTTCGACTGCTCTTTCATTTCCGGGGTGTAGTGGTGGACCCACGTTTCGTCCACGGTCACGAAACGACGCAGAAACTCCTTCGGGTTACGTTTGAACACGGCCAAACACTGCTCCGAAGTAGTCAGTCGGTTCCGTGTTTACTCCTCCGTGAGTAAACGCGGAACCCACCTCGCCGATACTTTCTTCATACCCAATTTTTCTTCTAATATGTGTTGTACCCTCTCGATGGAAACATTTACAGCATCAACGATTTCTCGAAGGCGGTCGGCTAAAACGATATTTTCAATTTTCTTAACCATATCGTCTGTAGTCACCTCAACTGGCCGGCCTGGGCGATCCTCATCAAAGATGGTTGTTCTCCCCCGCTTAAACTCGTTATACCAATATCTGACGGTTGTCATAGAAGGAGCACGTTCATGGTAAACCGCTTGCATTCTTACTTTTATTTCATCACATGTTTTTTCTTCCAAAAATAAGAATCTAATTACAGACCGATACTGTTCTTTCTCCATTTTAACAATTTTAAGTTCACGCCTTCACTGAATCGTTGTCAAATGAGAAAAAAAACAAAAAAATGCCATTTTTTTTTAATTTTCCCGCCTCTGAAAAATAGTTTAAAAAGGTGGTATACTTATTTGCGGCCAGTGATATTAATATATTTAGAAAACGGGTACTTATTAAACAGCCCTCGTAATCCGGTATACAATTCCTAGGAAATGTGTACAAATTCTTAATCGATATGTAATGTATTAAATATATTTAAATACACACTTTTCGTAGGAAATCTATAAAGGTACATTTAAGTACTAAAAAGACGGAGGCGACCAATTTTTCCGAGCGCTACTTAGGAAATGTATACATTTCCTAGGAATTGTATACAATACCTGAATTTAACACATTTCCGGTAACATTTACACTTTGGACAGTGACAATGTGATCTGAGACGTCCCACGTGTATAATGTTTTTTTTTCAACATTCTATATTCAGCATCTAGGATTTCACATGCACCGACTGTCTCGACGCAAACTAATAATAACATTCCTTTGTTCCAGGTAAGTTATTCTCCTGCCGTTGTTCTTCAAGTATGTAATATGTGGTCGGGCTCAACACGGACCACGTTTTATACTGCACTCTTGGTTATTCAAATTTTATTGTTTCCACTAAAGAATAGTGCGATGAAACTGCAGAAATACGGATAGATAACTACTAATACTCTAAGGTCATATTAAAAAAAAAACAGCATGATGAAATTTCTTGAATTTTCACCCTGAAAAATGAAATGTGTGTACGATGCGTCTACGCATGATCGATGACTTCAAATAGGCATGACGACTGGAGGAATATTTTTGGCCCATCTGTTAGATTATTACAAAATATTGGACACGATTTTTTTCTCTCTGATAAACAAAAATCGACAAAAATACAGCGCATTTCAAATCAATTCCGCATGACGTCACGGCTAAGTCAGATTTTTAAGTGCCCCCATTCTGGAACTAAGACGCTCTTTATCTTTGTGAATTTTAACTGTTTTGATAAACTGAAAAATAAGGGTCAATTATTTTTGGATAATCTACAAGACGGACTAATTAGAATAAAACTTTTGTGACCCTGGCGTCACCCCTATTCCCCCCTTTAATGTAGACGATAAGTCGTGTATAATAAGTGTATTATTTATGGGCGACTCGAAATGTCGTCGACGGCGGCGTTGAGTTGGCATAATGGACGCAGTGCTTTAATTCCTCAATTAGAAATTAACTCGTTTATTTAACATTTAAGTTAAAAAATAAGAAAGTTAAACAGGATCATTTTTGTGATTTCGAGTAATAGCCATTTAAACAAATGTCCATTGTCGAGGCGACCTCGATCGCTGGCATCGGACGGTAGTGCCCCCTCGGGCAAACTCGATCGAGCCAATACACCGTAATGCTCCATTTCATTTTTGAGAAACGATAATTACTACGAAAAATCTTCTATTCTAATGTCATTTTTCGGATTACAATTTCCTGAAAATTCCTAATTACTTTCTGGCTCTATTGGGAGTTCGGACCTCAAAAGTTTGTTGAAATTTGGTACACATAATTATGTAAGACAGCGACCTAAAGACGGATGTGTAACGTAAATAAATGAATGAAGATAAATAGCTGTGAAGTTATTAAAGAAAATGAGTGAAAATTGACCATTCCCCCACATTATTCCCAAAACTTTTAGACCTAAAATTTTGAAAAATATACAGAAAATTAGTTCTTAACCTATAGAAAACAGTAAAACTAATAAGAAGTCTTGGACGTATCAACAATCACTAAACGACAAACTTAAACATATCGGCAAGTAACCATGAAATTTAATTTAATAAAGCTAGAAATATCATAAAATGAAAATTAATAATAAATAGGCACCTTCATACTATGTATTTGAACTTGACTGAAAATATAAATTTGTAAATTGTTTATGTAACGGAACCCTCAATACGCAAGTCAGACTCGCACTTGGCCGGTTTTTTATTGAACAAACAAGTGCATCGGGCGAACTGTTCTTTACTTGCTTACTAAGTAACTGTTTTATATAACGTCTAACCAAATATAGTGAAACTATTTTAAAGGTGAATTTAGTCCATGATACTGAACAACTTTCCCCAAGGAACATATATCGAAATATGAAAAATATTTTTGGCTTTCCATACAAACTTAAATCAGCTGATCAGTCAACTTATATGGGAGGCCAGAAATTATTTTTCATATTTTGATATATGTTCCTTGGGGAAAGTTGTTTAGTACGATGGACTGAATCCACGCTTAAAATAGTTTCAGTATATTTTGTTAGACCCTGTATAAAAGTTTTTCTTTTGTTATGAAAACAGTTCATTTAAGAATTGCTGCATTTATCAATTTATTTATATGTATAGTATATGTAGCGTATATATGTGTGTATGTATGTAGGTATATGTATAGCAAGTTTACTATATATATATATATTTATGTAACAATGTACATTGTGTATTTTATGTATACTACACTTTATCTTGCAACCCACATTTAGACTTTCTGTATAACCCAAAGGTTGACTGGTAGACAACGCTTTTAGCGTTAAGTTCGCCTATTGTTCTGTACAATTTGTATTTGATGGACAATAAAGATTTTAAAAAAAACCACGTCTTTTTCACGTCAGTAGTTCACGTTTCGTAAAATAATACTTGATTCCTCGAAAACCTTAGGTTTAACAAGGTTGTTTTTAATTAATTTAAATATTTTATTTGCCAGTTCTGTCCATTGTTGTCTGATTAACTTTCCATGTAAACCGGAATACGATTTTTTTGTATCCCATGTCAATACAGCAGTGCCGTGATCTGGTTACTATAATATGTAAGGTGTTCCTTTTTAAACTTGCCCCTAAAATAAAGGTTGACTTTTCGAAAATAAGACTAATCCCTTATTTTTGGAGCAAGATACTAAAGTACTTTTCATAAAAACGAAAATCGAAAAGAAAAATTGCCTTCCCATACAAATCAGCCAAACGGATATTGTATGGGAGTATGAAATTTTTTTATCGAATTTTTAATTTTTTTTATAAAAAGTAGTTCAATATGATGGACTGAACTTACTCCAAAAATTTGGCTGGTGGTTAAAAAGTCACCATGTATATTTGGGCGAGTATACAATGATGGCCGGGTTTCAAATACTTTTCTATTTGCAGAACGGTTGGACCAGGTAAATGGAGGTAGAGTGAAAATTACAAATTCCACCAATTATTCACAATTTGTGAAACAAAAGTTTTAACAAACTTAGCTTTCTATTGAAATTTTTATGCTTATGCAAACACTTGCTTTTAGCTGAATAATATAAATGTCAACGTGAGTTTGTTTGTCTAGTGATGAGTAGCGGATGATAGTAGCGCCATCTATTATTTAGTAGAGAAAGCCCTAAATTCCAAGTTAACGTTAACCCCCAATAACTTTTAAACGGCTGAACCGATTTTCATCAAACATAGTTAAGAACCACCGCAAGGGAACTTACTTTCACTTTAAAAAAATACCGTATTGAAATCGGTCCATCCGTTCGAGCGCTACGATGCCACAGACAGACAAACAGACATTAACGTCAAATTTATAACACCCCTCTCTTTTGTCGGGGGTTAAAAATGGTACAACAACCTAAAGCTATGGTATCATAGATAGACAGTCATCAAAGTTATAAATCCCTAAGTTGATTAAAAAATCTGTTGGGTTAAGGGAAACAGGTTATTCATTTATATGACAGACGAGTCAAATAAAAGAAGGCGAAGGAAACAGGTCACCCTTTTTTAATTAATATAAATCGACTTCCGAGAACAAAGGGTACAAAAAACAAAGATCCAAAGTTGATTCCCTCTCAAAAATATTTATCGCGGCCGGTTTTTTCGCACCATTCAGCCACAAAATGAAAATTGTATAGAAATTACATTTCAGATATTATGTCTAAGTGCCTAACGCTAACCGATAATTGGGAAACCTGAGTTTTTTGTTGATGTGGGTTCGAATTCAGAAGTTTGGAAGCGGTGCTCTTTAATTTTCACTTCATTGTGTCTTTCTTGGTATCAAGTCTTATGAGAACTATAGAATTACATGACGGCTATGAGCAAGGTACATAAGGTACATTATTGCTCTTTGGCTATGAGAGTCCATTGACAGTGACAGAAATCAATTTATCTTTGCAAGACAAGTCACTTTTTAGGGTTCCGTACAAAAAATGAAAAACGGAACCCTTATAGGATCACTCGTGCGTCTGTCTGTCCGTCCGTCTGTCACAGCCAATTTGCTCCGAATCTACTGGACCTAATCAGGTGAAATTTGGTAGAATGTTGTAATCCTATGACCCAAACACATATGTGCAAACTAAATAAATATTTCTTTAAAATAAGGGTCATTTTTGGGGGACAAATAAGGAAAAAAAAAAGTTTTGCAAACCTTACTGTGTCATATATTAAATGAAAGGGCTCGTTATATGGATCTCAAATATATTTTTGTTATTATTGTAAAATGAATAGTTTTGATTTTATTCATGAAAGAAGACGAAAATTTACCATTCCCCCCCCCCCCTGATCTCCGAAACCACTGAGCCTAAAATTTTGAAAAAATTACAAAATATAGTTCATTGCTTGTAGATTACAGGAAAACCTATAAGAATTCAGTCAATTATACGGAACCCTCTCTACGCGAGTTTAACTCGCACTTGGCCGGTTTATTTAATTTTAAATTACGTCATAAAAAGAATCTTATGACTCAGAATTGGGACTTATTCAATGCAAACGTGCTGCTCTACGAAAAGAGAAAAACCACGTGAGAGTTACCTTTCTTTACTCTATTTATTTTGTGATTGGACCCTCGGACGTGAGATTAAAAAAATAATAACAAATAAAGACCGACAGAGATTTGGGTGGGATTGGACAGAGATCGGGTCGCGATTATTTCAGAATTGAAATAATGAACTCTAAATCCTGGTTATTATCGGGACTCGGAAGTTTAGTTGGAAGCTTGTTTCATAGTGTTTGCTTTTGGAGCAAATTAACATCATCTACAGGTGGAGTAAGTTTGAGATCTATTTATTGTATGAAGCAGATTCTTCCGAGATAATTGAAATGTTGTTTAAATCAATAATTATATACGTAGGAGTAAAAATAAAATATTAACAAGTAAAGAGTGGCAGGGATTGGATTGGGATTGGACAGAGCTCGAGTGACGATCGTTTGAGAGTTGAATTAATAATGAATAATCAATAATTATATACGTAGGAGTAAAAATAAAATATTAACAAGTAAAGAGTGGCAGGGAGTAGCAAGTAAAGAGTGGCAGGGATTGGATTGGGATTGGACAGAGCTCGAGTGACGATTGTTTGAGAGTTGAATTAATAATGAATGACGCGAATCCCGGTTATTATCAAAACTCAGAACTTTACTCGGATGGATAGTCTGGATCGGTGGATCGGAACTTGATAGTGTTGCTGTTGAAGCAGATTTTAACCTTCAACCTTTAAAAGGTGGCCCAATTGTCAATGTCTTTTTAAACGAATTCAAAAAAGGTTATGTTATCAATTCGACTGTATGTTTTTTTCATGTAAGTTTGTTACGCGATATCTTTGCCAATTGTAAACCGATTTTGATAATTCTTTTTTTTATTTTAAAGCTATAACTACCAAATTGGTCCCATTTCAATTTGGTGAAGATATTATGAAGAACTTTGGAGATATGGAAGAGACTCCTAAAAAATTAAAGTTGGCTGTTTTTTTTTTTGAAAGTTTGAATTATAATCTCTTTATCTTTCATATAATTTGTACTTAGATTCAGTATCGACTACTCTAAAAATTCTCCATAATACTCTACGAGAGATAAAGAAGTTGATTTTGTACCCCTTGGCTATATTGAATCAGAATCACTAATACAACACAAAACCGTAAGGAAAAATACTTATTTTTTGTATTTTTACCCGACTGCGGAAAAGCCAAAAAGGAGCTTAAAGGAATTAATAGCTAACCTATGTACTGATTTTACTATACACGCGGCTGTTGCTTTTCCCGCTTGCCGGCCGCCACCCGCCACGAGCCGAGTAGTGGGCGGCGATATTCAAATGGGAGATTGCATTTGGCGATTGATATCTTAGGTTTCTTTTTACGAAACAAGGTAAATACTAGATATGTATTTCTTATTTTGCTAAAATAATTTTTTCCTTGAATATAACTAGGAGGTCCATAATCGTCCTGTATAGAAAACACTTTTAGCTTTTAGTCCGTGTCGACGCACCACATCGACAGCGGCACACGCACACGGACGTGCACCGGTCGTCACCAAGGAGCACACTTCCTTCCGACTACTGGCAGCCCGACCATTGTCTTTTTGTTATTTTATTGCATGTTTTTAACTTTAAATCAAATTTTATCGGATTTGTGATCAATTGTAAATAGTTTTTATTGTGGAACAGTAAAGTTTAAATAAAAAAAAATATGATAGTTACAAAGAATAAACACAAAGTAAAGGAGTTAACAGACAAACATGACATGCTACAATCTTTTTTTTTTATTATAAGAAAAGATTGAGGGTATAAAAGACAAACTTCCAAAGTGAACAAACATTTCCTTTCACCTGATTTAGCAAATGTTACCGCTGTCCTTTTAACAATATTGAAAACTATAACATCAAGACTTATCTTGTTACTATATCAATACTGTTATAAACTTAATACGTATTGCAAAGTAAACCCTGCTCTACCTTGCTGGGAGGTAAATCGAATCAGCACTTGTAAACAACGCTGAGCAAACTGGATCCTCCTAGTTTGAAGCCGTGTGCCTGCAATTCCTGCAGAACTGGTGACCTGGAAATCTGATTCGGCGCTACAAGGCGCAGGCAAAGGCTAATTGCTAAGACAAATAGGAACGAGACGAAGTTCTGTATTCCCTTTTTGCGTGTGTTACTAAATTGATTCTCCCCTGATTCTCCCACTCCCCAGCTTGTCATCAGAAGCTAGAAATGTCAATTCAATTCTTAATTCGCATAGTAAGAGTTTTTACATTCTAGTCTTATAAATTACCATAGGCCTTCTTATTGACTCTTTCAGGTTTAGCATATGTATAGCATAATGTAACGCATTAGTGGCTCGTGGCTGTCGTCCTGTTATGTTAAAATATTATTGTCAAGGTCATCCTGAAATCCATAAATTCTAAAATTATTGGGAGAGAATTTGGAAAATGATGAAAAGCTTATATTTATGCGTTTTTAGTCTTAGGCCTTCCCTCTTTTAATTTAGGCCTATGTCTAGCAGTGGACTTCCTGTGGCTGACATGAATGAAAATAAAGATGCGTTCTTAGTCAATATTTGCCCTTATTCATGGTGCTACTGCGTTCCTAAGTGCCTCTTAAAGAATACTTCGTTAATGATGAATATACTTTATTATTCTCACCCCCTTTCATTAGTAAAGTTGGCAATTTCCTTGAAACTTCCCCCCGATAATTTCGCAAACAATTATGCATTATTAATAAAAAATCTAAAGAGGTATACAAAGAGCTTCCCGTAACAGTCTTTCGTGAAAGTGCTAGAATAACAGGGCTCAAAGTCCCTAACGGGAAAACTTCGCTGGAGTTCGCTATGTAGAATGTCCACAGAATCAGGACGTCTCTTGATGGAAATGTTTTAATTTGAGCCCTGTTGTTACATAATCATAATAAACTCGGCCTTTACAAAACGTATTAAACCTCAAATTAGGCTTTCTTTGTGCCCAACACTCGCTTTCAAAAACTCCAGCAAACTTTTTAATGGCGAGGTCGTATTAAAATTGCAAATTTACATTTTAAGGCGGAAAAATATAGGTTTTATGGATTACATAAAATTGGATTGAAATGTTTTGGAAGATCAAACAGTTTTGTTTCAATTTTGATGTCAAATAAACTGTTTGATGGGAAAAATTCTTGAGTATCGGAGTTGGTAATGAAATCATTTGAGAAATGAAGTATAAACAGGAATTATATTGAAAAGGCTCAATCCGATCTTGTTCATTAATATGTTATCTTTGTAAGCTTGACCGGCCTTACATAATAGTTTTTTTGCTTAACTTGAGCCGGGTTTTAGTAGTCTCTGGTGTGTTTCATGCGACGCGTATTCATGCAAAATATTATTAAGGGAATAGTTATATAAAGATCTGTATAGAGGTGGAAGGGTCGACTGGCGCTTTATTGTACGATCTTTATTGTATTTTTAACCTACGTAGAGTTCGCTTTTGTTAAACACTACTATACTTGTACGAGTATGATTATTATAGGTGTACTAGCTTTTGCCCGCGGCTTCGCCCGCGTAGATTAGGGGTATGAAAAATAGATGTTGGCCGATTCTCAGACCTACTCAATATGCTCACAAAATTTCATGAGAATCGGTCAAGCCGTTTCGGAGGAGTATGGCAACGAAAACTGTGACACGAGAATTTTATATATTATAGATGATTGTTGAAAATAGTTTGTTGATCCTCAGTTTTCTTGTACTAATTAGAAAGTACTGCTAGGATGCCGTTTGGTTTCCGGCCTAGAATAGGACCACTCCATTTCTTCCTGTGGATGTCGTAAGTCGAAGAGACTTATTATTATTATAGGACCGATGACTATCTTAAAGACAAAAAGGTCTGGCTTGAGCTTGGTGCGGGTCCCTCTTAAAGGTTTGTATACTTAGACATGTCATAATTTAGGTACATTGGTACATACTAAATTTGCAAATTGACATTATTTTAAATTTCGTAATTCTTATAATTCAATTTAATTATGACATAATAAACAATGTAATCTCTGTCCATCTATATAACTAATTTTAAGTTTTTAGTTTGTTAGTTGACGTCTTTGGAGAAAACGTGCAGTGCAGTTTGTTGCCGCTTCTTCTGCATTTGCGCCTAGGAAGCGGCGTAAACTTAGCTTTAAGTAACGATTTGACGTCAACATTTGTGCAAAACAAAACAAAGTGACTATTATTAAGAGATATTTTAAATATCCTATGATAATAAAGAAAAAAAAAAAAAAAAAAAGACATGGAAAAAGCACTTACATCTTGGTAGCGTTGACGTGGGGCAGCGGCCGATTGTAAAACTCTTTTGCACGAATGCATTCCCAAGGAGGGTTGGTGTCAGGCAGGCGTCCGGTCGTAAAATTTTCAAGCAAATCTTTATTCAGCATGGAGTGTATTAACAGACTCACATGCGGCTCATTTCGTTTTTCCTCTGACTACACATATTTTTTAAATGTTAATTATCATCCCAGCCCACTGCTGAGCATAGGCCTCTCTTCGTCGACACCACCCATCTCGGTCCTGTATATAGCAGGAATTAGTTTGTCTTTGAGGATTGCTAAGATTAGCAGTAGTGCACATCTAGGCTGTTAAATCTCTGATTCAACTCCTTATGTCCTTTAAATTATTCATCGTCTATTGATTGCCAAAAAATTGTGATTACCATACCAATATACATATCTCGACTTACTTAACCTTTATATATTCTTGTTACACAAAACATCCAAATTATTCATAATGGCCCACCATTGTAATCAATACGCAAATGAGTCACCTCAAAGCAGAGATCTCGTCGTTATCTTCTAATTGAGTCTGAGGCATGTAATCTCAGAATATCTTATTACGTCTGTGTTATTTCTATCATTTGCATGTATTCTGCGATTTGATAAGGTAATAGTTTCTGCCTTCGAATTGTAGAATACTTTTTTGGAGACAGATGGGCTCATAGATTTCACATCTGTATGTATGTCCATCACCTAGCTTAGAAGATGGAGTGTTCGAAGGATTTCAATCTTTTGTACCTTCCTTTATTTGCTTCTAGACTAGCTTAGCTCTTGTCCAGACCGAAGTAAGTATATGTTTTTATTTTGATATCTTCAATGCTACATTGTGTATTCAGCCTATACTGTGTCCCACTTAGCTTACTACCCAAGGAGTGTTGATGTCAGGCAGTTGATGCGGCCGGTTGTAAAACTATAGCCAAATCGTTTGAATTGTTTCGGCTATTTCTTCTCCACTTCGCAAGATTTTTGGCATCCTTGGGTGACCATTGACATGCATACTATATTTGGAGAAGGAAAAGCGGGAAAGCGCACCCCGGGCTCCTAGGCAGCACAGCTGAAGATACAACCGAGAATACGCTAAGATGTAGAGAGAGAAGACTGTGTCCTACTTAGTTATGTGCCATCTCTTGAAACTTTGGGAATATTCCCGTAAACATTCCCGGCAATATTTCTAAAATTTAGAGGTATATTACGGAAATATTGGGATTATTCCCGTATATTTACAAAAATGGGAAAACTTCCGTAAATGTGGAATATTTTCAGCGGCACATCACTATTCACTGCAGGAAAAATGCCCCTCAGCTAACATTTTGACATTGTGTAAGTATCAGGCCACAGGCAGTCCACTGATTTCCAAAACGACAGATTAGACGCGGCCTCAGTGGCCTGTACTCAGCGTTTTCCTGCAACCTTGTTCAGGTTTTCCGACCGTTTAAAACACTTTGACACCTTGGTTTTGTTCTATCGTCTCTTAAATAAATTTAACGATTTAGAAGTTATTAGTTTACTGTAAGTATAATGAATCAAATCAACTTTTCTTGAAACTATAAATCAGAAGTTAAATGGTACATCAATTTCATTGTTATTAGTTCAGAAAAGTTCTACGAAATAATATCACATATATTCTTGAACAACCAACAACTTTCAGCATCGTGGAGGTAATAATGATAACGAGTTCACCTTTTCTCCCGTTCTCCACGAATGGAGAGAGAGAATTGATTTACGCCCAAAGTTTGAGACACTTGTTTGGACACTTCCTGAATTAACCGTAATCTCAGGAGACTAAAGGTTTGGAGGCACTTTGAAACACCTATCTACAAATGTGTTATGATTTATGGTTATGAATGTTGTCTGTTTCGCACTTGATTTTTCTTTTGAACAAATCTCACTGATTGAACTAGCCCCAAAGTAAGTTCGAGACTTGTGTTATGGTATACTTACTCAACGATTCTATACTTTATTACAAATATTTCTTCTTCTTCTTCTATATAATATATAGATAAACATCCAAGACCCAGGTTAATCTGAAAATGATATTTTTCATCTTGACTTGACGGGGATCGAACCCGGGACCTCTGGTGTGCTGGACTGGCGTGTTAACGTGTTGTTTAGTGTCTAAAGTGTATGTGATATATGTTTACCAAATAAACGAATTTTCTTTCTTTCTTTCTTTCTTACACCACAGAGGTTGTCAAATTTTAATAAATTTTCTATAGGACCACTTAGAAAGCCCTTTCAAACAAAAAAATAATTTAAAGAATTTCCAAATCAATCCCGGCGTCTTCGGGTAATTGGAGAACATGAATAAAAAAATAAGATACCCACGAATTGATAACCTCCTCTTTTTTAAAGTTGGTTAAAAACAGACTCGCACTTTTAAATCCATACCACTCCATACCCAATACTGTAATAAAATGTACATACGTGAAAAGCTTCAAGCTTTTCACTCCCTTGATTACCGGTAAGAGCTTCTCTTGATCCCGCAAAGCTATATACTACAGGTGTAACAATCCTCGGAGGCTGTGATAAGCTGGCAGATCTCACATTTCAGAGTGCATACAAACCACAAAATAAATAAAAAATAAGGTCTAGTGCTCACTAGCAAGTAACTTAATGTAATCTGTGGTGGGCGAGGGGTGTTTACGTCACGATGTTCCGTATGTAAATAAACGTTTAGGTTAACTTTTAGTATCAAATATTAAATATCTACTTTGGAGTCATAGATGACAAATATATCATAGGTCATTGTAAATATTATATTATACTAGCTGTGCCCGCCCGCGACTTCGTTCGCGTGGTTGTCGGAACGTAATGTTATATAGCCTAAAGCCTTCCTCTATAAATGGACTACCCAACAAAAAAAGAATTTTTCAAATCGGACCATTAGTTCCTGAGATTAGCGCGTTTAAACAAACAAACAAACAAACAAACTCTTCCGCTTTATAATATTAGTATAGAATAGAAAATAATACTGCTTAGAGCGGCAAGACCCAAAATACTCCTAAAGACTCCTACTAGTAAAGACGTGTAATTAATATCCTGCAGATACTATGCTTCTTTGACAATGACATCATTCTGGAGCAAATTTATAAGAGGTGCTGTGAAATAAATATATACCCACCTACGTAAACATAACACTAACATTATAATTTAAATTGTCACTAACAAAATATGGATCCTGTTATAAATAAGTTAAATTAGATTAATAATAAAACGTTTTTTACATACAATTAGCACATAAAATAAGGAACATAGGGAAATATTTGAAAGATAAGATTGCGCGCCATAAGTGCCATAACGGTGTTCCGCCCGCCTCGTGCTTTGCGGACGTGACATAATACAAGCAAGCATATAAGGTTTTCACTTCTAAGACACAGAACCCTACTAAGAAAAACGGGAACGCCACGTCCCGCTTTCGTATGCGGAATATTTATTTGGGTTTTACGAGTATTCGGAATAAGGCACCTTATCTGCATTCATTGGGGTTTCATTGATAGCCTGTGTTACGTACGTCGGTGGATTTACTGTGCGAGGTGATGTAGGGGCGGCCTTAATGTTCCCAGTTACGTGGTCCGGTTTGTTTGTATACCCTTTAATTTTCCGCTCTAAAAAACGCATAAATCTGTCAAGATGTATTTATTTTTAATCAATTTCTGTATTTATAAACAACAAATGCCAAGTCTGCCACGTCTGTTTGTAATAGTTTAATACCCTTTAATTTTCCGCTCTAAAAAAAGCATAAATCTGTCAAGATGAATTTATTTTTAATCAATTTCTGTATTTATAAACAACAAATGCCAAGTCTGCCACGTCTGTTTGTAATAGCTTAATGACCCTGAGCATGTATTGATTAATATTAATCAATCAAT
The DNA here is from genome assembly GCA_963576875.1 of Acrobasis repandana. NCBI lineage: Eukaryota > Metazoa > Arthropoda > Insecta > Lepidoptera > Pyralidae > Acrobasis > Acrobasis repandana. Next base: position 22,025,344 of record OY756215.1, read on the forward strand.
GCGGTCACGTAGGTATTGCTAGAACTTATATTTTACGATCACGTTCTCCATAATATAATATACAGGCTGACTTTTTATCCACCTGCAAAATTTTTGGAGTAAGTTTAGTCCATGATACTGAACTACTTTCTATAAAAAAGTTATTAAATTTTTTTATAGATTTTAATAACTTCTTTTATAGAAAGTAGTTCAGTATCATGAAATGAACTTGCTCCAAAAATTTAGTAGGTGGAATAAAAAGTCACCCTGTATACCTTATATAGGTATGACATTAGTGTTAGTTACAGCTACTTCAGCCACGAATATTGCAACAATTAGTATTGCTGGTAATGAGCAATATGCAGGGTCTAACAAAATATGCTGAAACTATTTTAAGGATGAATTCAGTCCATGATACTGAACAACTTTCCCCAAGGAACATATATCCAAATATGAAAAATAGTTTTTGACCCCCCCCCCCCCCCCCATACAAATTGACTGATGGGCTGATCTGAGTTTGTATAGAAAATTAGAAAGCATTCTTTTTTTATATCTCGATGTGTTTCTTGCGGAAAGTTGTTCAGTATCATGGATCAACCCTTAAAATAATTTCAGTATATTTTTTAACACGTTATATATCTCGATACTCCGTCTTAAAAATAGTAATATATTGTGTTGTGTAGAAATATTATTACCTCAAGCTGGAATCTGCTGATCACCTCTTGGTGTATATTGATTGATACTATGTTATTGGTAAGGATATACACATATCTGTTTCTAATAATGTTATTGTTCAGTATAGTAATTATTAACTAGCATTAATTTCAATCGCAGCTGTTGCAACAATTACTGTCGCTGGTAATGAGTAATATATCTCGAAACTACATCTCAGGACGCTGAATCTGCCACATCTGTATATAATGGGTTAATGACTTTCAGCTGGTACCTATTGATTTGATTGATACTATTCATAATCATCAGCATATCAGCCACAGAGGTCCACTGCTGGACATAGGCCTCCCCATTTTCAAAACGACCGATTCGAAGCGGCCTGCATCCAGTGTTTTCCTGCAACCTTCCTGTGCCAGCCGGTACGTGGCTGCCATTCGAGAACCTTACTGCCCCATCAGCCATCGGTTCTTCGCGCTATGTGCCCCGCCCACTGCCACTTCAATGAGCTAATTAGCTGGGCTTTGTCTGTGACCTTAGTTCTTCTACGAATCTCCTCATTTCTGATTCGATCACGTAAAGAAACACCTAGCATAGCCCTCTCCATAGCCCGTTGACCGACCCTGAGCCTTATGAGACCCATACCTTGTGGCCATAAGAGCCAAAGTCATCATTGATACTTTTCAATTAACGCGAGCGATCTCTAAGAATATACTTTACTTACAGAAAACTGTATAAGTTAAACGTTACAGCCACAGCCACAGATGTATAGCTGGTAATGAGCAATATACTCGTATATCGCTCCATACTCTATCTCAGAAAGCCATTGTGTCGTAGCATTGGTACTCGCTAGATCTCTGGGTACCTACTCGTATAAGCGAACGCGGAGTCTGCATATAATGGCATGATCGCCACTTGAAGTATATTGATTGATTATTATAATATTATGTGATATGTGATGCGTTGAAGCTTCTTCACGTGTCAGAACTTAGTATAGCTTTACTTTTATGTACGTAGTGGGCTCTTAATTTCGTATTGGTCCTCCAGGACAAAAAGTAGATGAAGCACTTACCGCCGCACACTTAGATCCCAAATCGAAACTCTATAGTTAAGCTGGGATCTAAGTTTGCGGCACATTGATGGCAGCAAAAGTTGTTCAGTTTCATGGGCTGAGGTACCATCTGAGACTGAGAGGTTTTGCGTTATTTCATTAACACGTTTTACTTATATCCACTTCAGCCAAATCTCTTCAATAAGCTGCGAATTCTCAGTATTTCTCAGCAACAATTTCCCATTTAATATAGCGCGGAATCTATTCAAAGCGTTTACTCTAAAGGCATTCAATAAAGACTGCAGATTAATATATCTCGTGCATGCACCGGGTCAAGGGCCTCTCCAGTCAAGGACCTCGAGGCGCCTTGGAGCCTCGCAGCCGGGTCTGTGCCAAATGTGATGTATTTTGAATTTTATCCCGCTAGTAATTAAATTCGTTTTGCAACGGACACTTTGATAAATGATCAGATTTGGTAAATTTTTAATTGTTGGTTTTAAAGTTTTCTTTTGTGGGATTTGTGTATGTTGTAGTGCAATTTGCTGCGAGACATGGACGAAGGAAAAAACTAGAAGCTTTTGAATTGTGGTGCTGGCGTAGAATGGAACAGTTTAGCTGGGTTGAAAAAATTACAAATGGGGAGGTTCTGAAAAGAGTAGGAGAGAAAAGATGCATTCTAGATATAATAGATACGAGGAAAGATTAACATCTTTCATTATCATCTCTACAACACGATGATTTATACAGATAATAATAGCAACAACAACAATTCTATTGGTACAAGCTTGAAACTATACATATAACTTCTGACTAACTTAATAAGGCAATATTATTACTTACAATATTATTAGACTTGATTGCAAACCCTAAATATCAACATTATGCATTACACTGTATAATGTTGATATTTAGGGTGTACCCTTAAACATCTACTGACTTAGAATGTTAGTCACGCTTTTGAGTTCACGTCTAGTCGTCAAACATACCATTTATTTTACGACACAAAATCCCCTCTTGGCTGCAAATCTTACGTGTCGCAAAGCATCTTCTAAAGCAACGCCACTCTCAACACTATCACATTAGGAACTCTATTCCAATGCAATAAGAGCGATAAAAAGAACTTGATCTGTCACGCATTGTACTTCCTCGCCAGACGGTTTCAAATAAAAAAAGCCATTTGTTAACTCTATTTACTCTACGACGTTTACAACCTGAAGTGCCTTAATAAAAACGCATTATTTCTCTCGCTGTCGCTTAATTATAAGGGTGGCTTTACGTACTCTTAATTCGTATTAACGGCTTTAATGCCGGCTAAACGACTATTTGGGCAGGCATATAATGGGCGGAGGTCTGGACTTGGCCCGAAAAAATATTGTTTAGAAACACACGAAAAACCGTTCAGATTTAATGTCCCGGCAAACAGTTACTGGTGGGTACAATTTGAATGGTTTTGTATGGAGACGTTATTTTTTATTCCACTGCCCCAAACGAAGGTGAAATCTTTCGGGTATACGATTTTGTGGTCCCTTTTCTTGGGCTAAACCTTCGATCAACAATACAAGTAGATAACGCGTTATCTACAAAATCAAAGCAAAATTCTGTCCGCTTGGCACAACTGAAATTGTAAACACCTCTGGCGGTGGATAATTCTTGCATTCGAACGAAGTTCTGAATGTAATTCTCTTACTGTCTTCTATGGTTCTGAGACAATTATTTTACCCTCAATGTATCGTAGCTAGATAAAAGAAAATCGCTCCAGGAAATATTTTCTTCCGCCACGGAACATTTACTTTTGCAAAATTGTATTCGTTTCATTGCTCACAAAACTCGTTGCCAAACTGTCGGAGACAAAAAATAACGAGTTAAATAAAACATTAGGACTGTCAGCGGAATGGCACCCCAAAGATCTGGGAAGAAGTTGGAAGATCCCCCGATGTTCCCTGATTAAAAATTGTTGCCGGCTCCAAGACTGTGCCCCGGGGGACGCCTGCGGTGGAGCAAGATAAGAATGCAGTGACAGTGCAAATATTATTTAGCTTGAGGTGAAAATACGTGACAATATGAGAAATACCTACCGATGTTAAATTACAAACAGTTTGAAACTTTATTTGTATCCGAATCGAGATTTAATTGAGCCTTTTAAATAACTCGTTTTTTATTTGAAGCCTTTTTCATTTGTATTATCTATCTCTTTGTTTCTAAATCATTAAATTCAACAATAAATGTACCTACATCGATGAAAGAATGTATGTCAAATAGAAATAAATGATACGAATATTCTGAAATTGTAGGTGACCTACTGTATGTAGAGGACAAGTAATGAAATCGACGACTTTTCGTACTGTAGTATGTGCTTGAGTATCCGAGTAACTTGGGGAAAAAATTGTAAGTCTACAGTTTCTAGTTTATCCACGAAGACCGACATCTTCATGGCTGGTCCCAGGCAGATGATTGATGTACATATGATAAAATTCAGATTGACTATTGCAGCCGATTTTGTTATAACAATAGGTACAATTTTCTTGTTTAACAACACGGGTACCTACGTGCTTCAACTGAATGGGTTAATCGAATTTAGACCTTTTAATTTTCGCTAATGCGTTGAAATGTCATCGAACATAATAATTAACATTATTGATGTCTGTCCACCGCAGTATGTTTTAAACACCGCTGTCCACCATTATTGTCATCGGCAAACGAAACGGTTTTAAATGGCCTCGTAAAATGACTTTGATTAATGGCCCTCATTACATTATTTGACGCAAGGGCGGATCCAGGACGTCCACGGGATCATGGGAGGTCAGCCTGAGCTGTGTGAAACTCCCCGTGAAATGTAGGTACTTATCATTTAATCTAGTTATCAAGTAAAAAATACATACCTAGTAAAGTAAGAAAATGTAGGTTTATCTTCTGAAGTATTAGGTCCTTACTTATGAAGATGCCGTTCAGTATCAAAAAAGGGAAACAAGTTTTTTTTTATGAAATTATTATTTAATCAATCGAAGTATGCGCCGCTGTTATCGATACACTTCCGCCATTTTATAGGCAGATCATTGATACCTTTGGAAAAAAATCCTAGGAGCGAGAGTCTATAAACTGTTTGAAGGCGGTTTTGACTGCCTCATCAGATTTGAATTTTTTTCCTTGTAAAAAGTTATTCAAATTTTGAAAAAAGTGGTTATCGGTTGGGGCAAGATCTGGAGAGTATGGTGGGTGACGCAGAGGTTCCAGTCGCAGCTCCTCTAACTTGGCGATCGTTTGATGTGCAGTGTGTGGTCTAGCGTTATCCTGAAGGAGCAGTGGGCTAGAGCAATTCATCAGTCTCGGTTGTTTAATGGCGAGCTTTTCCATCATTGTTTGCAATTGTTGGCAATACAAGTCTGCAGTAATCGTCTGGCCTGATCTCAAGAAGCTGTAGTGGATAACACCAGCACTGGTCCACCAAACACTAACCAGAATCTTCTTTTTGGTCAGTTTTCGCTTAGGGCAAGGTTTTGCCGGTTCACCAGGGTCAAGCCATTGTGATGATCGCTTCCGATTGTCGTACAGGATGCATTTCTCATCACAAGTCACGATACGGTTCAAAATCCCCTCATTATTGTGGCGATTAAGCAAAGAAACGCAGCAAGCAACGCGTGTTTGTTGGTTTGCTTCAGTCAATTCGTGCGGTACCCACTTTTCGAGTTTTTTAATTTTTCCGATTTGGCGCAAGTGGATAAGTATTGTTTTGTCACTTACGCCGAAGGCTGCTGCTAATTCAAAAGTGGTTTGAGATGGATCCGCTTCCACTATCGCCTTCAATTCTTCGTTATTCACTTGAGTATCAGGTCGTCCACTAGGCTCATTGTGTGAATCGAAATTTCCAGAACGGAAACGTTGAAACCAAAAACGCACCGTTCGTTCGTTAGCGGTGCCTGGTCCATACACGTCGTTAATTCTTCGAGTCGTTTCTGCAGCACTGGTGCCACGGTGGAACTCGTATTCGTAAATACCGCGAATTTTCAATTTGTCCATAGTTGTTGTTATAGCAATGTTGAAACTCAAACAAATGATGTTAAAACAAATGAAATACGAATTTTAAAACAATATTTTTCTGGCTTTATTTCGAAATAAATTTGAATTTGGAATTCCTAATGAAACGCAAGATATTTGATTTTAAAGTTGCCAGTATTGAAAATCGGCAATTTCATATGTAAGGACCTAATACGTGCTCCGTACTCGAAATATGTTTACTTTATTTATTTATTACAAGCCATTTATGTTCCGACGTTGGGCAAATGCCTCTTAATCTCGTTTCCTTCCTTTTCGGTCTTCTGCTTTCAATCTCCATTCACTATTGTAGATCTTAAGATCGTTACCCATTGGGCGTCCAAACAGTCACTATTTTTGCTTTGCGATCGAAATATATTTCTGCCTCTTATTTTCAGCAATCCAAGTCTTAACAATGTCTACGTAGGCGCTGCTGGTTTGTTGAGCCCGATACCGATACCGCGTGTAAATGTACAGCTGTCACAATATGCAGTATGATTTTTTTACAGAATTTACTTGTTCACGTTGTTCATCGTACATTAACACCCATAAGATGACCCCCTCCCGGAACCGAAGGCTGGATACGCCCTTGACGTGACGTAGAAATATACTCGACGAAAATTATAACGAGTGGCACATCAATTTGGCTTGCAAATGCGTTAATTTATATCGTAAATCAAGCTCAGTCAGCTAAGTGTTCCGAGTGGGTCTAGATTTTGTTTTGTATGTACAGTTTCATGTTGAGCAATAATTTGTGATGCTAATTTTACTTTGATTTTGATGTCCATTTCGTTACGAGCTAATGAATTTGTTTGTATAATTCATTTTTGCTTATTTTTGAAAGAATTGATTCTGCATAATTTTCACTTATGTTTGTAATCTTATTTCTAGTTTACAGCAGTATCAAATAATCAGGCCTTTGCAGGCACGTTTTGTTACGTTAAGGGTCGGCACCATGTAAACTGGGTTTGCGCGGGCAACAAGTTTGTACAGAGAGCGTTTGATTTAAGTCAAATAATGTATACACATAGATAGAGGAAGAGTTAGGACAGTAGACGAAAAAAAGGATTTTTTAAAATATTTTGTAGTTTTCCTAAAAACAAGCATTGAATTTACCCAAAAACATGCAAAACGCACTTTGCGCGGGCAATAGTTATGGCTTAAGTAGAAAAGACTACTAGGAAAATTACATACCTAGTTATAGGTGAATAGACTAGCCAGTAGACGAAAACCGTATTTTTTTAATTTTCATTCAGTAAAAGTAAGATAATTGTATAGAAACCTGAAAAAAATATTTTAGAAAATCTTGCTACAAACTGGCTTGTTTTTCTGCGTAAAGAAATATTCTAACAAGGGATTGCATGTATTTTATAAAAATAAAGGCTATTTTGAAACATTATTCTTAATATTTGCTTACAATGCAATCACGCAATAATAAAAAAAAAAAAATTAAAAAATTGGATGTTTTGCAACGTTTTTGACAGAATTCCCTGAAATGGCGGTCATGTTTCTTCCATACAAATTCAGTTGCCCGCCGGGCGTTCAGGAAGGAGGCCGTGTTGAATTTTTCAAAAAAATACATTTTCGAATTACGTAAAATTGCATTACAGTCTAAAATATTTCAATAAAAAACTATGTACAAACTGCCAAATTATGTCATACTTTTGCTACACTATGGTACAGTTTTGACATTTTGTTGACGTTCAATCAAAGATGTAATGCTATCGCAGATACGGCACCGCACATTTTTTTTTTAATTTTATTTAAAATTAAGTTAATGAAAAAAATAATTTGGTTTGATTTATTACCTATATTTTTTAATTGGCGATTAGGGTGAAAATCGGATTGGAACTTTCTCGGGTCGCGGAATCATATTAACTGTTTTTGTAATAAAAGGTGCTGTTTCATTAGGGTTTTACAATTATTTTGAGGGGTGATTCAGTCTGAAATTTTGAACAACTTTTGCCCATGAATGTATATCAAAATACGAATTGACATTATGTGTAATATATCGAACCACAGGCTATACTTGGCTAGGCAGGCAGGCTATAGTAGGCTATTTATCTATACTAATATTATAAAGAGGAAAGATTTGGTTGTTTGATTGTTTGCATTACATGGCTCCGAAACTACTGGACCGATTTAAAAAAAACTTTCACCGTTGGAAAGGTACACTATCCCCGAGTGACATAGGCTTTGTGTGTACCAAGGGCGAAGCCGGGGTGGACTGCTAGTATAGTATAATGATATTAAAATAACAGTCAAAAAACAAAAAAAAAGCTGCATTTCATACAAAAGTGTGCAGCCGCCTGGGAAATTTGTATAGGAACCGATTTTTTTGGTGTTTTTACTGTTTTTAGGGTTTCGCTTGTCTGTCTGTCCGTAAATCACAGCCAATTTGCTACGAAACTATTAGAATGATTTAGTTGAGATTTAGTACCTACATTTATGTAACTTAGTTACCCAAAGATAGACGTATAACGTAAATAAATGAAATTTACAAAAGGGGGCCACTTATGGTGGGTAAATTAGACATTAAAAAAAGTTTTGATAACAAAATCGTGTGACATATCAAATGAAAGAACTTTTTATGACAATTTTAAATATATATATTTTTTATTATTTCTTAGATCGGTATTTTTAAGTTATTTAAGAAAATGGGCGAAAATTGACCCCCCCCCCCCCCCCTACTAAACTACTGGACCGATTCAGTTGAAATGTGGTGCACATAATGTAAATTTGTGACACAAAGACGGAAGTAAAATGTAGGTACTTGAATAAATTAAAAGAAAATGGGGCCACTTATGGGAGATAAATGAGACATTAAAAAAAGGGTTTTGTGAACTATATCGCGTAAAATATCAAATGAAAGAGCATTTTATGATAATATTAAATATATTTTTCTATATTTTTTAAGTTAAGTGTTTTTGAAGTTATTTTTGAAAATAAATAATAAAAATACCCTTATCTCCGAAACCACTGAACCCAAACTTTAAAAAAATATAAAGTTAATAGTTATTTACCTATAGATTACAGGAAAACCTATTAGAAGATAAAAAATAAAAGGGTGCAATAATGCTTATTACTGCTTCATTAATCAACCAATTTTTTTAGCTGTTTTCAGGAAAAGATTTCTTTTTAGTGCTCTTTGTTGATTCGTTAAAAATATTGTACGAAATCAAACAGTCAAGTCATTGATTGAGCACATATAGCTGCTAAACCAAGACTGTTGATCTGTTCAACGTGCGATCCTTTTTTACCCTCCGTACTTACATAATAAGGTAAATAGAAGTGAAAGGTGTTACGATTGCCGCTAAACGTATTGTTTCACAAAGAAAATTCAAATATGTACATTTTCTGTCAGTGGAACACAAAACGTGTAGTTTTCCAAGTCACCGCTCGCGTAAAATTGAAAGAAGAAATATCATAAATTTGTCTATGGTTCCCTAAAATTTCAACTTAACCAAAATAAACCGGATACTTGCCGTGACGGGCCACGTGCAGTGTAGGGTTCCGTAGTCAGTACCTACTTGTTTTATGTAACTAACAACTGCCTAACTTTAGTTCTGAATTCAGTCCATGATACTGAACGCCAAGGAACAAACGAAATACAAAAATTATTTTTGATCTCTTACACACACGATTTGGCAAAATGTAATATTTATGTAATATATGTATGGAATATGTAAGGACAAATCACACTAATTAAGCTAGCCCCAAAGTAAGTTTTAAACTTGTATTATGGGATACTAACTCAATGATACTATATTTTATGATAAATACATACATAGATAAACACCCAAAAAACAGGACAATTTGAAAAAGACCATTTTCTAACTTACCCTGGCTGGGGCTCGAACCCAGAACCTCCGGATTAGCGATCTAGCGTGTTAACAATTACGCCACGGAGGTCGAATGGAAAGCAAACATTTTCTTTTCATATTTAATTATGTGTTCCTTAGGAAAAGTTGTTCAGTATCATGAACTGAATCCACCTTAAATTAGTTTTAGTACAGGGAGTCGTTATATACTACTGCCGTGAATTTTTTTAAGTGTCCATATACAACCGTTTAATTGACAGAGAGGGGAGACACATGATTCTAACAAAAATTTGCAATCAAAAACCAAATATTTCACAAACGGAATGCTAAAACGAAAAAGGGTGTTCATAATCTTACAATATTTTTGAAAGACCTATTCAACGACGTCTCACACCACACATATTTTTTTCAAGTTTTTATTACCACATATCCATGCCCATGCCCAATTACAGCTTTCTAGTATTAATAGTCTATGAGTAAAACTGGGGACAGATAGACAGACAGAAATGACGAAACTATAAGGTTTTCTTGTTTACTACGGAACCCTAAAAAGCTGCGTGAAACGAAACAGATTCTCTATTCTAAGGGTTCTTTGTCATTTGCGCTTTAACAAATTTCAAAATACGAGTTATCAAAACCACTGTGCAAATATTTCGCTCCACTGCGCATACGATAAATTCAAAAATTGATGGATGAATAACCGTGCTTTTACAGGTTAAGCTTGGTCACAGTTAGGATGGGTGACCGTGCTTTCAATCTTAATGTTGTCCAAGTCAAATGTTGAGATTCTTATGAATAAATTTCAGTTTTCTCTACCTATATAACTTGGCAGCTATTTAAATTTCAATTGTTTTGTCGGAATTTGAACTTGGCATTTTTACATTTATGTTTTTGATGGGATAAAATAAACACCCAAGAACCAGGACAAATTAAAAAAGGCCATTTACCAACTTGCCCTGGCTGGGAATCGAACCCAGAATCTCCGAGTGACGGACTAGCGTGTTAAGGAATCGCCACGGAGGTCGACTAATAAATTGAAAAAGTAATAAATTTTACGCAAGATTCGAATAACTATAACTTGGATTTTTTAGAAAGTGCTATATGAATTTCACATATATTTAAACTCGCTTTTTAAATAAACGTCTTGCATTCACGCACACTACTGTATTTTCGACTTTACTTTTTCTACTGATAGCCTGTCTACTAAAGTGTTAAGTACATTATAATGACGTCTGCCAAGGCCTTAATTCAGAAATAATAATTCAAACAAAATAATTATTTGATTTGATTGACTTGAAAATTTTAATAAGTATCGCGGACTGGAAGTCTTGACGAAAAGAAAAAAGTAAGCTGTATGCTAATTCTACGTTACAATTTATGATTACCTACATCTATTGTCCCGTTTACACATTATTAACTCTATGCAACTTCATCTTGACATTTTTATCGCCCTAGCGGGAAAATTTTGCATATTTCAGAGCCAAATCCGACCACGTGGCTTTGTGCATACAGTCCTTAATAAGTTTGAAATATGAATCCTCCAACTATGGAATTTGAATCCTCGGCAAAAATTATAGGGTGGGATTACATGGGATTTACTCTTAAAATATTGATAGGTAATCTATAAGCTAGCAATAAATGTGCAAAGCACTAGCCGCTGCTATACATACATGCTAATGGCTCTTCAACAAGAATAATTATTACGATGGTTAAATTCTTTGTGAATGATTCAGCACTCAAAACTGGGCAGTAGGAGTAATTATTACAATTTCAAGCCATGTTTGATGTAATAACAGGCAAGGCTCGATTACGCCGCAACCAGGGCTGCAATCAGAGCTATACCGAAAGGCCAGTTTTAGCTTCATGATAGGCGGAAAGTATAATCAAAATAGTGATGAGTATTTTCGCCCATTCCCTCGATCGGCTTCCACGATCTGCGCGGAAAGAGAAGCAGCTGGTACATTCTATGTATTTTATTTTCTCCCAGACTTGACAAGATTGAGAAGATGGATAAGTAGAACAAAATCATAAAGAAGTAAACAGGGATAATATTTGTAGAAAAGAATAGAATGTTTCATTTTAGGACTCTCCTTCATCCAAAGCAGCACTCATAGTGGTTACGACTGCAAAGTGAGTTAAAAACTCGCTGCGGACGACAGAGTACGAAGTTGGTCGGGAAATGGCCTTAGTTTTCACACAAATGCATTTATCCTACCTTTATACACTGTACGTGAGTATACTTGTTATGAAAAATCTAGAAAAATATCTTTTGATTTGAAAATTTCCATATTGGAAGGGATATTAGTTAGTGTGAGTTTATGAAAAGTAAGTGATTTAAAAGTTTGTTTATTTATTTCTAGGAAGTTAATACTAAAACGTAAATTAGACGACATGTGTATCCTACCCGTTTTAATTTATGGAGCACAAACCTGGTCTTTGACCTTATCGCAAAAGTCTAGACTCGGGGTCTGCCAGCGGTCTATGGAGCGAAGTTTACTGGGTATTAAACTGTCAGATCGTGTGCGAAATACAACCATTCGCTCCAGGACTAAAAAAAATGGGAAGAAAGGCAGCTAAGCTCAAGTGGGACTGGACCGGTCATGTCTGCAGGATGCATCCGGATATGTGGTCAAAAATAACAACGGAATGGGTCCCTGAAGGCTGGCGACGAAAAAGAGGCCGCCCTAGAACACTGACTGTCGCCACTGACAGAGATACATGGAAGGCTGGAGGGGAGGCCTTTGCCCAACAATGGGACACTATAGGCTAGTAAAAAAAAAAAAATATTTCGGTGCAAATATTTCTGTTCAAACACTGTAGGAAATGTTTATTAAGATTATCCACCGCAACATCCATTTCACAAGCCTTGTATTAGCTAGAGTTTTTCATTAAAACATGGTTGCCCCTCGGGGAAACGTAAATAATTAAAGGGCTATTAGATGCGAGACGTGCAGTATTATGTACAAGCCTGCGGCAGAAACATTTATGTTTTTACCTACGTTGAATTGTATACTGCTGTTTATAAATTACTAGCTGTGCCCGCGACTTCGTTCGCGTGGTTGTCGAAATGTTATATAGCCTAAAGCCTTCCTCTATAAATGGACTACCCAACAAAAAAAGAATTTTTCAAATCGGACCATTAGTTCCTGAGATTAGCGCGTTTAAACAAACAAACAAACAAACAAACAAACAAACTCTTCCGCTTTATAATATTAGTATAGATGTAGTACTCTTAACCAACAACATATTTATTTTATTTGAATAAAGATTAATATTATTATGTTGATACAACTTAAACAAATTATTTCGACCAAATTAGGTACCATAAAAACGGTTTTGTTAGTTAATCTTAAAAGATAGACATATACTATCGCGGACTGTTTTTTAGATCATTAAAAGAGCTATTATTCTTTAATACATATTTTTTGTGTATCTTGAACCGTTTTCACGGCGCACGCAACGGAAGGCTTCAAAGATGAAATAATTTCTCCCGTTTTTTACACATTTACCACTATATCTTTGCTCCTATTGGTCGTAGCGTGATGTTATATATATATATAGCCTATAGCCTTCCTCGATAACTGGACTATCCAACACAAAAAGAATTATTCAATTCGAACCAGTAGTTTCGGAGATTAGCGCGTTCAAACAAACAAACAAACAAACAATCAAACAAACAAACAAACAAACAAACAAACAAACAAACAAACTCTTCAGCTTTATAATATTAGTATAGATAATTCAAACACACACATCATCAACATCCGAGCGTTTACCCGGTTGCATCCTAAGCGGTAACGCTTTAGAGCCCGGGGTCCGCTACGTAATCTAGATGATTTGACGAGGTTACTGGTTATTACAAAGAGCGACTGCCGTCTGACCTCCGCAACCCAAAGGGTAGACCAGAACCAATCCTAGGATAAGTTTAAACAAACGCTAGATGGCGAAGCCTGCAATATCAAACTGGAAACAACTTTTCACAAAGTATGCTTTCCAGTGAGATTTGAACTTCGGATCATAAAGCAAACGCCTTGACCACTGGACCACAGAGGCAGTCAATTCAAAATTCAAACACACACAATCACATCTTTTTCCCTTGACAAAGTCAAGGACAAATATGCAAGTCTCTAAGCAAAAAAATGTAATGGTAATTGGATTAACTGGAATGACAATTTAGATTGTCTCCAAATTCCACGGTTTTTCTTTGCTATCAAAAAAGCATATCAGTATAAATAAGTTATATGTATTTACTATTACTTGTATTAGTTTAAAAAGTAAGATAATGGTTGCGAGTATAATTAAATTTGTAACAAAAAAACAACCGACTTCCATTTTTTTTTTTGAGTTTCTTCTATATCTCCAAAGTTCTTCATCATATCTTCACCGAATTAAAATGGGACCAACTTGGTGTAAAGGCTTTCAAATAAAAAAAGAATCACCAATTTCGTTTCACAATTGGCGAAGATATTGCGTAACAAACATACATAAAAATAAAAATAAAACATACAGTCGAATTGATAACCTCCTTCTTTTTTGAAGTCGGTTAATAATAATAAAGCATTGCTTGAAAAGGAAGTCCGTAACGCTAAGTTGAGACGCTTTTCCGTTTCTCTTGTACAAATACCCGCGACTGTCATGGTTTTAACAAATTGTTTTGTTTGTAACAAATTGTATTATTTCGCCGAAATACAGAGTTTAATTACAAGCAAACAATTCTAAATGAAGTTAATAACTGAAGTTAGTATATGACTCGACTCGCTCGCTGAATCGAATGGAAATATCTCTTACTTGGATATCGTATTTAAATATTCGAAATTATGAAAGGATTTTGTCATTAAAGGGTTGTCTCAATACCTTATAGTAAGTATCAAAATTGAATGACATCGTGATATTTTTTTAACATTGCAACACTGACCCACTTTAAAACTGAAAAATTCATGTCAAAATTTTATGGGTTTACATTTTTACCTAGTTTGACAGGAAAACTATAATTCCAACTTAACGATTTATTGTCGAACAAGTCACACATTTACTTGTGATTTGTTCGAGAGGAAATCGTAAAGAAAAGAAGTTTTCTATAGTACGAGTAATCCTCTTGTGAGTATATATTTTCTAAAGTGCGAATATTGGCTAAGAGAATGTTCGAATATGTACTTATTTCCTTTGACATGCGAGCTGTTGCAAGTTGCTTCTGCCTTTGATCTCAATAAGCTTTGATACGTGAATGTAAAGTTATTTGTGTCTAAAATAGAAAATCTTAAAATATTGTAACAGAATTATTCGTACGAGTATCTTCCGAATTCCATTTTCCGGTAGAGTCGTTAAAATAAGACATCTCTTACTTTTCCTATTTTAGACCTAACGGTAAAAGGCTTTGGATAAACAAGAGCAAGCCCAAAAGTTCTTATCTGTTAATTATCATCATATTAGTCACAGAAAGTCCACTGCTAGATATACTCGTAGGTCATATCTGAGCATGAAAAATTTTCGCCGCTATTGATATTTCAGAATTTAATAACTTAAAAAAAAAACTTTGAAGTAATGTAATAGAAAGCCTGTGTTTAGAGTTTGGCTAGCGAGTCGTGGCACTAAGCATTTTTACAAATTCTTTATGTGGCAACATTTTTGAACTGTCATGTCAAACGTCACAAATCTGTTTTGTAACCTATCGTCTTGTGTATTTTTATCAAAATATTCCGAAATTATGTCGAAACCGATAAAAAGTGGCGTGAGAAGTATGTTGTATACTATGATAAATAATTACGAACAAGTAAAAAGTGAATTCAGTGAAGCTGCGATGGAAAAACAACGCCTTTTGGATGAAATCCTGTCCGCGTCAGGTACTATGACCAAACGTTATTGAAACTTGACGGTATATATTTTTATGTTTCTATTTTTTCTTTTACTTAGCTAGAAATCAGCATTTGTTCTTTTATTCTTTCAGCTCGTGTGGATGATGAAGTTAAAAATTCAATTCAAGGTCTAGTTCTGGAGTTACAAAAAAGTCAAGAAAATGAGATGTTGAATTCAAAGTCACGATATATAACACAAATCAGCACCATGACAGGTAGTAAACTGAAAAATATACCTTTGATAATATCCAATTTCTTGATACTATCTCTGTAAAAAAATCTGACTAATCAAAATACAGGCCTGAAAAAATTTAATTAACACATTAATCCGTTTTATTTTACAGGAGTAAGTGTTAGAACATTACGACGAATACAAAAAGAAGGTTCTATGAACCAAGGTGAATGGAATACACCAGGTAAAAAACGACCACGGCAACCGACAGTGTCCAATTTGGATGATTTTGATATTTCTGTCATAAGAAACAAAATAAACGAGTTTTATGTTGTCAAAAAGTGTGTTCCAACCTTAAGAAGCTTACACATGGAGCTGCAGGATTCAATTCAATTCTCTGGAAGCCGGGAAACGCTGCGACAACTTTTACATAAAAATGGCTTTGAATTCAAAAAAAATAAAAATGAGCGATCTATTCTTATAGAAAAAATTGAATTAGCTGCATGGAGGCATAGATACCTGAGGACCATTCATCAAAAACGCCAAGAAGGAAAACATATTGTTTATCTTGATGAAACTTATGTCCACCAAAACTACAAACCCAAAAAATCATGGCAAGGACCATCTACAAGTGGATTAGTGGATAAAATATCTGCAGGAAAAAGACACATTATAGTCCACGCAGGATCAGAAAAGGGTTTTGTTCCTAATGCTTTATTCGTGTTTAGCACAAAATCGAAAATGGCTGACTATCATGATAACATGAATAAAAACAATTTTTGAAATGGTTAGAAGAGAAGCTAATACCAAACCTGATGGAACCCTCTGTAATTATCATGGATAATGCGAGTTACCACGTAACTCAAATTAACAAGCCACCTACAATGCACAACTTGAAAGCTGACATTCAAAAGTGGCTTTCTGATAATAATATTTCGTTTGACGAATGCTTTACAAAGGCTGAGCTCTTATGTCTAGTGCAAGAAAATAAACCAACTCCTCTATATGAAGCAGAAGAGTTACTGAAACAGCATGGGCATGAAGTTTTAAAGTTGCCTCCGTATCACTGCCACCTCAATGCGATAGAACTTATATGGAGCTTGGTCAAACGAAAGATTGCAAGCAAAAATTTGGGCGTGCATGGCACTCACACCGAAGAATTAATTCGAGAATGTTTCTCAACCATCACCGCAAGCGACTGGAAGAAAATCACTGACCACATAATTAATGTGGAAAATGAATATAAAACTAGAGACAGAATTACAGAGACTGAACTGGAACCATTTATTATAAATGTTCGTGAAGACGATAGTGACAGTGACGATTCCCTCTCTGGTATTGAGTTTCTCGAATCTGATTTTGATTATGATGAATAAAATGTTATTATTTTTAGTACTTTGTTTTTTTTAAACTTTATATTTCAATGGAAGTTGAATAGTGCTCCAATGTGTGTTCTCTTTCTATGGAAACCAATGGCGAGGTTGTGAGCAGGCAAGGCTATAAATAAATGTCATTATAATTTAATATTTTGTTAGCTTTTTGTCATGTCAGTGGTTTTAGCAGAAATTTAAACTCATTTCAATTTCTGTCGCGGCCGGGAATTGAACCCGGGACCTCTTGCATGTTGACTACTGAACCACTCAGGTCGTCTGACAGCACGCACCCACAAAAGAACAAAAGCAGTTCTTATAATTTTAGACAATGTCCATAAATAACCAATTATCAAAACCGTTTTATCCTGGTATATTGAGTGTTGTCTGCTTAAGATTTTTCAAATTTGCCGCCGTTTTCTTGTGCCACGACTCGCTTGCCAAACTCTAGGTCTTTATCACTTAGTTGGTAAAGATATAATAAATTTTCCCTTAATTGTCACTTTTCATGTTTTCGTGTATTTCTGAACCAGAAAAACGTGCAATTTTGGAGCAAGAACCTAAAGAAATGTGTAGAACCAGGAAAAACGTACAACTTTGGTGTAAATAAAGGTATTGGAAACACCTATTCTTACCATATACCATTCACCGAGGTTACCACCGTCACCCGACAGGGTTTGTGGACTCAGCGCGATTGAAAGACAACACATTGATATTCATCGAGACCAACCATAATAAAGATTGATCGGGAATCTATGAGAAATTCCAAATAAATGGCGGATTTATTCATAAGAAAATGATAAATTGTCGCATGAGAGAGTACTGAGTACGGATCATCGTTGGTGGATTAGTATTTACTAATACGTTAGTTTATTTACTTTGTTTTTAGGGTTCCGTACAAAAAATTAAAAATCGGAACCATTATAGGATCACTCGTGCGTCTGTCTGTCCGTCCGTCTGTCACAGCCAATCTGCTCCGAATCTACTGGACCGAATCAGGTGAAATTTGGTAGAATATTGTAATCCTATGACCCAAACACATATGTGCAAAGTAAATAAATATTTTTTAAAATAAGGGTCATTTTTGGGGGACAAATTAGGAAATTAAAAAACTACTTACTGTGTTATATATTAAATGAAAGGGCTCAACATGAGGATCTCAAATATATTTTTGTTATTATTGTAAAATGAATAGTTTTGATTTTATTCATGAAATAAGACGAAAATTGACCATTGCCCCTGATATCCGAAACTACTGAGCCTAAAATTTTGAAAAAAATACAAAATATAGTTAATTGCTTGTAGATTACAGGAAAACCTATAAGAATTCAATCAATTGTACGGAACCCTCTCCACGCGAGTTTAACGTGCACTTGGCCGGTTTATTTTTTTAACTTTTTGATCCACAGCCAGGGCAAGTTAGGAAATGATCTTTTTCAAATTGTCCTGGGTATTGGGTGTTTTTCTATATATATATTTATCAATATAGTATAGTTGAGTTAGTATTCCATAACACAAGTTTAAAAACTGTGATTTATCCTATATAATACAACGTGGAAGGGACATACCCGTAATAAATCGAACCACAGGCTATTCTAGTTCACTAAAGTATAATGAAATTAAAGTAGCAGTCAAAAGACCAAAAACAATTTGGATATTCCCATACAAATCGCCATAGCGGCATCACACTTTTGTATGGAAATGCCATTTTTTTTGGTATTTTGGCTGTTATTTTAATTTCACCCGTAATTAATCGAACCACAGGCTATTCTAGTTCACTAAAGTATAATAAAATTAAAGTAGCAGTCAAAAGACCAAAAACAATTTCGATATTCCCATACAAATCGCCATAGCGGCATCACACTTTTGTATGGAAATGCCATTTTTTTTTGTATTTTGGCTGTTATTTTAATTTCATTTTACTATAATGATCTAGTACGAGTAGGGACCGTGGTTCGATTTATTACGGGTATGTCCCTTCCACGTCGTATATTTATTATTTTAAGACAGGACAATTTCTGTTACAATAATACTGTATATTCTGGTAAGGATAGAAAAAAAATGTAGTCCCATTGGTAGCCATCTTATTTACAGCCTACATCAGTCCACTACTGGACTGAAGCCACTTCCAATAAATGGAAGATTTGCCTATAATCACCATGCTGGTATGACGCTGGGCAGACATTGTTAATCTATAAATGAATTATACATACGTACATACTATTACGTCTTTATCCCGAACGGGGCAGACAGAGCATTTGGGTTCTTGCAGCTCTAAGCAGACAGAGCCCAGTTCTGCCAAGCTCAAAGGCCACTTTCCGCGTGGTGGTGGGTGAAAAGGTGGAAAAAGGAATAAAAATAGTGATGGGTTGCTAGCCGCATTGCCTTTTAACATGATTCGTAGTTTCGCCCATTCCCTTGATCGGCTTTTACGATCTGCACGGAAAGAGAAGCAGCTGGTACATCCTAAGTTTTTTATTTTCTCCCAGACCAGCATGGCAGAATCTAAATCGATTATAGACTTTTTAAACACAACTATAAGTTATTTTTATTTCTTTATTTTATTTTTATTTTTCGTTTACTTATTGATAAACCAACTAGCGATACAGTTTCTTTTAGTTTCAAAATATATAATACTTTATAGGGCCTAAAAAGGTTCATACAGTTATTGTATCAATGAAGTTGCACCTAACATTGATTGCAATAACAAATAAACGGGCAAGTGCGAGTCAGACTCGTACATGAAGGGTTCCGTACCACCGTACAATATTTTAAAACGCTGAAGAAACACGTTCCTTGTATGACGACCCCCTTTAATTATTAACTATATTTTATTGTTAGTATTTGTTGTTATAGCGGCCACAGTAATACATAATCGGTGAAAATTTCAAGTGTCTAGCTATTACGGTTCAAGAGATAGAGCCCTGTGACAGACGGACAGACAGACAGATGGACAGACAGACGGACAGACAGACAGACGGACAGACAGACGGACAGACAGACGGACAAACAGCGGAGTCACAGTAATAGGGTCCCGTTTGCACCCTTTAGGTACGGAACCCTAAAAAAGATCCCTTGACCAATTTTAAAATGTTTGTTATTCGTACATAAGTAGATGTTTTTTTTTCGCTGCAAAGAGTTGGGACTTTAGGAGCTTGTCTTTATTCATGTGACGCGGTCGCCGCTGCAGTTTGCATAATTGAACATCCACACTTTCTTCGCCTGATATCTCCCTTGTTTTTTGACGTTCACACTAAAAGCTTTTTAGTGATATTTTTAACATGCAGTTTGTGGCTTTTTGACGTCAGTTATGGTTTATTCTAAGCTTTTTCTTTTTATTTGTTGTTGCAAAGAGTTTTGTTTTATATTTTACTAGCAGTCCACCCCGGCTTCGCCCGTGGTACACACATAGCCTATGTCACTCGGGAATAGTGTAGCTTTCCAACGGTGAAAGAATTTTTTAAATCGGCCCAGTACTTTTTAAACCTATTCATTACAAACATACAAAAATAGGTACAAATCTTTCCTCTTTATAATATTAGTGTAGATGTGCTTCAGAGAAGATTCTTTACCGTTAAAATGAGTTAACGTTAAAAAAATCGTTATGATTTTTCTAACGTTACAACGTCTATAAATCTACATACATATTATCACGGCTGTGTCCCACAGGAGTAGGCAGCGATTGGTTAAAATCTAACTATTATTTTCTAGTGTCCCATATTATGTTAAGGGGTGATTCACTCGATTCGATATTTTGAAATTCTAGATTTTATTTCGATACATTTTTTAGCCAAGTTGTTCAAAATGATGCAGTGAATAAACCCTTAAAATATTTTTACTTCATACAGGCTGACTTTTTAAACACTGTCCAAATTTTTGGAGCAAGTTCAGTCCATGATACTGAACTACTTTCTATAAAAAAGGCAGACGGAATTTGTATGGGAGGACGAAAAATTTTTATCGATTTTTAATAACTTTTTTGTAGAAAGTAGTTCAGTATCATGGGACTATACTTGCTCCAAAAATTTGGCTGGTGTTTAAAGAGTCATCCTGTATATTAAAAATAAGCTTTTATGATGCATGTTGCCAACGGTTGGGGATCGAACCAGAGAACTTGTGGTTAAGAGGTAAGATTATTACCATTGCACCATAATAGAGGCCGCCAAATTTTCTCTCGAGGTATATTTCTATATAAGTACAACTAGTACTGTGTGTTCAGTATTCTGAGGTACTGTGTATGTGTTAATTTGCTGCGTGCGCCCACTGTTTGCGAGCAAACATTTTAAGCACCCACAGCCCACGTTATGAACACATAATTAACTGCGTCCCGGAGTATGGCAAACGAACTCGGAATGAAGATAGTTACTACATAGTAATTAACAATTTTGTCTTTTATGAACAAAAATAATTATTAATACGAGTATGTATAGTATTGTTGAGGTAGAATCCCATTATCCCTTCAATATATCGACCTCCGTGGTGTGGTCAACACGCTAGTCCGCCAATCCGGAGGTTCTGGGTTCGATCCTCAGCCAGGTCAAGTTGGAAAATGTGGCCTTATTCAAATTATCCTGAGTCTTGGGTTTTTATCTATATATGTATTTATCATGAAATATAGTATCGTTGACTTAATATCCCATAATACAAGTTTAAACTTAGTTTGGGGCTAGCTCAATTAGTGTGATTATTCCTAATCAATTTATTTATATAAATAGTATAAAACAAAGTCGCTTCCCAGCGTTTGTCCCTCTGTATGTAAGCTTAGATCTTTTACACTACGCAACGTATTTTAATGCGGTTTTCATATTGATGAACATTTAGACCTTCCTCTTGAATCACTGTATCTATTGAGTTACAGTGATTCAAGAGGAGGTCTATATGTTTTCTTTTTACGGACAAATCCCACAAATGTGTAATACAAAGCCGTGCGAAGCAGGAGCAGGCCGCAAGTTAACAACTTATTTTGGGGGTAGCTCAAAATGTGTAATTTGTCTTTACTCATTTATTTTTACCAACTTGAAATATAATTAAATAGGTGCATTCAATCCATAGAGCACATATAAATCACAAAGGCACATGGTAGACTTGCTTCTCTGCTATGAAATAAGAAATGGTCTTGACAAGAATTTTGATAGATGTACATAGGTATAGGTTCTCTTCTTTCTAATCGAAACGTAAATAAATACACCCTGTTCCTAGGAAACTTAATCGAAACGTAAATAAATACATCCTGAGAGAGGTCTATTTGTCTCTTATCAATAGTACCTTCCTATTACCCGAGCGAGCGAAGCGTCTCAGTGTTGAGATTGGCCAAAAATGCTTTTGTCCGTCTGTCTGTTTTCGCCTACAGCAATGGTATGACTCTTCATTGATTCAGAGTAACGTATATACCTACTACTACTAAAAACGAAACAATTTATCTGTACACACGTCGATGTGTGAGTTTTATACTTAGGGTCGCACCGCAGAATTAGTTTAATACTTACCTACTGACGAGTTCGATATATTTACTATTATATATCTTTCCATACCGGGAGATTTGCGAACACTATGACGTAAAAAATATTCTGTTTTATATGTATTAAATGTTACAGAAAAGTCGGAAACAGCTACATAATACCACTTCACAAATTTTTTTTTATTATAATATGTCCATTGTTCATTTCACCATTAGTTCACTTTACTGATTATAATTGAGTCATTTATAATGTAACGAACTAAATTCACTAATTCACTATTGTAATATAGTAATTTGCATATCCGGCGCAAAACTATACGATAATTATTTGAATAAATTCAATAAAAATAAATAAATGTTTATCTTATCACGCTTCCACGCACGGCTTGTCAAGTTGTCATTGTCAACAATGGCATTATAGCACTATAACCCGCAGAAATCTAGTTGGCATCTACGTGTATGTGATTACCTGTGAGCGAGGAGCCTATGTAACATTACCGGATTATATCTCTCTCTCTCTCGCTCTTGTGTATCTCCCGCCAATACGAGAGAGCGAGAAGGGTACATATATCAAGATGGTTGCTGGGTAATAACGTGAAATTATATTGTTGCTTTGCTACCTGTTTTCATCATTTGGAAATCTATGAAATATGTGTTCTTTGTTGTAATCGGTGGATAAACAATTATTATATGCGCATCTTCTAACCATGATGGTTTCTATTGGTTGACAGTTCTCAAGAAAAGACGGTGGCTAGTAACTAAACCCTGTTTTAGAGCGCAAAAAGGCTCACAAAGTGCGGGGGAGAGGTGCGGGGACGCCAATTTGCGGGAGACGCTGTGAGATTCCATTCTGTTTGACTCTTATGTATTCTGTGCCTACAGGTCGCATTTTTCCACACACACTCACAAGTTCCTTGATTTTTTTTATCGATCGCTATTTTTGATTGGGGGAGATATTGGGGGAACTTTGCTGTAGCGTTATTTATTGACGTGTTTCAATCTTTGAGTGGCACACTAAGAACTTTTTTCTACACACGCTATTTAAAAAAACCAGAGATTGGAAGAGGAAAAGAGGGGGAGTTCGCTGTAGCGTTATGTATGGACGGATTTCACTGAATTGGCTTTGCTTAGCTAGGGGAAAGGGAAAAGTTTCGGTTATTGCATTGGTTATAAGAGCTCGCGAGGTCTACTATTCTTACAGAACCACTAGTTATAATATTTGCTGTAAACTGCAGTGAAGATGGTGTTTCTCATTAGTTCATATCCAGCATTCGCTCTCAAGCCATACTTATTTACTCATATCATTTCTCATACAAGGTTTCGCTCTTAACTCCCGTGTGCTTAGAACATTGTTACGCTCACAGCTTATATTATAATCATTAGACTAAATGAAGACTCAGCCGAGACTTTGTAGACTTAATATATTTCGCGAAATTAATTAATTTCGCTAAAACAGCTTTAATCCATTTCGCTCATCCGAGACATGTTTAATCAGGTGCGAGATGGAACTACTTTAAGCCATGTACCTATATATCTGTATGCTAGAATGTGTCGAACATTAAACATGTTCTTGTCCCTAAAAGCTTTATAATTAATCCCTTAGTGTTATCTGTTTGTTTATAAGTGTTATCAAAATTTGTATACAGGTATAAATATTAAATATGCCTTCTGTTTTTATCGCTTACGGGACAGACAGAGCCATGGTTCGCAAGCTCTAAAAGTTACGCTTGACAAGTTGGAAGAGCTATGCATTAAAACCATACTATTTGCTAAATATTTTAATACAGTTTGGTAAACGACGTAGCATATTTTATACTTGACACATACATAAAAAATAAAAAGTTTACTTATCTCAAAAAATCTTTTGTTAGTTGTTAGTACCGAACGCCATGTAGCGTGTGTTTAAACGTTCCTAGGATTGGTTCTGGTCACCCTTTGGGTTGCGGACGTCAGACGGCAGTCGCTCTGTGTAAAAAAAAACCAGTAACCTCGTCAAATCACCTAGGTAAGGTAGCGGACCGGACTCTGAAACGTTACCGCTGAGGATGCAACCGGGAATACGCTCGGATGATGATGATGATGACAAGTATTTCAAGACTATATACTTATTTTGATCCAAAATACTTATACTTAAATATAGAAATTACAGTAATAACGTTTGATCGACAAACATAAAGTAACGAATAAAATTCGGACCTCCATTAGCTGAGCCAGTAAAAATAAAATATTTTATAACTTATTAGCGCTGCAACGGTTTACCGACGCAGGAGGATAAGTACCTATTTGTTTTAATACCTCCCTGGTATGATTTGAAGATTTTACTGTCCGCGGTGCCTCCCTGGTAAATTGCTAAATCCCTAACACAATTAACGCACCTCAGTACACACACGTTCAATTTGTACTGTCAGCAAAGTCACGTATAATGTTATATTATTATGTATTATGTAGCCAACTACTTCTTTAAGTAAGCAACATTATCCGCTAGGCTAAAAGTAGTATTTCACGCCTGAAGTAACAAACACGCTTTGCTTCGATGTCTATCTGTTTATTTATATATTTAACTTTATTCCAATACATGTAAATGGCCGACATACATGTTAAATCCAGGGGCTTTTTATACCATTCAACCAACAGGTGATGCTGAGAAAGCAATCTTTTGGGGTAAATACAACCAAAAAAAAAAATGATATCACAATATTTACAACAAAACTACAAACATTTTGTATAATGTATCAATATAGTATGTCATTGGATAGGTTAATCTGATGATATCGAATTGACCAAGGTTTTAAAGGATCAAGGTGTTCTTGGTTCTAATTGGTCAAGTCAATGTTCTAAAATGATATGTCTAAACTACTGCATCGTCAAACGTTCTCACGTTACTTTTCGTTGTACTAAAATTAGACCGGTATGTCTAATACCTATCTATCTACTGGTATACATTATTTCATCAAACCAAATATCACCAAAAAATGCAAGTGCAACCCCCTATGATATTAGTAAAGAGCATAATTTTATGTGAATTTACAAATCAGAGATTGCTGTTGCCGACTGTACGTCGAACGGTATTGTCTGGCGTGTGTACCCGCGCGTTTATTGCTTCATTTGAAGGGTTTAAAGCAGATAAGTGCTTTTAGCGGCCCTTATTAGTACGCAGGGGGACCCTAGTTGTTTACGTTTGATCTCTTTTATTTAGGGGCGACGAACGTGTCTTTTGATTTTTGGTCAATTTTGACAAAGTAGTTCTCTCTTTTTAACCATTTATGAAAAGATAATAACTTTGTGACGAAAATCTTTGAGGCTGAATTATAATTTGAACCCATTTGAATTTCGCATATAATCCTAAGAGGGCAAAGTCAAAGTCAGAGTAAAAAATAAAAAATAATTTTTAGTGCAAAACCTATGAACTACTAGAGTTTCGGACCACTGCTAGGAAGATACGCAGTAAGAAACCCAGCAGTATAGGTCCCTACCCTGCCTGATGGACTTTATTGCATTGCAATACAGATCAGATTATATAGGGTGGCTTTATACAACGTGATAATGAACTAACGCAAAACCTCTCAGATGGTACCTCAGCCCATGAAACTGAACAACTTTTGTTCTACAACATTCCCAAAATGCCAAAAATAAAATTCGGATTTTAATACAAATTGACTCGATCAGCTGACCAGTTCGTATGAAAATTCAAACTTTTTTTTGGGTTTCTTGAAAGTTGAAGAAACAAAAGTTGTTCAGTTTCATGGGCTCAGGTACCATCTGAGAGTTTTTGCGTTAGTTCATTAACTCGTTGTATATGTACCTATAAGATCGAATTGAGAAGTTTATTTTGACTGTATTTATACATGTTTGTTACTTTTCATTTGATTATAGACTAGCAGTCCACCCCGGCTTCGCCCGTGGTACACACATAGCCTATGTCACTCGGGGATAGTGTAGCTTTCCAACGGTGAAATAATTTTTTAAATCGGCCCAGTAATTTTTGAGCCTATTCGTTACAAACATACAAAAATAGGTACAAATCTTTCCTCTTTATAATATTAGTGTAGAAGTGTAGATATGTGCTTTTAGCAGGTCCTTTGAGTACACAACACACACAAGGAGTGCCTTTAGTTGTTTGACCTCTTACTTTTATGGGGTGACGTACGTGCTTACTTCCCAAAGAGAGTGCAATCTCATGCATATTCCTAGATTCAGGTCCAATCAAGAAGTCTTGTTTTGATTAACTCTGTACATACATACATACATACTATCACGTCTTTATTTCTAATGGGGCAGACAGAGCATTTTGGATCTTGCGGCTCTATGCAGACAGAGCCCAGGGGCCAGGAAGGAAGGAAGGTGGAAAAAGGAATCAAAATAGTGATGGGTTGCTAGAAGCATCGCCTATTAAGATGATATGCATTTTGCCCATTCCCTCGATCGGCATCTACGATCTGCGCTATTTAAATTTAATGTCTGATCTGAATTCTAAGTTTTTTCTTTTCTCCCAGACCAGCATAGGAGCTTTCTGTCTAATAAACGTACCTACCTACACACTTTTATGGAGGCTTTTAGTGTTCCCTTATTCGTAGGTATTAGTATTCGTAAGTATTCATTTATGAACACCCTCTTGAGCATGCAGGTTATGTAAATCACGCAAATAAATTTATTTGGGAGAAATAAAGAATATTATAATTATTATTTCGAGCTATTTTTTATTTTAATCTCTCTTTTTTAAAAAAGTTTATAAAACACGGGCCAAAGCCAAGTCTAACATAAAATTAAATCAAATGTACAAGTAAGCACACATCGTGAAAACTATTGCAAAAATTTCCTAGTGATGCGGCAATTTATTTAAAATGACAGCCTTCTGCAGTGTATGTATTATATTATTATTAGGTCTTTACATATGAAATTGCCGATTTTCAATACTGGCAACTTTAAAATCAAATATCTTGCGTTTCATTAGGAATTCCAAATTCAAATTTATTTCGAAATAAAGCCAGAAAAATATTGTTTTAAAATTCGTATTTCATTTGTTTTAACATCATTTGTTTGAGTTTCAACATTGCTATAACAACAACTATGGACAAATTGAAAATTTGCGGTATTTACGAATACGAGTTCCACCGTGGCACCAGTGCTGCAGAAACGACTCGAAGAATTAACGACGTGTATGGACCAGGCACCGCTAACGAACGAACGGTGCGTTTTTGGTTTCAACGTTTCCGTTTTGGAAATTTCGATTTACACAATGAGCCTCGTGGACGACCTGATACTCAAGTGAATAACGAAGAATTGAAGGCGATAGTGGAAGCGGATCCATCTCAAACCACTTCTGAATTAGCAGCAGTCTTCGGCTTAAGTGACAAAACTTATCCACTTGCGCCAAATCGGAAAAATTAAAAAACTCGAAAAGTGGGTACCGCACGAATTGACTGAAGCTAACCAACAAACACGCGTTGCTTGCTGCGTTTCTTTGCTTAATCGCCACAATAATGAGGGGATTTTGAACCGTATCGTGACTTGTGATGAGAAATGGATCCTGTACGACAATCGGAAGCGATCATAACAATGGCTTGACCCTGGAGAACCGGCAAAACCTTGCCCTAAGCGAAAAGTGACCAAAAAGAAGATTCTGGTTAGTGTTTGGTGGACCAGTGCTGGTGTTATCCACTACAGCTTCTTGAGATCAGGCCAGACGATTACTGCAGACTTGTATTGCCAACAATTACAAACAATGATGGAAAAGCTCGCCATTAAACAACCGAGACTGATGAATTGCTCTAGCCCACTGCTCCTTCAGGATAACGCTAGACCACACACTGCACATCAAACGATCGCCAAGTTAGAGGAGCTGCGACTGGAACCTCTGCGTCACCCACCATACTCTCCAGATCTTGCCCCAACCGATTACCACTTTTTTCAAAATTTGGATAACTTTTTACAAGGAAAAAATTTCAAATCTGATGAGGCAGTCAAAACCGCCTTCAAACAGTTCATAGACTCTCGCTCCCAGGATTTTTTTTTCCAAAGGTATCAATGATCTGCCTATAAAATGGCGGAAGTGTATCGATAACAACGGTGCATACTTCGATTGATTAAATAATAATTTCATTAAAAAAAACTTGTTTCATATTTTGATACTGAACGGCAATTTCATATGTAAGGACCTTATAATGGACGTCTAAAATGTCTAATCCTGTGTGTAGGGTTCTTGGTATAACACCTGTAGTTAAGATGATGATGGGTATTATTTTGACTTTATCAACTCTCCATTGCGTCTGGATCTCAATGGCTAGGTCCTTATATTTACCTATTTTTTCTGTGTGTGTTGTTTGCATGTTGTGCGTGTTGGGACCGGCTATATCGATTAAGTATACTGTGTTGGTGGTTTTGTCGAAAAAAGTGATGTCCGCCCTATTCAAATGAATAGTTTTATGAGTATCTGTAATTATGGTACGGTCCCAACAGATTTTGGTTGTGTGGTTTTTAAAAAAAATTTCCGGTGTATATTTGTAATATGGTACTTTTTGGTGTATCAATTTGTTTTTTAAAGCTATGTGTTGGTGTATAATTCCTGCAACCTGGTCATGCCTATGTTTGTAATCATTTTGGACGAGAGTTTTACAGGCCCCAGTTATATGTTGAATTGTTTCGCTAGCGCTACTACAATGTCGGCATAAGCACAGAATACAGTAAGAGTAAGCAGAACGGAATGTCCTAAGGTACGCGCAATATGCGTCCCCGTTCCCCGCACCCGCACCTCTCCCCCGGTTCTTGACGGCCAACGTGAGTCATCGAGGCGAAAACGGGGGAGAGGTGCGGGGACGGGGAACGGTGACGCATATTGCGCGTACCTTAGGAGATTCCGGCCTGTGGCATAAGTCAGTCTGTAAGTTCGGTTCTTCAATAATATATTTTTTGTAATTTCTGGTAAGTAGAACTTGGTATAATTATTATTATTATTATAAATAATTCTATTCTATTCTTAGTTTCTTTACGTTTGACTTCTTATTTTAATGGCTGACGAATTTGTGTTCTGATGTTTCCAGACTTTAAAATTGATTGTTCTAAAACTGAACGTTTAGAAAAGACTTTAGGGTGCCTTTTAGGAATCCATGAAAAAATATATGAATCGCAATGACAAGAGTAATTCTATCAGAAAGTTTGTAGGGTAACTACCTGCGTCTAGACGGTTAAATCGATAACAAAGGACGTCTGCGACTATTATATTTTATTAAAGTTTACATTCATGTACGTAGGTTCATAACTGTGACCTTACTTACCTTTACCTTTCGTTATTGCCTTTTATTTTTTTTGCAGCTGCTGAAAGTCCCCACCTTGTCACTTAAAATTCTCGGGACCTATACTTAGCACTGGACTCTTTTTTATAAATTTTACTAAAATTAATATGAATTATATTCATTTAAGATATTATATATATATGTCGCGGTTGGATCCGCTAATTGGCAAAACCTCCAACTGTTTGCCATTACAGCTCGGTTTCGTAAAACAGTGAATGACGTTTAGCGTTTTGGTTAAATAACTGAATCCTTATACGCTTAATGGCATGAACGATTTGTATTCATCAATGCAAGATGTTACATAGATTTTAGTTCGGAATTTGTCATATCAAATATCAACCTCAGTATTATTTGCTCGTTTCTGTCCTGATTCTAGGAATAGTGTTATGTTTGTTAGTGGTGTGTTCTATAGAATTCACTTTGACGTGCTTTGATAAGAGGTATACAGTGGGGGCGCAAGATAAGAGTTTTATGTAAACGAAATAGTTCTGCGAGGCCCTATTTGGCTAGTAAAAAAATTCGCTTTCAGCCGCGAGGCGTCTTAAAAAAAGCTTATCCGCTAAACTTGCGAAACCGTGGGCGGTGTGGGCTACCGCCCACGGCCTCGGTCGGCAGGGCCTTATGCCGCCTCTGACAGAGAATGACACTAACAAGCACCCTTTCGCATATACGAGTATTTTTGTCACTTAAGTGGTCATAAACAATCTATACTTAGTAGAATTTATTGTAGTTTTGTTTAAACATAACACGCTAGGTTTTCGTCGATACGCAAGTGGTAACAATATTTCCCTATCGTCATCCAAGGGCGCTCCCTTTGAAAGCAAGACCTTCAAGTACCGTCACAGTCGGTAGGTAACCAAGGGCACGGAAGAGTGGCGTCACGCGAAAGTGTCTTTACCGGGGGCGGCTATTACCATGACACTGATTTTTTTAAATCTGTTCCGAAGTTAATTGTTTACGTACATAGTTAGGTTTCCGGATACCCGTTGGATTAAGCAAGTATTTTACACATAAACAAACAAAATCACCACCGCTACCACCGTTACCAAATAAAACCTACCACCGTCAGGAGCAGCAACGTAGTAAAGTGGGCAAAACTGGTTGCACCCATTTTTCAATATAACTTTTTTTTCTCACTTGTGTCTTTGCTTGTAATATACGTCATAAAAGAGATTTGAGAACAGCGACGAGTTGCTATACTATCGTGTAGGTAATTAGAAAATCCCTAGGGTTACATTTCCTCCCTTTCTCGTTCCTTTGCTCGAATAAATCTGTTCGGAATAAATAGCTGATAGAATATTTACCGGTTTTGTTTGTTTGTTATTACTTTATTGTACCAAAACATGCAAATTGAATACAAAATTCGAAAGAGCAAATATATTACAATGACGGACTTATCCCATAAATAGGGATCTCTTTCAGTTAACCTGCGATATATTGAAAGGATATATACTCAATATCATATAACAGGTAGAAGCAAGTACGTGCAAAATAATATAAAGGATTATACTTACATATAGCTATAACATTTCATACTCAAATATTCATAAACTTACATAAGTTTTATTTGTATCAGCGAGAGAATGAAATATATCTATTGATTAAATATAGCCAAATATTTAACTCCTTCATTCATGCATATTCATGCAAACATAATAAACATTTAAAAATAAAATGTTATGTAAATTATTAACTACGCAAAGCGGGACCGAAGTCAAGGTTTCATTTTTCGTAATCCTTCACAAGCAAACGAAAAACTAGAAATATTCTCTACATTTACATAATAACTGATTCTTCCCAACGATATAAAACAAAATAAGAAATTATACCGAAAAATTCATTGTAATATTTTGTTTTTAATTGCTTCTTTTACGTAAGTATTACACAAAGGGTGTGCAAACAAAGATACCTATTTTATGCTTACACTGAAAAAAATATGTATTTACTAGTAACCAAAAGTTTGGTTATTGGTAGGCCATAATTTAGTGACTTGCGAACTACGACTTACTTATAACAAAATCAGGTTCATTTAGTTGTGTCGAGATAGATGCAGCTTAAATATGTTTGTTAATAGTAACTTAATCATTTGACTTCCCTTAACTAAACAGTTTTGTTAGTAGCAAAATGTCAGTTAGGTATAGACTGCAATGCGTTTGTCAGTATGTAACAAAACTGTTTTGGTAGTAGCAAAATATCAGTTAGGTATAGACTGCAATGCGTTTGTCAGTATGTAACAAAACTGTTTTGTTAGTAGCAAAATATCAGTTAGGTATAGACTGCAATGCGTTTGTCAGTATGTAACAAAACTGTTTTGGTAGTAGCAAAATATCAGTTAGGTATAGACTGCAATGCGTTTGTCAGTATGTAACAAAACTGTTTTGTTAGTAGCAAAATATCAGTTAGGTATAGACTGCAATGCGTTTGTCAGTATGTAACAAAACTGTTTTGGTAGTAGCAAAATATCAGTTAGGTATAGACTGCAATGCGTTTGTCAGTATGTAACAAAACTGTTTTGTTAGTAGCAAAATATCAGTTAGGTAGGTATAGACTGCAATGCGTTTGTCAGTATGTAACAAAACTGTTTGGTTATTACCAAAATTTCAGTTAGGTAATTGGTAACCAAAATAATACAGGGTGTAGTTTTAAACAATGTTAATATTTTAGTATCTCCTCATGATCATAAAACCGTACAACTATCCCACAGGCACGTCATAAAATAAATAAAAAAATGGTCACCCATACATTAATTCAGTCGTAAATTATGGCACTGATTTTGTATGGGATGACAAAATTTTCTTTTCATTTTTCAACCTGTTCCTTCGCGGAAGTTGTAAAGTTTCATGTTTTAATTGAGATACTAAAATATTAATAGTATTTAAAATCTCTAGTCTCACCTGTGCACTGCTTACACAAGTATACATATGAGACTAGCATATAAAATAATATAGAAGGTAGATTTGAATAAATAGATGCAACTAAGTAGCTTGCACAAAAAAAAAATAGGTTAAAACATGATATAAATTTTGGAATCATTTTTCATATTTTTTGGCTATTTAGTTCCACCTACTACTTTTTACACTTCTGTATTATTTTACCACGTTTTACACCTGTCAATAAATTTATTGTATAATCACTTGGTACTAAAAAGAACATTCTGGTTACAAATTACAATTTATTGTATGGTATAATATAAATAAAACATATTATTTATTGTAATGTTTTTATATAATTAATGTTTTTTTTATCAATCATTACAAAAATTAAGTAATTACAGTATAATATAAAATGATTCTATTAGCGAACACTTAAGGCCGTACCTAAAATTTTCCGGGGTCCAGTGCTGCCGCCATTTGAAATAAATCATTTGAAAGGAAACGGAGATATCATTTAAAATTTTGTCTTTGTGAAGCCCTAGATAACCCTTCAAACTATTTTATGAACTACTGTTTACAGTTCAAAGTGAGAACGTTAAGCTTTCCTACGCGTTTTTGCGGAAAACGGCCACTTTTAGCAAAAGCGCGTAGAAAAGCTTAACGTTCTCACTTGAAATTGTAAAAAGTAGTTCATAAAATTGTTTGAAGGGTTATCTAGGGATTCACAAAGACAAAATTTTAAATGATATCTCCGTTTCCTTTAAAATGATTTATTTCAAATGGGGGCAGCACTGGACTTCGGAAAATTTAGGTACGGCCTTAAACTAAATTTAAACACGATTTTCTTATTGTAATAAAATTAACCTAGCACAAGTCTTACATTAAGAAAAGGTAAAGTCGGCATCAAAAGTAGCTGAAAAGTAGCTAAATGTGTCCATATGGTGCTACACATTCAAAGTGACCATAATCATCTCTATACAACAAAAGTTTTCTAATTGTAGTGAGCACCCAGTGTTTCAAATATATCTGAGCACAGTAAAGAAGCAATTGGTTTCGCTCATAATGTAGTCATTTCATATCTCAAACTAGCGAGTTTCGGAATTTTGCGTTTTTATAGTAAGTTTCAGATATTAAATGTTTAAACTATAATTATAAACAACTGCTTCTTTACTGTGCAACGACATATATGTGCAACGCGTGCTTAGTTATATTTGAAACACTGAATGCTCACAACAAATAGAAAACTTTTCTTGTATATATGATTATGGTCACTTTGAATGTGTAGCACTGCGTGGACACCTGGGTTGTTTACCTACTTTTAATGCTGACTATAACGTCAAGTATAAATTTTCAAACCTAATCTACTGAAATTATGTAGGTAGTTTCTTAAACTTAAGTTGCCGTTTCTTAAAATAAACTATGAAAACAAACGCTTTAACAGTTTTAATGCGAATTTAATTTAAAAATTATAATCTAAAGATTCCAAGATTGATGTTGTATTCCGCACGTCACGTCAATAATAGAAATATATCCCTTACAAAATTTTGTTATTTTGACAAAAGGATGAAGATCACTGCGCTTTAATAAGTACACAAACTTAAATTATTATTGTGTGGGAACGTGTTTTTGGAGTTTACCTCTGTGCATAGTCAATGAGCACAAATTGGCCTTATTCATTTGTACCTAAGTACAACTGCCTCTGCCTAGCCCTACGATTATTAATCTTGGGATCGGTTATAAAACCACTAGGCAAACGGCAGTAGAATTGGTCGTTATTACAACAGTGCTTCTGTCTCTAAGTAGAGCTACCTTATTAGGGCCATACCTGAATTTTCCGGAGTCTAGTGCTGCTCCCATTTAAAATAAATCATTTCAAAGGAAACAGAGATATCATTTTAAATTTTGTCTTTGTGAAGCCCTAGATAACCCTTCAAACTATTTTATGAACTACTGTTTACAGTTTCAAGTAAGAACGTTAAGCTTTTCTACGCGCTTTTGCTAAAAGTGGCCGTTTTTCGCAAAAGCGCGTAGAAAAGCTTAACGTTCTCACTTTGTAACAGTAGTTCATAAAATAGTTTGAAGGGTTATCTAGGGCTTCACAAAGACACAATTTTAAATGATATCTCCGTTTTCTTTCAAATGATTTATTTCAAATGAGGGCAGCACTGGAACCCAGAAAATTCGGTTATGGCCTTAATTCAATCTTCTCGACATTAAAAAGTATCACAATCTAATTTGCAATTGCAATTAAATATCAACCCTTATTCCATTCTAATAGTGTTAAAATGGTACTAGGTAGTCTATCGATCTACCAAGCTAGAAAATATTGATGTATTTATCAACTGAATTTTAGATGAAAAATCCAAATGTGTGGTTCAGTCAACATCAAAAGTAGCCCCCATAAAGCTTAGGTAAACCCCATTAACACATCCATACCCACTAATAGATGTTAATTATTGAACCACAGTGAATCAAACACATATAATTTCTTTTTATAAAATATCTATTTTATACGCTTAAATAGCGTGCCAATCAATGCTAAACAAAATATAATTAGACACCTAGATATGATTAGTCAAAAAAACCGGCCAAGTGCGAGTTGGACTCGCGCACCGAGGGTTCCGTACAAACCTGCAAGGTTTAGTATTTGGTATGAATTTCAATTTAATACCTCTACGCGTTTATGAGGAAATGGGTAGTAAGTTTAAAATTATTAAAAAAAAATATATTATGTGTTGTAACTAAAAATTTATGGTTTTCGTAATTTTTCCTTTATCTATGCTATAAGACGTTGCTTCGTACCAAATTTCAAGATTCTGAATTCACGGGAAGCACCCTGTAGGTTTTGATTCCCTTGCAAGTGTCGAAAATTTGCGGCATAAACGGCTGTATCTTTTGATTGCGTTGGCTTAGAAGTTTGATTTTTTCACAGCTTCAAGGGACAGTAGACCTGAGTAATTGATATAAATTTCAGCTTCATACCTCCACGCGTTCCTGAGAAAAAGGGTCTTGACAGACGGACGGACGGACGGACAGACGGACAACAAAGTGATCCTATAAGGGTTCCGTTTTTTCCTTTTGAGGTACGGAACCCTAAAAAAGATCTTTGTGTGACATATGTTTTGCCATTTGAAGCTACATTAATGTGATTAGGCACAAAGGACAGTAATGAGTCTTGGAATGTATAAAATGTATAACTTTTGGTTTCTGGAATCTGCACTACAAAACTATGCAAGTGATAATCGAAATTTACAGTATGCAATAACATGCATTCGAAAATTACTCTTTCATTGTTATAAATGAAAATATTTTCTATCATCATAAAAGTAACTTCACCTAGGCTTCCAATATCATGTATGAGAATAGTTTTAGTTTTAATTGTGCCTTTTACCTTTACCTACATTACGTGAGTCAGAGAAAGATTTAAATCCAAATTCAACTTA
Organism: Acrobasis repandana; assembly: GCA_963576875.1. Lineage (NCBI taxonomy): Eukaryota > Metazoa > Arthropoda > Insecta > Lepidoptera > Pyralidae > Acrobasis > Acrobasis repandana. The sequence continues at coordinate 22,061,350 of OY756215.1, forward strand.
TGAATCACCTCGTCCCGTTTTTGCTTACAAATTCGGTTGGTTGTACCTGCGGAGATGGAGGCTTCTAAATACCCCTTCAAAAATATATCGTTCAACTGTAATTGATGTTTATTTGCCAATGTTAAGGTTAGATTACGCCTGTTGAAAGAAGCCCGTGCAGCAATTTTGGATAGCCTATGTTTGGCTTCATACCGCATGCTCCAAAAATTTACTAGTGGTCTTAATTTAAGCATCATTGTCGGATAATGAACCATGAAATGGAATTTAGGTTTAAGATGATTACCAGTTAACGTACAATAAAGTTCGTTGAGTTCAGATATTGTAAATTTTAACAGCTCACAACTATTTTTGTTGACTGTGTATGACATAACTAAGTCTAATATTTTTCTAAGAGTAATATACATAATCCAATAATCATCATCTTTAGGTACAAAATCTCCTATCAGTAGACCAAAATATCGAAGCAATGACAACATTTCTGATGCTGACAACTTTATATTGCCTTTTGAAATATGTTCGACACTTAATGGACAAGGCTTGCTTCCACTATCGGGGCCATAATCAAAACTTATTATCCTAGCATTTAAAACTTCTAAGGAAAAATATTTTAAATCTCTTGTATATTTTACTAAAAGAAAAGATATAATATACTTAGCAACTCCTTCTAGAATGTCATGCATGATATCCAACTCCGACTTGATCAAATAAACTAAAATTTTCAACAGTCAACCAAACACATTTCTCTTTAATGCCAGTGCTAGCAGGACAATTTTGTTGAAGTTGTTCAATATAGTTTTCATCATTACGAAGCAATTGCTTTTCCTCAAAATATTGTTTTTCATAACTTCTTTCGAAACGTTATATATTCTACAAGGGTAATTAGAAGAAAATGTTTCATTGAAGCCAATGATGGAATGGATACCTAAGTTGTCACCAATTATTAACGCCAAAGAAAAGTAAAGATTTCCCTTAAATGATGGAACATCTATATGAATTCCAGATTTTGATAGAAAGTTAAGTTCCTCAATTAAAGGATGAAATATAATGTGGTTTCCAAATGTTGTTCTATCCGAGGAATGAAATAAAAGAGCAAGAAATATATTAGATAAAGCTGAAGCACGATGTGGTGGTATGCAAGTAACAGAGACGTAAACAGCACCTAATTTATGAATGCCCGAATGACTACCGAGAACATTACCGCTTTCGTAATCATCGAAAAATAAATGCAATGGAAATACCAACTTTCCTTCATACCTATTTTTTATCATGTTTACCCAAACACTACCCTGAATAATGTTTGTGATTTGACTGTTATGTAATTGTGACAAATTATTGTAATAATCTAATGTTTCTGCCATTACGTTATCAAGTGAGAAAAATTTTTGGAATATATATCTAAGAGGAATAAATTGCTGTTTACATTCTGTTGGCACAGATGTCACCATACCTCGCTTCATAACACTACACATTGTTTGACCAATGACTACCTCAGTTGGGGGTATATAAGTTCCATTTTCTTTAAAATATTTAAGACGCTTAAATTCAGTACCAAATGACTTAACCGGGGTTTGTATTGCTGACAAAAGATCATTTTTCAAAGTTACATTTTCACTTTGTTCTACAGATCTAGATAAGATATTTTCAATATTAGACGATACACTTTCGCATAAGTACTTGCTCATTCCTTCTACTATATTTTAAACTGCATTTTTGGGTATTAAAGGGTTTGCATATAAAGCTGAAAAAAACATTGGAAGTAAATAATTACCAGAAAGTGATGTGTTGTTCCATACTATTTGATGCGGTTGTTTTGTATCGAGTGGTGCATTACTCAAATTAGGTGAAAATTTAGTTAAAGTTATCAAATCTTTTTGGTAAGCGATATTTGAAGTTGACGTCTGTGTCGTGACTGTATTGATTATTGTATCGTTATTGGTATTATTAGTAGTGTCGAAGGTACTTGAACAACCATCAGAACAATTATGATCTTTTATTAAATGTTTACGAAAGGTATTCCTCAAATAAAACGACCTATTACAATCATCTTCTATATAATGATACTTTGACAAATTATGGGTTTCATGAACTAAAGAAAAATGTCGTAGTAATTTTTGAATACTGTCAAAAATATTAAAACATAAGAAACAAGACGGCATTTCGAAAGTCTCAGTGTAAGTCTATAATCTATATCAATTGGCTGTTTGAATATTAAGGTCTGTTAAAAGCATATTTATTGATACGGAATTTTTGTCATACTTTGTTTTTAATTCGTACAATGCTGTTTGTATGAATTGCCATAAGTTATGGCATTCTGCAGGGTATTGTGCGTTTAACACAAATATGATTTTCAAACATGCATCAACAGCTTTGATAGTGGATGTAACCTCATACCTAATATTGTTCACCACAACGTATCTGGCGGATATTTCTTTTAGGGTAGGTCCTACAATTATGATGAATGGTTGCAATGTCAATTCGAGGTCTATCATCTTATTTTTGCGGCGTAAAATTGTTTCTTCAATTTCTGCTGCACTCTTAACATGTGTGATAAACCCTTCTAAAACTTCTTGTTTAGAGGGGCGCCACAGATTCTTGGACTTAGATTTAATTTTGGTCTTGGATATATTTGACGTCGTCATCAAAAATGGTATAGATGTAAATGCAATCACATCCACGGTTTCATTGTTTTCTGTAATTAAACAAGTATAATGTACAAGTAAGTCTTCTGAATTAATAAAATACGAGGTTTAATCTGTCACAAAAAATTCATAGGCTCATACAAGTCATACATAACTCATAACTTTACTCATGTGAAATATTGTTTTGTTCTATTACAAAAATGTTTTGTTGTGTTGTACTTTCATGAAATAAATGTTTTCTCTCTCTCTCTCTCTCTCTCCCTCTCTCTGATAACGAAAAGTTAAAGCCGTATCTGAATTTTCCGGGGTCCAGTGCTGCCCCCATTTAAAATAAATCACTTCTAAGGAAACGGAGACATCATTTAAAATTTTGTCTTTGTGAAGCCCTAGATAACCCTTCAAACTATTTCATGACCTACTGTTTACAGTTTAAAGTAAGAACGTTAAGCTTTTCTACGCGCTTTTGCTAAAAGTGGCCGTTTTCCTCAAAAGCGCGTAGAAAAGCTTAACGTTCTCACTTCAAACTGTAAACAGTAGTTCATAAAATAGTTTGAAGGCTTATCTAGGGCTTCACAAAGACTTATTTTTCTCTTTAAAATTTTTTTTTTTTTTTTATTAGAAATTTGAGTGCGTTTGACCTCTATCTAGCCTGATGGGAAGCTAAGATGAGGTCTAAGGTGTATCACGCAGACTCAAAAAATGCCTGTTCACTCTTGCCTTGAAAATCCCTAAATTATATGTATGGGGAAACATCGACGCAGGGAGGGAATTCCACACCTTAGCGGTTCGCACAATGAAGGAGGAGGCGAATCGAGAGGTACGATGAGGAGGAATATCGACCACAAATGGGTGGAATCCCTGTCCACGTCGTGTTGTCCGATGGTGGAATGGTGCAGGGGGAATTAAATTATGTAATTCCTGCGCACACTCCCCGAATTTTCCGGGGTCCAGTGCTGCCCCCATTTAAAATAAATCACTTCTAAGGAAACGGAGACATCATTTAAAATTTTGTCTTTGTGAAGCCCTAGATAACCCTTCAAACTATTTCATGACCTACTGTTTACAGTTTAAAGTAAGAACGTTAAGCTTTTCTACGCGCTTTTGCTAAAAGTGGCCGTTTTCCTCAAAAGCGCGTAGAAAAGCTTAACGTTCTCACTTCAAACTGTAAACAGTAGTTCATAAAATAGTTTGAAGGCTTATCTAGGGCTTCACATAGACTTATTTTTCTCTTTAAAATTTTTTATTTTTTTTTTTATTAGAAATTTGAGTGCGTTTGACCTCTATCTAGCCTGATGGGAAGCTAAGATGAGGTCTAAGGTGTATCACGCAGACTCAAAAAATGCCTGTTCACTCTTGCCTTGAAAATCCCTAAATTATATGTATGGGGAAACATCGACGCAGGGAGGGAATTCCACACCTTAGCGGTTCGCACAATGAAGGAGGAGGCGAATCGAGAGGTACGATGAGGAGGAATATCGACCACAAATGGGTGGAATCCCTGTCCACGTCGTGTTGTCCGATGGTGGAATGGTGCAGGGGGAATTAAATTATGTAATTCCTGCGCACACTCCCCGAAGTGCAACCTGTAGAAGACACACAGACTCGATGTTCGAGGCTGTGGAGCCGTCCTGCCGTAAGCAACTCATCACCAACGAGTCTTCTGGCACGTCTGTCGATAGCTTCCAGGGCTTCGAGCTGATAGCGGGCAGATCCATCCCATAGGTGGGATTATTTATTTTAAATGGGGGCAGCACTCATACATACATACTATCACGCCTGCTTCCCACAGGGGGAGGCAGAGACTATGGACCTCCACTTGCTACGATCCTGACAGACCTCTTTCGCTTCATCTACCCTCATCAACCTCTTCATACATGCTCTTCGGTTACGGGTGCTTCTCCCGACCCCGGAAAATTTAGGTACGGCCTTAAACAAAAGTCTATTATCACACTCACTTATCATAATTTAATGATTACTTACTGGTATCAATATCTTCTGTGACTTCTTTTAAATGAATAAGAGAACGGTTTTTTGTCAACTCCAAAATTTTAGGTCTTATTATTTGCCAATTCTCCATGAGTTTTTGGTCATAGTCATGATAAAGGGAATTGAAGTCCTTTAAAAGCTGCAAATAATAAAATGGTCAAAAATCAAAACTATTAACTTGATATACAGGGTACAACTATTTACAGGTGAGAATGGCCTTGATAACTACAAATTCAACAATGAACAATAAATATCTGACTATCTGCCATTTCTATCCAGGCCAATGCGGGTATGTATTAGCACTTACCAAGAATATGCCTCCAGGTTGGTTGAGTGCTTTTAATTCACCATAATATTGCTGAATGGTAAAATTATTCGACTGTAAAAGAGTCAGTCTTTTCTTAATTGTGGTGTCCCAATAACGTTCTACTGTGTCCCATGGATCTGTGCAATTTTTCAGCCAAAGTATTTGATCATCTATGTCATCAGCAGCAGATTGTGGCAATAGCAATGTTACTTCTTGCATACTGGCGCTAGGCCCTGGTACCTCCTGACCGTTCCTGGTTCCTGTAGGTAATGAATTTGCGTTTTTTTCTTTACTTTTAATAAGACCTGACTTCAAAAATGATCTGCGGCGTTGACGGTAACAGTCCAGTAATTTTCCTTTTGCGGAAATTTTTCGCTGTGGGCTAAAGCTGTAAAATGGAATAAAGTACACTGAAGCACTTTCCTTTATGAAAACTTGTGTAATTGCATATGCCAGCTGGTACAAGCGTGAGCTAGTTATAGTTTTTTCGGGATCATCCTTCAACTCGTTACTAATAATAATATTACACAGTTGTCTTCTGGATGCATTTGCTAATAAGCCATCTTCTTGGTATTGGAGTAGTAGTCCTCTCCCTTCATTGCATGAGTTTAAAATTTTGTAAAGCTCCTAAAACAAAAAACAATAAATTTAGCATCACCTCAATATGTAAGTACCTACCACCAATAAAAAAAATATAGTACTTATTTTAGTAAATAAATTATAACTTCTAAACGGTTGTACCGATTTAGATAAAATATAGCTAAGAACCACCTCGATTACGTCAAATTAAAAAAAGTAAACCTACTAGTTACTAACAACATGTTACCTTGAATGAAAACCAAAGTACTGAACATTTTTAATAGCACTAATATCATGACAAATCTAAAAATGTATCCTTTTAACAAAAACCAAAAAACAGTTCAAAAATGATAGTTCTGAGATAACACATATTTTAAAAATATTTTTTTTTTATTTTGTCCATAAGCACTGGTAGGACTCTCCATTGATTCAGAGTAACATATATACCTACTACTATTACAAACGAAACAATTTATCTGTACACGTCGATGTGTGAGTTTTATACTTAGGGTCGCACCGCAGAATTAATTTAATACTTACCTACTAACGAGTTCGACATATTTACGATTATATCTTTCCATACCGGAAGATTTGCGAACACTATGACGTAAAAAATATTCTGTTTTATATGTATTAAATGTTACAGAAAAGCCGGAAACAGCTACATAATATCACTTCACAAATATTTTTCATTATGTCCATTGTCCATTTCACCATTAGTTCACTTAACTGATTATTACTGAGTCATTTATAATGTAACGCACTAATTTCACTTATTCACTATTGTAATATAGTAATTTGCATATTCGGCGCAAAACTATACGGTAATGATATGAATAAATTCAATGGTTACTATTGCTTGACAGTTCTCAAGACAACACACGTCGCGTATTGCGTACGGCTTGTAACTAAACCCTGGTTTGGAGCTGTCAAAGCTCACAAAGTGCGGGGGAGAGGTGCGGGGACGCCAATTTGCGGGAGACGCTGTGAGTTACCATTCTGTTTGACTCTTATGTATTCTGTGCCATAAGCTAGGGAGGTAGGTATAATGCTATAAATACAGCCATCATCATCACCTCCGTGTGGAACATCTAAGTAGCACACAGACTGGTGATTAGCTCCAATTTCTAGTAAGTATACATATACAACCACACTCACACTGATACAGTTCGCACATTGTAAAAAGAACACTGGCAGTCTAAGTCTAAGCTGCGATGTGTTCAATTCTATTTTATGATATTCTATCAAAGTTTTATATTTTCCGATTTACCTAACGATAATCAATATACCTATTAAGCTAGTTCTGAAATAAAACATTATACCTAGTACTTCTATGAGCGAGTGTATCCACTTTCTCCAGTACAAGCTGTACTTACACAAGTTAAACATAACACCCCTCATTTTGCTTGAGTTTTATAAAAGAAGGTACTCACACAGTCTTTATTTGATTGTTTATTTGATTCTGTTGTTGGTGTAGTATTTCCATCCACTTGATCTTCATCCATAAAGTCAAATAAACTGTCATTTAAGATAACCACATTATTCTCTCTCGTATTTGTAGGTTCACCACTCTAGAAAATTATAATATTACAGTAGAAAAACAGCTGTGTAATAAATAGGTATTAGGTACGGTGAAGATAGACATTGTGAGGAAACCTGCACACTGCTGCAAAGAAATTCAAAGATTGTGTGTGAAGTTGACCAACCTGCACTCTAATTAGGTCTAATCACCCTAGTTTAGAGTAGGCTTGAGCCCCTCAGTGAGGCCGTATATGAGCTGGTGAAGGAGATTAGGTACTTACTGTAATAGAAAAAGCATCTGTAACTATATTTTTAAGCATCGCAATTTGGGTTGTTAGCCTGGCCCTGTGGCCAATAACAGGCACCAGTTCCTTGATATCTTCAGCTGACAATATTTGCAAGGTATCTAAGTCAATACTCTGTTCTGAAAGATAAAAAATATACTAGTTAAATAAATAACCTTTAAATAAAAGAATAAAACTAATGATACCTGTGTACCACACACACAAACACACAAACCAAGCACTGGATCTAGAGATTGAGGTGAACACTAAGAAAGAAAATCACTGGGTGCTTCGAGTAGGTAAGTAAACAGGTATTACTTAGGCTTCCTGCCCTATCTTTCAGCCGCGGCCGACAGTTGTACGTGCAAGTGCCTCGATTATTCTTGCTAAGTCGGTGACTTATCTTGGCTAAACCAAAAAGCATGAGCGGGACGTGAGCTGAGCAGGAGTGGCGCAGGTTGCCGGCGGGCCCGCACTGTTTTTAATGTGTCACAGCAGCTCATATTTCTTCTATTACAACTCGGCAGGCCCGATTTCGCGCTGCTCAAGTCCCGCTCGTGCTTTTGGTTTGCCCAAGCCTTAGCCAAATTTCTGCTAGTTAGAGTAAATCTGCGATGAATAGACGGTACCTACTACCTTAATATTAGTAACGAAATCGCCATGCTCCACCTCACGAGGCGCCGGACGGCGGTCGGGCTTTGGGGTAGGTACCTCTGTCACCCACCACCGTCTCGAGAGTTGCTGAAGACGACCCTCCAACCTCTAACCGAGTTCCGCATTTCTACTATTGAATGAAATAGGTACATAATTACATACCTTTGAACTTGTCTACATACATGCCCAGTCCCCAGGACTTCAGATAGTCCTCCATGTCTCTTGAAGACTGACTAGAATCGACGGGCTCTGCCGCCGCTGCACGTTCGAATTCACTCATTTGAGTAAATATTTGTCCACTTTGACGTATAATTCTTTTCACAAACACCATATAAAGGATTCAGAAACTCACTTTCACATGAAATCGCGCGCGTCGTCACGCGCCGTCCACTACAAACATAACAAACAGGAATAAACAAGATTTTCTACCACGCACGAGCCGCCGCGTGCGTCCCGCTCCTCCCACACCCGCGCCGAGTTTAAGGTACGTTTACAAATTATCAAATTGATTCTGTTATCGTTAGCAAAAAAAATATTATTAATTGACAAGTCGTTGGGTTAAATGTAAAATAAGTTCGGTTGAATTTGGGAAATTTTTTGTACAGTTGTTTAATGCATAACAGTTTTATTGTAAATTGATGAATTAAATGAATTATGATAACAAAACTGAATTCTAAATGGTTACAAAAGTTTTGTATTTAGTTGATATGTGTTGATTGATTAAGATGAAACTCACTAATTTGTATAATCAGTTATGCACGTTGGTAATTAGTAGGCATAAGGTATAAATACTTGTAAGCATAAGGTTTTGTTGCTGCAACTACGCTAGTCAATCTACATTAATTCAGTTATCAGTAACAAAGCCTTGTGTTAAATGTTACCAAATAAAAATTTGCAGAACTAGTTTTTGATTTGTTACTAAATTACTTGTTTATATTTAGATAAATTTTGTTTCCTAATAACGGAAGTCGAACATTACTAAACTAGTTCGGTTAATTATTTTTTTCAGTGTACTTTTTTAAGCCCTGAAGAAAACGCCGTTAATACCTATCCATCCGATACCATGTTTAGTCGGTCCGGTATCGTGTCTCTCCCATCCGGTATTGTGTCTCTTTCCCATTCGGTACCGTGTCTCTCCCATCCGGTACCGTGTCTCTTTCATCCGGTACCGTGTCTGTCTGGTTGGTCCCGTACTGTGTCTAGTCCATCCGCAACCGTGTCTCTTCCTAAAAAGCAATGTTATTCTATTAAGTATTCTTTTTATCGTGTCGATTTTTTTAATAAATTGACACTTATTTGAGAACTGATTTCGTCGTAATCTTTATACATCTGTCCGCTATACAAATCATTTAAAAAAATATACAAAAATATGATTGTATAAACATGGCAACTTTTCTTAAGTTCTTACAAAAAACATAAACTGAGAAATGTAAAGAAAAATAAAATCAAAAGCTTGTTACTCGAGAATTCCACGAAACATCTCGTAAAGAAACTTGTTAGTCAGTTATTGTGCAAGCCTTTTCCAGCAGTTGGTGCCAGAGTGCAAAAATATGACCGAAACCACAAAACTTAATTTCCCGAACAAGACTTCTTTTGAGGCAGTGTCCATTCTTTCAGAATTTACCGGACGTCTCCAACAAATACATTTTAACCAACATACCATTACATAAAGCTAACAAACAAATTATATGAAACGTATTCAATACAAATACATCGAAAAAATCGTTGTTATATATGAATATCTTCCGAATGTGCCCTATGCCATAAAAATGTATCAACTTAGTGTATAATCAGGTATAAAATTATGAGTAGTAAAATCAGTGAACTCAATGAGTAAACGACCAATAATTTCCCATATTTTACAACTACATTTTTTATATACTAATAATAAAACCTTGTAATAAAAGGATAGATATCTGATTCTAGATTATAATTAAAATATAAGACATACTTCAAAATAAAATATTAACGTCAAACTTTTTTTGGCTTCCTCTTGTGACCTATTTACTCTGTCTACAGTATTATGAGTTATACATCGATGTGATAGTGCATTGTATAGTATATCAGCTATTGAACCCTGTCTAATTTTTTTGTCAGTTGTCTGTAACAATCTAGTTGTTGGATCGTTTCAGTAAGTGAATAACCCACAGGAAAAAACCTACTAAATTGTTATAAGGCATTTGTAAGAAAATGTTCAGAATATTCCAATTTTTGAGCTGGTAACCCTAAACTTGCGGTAGCCAACTTTAATAATAGACTCAGACTGAGGTATTCCATTTCATTATACAGCAATTTTAACTTTAAATTGTGGATCGGAAGTTCTGACACGTGCCAATTGAATGAAGCCGCGATTTGGACAATGTTTAGGAATCTTTTGACTTGTTGGAGAAAGAATACCAAGAATTACCAAAAATACTTATTTATTAAGCGACTTTAAAAAAGGAAGAGCTTCTTAATTCGAATGTAGAGGTATATGTGTTTTTTATGTATGTTCCTCAATTCCTCTTTTTTTAACCGATTGAGAAAATTCTTTTTTTTATTCGAAAGGGCAACAGAAACGGGACAACAGCTGAAGGGAACATGTAAGTTGTTCGTATAGTGAATTGATTTTTGGTCAATAAATCAAGTATAACCACAAACACATGTTTGTGGCCAGCACTTCATATTAAAGTGTCCTCCATGCAGTATCTACCTAGGTTTCAATAATTTGTAGATTTTTCATTGTCACTTTTAAAATGTTCGTCTATATAGAAAGAAAAATCTTCGAAAACGATTTAATACGCTCCGAAATCTACATAGTCATTCATGTTGGTACCATGCTATCGTGGCCGAATGAGATATGCGACTTACAAGTGTGCCTCAATAAATCGAATAGCTTTGCACCGAAAATTCTTTAAATAAAATTCAACGGGACTATGGACCAGATTTTTAATATTTTTATTGGAAAAACTTAAGAGTAAAATGGTGGCTTTTTTACCAACGGTATATAAAATTCAGTTTTTAAGAGAATACGTACTCGAGGATTTCGATTTTTGATGAACCGACGTGCTAAACGGTTTGGATATTTCAACAATTTGATATTTATAACACTGCGGTAAAATTCATGTACGCAAGTGTTCATAAACAAAAAACATATATCACGTTTAAATTTCTTTTGTGCGATCGGGTATAAGGAATGATAGGTACAAAAGATTTTGATGTACTTTGTAGTAATATGCTCAACCATATACAATAAATCAGTAACAGTCAAACCAAACTCATTTCCGTCTCTTGACGTAGAGGCAATATTTTTAGCATCCCATTCGATGAAATGTCACAAGAATGTACTCATATCAATCAAAACGTTCGATTGTAGAAATATTGATAGAATCTACTTACAATATTTCTTTGGCAAGGCAATATTTGAGATGATATCATCGGGTTATATGTTGTATCTTATGGTAACTGATTCAATGTCGTAATACAAAAATGTAAGAAGTAATGATTTTAATAAACAAATAAATAGTCTGAAATCCTTATTTTGACAACAGAGACGGAGTGACATGTAATATATTTTTTAGCAAGGACTGAACGTCAAAGTCAAAGTTAAAGTCAAAGTCAATTTTTTTTATTCAATGTAGAATAAATATATTACTTATTGAAGGAATACTTATTTTAATCTTTAATTATTTTTAGTGCAAAAGCTACCGATACTAGCGTTTGCGTGCATTGACCAAGGAGAGTCATACCAATCACAAGACCGCGCTGCTCTCACGACCTCACGACCCTCAAACATAAGAATGCGATAAATAATAATAATACACATGAATACAGTATCCTAAGCTCGGATAAAATATAAAATCACAGGGTTCAGCACACTGGGATTACACCTCAGATCCAGTGAAATGAAATTCATAAAAACGCTTCGCACAGAGGCATCCCTTATTTCTTTTCCAGCGTAATATCAAAGCCGTGATCCTTCGGGAACGAGCCTTTGATGACACGATTATTATCATTACAGCGATGGTTTACAAGAGATCATCTTGTATATTACTTACTTGTCAATGATTGACCTAGTATGAAAAAAAAAAATTTTATGGACGAGCGAAGCAAGTGAAATTATCAGTCCGGTTTCAGTATCAGTTTATAAATTATTATGAAATACTCTTGTCTTCTGTGACATTATGTTTGTTCGATAATAACTTGGATATTAATAATCGAAAATTCATAAGTTATGTTTATAGCCAAAAAAAACATTTAACCCAGTTGAAAAATTTAAATGAGTTAGCAGTCGTATATCGTAAAAGCCGATAGAATACATATTAATTACCTACTGATATTTTGTTCATGTTTCCAATTTCATCCTGTAAAGTACAGATTTTCACTGAGGAATTTATTTATTTAATGAACATAGATAATGAAGATATCGTTCACCTAAGTATTTTTAGTGATGTTAATTTTATGAACATTACTAAAAATACTGAAAACACTAATAAAAATAACGAAATAAAATCCACACATTTTACAAGCTTTCGCTTGGTATAAATAAATGTTTATTTCGAGGTGCACACAAAAATGAATATTCATAAAATTTTAGTGTGGCTCTAAAATTTACATGGAAACTTGTTTGTGAATTGCACGTACATACATTTAGCAATTTGTACAGTTAAAGGGTAGAGCCAGGTTACATATATTTTATAAAAGGATTTTCTCTTTTTAAATTTCGTGTTCATATTCGGGGAGAAAACTACTGGTTATTCTCGTACTCGTATATTATTATCTCTGCCGGGGTAGCTTAGACTTTTATAAAATATAATAATATGTGTGTGTCGACGTGCTCTGTGATTTCTAGCCTAGATTTGGACCACTCCATCTTTTCTTGTGAAAGTCGTAGTCGGCGACTAAAGGACTAAGCACTTACAACCAGTGCTATACCTATATTCCCAAGGGTTGACGTCAAGCAGTCAATTGTAAAAAAAATTACACAAATGGCACCAAAATCGTTTAAATCGTGTTTGTGTTGTGTGCTTCGGAGGGCACGTAAAAGCTGTTGGTCCCGAACGCCATCTAGCGTTTGTACCTATGCTAGGATTGGTTCTGGTCTACCCTCTGGGTTGCGGAGGTCAGACGGCAGTCGCTCTGTGTAAAAACCAGTAACCTCGTCAAATCACCTAGGTAAGGTAGCGGACCCCGGGCTCTGAAGCATAACCGCTGACGATGCAACCGGGAATACGCTCGGATGATGATGATGTGTGGATGAAGTCGGTGACCCATGAGCCCATGATTATGTGAAACTATCTACAATATTATAAGACAAATGTGAATGAATGAGCACCACAGGGTCGGCCACGACGAACATTCTACGACCAGATTGCAGACGTTCTGAAAAAAGGAGAGGTTAGAAGTACCCTTAAACGTAAGAGCATGTATTAGGCGATTGATGAGTGTAGATGAAGTACAAGAGGTCAGGATCGCAGCAATACGCTAGTTTACAACAAGTCAAATCAGATACTTTTTTCTTAACGTCAAACACAAACATTTTCTATGGGATTTTTATTAAATATCTGACTATGACGTCATAACTATGACAGTCAAATAGCGCTCCTAATATTTGTTTTTCTGCATAAATAAAACTAAAATCACGTTCGAAGTGGATGTGATCAATGACAAGTGGCATTATTTTGTAACGTTTTATTCTATTAATAGTTACTGAATACTCTATACCCTACATATACTTGTTACTGTGTATTGTCAGTTTTGTGAACCAAATAAAAAAAAATAAAAAAAAAATGGTTGCCTGTAAAGTCGGTTTTACGGGCGAAGATTTTACGTGACAACGCAGACCGATCATAGTTGAGTGGGAGAGAGACGCAAGGCATTCGGCGGGCCTCTCTCTCGTTCGGTGACTCATCGTAACGTTACCGAGCGTTACACTTTTTCATAAGTGACTCCCAGCCGCAACCTAATTTAAGACGTTGTCACGTCAATAAGTATACAAACTGCAACTAGGTACTACAACCAAATAATTTATTTTTGACCCACTAAAATATCCAATTAAAGTCTCTGCCTACCCCTGTGAGAAACTGGCGTGATAGTATGTAGTATTATGTCGCTGCACAGTTTATCGCATTACTCTTCCTTCGTACTTTCATTAATCGCACAAGCAATCTGTCGACCAACAGTTTATCGTCGATGTTGAGAACCACAATTCTTCGCACGTTTGTAGTTCGAAGTTTAGTTACGCACTCATTTACAACATACAGGGGTATTTAAAAAAATGCATGCAACATATATTACTATTATTACGATTGAAACCGGTGCCGGTGGCGATCGGGTCAAATTGTTTCCGACCGGTCCAGTCCTATCGCGCCCATTGATTTCTCTATCCATTAGTTTTGACGCCTTTTTTCCTTTTGGGAAATCTTGAAAAAAGGCAAGTCATTGTGTGTAATGAATGATTCAGTCTGTGTTTTGTTGGTCTTCGATTTTTATTAAACATGAAAAAAGTAAATTGCGTTTTTACTTATATTTTCCTGAGATAGAATATCGTAGGTTTATGTCTTACCTAGAAGTGTTACGGTACTTGTTTTTGGATTTTCTAAGTTTGACGTGTCTGTGTATTTGTTTTTGTCTGAAACTCAAACGGATGTAGCGATTATGATGCAGTTCTTTTTTTCAAACTATCTATAGGGGAGGGCGCGGTGTCTTTTTTACAAGATTTATTGAGCTTGTCCTGTTTGTTATTTTTTTTTTGTTTTTTGGATCCATATTGCAAGTTAAATTTAAGGTACTTCCCGGTTTTCCGGTTTTTATCTGTCAGATCAGATGACAGTGCAATATTATTATGACAAGAAGCTGACCTGATGATGGAGCCGGAAGGTGGCTATAGGAACCCTGTAATGAAACAACGCAATCCCATCGAGTTTGGGCTTATTACTCTTACATCTTGATAAGTTCTTAAACCTTAAAATGAAAGCTTGTACGAAAAATTATTTCTTTCAAAAACTATATTCGAAATATGATTTCTTTCAAAAAACCATATTCGAAATTAATTTCTTTCAAAAACCATATTCGAAATATGATTTCTTTCAAAAACCATATTCGAAATATTATTTCTTTCAAAAAACCATACTCAAAATTAATTTCTTTCAAAAACCATATTCGAAATATGATTTCTTTCAAAAACCGTATTCGAAATATAAAACTAAGTTTTATTGGCGGCTCTCTATCATTTCGTTATTACCAGTTGAAATAACTAAAGCAGTTATGGATTGTTTTAAGGTGAAATCAGTAACTAAAGTTAAAACACGCTATAATTATAGTACTTAGAGTGCCATACCAAGCTTTACAGCACGACCTTGTGGTGCGACCTAAATACAAACGTTATTGCATTAATATAGAGTTCTTTTTGTCGTCACAAAGTGCTGCGTCCCAACTTAGTACAGAAGTATCAACCTTACTAGTGGAAAATATTAAAGTATTCGCGGCAAATCTCATAAAACCTTGGTGCGCCTATGAGATGGTTGTACGGGGCTCCTGGGGAATTACTGCTTCGCAGGACAAGCTATGAGAAAATGACGATTGTGCACGACGAGAAATAATGTTTTTCGGGAAGTTCAATAAACTTAATCCTATTAAAGATTTAATCAAAGTTTCTGTCAGTACTTGTTTCTTGTTTCTGTCAGCCTAGTTCTTGTTCATTGTTTTGGAAATAGATTACATTAGAAATAGATTACATTGAGTTGGTTTTCATGTTTGATTAAATTTATAAATCAAAAGAAAAATATATGTATTGTTGAATTATTTTATCAAATCAATATACAAAATACAAAGAGACAATACTCGTAGGTACTAACATTTTTTTAGAATTAAAGACCTTAAAATATTGTAATACAGGATGACTTTTTATCCACCAGCCAAATTGGAGCAAGTGCAGTCCGTGATACTGAATTCAGTATAATGTAGTATATTAAAAAATATACTATAATAATGAAAAATAATTGTTTTTATGGAAAGAAGTTACTTTCCATAAAACAATTAATGGAAAACGATAAGAAAGATATTCGGTGTCCTATACAAATCAGCGATCGGCCAAACGGATTTTATAAGGGACGACATTTTTTTTATCAATTTTTAGATATAACTTTTTTATAGAAAGTAGTTCAGTATAATGGACTGAACCTGCTCCAAAAATGTGGTTGGTTTGTTTTAACTTTTTATTGCACATTTGAATATAAGTAAATTAAAAATAATATGCATACAAAATAAAAAATGTACAATGGCGGGCTGTCTTCCAAGTGTTTGGTGGTTAAAAATTCATCCTGTATTTGCTCTCTCGCTGTAATCTTTTGACTTGAAATGAAAAATAACACGGTAATAGGTGTTGCCCTCCTCGTTATTCCATTTTGTTATTTTCCATGTGAAACAAACCATATTAAGATTTTTCTTTCCTATATGCAATTTTTCTTGCAATGAAAATGTCTTGATCTCCTTTTATGTATACCTACAATTTACACGTTTTGTTTGGGAATTTCCGCTCGCTTTTTCTACATACAGTTAAAAATGGTATTAATCAAAGTGATATATTAAAAGTACTACTATGTAATTAGTTTTCTAATCAGTCGTTTTGGAAAACCTTGGAGAAGCCTTTGACCTGCAGTGGACTTCCTGTGGCTAATATAATGTCATTAGTATAGCCACAGTCAGTATATTATTCCCGACACGAACTTGGCCAGTTATTTTGTATAATTGTTTGATAGAAGCACAAATATACGTTATTTTTTTAATTAAAAAGATATGCGTGTCAGTCTGTGGCCAACAATGGTTTCAGATTTTTAGGCTTCCGTACCCAAAGGGTGCAAAGGGAACCCTATTACTGAGACTCCGCTGTCTGTCCGTCTGTCACAGGGCTCTATCTCTTGAACCGTAATAGCTAGACACTTAAAATTTTTTCAGATTATGTATTACTATGGCCGCTATAACATCATATACTAAAAATAAGATAAAATTAAAGGGGGTCGTCATACAGGAAACGTTTTTTTTTCAGCGTTTTTAACTCGATCTTCATAATGGCATTCACTAGATACTTGAAATTTTCACTAATTACGTATTACTATGACCACTATAACAACAAATACTAAAAATAAGATAAATTTAAAAATTAAACGGGGTCGTCATACAAGAAACGTGTTTCTTCAGCGTTTGTAAACATTGTACGGTGGTACGGAACCCTTCATGTATGAGTCCGACTCGCATTTGCCCGTTTATTCAAGCTGCCTAAAGGCACAACTAAAGGCATCTGATGTAGTTTGACGACTGCCATGCAATGATTACAGCCGGGACCAACGGCTTTACGTTCCTTCTGAAGTACGGGGGAGCTCGAGAATTTTTATATGCCATTTGTGGTCACCCATCCAAGTGTGGACCACACCCAGTGTCGCTTAACTTGCGAAAGCTCCCGCCGGGCCACCGAGCTTCTCAGTTATCATCGTAGCAATTATATAACATTATGCAGAAGAAGTGTGAAGATCTAAATTTTGCTCCCGCTTCCACGCACCCAAATTTACTCTAGCCGAAGCGAGACAGCGAGCCATGGCGTAGGGAATCGCGGCGGGTCAATGAGGCTTGGTTTTGAGGTTTTTTTCGTTTTACAAAAAATATTTAAGAGTTATTTAAAAAGTAGGACATATGATGACTGCCTTATGTTTAATACAATTATAATCCAAAGTTACAAGTGCTAATTTATTGTATTTCTTAAATACTTTCTGTTTTAGTATAATTCTGAGGTGATTTGGAGGCAACTTCGCAATGTTTTTCTATCGAGAAAATTTTAAGCAATCGTGTTTTCGAAACATATAGTTAGTCCTGAACTTTGCTGTGTTTTTATTACAAAGTGAGTATTTCGTTACTATTTTATCAATAGTTAATTGATAATATTTAAGATCGCTCTAAGTACTATAAGGGTCAAACGGGCTCTTAAATGATTTCGCTGATGAAAAATCCCGCGTTTATAATATTAGTACGATTTACAGCACATTTTAGTGAAGTAGTGATATTTTATTTAGTGAGTAGTTTGTACAAATGTGCAGTGCTCTTACCACGAGTGTCGCAGCCGTCACGCGATGTTAAGCCGCAAAGCGTCGGCGTCGAGTTTCAGTCCTCGTGGCAACTGTAATCTTTTATTGTACAAATGCTGTGTCTGCTACACTTGTAGTTCTGTATTTTATGATTTTTTAAATACATTTTCCACTAGTAAATGCAGATACATTTTGCAACGTCGCGTCATTTGTAGCGTTGTAGCGTATTTGCTACGAAACTGCATGCAGTACGGCTACGAGTCGTAGCACGTACTGTAATCGAACTGCAGCAAGCAAGGATGTATTTTGAGACAAACTTTTTTTAAATTTTTTTTATTAGAGTTTTGAGAGCGTTTGACCTCTATCTAGCCTGATTGGAAGCTAAGATGAGGTCTAAGGTGTAACACGCAGACTCTAAAAATGCCTATTCACTCTTGCCTTAAAAATCCCTAAATCATTTGTATGGGGAAACATCGACACAGAGCGAGAATTCCACATCTTAGCGGTTCGCACAATGAAGGAGGAGGCGAATCGAGAGGTACCATGAGGAGGAATATCAACCACAAATGGGTGGAATCCCTGTCCACGTCGTGTTGTCCGATGGTGGAATGGTGCAGGGGGAATTAAATTATGTAATTCCTGCGCACACTTCCCGAAGTGAAGCCTGTAGAAGACACACAGACTTGCTACTAGTCGGCGATGTTCGAGGCTCTGGAGCCATCCTGTCATAAGCATCTCATCACCAACGAGTCTTCTGGCACGTCTGTCGATAGCTTTCAGGGCTTCGAGCTGATAGCGGACAGATCCATCCCATAGGTGGGAGCAATACTCCATACATGAGCAGACTTGAGCTGTGTAAATGCTCAACAGACTCAAGAAAATTCTGGATCTTATGTGGAGGTGATAGTGGTGAAATTGCAATAAGATTGTGTAGCTTGATTTGCTTATTTTACCGGTACAATCTTTTATCTAGAAGTACCTTGGATGCTATGGTTATCTTTGTGCTGATAAACGCTGTTAATTAATAATAACGATGCGAATGTGACGTTACAAATCAAAGCAAGACAAGACAAAGAAGAAAAATTACAGATCATTTTATAAATCCTAAAGAACCTATATACCTATATAATGTATTACCGTTAAGAAAATGAATTCGAATCGTAGAAAATAAATCAGATTTCCGTGACCATATAAATAAAACCCTGTCAAACTATGTTAATATTTTATTTTACGAAACTTTGTTCTCGTTTTTAGGGTCCCGTACCCAGAGGATGCCTACGGGACTTTACGGGACCCTATTACTGAGACTCCGCTGTCTGTCCGTCTGTCAAAGGCTTCAAAAAATTGGCTGTTTGTTAAATAATCACACTGTGTAATTAATATTATACTTGAACAAAGCACTATAATATTCAGCAAACTATTTCCCATGTATGAGTCCCCATTCCTTGCGCCAAGACGGCAGAATAATATAAATAATTTATGGCGCCTGGCTTGATATTCCTAAAGTTTCAAACAATACTGCGATATTGAAAAAAACGGGTCAAGAGCGAATCGGACTTTTTAATGAACACCGTACTATGTTTTAAAACGCTGAAAAAACAGGTTTCTTGTATTACGACCCCCTTTAATTTTTAACTGTATCTTATTTTTAGTATTTGTTGTTATAGCTGCCACAGTAATCCATAATCGGTGAAATTTTACAGCCCTGTGACAGACGGACGGACAGACAGCGGAGTCTCTTTAATAGGGTCCTGTTAGCACCCTTTGGGTAGGGAACCCTTAAAATGAATTCGAATCGGAGTAAATAAATCACATTTCACATTCTGTCAAACTAAGTTAATATTTTATTTTGCAAAGCTTTATTCCCGATTTATTCCAATATCGCTATCGTATTGTTTGAAAGTTGAGGGGATATCAAGCCGAGACGATTGGACCCAGGCATAAATTATTTCTTCTATTTATTCTGCCGTCTTGACGATCGAAATGGGAACCATTTGTGTGAAATAGTTTTCTGAATGTAGGACTTACGAGTACTATGTTCAAGTATGTTTTTTTATTCTTTTATGACATAGTTTATGTGCAATCTAATGTCTGGCTTGATTAGCATCATGGACTGAATCCACAAAATAGTTTCAGTTCATTTTGTTAGAGGTTTTATACTCTGGCCTGTCCGACTTCTTTCTGGCTTGCAAAAATACCTCCTTCATCACCACTCTATGTTGAAACTCTAAGCGTCTATGTTTCAGCTTAGGTATAAATTCTTTCGTATGTCGATCCAGCTGTCGTGCTGTGACTCCTCTACAGATCGCATTCCTGAATTGATTCTCGTAAAATTTTGTGAGCAGGCTCTATTGTGAGATTTTTTTGTCGTAAATCGACAAAAAGTCCCTGAAAGTTAAAAAAAAAGAAAAAAAGTTTTCGAAAAATTTACAAGGCAATTCGCGAGGTATCAGCTCAAGAGCAACAAGTTTATTGGTTTTATACATATACTGTCAGCTAAACCAATTAAATTCCAAAATATATGTCATATACAAAGTGGTTTTCATAGTTTAACCACTGAGACGCTTGTAAGGATGCTGCACCGCACATTGCTTACAAACTTCTAAGTTATGTACAACTCCCGGCAAGTTGACAACACAGGAGACGTGCCAAAATGGTTGCCAGTTTCTCCACGCGTTATTCCAAATTTGAAATTGACTAATGTTTGTTTTGCTTGTTACAGGTCTAAGGCAAAAGCAATGTTGACGAAAGGTTAGTATAATTTATTTTTAAATAGTAATGTAGTATGTTAAATGTGTTTTGGTTTGAAGTATAAGAATAGTAAAACTACTGTGTAGATGTTGCGATTTTGTTACATTTGTTACATAGGTATTACTAGTAGTTGCGTCACTAATCGCCAATTTAAATTTTTCTGTTTTTCCTAAGGCTGACTGGTAGAGAATGCATTGGCATTAAGTCCACCTTTTGTACCATTGTGGTCAATAAAGATTTAATAAATAAATAAATAGATAATCCGGAACCCCATTTCATATTAGGTTCTTACGTAGAAACATTGAGCTCTCATCACTATCTAAAACATTACTTGTAAAATTAAAGCCCTAAAAAATACTTTGATTATTTATTTGTTGATTTGAATTTTTTATGATAAGGACTACGAAAGAGAAATAAATACCCAGGATTTTTTTTAAAGTTTGATTTTGTGTTTCATAAGTATATTTTTAGCTTATCCTGTTTGTTGTTGTTTATGTATTTATTTAGCTTATCCTGTTTGTTGTTGTTTAGTTATTTATTAAGCTTATCCTGTTTGTTGTTGTTTAGGTATTTATTTAGCCTATCCTGTTTGTTGTTGTTTAGGTATTTATTTTTTGATCAAATCTTGCAAGTTAAATTTGAGCCAATCCCGGTTTCCGATTGAGATGAAATTTTGTATGAGTAAATCAGATGACAATGCAATATTATTATAACAAGAAGAGTTTATTACATTTTTACATACAAGTACTTAGGCTTCACAATAAAAACTTGTATAAAAAGATTTTTTTTAAGCTTACATTTTTATGAAGTTTACATATAAATAAAATAAATATACAAAGTGGAAGGGACATACCCGTAATAAATCGAACCACGGGCTATACTCGATCATTATAGTATAATGATATTAAAATAACAGTCGAAAAACCAAAAAAAAATTTGACATTCCCATACAAATTGGCCGAGCGGCTGCACACTTTTGTATAGAAATGCTGAATTTTTTTTGTTCTTTGGCTGTTATTTTAATTTCATTATACTGTAATGATCTAGTATAGGCTGTGGTTCGATTTATTACGGGTATGTCCCTTCCACGTTGTATACGGTCAAATCACACTGCTTAAGGGATACTTATTAAACGATACTATATTTTATAATAAATACAAATATAGAGAAATACTAAAGACCCAGGACAATTTGAAAAAGGCCATTTTCCAACTTGCCCCGACTGGATCGAACCCAGAACCTCCGGATTAGCACAGTCATTATGCCACGGAGGTCGTCAATACACAACATTTCTGTATGTCTAGAGCGTCTCAAACTGCGATCTGAATTTTTCGTCGTTCGACTTCACCTTAGTCTAGTATTCTGTATAACATTTTCTGAATCGCTATCAAATTCGCTCTCCTAGGCAACCTTTCTTCGTGTTTAGCATCGATTTTCGCATATCTTATCAAGCTTCGGCATCCTCAAAGGCAACGTTTGCAAGGCTTCTTTACAAACTGATATTGCCTTATCGCGAAACTGGAACCAAATATTCATTTACATAATGTCTTTCGTTTACGTTAAAACATTTTTCCTTTAATTAATAAAGTGGATAGGAAATTTTATTATCGGGTGGGGACAAATATTGGAATAGTGAAGAATTTTATGGTATTTTGGATAATGCCCCCCTACCCCCTTAAAACATGGTAAGATTTTGCGTCTGTTTTTGCTTAATGTAATTTTCGGTTTACTTGCTTTTAGGGTTCCGTACCCGAAGGGTGCAAACGGGACCCTATTACTGAGACTCCGCTGTCTGTCCGTCTGTCACAGGGCTCTATCTCTTGAACCGTAATAGCTAGACACCTGAAATTTTCACCGATTATGTATTACTGTAGCCGCTATAACAACAAATACTAAAAATAAAAAAAAGTTAAAAATTTAAGGGGGTTGTCATACAAACAACGTGTTTTTTTTAGCGTTTTTAACTCGATCTTTATAATGGCATTAACTAGATACTTGAAATTTTTACAGATTATGTATGACTATGACCGCAATAACAACAAATACTACAAATAAGAAAAAGTTAAAAATTAAAGGGGGTCGTCATACAAGAAACGTGTTTCTTCAGCGTTTTAAAACATTGTATGGTGGTACGGAACCCTTCATGTACGAGTCCGACTCGCACTTGCCCGTTTATTTTATTCGGTTTCTTAATAATTATTATTCCGCTTGCCATGGAAGGCATTTTATTGAAGCCTCTCGAGATTGTCGTCTCACTTTCGAGATTGGTCAAAAATGTTTTAGTCCGTGTGTCTGTTCTCGCCTACAGGTCCTAATTAAAGTGTGCTTGTTGTCGAATGCTATATTTTTACCATTAAGCCGTGTGGTTCCCGGCAGAATAGAATAGAGCCACTCCAAGTCTTTCCGTGGATGTCGTAGAAGGCGACTTAGGAAACACAAGCTAAACAAAGCTTATAAACATTAATGAGAGGCCAACCCGTCTGGCCAGCGTGGAGAGTGTAGGCCAAATCCTCTGACTGCTCTGGCTAATATGTGGCTTTGGTAGTACAGAGAGGGTCGTGTACCTGCAGTGGAGACTGAACAGGACCTGATGATGATGATATTTTCACCATCGCCGTGAATATCCGAAAGGAATCTCAAGTCTATTAGGACTGAAATTCCCTTTAGAACTACTGATACGTCTTGTGGTACACAGCCAACGGATAGGTCTTGTGGTACGAAAATTCCCCATAGACCTATTGATAGGTCTATTGGGTATCTCTAAATATGAGCCGTAGGTATGTCGCTTTTGACTTTCACGAATAACCATCGTGTAATAAAAGTAATGAAATTAAAGTTCAGCGTTAAAAGAAAATATAGTTCGTACATCTGCATTATGCTAACCATCTTCCGGACTTCATAGTTTATTCCTCTCCCCAGGGAATGTGTCCGCCATGTTGAAGAGGTCTTTGCAATACTGAAACGGTACAGTTAATAAAACCTAGATTTAGGATCTAGGAAGATAGATGAGATAAAAGAAAGACCAGATATCGGCAAATGAGATAGGTATAATGAACAACTATTACATTACATTAGTTACAAAGATTCACAAGATTACAAAATTAAGGTACAGATTAGGTAGTCAGGGTCGTGAGTTATAGGCACTAGATCAGTTGAGTAGCCCTTCTAGGTAGAAGAACTACTAAGCTTCAGATGCTGCCGAAGACGAAGAGGACGAGCGCCGGCCGCCGCGCCTTATATATGGGCATGGGCCCCCCCGCTGCGCCTAAGAGGGGCGGAGGAGTGCTGGAGCCCGCGCGATGTCACAAACTAACTCTTTTATATGATTTCTTGAAGTGACCTAGAAACATTAGGTACAAGTGGCTTTTGGCGGGAAGTCAATTTCATTTTTCTTATAGCGTCTTATAATGTAAGTATATCAGTTCTAATTACTGTAAGTCGCTATGCTATAATAGCACATTATGCACCCTGTTGGGTATCGCAAAACAATTATTGGAACAGCAAGCGAGTTTTATGTCATGCAGTTAATTTATAAATATAAAGCTTTAGTGTTTGTTGACAAAATAGGTATAAGTATAAAATAGTTTTCTTTTTTTTCAAGTTATTGTCAGCGAGGTTTTTTCAGGCGATATTCAGTTGGAGTTTGCTTTTATTTATTTTGCTAATTGATTCTAGTGGAATTTGAAATGTGAAATTGGTGTTATAAACGCTCATATTCATAAAAATATGTCAAATACATAGTATGGCTGTAGTTATATTTGTTAAGTTTACTGTCTTTAGGCGCCATCCGCCACTCAATCGGCTATGGAAACCAGTGGACTCGTACAGATTTGTCGCCAGAAGCTCCCTTAAAGCAATCAAAGGACCTACACCACACTTGATTGAAACTTGTTAGGTTAAGGGTTAGGATTATAGAAACGAAAACTAAAGATAGGCTCTAAAGGACTCATAGTATCCAAGGTGAAGATATAGGCAAACGGCCTTGAAGTGTGAAATAAATTGTTAACTCGTAAATATGGTAAAATAATTTAAAGGGCTATCTAGTTCATGACGAAGAGCAATATGGAAATTATCTCCATATTAGAGTAGAGTTAACAATTTATTTCAAATGAGGGCGCCAGCCACTTCAAGGCCATTTGCCTATCTTTTCACCTTAATTCTTTAAAAGAATTCGGTTAGTTCTTGTTCGAAACTTTTATGTGTCGATTTGACTCGAGTATAGTATTCGCTATTTTCATGACAGAAAGATGATACGAGATGAGGTAATATGATATGAGTTCTTCGTACTGAATTTCTTTGTAATAATATTTGAAACTATTATATTTTAAAATAAAACTTAATACAACTAAAATACAAAAAAATAATTACTTGTACTATTATAAATAAACGGGCAAGTGCGAGTCGGACTCGTACATGAAGGGTTCCGTACCACCGTACAATGTTTTAAAACGCTAAAAACACGTTTTTTGTACGACCCCGTTTAATTTTTAACTTTATTTTATTTTTAGAATGTGTTGTTATAGTGGTCATAGTAATACATAATTGGTGAAAATTTCAAGTATCTAGTTAATGCCATTATAAAGATCAAGTTGAAAAAACGCTGAAAAAAACACGCTTCTTGTATGACGACCCCCTTTAATTTTTAACAATTTTTAATTTTTAGTATTTGTTGTTATATCCGCTACAGTAATACATAGTCGGTGAAAAATTCAAGTGGGTAGCTATTACGGTTCAAGAGATAGAGCCCTGTGACTGACGGACAGACAGACAGCGGAGTCTCAGTAATAGGGTCCCGTTTGCACCCTTTGTACGGAACCCTAATAAAAAACATTATAATAAGAGTAAGGGGTAATAGATTTTGTCCAAACAACAGTAGCAGTCCACTGCTGAACTGGAAAGGTGCCCCATAACCCTAATCCCCATAATCCCATAATCACCACGGTAGATGTATCGTAAAAGCCGATCGAGAGAATGCGCAAGAATCTGATTCATATTAATAGGCGATGCAGCTAGCAATCCATCACTATTCTGATTTCCTTTTTGTATCTTAACACCCCGCATCACGCTAAACGTGGCCATTGGGTGTTACGGCCCTGTGTGAGCTCTGTCTACCCAGGGATAAAGACGTGATAATGTAATGTAGGATAGGGTAGTTATCGATCCCATTTATCACAAAAACGTTTTGAAACTTGTACTCGTAGATAGACACACAGATATACAACGTGGAAGGGACATACCCGTTATAAATCAAAGCACGGTCTATACTAGACCATGATAGTATAATAATATTAAAATAACAGCCAAAAAACAAAAATAATTTTCGCCACTTCCATACAAAAGTGTGCGGCCGCCCGGGCGATTTGTATGGGTATGTCGATTTTTATTTTTGTTTTTTGACTGTTATTTTAATTTGATTATACTTAAGTCATCTAGTATAGCCCGTGGTTCGATTTATTACGGGTATGTCCCTTCCACTTTGTATACATACGACCAACAACCCTCTTTTTGCGTCGTTCAAAAACAAAGAAAAACAAAATAAAATCTGTTAACACGAAGCGAACAAAGTTTTCGTTTCTAACAGTATACTGGCCCGTGTACCTTTCAAGTGGCAGTGTTTACTAGAGTTCGAGAACGCTCGTGTAAACGAGTTTGTACGAGGAAACCCTTCTAAGGAAATTATAATTACTTTTCAGACATGAAAGGAGAAAAATTGAGGCGTGAACGTTCCACAAATTTCCCAAGGTTTCTTAATGAAAACAAAGAGTTTTAAATATGGTTTCTATTTTTTTTTTTTTGACGTGACAACGTCTTAAATTAGGTTGCGGCTGGGAGTCACTTATGAAAAAGTGTAACGCTCGGTAACGTTACGATGAGTCACCGAACGAGAGAGAGGCCCGCCGAATGCCTTGCGTCTCTCTCCCACTCAACTATGATCGGTTTGCCGCCGTTGTCACGTAAAATCTTCGCCCGTAAAACCGACTTTACAGGCAACCATTTTTTTTTTATTTATGTGTCCTTTATTTGTTTTTCATTATGGATTGGGAGCAAAGAATAAAACTTGAATAGTAATGTTGCAGTTAGATTGTATAATCCGCTGTTTGGAAAAACTGCTTGCAATTTGGCATTTCAGGTAGATTTTGTTTAATAGCTGAATGCCTCTAGAACATTGTAAAAGACTTTAATGAGAATTGACCTTAACATGGGAATCCGTCTAAAATAGGCGATGAACTACAAACTGTCACTATTTATCGAATTGCGACTCTTAGCCTTGTCTACCCCGAAGGTATAATTAGTTCTCCTTCATTAAATGAAATGCTTTTCCCCTGAATTTACAGTATCTGACAAGTCACTCAAGGTTCCTTTATTAATAAAAAAATCATAAGTGAAGCCTCAAGCATACGCCAGTGTTGTCAATAATTATAATAAACTCGTTTTAGAGATAAAATGTTATTATAAAAACTTCATTCTCATAAAATCTAGTATTCATGGAATTTCTCAGCACTTCCTTTTTAGAGCTGTGGAAAATATATTTTATAAGAAAATGGGTCAACAAGAACATGCAAGTTTATGAGAACGTGGTTTTAACGTCTCACGTCTTTCGATCTGTGCAGCCACAAAGTAACGCGCTTGCCATCGTAAAATGTACTTTGTTTCTTTGATACAAGTGTCAGTTTCCACGTTCCATTATTTACGAGACAGCCGTGATTTCTTGGTTACATTGCTATGTTTATGCAAAAAACATTATTTAAAGATTTTTTTTTTACATTATTTTATTTTTCTTGCATATTTAATGGAGTTTTCTAATTAAAGGAGTGAGATCTTTAAAGAAGTTAGCGGGATGATCTGGCAGTTCCGGATAAACCAGAAGGTTCCACCGCACACGATAGATCTCCAGGTTAGGTATATCGGAAAGACTTTTTCCCAGCAGCGGGACCTCTACATATTAAAAAAAAATCGTTCGCGGTTAAAGTTATAAAATGTACATTAAATTACCTCCCCTCGCTGACTAAAGGCAGCATTGCTCTTGAAAAAAGCTTTTTCAAAAGCAAACAAGCATTAATATCGCGTATCACACATGTACATTTAACATACGTTTTCCAAGAACATTACCGCTCGAGCTTCCTTCTCCGAACCATTGACCTTTCTTTTATGAGTTTCAAATGCCGCCAGGGCTCGATATTTAGCCCGTAAATTACGGAATAACACTGTGACATTTGTAAATTACCAAGTGTAAACATTTATGACTGTTGTAAATCAGTTGTATAACTTTTGCGGAGAAAATTTATTAGGATCTTTACTATTTTTTAAAATCTAATAGTTTAATAGCATTTTATAAACGTATGCGGCTTCTGCTATGCCTGTCATGCATGCCATGTCGGAATAAGAATCACGTATTCGTGTTGTAGGCATTGACATAGAATATAAGACCAGCTATCTCAAACATTGGCCTCTGTTTTATTGTTGAATATATGGCGGCGTTAATTCATTTTCAACCTGAAATCTATATAGTTACTTACCGATGGAAAGTTATTTTTTTACACTTACATTGTAACACACACGAACACATTTGTAATTTTTTACGGGTCTTTTTTACTTCTTACAAATGTAATCTTTCTTGCGAAATCATTGTCATAACGAATAAAATTAAACCCTTTAATGCAACAAAGCAAACAAGGTAGAACTTAATTGGATTAAAATTATTAACATCTTTATGAGCTCCAAAGGTCATTTTCCAACGCAATATTGTTACGCCCTAACGTTTTTTCCTCGGCCCATTTATTTAATGTTTAATTACTGAGGAAAGAGCCCCGTTTGTCTTCCCGGGTTTATACAAAATGTACTGTAACTAGGCCGGTTTAGCCGCAAATATACCTCTTGTAATTAGTTTAGAACGGAGCTTTTTACTTTTTAAAGGTTAAAAAATTTAAACAGAGAATTTTAGGGTGAATGTAGTTTACAATGTATTGTTCGTTCGCTCATATGGTTTGCAAACTGTCAGGCTCACAAAGTCATCGTCTTTGAAAGATCCGGTGCCACTTATGTGACGACCCCACAACACTGCAAACTATTCGAACTGAACATATGCTCTAGACTGGCGACCATTTTTGTTCATGTGACAACTAGCGACGTTAGCCACGCCCCGCGCGGTGCGGATCATATCCGTTTCAGATACCGAAGTAAACAAACCATATTATGTACGTCTTGCTCCAACGCAATATTCCACACCACACCCACGTTTTTTCGTCGGCCCATTTATTTTATATTTCATTATAATTACTGAGGAAAGAGCGTCGTTTGTCTCCTTGCTTACAAAATGGAGTGTAACGAGACTGGTTAAGCTGCAAATATACACTAGTTAAAAATTATGTAATTTTACATGCAAAAAAATTACATAAACCTGCAAAATTGCCGAAAAATCTGAGAAAATTACGAAAAAATATAAAATTTCACATATTTTTTGTCATTTTTAAATATTTTTCCGTAAGTTTCCCAGATTTTTCGGGAATTTTACAGGTTTATGTAATTTTTTGCATGTAAAATTACATAATTTTTAACAGTGTACCTCTTGTAATTCGTTTAGAAAGGAACTTTTTACTTGAAAACTTTGTTTGTCGAGATGGGTCTTAGCTATGTTTGATGAAAATCGGTTCAGCCGTTTAAGTTATTGGGGGTGAACGCAAGGAGGTCGGGGTTTTTTTTTTATTTGTGTGGCAAATAAACTTGTTATCTATTGAAAAATAAAAAGAAATCATTGGTGAATGTAGTGTAGTAAGCAAATATACAGGGTGTAACAAAATATACTGAAACTATTTTAAGTGTGAATTTAGTCCATGATACTGAACAACTTTCAACAACGTGTTTTAACCGGCATACATCTATTTTCTTTTTGTTATGTAAGAGCTTAGTGGCTCTTGTCGGTAGAGTATGCGCCAAACTTCTTCAGCCTTACTCATTAGCGCTTCATACGCTATGAGTAACGATACATGATCCCTGTTTTTCTTTTAGTTGGGCTACATAGCTCTTTCTTGGTCTTTCCGGACCTCTTCTAATTAACAAATACACATTTAGTTCCTTACGGCGTTAACGGAGTCTAGGGTCGCAAGACTTGGGCTGTGACTTGGGTAACGGTAATCAGAAGGTGACCTAGCTAGGAATGCCATCTGTCCGGCTGTAGTCGGACATGTTCGGCTTGGGTCGCGTCCCACAAAATATTTGAGTGTCCGGCCTGTCCGATTTTTGTTAGGCTTGTTGGCAAAGCGGATTACCTTTTTTTTAGGCCTCGCCTGAACTAGGTACTAGGTAGGGCCTGTCCGGCTTTTGTTAGCTGAGAGAAAATTGAAATTCTTAAAACTTTGATCTTGATTCACCACTGTATTAATTCCGGCTTTTATGGCTACATGCCCGGCCTAATTCAGCGCCGAGTCCAGCTTTTATAATTTTGGAGATGGCAACCCTAGGCGTAGCATATCGCCTGTTTAGCGACCAGATTTGCACACATTCCTTTGCGAAAGGACTAGCAGCTTATTGTTTTATATAAGGTCTATGTAAAATAAGTACAAATATTTCAAGGGCACATATACATATAAAGTACAGTGGGCAGATCAGGTCCAAGAGCTCTGAAAGGTCACACATACCTCGGATAATAGGCCATAATGCAGTTTTTAAACAGTCCGAAGGGCATCAAATTATTTTCAAAAACTCTTTAGTTATTATTGACCAAACTAAGACCCCTTCACACTAAGGGACTACGTACAAACGGGAGGTCTATCTATACTGGACTATTACTGGACATCAAATATTTTCGGTAATTGAAAGTGTGCAGGAATGAAACATATATCAAATGAAAGGCTTTAATCTATTCTTGAATCAAACAGAACATCATAAAAATCTGTCCCGGTGGAGTTGAGTTATTAGCATTTAAAACTGATAAATGTTTGAAACATAGACGATTGTTTTAGATTATCTTAAAAAAAATAAAGTGTGCAGGTATGAAATATACATCGAATGAATGGTTTCAATCTACTCTTTCATCAATCAGAAATTTATAAAAATCTGTCCCGGTGGAGTTGAGTTATTAGCATTTAAATCTGAATAATGTTTGAAACATAGACGATTGTTTTAGATTATCTTAAAAAAAATAAAGTGTGCAGGTATGAAATATACATCGAATGAATGGTTTCAATCTACTCTTTCATCAATCAGAAATTTATAAAAATCTGTGACGGTGGAGTTAAGTTATTAGCATTTAAATCTGAATAATGTTTGAAACATAGACGATTGTTTTAGATTATCTTAAAAAATGAAAGTGTGTAGGTATGAAATATATGTCGAATGAAAGCTTTTAATCAATCCTTTATCAATCAGAAAAACATAAAAATCCGTCCCGGTGGAGTACAGTTAGTAGCATTTAAAACTGTGAAATGGTTGTAACATGAAGCATTGTTTTAAATTTTCTTAAAAAATTGAAAGTGTGCAGGGATGAAATATATGTCGAATGAAAGGTTTTAATCTATTCTTTCATCATTCAGAAAATCATAAAAATCTGTCCCGGTGGAGTTGAGTTATTAGTATTTAAAACTGATAAATGTTTGAAACATAGACGACTTTTTTAGATTATCTTAAAAAAATTAAAGTGTGCAGGAATTAAATATATGTCGAATGAAAGGCTTTAATTTACTCTTTCATCAATCAGAAAAACATAAAAATCTGTCCCGGTCGAGTTAAGTTATTTACATTTAAAACCGAGAGATGTTCATGGGCAGATCTGGTCCAAGAGCTCTAAAACGTCAAACATACTTTAAATAATAGGCCATAATGCAGTATTTTAACAGTCCGAAGGGCATTAAAATATTTTCAAAAACTCTAAAGTAATATTTGACCAAACAAAGACCCCTTCACACTAAGTGACTACGTTGAAATGGGAGGTTTATCTATACTGGATTTTAACTGGACATCAAATATTTTCGGTAATTGAAAGTGTGCAGGGATATAAAAGGCTATAATCTTCTCTTTCATCAAACAGAAAAACATAAAAATCTGTCCGTTGGAGTTAAGTTATTATCATTTAAAGAGTTATGGCAGTCTTTGGAAGACTTAAGTACTATGCCCGAGGCACATAGCGCGACGTACCGATATAGTTATAGTTGCAAATAACTTAACCGGTACGCATTCCAATGTTCTTTCTGTGTTATTAAAGATAAGACTTATATATCAAATATTTAAGAATAAAAAAACAAATAGGGATAAATAACACTGATTGAGCTAACCCCAAAATAAGTTTATAACTTGAGTTATGCGATACTAACTCAATGATACTAAGTATATGTTATAATAAAATGGGTATATAGATAAACATCCAAGACCATATGAAAAAGTCCTTTTTTCCAACTTGCCCTGGCTGGGGATCGAACCCAGAACCTCCGGAGTGACGAACTAGCATGTTAACCACTACGCCACGAAGGTCGTTTGAAATCATAAAATCATCTAGGTATGTTTCGAAGGTTCCATAGTTTCAGTTGCTAATAACTTAACTCCACCGATACAGATTTTTATGATCTTCAGACTTATACTTTTCATTTGACATATGTTTCATTCTGGCAAACCTTCAGTTTCCGAAAATATTCACGTCCAGTATAGTGAGATCTCTCATTTGTAAGTAAGTAGATACTAGCGAGGGGTCTTTGTTTTGGTATTTAATAACTACAGATTTTCCAAAAATAATTTGATGCCCCTCGGCTCGTTTTAAGATTACATTATGGCCTATCATTTGAAGTATATGTGATCTGTTAGAGCTCTTGGACCAGCACCCATAGCGCCGTGCTCTTTATCCTTTTCTATTACATTTATCTTGTTTGTGTCACTTGTTGTGTCTAAAACAATTTTCATTTAAATGACAGATCTTCCGAATCTATTTTTGAAACAGCGCGGCGGGAACATAATTACGTAATTGCTTCCAATTGCGTCGAAAATGATTTAACATCGAGCTGCGATGAAAATGGAAATTTAACGTTAAAAGGTTGCCTGCCCTGATGAGTCGCCCAGGACACTTCCCTTTATGTATTCAAATAATATATTAATTCTCAGCCAGAGTGCCCGGATGGTCTCGGAGGCCTATTCTGCAAATGGGGGTTTAATTACAGCACGGGACTGCCGGCAATTCTTTCACGAAATTCATTAAATATCTAAAAGTCGGGTCCCGTAACGCTAATTGGCGAACTGTAGTGGCGAAACGTCTGGCCTTAAAGGCTGTCATCCCGGCCACTCTCGCTCACGTCAATTTAAATTGGCACATTAAGCAAAATTATAACCTCCCTTCTACAATTTAAGTCACTATTTCGATTGCATTGAAACGCCTTGAAAGGGGTCAAATTTTCTAAACGAAACGTAGTAATACGGTTCCATTTACATCAAAGTAAGTGAATTTGCGTCTGTGAATAAGAATTTTATTGAGGATAATTTTGTTATGGAGTGCCGAATGGAATTACTATGATATATTCGGATGCAAGCTGAGATGATTTCACGCTCTGTGATCATGGAAATAACGAGTGGGGTGAGGAGAGGAAAGGATAGGTCTTCTTCTCACGAAAGCACAGAACAACAATTCTGTAATCCGTGGGTACAAGCGATAGAAATAGGCTTCTTCCTAATTGGCATTGAATTTACGTTTGTGACTGACACTAATGTCAGTCACAAACATAACTTCAATTATAACTTCATGACGTAGTTTTGGGCCATGTTTACTATGCTAACATAGTAAACATGGCCCAAAACTACGTCACATTTTCAGTAAATTTAAGGACATTCTGAAATTACTCGTAGTTAATGAATATAAAATAAAATAATAACTAATTTCGTATATCGTGTGATTATTTTCTGTTTAAATTTTATATGTTACTAGCAATCCACCCCGGCTTCGCCCGTGGTACACACATAGCCTATGTCACTCGGGGATAGTGTAGCTTTCAAATGGTGAAAAAATTTTTTAAATCGGCCGAGTACTTTTTGAGCCTATTCATTACAAACATACAAAAATAGGTACAAATCTTTCCTCTTCATAATATTAGTGTAGATTGAATTATTCGTTCATAATTGGTTTGTTAAGTTAAAAAATGCATTTTGCTCGGATAATTCAATCACACACAGTGGCAGCACTCCCAACTTATGACGTATTCTTGGGCCAATCACGTTACCCAGGTGTCACGGGAAGAGAATATCTTGTTTAATTATACCACAGTAAAAAATAAGTAAAAAAAAATTCTAGGACTGTAAATCCCGTGATCGCGAGTATCGCGACAAAAGACGTTGACTGTCAATACATCAAATCGCCGAGATGATATCCCCGTGTGAAACACGTTCATAGGGTCAGTACAGAATTAGATGACTCGTGGTAGTAAAGCCTAAGTGATGGAAACTTGACACTACTCGTATACAGGCTGACTTTTTATCCACCTGCAAAATTTTTGGAGCAAGTTCAGTCCATGATACTTAACTACTTTCTATAAAAAAAAAGTTATTAAAAATCGATCTTTTTTTATAGAAAGTAGTTAAGTATCATGGACTGAACTTGCTCCAAAAATTTAGCAGGTGGATAAAAAGTCAGCCTGTATTACGTCTAACAAAATATACCTACTTATTGAAACTATTTTAAGGGTCAAGTTTAGTCCGTGATAGTGACAACTTTCCCATATGTGGAAATATAAAAAAAAATTTTTGGCTTTCCATACAAACTCAAGCCAATTTTTTTTTTGTATTTCGATATATGTTCCTTGGGAAAAGTTGTTCAGTATCATGTACTGAACCCACCCTTAAAATAGTTTCAGTAAATTTTTGTTAGGCCCTGTATGTGATTCCGATTTTCCATCTACATATATGGTTATGTATGTATATCTAACTCGTAAACTAACTTGCTAAGCGTGGCCTTTGGGTCTATCGACCCTCGACTCTGTCCCTCGGGGAAGATAAAGCTGTGATAATGTCTGTACCTGTAAAACCGTAGCTTTTCTCGTCGCTACTTTTTAACTACTACAGCATTTCTTTCGAAAGATTTCGTACCAATTTTTAATTGACGAACTACTATTCATGTATGTTGTATATGAAATACAAGTACAATGTGAGATAAGACTTATTTACTTGGGATATATCAAACAATCCTTAGAATACACATGAGACGTTTCTCGGAAAAACGTTATTTATAAGTAAGAAAAACTCATATGTATTGCACTGTCAGCTAGGGTACACGTCGTGGCAATAAAAGTAGTACAGTTTGGAAATGCCGGGGTGTCGCGAGGGCGACCCAACTCTGCATGCCAAAACCCGAATGTAGAGCCATGAAAAATTACTTTTTGCGCCTTAGAATTACAAATGGTACCTATTTAGCTTTTGTGCGACGTGACTGTCAGGACATACCGTAACGGCAGCTGTAGCCATTGCTGGAGACCATTCTGGTTCCTGCCTTTTTTACTTAAGATGACTTCACTACACGCTAGTCCGTTAGTTAGGAGGTTCTGGGTTCGATCCCTAGCCAGAGCAAGTTGTAAAATGACCTTTTTCAAATTAACCTGAGTTTTGGGTGTTTATCTATATATTCTCTCTCTATATATTTATTAAAAATATAGTATCGTTGAGTTAGTATCCCGAAACACAAGTTTAAACTTACTTTGGGGCTAGCTTAATTAGAGTGATATGTCCTTATCTATTTATTTATTTTCACTACATAAATAAATTTTTGAACCTCGCAGTAGCAGCGTACCTGCATTCGTCTTATCAAAGAACTGACTAGTTTAAAAACAACTGTTGCTAATATAGCAGTAAAGTCGGTATTTTAAAACAGGTTTTTAGGGTTCCGTACCTCAAAAGGAAAAAACGGAACCCTTATAGGATCACTTTGTTGTCCGTCTGTCCGTCCGTCCGTCCGTCTGTCAAGACCCTTTTTCTCAGGAACGCGTGGAGGTATGAAGCTGAAATTTATATCAATTACTCAGGTCTACTGTCCCTTGAAGCTGTGAAAAAATCAAACTTCTAAGCCAACGCAATCAAAAGATACAGCCGTTTATGCCGCAAATTTTCGACACTTGCAAGGGAATCAAAACCTACAGGGTGCTTCCCGTGAACTCAGAATCTTGAAATTTGGTACGAAGCAACGTCTTATAGCATAGATAAAGGAAAAATTACGAAAACCATAAATTTTTAGTTACATCACATAATATATTTTTTTTTAATAATTTTAAACTTACTACCCATTTCCTCATAAACGCGTAGAGGTATTAAATTGAAATTCATACCAAATACTAAACCTTGCAGGTTTGTACGGAACCCTCGGTGCGCGAGTCCGACTCGCACTTGGCCGGTTTTTTTTTAATAACACTGCTAAAAATGTGTTTCGTACATTTCAACATCACATGTCTTGTCTTCATGTCCTTCAACATTCAAGCTTGAGATCGATGTCCACAAATAAATTTTATGGTTTTCGTATTGACGTGTACTTATTAACATTTTTATGCCTTCGTAAACCGCCCCGCCTCCGATCCGCTAGTTTTACGGCCGCTTGCTAATGCGGTATCGACCCGGGATTTTGGCAGTCGGTGCCATGCGGGACACGTCATCGCACCCTTGCACTACTTTGAGGTTAAACAAATCATACACTACACTTTTCTTGGAGTATCTACAAAATTTTTGGGGAAATGATTTATTTACCTTAAGTTAGTTAGCAAGCGTATGTATAGTGTTAGAATCAAGATCTTGCGATAGTTAAAATTATTTTTTTGTTAATTTACAAAACTTTTTGTATCTGTGTTCTCTCATATGTACACATATGAGAGAACACAACATTGTTAATTATATGTCTACCTTATAGGTGTAATAATAAAAACTAAATAGAGATTAGATCGTCAACGAACTTAATGTTAAAGCCTACAGTTATCTTTGCATTGATGTTCAGAAGAATAAATAAATTATTAAAACAAATATATAATTAAATAAAATAAAAAAACAGAAAATTAAACATAGAGATCACTTCCATTTTCCAGTCAATGAATCAACCGGCCAGTTTACAAATTCAAAACTCAAATGTTATTAATTAGGCCTTTTACATGTCACTAATTTTTGAATATATTACGTGTAATGTTTATTTATATTTAAATTATTAACAATTAAAAGAAAAGCTACCGATACTAGCATTTCGCAACGACCACTGCTGAGAAGAAAACTTATTATGCTAGTTGGGCAGAAGTATATTTTCCGTCCCAAAACGTGTCCTCATTAGAAGCTAAGCTAATTGGTTTGAAACAACTGAAAACTACGTGTAATTATCATTATCGATCGTACACTACACATAGCAACTTTTAGTAACTGTTGGTTTAATTCCAACTGACTGTTCCATAAATTGTGTAGGTAGCATAGCAACCTATTTCGATTTATATCGGGGTTGAATTCAAAATTGTTCGACTAGAAACCTATGCTTCGTCATTTTGTTTATTTCGTGTGATTTTGTTTTGTTTAGCAGACTAGAATAGGTTCACTTCCCGTGAATGTTGTCGAAGGCGACTTAGAAATTACAAGCTACACAAAGCTTATAAATATCAATGAGACCTATCCCCAACCAGTCTGGCCAGCGTAGAGAGTGTAGGCCGAGTCCTCTGTCTGCTCTCGCCAAGTGTGGCTCTGGTAGGTAGTACAGAGAGGGTATTCCTCCTGCAGTGGAGACTAAAAAAGACCTGGAGGTGATGATGATGACATCACTGAAAAATATAATCCTTCTGCCGCAGTCAAGTAAAAGTAGGCCTTTGTTTGTTTCTATATGTTTCAAGCCTAAACATGCGGCAATATGAACGCCATCGATAAGAAAAGAATTTCAGTTACACCACCGTAACATTTGATACAGATTGTACTTAATCCATAGTTTCTTTAATCGTTTGATCATGGTTGATCACGTTTGATCGTTTGAGCAAGCAAAGTTTGAACATTTTGTTTTTTTTTCTCAATGTAGAGTACATTGAGAAAAAAAAACAAAATGTAAAGATGGTAGGAAGGTAAACTGTAAATGTAAAGATTTACAGTTTTGGGATTCAACATTTTGCAAATTAAACATTGTCCAAAATCACAGAAGGTAGGTAATAGTTAACCTGACGTGACATCGGTAGAGCTACAACAAATACTTTTCTAATCTGTGTTACGTAACGTGTAACGTTGCCCTAGTAAAAGTACCAAATTTTTCTCAACATGGAGTCTTTATTTATTTGTTGACCTGTAAAAATGTTGGAGCATATTTTTATTATTACTCTGTTATTATTTCCTCTCCTGTATATGCTGGAAGATATTTCTCGTAAATTGATTACCTATAAATCATCATCATGTCGTATGGCATGTTACTGCATGAATGCTAAATACATAATGGCAGGTTTTTAGCCAGTCTACCTATAAATACAATTATATTATAAATTGATGCACTATTTTTTTTTAATTTTACTGTCACTTTGTATTAATTTTTGAAGTGAAACCTTCTTTAGGCGCATTGGGCACCTTTTGAGATGGGGAAAAAAACATTGAACTCGTGACACTGTTACCGACACCACCTTGTTCAAGTTTTCGATCTTTCGGTACTCCCGGAGTGCCACTGTTTTTTTAAAATAAATACAATGCTTGTACCCAAAAAAAAAACAAATACAATGTAACTAATTTAGCGGCGTTTTTGCCGGTAGAGGCGGTGGCCGCTTGACCGTGGCGGCGCGATGAGCGCGGCGGCGCTGCGGACGGACGGCGCGGGCGACTCCACGCCCGGCTCCGACGTCGGCGAGCGCATCACGCGACTCTTCCCGAAGTGCCGGCCGAAGAACATGCAGCACCAACACGACAGGTGAGCAGATCAATGCAGGGTTGGCCGTAGAACCTGCATAGTTGAATTCTCGTCCGTGTAATAGACCCTCTGTTATAATAATAATAATAATCTTTATTTCCAAACTTTAGGTACACTTGCTATAACGTATATATAGGTATAATAAGTTTTACAAAATTAGTACACATTTAAATGGTGTCCCTAAGCTCGGTGTGCCTCTTGGCATAGGCCTCCTCCAACTCCTGCCATTGAGCCCTGTCCTGTGGTACGACCCTCTGTTACACAGATAAAAATTCAACAATGTAGGCTGCATTTGAAAGGCTGCAGTGAATGCTGCTTCTGAAAGAAATAAATGAAAAAGTCGACATCCACCGTCGATGACATGCGGCTGTTCTCGAAGTGCCGGCCGAAGAATATGCAGCCCCAACACGACATGTCAGAAAGGCAATAGTAGACTCTATAATCTAGTTAATAAAGGCTGTTGTGCTGCGGACGAATGGCGCGGCCGATTCTTCATTCAGCTCCGACGTCGGCGAACGCGTAACGCGACTCTTCCCGAAGTGCCGGCCAAAGAATGTGAAGCACCAACACGACAGGTGAGCAGATGAGCAAATGCAAGGTTGGCTGTAGCACCTATATAGTTGAATTCTCTCCCGTAAAACAGTCCCTCTGTTACACGCAACTTCGTAGCAACTATGAAGTCTGCACTCTGGAAACAGCAGTGAATATCTTCTAAACGAAATAAATGAATAAATAGACGTCTAACGTCGACGACATCATGCGGCTCAATGGTAGGGGGGAGATTTTGATCCCAAGAGGGGGATTTTGGGATTTACTCCAGCGCGTCAGATAAACATGCAGTCGTGTCATGTTTTCTAACATTACATTACAATAAAACGATATTATATTGGTAAACTGATGGTGGAGCCGGGAGGTAGCCATAAAATCTTTTATTGTAAGACCAAATTGCTAGTCAAGACAAATCAAATGAGCCCAAACACGATAGGTTTTCATCGTTTCATTACTAAGTTATAGGAACTTAGTAATGAAACGATGAAAACCTATCGTGGGCTGCGTAGGCTGCGAGGTCAATCCGAGTGTTAAATCTCCACGGCAAACGGCAGTTTACTGTACTGCCGTTTGTGTATTGATGATTTTTGTAAGAGGATGAGTAGGCGATCCAAAAATCTTGCTTGCTGGCTTTTGGACATACAGACAGTTACACTATCACGTCTTTATCCCTAATGGGGCAGACAGAGCATGTTGGGTCTTGCGGTTCTAAGCAGACCGAACCCAGGGCCGCAAGACCCAAAGGCCACTTTTAGCGTGATGATGGGCGGGAAGATGGAATAATATGTATGTTTATTATATTGACCACCCCGCACTACCAAATTTACCATCATTTTTTCTATATAAACAAGGTTGCCTGGAAGAAATTGCTTAGCGATAAGGCCGCTTTTTGCGCATTTCCTAATTTTTAAGATAATTATGTTCTGTTTTTTACTTTTGTGCAATAAAGGGTATTGTATTGTATTGTAATAATGAATCAAAATAGTGTTGGGTTGCTAGCCGCATCGCTTCAAAATTCAAAAATTCAAAATATCTTTATTATCATAGGATATTTATAATATCTCTTAATAATAGTCACTTTGTTTTGTTTTGCACAAATGTTGACGTCAAATCGTTACTTAAAGCTAAGTTTACGCCGCTTCCTAGGCGCAAGTGCAGAAGAAGCGGCAACAAACTGCACTGCACGTTTTCTCCAAAGACTTCAACTAACAAACTAAAAACTTAAAATTAGTTATATAGATGGACAGAGATTACATTGTTTATTATGTCATAATTAAATTGAATTATAAGAATTACGAAATTGAAAATAATGTCAATTTGTAAATTTATTATGTACCAATGTACCTAAATTATGACATGTCTAAGTATACAAACCTTTAAGAGGGACCCGCGCCAAGCTCAAGCCAGACCTTTTTGTCTTTAAGATAGTCATCGGTCCTATAATAAGCCTTCTCACAAAGTACTTTCTTTACATAAGCTTTGAATTTTCTGTCTGGCATATCAAGGACCGATTCTGACAATTTATTATAAAAAAGTTACACTTCCCCATAAAAGACTTACTGACTGTATTCAGCCTGTAATACGGGCTAACTAAGTCATTCTTATTACGTAAATTTCTATCTGTAAAATCACTTACTTTATTGAACATGGAAATATTTTTCCTTACATACATTATATTTTCAAATATGAATTGTGATGCAAAAGTAAGTATACCTATTTCCTTGAATAATTCCCTCAGTGAGTCTCTCGATCCTAAACCGTAAATGGCACGAATTGCTCTTTTTTGTAAAAGAAAAATAGTCTGAATGTCGGCTGCACTCCCCCATAGAAGTATCCCGTAAGACATTAGACTGTGAAAGTAACTAAAGTACACTTGTCTAGCAGTTGCTACATCTGTCAATTGACTTATTCTCCTAACAGCGTAAGCCGCAGAGCTAAGCCTATTAGAAAGTTTAGTTATATGAGCGCCCCATTGAAGTTTCGAATCAATTGTGATTCCTAAAAATGTAGTACTTTCAACCAGATCGAGTTTCTGACCATTAATTAGTATGTCAACGCAGGCTTGGTTCACATTAGGAAGAGAGAATCGAATGCATTGGGTCTTGTTCGCATTTAACATGAGGTTATTGGCCGAAAACCAATCAGATATTAAAGATAAGGTGCTGTTCACCGCGCTAGCATCACTGTTATGTCGATCTATTTTAAATATTAGCGAGCTTATTGATATGATTCGCATTTCAGCCCATTCCCTTGATCATTGGATCATTGAATTGGATTGGACATCGAGGACTGAAAAGCACCTGGAACCGATGTCACTGAGTAATCTCATTTCATTCCTTTCAGATAATATTCTCAGCAAGCAGTCTTCAAAGTCATGTACCGTACTTACTTTCGCTAACAAGTAAAAAGTATCTGTCCTATAAGTTAGCTGGTATATGTAAAACTCATACAATATCTTGACTTGACTTATCAAGCCAAGAAATGACTTAAAATAGAAAAGGTATTTTCAATTCTCAAACAATTTCAATTCAATTTTTCAATTTTCGAAAAATTTATAGCAAATTGAAGACACCTAAGGTCCGAGCGTCCACATCAGCGGCAACAGTAATAGAATCATACGTCAATTTAAGTTTTAGTTCAGGCTAAAAGTGCCATCATGGCAGCTTCACAGGCGGGTGGATAGAAATAAATCTGTCACAGGCTAGACTCCCCGGAGGCAGGCGATATACTGTGCGCTGACCTTAAACAGTAAATCCTTTGGCAGATTTATTGGCTTCCGCTTCTCTCACTATTAACACTTAATTTAAAAACATAATAGTTATTTGTCTCCGTGTTGGTTTTTGTTGATTCGAAAGTTGGATAAAGAATGGGACAGACAAAACTTATTGCTGAGAGCAACGATTTGTATATTTTTTTTTATTTATACGCTCAAACAGGCTAAAACAGGCCAAGTGCAAATTCCAAAAATTGTCGGAATTAAATTCAGGTCTGTAGATTTCCTAAAATACTAAACTACCAATTTGCATCAGTAACTCTATTTTGACAAAATCTCTACTTGGCCTGTCTTTGATTTGAGCGTGTCAACTATTTCAATGAGTGAGGTAAGTACTAAGTAGGTATAATCGGTTTAGGTTTTACATTTCATTTTTCTAAGCAGGATATCGACATTATTGAAGTAAGGCTTTATTATTACACCCCTGTACTGTTTTCGTCATTGAAGATCTATCTTAATTTTTATTAAAAATGTCTTCCTGAATCACCACCTGTTGATCACTTGAGCAAGATAACACATCTAAGTATATACTGTACTTACCTGATGAGCTCTTCTTCATTTTTAAATACATAACGCGTATATCTATGGCAACATTATTGTCCATGTTTCAGTTTGTTTGTCTTTTAAAATACTCTATATATACAGGCTGACTTTTATCCACCTGCAAAATTTTCCAGCAAGCAAGTTCAGTCCATGATACTGAACTTCTTTCTATAAAAAAGTATTAAAAATCGATAAAAAATTTTCGTCCTCCCATACAAATCAGCGCTCAGCCAAACGGATTTTGTATGTGAGGACGAAAATTTTTTATCGATTTTTCTACTAGTAATTTAGATTATACATTTTTTGGTATAATTTTCTTATGAAAAGGTATAAAGTATTAGGTCCTTACATATGAAATTGCCGTTCAGTATCAAAAAAATGAAACAAGTTTTTTTTAATGAAATTATTATTTAATCAATCGAAGTATGCGCCGTTGTTATCGATACACTTCCGCCATTTTATAGGCAGATCATTGATACCTTTGGGAAAAAAATCCTGGGAGTGAGAGTCTATGAACTATTTGAAGGCGGTTTTGACTGCCTCATCAGATTTGAAATTTTTTCCTTGTAAAAAGTTGTACAAATTTTGAAAAAAGTGGTAATCGGTTGGGGCAAGATCTGGAGAGTATGGTGGGTGACGCAGAGGTTCCAGTCGCAGCTCCTCTAACTTGGCGATCGTTTGATGTGCAGTGTGTGGTCTAACGTTATCCTGAAGGAGCAGTGGGCTAGAGCAATTCATCAGTCTCGGTTGTTTATAGGCGAGCTTTCTTGCTTTCTTCGAGCCATCATTGTTTGCAATTATTGGCAATACAAGTCTGCAGTAATCGTCTGGCCTGATCTCAAGAAGCTGTAGTGGATAACACCAGCACTGGTCCACTTAACACTAACCAGAATCTTCTTTTTGGTCAGTTTTCGCTTAGGGCAAGATTTTGCCGGTTCTCCAGAGTCAAGCCATTGTGATGATCGCTTCCGATTGTCGTACAGGATCCATTTCTCATCACAAGTCACGATACGGTTCAAAATCCCTTCATTATTGTGGCGATTAAGCAAAGAAACGCAGCAAGCAACGCGTGTTTGTTGGTTTGCTTCAGTCAATTCGTGCGGTACCCACTTTTCGAGTTTTTAAATTTTTCCGATTTGGCGCAAGTGGATAAGTTCTATCTGTTTCTCTTCTCCTAAAGGTTGACAGGGAGAGAATGCTTTAGCATTAAGTCTACCTATTGTAGCTTTTGGCTCAATGAAATTAAATAAATAAATAAGTATCGTTTTTTCACTTACGCCGAAGGCTGCTGCTAATTCAGAAGTGGTTTGAGATGGATCCGCTT
Source organism: Acrobasis repandana (assembly GCA_963576875.1). Lineage (NCBI taxonomy): Eukaryota > Metazoa > Arthropoda > Insecta > Lepidoptera > Pyralidae > Acrobasis > Acrobasis repandana. Next base: position 22,105,166 of record OY756215.1, read on the forward strand.
CCACTATCGCCTTCAATTCTTCGTTATTCACTTGAGTATCAGGTCGTCCACGAGGCTCATTGTGTAAATCGAAATTTCCAGAACGGAAACGTTGAAACCAAAAACGCACCGTTCGTTAGTTAGCGGTGCCTAGTCCATACACGTCGTTAATTCTTCGAGTCGTTTCTGCAGCACTGGTGCCACGGTGGAACTCGTATTCGTAATTACCGCGAATTTTCAATTTGTCCATAGTTGTTGTTATAGCAATGTTGAAACTCAAACAAATGATGTTAAAACAAATGAAATACGAATTTTAAAACAATATTTTTCTGGCTTTATTTCGAAATAAATTTGAATTTGGAATTCCTAATGAAACGCAAGATATTTGATTTTAAAGTTCCCAGTATTGAAAATCGGCAATTTCATATGTAAGTACCTAATAGTAATATCTTTTTTAAAGGTAAATTTAGGCAAATTTAGAGGTATGTTTGTCATTTTTTTCTATGGAGCTTAAAATGCTCAATCGTGTTTTGGATATTGTGAGTTTCTGTAGAAAAGCCTGTAAATGTCAAAAAAAACTGTAGCAGTTTATTTGCAGTGATTTTTTAAAAACACAGTATTCTTGGCTCTGAACTGACGGAGCCTTAAAGCATGCGAATTTCTTCGTTATTACCCACTATTTAGAAGTGTGGTATTCAACTTAATTCATATTAGATGAAATGAAAGTCGATTAAATCCATAGGGTATAGAAAAAAACCCATGCTGGTCTGGGAGAAAAGAAAAAACATAGAATGTCCCAGTTGCTTCTCTTCCCGCGGTGATCGTAAAAGCCGATCTAGGGAATGGATAAGAATCTAAATCATATCAATAGGCGACCCTAACTAACCCATCACTATTATGAATTCCTTTTCCACCTTCATGCCCACCATCACGCTGAAAGTGGCCTAGGCCTTGCCGCCCTAGGCTCTGTCTGCCCCGTTAGGGATAAAGACGTGATAGTGTATGTATGTTTGTATAGAAAAAAAACATACAGGTCAAGTTCCCAACTTTCTTATGTTGTGTTTCGTTTTTCAGACTGAACTCCGGCCTGGAGGGACGGGAGAACAATGTCAACAACGCATCCTCAGACGAGGAGCGGGAGAGCCAGCTCGTCATACTTAACTCCAAGGGCGGTACATACAAACTAAGGGATTCTAGGTAAGACGCTTTTTAGGGTTCCGCTCCCATGGACCACCTACAAAAAGCTTAAACCGCCTCCGAACTGAGGAAGGCCGGTGCAGGCATAATTTAGCCCGTGGCGTTATACATCGTGTTAATTAAATAACGCAAAACCTCTCAGATGGTACCTCAGCCCGTGAAACTGGACAACTTTTATTCAACAACTATTACGAAACTATAAAAAAAAAGTTTATTTTCTTACAAACTGATCAGCTGATCGAGTCAATTTGTATGAAAATCCGAATAATTTTTTTGTTTCGTGAAAGTTGTATACAAAAGTGGTTCAGTCGGGCTGAGGTACCATCTGAGAGGTTTTGCGTTATTTAATTAACACGATGTATATTGACCCAACTGCAACGCAGTGTCAGTGTGGTCATAACGGCCAGACTATTGTGTTACACCTCTCCTATTCATCGTTTAGGGTCACTAACTTAACACAGCCAATTTGTTACAACACTACTGGACCGATTGAGTTGTGGTACACATATGTAAGTCAATGACCCAAAGACTTACGTACGTGTGACGTAAATAAATTAATTTAAAATATCGGTCCGCTTATTCGGGGTAAATTAGACATAAAAAAAAAAGGTTTTGGAACTACTATATCTTGTAACTTATCAAATATTTTTTATAATCTATTAGATCGGTATTTTAAAGTTATTTAAGAAAATAGGTGAAAATTTACCATTATCTCCGAAACCACTGAGCCTGTGCGGAAGTGCGGAGCTCCCTTCACGCGAGTTTAGCTCGCACTTGACCGGTTTATTTTTAGAATAAGAAGTGGCGACGCCTTCCACCACGTCAAACGAAACTTCAGCAAAAACAGAATAGAAAAGATATGTTAACACCACACTATTACACCACATTATTTCCAATGACATCTTATTGGAATTAACGTGGTGTATAAGTCCATAATGCGACATCGCGCAAGAAACATCCGCCTCATGCATGAGCATCTTTTGGTTACGTTTTTACTGTTTTTAGTATCGTGGTTGATCATACCATCATGAACACAATTTACGTACAGTAATAAAATTGTATATCCTATTATATGTAGAGGTATAGCCGTGTGGTTCCCGGTAGAGTAGAATATGACCACTCCAAGTTTTCCCGTGGATGTCGTAGGAGGCGACTTAGGAAACACAAGCTAAACGAAGCTTATAAACATCAATGAGACATCTCCAACCCGTCTGGCCAGCGTGGCGTGTGTAGGCTGAATCCTCTGGCTGCTCTAGCGAATATTTGGCTCTGGTAGTACAGAGAGGGCCGTGCTCCTGCAGTGGAGATTAAAAAAGACCTGATGATGATGATTAAAAAAGACCTGATGATGATAATGACGTACACTTTGTACACCTATTTAACTTATTATATCGTTTTTTTTGCACCATCTTTGCACTTTCACGTGGTTACATTTCTCTCCATCCACTAGTTGTCTGGAAGAGATCGCTCTAACCGATAAGACCGCCCATTGTACCTATGGCGGTGAACCCACTGCACCGCGCACCATCGCGGAGCGCGCTGACGCTCCCGCGCGTTGACGCTTTTACTGTGTGTTGGACTAGGCGTGTTTTCTATACAAATTGAGATACTTGCATACAATGTTAAAATATGCCGCCCAACGATCCGCGACGGTGCGCGGTGCAGTGGAATCACTGCCTATGTATCATCATCATCATGGACATAGGCCTTCCCCAAGGATTTCCAAATAGACCGATCGGAAGCGGCCTGCATCTAGCGTTTTCCTGCAACCTTGCTCAGGTCGTCTGACCACCTAGCAGGAGGGTGTCCAACGCTGCGCTTGCCGGTACGTGGCCGCCTTTCGAGAACCTTTCTGCCCCATCGGCCATCGGTTCTTCGCGCTATTTGTATATATTTCTATTGCATTATTTTGTTATTTTTTTATTGGTGCAATAAGACTTTTTCGTTCATTCATTCATTCATACAGTAATACAATTGTAGTGATTAATCCAACGCTTTATATGTATTTGTTACAGGATAATAGAAATAGCGGGCGGTCGCGAACTGTACTCGCAGAGCCGGACGAAGGCTTTGCGGAAGTTGCGACACAATAACACGCACAAACACAACATGAGGAACAAGGTGCGGTCGCTCAACAAGGACCCCGTGGACTACGACAACATTAGTAATGAAGTGAGTGTTCTTTTTCTCCATATTTTTTTATTGCTGTAAACTTCGATCAACAATACAACTAGATATCGCGTTATTTACAAAATCTCATAAATTCTGTTCGCTCGAATATTAAATAACATTCACTGCGATACAACCTTATTACACTACGTTTATAGTGTTTTTCTCCTTAAGTAAACAAAACAACTTAAGTGCACAATAGAAATGATACTGAAAAAATATTTAGGCCTATAGGTTAGATTATTAAAAAATATTGTGCTTACACATATTTTTTCTTTTCTCCGAGAAACAATAAATGACGAAGATACAGCGCATTTAAATTTCGCATGACGTCACGCTTTCGTACGATTTTTACACATCGGTGACGTCACAAGCCCCCACTCTGGAATTTAGATACTCTGTATCTTTGTGAATTTTTACTTTTTTGATAAACTGAAGAATATTTTTCTGACCCAGTCATCATCCCTATTATACCTTCATACCTGCACAAATTTTAATTTGTGTGCTACACCAAAAAAAAAGGACAGAGCTCAGTGGTAATTATTGCCCGGGAGCAATACACTGATTTTCAGCTGTGGCCTGAATCCAAGTCAATCCAATCGCGGTGCGGATCCAATAATATATTTATAGTGTGAAAATAAAAAATGAAAAAGAAATAAAAAAGGCTGTTTGTATGTTTTTAAAAATTTAGATAAACAATGATTCGGGGAGAGACTAAGTAAGATGAATATCCATTTTGTTTTCAGATATCACTCCACAGAATAAATAGTGAGCCTAAAAAGATGATATCAAGGCACACGTCGCCAACTTACACGAACGGTGATAAGGAGGGTTTAGATACGAGAGAAATTAGAGAGAGTATGGGGATCCCTAGAAACAGTTCTCCCATACTGGACCCTCATAAAACGACTGACGTTAGCACCAAGAGTAGTCCAATAGCAGTGGTTGCTGACGGTGAAGTAGTGGTTTTTGATGATAATGATGACTGGAAAGGTGAGTTATGTAATGAATAAAGTAAAAAGGCGATATACAATTTTATACACCGTGGAAGGGACACACACACCCGTAATAAATCGAACCACGGGCTACACTACATCACTAAAGAATAATTAAATTAAAACAACAGCCAAAAAATCGCCCGGGCAGCTGCACACTTTTGTATGGAAATGCCGAAATTTTTTTTTTGTTCTTTGGCTGTTATTTTAATTTCATTATACTATACTGATATCTAGTATAGACCGTGGTTCGATTTATTACGGGCATGTCCCTTACACTTTGTATAATGGTTATTTGGCATCTTCCCTTGCAAATGTTGATTTCTTATTTGAGATTTCACATAGTCATTTGCGTAAAAAATTGTGAAATTATGCTTTTCATACTTTATTTAATGTATTACCAATTTATTGCCATATAAAATTAAGATACAAATTCGCATGCACTTACATGAATATGTAAAAGCAAACATTTAGTATGTCAGTGTTATTTCTTTAAAATGTGTTCGTTGTGGATATTCATTCGTTGTGGTTTTATTTGTCTTTGCTTTAAATACTTCGCTTTTCATTTTCACCCACATTTTCTCGCCTATTTACTCTTTTTCTTGATGGAGTTTCGATGTTCAGATATTTCTGAGAAACTAGTATTCCGAACACTGCGTCAAAAAAAGCAAGTCGCCTTTCATTTTCATATAGTGGAAATCCATAGTCTCTGCCTACCCCCATGCGGCAAACAGGGTTGCACAATTATCACGTTGTAGTAATTTGTGAAAAATATATTGTGAAGAGACTTCAGGGCCTACAACGTGCCTTTCCCCTGATTTTGCAGGTGTCCATAGGTCAAAAGCAGACAGTTAAAGAAAGTCCCACGCATTTATCTATGAACAATTGATTTGAACATATTTATATCGTTCATGGGACAAAGTAAACCTATACTCGTACATATAACTCATTATTTCAAAATATTGCATTAAACTCTCAGGAGATAAGATAAGTTATGTCATCTACAGATAATTCTTTCATCACAATGAAATATCTGAACACCGCTTGCTTTCTGCATCGTTTAACCTCTTTCATCCTTCCCGATTAACCATTGTTATTCACATTTCTTTTTTCTCTTTCTTTTATTTTCAGTGATATTGAATTCTGTGTCTCTAGGTTTGAGGACGGAACCGGATGCTAGTGACGATGAGATAGATATGAGTGTAAAGAGGACTTTAGACAATATTAAAAACGGTGATAGTGATGTGCTGAACAATAAAAGTGAACTGAGCTGTGATGGAGGAAGTGATTCGTCTCCTTCGAGGGAAGACGTGAGGCTGAGTGACGCGAGTCCGTCGGGAGTGTGGTTGTCGGGTGATGAAGACAAGAACAGGGTTACTAGGGTGATAGGGGAGTTGCCGATAGCGGAGTATGAGGGGTCCCCAAGAAGATATGGAGTTGGCTCGCAGAAGACTAGTACTAATAGATCGCCAAGGCCTGGGTTTCCACAGGTGTGTATGTTTTTCATTTAAGGTTCGGGCTACATCTGGCCACACGTAACAGCACTTTCCTATGATGCTATCCTTTTCTGTCGCTCAGAAACTCTCGTATGCTGCAGAATCGTTGATGCGGCCGCATTCCCGCTCTGTTTCTCGCTCTAACAACTGACGGTTCTAACCGACAGAAAAGGATAGCAGCATAGAAAAGTGCTGCTCCGTGCGGCCAGATTTAGCCCAACCCTTAAAAGTATCCTCAACAATCATGCACGGTTGTATACTTAGATATGTTGCTACGGAGACCAGGGTGCTGTATACGGCTTTGTACATAATTTTAGAAAAATCTCCATTAATAACATATTAGTATAGTTTGTGAACTTTCAAGTGTACTTAAATAAATAAAATAAATAAATAAATTAATACTCGTAGCTAAACTAAAAGTATTTGGTCTCTTTCCTTCCAGAGAGTGGTGACAGAGAGCAGAGACATAACGCCGCCGTCGGGGTCGGCCGCCTTCGACTACCTGTATGAGTTCTCGGAAACGAGGAAGGTGCTAGAGGAGTTCTTCAAGTGCCCTGCCATGGCGGGCCAGATGGCGTTGAATAGCAACGACGAAATTGTTAATTTTCAGGTAAATAAATTAATTTAAACTATTGAAAATAAAAAAGGGAAGATGATTGGACATCTAATAAGACATGGCAATCTATTCAGAATAATAGTAGAAGGAAAAATAAAAGGGAGACGAGGGAGGGGAAGACCAAGGATGAAGTTTTTCCAACAAATTAAGTTGAAAGACATTAAAAAGATGGCAGAGAGAAGAGAGGAATGGAGGCATCTCCACTTAACTCCACCGACAAGAGCAAGCTCTTAAGTTAAAGAAGAAGAAATGAATTTGCCCATGGTCACTCAACGGGCTATGGAGATACCCATGCTCGATGTTTATTTACGACTCTACGTGATCAAATCAGAAGGGAAGGTCAGGCGGGGCACATAGCGCGAAGAACCGATGTCCGATTAGGCAGAAAGATGGACGGATGGCAGCCACGTGCCAGCAAGTGCACCGTAGGATACTTATCTACTACGTGGTCTGACGACCTGAGTTGCAGGGATACGCTGGTAGTTGTTTTATAATCGTCCGTTTATATATATATATATTATAATATAAACGATAGTCTTGCTCAATCAATAGGTTTCCAAGAACCTTTTTGATTCCAGGATCTAGACTACGAACTGAGACGTCAAACACAAGACTGCCCGTCGGAGAACGGTTTAGAGGGCGGCAGCGAGTCGGAGTGGCCGCAAGTCAACGACACGCTGAACTCGCCGCATGCGCCTCATAATCACACCAACTTTCTAGGATTACAGGCAAGTATTGACATTCCCTGTCCTCCATCAACATCTTTCTTTCATCAAGTAAAACATCCAACCTCTTTTACACTGTACAAGAAAAATCTAAGCAAAAGTCCTATAGATAAGTCCTTCACGCGAGCGAAATTTTTACTTTCTATGCGTCTTTGTCGCTCATCATCATTTCAGTCTTATATTTGCCCGTCTTCGGACGTAGGCCTCCTCCATTCATCTACATAGCTCCCTGTCTCTAGCTTTTTGCATCCAGTTGTGACCGACGTATCGTCAGATGTTATCGACCCATCTCTCTGGTGGATGACCTCTTATGTTTTCTCTCGTGGTCTCCACTCTAATTCTAAAGACTAATGCGGGTCTCCAAAGAAAATTTATTGAAAACATTCAACAATAACCCATAAAAAAAAACTTTGTTTCTGAAACACACACCCCGTCTAGTGTGTGTTTCAGAAACAAAGATTAGTTTTCCATGAGACCCCAGGAGACAACAAGAGACTCATTTTGTTTCCTAGAGAAACTAAGTCTTGTCTACACAAGCCACGCGAGCAGTACGAGATGTCAAAAGTGTGGTGAAACAATGTTTTGTGTAGACGATTTTGTCGAATATTTTTGTAGGGCAAAACACGCGATGGAGGCCCAGCTTTAATTCCAACGATACTTTTATGTCCAACAGCCGAGAACCAGGTATGCAGAACCTAACGTGTCAGAACTAAGCGTGGGCGGAGCGTGGAGCGGGTCGGCGTCGCCCGGCGCGCCGCCGCGGAGAGACGTGGTGCCGCGCGACCGCGTGCCGTTCGCGCTGTCTTCTGACACCAGCGACACTGGCAGCGACCTCTCGCTCATGCTCATGGAGAATGAGTTGTCCGAGATGAAAGGTAATCATCAGCATTTCGGCCGTAGGAAGACCAGGTAGACATCCGCCAAAGATTTGCAAAGCATACATACCTACCGGCGGAGTAGACGAGATATAGAGCGAACAACACCTGTGAATGTCATGATTAATGCTACTTGGATACGTGTCGAAGAGACCTCAAAATTAAAAATAATTTATTTTATTTTCTTTGACTAAAAGAAAAACCAAATAAAAGAAAAAGTTCGTAAATTTCGCCATTCGAAATTTGAACACGCTAAAGTATATTTTATAACACATGCGAAAAGTTCCTGACTCTACATACTAACCTTTTTTTACCTAATGGATCCAAATATATTTTGCCAATGAATAATTTCCATAACGATTTATTTGTGCGGCAGTTCAAATGGACGCGAGTCGGGTCGTGGTGACCCAATTGCCCATCGTCGAGGACGGTCTGTCCTCAGGGCACGCCTCGGACAATGACAACAATAACCAGATGTTGTCGATACAGGTAGAAGTCATTAGTTAGGCTGTAAAGAATTTAATAATTAGGTATTTCTGCAAGCTTTTTAGTTTCCTCTCCTTTTTCATTTTCTATTTTTCCACTGGCTATAAAAGTGAATTTATTAATCGTTTCTGCGAACTTTTTGGTTTCCCCTTCTTTTTCATTTTCTTCTTTTCCAGTGGCTATAAAAGTGAATTTGTTAATCGTTTCTGCTAGCTTCTTGGTTTCCCCTCCTTTTTCATTTTCTACTTTTCAAGTGGCTATAAGAGTGAATTTATTAATCGTTTCTGCCAGCTTTTTGATTTCCCCTCATTTTACATTTCCTATTTTTTTTCAGTGGCTGTAAAAGTGAATTTATTCATCGTGTCTGTCAGCTTTTTGGTTTCCTGTCCTTTTTCATTTTATACTTTTCCAGTGGCTATAAGAGTGAATTTACGAGTATTAATCGTTTCTGTCAGCTTTTTGGTTTCCCCTCCTTTTTCATTTTCTACTTTTCAAGTTGCTATAAGAGTGAATTTATTAATCGTTTCTGCCAGCTTTTTGATTTCCCCTCATTTTACATTTCCTATTTTTTTTTAGTGGCTGTGAAAGTGAATTTATTCATCGTTTCTGTCAGCTTTTTGGTTTCCTGTCCTTTTTCATTTTATACTTTTCCAGTGGCTATAAGAGTGAATTTACGAGTATTAATCGTTTCTGTCAGCTTTTTGGTTTCCCCTCCTTTTTCATTTTCTACTTTTCCAGTGGCTATAAGAGTGAATTTATTAATCATTTCTGTTTCCAGTGGCTGTAAAATTTTGTCTTTTTTTGTTGATAGCTCCTCCCTATATTTTTCACCAGGCTATAAAAAGTTTAATAATAATTTTGCTAGCTTGCCCTCTTTCATACTTCTTACATCTCCATTAACTTCATAAATTAAATTATATTTTTTTCTGTAGCTTGTAGATCTTCTTTATTTAGTTAGTTTTCCTTATTTTTTCTGACGAGATTGTTATATTTTTCAAAGTAGCGTATAATAAATCACCTTGTAGCATTCTCTTTATTAGACGCTGTATTTTACTGCTTTTTTGCATGCATGATAACCTTGAGAAGCCGCAAATTTATCTTAAAAAAACATTATAAACTTTCTAATCTTTATTTTGTTATTTATAGTTCTTCTTTACTTTTTCTTATTAATTAAGTAATCGAATCTAAAAGCCATCAGCTATTCGAAAATCTTAAGCAAGTGAGTTTTAACAATTTCAGAACCACACGTCTGTGATAATAGAGGAGATAGTGGAAAATGGAACAAACACAGACCCCCTTGTACTAACAGATGCAGACTTACATTCTTTGGATCCATTAGGTAAGTAAATTAACCATAAAGCGGGGAATGTTCCTGTTCAATGCTCTTTAGTAACTTGTGTGCTTTGATTTTCATTGTTAGTTTGTATTAAAATACTTATTGTTGGCTGAAAACTCGTCGATATGTTAATCTAGCACGTCCTAACTTACGGTTACGGCACACAAAACATTTACGGAGAAGATTGCACTTTAGCAAACCTTCCCAATTGAAGGTTTGCCAAAGAGCGATGAAGCGTAGTAGAAAATACTACGCTGCGCTTTATTACAAAAGTTACGAATGTAGACAGGAAATCAGCTAAACTAAAAAAGAACTAAAGTTAAGACCAGAGCAACGAGTTGTATTTATTGGGGTTTAAGCCCAAATTCCTAAAAAAAATGGCAAATATGCTCATATGACGCGATGACGGGTCCCCTGGTCTCACCGTATAGGGTTTTAGTGGGTGGGTGGTTGGATGAACGAACTGGTAGCAAATGCACACAAATTAATCTAGATCAAAAAGAAACTTTGATTTCTACTGCAAGTTTTGTTTCTGTATGCCGTGTACATATTATTAATTTTCTCTGTGATACTTGTATACACAGTATTTTTGTCCTAGGCAACGGAGATACTTGACCAAGCCCTTTACTTCTCTCTTGAAATTTCTCTTAAACCTAAAATAATACTAGCACAAATTAATATTTCGATGAACTCTTCCAAACAGTTTTTTTAAAAAGATACAGGTCTGGTAAGTACAAGAAAGTAAGTATACATATAATAAAGGTGTACATATTAATAATTAAGCGTTGTTGTTTTTTCAGCGTGCGGTGAAGTCCCACCCCCACCGCCGGCGCCGGCGCCGCACAGGCCGGCATCCCCGGCGGCGCCGCACGCCACGCCCGCGCCGCACGCGCCACACGCGCCGCACGCGCCACACAACGCTCATCCGCACGTGCTCACGGCGCCACACTCTCCGCATTCGCCACATTCAGCGCACACACCGCACCATCATCACCAGCCGCACCATGAAGACGTTTATCCTCCCAGGTAAGATAAAAAGAACAATTGGAATTTCAAATAGTCTCTCTTATATATAGATCTTTTAACTTCCTCCGACATACATAATACCTAAAGCATGGCTGGATCTTCTTGTCGAGTCGAAAATGACTAAAATTAGATATGGTGATGATGATGACATAAGGTGGTTTATGGACTGCGTGACTCTACTCGTACAGTCACACAAGCTGTTGCTGGAACGTTAAGCGAAATGGGGGTACCCATTTGGCTCAACTTTCTCGGCATCTCCAAGTGCCAGACCGGAGTCTTATGTTTTAGAGATTTCCAGACTGCCCAGGGAAGATCTCTTCTCGGAGGGTAGTATAGGCTCGTGCCGTTATATCCGTTAGGGTCTTCAAGAACTAAGTATTTCGTATTTCTTTACAGGAAAAGGCCGTCTTCGGCGCAAAGTGCTGATTCAGTGGAACTCAAACCAGCTAGTGGAGATGAAGGTAACAAGTTCGACTACCGACTTATATGTATTATAAATATTTGTATGGCACCCTCAACTGCGTAGGTCTATTTGCTACAGGCTTCGATCAACAATACAACTAGATATCGGGTAGGCACTAAAATGCGGTGTTGATTTTACGTGTTACTTTACTTCCAGATGAAGCGGACACAGACCTAGAAACTGACAGGCTACTAGGGCAGCAGCGAACTGACGACCAGGGATTCTTTGATGAAAAGGTAAGCGTACAGAATAAGCAATAAAATAATTAAAAAGAAAATATATTTTGGTGGTCAAAGTTAGAACTTACTTCCTTTGCAACTGTAATTTCTAGAACTGACGACCAGGTATTATTTGATAAAAAAGTAAGCGTCAGAATACGCAATGAACAAAGGAAGTAGTCAAAGTTAGAACTTACTTCGTTTGCCACTTTAATTTATAGAACTGACGACCAGGTATCACTATCACTACATAGTATAAAACAAAGTCGCTTCCCACTGTCTGTTCCTATGTATGCTTAGATCTTTAAAACTACGCAACGGATTTTGATGCGGTTTTTTTTAATAGATAAAGTGATTCATGAGAAAGGTTTATATGTATAATACATACCCGTGCGAAGCCGGGGCGGGCCGCTAGTTATTTGATAAAAAGGTAAGCGTACAGAATAAGCAATGGATTAAGTAAAAAATATATACTCTGGTGGTCAAAGTTAGAACGTACCTATAACATATTGAACATATTTTGTTAGTACAAAAAAACTTTCAGCTATAAATCTTGGTACAAAGTACCTTTAAGATTTACTTAAATAATGTTTCATCTCTAATTTCGTTGCAGTTGTAACAGGACATTTTTTTTTTAATATTAAGATTTTCTAAAAAAAAAAAATGTGATCATTGATCATATACATTTTCAACATGATTTTAGATTTTTTAATGCAGAAAATCTCCAAAGATCTATGACGTCACGGTTTTGTATTTCATACAAACCCCATAGCAAATGTTTGTTTTGACATTTAGAAAAAAGTGTCTGATTTGACTTATTGTCAGCTAGCGGATTGACATCTCCATAAAACGAACGCCTAGTGTACAGCCAACGCTATATCAAGGTAGGTACCCAAATTCATTTCAAACAACAAAAAAGATACAGTTATGCAGCTGCTGTAATAGTTTATAGCTGCAGCTGCACAAAGGTATGTGATGTGTTATTTACCCTGCTGTTGACTGTACACTACATCTTAGAACCATACGTGCAACAATTTAGTTGTTGAGTCAGCAATCAAGCGCTGCGCTGACGCAATCGTCAGCTGCTTACACTGAGCGCACAGCGTAATAAACAATTTTATACCAGCTGAGATGACCATATAACCAGTATAAGCTGACCTTTCTGCATGCATATCGTCGTTAGCGTCGGAAGATCATTTTAAACTGGCAATTGTACGACCTTGCTCTTCTATTATACTGTTCTTGGCAAAGATTAATCGTGCGCATTGTTTTTACGTTTGTACCGATATATTGTGTTACTCTTAGAAGTTACTACGTTTGATTACTGATTTAAATTCTATTTATTACATAATTTAAGCTTTGACATGAAATTTAGTATTAATCATCATTATAATTATTATAGGTAGGTACCGATGACGTGAATTTAAAAATCATAAATGTATCTTGTTTGATCGACAAGACAACTCATTTTTTATTATTGTATTCTTATTAGTGGTTTGTAAGTCTCTAACATGCAGACATTTTGGTGTATACTTAAATCTGTACATAAATTATTAAATAAATATAAGAGCTACAGGCAAAGAAACAATTACGTAGATAAGTCTGACAGTTAACTAATTACTTGAAAGCACCAATGTCTTAATGAAAACCATTATCTGTAATTAAACAAAATTTCAACACCTAACTACTTGTTTCATCTATGGCGTATGTTTACACGGCAAGCGCAACTGGCCAGTATTCGTACAACGCGGCGATCGCTAACATGTGTGCGTGATCTGTTTACTTTGCGATATCGAATGGGAAAAGACCAAATGTACTGATAACACGTCAATTAACTTTAGTTGAAGTAGAACTGTGCAGGTTTTATTAAAAACATTACATATTTTAATGTAAAGATGAGTGAGGAGGAGAAAAAACCTTGTTTAAAAGATAAAAGTGACATAGAAAACGTTGTGGAAAATTCTCGGGAAAAAATACCATGTTTAGATAAAAATGAGGAAGAAATAAAAACGTGTTTGGATGAAAAAAGTGAATTGGAAATTTTGACGGAAAATAGTAATAAAAAAATATGTTTAGATGGAAATGAACATAAAAATTGTGATGACAGTGTGATTGCAATCAAGCCGTGTGTAGATGAAAATAGTGATAAAGATAATGTGGTTGTGGAAAGTAAGGATTTTAATGAGGAAGTGGGTCAAAGTGCGGATGTTTTAAGTGAGTGTGAGTCAAAAGTTGATGAAAATGGTAATGATAATAGTGTGGATACGGAAAGGCAATGTGGTTGTGAGGATAGTGATGGGGCTCAGGATAATGTAAACAAAAAGGTACTTGTCACTTGATATTTTTGTTTCTCTGATTTGATACCTGGTCAATTTTCATCTTCTTTCATGAATAAAATCAAAACTATTCATTTTACAAAAATAACAAAAATATATTTGAGATCCTCATAATGAGCCCTTTCATTATATATGACACAGTAAGGTTTGCAAAACTTTTTTTTTTTTTTCCTAATTTTTCCCCCGAAAATGACCCTTATAAATATTTATTTGCTTTGCACATATGTGTTTGGGTCATAGGATTACAACATTCTACCAAATTTCACCTGATTCGGTGCAGTAGATTCGGAGCAATTGGCTGTGATAGACGGACGGACAGACAGACGCACGAGTGATCCTATAAGGGTTCCGTTTTTTAATTTTTTGTACGGAACCCTAAAAAGTAAATTATTCTAAATTATATATTATAAACCCCAAAAAGAAGATAAAAAAGAAAATATCTTGAGATTGCACTAGGCTAATTAAATGACTGTAACTTGAAACTTAAATTAAATTTGTACATCCTTAAATTCAATTTAATCCTGGGTGTATAAGTAACTAGGTAAGTACGAGTACATACAAGCTAGGTAAACAAGTAATTAATGTGGGTAGGTAGGCATGCATAAGTATTCAGTCTGAAATATAGTACTGATTGTGGCTATTTACATTATGTAATATTCAACTATACAGCTGATAGAACATTGACCTCTAAACCTACCCACCTTGACAAAATTCACTCTTATCCAAGTAGGTCATTCGTATCATGCACCTACGCTGACTAATGCTAATCTGAATATATTTATCGTCTTTGATATAACGTTTAATGAATTATATTGATAATCCACTTCAATAAATATTGAAACGTATATATTTTTAATATTAGGTGGATTTATGGCGTTTTTGTTATTTCTCGCATAAAGTGTAATGTGTAATACTTACATTTAATGTACCTATATGGTTTTATCACAAATGTACTTATTTGTGTATGCTCTCCATAAAAAAAAGTAGAATACCTAAATAATATACATATAGCTAGTTACATATGAAATAGATTAAATAATAAAAATAAACGAGTTACATACACTGGTACATAAGTAAATACCTAAGTAAGACCTAAATCTTCTATTTGTTATATTAAAATATGTATGTAGGTAATTTTATGAAAATATATAAAAATAGATTTACTTAGATACTTCCTTTTTTTAAATGTCATAACTCTATCTTATCTCCAACGTCTAGTTACGAACTTCGCACGACGCATTTGCGCAGCAACCCAGCAACGAACGCAGTCATTGCGAAAAAAAGACTAATCAACACTCCTTAATTTGGTAGCATACGCACTAAGTACATGACTGATTTCGAGGACAGATTTCTTATGAATATAGATTCATATAGGGTTAGACACGACATTTATTACTAGGTATTCCTTTTTTTTTATTAGGGATGGCGCAAACCAAAATCCCGTACGGTAATGCCGGCCGGCAGCGTGACGGGGGCAGCGCGATCTCCACACGCACACGAGCCCGACAACCGTGATGAAGATACAATACATAACGGAAAGGTATGAGCAACGATTAGTTAGTAGTGCAAGTAATTATCAATAATAAGCGAAAGTGAAATTGCAATCGCTTTCCGAATGAAATGTAAACAACATAAGATCGTTTCCAGGGTCTGTCTGTCTGTCTGTCCGCCGTTTTACTCAGAGACTATACTTGAAAGTTGTAATTTGGCATGGGTATGTATAATATATTAATCATGCCGACAAAGTGGTATAATGAAAACTTTAGTAAAAAATCTTTAGTTTCCTATACATGTATGGGAAACTTCGAGACTCTTCTCGACTAAACCATAGTGTGGGATGTCGTTGAATAGTCATTCAAAAATATTGTGAGTTCGTGATACCATTTTTCGATTTAGGAATCCGTTTAAGAAATATTTGGTTAGAGTTGCAAATTCTTGTTAGAGACAAGGATCCCCCCCCCCCCCCTCTGTCAGCAAAATGTTGTATATGGGGGCACGTAAAAAAAATTACAGTAGTAGTAAGCATATACAAAGTGGAAGGGACATACCCGTAATAAATCGAACCACGGGCTATACTAGATCACTAAAGTATAATGAAATTAAAATAACAGTCAAAAAGCAACAAAAAAATTCGACATCCCCATACAAATCGCCCGGGCGGCCGCACACTTTTGTATGAAAATGCGAAAAATTAATTTTGTTTTTTGGCTGTTATTTTAATATTATTATACTATAATGGTCTAGTATAGACCCTGGTTTAATTTATTACGGGTATGTCCCTTCCACGTTGTATAACGTAAGAAAACTATCAGAGCTAAGCGGGGTTTACAAATTCGATAAAGAAGAAGAAAACAAAAGAGACCAACGGAAATGTACTCGGAAAAGGTAAAAATTCAACTAAATATTACTTAGATAATTAAATTTTTATTTGTATTTCTATGCTGTTTTATTTTAGACAACTAAGTTTTCCAAGTTAGTGTTTTCCTATGAGGGGATAAATTTGAAAAACTTTCAAAAGTCTGCAAACTATATCGTGTGACATGATCGAACGAAAGGGCTTGTAGTAAGAATGTCTATTTTTATAGTTTGAAGATAAATATTTTTGAAGATAATTTAAGAAAATAGGCGATGTTTGACAATACAATACAATACAAAAATCTTTATTGCACCAAATAAAAAACAATAAAAATTACAAAGTTTACGGAACTTATAAATAAATAAGGTACAAGAGGCGGCCTTATCGCCGAAGGGTCATTCCAGCGAACATGACACCCCAGGTCAAAAATATAAATTACATAATTTGTGCTTGAATCTGTGACTAAAGTAAAGCCAATAAACTTATATATAAATTCAACATTAATCGACCATTTTTATTTTTATAATTTTACGATTTTCAAAATTTTAATTGTTCATGAACGCAGCCATAGTGTGGTTGTATTTGGTAGCATATTTTTTCTTTAAGTTGGCAACACTTTTCTCCGCCATTTATAGGACCAGTGTAGTAAGTGATTATCTTGAAAGAAAATACAATTTAAGGAGTGTAAAACGGTGGTAAGTTATTACATGAGAATATTTATCGTGGAAAGTTGTAAGAGTTTGACGAAATGCTTACCTCATGTCCCACCCGTCACTGCAAAACATGTTTTCTTTTATTCTAACCTAAGAGTATCTAACTTATTGTTTGTCGGCTTTGCAATAGTTTTGGCTTGAAAGGACATTGAACAGGCGAATATGTACGGAAATATTGAATTTTGAATGTATCCCTTTAACTTTAACTTTATTTGGTCCCACCCGTCACCGTGACGGGTGGGATCAAATAAAGTTTTTATGGATTCGTGTTTTTGCAGTGTTTTGCTTGTTCATTTATTTATTTATAACTTTATGGACATGCACGTAATTTGCCAGTTTGCTTTTATGGGGCCTATTTTGGTTTTGGTATATATTTATTTTCAGAACATGAATCCCACAGAGAAAAAGAAAATTTAGATAAAAATTTAAAGCTAGTGTAGAAAAACGAAAAGAATTTTTAGCAAAGGAGAGGATAAGAGATGCCAAAAGGAGGAATAAAAATAAAGAATTAACGAGTCAAAATGATGAAGCAAAAGCACTTGGAGAGAAAAGGAAATAATAAGAAAAAGGAAAGCTATGGAAAGAAAAAAGTTAAAAATTATTTCGTATTGATGAAGACGATGTATCATACATCAATATAACACAAATTTTAAATATTTATCCCGAACCTACTATGAAAACCACCGGGGACAGATTGTATTACGAATTCCAAAATCCCATTGACATTTCAGAAAAATAAATAGGTATTTCGTTCACCAGCAAGTTGTTAGGTTGACTTTTCTTTAATTTTTATTTAATTTAATAGTTCTTTCATTAAAAATATAATAAATTGCATGTCTAAACAGTTATGTGCGTTTTATTCAAGAACTATTACGTCGTCTAAAGTTACTCATCCCACCCGTCACAAATTGCTGTCCCACCCGTCACACACTATACGAAGCATTATTTTGAATAGTGGTTAATGTAATAAATGTTATTTACATATAAAATGGGACCTTAATATTTTTGTTACAACATATGAAAAAACTCCTTAACAAAATATTGATGGTTTGTCTTAATTTGGAAAACGAAGCCATCCAGACAAGGTGGTGTCATGAGTGTCCCACCCGTCACACTCAGAAAAAATCGATTTCCTGGGTTAATGATGTAGATTAAGATTTTATTTTAATGGTTTCTTTTAAAACTATAATCTGGCTTTCTACTGTTATTATTTTGATACAGATTACACATTGCTAGTTAGGGAAATTGATTGGAGTTTGAGCAAAAAGGAGTTAGAATGTCCCACCCGTCACTTTGGAATGGCCCCGAAGCAATCTCTTACAGGCAACCATAAAGAGAAGGAGTGCGAAGTATATGAGTAAGATAACAAGTGGCGCAGTTAAAATTAAAATATAAATTATAAATAACCAATAGATATTAAAATACTTATACAAAATATATAACATTATAAAAAAAATATATACAGGTATATAAATAAATGAATATATATATATACATACTTATACAGGTTGATTTTGACCCTCTGAGCTATATTCAAGGAAAGTAATCGATGCGCAAAATAAAAAATACATGTTCTCATAAAATTACCATATTTCATAACAAAAACCAAAGATAGAAGCCGTCAAAGTTAAACCAAAAATTCCCAATCGCGGCGATACCGAGAACCGTGCCGAGAGCGTCATGTCATGTCTCACCCCGCGCGCCGCCGCCGCGCCGCGCCGTATTCACCGCAAGCAATAAGTACCTGCCGCGCCTGCGCCAAGCGGTCTTTGTATTGGGAGTTTGGCCATTGACCTATCATAGCACTCATAAAAGCTACCTACCTACTCAAACAAAATTTCAATGAGATAGGTCTGTACTTAATGTACCTAATTATCACATCGCCAATCATAAGTTGCATTGCATTTTCCCTTCATACTTTCACGGGCTTAGGACCGTCAAAATACAGAAGCTTTAGATCGACCTTGACAAATACAGTAGGCATTTTAAATATTTTTTTACTTAAACAAATAAGGAATTACTTCTGCATTCCGGCGCGGGGATGGGGAATGCACCGAATGCACGGAGTTCGGCCGGCGCGTAGCATAGTAACACGGTCATTGACAAATAATAATAGGTTCGCCATAAAATGTAATTTTAGGGATTTTTCCTTTTGAAATACAGACTATATACAGAATTTTTTTTTTGCTTCTTTGTGTTCTATTAGTGATTCTGATTCTGAGATTTCGATAAAGCTCAGTGTTACAAAATCAACCTGTATATACATAGCATAATAATAAATAATTTTATTACATACATACAAATAAATAAACACAATGATGTAAACAGATCTGTACTTGATGATGTTTGACCACACCCCCTTATATATGTACGACAATTACAGGAATTATATAAATTTCAGAAAAACCTATGAGAAGTACGGAACTCTTGCTCTTCACGCGAGTGTAACTCGCACTTGACCATTTATGTTTTTAGGTACTAATTAAATATTTTGTTTTCAGGACAAGGATGGAAAAAAGAAAAGTAAAAACAAAGAAGGTTAGTACCAGAATTTTTAACTTTTTTTTTATAATCCTACCTATACATAGTATTTGGAAAGTTTTTTTCACTAACATTACAATTCCTTTGCCCGTACGCTGCCCTTGGATATAATTTTTGTTTTGGTAAGTGTTCCTTGCCATCTCTTTTGTCCATGTCCCCCACGTTTCTCCATTGGAAAATGCACATATATTTTATTTATTTATTATCGTTTGACCTCTTTGTTAACAAAATACTTATAGGAATGTCTAATCTTAAAGAGTTTTATATATCCCCTATATTTCTATTTACGTTATGCATAATGTAGCTTGAGAAAGACTTGGCCGCTAGTGGACGCGCGGCGCCGCTGGCGGCTGCTTAACTTTTGTTTTTAACCGACGTCAAAAAAGGAGGAGGTTATTAATTCGTTGAAATCTTATTTTTATGTATGTTACCCGATTACTCAAAGCCGCCTGGACCGATTTGCAAAATTATTTTTGTTTGAAAGGGTACACTTTCGAGGACCCATGGAAGTTTTATTAAAATCGGTTGTGTGGTGGTTTATTTTTTAACCGAAAATAACTAGAAAAAATATGTCGTCTACATAAACAATTGTTTGAATATTTAGCTTCTCTGGAATATATTTATATATTATATATTATGCAATTCGTAGACAATAAATAATGGTGAATATGGTTTGTGTACAGTGAAAGTGCGCAGTTAGCCGCTACCATCTCAGTCTGAATCAATTGTAATTGAAAAATAGAGTTAGTAATGCATAGAAATTAGAAAGTCATTAAACTGCGCTGGTTCTTAAAAAGATTGTTGATATATATTGTTGATTTGTTAAATAATATCTTACAAAAATTTACTTAAATTATTATTTTTCTTTGCTCCCAGACGCGGCCCGTAAAGTTCTCATTGAAGGAGTTTTATTCCGCGCCCGATATCTCGGTTCCACGCAGTTGGCATGTGAAGGTCAACCAACAAAAGCCACAAGGATGCTGCAGGCCGAAGAAGCAGTCTCCAGAATCAAGGTATGATAAAGACTTGAGGTTAGATTATGAAAAAAATCTGATAAAAATATTTTTCATGAAGAATTCAAAAGACATTTGTAGGCGTCCAAGCAAAAAGGGTCCATTATGAAAATAATCTGATAAAAATATTTTTCATGAAGAATCCAAAAGACATTTGTGGGCGTCCAAGCAAAAAGGGTCCAGTTGGCGGCATTTAGATATACGTAGTTTTATAAAGTTGGGTAAACAGATTGCATTTCGCGATTTTAAGTGACTAATGTAAATAAATATGCATGTAATGACTATTGTGTTTGTTAGTACTATATTAATATTCAAGTGGGGGCGAAAACACATTGTTTGTATGTATGTTTGTTTCGCGATAACTGCCGAACCGATGGTCCGATTTTGATAAAATTTGGTAGGCATGTACGAAATATCAATAGAATTTTCAAGTTTGTTGGGCATGCAAACTCGTTTCAGTAGTTTTTTAAATATTAATATAAATGTCCGCGATTATGAACCAAATGAAACCATAGCGCGTTCTAACTTTGGATAGCGCCATCTAGGTGTTACTTAGGGAATTATAATCGCGAGGTCTAAGTTCGCGGCGAACTACTAGCTTATTCAATATTGATTGACCGAGCGAGCGAAGCGAGCAAGGTCTTTAAATCGAGTTGGGGCGAAAACACATTGTGTGTATGTATGTATGTTTGTAGCGCGATAACTGCCAAACCGATGGTCCGATTAAGATGAAATTTGGTGGACATGTAGGAAATATCAATAGAATTTTCAAGTTCATTAGGCATCAAAATCGGTTTCAGTAGTTTTTGAAATATTAATTAAAATGTCCGCGATTATGAACCAAATGAAACCATAATGCGTTCTAACTTTGGATAGCGCCATCTAGGTGTTACTTAGGGAATTATAATCGCGAGGTCTAAGTTCGCGGCGAACTACTAGTATATTTTTAAACTTTGAAAATGCTTTTTCTGGAATCAGGTTTTTTTCAGAGGCAAAAAATGTGCCAGTTTTTGATTATTTTTTTAAATCCTTAGACTAATCTAGATACCGAATCTAGTTAAGACTACCCCACAATACCCCACAACTGGACCCTTTTTGTTTGGACGCCCACATTTGATAATATCGTCCCATTACATGAACGTTTGTTAATAACACAACATTAATAACTAGGTAATTTATTTACCTTGTTATTATGAAGAACACTCAATTTTGATTCCCATAACCATGATTTGTATAATGTGATATATTAGTTTAAGTTTAAATACATTAGTAAAATTTGTGTTTTGCTACTAAATTTTCATAGTTCATAGTATATTTAAAATTGTGCTAATCATAATATTTTCATTGATAAAGTTTAAGAAAAGATTTACTATAACTTTATAAAGTTAAATTACTAAATAATTACTTATTTAAGTGACGTATTATAAATATAATAAAATACATAACGTTTTGAATATAATAAATACAGGCATTCTCATATTATGATACACATAAACAGGCAATCCAATTGCCCGTGTGAATCGGTGATATGTTGTTTTTGTAGATGTTTACGACGAGCATGAAATTACTGTCCTTTCTATCGCCTTTTTAAATCTATGCAGTAGGTACACAAAAGTGCACGTGTTTCTCACCTAATTCAGTTACATACTCTCTTAATAATAATATATGACTTTTTTTGTATTCGTATCTCTATTCTCTGTTATACACAATGAAAAATATACTTTTGCTACTTTTTCAAATGATTTGCTCAAAATTATTTGACTATCTAATAATGTTGTCAGTGAGAATTGGAAACTTGCATATTTTTATGTGTTACCAATGGTTTAAGAAAAAGTTGCAATTTCTTTAAGTATCCTGTAAGACAAGTTCTTAGGATTCCTAGTTCAGGCACCAGTCCTCCACAACAACCCTTTACATCATCACTAGACGTGCCAACTATTAAGTTATTGTTGTGGATGGAAATAAACAATATTCTTATTTATTTATTTACTCTGAGACTTATATTTTTTATTCAGTACTTCAATGAACAGGTTGCTATAGCACTTTTTTTATTCGAAAAACGCACGCAGTTTCCTTTCGACTCTCATTCATCTGTACATAATGTAATTTCATGCTCATTAGAATAGTATTTTGAGAATGCTAGTGGGATATCCTATTTATCCTTACAGATCCTTACATGGTGTGTACCATAGACTAGAAGTGTCGTGAAATTTGCCCTGTGAATGTTTTTAAATTTATATAACCTACGTTTGTGGCCAGTCCACCTGTCCGCCAAACCGTTTTTGCTCTTATTGACTTGGCACTAGAGTATTTTTTTCAGTGTACTCCTCACCCCGACCAAACCCAGGAAGATTGGTCCCGTACTGGCCGGCTAGCCTCCTCTGGATATGTTTGTCTCTGTCGCTTACTATTCCGCTTTGTGCTATGCTTTTTTTCTTTTTTTACGGTTTCGAAGGTAAGATTATTTAGAACGCGATTCAGTACTTGCTTGAGTTCGCGCTAAGTTCCGTTTTTGAAAAACATAAACGAGATTTACAATTTTCGAATATGTTTTTCACAAAAAGTATTCTAGGCAGTATCAGCGAATGCCAGCCAGCATGATCATTTAAAAAAGTATAAATAGAAAAAAAAACTTTCTTTCGTTTGATCTATTTAGCATCCCTAATCGAACGAATGAAAGTGGAACAGTTATTCAGTAAAGAGAACGAATGAGTGAACCATAAAACTTCATTCGTACTGAACGAATGAAAACTGTTAAAATTTAAACAGGCCGTTTTACCGCACCTTTCCATATACGCACGTTTGGCATGAAACATGACCCGATTCACACAGGCTGGGGCCTGCGCGTCACAACGGCACGACATGCGATTGCTTATACCTGCGCACAGGGCCCCATATTAATTTTAATTCACCATTGATGTCGTAAAGGTTGCGACCTCCTTGCACTTAACGAAGTCAGTGGTTAAATTATTTCTAGCAATGAGGTTTTGATGAAAGACGTTACACTAAGTGTAAACACTGAAACATTCAAACCAAAGAACTGTTTTTATCGGTCAGCATCTTCGCTTTTGATGTTGTCCAATGTGAGCTATTCCTTTAGTCTGACGTCTCAGTGTTGCCACCTGGTGTCAAAAGCGTTTCTGAAAACTCATTATAATAGTGGACTCAGCCTAAACACTATTCTAATACCTACTGTTAAAAGGTTGATTTTCGTTAGGTCTGCTTTCATACTAACAACGACGGATGCTCGCTCGCTTCTCACATCATTGAATTGTGTGTTGTATTCGACTTGTTTTGCTTGCTTTTGCGCTGGATTCGAGACGCTTTTGGGACACGCCTAAAATTTTGGATTTCAAAGCAAGTAATAGCTATCTGAATCAGAATTTCTGGAAGTTCTTTCTAGAAATAAACAATGTGTCTAGTTAAAAAACGTGTTTCTACCAGTAAATACTAACACTAAATAATTTCTCAAAGTTTGCAAAGAGTCGCTAACATAACAAATAGCTATAGCTATGAAGTAGTATTAACATAATTGAATTAGCTCCTTAATGGAAAATGCATTAGGCTATTTTCTATTCTGCTAAGGCAAGTAAAGAAACCGGGATTTACTAGTAGCACTCACTCACTTCGCGAAATTGTGACACACACTATATTTTGCTCGTTGCGTGTGAATTTAAAGTTTTCTATCGACCGACTTATAATACACATTTCTAGCATTTGACATCTCTTTCATATGCCTAAGGAGTTTGATATGGTTGTCAACTAGCGGTACAACCGGAAACGTGTATTTTGTAACAAGAAAAAGCTCAGTACACCTCAGTGAAGTATCTTGAGGAAATGTAACATCATTGGTGAATAGTGCCAAAGCGAAACAAATCGTCTACAAAAATGTGAGAGCGAGTGTTCGTTCGAGGAGGTTAGCCGGTATATCCCACAGTGGGGGTGCGATGGCCCGTACTCCGGGGTTTACGCTGCCCCGGCCGCTGTGTTCCGCCTCTCGTTCCTGGGCTCGGTCGAGGTCGAAGAGGACTCCAGGAGACGCAAGAAGAGGCCCAAAAAGAACATGGTGGAGGAGGCTGTCACTAAGATCAAGGTGGTTTGGCTGACAGTGAATTTTATGGATGTATACATGTATGATTCTTTCGTCCAGAGTCGAAATTGGGAAGTTAGAATATGCAAAATTGCAATGCCTACCTGACCATGCGCTTCTATGATACGTGCGTCAAGTTATCACAGCGGGGTAGTCCGTAGACCTCGATAACACGGCGCATTGCGTATTTGTCAGCGTAGTTGACAGTGACAATGTGCCGTGATATCGTGGTCTATTGTAGTAGGTAATCAAAGAAATATTGGGCACGTTTCGTACAATTTTTTTTTCATTCAAAATAGTTCGTGATTTTTCAAAGTAGGAAAATTAAATTAACTACTGTGTAAATAATATTTTTAAAATTAAATGTAAAGTAAGAAAAAATATCTCATACTAATAAAAATTGTATTCCCATTTTGCTATCCCGGTCTATGATCAGGCTTTGGTAAGTTCTAAATTTTATGTAGAAGAAATCTGAGCATGCCCGAAATAATAGAATTTTTACGGCGTTTCCCACCCTTTTGCTGTGCAGTGTTAGTTTGAAAACATACAAATTGACATTTATTATTCAGGGTTGCCAGATATATATTTTTTATTCGTCCCATTATTGTAACTTTTTCCCAATGTTACTAGAAATTATATCTTCCTTTAGAACGATTTTTCCTAAGAAATGCGAAATATATCTAGCAACCCTGTGACATTTCCACGGTGACTACATTTTAGATATATTCATATACACATACTCTACAGCTTACTTACATCAGATTTATCTTAACCATGTTACTATTAACAGTAGGGGGACCGAGAAAATTCACCGCAAATTATTTTTGTTGGTTATTTTTCTCACTTCTTACACTGCATTAGTTGAAAGCCGGCCTAAACACAACACCCTCTATTACATAATATATAGTTACATATGATTACAGCTAATTACTCCCACGTCACACAATTTTAGCCCTAAACGCCCTAATCTTAAGCCATTGAAAGTACCATTATTTTATTATTTCTCCTTTAAGTAAATAGAGACGAAAATACCTAAAGAAATATTTGTCACGTTGCTCACAGGCACCCGAAGGAGAAAACCAGCCAAGTACAGAAGTGGACCTCTTCATATCGACTGAAAAAATAATGGTGTTGAACACGGAACTGAAGGAAATTATGATGGACCACGCGCTCAGGACCATATCCTACATCGCTGACATTGGAGATTTGGTGGTGCTGATGGCTAGGAGAAGATTCGTTCCGCACGAAACCGACTCCGATCAGCCGAAATTGAACCGAACGCCGAAGATGATATGTCACGTTTTTGAAAGTGAAGAGGTGAGTTAAATCCGCTAGATGACAACAGTTTAGTGCATCTCTTTCTATCTTTGATTGTCGCCACCCATATTTTGCACACCTCACAGTTCACACTATGGTTACTAACTTATAATAAGCTCAAATAAAACCCTAAATCACCTTTTAAATGATAAAATCCCTAAAATTAATAACTTTCTTCGAACGTTTTGTGGTTTGTTTGGCCCAGAATTTGACAGTAGGCCAGCTTATAGCAGCCACGCCGATGGAGACAAAGAAACACATCAGCGATTCTTTCACACTCACGTTGTACTGTATTTGACAGTCTCTTTCTAGCAATATCGTTGCAAGTCTAGTAGTGGTAGGTCTGTGATTATGATAGATGATAGCCTTTCTGACCAAATTTGCACACCGGTGATGGTAAACATGATGGTAAACAGAAGGTGAATAACATGTTTTCCAAATAAATTTGTCTTTATCTTTAAGTTCAATTACAATAGATAGCGATACCAGGTTACTCAAATATATCTTAATTTCAGGCCCAGTTCATTGCGCAGTCAATAGGGCAGGCGTTCCAGGTGGCATACATGGAGTTCCTGAAGGCCAACGGGATAGAAGACCACAGTTTTGTCAAAGAGATGGACTATCAAGAAGTTCTGAATAGTCAAGAAATTTTCGGGGATGAGTTGCAGATGTTTGCGAAGAAGGTAAAATAGAGTGTTTCGATTCATTCGGTATTTGCCTGTTTAGATGGCGCTTGTTTGTTCATAGAAAATGAACACTTATACCGCCATCTTTCGGAAATTAAGTGGCACCACCACGAAACTATATTCTTTCGCACTAGTAGCTCCATCTAGCGACAACTTTTTAACTAAAAATCGAATTACGCTTCAAAGTATGGAGGTTTTCAGTCCTCTTGTTCGTCATGGTTTGTAGTTAGTAAAAAAAATAGTATAATTAGAAACTTATTAAATTTACAGGAACTGCAAAAAGAGGTCGTAGTTCCGAAGACAAAAGGAGAAATTCTAGGGGTGGTTGTAGTGGAATCAGGGTGGGGCTCTATGCTTCCGACCGTGGTGATCGCTAACCTAGCGCCGGCGGGCGCGGCGGCACGATGTGGACAACTAAATATAGGTAACCAGTGCTTAATGATTTTTTTTTACTTAAGAGCTTGCTCTTGTCGGTGGAGTTAAGTGGAGATGCCTCTATTCCTCTCTTCTCTCTGCCATCTTTTTAATGTCTTGGTAGGACTAAACTCCTAACCCTTCCTTAACTTGTTGGAAAAACTTCATCCTTGGTCTTCCCCTCCCTCGTCTCCCTTTTATTTTTCCTTCTACTATTATTCTAAATAGATTGTCATGTCTTATTAGATGTCCAATCGTCTTAATGATGATACAGGTCTACAAATCCATCATTAGACCTGTCCTTTTATATGGCAGTGAAGCGTGGCTATTGCTTGAGCGACACAAGCAGGAATTGCGTGTCACGGAGATGCAAATGTTGCGCTGGATATGCGGAATAGAGTATTACAGAGAGACCGCGTGAGCAAACACCCACATTCGCGGCAGCCTTCATGTCCATGACATAGCAGTCAAACTTCAAAAGAGTCGCCTAGGCGAGTATGGTCATGTCTTGCGGAAACCGGCTAGTTTCGTGGGAAACAAATGAGGCCCCTCAATTACTACCAAGGATACTTAAGACCGTGCCAAGTGGAAAAGGAAAAGCCGGAAAGCGGAACCCGGGCTTCGCAGCATTACATCTGAGGATGCAACTGGGAATACGCTGAAATAAGAGAAAGAGACAGAGTGCATAACGATAATACATGGCACATCCAATAATTAAATAGATAAGGACAAACACGCCCCATTTAAAGTTTTAAACTAGTTAGGATAGAGATACTGAGATACCTACTAAGTTTATTTTATATTAATTACATATTTAAGTATCCTGTGCTACCTAATAACTTTTTAAAAGATGTAACAGGGGATTATTTGTGATTTATGTATATATGTATGTCTCTGCGGACCGATTTAGGACTTGATTGGTGTTCTGAGCCATTTTTTTTTATTTAGTCTTGTATACTCTATGTTTAAAGGTGTCACTAAAATTACTATGGTTTTTTTATCAGGAGATCAAATAATTGCAATAAATGGCGTCAGCCTCGTTGGGCTACCGCTGTCGACATGTCAGACGTACATTAAGAACTCTAAGAACCAAACCGTGGTCAAGTTGACGGTGGTGCCCTGCGCGCCCGTCGTCGAGGTGAAGATCAAGAGGCCAGACACCAAGTACCAGCTTGGGTTTAGCGTACAAAACGGCGTGGTAAGTAATCGTATACATATATTTCAGTAAAGCCATGTTTACATTTTGAAAAGTGGCAAGTGACAAGTAAACACTGACGAGTGACAAGTGGTGTTCACTTACACGTGGACAAGTGGATATGCAGTAAGCTCATAATAATGCGGGAAAGTGAGGTAGCGCGGGGCAGAGCTGCTGAGGCGGTGGGCGAGCGCGGGGAAATTAAGGTAGCGCGGGGCAGAGCTGCTGAGGCGGTGGGCGAGCGCGGGGAAATTAAGGTAGCGCGGGGCAGAGCTGCTGAGGCGGTGGGCGAGCGCGGGAAAATTAAGGTAGCGCGGGGCAGAGCTGCTGAGGCGGTGGGCGAGCGCGGGGAAATTAAGGTAGCGCGGGGCAGAGCTGCTGAGGCGGTGGGCGAGCGCGGGGAAATTAAGGTAGCGCGGGGCAGAGCTGCTGAGGCGGTGGG
This sequence comes from Acrobasis repandana, assembly GCA_963576875.1. Classification (NCBI taxonomy): domain Eukaryota; kingdom Metazoa; phylum Arthropoda; class Insecta; order Lepidoptera; family Pyralidae; genus Acrobasis; species Acrobasis repandana. The sequence goes on from OY756215.1 coordinate 22,133,850, forward strand.
CGAGCGCGGGGAAATTAAGGTAGCGCGGGGCAGAGCTGCTGAGGCGGTGGGCGAGCGCGGGGAAATTAAGGTAGCGCGGGGCAGAGCTGCTGAGGCGGTGGGCGAGCGCGGGGAAATTAAGGTAGCGCGGGGCAGAGCTGCTGAGGCGGTGGGCGAGCGCGGGGAAATTAAGGTAGCGCGGGGCAGAGCTGCTGAGGCGGTGGGCGAGCGCGGGGAAATTAAGGTAGCGCGGGGCAGAGCTGCTGAGGCGGTGGGCGAGCGCGGGAAAATTAAGGTAGCGCGGGGCAGAGCTGCTGAGGCGGTGGGCGAGCGCGGGGAAATTAAGGTAGCGCGGGGCAGAGCTGCTGAGGCGGTGGGCGAGCGCGGGGAAATTAAGGTAGCGCGGGGCAGAGCTGCTGAGGCGGTGGGCGAGCGCGGGGAAATTAAGGTAGCGCGGGGCAGAGCTGCTGAGGCGGTGGGCGAGCGCGGGGAAATTAAGGTAGCGCGGGGCAGAGCTACTTGTCACTTGTCAGTGCCTGTTCACACGCAGAATCACTTGTCACTTGCCAATTCACACTATCACTTGTCAAAATGTAAACCAGGCTTAAGTAATCGTATAAGAGTGAGCGGGATAGCTGTTATAATTCTCGCTTGCTCGCACACGTATCATATCAAACGGTTATGATGTCTATTTAGGTTTATTATACAAAATTGTTCAAAGAAATAAATATAGGGACAAATGACACAGATACAACTAGCCCCAAAGTAAATATAAACTTGTGTTTTGGGATACTAACTCAACGGTACTGTATTTTATGATAAATACATATAGATACTCGTAAATACCCAAGACACAGGAAAATTTGAAAGGACCATTTTGTATTTTGATTTCTTTTTCCACTTTCTCGTTGGAGCGTGATGGTGGACAATCACGCTTGAAGTGGCCTTTGGGTCTTGCTACCCTGGTCCTGCTTAGAGCCACAAGGCCCAGAATACTCGGTCTGCCCCATTAGGGATTAAGACGTGTCATGGCTGTAAAATAGACTTCTGTTTTGTTCAACAGATATGCAGCTTGCTTCGCGGCGGGATAGCGGAGCGCGGCGGCGTCCGAGTGGGACATCGGATCATCGAGATCAACTCTCAAAGCGTCGTGGCGGTTCCCCACGAGCGCATCGTTAACTTGCTAGCCACGTCGGTCGGGGAGGTACCTACCATTACTCTAGAACTTTCGATACAACCGCGCAGTTTATCTGTACAGTCAAGATGTTACAAGTAAACATCGTTGCTTGCGTAACTACAGGTTAACCGGTCGAACACTAGATTTAGGTGATTTCGTCCTTAGGTTCTAGATAGTAAGACCCCATTTCGACTGCCAAATTGCAGTTTGTTTGCAATTGGCACGACTGTAATGAAACTGCAAACCAACTGTACTCCGACTGCACGCCAATTACACGCCGACTGCAACAACCATGCAGTCCGAATGCAGTTTTATTGCAGTCGTGTCAACTGCAAGCAAACTTCATATCAATTGCAATTTGCCAGTCGGAATGCAGCCAAAATGCGATCCGTCTGTCTAGACTCTTTGTTATTCATCTTTCATGTGTGGCTAATGCTAAACTATAGATTTAAAAATAACATATTTTGTAAGAGAGAGAGACAGAGAGAGAAAAAAGAACCACTACTCGCCCGCGATTCGCCGTGTAAAAGCGCAATTTTCTCGTTATCGCTGGTATATTTCAACCATGTCTTATTTTCTTATTTGGTCTGAGTGTTGCTTCATAAAACGTACGTCACGAGTACGCATGACTGGCAATAGAAAAAAGCCGTTTGACAATGCCTCGTATATACCTAATCGAAAGTAGTTTAATTAAATCTCAAACCGATTATAAATTCAGACAAAGAACCCCTTTATATCTGAATTATAATAATAAATCTAAATAAAAATAATACGGTTGCGCATAAGTTCTATACTCGACTTATTTTTCAAAACTACAATAATGCCATTTCCTGTCTTGAGGTTGCCTGGTAGGAATTGCTTAGCGTTAAGGCCGCCTTTTACGCATTTCAGTGGCGGATTTAGCAGTTGTTAAAAGCCCGCGTGCAATAGTGATTAAGCCGCCCCACGTACAACTCTATTTATGCTGCGTGAATACGCCACTGACGCTTTTCTTAATTTTTATTTTCTGTGCATTAAAGGGTATTGTATTATATTTCCCTTCAGATCCTGATGAAGACGATGCCGACGTCGATGTTCCGGCTGCTTACGGGGCAGGAGAACCCGGTGTTCATCTAAGCGCGCGCGAGCCGCGCCCCAAGTGCCTGCTTACGATACCTATACGCAACAAGCAACGCAGACGCCACCGGTTATACTCATCCTCGCTTCAAAAATGTTGAGTTAGGTCTTTATAATGAGCTTTTTATATCACGAAATAGAGATTTTGCTTTATTTTAAAAAAAATCCTGACCTACGCTGCTTTTCGTGGATGTGAGTTCGGTCACACGTCGGCAGACTAGTTTCTGGAGAATGAGAAGGAAGAAAATAAAATAACACACGTGCGACAGAGAAGGAAGATTCGCGATGGAATTCATCGTGTTTGTCCTGCGGTTCAGTTCCTGCAAATTTAAAGAGTTGCGTCACACGTACAATCCACTTCAGCCTCTCGCAGTCATACATTATATGTGCGATAGAGATACGCGCAAAGTACATTCATCATGCGTGGCGCAGTGTAGCGTAGCGTAACTGACAGGGTCGGATTTAGGGGAGGACAGGCGGGACCACTTTAATGTACCCAATATTTGGAGCCTCCGCTCCTTCGTTGGCCCAGGGCCTCCAGACCTCTAATTTTGGCCCTGTACTTGATGTACTTACCTATTTATCCTAAATAGGTAGGACGCTCAATAGAGTGTTCAGGGCGGATGAAGTGTTGCCATATTCTATCGAAACTTAGCGATTTATTGTGCCTGATGATTCAGTGCTGCCACGATATTTTTGGGAATAATTCCCATAAAATCGGGAGCTATTTTCGATGATAGACTATTAAATATCTAATATAGGTATTCCATCGACGTTGAACTTATGTTGAAAGTATGTTTTATGGTTGTTTAAATATAAAAACAGTCGTTTTTATGAATTTTATGTAGCCAGCGAGGATGAAGCCCATAGCTTAGCTGACAAAAATACTCAACAAATAATGTGATGCGAAGTCGAATGCTTACAATGCTTACGTGGCTAAATAAGATAGACATAAGTTGTATTATCTCTATACGTGTGCTGATTTTGTATTCGCTGCTTCGGTGTTCGTGGTAGTTTCGTGGTTCAAATTTTAACCTCATTTTTGCGTATCGTAGCGAACACAAAATCAGCACTATTGTCATGACAACGTGTATACATACTCCATTTATTCATATGATTGTATCTATAAATTTAATTAATACCACTCATATCTGCTTAGATAGTGTCGTATTATTATGGAAACGTTTTGTTCTAAGCTTGGTTTAACAAGTTTTCCATTGGTCACTAAACCCGTGGTAAAATTTTGTCAAAAGCTGGCAACACTTATTTATTGGAATAGGTTTTTCGTTAAGACGTATTTTACAAGTTCGGCATACACATTACATTATAACTCTAGCGTTTAACTTAGGAAATGCCTGCGATATGAGAGAGGTAATTTTTTTAACACCCTCCTTGTTTATATGTATCATTCATAATTATTTATTTCATACATACAAAACGTTGCCTATGTCACCCATACGATAATTACGATTCGATTGACGTCTCATTTATGAAAATTGGATAAGCAGTTTGGATGCTACGATGGAACAGACATACGTATCCACATACATACATAGACTCCTAAAATTATTACCGTATTCCATTTATATGGCTTTGCTGCATTAAGGTAAGAAAGTATGATTTGCAAAAAAGAAATATAGCTTGGCAAACAAGTATAGAAACTTTTTTGTAATAGCAAGAAATGTCAAAATTGCAGTTATCACTTTTGCTATATAAAATGGCGCCTCCTATTATTAGCCATAGTTTCCACCTTAAAAATATGTCTACATTTAATTTTTGTTTTTTATCTTACTGAACCTACCGCAGACATCTTCAAAGTGAGACCTAGGCCTGTAGATATAATTATTATTAACGACAATACGTAAGATGTTTATTTGGTGTGTATCTCGATTTAATAAGTGAAGTATAATAGCCACGATAAATGCCATTGCTATCTATTATCATAACAAGGTTTTCCTTTAACAGATCTGCCATTTTTTATAGTTTTCTTTTTACGTTTCATTATGCGTTATAAAGAAGAATAGAACTGACAAACGGTTGGCTATAGCCATCTTTGTCATATTGAATATATTAGATAAGGATGGTGATACAAGATGGCCATTTGAGAGTTCTATTTTTTTTTGTAATACTTAGATTAAGGTAACATTCATACATTTCTTGTCAAATCATTCCATTGTTTTACTTTCATTGTATTTTGTTTTTTCTAACTTATCTGTTGTAGTTTATGTTAGTTTTATATTTTTTCATTAACACTACGATTTTTTTTATAATAAATACTTACATGTTTTACCGACCATGCACCATAGTTCAAACCAGTTCTTTCAAGAATTGCTTCACGAAGAATCTCTTCAGCTTAGATTCTGTACTTTAGTATAAATTGATGAATGTAGTCGTTCAAATAGTACCTACCGCGGGAAGAGTACCTTCGTGAATATATTTCTTAATATGTATAGCTTAGATAGAACCAGTGGGTCTTGTAACGGTTCCGTACAATTAAGGACTTTCACCAAAGCTGTGGGAAGATGTGTTATGAAAAAAACGGCGATATATTTTATCCAACGCTTTCGATTTATCGCCATCTTACTTTATGTATCAATAACAAATGAGATAGTTTGTTGCGCGATAAAAACTTTATCGTCGGCTTATCGATGATGTCATGCCGTGAGTGGTCTAAAGTTCTAAACAATAATGAATACGTTCTAGCGTATTTGAATAGCACTATCTTGCTTTACCTAGTAGTAACAAGTGAGATGGCATGATTTATTAACCGATAAACATTTATTTTTAAGGGCAACGCTACTCGGCCTGGTAATTTATTAATCAAAGTCAATAAAGAGGAATGTCACAATGAAACTTACTTTTCCAGGTAACTAAGTGAATTAAAAACTACTGAACTTCATTAGTAAGGCTTTGTTACTCGACTACCTAATCCATTAATGTTTGACTAACTTCATTTAAATATTTATATGGTGTAAATACTTGGTATTTTATTTTCATATGGCACATCTTTGCACAGTTTCAGTGGACGTTGAAGTACAAGATTTTTATCATATCTAACATCATGCGAACCCAAAACAAAAGATCTACAGTGATCAAATAAAAAAGAATTGATTAGCGGATCATAGTACATAAATAAAGCATTATTTCGTGTAGTATTTCAAAAGATATATCATATTTTGTAAATTTTATAGTGTCGCTATAGCATTCCTATATATAATCTATTACTATATGTATGTTCTGTGTTCTTAGCTAGGCTTAGCGCTCTGGGGACGAGTTCGGTATTTATTTATGTATAATATAAAATGATAAATTTGTAACACATAGATAACCTTTTGAAATCCCGCTTCTCCTTTATAAATATTTACCAAATTATCGCTTTTGGTACGACAAATATCCTATTGTCCATCGTTATTTTCTCTTAAGGACCGGTATCTTTATTATATGTTCATTCATTGATTCACTTGTAAAGAAAGGACTATTATGACTTCCTGTTCAAGAACACACTAAACTTTTAATGAAGCCCTCAACTGTTGTAAGAGGTAGATACCAAAATTTTACGTCAACTTTTAAAAGAACAGTACAAGTTTCAACAACGGTTTAAGTTATAGGTACAAGTCTTTCCTGTTTAGGATTCGACCACAAAATTAAAAAAGTTGACATCATTGGATCTGACATTAGCGAAATTTGAGTCTTCTCATAAATTAATATAAATTCATCTCAAGAAAATTACTTTTTATTTCTTGGTTATTCATTTTCCCTCCCTATAGTAAAAATCATAATATAAAAACAACACTATAATTATACCAAGCTTTTTCATGATTGTGTGAACCCTTACCCAGGCGTCATAGATTTGTTGATTTTGAACTCTATTTTAAGGTCATTAGGTTCAATGTAAAGTTTACTCTATATCAGCCTGGTTAAAGGTTAGATACCGGTCCACTGCGATCGTTCCAGTAAATATAGGTACACAGTCTGATATGTAATTTTATATTGCTAGCTGTTGTGAATAAGATTTATTTACATTGAGAAACACAGATAATAAATAGCCTTTTATTGTGAAAGCTGGTATATGGTAGGTACACTATAACATGTGAAATAACTATTGTTGTTCTCATTTCTAAGAGTATTATTCTAGTCTGCATTAAAGTTAAGAATAAACTGAACAAACTGATGGTTTTGTTTTATTTTTCCTTTAATAATAAGTTTATTTGCATGGCAAATTAAAAACAACCCCAAATGTCAAGAACCCCATCTAGTAATGTGAACTATTGATACGGACATCAAGTCGCGCTACGGATAGCGTCAGCTATATGTATGTAACGATGCTGCATGCAACCTCCTTTCTTCATCTCATCCTGTCCGTTTTTAATTTCATTTCAAATTCCCTTTCATTCTCTCTCTCTATTTTCTACCTCTTCTGCTATCTTATATGTGGGAACTCGCCTAGAGCGCCGGGACAGGTAGAGGTCGCACATGTATACTCGTATTTGCTAGAGAAAGCCCTGATTTTCAAGCGTTTTTATACTCAATAACTTCTGGACCGATTTTCATCAAACATAGCTAAGAACCCGCAACGGAACTTGCTGTCACGTAAAAAAACAGTCCATCCGTTCGAGCGCTACGATGCCACAGAGACAGACCGACATTAGCGTCAAAACTTATTCTACACCTCTCTTTTCTGTCCGGGGTTAAAAAAATCGACGCCGACTATGCGGCTTAATTCGCCACATCACTAACATCATTTCAACTGCAGGAAGTCCATTGTTGAACGTCTTCCTTGCATTTCCTTATTGACCAAGCGCTACATCCTTTTACAATTATAAGTAATTATTAATTCATTCTTATTTCTACACGCGCTTTTCTATAGGTAGGTATATACCTACTTAATTGCTTGAAAAGACTGCGCAAAATTGGACATGAAAAATGGAAATGCAGCGCGGTGTGTAACTACTGACAGTTGTCTTCGTCGCTGTTGCTCTTCATTAAAAGGCGCGGCGTCACTCTGAAACAAAACAAACAACTAATGGAACACCAGGGGTGTAACAAAAGCGTTACCGGCCTTTCAGGGGGGGGGGGGGGGGGGGGGCTCCGGCTCTCACTCACCGAACGAAGCATAGAAGCGGTGAAGCTACTACTCAGACGTCGATTTTCTGTGAGAGTATGTTATGAGATTTTATGTGAGTGTGTAACGTAGTTATATTGTTATTATTTGTTGTCAAGTATAGGTAGGCATGATAACGAATTGACTTAATCATATACCGAAGGACATACTGTTTTTTTCCTGTTTACACATGCCAAGTAAGGTAGGTAGGTACTATTATTATAGCATAATCATTATCTAGTGTAATAGGTTTTGGGGCCGTTCTCTATGGCTCTATTCTGATTTAATATACCTAAGTCCGATTACAGGTCCGACTCCGTTTGACAAGAATCCGCAATGTCCAGAATACTGTGAATCAAATTCTTTCTTTTTAAATCAATCCGTTAGGTAGGTATTAAAGTGGACACAAACCGTTGTCCACCAAACTGTCTCTTTTAACCAAAGGTAAACTCCAAATAAAGGAGAATGATGCTATGGCAATACATAACACCTATTCATCATCATCATCAGGTCTTTTTTAGTCTGTAGGAGCACGACCCTCTTTGTACTAATAAAGCCATATATTAGCCAAAACAGTCAGAGGATTTGGCCTACACTCTCCACGCTGGCCAGACGGGTTGGAGAGGTCTCACCTACAAACAATAATTCTCTAGAATCGTAAGTAATCCTGAAAAATCATTCCACGCGATATGTACCGCGGCGGGCGGGGTTTAAAATATGAACAGCGCGGCGCGACATTTCGCCGTGACACTGGAGTCGTGCGGTTGCGTCGCAAGAAGTTTCCTTTGAGAATATTGCTGTTTTTGCGATAAATCGATTCATTAAAAATGCCGTCATGTGCCGTGAAGTGGTGTAGAAGCCATACAGACATGAAAATTAGTTCAAAAAAAAGTAACACGTAAACAAGGTTATTTATTTTAGCGTAGCGTACTGCATAATAGGTACCATTTGCGCGTTGTACCTCACCGCTCGTTGCGTTGACTGCCCCAACCGACCGACGACGACGCGTGACCTTGTCGCGACCAATCGCATGCATCTTTGTCTATGTGTGCGTTCGAGTGTTTCGTTGTAATTACTGTTCGGTTGTTTGCGTAAATGGAATCGGAATCGAAGCGGTGAATGTAGGAGCGTTAGGTTTCGGTTTAGAGAATGATGTTTATAAGCTTTGTTTAGCTTGTGTTTCCTAACTATTAATCGCATCTTTATACTCAGCTGGGTAGACAGATCCTAGGGCTAATTATGTTCCAAAGGTCACTATCAGCGTGATGGTGGAAAAGAAAATCAAAATACTAGCGGGTTGCTAGTCATGGCTTACAAGAATCAGAAGTTGCTTTAAAAATCTGAATCTTTTTTCAGCTTCAGATGACACGTTGTCCCTGATGTCATAAGACAGCAGTCGTTAAGGTCTGTTAGATACCTGCTTACTGAAAAATCTGACATGTAAGCAAAGATGTTACTCCAGTCTTCATCCAGTGTGTTTTCGCGTGCATTCCATGTTTTGAAAGATGACGTTCAGATTAATAAATAAATAAATATATAAGGACAAATCACACTGATTAAGCTAGCCCCAAAGCAAGTTCTAAACTTGTGTTATGGGATACTAACTTAACGATACTTACTATATTTTTATGATAAATACATATATAGATAAACACCCTCTCAGATTGTTCACAAGAAGACAGGCAATGTGCATCAAATCAGTTTGTTCCCGTTCCGAACTCACGGAACATATTATTATGGTTTTACGTAAAATAATTATGCAGTCCATAGGCAAATGACATACAAACAATAACTACAAAGACGCAGCAGTCAGACGTCGCAATAACTTACAGTGGACAACAACAAACCTTTGGTGTCAATGACATTGAGACAAAGCAAGTCAATCGAATATTCGTTATCAGTTTACGATAGAAAAAATACCTGCTTACAAATAAAAGAAAAACGTCCTTTAATGGCCTACAGAAAGGGAAATATTTGATCGATATCAAAACTAGGTACCTACCTACACCTCTACATAATCGGATACTACCTCCCAATCCTCTTATCAAGTAGTTACGTTTATCTTTTTGTCTTTGGTGGTCATATAGGTCTAATCTCAAAAAATACTGAGGCAATTTTGATGCAGTTTTCAGTGTGTATTGCACTTATATGTACTGTTAAAATTACAGATGAAGCTAGAATAGCACCTGAATTTTAAGCCATGAATATTTGTCTTAATTTCCGGGCCGTAGCTAGAGTTGAATTGAGGGACACCCCGGACACCGCTCTCCTAGAGCGGTAATTACAGGTAGGGCGCAAACGGTGTACAAATATTTCTGGCGACTGGGAGTGGAAATAGGACTCTCTTTATGGTTGCCGCACATATGTATAATTGTTTTGTTTTTGTGAAACAATTCACGGTCAGGGGTGTTAACATGTGGCACACAGGGCGGACCGCGTTTGTTTTAATTTTTTTACAAAACTGTTGATAAAGCCTGCCTGCCTTTGGCAATTTTTTTGTATTTCTTAAGGTAAGGCAATGCCCCCCCGCCTTAACTACGGTCCTGCTTAAGGGTCAGCACAGACCAAGAGGACAGCAGAGTATTTTTTTATGACACGCGAAAATAAACTTAGTAAACTATTGGTATAAGGTGCATGCGGCTATACTCACGCGGCCTTTTCAATGTTCAAAAATTTAGGCACTTTATAACAATAGTTTAAAGTGTATTTATATAAAAAATCCTCTCCGCTGCGATCCTCTGGGTCTGCGCTGACCTTAATTCGTACTTCTAGAATTAGCTTCTGGCTACCATATGTGATCTAATCCGCCTCGGCAATGTACATATAGTGAGCTACTGACTTTAAGGCAGTGTAAATCCAGCCTTAGTGTTAAAGAGAAATAATGAAATTGCAAAATAAAGTGGCATCCGTCTGATTTCAAGATTTACAAATCCTATCATGTAGAACAAGATTAACAATTCCTTCTTTCTTAATTTCTTTGTTACCTCTGAAATGCAAAGAAGTTAAGCAGGTAGCTACAGTAGGTCTGGTGTTTGCCACGAGAAATTATTCTACAACCTAGGGTGTAACAAAGTAAGGAACTGATCAATTTGCCACAGCTCCACGGCACGGCTGATTAATAGAAATTATATCGCAATGACCTAATAAACAGCAGCTCATGTTGTAGATACAACATAGGTATATTTTCATCAAAATATCTCCAATATTGATTGCCTGGAAGTATCAAACTCAAATAGTTTTTTCATAATTGTTTACTTCAATCATTTAAATTTAAGATTAAATTTATTTCAACAGTGATGTTGACATGAATTTCATCTGCGGTGAAGAAAAATCCACAAAGCTCACCCTAAGTTACAAAGATGCATAGCTAAGGTTGCAACTGGGAATGTGCCAAGATGAAAAGAATATTTCAATCACCTAATTCTCATTTTCCTTTTGATTCATTTACTGACATCAAATTATTTATCACTTGCAGCTAAGTGTAGTTCTGCTTCCTAGGTTAGCCCCTAGGTACAGAAGAGGTAAAAAAACTGTACCTACTGTGATTGTAGTTGTGATACTGTCAGCTTTTTACATATGTATTTAGTGATTTATTATTCTGTGAATCTATCGCGATAAAGATCTAACAAAAACAGAAACTATGCTATGTTAAGGGTAGCTTGAAATAAAAAAAACCCTAATATTTACTTTGAATTAGAATTTTAGAATTTAGAATACAAATCTCTATGTAAACGATTAACCCCTCAAGCACAAAGTGGCTGGTTTCTAGTTAACTTTTGGTCTTTGGCTGATCCAGTCGCTTTGGTGCCTGAACGGTTAACTAGGTACTTAAATTGTTAATGCATATAGTTCCTAGAAATAAAATATTGATAGGTTTTTTAATATTATTATGTATTTTCATTTCTGCACAAAGCCAAATTAAATTTACATAAATACATTTTAATGATAACTTTTATACAAGACGTAAATACACAAAAGATCCATAGACAAATTATATTGGTGTTGCTTAAACAGTGAAAAACAATATCCTAAATCTTCACATTCTAATAAAAAAATTTATTCAGTATCTCTAGAGATCAGCAAACTGATACATTAAGCTTACTTTGCATTTCAAGGTGTTGCTTGATACATACAAACGACATTGAACTTTGTGACAACACACATTATCCTTTGTATAAAATTAACCAAATTTGTAACCATGAAATATATACATTTGTCTTCAGATATTTATCATATTCACTATTTTAATGATAGTAAAAAAATATGCATACCTAATATTGTAAAGAAGCTAGATGTGAATGTAACTATCAGTGGGAGGTGGAACCGTCTGTTCCACGGCAAGGCTACAACATAGAAATGCAGGGGATAACCTGAGCGGACGGGGCAGCAGCACTGACCGGCGCACTGCACACATGCCCACCAATGATAAAAATTCATAATTGTCTCTTCACAAGTTACTCTGTTTAGGATGTCTAACATAACTTGCACTCTTAAATCCATGATATTTCTGTTAGTTTCGTGTCGCACCTCGGTTCGCGCGCGTAGGAGAGGCACTGATGTGTGTGCGGGCGGCACGAGCGCTCAGTTGTCCATGGCGTATCTCCGCGTCCACTCCTTCGCGTTTCGGATAGCTTCGCTCTCGTTTACCTTCCACAGCTCGGCCACGTCGTTTGCCAGGGGATCGTCTGGGTTCGGCGCAGAAAGTAACGCCTGGATCGACAGCAGTACGGTACGAATCTGAAGTGCCGGGCTCCACTTATCTTTCAGGATATCCAAACAAATTCTGCCCAGCCGATCTATGTTCGGATGGTATATTTTTGTTATAAACCTAACCTTAGGCGCTGACATAGGGTAATCTTCTGGTAGAAATAATTCTAATTTAAATAGTCCTCCTTCGAAGGGCGAGTCCTCTGGGCCAGTGACGATTACGTGGAAATAGCGTGCATTAGTTTCGCTGGGCACCGCACTTATTCCTGGCACTGGTTCCTGCATCAGTCGCTGTGTCTCTTTGATTATTCTACGTGGTAGGGCTGCCATTTTAAATATGCGGTCTAGCGCAATTTGTCAAATGGGAGCAAGTAACCATAAAAATGTATAAAATATCTAATTGTCTTTTCACTGCACGTGTTTACGACAAATATAGAGGCACGTCTTGCAGATTAAAACAGCATTTTAGCCATGATAATGCTAAAAACGCGAACTACAAAAGCGATAGTACTTCAATTTTAATCATAGACAAAGCAGACTTTTCCGTCATAGAGAACACGTGCAATATAGAAGAGAGTGCGTTTACGATTACAAATAAATTATTATCATATTTCGATTATTATAATCTATTCGATTTTTGTTTTACTGTTCGTTGACTATAAAAATGTATTAAATGATTATTTTCCGTAAAAATACATCACAGACCATGGAGTAAAGGAAATCATCATTATCTCTTACTCAATCATAAAAGTTTATTAATTAAAATTTCCTTTGCTGAACTTCACTTCCGCTGTGTAGTCTTGCTATTGCTCACAAGATGGCGCTACAAAAGATGTCATTTTACTCGATAGTACAGATGGAAAGTACTGTTTTGTTTTTCTAACTTATTACTTAACTACTCTATTTTGTTATAACTTCGTTTTAGATTCCTTTTTCATAAATTAGAGAAATGTATTTGTAGTATACTACGAGTATGCGTTTGGGGTTCACAAACATCAGTATGTACTACCCTAATCCATTCCTAGATAAACTAATAAATTGAAGTCCTCCGGTAACGTGAATCAGAATATAATAAATCGGTCTATTCTCGTATAAGTGCTCAACAAAATATAGCCCGATTTTGATGCGGTTTGTTATGGTATTTCTGACATGTTACCTACCTACATGTCACAAATATTAGGTACACTAGATACTATGTCTGCTCAAGAGCAGCAAAACCCAAAAAGCTGTTTGCCCCATTAGGGATAAAGTCATGACACGGTAATATTAAATAATATTACCGTGTCATGTTAAGAACCATTATAAATATTATAGACCTATTTGCACTCCAATATCTTTGACCTACATCCACCATCTACATCCACCATGAGTACTGTACTTAGTGTAGTTATATTAAGTACTGATTTCTTGAGGTCATGGTAGGTATATAAAAAATAAATTTTTCTTTGCTGTATGGCTTCCGGTCTAGATATTAGAATTCCATATCTTCCTGTAGATGTTATTTATTTATTTATACTTTATTGTACACACATATACATGTTTAAAGTACAACAGGCGGACTTAATGCTAAAAGCATTCTCTAACAGTCAAACCTTGGGTCGATTGGAGAGTTTTATGTGGGTGTGAATATATAAAGAAAACTTAAACTAAACTAAATTTAAAAGATAATAATCACAACACATACTATAAACATACTATTATTATTATTACATATACACAATTACTTACATATATATATATTACTTCATAAAATATATACAAAATTAAATATACAAATACATAACCATAAATAAATATTATGCAATCAAGTCTGTCCTATGTTTAATTGGAAGTGGAAGTGCCTAAAAACTCTAAGTTTAAAGGAGTCGCGACTAGGGGCCCTTCTAATGGATTCAGGGAGAGCATTCCAAAGTCGTACAGCAGCCACGGAGAAAGAGTTATGGAAAAAACCTGTACGGTGAGAAGGAGTGACTAGGGTAAGAGTATTTGAAGAACGCAGGGTCCTTTCATGAATAGAACTTAAAAGTTGGAAACATGTTTTGAGATACTCAGGGGCCTGGGGATTATTTAAAATATTGTATAGTTGACAGAGAATATGTTGGTTCCTGCGTTGACGGATTGGCAGCCAATTAAGTTAAGTGCAAAATTGAGAAACGTGGTCGAATTTACGCAAGCAGAAAATAAACCTAATAAGTACAATAGTTAAGAAGACGTTCTATTTTATTGAGTTGTTCCTCGGTTAAGTCCAGGTAACACACATCGGCGTAATCAATTATGGGGAGAATTAAAGTTTGTGCTAGCATTGTTTTTGTTTTCTCAGGTAGAAAGTTTTTCAAACGATGTTAAAAGAAATTAAAAAAAGAATTGTTCCTGTAGCGAATAATGGACTAAGCACAAACATCTTGTGCATTCTCAAGCATTAACCATGTCGGGCCCCTAGGTCTAACGCCAGGGGGCGGAGACAAACAGAATACTTGGATTTGAGCCCTTAACCCTGGAGTGGTGGCCCCTAAAAACAATCCGGGGGGAAAAGTCACATCGTTTAAACTGTTCAGACAATTTCGTCTTGATTTCGCAAGGTCCGCCATCCTTGGATGACCTAACATGGATATTATATTTGAAGCAGAAAAAGCGGGATTGCGCACCCCGGGCTCTGAAGCAGCACAGCAGAGAATGCAACCGGGAATGCGCTAAGACGAAAAGCACATGGAACAGAAAAAATAAGTACTCGTAGGTATATAATCCGATAGGAATGTACCTACTATCCTTACTAATATTATAAATGTGAAAGCGTGGATGTTTGTTACCTTTTCACGCAAAAACTACTTGACGAATCATCATGAAACTTTGTACACATATCCTGGGAGGTACTAGAAGTAACATAGGGTACCTTTTATCCCGGAAAAGTGTAATGTTCCCGTGGGATACGCGAGCGAAGCCGCGGGCAAAAGCTAGTCTAATATACACATAACTATTGTCAAGATCGTAAAAGTATATAAAAAAGAGCGAAGGCTCCTGGTACATGCATCTTAGATTGCCTAAAAGGAGACTTCAACACCTATAGCCGTAAGATGACCTCTGTTAACATAAAAAAAACATTTATTTTATTTAATTTTTTTATTACCTAATGTAAAAAAACTAACCACAGACTAACGTAAGTATACTTTATTTATGTCAGTACGAAAGTCATTTATGTTGACAGGTACGTGTTCTTTGAAGCCCTTCCTCCCCCAACGCTATAATGGGAAATGGAAAGTGCTACAAATTGTCGATAGGATCTCATCTTCGAGCGGATAATAGGCTATTGCGGCATTGTGACGTCATCGACGTGATTGACGCGGGCTGATGAGTTTATGGTAAGCGATTACTGTCGCTGCAGCGGGACACAGAGTATATATGCAGATATTTAATTTGAGATCTAGTCACTAAGATTTATTCGTACATATGATCCGAGTAAAAAGAAAAACTTCCCTTCCCGCGCATCGTAAAATCCGATCAAGGGATGAGTTTCCTAAAAGGGGCTTTTTGAATCGCTCGTACGTACGCGAAGGATTAATCTGACCACTTGCTTTTTTGACATTTGTAGCGTACAAATGTCCTTAATATTCGTAGTAAACCGGGTTTTGTTACAAAAGTAGACTTACTTATAGCTACGCTGCGAGTTAATAGACTCACTTAACCTACAAATGTAGCTTTTATAGCTGCAAGCATCAAACATCTCGTACAGAAATTACCTACATCATAGCATAAGTCGTATGAAGAGTTGAAGAGCTTAATCGCTGTATGCATATGGTAAATCTACTTTGTAACGTAGGTTAATTGGGAACATGATCGTGCACATGAATAGCAAATGAAGCAATTGCTATTTTATTGGGCTTAATGTACTGAGTAAATGCAATTTGCACTACCTATCCTCTAAATATGACCATCAATATCACAGGCAATGCAGTACGACTCGCTCAATACAGGGTACAAAGGTATAAAGAGATTGCCAATTCGAAAGAAGTTTTTTTTTTTTTAGATTATTTATTAGTTGAATAACTTTTGGACAGTATACCGCAGGGCAATGATCTGCGCGACGTTTTATTTGTAAGTTTTTTATTTGATTTTAATTTTTTTAATAGTTATTTAAGTTGTATAACAGTATTTCTTTTTATAGTTTTTTAATTATTTTTAATTAGTTATAATTTTAGTTTCTGATAGATACGAGTATTGTTTTCTCTGGTTGCTGAAATAAAAACTAATAAATTAAAAAAAAAAACTTTTATCTTATTTCTCGAGTAGGTATTTTTTGTAAAAAACTCAAATATAAAAGTATTAAGTTATTGGAAGGAAATAAAAAGATCTCGTAGGTAATATTGTTATATTTTTTCATATTATAGATTACTAATTTCGACGATAGGAAATTAATTATATTTGCTCTTTGGGTTTAACTGTATAGTAGTTACTTGGTGTAAAGTATAGGTAAAGCACCCAAAACAAGCAGACCTCCTGAAATATGTCATCTTACTTTCGTCACTGTCCACTTCATTTGGGTGAATTTAAATTATAAGTATGTCCTAAAGTTAGTAAGCTAATAAGACGATTGATTTGTCTAGGATTTTAAGGCCGTACCTGAATTTTTCGAGGTCCAGTGCTGCCCCCATTTAAAATACACCATCTCAAAGAAAACGGAGACATTATTGTAAATTTTGCTACTACCAAGTCCTAGATAACCCTTCAAAGTATTTTATAAACTACTGTTTGCAGTTTATAATGAGAACGTTAAGCATTAATGCACATTTGCAAAAAGTGGCAGTTTTTCGCAAATGTGCATAGTAAAGCTTAATATGTTGTACTATAACTTGGTTGTAGCAAAATTTTAAATGATGTGTCCGTTTTCTTTGAAATGATTTATTTTAAATGGCGGCAGCACTAGACCTCGGAAAATTCAGGTACGGCCTTAAAATCCCAGACAAATCCAGCGGCTTGAGTGAATTCCAATTTTTTGCCTTATTGGTTTTGCCAACCGTAAAGTTTTGCAACAAAGTAAAAGTACTGCCGCAGCCACGGTTACACCAAACGTTTTTCGTGTTTTCGTCAACATCGTCACCAGCTCCGACAGCCGTGATCGTCTAGTGGTTAGGACCCTACGTTGTGGCCGTAGTAACCCAGGTTCGACTCCTGGTCACGGCAGTGAAAACTGTCACGGTGGAGCATTAGTTTTTTTTACATTTTTTTAACAATGATACAACTATATGGCTTTCGGACGTGAAGGTATACTTTCCCTTATCTACCTTAAAGTTTGCTAATTTTTCCTAATTTTCAGTCTGAGAGCAGTAAGTATATTAAATGTGCATGCTGTTCGCTTCAAGTAGATTGGCAACTAAAATGATCTAATTTGTACCTACATGTATAAACTTGTGTGTCGTTCAGCCAGTTAGCGAATCAAATAAATAAATAAAAAATATTCGAAATGCCTAGATTTAGATGTACGAGTACAGAGGCTATATTTTTTTATTGGGCCACGATAAAAAAGTTAATAAAAGTTTTTTTTTATAAATAAGTAAGTATTTGTTTTACTTACTATGGTTTATGCATTCTTTGTGGGAGAAAAAAAAACGTAGAATGTATCAGCGGCTTCTCCGCCCGTGCAGTTTGCAGTATAGGAAGGAAAACACAAAAATCTTACGTTAGCTAGCTCTGAGTTCATATTCAGGCACCGTCATGTAAAAGTTTAATAAAGACTTTATGGCACCTGTCATATTTTTGTTGCCGCGCGTCGCTCTATATTAAATTACCTAAAGACGTGACTACCTTCCTCATGAATTTTATTTTTATATGTTTAGGTACTCTTTATGGCAAGTTCAGTCCATATTTTTTTATTTAAAGCAACAACAAGGAGTCTGTGATACCTACATTACCTACTGACGAAATTCCAAAAAAAAAAAAAAAATTACGAATAAAAACAAAGAAAAGATGGAAATCGTCATGATTTCTTGACATTTTCACCAATGCCTTCGAACAGCTTTGATGATATGCGCGGGAAGAGAAGCAAGTGCCATCTACGTCTGCCTTGTCCAGAACACTGGCGACTATTTGCGCTCTCTCCTGAGGATGCAGCTCGTCATTTGTAGATTATTAATTAACAGTCTACCTCTAGAGGGGGTCGCTCCCTAGCCAGGGCAAGTTGGAAATCTCATATGTAGTCCCACATTTGTACAAGTTTAGACTTACACCCCGAACACCCTCCTAGGACATCCACATATAGTGGTGGTCCTTTAGATCAGTAATTTTGGAAATAAATACTTTTAAACTATCGCGTTGCATCATTACTAAATTAATGCAAACGAGAATCCACGCGATTCCCGTTTGCATTAATTCAGGTATCACTGAATGTGGTCTCAGCCTGGAAAATTCGGTTCTGAGGTTCCATTGAGGTTCGGTACAACCCGGATGAAACGTCAGCAAATAAATAAATGTGCAAGTGTGAGTCGGACTCGTACATGAAGGGTTCCGTACCACCGTACAATATTTTAAAACGCGAAAAAAAAAAAAGAAATACGTTTCTTGTATGACGACCCCCTTTAATTTTCAACTTTATCGTATTTTTAGTATTTGTTGTTAGAGTGGTCATAGTAATACATAATCGGTGAAAATTTCAAATATCTTGTTAATGTCATTATAAAGATCTAGGTAAAAACGCTGAAATTAACGGGCAAGTGCGAGTCGGAGTCGTACATGAAGGGTTCCGTACCACTGTACAATGTTTTAAAACGTTTCTTGTATGACGACCCCCTTTAATTTTTAACTTTATCTTATTTTTAGTATTTGTTGTTATAGTGGTTATAGTAATACATAATTAATGAAAATTTCAAGTATCTAGTTAATGCCATTATAAAGATCCATTAAAACCGGTGAAAAAAACACGTTTCTTGTATGGCGACCCCCTTTCATTTTTAACTTTTTTTTGTTTTTAGTATTTGTGGTTTTAGCGGCCATAGTAATACATAATCGGTGAAAATTTCAAGTGTCTAGCTATTACGGTTCAAGAGATAGAGCTCTGTGACAGACGGACAGACAGACGGACAGACAGACGGACAGTCGGACAGACAGCGGTATCTCAGTAATAGGGTCCCGTTTGCACCCTTTGGATACGAAACCCTAAAAACACATTAACTGTATGGCAATCCCCTTTAATTTTTAACTTTTTTTATTTTTAGTATTTGTTGTTATAGCGGCCACAGTAATATAAAATCGGTGACGGTATTGTGACCGGTTCAAGAGATAGAGCCCTGTGACAGACGGACAGACGGACAGACAGACGGGCAGACGGTACGGTACCCTAAAAAGGTATGTTTCGTGTAAATTCCCGTACGCATTAATTTTGTAATTTTGGAAATAATACGGAGGTATTTTTCTAGTAGTGGGCGTTATGCGGTTGAAATGACTAGGAGTACATATGTAAATAGACGTCAAATTTATTAATAAAACAAATCTAATAACTGTAATAAGAGTTACGAAGCAACAATGAAACAATAAGGGACACAAAAGCTACACTCTGATATGAAACGTGGACAAAAAGTCGGGCGCGCGGACCACCACATGTTCGAAGTCCATGAAAGACAGTTTCCCGTCGCCATCCACGTCTGCCTCGTCCAGAACACTGGCGACTATCTCCTCTCTCTCCTGAGGGTGCAGTTCGTCCTTCGTGAGTAAACGCGTGGCTTCCAAAAGGTCCTCCCGGCCAATGAACATGTCGTTATCCAAATCGTATATGCGGAAGGCGTACCTGAAAAAAATTATTTGCTAGGCAAATTAAAAAACCCACGACTGTCAAGAACGCCATCTAGTGATGAGTAGCGGTACTAACGATACGACTTGATATCTGTAGCGCCATCTATTATTTGCTAGAGAAAGCTTTGACTTTCAAGTGTTAACCCCTAATAAGTTTTAAACGGTTATACCGATTTTCATCAAACATAGCTAAGCACCACAAGCAAGCAAGGGAACTTGCTGCACGTAAAAAAAACGGCACCGGAATCGGTCCGTCCGTTCGAGCGCTACGACGCCACAGACAGAAAGATAGACTGACAGACATTTAGCGTTAAACTTATAACACCCCGGCGGCAAAAGTAGAAAACACTGAAAATAGTCACCATACACTATCACGGGTTTATCCCTAACGGGGCAGATTACCATACATACACCAACCGATCATCTGATTCGATTTTGTATGGAAAGCCAAAAATAATTTTTCGTATTTTGATATACATATATGTGACGTTCCACGGATAAAGGTACCTTATGGACGGTAGCGCTTAGGACGTTTAGAAAAACAAATCGTACAATTAGACTTAGCTTGAATAAACACAATGTCGTAAGTGCCACCGTCCATAAGGTACCTTTACCCGTGGAACGTCACATATATGTGTTCCTTGTGGAAAGTTGTTCAATATCATGGACTTAATTCACCCTTAAAATAGTTTCAGTATATTTTGTTAGTTATATAATACACCTAATTATTATTATTAGGATAATAGTCACCATAATTTCGTGTGGTTCCGGGTTGGAATAGGACCACTCCATCTCTTCCTGTGGAAGTCGTAAGAGGCGACTAAAGGACTGAGCACAAACAACTCGTGCTACAAATAGGTACATTCCCGAAGAGGGTTGACGTCAGGCAGGCGGCCGGTCATAAAACTATAGCCAAATCGTTTAAACTGTTCCGGCTATTTATTCTCCACTTCGCAAGGTCTTTGGCATCCTTGGGTGACCATTGGCATGCATGTTAAATTTGGAAAAGAAAAAGCGGAAAAGCGCACATCGGGCTCCGAAGCAGCACAGCTGAGAATGCAACCGTGAACACGCTTAGATGAAGAAGAAGAATTTCCTGTTAAGTTGAATACCGTGCAGAAGTGGCGCCCCCATTTGAAATAAATTGATTAATCTAAGGTAAGGTATGGTGATACGATAACTAACATTTTGCTAACGATCAGGCCTTTAATTTATTTTATAAATTAAATTATTCTATAAATAACGGCTGGAATCAATAAAACGCAGAAAGAATCACGCACTAAATATAGTATAAATAGACGATATATAATATAAATCGTTAGCGTCGAATTCATCATTTCATACCAACGAGATCTATGTACTTACGTACTAGAGAAGACGCCACATACAACTGTGTTCTGTTCATCATATGCTATCACTGTTAACCATACATTAGTCACTCGCTAGCAATACGCGCATAAAACACTCCACAATTCATTAAAGAAAACACTGTCAACTTAGTCAAAAATGCCTTGGTTTATGTTAAGATACTGCACTAGTAATTCAAAGAACAAGGCAAAATATGAAGGAATAACTTTCCATCGGTAAGTAACTAGATTTCATTGATTGAAAATTAAATACGGATTGCAAAATTTCGGCTGCCAAAATGAATGAAATGAGTGAATGATCTGTCAACCGATGGAATGATTCGGCATAAACTAACAAAACAGAAGTGAAATGTAGACATCATAAATATGCCTACATTTCACTTTCTTCATCGAAAAACTAATTGTTTGCTACTCAGTTATTAATGTTTGTAAAACGTTTAAAAATGTTTGAGTTTTATAATTTTTATTTACATATGCTATAAATGCTTTACAAAAGTTTCCTAAAATCCTATAAATCCTTTATAAAATTAAGTCATATCTTGTAACGTCTCACTAGGACCTCCGAGGGCTCAAAAAATTTGTGTGGGGGCTACAAGTGCCCCGATTTGGGATCCAAGATGGCCGCTTACACATTTTTGATCTTTTATTATGTTTGTCCCTATAATTCTGTTTCCTCGTAACTACTATGCGGCTAAATCGATTTTGATATATTATTATATAACTATAAGCCGATTACAAATCTTCATATATGTAATCTAAATAAACATATGTAATTTAGACCCAATACCTACGTATATGATTATATAATACATTAAATACAGAGATAGCTAACAAAGAAAAAAAACAAAAAGGTATACAAGTGCAAGAAATCACTTTCTTCTAGTGCAAAATTTATGTAAAAAAATTAAGTAAGAATAATAAAAGGTTGCCAAAGAAACAGATATGAGCAGTTTAACTTTTACCTTTATAAATATGATAGACGTAAGTCTTCACTCTAAAAATCTATAGAACCATACAACCATCCATACACCCATCCGTACAGCCAGCCATACTTACCAACATTCGCATTTATTAAAATATATGTAGGATTTAATTTGAACCACGTACTCGTAGGTATGTAAAAATATATTGACCTTTCTGTACTACTCTCGTGTTTAGTCTATATTACCAAAAAGGACATGGCCGTGTTTTAAGACACCGAGTCTATATATTCATGTCAATGTTTCATACCTACTTAGTTATTATGGCTATCAATCGTAATGACCGTGCCGCCACCACTCCCCTACTGGCGGAAAGAACCTTGTTTATTTTCATCAAAAATCAAAGTTAGAACAGGAGTACTGTATCTTTTCCAGTGGATGTCAAAAGTTGGACCTGCAAGAAACTTAAATACTTATATAATATAACCCATTATAACAAACGCGACAAAGAAAGATTTGAAATAGGAAGCCAAATGTAATTTTTCGTTAGTTCTATCATATCCCATACCATACTAGTACCATAGTATCGTTGAGTTAGTATCCCATAACACAAGTTTAAAACTTACTTTGCTTAATCAGTGTGATTTGTCCTTATATATTTATATTTATACTGTACCGTAAGGATATGTCCTCAACGTGTTATGGAACAGAACAATGGGAGCTCGGTGGCCCGGTGGGAGTACGCATTGCTAGGCGCTTTCGCAAGTTAAGCAACCCCGGGTGTGGTCCGCACTTGGATGGGTGACCACAAGTGGTATAAAAAGCGCCTCCGTGCTTCGGAAGACACGTTAAGCCGTTGGCTCCACTGTTATCTTGTATGGCAGTCGTCAAGCTATGTCAGATGCCTTTAGTCAGCTTAAAAAATCTGATACCCTTAGAACCAGTGTTGTCCACTCTCAAACACGAAACACAAAAAATGGAACTGTGGGTTTTCAAAAAGGAAACTTCCATTCGAAGTACTGTAAATATTTGAGAATACAAAGTCACCTTTGCTTAATCTGGAAGTGCATGAACCTAAGTTCTCTTTGCAAACTTATGTTCATGCACTTCCAGATTAAGCAAAGGTGTCTTACCAGGCTTTGATGTCCCTCGGAGCAGCCTCACTGAACACTGACATCATGTCCAAGAAGTCTTCAAACGTGAGGTTCCCCTGGCCGTCGTGAGAGAACACCTGGCAGATTCGTCGTTTGAATGGATTTTCCTGTAAAATAAAAATATGACTGAAAAGCTGAACTCCCGCAATCGTACTATCTATCTTGGACAAACTCCGTTTCATATCTATGTATCTATATTTATAACGATTCGTGGGGGATATCAAGAACATCATCTCGCGCGAGGGGATGAGCTACCTTTCTGCTTATATTAACTGTGTGCTCCTACTTCAACCTGTGCAGTCATTGAATTTCGGCCTGTGTCACTCCCCGTTTAGCTATCGAAAATGTACTTACATCATTACTATGCGGGCAGGCGGCCCCTCCGGGTGGTAAATTCAATTATACGAATCGTTTGTCCATAGTAATAAGAATGAAATTGGTTTGCAATGGATGTCTAGGTATCTTTACGAAAAGGTGCTGAGTTCATCGCTAGGCCACATTGAGTAGATATTTCTTTAAATTTCTTTGACTTCTGTACGTTATTATTATTTATTCTATGGTTCTACTCTACTGCTTTCGACATTCGACTTACGATCAAACAAGTCTAAAAAATTCGTCTAATTTACCTTTAGTTCAGGTAACTGTTCGATCTGATCTACCGGCACCACAATGGTGTGAGCCTGGTTCCCCGTCATCCTTTTCGGTATCAGGTCAGGATTCACTTCACGGAATCGCTTGAAGACCCTGTAAAATTAATAAATACCGACAGACAATGTACATTTCCCAAGGAAAGTGGACGTAAGGCAGGGAGTTGGTCGCAAAAAAAGACCAAATTCTAAATACATTTATTTATTATTTATTTACCAATTTATGTACACGAACAATATAACTATACAGAGAATACATGAACAAAAAGTTGTACAAAGGCACTACTTATCTCAAAAGAGATCTCTTCCAGCAGGCCCGTGAGATGAAAGGCATATAGGCGTGTTCGTTAAATAAAGGAAGAAGAAATTAACATACTATGAAACTACAGATAAACATACATATAGGTATATATGTTACATACATACTTAAATAATTTCATATGTCTATTTAGAAATAAATATACTCAATATATAATATATATACTAAAACTATGATGATTCCGATAAATAATAATCTTTTACTCGTCTTTTAAACACAGAGATCGATTTAGATTCGCGTATAGAAGGTGGTAATGAGTTCTATAGTCTGACCGCATGTACCGAGGAGTAGGAAAAGGTAGTGATGCAGTGTGAAGGGTATTTAATGACCCCCCTCCCCCTCCCCCTCGCCCTGAAAGGCCGGTAACGCTTTTGTTACACTTCTGGTGTTGCAGTTGTCCATGGACAGCGGTGATCACTTACCATCAGGTGACCCGCTTGTTCGTTTGCTGTCCTATGACATAAAAAAACCAGTTTTAAGGTGGGATTTGCAAAGGGAATTTCTAAGATTTTTCTAGACCAGCATGGAAGCAAGTGGTGGTGGTTAAAAATGACCGTATACAGGGTTACTGGTATCTAACGCATAACCTCCTAAAGGCGACTTAGGCACATCAAGACTTAAATTTTTTGTTTTATTTCTAAACTAGCGGCCCGCCCCGGCTTCGCACGGGTATGTATTATACATATAAACCTTTCCCATGAATCACTTTATCTATTAAAAAAAACCGCATCAAAATCCGTTGCGTGGTTTTAAAGATCTAAGCATACATAGGGACAGACAGTGGGAAGCGACTTTGTTTTATACTATGTAGTGATATAATACTTAGCAAGATTTTACATTTTTTAGTTCAAGTTTACATATCCATCAAACGTTAAGTCTATGATTTATAGGCGCCGTCGCGTGAGCTGCCACGTAAGCGTAGTACTTCCGCGTGTCGATGACGAGTAGAATTACGAATTTGATTTAGTTTATTTTTGTATGAAAAAGAAAACATAAAAAAAATAGAACAACAATTTATAGTCTTAATGTACCTAAGTCGCCTATAGAAGGTTATGCGTTAGATACCAGTCACCCTGTATAGTTTACAAATATTATCTACCTACTAGACTTGCCTATGACATCCAAACTTAGTCCATGAACAAACATGTCTCCAACGTTCACCGGAAGGTCGGCCACCGTTTCCAAACAGATCGATACGTACAATAAATACAAGAGAAGCCTTGGCCGTCACTAATCTGTCGGTAAGTACGTCATTAACAAATCCACTTAGCTTCCTGCTAATGGTGCTTTATATATAATCTGTGTGTAATAAATGGTGTAAGGATAAGGAGGTACTATCATTATTATCCCACTTTCTACTAAATTTATAAATGTGAAACATTGTACCTATGGATGTTAAGCCGTGTTTCCGTGGTTTCTGGCAGAGTAGAGGAGGACTACTTCAAGTCTTCTGTATGTCTGGATGTCGTAGAAGGCGACTTAGGAAACACAAGCTAAACAAAGCTTATAAACATCAATGAGACCTCTCCAACCCGTCTAGCCAGCGAGGAGAGTGTAGCCCAAATCATCTGACTGCTCTGGCTCTGGTAGTACAGAGGGTCGTGCTTCTGCAGTGGAAACTAAAAAAGACCTGATGATGATGTATGGATGTTTGTTCTGCTTTCATGCCAAAACGGCTGAACTCTTCATGCCGAATTTTCATTCAAGTAATTCAAAACTTCGCGCCTGATACCGCCGCTGATGACAATAAGGCTGGCAGAGAATTATTCAGCGTTTTTGGCATCATGCCGCAAGGTCATAATATTTTAGATTTCTAAATCTATTGATTTTTTCACAAAGACAAAATTTTATATGATATCTCCGTTTCCTTTGAAATGATTTAATTTCAAATGGGGCAGCACTGGACCCCGGGAAATTCATGTTGGCCTTAAACTGTTAACAAAAGTTCATAAAATAGTTTGAAGGGTTATCTAGGGCTTCACAAAAACAAAATTTTAAATTATATCTCCGTTTCCTTTCAAATATGTAATTCATTTCAAATGGGGGCAGCACTGGACCCCGGAGAATTCATGTAACCCTACTGTGTCTCCTAGTAACTATTACTTTGTCAAATACCCTAGAACCGTGCAGGTCTTCGCACGGTTTTTGGCATCAGATTCAGATTCTTTATTGCAAGTCACAAGTTAGAAGTTGTTACATAAGGATAAGTACAAGTGACGCCCTGTAAGGGCACAGCAAACAAGAGGGCAGCTAGTTGCCACTTTACTTAAAAATTAAATTTTACAATTCACTGTTTTACATAAAGCAGAGAAATCAAAGTGAATTTGAATTTGCAGTCAATTTATAATTACTGCAATAATATACAAATTATTATCGAAAAACTCAGATATTTTGTAATAACATTTTTTTATGAGGTTTTTTTTTTAATTTTTAACAAGTACTATATATTTTTCTATAAGTATTTTTTAAATAATTAGGAATATGGTTATATATTGTTATAGCCATATGATGGGGGCTAGACGAGACTAGTTCCATTTTGGTGAATGGTCTTTCTAATATGTTTAAGTCTCTATTATTTCTTTTGTTTCTATTTTTCTTTTGTGTGTAGAGAGATTTGTGTTTCCTAACAAATTTGCATGATTCTAGAATGTATATAGACGTTAAGGTCAGGATTTGATGTTTTTCGAAATATGATCTACAGGATTCCATTTCATCGATATTGACTAATATTCTAATAAATTGTTTTTGTATTGTAAACATATCATTCACTTCACAGGAGTTTCCCCACAGGACTATGCCATATGATAATCTAGAGTGTGCATATGCATAATACGCTGCAAGGCACGTTTTGAAGTCGGTTACCCGTTTTAGTCGATTTGATGCGAAGGTAAAAGAAGATAATTTATTTTTAGTTTTTGAATGTGTGCTTTCTAAGTCATTTTAGTATCTAAATCAATTCCTAGCAATGTCGCAGTGCCGGCATATTTAAAATTTGTATTTTTAAAATTATAAGATATTTGTTATGGCTTTTTTTGTGATGGTTTGAACTGTAATATTTTTGTTTTATTTAAATTAAGTTCTAAATTTTGACTATCTAACCAATTTATTATTTTATTTAGAGCATTATTTAATTTATTTTTTAACTCATCTGTATCAGAGCAAGATAATATTACCGATACATCATCTGCGAAAAGTATGCAATCCTCCTTAATTTCTTCCGGGAGATCATTTATATAGATGAGAAATAGCATACATCCCAGTACACTTCCCTGTGGGATAGAGCCGGTAGAGACTGCTTTATTTGACCTTGCGAACTCTATCCTACCCGAATCAAAATTAGTATTTTTGATTTCAACACATTGTACACGGTTTTTAAGATATGATTTGAACCATCCTTGGGTGATCATTGACTTGTATATCTTTAGAGGAGACAAGCCATTTTCCGTTCACCGGTAGATAGCTTTTGTCTTTGTATAACCCGAATTCTTGACTTGCAAAAGGATTTCTACCGTGAAATTTGCAATTTTTCTTTAATTTCCTTTTTATTTTCCTTAAAATTTACTTTAGAATTTTCTTTTAAATGTAAGAAGCCTTTTGTGATTCATAACATTTCTTGAATGTTTTAGTAGTTGTTATAATGAGACGATTTACGAGTACCTATTGTACCTTTACGTGGGTTTTATTTACAACAAAAATTACAGATTAAATCAGATTGAATAAAATGAAAAAACTACTACAGTACTGAAATTTACAAATAAAAAGGCTGGGTAGCTCATTACCCTGCAGCAACGTGCCCAGAAGCAATGTTTATCTTCTGACCTGGTTATAGATCAGTCAAAATTAGTGAATAATATAATCATAGGTTTACAAGCAACTAGATACGTATCCTTATTTTAACTACGTGTACATGAAGACTTTAATGAAGTTAAACTTACATCGAGCATCATCCTGTCAGTGCTTTAACAACCACATTAAGTTGTTTTTATACATGTTTCTAGACGTAGGTAAGCAATATCTATTGCTATCGACGTGTTTTCATTTTAAGTATATTATATCTTTACTATCGTAGAATATTAATATATCTCTTAATAATAGTCACATTGTTTGATTTAACACAACTGTTGAAGTCAATAGGCAGTTAGTGCCGCTTCCTAGGCACTGGTGCAGAAGAAGCGACAATAAACTGCACTGCAGCATTTTCTCCAAGGACGCCAATATTAAAATTAGATATTTGTACTGATTATACATTGTTTGCTATGTCATCATTTAAATAGAATTTTTGTGTGAACAACAAAATCTTATTGGTTGTCACAGTGCTCAACTTCGCTTATGTTGAGTGGAGTGTGGGCCAACCTCTCTTCGACTCTCTAACTCTATGTCTCCCTCAAATGTGTTAATGGCCTTAGTAAAGTCTTGATTACTGTGGTTTACTGACATCTGTGAGAATCAAAGAATCAAATATTTATTCAGTAATTACGCCTTCGCAGGCACATTTACTCGTCAATAAATTTTTGTGCGTACAATGTTACGTACGTACCGTACGTGTAATGTTTATTTATTATTTATGTTTTAATAAAAAGCTACCGATACTAGCGTTTCGCAACGTCCAGCAGCGTTCTCTGCTAAGAATAAAAGCCGAAAGCAGTTTACAAAGATATTATGATAAAGCTTGCGAACCAGTGCCAAATAATTTAAGGTAATAAGTACCACTAAGTAGTCTTAAAAAACGAAGCCGAGCTGACCAGTCCGTCGCGGCGGCCCTCGTTCACGAGTTGAGTTGAGAGTTTAAGTAGTAAAAGATACAGTTAGAATGGGTAGCTTTACATGAGTATTGTTAATCTGTTTAAATAAGAGGTTACAGCAAATTATAGACCTAATACATAAATCTACTGAGGTCTTCAGCAAAGTTAGACAGTTAACCTTTAAAAGTTTTCAGTAAAATAGACAGCTATACTTAGTTTGTCTCCGTCGGCGATCAATTAGCAAAGTTTCGGTTCGTAAATACCTGATTCGTGTTTGTGACGACAAAAATATAAGGGAACACGCACGGTTGCTAAACTTGCTGACATTTATTTCTCAGTGTTTAATTAATTTATTATTCAATTCTTTATTTTTAGAAAGAGGCCAAAGAAGCGGTGGAGGGAATGTATAAAGGAGGATACGGGTAGAAAGGGAGTAACGGATAAATTATTTATATACTAGCGGCCCGCCCCGGCTTCGCACGGGTATGTATTATACATATAAACCTTTCTCATGAATCACTTTATCTATTAAAAAAAACCGCATCAAAATCCGTTGCGTAGTTTTAAAGATCTAAGCATACATAGGGACAGACAGTGGGAAGCGACTTTTTTTTATAGTATGTAGTGATATTTGATAGGCCTTTTCCAAGGATTTCTAAAATGATTGCATCCAGCGCTTTCCAGTGACCTTGGTCCGGTTGTCTGATCACCTGGTGGGTGGGTGTCCAACGGCTCGCTTGCCAGTACGTGGCCGCCTTTCCAGAACTTTTTGCCCCATCGGCTACCGGTTAGTTGCGCTATGTGTTCTACCCACTGCCATTTCAACTACCTAAGGACCTAAAGTAAGATGGAATAAACGGGCAAGTGCGAGTCAAACTCGTACATGAAGGGTTCCTTACCACCGTACAATGTTTTAAAACGCTAAAGAAACACGTTTCTTGTATGACGACCCCCTTTAATTAACCATTAACTTATTATAATTAACCAACCAATAAATAAAAAATAATAATGCATTTTACACCGTTAGTTATTTTTTATAACACTTCGAAAAACAGCAAAAATCGCCGGCGTACCAAAGAGGGCGTGCTATAAAACGCTCGGCTTTCAAATTGTTAACTTTATCTTATTTTTAGTATGTGTTGTTATAGTGGTCATAATAATACATAATCGGTGAACAGGTGTCTAGCTATTACGGTTCAAGAGATAGAGCCCTGTGACAAATCGAGTTAAAAACGCTGAAAAAAACACGTTTTTGTATGACGACCCCTTTAATTTTCAACTTTTTTTGTTTGTTTTACTATTTGTTGTTATAGCGGCCACAGTAATATATAATCGGTGAAAATTTCAGGTATCTAGCTATTACGGTTCAAGGGATAGAGCCCTGTGACAGACGAACAGACAGACAGACGGTCAGATAGCGGAGTCTCAGTAATAGGGTCCCGTTTGCACCCTTCGGGTACGGAACCCTAAAAACTGACATGGTGTACCGACTTCACATATTAGTGGGATATAGATAAGCCAGAAGGAGAAGAACTTATTTAATATTCAGTAATTATTCATATGTTTAATGTAGGTATATGTTATTAAGGGGCCAGGCAAACAAGCGTAATGTTTTGAGTTTGATTATATTTATAAGAAATCTTTAACATTAATACATTCCAAGTAAAAATCCGCATGCCGTTCCATTATTTTATGTTGCAATGCCATAACAGGGTTCATGTTGTATCTACTATCTTAAGCAATAACTATGTAGTGAAATGTTATACATGTACAATGTGAAAAGCAATAAAGAAATTGAAATATTTTGAGTTGTGAGTCACAGAAAATAAGATGCGTAATTTGGTCTACATTCAGTTCCATACAGAAGTCCCTGATTGTGTCACGTGGCGACGGAAAATGAGTTCAGCTTTTATAACATTTTCGGTGATGCACACACAACTAAAAAAATTGCGCTCATTTGGCTGGGCTCTAATAAAACAAAATAACGTAGGTACTCTATTTCCGGAAGATGGCATATTTGATCACAATCACATTGTCTCGACACCACCACCCTTGTGATCTACCGGCTTACATCAGTTGGGTTGGGAATCACATTTACATACCTGAGTATTTCCTTCCGTGTAAAAAATGTACAGTCCTAAATTCAATAAAAATATTTTTATTATAATTAAATCAAATCTAGAAGTTTTGAAAATAACTAAACTATAGAATAATTAATAATTCTGTTTAATACAATTCTAGATCGAAGCCAGCTTTTGGCCATCCACTCTGATAGCCTTTGATGTTATATCGCCATCTCCTTCTCATCCTTCCTCGTCTCCGACGGAGTAGGCCTTTGCCGAAACAATGGGACATATAATGGCCGAACAATAATTTTTGATTACATAAGCGTAATATATGGAACCAAGGGCTATACTAGATCAACATAGTATAATGGTTTTAAAATAACAGAAATACAAAAATAAATAATAAACACAAAAAACAAAAATACGAAATTTCCATAAAAATTGCCCGGGTGGCTGCACACTTTTGTATGGAATTGCCAAGTTTTTTTTTGACTATTATATTATGTATATTATTATATTAGGTGATATTCGTAAATAGCGTGCCTCCATAAGTGAAGTATACGACGTTTGAAACTTTCTCATCCCTCTGGATAAAAGTTCAGTGATAAAAGGCGATAAATGATAAATCTCTATACCCTCTATGTAGCCTATTCACACGAAAAGTTACTTACAGGAAAAGTTTAATAGTTAGTTACAGAACTTCTATCTGTCCCATGTACCGTAATGTCAAGGAAAATCTAAGTTCCAGAAACCCGGTTACAAAGGGGAACCAAAAAGTTTAATAGACCAATAAACACCAAAATGTGTCACCTGGTAATCCTCGAGCTGCTGTTCCGTAAATGTTACTACTTTGTTCCCCATCCCTCGACGGTAACCGAACAATAAAACGGTAAAAAACAGCCTGTTGACTCTACAGTCACAAAACACTGTCTGCGGCTTCGGTTGGGATTACCGATTGGCCACAAAAAACGCTTTACACCAAAAGCTATACAATTTCAATGGCTCTGTCTCACAAAATAGAAAAGGAGTGAAAGAGATAGGTAGGTGGAAAGTGACAACGCTCTTCACGTTTACAGTTTTCGTGGCCAAGCTGTTAGGGCGCGGCGAGACAGAGTAATGAAGCGACAGAGGCGGCAGACGCGTGCCAAGGGCGAATGTCTTTATTACGGCCACTATTACGAATATTGTGATCGCAATAAAATAAGGATGGAAGTTGCTTTGTGCAGCGGGAATGCAATTTTTTTGGTACGTGATAAATAATAATAGGTCATCATCATCATTTCAGCCGCATGACGTCCACTGCTGGACATAGGCCTTTCCCAGGGATTTCCAAAATGACCAATCTAGAGCGGCCTGCGTCCAGCGCTTTCCAGCGACCTTAGTCAGATCGTCTGACCACCTTGTGGGTGGGTGTCCAACGCTTCGCTTGCCAGTACCTGGTCGCCATTCGAGAACCTTTCTGCCGGTAGAATAATAGGTCGTTGGAAGAGAATGGATATAACGATATTACTTACTTAAACTAAGTTTCAATAAAGTATATTATTTTAAAATTTTAATAAGAATATTCACTGTTATCAAAATTTGGCCAATTTGAGTATATTTTTAAAATAAGGTTCTCGTAATATAGGACTCTACTACTAGTGGTAATTGAATAATCGGCTGATATTTTTGCTGTGTACTTACATCGTGCGTATAATTTATCTACTTTCTTTTTCTTTTATCTTTTAGGAATTTAAGGAATTCCTTAAATTCCTAAAAGATAAAAAGAAAATTTTTAACTCTCTGAAAATCATGTGGTTTTTGGAAATCATGACACGTTTAATGTTTACCCGACCTTGTTTTTATTATAAGTAAGTATATTATATTTATATAGCCAAATTACTAAAAATATCTGCCTCTTGAATGCCTAAAACACTATAAAAATACCAAAAATATATTGTCGTTCATTGTAATCACCCGTCTCACCTGTGCGACCTCTGGTACTTGCTGTAGTCTGTACTTCGCCTATTAGTCGCCGCGCCCTGCGGTCGTTTAGTGTATTTCTCTTTAATTAATATTATTCTTATAAAACTAATGGGTCAGTGTTATTCATTCCTTTGAGTGTATCAGCTGTAGGTAGACTAAGCACTTTATTCAAATGGTATACGTAGACATTCGAACCGGAAACTCTAATCCGCTAGTTTCCATCAAGTCAAATCAGATACTTTTTTCAAAACGTCAAAATAAAAATTTTCTATGGGATTTGTATGAAATATCGGACTGTGACGTCATAGTTTCTTGGAGTCAAATAGCTCTCTTAATATCCGTTTTTCTGTATTAATAAATCTAAAATCACGTTCAAAGTGGATGTGATCAATGACAAGTGTCACTATTTTGTGACGTTTCATTCTCTTATCAGTACCAAATAATTTATTTTTGACCCAGTCATCTACCCAATTCTTGTTAAAATGATTTCCTCAAAATTTGATACATACATACATACTATCACGTCTTTATCCCTATTGGGGCATACAGAGGTTTTGGGTTACACGGCTCTAAGCAGACAGAGCCGGAAGACACACACGCCACTCTTAAAAAATTTTTTAGGAGCTGTCTGAAAACTTAATTTGTATGAATTTCTCATACACACTTACATTTTTTCCGTATTTCATAATTTTCTTTCTTGCAAACCCATTTTATATGGGGATTGCTACACACATCAGCGGGCCAGGATTGTCAGTGCGGTAGTATTTGTCGAACAATGAAACCGAACCACAGCAATTATATCAGCTTTTTCCACGAACTTTTATCTACATTAGATTTTACCGCCCCGCTGTGCTGATTAATGCCGGCCCGCTTATGTGTACAGCAACCCTAACGTATTGAGTGAGTGATGTGTATCTTATGTTACCATCCATATGATTCGCTGTATTAAATGTAACATTCCAGATGATCAATGGATTACGCGTAATACTTAAAAGTATTAAAACTACACTTCTCGTCTTGAATTTTATTTGATATCATTGCTATGACGTTCGTTTGTAAGTAATTTATTAAACGAAACTTTCACTACTACTTTTTAAATGAAATAGTGATTAAATATTAAATGAAACTTTTATAGTAAATATTACAAGGGCCACTGTTTTTTAAATGAAATAATGACGGTGTTATTTATAAATATTTAAGAGAAACTTACTTATTCATATGCACTGTTTTGTCTATGTGGTTGTAGGTTACCTATGTAGTACGAGTAGGTATGTACCCAACATGTTTCTTAATTTTATTATTCTAGTATACTTACTGTGAATTATAATTATTGGTTTCTTATGCGCGAGCGACAGAAGTTCTATGAGTCTATTTGTACAATCTTGAGTATCTTTGTTTGGAATTTTGTTAAATCATGTCAAATCAAATGAGACTAAGAAACAAATTAAGTTCGAGCATTAGCCAAATCTGTCAATTCAATTAATAAAAATAAATTCAAAATATCTTTATTATCATAGAATATTTATAATATCTCTTAATAATAGTCACTTTGTTTTATTTGGCACAAATGTTGACGTCAAATTGTTACTTATAGCTAAGTTTAGTGCCGCTTCCTAGGATACGCTAGTACAGAAGAAGCGGCAACAGAGAATCGTCCTAATAATCAACTTAGAAACTTACAACTTCAGATTAGATATGTGGACTGAGGATACGAGTACATTGTTTGTTATGTCAAAATTTAAAGTTTAAGGAAAATATGGGTTTAAATAGGGTAGCAAGTTTGAGGCGAACTATCAGTTTACATGCAACAATGTGTCCTAAATCCATTAATTTTAAAGTATAAAACAATATACTATTATTGCAAAAAAAACATCCAGAAGTAGGATTACGTACCTCATTTATTAATGAATAGGCTTAAACAAAAGTAACAGTTTTCACTTAATTATGAAATTACAGTTTTTTGCGTTATTTGGTGCAAATATTTAAATACTATTATTACTTATTGATAATATGCGCTAAGGGTTCGGAATTGTGTAAGTAAAGGGGAAATAATACGTTGTTTTGTGACCTAGTTTTACAGAAGACTTTACTGGTGTACGTACCATACGATGACAGACAATTTTATTATCAAAAGCAAAAGGTTTCAAAATAATATACAATCCAAAGAGTTTCAAGAATATAAAACATGTCGCAATAATTATCAATGTTAGTATGTAATAAGTCAGTTGGTTTTAAGAGAAAGATTGAGTTTATTCTTCAATTCCATCCCGAGCATTCGCTCAAGCATTCGTTTTCGCTTCGAAAATTATTAGAAGTCGTCGGCACAAGCACTGAGCAATAGTTAGACCATCTTATTTGGAAACACGTTCTTGTCACCCAATCGTAGACGTATCTAGAAAAACACATTATATATATATATATAATTCTATTTATAGGTAAATAGGTATTTACTTAACACATAAGTTTTACGAGTACAGTAGTATAAATCATACTGAAATACATAGACTGACACAAATAAAAATTAACAGGACAAAACAAAATGAAGAGACAATGAAAACAAGGGAAGACTTTACTTGGAATTTGAAACTGGCTAGCGTTTGGGCTTCAGATAGTAAATGGTGTGAGTTCCATATGATAGACGTACGGCTCGAACAGAGAAAGACAGCGAGTAAAAGTCGGTGGAGTGAGCAGGAATTCTTAAAAGAAGGTTTTCAGCCCTGCGTAGTGGACAACCTTGAGACTCGCTAAAGAATATCATTACTTTTCGTAAATAGTTAGAAAAAAATACATAGGAAACAAAAAATCATAATAACCTTTCTGTGTGTGGCCATCGATCACGAGCCATCCATTCTATTAAACAATGCTTCTCACGCGGCTTCTCTTGGCATTTTAAAGGATCTACTGTGGAAAATACATGTTAAATACTTAATAATATTTACACTAAAGCCACAGACTAAAGTTTAAAAAAAATGTACCTACTCACGTAAAAAGCTAATCAAATTATCTGGAGAAAATTGTGCTGTTTCAACTACCAATCGAATTTCGTTATTGACACATCAAAAGAAGGTGGTGAGGCGACCTGACCAATATCTCTGGAATACGCTGGATGCAGGTTGCTCTAGATCGGTCGTTTTGAGAATCTTTGATAGAAACTCCCGAAAAAGAACCTACTGAATTAAATTGATTAAAAATTGTAGACGATTTATATACTTACGCGCAAATGCATAGCACAATACACAGATAATAAACAAAACCTTGTACGAGTACATCTTATAGATAAGGAGGTTATCAGGGTTGCTTAACAAAGATTATAACAATACGACAATACAAAGTCGACTTAATATGTGAATGACGAGTTTTAATATACATATGTTATAAAGAAGTACCTACTAGGCATGTGTGATATGATGATGTATGGTCTTAGTCTTGCTACACACATGCTCGGGCCGGATTGTCGGATTATCGACTTTTTCCCCGAACATTCATCTACATGATATTTTGGCTGTGTCGATTGATACCGGCCCCAATAGTGTGTAGCAACCCTTAGTTATGAGCGGTAACGGAATGATACTAAGTATATCCTTTGGGAATCACGGGTCTTTTTACCCCGGTCCTTTGAGAGGTTTGCGTAAGGATACAGATCCAACACATTTGGCCTTTGAGAAGTTGATGTTATGAGGTCCTTCCGCCAAGACTTATTCTTGGATGTACCATTGAAATCTTATCGAGTGTGTCAATAGCTATGATGACAATGTAGAACGGATGTTTTTGATCCTAGACTTGGCCCAGGGAATCCTGTATCATGACAATGTGCATACATATTTGATATGTAAGATTTTATATATTTTTGTTTCACTTGTTTTTTCTTAGCTTGTAAGATCCTCTTCTTATAATCATTCCAGGTACTTGTTGAACACACATGTTTTGGATTGCAACCAATTTTTTTTATGTTTCTTAAAAAAAAAAGTAAAGTTTTGCAATAGTTGTAATTTGTTTTGTGTGATATTAAAATAAAATAAATGCAATAATATTATGACGAGTATGGCTGATCTGATGATGGATACCCTGTAATAAAACGACGCAACCCCATCGAGTTTGGGCTTATTACATTTGTCTTTATTAGTTCTTAGGTATCACAATAAAAGCTTGTACGAAAACAAAACTTATTAGGTACTACTTAAGACTTTCAATAAAGTCTCTCCAAGACGTTCTTAAAAGAAAGTCGAGCAATGTAAACACCCCAATAGTTTTACAAGTCCGCTAACTTTTAATGAGGTATTTGATCCGCTAACTTGCTACGTTTTGTTATGTAATCCAAATAGTTTAGATTGTTGACGTTTTTGCTGACTCAATAAAATTATATTTTCTTTATCAAACTTTTATTTAACTTGCAACTTAATGTATGATTGTTTTTGTTTGTAACTTAAATAAGTTTTCTTTATAATAAATTTCAGTTTAGTTTAAAAGCGAAATAGGTATACATTTTCTTCGCATAGGACTAAGTAGATTTCAGTTGTTCCTTTTTGTATGTGGAAGTGCCCAACAGTAAAGTGGTATCATGTTCTTTTCACGCGGTTTACAACGAAATCGTAAAGGAAAATCTAAGGGTAAACCATAAAATAAATTATCATAATTTATAAAAATAAAATATTCATACCTAGAGCGATTTAAAATAAAATCATAAACCCATCAATCATCATCCCAGCTTTTCTTCCGCCCACTGCTGATCATAGGCCTCTCTTGGTCGAACCACTCATCTCGCTCCTATGCTGCTCTATCTAGATGCGACCCGCGAGTTTCATTATATCGTATTATTATTTAAAAAAAATATTGTAGTAAAAACTAGTATACGGCCCAAGGCTCTGTCTACCTTGTTAGGGACAAAGACGTAACAGTGTGTCTGTAAAAACTAGTAAATCAATTCTTAAAACACGTAGAAGTAAAATAACACAAAACAGATTATTTTCTCACAAGTGAACGGTGTACGAAATAATTACACGGGAACTTCATTAGCTGAAATTCGTAGTTTAATTCTAGAATAACTAAGCATTAAGATTGTTGGAACCGGCAGGCTGCAAACTGTTGGAACTGCACCAAAGTCTGCATCAGTTAGTGCAGAGTAAAATCTACTTTAGTTCAATTTGCAATTTGATTGGGGCGTATGTTTGCAGATTCAATCAAATGGTTAGACCATTTGATTGAATCTGAGTTGTTAGAACATAATAGTTTTGTAAAAAAGCATACGAGATAAAGAAAACAAGTGTGGTGTTCCACAAGGTAGTATTCTTGGGCCCCTTCTTTTCCTAGTGTATATAAATGACCTCCCAAATACCATAAACCACAAAAGTATATTGTTCGCTGATGATATTTCAGTTATAGTGACTACAAAAAAAGAAATGACTATAGATAAACACGAAGATAAATAAAAGGTACGTTTCGCGTTAATTCCCGTATGCATTAATTTAATAATAATGCAACGCGATAGTTTAAAAGTATTTAAACACGAAGATGACATAAATAATACTATAAATACAATTGTTGACTGGCTTATAAATAACAATTTGTAAATTAATATTAACAAAACATATTTTATAAACTGAAGAATGAATTAGATATAGTTTTCGATAACCAAAAAATAAGAGCCTTAGATAATGGTATATTTTTGGGCATAACTATAGATAGTAATCTAGATTGGAAGAAACATGTAGAAAGTGTAAGCAGCAAAATTAACAGATTTTCATTTGCTCTTTACAAACTTGCAAAAACCACTTCCAAAAATACAGCCCTTACAGCGTACTATGCTTACGTTAAATCAGTGTAGCGATATGGACTCTTCATTTGGGGTAACTGTAACAGTACGGACATACACAATGTTTTTGTAGCACAAAAAGCATGCATTAAAGCAATTTGTGGAGTTTCATTAGATACTTCATGTAGATCTATATTTAAAACACTAAAGGTTCTTTCGTTTGCTTGCTTGTATATACTTGAAACCGCAAAATTTGTGAAACGAAATTACGGATTGTTCAGAGAAGCTAAGGATGTCTTTCCTAGAAACACTATAGAAACGGCGAAAGATTGGAATCAGACACAATACCAAAAAGTGAACGATTTAAAAACAACTGTTACTATATGTGCATATGCATATATAACAAGATTCCTCAACATATAAAAAATATGAGATTCACTTTGTTCAAAAAACATTTGTATGACTGGCTAATGGATCATAGTTTTTACACAGTCCAGGAATTTCTAAGCCATAAAAAATCAAAATAAAATATTGTTACATAGTAATAATAGAATTAATTAATTTACGAATAATATTAGATGTATAAGTAGTACATAATTATAAATATCGAGTGATCTATATATATAAGTAAGTTTGCATGCTATTGACAATGGCTGAGTAGGCGTAATTGATATGACTTGTATACCATCTTTTGTAAACCCTATTCAATAGCAAATAAAGATTTCATTCATTATATAAGGATCTAAAATAAATAAAAAATAGGAAAAAACATACAAATTAAACAGAGGGAGTTAATTTTCATATTCTTAAATATATGTAGTTATAAACTAAGTTGAGACTTATAATAGATAGAGTACTTATTTAAGGAAGTTTGTGTTTATATGTATTGGGGTACGTGTATGAAATTTGGATTCGAACGGCAGAAAATTTCGAATTTATATTTCCTACTTTTGAATTTCTTTGTAACTATGAAGTTAATTCTAAACTAAATAAATATGAAGGTAGTGCTGACGAATTAAATTAACTGGATAATAGACGTGTTAGCGAAGAGCAAACTCTACTTTGGTTCAATTTGCTCGAGAGGAAATCACAATTTACGTTAGTTACTACCTTTGCAAATTAATTGCTTAGAGAAAGTCCTATAATATTTAGTTCAATACAAATATGAATCCTGCGAAAAACCTTTAGGTTACGATTGTGCGAAATCGAGTCTTCAGTATCCTTTTGACTATTGTCATTCATTATCTCCTGACGACCTCCGTGGCGTAATGGTCAACACGCTAGTCCGCCAATCCAGAGGTTCTGGGTTCGGTCCCCAGCCAGGTCAAGTTGGAAAATGGCCTTTTTCAAATGGTCTTGGGCGTTTATCTATATATGTACTCGTATTTATTATAAAATATAGTATCGTTGAGTTAGTATCCCATAACACAAGTTTAAAACTTACTTCGGGGCTAGCTCAATTAGTGTGATTTGTCCTTATACAGGGTCTAACAAAATATACTGAAACTATTTTAAGGGTGGATTCAGTCCATGATACTGAACAACTTTCCCCAAGGAACATATACCGAAATATGAAAAATAATTTTTGACCTCTCATACAAGTTGACCGATCAGCTCATCCGAGTTTGTAGGGAAAGCCAAAAATTATTTTTCATATTTCGACATATGTTCCTTGGGGAAAGTTGTTCAGTATCACGGACTGAATCCACCCTTAAAATAGTTTCAGTATATTTTGTTACACGTTATATATTTATTTATTTATACTTATTTACTGTTGACTTACATAACATCCGTCCACTGATGTACTAAAAGCCTTTTCTAATAAAGGGAGGATTTGCATTTAATTATTAGAAGCGTAAGTTGTCTTCCGAAGCACGCAGGAGCTCGAGAAAATTTGTATGCTACGGTCACCAATTCAAGTGCCGACTATGCCCGGTGACGCGCTTTGAGGGTAATTTTATTACAGACCAATTAAAATTCGCATTAAAAATTTCTTATAATAAAATTAAGGGCCTTTTAATATCCTCTTGTGTTCAATTTTCTCAAGCAGAAATTACAATTTACCTGTTTTTGAGTACCTAAATCGTGGCAAGTGATAATTAATCTCTTTCTGCTCATTAAATGTTTAGATAGCGCGGGAAAAATTATCTTTGGAAGATTCTAAATTGTTATAATTAATGAGGTTTTAAATGTCGGCCTTGTAACAATCGGGTAACCTACCTACTAAAATTCTATTTTTTTTCTGCTTACTTAACTTACTTAGTTAATCCGAACCTAGAAGACCTAGGTATTAGAGTCGAGAACAAAACTTACAATACCTATATATCCTAATAAGCAAATGATTTATTATTTTAGTCTTTTAAAACCTATTATGCTATAATTTTTATCTAGAACTTAACTAAAAATAACTATCTTGATACTAACAAACCTATTATATTAAAATCTTGTTATCTGTATCGTCCTGAACATGGCTGTGACTGATTAGTGTATTGGCTGTAATCGTTAAGTCTAGGACCCAAGTTGTTAAGAATAGCAACCTAAATTCTGCTGTAACACGTTTAATTTACCTACTTATTATATTTGCTTATATACTATAAATTAACTTAATTTTATTCGGTTTAGGAATTATTTAGTGTCAAACTAATATGAACGCCCTGAAATTACACTTGTAAATTTATAGTTTATTTACATTTGAGGTCGGTATAAATTATATAAATCCTAGTATAAAATTTGAGAAACCTATTGTTATATTAGTTTTAGAGTTCCTAGTGTTTGATGTTTGTTAATAGTCCTAAGAAAGTCGATAGCGTAATTGACTTTAGGTTTCAGTATTGAATAAAGGAAAACTGTAGTTTAGGTTCTTGGAGTAAATAATTCTTATAATATAGTTGATTTTTAGTAATTACTGAATAGTGTTTATTTATTTATGTTTTAATTAATAAAAGTATTATAGAGATTTATATTATCAAAATTTATACTATATTTTAAGTTTATTTCCTAGTTAGATTTGACCTGAAGTATGTTTCGCTTTATAAATATGTAGATATAATTATGTATATAGAAATATTTATATATATATATATATATATATAATGATTTAGAAGCTCAGTATTGTTTTTATATGGCTAAAAGAGGCAGCTCCGCCAGCCGCTACCTCAGTAGGATTCATCCAAATGACTGGGGCATCCTCCCTGCCTTGGGACAGCAAATATAGTGCTCAGATATTTGTTATACAAATATATTTAAGTTTAATGAGCCTTTACTGGCTAGAGACATAGAAGAGGACGCAAGTAAAGTCTTGCCAAACGATATCAACCGCATCAGAACCTGTAATTTATACATAGTTCCGGACTGAGCTATGATTTTAATCATTACTTCAAATCGGTTGGTACCTTAAATACTTTAAGAGTATACTACTCAACAATATAAGTAGTCTGTCTTGTCAGTAGTAGTAGTAGTAGTAGGTCAAATCATACAACGTACCTACAATCCGCTACTATTGATGTGTTAGATTTAAACACTATTTACCTAAGTTAGTACTTCATTCAATTTCTATTCAATATTCAAATAAATAGAAATTATTATAGTTTGTAAAATATTCGAATTGATCGTAAAATGTATTTTAGTTTGACGAATGGTAAATGTAGTATTTATAGAACCTTAGGCTTTATAAATAAGTATAATTAGAAGGTATTCCAGATTATAAATAAATATTACAGAGTAGAATTTTGTCAATACGATTCAATTCAATAAATAAATAGACCAATGATTTAGCTTCCAAAGAGACCAAATATTCGCAACCAATATTTTCTTTATTAGAAGTATTACCTTCTAAGTATTTTGTATGTAGAATTTATCAGTTCCACATGCCTTTTCCATGTATGAAAGAACTGTTTAATATCATTGATATTAAAATAAATATAGAAGATGATCAAAGCAAGATATATAATCTGCTATTTTTACAATAGTTAAATAGGTAAATGGTTAAGTATGCTTTACTAAAACCATTGATTAGTCTCCGAAGAAACTAAAAATATAAATATATAATTGTTTCGAACAACTAAGTTCCTCTGAAGAAATAGTATTCAATTCAACATGAATTTTCCATGTTTGAAAGATCAAATTATAATAGGTAGGGCACTCTTATTCAGAATGTTAAGTTATAAGTCGTAAGACTTAGTTCATTCAGCGGACATAAATCAAACATGTCATGGATTTGCCTTGACTCAAAAGCAGTTCGGATAATTCCAAAATTGTTGGTTTTCTCATATAAATCCTTTTAACCAAGGACACATTCCAAACATGATTTCTACATGTGCTAAGGAACGTATTGATAAATAAATCTAGATTTTCCCGAACAGGTCTGCATCTTCACAAACGAAGTATGGCCTTATTCTCGTGAATCAACATTGAGATAAAAAGCCAGGGCTTGCTTTGCATTACCCAATATGTGAGACTACATTTCCCATCCAGTCAAATCCAAATAAATGATAAAATAATTCAGACTTTTCCGACTTGATTTGCACCATCACAAACGAAGAATATGGCCTTTCTCTTGTGCTTTTGCATAAAGATAATTAGCCAGGGCTTGCTTTGCATCACCCAATAATTATGACAGTACATTTCTCATCCAGACAAGTCCAAACAAATAATTGATGAAGTAATTCAGATTTATCCGAATTCATGTCTCAGCATTCCCAAGACAAATCAAATTGTTCCACTGAACAAACTAGAAATTGTTCATAGTTTATGAACATAAATTGGTTAAAGTTATTTAACAATAATTGAAGTTTCGTTCTATTGAACAAATCAATCATATTTCATAGTTAATGAAGATATTTTTGTTAAAGTTATTTTACACTAACTGTTGGCATAGTTAATGTAATTCCTAGTCTAACCTAACGGTCCCTATATTCCCTAAAGCTAAAGCTACTTGTGTAAAAAAACTACCCCATTCCCACTAAATGTGTGTGTGTGTGTTGGAATTGATTCCGGTGTAAGAATCAATTCTAGTGTACCTAGGTATCGAACAGACTCCGGTGTAAGAGAAAGTTCCCTAAAGCTAAAGCTAAAAGTTTTGAGAGAGTTTCTCTCGCCCTGAGCTAAAATTTACCTGCCTACAAATCCTAATTTGAGAATCCTACTCTGGTGTGTGGTGGAATTAGAACTAAACTGTCCTTTTTCCCCTAGCTGCTAACGACTTCGCGGAGTGGCCTGGGTCAGCCGACCTACCTATCGCCCGTCGGTTCCAATCTACAACTCCATAGGGAAGGGGGAGTCTAGACTGGTCTAATACTAACCAAGCTAATTGGATAATTCTAGCAACTAATTCTTGCAGCACTAAAGCGGATTCACAATCCATCGACTTTCGGATCGTCGTCTAATTAGGACTGCCAGTTCAGATTGCTAGAACCAGTAGCTAACACAGAATTGTTTTTGAAACAAACCAATCCTGCCAGACCCACTACAAATCTGGAAATTTTACCTAGAATTTCTATTTCTTTAGAGAGCCCTCAGGTTAGCGAGACCAAAGGAAATAGAAATTAACGATGAGTTTGACCATTAAACCCCATAGAGAAACAAAATTCAAAATATTAAAATTCAAATATTATTTACACCAAAATCCTTGACATCAAAAGACGAAATTGAACGACATAGAATCTCTGAAAATTCACTGCCGAACACCCCACCTCTTGAAATCAAAACGATTGGCACTGATTTTAAACCAAAACTATTAATTAAACTTATTAAAATTTACTAGGGACAACCTAAATTATTTATTAATAACAAAAATTCAAACAATCTAAGATTTTAATTTCGGAATACATTTTACCATTATATTCCTAATTAAAACCAATCAAGGGACACCGCGAGAAAGATAAAGCGACCTATTTTGTCAAACTCTCGTTTCCCCACACTTTTCTTCAGGACTTCTTCTTTTCTTGAGTTAAAAATATTACGTTGTTTCCGAAGT
The DNA here is from genome assembly GCA_963576875.1 of Acrobasis repandana. Taxonomy (NCBI): domain Eukaryota; kingdom Metazoa; phylum Arthropoda; class Insecta; order Lepidoptera; family Pyralidae; genus Acrobasis; species Acrobasis repandana. The sequence goes on from OY756215.1 coordinate 22,178,609, forward strand.
CTTCAGACGTCCGCGCACCTTGACGATCCAGAATGAATCACCCCACACCTCTCCCGAAATTTACTTTAATAGGAACTCGAACAGTCGTCACACGAAGTGTAGGCGAATCCATTGCAAAGCTGCGACTTGGGTGGAGCAACAATTTATAATGCAGATTTTTATATTTTATTTTATTAGTATTTTTTATATAAATAGACAATTCAAAACTGACTATGTCAATATTATACTGAGATAAAAGCCTTTAGATTTATTTCCACTTTATATATATTATATAAATAGGGAAATACTAAAGATAAATGGATAGAACAAAGATATTTACCCATTATTTTGACAAAACAATGATATATTAAAATATACTTACATAATAGTTTATTGTGTAGTATTTAAATATAGGAATTAAGGAGTTTATATATAACCCTTTATATCATGTACGTTTATACATATCTTGTATGCAAATATTTTATAATTTACTCGTCTTAGTTTATCCAATATTTTATAATTAATTTTAAACCCCATTATCCTTTATTTTCTGCTATTTACCTAAGATAAACTTGTTTACTTTGCATTAAGTACAAACTTTTGTACTAAAATCTTTCGATTATAATACAACAAATGTTACAATAATAAAATATTTATCTTTATTCTATTTCTCTAAGCAGAAATACTTTCTTCTATTCCAAATCAGGGCGCCACCCTTAGATGCCCCTAAAATACTGCCCTAGCTAAGTCCCAGTGATAAGGAACTGTGACCTACATTTCTCGTGCGCCGGAGTTCGGCTTACGTTTTTCAACCCAACGCTCCGACAGAGCCCTGTCCATTTTCTTTTAACTAATGGAGTAAAATGTCAACCTTGTATGTAATATTTATGTAATAGATTTATATAAGACCATACAAGGTGTTGTATGAAAATAAATAGAATAATTGTTTACAATATAACATAATTTCCTTCTTTTATTTTGACTAAGGAAAAATACTAATAAATTCAGTGTAACCTGACCATTACAAACAAATTATGTATAAACTTTATATATAGTCCAAAACATAACGAATATATGTTTTGTTTTGATTTTTCTTTGCTGACGAACGAACTCAGACAATCTAGTATTTATCTGTGATCTAGATTTAATTAACAAAACATTGTACAAAATTCCTTGTACTTTATTTATTTATTTTCATTTCTCTCTTCATCCTAGCATTCATCATTTCATCAAACATGATCCTTGGGTCCCACGGCCATGGACTCTGTCCATCTCGTCAAGGATAAAGACGTGATAATGATCTCCTATCATTTTCTATACAGAAAATGAACTCAGTTGATATTAGATATTATTTATGATCTCTTACATACATTATAAATATTAGAATTTAATATAAAATCTAGTGAAATGATATATATAATTATATACAAAGAATAGTCTATAAATAAGTACCCAAATTACTGTGAACGATTATAAATTCTTTTCTCATAGTAATAATTAATTCGAAACCTAGCCTAGTCAGGCGAATTGTTTGTTTGAGTTTTTTTTTTTATGTTTCAAACGAAATAAGAGTAGTACTCCGTCTCCATTTAAAACAATATTTACGACTTAGAAAGAAACAGACTAAGCGTTATGAAATAGGACGGCGCTACGCCCAATTTTGTTTAGTTGATAAACACTTCCTGAGAACGATAATACAAAGACTTTTTTGATTCTGATGACGTACAAAGATTCATAGAATCAAATTCCAAGACCTGTTAGTTTCTTTATGTGATTTAAAATATTTGCGAATGAAATTGACGAATGCGAATTTGCGAATCGTCACAGCCTAATGCTACCTCCACACGACACAACTTGGCACACAACCTGCAGTACAACATGTTGGAGTAGCGGTCGGCTGTTCTCTACACACGTAGCGATTGCGACCACAACTTCGATCACAACAGCTAGGGTTGACACCCGTACCCTATAATAAAGTATTGCACATTATTTCGGGTAATTGTACTCTACAGTTTACAAAAAGAATAAAGTACGGGAAAATACTTTATTTCGCATTTGATTATCCTGAGATTTTTCTAGGACAAGCAATAAATTAAACTGTTGTTTTTACGATTATTTTTTCTGTGATGAATAGCAAATGGTGAGACGAAAGAAACAAAGTGTCTCTGCTGAACCTTATAAAAATTTAATTTCTTATTTACTTTCAATTAAATACATAATTTTATTAAATAACGCAAAACCTCTCAGATCGTACCTCAGCCTATGAAACTGAACAACTTTTGTTCAACAACATTCACGAGACCCAAAAAAAAAATTCGGATTTTCATTTCAATTCAATTCATTTAATGCATTTCATAATGTACATCAGTTCTAACTACTTAAAGTCACTGTATTAAAACACTATGAACCCTGTCGGGTATCGCAAAATAAAGTTTGGAACGGCAAGCGAGTTTTATGACATGCAGTTAATTAATGAATATAAGCCTTACCTAAGTGTTTACCAAATAGGTTTTTTTTTAATTTATTTTAGTTTATTGTCAGCAAGATCGTTAATTAAAGTAAATTATTCATACAAATTATTTATATTATTTAATTAACACGATGTTATAGACTGTAAAATAAATTACTGTAAAATATATGTTCAATTGTTTAACAGTGATAATATAAGATAAAACTTGCGAAAAGCAATAAAAAGTATGTTTTAAGTATAATGTAAGAAAAATAAATTATACTTTATTTTGGCAATTAATTAAATTAATTTTACTTTTTTTCTAACGATTGATCACCAATGTACTTTAATTGCAAACAAAAGGTGGCAACCCTAATCACAGCACAAATTCACCCGACAAACAAATTGAACACCGATTGATGTCCTTCTCGCTCTTGTGTATTCTCCCGCCAATGCGAGAGAGCGAGAAGGGTATATCAATCGGAGTTCTTGCCGGGCAGTGCCAGGGGGATGAAAGTCCCATACATTGCTATTTTTATTGTGACGCCTTCTATTATTTTTATTCCGAACTAAATATTAAAAATACAATTAGATATTAGTTTGTTCGAATTTCAGAGATGTCGCACTAGATATTAGTATGAATTTGTAGAGAAGTCGCACTATATGGTTCCTCATTTTAAGTAGATAAAACAAAGATAATACATCGATTTGTTAGATTGAATTTTAGAAAATACAAACAATTTATGTTTTGGTAACTTATAGCTTGAGTTTTATTTAATTATGTTACGGTTTTTAGCTTTAGTTTATGTACCTATTTTATTTTTTTTAAATATTGCCTAGTATGGTTGCAGAATAACATTAATAGGTGGCGCTACTTAAACTAATATAATGTTATATAGAACCGGAGGATTTCACGATTTTTTGAGGATGATTTTAAATTGCCTGTTTTGCAACGATAGGTCAAAATTGTATCATTACAAAACCAAAAACCATTACAAAAAGCAATGTAACGCAATGTCAAGGTCGGAATACAACCGACATGCGATTTGTTGGGACTCCAACATATTATGTTGTACGGCAGGTAGTGTGCCATGTTGTGTCGTGTGTAGGCAGCATTAGAAGGGCTAAGTGAAAATTATTTTATGTACTAAGGTAACATTTTATAGCCAATAAGATCTTCAGATATTACTCAAATTAGGCAAAGATAATTTTAAAATGTGTTTAGAATAATAATAGAATGAACAACTTTCCACAATGAATACGTGGCATATATTTAGTTACTTTATATTGAGCATAGTATTTTTATTTGTAGTTTTTTAAGTTCTAGTTTTTATTTTTACTTAGAATAATTTACTTTTAATATCTCCGTTTCCTTTCAAATAATTTATTTCAAATGGGGGTAGCACTGGACCCCGGAAAATTTAAGTATGGCGTACTTAATATAATTAATATAATTATTGTTTCTAAGGAACAAATTCAAAATATTATTACCATAAAACACCAAAATTAAAAATAAAACACCAATTTAAAATAAAACTAACTTTAATTTAAATTCTAAATATTATTTCTAATCTTCCTGTGGTGAAGTGCCCAGGAGGCTCGCAGGCAAAATAAATACATTAACAAAATAGCATACTTGTATATCTTTATTTTATAATATAATAGTATGTATTAAGAGTATATACCGTATTAAATATACGACGGACCATCTTCTAAAATCGCATTTCCTAATCAAAATTGTAAATGTTAATCATGAACAGCGCGGTTTGGAATAAGCTCAAATGCATGTCCACTGAAAACGTGACCCGACACAACACTGCCATTTGCCTAATTACGCTAATGCCTTTGCCAGTAAATAATCTACGTAAGTAGGATTTATTTCAAATTTAATTTATAATAGCTGGCCGTTAATTAAAAAAAAGTATAAATGATTCGGTAATATTCAAATGGGATTTTGGAGTTTTTGGCGGGAAGTCAAGGGGTTCGGTTGGGGTTTTCTTTAAATTATTTTGCAAATTGATTTTAGTGGACTTTATAATATGAAATTGGTGTTTTTAGGGTTCCGTACCTCAAAAGGAAAAAACGGAACCCTTATAGGATCACTTTGTTGTCCGTCTGTCCGTCCGTCCGTCCGTCTGTCAAGACCCTTTTTCTCAGGAACGCGTAGAGGTATGAAGCTGAAATTTATATCAATTACTCAGGTCTACTGTCCCTTGAAGCTGTGAAAAAATCAAACTTCTAAGCCAACGCAATCAAAAGATACAGCCGTTTATGCCGCAAATTTTCGACACTTGCAAGGGAATCAAAACCTACAGGGTGCTTCCCGTGAACTCAGAATCTTGAAATTTGGTACGAAGCAACGTCTTATAGCATAGATAAAGGAAAAATTACGAAAACCATAAATTTTTAGTTACATCACATAATATTTTTTTTTTTAATAATTTTAAACTTACTACCCATTTCCTCATAAACGCGTAGAGGTATTAAATTGAAATTCATACCAAATACTAAACCTTGCAGGTTTGTACGGAACCCTCGGTGCGCGAGTCCGACTCGCACTTGGCCGGTTTTTTGGTGTTATAAATTCTCATGCTCATGAACAATATGTGAAATAGTTAAAAAGGACAGTCATAGTAAGGCTGTAGTGATATTTGTTTCGCGGACTGTGTGGTCTTCGGGCGTCGTCCGCCACTCAATCGGCTATGAAAACCAGTGGACTCGTATAGATTTGTCGCCAGAAGCTCCCTTAAAGCAATCAAAGGCCTACACCAACCTTTGATTGTAACTTGTTAGGAAAAAATAATTTCCCACGTTTTATTAACTTGTTCCTGGCTAAATACGCAGTAGCGTCGAGCCATTAATAAAAAATAATTAACGAAAACTTATTATTAATAAATCATTAAAAGACGCATTATATAAATTCCTTGCTTTTAAATTTATTTTGATTATTTCCATTGAATATATATAACATGGTTGAAGATGGTTTCAGAAATTCCAAGACGTGATCATATTGTGGGATCAAAAATCTATTAACGTTCAGGTAAACAATTTGAAATTGCTGAAAATTAACATAATTGAAATAGCCCGACCGGAAAACTATCGGAAATATGACATGATGCAAAAAAATGTATACACTTTTTACGCTACACTTGTTACGGGATAAACAAAGCCTGTAGGTTGTAAGACAAAGGATACGCTTAACATTAGGGCCTCCCTGACAGATTGAGAATATTAGACGTCTATTTAGAATAGAACCCCATGTTAATACTAAAAAAAATATTCTCCACCGTGACAGTTTTCACTGCCGTGACCAGGAGTCGAACCTGGGTTACTACGGCCACAACGTAGGGTCCTAACCACTAGACGATCACGGCTGTTGGAGCTGGTGCCTCTACCTTCAAAAAATTCGATCGTATTGCGCTCAAACGATAAGAATTCAAATTGAAAAGTTGTAAGTAGAGTTTGAATTGGTTTTAAGAAATGTATATTCAATTTGGCAGTGTTGTATGCAATCTGGAGCACTTTTCTGGCCCGCGGCGCTGTGCATAACGCAGCGTGTAATCGAGTTTATAATTGCCGTTGCGAAAGTCTGCGAAACACGCCAGCGTAAGCGTTCAGTCTTTGCTAGTGAATGGTAGTTATCTTTTTAACATTTGCACAGATACCTACTACTACTCGTATATCTTTATTTAGCTTGTGTTTACTAAGTCGCCTTCTACGACATCCACGGGAAAACTTGGAGTGGTCCTATTCTACTCTTCCGGGAACCACACGGCGAACACTTGTAATATACCCTTATTCATTTCTTATAAAAAAACTATGAACTACTTAGATCGCCTTGAACCCCGAACCAAACCGATTCAACACATGTTCTTACTTAAAGATTAATGTCATCTACCTATGGTTACAGAATATCATGTAAAAATGAAATTCCCGTGTTTTTTAAATTAAAATATGTACATTAATACTTAAACATAGTATAAAACAAAGTCGCTTCCCGCCATCTGTCTGTATGTTTGTACGCTTTAGATCTTTTAAAGTACGCAACGGATTTTAATGTGGTTTTCATTTATAGATAGAGTGATTTAAGGGGAAGGTTTTTATGTATAATACATACCTGTTCTAAGCTGAGACGGGCTGCTTTATAAACTGTTTTACTTCCCTAGATATTTGATACTGAAATGATATGTCTAGATCGTTTTGCTAAATATACGTAAGTATACCTAAATAATATTCAAATATATTTAATTAGAAATAAATAAAGACATTACGAGACATCAATCAATTTTGATGGATATTGTGAAGACGCGATAATGAAGTCCATTCGCCGTAATGGAGGGACAATATAATGTCCCAAGGCTTTAAACCTTGGGATTGAGAAATGCTTCGCATCAGGTAATAGGTATACTTAATAAGTAATAATTCATCTGTAAACGAAAGAAGTATCATAGTATCATAGTAATTTTTCTTCATCTCGAACAAAGCTCAAACAAATTTGAGATTTAAAATTTGGCAAGATTGAGTACGTCACGTCCTAAATGATGAGATGTTCCAATTTTGTTCCGTTGCAGTAAGTATCTACTTTAGTAAGAAGCAATAAGTTATTATTTATTTTTAGGTAAATAAATAGAATGCCGTAACAATTTTGTACTTAGGATGTTGCTGCAAGTATAAATACTACATCTCCGTAGTAGCACAGAATAAATAATACTAACGTACAGAAGTCTCACTCAGCAAAGAAATTCAAAGAAATATCTACTCAATGTGGCTAGCGATATGGTTTAATTTAGCTCACGTCAGAACTCAGCACCTTCTCGTATAGATACCTAGACATCCATTGCAAGCCAATTTCATTTTTATTACTCTGGACAAACGATTCGTATAACTGAATTTACCACCCGGAGGGGCCGCCTGCGCGCATAGTAATAATGTAGGTATACATTTTCGATACCTAAACGGGGAGTGTCACAGGCCTGGTAGTAGACACAAAAATTACAAGACATAATTTAATACCTTACTGTACATTACTATACATTACATTATATTGTTGTGATATCATCAATATTTTAAACATTACTTATCAATTAAATCAAACAAACACGGAAATAACACCATAACTTTCATTGAAATATCAAAAAATATGCTCCACCGTGACAGTTTTCACTGCCGTGACCAGGAGTCGAACCTGGGTTACTACGGCCACAACGTAGGGTCCTAACCACTAGACGATCACGGCTGTTGGAGCTGGTGACGATGTTAACGAAAATACTGACCGTTATCTCCGAAATGGTACCGCTGATTGCACTTTCACAACAATATTGTGAAATTGATACGGTTCATTCGGCAGTAGAGGCTATCTCTACACTATCACGTCTTTATTCCTAACAGGGTAGACAGATCCTAGGGTCGTAAGACCCAAAGGGCACGTTTAGCATGATGGTGTGACGTGGACGTAAAATCAAAATAGGGTTGCTAGCCGCTTGTGATATGATACGAATTTTCGCATATTTCCTCTATCAGTTGATCTGCGCGGGAAGAGAAGTAGTTAGCACATTCAACGTTACCATACAATACCCTAATTCCCTTTATTTTATGGTGCAATAAAGTGTATTTGTATTATACTCTTTATTGCACCATAAACAAAAGGGATTACAAAACACTACTAGGTATTAATGTTTGTTCTTTTCTCTAACAAAAGCATGGACGAAGATTGCAATAGTCTTTAAATTGATAGTCTTTAAAAATCAGATTGTATTGTTTTAGTCAATCACAAATGGTAATGTAAGCTTCACTTTGTAGCTCCACTTTTAGAAGTATTTAATAAGTAGCCGTTAATAACAATAAAGGTAGAAAAGAATAAAATAATTACAGTGAAACAAAGATAGTGCAGTAACATACAATACAATACCCTTTATTGCACAAAAAATAAATACAGGACATACTCTTAAAAACTAGGAAACGGCAAAAGGCGGCCTTATGGCTAAGAAATAAATACAGGACATACTCTTAAAAACTAGGAAACGGCAAAAGGCGGCCTTATGGCTAAGAAATTTCTTTTAGAAAACCTCGCTGAAATAGATAAAATTAACGACACTAATTAAATTAGCATAGATAAAGCCTTGGTTCTAAAGACAGAAAGACCACGCTTATCAAGTTGGCTTTGAATATAAAGGGAATCAAAACGGTCCTCAGATGTTCCATATATTCCTTTGGTGAACTTCTACCACAACGAACAGAAGAAGCGTTCCATTTTACGGTTTTTTCCATCCCATTAGTTGTGGAAGGAACAAAATTGTATCTACTCGTATTAATTCGTACAATAACAAAAAATCTGAACGAACTACGTGACACGACTGCATGTTTATCTGACGCGCTCGAGTAAATCAAAAAATCCCCTCTTAGGCTCCCCTACTATTAAGACAGTAGATACAACATGAACCCTGATTGCAACATAAAATAATGGAAAGGCATGTGGATTTTTACTCGGAATTTATTAATGTTAAAATTATTATGTATTAAAATGTAAATATTTATTTATTATTTTTTTTATCGATTTCTCATAAATTTAATTTTTATGTCTACATTGTTTAAGAGAATTATTGTCAATATTTACGTTTTACAATTATTACAATTTTACGTTTATTTACACATTCTGTCAATTAAATTATTGTTTTTATTAATTTAACTGTCAATTTTACTTCAACAGTGGGACAAAGTGGCTGTCCAGTCCACGGATAGCGACTCCGGATGTTGACAGGTAGAGACTGCCTTTTACAGGATTTTTGTTTATTGATAGTTCTATTATACGTTTTGTAGATTGTAATCAGTATCTGGACTGAACTTGTCCTAAATTTCAAGAGCTCAAAATCCTGCAAGCAATCATTTCTTCTAATAAATATTTTTAAACTAGGTACTTTTTCGCAGTAACTATCATAAAGGATTTCCGAAAAGAAGCTAAACTTCCTAAAGTTGGAAACACAACCTAAAGTTAACACAGCCAAAGCTTGTCAAATACAAAATTCATCATGCGAAGCGAAACAGTCAGCATTAAGTTCAAAATGAATTCTCTTTAACTTCTCCTTTTCCTCTAATGAATTAAATTTTCCAGGAAAACGACATGTGATTTCGCTAGGGATTCGAGTCTTTAGACTGAATTTTGCAATGGATAAAACAAAGAGCTAGTATAATTTATACCAATATCTCTGGGATAAAATACGCGAATCATTTTAAGGCCATACTTGAATTTTCCGTTGTCCAGTGCTGCCCCCATTTGAAATTATTTGAAGGGAAACGGAGATATCATTTAAAATTTTGTCTCTACCAAGCCCTAGATAACCCTTCAAACTATTTTATGAACTACTGTTTACAGTTTAAAGAGAGAACGTGAAGCTTTTTTTCGCACATTTGCCAAAAGAGGCTGTTTTTCGCAAATGTGCGAAGAAAAGCTTCAATATTATATTAAAATTTTTAAAATAAAGATAATCATCATTTAAAATTTTGTCAACAAAATTTTAAATGATATCTCCGTTTCCTTTCAAATAACTTATTTCAAAAGCGGGCAGCAATGGACCCCGGATAATTCAAGTATGGCCTTAAGGCCGTACCTGAATTTTCCGGGGTCCAGTGCTGCTCCGTTTTCTTTGAAATGATTTATTTTAAATGGGGGCAGCACTGCACGACAGGTACGGCCTTAATATAATGTTAATAAAAAAAGTTTGAATAGTTATTGTTATTCAAACTTTTTTATAATCGGCAAGTGTCGCGAACTGTCGCGCGTCGGAAGAAAAACTAAAACAAAGAATAAACCAGCTGTTTCGTTTCCCCAGCAAATAAGTCTCATGGCCCAAGCTCAGTCTTTTCCGTGAGGTTCTAAAGACGTGAAATTCTATTTGTTAATCAAAACTTAAGGTGAATATATAAGCAAATTGCCTTGAAGTGTGAAATAAATTGTTAACTCGTAAATATGGTAATAATTTCTACAAATATATATCACCATATTTACGAGTTAACAATTTATTCCACACTTCAAGGCCATTTGCTTACACCTTAAGTGTTGGTGGCCAAACGGTTTAGTTACTGGCTGTGCGTCTGTGAGGCACGAGTTCGACCCTCATTAGGCGCGACTCATTGTACCTCTGAGTTTGTACTCATGTCACAGAAGACAGTAAGAGTACCTATACAGAACGGAATCTCCTAAGGTCCCGCGTAATATGCGTCTCCGTTCCCCGTCCCCGCACCTCTCCCCCGTTCTTGTGCGGCCGCGTGCGCCATGCAGTGTGTGTTCGCCTGCTCTTGCCCCTCGACAAGGCGAGAACGGGGGAGAGGTGCGGGGACGGGGAACAGGGACGCATATTGCGCGGGACCTTAGGAGATTCCGTTCTGTATACTCTTACTGTCTTCTGTGCTTATGTACGGTCATTTTCAACTACCACAACTTAATTCCGGTGAAGGAAAACATATAGAGGAAACCTGCACAGTAGTGGCTGCTAAGTTTACTAGTGTGTGTAAAATGGAGAAGGCTATGACAAACCACTCCATTATCTCTCTTTTCATTTCGTCTCTTTTCAAACATTGACATCAAAAAGAGCCTGGCTCTTTAATTTTAGACAATATCAAAACTTACTTTTCGCTTGAGTTTTGTATATTGTTAAGTGACTCGAGTCGTCCCAACACTAGGCTTCGTACAAGTTGCCTAAAAAATAACGTGCCGTTGTTAAAAAATAACAGCTAACAGGGTTTTTTAAGACTTCCCGGGAATCCATTAGCAGGCGTAATACGTCTCTAAGTAAATTTACATGCCGGTGATAAAACGCCTTATTCAGGTCTCGTGTCGAGGGCCATCGACGTTGCCATAAAAATCCGATGACACATTGTGTCTGGGAGATATTGGTTCTTTTCTGAAAAATATATTTTTACTTACTGCATACTTCGTCTTATCAGCCACAGGATGTTCACTGCTGGACATAGGCCTCCCTACAATGTTACTTACTCTCTACTAAATATTTAAAGGTACACTAAAACGAAAATTATTTGTCGTGTATGTAATTTTTTTAGCCTTAGTCACTTTCAAGAGTAACATATAAGTATAAGAACTAAAACCCGACTATGGGAATTCTTCCATGATAATCAGGGTGAAACAAAAAAACTTAGAATGTACCAGCTACTTCTTTTTCCGCGCAGATCGTAAAAGCTGATCGAGGGAATGGGTAAGAATCTGAATAATGTTAATACGCGATGCAACTAGTAACCCATCACTATTTTTATTCCCGTTTTCTATCTCAACGCCTACCATCATGCTAAACGTGGCCTTTAAACGTTCTTGTGGCCCTAGGTTCTGTCTACCTCATTAGGGATTAAGATGTGATAATGTATTTGTATCGACTATGTGTAAATACCTGAAAAGAACGGGGTGAATGAAATTTTCCGGGGTCCAGTGCTGCCCCCATTTGAAAAAAAATATTTGAAAGGAAACGGAGATATATTTAAAATTTTGTCTTTGTGAAGAAGTCTAGATAACGCTTCTAAATATTTAATGAACTACTGTTTACAGTTTTAAATGAGAACGTTAAGCTTTTCTTAGCATTTTTGCGAAAAATGGCCACTTTTGGCTTTTATTTTATTGCTTGATTTACTATGACGTCACATACATATATAGCCATAGCCTATAAGCAGCGGACAATTAAGACTCTTCCAACAATACCTCGTTTGTCGACGAATGAAGGTACCATGGGCAATAAGGAATATGCATGTAATACCATTCCGGCTCATATTTTTATTTTACAATTTCTATTAATACGTTACCACGCCTAGTTAATTATTTATCTTATTGACTGTTATTTGGATTAGAAATAAATTATTGAAAATATGCAAATATTGCGCGGGAACTTTTGACAAACAAAAGGGAAATGACGACAAAGTTCACAAAAGGGAAATGACAAGTTCGGGTGCGTTCGGTAGGACTGTCCGTCCATGTAGTTTGACTATCGATGACATTCGAAATGTATGTACTTTTATATAGAGGTTTAACAAACATCACTGGCTGATAATATCGAAATTACCCAAAAAAGAAAAACATGCGTTGACAGATTCTGTCTATAGCGGATATTGCAGACTTTGACGTCATATTTTAAAATGGTGTGTTTTAGTTGTTATAATCTATAACTCACCATATACATGTATTTCGGCACTGATTTATTTTTTGCGGCTATTTCTCGACGAGGACTATCGATTAAAAAATTAAAAAAATGCATGCGTACTCTCTATTGGACATCCTTGAAGATACAATGGCACAGATGAACATAAACATGTATAAGCTTTCTTGCCAAAACATCTAAGTAGAAAGTTCCAGACTTCCAGATAGCTATAATGTACGTACCTGGTCTACATTTAAACTTTTGCATAATATGACAGAATGCGCTAGATATGAATACGGAGGTCGCAGGAAGCCGCGCTGTCTCCCATATTGGAAGTTATGCTTGCAGCCCCAAATAGGTCACAGACAATCCTGTGTGTGTTACCTCACCAGTGTATTTGTGACTGAGTATTAGGTCATACTTTCATATGAATTTCCCGCTCCGTAATAACAAAAATTAAATAAATAAACGGGCAAGTGCGATTCGGACTCGTACATGAAGGGTTCCGTACCTCCGTACAATGTTTTATAACGCTAAAAAACACGTTTATTGTATGACGACCCCCTTTAATTTTTTAACTTTTTTTATTTTTAGTATTTGTTGTTATAGCGGCCATAGTAATACATAATTTGTGAGAATTTCAAGGATTAATGCCATTATATAGATCTAGTTAAAAACGCTGAAAAAAACACATTTCTTGTATGACGACCCCCTTTAATTTTTTAATTTTTAATTTTCAGTATTTGTTGTTATCGCGGGCACAGTAATACATAATCGGTGAAAATTTCAAGTATCTAGCTATTACGGTCCAAGAGATAGAGCCCTGTGACAGACGGACAGACGGACAGACGGACAGACGGACAGACAGCGGAGTCTCAGTAATAGGGTCCCGTTTGCACCCTTTGGGTACGGAACCCTAAAAAACGTGTGGCACTCGGGGACTACCGCGGTAAAGCTATATTATTGCATACGACGTTAGACGATGCACGGCTTTCAACGCCGCGCCGCTGTGCCGGTCGGTAGGCGGAGGGGGGGTGTTAGGTTTTATTTTCGTTACGGAATTTCTTGATTCGGACGCCGCACGCAAAGCCCGCGATAAAAGCTATGCAATAGATTAACAAAATATTTTTTTATTTGCGGTTAGTACGTAAATACCATCAATATTTACCTTGTGAAAAACTGCTTTCGTGGTCTAGTGGTCAAGGTGTTCCCTTGTCATCCTGAGGTGGTGGTATCAAATCCCACTGGAAAACATACTTTGGGTAGTAGTTTCCAGTCTGGTTAGGATATTGCAAGCTTAAATCACCTGATTATCCGATAAGAAAGATGATTCCGTGCTTCGGAAGGGACGTAAAGCTTTGGGTCCCGAACGCCATCTAGTGTTTGTTTAAACCTACATATTCTAGGATTGGTTCTGGTCTACCCTTTGGGTTGCAGAGGTCTGACGGCAGTCGCTCTGTGTAAAAATCCGTAACCTCGTCAAATCACCTAGGTTAGGTAGCGGACCCGGGCTCTAAAACATACCACTTAGGATGCATCGGGGAATATGTTTGGATTATGATGACCATCAATATGATGACCTTAGGGAAAGTTGTTCAGTATCATGGACTGAATTCACCCTTAAAATAGTTTCAGTATATTTTGTTAGACCCTGTATATTTTTGAAATGTGCTTTTTAAGTCCTTTCATTTGATATCACACACTACCGTGTGTGATATCAAATGAAAGGACTTACTAGACTGATTAGATTTATTTTATATTTTAGATTTATTTTCATTACTTTATGGCCTGTAGAGGGCGCCACAGTGGATTTACTGTGAAGTCATATGGCCTATAACCAGCAACGGACAGCCAAGACAATAGGGATGATGACTGGGTCAGAAAAGTATTATTCTAATTAGTCCGTTAGATAGATTATCCAAAAATATTGTACCCATATTTTTCAGTTTATGAAAAAAGTAAAAACTCACAAAGATACAGAGTACTTATCTAAGTTCCAGAGTGGATGGTTGTGACGTCACCGTTGTGTAAAAATCGTACGAAAGCGTGACGTCATGCAAAATTTGAATCTTGTATCTTTATCATTTATTGTTTGTCAGAGAAAAGAAAAAATACGTGTGAGTACAATATTTTTTAATAATCAAACCGGTGGGCTAAAAACATTTTTTTAGTCATCATGCCTATTCCAAAGATATGAGGTATCTTTGGAATAGGCATGATGACTTTTGCCAAGGTATGGATATCTTTGAAGATACGAGGGAACAGATGAACATACATATTTTCTTTTTGGTATCACCGTAGTCGGGTAAAAAGTAAAAAATGTATGTCTTTGCTTTCTAGAATCTCTTGAAAATTTAAAGTTGATGCTACAATTTCCAAATTAACGAAACTGGTTAAAAGTGTATTAAAGTTCCGTTATAAAACTTTAATAATATATAAAAGTTAAAACAAGAGCCATCTCGGTACGTGTGAGCCACGAACAAAATTGCATTTTTCAACCTGCATTTTTGCTGCATTTCCTAAGCTTTCTCGATAGTAAATGGTTTTACTTTTATACTCGTAGGAGCTAAGCTTGGCGCCTGACGGATTAGTGGTCCAACAATGCCGAGCTACGCTTTTGTTATCGATCTCTAGAGTACACACAGACATTATAATATTTTAGATCAGTTATTTCTATCACATAGTTTTTAGTGTAAATTACTTTTGTATTTGTATTTGTATTTTTACACAACTGTACTAAAAAAGTATGTAAAAATGTGAATGTCTTTATTCCGCTAAATAATAAATAAAACACAGCAAAATATCGTCGACTACGAGTCCGGGCCTTTGTTCGCTCTCGACGAACATTTCACTGTCTTTTTTTTTCTTTTTGTATTATATTTATAATTTTTTTTGTAGCGAAATTGACTAGTAATTTACATTATACATTTTTTGGTATGATTTTCATATAAAAAGAATTGTATACAATATGTAAAGAAAACCCTGTCCGACCGGAAAAGGGCATATAAGTACATAAATGAAGTTAAAAAAATAAGAAAACGAAAATAGTAATAAAAATGAGAAAGTTATCTGATTTCTAAAACATCATAAATTTACATTATTTCCCTAAAATCGGGAAAATTCAAAGAATGCAACAACACCGTCCCAATTGCGGCATGTCTAGACACAGTCACGGCGCGGCATCGACTGTCGGCTTCTTTCGCCGCCGCCGCCTGAGATGCCATGTAAGATACAATTTAATATTGAATTTTATTTTAATTTTGTCAGGGGTTATTTTTTGTACCTATTCTTTGGTGAGAAACCGATAAATAGAACCTACACAAGCTACCCAACATGGCATTCACGGCTCGGACAGGGTTTTTGTTACATATTGTATACCCGTAAGTACTTGTATTTTAAATGTAAATTTAGGAAAATTTAGAGGTACCTATGTTTGTGATTTTTTTTAACGAGCCAAAAATGCTCAGTCATTTGCACAATGTTTTAGATATTGTGGGTGACTGTAGAAGCCTATGTGAAATTTTTGAGAAATAAACTGAAGTAGTTTAATTACAGTGATTTTTTAAAATCATCATCTTGGCTCTGAACTAACGGGGCCTTAAGTATACAAACAGGAAGTGTCATGTTTGCATGAAGGCCTTTAAAGGCCTTTGGACGTCTTTTAACTATTTATTATATTGTAAAAATAGCTTAAACATAATTAACCTACTAATAAAAAGAAAAATTTGAATATTTTCCATTTCTCCTGTAAAACTCGTGTAAACGTGAAAATTAATATTTTCCTGTACCACACCGTTAAATTTTATACAGGTGTAGCACCTGCGGGTATATAATTACGTCATAAAACCTGATATGATTTCCATTATAATGTGGGCATTATGTTCTTATCAACGTATGAAAAATCGTATATCATGAGGTTTTAGTACAATGTTTTACCTGGATTTAGATTTAATTTCAAAGGGCTGTAGATTGGCTGTATCTTATTATTTCTTTGCTTGCTGGCGTTATTTATCTGGTCAGTACCTATGTACCTAGTATTCCAATGTAAAAACTTATTTAAGATTTTTTACCTTAACTTTTACCTAAAACAAAGTACAATGGCTTTAAATCATTCTAAAATTATTGTGTGATAGTCAACTTTTGGGTTCAGCAGTTAAACCTATTTATGGGGATAAGCCCATAAGACTTCTTGTTTTACGTCTATCTACCACTTCGAAAAACCCACATAAGTATACCTACCTCCATAATGAATATGAAAGTAAAAATGTTATAAATATGTTACAATTTCCACAATAAAGCTGTTTTCGACAGCGAGTAGTTTTATGCATTCGAGTCAAAGTTGAACCGGGGTCGTCTAAGTTGTCCCGCTAATGGGTCTCGACGGAACGATTCACCGCGTCTATCGCATAATCCGACCCCTAACTTCATCCCATACTACATTTTAATGGGTAAATATGGTTTTAAAAATACTTTATTGGTCGTTATTAATTAAAAACGATGGTAGAACGATGACGTGTTTTACTAGCAGCGTATTCGTGAAAACGAGAAATCTCGTAAATCACGTGGGTTTTGTTCAAGATTATGACGCGTCATCATTCGTTTCCGTCGACATTCACGACAACAATAAAACCACTTTAAGTGTTTCATACACTTTATTGCTTCACGGATATTATTCTCCATAAAATCTCAAACAACCACGTTTATAACGACGAAACGAGGGGCGCACCCGCGAAACTGGGCGGCCGTAGACTATACGAGGCACTGAGAGACAGGAATCACAGATTGACAGAGCTTAGAAGATAGACGGACATCAATAGAGGAAGCTTGAGGGAGGCGGCCGCGGGGAGGGAGCGGGGCGGGCGAGGCGGGGGTGGAATGCTCCGAGTGCTGCCTCGTTCGTTGAAGAAGGTCTTTCCTCTCTGACCCGTAGTTGTGGCAGGCGCCACGCAGCGCACGCTGACGTCAGAGCATGTCTGTTCAGTACCCAGTATGCTACTGCGTTTAGAGCCGAGTGCGCATACCCAAGCAGCAATGCATATTGTTTTAACAGTAACGGTGCATGTAGGCCGAACGCGCTGCATATAACTATTGCTGCGTGAGGACACCAGCATACAGCGAAGATGGCAGCGATGCCTAGCAGTACGTTGCCGAGTCTTCGCCGCGAGCGTAGAGTCGATGTTTGAGGCTGAGGGCCGAGGAGGCTCGGCTGCAGTTTCTTCTTATTTCTGACGTCGCCAACGTCAACAGCGTCACGTCTTTCCCTGGGACCGACGCCAGCAACGATGATGACGTGTGTGGGTCGTCTCATCAGTGGCACTGGGAGCGGGAGTTCGCCGTGGGCCGCTCGTGCTGTTAACGACAGTGCGGTGAGTTTGACCCTGACCGCCCAGTGGCATCTAGTGACTGCTGCCACTGGAAAGCAGTAGGTGACCAGGGCGTGCGCTGCAGCGAGGGGTGGACACGAAACGCATGTTGTCGTCACTGCTGTGGCACCTGTGGGGAAGAAAGGACAAAGTCATTGTCTTCACTGAAAAAGGTGCTAAAATATAATGATATAATCACTTTTGTTTTTATTTCATTCGTTTTATATTACTCATAGCAGTCACAGTATGACAAAAACACTTGTATTATTATTAACTTAAAAAGTTATTAACAGTCAGTAATCCGGTCCGTCTTTCCTAAGACATGGTGTTCCTCAGATAGTTATCGGACCCGTCTCAAACTAAAGAAGAACATCCTCTCGGGAGTCGCCGTAGTGACCAGAAAAGTTGCCAAGATTTTTAAAAGACCGCATAGTGTCTTTAATTCGGGGAAGGAGGGGGGAGGGGGGGTTGAGCCCCCAGATCCACCTCGGTGCGCCTATGGCTGAAATATTCTGAAATGGCGGCCAGGTACCGCAAACGCAATCGCACCTATACTAGAGGATCAAATGATATGGGATGAATGTGTAAACAAAAATATGAATAAATATGATTATGAACTGAGCAAGGATCTTGCTCTTGAAACCTGGTTGCAAGGTAACGCTGGATGCATAACGCTTCCAATCAATAATTTTGGAAATCCTTGGAAGAGCCAGTCCAGCAGTGAATTCCTGCGGCTTAAATGATGGCGGTGCTCGAGGCAGGAATTTTATTAAGGTAAAATTGCATTTAAAAGCGATAAAATAATCCAGCTTATTAAAGTTTGTGATGAATATTAGAAGTTTTCATTATGACATAAGAAATAACTTATGATGACAATTATTGTACGGTTCAAAAAAAGAAATACGAAAAAGTAACAATACCAGATAAACAATTTTTGAAAATAATGAAGAGACTATATAACTGGCCTGAAAACGGGTGGGTAATAAACATCTAAAATTATGATTTGCCTCTGAAATCCCGACCCAAAAGTTTGTCTAAACTATGTAATATCCTTTTAACACTCCATCGACTGCATATTTAAAGGGTAGCAAAGTTTGCGTAATGGAAAGGTAAATTAATACGCATATACCTCATCTATTAATGAACATCGGAGATTACCGTTACATGAAAATTTTATTAAATAGTAAAAGAGAATGACGGATCTAAATATGATTATGAATTTAATACTGAGGAGACGACTCTGAAATTTTAAAGCGTCATTATTTCTAGAATACGATGAAAGTTGCTTCGAACTGTAACTACCTAAAGAATAACACAAAACAATGTAAAACCGTAAACAATTATGTAATGATTTCTATCTCTGTTATATTTTTACATTTTTTACACAATGTTTGCACCATGATAAGTACAACACACAAAGACAGTTATCAGAATTAAAATATATCAATATTTTATGTATATCAATATAAAATAATTTATAGTTTATATGCCAGCTTGAAGCAAAAAATTTCTAAGTATGAAGGTTTTAACACAATCCAGAGGCAAAAGTGATTTCAGTTTAGGAATATCTTCTTTTTTTTCAAGTCAGTGATTCAGATGTGTCGAATGTGTAACTGGCCAATACTGTTGTCAGTTGACCTGACATAGCATAACGAATGATGACTGGAACAAACGGTTTAACCAGCTCTCGGATGAATGGAGAAGTTCGAGACAGTGACATTACCATTCGTACCCATTCAGATTCATCCAGCATTTAGCGGGATTATGCAGGTATTAGCCATATACATAGCGGTAGGATTGTGTACATATAGATAGGCACATAGAGGGGAAACTCATATTGAAACAAGCAAAAAACCAGAGACCATTTGAAAGTAAGGTTTTCATAGACAACGTGTACCTATATAGATATGGTGTAGAAAACATATTGTCTAAGGAAAAAAAATACTTTCAATCCCCTGTGCGGCGGACAAAGCATACCTACTCGTATTCACGCACACTAATGCAGCAGATTTTTGGTCTCGCCTTTTCCCCACTGATTTGTAGTTACAAGGTCTTTAGTATATATATTGTGAAGTACTTTTGTGGCTATATTTACCTAACACTAATGCGCAGATCCAAACTATCACAACCACGATAGGGGGCCGCGCACACAGCCCCTGTCCGCGCCGCACCGCACCGCAGCGGTCCGCTGCGATCGCCACTAACGACAGCGTGCTGGCTGCTACTGGAAATGACTGTAAGCATAAAAAAAATATTTTGAACAAAAGAAATGTATACATTATTGGCTATCTACAAAATCTATAGCATGCTTATGAAAGAAAATACTATATATAACGTTTAAGACAATATACTGAGGCTATGTTAAGGGTGACTTCAGTCTATGATATTGAACAACTTTCCCCAAGGAACATAAATCGAAATATGAAAAATAATATCTTTGCTTTCCATACAAACTAGGATCAGCTGATCGGTCAAGTTGTATAGGATGACCAAAAATATTTTTTATATATAGATATATGTTCCTTGGAGAAAATTGTTCAGTATCATGGACTAGTCTTGAATATTTTAATAGAAAGTTTACAGTTGTTATTTCCTCTTAGTGCATGTATTTTTCATTTTGTTCAAAACTCTGGAAAAGCGTAGGTACACGTGGGAGTTGTAAGTAGGTATATATTCTCAAGATATACCTGTTTTTTTCAATACTATAAAACACAATTTGGATTGGTTGGTTCTCGTTTCTTTTTTTTTCAAGCTGTTGACTGCGGAACCTAAAATATATGATACGCACAAAGTGGTCGATAAACATACATGCTGGGATGACAGATATCTATTACGAAAGGTAAGTTCTAAAGTTCTAACCTCGATATAAAAAGTCACGTGGCATGGTAGATAGTGCACCCTGGCGACTCTTGTAGCTGCTAGCGGCGCGCTGGCAGCACATACAAGGAAGTCTGCAGCGCAGGCACTTAGCAGCTGCGGCGTGCGGAGTCTAGCAGCGCCACCTGACGCCAGTGCTGCCATTAGGCTTACATTTCCTGGTGAAAAAAGACATAATTTCATCATGCATTTCCTTAATCAACATAAGTTTGGTTCAAATCCATTATGACACAGAAATCTGTTGCATCCTTGACTATGTCGCCTCGGATCTCGAGGTAACTAAAAGACACATATATTGATGACTAGCTGATGCCCGCGACTTCATCCGCGTGAAATCCAGCGCTTCTAGTGATATTTTTCTGAGCGTTTTTTAACCGGCGAGCAGCAATTAAATTACGATATTTTTTTCCCTGGTATCAAGTTTCGATAAAACAAAGCCTAGAGGTTCTTCGCGACGACGCTGACGTGGAACGTGAGCGTAGGGCTCTAGAAGTATGGTACAACATGATCTCGTGCAGGTCTCGTCTTTACGAGACCTGCACGAGATCTTAGATTTAGTTTAGATTAGAGTAAGCTTTCTTACTCTTACTGTATTTGGAGTATACTGCCAATGCTTCTATAATAATCAGTTGTGGGTGAACTGTAGCAATTAAATTCTGAAGTTGGATTGACAGAAGTCTGAGGCCGGCGCAGGCTTCCCACGCTACATTTTACAATATTTCCAGACCAGACCGAGTCCTCTTCAATGCTGGTCTGGGAGAAAAAAAAAGTTGTAAGAATGCTTCTCTTCCCGCGCAGATCGTAGAAGCCATTGGAGGGAATGGGCAAAAATGCGAATCATATTAATAGGCAATGCGAATTTTTCCATCTTCCCACCCTTCATCACGCTAAAAGTGGCCCTGGGCCGCAACGCAAGACCCAACATGCTCTGTCGGCCCCATTAGGGATAAACACGTGATAGTGTATCTGTATCCAGACGATGTGGTCAATTTGCGGAAAAGATGTCCTCAATAGAAGTAAGAGAAGTAAGAAGTGATGTCATCAGAAGTGGGATAAAGACACTTACCAATGATACCTATAGCAGATACCAGCACGTATAGAGCCACGAGCGCAGCCACAGCATGTACCCGAGCCTCCTCCCCCACCTCCTCGCTACTGTTAGCAAACATCACGCCGCATCTTCATGTACTGCAACAAATAAAAATAAAGGTTGAACAAAATGACCAATGATGACTGGGCCAGAAAAGTATTATTCTAATTAGTCCGTTAGTAAGATTATCCAAAAATAATGTACCTATATTTTTCAGCTTATCAAAAAAGTAAAAAGCGAAATTTAAATGCGCTGTATCTTCGTCGTTTATTGTTTCTCAGAGAAAAGAAAAAATATGTGTACAATCTTTTTTATTAATCTAACTGATGGGCCTACAATAATTTTTCATAATATAAATATATAAAAAAAAATTCATCATGCCTATTAGGTATGATGAATTGTTTTATTAAACTGAAAAATTATTTTAGGCCCTCTAATCATGTAGAATAAGATGTATAAAAAGAACCTTTATGGTATTTCCATTGAGAATCGTTTTCTATTCTTAAATTTTTTACCAACTTCCCAACTATTTCAATATACAACATAGAAGGGACATACCCGTAATAAATCAAACCACGGTCTATACTAGACCATTATAGTATAATAACATTAAAATAACTGCCAAAAAACTAAAATATATTTCGGTATTTCCATACAAAAGTGTGTGGCGGCCCGGGCGATTTGTATGGGAATGTCGATTTATTTTTGTTTCTTGACTGTTATTTCAATTCATTATACTTAAATCATCTAGCCCGTGGTTCGATTTATTACGGGTATGTCCCTTCCACTTTGTATAAAAAATAAATAAATCGACTTCTATCTCACAAAAAGTAAACGGTATCCCTAACAATATTTATCCGAGTTAAAGGCCCTGAGGCGAAATTGATGAGAATATTTTCATTTAAGACCCCGTTTTCTTTGTGCTTTGCTCTCTTACAAAATTCTATGAAATATTATCAATCAAACAAAAGGATTATTCGCAGAAGAACAAAACTACAGTTTCTTCAAGCTCTATATTAAATAAACAAACCTCTAAAGGTAAAGCATTTTAATAGAGATTTATTTTAAAATTCATTAAGTTACTTGCAAAATGGAGAAGAAATAGTCGGAATAGTTTAAGTGATTTGGCTATATGTTAACGACCGGCCTGCCTGATGTCAACCCTCTTTGAGATTGTATTTGTGCGAAAAGTTTTACACCAGCCGCCGCCCGACGTTAACCATCCTTGGGAATGCAATTGTAGCACGATATGTTTGTGCTTAGTCCTTTAGTCGCCTCTTACTGGATCCACAGGAAGAGATGGAGTGGTCTTATTCTAACTTGGAACCACACGGTATTCAGTGACTTATTTCCTGAATTAGCAGACCAAAGGTAATTATCAATGAAAATCATTGTCCATTGGAAATTTACTTGAACCCAAACCACAGAAGACTGTAAGAGTAAACCTAAAAAGGCTATCTCGACATTCTCTTTGTGGTCAATCTTTGCCGACTGTCATCTTCCATACAATGTCAGGGTTAGTTATCTGATAAAAGACGAAACGGTGGATCGTATCATTAGACTAATGAATTGGGGCAGAAACTGTACCGAATAATATGATTTATAATAAAACGTAAGCTGAGATGTTCGGGCCTTGTGCCCGTTAAAATTGAAGTCAAATGGTATATACAACGTGGAAGGGATATATACCGTGGTTTGATTTATTACATACCCGTAATAAATCAAACGACGGTCTACTTATATACAAGATCAGTATAGTATAATGAAATTAAAATAAAAGCCAAATAAAACCGGCTAAGTGCGAGTTAAACTCGCGTGGAGAGAGTTCCGTACAATTGATTGAATTGTTATAGGTTTTCCTGTAATCTACAAGCAATTAACTATATTTCGTATTTTTTTTTCTAAATTTTAGGCTCAGTAGTTTCGGAGATAGGGATGGGGGGGTGGGGAATGGTCAATTTTCGTCTTCTTTCATGAATAAAATTAAAACTATTTATTTTATAATTATAACAAAAATATATTTGAGATCCTCATAACTAGCCCTTTAACGATATATGACACGGTAAGGCTTGCAAATTTTTATTTCAATTTCCTAATTTATCCCCCGAAAATGAATTTACTTTGCACATATGTGTTTGGGTCATACGATTACACCATCCTACCAAATTTCACCTGATTTGGTCCAGTAGATTCGGAGCAAATTGGCTGTGACATTGACGGACGGACAGACAGACGCACGAGTGATCCTATAAGGGTTCCGTTTTTTTCATTTTTTGTACGGAACCCTAAAAATAAAATAAAAATCGGCATTTCCTTACAAAAGTGTGCAGCCGCCCAGGCGATTTGTATGGGAGTGTCGAATTTTGTTTTGGTTTCTTGACTGTTATTTTAATTTCATTATACGTTAGTGATCTAGTATAGCCCGTGGTTCGATTTATTACGGGTATGTCTTTCCACGTTGTATATGGTAGACCAAAGCAGGAGCAAAATAATTAAAATTTTAATACTTACGTACCTATTATTTGAACCTATATTACCTACCTTTCACAGGTTTACTAGTAATTTGTGTGCTGCCATCTATGTGAGCAGTTCTTTGGCAGTTGGTACTAATATGTATTTAGTCAACAAGTTGGCTATTTACGTGCCCTCCAACAGTTTGTTTGACGTTGGGTATCTGTTACGTTAGTAATTATATCTTTATTTCACTTATTTATTTAAAAAACTTTATTGTACATCAGCGACAGTTACACATAATAAAATAACTTATCCCAGAAGGGATCTCTTCCAGTCGATCAGTAGGGCAGAGGACAGTTACGTATTTAGTACGAAGGCAGAAGTACGTACAGAACAATGAAAATAACAAGTAAAATATTAAAGCTTATTAAGGCCGTACCTAAATTTTCCGGGGTCCAGTGCTGCCCCCATTTTAAATAAATTATTTCAAAGAAAAACTGTAAACAGTAGTTCATAAAATACTTTGAAGGGTTATCTAGGATTTGATAGTAGCAAAATTTTAAATAATGGCTCCGTTTTCTTTGAAATGATTTATTTTAAATGGGGGCAGCACTGGACCCCGGAAAATTCAGGCACGGCCTTAAGTTGTCTTGTCCTGTACCTGTCACTCGCGTTTTAGCTCTAATTTTCTTGTTTTTAATTTTGTCCGATATTCTTATACCTAGCATACTCCTCTCCATGCGCCTTTGACAAACAGCGAGTCTTTCTTCATATTCTTTTTGTAAACACCAGGTCTGGCAACCACACGCTGATGCATATGATAGTAGGATCGCTACATCAAATAGTTTTTTCTTTATTTTGATATTTACGTCCTTATTTTGCATTATTTCTTTTAGACTCCAGTATTTTTTCCATGCTAGTTCCAAACCCAGTAAAACATTAAAGCTTAAACTACTACGAATTTTTATATAACTCAATGTATGTTTCTGCATAGAGTTTCTAGTGATTGAGACATTCTAATCTCCACTGGTACCTACATATTCTTTGCTAATAAGTATCATGGACAGAACGTTCTTTTAAACTTTTTACGCTGTATACATATCGATTTGTAGGTACCTATTTATCGGCTTTTGAATGATTTGCATGAGAATAAAAGCACCTGGTGCGTTTATGATTGTTGCCGGGGAGAATAAGAAGGAATCCGTGACAAATCCTTAATATTACATAAGCTCGGGAATTGTGAAGCGCGTGAGAGAGTAACAACGACGGAATTTTCTTATTATTATTTTTGCGTAGCGCTACAGAATGGAAGATATTACATGAAAAGAATCTTCTAATTTAAAATGCTTTACCCGACTACCCCTGAAGGAGGGTAATGTGTTGAAGTATACAGGGTCTAACAAAATTTAGTGAAAACCTATTAAGGATGGGTTCAGTCCATGATACTGAATAACTTTTTCCAAGAAACATATATCGAAATATAAAAAATAATATGTGTGTTCCCATACAAACTGACCGAGCAGTTGATCCGAGTTTGTATGAAATGCAAAAAAATACTATTTATTTTTCGATATACGAGTAGGCAGGTACCTATTCCTTTTGGAAAGTTTTTCAGTGTCATCGACTAAATACACCCTTTAAGGTGAAGATATAGGCAAATGGCCTTGAAGTGTGAAATAAATTGTTAACTCGTAAATATGGTGATAATTTCCATATTGCTCTTCGTCATGCACTAGATATCCTTTTAAATTATTTTATGAACTGCCGGTGAAACTATTATTGGTGATCCGTCTAGCTTTAAAACTTGCCGTGGCCACTTTTGGCGGAGGCAAGTTTTAAAGCTAGACGGACTAATGTAAATACTTTCAACGGCAGTACATAAAATAATTTAAAGGGCTATCTAGTGCATGACGAAGAGCAATATGGAAATTATCTCCATATTTACGAGTTAACAATTTATTTCAAATGAGGGCGCCACTTCAAGGCCATTTGCCTATATCTTCTCCTTAAATAGTTTCAGTATATTTTGTAAGACGTTATACAGGGTGACTTTTTAAACACCAGCCAAATTGTTTTAGACTTACTATAAAAAAAGTTATTAAAAATCGATAAATTTTTCGTCCTTCCATACAAAATCCGTTTGGTTGAGCGCTGATTTGTATGGGAAGGCGAATTTTTATTTTAGTTTTTCGTTAATTTTTTTATGGAAAGTAGTTCAGTATTATGGACTAAACTTGCTCCAAAAAATTGGCTGGTGGTTAAAAAGTCATTCTATATACAGAATGATTTTAAAATATATGTATATATATGTTACGCGATATCTTCGCCAATTGTGATCCTATCTAAAAAAGTCGTAAGCCTTTATAACAACTTGGTCTCATATTAATTTGGTGAAAACATAATTAACTTTCGAATATAGAAAAATCCCCTATTTTGTTTAAAAAAATATGATTCTCTAATTATTTAATAAAGGGTTTTAAATGATGCATATAAATGATCGAGCGAGCGAAGCGAGCGAGGGCTATAATTCAAGTTGGGGCGAAAACACATTGTTTGTATGTATATTTGTTCCGCGATAACTGCCGAACCGATGGTCCGATTTTGATGAAATTGTGGTTATGTTATGGTAGGCATGTAGGAAATATCAATAGAATTTTCAAGTTCGTTGGGCATCAAAATCGGTTCAGTAGTTTTTGAAATATTAATAAAAAATCGCGAGGTCTAACTTTGCGGTGAACTACTAGTTTATTATAAATACATATATATATAGATAAACACCGAGGATAATTTGGAAAAGGCCATTTTCCAACTTGCCCTGGCTGGGGATCGAACCCAGAACTTTCGGATTAGCGGTCTAGCGTGTTAACCATTACGCCACGGAGGTCGTCACGTTTGTCCTGTAGTGTGCGTTGTTCCTTTAGATGGCCCTAATTTGCCTAATTTTTCAATATCAAGTCAGTCTAAATAGTTACAAGCAAGCAGTGAACAAGCTCCAAATAACTAAGCTACAAGTGAGAATACTTAACAGCAAAAAACGCAACAAAATAATTTTTTTTATTTCCGTCCCTATCACTTATAGCAACTTCGATCCTCGGATGACAATGAAACTCCTTGTAATGTTTATGGAAATTGAGTTTTTCTTCACATATTGGAAATATGTCGTGTAGAGGTTTTGGATGGTTTTAGGCGAGTGTGCTCTCAGTACCGGAATTCCGCCTAAGCCCCGGCTCAGGGACTCAGCGATCCTAGGGTCTCTACTTGTAGAAAACCTTTTTATTTTGCAATTATTATTATAAACCTATCCCATGACCATGAATGAAAGACAACACTGGGCATAGAGTAAGTACAATATACCGACAAGAGAAAACAGAAAACAACACTCAATTACTCTAAAAACTATTTAAAATTAATAACTACAAAATGTTTATAACTTAGTAATAAAAGATAAAACTTTTAATACAACGAGTTAATGAAATAACGCAAAACCTTTCAGGTTGTAACTCAGCTCATGAAACTGAACAACTTTTGTTCTAAAACATTCCCAAAATGCCAAAAATAAAATTCGGACTTTTATACAAATTGACTCGATGAGCAAATTTTTTTTTTGGGTTTCCTGAAAGTTGTCGAACAAAAGTTGTTCAGTTTCATGGGCTGAGGTACCATCTGAGAGGTTTTGCCATATTTCATTAACACGTTGTTTATACCTTCATAAAAATATATAATATACTACATACATACATATATCAAATCAATTCTTCAGACGTGTCTAGGAGCTTACTAGTGTATGGTATCAACCATAGTAAAGTACCATAATAAAAGTTGTCCGTATTGATGACTACGGCACATAAATAATTTTAATTGGTTAGCTGGTAGAGTAGATGTATCTTTTCAAACGAATGTCAAAATTCGTGAAACATATCGCAAATCTATAAATATTATAAAAAAATATGCTCAACCGTGACAGTTTTCACTGCCGTGACCAGGATTCGAACCTGGGTTACTACGGCCACAACGTAGGGTCCTAACCACTAGACGATCACGGCTGTTTGAGCTGGTGTCTCTACCTTCGAAAATGACCACTTTATTCTCGGTTTATGAATACCTGGCAAATTCAAAAAGGTTCTCTTTTGTACCGTTAGACTGCAACAAAGAGGTCTTTTGACGGTGGTCGATTTATTCGCAAACTGGAGCAACTTTCTCCGCGGTTGAGTACTTTGATTGCGTTATTATAGCCCGAGGTTTAATTGCCAGTTAACTCGATGGTCATTACTGGTTATTGTTATATTTGACAATAGATTAGGCGCAGTGGCTTTGTTCATGATTCATACACATAGTCTCAAGATCTTTGCTCCTCCTTATATGAATACTAATAATATTAATTCATATTTAAAAAAATCATATAGGTATGTCTAAATTTAACCAACATAGAAATATAAAAATAAAAAGATATATTACCACTACAACAAGAATGTCGCGCTAGTAAATGCGGAGACATGTAGGTATTTTGTAGTAGATATCCAAATGTCGATTTGGTGACATTGCCAGTAATGATTTTCCTCCACACAAAATATAAACGTTATTCTTTTTTTTTTTCAAAAAAATTTCTTATTGTCCACTGCTAATAAAGCTAAGCTAATTAATTCTATTTTTTTCGGATATATCAACCCACAAATTGCCAAAAAAGAAACAGAAAACAAATTAGAACTTTATTAATTGCTCTGCTTGTTCTTTCTTAATACAGTTTTTTTTTACATTTTATGTCCTCGTTATTTTTCCATTCATATAAAATAAGATCACCCTGCCACCTTATACTGGTTAAAAGAAAACGAACAGAAAAGAAATTGAAGAAGAAATCCGAAACAAAATCCATTAAAATAATTTGGGACATAAGTAAATCAAATCTCTTAACGAACCTCATCTCCACTGAGTTAATCAATTAAAGCTATTATTACGCCTTCGTTAATTTCGGGGATTCCGTGATATTAATATTAAAATCGTCGCTCAAAAATTTTTTTAATGAAATGTTCTTATTTATTTTATTTTCCCGAGTTTTGCAACTAATTTCAAAATTCATTTGGAGGCTTAATGTTAAAAGGTTGATTCTGATAAGACAAGATTGATTTTACGCAACTTATCCGACGATTTAAAATTCTGACATGGTCTGAATATGTATACAACTTTTTTAATGCAAAATAAAAATAAAAAAATTGTCGGCTAAAAGCTTTTTCTTTCAGTCAGAATAAAGATATACCTAGTAATAGTAATACAGGCTCACTTTTTAACCACCAGCCAAATTTTTGGAACAAGTTCTGTCAAACAATTTACGAAAATAGCCTTTCGCGCAAATCAGCGCTCAGCCAAACGGATTTTGTATGGGAAGACAAAACTTTTTTTTATCAATTTTCAATATTTTTTTAGAAAGTAGTTCTGAACTTACTCTAAACATTAAGTTGGAACTTGCTATTAAATGCCACCTGTATAGAAAGTAAAGCCTTATCATACCTATTATCTATGTTACAAGTAATTCAAAATGTTCATTAAACGTCAAAAGTTTTTATACAAATTAAATGTTCGCAGAAATAATATTATAACAAAACAACATCATTAATTACCCTTTAACAGCAAAACTTTACCTATAAAGGTAATTCAGACAAGCAAACTTTGCTTACGCTTTCAAGCTTGTGTGATGCATTCCTTATTAGACGTGCAGTGTACAGCACTTAGTGTTTGAAATTTTGAACTGTAGATAATTAACAAGTTTCAAGAATACACTAAGTTACTCGTAGTTACTTAGTGCTATTAGATGCTTTGCTGTTGCGTTATTTATCGACGGATTTTAATAAAATTTGAGAAGCACACTAAGGACTTCATTCTATACAAGATGTTGTAAAAAAACCAAAAGGGGGAGTGGAGGGGGTACAACAGATGAAATTTATATGGACAGATTTCAATATTATTTTTTTTCGGAAAATTTATTTATTTACCCCTATTTCACTCAAAAGTCTACATAGGTAAGCCTATTGGAAGATTCAAGCACCTGAAATTCGTTTTTTCGTTAAATTACTTTTTGGCCTTGTATAATAATTATAATAAATCATAAATGGCTCTGCTAAGCTAGGGTGTAACGATGCTGCATGCCACGTGCATGCTGCATCCTGTTTTAATACCTCATTTCTGCATCTCTTCCTGTCCGCTTTTCATAACTTCATTTTATTTCATTATCTATTCTCTAATTACATTTTCGAATCATTCACCTTTTGATTTGACTCTTTCATCTCTCACCCTGAACGGACATTAAGGAATTTTGTTTCATTTGTTTGTTGTTTATTATTCGTGTATGTAAGTGGCCAAAACCGGTGTCAGATTTTTAAAAAATTTAATTATAAAGTCTAATTATAATTTTTATATCAGTCTGTAATATACTGTAAGTATATCGAGTAATATACATAGAGATGCTGTGTGGTTCCCGGTAGAGTAGAATAGGACCACTTCAAGAAGGCGACATAAGAAACACAAGCTAAACAAAGCTTATAAACATCAATGAGACCTCTCCAACATGTCTAGCCTTTTGACATCTGTTTTCTATTTCTATTATTCTGTTTTATTATGTTTTGGTGCAATAAGATTTTAACTAACTAACAACTAGCCAGCGTGGAGAGTGAAGGCCAAATCCTCTGGCTACTGGCTAAGTATGACTCTAGTTAGTACAGGGTCGTGCTGATGATATCAAGTGAAATCAAGTCTCTAACTGCTGTCACCTGCCTGCGGCGGGACAGATGAGGTCCCACATGGGAAAGGGGAAAGTGTGATGATTATAAGGGCTCGCGATGTCTACTATTTTGAGAGAACCACTACTTTAATTTAATTTTTTATTTATTTATTACACTACTTTAATTTAAAATTAGAAATAATATTGTTATTCTACTCTGCCATAGTGGTGGCAGACTGCAGTACATTGCCGCGTAGTAACGCGGTAATATACTTGAGGAATTTTTTTTTGCGTTACCGAAACGAAAAGGTAGAACTAACTATTAAGAAAAAAGTGTAGTATTTCATTTATATTCTCTCCAACAACACTATCACAAATTAGGTGCCAAGTAATTGTTCTGGCATCAAATGGCCGTCCTCTAAGCTTTGAGCTTTAAGTAAACTTGGCCTGAATCCTGCCCGATAGTTGGCAACTGGAGAGCAACACGAGGTTTAGATTGGTCGAGTTGACGGCGAGTGTATCCTTCAAGTTAATCTAAGAAAGCTGCTTCACAGATGGAAATCAAGTAAGAACATATTTGAGGTATACCTCAAATATGTATGTATACAAACTCAGCCTTAGCTGAGTGAATTTTCTAAGTCAGAATCGGATTTTGCTAACGATATGGAAGCGTCATGAACAGAACTTGTTTCAAAAATTCGCTGGAACTTATCATGTCACTACAGAGTGACTATAAAACCCCGTAAAAAGACGTTATTACGGGTATAACGCCAAATCAAATCAGGCTCTTTTACTATCATTTAGGTGAATTCACTCGACACTGTAATGTGCACACATAGTTAAGTTTTGATGTTATTAAGCTTTTGAAGCAAAACCTGTAATTAGGTAGATGACTGGATCAAAAATAAATTATTTGGTGCTGTTAAGAGAATAAAACGTCACAAAAAAGTGTCTCTTGTCATTGATCATATCCATTTTCAACATGATTTTAGACTTATTAATACAGAAAAACTGATATTAAGCGCGCTATTTGACTTGAAAAATCTATGACGTCACGGTTTTGTATTTCAAACAAATCCCATATAGAAAATGTTTGTTTTGAAGTTTAGAAAAAAGTGTCTGATTTCACTTGTTGTGATCTAGCGGATTAGAAATACTGAAAACATTGTAACCTCCACAGAGAAGAAGATTTATATTGAGCACTATGGCGAATAGCAGTGAAAATCTTTGAACGGTAAATCTTAGAAAAAAGTTTAATTTCTTAAGTCTGTAACTCGAACAGTGTAAGTTAGTTTGATTTACGCATGATTTTATAGGCTAAACTTGGATTCCTCGCTGCGGGTCAGATTAACCTCGGCTTAAACTTTAATTTGCTTTGAACACCCAAATGACCCTTTCGCCTCGAGGCTTAAGTGGGACTGTAAAAGATTTTGCGAAGTGTAATTAACATACAAAAGAATAGACTTTTATTTTTAGAATTTTCTGTTTTATGCTGTGATTGCTTTTTGCTCTCATCTTTTTTAACGTATTTTAATAATTCCTAAAATAAACAGCATATTTTATGATTTTAGCCTATACGTTATAATAAAAGTAGAGCTAGTTTTGGGGTATATATGTGGGATTGGAGCTGAGAGAAAACCACGGAAGACCATACACTTCGTACCTATGGCTATAATGCAAGTTGGGGCGAAAACACATTGTTTGTATGTATGTATGTTTGTTCCGCGATAACTGCCGAACCGATGGTCCGATTTTGATGAAATTTGGTGGGCATGTAGGAAATATCAATAGAATTTTCAAGTTCGTTGGGCATCAAAATCGGTTTAGTAGTTTTTGAAATAATAATAAAAAGTCGCGAGGTCTAAGTTCGCGGCGAACTACTACAGTCTTATTACAAAAAAAGGCCTTAATCATGGTTTAGTCTGGTATTAACTTAATCTAGGTTGGATGTTAGTACGGTAACAAACGATAAACCTACGATAAACTATGTTTCATTATAAAACTTCCAACAAAGACGGATCAAGATAGTTCAACGATAGTCTGAGCCTAAGTTGAAAAAACGTTCCGTTTTTCATAATAATATAATTTCTTCGAAAAGATTTTATTTGAAAAGGAGTTAATCTATAAAATGATTTAATTAAAATTATTAATCGTATCTAATCTTACTAGCTAATAAAAATCATATAATTGACAGTAAAAAAAGTTATTGCAATATCAATAAATGGAACGCAACAATGTTAACAACTTTAACATCGTAATTCTATATTTAGTCTGTGGTCTATCGTCATCTCCGCTAGGAGTAATATTGTTCTGTGATCGTCATTTTCCCGCTCGCGGTAACAATTTTGTTTACTTGTAATATTGTAATTTGTGAATAATCTTGATAAATATTGTTTTTTTTATGCGTTTTGTGTAGTGTTAGAAATATCAAATCTTGTTTTTAATGTTTTGAAATAAAATAAACGAACAAAAGAGTTGAAATTGTGCATAATAAGAATTTTGTCATGAAACAATAAAAATACGTTTAAATCATCTTCATGGCAGTTTCAACACATTTCCTAGATATAATAAGCATTTATTACTAGCCATCAGAACTCCACCGACAAGAGCAAACTCTTAAATTAAAGAAAAAGAAAGAAGAACAGCCATCAGGTATGTTTTCAGTTTTACTACGATTTCGATGTTTTATTTTGATTTACGTGATGATTTGGAAGATAAGTCAAAGTTTAGTAGGTACGAACCTACTAGGGCCCGATGTAGTTTTTACCAAATAAAATCAACAGAATTCAATTAACAATATCATGTCAATATAAATATGACGTTTTTGTGTACAATTTGTAGGTTTTAAATAAGTTAAATCTAAGTTAAGCTTGTAGGTGGTTTAGCTTTGGTCTAAATTTAATTCATGGTTTATGTCTTAAACCTCGTTTTGTAATAAGATTTTCCTTGTTACTTAATTAGATCGATTAACGATAAAACTCGATTTATCTTTAGACCTTGTTTTAGAATAAGACTCTAGTATTTATAAAAAGTCTTTACATCGTTGATAACTTCCTTACTTTTTGTGATTTTGACTGCTTTTTTGGAGCTGATTGGAGCCAAACTAACTTAGTAACAATATGTTAAGATATGTTAAATTGAAGTTAATTTAAGTATTAAAAAAGTGAAGAAGACAATTTATTGATTTTCATTGTAATAGTTTGTTTAATTTCAAATAACTTGAGACGTGTTTCAATTTTTTGCGGTGCGCGACGTTCATGTCTTTGTTGTTTCACGGAATTTAAAACATGAAGTTTTGTATAAATTACAGAGAAATAAAGACAAAGAAAAATCCTAAAAAGTGAATGAGAAGATTTTAGTATTTTTTTTTAAATTCATTCAAAAACTTAGTTAAAAAGGTTAAACTTAAAATATAAGCGAATACGTCGTCGGATTTCGTGCGCGTACGACTGACTAAAAAATAAAAAATACACATAAATAAAGATTGATTCATGCTTAAACACGTACAATAAATAGATAGAAATAATTTGTCTTTTGTAAAAAGATAGAAAAATTTCAAGTTCTCCGAAATTCTCAAATAAATATGGGGACGAAAACGCTGATAAGGCTGACCGCTCGCTGCGCTTCTGAATTCGTCTAAATTCATCTCCAGGGTGCATGTACAATACAGCGCAATGCGTATGCGTAGATAGACAATATAGATTCGGTTGTTCAATAAAAAAATCAGATTTTTCAATTCTTTCTCATAAATCAAACCCACACATTCTGCATTCAAATTACTTCTTACTTCTTTTCTTACGTGCCAGCTACATATGCATACTCATATTACATTAAAAACTCTTTCAACAAACTCACATCCTCCATATATGTACGAGTATGTTTTAGTTTCTATAAAATGTATACTAGCTTCGGCTCTTGGAGAATTATTCGGATAGGACATCAGGGCATTTAATACAAATCATATACAAATACATTTTGTAAATGTAATTTAAGTAACATCCGATTAGGATTATTTTAAAAACTAACTGTCATTCCTCTTCTTATCAGAATTGGAATGAGTTTTCCGAAGGACACGTTATATGGTTACACGCCAGTCTCCGGAGGCTCTGGGTTTGATCTTCATCAGCCAGGGTAAGTAGGAAAATGGCATTTTTCAAATTGTCCTGTGTCTTGGGTTTTTATCTATATTTATGTATTTCTTATAATATATAGTATCGTTAAGTTATTATCCCAAAATACAAGTTTCCACTTAGCTTGGGGCTAGGCTCAATCAGTGTGATTTGTCCTTATATATATTTATTAATGATCGGCTGGTTCACCTGGGTGAAATTATATGCTACATCTTGACTTATATATATTTTTTTAAATATTTAGTAAGTCCATTTCGAAAGAAAGTAATATAATTTGTATTGAAGAAACGGTCATAGTAGGTTCGTCTATTTGATTTGTCTGGACCATCCCCAGTGATCTCGTTTCCATTAGGAGCTAACTGAATCGTGGAAATACAGTCGTCTTGAAAGAATATTACGAGTACATTGATGCTTAAAATGTGCAATATTATATTACTCATACGTTAGTAACTTAGCTATTGACTGCCTCCATGGTCCAGTGGTCAAGGTGTTTGCCTTGTGATCCGGAGGTTGTGGGTTCAAATCCCACTGGGAAGCATACTCTGTAAAAAGTTGTTTCCAGTCTGGTTAGGATATTGCAGGCTTGAATCACCTGATTATCCGAAAGGAAAGATGATTTCGTGCTTCGGAAGGCACGTAAAGTTGTTGGTCTCGAAAGCCAGATGGCTTTCGAGACCAACAACTTTACGTGCCTTCCGTTCTTCCTAGCGTTTGTACCTATCCTAGGATTGGTTCTCCCTTTGGGTTGCGGAGGTCAGACGGCAGTTGCTCTTTGTAATAACCAGTAACCTTGTCAAATCACCTAGGTAAGGTAGCGGACCAGGGCTCTGAAGCGTAACTGCTGACGATGCAACCGGGAATACGCTTGGATAATGATGTTAGTAACTAGATATAGGCAACGCAAATAAATGGTAATTAAATTGCTGGTATATAGACTCTGTTTGTTTTGTTTTGTCTCAAAAAAAAAAAAAAAAATATAATACAAAAAAATAATAATAAATACAACACTGCGAAATATTGTCGAGGCCTTTGAGGCTCCGGGCCTTTCTTCGCTCTCGGCGAATTTTATATTTATAATTTTTTTTTGTAGCCAATACGGATAGTTATTTAGATAATACAGTTGTTGGTATAATTTTCATATAAAAAGGTGATTGTATAAAATAGTAATATGTATTATAAAGGCAAATTTAGAGGTATGTTTGTGGTTTTTTTCTATCGAGCCAAAAATGCTCAATCGTGTTTTGGATATTGTGGGTGTCTGTAGAAAAGCCTTGAAATTCTTATGTAAAATTTTTGAGGAATAAACTGTAGTAGTTTAATTACAGTGATTTTTAAAAAACACTCACAGTTTTCTTGGCTCTGAACTGGCGGGGCCTTAAATTATGGTACTTAAACCACGGTAAATTATCATTGTTAAATTATTGCTGGTTCTTCGAATTGTTATTTTTTAAGACTTTCACATATATATTCCTGTTTGATTTAAAAGATATTAATAAATCTAGGTTACGAGTACAGCTTTAAATAGCCTAGTTGGTCCTTTTTTTTTGACGCGGAGAATCCCTTACGTTAGGCACCTAACTGGTTACGGGAGGCCGGTAAGGTTATGTGGTGTTATCACTAAAAACTCCGCGGTGTCACCTCTCAGCCGCTATGGGCCGGGGCCGTGTGCTTCTACATGCTCCACAGCCCCCACTTGGCCGGCCGCTATCTCAGCGGCCCCGGAGCCTATTTGGACCTAACCAAACCTAGCTTATAAATAAAAAAATTATAAATATGATACAAAAATAATAATAAATAAAATACTGCGAAATATCGTCGAGCACGGCCCCGGGCCTTTCTTCGCTCTCGACGAATATTTCACTGCTTTTTTTTGTATTATATTTATAATTTTTTTGTAGCCAAATCGGATAGATATTTAGTTAATACATTTTTAGGTATCATTTTCATCTAAAAAGGTGATTGTATAAAATAGTAATATGTATTATAAATGCAAATTTAGAGGTATGTTTGGATTTTTTTCTATCAAGCCAAAAATGCTCAATCGTGTTTTGGATATTATGGGTGTCTGTAAAAAAGCCTTAAGATTCTTAGGAAAAATTTTTGAGGAATAAACTGTAGTAGTTTAATTACAGTGATTTTGAAAAAACACTCACATTTTTCTTGGCTCTGAACTGGCGGGGCCTTAAACGGTAATTAATCATTGTTAAGTCATTGCTGGTTCTTCTAATTGTTATTTTATAAGACTCACATATATATTCCTGTTTGATTAAAAGGATATTAAGAAATCTAGGTTACAGCTTTAAATAGCCTAGTTGATCCTTTTTTTTGACGCGGAGAATCCCTTACGATACCTTACTGGTTACGAGGGCCGGTAAAGTTATGTGGTGTTATCACTAAAAACTCCGCGGTGTCACCTCTCAGCTGCTATGGGCTGGGGCCGTGTGCTTTTACATGCTCCACAGCCCCTACTCGGCCGGCCGCTATCTCAGCGGCCCCGGAGCCTAGTTGGACCTAACAAAACCTAGCTTATAAATAACAGCTTAGAGCATTTTAGCTTAGCAAATAGACTCGTGTTAAATGTAGTACCAAAAACTGAAAAATATAAAAATAACTCTTTTGCAATTTGCAAAAATATTTATAACAAATTACTATCTGCACTTTAAGAGCTATTTATTAAATTTAAATCATCCCTGCGCAAATGGCTGCTAAAAAAAGATTTTATTCAAGTAATGAGTTTTTACAACATAAAATTTTATTTAATTTGATTTAATAATATTTTAACAATGTCTAAAAAATTTGCATGCTATTGAATATGGCTAAATAGGTTAAGCTACTGTATTTAATTTTATTTTCCCAACACCTGTATTGTACACCCAATTTATTGCAAATAAAAAATCATCTTATCTTTATCTTTAAGGCCGTACCTGAATCTTCCAGGGTCCAGTGCTGCCCCCGTTTAAAATAAATCATTTTTAAGAAAACAAAGACATCAATTAAAATTTTGCTACTACCAAGTCCTAGATAACCCTTCAAACTATTTTGTGAGTTTACAGTTTATAATGAGAACGTTAAGCTTTACTACGCACATTTGCCAAAAGTGGCCGTGGGGGCAGCACTGGACCCCGGAAAATTTAGGTACGACCTTAAACCAAAAACGTATAATGAAATAAAAACATGGGAAAACCTAATTGAATCAGCATTCGCTGAAAACAGACAGGTGCTCGGAAATAAAAACTGGAATACCTGCACCGGCAAACATTTTTAGTTTTATTCAATCAAAAACAAATCCATTCACGGTTGTTACTTAATTCGCGAGCGATTGACATGAAAACATTCTAGACAGAACATGACGAATGCCAAATTTCATTTTAATTAATCATATAACCCTTTAAAAAATGTATTTCGTTTTTAGGTCATATTCATAAATATAAAGGCTCACGCAATTCGTCGTGTGTACTTAATCAATAGTGTTTTCTAGCGCTCATTTATTTATGCATTTTCTGCTTGGTGTGTCTTTTGCAATTGTAACTATACAAGTAATGTCCCTTACAACAAAATAGCAAAAGCGTTATAATGTGTTTTAATTCAGTAAAAACACAGGAAAATTCACAAAGAAATAGCACAATGAGTCAATGTCAGAGTCTTTTGCTTGTAAACTAGTTCGTTGTCGGCGATAAATTACTATGCCTTGACCAAATCCCGATTGTTGTAGGTCGATTTCCGACATTTGTCCTGCGAATCATTCAACGACTTAACATTTTACATTTCGACACCTGGCCGGCAGTACGCTTTGTATCCGAATGATTTTTCGATACAACATGTCGAGCCCCGACACCTAGACGACAATACGCTTTGTATCCGTATGATTGTCCGACACTACATTTCGACCTCCGGCACATGATCCCATTATTTTAATTATGACAGGCCACTCTTAGTTCGCTTTTATACTTTCCATATGATATTATGTCAATAGTAAGCCCGTGGAACCAATCACCTGTCGATTTTTCGAATCCGAATTCTCTTGATTCCCGGCATATTCCGATAGAATTACGTGCTTCATTTATCTCGTCCGGTTGAGATCATTGGAAGGTCTACCCCTTAATGCTACCTTCAAATTCAATACTTAGGGATACCTTGCCGGTTGGGCATCTTGATAGTTCCGTTTGATCACTAGATAGAAGAAAATTTTATATTACTTTTTAGGAAAAATGTTTTTTTGCAATAGGTTTTTTAAATTTTTAGTAGCTTTGCTATAGTATAAAACTGGGTAGGTGTTGGTTAAGATTCATTTTCAAGACCATATTTTTATCTGAGGAAACTTAATTGTTTTTTATTTAAACTGTTTAATGTTCATTTCAATTCAATTCAATTCAATTCAAAATATCTTTATTATCATAGGATATTTATAATATCTCTTAATAATAGTCACTTTGTTTTGTTTTGCACAAATGTTGACGTCAAATCGTTACTTAAAGCTAAGTTTACGCCGCTTCCTAGGCGCAAGTGCAGAAGAAGCGGCAACAAACTGCACTGCACGTTTTCTCCAAAGACGTCAACTAACAAACTAAAAACTTAAAATTAGTTATATAGATGGACAGAGATTACATTGTTTATTATGTCATAATTAAATTGAATTATAAGAATTACGAAATTTAAAATAATGACAATTTGTAAATTTAGTATGTAACCAATGTACCTAAATTATGACATGTCTAAGTATACAAACCTTTAAGAGGGACCCGCGCCAAGCGTTCATCTATGTTAGTATAATTTCTTTGTTTTATTATTATTACCTGTAATAATCGGTAGTTTTTAAAAATCCTTGAGGGAGGCCTATGTCAAACGGTGGACTTCCTGTGGCTAAAATAATGTTACTATATAAACAAAAAATCTAATTAAGTACATTTTATTTATTTATAAACAATTACCTAGTAACATGATGGAAGTAACTAAAAAAAAACTATTTAATAGGAAATTTTGCTGTAGTCAAATACATTCTCGCAAATGTTGTTTATAGTTCCTAGGTACTAAATACAAAATAATCGACAATTATGCACAAGAGCCCCAGACCCCAGCCGTAAACATATTTGTGGTCAAAATTCATCACGTTGAGGCAGCCCTAAATTTATCAAATTGTATTGTTGGTAACCCTGTTTCCGTAAAAAGGAGTGATCCGAGTGAACTTAGGGTTAGCAGCTCAAAAGATTAGAGTTTAGAAAGGACTTTTTATTTATTTTGAGGTAGTTTAATTTCTTAATTGTATAATTTAAACAAGTTTATAATGTCCTATATATAATTATGTTGAGTTGATCATATACTTATATGACACATTTAATTTCCAGACATGCAATTTTTTTTGCACAGATTTTATACATTAGATAAGTATTCTTGGAGTTAAACATAATTTAAAACCAGTTAGTCAACTGGTTTTAAATAATGTACTTGTTCACGAGTTCTTGACAATTTAAACGATTTTAATATTGCATATTCATGACGGTTTGGGTATATAATTTTTGTAAACTTTCGTAGCATTCTATTCGGTTATTTTCTTAAAGAAATGCTTATTTTCACGTACTGCTCCACAAATCTGAGGATTTATAAGAAAAACTTTATAGTAGCAACCCTATCGTGAGGTAGTAGGGTTGTACGCAATAATGGCGATGAAGATAGTCGCAAATGGTCGAATCCCCGGTGTCGGGTGAAGCGTCAATTTGCTCAGATAGATGCCCATTTGTTGATCTGTCGAGAGAGGTAAAGGAAGTAAGTAGACTTTCGGTGCGTTGTAAGTGTTGTAACGCTAATGTAATCGAGTATGGGTTCCGTTTCGTCACTTTTGACAGTCTCTTGTCAGTAACATATGCATACTCTTCTTTTCTCGGTTGCATTCTCAGCTGTGCTGCTTCGGAGCCCGGGGTGCGCTTTCCCGCTTTTTCTTCTACAAATATTATATATAATGGTACAAGGATGACGAAGACCTGCGAAGTGGAGAAGAAATAGCCGGAACAGTTTAAACGATTTGGCTATTGTTTTACGATCGGTCGCCTGCTTGACATCAACCCTCCTTGGGAATGCAGATGTAGCACAAGATGATTGTGGTTAGTCCTTTAGTCGCCTATTACGACATCCACAGGAAGAGATGGAGTGGTCCTATTCTAGGCCCGAAACCACACGGCACTATGCATACACTATCACGTCTTTATCCCTGATGGAGCAAACAGAGTATTTTGGTTCTTGCGGCTGTAAGCAAACGTGCCATCATAAGTATAAATAGAGTCGCACATTTGGTGTGGAAACTTTTTAGGCGATTCCCCCACTGGAAACGCCTAGGCGTGTTTTTAATACAAACTAAGATACTTGCATACAATGTTTAAAATCTGCCGTACCACGCTCCGCGACGACGGTGCGCGGTGCAGTGCGATCACCGCCCACAGAGATTTTATAAAGTGAGCGGATTGAGTGTTCCAATTAATTGACTATACATTTCTGACCATAAGAGGTACAATTTTTTTAACTACTTACGTCACGGTTTTGGTAAAATTTTGCTCTAAATCCTAAAATTTTGTTATAAGGATTCGGAAAAGCAGCACTCCATCCACACGCACACTGAATAGGTACGCCCTTCATCATCATCAGGTCTTTTTTAGTCTCCACTGCAGGAGCACGATCTTCTCTGTACTAACAGGTACGCTGTTATACATATTTAAATTATATGTACCTATCTTATAACATAACAAAAGGTGGATAAATCAAAATGAGGCTCAACAAGTACATCAATACAAGTAAGATTACAGTATAACTTACGTTAGTAATTATCTTATCTTTAGTATAACTTAGAAATCTCAGTAAAATCTGCTGTTCTCATAAAAAAATTATACTTTTACTTACGCCATGAAAGATAAAACCGTATAGCAACTTTTCTTCCTAAATAAATAAAAATAAAATGGGACTCTCCTCCAAGTCGTAATCGAGATGCTCCGAGAGTAAAATTGCTATTTATTTTTCTATTTGTTTGTTCCTTAGTTCTGCTATTGACGACATATCGTCGATAAGTAAATAGACTCAATAACAAACTCTTAATCTATATATATAAAAGCGAAAATCACTCACTCATCACGAAATCTCAAAAACTACTTAGCCAATGAAGATGAAATTTGGCAGAAAGGTAGATTGTGGCTAGGAGACGTTTGCTAAGAAAGGATTTTTGGAAATTCCATCTAGGGGGTGAAATAGGGGTTGGCAGTTTGTATAAAACTTCGTTAGTAGTTTAGTCGTTTCGTTAGTTCGTAAGTTAGTAGAAAATAATAATGCATTTATTAGATTTTAAAAATAACATTGCTATACGGGTTAAATAGGGGTTGAAAGTTTGTTTGAATCTTCGTCATTTTTGAAGCGAGATACATGACTTTTTTTAATTAGTGGTTAGTAAAAATCTAATTTGTGTAGTCTGCTCGAGCGAAGCCCCAGGCAAAAGCTAGTTTATCATATTTTCAACATCAATTAAAGATAATTTATTTATTAGAAAGATCAACACACAGTTTTAAAGAATACATAAACAATTAATGACTAAAATATAAAATTAAATTAATTAAAGACTGATTTATTGATTTAAATTTTTTTTAAGACCTCTTTGTTTTAATCACAAAAGTTACAATTGATTAAATTAGACTTACTTTCTGAAAAACATTTAACCCATACGTTTACCATACCTGTTGTCTTTTTATAAAACATCAGCTAAATCTTTTTATATTTTATTATATTTTATTCTTTAAATTATATACAGATATTGATATATATATTAAGTGTGTATGTATGTATGAATGTTTGTTCCGTTTCCACGTTAAAATTACTAAACGGATTAGAATGAAATTTGGCACGTAGATAGCTTATTATCTAGATTAACATATAGGATACTTTTTATCCCGGGAAAATGTAGGGTTCCCGTGGGATTGGCCATAGTTTGACCACGCGGGCAACGCCGCGGGCATCAGCTAGGAAGTATATATTTTCATAATAAAATTAGACAGTAGACAAGCACAAAAAGTTAATTTCAAAGTTAAGAGCTATCAATAACTAATTTCAAAGTATAAAGCTCTGATTGAACCATATATTGATATAATTTTTTAAATAAACTTTTGACAGTTTAAATTAAGCTTTCGAATTCATGCACCTGTGAACAATCGATTTTAAGGAAAACAAGTTTCTTTAAACTTCAATGTTTTATTAACTTTGGGCTCTATTGAATAAATTGAATTACGCTGTAAAGTTTACGAAAGCCAATATTAGATTTCGGCATTGCTTTGTTGCATCTAACGATGTACAAACAAAGAGGAGATATCTAAGTATGTCGCAAGCCAGACAGTAGAAGCATGGCGCGCATCGCTTAAGTCCCCGCCAGTTCAGAACTAAGACAACTGTGAGTGTTTTTAAAAAATTAATGTAATTAAACTTCTAAAGTTTATTGCCCAAAAATTTTACATAAGAAACACAGTGTAATATTCGTCGAGATCGGAGAAAGGCCCGGAGCCGTGCTCGACTATATTTTGCAGTGTTTTTTTTTTTGTATTACATTTATTATTTTTTTTGTAGCCAATACGGATAGATATTTAGATAATACATTTTTTGGTATAATTTTCATATAAATAGGTGATTGTATAAAATAGTAATATGTATTATAAAGGTATATTTTTTTCTATCGAGCCAAAAATGCTCAATCGTGTTTTGGCTATTGTGGGTGTCTGTAGAAAATCCTTAAGATTTTTGTGTAAATTTTTTGAGGAATAAACTTTACTAAATTTTGAAAAATCACTGTTATCAAACAATTACAGTGATTTTTCAAAAACACGCACAGTATTGCAAATTGTGAACCCACGTCGCCTTAAATATTAGTTTAATTGTAAGTTAACATATTTGGAGCAACTGTAAGTAAATGAACTGAAGTCAACAACTTTTGTGAAATGCAAAGAAAAAATTGGCAATTATCAAGTGATACAAATATCCAAAGATAAATAAATGATTTTGACTTTGACACTATAATCTGATCTCCTGGCACTCGCTGTCTTGTAATCGAATCCAGCAGTTTGAACTTCTGATTACATTAGTTCGCTTCCAGTCTACAACTTCATTTGAATTTGTAATTTACTATTGAGCAGTTAAATAGTAACCGATTCGTATGTCTGGCTTGATATAATTTATTTATAGGTGTAGATAGGTTATAAGTACAGTTTATTATCACTTTTGCTAACTAAAACTATGCTTTTAACAAAATATGATGTGAAATGGCCAATTCTGATTTTTTAAATTTTCGAATAGACTAAAGCAAATTATAATGCTGGTATATACTCGTATTATATTGAGCTGACTGTAAAAAAGTAATTAACCTTTGCCTGGTGTGGTTCCGGGTTAGAAAAGGACCCCTCCATCTCTTCCTGTGGATGTTGTAAAAGGCGA
Source organism: Acrobasis repandana (assembly GCA_963576875.1). Lineage (NCBI taxonomy): Eukaryota > Metazoa > Arthropoda > Insecta > Lepidoptera > Pyralidae > Acrobasis > Acrobasis repandana. The sequence continues at coordinate 22,223,240 of OY756215.1, forward strand.
CTAAAGGACTAAGCACAAACATCTCGTGCGACAATTGTATTCCTAAGGAGGATTAACGTTGGGCGGCGGCCAGTTGTAAAACTTCTCGCGCAAATACATTCCCAAAGAGGGTTGACGTCAGGCAGGCGGCCGGTCGTAAAACTAAAGCCAAACCGTTTTGACTGTTCCGGCTATTTCTTCTCCACTTTGCAAGGTCTTTGGCATCCTTGGGTGACCATTGACATGCATGTTATATTAGGATAGTGAAAGCGGGAAAGCGCACCCCGGACTCCGAAGCAGCACAACTGAGGATGCAACCGGGAACCTTACATGAAGAAGAACTTACACACGCGAAAAAAAGTAATAAGGATAATATAGATCTAACCACTTTTGCAGAGACTAAATGATGGAAACGTACCTTACGTTTTACCTTTCTATTTCTCATACCTACGCTTAGGTATCAAAATAGCAGATGATGCTCGTATGAATAGAGCACTTAAACCTTAATTCTGTATTCAAGCAAGTATGAATACGAAATTAAATAAAGTACCTTGTGTACTTACGTAGTATTTGCCCACATCTACACTAATGAGTCACTTATGCTTAAGGTAATCTTGAGATAAATTCTTCTTTCATTCATTATATGCATAACATCTTTGAAGCAAAAAAAACTTAAATTTGAACGCATGTATCCAGTGCAAGTCTACTTCTTGATGCCGCCCATGTCCAGTTATTTCTGGCGATTAGCAACAATCAGCAACTCAACTCATGAACGAGTGCTTCGGTCAGCTAGGATTTGCTTTGCATCAGCAGTAGTCGTTGCAAAACGCTAGAATCGATAGCTTTTAAAACAACTGTAATGTGTACAAAACTTTTTGACGTGCAAAAGTGCCTGCAAAGCAGGGCTTGTTAACGATACCAAATTCACACTAAAAGTAACGTTAAATAACGTTATTTTCATACTGGCATTAGTGGTAACGTTATAAGGGGTATCGATAATGCAGTTATAAAACGTTATAATAACGTTATCAATTAACGATAAAACGATACTTTTTTAAATACTTGTAAAATATTATATAAATATTATACAAGTGTATTGCATCGCGCTGGGAATCGAACCCAAGGTAGCACAGACTATCACATATTCCGTGTAGCTCTAGTATCCTACTAGACAAACTCTCATCAATTTATTCTGTCAAATATCGAAAAGAAATACAGTGTTAACAATACCTTTTACCGGTAATATTATTGGTAACGTTATCTGATTTATCGATAAATGGTTGGAAAAATACCGTTACCCAGCATAACGTTATCTTTACTGATAACGTTAACGCCATTTGACAGAATTTTAACGGTATTCCAAGCCCTGCTGCAAAGGCCTAATTATTCAATAAAGATTTGAATTTCCGAACAGAGACTTAAGTCTCTTATAATTATAATGCTGGTATATTATGTGAAGCTACCTGACAGTCAGTGGCATAGATTAATATTGTATATACTGGTCAGTGGATGTGCGGTTGTTGGTACCGACGGGCGTTTTGATTGTGACGTCTCTTGTCTCTCGCACAACTAATCGGATTAACTATTAAATAACTTTTATAAAGTAAAATATATTTTTATTGATCAACCAAATTTCGTCGGTTTGATTCTATTAAAAAATAGCAGTCTTGTATTTATTACTATTGGTTGAGCTTTAAGTAAGTGCTTAACTTTCAAACAGTCAAACAGCTTTTAGTAAAAATTTCAGCACACAGCACACAAACTGATGCAGTGATGGCTCATTAACGAGAAACGTTTAGAACTTTGACAAAATGACTTGATCGACATTTTCCATTACTTGCGACAAAGAAAAGCGATTTAACTTTTAAATAATTGCCTCTCTATTGCCAATATGCTTGCCTGAGCGCGACTGACTATAGATACTTTTTATTATTCACAATGAGATTTGTACAATTTTGTGTTCATGCTAGTGACAAGAAAAAGTGTATACATGGTGTTTCATAACGATAAAATAATCTTTTAAGGATCTGTGGATGTCGTAAAAGCCATTACCAGGAAACGAGGTGCGACGGTATGTTTGTTTAAAAAGTAAAAAAATACTTATTTTACGGCCTATAAATCTAGGTAGGATTTGTACAAATTCTTTGTGAATGCAAAACAGAATTGTAGCATACTATACAGCGTGGAAAGGACATACCTGTAATGAATCGAACCACGGTCTATACTAGATCATTATAGTATAATTAAATTAAAATATCAGCCAAAGAACAAAAGTAAATCGGCACTTCCATACAAAAGTGTGTACCCACCCGGGTGATTTGTATGGGAATGTCGATTTTTTTTTGGTTTTTACCGTTATTTTAATTTCATTATACTGTAGTATATATAGCTCGTGGTTCGATTTATTACGGGTATGTCCCTTCTACGTTGTATATGTATCGTACTTATACTACGTTATGCATATTATAGTAGCATACGTTACGTATCTAGTTGCCTAAGTGTTCAATTCTGTGCAGTGGCCCGTGTAACTCAATAACAAACCAATCGCCTTCAGCTATCAACAGGCCAGGAGTGCAACTTTTCAACGAAGGAGTCAAAACAAAATGTATGCTTAGTTTTCCAACTCATCGCTCGCATTTCGATGCATTGCATCGTATTTATGAAACCGTCGCGCGCTGTTTCAGCGATAAGTGTTTTACGCAGAAAATATCATACATTTTTCAATGGTTTTCTTAACATTGCAACATAAATAAAAAAAGCAGTGTGAAACGGAACGGATTCTCCATGAAAGTCTACTAATTGCAAAATTACAAGTGTTCAATACCACTCGTGCAAATCCTTCGCATACGACCAATTTAAATAAACGGGCAAGTGCGAGTCGGACTCGTACATAAAGGGTTCCGTACCACCGTACAATGTTTTAAAGCGCTAAAAAACACGTTTCTTGTATGACGACCCCCTTTAATTTTTAACTATTTTTTATTTTTAGTATTTGTTGTTATATCCGCCACAGTAATACATAATCGGTGAAAATTTCAAGTGTCTAGCTATTACGGTTCAAGAGATAGAGCCCTGTGACTGACGGACAGACAGATAGACGGACAGACAGACAGACAGACGGACAGACGGACAGACGGACAGACAGCAGAGTCTCAGTAATAGGGTCCCGTTTGCACCCTTTGGGTACGGAACCCTAAAAATGAGCCCGTTTGGAAACTCGCGCAAATCATTCGTTATGTAGCCTAGGTTTTCAAAAATAGCACTCCATGAGTGGGGTACATGCGTGCCAATGATTGAAATTACAGTTATAACTCGTAAATGATCACCCTGAGTATATTTAGCATTTCATATAGATATGAAATACTGCATAGATTATGCCGATAGACGCGATTTTAACTGGACATCTCAAATGTTCAACATATACAGATAAATGTTTACATCGTTTCTTTTCTTTATAGACTATATTAGTCCACTGCTGAAGTAATTAAGGCCTCTACCAGTAAAAGGAGGATTTGTCCGGAATCACTACGCCGCGCGCCGGGCAAGTGGGTTGGTGATCGCAGTTAGATGGTATAAGTAAAATTATTCATATACCTAACTGTGTACCTTTATGTTTAACGTTGCAATGCATAGATAGTGTAGTGGTGCAGCATAGTTGTAAGTGTGTGTGTGTTTGTAAGAACCTATTAATTGTAATAATGAGGAGTATCAAGTCAACACTGTCGCCTCATCTCTTCGAGTACAATAGAATGAGAAAAGATAAATAAATAAACCTACTTGATCAAAACTTAGAGATTAAAATACTAACAAACAAATACCTACATCAACATCATTCGAGCGTATTCCCGGTTGCATCTTCAGCAGTTACGCTTCAGAGACCGGGGTCCGCTACCTAACCTAGGCGATTTGACAAGGTTACTGGTTTTTACACAGAGCGACTGCCGTCTGACCTCCACAGCCCAAAGGGTAGACCAGAACCAATCCTAGGATAGGTACAAACGCTAGATGGCGTTCGGGACCAACGGCTTTACGTGCCTTCCGAAGCACGGAATAATCTTTCTTTTCGGATAATCAGGTGATTCAAGCCTGCAATATCCTAAATAGACTGGAAACAACTTTTCACAAAGTATGCTTCCCAGTGGGATTTGAACCCATCACCTCCGGATCACAAGGCAAACGCCTTGACCAGTGGACCGCGGAGGCAGTCAAACAAATACCTACATACTTAGTTTTAAATACTTGAAAATAAAAGCTGTACACCCACTCCTATTAAGTATGTCTCAGTTTTCCCAAATTTTATTTTAACTAATTTTTTAGTTTAAAAACATTGCTTTCAATAATTATTAATTATTTTCAATTTGACTAAGAATATTTTATTTCTACTTCGACTAGGTAGTTTGATTTTATGAAAGTTTTGGTAAAATTTCAACTCTACCAAAACTTTAATAAACAACTTTGACGAACAAGGATATAGAGGTATATAAAAAGAAAATAAAGAATGCATGCATATCCAATAACCGTAAAAATAAAATCTAAATAACAAAACGTCTAACCAAGCTCTAAAATTAATAGACTTCAAAGTTTTGACATTTCCAAAAACCTACCGAGTATAATGGAGAAGAAAATGCTTTAAATTTTAATTAACCCGGCGAGAGTGAGGTGAAAAAATGTAACAAGGTATGTGGCGGGGTGTGACATACCCCTTTATAAAACTGGCTGTAAAACTAGATTCTTAAAAGAAAGTAAATATTAATTATTTTTTATTATAAAAAGTCTATATTACAACGCATTGAAAATAAAAAATCTGTGCTATTTTAACAATATATTTAATTTACTTGACTTGTTTCCAAGTCACTATAAATTTTCAACAAAAAATTTCACCCTTTCGAAAATACTACAAAGGAATTAAAGAAAATATTTTTTTATCAAAAAAAACACTTTGAGATATGATAGAACACTAAATAATTTACTAATAGACAAAAAAAAAAGCACTTGTGGTCACCAATCCAACTACGGACCACGTGTGGGGTTGCTTAACTTGCGAAAGCGCTAGCAATTCGTACTTCAACCAGGCCACCGCGCTCCTCTTCACTATAAATAATGTTTTCATTGACATTATTCAGTGCAATGTTAGTTTTTGTTAGAAACAGCAATGTTAGTTTTTGTCACGAAATATATACACCAGCTATGTGGCGGGGTATTACATACCCCAACGCAGTTTGACTGCATATAACTCAAGTGCAGGCGGCCACGATACTGCGATCACGCCACTTTCCACTCCCGCAACCCCTTAAATCCAGCTATATGAAGTCGGTAAAATCTAGCTTAAAAAAATTAAAAGATATACGCGTGTAAACAGTGTTTGGGGTATGTCATACCCCACCATACTCCCGCCGGGTTAAAAACGAATGCACTGTCTAAGATTACTAAAATACAAAATTCATTGTAATTATTTTTGTGGTAAGAATATTTATTTTCTGTTTCATTTGGAAAGAGCAATATTGTTTTAAAGTCTAAAGTAAATAATGGAACTAATTAGTTCGCAGTTAGCTTAAAGTAATGAATATTTAGTTGCACAGACGATTAACAACTGTTTACGAAAACAAATTTTAAATGTTCTTAAACTTAATGAAGATAAATTGCAATAAACATTTTTTACAATTTTCTTTCGTGTGTGTATTTACTTATTTATTTACACTTTATTGTCCACACATACAAATGTAATAAGTACAACAGGTTCTCTAACATTAAAACCTTGTGTACCTAAATTAAGAGTCCCCTTACCATAGACAGATTCAGACTTTCTCATACAAACGTAGCCTAGCTTTTATTTTAAAACATGTCAAATTTCGGCAAAATTTTGTAATTTACAAGAATTTCCATATTTCTAGGCATATAACTAGTTTTTTACAGTCAAAATGTGAACTTGAAAGAAAATAAATAAAAATAAAGAAATAAATATACAGGGTTATTTTTAATTAACCGGCAACCTTTTTGGAGCAAGGTCAGTCCGTGATACTGAACCACTTAGCATAAAAACAATTATTGAAAAACGAAAAAAAAATTTTCGACTTTCCATACAAATCGGCGCTCAACCAAATGGATTTTGTATGGGAGGACGAAATTTAGTTTTCGTTTTTCGATAATTGTTTTTATGGAAAGTGGTTCAGTATCACGGACTGAACTTGCTCCAAAAAGGTTGCCGGTTAATTAAAAATAACCCTGTATAGGGACAAATCACACTGATTAAGCTAGCCCCAAAGTAAGTTTTTTTAAACTTGTGTTATGGGATACTAACTCAACGATACTATATTTTATGATAAATACATATACCTATATAGATAAACCAAGACCCAGGACAATTTGAAACAGGCCATTTTCCAACTTGCCCTGGCTGCCCCTGAATCGAACCCAGATTCTCCGGATTAGCGGTCTAGCGTGTTAACCATTACGCCACGGAGGTCGTCAATAATATAGTGTATCATATCATATTTTTCCATCAGTATGGAAAAATTCTACACTCTTATACTTTCTTTCAAGTTCACATTTTGACCGTCGAAAAGTAGTTATATGCATGCAATTTCATTAAAATTACAAAATATTGCCGAAATCCGACTAGGTAACCATGTATATTTATTAAAATCGGTTTAGCCGTTTAGTAGTTACGAGGGGCAGTCGGGACATAAATACAGGTCAAACATAGAACCCTCCTTTTGGGCTTCGCCGCAGTCGGGTAAAACCAGCCATCTCCTATGATAACGCGTTCTTTAACCATCATTTTAAATTGATTGAGGATCTTATAAGGCCTTTCCCACTACCTCACAAGGAATAAAAATGTGCACAATATCCTAATTTGGCTGTATGTAGCTCTCAGGATCACCATTTCACCATAATGATTCTATAGAAATGACAGACGTAACAACTTTGTTTTTAATTCCCATTTTTAACTGACTCCAAAAAAGGCGGAGGTTCTTAATTCGTCAGATTTTTTATATATGTTCCACGATTACTCGAAAACCCCTGGACAAATTTGGAAAAATCTTTGTTTATGAGGGTTAACTTGTCAGGTGGTCCCATAGAAATTTTATCTAGTTTGGTGTTAAAGTGTTAAATTTTTCGATCAAACAAAGGAAAAATTAAACGTGAAAACATATAAGGAGGTTAAGAACTTGGCGGAAGGAAGAGAGACATGGAAGGCACTCCACCGACAAGAGCCCAGCTCTTAAATATAAGAAGAAGAAGGTTTTAAAGTCGGTTTTTAGTGTTGAAAGTGACCTTAGTTGTGGTAGAGTCACGCTACCGGCAAAACTCTGTTTTGCTAGTACGAGTAGCATATGGGCCGGTTCGTCCGGGGAAGTACCACACTCTCACAGAAAATCGACGTCTGAGTATTAGCTTCACCGCTACTATGCTTCGTTCGGTGAGTGAGGGAGCCGGAGCCCCCCTCCCCCCTCTAGGGAGGGCCCTAAAGGCCGGTAACGCTCTTGTTACACCCCTGGTGTTGCAATTGTCCATGGGCAGCGGTGATCACTTACCATCAGGTGACCCGCTTGCTCGATTGCCGCCCTACAGAACAAAAAAAAAAGTTGAAAAATTATATGTTTTCTTTTCCACTCCATTCTCTTACACTATATTCCTGTTTCCATAACCCTTCTGTTTGGCTTGAGACATGGCAACGTAGTATCAAATTAAATAAGCAAATCATATCTGCCCATATGGCATTGGCTCGGTGGTGCTGTTACTGAAATTTCAAGTGATATCTTTCGATTAGACTCTGACGAGCGACGGTTTTTAGGGGAAATCATCGATTCGCGTCGCGTCGTCACTCCAGCAGAATCGTGGCGAAAATCTTTGTTTACCGTTTGTAGGGTTCCGTACACAAAGGGTGCCAATGGCCTATTACTGAGACTCCGCTGTCTGTTTGTCTGTCTGTCACAGCGCTCTATATATTGAACCGTAATAGCTAGACACTTGAATTTTTCACCAATCTATGGCCGCTATAATAACAAATACTAAAAATAAGATAAAGTTAAAAATTAAAGGGGTCGTTATACAAGAAACTTGTTTTTTCAGCGTTTTAAAACTTGTAGGGGTACGGAATACTTCATGAACGAGTCCGACTCGCACTTGACCGGTTTTTTACTTTTTTGTGGTTTACATTGTTTTTACTAATGTTGTTGAGTATGAAGGTTTTTCCGACCAACCGGCTCTATCGATTTCGCGTCAACAGATGTTAATCTCGCATAGCGTTTACATATTACTTTTTGTAAATACTCGTAAAAACTATATTTGTAATTAGATTTAGGTTTTGTTTTGAGGAAGACAAATTTATGATCTCTGATCTAACGGCGTAAACCGCATCAAGCCAGCCACCAACTTAATTGGTTACCAATTCGTCAACGTCGCAATTTGTCGCATCCTTACAACGCTCTTTTCCATTCTATTTGAACCCGCTGCTCCTGCCTACCTCAAGTCTAACTTTCAGTTTCTGGGTGACACCAATCTCAGAGATCTTCGTTCCTCTAACAATCTCAGCCTTTCTATACCAGTTCACCGGAGTGGGTTCTTTTCACATTATTTTATTGTCCAAGCTATAAAGCTCTGGAACGCCTTACCAGTTGATGTTTGGAAGGCTAAAACCGCTTTTCATTTAAAAAATATGTGAAAGCACTTTTTCCTAAACAATTGTCAGATAGTTCTTAGTGTATGCCAATTCTTCAACGTCGCAATTTGCACATCATATATGTGAGTAGTATATCTTAGTATAATAATAGTGTGTATTATTTGTGTGTAGTTTATGGTTTATTATTACATATATAAGTATACTTGGTTCATTTTTCACTACATTTCTATTTGAGTTTTTGCACTACCCTTGTCTTTCTCAACATCACCCGATTGGTTGACTGGTAGAGGCCTTAAGTCCGCCATTACACTTATATTTGTGTATGAAGTTAAATAAATAAATCAAGCGAGACCACGTATTCAGTCTATCTATGTCACAAACTCTACGTCCGAAAGAGATAGCAGAATACGTCGTGTGATGCCTTGTCTCTTTTGCACGTAGAGTTTTTGACAGATATAGACTAAATTACTTCGTGTGCAAATAATTGCTGGCTGGCGCTTAGGCGGTGTCCCCACTGCACCGCGCACCGTCGCGGAGCGCGGGGCGGCAGGTTTTAACATTGTATGCAAGTATCTCAGTTTGTATAGAAAACACGCCTAGTCCAACATACTGAAAACGCGTCAACGCGCGGGAGCATCAGTGTGTTGAACCGCGCTCAGCGACGACGGTGTGCGGTGCAGCGGGTGCACCGCCTAACTCATATTTAATATACATATGTTTAGCACGAATTCCCATCATACATCATAAAATTCTATGTGTTGCCCACATGAGCTTGTTTTTATGATATGTAAAAACAAATTATGATTACTACGTTCCTATTTCAACTTGATCGCTCACATTTCAGACATATTCCATGTGACCTTCCAGGTCAATCGCCGAAAGCAGTAACATTTGTAGGTCTGTGATCGTCTCGTCCTATATTGCTTTTTAACTCGCTTCACCAGAACGATTGCTTTCGGCTACAAATGGCAATTACGTTGTGATCGAAGGAGGCACGCAGTAAAAGTGTCGTAAAATAAAAACTCCACTCGTCTGTATAAGTAACTGTAAAGATTGGCATTTTATAGCGTTCAGAATATTTGTTACTGATAGACCAGGAGCCGTAGGTGTGCCAGACCGTACTTATTATATCATTAATCATTTGTGTGCGATTGAATAGTGTTACGCTTACGCTTATATTACGTTTATTTCACAAAAACGGCACTAGTATCGATGAAGACTAAAGATGTGTAGAGACTTCGAGGCTCCTTTTGACGGCCGCGAGGGAAACCATAACTTCACGGGCCAAGGCAGCTAAGAGACTAGCAAATATTGGTACAGCAAGTGTACATAGTAATGCATGGGCAGCCGCCAGGTTGAGAACAATGTCGATCTTTCTATAAATACTTATGTTATAAATATAAAAGTTAATGTAGTGGAATTCATTTTGGCATGTGCCTAGGTAGTTTATAACCGAGATTAACATATAACAATAATAATCGAGTTTTTGGCGGGAAGTCAAGGGGTTCGGTTGGGGTTTTCTTTAAATTATTTTGCAAATTGATTTTAGTGGACTTTATAATATGAAATTAGTGTTGTAAATGCGCATGCTCATGAACAATATGTGAAATAATTAAAGTGGATAGTCATAGTACGGCTGTAGTGATATTTGTTTCTCGGACTGTGTGGGCGTCTTCGGGCGTCGTCCGCCACTCAATCGGCTATGAAAACCAGTGGACTCGTATAGATTTGTCGCCAGAAGCTCCCAAGGCCTACACCAACCTTTGATTGTAATTTGTTAGGAAAAAAGAATTTCTTACGTTTTATTAATTGTTCCTGGCTAAATACGCAGTAGCGTCAAGACAGAAAAAGAAAAAAAAAAACAATAATAATCATCATCAACAAGTCTTTTTTACTCTCAACAGCAGGAGCATGACTCTCTCAGTACTATCTGAACCATACTTGGCCAGAGCACCCAGAGGATTTGGCCTACACTCTCCACGCTCCTCCAGCTTTATAAGCTTTGTTTAGCTTGTATTTCCTAAGTCGTCTTCCATAACATCCACGGGAAGACTTGGAGTGGTCCTATTCTAATCTGCCGGGAACCACACTGCAAGATGATTATCATATAGGACTATTCTAGCGGGCAACGAAGCGGTAAACATCTAGTAATGTATAAATCAATATTATTAAATGCAAGGCGAAAGGTCACAGGGGATATGTCTGGAATATTAATGATCTAGTTAGGAATGAATGAGTAAATCCAACTGGCGTAGGAATTCTTAGGGAAAATGAGATATTAAAAACAGCATACAATTATACATACACTAATAAACTTAGTAATTTTAAGTTAATTCAATGACTAAGCTCCACTTTTATTCTAAAATTTTCAGATATATCTAAAATATAATTAAATTTACGTACATATTAGGTAGAGAATAGACATTCGAAGTATAAGATACAATGGCTTTTTGGTAAAACGGACGCTCAAACTAATGGCTAGTCGAAATTGTGGTAAGTTGTGGTAATCGATGATATGGAATATCAGCAATTCGGACGCTCGACCCAAATTACGTCGGGAAACTAGTAATAGGGCTCATGGCATTCGAAATCAAGTAGTAAACCCCAACGACATTATGATATTATATTATAAACATGCATTTTTGTCCCAATGTTGGGAAAAGGCCTCTTTCTCTCTTCTCCATTCAGGTCTGTCTACAGATTAAAAAGTTATTAAACTGAAAACGACATATCTCTAAGTAATTGGGTATGTTTTTGAGTAAAGGAAAAACTGTACAAAATCTGTGGATCTTTTCCCCAAGAGCTGTAAGATAATGTGATTCAAATGGAAGCCGTGAAATGAGACATTTTCATTCATATCTCTATAGCTTTTCGCAGTAAGTGGTCCGTCACGTCCCCTACACTTGTCCTGATTCACCCGGTCCCTGAGCGCCTTTTTGTTACATACCTTCCTTTATAGCGATGCTGTCTGAATCCCAATGATATGAAGTCCTTTCACCCATGCTACCGGAGATGTGCCATCGTGGATAAATAGAACTTTACGTTGCCCGAACAACCTGTCGTGATATGCGAAAGAGACAACTGCAGCTTAGACCGAAAATACTTATGAAAAGTACACAAAATCAACGTTTCGTAGTCCCCTGATTTCTCCTTTAAAACTTAACTAATTTAATTTCTTTATTCACTAAAAATTTTAGAAATGCAATGACTGTGTTTAATTTTTTTAGGTTTATGAAGGTCTGTATCTCTTTTAATAATAAAAATATGAAAAAAAAGAAAACATAGGGACGTGCCAATATATCCATAGATATGTAATTTTTTGGAAAAAAATCATTTCTCTTATAGCACTATCCGTCGAGGAATCAGGGGACTACGTTTGTATGGAAATACGACCCAGCTATTTCCAGCTTAATAACTTTTCCAACCCCAAAACTCGCTTAAATAAAATTTACTGTTGCCAAATTACACCAAATCAAGAACAAAAGGTTTATTTCCCGAATAAAGGAGCACCAAAGGAAAAACGATAGGACTTTATTGTTTCCCTCAAGTTTAATAAGAGTTTTGTCACGTTCCATTGCCTATAAATAACGCAAAGTATTAAACAACTTTTGTACCATTGATTCTTCTTGCCTATTTATTTGACGTTTTTCTTGTATATAATCTAATTTGTTTCCAAGTCTTCTTTAGTGACTTAGGCATCACTTTGCTCAAGAGCTTGTCCATTTTAGGCTGCCTACAAACGACGTACATTGAAAGATAGTTTTTAGGGTTCCATTCCCAAAGGGTGCAAACCCTATTCTGTCCGTCTGTTCGTCTGTCCCGTCCGTTTGTCCGTCTGTCCGTCTGTCTGTCCGTCTGTCACAGGGCTTTATCTCTTGAACCGTAATAGCTAGACACGTGAAATTTTCACCGATTATGTATTACTGTGGGCGCTATAACAACAAATACTAAAAATCAAAAAAGTTAAAAATTAAAGGGGGTCGTCATACAAAATACGTGTTTTTTAGCCTTTTTATTTAGATCTTTATAATGGAATTAACTAGAAACTTGAATTTTTCACATATTATGTATTATTATGGCCGCTATAACAACAAATACTAAAAATAAAAAAAGTAAAAAATTTAAGGGGGTCGTCATACAAGAAACGTGTTTTATTCATTCAGCGTTTTTGACTCGATCTTTATAATGGCATTAACTAGATACTTAACATTTCCACTGATTATGTATTACTATAGCCGCTATAACAATAAATGCTAAAAATAAGATAAAGTTAAAAATTAAAGGGGGTCGTCATACAAGAAACGTGTTCCCTTACCCGTTTATTTTTTTAATGTAAAATGCTGCATCGGCACAAGTGTGTTCGATGCGCATTTTTTTGTACGACTTGCTCGTACACTGACAAAATACAATAATTAAAATCAATAAATAAATCTTAAACTAAACTTAAAAAATACTTCTTAAACTAAATTTAAACTAAACAAACTTAAATATGACCATCGAGTGCTGGAAATCAGTCGATTTCCTATGGCAAATATGATGATGTTGAAACTAAAATGTAACCTAAATTAAAACTAACTAAACCAAAATATATAATTTATTATTTGATAAAAATTATCATTTTTGATCACATAAGTGAAACGCAAAGCTCTGACATAAAAAGGTACTTAATTATTAAATTTAAAATAAAATAGGCCTTTGACTTCTTTAACTTGTAAGCGGCTGAACCGATTTCGATCAAACCTAGCTACCACGTTCGTAGCTAGGTTCGATCGAGAGACAGTCGCGTCTTGAACTGTAATAAGTATAACGAATGCTTGATCAAAAAGTTTTAGAGATAGAAAAACATAAAATTTAAACAGATTCGTTTGCAGCCAGAATGGCGCAAAAACCACAAAATGGCCATAATGATATGGGAAACAGACACAGACGAAGAATTTTTCTTCGATTTTTCCACCGTTAATAGAATGAGGCGAGACCTAAATACTATTTTGACCCCTGACACAAAGATATATCTCTTTAGATCGGTCTACGGTTGTGGTTTTTGCGCCATTCCGGTCGGAAACGAATCTGTTCAACTTTCATGTTTCTTTATCTCTAAAACTTTCTGATAATGCGTTTGTTATCACGGTGCAAGACGGGACCGTACTAAATGCAAAGACTTTTCAGCTAAGTAGTTCAGCGGTAAGTATATAGTTTTTGGACCTTCTGATATTTTTCTATCAATTCTCCAAGTTACTTTAACGGACTGTATTTTACATAATATTTTCTATAATGTCGAAGTTTATTAATCTATTTTTTTTGTTTTTGTTTTGGCTAACAGCTATATATTCTCATTTTGCCAGACTGCCCAATTGTGCAGCACTGGGTGCATACGCGTATGTTCCATGGCCAAACAATAGGGTAGGTAATTTAAATTAAAATTGAGTGAGAATTACTAACATAGGTTTTAAGATTGTGTATTACTTTAACAAACTATGGACATAACCGGTCTGAAATGAACGAATTTTATTTTATTTTTATTTTTTATTTATTTTGCTAAACGAAAATCAAAGTACCTTAAAATAAACAATGCAATGGAACGCGAAATTATATTTTTTTTCTGTAATACTAGATTTCTTTTCAGCGGAAAAGACGTTACAAAAGTTGGATTCAAAGTAGCTCGAGACCAGAATATTAATAACTTTGCAACAAAATAAGCAATATAAGTTTTAATAATCGTGCACAAAAATGAAAACAGTTATGTCCCAGCAAATGTAATATCACCAGAGCTGAAGAGATTCTAAACATTATTAAAAAACTTGACGATAACTTTCTAGACCAGACTTAGAGAGAAAGACCAAATTCAATTATGTTGACAATTTATTTTTCTAATTTTCTTAGAGACAGTCGTTAAGGTTTTCTCAAGTTTCTCAAAATGACAACTCCTGTTGCTTGTTGGCCTTCGCAACGATGTACCATAACAATTCCTCGTACATATACATTTGTACTCGTAAAATTAGATTTTACTCTATAGATGTTGGGCAAGCAAATATTTAGCATAAGTTGCACTAGTGTTTTAGCTCAATAGAATACAGAAACAAAAACAAGTTTTTGTGCTTTGTACACAAAAATAAAATAATACAAAGAAGCGGCCTTTTCCAGACAACCAGTGTAATCAATGTTTATTGAATCAATGCGAAAACTTTCTATTAGGCCATTTTTCGGATGAGTAGGGCCCGGCATTGCCAGACACATTTTCCTCCAATCTGAAATTTAAATTAAAATTTAAAAAAAAAACCTAAATTCGAATGTTTATTCAGTAACTAGGTCATTGCAAGCACTTATTAACGTCAATAAGTTTAGTATCCATTACGTGTAATGTTTATTTATATTTAAATTATTTTAAAGCAAAATACATGCGTTTCGCACGCAACGACCACTGCTGAGAAGAAACGCCGAAATAAACTCATTTATACAGAATTGGTCGTCTACTCGCCAGGAGGGCTTTGTCATATATGTAATAATATTTGTAATATTATGTCTGTCACTTTACAAGTACTTAGAATATAATACTATATACAGCTGCTTTACTTCCCGCGCAGATCGTACACGCCTTCGATTAGCTTATACGACGCGGCAAAAATCTATAACGAATCATGTCAATAAGCAATGCGGCTATAGCAACCCGTTTTTACTCACTTTCTCTTTCCCCTTTGGGTTTTAAGACGTGATAATATAATCAAAGATCAAACGAACTTACTAAGTGAAGTTCGATCGAAATTACGTGAGCAGCATCATTCGCAGTTTTATCACAGAACAGGATACTAGTACTCCGTACAGAAGTCTCACTCAGTAAAGAAATTCAAAGAAATATCTACTCAATGTGGTTAGCGATATAGTTTAATTAATTAAGCTCACGTCAGAACTCAGCAACTTTTCGTTTAGATACTCAGACATCCATTGCATGCCAATTTCATTCTTATTACTCTGGGCAAACGATTCGTATAACTGAATTTACCACTTGGAGGGGCCGCCGCGCTCTTAGTAATAATGTAGGTACATTTTCGATACCTAAACGGGGAGTGACACAGGCCTGGTTTTATGTATGTGAGAAAATACGAAGCAATACCAATGTTAACGAGGCCGTTATGTACACTTGTCACGTTAAATTCGCACAGAAATCACTTGCTGAAACACAGCGATTCCACTTGGCGAATTGGGTCGAGATGTCGAACTTCCACTATTGAATAGATAACGCGTTGACTTGATAAACTTCGTAGACTTAATTAAGGCGAGATGGGTTCTCAATTTGCAATACTGTGCGTGTTTTTGAAAAATCACTGTTTTTACACATCTACAGTTTTTTCCTCAAAAAATTTACATAAGAATCTTAAGGATTTTCTACAGACACCCACAATAGCCAAAACACATTTAAGCTTTTTTGGTTTTATAGAAAAAAAAATCACAAACATACCTCTAAATTTGCCTAAATTTTAGCCTTTATAATACATATTACTATATTTTATACAATCACCTTTTTATATGAAAATTATACCAAAAAATTTATTATCTAAATATCTATGGGTAGTATTTAAACGCAAATCAAAATTACTGATTGCACAGCAAAATACTCAACTGAAAATATTACTAAACAAACTGCAATTTATATTTGTGGCGCAGTAAAATGGATAGAACTTTCCTAGCACTCGCTGCTTCGCAGTTGGTCGCAGTTCTAACATAACCTAACCTATAGGTTTGCCCTAACCTAATAAATTTGATGTGCAGTCAGTATTTATTTGCTGTGCAATCAGTACTTATGATAAGATTGTTGATTTATTTGATGTAAAAAAGTATATAAATGATGAGATTAAATTGATGGGTGATTATTTATTAGATGTGCAATTAATAATATCCCAATATGTATCCGTTTTGGCTACAAAAAAAATATTATAAATATAATACAAAAAATAAAATAAAACACTCATAGTTTTCTTGGCTCTGAACTGGCGGGGCCTTAAGGACAAGGTCAATTGCCTAAATTAATCGTTTTCGGATTTAGGGTATAAAATAAAGAACACCGAAAGTGGGTTTAACGAAATGAATTGAAACTATAAGACAAGCAGTCTTCTTTCTAAGAGCAAGGTTACACGCTCAGTTTGACATCAGTTCAGTCTATCAGTCTGGATTGACTTGACTGACGCCAGAATGATGGATGAATTTCACGGTTACACGGTCAATCTAGACTGACAGCAGACTGATAAAAAGTACGCGTAGGTATGTCACATGCCTGTCTGTTTCAATCATACGGCGCACAGCATTGATGTTTTTGTTGGTCACAGCGGTGGACGGCCGACCATCGCGAGATTCGTCACTGAGATTGATACGACCACGCTTGAATTCTGCAAACCAGCTATAAACAGTTGTCTTGCATGGTGCTTCATTGCCAAAAGCTGTTTCAAGCCGAGCAATGCTCTGTTGAGCTGTCAAATTACACTTAAAATCGTAGAAAATCATACTACGAAAATTTTCCCGAGTTGAATCCATGTTGATGCAGACACACAATTTTTTAAATGGCGCCACAAGGTAAATACAAAAGACAGTCAGATGAAACAAACTGCATTCTACAGCCAAAGAGTTCTATTTTCAAATGTTGCAATACATTTTTTAATATTGTTTATGTAAGTGGCCAGTTCCGGAAACTTACAGTGCGCCCTATGTATCATCTAGTGACAACAATCATTATTACACACTAGCGAACTAGTGTGCAGGTTTCCTCACGATGTTTTCCTTCACCGGAATCAGGTGGTGGTAATTGAATATGACCGTACATGAGTACTAAATTTGGAGATCTTCTCAGGCCAGAAAATAATAATAATAATAAACTTTTATTTACCATAATCATCAATATCTCACCATTACCACTAAACATTACAGTACAACTAAGTTTCCAGTGTTAATACGCTAGTACACTAAGAACGATTTAATTTTAAATCAGCGGATTATGGTGGGCTGATACAAAAACTAGGAAATAGCCTGTTTCTTAGGTTATCAACTCTCCACCCCAGTGAATGGAAACAAATATACAATATGAGGGTGTCTGTAATATTATTTACAAAAGTGTAGTATTGTTCGAAAATTGGTTCTTGTATATATTAATATGTTGTCCATATGTATAATACTTTAATTAATTTATAAATGTAAGACTATGCAACAAGCCTAACTGAACGCGTATACAATAATATTGAAAATAATAATATTGAGAATTGCCTACTAGTACTTATACTAAAACATACAATACAATCCAGCAAATGTCACAGTTTGCAAGGAAAAAAAGCAAAAATGCCAAGTATTTGTGTTTGATATTTCTCCTCATCGTACCTCTCGATTCGCTTCCTCCTTCATTGTGCGAACCGTTAAAGTGTGGAGTTCCCTCCCTGCGTCGATGTTTCCCCATACATATGATTTAGGGATTTTCAAGGCAAGAGTGAATAGGCATTTTTTGAGTCTGCGTGTTACACCTTAGACCTCATCTTAGCTTCCCATCAGGCCAGATAGAGTTCAAACGCACTCAAATCTATACTAATATTATAAAGCGGAAGAGTTTGTTTGTTTGTTTGTTTGTTTAAACGCGCTAATCTCAGGAACTAATGGTCCGATTCGAAAAATTCTTTTTTTGTTGGGTAGTCCAATTATAGAGGAAGGCTTTAGGCTATATAACATTCCGACAACCACGCGAACGAAGTCGCGGGCACAGCTAGTCTCTAATAAAAAAATTAATAAAAGTATTTGCCGCAAGCAGCAGTTGATGACAATCTGGATCAGCTGCGTGATCTCTTTGGTAACCTTCCGTGTTTCGCACCCATAAAGCAAGACAGCTTCATATTTGAGCGGGAGATCTGAATGGATATCAATTTGTCAGTTTTTGTAATTTATCTTTAGCATAAGCCTATTATTTTTGTAAGCCTGGTTATTGGGTGTAATGAATCTAGTTGAGAAAAGTACGTGTACGTACATTTATTCTAGGTAACTTATTAATTGTATTGTAAGTTATTATTTTGACCTCCAAATATAGCAGATACCTAGGTATTAATGAATGCAATATAACTGAGTACAGCCGACTAGAATTCACAGTAAAGACACCTTTTACAAACCTTTTGCCTTCGTCGCGTCGCAGTGACATAACTACAAAATGGCGTAATTTACAGCGCGGTAGGGTTGCTACCTCTTTATTATTTCAATAAATAGCGGCAATGATGTACTTAGGAAGAAATAAAAAAGGAAATAAAATAATATTTTTTTCTCCTCTGTGCTGTCAGTAATAGCCGATACTGACGACCTCCGCGCGTGATGTAATGTTCAACACGCTAGTCCGCCAATCCGGAGGTTCTGGGTGTGATCCCCAGCCAGGGCAAGTTGCAAAAATTACCTTTTTCAAATTGTCCTAGGTCTTGGGTATTTATCAAAATACGTATTTAATAAAAAATATTGTACCTATCGATAAGTAGGTAACCCATAATATAAGTTTCAACTTACTTTGGGGCTAGTTCAAACAGTGTAATTTGTCATTATCTATTTACTTACTGTATGTTTTTAGTCAAAGAAGAATACATATAAAGTCCCCTTCGACCGTCCGAAAGTCCCATCGCAACCAAGTTTCATAACTAGTTGCGATTTACTAAAATACCTGGCGCTTCTCTCCGCATTAAAAGCGGACTGCAGTTCCATTTATATAGCGCTTTACAGTTTAGAGCTTACTGACTGTAAAGCTCATTCCCTGACGGTATAAAGTAGATTAAAGTTTTGCGATTGGATATCGACGGCTCTACAACATTCTAACCTGCGGTCGACGCTCCGCATTGCGGGATTACAGACAGGATTATTGTAGTTCCATTTGTGTACCGCTCTTCCAGCTGCCTGAATACAGTCAGCTGGACTGCACTATTAGCACAGTGTAGATGAACAAATATCATTCAATATCGACGGCTCTATACTAACATTCTAACCTGCAGTCGGTCGCTCCGCATTGCGGGATTACAGACAGGATTATTGTAGTTCTAATACGTGTTCTGCTTTTCCAGCTACCTGAATACAGCCAGCTGGAATGTCCTATTGCGCAGTATAGATAAAACGAATACCATTAAATATCGACAGCCCTACACTAACATTGTAACCTGCGGTCGCGTCGCTTCGCATTGCGGGCTCAGACAGGATTATTGTAGTTCCATTTGTATTCTGTGAATTGTGAATCCCATATTCTCTTACTATATAGTGAAGAAAAAATACTATCTACGAGAATCGCAAATTTTTCAAATCCTACTATAAGTAATTATGATTTTTTTTTCAACTGTTAAATACAAAAATTTCAGCCACAATAGCCTATATAAAAAAAAAATAAGACGTCACTAACCATTAAAAAACTAATTAAACTAAAAAATTTAACAAAAAACGTTTGTTATACTACAAATTATTATCTAGCCAAGTTCACTGGAAGAGTTCGCATTTAGCGATAAGTCCGCCTTTTTGCTCATATTTTCTTTGTCTATGTTATTTTAAAGTGAATTTGTATTGTATTGTATTGTTTTAAAAATAAAAATTGAATTTTAAGGGTTTGCTACTAATGTTGATACGGCTGCCACGGCTTAGATGAAATTATGATAATTTATGATATTTTTTTAAAACAAAAAATCGACTTTAATACCAGTGAAGTGACAGTCACAGAATAGAATACGCAACAATTGTATACTTAGATTGTATTTTTCAGTTATTTTCGTTTATAAACTAAACTACTACAATTTTGATAAAATATCTATGGGACCACCTGGAAAGTATACCCTTTAAAACAAAAAAAAGAATTGTTTAAATCGGTTCAGGCTTCTTCGAGAAATCGGGGAACATATATAAAAAAAAAAAAACCGGCCAAGTGCGAGTCGGACTCGCGCACCGAGAGTTCCGTACAAACCTGCAAGGTTTAGTATTTGGTATGAATTTCAATTTAATACCTCTACGCGTTTATGAGGAAATGGGTAGTAAGTTTAAAATTATTAAAAAAAAATATATTATGTGATGTAACTAAAAATTTATGGTTTTCGTAATTTTTCCTTTATCTATGCTATAAGACGTTGCTTCGTACCAAATTTCAAGATTCTGAGTTCACGGGAAGCACCCTGTAGGTTTTGATTCCCTTGCAAGTGTCGAAAATTTGCGGCATAAACGGCTGTATCTTTTGATTGCGTTGGCTTAGAAGTTTGATTTTTTCACAGCTTCAAGGGACAGTAGACCTGAGTAATTGATATAAATTTCAGCTTCATACCTCCACGCGTTCCTGAGAAAAAGGGTCTTGACAGACGGACGGACGGACGGACAGACGGACAACAAAGTGATCCTATAAGGGTTCCGTTTTTTCCTTTTGAGGTACGGAACCCTAAAAAGATTCCGACGAATTGATAACCTCCTCCTTTTTTTGAAGTCGGTTAAAAATGGAGATAACTATGGAAAAATATGGTACAAAATCATGTAAGCTTTACAATATGTACAGAATACATACATATGCATATAAATAAATACAGAAACACAAACGCAGCAGCTTCCCTTCGTCATTGAATTGACACTTAAGGTGTGTTTACACTGGGAGCCGCAAACAAGCGGCGAGGGCGCGCCCTAAACCAACAAATCCTTTTAGGTCCTGACGTCAATTATACTAGCACCCTGGACGTAAATTATGGCATTTAATCCCATCTATTATACCTTCGTTGTTTGTAGTATCTACTACAGCTAGGTAGTTAGTGAATAGAAAATAATGATAAAACCTTCATACTTAGAGTTTTCGTAAGTTTCATACTAGCTGACATAAACTCTAAATAATGATACATTTAAATTCTGTTTATTGTCTTTGTGTGTTGTCATGGTGCAAACAATGTGTAAAAATTGATTTAAATTATTTTATGAACTGCCGTTGAAACTATTTTCACAGAATAAATAATACTAACGTACAGAAGTCTCACTCAGCAAAGAAATTCGAAGAAATATCAACTCAATGTTGCTAGCGATATGGTTTAATTTAGCTCACGTCAGAACTCAGCACCTTTTTGCATAGATACCTAGACATCCATTGCAAGCCAATTTCATTCTTATTACTCTGGACAAACGATTCGTATAACTGAATTTACCACCCGGAGGGGCCGCCTGCGCGCTTGGTAATAATGTAGGTACATTTTCGATACCTAAACGGGGAGTGACACAGGCCTGCTATTATTATATATAAAAAGTGGCCACTGTTGGCCGAGGCAAGTTTTAAAGCTAGACGGACTTGTAAATACTTTCAACGGTGGTTCATAAAATGATTTAAAGGGCTATCTAGTGCCTGACGATTAGCAATATGGAAATTATCTCCATATTTACAAGTTAACAATTTATTTAAAATGAGGGCGCCACTTCATGGTCATTTGCTTGTAAATTCACCTTAATTGCAATATAGTAACGTCTCTCGTTTCTGCTTACTAAGTGATAGAAATATTTTTTCTACCTCTTAATATTTTATAATTTCATTATTATTTCACGATTACATATTTTTCCTACCTCTTAATATTTTATAATTTCAATATTATTTCACGATTACCAATACATGTTTTTTTTTAATACGAGTATTTTATTAAAAAGGTATTTGATTAATACAATATCGAATGTCGAGTAAAAGCCGTAGTTTAATAATTATTTTCTTAACTTCTCACTACCTAAATGACTGTTATAAGAACGCAGAATTTTATGAATATACTAGTTTCCACTCTACTAGAGTGAAAGAATAAGGGAGAGGCCTTTGCCCAGTTATGGGACACAATACTTACAGGCTAGTAAAAAAAAAACGACCGAACTGTGGAATCAACTTCCTGCAGCGGTGTTCCCGAACCGATACGACATTGAAACCTTCAAAAAACGAGTCCATATCTTCCTGAAAGGCCGGTAACGCTCTTGTTACACCCCTGGTGTTGCAGTTGTCCATGGACAGTGGTGATCACTTACCATCAGGTGACCCGCTTGTTCGTTTGCCGCCCTACAACATAAAAAAAAAACTAGTTTCCAACAAGTCAAATCAGATACTTTTTTCTTAACGTCAAAACAAACATTTTCTATATGATTTGTACACAGACCTACCACTACTAGACCTGCATAGTGCGTGGCCACTTTAGTGCATCTATTTCTATCTTTGATTGTTGCCTCCACCCTTATTTTGCACACGTCACAGAACACACTATGGTTACTAACTTAACTCAAATAAACCCTAAATCACCTTTTAAATAATAAAATCCTTAAAATAAATAACTTTCTTCGATCGTTTTGTGGTTTGTTTGGCCCAGATTTTGACAGTAGGCCAGCTTATAGCAGCCACGCCGATAGAGACAAAAAAACATATCAGCGTTTCTTTCACACTCACATTGTACTGTATTTGACAGTCTCTTTCTAGCAATATCGTTGCAAGTCTAGTAGTGGTAGGTCTGTGGATTTGTATGAAATATTAAAGTGTGACGTCATAGTTTTTTTGTCAAATAGTATCAGTTCTTCTGCATAAATCTAATCTGAAATCAAGTTCAAAATAGATGTGATCAATGACAAGTGACATTATTTTGTGACTTTTTATTTTATTATCAGTACAAACAAAATAAATTTATTTTTAACCCAGTCCACATCCCTATAATGGCTAAGTTTAGTCCAGGTTACAAGAGCGTTTATCTAAGTCAATGTTGTAGGGTCATACTTTATGCACATAAATAAGGATTGGCGGCTTCCATTAGGATTTGCAACGGGTGGGGTTTTCTTGCATTGTTAAATAGCCTCTACTTCGTTAGTTGCCTGAGAGGTTGGGTTACCTGAAGGTTATTTTGGATGACCGTACATTTTAATTTGAAAATGAACCACTCCGAATGTCATCATAGTAGCGTAGCATAGTAAGTGGTAATTAGAGTTTTTATCCTTTTATTTTTTTATTATTAATAAACCAACACCGTTACATTTTCTTGTATTTACAAAATATATAATACTTTGGGTACCAAAAAAGGTTTATACAGTAGAAGTTACGTTTATTAGCAAAAATAAATAAATTCAATTGAAATTAAAATAAAAACTAAAGCTTAAAATAAATATAAAACCTAGTAATTAGTATACATTTTGATTTAAAAATCTAAAAGATTTTGACCGTGTGGCGTAGTACCAAGAACGTTGGCTGTGTGTCGTCTCTGAATAGCTATGCTAATTCTTTGAGTGAATAAACAGCCAGCCCAGGTTTTATTTTAAGGATTAGTTTGTAGTTTAATTTTAATTTTCTCTTTATAAACATTGTTTGTACTGTATCAAAACATTTGTGAAATTAATATTCCTTAGTCCTAAGTATTTATGTTTCTTCACGAAATCAAATAGGTCCCTATTTGATATCGTTTTTAATTAAAGTTTCTAACATTATGCCAAAAAATATGCTCCACCGTGACAGTTTTCACTGCCGTGACCAGGAGTCGAACCTGGGTTACTACGGCCACAACGTAGGGTCCTAACCACTAGACGATCACGGCTGTTGGAGCTGGTGACGATGTTGACGAAAACCCGGTTCATACTCGACGAGATTGCTGTAATGCAGTACTTTCACAATCTCGTTACAACATTGTTATGGTTCAATCACAACTGAGACGCAGTCTCCGATCAATAATTATTTTTTTGGTACTTCAAGAAACTCTTCCATGCTGGTCTGGGAGAAAAGAAAAAACTTAGAATGTACCAGCTGCTTCTCTCCCCGCGCAGATCGTAAAGCCGATCGAGAGAATGGGCGAAAATGCGAATCATATTCGTAGGCGATGTGGCTAGCAACTATTCACAAATTTGATTAATTTTTTTTCCATCTTCACGCTAAAAGTGGCCTTTGCGTCTTGCGGCCCTGGGCGGCCTGTTTGCTTAGAGCTGCAAGACCCAACATGCTCTGACTGCCCCATTAGGAATAAAGACGTGATAGATAGTGTGTATCTCTAAGAAGTTGTTTAAATCTGACGTCACACTAATACTGATACCATGCGCTGCGCTTTACCGCTTTCCATTTTTATTTCTGTGATCTGATAAGACGATATATGTAAATGTACATACTGTCAATCCGCTAGTTGCCAACAAGTTAAAACAGATACTTTTTAAAACAAATATTTTCTATAGGATTTCTATGAAAAACGCACGGCGTGACTTTATAGTTTCTTGGAGTCAAATAGCGCTCTTTATATCAGTTTTTCGGCATGAATAAATCTAAAACCACGTTCAAAATGGATATGATGAATGACAAGTGACATCGTTTTGTGACGTTCTATTCTCTGATCATTACAAAGTAATTTATTGTTGACCCTGGATACTATCCTATTTAAAGCTGAGCTTTTGATTTATTTGTTTCAAATGTGTTCCCAATTATATCAATTGATATACGTTATTTGATTCCAATTGCAAAAGACAATTATTATGTCAATTTATATTTGTTCATTGATAAAATTAAAATTTTCAATGAAGAATAATATTCTTCCATTTAGTATCATGGACTGAGCTTGCCTTTAATATTTGTCAAGCACTAGAGTAGAGTGATCTTTAATCTCTGACCTGTGCAATCATTTACTCAGCTGAGATATACGAGTAGCAGTGATAAATAGAGTATACCAATGCTTTTGATTTTCGAATAAAATATTGACCATTATGGATTATGGTTTTATTATGCCTAGTGATTCACCAATTAGCTTTATCAAAAAATAATCAAAAATATGCTCCACCGTGACAGTTTTCACTGCCGTGACCAGGAGTCGAACCTGGGTTACTACGGCCACAACGTAGGGTCCTAACCACTAGACGATCACGGCTACCGGAGCTGTGGTCCACTTGACGAAAATAAAGTTACCAATATCGAGAGTTACGTAAAAACTGCATTTCCGATTGGCATCGTCACAGTCGAGTGCCTCTCGACGCTCAGTAACTTTTACGTCCAATCAAAGTTATTGGTTCCGCAGCGCGGTAGAGTAAATGAATATAAATTCGCATGAATAGTTCGACATTTAACTAGCTAAAAGTAGGTTCAGAATCATAAAGCAATTAATTTGAAATAAAAATTAGTTATAGTAAAATTAAGATAAAAATATTAAATTTTTAACAAAAAAAAAAGACCTGACTCGCGAACCGCGAGTATAATAATACTCTGTCTTCTGTGCCGCGAGCCAGAAGACAGTGCACAACTTAACGTCGGCAAGTCCGTGTGCATTCTAACAACAAACATTAAACCTAACAATTTACATAACCTTCAAATTAAATAATGAAATAAGAAATGATGAAAAAATACCACGTGAGCAGGACTTGAACCCGCAACCTTAGTCTCAATACGACTATGCTCTTACCATCAGAACCATCACGTGTTCAAATCCGCACGCCGAATTTCGCCACCATTTGATATTCCTACACGCACTAGGCTTGCGTCACCAACACTATTACCCACTATTACAAGTAAGGTATCTGATTTAACCCATGTTACAATGAAGTTGAAAATCAATTAGAGTGTATGTACATTATCACGTGGTATTTCACCATTTCTTATTTAATTAGAGTACTTTAGTACTGCATCTTGAATGCCTAAAAAACCCTATAAAAATATAACCTTAACATTTGTTTGTGATTTGTACACTCACAAATGTCATAATTTGGGTACATTTAGTATATACCTATAGTATACCTGCATAATTTACAAATTAACAGTATTTTAAATTATGAATGACATAACAGTCCTCAGTCATTAATATCAATTCAATTGTAAGTTTCCGTATTTGGAGAAAACTATGCAGTTCAGTTTGCTGCAGCTGCAGTTTCTTCTGCACTTGCGGTTATGAAGCCGCACTAAACTAAGTAGTTAAGGCCGTACCTAAATTTTCCGGGGTCCAGTGCTGCCCCCATTTTAAATAAATCATTTCAAAGAAAACGGAGACATCATTTAAAATTTTGCTACTACCAAGTTCTAGATAACCCTTCAAAGTATTTTATGAACTACTGTTTACACTTTATAATTAGAACGTTAAGCTTTACTACGCACATTTGCTAAAAGTGGCTGTTTTTCGCAAATGTGCGTAGTAAAGCTTAACGTTCTCACTTTAAACTGTAAACAGTAGTTCATAAAATACTTTGAAGGGTTATCTAGAACTTGGTAGTAGCAAAATTTTAAATAATGTCTCCGTTTTCTTTGAAATGATTTATTTAAAATGGGGGCAGCACTGGACCCCGGAAAATTCAGGTACGGCCTTAAATGATATCGTCAACAACTTTAATGAAATCGAAAGAAAAAATTGACAATCATCAAGTGATACAAAAATCCGAAATTAAATAAATGACTGTGTAAAAAATACCTAGAAAACGCGCATCAATCCGAGTTGTAACTAAAGAACGAGTTGTTGAGGAAAATAAAAGCTTTTATTTTAGGAAACGAGGAAAACGTTAAAAAGGCGTTTCTACTTATCTGACATCAGCTATCATTTAGCAGTGATAAGCATGTTATAGATATTTTATGTATATATACACACACTATTACATAGATACGTACATAATTTCATGCCTGTTCCCTACAGGGGTAGGCAGAGACTATGAACCTCCACTTGCTACGATCCTGACAGACCTCTTCGGCTTCATCTACACTCATCAACTACTTCATACATGTCCTTTGGTTACGGGTACTCTTACCTCTCCTTTTTTTAGAAGGTCTGAACACACTTTAACGTCTTTATTTATTTCGAGGTAAACAGAGGGGTCTCAAGACCCTAAAACCTCCTTTGATGAGTTACTGGACTCATAGATAAACTGGAATCGCAAATAGTGTCAAGTTGTTCATCGCCTATTGAGAAGGATTATGTTGGAGGATTATTCCTTTGATATGGTGGCTTTTCAAAGTCCGGGATAGAATCCTAACTAATATTTTAATTGCGAAAGTGAGTTTGTATATTTGTTTGTTTGTTACCTCTTCACGCTTTATCTACTGAACCAATCTTCTTGAAAATTCGCATATACATAGTTAGAAGTACAGAGAAGGACATAGGGCACCTTTCATCCCGGAAAAATGTAACGTACCCATGGGATACGCAAGCGAAGCCGCGGGCGAAAGCCAGTTACCGATAATTTCGTCAAAAAGAATCCATGGCTCCATACATTTTGATGCGTTATTCGTATTGATGGTGAAAATATGTCTTTAAATTATCGATAGAGATGAGGAGCTCGGTGGCCCGGTGGGAGTACGCATTGCTAGCGTTTTCACAAGCTAAGCAACCCCGGGCGTGGTCCGTACTTGGATGGGTGACCACAAGTGGTACAAAAATTTCTCGAGCTCCTCCGTGCTTCGGAAGGCACGTATAAGCCGTTGGTCCCGGCTGTCATTGTATGGCAGTCGTCAAGCTATGTCAGATGCCTTTAGGCAGCTTGAAAAATCTGACACCAGTGTTGGCCACTTTCACACACGAAAAACAAACAAACAAACAAATGGATAGATCTATTCCAGACACAATATAGGCATATGAGTGGCATCAATATAGCTTAATGATGAAAGCTGGAACAAACTGCCAAAGCTTGGAAAAGCTCTATAGCTTTTTATACCACATGTGACACCAATCAATACTCGCATATATTTTACTCTTCATAAATGTGAATTTTTAATTTCTGTTTGAAAAATACAGCGATCTATCAACACGGAATACATTTGTTCATTTTCCGACGTATTCGAACAAGCCTCAGAATGAAATTAAGAACGAAAGTAAACAAAGAACGGTAATAAAAGAAGTGTGCTTGAATGACAAAGAACGGTGTAGTAGTTATATTTTTGGAGTAGGTATATTTTTCTCGATTGAGACTACAGTTTTCATTATTTAGGTAAAAGATTGATCATTTGCCACTTCCAAACATACCATCATCTAAAAGCCAGACTATTTCCAACAAATGATGAATTTGTATCTTTTGTGCTGAGAGGTGTCCGTACTTTGGTTGTATTTATGAAGTCATGGAAAAACTGTAAAGTTGAGGAATTAATGAGAATATTTGGGAATATTGCATCTCATTAAAACCTCCAACGACTATTTAAAATGTACGTGGTTAATTCCTTTATTTAACGAGGCCCAACAAATATTTGAAATGCTCGTGCTCAATTCCTCCATCCATAATTATTATAAAATGAAGTCTCCAGGGATTTGACTTCGTCTGAACTCAATATTCTCTGAAACTACAATGCGGATTTTGATGCGGTTTTCATTAACAGGTAGATTCGAAAAGGTTTACATTTAGATACCCGTTAGAAACCAGGCGGGCCGCTAGTTATACAATAATTTTAAACAAAAACAAGCGACTTCAATTTTAAAAAATTCACACAAATTGACTCGAGCAGCTGATCAGTTTATGAAAATTCATTTTTTTTGGGTTTCGTGAATGTTGTTCAGTTTCATAGGCTGAGGTACCATCTGAGAGGTTTTGCGTTAGTTTAATAACACGTTGTATATATACCCTTACAAACAAAAAAATAATTTCTAAATTGGTTCAAAAAAGTTATAAGGAGAACATAAATAAAAAAAAGATAAACATATCTATATACTCGTACATTTGAATTGAGAAGCTCCTCTTTTTTGAAGTCGGTTAAAAATGACGTTTAAAAAAATATGAGTTCATCATCATCCGAGCGTGTTCCCGGTTGCATCGTCAGCGGTTACGCTTCAGAGCCCGGGGTCCGCTACCTAACCCTAGGTGATTTGACGAGGTTACTGGTTTTTTATACCTACAGACAGAATACAGTAAGAGTAAACAGAAGGGAATCTCCTAAGGTACGCGCAATTTGCGTCCCCGTTCCCCGCACCCGCACCTCTCCCACGGTTCTTGACGGCCAACGTGAGTCATCGAGGCGAAAACGGGGGAGAGGTGCGGGGACGGGGAACGGGGACGCCTGGGTGACGCATATTGCGCGTACCTTAAAAGATTCCAGCCTGTGCCTACAGAGCGACTGCCGTCTGACCTCTGCAAGCCAAAGGGTAGACCAGAACCTATCCTAGGATAGGTACAAACACTAGATGGCGTTCGGGACCAGCAGCTTTACGTGCCTTCCGAAGCACGGAATCATCTTTCTTTTCGGATAATCAGGTGATTCAAGCCTCTAATATCCTAACCAGACTGGAAACAACTTTTTCACAAAGTATGCTTCCCAGTGGGATTTGAACCCTTAACCTCCAGATCACAAGGCAAACGCCTTGACCACTGGTCCGCGGAGGCAGTCGAAAAAAAAAATGAGTTCAATGAAGCAATGTGAACTTCATCAGCATTTTACTGTACTCAGCTCGGCGAGATTTTTTTTTTAATGATAGGTACTGGACTTATCTATAACGTCGAGGGAGATTGCCAACTGTGGTGTTAAAAGGAGCCTACTACTGATCGAGATAAATGGGGACTTGATTTTCGATCTTTGTACTAGCAGTTATTGACCGAGTAAGGATTGGATCACATCTATCAGCACGGAACAGCACTTTCCTATGCTGCTATCCTTTTCTGTCGCTCATAAGCGTCATTTGCTAATTTGCTAGAGCGAGAGAGAGCTACGGAACGCTGCAGCACGGCCGGTGCTGCAGCGTTCCGTCGCAAGGCGATGATCACACTGCACCGCCTTCTGTCAAAGTATAAATAGTATCGAGTAATGTAATATTCCGCAAAAGGTAACGTAGATAAGAAAAGACAATCATTTTATCACCAATAGAAACAAACAAAGAACATACTTCGTTTCTCATTAGTTAATTAACCGACTTTTCAAATGTAATCAGAATATTTTCAAGCAAAGAACCATAAAAAATACTAATAACTGGGGAACGTAATCTTCCTATCACGGTAATCAGTCTTTTTATTTCCTTGCGAACCAGAAAACGGGAAAATATTACCCTTGTCATCATACTTTATTGCGGAAAGCGAAATTTGAATATCATGCCATTTAAATTAAAAAAAGGAAACTGTCACCGAAAATAATATCTAATTTTGCTTAAAATATCTTTTACTGGCGATCTACACTCGCGTGCCAGGAATTGATTTACTTAGTAAGTTATTTTTTTTATTGCAGCATAATATTATGATACAGAACAATATAAAACATAAAACAGATGTCAAAAGGATTAACATCATCAAATCTTTTTTTTAGTCTCCACTGTAGGAGCACGACCCTCTGTGTACTACAGAGCCATGTATTAGCCAGAGCAGTCAGAGGGTTTGGCCTACATTCTCCACGCTGGCCAAAGGGGTTGGAGAGGTCTTACACCAGTAAGTAAATGCAAGACAAACAAAGCTTATAAACATCAGTTCATAAGCTTTGTTTGTCTTGCATTTCCTAAGTCGCCTTCTACAACATCCACGGGAAGACTTGGAGTGGTTCTATTCCACTCTGCCACACGTCAAAGTTTAAAAGCCAAATGTTTTTTACTCAATTTATGATCTTTCTGATAATGGTTTAAGTAGTTTTTATCTAATGTTCCAGATTGTTTTTCTTTATTATATAGATCGACTAAGCTTTTCATAAATTTATAAAAATGTGCTAGATCATGTTTGATAGTTTTATTATGTTTCCTTTATTTTAGTTGACGATATTTTTGTTATTTTTGCCAAATAAGTGACAGCAATGTCACAGAAGCGATGTTGGAATTCATCCAAATATCTCATTTCAAATGGCTACAAGCGGGAGGTACTTTTTCATTTTAAACAATGCCTGTCGCACTTTTGGCTTCTTTTAGATTACTGAAGTGATTTCAGTTTCAGGAAAAGAATGTAGTCATTTTTATTAGCCTTGGATGTTCTAGGTTCGATGACAGTACAAATTAGAAAATGGCCTTTTTCAAATTATCCTGTGTCTTGGGTGTTAATCTATATAATATGTATTTATTATAAAATAGTATCGTTGAGTTAATATTCCATAATACAAGTTAAAACTTGTCACTTTATCAGTGTGATTTATCCTTATTTATTTATTTATTGAAGAATAACTTTTACTTGAACTAATTTGATCAAAAGTCCTTTCCAACTTTGAATATTGTCTATATAATTTTATGTAAGTATAAATAAAGGCAATAATTTTAAACCGCCAGTGTTACTAAAAAAAAAAGTATTATAAGTTTTCTTTTTGTTTTTAAAAGAAATCTTCCATGCTGGTCTGGGACTAAACAATAAAACTTTAAGTGTACCAGCTATTTCTCTTGCCGCGCTAATCGTAGAAGCCAATTGAGGGAATGGTGTGTATGTATTTAAAAAGTGACTGATCGAGATTATCTTTCCTTCGCTATGATTAAAAAAATAATTATGGCTTTTTATATTTTTGTTAATGTAATAAGGTTGTTATTTTCTAAAAAAAAACAAGCGTTGAGGGAACAATAAATTCACGTACAACTCTGCAACAAAATTTACAAAACCGGGATTTGAAGGCCGCTCGTGTGTCCTGGGTGTAATTAACATCTCCAACATACTAACTGAGAGTATAAAAATATAGAGTATATGCTTCCACATCCGCTGCCCGGAATAGGCCTCCCATTTTTCATGCTGTTTTCCTCAGTCCTGTATATATGGTATATATCTATCTATGGTAATGTATATACATATATCTCGTATATATGAATTGTACATTATATTATTGACTTGACGACCGTGGTGTAATGGTCAACACGCTAGTCCGCCAATCCGGAGGTTCTGGGTTCGATCCCCAGCCAGGGCTAGTTGCAAAATGGTCTTTTTCAAATTGTCCTTGGTCTTGGATGTTTATCGATATATGTATTTATTATAAAACTAGCTTTTGCCCACGGCTTCGCTCGCGTATTCCAATTCCCACGGGAACATTATTTTTTTCGATATGAAAGGTACCCTACATCCTTCTCACTACTCCTAACTATGTGTATGCGAATTTTCAAGACGTTTGGTTCAGTAGATAAAGCGTGAAGAGGTAACAAACAAACAAAAAAAAACAACAAACAAACACATATACAAACTCACTTTCTCATTTATAATATTAGTTAGGATAGGATATAGTATCGTTGAGTTAGTATCCCATAACACAAGTTGAAAACTTACTTTGGGGCTAGCTCAATCAGTGTGATTTGTCCTTACATATTTATTTATTTATTATTATTATATACTTATATTTACACTTATTTGTGTTTAATGTGTTGTATAATTAAGCATTATTTATACGCCTATCACGAGTGAATTTTACTATTTATCCCAAAGGTTGACTGGTAAAGAAGCTACTATAATGTTACGTCCGCATTTTGTACCATTTTGTTTTGGTAAATAAAGTTGAAATAAATAAAATAAACGGGCCAGTGCGAGTCGGACTCGTACATGAAGGGTTCCGTTCCTCCGTACAATGTTTTAAAACGCTAAAAAAACACGTTTTTTGTATGACGACCCCCTTTAATTTTTAACTTTTTTATTTTAAGTATTTGTTGTTATAGCGGCCATAGTTATACATAATCTGTGAAAATTTCAAGTATATAGTTAATGCCATTACAAAGATCTAGTTAAAAACGCTGAAAAACACGTTTTTTGTATGGCGACCCCCTTTAATTTTTTACTTTTTTTCATTTTCAGTATTTATTGTTATAGCGGCCATAGTATTACATAATCGGTGAAAAATTCGAGTGTCTAGCTATTATGGTTCAAGAGATAGAGCCCTGTGACAGACGGACAGACAGCGGAGTCTCAGTAATAAGGTCCCGTTTGCATCCTTTGGGTACGGAACCCTAAAAAGAACTCATTTACTGCTTTCCGTTAACCTGAGAAAGTCGTATGAGTAGCAGGCTGATTGTTTTCCTGCAAGTCTATTCCCCAGTCTCAGTGACAACTCTGTTACAGTTGTGGTCCATCGACTAGGTACTTTCTTTTTATTCTAGTCATAATTGTCTCGCATATAAACTTGAAACAGCGTTATTTGTCTACCTACGTCGTCTACATCCAGTGGTAATTTTACGAATAGGTACGCAATCTGGGATGCCAGGCATGAGGCGCTCGTTCACTATTTGTGGAATTTATAGGTTCACCATAACGCTATTTCCTAAGCTTGGCCTCTGTATTTTATTTGCTCTGTATCACAACCAGCTCCCAAGATTTTAATGAGGACGTTACATCGTTTCGTGAGGGGATTTTAAATTAATTTTTTGCCAGTTAAAATAAACCGCCCAAAATCGCACCTTTTATGTATTTAACTTCATGTTTATTTAGGAAAAAGAAGTGAAATATCCAAATACCAAAACATTCTAATTTCACGTTTATTTGTTATCTCAAAGCAAATCGTTTTTACCCGACTATGTGGAAGCCAAAAGGAGGGTTGTGTGTTTCGCTGCTATGTTCTTATGTTCACTCGTATCTTCAAAAATATCAATGATACCTTGACAAATGAGATATTGTCGGAATTGTAACGTCACATAGACTATGTGACGTACAACGTTTTAAAACGATTGAAAGTTACACGTTTCTTTTATGACGACTCCTTTAAATTTATAACTTTATTTTTGTATTTGGTGTTATAGCGGCTACAGTAATACATAATTGGTGAAATTTCAAGTGTCTAGCTATTAATATTCAAGAGCCTTGTGTCAGACGCCGTCCGTCTGTCAAACGGACAGACAGCGGAGTCTCAGTATTAGGGTCACGTTGGCACACTTTGGGTACGGAACCCTAAAAAGAACAATAAGAAGTCAAATACGGGTAAGTACAATTATTTCATGCAGGTTAAAAATAACAAGTCACCGCCACTCAAAAATTTTGTAAATTTGAATTAGTGTACCTAAAGATTTACCTCTATATTATTGACAATAGACATCTATCTAATGCATGGAACTTTATTTTTAATTAATCAGTAAACATAAAATACCTACTCAATTTATGTTTTGAAATAAAACTAAAGTCAGTCTATACATTAAGTGAATTTAATTTGCTACCGTTACGAAGATTTCATAGGCATTCGTTCATCGTGTGTGAAATAAAACGGCCAAGCATCACACACGATGAATGAATGCCTATGAAATCTTCGAAACGGTAGCAAAACGGCCAAGCATCACGTTTTGAATAATATGTAGAGTATGTAAAGTTAGGCTTGGTAAAGTAAGGGTGCATAGATCAAGAATCTTGACTCTACATGAGATCTGACTACTTTTTCATAGATTTTGATTAAGGTGTAGTGTAGAGCTTGTAGGTTTAGAGCGTGTAGTCTTTAGAGCTTGGCTTTATTCGTATAAAGCCAAGCTCTAAAGACTACACGCTCTATCTGATAACTTTTTCACAGGGTAAGCTATGTAGACTCGTCTTGGCAAAATTTTTACATGAAAATGTTTTTGGTGGGATTATATTTAGAGAATGTCCAATGATAACAACTTTATCCACTGTCTCGAAAAGTAACTAAATAACGACAAGTTACACTGATTGAGCTAGCCCCAAAGTAAGTTTTAAACTTGTGTTATGGGATACTAACTCAACAATACTATATTTTATAATAAATACGTATATAGATAAACACCCAAGACCCAATACAATTTGACAAGGCCATTTTCAACTTGCCCTGGCTGGCAATCAAACCCAGAATCTCCGGATGGCGGACTAGCAAGGTCACCAATACGCTACGGAGGTGTTCAATAATAAAAATATCCTCTCAATTGGGAAGTTTCCTCAGAATAAATCTTTTAGACTATTTCTGAAAACTATTTTTGCGTTGCCATTGTTCAATTTTCATGTAACTAACATAGAAATTGCCGTTGTTTTCCTTTTTTTTAAGTATTTTTTTTTTGTCTGGCTAGAAAGTAGCGGATTTTTTAAATATGAAAATAAATAAAAGGAATTTCTCTGTACATCATTCTTTGTTCTTCACAACAGCTTGTACAAAGTAGGATTTGAGATCTGAGGACCTCATTTACCTGAATCTTGTTATCGTTTATCCTTAAGGGCTGTCTAGGGGAGCGACCCTCGCCGCTGAGGGCTAACACAACATCTACCCACTCCCTGTTTTGAGATTCGAGTTTTAGAGTAAATG
The DNA here is from genome assembly GCA_963576875.1 of Acrobasis repandana. NCBI lineage: Eukaryota > Metazoa > Arthropoda > Insecta > Lepidoptera > Pyralidae > Acrobasis > Acrobasis repandana. The sequence continues at coordinate 22,258,870 of OY756215.1, forward strand.
GTAAAATTTTCCATACTTACTATTAATTTACCGCTAATATTATTCCAAACATTCATAATATGCAAGATATAGTTTTCTTTTAAATTCTTAATACTGAAAAGTGCGTTTATCCAATTAAGCACAGCAAGGAGACTACCTAGACTAACAGTTATTCATCCTTATCAGGTCTTTTTAGTCTCCACTGCAGGAGCACGACCCTCTCTGTACTACTAGAGCTATATATTAATTAGCCAGAGCAATCAGAGAATTGGTCCTACACTCTCCTCGCTGGCTAGACGGGTTGGAGAGTTCTCATTTATGTTTTTATGCTTTGTTTAGCTTGTGTTTCCCAAGTCGCCTTCTACGACATCCACGGGAAGACTTGGAAAGGTCCTATTCTACTTAGCGGAAACCACACGGCGAAACAGCTATTAATGTAAATATTTTTTAAATAAGCTTGTAAAGCCCTTCCCCACACGGTATGATTAGATTTATTTTATTATTTAGTTTATTACTAACACGCGTTTAGTTTATTACGCCACAGTGGATTTCATGTGACGTCACATAGCCAGCGGACAGCTAAGACGCCTTCGATGATACCTCATTTGTGAAGGTGTCATGAATATCTTTAAAGATACGAGGGAGCAGATGAACATACATACATACATACATAAATACATATACAGGGTGGTTTTTTAACTATCAGCCAAATTTTTGGAGCAAGTTCAGTCCATGATTCTGAACTACTTTCTATAAAAAAAGTTATTAAAAATCGATAAAAAATTTTCGTACTCCCATACAAAATCCGTTTGGCTGAGAGCTGATTTGTATGGGAAGACGAATTTTTATTTTAGTTCTTCTGTAATTGTTTTTATGAAAAGTAGTTTAGTATCATGGACTGAACTTGCCCCAAAAATTTGACTGGTGGTTAAAAAATCAGCCTGTATACATACATACAAACATATATGACATCTAACAAAATGTACTGAAACTATTTTAAGGGTCAATTTAGTACACTATACTAAACAACCTTCCCCAATATGAAAAATATTTTTTGATCTTCCATTCAAACTCGAATCAGCTAATCGGTGAACTTTTACGGGAGGCCTAAAATTATTTTAAATATTTTGCTATATCGTAAGGGAAAGTTGTTCAGTATCATGGACTGAATTTACCCCTAAAAAAGTTTCAGTATATTTTTTTAGACCCTGTTTATGAGATTAATTATGTGTTTCGTCTCTATGTATAAATGTATGTATATGTGTGTACATTTATACATAGGTATACATACATTGTGTATATGTGTGTAACACATAGGTATACATACATTTATACATAGAGGCGAAATACATAATCCTATTTTGGCTTCACCGTAGTTGTACTCTTAAGGCCGTACCTAAATTTTCTGGGGTCCAGTGCTGTCTCCATTTAAAATAAATAATTTCAAAGAAAACGGAGACATTATTTAAAATTTGGTACTACCAAGTCCTAGATAACCCTTCAAAGTATTTTATGAACTACTGTTTACAGTTTATAATGAGAACGTTATGCTTTACTACGCACATTTGCTTAAAACGGCCACTTTTGGCAAATGTGCTTAGTAAAGCTTAACGTTCTCACTTTAAACTGTAAATAATGTCTCCGTTTTCTTTGAAATGATTTATTTTAAATGAGGGCAGCACTAGACTCCGGAAAATTCAGGTACGGCCTTAATATATCTTCCTTTAAACTTTTGTTTCCATAGTAACATTCCTGTCATTTAATCCCAAGTAGGTATTATGTACAAGCGGAATGCGTGTAAAAGCTCTGGAAGCTCGTCAAGCATTTGCTGCGCTATTTGTTAGTACGAGTAATTTCCGTCACTTCACTCCCTTTGATCTCTAGAAAGTGGCGTCTGTTTACACAAAGTAACGAAAGCACGAGTAGATGTTGGGTTTACTTTTATCTAAGCTTTTCTGAAATCAAGACAAAAGTGTAATTAATGTATGTTACCAGTGATGACTTTTCGCACAAATACATTCTCAAAGAGGGTTGACATCAGGCAGGCCGGTTTTAAACCTATAGCCAAATCATTTAAAGTGTTCCGGCTATTTCTTCTCCATTTTGCAAGGTCTTTGGCATCCTTGGGTGACCATTGACATGCATATTATATTTGGAGAAGAAAAAGCGGGAAAGCGCACCCCGGGCTCCGAAGCAGCACAGCTGAGGATGCAACCGGGAATTCGCTTAGACGAAGAAGAGTCTAGTAATGACTTTTGGCTCTGAAACGTGTTCTCTTACTATGGGTCTCAAAAGAAGGCTCAAGGTCGCTCAACGGGCTATGGAGAGTTCTATGCTCGGTGTCTTTTTACGTGATCGAATCAGAAATGAGGATATTCGTAGGAGAACAAAAGTCACTGATATAGCCTAGCGGATTAGGTCGTTGAAGTGACAGTGGGCGGGACACATAGCGTGACGAACCGAACAGAAAGGTTCTCGAATGGCGACCACGTACTGCCTTTCGAAGCGTTGGACACCAAGGTGGTCAGACGATCTGATCAAGGTTGCTGGAAAGCGCTGGACGCGCTAGATCGGTCATTTTAGAAATCCTTAGGAGAGGCCTATGTCCATGGACGTTATGCGTGATCCAGCAGTGAATGATGAAGCTTTTCTGTAAGTATTTGAAAATATGCATTTAACGGGGATCGAACTCAACCCACAGATACATCGTCGTTTCTACGTTAGGTTTTGTGGTTTTTTTTGTGAGTAAACCATCGAAGTATATACTGTACTCATGTTAGAATATTATTTCTATACTGTAATCCAACGGTTTAAGATTCACGTATCGAAGGGAAATGAGTTCCATCGTCTGACTGCATGCACCTACCGTCTTACGAGATACAACCCAGATTACTTTGTTACTAGGTTTAAACCATTATTCACCCAAATCAAGTTAACATCTAGTAATATCACACTATCTCACTTGTCAATGTCAACTTGATTTGGGTGGATAATGGTTTAAACCTAGTAACAAAGTAAGTCCTGTTTTTATAATAAGACGGCTAATATTTATAATTACTTAATATCTATCCCAGTCAGTGTTCTGTACTTAGCCAACATAATACCGTTCTAATTAAGCTCGAAATAATACGAGTACAATCTAGTTATATGTAGAGGACTTGCATTGTGAGCATGAAACTAGTTAGCTAATAAGCCTTGCATGTGTTTTAATTAATGCCCTTATGCTTTAAATTAGTCAAGTCATGTGCGAGTTGAGAGACAAGTACACTTTTAACGCGCATGTTCGTCTTGCTGTCTTTGTGGTTCGTTAATTTTATCGTCTTTATTTTATTAAAATTAACGTGAGATAAAGTTGACTCACGTGATATAGTCGGAAAAGGCAGACCATTCGATCGATTTATCGATTTTTTATCGTCTTATTGTTTACTTGTCTATTTCAAAGCTTAAATCTATCTTTACAGTTTACACCAATACGATAGAATAGCACCTTAAATACAGTAGTACTTGTTAGTACTAGCAGCCGATATGGGGTCGCTCTTTAGTCACGTGATATTTTTTTATCAACTTCTTAACACCCTTTCTCTCTTGGTGATACGTGGTGAGTATTATTTATAATACAAATCCCTTCAAGCCTCACGTATTTAATGGACGATCCCCAAGTTATAATCTTGTTCTTAAACGTAAATATTATTGATGGTCTAGATGCAGATATTAATACTACCTCACGCAAGCATGATCTTCTCGTCGATGAGCGTCTCGGAATATAGATATGGTATTTGAACAGCAGGTTAGAAACGAGGCATATGAATCAACTAATTCACCCAGTGAACTCAACTAATGTGAACTAAGGAAACTTATCAACGTAACAACAGAACAACAACGGAACAAACTTAAGTATGTTTTATCAACAAGTCAGATCTGCAGAATTCGAGCTTTCATTCCATTCTCAATAATTCACGAGAGCAAAAGATGTCTAATAAAATATTTAATTAGGCTTTTGATTTTTGTGACTTTGACTTGTGTACTTGTACTATCTATCATCTATCTTCTTCTATATACGAGTATATAAAAGAAGAAACTGACTGGCTGACATATTGACTGATCGATCAATGCACAACTGGTTCTAGATGAAGCATGAATTTCCAAAAATCCCTTGTTAATGCACTAAGTGTGCATGTGTGATTTTTAGAAATTCATTTCCTATATTGAACCCTAATGAAGGTTGAAATTATGTCTGAAACTTGGAAAATTTTGTTGTTAGAAATGTAGAAAATAATATACTCGCATGAGCTCATGGTTCAAAACAAAAGTTCATCACTACCTTTATCACTTTTTTACGAAAATTAATTCTATATGAGGATAAAATAGGAGATGAAAGTTTGTATGTTACTCCGTTGTTTCTAGAAGTGATACCATGCATGAGCTCATCTACCAATTGCCGCCATCAGACACGTAGAGAACAAAACGTTCAAGCGGATGAAGTCGCGGGCAAAAGCTAGTCTTGATAGACTAGATATTTAAGAGGGGTCTCTATTGGCTCCCCTAATTTTTTGTGTTCCTAATTTTGGTTAGTAACTTTAAGCACAAAATTTTTTCGTACATTTTTATTATTCCTAATTTACTATGGCCTATTTTTGATTTCCCTAAGATTTTATCGTCGTTTATTTACTTCCCAAATTTGTCATTAGGCCCACTAAAAACTCCTAATATTCACAATTACTAATTATTATTTCGCACAAAAAGATTAGGCACAAAACTGTAACGCCTAATCAAGTATGCAGCAATGTCTATTAGAATACAGATTTTTTTGACATCGAATTTCATTTCCCAGAAAACTGTTCCACGATTTTAATATATACCTATTTTTTTAAGAAATTGAGTAGTATATCATCGCAGTTTCATACTATCGAACAAAATTTCATAAAAAAAAATTAAATTGCTTTTTTTTACTAGAAAAACGGTATATCGAACTAACATTTCATATAAACTATTAAGTTATCGATAAAACTGTTCATAAAAACATGTTTCAATATTAAATATTGAAACATGTTTTATAAACAGTTTTATTCATATTCCTAGTAAAAAAGATAGAACTTTCTTAGCGTGTGTTGGTCGCAGTTCTAACCTAACCTAACCGATAGGTTTGCCCTAACCTAGTAAAATGGATAGAACTTTCCTAGTATTTTTATCATCGCAGTTCTAACATAACCTAACCTAGTAAAATGGATAGAACTTTCGCCACCGCAACCTTGGCTTGCTGGCCTGCAACTGACTTTTATAGCACAACATTTAGCATTTCGAGCATTTTTTTGAAAATTCCGCCAACTTTGTAGTCGCGTAAATAATTGTCTCAAACATAGTTATACGAGGTTATCGTTACGTGTAAAGAAATAAAAGCAAAACGATTTTAGGATATCTTATATTATAGATTCTAAAATTAGAGCTAACAATTACTATTATTGTGCGAAAACATTATTTAGGCTAAACAATAATTTTGCATTACAAGTTAAGGCCAATAAGGTTCGGCGAAGTGCAATTAGAAACAAAAATTTAAACGAATCGAGGGGCACCCATTTAAGAGCTATGCTATTGTCGATAGAGTATGAAATTTCTTACATTTGTCTCTGCCAGCTGTTTTACTTCAATGTACAAACGACGTTCACTATCTCCTTTATCTATTTCATGTAGCTATGCCTCGGTCTTCCTGGTCCTGTTTTCCCTTCTATCTTTGTACATCCGTAGACAAATGATTTATGGTGTCTGCTGTTCATCCATTTGTCTGTCTTTATTTTTTTGTACATTTTTTGTGAATTTCCTTTACTTTTTTGGCAGAATCTTAACTTTTATGACATACAAGCTGTTATTCGCGATATTGCTCCCGCAGTCAAATGTCTGGGTGTAGCTTGAGTTTCGTTACACTCCAACGAGAATTTTCTATTTTTTTGGATTGAAATACCCTGTGTGATAATCCAGTCACGTTTTATGTCAATCAATTTAAGCCTGATAGAGTAATCTTCAAAAATGTCTCCAAATATCCACACTTTCACATTTTATAATTTTACTCGTACAAGGATATATCTGTGTTTTTTTTTATTAAGTGAAGTTTATATTTGACTAGATTATATCCTTAATTAAGACATATCTTTTTTTTTAGATTTTAAAACACTATTTTCTTTGTCACAGATGGTTTTAAAAACTCACTACCTAGCCTTAAAAATACAGGGTCCTGTATATTGCATACTTATATTACATATCTGTTTTATTTCATTGCAGTTGTTCACTTCATATCACATTTTGTAATTTCTACAAGAATTCATACAATAACGAATTCACTTTACACAAATACATATTACGCTTACACTATAATAGACCAGAATCCGTTTAAAGCGTATAGTTATTTTATCATTCAGGTAACTGTATGCTAATTCGACTATAGCAAACGCCTTTGCCCTAAGAAATTGTATGTCATGCAAAGCTCATGTGACGCGTCATTTACATATGCAAAGGAGCTAGAAGGCTGTGAGCCTTCTGAGATGGCATTTTCACGCGACATTTTTGGAGGAAAACGAACGTTTACGTACACGAGCTTACGTTGATACATCTTTAATGTAGTCATTACAACGTACCTAGATGTTTTGTCAGGTTTCTTTTCATTAAGCGTTCTGAATAAATAAATAAATATATACAGACAAATCACACAGATTGAGCCAGCCCCAAAGTAAGTTCGAGATTTTTATTATGGGATAACTAACTCAACGATACTATATTTTATAACAAATACATATACAGAATCTAACAAAATATATTGAAACTATTTTAAGGGTGTATTCAGTCCATGATACTCAACAACTTCCCCCAAGGAACATATATAGAAATATGAAAAATATTTTTTTGCCTCCCATTCAAGTTGACCGATCAGCTGATCTGAGTTTCTATGGAAAGCAAAAAAAATTTTTTTTTGATATTTCGATATTCGTTCCTTGGGGAAAGTTGTTCAGTATGATGGATTGAATTCACCCTTTAAATAGTTTCAGTATATTTTGTTAGACGTTATATAGATAAATATCCAAGACCCAGCTCAATCTGAAAAAGATCATTTTCCATCTTGATCTGACCGGGGATCGAACCCGAAGCAAAGCAAGAGCTTCATTAGTAAAATAGAGACCTTTTGAGGGATCAAAGCAATGACTCGCTCTAGATGGCATTTCCTGTAATAACAGGGAATATAGGTTCAAATAATGAATATGTGTTATGCAACCGTAGACGGGTTGACTTCTTAACAACAAAAGCTGTTCGGAAAATTAAATCGGGCACCGGCCAAATTTACAGACACGAAAAACGAAAGAGCTTGGAATGTACGTATACCTTCTTATAGAGATAATCTGATTTAAAAGCCATCTTGTGTTTCTTTCTGTTTTAGGTATTTACCAGGTATTTACTGTTGCAAGAATTGTCAAAAGTGAAAATATTCATTGTTCATTGTCGTATTAAGCAGCAATGCTTAATACGACAAAATTTAAATGACATTGTCTAATGACGTTGACTTCTGGTTACGTGCCTTTTTTATTTAGTAGCGTCATGTTTTGACGTAACGCGTACAAAAAATGACACCACTAAGTTTAATGACACCACTTTTCACACTTTATCGCGGAATCTAAAAATCTTTAATATCACTGCGATAAAAAAAACAACCAACAGCTAAGAGCGATAGTCGCAAAATGGATATGAAAATAATAGATTGCCCATTATTTTCGAATCCATTAATTTCATAGTGTTTGCAATAGATACACTATCAATGAATCAATGTCATTTATAATCCTGTTTAGAGTATTTTTTTTTATCTAGGTACTTACTCGTAAAATGCCAAATTGAATAAAAATATTTGTACATTATAACCCGGTAACGGTAATTAGGTTTTTTTAAACAAAGACGCATTTATCCGAAGGAAGAACTTAATTAAGTTTGGTGAAGAATCATGGGTACCTAATATGTAATTAATAATGTAAATAATTATCTTAGAATTCGTTTTTCCTTTACTTATTTATATTTAAATCAATATTAAAATTAGAATTATTTCTCATTGCTAATTCAATAAAACTAAATGAATACAAGCGCCTAATTTAAAGATGTAATAAAACTAAACAATCCAATATATATTAATATTAATTTATTGAAAATATATATAATATAATGTAAGTATTAATATATTTGAATTTGCTGCCTTTCTAGCCCATGTATGATTAATTCAATCATCGTATAAAGATATAGCCTAAAAGGCTATATCAATATATTTAAAAAATATATAAGATAGTTAAAATTGCTGCCTTGCTAGCCCATATAAAGGTATGATCAATACAATCATTGTAAAACATGCTCGTTCATGAAATATGAACTATTTGTAAAACTCTGATAAATAAATATACAACTTATATTTGTACGTACAGCTTGTTTGCTCTTGTAAGTATCTTCGCGAAACTCATAACATTCTCCTTTGTATCATCAAATACATATTTTAGATACGAGTACAGTCATGTCCGCCTAAGGCTCGACGACATCCATTGTACTTCGATGTACTTAACAAGTTCATATAACCGATAGAGGAGGGAAAATGTTTAAGTTACCTCTATATAAGGCCCTTATATTAAATTTGATAGTAATGTAAGACTCACAAAGCGAAATTAAATTCTATGAAAAAAAGAGAAGGGTTACACACCGTTCTCTTTTTTTCATAGAATTTAATTTCGTAGAGCTCACAGTATTTGTATTGTAGAAAACAGGTACAAACAGTTCAAGAAAAAAGCAGTTCCAAATCCAAAGAGCGGTTACGTATCTCTAAATTGTCAATACTAGTACTTATTATATACAATACCTAATTTAACTATGTATTGAAACTGAATTGTTCACAATACAATACAATAAATGGTAATATATTGTACTTTATTGCACAGAAAAATCATGAAATATGTGACAAATAAAATACAGGACATAATTATCTTAAAAACTAAGAAATGCGCAAAAGTTGTTCCATTATATTAAACAATTTAACGTTGCCTCTAGCACAGAATACAGTAAGAGTAAACAGAACGGAATCTTCTAAGGTACGCGCAATATGCGTCCCCGTTCCCCGTCCTCGCACCTCTCCCCCGTTTTCGCCTTGATGACAGGCGAGAGCGGGCGAACACGCACTGCATGGCACACAAGTTGGCCCACAAGAACCGGGGGAGAGGTGCGGGTGCGGGGAATGGAGACGCATATTGCGCGTACCTTAGGAGATTTCGTTCTGTTTACTCTTACTGTATTCTGTGCCTCTAGTCGACCATTGGGATTATTGATGAGCACGGTCGGGCCAGGGATTTGACAAAGCGCATTGCTCTTTGATTTGGAAAAACAAAGTTAAGCGGCATAAATGTTTATATTTTGTTTATATCACGCCTCCGTATTTGTTTGTAAAATTTAGGACTGCAGTCATCCAGGTCATCCACAATACCAAATCATGCCACGAAAGAAACAGCTATAAGTTAGGTACCTATAGCTATTTCGTGGCATGAGTTGGTGCTAACATTATTTAAAAATAGCTTTAATACCGCTTCTACTTCAATTTATAAACAAAAGGCTAGCCGAGAACAAAGTGTTTTGAAATAGTTTCCAAGTGTCAGGTACTCCAGGAATCTGCGGTCATTGTTGGAGGCTATGTTTCAAAATGGTTTTCAGCGGCACCACAATGGCACTCAGTATCGCCGGCGAGAGGCATGAAAATCTTTTTATATTTTCAGGTAACAATGTTAGTTATTAAATTAGGTACTATTGTAAAGTTAAACTTCCACTCAACTTCAACTTTATTAAAAATTGAACTCTTTAAACAATGAATACGAAGAAGAAAATATAAATAGAAATCGGTTTTTATAAATAATATATTACCTGAGATCAGAGTTCCAAAGAGTTGAAAATCCAAATTGCATTTGACCAACGCACTTGCAGTAATTATTGAGGTATTGTTAGTGTAAGTATATAAGTCTTTTTATTATATGTGAACATTGATTTAATTTAATACTCCTTATACTGTGGATGTTGGTATCGCTAGATTTAATCTATATGTTACGGTAAATATGATAAATTGAAAATTATTAATAATTTCACAACATTATTAATAATAACCTCTTGTTTTGTTAAATGTGAATAATCAATAGAAATTAATTACTTTTAGTAGTAATTATTGATAATTCACTATACATATTGGTAAAAGTGATAAAATAAAATAAAACCCATAGTTTTTTGTCCACCAGGTATTTATTTATAATACCACACAGTCTTACAATTGTTTTTTCGACATCGAATTTCATTTCCCAGACAACTATTCACGATTTTTATTGCTATAGGTTTGCCCTAACCTAGTAAAACGGATAGAAACGTGTGTTGGTCGCAGTTCTAACCTAACCTAACCTGTAGGTTTGTGCTAACCTAGTAAAATGAATAGAACATTCCTAGCACTCGCCGGCCGCTGCCGCGCACGTGTAGTCTGATGCTCGATTCAGAAATCGTCAAAAATTATTACATTTATCGGTACTAACGTTAAATTATTAATAATCTCCGACAAATGTGATTAATTTATCACTTTTACCTCTATTTTCGGTAATTATTAATAATGATACACAATTATTAATAATTTTCAATTAATCACTCTTACCGCAACATATATATCTACATATTTATTTATTTAGTGATCGGCATTCTTCAAGGAACAATATCGATAAGAAAAAATCTAATGTAATAACTTGTTTGGGAGGCCAAAAATCTTTTTCGTATTTAGTGTTATATTGTTCTTGGGGAAAGTTGTTTAGTATCATGGACTGAATTCTCTGATTCTTTAAAATAGTTTCAGTACATTTTGTCAAAGCCAAAGACTACCATAATATAAAGTAATGGCAAGCAGAAGAGGAAAGGCTGGGTGTAAGGACATGTTCAGCGAAATCAGAGGCCGGACCAACGACACGGAAAGGACATTAATTCCAGTTGAACCGTGGTTCACAGGACAATAACTTCGGATAATACGATGTTCGTGATGAAAAAAAATACATTTAAGGAATTCGCTTTACACTTTTCGTTTAATGGAACTACTGAGACTCAAATGTTTTACTAGTTTCATCAATAGATTGATGAAACTACTACTACACACACACATTCAGCTAAAATATACTTGCCTACAATTTTTTTCGTATATTACCTAAAAGCTGATATTGTTTGTTGTTTGTCTTTAAAGTTGTCATTTAAGTAACTATATTTACAAATACAATCATTGTAAAAAAAAACACAACTGTTTAGCCGCTTTATGATTCAATTAAAATACTTACTTTTAAAATGAAAATAATATTTTCCGTTTACTATATATTAGTGGCTTTTGAATTTTGCAAACTGCGCCTGCAAACACGTTTTAATATCATTCGGATGAAGAATAGAAAAATAAACCTTTTGTACAGGTGACTTTCAACCACCAGCCAAAATTTCGGAGCAAGTATTGAACTACTTTCAATATTTTTTTGTATTCAAAATCGATAAAAAAATGTTATCATCCCATTCAAAATCCATTTGGCTGAGCGCTGATTTTCATGGGAAGGCGAATTTTTTTATTAGTTGTTTTTATGGAATGTAGTTCACTGTCATGGACTAAACTTCCTCCGAAAATTTGGCTGGTCTACAAAAAGTCTCCCTGTATGAAGGAGACTTTACAAATATCGTATTTAGTACCTATATGAATTCTTTCACTCAAATTAATTCGCGTTTTCAAGTTCTCGCGTTTTGTGTTAAACGACAGCGCATTTACATATTTTTATACGAGTAACATTCGTTTCGCGTATTTTTCTCTGCATTTATCACGACCATACACACTCGCGCCCTTTAAAAACCCTTTTAAAACATATTTGACGCTTGGAAAATTTATAATGAAAGTATTTTTATGTATTTTGTTTCTGAAGATGAATTATAATGATATTTCACGTGTTGGATAATACCGCAGACGTTTTAACTTACGTTAACAATATACTGAGTGTAAAAGCTTTTTTATAAATATTGAAGCAGTTAATATTTAAGGAATGTAATTAAAATTGCGAGCATAAAAATGTCCTATATACAGGCTGACTTTTTAACCACTGACTTTAATGATGGACAGACAGACAGACGGACAGACAGCGAAATCTCAGTAATAGGGTCCCGTTTGCACCCTTTGGGTACGGAACCCTAAAAAACAGTGCGAATCGGAACGGTTCTCCATGAAAGGTTTCTTTGACATTTGTTCTGTTGCATGTCAAAAATACAAATCCTTCGCGATACGACTGATTCAAATACAGGTGACTTTTAAACACCAGCCAAATTTACTGTCATGTTACTGTCATTACAGTCCAATTATTGGAAAACTAAAATAAAAATTCACCTTCCCATACAAATCTGCGCTCAGGCAAACGGTATTTCTATAGGACGAAAAATTTTTATCGATTTTTAATAACTTTTTTATAGAAAGTAGTTTAGTATCATGGACTGAACTTGCTCCAATTTGGCAGGTGGTTAAAAAGTCAGCCTGTATTGAACAGCTGACATGATAACAGAGATACGGGCCGTAATCAATTATGAAATTAGATTATGCAATCGATTATGTTCACAGTTTCCACCTTCTGTTCAGGGGAAAAAAAATGTTATTTCGTAAAGTTGTTGCTTTTACACTATCCCTAACGGAGCAGACAGAGCCCAAGGCCGTAAAACCCAAAGATGAGTTACAAGCGTATTTTAAATATATGGGTGAAAATCTGAATCGTATAGAATAGGCGATGTGCGCCTATTCTATACGATTCAGATTTTCAACCATATACCCTCAATCTATATAATCGGGTGTGGCGCTCGGCCGAGCGATGCGAGGTGAAGCTATCCGTGATAATTTAATCTAATACTACGTAAAAAGTCGTGTGCAGTGTGCAATTCTTACACCAAATTAAAGATTATTTTATGGACAGTGACATTGTGCAATCAGTTTTTACTGAACTTTACTGTTGAGTGTATGGTGACGAAAAAAAAACTTTCTACAATTCCTAACCTACGATTCTTTGACCACTGACCACTGCGCGTAGACCCCTACGCTGCTACGACGCGAGACGACTACAGTTAGGATTGCGCGGGTGCGAGCGGGACGGCACAAACTGCAGGTGTCTTACTCACCTATCGTGTGTAACGGATGAACATACCGGGTAGCTGGTTATACTACAAGTTGGTACCTTTTTGTGTGCCCATCGGTACTGTAAATAGTGCCTTCCAGCTTATGATCCCTAAAGGAACAGTGACTAAACACAATTAAGTCAAAATGAAGTGCAGTGCATGTCTACAGCCCGTACCTAGCGAGCAACAACTCAAATGTTCTTTGTGCAAGCAAACATTTCATCACAGTTGCGTTAACATAACAAGCTCCTTTTTCCTTCAAAATAAGAAGGAGCTACTTTCGTCCTGGCAGTGTCCGACTTGCACCAATGTTACTACACGGCGTAAGGGAGACGAAACGCCCGTTCGCAAAATCCATGCGATAGACATGTCATGTGATGATTTCGATCCTGATGAAAGTACTATCTCACAGAACTCGCAACAGGTCGAAAACAAGAAAATGTTGAATGCTAGTGAAACAAAACAAGATTATGCGGCTTTGTCGTCCGCTTTCTCGCTAGAACAACTTTCAACTCTTTTGGACATAAAAATAAATACTGACACCGAAGAAGCTGCGAACAGGCATCTTTTATAAATGACGTCGAGATAACCTGTATTCCCGAGTTTAATGGTGTATCCGCGGTACATACTGTCATAGCAGTTGCAACAAAATTAGGACTTCAAAGTTCAAATAACTGAGCGGGACGTCGTCAGCGCGGAACGCGTCGGCTCGCGCGCTCGAAGGCAACCTGGTGAACATGAAGAATATGTGAGTGCGGGGGCGGAACGGCCTGCCAGGCCACGGCCTATCGTCGTGAGATTTACTCGACGTAAATATAAAGAATACCTTTATTCCAACGCAGTTTTGGTAGCAAACATCTGACCCTTAGTTTCATTAAACATATATCGCACTCATAACTTTATGTATTTTTATTCTTACTTATCACATACTTAAATAATTATCATTCTATCTATCCATATATCTATCTATCTGTATCATGTCATATTATATCAATAAAAACTCATAGTCCATCATCTCATATGCAGTAGTAAGCAAAAGTATAAACATAATTATATACTGTTCATATAAAATGTATATCATACTACATACTATTTTTGGTAGAGAAGAGGTATTGAAATAAGTACCTAATACTTACAACTTGTACACACTGTACAGAAATATAATTAACTCATCTTCGTATCGCTTCCGACCTCACCCTTGATTCTGGCAGAATTATCAGCGTTGCAGCTCGACTAGTTCGTCTGTGACATCATGCTGAGTCAGGATCTTTTCACTATCTAGGTCACTTCTCACGGTGCAATCACAATTGCGAGCAACAACTCAAATGTTCTTTGTGCAAGCAAACATTTCATCATAGTTGCGTTAACATAACAAGCTCCTTTTTCCTTCAAAATAAGAAGGAGCTACTTTCGTCCTGGCAGTGTCCGACTTGCACCACTGTTACTACACGGCGTAAGGGAGACGAAACGCCCGTTCGCAAAATCCATGAGATAGACATGTCATGTGATGATTTCGATCCTGATGAAAGTACTATCTCACAGAACTCGCAACAGGTCGAAAACAAGAAAATGTAAGAGGTATTGAAATAAGTACCTAATACTTACAACTTGTACACACTGTACAGAAATATAATTAACTCATCTTTGTATCGCTTCCGACCTCACCCTTGATACTGGTAGAATTATCAGCGTTGCAGCTCGACCAGTTCGTCTGTGACATCATGCTGAGTCAGGATCTTTTCACTATCTAGGTCACTTCTCACGGTGCAATCACAATTGCATTACTACATTCCTACTATTACTTATATACTAGATCTTTAATAAACATTATGTGACTTATTCATGTACCTGTGGCCTTTTAGTGAATAAAGATTCTATCTATCTATCTATCTACTTTTACGATCTACGTGGGAAGAGCAGCAGCTGGTACATTATATGTTTCTCTTTTTTTCCAGATCTTTAATAACTATAGTATTTTTGCCGCTGAATTTTCGCATTTCTTATATACTTACTTCTAAATTACAATGATGAAAAACTTGGTTATGGCATAGGGTTCATTAAACCAAATGAACCGTAATGCATATATTTCAAATTGTATGATAAAAGTAAATGCAATCAAAAACATAACTTTCCTTAACCTCTCATATGATGCGTAGATCAACGCGAAAATTCTTCCGGTATACAAGGGGTTAATTACCATCTCAAAAGTTAAAGCTAATTCGAAGCTGGCAGTGACTAAACTAACAAACTAATTTAAGCCAAACCAGAACTAACAGATAAATATCAATACAAACTACTAAATTACTAGCAAAACGCCGAAGGAGAGCTCTTTAAACGGAGCGCTATAAACTAAGCTATTTACGAGAATATTGACTCCTCATCTTTAAGCGTTCCCGGGTATGTTTTTAGCTATGCTGTATAGAAATCTGGTCTTCTTTTTATATCTTCACGCCCAACATCAAGTTTTTTTTTCTTTAATAGATAAATAAACAGATTGGAACTAACCACACTATTAGCAAAAGTAAGTTTACACTTTGGTTATGTGATACTAACTCTATCTATCTTCAATTTAAGAACTACGTTCTTTTCGGTGGAGTAGTTTCCATGTATTCCTCTCTTGAGCCATCCTTTTGATAATAACTCAACGATACTGTATTTTATGAAAAATAAATATATAGATAAATACCCATGTCCCAAGACAATTTGAATAAGGCCATTTTCCAATTTGCCCTGGCTGGGAATCGGACCTCCTCCGAGTGACGCTCTAGGAGATCGTCATAAATGAGGCCTTTGAATCTTGCAGCCCTCAGCTTTCTCTACCCCGTTAGGGATTAAGACGTTATTATATTTGAATGTATGGTTCGAAATCTGGAATCTGATTTTTAGCATTTTCTTCTTTAAAAATAATATGCATGTCAATGGTCATTGACACTTGGGGAACAAGTGTCAATAGACACGAAAGACCGTGCCAAGTGCAGGATTAAAGGCCGGTACGATTCCTCTCCCACGGGTGTTTTAACCAGGTTAAACCCAGACAAAACGAGCATCCATCCTAATACTGGTCCGAGTTTACCGGTATTTACGAACTGAATTTCTATCTTTGCATAATAGAGGTGATACAAAGAGATAAAATAAAACAGCGTCCATTGCGTAATGACTTCATATCATCTTGACCGATCATCAACCTGCCTGCCCAGCATGATAGTTATGGTCAAATCCTCCCTTTAATGGGAGAGGTAATTAGTTCTGCAGTGGACCGATATAGAACGATAAAAAAAAGGAATCATCACCATTTCCTCCCATAGATAGTTTAACTGAAATTCAGTATGCAAAGGTTTTTTGGACCGCGGTAACCATGATATTTTTTTAAAATCCAAGATGGCATCAAAATTTTAAGATTTTAAAAATTATAACCTGATTCGTTCATAAGGTCTTACCTCTCAGTCTGTTATTTTATTTTGTATATTGGGGTAAAGCACCCCGCAGACCTCAAAACTGAATTCCGATTTTGAGTCCAAGATGGCCGCCCACAATTTTAGTGTTTCTTTTACTGACTAGCTTTTTACCCATTTTCTCAACTGGACCTGGAATTTAGCCAACTTCAACAGCTACACAAACAGCCGCGGGCTGCTTGCAGTCCGCGCTACGCTCGAAATGCTAGTTATTCTACTATAACTTACAAACTACTTCAATATCATATAAATATAAATACACAGACTACGAATATTTCAGATTTTTACATCCAACATTTTTATCCAAAAGCAATTTCCTTTAGCAAAAAGTGTACATAAATTCCCCAGGGCATTGAGTAATGTTATTCTTCCATCTGATTCAACTGTAGGGCACAATGGATTTCTGTATGTGGGCGGCAGAACCTAAGACGTCACTTACGAGTACATAGATATACATCGGCACGGCCGAGACTCTTTGGGGCTGAGCACATTCTTAACATAAAGCCCCATACTTGTGCTGTGGTTGTTGGTTAGATACTCTAAGCTGTATTTTAAAAACCGATGACATTTCGTTATTGAAAAATTGAAAGAGTAATCACCCCAGGCCCCGCGCAAAAAGGGGCCCCACGTATCCAAACCCGCCTATCTTCAGAGCGTACTTCTTTTGAGTTTGTTTGTTTTTTCGTTAATGGCCAGCGCTGTTGCCAGCTTAAAGCTGATTAAATGCAGATACGTAGCTTGATTAATGCCATCCAATGATTACAGCTGGACTAACAGCTTAATGTAACTTTCGAAGCATGGAGGAAATTCGTCATAATTTTATGTCACTTCATCATCGCCATCCGAGCGTTGCATCCTCAGTGGTAACGCCCGGGGCCGCTAGCTAACCTAGGTGATTTGACGAGGTTACTGGTTTTTACACAGAGCGACTGCCATCTGACCTCCGCAACCCAAAGGGTAGACCAGAACCAATCCTGTGATAGATTTAAACTAACGCTAGAAGGCGTTCGGGTCGGGACTCATAGCTGTACGTGCCATCTGAAGCACAGAATCATCTTTCTTTTTCGGATAATCAGGTGAATAGGTGGATAATCGTCACCAATCTCATTGTATAGAATATGAAAGTGTTAGTAATGGTCCCGTTGGGCCACCAAGCTCCCCGTAGCTGATTAGGTGCCCCTCGATATGATTTGCTACGGGCCCCGCGCTTGCTTAATCCATCACTGGATGTCTTTATGTGGCGTTCCAAGCAAAAGGGTACCACTGGCTTGGAACGCCACATTTAATGTTTAGTCACATCAGCTTGCTCAGCTTCAAAGGAGTCTCAGCCTTTTTGCTCGCTCGCCGCAGTAATATTAGTTTTTGCGCAAACATCTGGCCTGACCCGTATAGATTCCTTATCGTTACCCATTTTTTTTGCCCGTATCCAGTATCCAGATAATGTCAATTGTACGACAACCCTAGGGGTAGCTTTGCATGTGTGAGTTTATCTATCTTTTATTTAACCGTTTCTATGATTTAGAGCCCACATAGGTAGGATACAAATATTTTTAAATGGGGTATCTACTATAGTGAAAACAATAATAAACTATACATATAAAATGCACACTAGTAAAGATTTACAATTATTACATAAATAGGAAGCTCGCCTTACAAACAATAAGCAAATATACTACATCTACTTTAGTTAATCAGTAACGGGTGTACGATGATTCGATAGTAGGCTTACTAAGGTACAATGTATAACCGACAGTCCTCTTTGTAGAGGCTGTATGGGAATAGAAGAATCAGCAAAGCACGTGATAGTGGAGTGTCCATGCGTCGCATCAACAAGAGAGGAGTACCTGGGATCTCCAAGTATATGCTCAAATGAAAACAATTACCAGTCTACAAAAGAGGAGACAAACATAAGAATGTCGATGCCACCCTCACGTGCAACTGGGCGCGGAAAAAAGCCCGCGGAACCAAGGAAATCAGGTGAACGAGTATCCGATATTAGAGGTATAAACAAGAATACTTTAAGTTTAAAAAAAAAATTTAGATGCCCTAAAAATCTGGGAAGACTTACGTCACTGGAACCATTAGTCATTTGCCGGGCGCCGGGAGTATTACGTAATAGTGACATAAGTTCACGTAGTATAAGATTATCCTGCGGAGTGCCTCACGCTCCAGAGCTCGAAGCTATTTATCAGAGGTGACAGGCGACAGTCATGTTGCTGACAGAATGTTTGCCCTATTACCACAAAACAAACAGCGCTGAATATATAATGGAATCCAAATCCCAACTAATATTATTAATGCGAAAGTGAGTTTGTCACGACACAAGCCCTACATGGCGTAATAGTTATCACTTGAGTTGTAAAAGGACCTTTTTCAAATTGTCCTGGGCATTGGGATATCTAGTTAAGTATATAAGTTTGTATTTATTACAAAATATAGTTTTCCCCTTAATTTAAATTGATAATTTTATCCGTCTATTTTACTCAGAAAAATAAATCTTCAGTTTCGTCAGTTTCAGTCTTGCTATCGGTCGGTTTCTATTGCGGCAGCGTCCATCCGGCGCCCAGTAAGCATTTAGCCTATTACGAGACATAAGTAATAACTATAAGCTAGCAAAGAAACTAATAGAGAACAACTATTCCATGAACAAAGTTCTAAATTTTATATCACAAAAATTTTCAGCCTAACCACACTAAAAAAAATGCACAGTGCTATTGATTTTAGAAACGCTGGCTTTTCTTGCAAATTCATTAAAAGTGCACGCCGTTATATTGGTTGATTAATTATACGACTTTTTTATGAATAGGACGGTAAATATATTTAGCATTCAATAAAATTACAAGAAATACCACGAAAGTGTGCAGTAAATATTTATCATTCAACAAAATTACAAGAAATACCACACTTTCGTGTGCAGTTAATATTTAGCATTCAACAAAATTACGAGAGATACCAACCACATTTTCGTGATTACTCGGAACAAATTCAGGCGAAACTGTAACACGTCGTGTACGCGCTCGCTCCTAACATACGTCATGTTTGTACATTTAATTAATTAAGACGAAGGAAACACTTTTGATGACGTGGAAAATAATGTTGTTCTAACCTTGCCTTATCAATGGTAGATTTTGATTAAATTACTGTCGAAATATTGTTATTTCAACAGTAAACTATAAAAAAAATTGCTCAGTAACTATTCGTTACTTGTGTAAATATTGTTAATACACAAATAAGAATAGCTCAGTAACTTTTAGTTATTTGTGTAAATATTATCATTTACACAAATAACTCAAAGTTACTGAGCTATTCTTAGTTCATAGATAAAATATTGTTATATATATGTTTAGTCTGTAGTAAAAGTCAGCTACTGGCTGACATTTCAACCTTATCCGTAGTATTATTTTTTTGTACACCCATGTCAATATTAAACTGTAAATTCTCCTGTTTCTCGTTAAGATTGAAATAGTTTACAAAACAGTCTAAAACAGTTTATATTCTTGAGAGGAAAATAGTTTAGCAAGTAGTTAAGGCGGCACTCAGCTACTAATCAGTACATGTCGAGCTATAATTACTGACACTTAGCGAATCCGACAACTGAGTCTACGCAGATAGGAAAGGCTAGTAACTATATTTGTTGTAAGGTTTAGTTAATAGAATAATTTAGGCGCACCTTTTTCTTTTCGCAAGGTATTCGGCATTTTTACAATACAATTCAATACCCTTTATTGCACAAAAGAAAAATACAGGACATAATTATCTTAAAAACTAGGAAATGCGAAAAAGGCGGCCTTATTGCTAAGCGATTTCTTCCAGGCAACCTCGCTCAAATAGAAAAAGTGATGGGAAATTTTTAAGTGATGATTGACATGCATATCATCATGTCTGGAGATGAAACAGCTGCAAAGTTCAACCCGGGCTTCAAAGCGGCACCGCTAAGAATGCAACTGCAGACGGGATTAATGTGTAAGACTTTACGTGTACCTAATTTTATTAAGAAACTAGCTTTTGCCCGCGGCTTCGCTCGCGTATCCCACGGGAACATTACATTTTTCCGGGATGTAAGGTACCCTATGTCCTTCTCAGTACCTACTCCTTACTATGTGTATGTGAATTTTCAAGAAGATTGGTTCAGTACACAAAGCGTGAAGAGGTAACAAACAAATATACAAACTCACTTTCGCATTTATAATATTAGTTAGGATTAGGATTACCTACTCACCACAATAGAATTTTCAATGATTCGTCAACTATTTTCAAAAACGTAAAAAAAATTAAAAAAGCAATTATTACTGCAAGACAAAAATTTGCTCTTGGTACCCTTTTATAAGAACTCTAGAACTTCATTTCTATGCAAAAATTAGCCGCTTAGCATCTAATGGCCGGGAACGTCATACTAAGCCTTGAACAAATGCGGTTGCGCGGTAATATAGACGGGATAAGCGGTCAGTGGTATGCCAGTAGTTATAAAACTATTCGCGTTTACATTTTTATCACGCGCACTTTTTTATTATAAGAACTCTAATACACGTATGAAGTTTTCATACTTTGAGTCAGTTAAATTTCGATAAAACTAACATGAGATAACGAAGAAGTCAGAAAATCAGTCAGCTTAATGTTAGACAATTCAAAATATTTCTACAACATACCTGCCTAATGACTGTCTCCGTGGTCCAGTGATCAAGGCGTTTGCCATGTGATCCGGAGGTCGTGGGTTCAAAATCCACTGGGAAGCACACTTTGTGAAAAATTATTTCTAGTCTGGTGAGGCTTGAATAACCTTTTAAGATTATCCGAAAAGAAGGATGATTCCGTGCTTCGGAAGATCCCGTACGCCATCTAGCGTTTGTTTAAACCTTTCGTAGGATTCCGGTCTTGAGGAGGTCAGACGGCAGTTGCTCTGTGTAAAAACCAGTAATCTCTTCAAATAACCTAGGTTAGGTAGCGGACCTCGGGCTCTGAAGCGTTACCGCTGAGGATAAAACCGGGAATACGCTCGGATGATGATGATGACCGTGCCTACCTAATATTATGCCTATGCCTCATTGGACAATTAGAGACAAGGGTCGCAGAACTTGAAGATCATTCTTAGTGATGAACAACGAGACAGAGATGTTCTCTTTTATAGTAAAACCTAGCTAGATCAATTTTCTCGGCCCCGAAACCTACAAATATTATCGTTACCATTGAAGCCGTTCCCAAGATCCTCATAATATATTTAAAATAGACCAGCATAATAGCAAAGGTAAATATGTGGACATCCAAGAAAATTACACATTTGAACCTTTTGGGGTAGAAACTATTAGTCCGTGGGGCCCTTCAGCCCATAATTTATTTAAATACTTATTAAAAAGGCTGTCCGAGGTATTCCGAAGGTATCCCCAAGGTATCTCAGATAATTTCCAGCCTGGTCACGCGTGTTCATGAAATTATCTGGCACAAAGAATCAGCATTTCCATACAACGTGGCAATGCAGCTTTTTGGCCACGCTGCCGAGGGGTAATGTGTTAAATTGTAATTTTTTAATTTTAGTTTTTAGATTATTAAAATATATCTAAATTTTTTTATCTAGTTTTTATTAAATTTTGATTGAACGAATAAATAAACGCCACAAATCTATTATGAAATCAATTTACGAAAATTTTCACATTTTTCAAAGAGAGGCTTTCTTGTTACAGGTTGTATAGAACACGATTCAGAATGTTTTTTACTCAAGAGAATGCCTTTTCAATACTTGTATTATTAATTCCTCTCTTATATCAGATAAAAGCTTTCATTTAACACTTTACGGCGGATAAGCGGATCTGTTCAAAATACGAGAGTATCCGACAATAAACCATTAGCTTCTACATCAAGATGTCTGCCATAATTCTTCCAAAAGCCGGATTATACAGTTTTACAGCCAAAAGAGTTTCTGTATTTTCATACGACCTCCTTTTTCGTTACGTGAGAGCAAAATGAGATAAAAAGTATGCGTACGTTTTTTGAACCGGCAAATGCAAGTGCACTGATGCACTGTTCTTTGCTGTGTTAGAGGTAGGTTACAAGATCATTCTGGCATCAGTCAAGTCCATCAGTCTTGATTGACGTGACTGACGCCAGAATGATGGATGTTTTTCACGGTTACGGTCAATCCAGAATGACAGCAGACTGATAAAAAGTACGTGTACGGCAAAGAGCTATAATGAACCTTATGTACATTGGTGTACGGTGTGTAGTAAAGTACGGTTACGGTGACTGACGCGAGAATGATACGAGCGAGTTACCCGATCAGTCTTCCATCGGTATTTCATCATTCAAAACAATTTAAATTTTTATCAGTCCGAACCATTAGTCTGTCATTCCACGGGTTACACGATCATACTCCAATCGTTCTGACCAGACTGATGGACTAGAATGATGCCAGAATGAGCGTGTAACCTTGCTCTTATAATCCGCAGAATTAAATTTAAGAACTTCCTCTGATGGAAAAACGATCCTCGCAGGTGCCAAGTTTTTTTCTTATAATAAGTTAAAATAAAATATTCAATGTACCTACATTTAAGTAGAAATTAGAACTCGCAGAAATTAACTTGGCACTTGCAAGGAATGTTTTTCCATCAGAGCGAGGTGCCTAACTTCTGCGGGTTGTACCCACATAATAATAGTATAAATATACTATTATGATAGTAGATTTTCAAAATAATACACTTTATACAGTGGCGGATTTGCCCTAAGACCCGGTATCCCGGACCTACTATTACGAGCGGCCAATCGTGGCAAAAAATAAACTTCTTTTGTACAGCCTTACAAGTCCACTATAATTAAAGGCCTTTCCCGTTATTGTTGATCGAAGGTCGCAGTATAGATGGTATGAAGTGTTCATAAGTAGGACGCTGCTGCCCGTTTTCTAAATAAATAAAATATAAATATATAAGGACAAATCCATATACATATATAGATAAACACCCAGAATAATTTGAAAAAGGCCATTTTCCAACTTGCCCTGGCTGGGGATCGAACCCAGAACCTCCGGATTAGCGGTCTAGCGTGTTCACTATTACGCCACGGAGGTCGTCACTTCTGTTACTTATATATAACTCGCTTAGTCGCTTTTTACGACACCCGTAAGTAAAGAAAGCGATGGTGACAAACCGTATTCTACACTGCCGTCACCACACGGTAATCAAATCTACATGTAGTACCTAAATGATGGGAGCTGAGAAAGAGGAGGTTGGTAATACACAGCCTAGGCCTAGAGCGGTCAGAACTGCAAATCGCGGCTGAGTCCCAAGCTTGTACCGGAACTAGTTCCGGCACAAATTTTTAGGGTTCCATACCTGACGGGTGTCAACTGGACCCTATTACTGAGACTCCGCTTTGTATCCGTCTGTCTGTCTGTCCGTCCATCTGTCTCATGAACCGTCACAGCTAGACACTTGAAATGTTCACCAATAATGTATTACTGTGGCCGTTAAAAGAACAAATACATAAGATAACGTTAAAAATTAAAAGGGGTCGTCCTTCGAGGGTCGTCATACACAAATTTTTAGCGTTTCTCTAGCGTTTTTAACTCTATCTTTATAAGGGCATTAACTAGATACTTGAAATTATCACCGATTATGTATTACTATGGCCATTGTAACAACAAATACTAAAAATAAGATAAAGTTTAAAATTAAAAGGGGTCGTCATACAAGACGCGTGTTTTTTTTGCGTTTCAAACATTGTACGGAGGCACGGAACCCTTCACGAACAAGTCCGACTCAAACTTTTAGAGTGGTAAGTCAATTTACGAGGTTTTACAAAATTCTCATACATATGTACATATCTGAATTCCCCTAAAATAAAATAAAAACTCCTTTGAATGTCTGGTATTTAGGCGACGGGATTTTGGGGGGTCCTCCAGATGTTGTGACATCTGACTTGGAACATCTTCTTGACAAATTCAAGTCTCTTGGTCTAAAGATTAACACAAACAAGTGTGAAATATATTTGTGTGGGGAAGAAGCTCGTGCTTCGCTGTCACGCTTCAAGGTTCTGATGCCAGGGGTGAAAGTAGTGGATGACTCGAATTTTAATCTTTTGGGAGCTCCTATATTCGAGGAAGCGATCCCTATATCGATTCAGACCAAGTTGTCGTCTTTTTTAGCTGTGCAGGGGCGACTTAGATCTCTTTCTTCACATGTGGCTTTGGTGCTCTTACGGGATTGCCTGACGGTGCCTAGATTAACGTATATGGTGAGGACTAGTCCAACATGGGTTTTCCCTCAAAAAGTATATCAGTTTGACAACGCAGTGCGTTTAGTACTCAAAAATATATTTGTCTGATGACACAAATGCTCCCCAGGTCTTCTTGTAGAAATAAAACCAGGAGAAGTACAAGTATACTGGTGTATTACACAATATACAATTTCTTGCAGTTGTATACAATTACGTTGAGAAAATTATTATTTATAAAATTAACCGGGTAGGGTCTGTATGTGACAAAGTTTGAATGTGTAATAAAAATGACATGCAAAATCTTCAATGTACTCGTATCAATTGTCCTTAAGTAAAAGAAGTGCGAATAATAAATTTGCATCATTGCTCTTAATTTTTTGTAGGAGGCTTGAACATATTCCCCCGCGTTTAAAGCGTCCATTATGGCTTTAAACTGATTAAAATCATCAGTCTTCGCTGTCAGTCATGGGTAGAGGACTCAATCTGGTCAGAGGCCTTCTCTGGATTCCTCGTATTGTCCGTACATCGGCTACTCTGGATATGCCGTCGGGTCCAGGAAACAGCTGATGAACACGGCCCATTTTCCAAGAGAGAGGAGGGCAGTTTTCTTCATGTATGATGACCATGTCTCCCACTGATAATTTTGGGCAATTCTTTCTCCATTTGCCGCGAGACTGTAGTTCGTGCAGGTACTCATGTTGCCATCTCCTCCAGAAGTGAAGACGAATTTGCTCCAGTCTTGCATAGCGTTGAAGTGATGTGGTGCGGGCGTCCTCGATGGAAGGCGGTGGTGGCAACGCGGTGAGTGGGCGGCCGATCAGATAGTGACCTGGAGTGAGGAAAAGGAGGTCGTTAGGATTGGAGGAAATAGGGCACAGTGGACGACTGTTTAATACGGCTTCCACTTGTGCAAATAGGGTTGACAGCTCCTTATATGTGAGGTGGGTGTTACCCATGACGCGCTTGGTGTGAAATTTGGCAGACTTTATGGTAGCTTCGAACAATCCATTAAAATGAGGGCAATTAATAGGGGAAAAGTGGAAATTTAGTTGTTCCTCATTTGCAAAGTCGGATAGAGATGTGGAAATGCCTTTAATGAAACAACCAATTTCCTTAGCGGCGGCTACGTAGTTGCGCCCATTATCGCAATAAATATCTGAAGGTTTGCCGCGGCGAGAAATAAATCTTCTAAGCGTAAGAATGAAGGCATCCTTTGAAAGATCGCTAACCAACTCGAGATGCACACATTTATAGCGTAGACATACAAAAATACATAAATATGCTTTTATAACAGTAGCACCGCGCCCTTTGCGGTTTAAAATATAGAAGGGGCCTCCGAAATCTGTGCCGACGGCCTTATATGGAAAATCGGGAGAAACGCGCTGAGAAGGTAAGTTACCCATCATAGGGACTAACGTTCTACCTGCCGCGCGCCGGCACAGAGTGCATTGATGCACGGTGCGCCTCGCTAAATGCCTACCGTTCACTGGCCACACACTTTGGCGCACGCAAGCCAGTAACAGCTGTGGGCCGGCATGCAGATTACGTAGGTGCTCGTATTTAAAATATAACTTAGTGAGGTAATGAGATGAATGTAGCAATATGGGATGTTTTTGCTCGTAAGTATACTCGGAGGCATCTAAACGTCCACCTACTCGAATAAGATTATTTTTGGATTCAAAAAATGGTGCTAAACATAAAATCCTAGATTTGTTTGATAATTGTTTACCAGAGCGTAATTGATTAAATTCATCCGGAAAAGATTCTTGTTGAGAAATAGAACATAATAAAAAGAATGATTGTTTTAATTCCGTTAAAGTAAGATTTCCCGTAATTTTGGAATTATTTTTAGCATTTTTCAAATTATTTATGAAGCGAAGTACATACGCATATACATGTTTTAATTTAGTTATAGAAGAAAATCTTTCGAAAGTAATAAAATTTACTGAAGGTAGAGAAATAATTGTGTTACATTTAGTTTCGGGTAAGTCAGATTCAGATATTTTTTTATGTAATATAGGCCAAGACGATTCAGGTTGAGTTAAAAATTTAGGACCAAACCACCACAAAGATTTGTGCTGTATTTCGTCGGGATTTACACCGCGGGTTATCAAGTCAGCCGGATTCTCGCTAGTGGGTACGTGTCTCCAACTTTTTGCATTAGTGAGTTCGCATATCTCGGAAACTCGATTGGCCACGAACGTTTTAAGATTCCTTGGGCTTGTGTGTAACCAACCCAAAACGACACTCGAGTCAGACCAATATATGATGCGATGAACCGGGTCCCTTAGTGACTCGATTACGGATTGACAGAGCCTTGCGCCTAGTAACCCTGAGGCCAATTCCAAACGGGGAATGGTGGATGTGTTAGATTAAAGTGGAGCCAATTTTGACTTGGAACACAAAAGACGAGTGTAAACTCTTCCCGAGTCATCCTCGGAGATCATGTACACACAGGAACCGTATGCCTTCTGTGATGCGTCACAAAAAACATGGATTTCTACCTTGCGAGCAGACTTGCATAAGACGTGCCTAGGTATGCGCACGTTATTTAAAGACGAAACATGATTTGTGAATTTAAACCAAGACTGTTTTATTTCTTTAGGTACGGGTTCATCCCAATCTACCTTCGCAAGCCATAGCTGTTGCAATAGCATTTTCGGAATGATGACACATGGACTAAGAAGTCCCAAAGGGTCAAAGATTTTAAAAGAAGTGGATAAAATTATTCGTTTTGTAACTGTGGTATCCGGTTCCTGGGAGTCGAGATTAATTGAAAAATATAATTCATCCGAATCTGGATTCCAGCCTAAACCTAGGGTGCTGGAAGCACTGCTAAGCGCTAAGTTTTCGTTTGTGTCAATGGAAAGAGATTGGAGAACAGTCTGAGAATTTGATTTATATTTTCTCAGAGGAAAACAACCAGAGGCAAGAGCTTGAGAGACAGATTTCTGTATATATTTCAATTCAGATTCAGAATCTGCTGACGTAATTAAATCGTCGACGAACATATCGCGTTGTATGATTTCGCGAATCATAGGATCATTGCATTCTTCGCCCAGCTGCCATAAACAACGCGTGCTGAGATAGCTAGCGCTGGCGAACCCGTAGGTAACAGTGAGTAACTGTAAAGTGCGTAAGGGTAGGTGCTCACTTTCGCGCCATAATATTAATTGCAGATTACAATCATCCTCGTGCAATTCGATTTGGCGGTACATTTTAGCTATGTCAGCCACGAGAATGTACTGATGCTGCCTTGAACGAATTAAAATAGAAAAGAGTGAGTCTTGCATATTGGCACCGACCATTTGAAGTTGGTTAACTGATAGCCCTGAAGATGTGCATAGGGAACCATTGAACACGACTCGTAATTTCGTGGACTCGCTTTCTTGTTTGTAAACAGGATGATGTGTCAAATAATAAGATGGCTGTGGCTTTATAGTGGGACACTCCCTTAAATGGCCCAACTCTTCATATTCACGAATGAAATTGACATACTGTTCTTTGAGATCAGGTTCTTTACGAAACCGACGTTCCAAATTAAAAAATCTTTTTTTTGCAATAGTGTATGTATCGCCTAAGCAATCCGGCGAGTCAATCAATGGGAGTCTGACGCAAAATCGACCGGAAGGTAGACGGGTGGTATTGGATATGAAATGTTGTTCACATTCCTTTTCGATAGAACTTAGAGAGGATTTTGATGGGATATTTTCGACTTCCCAGAATTTAATTAAATCATTATGAACATCATCATCGTATGAGGAGTTAGTAATAGAAGAATGATGGCAATGTACATTTGACAAATGTGATGAATGATTATTTGTATTTGTATGAGGTATGGTACCAGATAAAAGCCAACCGAACCTACTGTTATGTAACTTAGGACATCCTGGGCCTAAAGAAAGTTGCTGTGAGCCTAGTATTTCCCAAAACACATCGGCTCCAAGCAGGATGTCAATATCAGAGGGTTCAAAAAACCTTGGATCAGCTAATAACATATTCTGGGGTATATCGAAATTGTCACATTGGACTGGAGTTTTAGGAAGTTGCCCAGTTAATTGCTTTAGTTGTAATAAATTAATGGTAAGGCTGTATGAGCTGTTTGTAGAATTGATTTGAGCAATGCAACTCTTGGTAATCTGACCTGAAGAGTTGTTGCCTATACCAATAAGATTGATGGGTTGTATAGGACGAGAGTCAAGTTGAAGGATTTGAGCAAGGGATTCGGTTATAAAAGAAGACTGACTTCCAGAGTCCAGAATCGCACGAGCTCTCTTTTTTATGTTTTTATTTGGATTGGTTACCTCAATGACTGCTGTTGATAAAAGAACTTGATTGAAAGGTTGCTTAGAAAAAGTTAAAACAGTAGAATCAGGCTGCTTATCTAACTGCTTGTTACTGACTATATGTAAAAGAGTGTTGTGCTTACGTTTGCACTCCCGGCAAGGTCCCAATCGACAAGAGTTGACATCATGACCTGACCTGAGACAATTAGCGCACAGATTCAACCTAGCTACTTCAGCGATACGTTCCTTAACACTCATGTTTTTAAAGGAGGGACAATCGTATATCCTATGGCTGCCTTTGCAAGTGGCACAAGTGTACGTGTTGGTATGTGAAGTGCTTGGCTGAGCGCAAGCAAACGACTTAATATGTGATGATTTATTTTGAGACGATTTAGAGTGGTTATTATTCGATTTATTTGAAAGAATATTATCGGATTTATTTTTGTTTAATGACTCAAGTACGTCAGCCCGATAGTAAATGAATTTTTGAAACTGTTTAAATGTAATTTCGCCATCTAACGTATTACGGTACTCTTCCCACTTGGCGAGCGTTTGAGAATCTAGTTTTAAACACACTAGATGAATAATAAGCAAGTCCCATTTGTCGGTATCTTGCCCCAAACCGGAAAGAGCGCGCAAATTCTTTACAACGTTATCTATTATGCAACGCAAGGAGCGATCGGACTCGCGCGAAACAGGTTGCAAGTTAAAAAGTGCATTCACGTGATGAGTTGTTAACAATCTTTTGTTATCGTAGCGATCTAGCAAAAGACTCCACGCATGTTCGTAATTAGTTGCCGATATTGGTAATCCTGATATGATTCTCGCGGCGTCGCCCTCTAGGTATGACAACAAATAATGGTATTTATTGATAGGGCTAATTCGTGCATTGTCGTGAACTAGGGACAGGAATGTGTCCTTGAATTCTGGCCAATTAATAAATTCGCCTCGGAATTTGTTTATATTCAAAGAAGGCAATTTCAACAATCTACTCTCATCGTGATCACGGCAATCGGAATGACAAGCACTAACATTTTGAGAATTATTTAACTCAGTTGAAGACTGTGAAAGCTTACTATGCTTCTCAAGTAATCCCTTTGCAATGACCATAGAAGAGAGGAAATCTTCATCCACCTTATCACGCTCATCTAGTTCAGCGGACAAATTTTGGGAATTAAGAACCTCAATTTGGTTCTGCAAATCGTCAAACTTGATTGATATGTTTTCAAATTTGTTCAATTTAAGAGATAACTCAGTGATATCCGTAGAAGTTAAGGTTTCTAATTGAGAAATCCGATCTAAATAATTACGAAATTTAGTGATTTGACCTTTAATAGAACTGCGTCTTGTTATTAGTGACGACAATGCCTTGGCATCATCACCATTCCCGTTTTGTGACATACTGAATTATACTTAAAAGAACAAAGTCGATTGAATTAAAATAGATCTACAAGGAAAGTAGATTTAAAGTGATGTACCTACCTACACGTATAACTATAGAATTTGAAGTGGAGTGATTGAAGTGGAGTGAATTATTTTAGATAAACAGGCAAAATCAGCCAATAAATAATAATTGAAAGTAACTTGGTACCGTCCGAAAGCACACAGAAACCGGTCTTAGTTTGCGGCTTCGTATTACCCCGTCTCATGCAGAGACTCGCGACGTGCGACGCACCAGATTATTAATCTAGCCCGCCGATGCCCGCGATCCCCTGGAATGATCGGCGTGAAATGTAAGTGAAGGCAGAAGATAAAATAACCAAAATTGGGATTTGAACACAAAATGGTCAACACAATAAAATTTGGAGGTAGTTACACTATTACAAATGTCTATTAAATTTATTAAAATTGTGTTAATTTATGCGTGAAATTAGTGTATATGCTTTAATTTTGTTTTAGTTTGAAGATTATATATTGGAAAAAATAAATCAGTGGAGTTCAGAACGATATTGTAACGTTCCGAGAACAAGGGAATGCTACGTAATTAAGTAGCTATGCTAGAAATTAACCACTATTTACAAAAATGAAGTCCTAAACAATCAAGGAGGAATTATTATGGAAAAGAAAAATGGTTAAGGAAGGAAGGGCACTTATCTGAATGGCTCGCTGCGGCTCGAGGCGATGCTGACTATGCTGGGCGCGGCTCGGACCGGGGCCGGTGTAGACTGCCTGCTTCTGCTCCTAGCTGCTGTCGCGAAGATCGGCTGCACGGGCGTCCTAACTAAGGACTCTGGACACGCTGCGTGGCTTAGGTATCTGCAACAGCTGGGAATTAGCGAGTGACTCTTGTCCTGTCACGGTCGCCAATTTATGTCTGATGACACAAATGCTCCCCAGGTCTTCTTGTAGAAATAAAACCAGGAGAAGTACAAGTATACTGGTGTATTACACAATATACAATTTCTTGCAGTTGTATACAATTACGTTGAGAAAATTATTATTTATAAAATTAACCGGGTAGGGTCTGTATGTGACAAAGTTTGAATGTGTAATAAAAATGACATGCAAAATCTTCAATGTACTCGTATCAATTGTCCTTAAGTAAAAGAAGTGCGAATAATAAATTTGCATCATTGCTCTTAATTTTTTGTAGGAGGCTTGAACAATATTAAATGTGAAACTTGACGAAAATCAATGGGTTCAGGCATCCTTACCGGTTCGTCATGGAGGTCTTGGTCTATCCGCCGACTTTCGGATATATCCCTTCCGGCCTTCCTAGCGTCCTCCCATGGGGTTGTCGATCTTGTTGCTAAAATACTCTACATTGATGGCGACGGATTGATTTTGCCCCATGCCAGAGAGGCTTTGACTGCCTGGTTGAGCAGGTATCCGAATACAGTTGCATTCGGATACCTGCTCAACCAGACAGTCCAGCAAGGCCATATGTGCAGAAATTTTGGGATGAGGAAGGATCTCTTGTCATGCAGAAGCAGTTGGAAAATGAGTTCTAATTTAGCGCGCTTAAAGGCTTGTGCTGAGCCGGAATCAGGGGCTTGGCTGCACGCTTTGCCTTCTCCTCATATGGGCACATTACTGGACAACGATTCTCTTAGAGTAGCGGCAGCTTTGCGGTTGGGTTATTCAGTGTGTGAACCGCATCGTTGCGTATGTGGTAAAATGGTGGAGGCAGAAGGTCTTCAAGCCTTAAGTTGCTTGCGTTGTGCTGGACGTTTGTCGCAGCACAATGCAATTAATGACATTATTAGAAGAGCGCTCATATCAGCAAATATACCGTGTCAATTGGAGCCTCCAGGACTCTCCAGGACATATGGTAAACGACCAGATGGTTTGACTCTAATTCCGTGGCAGAAGGGACGCAGTTTGTTGTGGGACGCCACTTGTGTGAGTACCTACGCGGCGTCCTATCTCAATAGTAGTATACGCACTCCAGGGGCGGCTGCACGTGCGGTGGCCGGACAAAAGTGTATCAAATATTATAATTTAACTTCCAAATATGACTTTGTTCCGGTCGCTGTAGAAACAGCTGGCCCATGGTGCCCGGAAGCCAAAAGCTTTGTTAGTGAGATAGGGCGCCGTTTGCGGGACCGCGGTTATGACAAACGTTCAGGATGGTATCTGGTCCAAAGGATTTCCATTGCTATTCAGAGAGGCAACGCGTAGCCTAGCGTAATGGGCACCTTTGAGTAGGTAATAGTTTTTATTTCAATGTTTGGTTTTTTATTCTTTTTTATTTTTATTTATTGTTATTTTCAATTCTGCATCAAGAAATGTTAAGATTCCCTTAATAATAGAAAGAACTTATCATATCAAATCAAATCAAAATAATTTATTCATTTCTGTAGTTTTTACAGCACTGGATTAGCGATCAGGGATTTCTTGTAAGCAAACATATGCCTATGTTAGAAATCCCTGAAACTTATACAAAAGAGGTCTTATGTTGGGAAAAGGCCTTATTGGTTATTTTGAACTACTTCGATCTTTATCTACTTCTCTCCAATCCTTGTTATAAGCAGACAGGTCGTCCCTCCATCTCATCTTAGGCTTTCCCCTTGATCGTTTCCCGTCTCCTGGATTCCATAGGGTAGTTGTGTGAGCCCATCTTTTTAGCACCATTTGGCAAACGTGACCCGCCCAGTCTCATTTTAGTTTGGCACTCTTCCTCCCAAAGTCGACGACATGGGTAATGGAAGCAAGGTAGTGTTCCCACCGTTTCAGTGACGAAAATGTTTCCAATCTGATTAATATTCAAATAGGCAACGTTACTCATATGGAACATGAGAAGTTCGTCAAGCCTGCCCAACTGGCACAAACTCGATGGAAAATTAATCCAAAGTGACAGTCGTGATGGATGGACCGAAGTTTCTTTGAGTTAGATGTTTTATCGATTAATCTGCTAGCAGTCGCAATTTTGTAAAAAGGAAGGTGTGTATAATACTTTTCTAGGTTTGAAATGTGGGTTTAAATTGAGTGATCCTACATTTAGAATCTGGAATCGTGATAGATTGTAATAAATTATAAAACCAAACTATATTTTTTTTAAATTATAAAACATGGAAAAAGGCATTAGCGTAATAAATAAAAGCTCATACTTGTACTTATATTTAATGACGGTATGCAAAGAACACATACATACACAAATACATACACCCTGTAGTTTTCGCGAAAATCAATTTTGAAATCTCAGCTGCTTCAAACATAATAAAAAGTGATGAATTATTTTATTTTGAAAATTATGTATTTTAAACTTTACTTATTTTATAATTTTATATTAATGCAGTGGTCTAGTATATTTATGACGCTAATGTCTTTTCCACGTACTTAATTACTGTTTACTGCTGAAAATTTTACACAATGCTGATCCCCTAGTGCCATAACGATCTGGAGTGCTATTTTTTATTGATGGAGTCAGCAAAACACAAAACGTGTAGTTTTCCAAGTTACCACTCGCGTGCATCATTTGTGAAACCGTCGCGTCAGCGATAAATAATATTTTTTTACGCAGAAAACGATGTATGATGAACGAAATATGAAATTTTGTCAATGGTTTTCTAAAAATTACAACATAAATAAAATAAGGCAGCGTGAAACGAAACTTATTCTCCATGAAAAGTTTCTTTGACATTTATACGCTACAAATGTCAAAAAACGTGCAAATCATTCTTTGTATGACGAAGCACTCCTGATTCGACTAGACGGGCTGAAAAGTGTCGATTGTCGGCCTTTTATTTCCACTCTGTATACCGTACACGTTCCGTTCATACATATATAATATGTATATAATAGGTATGTTCATAATATATGAAACAACTCACAAATTCACAAACTAAACTACCCGTGATTACGAGGCCATTATTATAGAACAGCAAGTTCACAATATAGTTACTTAGTGTATTCAGTGTGAGCACTGACCCGAATATCGGAATTATTTAGGTTGAAAGGCTTTGATAAACTCTAAGTTTGAATTTTGAAACTGTGAGATTAAGTTATTTATATGTGGTCCGCGGTTATAGCACTTAAGTTTCATAAGTACTTACTCGTAAGTAAGGTAGCCTTAAGTGCTTAAAACGATCATAATAGTAATTAACATTAAATGAAATCAACAGGTCTTTTATAGTCTCCACTGCAGGAGCACGACCCTTTCTGTACTAACAGAGCCATACTTGGCCAGAGCAGCCAGAGGATTTGGCCTACGCTCTCCACGCTGGCCAAACGGGTTGGAGAGGACTCATTGATAATTATAAGCTTTGTTTTTCCTAAGTCACTCCTCCAAACACAAATAAAAAATTGGACTAAATAATAAAATAAGAAATGGTGAAAAAATACCACGTTTATTTTTAGGGTTCCGTAGTCCACAAGGAACCCTTATAGTGCTCGTACCCTTATATTATATAGGGCTCGTACTCCGCCGCTACTGCACCGATTGTCACGAAAATTGGTGGAGAGATAGATAGTTCCAAAAGTTGGTTTTTAAAATTATAATTTTTTTTTTTCAGACCCTCCCCTTACATCGAAAATTGAATTTAAAAAATGAAATTGGATTAACCCCAACGTGTGGGGTATCGTTGAAAAACTAACACAAACTGCTTTGAAACTATGTTGATTAAACCCCCCAGTCTTGAGATAATCTAATACAAAGTTAAAATTTGAGGTGTCCCCCCACCGTACCTTTTAAAATATTACTAAAATAATTTTGAAAAAATGTGGTATATACCTCAAAGTATGTACTTTCAATTAAAATTATAGCGGTCTCGGTATCATAGATAGTTATTTTTTAATACGTCATTAATCGTAAACCGCAATTTACCTTTAGAACTTTTATATTATGTTGCTTGCTGCTACGGAACCCTTCATGGGCGAGTCCACTTGGCCGCTTTTTTCATTATTTAATTAAGGACTTTAGTACTGCATCTTGAATGCCTAAAACCCTATAAAAATAAACAATCGGAGTTTAGGATGTAATTAAGCCTTCGTTGTTATTGTAAAAGTGATTAAATTATGCTTTGATCAACTAAATTGATTTGCGAATGCTTTACGACGGATTTAGTTTTCAATTTGAATTACATTGTTTCAATTCGATTATTTGGGTTTGAATTCAATCAACAAATTAGTATGTTTTACTTACGCTCGCCGTATGCGGTATTGTGGAACTTGAATAAATAAGTGTTTATATTATTATAAATCTAAGTATCTATATTAATATAGGTAGTTAATTATAATTAATATTGCTTACATATGATCACAATCAAAATGCTAAAGAGTTTGCCATGTGGAGAAAAAGAAGCTGGAATGTGGACCTCAGGCTTCAAACAGGTAGGTACAGCTAAGATACAATTGCTCTGGGAGAGCGTATTAATGATTACCTATAACAATTTGATTTCAAAAAGTATTTGTTTGATGATATATTTATTTATAATATACTTCACTGGATAGGTAAAAATAAACGGGCAAGTGCGAGTCAGACTCGTACATGATTGGTCCGTACAATGTTTTAAAACGCTTAAGAAACACGTTTCTTGTATGACGAACTTCTTTAATTTTTAACTTTATCTTATTTTTAGTAGGTATTTGTTATTATAGTAGTCATTAACATAATCAGTGAAAATTTCAAGTATCTAGTTAATGTAGTTAATAAGTCAAATAATAACAGATTCGCAAGAAATAGCTGATACTTTTTCTAATATATTTGATCAGGGTAACCAACAACCTTTCGGTAGTGTAAATAAAGCAGCTGAATTCCTTAATGCCTATGGTAATAAAATATCAACACAATGTGACTATCCACCCGTAACCGAGTCCGAAATAATTGACATTGTTAAAAAAATGGAAAATAAAAAATCTACTGGACATGATGACATGCCAATATCTATAGTAAAAAACAATATTGACATCTTGGCAAAACCCTTAGCAATTTTCTTCAATAATTGTTATGAACAAGGAATATTTCCTGATCAGTTTAAAGTAGCCAAAGTAATTCCTATACATAAAAAAGGCTTCAAATTGGACCCATTGAATTACAGAGCTATAGCCTTGTTGCCGATACTTTCTAAAATTTTTGAGACAATTATTAAATCTAGATTAGTTAGACACTTGAAAGCTAACAACATCTTGAATAAAAGGCAATTCTGCTATCAAGAAGGTATTGGCACCGCCAATGCTATGGATACGATTTTACATGACGTGAATTGTAAATTGAAAGCAAAAGTCAAAGTTGCTGGTATTTTTCTAGACCTTAGTTCGGCCTTTGATTCTGGTAGACGCTAAAGGAGAGTTTCTTAATTCTACAAAAAAATCTAAAATTGTTAAAGTGACTAGAGGAGTTCCACAGGGCTCAATCTTAGGACCAATATTATTTATAATTTTTATCAATGATTTAATTAACTATATGACATCTTTACAACCTGACATTAAATTAGTAATATTTGCTGACGATACGAATGCTATAGTCTGCGATCATGATATTGACGCTCTTAATAGAAAGATAAATAATACTCTGTCATTTTTTCATGATTGGTTTACAGCTAATAATCTTAAACTTAATACAACTAAAACTAAAGTAATGTTATTTAAAACGACGGCCAGCAATAGAGACATACTTGACGTGAAACTAAATAATGAAGAAGTTAAACCAGTGAAAGTAGTAAAATTCCTTGGTATTCAAATTGACGAATATTTAAATTGGAAACATGAACCACAAGCTGTGGAAAATAGTATTAGCAGTTCTTGCTGTGCACTTAGAACCTTAAGAGATGAACTGACGACCCAACTGAAATCTCTATACTATGCCATGGTTGACTCTAAATTGCGTTATAGTATTAAATTTTGGGGAGGAAGCTACGATTACAACATAGACAAAGCTTTCGTTGCGCAAAAAAAAGCGATACGTACTATGGTCCGTATATCACCGAGGGAGTCATGTGTAGAACATTTTAAGAGACTTCAAATTCTAACCGTTCCATCTCTATATATTTTTGTGCTTTTAACAGATTTTATAAAAAATAGAGCTTTATTTGAGACGGAAGAAGAAATGTTATTGCGTGAAAGTACCAGACGAAAAGACCTTAAACAAAAAATGACTCCAGCACTAGAAATTGTTAAACACAGTCCGCGATATCAAACGGTAGTCTTATTTAATAAATTGCCAAATCATCTCAAATCAATACGAAAACTTTCCAAATTCAAAAGGAGTTTGAGAACATTGCTTCTGGAGAAGTGCTGTTACAGTGTTGATGACTTAAAACTGTAATTAAATGAATGCATTATACATTGTAAACGCAGTAAAAAAAATTGAAATTTGTTTATAAATGAAATCTGTAGTGCCAAGTAAGCTACAATTTCATAATATTTATATCTGAGTTGCTGCAGATTATTTATATAAAATTAAATGTTTATTAATTAAAACATAATAATGGACATATGCATGCATGTAAAATTAATTTTGATTTTGTTATGTTATTTTGTCTTTTAGGTAATATTCGAATGCAATGTATTAGTGTTTTATGAATAAATTGAATTGAATTGAATTGAATGCCATTATGAAGATCGAGTTAAAAACGCTGAAAAAACACGTTTCTTGTATGACGACCCCTTTAATTTTTAACTTTCTCTTATTTTTAGTATTTGTTGTTATAGCGGCCATAGTAATACATAATCTGTGAAAATGTCAAGTTTCTCGTTAATGCCATTATAAAGGTCTAGTTAAAAAAACGCTGAAAAACAAGTTTCTTGTATGACGACCCCCTTCAATTTTTAACTTTTTTTTTTTAGTATTTTTATTATAGCGGCTACAGTAATACATAATCGGTGAAAATTTTAAGTATCTAGTTAATTGGATTATAAAGATCTAGTTAAAAACGCTAAAAAACACGTTTCTTGTATGACGACCCCCTTAAATATTAAACTTTTTTTTATTTTTAGTATTTGTTGTTATAGAAAATTTCAAGTGTCTAGCTATAACGGTTCAAGAGATAGAGCACTGTGACAGACGGACAGACGGACAGACAGACGGACAGACGGACAGACAGCGAAGTCTCTGTAATGGGGTCCCGTTTGCAACCTTTGTGTACGGAACCCTAAAAATAACTTATTCGCAACTAGGGTAATAAGAGAGTACTAATTCTTGTCACTTCGCAGCTTTAGTACTATATAGTACGAGTAGTTCTGTAGAACAGTAAACCTCGCTAGCTCTTATAACCATGCAATAACCGAAACTTTCCTCTTTTCCAGTGAAATCCGTCAACATATAACATATAACTCTACAGCAAACTCTACCCTTTTCCCCTCTATTTCCCCTTTTAGATTTTTTTGAAACATCTTGTGAAGTATGAAGTCCTTAATGTTCCTCCGTAATAAATAACGCATAAATAACGCATAAATCCGTAAATAAATAACGCAACAGAAAGTTCCCCCTTTCCCCCTATTTCTCCCCCAATCAAAAATCGCGATCGATGAACAGCGACACGCATTGTCAGAAGGTTTCTCTCTCTGCGGCCCTAACCGCCGGTAGTCATGCTCATGAACAATATGTAAAATAGTTAAAGTGGACAGTCATAGTACGGCTGTAATGATATTTGTTTCCCGGACTGTGTGGGCGTCTTTGCGCGGCGTCCGCCACTCAATCGGCTATGAAAACCAGTGGACTCGTATAGATTTGTCGCCAGAAGCTCCCTTAAAGCAATCAAAGGCCTACACCAACATTTGATTGTAACTTATTAGGAAAAAAGAATTTCCCACGTTTTATTAACTTGTTCCTGGCTAAATACGCAGTAGCGTCAAGCCATTAATAAAAAAAAACCGCCAGTAGCGTGGGCCTTGCCCCGCTGCTAGCGGATAGCTAGGTTAGGGTTTTGTGAGTGTTTACATTTTGTATTATGTTTTATATTTTACTTTTTATAAATGTTTTATAAAAACATTTTCTTCTTTGCTGGTCTGGGAGAAAAGAAAAAACATAGAATGTACCAGCTGCTTCTCTTCCCGTGCAGATCGTAAAAGCCGATCGAGGGAATGGGCGAGAATCTGAATCATATGAATAGGCGATGCGGTTAGCAACCCATCACTATTATGATTTCCCTTTTCCACCTTCATGCCCACCATTACGCTAAAAGTGGCCTGGGCTTTACCGCCCTTGGCTCTGTCTACCCCGTTAGGGATAAAGACGTGATAGTGTATGTATGTATGTATGTTTTATAAAAACCTAATCTAAGTCTAATAAAAACCAGCCAAGTGCGAGTTAAACTCGCGTGGAGAGGATTCCGTACAATTGATTGAATTCTTATAGGTTTTCCTGTAATCTACAAGCAATGAACTATATTTTGTATTTTTTTCAAAATTTTAGGCTTAGGAGTTTCGGAGACCAGGGGGGGGGGGTATGGTCAATTTTCGTCTTCTTTCATGAATAAAATCAAAACTATTAATTTTACAATAATAACAAATATATATTTGAGATCCTCATAACGAGCCCTTTCATTTGATATATGTACTCAGTAAGGTTTGAAAAACGTTTTTTTTAATTTCCTAATTTGTCCCCCAAAAATGACCCTTATTTAAAAAAAAATTATTTACTTTGCACATACGTGTTTGGGTCATAGGATTACAACATTCTATTAAATTTCACCTGATTCGGTCCAGTAGATTCGGAGCAAATTGGCTGTGACAGACGG
This sequence comes from Acrobasis repandana, assembly GCA_963576875.1. Taxonomy (NCBI): domain Eukaryota; kingdom Metazoa; phylum Arthropoda; class Insecta; order Lepidoptera; family Pyralidae; genus Acrobasis; species Acrobasis repandana. The sequence goes on from OY756215.1 coordinate 22,299,100, forward strand.
ACGGACAGACAGACGCACGAGTAATCCTATAAGGGTTCCGTTTTTTCATTTTTTGTACGGAACCCTAAAAATGAATAACGAGAATAATAATAATTCATTTATTGCTTACCATAATCAGCATACAAGTCAAGGAACTTGTTTCAATTTCCGTCAAAATCGGTTTAAAAATGCGACCTGTGGGCGAGAACAGACAGACGAACAAAAGCATTTATTCCAATCTCGAAACTGAGACGCTTCGCTCGCTCGCTCAATAATATACGGGGTCTAACAAAATATACTGAAACTATTTTAAAGATAATATGAAAAATAATTTTTGGCCTTCGATATAAGTCACGATCAGCTGCTCCGAGTTTGTATGGAAAGCCAAAAAACATTTTTCATATTTCGATACATGTTCCTTGGGGAAAGTTGTTCAATATCATGGACTGAATTCACCTTTAAAATACTTACTTAAAATAGTGGTATATCTATAGGGCTGCGAAAACAGACAAAATATATTTCATAACGAGTATTAATGAAATTGCCGTTCAGTATCAAAAAAGTGAAACAAGTTTTTTTTAATGAAATTATTATTTAATCAATCGAAGTATGTGCCGTTGTTATCGATACACTTCCGCCATTTTATAGGCAGATCATTGATACCTTTGGAAAAAAAATCCTGGGAGCGAGAGTCTATGAACTGTTTGAAGGCGGTTTTGACTGCCTCATCAGATTTGAAATTTTTTCCTTGTAAAAAGTTATCCAAATTTTAAAAAAAGTGGTAATCGGTTGGGGCAAGATCTGGAGAGTATGGTGGGTGACGCAGAAGTCAAGTCACGATACGGTTCAAAATCCCCTCATTATTATGGCGATTAAGCAAAGAAACGCAGCAAGCAACGCGTGTTTGTTGGTTTGCTTCAGTCAATTCGTGTGGTACCCACTTTTCGAGTTTTTTAATTTTTCCGATTTGGCGCAAGTGGATAAGTATCGTTTTGTCACTTACGCCGAAGGCTGCTGCTAATTCAGAAGTGGTTTAAGATGGATCCGCTTCCACTATCGCCTTCAATTCTTCGTTATTCACTTGAGTATCAGGTCGTCCACGAGACTCATTGTGTAAATCGAAATTTTCAGAACGGAAACGTTGAAACCAAAAACGCACCGTTCGTTCGTTAGCGGTGCCTGGTCCATACACGTCGTTAATTCTTCGAATCGTTTCTGCAGCACTGGTGCCACGGTGGAACTCGTATTCGTAAATACCGCAAATTTTTAATTTGTCCATAGTTGTTGTTATAGCAATGTTGAAACTCAAACAAATGATGTTAAAACAAATGAAATACGGATTTTAAAACAATATTTTTCTGGCTTTATTTCGAAATAAATTTGAATTTGGAATTCCTAATGAAACGCAAGATATTTGATTTTAAAGTTCCCAGTATTGAAAATCGGCAATTTCATATGTAAGGACCTAATATAACAATAACTTGAAACGTAGGAAACTGAGGCTCTGAAGGAAAATTCTACATGGCAATAGACGTTATTTAGACGATAGACGTTATATACTTACGTTAGGTAAAAAAATAAATAATCAGCAACAAGGATAATTACTTATTACTCTTCTTGCTGATTATTTTTTGTAAGGAGAGTCCTCATTATTACTTTTAATCACTGGGCACCTTTAGTATTAAGAAATTAACTATTCATTTAGCGATATTGATATTAAATGAAAACAACCGCAAAACATTTCGATCACGAATCAAAAACTCGTCAGCAGTATTCAAAAGCAAACGGTATTAAGAAGTTAATTGAGTTTTCTTTTGTACAAAACTAAAACAAACATGGTAACTAAGTCTTTATAGAGTTCAGAAGTTAATTATTCAACCAGCAATATCGATATTAAATGAAAAGCAATCTTACTCAAAATAACAACCGCAAGCGATTTAGAATGCGAATCAAAGGCCCGTGGCAGACTTTTGATTGTATTCGTTAGCGCAAACGATATTATGAAGTCAATTGAGTTTTCTTTTGTGAAACACTACAACAGCTGCGGGATTGTTCGCACGATTAAACCGTTTTATAATTAAATCTTTGGATTTCCAATAGGTACGGTGTTTCATTTAAGAATATCTGAAATTAGGTTATTTGAAAAAATTAAAGAAATCAACAATCAAAAGTCTATTGATTTTAAAAATAAAGTAGAATGTTTTCAACTTTTTATATATAATGTCTAACAAAATATACTGAAACTATTTTATGGGTAAATTTAGTCCAAGATACTGAACAACTTTTCCCAAGGAACATATATCGAAATATAAAAATATTCAGCTGTTCGGTCAACTTGTAGGGGAAACCAAAAATTATTTTTTATATTTCGATGTATGTATGTTCCTTGGAGAAAATTGTTCAGTATCATGGAATAAATTCACCCTTAAAATAGTTTCAGTATGTTTTTTTACACTTTATCCGCTAGCTTTTTTGCTTCTATTTATATACTCGTATGTGTGCAGTATGTATGTAGGTATGTATGCCTGTATGTATGTATGCATGTATGTATGCATGTATGTATGCATGTATGTATATGTCGCAGTTGGATAGTATAATCCGCTAATTAATAAAACCTCATTACAGCTCAGTTTTGTTAAACAGCGAACCCTAATACGCGGAATGGAATGAACGACTTGTATTCATCCATGCGGCTAGAGAATTTGTTAAACGATTCTGTCTAAAGAAATTATGTACAATTTAGAATGCATACGAAGTGGCAATGTAGCGAGCGAGCGAAGCGAGCGTGCCGTGGCAGCAGCCGGCGAGTGCTAGGAATGTTCTAACCATTTTACTAGGTTAGGGCAAACCTATAGGTTAGGTTAGGTTAGAACTACGACCAACACGCGCATGAGCCTAGCGAGCGTGCCGAGGCAGCGGCCGGTGAGTGCTAGAAAAGTTCTATCCATTTTACTAGGTTAGGGCAAACCTATAGCAATAAAAATCGTAGAATAGTTTTCTGGGTAATGAAATTCGATGTCAAAAAAATCTGTGTTCTAATAGACACCCAGTTATATTTCATTATGGTAACTCTACACCAAATCCTTATCCTGCATGTCATGTGTCGCAGTTGGATTGTTGAACGGTTTCGTGAAACAGCGCTTTAACGCTACTGGTTGACAAAACCGCTAGCCGTTTGGAAACGTGGTTAGCGGTTTAAATGAATGTAAGTAACACTTTGCGCAATCTTAGTCAATCCAGCTGAACGATTTTCAGTTGTTTAACAAAACCGAGATGTAATGCCAAACATTTTTTTTAATTCGCTTATAAATATGCCGTGGCGTAGCCCAGGAACCTAACCTAAGTATATAATGACAGAATTACAAATCAGTCAAGTGTACATTTTTGAACTGACAAAGCTACGAGTACATGATTCAGCTATTAGTATATATTCTCAACAAATTTCGAATAGTGTCGTCGAAGCGTGAACCGACTGAAGGATACGACATAATCGGGTATCCCTGCCTACGGAACCCTCATAAAACGCCTCGTGACAACCCTAATTAATGCGATGAACGCTGTCAACGCCACTTATTTCGCCCCCTCCGGACAATAAGTACTTCCTTCCAATTTCTTGTTACATTGGGTCAGATGAATGATGGATAAAACATTTATTTTGTAAATCTTTCACACACATTGTACGTACAATGATTCAATGATTAATTTTAATTGTTATTCTTTTTGATTACAAAAGGAATCAAATACATCTTTAGCCTAATTTCAGGAAGTGTAGGCACACTTCCTGAAATTAGGCTAAAGATGTAGAAGTACAAATAAGCTACAGCTCAACACAACGTTGCTTACTATTATATAGGAGCAAAGCAACCGCTGATTTTCAGCTGTCACCTTAAGCTAAAGAATAAAGCTGCTCACACAATAAACACACAACACAACATGGCATACAATCTGCAGTAACACCTCGTGCTGTACTGCAGATTGTAATGTGTGTAGACGTGTTGTATTGCAGATTGTAACAAAATAGCTTAAGCTCAATAAACAAAACGTAAAATTTGTAACAATAAAATATATAAGCAGAACAATATACACACATGAAAATAATTCAAAAATTCCCAGCTTATATAAGTGTAAAAAGTGAAGCACGATCCAATGATCCTACAAAAAAAGTTTAAGTAAAAGCCAACTGGGGGGTAAATTTAAAATTAAAGCACAACTAGTTACCCGGAAAACTTGCGTTTTAGTTGAAATGGCGATTTACGTACACGGCAAGCAATGATGGGAAAAATATTCTTTTAGTTTTTCTAAAAAATGTGCTCTTAAATGTAAATTTAGAATTTTTACTTCTCAAAGGCCGGGATATTGTTCCAACACTTTGTTGCCGCATACCTAGAGCTTCCCTGAATTCAGGTGCCATTTCAATCACAATGTTGATTTGAGTATTCCTTCCTTTCAGAACATTCAGTAAAAATGTAGGGTTCAAATAAACTAGGTTAAATTGGTGACATTTTCCATCTTAAGAGCCGTATGTAACATATGCCAAATCTAAATATGCCGCCCCATGTCCAGATATTTCTAGAGATGGGTGCAAATAGGAGACAGGTTTCATCCCGATGGGTGTCATCCGGGGTGGTCTCCCCCCTTCCTAGCTACGCCACTTCATGTGTCCCTGGCCTGGGCTGCAATCAGCATTTTACGGAAAAGCTCATTCCTAGCCAAGGAGAGAGTAAAATTGAAGCACACATCATGCCTATACAGTCGTTATCACATTAAATCACCCTAGACTTTGACACGGGTGGCCAATTCCGTTGATTTTCTTTATTTAACTGGTTATATAATCCCCTTCTCATGTGACGAATTTTACCGAATGTAATTAATGTATTTTGTATTACTTACATTTATGTGGATTAAAAAAGAGATGGATCTATAAACTTTTGGTGGGATTTATATGTATGTAAATTGTACAATTATTGGATGACATAAATAACATTAATGTAATAAGACTAATTAAGACTAAGTTGTATATAACAAAATTTTATCAATATGTTATAAACAATACACAATAATCTACTATTTGATGAGTTGTGATGTTTATTTTTTCGATTCCATTGCCAAAAGTAGTTAGTCAGAAAATGTGTTAAGTCCAGTCCAGACTGGTAGTAAGTGGGACACGGCTATAAGCAGTCGCCGAAGCTATTACCACGCTCGTAAAACTTCAATACTACGGTGTCCTTGACGCCTAAAGCTCCCTATACATGATAACTTACTTTATTTTATCTGATACTGCGTATTATACTGAAAAAATGTGACATAATTTAAGGCGCATTTATCAAAGCAAACAAGTTTACTATATGCACAGCTATAGGACCAACGCTTAAATTGGAAAAATCTATCGTTCCGTACAAAATTAAATAGGTACTTACTTACCATGACAGAATGTATGGAACACATGATTATTATTTTTAGCGGTTTTAAAGTTAGTACATACATCTAGATCTATCTATCTAGGGTCTAACAAAATATACTGAAACTATTTTATGGGTGGATTCAGTCCATGATATTAAACAACTTTTCCCAAGGAACATATATTATATCGATATCTGAAAAATATTTTTTTATCTTCCATACAAGTTTTATTTATTTATTTATTTAACTTTATTACAAAAAAATGTAACAGGCGGACTTAAGGCCTAGGGCCTTTTCTACCAGTCAACCTACAGGTGGTGCGGATAAAAGCAAGTTGAGCGATCAACTGATCCGAGTTTGTATGGAAAGTCAAAAATTCTTTTTCATATTTCGATATATGTTTCTTGGGGAAAGTTGTTCAGTATCATGAACTGAATTCACCCGTATATTTTGTTAGACGTTATATAAAAGCGAAAATCACTAACTCATCACGAAATCTCGAAAAATTCTTGGCTAATAAAGATGAAATTTGGCAGGAAGGTAGATTGTGACTAGGAGACGTCCGCTAAGAAAAGATTTTTGGAAATTCCATCCCTAAGGGGCGAAATAGGGGTTGACAGTTTGTATGAAACTTCGTAATTTTTAAAGTGAGACACATGAATTTTTTTATGTATTTTATTAGTTAGTAGAAAATAATAATGCATTTATTAGATTTTGAAAATTACATCCCTATAGGGGTGAAATAGGGGTTGCAAGTTTGTATGAATCTTCGTCATTTTTGACGCGAAACACATGACATTTTTGAATTAGTGGTTAGTAAAAAATAATAATCCATTAATTGGATTTTAATAAATTGCAACCCCAGTTAAAAAAAAAACAATCTAATTTGCGTAGTCTACGCGGGCGAAGCCGCGGGCAAAAGCTAGTTTATAATAATTACCTCTTTATTTCATAGGTGCAGGGTAGACAGAGAATGGGGACACCTATCCCCATTAGTCAAATAATGTAGTTATATTAAAAAAAACAACTTTCAAGAAATTATAGCATTTTTCTCATGAAAGTCTAAATGTTGCTAATATTCACATTTTATGATAACAAAAAACAGAAGTTTATTTAGGTAGGTAGGTATTTGTTTTCGTTACTAATTAAAAATGATGTGTGAGTACATATAAACTTGCATCTTAGCTTATATCCTTGGGCACAGCCGGATATTCACTACTATGAATACACGTAGTTGAACTCGTGCAATATATATCAAGAATAGGTCTAGATGAAGCTAGTGTGAAATGATCATCGTCTTCCCACGTAACATATTGTCTTACGCTTCTAATATTTATTTGCTACAGGTTGTAAGTCAGATTGTCCTTAGGCTCCATGTGGCTAAAATGAAAATGTAGTTTCTACTAAACTTACCCCTCATAAAATCCAAATCCGTTGACTGGTATTTCGTACCGCTTTTTCTTGAGATCAAAACAGCCATTTTAAGAAAATAGAATTACCATACACTAAATCTTTGAAAACAGTCTACAGCAATAGTATTTATAATTGGTTTTGTTGAAAAGTTCAGAGCTAAAAAAATATTTAGAAAACTTCACATTTTTGCAACAAAAAGAACTTATTTACAAGAAACACGCAATATTATTATCAAAACTAAATGACAAGGGATAAACAATCGTCCTTTTATTAACATAAAGTTTATTTTTTATTGGCGATTAGTCGCGAAAACTCTTGCGTTTTAGGCGGGCGGCGTGCGTGCACCTGGGATGGCACGGATACACTGAAAAAGGACCGTCTATATGGGAAGCGCTTGACGTTACAGCTTCATTTCAGTAAAGGATTACTGCACCTTATATCCTCCTTATAAAGTTTAAATTCCAATAAAACAATTTAGGTGTTCTTGTAGTTCCTGTAATGTAAACAAACCCACATCGGAAATACAACAATCGTTTTTCTTTAGAAGTTGCGCTTTTCATGTGTATTGTTTCATTGAAATGTCGCAACGGTGAATAAGAAGTATTTTCTCGAAATTGTGTAGAAAAAAGCGGCCAAGTGCGAGTCAGACTCGCCCATGAAGGGTTCCGTAGCAGCAAGTAACATAATATAAAAGTTCTAAAGGTAAATTGCGGTTTACGATTTATGACGTATTAAAAAAAAACTATTTACTAGTTCTCGTTCAAACCAAATTTCGGTGGAAGTTTGCATGGTTAATGTACATCATATATTTTTTTTAGTTTTATCATTCTCTTATTTTAGAAGTTACAGGGACACACATTTTACCACTTTGGAAGTGTCTCTCGCGCAAACTATTCAGTTTAGAAAAAAATGATATTAGAAACCTCAATATACTTTTTGAAGACCTATCCATAGATATCCCACAAGTATGGGTTTGATGAAAAAAATTTTTTGAATTTCAGTTCTAAGTATGGAAAACCCCCAAAAAATTTTTTTTTTCTATTTTTATGTGAAAATCTTAATGCGGTTCACAGAATACATCTACTTACGATGTTTCAACAGTATAGTTTTTATGGTTTCGGAATAAAGTGGCTGTGACATACGAACGAACAGACAGACAGACATGACAAATCCAAGGGTTCCGTTTTTTTTCCATTTGGCTACGGAACCCTAAAAAGGGGATAGAAAAAAGCTCTTTTGCTATTTAAGTATTTAACATTAGCTTGAGAAAGAAATTAACCTATATATTTGTTTCCTTTGGATATGATTGTCATAGGCGCCGGCAAATATATAGATATAGAAAGAAAATATATAGATTTTTTTATGAATACGTTACTGTTTGAATAAAAACTGAAGGCTTCTGAGTTGATGTCTTTTATTCATCACCTTGTCAAAATTCAGTGTCCTCCTCTTCTCTTTACCTGTGAACACGGCCAATAATGCCAACAATCGACTATAGAGCCAGTATAGTAGACAGTTTTTGATGAACAAAACTGTGCGATTTAAATTATACATTTATCTACATAATTATATACATCATCAGGTCTCTGTACTACCAGAGCCATACTTAGCCAGATCAGCCAGAGGATTTGGCCTACACTCTCAACGCTGGCCAGACTGAGAAGACTTGGAGTGGTCCTATTTTACTCTGCGGGAAACCACCCGGCATTAGTCATTATATAATAAGTAAATATAATAAACACATACCTACTAAATGATTTCGAAAAAGTTCCAAATAAGCTCTTGAATCATTATAAAAATAAGTCCTTATTATCAAAAGCAACTGTGAAGTATATACATTTCTATTATCCCACAAGTAAAGTGCTACATGTATTTTGAGTTTTGATGATGACGACCTCCATGGAGTAATGGTTATACGCTAGTCCGATACTCCGGAGGTTCTGGGTTCGATCCCCAGCCAGGGCAAGATAGAATATGGTCTTTTTCAAACTGTCCTGGGTCTTAGGTGTTTGTCTATATAGTATTTATTATAAAATATTGTGTCGTTAGGTTAGGTATTCCTTAATATAAGTTTTAACTTAAATATTTTAGGGCTAGCTCAATCAGTGTGATTTGTAATAATATATTTAAAAAAAAGTAAAAATATGTGATGAAAAATTTCGCCACGAGTGATTGCTATCTTAACTATCTACTATTTAGTAGCAGGGCAATTTAAACTAAAAGGAACGTTAACTAACGTTACTTTTATACAGGTATTACTGGTAACGTTATAAGGGGTATCGATAATACAGTTATAAAACGTTATAATAACGTTATCAATTAACGATATAAGTAACGATACTTTTTTCAGTACTTGTAAAATATTATATAATTAATATTATACAAGTGTATTACATCGCGCTGGGAATCGAACCCGAGGTAGCACAGACTATCACGATATCCGTGTAGCTCTAGTAGCCTACTAGACAAACTCTTATCAATTTATTCTGTCAAATATTGAAAAGAAATACATTTAGTTGTGGTAGAGCCACGCTACCGGCAAAACTCTGTTTTGCCGGTAGCGTGAATGGGCCGGCTCGTCCGGGGAAGTACCACACTCTTACAGAAAATCGACGTCTGAGTAGTAGCTTTACCGCTACTATGCTTCGTTCAGTGAATGAGAGCCGGAGCCCCGTCTCCCCCCTCTTCCTATGGGGAGGGCCCTAAAAGGCCGGTAACTTCCTTGTTACACCCCTGGTGTTGCAATTGTCCATGGGTAGCGGTGATCACTTACCGCCGCGGTGACCCGCTTGCTCGTTTGCCGTCCTATAACATAAATAAAAAGTCTTAACAATATCTTTTACCGTTAATATCATTGGTAACGTAATCCTTCTACTCCTGTTTTCCTTCTAATTTTCCTTACATTATTGTTTTAAAAAACTCATCGTGACGCAGTAGATGGCCGAACATTTCCCTCTTCTATTTTCTATAATTTGTAGTATTTGCCTTTTCTCACCCACATTCTCTAATGCCTTTTCGTTTCTAACTTTTTCTGTCCAACTTATTTTATTCATTCCCCTCTAGCACCACATTTCAAATGCTTCTAATCTATCCCCACCCTTTTTTCGAATTTCACACGTGACGAATTTTGACGTGACAACGTCTTAAATTAGGTTGCGGCTGGGAGTCACTTATGAAAAAGTGTAACGCTCGGTAACGTTACGATGAGTCACCGAACGAGAGAGAGGCCCGCCGAATGCCTTGCGTCTCTCTCCCACTCAACTATGATCGGTCTGCCGCCGTTGTCACGTAAAATCTTCGCCCGTAAAACCGACTTTACAGGCAACCATTTTTTTCATAACATATTTATTGTGCCGATTAATCTGTATAAATCAATACCGAAATCAAAAAAAGGTTTAGTAAAAAGGCATAATGAGTGCAAACTAATAATGACATTCGGTACTAACGCGGAGATAATTTCCTTGTAGGCCTGCCGCAAGTGAGTACGTCGGCTCAGCCATCGATCTCCGTCCTACATATGGAATACGCATGATGATTGAATATTTTTTTTGGCCCATCGGTTAGATAATTAAAAAATAGAGTACACATATTTTTTCTTTTCTTTGAGAAACAATAAATGACGAAGATACCAGCGCATTTAAATTTCGCATGACGTCACGCTTTCGTACGATTTTTACACATTGGTGACGTAACAAGCCCCCACTCTGGAACTTAGATACTCTGTATCTTATCTGTTATTTTTATACTATCTGTTAATTTTTACTTTTTTAGGGTTCCGTACAAAAAATGAAAAAACGGGACCCTTATAGGATCACTCGTGCGCCTGTCTGTCCGTCCGTCTGTCACAGCCAATTTGCTCCGAATCTACTGGACCGAATCAGTTGAAATTTGGTAGAATGTTGTAATCCTATGACCCAAACACATATGTGCAAAGTAAATAAATATTTTTTTAAAATAAGGGTCATTTTCGGGGGACAAATTAGAAAATTAAAAATAAAATTGCAAACCTTACTGTGTCATATATCAAAGGGCTAGTTATGAGGATCTAAAATATATTTTTGTTATTATTTTAAAATAAATAGTTTTGATTTTATTCATGAAAGAAGACGAAAATTGAATGTTCCCTGGCTGGTGGAAATTTGGCTGGTGTTTAAAAAGTCACTCTGTATAATTGTATTTAACTTAATTGTATATTTTTTTACTAGTTACATTATCCAGGACCTGATAATGAAGCCGTAAATTACCCAAAATAAAAAAAAACCTATACAAATGATGAATTTTTGAAAAAAAAACTTAAAAATAACGACAAACCTTCCCTATTGAACTTTACGCAAACTTCTTTTTTATTAAATGTCAAAATGCAAGGCTTCTGTAAAATTTCAAAATTTCTTTACATAATTTCTAACAAACGGGAGTCAAGTGCAATCTAATATTTACAATCCATAAATACATAGGCCTGATATTGGATTTTTAAAGCTCAGGTAGAGATAGAAAGTGCGTCATATCGTAGAGACGTCAGAAGACGGCGGAGAGCGTGGGCGTAGTCAGTCACCCGTATCTCATCATGTAGTCAAAGTATTCCTTATGCTATTCTTGTCTACAATTTAATTGTGAATTTTTGCTCGGACAGAAGATGCAGAGTAAAGAACATAATCTGAAGTGGGGGCAAAACTTAGTCAACTTGTTTTCAGCCATTCTAAGAAACTTGTACTTGCAGACGTTCCATGAAACTTTTTATTTGTTTATTTTACTCTTTATTGCACACAATTTAACAAATGAGACACACGTGTATAGTGATAAATTGTTAGAGTACAAAAGGCGGCGTTATCGCACAGCAATCCCTTCCAGGCATTCTTAGGGTAGTATAATTATGGATACAACAGAAATTTAGTTCTTGACACGTTAATTGCCGCATATTTTAAAATATGGCAAATAGCACAATGTTCCTTAAACTCTGGTTGAGTGGGTTGTTCTTGTGACGTCGCACCTGAAAATACAAATAATAAATGAAAATAGCAAACCAAAACAAATATAGAAAAGCATAGTTTATTCCAAGTCCCTTACTCCTAAGGAATGGTGCTGACTAGATCTTATTCGGAGAAAATAAGTCGGTAAACGTAAATTTTATTTGCCGCCATCGCTAACTCGTTTTCTCTAATGCCATTTTGTTCCCGATATAGCAGAATCCCAATTTCCTTTGTTATTTATATAGGAAAAGAGAAGCTCAGGCTGTTAACATAATCAGATTGACTCACTTGTCTCGGTTTTGTAGGAGTTAATATTTAAACGAGCATGATAACGACCTGGTTATAAGCGATATCATTTGTTAGACGGTTTTATTTATTTTTTTGCTTTTTGATCAGTGGAGGGTTTACTAGCAGGCTGAGTAGGTTGGAGCCCAGGGTGACAGATTTTTGGGATCCGCAAGGCCAATTTGTTTTCTATCCTCCCCACCCCCTCACCCATGTTCTACTTGTAATACTCTTACTGTCTTCTGTGCCCATTAGTGGACGGTGTACAGAGCAAAAATTGACACAAAAAAACCACAAATCGATGCAGGATAGCCGTTTGATACACGGGTAGTTTAGGTTAAAACATACATTTTGACCGGTAGTTCTTAAAAATATTTCCATAGGGGGGGGGGGGGGGCAGTAATGACGTCATCAATTTATTGTTTTCTATCCCCCCCACCCTCTCACCCATGCTATGTACTCGTAATACTCTTACTGTCTTCTGTGCCCATTAATGGACGGTGTACAAAGCAAAAATTGACACAAAAAAAAGTACCAAGTTTGGGCTGCTCCAGGTAGGAGACGGCTTTGTAATAAAAACATACGCCAACTGTCTCTTAATGAACTCATATCAAACTAGACATGGGTAATCTCGACTCCGAGGAGTGTTCGGCTCACTGAATCTTACTCCGCATCCGGTACTGACTCATCTTAATGATTCCTACTCCCTTATCGGCTCCAGCTCCGAGGTCCGCTAAGTTTCGCTATTGAATCTACAGAATTCAGACGTCCTTTCTGGTACCGGTTTCAATACAGAATAATATTGACTCCCGACTCCCGATTCCACCCGAGACGCGGTGGAGCCGAAACACGGCTCGCGGCTCGCGAGCTGACAGGCGCCGCCGGTTTCCGGCGGGACCAAGATCGGTGCGGACTCAATAACTCGCGGGAGCCGATAACGATTACCGGGATTCAGTACGGGTATCGGCTCCTGTTGATAAATCGGCTCATTTAAATATTCGAATCCGGAGTTACCCCTGTCTATATCAAACCTCAAAAAGGCGATTTTAAAAATAATATCATAATTGACTGAGCGAGCGAAGTCTCATTTTCGAGATTGGCCAAAAATGCTTTTTTCCGTCAGTTTGTCAGTTTGTTCTCGCCTACAGGGCGCATTTCTCAACCGATTCTCGTGAAAATAATCAGGTTCGGTAATTATATAGAATTTCAGTTTTGGGAAATTTATCAAAATGGCGGAAATATAAAACTTAAAATCATCATATTTCAGCCATTTTGAAATTTTTTTAATAATGTTATTTAACTTTTTAGGGTTCCGTACCAGAAGGGTGCAAACGGGACCTTATTACTGAGACTCCGCTGTCTGTCCGTCTGTCCGTCTGTCACAGGGCTCTATCTTTTGAACCGTAAAAGCTAGACACCTGAAATTTTCACCGATTATGTATTACTATGACCACTATAACAACAAATACTAAAAATAAGATAAAGGTAATAATTAAAGGGGGTCGTCATACAAAAAACGTGTTTCTTTAGCGTTTTAAAACATTGTACGGGTACGGAACCCTTCATGTACGAGTCCGACTCGCACGTGCTCGTTTATTTATTACTCTTATTAAGACGCAACTTTTTTATTTGAATAACTTTTTCATCTGATAAACTAAAAGGGGTCTGCATGTGAGGGGCTTTAATATTTTTGTAATTTTCTGGAATTTGTAAATATTTTTCTCCGGACAGTTATTTTAGGCGTGTTCTGGCACTTATCGGTTGCAAAACTCTGAAATGGCTTTGCTTAGATAGGGTAAAGGGAAATGCATGGTTTTAAGGGCTAGCGAGGTCTACTATGCTTACAGAACCACTAGTAAGTATAATAAACTGATAGGTTTAACTCAAACACGCTTAAAGCATACAGTAATGATTTCTTTAACAAAAATAAAAAACAACTGATTTCATTGCTTTGAGGAGTTTCTTCCATATCTCCAAAGTTCTTCATCATGTCTTCCCCAAATGAATATCGGAACAACTTGATAGTAAAGGCTTTTAAACAAAACATACGAGTCGAATGATAACCTCGTCTTTTTTGAAGTCTGTTAAAAATAGTTTCATATTGAGTGAAAATTGTAAACAGTGCGAAGGAATAACATTCGTGATTCCGAGCACCTGTTTACAAATAAAATAATATTGCTCGTTACGGATCGTGTTCTGTAAAAATATTATTGAAAACGAGCCGAGGACGCTGGTACGTGGCTCTAGAAATGGAGGGAAAAATGTTGAGAGAAATATTGAATATTCCTCCTCCTCCTTTTCAGGGCTCCGTACCCAAAGGGTGTCAACGGAACCCTATTACTGAGACTCCGCTGTTTGTCCGTCCGTTCGTCTGTCACAGGGCGCTATCTCTTGAACCGTTATAGCGAGACACTTGAAATTTTCAACGATTATGTCATACTTTCTAGCTGCAAATTCAAGGAAAGTAATGATACGATTATGTGTCTATTACTGTAGTCGCTATAACAACAAATACTAAAAATAGGATAAAGTAAAAAATTTTAGGGGGTCGTCATACAAGAAACGGGTTTTTTTAATGTTTTTAAAAGGATCTGTATAATGAAATTAACTAGAATTGAATATTAACCGATTATGTATTACTGTAACCGCTATACCAACAAATACTAAAAATAAGATAAAGTAAAAAATTAAAGGGGTCTTCCTTCACACAAGAAACGCGTTTTTATTCATCGTTCAAAAACATTGTACGGAGGTTTTTTATAAGTAACATAGTTTTTTCTGCAAGCGAAAATTACTATAAAAATAAAAATAAAAAGTTTTTTGATACATGTTTATTGGGAAAAATTGGTAAGTGACATTGGCCAAATATGGCCATAAGGCGAGATGGGTTCACAGCTCGCAATAACAACTGTGCGTGTTTCTGAAAAATTACTGTAATTAAACTACGACGGTTTATTTCTTAAAAAAAATTACATAGATAATATTCAAAACACGGTGAAGCATTTTTGGCTCAATAGAAAAAAATCACAAACATACCTCTAAATTACCCTAAATTTACCTTTAAAAAAGATATTACTATTTTATACAATCACCTTTTATATGAAAATTATATCAAAAAATGAATAATCTAAATTACTAGTCGATTTCGCTGCACAAAAAATTATAAATATAACACAAAAAAAACAGCGAAATATCGTTGAGCATGGGTGCTTTGTTCGCTCTCGATGAATATTTTACTGTGTTTTATTTATTATTTTTTGGTATTATATTTATAATTTAATAGATTCCTATGTAAAATTTTTGAGAAATAAACTGTAGTAGTTTATTTAAAGTGATTTTTCCAAAAACACTTAGCTTAAAATATTTGGTTTTTATATTCTGAAGTCCAAATTATTGCGAAGTTAAATAATAATAAACCTTATTTCTCGCAACTTGAATTTAAAATTCTATCTTCGTTTGAAATGTTATAAACTGGACACAAAATTAAACAACGCAACCTAAGTAAGTTGGGTTTGGTGTTTCTTACAGACGTTCGTTCCTTGCTTAGCTATTTTTATCACGCCTTCAACTTCGCACAATTCTATCAAGTTTCATAGCAGCTTGAACAAAATTTTCAAGGAAAATTTGATTTGGACTTCAGTTTTTGGTTTATAAATCTAATAGAATTTGAGCTATGGAAACAACTTCACACTAAATTGTAACTCAGGTAATATTTATCACGGAATACAGAAAAAAAATGTAAACATAATTTTCCAAGATGAGCTTTATTACTTAACCCTGAATCAAAGAATAGGCATTACGACTGGAAGAATATTTTCGGGCCATCGGTTAGATTATTCAAAAATATTATATACGTATTTTTTCTTTTGTCTGATAAACATAAATTGACGATGATACAGCGCATTTAAATTTCGCATTATACCTCTATATTAAAAACTAGCAGTCCACCCCGGCTTCGCCCGTGGACACACATAGCCTATGTCACTCGGGAATAGTGTAGCTTTCCAACGGTGAAAGAATTTTTTAAATCGGCCCAGTACTTTTTGAGCCTATTCATTACAAACATACAAACATACAAAATAGGTACAAATCTTTCCTCTTTATAATATTATTATATATTATATTATATTATATATTAAAAATAACCTATAAAAAAACTTATTCTTAATACATGTATATTTGGGAGCATCTTGTAAATATGAGATACCTGTGTTAGGTGCCCTCGCTTCTTCCTTCCGGTAAGTAACAATAATTGAATTGGACACTTTTTACAAAATCAGACATAGTTTACTCATGTGTACTTGTGCGTACATATGTGCAATTTATTGAAAAAATGTTTTAATATATTTTTTTACAGAGCTGTTTTCTCCCCAAGTTTATTTAAGAACGAAGACAGATTTTATCAATCTTTACCTTATATTGGCTTGTAAAAATATTATCGGATCGGAGAAATACGGACTTGAGGCTGTAGATTCAGAATATACTAATATTTTTTCTAGAAGAATATCGTTTGCAAATTGTCGAGAATCCATGCTCGATCAATAGACAATTGATACTTCATTTTAATTGTGTTTATTTACTATTATAATTTATTTCGCATTTATTGAACCATCAAGGGAAGTTCTGTTGTAAATCAGTTATATAGTATAACGCTACTGATTTAGTGAACACTGTTTTTTCTGTCAATTGCATAAAAAATCTGCACTCCTTATTGGTAGCATACTCACTATATACCAGTTTTTTTAATTATTAGTATTTCGAAAAAAAAAAATTTCGAAAAAAAAAGTACTAAGCCCTAACTCGATGGGGTTTCGTCGTTTTATTACAGGGTTCCTAAAGCCACCTTCCGGATACCACATCATTTTCTTGTTATAATAATATTACATTATCTGATTTATATTAGCATACAAAATTTCATCTCAATCGGAAACCGGGAAGTGGCTCAAATTTAACTTGCAAGCTTAAATTCAAAATATTCAAAAGGGGTCGTTGCACAAATGTATGGGGAGCCGGCTAGGTTACTGAACACCTACCTGAAATTTGCTTTTTTGGGTCGGTATCAATGCCTAATAAGTAAATCCGATAAATTCGTAGCCTTTCTTTTTGTACATTTGGATGGTATGGTACATTTGAATCAAATTATCGTAATTAAGGTTAGATGAGTTCCGCCAAAGTGGCCGACGCTCATTATGTCAACTTATCTGACATTGACAGTAACTGCAAGTGACGTTTCAATCAGGTTGCGTACGTATAAGCACCATTTCAGTATCGCCATTATACGATAATAAGCGATTTTAATTATTTTTTGTACACTATCAAGATCACGAAAAAACAAAAATATGATGGTCTTAATCGGATTCTGATATTTTTTTCTGATTTTTGGGGAAGTGTTCATGACCTATCCTGTTGTGCAACATCCCCTTTTAATTTTGAAGTACAACGAAAGATGTTAAGGATTGAAATAAAATTTCTTAGTTGCTTGTATTGTAGTTCGTTGTAACTCGCTGCAAGTTTGTAATGACCGGGAAATAGTTTAATGTAGGGTAAGAAGCAGTACACAACCTTAATAAAACTGGTTAAGTGTTCTCACTTGTTACACTTTGTTACTCATTACTTTAGTTTCGCAATAAATTAACATTAATTAAACTTCCATTTCATTTGCTGTATTCACCTTAATTAAATTTTATTTCATGACTAGCTGTGCCCGCGACTTCGTTCGCGTGGTTGTCGGAACGTAATGTTATATAGCCTAAAGCCTTCCTCTATAGATATATATAGACTACCCAACAAAAAAAGAATTTTTCAAATCGGACCATTAGTTCCTGAGATTAGCGCGTTTAAACAAACAAACAAACTCTTCCGCTTTATAATATGAGTATAGATATCCGAATGATTACACATTCCGCATCCGCATACATAGTACATACGTATAATCATACTAATCACGTCTTTATGTATCACGATTGTGGGCGTGTATTTGTGAACAAGTTATTTTTAAAAAACCCGACTGCGTGCAAACGTAAACTTAAATGAATTGATTTGTTATTACTAATTAAAATTTAAAAGTATGTTATCCCCTTTTAATTTCCTCCATTTTGATACCCTACCTACTCAAAAAAAAATTTTAACGTTAAAAATTTTGCGGCAAAAATCCGCCATTTTGATTTTTTTAGACACCTATCTGAATACACTTGGGTTTTTGAGACGGACCTAATGATACCTTAACTGTCAAAATCTACGCAAGATACGAGGTTATAAATAAATTTACAAATATACCAGAAACGCGCGAGAAACATAACCCTTCCTTGGCAGTCGGGTAAAAAGAATCAAACAATGCCGGGGCTAGCTGTTGATATGATTCCTTAGATTTTCACCCTTAGCCAGCTTTTACGATCTGCACATAATCAACATCATTTTCCGCCCACATCAATCCACTACTGGGTTGATGTGGGTAACTATTTTCAAAGGTACAGATTATTCTGAAGCTTCAGAATAATAGTAGAAGGAAAATTAAAAGGAAGATCGACCATGAAGATATTCCAAGAAATAGTAAAAAAGAACTGTCATACCAGGACATTAAAAAGTTAGCAAAGTGAAAAGAAGAATAGAGGCATCTCCACTTTACCGACAAGAGCAAGCTCTTAAATGACAAGAAGGAGCAGGTAGAGCAAAGAGCAATAATGTAGGTACCTTATGTACCTTCTAGAGGAATACGTTTTATTCTATTCTCCTAGCAACACATGCAAGATGTGTTACTCTTGACGATTAACTGGATACTGGAAGACGGAACAATGTTTTAATAAATATCGTAATTTTTAACTTAAATTAAAACTAAATAGATAACAGAGAACTGAAACTAAAAAAAATACAAATTGAGATCTAATGAGAGACTTCGTCACTCATTTATTACAAGTACATACTTATGTAAGCTGGGGGACAGTGCAATATTATGGTACAGGGGAAAGTTAAGATACCTGTGCCACCTCACGTAGTGCGCGACGCGCGCGGTGGCACAGGTATCTGATTGACCGTCTGTACCAATGACCTGATCTTATGATGAAGCCGGAAGGTGGCCACTAAATCTCTGTGATAAAACAACATAACCCTACCGAGTTTGGCTCAATTGTTTCGTCTTGAGGAGCACTTTAAACTTATTTAGTTCATTGTTTTAGATTAAAGCATGTCAAGCATGTTTTAAAAAAAATAAATAATAATTACTTATTTAATCGTTAGACTTGACAACTCAGTGCCATCGATTGAACAGGCATATAACCTCAACCAGATTTGTGCATATAACACTAAAATCTATTTTCTGGAAAGTATCTTGTATTTGTAAGACATAGTAAAAAATTCTCGTCTACTCGTCTCGCTACTTTATGCGGACATCGGAAGTCAGCGCCACTTTTCAGAATTTGCCTTCCTATTCAAACAGAATGAGCTATTGATTGATTGTCCCAGCCCAATGCCAACAAACTATTGCTCATTGTTATTCCATTTCTATTTATTATTCGGCAAAATGCTATTTATAACCAAAGAAGCGATTGTGTTATCTAAAAATGTAATGTAGTTACAGTTTGTCTTGAAGCTATATTATATGCACATAGTTTATGTTGATAAGAGGATCATAATTTATACAACGGTATCTTTTTAAACGGTATCTGCCATGCTGGTCTGGAAGAAAAGAAAACAAATTTAGAATGTCCTTCCACTTAGGAATCCGTTTGTGAAATATTTGGTTGCAAATTTATGTTAGAGTCAAGTGTCCACCCTCTCTGTCAGCTAAATGGTTGTATATGGACACGTGAGAAAATTCACGGCAGTAATATATATATATATGACGAAGTTAAAAAGTACAACTATCAGAGCTAGTAGGGTTTACAAATTAAAGAGTCGAATAAAATAAACCCGAAAAAGGAAAATTTCATACATATTCAATTGAAAAATATTAGACATTTTTAGTTGTTACAACGTGAGGCGTGAACTCGCCGGCATTTGCAACTACGGACCCCTACACTGCGGGTGGCCCGACACGCACTTGGCTGGTTATTCCATCTTCGCTCACTATCACGCTAAACATGGCCTTTGGGTCTTGTGGCCCTGGGCGTTGTCTGCCCCGTTAGGGTTTAAGACGGGATAATGTATGTATCTGTTTCAAACGGGGTAAATATACGGTCGAGACATACTTTAAAGGACAACTTAGCCTGTCTTATTTAAAAAAAGATTTAAAAACTGTCAAATTGACTTTTGGGTATTGTTCTTTGCGACTATAGATGACGACTGTATTGAAGCCTGTCTTTTTCAAATTAACAATAGATGACACCCGTACGTAAAGGGTTCTTCACCACTTCTTCTGGTTAAGATCCTAGCATACCAATGGAATCTTGAAAAAAAAAACTTCGTCATTTTCAATAAAGTTTATACCTTTCTGGATGTCTTGATGTTACGTGTAATTTTGTATTTGTTCTTTTTGTACAATAAAGTTTTAACAAACAAACAAAACAAACAAAATGTCAATCAAATCATTTCACTAAATTTTCATGAGAATGTCTAAATTTGATTGTGTGAATCCTAGCAAAAGTCTACTTACCAAAAGACGCCAAGAGTTTTAACCAACCCATAAAAATGAAAAGAAAAAACTAAGTTAATAAAATGTGTTTTGTTCCATAAAATATATTCGGCCGTTACTAACTTCGATGACAGTCGTAATTTTTAGCCAAACTTAATTTTCCGTAGCAACGAACGATAAAAACAGAACCCTAAACTTAATTTTAACATTGTTTTAATATATTGCGCTGTGTACAGAGTAAAATGAGACAATCCAAAATTCTATTTCATCAGAAACATTCCCTAGTCAGTTGTGATAAAGTCCAAAATTAAAAATAATTTATCTTGAAACGGAATTGGTATATTTTGTTAGAAATATGATGGGTTTATTTTTGATGAACTTGCAATGTGGCTAGCTTTTAAAAAAGAATTTTACAGCAAAATTCGGATTAGATATTTTCGATATACGAGTAGCTGGGATTCGTTGTACGGTTCGTAAGTAAATCAAAAAGCAGATATTTGTCAAAAGTAATTTAATAACTTATTGAATATTATACGTTTTGATTTTATATTTCTCCATGCTGGTCTGGGAAATAAGAAAAAACTTAAAATGTATCAGCTGCTTCTTTTCCCGCATAGATCGTAAAAGCCAATCGAGGGAATGGGCGAAAATACGACGCGGGTAGCAACCCATCACTGTTTTGATTCCTTTCTCTACCTACTTGCCCACCATCACGCTAAAAGTAGCCTTTGGGTCTTGTGGCCATGGGCTACTTAGAGCTGCAAAACCCAAAGTGCTCTGTCTGCACCATTAGGGATAATGACGTGATACTGTGTGTGTAAAGAAACAAAGAAAAAAAATTGCTTTATTTGACACAGATACAACACTAAAACAATGTTCTTAAACATATTTAAATGCCATTTCAATGCTGATTGGGATCACCACCAAGTGTTTAAAATGTGTTTCGCATTTTATCATATCTGAACAGCAAATACAATTTCCCGAGGTAATCGAAAATAAATCCAGCCATATTGGGGCGATGGGTCAGGGTCCTGACATCCTGAGGTCCGGACAAGTCAGCTGGCTTTAGCGTGATATCGTAAAATTTAAATTATAAATGTATAGATACCTAAAACAAAAAAGTAGTAATATCCCATAAAACTTGCTAGCAATTAACTTGCCATAGATGATAAGTTGATTAGCCAAATATAAGTAGGTACCTACCTATGCTAAAACTAGCCAAGTCAAATGTTGAGATTCCTATAAATAAACAGTATTCTCGCTGCCGTTTGGTTTCCGACTGAGTAGAATAGGACCACTCGAACTTTTCTCGTGGATATCGTAGAAGGCGACTTAGGAAACACAAGTATAACAGAGCATACAAACATCAGTGAGACCTCTCCAACCCGTCTGGCCAGGATGAAGAGTGTAGGTCAAATCCTCTGGCTGCCCTGGCTTAGTATGGCTCGGGTAGCATAGAGAGGGTCGTGCTCCTGCAGTGGAGACTAAAAAAAGACCTGATTATGATGATGCTCTACAGAATTTGGCAGCCATTTAGATCTCATTTCTTTTGTCGGATTTCGAACTTGGCTCTCATTTTTACATTTATGTTTTTGATGGGATTTCAATTTTCCATGGCTATCTGGGAGAAATACTTTTTTTTCTCAGCCTCGTGTTATGTCTTCTGTTCTTTTCACCTTCAACCTTTAAAAACGTATCTTAAACACATTTTATTTAAGGAGTAACTTTTACTGTAAACACTGATCAGAAATTTAATCACATAGCTGAAGCATTAAATTGTGTCATACTGAGGCAATGGATAAGTATCAGATTAATTGTAAGAGGTGAAAAACCTCTTTAGGTTCACCTCTTTATCTTCAATGGTAAAAAGTAATTTAATTTTTTTTTCATTTAACTTGAACCATAGCTCTAAGACTAAACTTTTACAGCTCTTTTGTTCTCAAAGCACTTAAAGTTTGCCTAAAAAATAATATGACCATTATCCCTACAATCGCACTCGTAAAATCAAACACGTGATTTCTGCTCCAAAGTAACTTTCAATACGCTTAGGAATAAGAAATTTTGATTTATTATGGATCAGTTTTTGCTAAATTTGAGCCTTGTCATCAAACAATTTTCTCAGTAAAAACTTGAACGTTGAAATAGAAAATTAATTTTTTTTTTCTCTTGCATTTTCCTATTATAGTGTTGTTGTATAAGTCTGTACTTGGAAACTCTAAAGAGATATAAAAATATCGTAAAATTAAGATCTGGAATAACATTTTGTGTTTTTATTAGTAAATTTTATTTTCGTGGTCTTATTTTCTAGTAAATTGCAAAATGCGTTGTCATTTTATAGCAAATTATAGTAACATGTATGCCTTGCATTTATAAGAGCAAAGACGAAGTTAAACTCAAATCGAATGTTAACTTTTACATACATATTTTAATCACACTTATTTGCTGAGTTAATTAGATAATTATAGAAATGTTTTATTTTAACTGAAAATGTTTTTCACATAAATCTTGTCGTATGTTCAGATTAGATTGGTTGGTCGTTGTTCAGACAAATAAATAATAAACCGGCCAAGTGCGAGTTAAACTCGCGTGGAGAGGGTTCCGTACAATTGATTGAATTCTTATAGGTTTTCCTGTAATCTACAAGCAATGAACTATATTTTGCATTTTGTTTTTAAATTTTAGGCTCAGTAGTTTCGAAGATCAGGGGGGGGGATGGTCAATTTTCGTCTTCTTTCATGAATAAAATCAAAACTATTCATTTTACAATAATAATAAAATATAAATGAGATCCTCATAACGAGCCCTTTCATTTTATATATGACTTCCAGCTTCATCATGAGATGAGTTCATTGGTACCAGTATAATTACAAGCATCTGCATAAAAAATAACAAAGCAGACTACATCCAGCGTTTCCCTGTGACCTCAATCAAATCGACTAACTGTATTATTGCGAAATGTTGAATAACGTTTTTTTATCTTTTTGGCAGTTTTTGTCGGCGCATAGCGCGACTAATTATATCTTTGTCGTGGGTGAAAGTGACTCACTTTTCGAATATCTCAAGTATTTTCGTTAAGTCTGTCACCAGCTCCAACAGCCGTGATCGTCTAGTGGTTAGGACCCTACGTTGTGGCCGTAGTAACCCAGGTTCGACTCCTGGTCACGGCAGTGAAAACTGTCACGGTGGAGTTATATTTTTGCAAATGATTGGAGATTATTTCATAAAATTTAATTCATTTTAGGATTAAAGTCGAAGGCAAGAGACGCGTTGGAAGACGCAAAAAATCGTGGCTGAGGAACATAAGAGAGTGGACCGGAATAACCAAAGTGGAGAAATTATTCCGCTTGGCAAAACGGATAGAGAGGAGTTTGGGAAGCTGACGGCCAACATCCAGTAATGGAGACGCACTAAAAGAAGAAGAAGGATTAAGATAAAATTCAATTCTTTTTAGGGTTCCGTACAAAAAATGAAATAAACGGAACCCTTATAGGATCACTCGTGCGTCTGTCTGTCCGTCCGTCTGTCACAGCCAATTTGCTCCGAATCCACTGGACCGAATCAGGTAGAATGTTGTAATCCTATGACCCAAACACATATGTGCAAAGTAAATAAATCTTATTTTTTTTAAATAAGGGTCATTTTCGGGAGACAAATTAGAAAATTTAAAAAAAAGTTTTGCAAACCTTACTGTGTCATATATCAAATGAAAGGGCTCGTTATGAGAATCTCAAATATATTTTTGTTATTATTGTAAAATGAAAAGTTTTGATTTTATTCATGAAAGAAGACGAAAATTGACCATTCCCTGACCTCCGAAACTACTGAGCCTAAAATTTTGAAAAAATACAAAATATAATTTATTGCTTGAAGATTACAGGAAAACTTAAATAAAAATTCAATCAATCGTACGGAACCCTCTCCACGTGAGTTTTACTCGCACTTAGCCGGTTTATTAATTTTCATTGCTACGTAGCGTTATGGGGCAGACAGAGCATTTTAGATCTTGTGGATCTAAGCAGACAGAGCGTCTTGCCCTCTGGCCCCAAGACCTGAAGGCCACTTTTAGCGTAATTATGGGCGAGGTGAAAATACGAATCAAAACAGTGACAGGTTGTAGCAACCTGTCACGGTTTTGATTCCTGCATCGCCTATTAATATGATTCGCCTTTTCGCCCATTCTCTCGATTGGCTTTTATAATTTGCGCTGGTAAAGAAGCAGCTGGTACATTCTAAGTTTTTTTTTCTCCCAGTCCAGTATGGAAGTGTAATTATTATTTTGCTCTAATTAGCAAACGGATTACATAATTTTTTGCATTTATGTTCATTGTACGGCTACAATGTTGAAACGAGATTGTGAAAGTACTCTGATTGCTACCGTTTGGTCAAAGAAGCACTTTATTTTCGTCAAGTGAACCACCAGCTCCGATAGCCGTGATCGTCTAGTGGTTAGGACCCTACGTTGTGGCCGTAGTAACCCAGGTTCGAATCCTGGTCACGGCAGTGAAAACTGTCACGATGGAGCTATATTTTTGCAAATGATTGGAGATTATTCCATAAAATTGAATCCATTTTAGGATTAAGGTAAAATTCAATACTTTTTTTTAATTTGCATTGTTAAGTAGCGTTACCCTGTTTTGACGCAACGGACAGACAAACAATCCAACACTTTTATATTTGCAAAGATATACTTGTATGCAAAAAAGCGGCCAAGTGCAAGTCGGACTCGCCCATGAAGGGTTCCGTAGCAGCAAGTAACATAATATAAAAGTTCTTGTAGTTCGTTGTAACTTTGGTCGATGTTTTAATAATTGTGTATGGTAAATTGCGGTTAACGATTTATGACGTTAAAAAAAAACTACTTACTAGATCTCGTTCAAACCAAATTTCGGTGGAAGTTTGCATGTATATTTTTTTTAGTTTTATCATTCTCTTATTTTAGAAGTTACGTAAGGGTCTCTCGCGCAAACTATTCAGTTTAGAAAAAAAATATATTAGAAACCTCAATATCATTTTTGAAGACTTAACTATAGATACCACACACGTATGGGTTTGATAAAAAAAATTGAGTTTCAGTTCTAAGTATGGGGAACCCCCAAAATTTATTGTTTTTTTTTTTCTATTATTGTGTAAAAATCTTAATGCAGTTTACAGAATACATCTTCTTACCAAGTTTCAACAGTATAGTTCTTATAGTTTCGGAAAAAAATGACTGTGACATACGGACGGACAGACAGACAGACACACATGACGAATCTATAAGGGTTTCGTTTTTGCCATTTGGCTACGGAACCCTAAAAAAATTACTACGAGGCAAGGATTAGATCTTTCTTTTTCGTATTATATATTTTTTTTAACGGGTGAGCTAAGTTTGCAGATCACTGCTTAAACAATCAGATCGGAGTTTCATGAAGTTTGGTAGGCGTGAAGATGTAGTCAATAGAATTTTCAAATTTAGCACCATATCAAAATTATGCACAACCCTGACCCAGTTTTGATAACAATGCAAATTGCGCCTTTGCTCAATTCTGAATCCTCTTAAACCTACAACGAAACTTCGAAGTAACGGTAACTTGATTTCCTAAAATTTATAAAAGTCTTCCCCGAAGTTCTAACTTTTATTGTTATTTTTTATTTTAATTTTCTTTAGTGGTTATGACATAGCCAAGATTCTACTACTTGTACCTGTTATATGACGTACCTAAATTAAAGAATTTGTCATACGCAGAAAGTACAAATTATTCGAGTAAGTATACAGTAAATACAATTTATGTTGTTTTTTTTTTGACAAATCATTGAGCTAGCTCAATCTGTGTGAAGACACTTTTGGGTAGTTTGGGGCTAGCCCCAAACTAACTACGAGGCGTGTTTTATGGGATACTAACTCAACGATACTATATTTTATAACAAATACATATATAGATAAACATCCACTGAAACTGTATACAGTATAAATTGTATTTACTGTATATTTACTCGTTGTTTGTTTTTCGGGTATGTAAGTGGCCAACACTGGTGTCAGATTTTTCAAGCTGCCTAAAGGCATCTGACATAGCTTGACGACTGCCATACAATGACAGCCGGGACCAACGGCTTTACGTGCCTTCCGAAGCACGGAGGAGCTCGAGAAAATTTTGTTTGTAGTCACCCATCCAAGTACGGACCACGCCCGCGGTTGCCTAACTTGTGAAAGCGCTAGCAATGCGTACTCCCACCGGGCCACCGAGCTCCTCATTTACTCGTATAATTTGGGTACTTAAATTTTTTTGTTAATAGCATAATATTCACACATAAAAGGTTTTACAGAAAGATGGATAAGTAAGGAAGAGATAGAAAAACACGACCTAAAAACTATTATTAACAATTTTTGAAGGGCTAAAGACAGCATTTATATAAAAAAAAACATGCAGTTGGATAATAAATACTTAGTAGATAATAAATTTCCTAATTTTAATGATTTACCCTACGTGGCTAGATAACAGCTAAACAATATACTTATAAACTTGCCTTTATTACGTAATCACTACTTAGAACCATTTATCACAAAACAAGTAAATTGCGAGAAAATACAGACACTTTTCTCTTTATCACCATTAATATCATCAACATAATGAATATATCATATTAAAGGGCTCAGTCTTATCGTAATATTATTATCTCCGTTACACCTGGGAGAGTAACGAGGCCATTTTTCGAGATATTTTCCAGCGATATTTTCCTTTGATCGAGGGCTGCCGTCAACGGCGTATACTATATTCGAATAAGTAACACATACGTAAGTACATAGTATTTTTATCATCTGTGATGTAACATGAACGAGGTGAACGTCGTGTCGTACAGCGAAGTAAACCAACTGGCAGATGAGAGAGACAAATGGAAGACAATTCATACTCCACCGACAAGTATAGCTCTTAAATATAGATAGATAGGTGATGTAACATAGTAGGTGCGGACAAACTATCACTGTCGCAGGTATACGTAAGCTACTAAATTAATAAGTTAGGAGTTCCCTTACCCTGGACAGAATCAGACTTTCCCATACAAATGTGGTCTAGCTTTTATTTAGAAACATGTCAGAAAATTTTGTCATTTCAAGGGAATTAAATTAAGGATATCTAAAGAAAATATAAGGATGTAGAAGTTTTGTTTTCCATTATTATTTATTAAGCCCTTTTGCTGGATTGTTTGTCCAGCGTGTCTTGTGACACATAGGCCTCTTTCAACATTTTCCAGTCATATCTGTCTCTTAGTTTTAATATCGTCGTCCGATGGGACGACGTCCGAGATGGAAAAAGAAGGAGAGGAGGGCAGTTTAAGAGATGTCTTAAACTGCCCTCCTCTCCTTCTTTTTCCATCTCGGGGGAGCCATTTGTTTTCCATACTGATAATCAAATATTATATGAGACACTATGTTCATTTTCACTCTTAAACAGTAATCTGCATCATAAACTAGCCGCATCATAAAGATGCGTTAGTTTTATGACCCACCCTGTACTTTGCTGATCGTCGCTAATGGAGAATATATACGACACACCATCAGATCTTTTTAAGTCTCCACTGCAGGAGCATGACCCTCTATGTATCAGAGCCATACTAAACCAGAGCAATCAAAGCATTTGGCCTACGCTCTCCACGCTGGCCAGATGGGTTGGAGAGGTGTTAATAATGTTTATAAGCTTTGTTTAGCTTGTGTTTCCTCAGTCGCCTTCTACGATATCCACGGGAAGACTTAGAGTGATCCTATTCTACTCTGCCGGGAACCAAACAGGATTAAACGACACGTTAAAGTTTAAATATTGTATGTTTTTTTTATTATATCGAATTTACCAAAGTCAATGGTAAATCCATCAAAGCTTTGACAGTGATTCGCGTCATAAACCAACCGTGCCATAAAGCTGCGTTAGTTTTACGAGCCAGGCGGGGAGTTTCGCTGACGGAGAACGTTCGGTTTCAGTTCGTTTTGGGGAAACAGAAAACGACAACTGAGTGAGTACTAATGCACTGTTCATAATGATTTGTATGATAGAAAGTTAATAAAATGCCTGTGCTGTGGCGTCAGAATCAGTATTTACACAGATTAACTGTTGATGATGTCAACAGGTTCCGTCAAAAGGTTACAATAATTCGTCAGAAACAAGCTTCTGTATCCGCAACATCACCGTCATCATATTAGCCACAGGAAGTCCACTGCTGCACATAGGCAAAGAATTTTTTAAGAGTATTTCATACAGAATGGAATCTCCTAAGGAGAGCGCAATATGCGTCCCCGTTCCCCGTTCCCGCACCTCTCCCCCGTTGCCGTCGACGCCGTGTCGAGGGTCGAGAGCGGGCGAACACACACGCATGACGTGTGCACGGATGTATAGTTTCGTTTGTAGTAGTGTAGGCATAAATGATACACCGCTTCTATGAAGTTTCATACCTGTGACATAGGCCTCCACCAAGGATTTCAGATCGGAAGCGGCCTGCATCCAGCGTTTTCCTGCAACCTTGCTCAGTCGTCCTACCACCTAGCAGGTGGGTGTGCTACGCTGCGCTTGCCGGTACGCGGCCGCCAAGATGCTATTTCAAAATTATCAACCTAATAGCCAATTACATTGCCAGCTATGTACCTACATCCGACTATTATGATATATTTTCCAATATTAAAGTGCATTTATAAGTAACGATGCTGCTAGCTAACAACAAGTATCAGGTCTTTCTTTCGTGTGTTTACACACAACCAACCCTGGTTTCAGATTTTTCTGCTACAGTGACGTCAGCAGGGACCAACGGCTTAACGTACCTTCTGAATCATGAAGGATTTCTAGAGAATTTTTGGTCACCTGGTCAAGAGACTTGTGGTCACCCATCCAAATACGGACCACGCCCGGTGTTGCTTAACTTACAAAAACGCTAGTAATGCGTACTCACGCCAGGCCACCGAGCTCTATCAAGGACCTGTTATATAAAAGACATTTGACAAAATATAAAAATGAAATACATATTATTATATAACATATTATGAAACTTTAATTTACACTCGTAATTTATTAATGAGAAACATACCGAGGCACTATCTTGTAACTAAACCTTTTTCTAAAAGATGTAAATTAGTTGCGTTTCTGAGGCCAGTATATTTTTATAAGCTACTAAAATATTTTCTCAGAAACTAATTTAAAATACATATTAGTATTATTTATCTTACAAAGTACAAATCTAACAAAAAAACTTAATGTCAAAAACAAGATAATACTCAATATAAAATGAAGCGATCAAAAGAAAACATTTCGCGAAAATGTTATTTTCTAAATAATTTTCGCCTATTGTAAAGTCTGCCAAATAATATGCGGTTCGTCAGTGAACAAAGACACCTTTTTGTCGACGGGACATTTTTAAATGCTTTTGATCCGACCCCAGATTTCTGGTATATTTTTTATATCGAAAGTAATAACGTGGTCATGTGTTTGACATACTGAGATGGGTGTGTAGAAATATGAATATGCCTTTAAACTTACAATAAATATTCTTATAACAAATATCATATCTTGCGAAAACCATTACGAAAACTATTTGATATTTTAATGGAAACCTTAAATACTGAACCTATTTTAAACTACCTTAGTCACATCTCGTCTTTTTAAAACACTCCCTCTCTCTCATCTCAGCGTATTCCCAGTTGCATCCTCAGCTTTAATACTGTGAAGCCCGGGATCCACTTTCCGGCCTTTTCTTCTCCACTTTGTACGGTCTTGAGCATCCTTTATTGTAAGACCATTGGCACGCATGTCATCCTTGATGACATCAAGCCAGCATTTCGTGGGTCTACCACGCCTTCCGGGCCCCAGCGGAGGCGGCATGGCTACATTTGTTTGTCGGTTAAAAATAGCACATACTACTTAGAAGTCGGCATCTCATAAAACTAAACTCCTCCTGGGTCTTGGGTGTTTATCTATACATGTATTAACATAAAATATAGTAGCGTTGAGTTAGTATCCCATAACACAAGTTTAAAACTTACTTTGGGGCTAGCTTAATCAGTGTGATTTGTCACTTAAAAAAAAAAAAAACTACATCATCTGTCAATGTCAACTTGATTTGGGCGGATAATGGTTTTGGGTTTTGTACGTGTTTTTTAATAAGATAGAGCTTAGGTAGTGATAGAGTTGATTTTTTATTTCATTATAAAGAAAAATTGAAATAATTCACAATGCTTTGAGGAAGTGGATGCAGGCATTTTTATATAACTATTCCCAAACATGAACGTGTGGTGATGGCTGAGTAGAATTCGGTTTGTCAACCTACTCCTCCCCCACTACTTATTTATTTAAAAAACTTTATTGTACATCAAGGATAGTTACACATAATAAAATAACAAAAGTAATTTTACAAATGGTGGGCTTATCCCAGAAGGGATCTCTTCCAGTCGACCATAGGACAGAGGACAGTTACAAATTTAGTAGGAAGGCAGAAGTACGTACAGAGCAATGAAAAAAACAAGTATAATATTAAAGCTTAAACACTATTATTATGTCGTAAGGGGCGACTAAGAGAGTTCTCTATGCAAAACTTTATACCATCTCACCACCGTCTGCCTAGTGAGGTGATTATGGAAAGAATCTCCTTTTACTTGGGGAGATCTTTAGACTGACATAGGCAGTAAAGTAGGGACTGCCTCCATGGTCCAGTGGTTTTTTTTTATAGCGGCTGAGAGTTACACCAAATTCTTCAACCTCCAACATAATCGGAGACTATGTTTTCTTGTTTATAATTTTTATTTTATTTTATAGGCGTTCGCCTTGTGATCCGGTGGTTATGGGTTCAAATCCAACAGGGAAAGCATACTTTGGGAAGTAGTTTCCAGTCTGGTTAAGATATTGCAGGCTTGAATCACCTGATTACCCGATAAGAAAGATGATTCCGTGCTTCGGAAGGCACGTCAAGCCGTGGGTCCCGAACGCCATCTAGTGATTGTTTCTATCCTAGATTGGTTTTGGTTTACCCTTTGGGTTGCGGAGGACAGCCGGTAAAACACTTTGTGTAAAAACCAGTAACCTCGTCAAATCACCTTAGTTAGGTAGCGGACCCCGGGCTCTGAAGCGTTATCGATGAGAATGCAACCATGAATACGCTCAGATGATGATAAAGGCAGTAAAGAGGATTCCCATAAGTCTTAGAAACCCAAGTTTGATAAATAGTACAGCTCTTAGAACAAGACCGAGATGGATGACATACTTTGAGACATGTCTATTCTTAAGAGTGGGATGTGGAAGGCTGGTGATGTTGATAGCTACGTACGTTACGTGATTTAGAATCGTTATATTCTTTTTCGTATTTTTATTGGCAATCGCTGTTGTAAGTATTGTAAGCCGCTTGCGCAGTGTGTCGAATTGTAAAAGTGGAACACTTGTTAAAAATCTTGTCGATATTCGTCAACATCGTCACCAGCTCCAACAGCCGTGATCGTCTAGTGGTTAGGACCCTACGTTGTGGCCGTAGTAACCCAGGTTCGACTCCTGGTCACGGCAGTGAAAACTGTCACGGTGGAGCATATTTTTGTTACTTTTTATTAATATCTATAGAAGACGCCCCGCCCCGTCTTTAACAGTTTTTTCTTTACGTTGCTTGACTATGTTTACAAGTTAACAATAACTTTATCGTCCTGCAAACATTTTGAGAAAAATTATTACGAAGAGTATGTTGAGTATTCTTGTCAATCTAATTGTGTTTTAGATTGGTTTTACCGACTGTTGAAAAACATTGGATATTTTAGAATATGTTCTACACGCCACATTTAAAGACTCACATGTATCCTACGTCTTCATAGGTGATTTATATGACTCCCTACCATACCTACATGAATACCATAATAAACGGTCAAGTGCGAGTCGGACTCGTACATGAAGAGTTCCGTAACACCGTACAATGTTTTAAAACGCTGAAGAAACACGTTTCTTGTATGACGACCCCCTTTAATTGTTAACTTTGTTTTTATTTTTAGTATTTGTTGTTATAGTGGACATAGTAATACATAATCTGTGAAAATTTCAAGTATCTAGTAAATGCCATTATAAAGATCTAGTTAAAAACGCTGAAAAAAACACGTTTTTTTGTATGACGACCCCCTTAAATTTTAAACTTTTTTTTATTTTTAGTATTTTTTGTTATAGCGGCCAAAGTAATACATAATCGGTGAAAATTTCA
Organism: Acrobasis repandana; assembly: GCA_963576875.1. Classification (NCBI taxonomy): domain Eukaryota; kingdom Metazoa; phylum Arthropoda; class Insecta; order Lepidoptera; family Pyralidae; genus Acrobasis; species Acrobasis repandana. The sequence goes on from OY756215.1 coordinate 22,331,890, forward strand.
GGTGTCTAGCTATTACGGTTCAAGAGATAGAGCCCTGTGACAGACGGACAGACGGACAGACAGCGGAGTCTCAGTAATAGGGTCCCGCTTGCAACCTTCGGGTACGGAACCCTAAAAAGTAAATTCCATAGCAACAGGGATTTCCAAAGAACACGCAAAGGAAAATCATGAAAAATGTTCTTTTAAAACTTTGATCCAATGAACGTAAACAAGCGCACCATCCAAATACGAATAAAAGATGTATTTTAATATTCGTTGCGGGAAGTCGATGTTATCACCAGACTTTAATAAAAAAGATGCTTTATTATGGCATTCCTTCATTCCCGGCGTTTCTGTTTCTCTACCGATATTTACGAGTACAACCTTGACAATTTGAATTCATTTATTATCTTGACTTTTTTATCATTGATAAAAAAGTCAAGATAATAAATAGGCGCCAATCTCTCAAATGTGTTAGTGGCCGATACTGGCATCAGATGTTTCAAGCTGCCCAAAGGCCACATGACTTAGGGCAGCTTAAAAAACTTGCAACTTGACAGTTTATTTAGCAACTGTCATCGACCAACGGCACCCAACGACTTTTGGTCAGTTCCATCCGCTTCTGCTGATCTGATGACAGAGAAGAGATATCGAAACTAGAACTTTTTTTTTTATTTTTTTTATTAGAGATTTGAGTGCGTTTGACCTCTATCTAGCCTGATGGGAAGCTAAGATGAGGTCTAAGGTGTAACACGCAGACTCAAAAAATGCCTATTCACTCTTGCCTTGAAAATCCCTAAATCATATGTATGGGGAAACATCGACGTAGGGAGGGAATTCCACACCTTAGCGGTTCGCACAATGAAGGAGGAAGCGAATCGAGAGGTATGACGAGGAGGAATATCAACCACAAATGAGTGGAATCTCTATCCACGTCGTGTTGTCCGATGGTGGAATGGTGCTTTTTATTATAAACAAAAGCAAAGCCCTGTACAAAGAAAAAAATGTAATGTTTGAAAAAGTCCTCATTTAAAATAAAAAAAGAATGAATTCCTCAATTTCGTTTGTAGGTACGAAATAGATTTATGTTGCAGTTTATGTTGCTTCTTTTATACCTTCAACAAACCCATCACTATTGTAATTTCCTTTTTCACCTTTATGCCCACCATTACGCTAAAAGTGGCCTGGGCCTTGCCGCCCTAGGTTCTGTCTGCCCCGTTAGGGATAAAGACGTGATAGTGTATCTTCAACAAAGAAAAAATTCAAAATGCATTAAACACAAAGCAGCTGTTGTTGGTCTCGTGCAGTTAGTGAACGTTTAGCAGTCATCCTCCACGGCTGGCGGTTCCTTTGTTTAAGGGAACTTGCGTAGGATGACAGTGTTCAGTGTTTGTTTAGTGTGCTGAAATAAAAACTTACAATGTTTTCATTTCTCTGCTGTTGACAGCGTTTATAATATCAACGGAAAATAGCTTTGGAAAATAGTTTTGTTTCTAAGAGTACAGCGTTTTCTTTATAATGAAAATAATCATTTGTTATTCTCGAGCTACTGTCTTCGTGAATTTTGTGGTTCTAGTCTACACATATTTCTTTTTCAGTGTTGTTATATTTTTACTTTAGTAGATAAGTATATTTCTAGAAGAAAACATTTCGTTCGCTGTTTAAGCTATTTAAGATTCCAAAGATATGCACTTCTGAATACTTTTGTCGTAAAGTAAGCAGATCCGAATCCGAACCCCGCGAAATCTACAAGTCAAGTAACAGAGTGTATTGCTCAGATAAACAAACTAATACCCTCAAAGTTTCATCTGACAATGTCAATTTGATTTGGGCGGATAATTGTTTAATTAAACTAATAAAATAATAAAGTTAGTACATACATACATACTATCACGTCTTTATCCCTAATGGGCCAGAGCATTTTGGGTCTTATGGCTCTAAGCAGACAGAGCCTAGGGCTGCAAGACCCAAAGGCCACTTTTAGCGTAATGGTGGGCGAGAAGGTGGAAAAAGGAATCAAAATAGTGACGGGTTGCTAGCCGTAGCCGCATTGCCGTAATTCCGCCCAGTCCGTCGATCGGCTTTTACGATCTGCACGGAAAGAGTGGCAGCTGGTACATTCTAAGTTTTTTCTTTTCTCCCAAACCAGCATGGAGCCCAAGTTTTATAATTAGAGCAAATTTTGTAATAACTGAAACAAAATTAATTTAGTGCTTAAATTGGTAAAATCTTAGCCGAAAACTTTAGCAAGACACTTCCCCAAAATTCATTTAAAATGGAAGGCAAATTAATTTCCAGCCACTTATTTTATTTCAAACCATCATCCCAGAAGAGAGAGAGAGAATATTGCGAATACATTTTCACGTAATTAAATTAAGGTCGCGTTTGAAATGTCCTTTCGCGGGGTCTAACGAAGTGGTAACGTTGAGTGATTTAATAAGACATGTCCCGACCCCTATCTCGGCTAGTCACATGTCCTAACTCTTGAAATCGATATTTGCGGAGCGGCCTTTTTTAACCAATCTCAAAAAAGAGAAAAAGGTCGTGTCAAAGTAGCTTTTGAATCTTACGGTCCAAACCTCAGGAAATCTATTCATCTGTTTCATATAGGTATTAATACATTTTATGTTCTGCTATTCAGTTTAGCACTTTTTAGTTGGCGCATTGCTTAAGGCCTCGTCAGTTCAGAGCCAAGAATACTTTGAGTGTTTTTGAAAAATCACTGTAATTAAACTACTATAGATTATTCCTTAAAAATTTTACATAAGAATTTCAAGGCTTTTGTACAGATACTTACAATATTCAAAACACGATTGAGCATTTTTGGTTCCATAGAAAAAATCACAAACACACCTCTAAATTTGCCTAAATTTACCTTTATTTCATATATTACTACTTAATACAATCACCTTTTTATATGAAAATTATACCAATAAATGTATTACAAGTCGATTTCGCTACAAAAAAAATAAATAAATATAATACTAAAAAAATAAAAAATAAAACAGTGAAATATTCGTCGAAAGCGAACAAAGGCCCGGACCCGTGCTGGACGATATTTCGCAGTGTTTTATTTATTATTATTTTTGTATTATATTTATAATTTTTTTTGTAGCGAAATCTACTAGTAATTTCGATTTTACATTTTTTGGTATAATTTTCATATAAAAAGGTGATTGTATAAGTAGTAATATGTCAAATAAATGTAAATTTAGGCAAATTTAGAGGTATGTTTGTGATTTTTTTCTATCAAACCAAAAATGCTCAATCGTGTTTTGGATATTGTGGGTGTCTGTAGGAAAGCCTTAATATTCTTATGTAAATGTTTGAGAATTAAACTGTAGTAGTTTAATTACAGTGATTTTTCAAAAACACATACCGTTTTGCGGGTTGTGAACCCATCTCGCCTTAAGTGTTACATTGCTTATTTTACTGTAAAGCTACAAAATGTGAACCACATATTTAATTTATTTAGTTAAACAAAACGGGCCTTATACAGGCAGGCAGGCAGGCCCTAATTTCGCTGTTCTCAATACCTAATTATTATTTTTGTCATTTTAAAAAGAACAGTCGATCACAGAATTCACAGATTAATCATAACGTTCCCACGATTACAAACTGCACATCTGACATTTTACGTCAGCTATTGAAAAAAAGCGGCAAAGTCGCACTTTGTCGGACTCGCCCATTAAGAGTTCCGTAGCAGCAAGTAACATTTTACGATTTAAGACGTGTTAAAAAAACAACTTACTAGATCTCGTTCAAACCAATTTTCGGTGGAAGTTTGCATGATAATGTATATCATATATTTTTTTAGATTTATCATTCTCTTATTTTAGAATTTACAGGGGGGGGGGGGACCAACATTTTACCACTTTAGAAGTGTCTCTCGCGTAAACTATTCAGTTTAGAAAAAAATTATATTAAAACCCTCAATATCATTTTTGAAGACCTATCTATAGATACCCTACACGTATGGGTTTGATGAAAAAATATTTTTTGAGTTTCAGTTCTAAGTATGGGGAACCCCCAAAATTTATTGTTTTTTTTTCTTTTCTTGTGTGAAAATCTTAATGCGGTTCACAGAATACATCTACTTACCAAGTTTCAACAGTATAGTCCTTATAGTTTTGGAGAAAAGTGGCTGTGACATACGGACGGACAGACAGACAGACATGACGAATCCATAAGGGTTCCGTTTTTTGCCATTTGGCTACGGAACCCTAAAAAGTATTAGAAATAAGAGCAGGTGTAATTGGAAACGAAATAAAAGCTGTTCCGACAAGTGCAGTGCTGATGCAATTTAGCAGCTCACGCGGAGCTGCTTCAGGGCTTCATTTAGTCTCAACAAGGGGGTGTCCATCTCCTCGTATGTGCGGGGATATATCTCTTCAAAATGAGCAATCATAGCTGATGGGTTGTGAAAAAAAAATCATATTTCAAATTTTCTTTTCTAAATAAATTGTTATTTAACAACTGTCGGACTGTGCTGATCACGGACTGACACTTTAAGGAATATTCCTTCTTGCTGAAACACTGTACCAACGTATACGTACATACATTGTAGTGAGGCAGCATATTACTTACAACTTCAGTTTTTTTTCTACATTGACTTTGGAGAAGAAAAAGCTAGAAAGCGGAGTTTAGACAATATTTGAAGTCATTACTTTTGATAATATAATTAAAAGAAACTATTATGTTGTCTTTTATACTTAAATATTTGGTACAATACATTTTTTTAAAAAAAGAAGAAATTAGAACCTTTTTTTATTGTTTTGTCTAACGTTTCTGTAATTCTTATTCGAAACGTTAGACAAAACAATAAAAAAAGGTTGGTGCTAAGTCCCGTTATACACCGTGGAAGGGACGTACCCGTAACAAATCAAAACACGGTCTATACTAGATCAATATAGTATAATTAAATTAAAAAAACAGTCAAAAAACAAAAACCAAAATCGGTATTTCCATAAAAAAGTGTACAGCCGCCCGGGAGATTTGTATGGGAATGTCGAATTTTATTTTGCTTTTTTATCTGTTCAATGTGTTATATTTTAAATCAAGAAATTAGTATTTTTGCAAATAATAATATTCCCTGGAATTTCCTAAAGTGTGGCTAGCGTATCTAGACTGGTCTGTAGAAAAGTAATACTATAAAGTAGCTTACATTTAGCTTCATATCTTTCGCTGCTCTATTTTTCAATTTTAAGCAAGACTTGAGTCTCGCCACGCCCTATAGATGAAAAACAGATATAATGACAGATTCTCGTATCACGTATATCGCACAGGAGAAGCAGCTGGTACAATTAAGGTTTTTGTTTTGCTCCCAGACCAGTAAAGGACAGTTTTGAAAAAACTGTAAGTAAATCAAGAATCCGCTAGTTGCCAACAACTCAAAACAGATACTTTTTTTCTAAACGTCAAAACAAATATTTTCTATGGGATTTTTTATGCAAAACGCACGGCGTGACGTCATAGTTTCTTGGAGTGAAATAGCGCTCTAAATATCAGTTTTTCTGCATTAATAAATCAAAAATTACGTTCAAAATGGATATGATGAATGACAAGTGACATTATTTTGTGACGTTTTAATGTCTTATAATTACACAATAATTTATTTTTGACCCTATATACTACTCTATTATTATTATTTTCTTTGATACGGACAAATCACACAGATTGAACTAAATTAAATTTAATAACGCATACTATTTTGCAAAATACTTATTTCTACATAACATTATGTTTCATTCTCCAACTGTCGCACCGCCGCCGTGGGCCTTGTTCTTGTCTCATCTGATCTGCTTTGCTTGACTCCACGGCGGGACGAAGTAATTAGCTGGGAACGCTTACCTCGTGCGTCCCCCTTCCCTGGTTCTGTGAAGATAACTCTATCGCTGGACTTCTGTCCTTCCAGACATGCTATCCTTTGTACACCGTCTGTAATATTAAAGAACTTATAAGCTTTGTTCCTCTAAGTACACCAAGACACTGAGTCACTCTTTACTCTATTATTCGGGCATGATTTACATGAGATCAGCTATCGTACGATAATTGATAGCGACAAGGGCTTTACATCCAGATTTAGTAACTTTGGCTAGGGAAACTTCTATGAAACATTATGCGAACGTAAGTAAGTATGTATTTGTACGTAGGACAAGTCAGAGCGACCTTGTCTATAATTTTCCGGGGTAGCTTTTCTTATTCATTGGGACTTCCTAGTGGTCCTACCGACCATCCAGCTTAGGAGGCTGGGTGCCAGCATATGGCTGGCCATGCGCACGTAAGTAAGTAAAGTAAACATGAGCAAGTAAGTAATTATAATATGTATGTATATCTGTATGTTCGTTATACTCAATCTCCACACCGAGATCCTGTCTGTGACGTGTGAAGTCACTACATCTAAATCCCGTGACAAATCAGTCTCTCATAGAGACCTTGCCTGCTGCTATACTTCATGACGACTCAATCTCTCACAGAGATCTCGCCTGCTGCTATATTGTATGACAACTCAATCTCCTACAGAGATCTTGTCTACTGCCTCAAAGGCCAGTACTTCTATAGTATAGATAGGACAACTTAGCCTCGCTTACAGAGACCTTGTTTACTTCTATATTCCGAGGCAAATCAGTCTCTTCACAGAGACCTTGCCTGCTTTTACAAAGGCCTAGAACTATTTGGTACCAAATAGTCAAACTATCACAAATATCTGGCGTCGCTCTTTTCTTAAGCTAATACATGATCAATCTAGTTATTGAATTAGTATGTAAGTTATACACATGTGGGTCTGTCTAGGATTCGCCTAGAACGCTTGAATCTGAAACTTATGCTTAGGTTTAAATACAATGCTCGGCGTCTTGTATACTTAGCTTTCACAAAAGTTGCTCGCCACAGCTCGCAGGCACGCGGCGAACTTTTATAATTCACTTTATTATACTTTTCTCTTAACTTTGATGCACGTAAAACATGTAATGACCTGATTCTTCCGCGCGACATTAATAAAGGCACTTTTCAGTGTTGCTAGTGTTAAATATATTTACAAATATGGAACATCGTGATGCCAGGCTTTACGACACCAACGACTACAGTTATTATTTTTTTTATTAAAACTAACGTGAAATAATTTAAGCCGGTTGACATCGTCAGGTCACCGTTGCAAACACTCGGCCTGAAGATGATCGTCTAAATGGATTGAAACCTGGTCGGCCTTTTCACTCCAACTTACCCTTTCACTCCATTTTTTCAACCGGTTTAAATTAATTAATTATGGAGTGGAATTCTACAAATAATAGGGGATCGGAAAGGTCTCACCAATGTTGTAATTAGAAATAATATTAATTAAATAAACTGACCATTCAATGAGTATTTTTGTGAAATAATTATGATTTATATTTTAAAATCAAGAAATAAAATGCGTTAATTGCAATATTTTGAATCTGTTCGCCACCTTGAACGAAACAACAATCACAGCGCGTTACGTCATTCGTTTGTAATTGTCATTTTTGACGGCTGGGCTAACCTCAAAATGTCAACCACAGATGTCAACTACTATGTGAATTTGTGGCCTCCACTGCCATCTTTTTCACCACTTGATTGTTTGATGTTTACTCACACACAGATGACGTCACGCGGCCAAGATGACAGATGGGAGCGTTTACGCGGCATTTTTATGCATTTAAATTTTAAATGTAATTTATGTATAATTACAGCCTTATTTAAATTAAATATTATTTTTTATGGTAATAAATAACCATTCTAATAACTTTCAAACACTTTGTGAAAAGTTGTCCGATTCCCTATTGTTATTTATACCTACGTCTAAATCCGTAAATCAGATGAGGCCTCTTATATAATAAAACTTTCTTTAGCAAAAAGGCAACAATATTAACAAATAAAATAACCATGCTCTAACTACACGAGATAAACGTGAGATTATCCGTCTCCTTTATCTCAGAAACTTATGATTTACTTTTACGCGAACGCTAGCACGCCCTATGAGTTTGTATGTCGCAGGCGTTTGGAAAAAGAGAGAAGTCTGCGAAATTTCTAGGAATACTGACTAATAAGCGTCTCAGTTTAGAGATTAGCCAAAAATGCTTTTGTCCGTCAGTTTGTCTGTCAGTCTGTTAGTTCTTCCCTAAGGTCGCATTTATTAAATTGTGAAATTTTATTAGCGGTTCAATAAATTATATGGAATTTTTTTTGGAAATTTTTCAAAAGTGCGGAGATATGGGGTTTGAAAACTTAAGGAAAATCATATTTCAGCTTTAACATTTTTTGTTGTTACCCTTATTAAGACACAAATTTTTGTCTGAACAACTTTTTTATCCGATATACATACCTCAAAGGGTTGGTTGCGAAACATGTTAGAGTATTTTAAATTACATTGTTTTTAAGAATTCGTGCCATAATCATCATCATCATATCAGCCACAGGAAGTCCACTGCTGGACATAGGCCTTCCCCAAGGATTTCCAAAACGACCCAAATCGGAAGCGGCCTGCATCCAGCGTGCCATATTCAGAACCAATATGAACAAAGTGAGATTGAATCTTACGTCGACACTATCACTACCTATAGGTAATATGAACCCACAAAACAAAAATTCTGCTTTTATATAATTTATACCTTATAAGTATAAATTAAAAAGTAATATAAATAAAAAAGTAATATAAATAAAAATAATTTGGTAGATATTCAATTTGATAAAGAATGGTAAATTACATCTATGGACTGCGAAAAATGGAATCAGAGGAAAGCCTCTTCTTTTGCCCAACAACGTTACCGCTATAAACTTAATTTACTAAGTTTTTTTATTAACATCTTTATTGTCCACTATGGTACAATCTACTCGGTGGTGTTGAATTTTATTAGGTATTTTTTCATAAAGCAGTACATGTTGTACTTCTCGTAGTCAAGTAGCCCTAGAGAAATAAATAAAATAAAATAAATAAATATGTAAGGACAAATCACACTGACTGAGCTAGCCCCAAAGTAAGTTTTAAACTTGTGTTATGGGATACTAACTCAACGACACTATATTTTATAATAAATACATATATAGATAAACACCCAAGACCCAGGACTATTTGAAAAAGGCCATTTTCCAACTTGCCCTGGCTGGGGATCGAACCCAGAACCTCCGGATTGGTAGACTAGCGTGTTAACCATTACCACTGGTATGACTCTCCATTGATTCAGAGTAACATATATACCTACTACTACTACAAACGAAACAATTTATCTGTACACACGTCGATGTGTGAGCGCAGAATTATTTTAATACTTACCTACTAACGAGTTCGACATATTTACGATTATATTTTTCCATACCGGAAGATTTGCGAACACTATGACGTAAAAAATATTCTGTTTTATATGTATTAAATGTTACAGGAAAGTCGGAAACAGCTACATAATATCACTTCATAAATATTTTTCATTATGTCCATTGTCCATTTCACCATTAGTTCACTTTACTGATTATTATTGAGTCATTTATATTGTAACGCACTAATTTCACTAATTCACTATTGTAATATAGTAATTTGTATATTCGGCGCAAAACTATACGGTAATTATATGAATAAATTCAATAAAAATAAACAAATGTTTATCACGCTTACACTCAGCATGTCAAGTTGTCATTGTCAACAATGGCATTTAGCACTATAACCCGCGGAAATCTAGTTGGCATCTGCGTGTATATGATTACCTGTGAGCGAGGAGCCTATGTAACATTACCGGATTGCTTATTAGCAATCCGGTAATGTTACAATCTCGCTTTTGTGTATCTCCCGCCAATGCGAGAGAGCGAGAAGGGTATATATTTCAAGATGGTTGCTGGGTAATAACGTGAAATTATATTGTTGCTTTGCTTACCTGTTTTCATCATTTGGAAATGTATGAAATATACGTTCTTTAGAGTATTGGGTGGATAAACAATTATTATACGCGCACCTTCTCACCATGATGGTTACTATTGGTTGACAGTTCTCAAGACAACACACGTCGCGTAATTCGTGCGGCTAGTAATTAAACCCTGGAGCCGTCAAAGCTCACAAAGTGCGGGGGAGAGGTGCGGGGACGCCAATTTGCGGGAGACGCTGTGAGATACCATTCTGTTTGACTCTTATGTATTCTGTGCCATTACACCACGGAGGTCGTCAAACTGCCTAGAGCCGTGGATTGTGAATCAATTTTGGTAAGCACTCGATTTTGTCTGAACAAATACATCGGACCGAGATCAATATAACTCAGGCACAGGCCGGAAACTTCTAAGGTACGTGCAATATGCGTCACCCAGGCGTCCCCGTTCCCCGTCCCCGCACCTCTCCCCCGTTTTTGCCTCGATTTCTCACGTTGGCCGTCAAGAACCGGGGGAGAGGTGCGGGTGCGGGGAACGGGGACGTATATTGCGCGTACCTTAGAAGAGTCCCTTCTGTTTACTCTTACTGTATTCTGTGACTCAGGTCGAAGGTGCTTCAACTTTAATAATCAATTTTCTATCTTAAGAAAATTAATCTTGATCTCACAATTATTACCTAGCTTAACAATAAATACCTAATTGCACCTAAATTATAATCTTAATATAAAAATTAAAATAAAAAATAAAAATGCATGTATTACCAAATTTTGGAAAATTTAGAAGACTTTGCTATGATTCCCAAACTAGGGAGACCCTGTATTTTGGGAAATATGAGCATATATTACTCTATATATTACTTTTTAAAATACAACTCAGATAAATTAGGGATTATGTTAATATCAGTCGGTAATGCCCGATTCATTCTACCTCTATAAAAACCATTTATACTCACTCGTTAACTAAGCCACTGCTGGCATGTAGGTACCACTTACTGACAATACAGCGCAATTCTCCAACACAGCCCTTAGGCACTTCAGTGGCATAATGGCGGGAAATTCGGGACGCCATCAAATTGCATTTTCACCGCAACAACACGGCTCTCGCGGAATAACAAGCGATTCGCAGCAAAATTCACGACGATTTTTCAATATTTTTCGTGTAACCACTCCTTTATTGTTGATTTTGATAGTACGATGGCAAATTGAAAAGTTCAACGATGTACGAGTACTTCGAATCGATCAATATAATTTACATTTTTAGATACATTATGTTTTGAATTGTTCGTCATTGGTACTTAAATTATATTTTGACATATTTTTATATCCCTATCTATTCCTTTGTACGTTTCCACTACCTTGCCACTATCTATCCATACCCTGACTATCACCTTGCCACTATCAACCACCCTATTCTCTATCCACAACCTGACCACCACCTTTCTACTATTTACCACTCTATCCTCTATCCACACCCTGACCATCACCTTGCCCCTGTTTGTAGCAGTCTGTATTTATACTAATAACAACTTCAGAAAGAAGAACCTTAAAAAAATAATTTTGTGATTCCAGGTATCAAAAAGTAGATAATTAAAACGTTATTTAACTTGTTAGTTTAACTTGTGTAACATTAAACTTTATCTAATAAGACAAACAATAAAGGATCTTTTTCCGAACGTACGATGTGACCCATATTTTTCTTCATCTAAGCACGTTCTCGATTGCATCCTCAGCTGTGCTGCTTCGGAGCGTAAGTTCCGCTTTCCCGCTTTTTCTTCTCCAAATATAACATGCATGTCAATGGTTACCCAAGGATGCCAAAGACCTTACAAAGTGGAGAAGAAAGAGTCAAAACATTTTAAATTATTTGGCTATAGTTTTACGACCGGCTGCCTGCCTGATTACAACCCTCTTTGGGAATCCATATTAGCCTAATTATTTTAGACCTAAATTAATCCGATACTGTATCTACTACTAATCCTAAACAGGCCTGTCTGATAGAAACACGCGGCTAGAGCTGCGAACTAAAGAAAGTAAATAAGAGCTCACATTATCCTTAGTATTAATTATGCTAAAACAACTTCCAAAAGCAATTTCTATTACACTCATTGCAAATAAACTATTTCATAGAGGAAAATCCCGGAAAAAAATGCTGCCTTGGGAAATACGCTCGAAGCAGTGCAGAATGAATGAGAAAGCATCGATATTATACTCGGCTCACAGTCGCGATACTTGCTGTTCCCCCGAGAGCAAGTGGGGAGGATAATATAATAGGGACATATTTCTAATAACGAAGATGAATTTTATCTAATACATATTCTGCCATATAAATTCTGTCAATCAGAGCGGTAGCAGTAGTTTCATGGAACAATTTTGGACGGAACTAGTGAGACTGAACCGATGACTGTCTTTGATTTATAAGGTTTTTTTTTAAATATATTGTTGTTCACGTACATTCTTTCATGTTCTATCCGGATCTTTTTAGAGTTCCGTACCTAAAGGGTGCCAACGGGACCCTATTACTAAGACTTCGCTGTCTATCCATCTGTCCGTCCGTCTGTCACATCACATGGCTCATTCTCTTGAAGCGTAATAGCGACACACTTGAAATTTTTTGAAGATTTACCCATATTTCTGTTGCCGTTATTTTTTTATTTTTTTTTTATTAGAAATTTGAGTGCGTTTGATCTCTATCTAGCCTGATGGGAAGCTAAGATGAGGTCTAAGGTGTATCACGCAGACTCAAAAAATGCCTGTTCACTCTTGCCTTGAAAATCCCTAAATTATATGTATGGGGAAACATCGACGCAGGGAGGGAATTCCACACCTTAGCGGTTCGCACAATGAAGGAGGAGGCGAATCGAGAGGTACGATGAGGAGGAATATCGACCACAAATGGGTGGAATCCCTGTCCACGTCGTGTTGTCCGATGGTGGAATGGTGCAGGGGGAATTAAATTATGTAATTCCTGCGCACACTCCCCGAAGTGCAACCTGTAGAAGATACACAGACTTGCTACCAGTCGGCGATGTTCGAGGCTGTGGAGCCGTCCTGCCGTAAGCAACTCATCACCAACGAGTCTTCTGGCACGTCTGTCGATAGCTTCCAGGGCTTCGAGCTGATAGCGGGCAGATCCATCCCATAGGTGGGAGCAATACTCCATACATGAGCGGACTTGAGCTGTGTAAAGGCTCAACAGTTGGTCAGGGGTAAAATATCGTTGGACCTTGGAGAGGATGCCCAGTTTTTTAGAAGCCGTCTTAGCCCTGGACTCAATATAGCTACCGAAGTTAAGATTTGATGAGAGATCGATACCGAGAAGTTCGAGATGACGGGTGATAGGAACAGGCACACCCCGGAAAGTGGGAGCCAAGTTGAAAGGGCTCTTTTTAGCAGAGAAGAGACACGCCTGTGTCTTAGAGGCATTGAATCTCACAAGGTTGGCATCACCCCAATCGGAGACAGCTTGCAGAGTAAGATTGGTATGGAGCACCATTGCCTCTCTTAGTTCGTCTATTTCCGGTTTTTTTGCCCTTGCACTAGAAAAATATCTTTCCGTAACGGTGCTATCGTCTGCATACCCAAAAATACCGGGCTTTAGCAGATCGTTAATGTGAAGCAGAAATAGCGTTGCGGAAAGAACAGATCCCTTAGGTACTCCAGCATTAATTGCCAATAGGTCAGACGAGCAGCCGTCAAGAGTTACTCGAATAAACCGTTCCCTCAGGAAATTCATAACAAAAAATTCTAAAAGCAGAATAAAACTAGTGGTTCTGTGAAAACAGTAGACCTCGCGAGCCCTTACAACCAAGAAGTAACCGATATTTTACCGTTTCCCTGGATAGCAAAGCCATTTTAGAGTTTTGAAACCAACCTACCAATGCTTGAAAGAAAGTAGAAAGACAAACGTCCGGTGTTAAAAAAACCAAGTTGAAACAAAATATGTGACCAACTTAGATAATAATAATAGTTATTTATAACAGTAGAATTAAGCTTTTTTGAACAAATTCAGAGTCAATACATCAAACGGGTAAATCTTCAAAAATTCCTGTTTTGCTTGTGATTGATATTATTATTTTCAAGGCGTTTGCGTAAACAGTCGGTAAACATCTGGAATCTAATTATCAATACGAAAGAAACTTTTAACGAAGTTAGGAACTCGGTACAAGTGGAAGTAAGTGGCGACCGGCGGATTCTTATAACAACTCGCTGTCTGTCGCCGCTTGTTATAGACATTCTTTTGTTGTAAGACAGCAAGAAGAATTACTTAGTAATGAGTAGGTATGGAAGTTTCTATTACAGTTTCAGCGTTTCTTTCCAGCAGTGGTCGTTGCGAAACGCTATATCGGTATCTTTTCTTTAAAATAACTAATAATTTTAATATAAATAAATGTTTAATAATTTATTAAACAATAGACAATTGTTATTTAAATTTACTGCTGGCAACATAATTCTAGTTTTGTTTGTGGTCAACTTAGACGCCATCTTCCCTTAAGCTTTATACCCCGTAAGCGAACGTTGTGCTCTGCTGTGTAAAATTAATTATTTATTTAAATATAGTGAAAGTTTTCTATACAAAGTATTTTATTTAAACATAAGTGGTATATATATTATTTAAACATAAGTATATATTTAAACAATAAACATTACACGTAATGTATACTTACTAAACTTATTGAAGTGTCAAAATGTTATCTATTAAAATAAAATTACTGAATAAACACTTGAATTTTGAAAAATGTCAAATACCTGCCTAACTATAGTACTGGCGACAGCGTTTATGGAGCGCTATCAAATAACTATCCCGCTCGACACAATAATAACAAGCGGGATGGCACTATTTCGTCGCGCGCTATTAATTTTTATTTTATTTTATTGATTCTAGTACACTTGAAAATTTACAAATTATATATGTAAAAAATAAGAAAAACATAGTACTTAGGTGCTACTTACTTCTAAGTCAAAGTCAAAGTATTTTTTTTAAATTTAATGTAGGATAAATATATCACTTATTGAAGTTCATTATTTTTAGTGCAAAAGCTACGACCAATGGTGAGAAGAAACGCCTTCTAAAGAAATTTCTTCCAGTAAACCCGCGAGAGGAAACTTATCTGGGTTTACCAATGGTGCCGTGCTCCGGGGGCTAAAAGAGAATTATAAAAGTTGTCTCCAAACTTATCGCCTGATTATAAGTTAGAGAAAAAGGTTTTCTTTTAATTAATCTGCCTTACACATCTTTCCGATACAAGTATTCTTCTTTATCAGAGTGCATTCTTGTACATTTGCATCATTTTTTGTAATGTTTTTACAACCGGTATCGTGAATGCAAATCTTGGAAAACACGAGATATGTGTGTTTATTCCTTTATTTACCTTTTACGACATTCACCAAAAGAGATCCAATTCTTGGCCGGAAATCACACGGCGCAAACAACCTTTCAATATTGGTGATCACAAATGATGTCGCGTTATATTGCTGTCACTAAACAAGCAGGAGTATTTTCATCAAACTCCCTCTTGTATAGGTACGAGTATGCGACATACAAACGAAATGCTTCACTCTATTAGCGCGCAAAAGGTTAAATTTGAAAATGAATTTAACACATTAGGTTTATTAATTTATACACATACAGGGAATTTTAGGGAAACGAAAGAGCCTTTAGATACTTACTAACTCAACGGTACTAAGTGTATTTTATAATAAATACATAAAATAAACAACCAAGACCCAGTACAACTTGAAAATGTACAGAGGAAAGTTAAGATACCTGTGCCACCTCACGTAGTGCGCGACGCGCGGTAGCACAGGTATATTCGGGGTGGTATTTTTGACTGATTTATTTCATATTGACGAAACTGGCGTGAATTTTGTATTAATCTTTAATGACTTGAAAAAGCCATATCATTAATCTGTTGTGTGATTTCCGGTTCAGAATAGGACCACTTTAGGTATATCTTTCTTTCGGTGGATGTCGTAAAAGGCAACTAAAGCATTAAGCTCAAACATCTCGTGATACAACTGCATCGCAAATTCCTAGGAAGTCGGTAAAACAGTCTCAGCTATTCTTCACTTTAAACGGTCTTAGGCACCTTGGGTGGCTATGTTGATATGAATATTTTAATTCTCTTTGGAGAAGAAAAGCTGGAAAGCATTACTCCGAAGCAGCAACCGGGAACGCCCTGAGATGGAAATAAGTTAGCAAGCGAAAGATTAAAAGTTTACAAGAAGATTAGTAAGAGAAATGTGGCCAAATACTGGTTAAATTTGATATAATTAAATTAATAGCCTTTCGACCAGAGAAGAAGGACCCTCTCCACGTGAGTTTAATTCGCACATGACGAGTTTACAAACTATAGTTTCAGTCATATTTTAGTCTAACTAAAAAATATTGCATAAAAGCTCGAACGAAAGCTCTCACTCACGTTTTATTTTATCATTCATGTTTCCATTTGCAACTCTCATAAATTCATTCTAACGGCAATTTTATACGTAGTTTTATATTAATAGAGAGTGCGGCTTGCTGTCGTTGAATACTTTCTGAATTATTATCCAGACAGGAACAGTTTGCGCTGCATCAAGGATCTATGATGTGGAAAAGTTCTTGTGTATACAACTATACTTTTTTTTACAAATAAAATGTGTAAAAAGTCCCTGCAAAGCCCTAGTTTCTGAAAAATTATTGAATTTTGAATTCATTGAAGAAGTCTACAAAAAGTCATATTACAGAGAAGATGCTATGTTTTTTTTAAATTTTTTTATACAAGTTTTTATTGTGAGGTCTAAGAACTTATTAAGGCCGTACCTAAATTTTCCGGGGTCCAGTGCTGCCCCCATTTTAGATAAATCATTTCAAAGAAAACGGAGACATCATTTAAAATTTTGCTACTACCAAGTTCTAGATAACCCTAGCAAAATTTTAAATAATGTCTCCGTTTTCTTTGAAATGATTTATTTCAAATGGTGGCAGCACTGGATCCCGGAAAATTCAGGTACGGCCTTAAGACAATTTAATAAACCCAAACTTAATGGAATTGCGTAATTTTCTTACAGGGTTTCTATAGCCACCTTCCGGCTCCATCATCAAATCAGCTTCTTATCATAATAATATTGCATTGTCATTTAATATAAAATTTCATTTCAATCAGACACTGAAAAGTGACTCGAATTTAACTTGCAAGATTTGACCAAAAAAGCAACAAACAGGGCAAGCTTAAGCTTGTAAATAGCGACGAACTTTATAAAAAAAATATAAATATTGATGAGTTTACATAAAATAACGTCAATGCTATTTTATGGGTGAATTCAGTCCATAATACTTAACAACTTTCCCCAAGGAACATATATCGATATATGAAAAATATTGTTTGTCTTTTCATACAAATCGGATCATCTGATCGGTCAACTTTTATGGGAGGCCAAAAATTATCTTTAATTTTTCGATACCTACGTTCTTTGGGGAAAGTTGTTCAGTATCATGGACTGAATTTATCCTTAAAATAGCTTTGGTATATAATGTTTAGACCCTGTATATTATAGAAAACTGATACATTGCGTGGGTAGGTACCTACCAAATAGTAAAACCCGCTAGTCACTCATGGTACACCATGCACTACATGCCCGAGTTATCAAGCTGTATAAAAACCTTGTTTATCAGTTTATCTACTAGTATTTATCATTTATCTATAGTAAATTGAACCAAGTGCTTATTTCTTTTTCTTCTTTGCGTTTCGATGGTTTTTATATACTTATATTATGTCAGCCCAATAATGGACTACTTCGACGGCATCTTTACATCCGAAGCATTATCCTTTTTGATTAAGCAGCCAGGGAGTAACACAGGCCTGCTATAACTGGCATATCAGTTATAGCAGGCCTGTGTTACTCCCCGTTTAGGGGAAAATGTACCTACATTATTACTATGCGTGCACGCGGCCACTTTCGGGTGGTAAATTCAGTTATACGAATCGTTTGTCCAGAGTAATAAGATTGAAATTTGCTTGCAATGGATGTCTAGGTATCTATACGGAAAGGTGCTAGGTTCTGACGTGAGCTAAATTAAACCATATTGCTAGCCACATTGAGTAGATATTTCTATGAATTTCTTTGCTGAGTGAGACTTCTGTACGTTATTATTATTTATTCTGTGGTTATAGTTTTCTTTTATGCAATAAAGGGTATTGTATTGTATATAAGCGTCATTATCTTTGCAAAAAATACCTAACTATCAAAATAAACCTGTGTTCACATTATCTTGTTCTATAATAAATAGGTCCTGATATAACTGCCAGTGGAAAGCTAATTTCAAATACAAACAGCGTCCAGCAGTCAGTATCTAAATCAAATATTCACTATACTTGTCGCAGTCAAAGTCAAGATGGCCCTCTAGTTTGCCGGAAGTTGCATTGCGTTTACAGATTTACTGTGTGACTGAGACTCCCGAATATGTCTATGTAATAAAAGATGTCTACTGATGAATAAGTTTTCATCAGTAGATGAAAACTTATTCATACTAGAGGTAGATATTTTACATACTCGTAACTTAACAAGCCTTAAAAAAAGGTCATAGGTATTTTATTTAATACATAACAGCCTTTGCCTGTGTACAAGTATGTATTCATTTTTTTTTTAATATTTTTTTTTTACTAATGGCCATTTGGCTGTGGGTAAAAAAAAATATTAATACATAAAAGGGAGAAGGCGAGAAAGATGATGATGATGACAGAATGTCATATTTCGGTAAAATTATATTTAAAGACATCAGCGTAATAAATGATAGCACAGGCTAAACTAGCCCACCGTATGAATATCTTCTTCTAATATATAAAATTCTCGTGTCACAGTTTTCGTTGCCATACTCCTCCGAAACGGCTTGACCGATTTTGATGAAATTTTTTGTGCTTATCCGGTATCTATGAGAATCGGCCAACATCTATTTTTCATCCCCCTAAATGTTAGGGGTAGTCTTTATATGGCAAAACAACGTTTGCCGGGTCAGCTAGTAAAATTATAAAAATAGGAAATAAAATAAAGTTTAAAAATGTAATTTGCAAACAAAATAGTTCATTTTCATAATGTACGAAGCAGCTGAAAATTTATTTTCTCCAAAACTAATTAATGGGTGGATTTCAATGATTCTTTGAATACCGTCATTAAATATTAGTCCACGTATGTGCTTTCATTTATTCCCCTTCTAGCTTTCGCCCGCGGCTTTGCTCGCGAATTCCACGGGAACATTACATAAAAGGTACCCCTTTTATCCCGGAAAAATGTATGTCCTTCTCTGTACTCCTAACTATGTGTATGCTAATTTTCAAGAAGATTGGTTCAGTAGATAAAGCGTGAAGTGGTAACAAACAAACAAACAAATATACAAACTCACTTTTGCATTTATAATATTAGTTGGGAAGTCTTTAAATATAATTTTACCGAAATATGACATGTCATTTCAAAAAATTAAAAATAAACATACAGTAGAATTGATAACCTCCTCCTTTTTTGAAGTCGGTTAAAAATAAAAGCTATACTACGTTTGTATGGGTAAGTCTAATTCTGTCTAGGGTAAAGGGACTCCTAAGTACACTACTTTATTTTGTCGAATAACTTTGAACTTAAGACAAATAACTGACATCCATAACGGAGAACATAGGTGCAGGTGCCACAGAATCACTTATCATTCTCGGTTTAACTAATGTTTGTTTTTGGTTGGAGTTATTACTGTCGTTTGTAAAGTTCTGAACTTAACTAACCGCTTGAGGGAATTAAATTTATTAGTTGCGGGACAAATGATTTATGTTTAAATTATGTATTACTTTCTGAAGGAACAAATATAATTTTAATGAGAAAGACCAATGATCTCGAAAATAAATACATTTACACACAAAAAGGGATGATGACTGGGTCAGGAAAGTATTATTCTAATTAGTCCGTTAGTTAGATTATTCAAAAAATAATAAACCCGTATTTTTCAGTTTATCAAAAAAGTTAAAACTCACAAAGTTACAGAGTATCGAAGTTCCAGAGCGGGGGCTTGTGAGTTGTGACGTCACCGATGTGTAAAAATCGTACGAAAGCGTGACGTCATGCGAAATTTAAATGCGCTGTATATTCGTTATTTATTGTTTCTCAGAGAAAATAAAAAATATGTGTACAATATTTTTTAATAATCTAACCCATGGGCCAAATATATTTTTTTAGTCACCGAGTAGTATTGTCCTGTAAGCTAACCATTGTATAATAAAATAAAGCTAAGAAAGGCATTGGGTACATTGGTTTCTCCTAATGAACAACTTTCCCTAAGGAAGAATATAATGAAATATGAAAAATATTTTTTGGCTTTCCATACAAACTCGGATCAGCTGACCGGTCAACTTGTATGGGAGGTCCAAAAATTATTTTTTTAATTTATTTATTTAACTTCATACACAAATACAAGTGTAATGGCGGACTTAAAGCCTAAGGCCTTATCTACCAGTCAAACAACAGTCATTTGGGGAAAGTAATCTATACTAATATTATAAAGCGGAAGAGTTTGTTTGTTTGTTTGTTTGTTTGTACGCGCTAATCTCGGGAACTAATGCTCCGATTTGAAAAATTCTTTTTTTGTTGGGTAGTCCATTTATAGAGGAAGGCTTTAGGCTATATAACATTACGTTCCGACAACCACGCGAACGAAGTCGCGGGCACAGCTAGTTCAATATAATGGACTTACCCACCCTTAAAATAGTTTCAGTATATTTCGTTAGACCCTGTATATCGTATTCATTTTTGTTTCATGAAATTAATTGTTCTCAATTTATTTATTACAAAAATAAATAATTAAAAAAGATAAATATACCTATCCTATACGGATAAACCACACAGACTGAGCTAGCCCCAAAGTAAGTTCGAGACTTGATACCAACTCAACGGTTCTATATTTTATAACAAATACATTTATTTAGATAAACATTCCCAAAGAGGGTTGACGTCAGGCAGGCGGCCGGTCGTAAAACTATAGCCAAATCATTTATACTGTTCCGACTGTTTTGTCTCCATTTCGCAATCTCTTTAGCATCCTTGGGTGACCATTGACATGCATGTTATAGTTATTTGGGGAAGAAAAAGCGGGAAAGCGCACCCTGGGCTTCGAAGCAGCAAAGCTGAGGATGCAACCGGGAACGCGCTAAGATGAAGAAGAAGAAGACATTTATATAGATAAACATCCAAGACCCAGGTCAATTTGAAAAAGATCATTTTCCATCTTGACCTGACCGGGGATTGAACCCGGGAAATTAATCATTACAATACTAGGAACAATATCTAAATTAAAACTATGTGATGAAAAATTTGCCCACGAGTGACATTCATGCCCCTCACATCTGTACTGTGAGTGCACTTCCAATTGTGCTACCGTAACTTCGAATAACCCTGACGAATTTCTTCATCATATAAAACTTGCACAAAACTTACGCATTTTAAGCATGCGTATTTGTTCTATTGTATTGTTTTTAATTTAAATAAATAAATTTAGTTCATTGTTCTTGTTTACTGTTCTACAACTACAAGACAAGTTTCGTAAACTAACTACCTAGTGACCATGATTGCAAGCAGGTCCTAGATTTATAGATAAGACACGGGCCACGATGCAATTTATCCTGGATCCTTTAGTCACGTTCTTGATAAAACTTTATCTGAAGGAACTCTTGCTATCTACTTGTTAAGTAGAAAGGGTAATAGAAAATAAAAAGGTACAACTGATAAAATTAACACTTAGTAATTTTTAAATGAATTACAGCATCATTATACATTTCTTTCGAATGAATGAATAATTTACTAAACTAAAACTAGCACGAATAATAAAAATCACAATTATTGCTTAAAATTACCAAAAACCATACTAAATTCGTAACGATTAGATGCTGTATATCTCATTTATCCTACATGTTAGAAACTACATTTAAAATTTCATTTCCTAAATCTAATTTAAATTCTTCGCACATCCCTTCATCATCGGACTCATTCCACTTCTCATCCTGAATATACATTCAGGAGTACCTACTTTAATAAAGTCTAATTATATTTTTTTATATTCAGATATATATATATATATATTCAGATGAATATATCTATCTGAATATATAAATATATATATTCAAATAGATATATTTCATGTAAAAAGTAAATTAAAATATAATAATTATGACGTGGAGTTCTTGTTTATTCTACGGTCTGATCCTACACATACTATGTACATAAAGTATTATTGTAGGGCTCACCTAACAAGGACAGGGAAGGTACCTACAAATTGTTTTAACAAAATAATAAAAATATAAAATTACAAAATAAAGAGGGACTATCAATTACTGACAAAAATTAGAGAGACATATTCCTTTTGTGAAGTAACATAGTCAAGAAAAATATCCACAAAAGCATTTAACAATATAATTACAAGTAGGACCAAATACTTATGTAAATCATAATATAACAACTTCTTCTCGTGTCGAAAGCTCAAAATGTAATCAATTTTTTTCCCTCCAGAAGGTTGCCACTTTCACAGCGTTGTCTTTTGCCTCACATAGGTCACGCATATAACAACTAAGAACAACGTTATAAATTTATAATCTGTTTGAGGGTTAGGTAATCTACTCCAGGGTCTATAAACAATGCTTATTGCGAGCTTCAGGAAGAACAATTAGCTAAGTGAAGCAGCTAATGAGAAAATACGAGTTATAACCGCAGCGATGAGCTGGACGACAATTTTTAAACTCGATTTGCCCAATCTAATTGAAACCGTTTACGAAGTCGCAATGCACACTTGAATTCTTGATTTCTCATTTTGAAATCCATACTACTCGTAACGGTTTTGGAATACGAGTCATCGTCATCGTCATCAGGTCTTTTTTAGTCTCCACTGCAGGAACACGACCCTCTCTGTACTATCAGAGACATATATTAGCCAGAGCAGTCAGAGGATTTGGCCTACACTCTCCACGCTGGCCAGAAAAACTGAATAGTACAATACGAGTACTATTCAGTTTTTATCAACCATAGGTACGAACTACAATTATGAATAATCATCACCATCATTCGCAGCCTTAAACCGCACTGCTGGGCATAGGACTCTCTCAATGAATGCTATATACCAGGGTCCTGAGCTACTCTCATCCATGTTCGCCCCGCGATCTTCCTGATTTCGTCGACCCATCTTGCTAACGGATGACCTACGTTGCGCCTACCATTAATGGACCACCACTCTGTTATTATTTTGCTCTACCTGTCATCACTTCGGGTTGCTAGGTATCCTGCCCAACTCAATTTAAGTTCCATCACTCGTTTTCTAACATCTTGAAACGAGATGTATTCCACTAATCACATCGTTTTTTCCCGGATCTTTATTGAAGGATAGAATATGACCGATATATCGACTGCCTCCGTGGTCCAGTATTCAAGGCGTTTGCTTTGTGATCCGGAGGTTATGGGTTCAAATCCCACCGGAAAGAATACTTTGTGAAAAGTTGTTTCCAGTCTGGTTAGGATATTGCAGGCTTGATTACTTGATTATCCGACAAGAATGATGATTCCGTGTTTCAGAAGGTACGTAAAGCTGTTGGTCCCGAACGCCGTCTAGCGTTTATCCCTAGGATTGATTCTTGTCTACCCTTTGGGTTGCGGAGGTCAGACGGCAGTCGCTCTTTGTGTAAAAATCAGTTACCTTGTCAAATCACCTAGGTAAAAGTAGTGGACCCCGGGCTCTGAAGCGTAACCGCTGACGATGCAACCGGGAATATTCGCTTGGAAGATGAGAATATGACTAACATATATATGTATACGGGAGACCAAAGACTAGAGGTAGTGGATACTACCTCTAGTCTTTGGTCTCCCGTATTATGAAAAATATGAGTATATTAATTAATGCATAAGAATAAATAAGTATTTACGACTTTTACCAAGGAGCAAACTTTTTTATAGTACTTCGCTAACAGGGATTGAACTTGGTGTTTATAATTAATATAGGAACTCGAGTTCTTATTTTAACATTACTTGTGTAATGTTTACGGTATCAGTAAATCTACTTAGTCTAGAATAAAAATTCACGATTCCTACGACTATTCCAGAGAAGGTCGTGAGATATTTCACGTGTTTTTCTTAAAAAACATTTACTTATAGGTGCACAATAAATATTAGAAGCTTTTTCTTTATCGACGTTCGAGGACACTTCTATAAATGTGATAACAATTCAAATTCTTTTGAGTTTGATATTACTTTATTCACGAACTTATGCTTCAACATTTGAATTACATAGCTATGATATTTGTTTACACCTGAACTTGCTGAGCTGGTCCTATTGCAGTGCCTAAACAGGATAAAGCTGTTGCTATAGTGTGGCCAAAAACATACCAGGTTAGCTGTGCTACATATACAGCCAAGTTACAGCTTTCAGTCGGTGTTTCGGAATCTCTTATAAAACGAATTATGTACATATGTTGCAAACACTTTTATTGTTTATTTTTTCCTGGATTTCTGAGAAGGTAAACTCATCTTATTTTTTGGGTTTCAATTAAGATTATCGCTTAAGGTGAAGATATAGGCAAATGGCCTTGAAGTGTGAAATAAATTTTTAACTCGTAAATATGATGATAATTTCCATATTGCTCTTCGTCATCCACTAGATAGCCCTTTCAATTATTTTATGAACTGCCGTTGAAACTATTATTGGTGATCCGTCTAGCTTTAAAACCTGCCGTGGCCACTTTTGGCGGAGGCAAGTTTTAAAGCTAGACGGACTAATGTAAATACTTCCAACGGTGGTTCATAAAATAATTTAAAGGGCTAGGTATCTAGTGCATGACGAAGAGCAATATGGAAATTATCTCCATATTTACGAGTTAACAATTTATTTCAAATGAGGGCGCCACTTCAAGGCCTTTTGCCTATATCTTCACCTTAATAAGCCTTTTTTGCATAGTAAAATGCTGATGTTTGCTATTTAATGTCATTGTTTTCATTTCTAAATACACATAAATACTTTTAAAATTATTGCCGAAGTAAATAAATATATTTCAATTAATTAGTAAAACAAAGCAATGTCACGCAATGTTTAATATATCTAATTTTAATAAGGTTGACAAGAGGGTCAGAAAAGTATTATTCTGTTTAGTCCGTCTTGTAGATTATCCAAAAACAATAATGGACCTATATTTTGCAGTTAATCAAAAAGTAAAAATTCACAAATATACAAAGCATCTAAGTTTCAGAGTGGGCTTGTGACATCACCTCTATGTAAAATCGTATATACTTAGCCGTGACGTCATGTGAAATTTAAATAATAAATATATAAGGACAAATAAAATCTGCTGTATCTTCGTCAATTTTGTTTCATAGGGAAAAGAGAAAATACGTGTTCATTATTTTAATCTAACCGATTGGAACCAAATATATTCGTCCAGCCGTCATGCCTATTGCCTATTTGAGCACAAAATAAAAAAAATAATGAGTGATCGTTTCTTCGTCTTACGTCAAGTAAAAGTTTGTGACATAAGTCACAAAGTTTCACTTAAGAACTAAACAGTAATCACAGCTAAGCAGGCTCAGAAGTTCCAGAGGTATTTCATCTAAAAGAAAGGGGATTGGGTCGAGTGACGTCGTCGGCGACTTTCCTGCAAGTTACAGACAGGATCACAAATCAAGTTGAGTAGAGATGGGTCACACGGTCGTGGATCATTTAGGCTTACAAAGCTAATGGCTTACTGGTTGTAACGTTATGGCTGTAGATTGCAATGAAATTTCGTAAGGATGGTTTATTCTGATTAAGATTCATCATACGTGTAGGCCTGCCATCCGTCCGGGTTTCCCCGGATTTGTCCTAGTTTGTAGGGCATCCGGGGAGTTTCCGGGCGGGGTTCTTAAAAAGTATAGTAGGTAAAATTATTTGTTTCTATGAAATGTCCGGAGTTTTAACTTTCTGTCCGGAGTCCGTAGTTTAGGTGATGGCAGGCCTATACGCACATCATGCAATGCAAAACTTTTACAGTAGAAACTGTTTTACAGTAAACTATTTAAATATTTGTTCTTAATAACGTCTAACAAAATATAATATTTTAAGGGTGAATTCAGTCCATGATACTAACCTATTTTCCCAAACATAATTAAACAAGAAAATTTTTTTTTTACTTTCTATACAAACTTGGATCATCTAATCGGTCAACTTTTATGGGAGGCCAAAAATTATTTTTCATATTTCGATATAATATGTTTCCGTGGGGAAACCACCCTTAAAATAGTTTCAGTATTTTTTGTTAGACCCTGCATAAAGCACGACCAAGACAACGAGTAAACTTACTTCAAAATTAATAATTTAGTAAAAATTAAGAACAACTTTACAAAATAGTAAATACGTAAGTCAAATTTCTATACACTCCATGTTTTGCGGTAGGATTTAGGGATGTCACGTCACCAAAACTGAAGTTTCGGCACCTAGTAATGTCAGGATGTTCGAGTATAGGATGACAATTCGTCCAAATTTTTTTGGGACCCAATTTCTCGTTTGTTTAAAATGTATTTAGGAAGTTGCAGTACAACATTGTGTTCGGAATTTAAAAAGTACAATCGTTTTGTATTCCATAAAATGAAGAATATGTATGTACACTGATCAGAAACAACCGACTTAATTTTTTTAAGGAGCTTCTTCCATATTGGGCGAGAATCTGAATCATATGAATAGGCGATGCGGTTAGCAACCCATCACTATTATGATTTCCCTTTTCCACCTTCATGCCCACCATTACGCTAAAAGTGGCCTGGGCTTTACCGCCCTTGGCTCTGTCTACCCCGTTAGGGATAAAGACGTGATAGTGTATCTGTATCTGTATCTTCTTCCATATCTTCAAAGTTTTTCATAACATACTTGTATTCAACAAATTAAATTGGGACTAACTTGGCAGTAAAGTCTTTCAAATGATAAAATAATCATCAAAATTAGTCCACAATAATTAGCGAAAATATCGCGTAACAAACATACATAAAAAAACATACAGTCGAATTTATAACCTTTTTTAAGTCGGATAAAAATAACATTAGTCACACCTAGTACACAATTTGTAAGTATAGTAATAGTACTTATGAAGTTCTATAAATAATAATTAAAGATCACATTATTTCCAGCATCTTCATAAAGAAATGGCGGCAAGCCGCTAAGATGAATAAAAATCTGTGGGAAAGGGAGGCCTTCCCCTAATTCCACATCTACTTAGACTAAAAAAAATGGGTATCATGTTTAATCACGATTTTTTTTTTCTAATCTGGCTGCCCTATGCTAAGAAGCTAACTGTACAACTTTTCTGCAGCGTCTGACTTACTAGCTTTTTTTATTTATAGAGAACATCTTCCTTTTATGTCTTACACAATATTATTTTGAAAACTAAGCTGTTTTGTACCGTGTAGAAACCGTGCTCGTGGACACAAGCTCTTATGGTACATATACCCTCAACAATGAGATACGATAAAGGAAAAGTCATATTTTATGTACGCAATAAAAACAATCGGAGCATAGCTTAACAAGTTTAAGATAAATTTACAGCTCGGTTACTCACGCGGTATAATGCCCAATAAAGCCTTATTTACCGATCATTCGATTATTTAACGACCTCGTAAAATTTATAAAATATTGCGAAAACTTTACCAACAAGCTGTGGTGAAATGATTATTATTAACTACCTCCGTGTCGTAATGGTTAACACGCTAGTCCGCCAATCTGGAGGTTCTGGATTCGATCCCCAGCCAGGGCAAGTTGAAAAAAAATGGCCTTTTTCAAATTGATCTGTGTCTTGGGTGTTTATCTAATCTATATATTATGTTTTTATAGTAAAATATAGTATCGTTTAGGTAGTATCCCATAATACAAGTTTAAACTTACTTAAGGGCTAGCTCAATCAGTGTTATTTGTCCTTAAATATTTATTTAACTGAACTGGCAAGGATTTTAATTATTATTTTTTCTTATTAAGATAAGCTATTCTTATCAATAAACTCTTTAAACATGAAAAATATGCCTTTGAATAAAAAATAAATTATATATTTATATAAAAAAAAAAAAATTATCTGTGGGCAAATATAGATATAGGGTCTAAAAAAATACTGAAACTATTTTAAGGCTGATTTCAGTCCATGATAGTTAACAACTTTCCCCAAGCAACATACAACGTGGAAGGGACATACCCGTAATAAATCGAACCACGGGCTATACTAGATCAATACAGTATAATGAAATTAAAATAACAGACAAAAAACTAAAAAAAAATTCGGCATTTCCATAGAAACGTGTGCAGCCGCCCGGGCAATTAGTATGGGAATGTCGATTTTTTGTTTGGTTTTTTGACTGTTATTTTAATTTCAGACGAAACAGAGGGGCCGTTTTTCCATACAAACTTAGTCCCCTGTTTCCTCCCTGGATAATGCCGGTAGAGTTACATTTTTTTTCCTGAATATCTATAAAAAAGAAAACATAGGGACATGCTAATAGTGGCTACTATTAGCATGTCCCTATGTTTTCTTTTTTTGAACGTTCAAAAACCTAAAAAAATGGCCAGATTTTTCGCTGTGTTTAAAATCCAGAAAACAAATTTGAGTAGATTATATAAAAAAATTAAAACATAGGAACACCGATCAAGTCTTTGTTAATTCGTAATGAAAAAAGGACTTATATTGGTTAAGTTTTGGAGAAGAAATGGGGACTACGAATCGTTGATTTTCTGTTCTTCTAATAGGTATTTTCTGTCCAAGCTGCAGTATGTCTCTATCGCACTTGCGCGGTTGTAGTTCGGGCACAGCGCGACAGCAATAGCTTTTAAAAATACCTATTTTAAATTTCTCTAGCACTTGAGGTTTCTTTTTAAGTAATCTAGTATAGCTAGTGGTTCGATTTATTACGGGTATATCCCTTCCACGATAAAATATAAACAAATAAATTTTGACCTCCCATATAAGCTGACCGAGCAGCTAATCCAAGATTTTATGGAAAGCAAAAAAATATTTTTCATATTTCGACATATGTTCCTTGGGGAAAGTTGTTCAGTATTATGAACTGAATCTGAGTTTAAAATAGTTTCAGTACCTATATTTTGTTAGACGTTATATTATTAATTACCTATTATTGTGCAATGCTACCAAAATATCATACTTTCGGCAGTGTGAACAAAGAGGCTAACAGCATTCCTATACAACATGGCTATTCTGTAGCCTATAATAATTTGTTCTTTCTTTTGCCAATATTTAAGATTACAACTATCAAATTTTGTTTTTTCCTATGTTCTGTATTCTTCAGGTTTCATACTCGTATGTTCTTAGTATAAACACGAAGTGGTCGTCGTAGATGGCACTTAACTCCGGTAACCTAGCTTTATGATGTCTAAATACTCATACAGCTAGATAACCAAAGATAATTAACCAATCTACTGATCTTCTTTCACCGACGAACATCTTCCATTGCTGCAGAATATTCACTAAAGGATGTCTTCTTTCTTGTTTTTGTTTAGGTTTCTTCACTTTCTTCGGTTAGTCGTCACTTTCAAATTCTTCAGTTCTAGACTAAATATTTTACGTATTTACTAATATATTTAATACAAGAAAATTTATGTAGGTAGGTACTGACCTGACTACATAAATTTTCTGGCATAAAACACTACTTATTGCCAACTTGTCATAAAACTGACACAAATATATATTAAAAATATGCTTAAAATTCTAAAAACGTATTTAACGTAGGTACAATGTTAAAAAGATAAAATGTGGACAGGATGATGATAAGTTATGTTATTGCAGTGATCTCCACTCCGCGGATCGATGGTTCCACTAGCTGGCCGGATGCTGCTACTCTTTCGAACTGGACACTGGACACAATGGCACCAAGCAGCGAACCTGAAACGTGATAAAAATCTAGTAAAAAATCGGTAAATACATAAATTGGTTTAAGACGATACACGGAGTCTAGTGCTGCCTATTTGAAATAAATTATTTGAAAGGAAATGGAGATATCATTTAAAATTTTGATCTAGCGAAACGTAGATAACCCTTCAAACTATTTTATGAACCACTGTTTACAGTTTAAAGTGAGAACGTTAAGCTTTAGTTTGCATTTTTGCAAACTAAAACCAAAAGCGGCCGTTTTTCGCAAAAATGCCGACTAAAGCCTAACGTTCTCACTTTAAACTGTAAACAGTGATTCATAAAATAGTTTGAAGGGTTATCTAGGTTTTACTAAATCAAAATTTTAAATGATATCTCCGTTTCCTTTCAAATAATTTATTTCAAATGGGGGCAGCACTGGACTCCGTGTATTGTCTTAAGAGTCTCCTTACGCTAGACAGAATCAGACTTTCCCATACAAATGTAGTCTAGCTTTTATTTTGAAACGACATGTAGACGACGAAATTGCATATACCTGTTGGCATATATAACTGGTTTTCACAGTCAATATTACAACTTGAAAGATTATATAGTGTATCATATAATATTGACTATCAGTATGGAAAGAAGTTTTTCACACCCTTATATTTACTTTGAAGTTCATATTTTGACCGACGAAAACTAGTTATATGCTTACATATTATATACAATTTCTTTGAAATACTGCCAAAATCTGAGATGTCATTTAAAAATAAAAGGCAGACTACGTTTAACATGGAAAAGTCTAGGGTACTTTTAGGGCCCCACAGAGCTAGATTTAAAATGGTTTATTTTTTGTATCTAAGTATCTTATTTTTAACAAATTAGGTCACAACACCAGCCACTATATAAGAATGGTTTACGACTACAACCGTAAGTGTCCCGGAATTAGTTAAGGCCGTACCTAAATTTTCCGGGGTCCAGTGCTGCCCCCATTTAAAATAAATCATTTCAAAGAAAACGGAGACATTTTTTTAAATTTTGCTACTATCAAATCCTAGATAACCCTTCAAAGTATTTTATGAACTACTGTTTACAGTTTATAATGAGAACGTTAAGCTTTACTACGCACATTTGCCAAAAGTGGCCGTTTTTCGCAAATGTGCGTAGTAAAGCTTAACGTTCTCACTTTAAACTGTAAACAGTAGTTCATAAAATACTTTGAAGGGTTATCTATGATTTGATAGTAGCAAAATTTTAAATAATGTCTCCGTTTTCTTTAAAATTATTTATTTTAAATGGGGGCAGCACTGGACCCCGGAAAATTCAGGTACGGCCTTAATATTCTGTGGTAATATGTAGTCCAGTATGCAAACTTTTTGAGCTTACAAATTGTTCTGAAGCTGTTGGAAGTTCAGGTAACTTTTGTCGTGTTCCTTTACTTAACTTTTATCTCAATAAAATAAAGAAGCTCTGCAAAAATGTTTCGAAAAAAAACTTCGACCATTGAGGGCCTTTGAGAAAAGAAATTACTTTGTGATGGACTCAGATGACGGACCTCTGGGAGCCATTGAAGTTAGAAGGAAGCGGAAACACAGATCCAGACTGTTAAGACAATAATTAGAGCGTGAAATTCGGCCATTTTTTACTTCGTTGTTAACGAGTTCATTTGGGGTAAACTCTTTCACTGAAATGGTTGTTACAATCAAAAGAAAATGGGTGTTAATCTTTGACTGCTTTTACTTGTACCTAATACAATATTTTTGTACAATCTAAAAATTATGTGTACAAAGTTAAGAGTGTAAGGGTTGGATCTCATCTATCAGCACGGAACAGCACTTTCCTATGCTGCTATCCCTTTCTGTCGCTCAGAAGAGTCATTTGCTAGAGCGACGGAACGCTTTAGTACCGGCCGTGCTGCAGCGTTCCGTCGCTCTCTCTCGCTCTAGCAAATTACTGTTCTGAGCGACAGAAAAGGATAGCAGCATAGGAAAGTGCTGTTCCGTGCTGATAGATGAGATCCAACCCTTATTGGACAATTTTGACAATTTTGGTCACGGGATACGAAGGACCCCACGAACCACAAGTTTTGAAATCTAAAGCCGTCATAGCTACTTGCGTAGGTCCGCTAACACTAGATTAACGTTTTTCAAAAGAGAGTAAATTAAAAAAAAAAGGCAAAATAAGAAAAACAAACGAACAACGCGCAAAAAAGGTTCTTTCCAATGAGCCGACCACAGTCAGTCAAGTGCAAATGAGTTGCGTAAAGATGGCAAAGGCATTCGTCATTGAGCGCTTAGTTCACGGAACTGTTTGGTTAGGCTAAATACACTGCTGTACTCGTATGAAAATTTACTTGTGTATGTATGCCAAAGCCACGTTATTTTCGGGTAGACTGGTCGTCGTCGCGCGTCTTGACAAAGGTATTCATTGATTCGAAGCGGATAGTTTTTTCTAAATGTTAATCAATCATTTTCTGTATTGAATAGCAACCTGTGACGTTATTTCAAAATATTTTTTCAGACCATACCTATGTCTATTAGTAAAATAGGTATTTTTTCGACGGTTTAGACACTCAGGCACGCTGACGCGCGTGACCATGACTGTTAAGGAAGTAGCGACCTACAAAGTCTATTGCCATGGAGAATTTTCCTTCAGAGCCTCAGTTTCCTACGTTTTAAGTTATTGTTATACTCGTTATGAAATATATTTTGTCTGTTTTCGCAGCCCTATAGATATACAACTATTTTAAGTAAGTATTTAAAGGGTGGATTCAGTCCATGATACTGAACAACTTTCACCAAGGCACATAAATCGAAATATGAAAAATATTTACTTTAGGGCTAGCTAAAGTAAATATTATATATAGTAATAGTTAATAGTATTCAAAAAGGAGAAAATACCTACTTACACACAACTTCAAGTACCTACTTACACCCAGTATAAATGTCCATAAAGCATGACAGCCTGCAAAAGACTTGAAGACTTTAAACTGTAATTTAATCGTAAACTGAGTGGCCTATATGTCCTAACGATAGTAGGAATGACATCAGATGTAAAGAGGTAAAAGTCTCAAACTCAGTCACGAGTCAGCATGCCAACGACCAGGAGTGCTATTTTTCATTCAGGGACTCACATTACGAATGGTTTGCGCGAGTGTTTCCAAACGGGCGCATTTTTGAAGTGATCGTATGCGAAGGATTTGCAACGAGTGGTCAGAACCACTCGTAATTTTGACATTTGTAGCTTACAAATGTCAAAGGAACGTTCCATGGAATATCGTTCCGTTTCACGCTGCTTTTTTTATTTTTGTTAAAATGTTTAGAAAACCATTGACCAATTTATGATATTTTCTGCGTAACACAATATTACTTGTCGCGGCGGTTTCAAAAATACAATGCAATGCATCGGAACGCGAGTGGTGAGTTGGAAAACTACAGTTTTGTGTTTCGCTGAGTCCCTAAATGAAAAATAGCACTCCAGGGGCGACCTTGCGAGTGCTGAAGCCTTATTATGTAAATGTATTAAACTCGTATTTCACTCGAAATATTGTCAGAACGTTGACATTTAACATTCTGTTTAAGACACTTATTAAAATGATAGCACTTATCATAATAGCGTTCTTGAGTACCGTAAATGAAAGGAGCTGTGAAAAAATTATAGCATCTGCCATTAAAATGTAAGCCAGTAAATTCATAGACAGAACTTCGTTTTTATAATTTAAGTATAACGTCTTACAAAATATAATGAAAATATAAGGGTGAATTCAGTCAATGATACTGAACTGAAGAACTTATCCCAAGGAACATGTATCAAAATATGTAAAATATTTTTTGGCTTTTCATAAAAACTCGGATCAGCTAATCGATCAAATTTTTCATATTTCGATATCTGTTCCTTGAGGAAAGTTGGTCAATATTATGACTATAGACTGAACTCACCCTTGAAATAGTTTTTGTATATTTGGTACCCTAGTACACCCTGTTTATTTTTAGCTGAACATCTGTGCAATCCAAAAGTATTTAGCCTACTTGTATTCATTCCGTGTATAATTTCAGAGAATAATTCTATTTACTAATTTCACAAGTGGTCAATTAAATAAATATCTTGTCGAGGTGTTTGGTGACCAGAGGGCTGGCAATTACTTTATCCAACGAGTAAGCACTGCCATCCAACGTGGCAATGCTGCCAGCTCTCTACCACATACAACTTTCCGGCACTCTACCGCAGGGCAATGACTTGCGCGACATTTTTTACTTGTAAGTTTTTTATTTTTGTTATTTATTCTTTTTTTTCTTGCATATTTATGTAAGTTGTAGATATTTTTTTGTGGTTTTTGAAGTTTCAGATTATTGTTTAATTATGTTTGTAGTTCTAATAAGACTATTCTGCATGTAGCTACGTACGTATAGCTGAATTTATAAAATACAAAATATCATTCAGTCCAACTAGGTAAAAGACTGATTGTGTAAACTCTTTACGTTCTGAATATTTAGATTATACTGAAGAAGAAACACAAACAAAAAAATACTATGTAAGTATTCATAAACTTTCGGGAACTCCAATTTTGTTATGGAAATCTAGTGTTACTCATGTTTTATCATAAAACGATGTATTTTACGACGTATGCGTACATAAAAACTCTTCAAATAGATTGCTACAGCAAAAGATAGCGAATACACTTTTCTTTCGATTTAGTATATAGGTACAGGATCTAAAAAAATATACTGAAATTATTTTAAGGGTGGATTCAGTCCATGATACTGAACAACTTTCCCCAAGGAACATATACCGAAATATGAAAAATAATTTTTGACCTCCAATACAAGTTGACCGATCAGCTGATCCGAGTTTGTAGGGAAAGCCAAAAATTATTTCTCATATTTCGGTATGTTTTTTGGGGAAAGTTGTTCAGTATCATGGACTGAATCCACCCTTAAAATAGTTTCAGTATATTTTGTAAGACGTTATATACGGACCACCGAGGAAACATTCCAAGGAGGTCGTTCTCACTTCTTCAATCAGTGGTAATCTAACTCTGATCTAACTTTTTTTTTGTAACATGTCAGATTTCAGAATTTATTTATTATAGGCATATCAAGAGAATATACCTAGTACTTATTAGTACTAGTACTTATTTGACCATCAGTATGGAAATCTTCTACACCCTTATATTTTCTTTAAGTTCATATTTTGATTTTCGAAAACTATTTACATGCCATTTAGGCATGTAACTAGTGTAGATGCCTAGATAGATATGCAATGCATTTTCTTTGAAGTTACAAAATACTGCTAAAATCTGGCATGTCATTTCAAAATAAAACGACGACCTCCGTGGCGTAACGGTTAATACGCTAGACCGCTAATCCGGAGGTACTGGGTTCGATCCACAGCCAGGGCAAGTTGGAAAATGGCCTTTTTCTAATCGTTCTGGGTCTTGAGATTTTATCTATATATGTATTTATCATAAAATATAGTATCGTTGAGTTAGTATCCCATAACACAAGTTTAAAACTTACTTTGGGGCTAGCTTAATAAGTATGATATATATATATATTTATTTATATAAAACCGTTTTTATGAAAAGGTATGGAAAAGGTCTAGGTAACGACACTTTAGCGTAAGCGGGTGGGCAACCTTTTTGGTTCCAAGGACGGCATACATCAGGTTCGCTGATACAAAATACCTAGATTTTTCTCATTTCTTTACAATACAAGCTTCTCCGCAAGAAAATATACCACAACTCTATAATACCACAACTCACATATTCCTATAGAGGTATGTTACTAGGCAACCGAGTGTTATTATATTATGTCTTAATATTTATTTCACCTTCAATATTCTTTGGCAGATGAGTGCACGGCGGTCGTTTCCCACGCTAATATCTATGCAAAATATTAGAGGTTGCTTGCTATGCATGCCGCAGCCTTGACGTCGTGTGCCATAGTGCCGTTTGCGGTGCCATGCTCGCGAATAAGTGAATTCTTGTGCGACAAATAGGTTGGCAATACCTGTAATAATTATTAAAAAATACTTATTTTATCTTCAAAAAATGAGAAACTCTAATATATATGCAAAATATTAGAGGTTGTTTGTTATACATGCCGTGCCGCCATTTTCCATGAATCGAACACATGACTCTCGAAACTGAGTTACGGAACCTCGTGTGCCTTAGTATAGTCTGTGGTGCCATGCTCGCTAATAAGTGCTTGTGCGACAATTAGGTTTGCAATACATGTAATAATTCTAAAGAAAATAGCGCACGAGTCGCAACTAGGCAATTTACTTGTTTCCAAAAATCGACGACGCACGAAACACGTTCAGACCTACTTATTTTATCTTCAAAACATTAAAACTCTAATATTATATGCAAAATTGTAATTTGGTATAGCTTTTCTTTAAAATAATTAATAATTTAAATATAAAAAAAAATCACGTAATGTAATACAAGCTTGTCAAAAAAAAGTGTAAACATCTCTGTCTGCAAAGGCCTAGTCACTGAATAAACATTAAAACTTTGAATTTTGAAACAAAATAAGGAATATTTTAAAGATAGAAAAGATAGAAATCAGTTAAGAAATAAAGATGTCGGAGGTGGGAATAGAAACAATCGTGTCAAAGGCAACCTCGGGCAGTTTGCTCGTCTAGTCACGTCTGGTGCATTATGATCCTTCGAACCGAAGCCCTGAGACCCATAAGGTATAGTCCGTATAGTCTTGTTACAATATTTTAGAGGAGTCACCTGATTTATGTTGAATTTTGATTCTCGAGATGTAGATATCAAGAGTTTTGAGGTCAAAATATAACATTACTGGTTCGTTTACTCCGATGTTATATTTTGATCACAAAACTCGTCAGCACGTCCTAAATAACTAAAAGTAGGCAAAGATAAGGCCAGTTTAAACTAAATATAAATAAATCACTTATCTGCGAGATGAAAAGTATGAATGGGTACTTACTATATCTTTCTTTATCTTATGCGACCAGATTGCATACATTCTTAAAAAAAGAAACGTCAGAATCAGAAGTACCCGTAACCTGCGGACTTGTATGAAGAAAATGATGAGTTTAATGAAGCAAGGAGATTTGTCAGGATTGTCGTAAGTAGAGGTCCATAGTCTCGGCCTTCCCCTGTAGGAAACAGGCTTGATGGTATGTAGACCTTAGGCCACTTATAAGTAAGTACCTTTATTTAAATGACCACCTCTAAAAAGCTTATCTCGAAATTCCACAACTCTATAAAAATTTTTTTTACATATCCAATACCAAATAGACGGTTCCACAGAAAGCACATTTCACATTGACGTATCGATATGTTATAAGACTTATAAGTCAGGTAGGATGAACTCAATGCAGCTTTTGCAACGCAGTCTGACATCAGATAAGATGCAATGCGGCAATGCACATCACGCTAATATAGGGTTGCCTCACTAACGGAATGTAGGTTTAATATTTTGAAGATAAATGAAGTTTTGAAGATGAAATTTAAAATCTGATTTAGGTACACACATTTGTACAAAGAGTTTAAATAAAAAAAATCTCATTTCAACAGACAACAAAGATATTATAAAAGACAATGGAAAGAAGATGTGAAATATAAATTAGAATATAGAACTTTAACAAAGCAATTTTTACTTAGTACAATAAATTGGAAATCAAAAATTGCGCGTAGGGTATTTTAATTTGACATCGTATCCCGAATTCATCTATCATCTAGTAATATCACACTATCTCACTTGTCAATGTCAACTTGATATGGGCGGATATTGGTTTAAACATAGTAACAAAGTCTAATGTTAGTCTAATGTTTTTCTTTTCTCCCAGACAAGCATGGAAGTCACTTTTTTGTTTACCTTTGAAATAGTATAAATTATTTATTAGACTTCAATATCTGCTGACAACCCTACTAGTATGATTCAGTGCCGGCAAGTGAAGCAAGCGTTCGTTCACATCACGTCCTAGCAAGGCAATTCCGACGAGCGACGACAAAAACACCTTTATTCAAACACGGCACATTCTTATGAATACTAATCGTGTGGCCAACACAATCGAATTCAAATCGATCCCGTAAAATAACGCAAGTACGGAATTCATACTTTATAATTATGGGTATATTTTCAAAACAAATAATCTACACCAATGCCAGAAGCCTAAGAACACATATTTTCGTTTCAAAACAAACCACACAACCGATTTTGATAAAAGTATGGGTATAGGTACTTCAAACAAAAAAAGAATTTTCCAAATTGCTCCAGGCGTCTTTGAGGTTTCGGGGCACATACATAACAAAGATTCCGAAGAATTGACAACCTCCTCCTTTTTTGAAGTCGATTGATAATTAAGGAAAAGAAATAAGAAACTTAAAATAAATCGAATCATACCGAGTGGAGATATCAAACGAAAGGGCTTAACGAGTACATTCCAAAAATATATACATTATTAGCTGTTGCTTCGTGCTGTGCTTGCATTAACTGGATTAATGTACTTTTCAGTATCATTTTTTTCCGTAATCAGGTTTTACTTTTAAAAACTGTATCTTGTGTGACATTCCCATATAATGGACTTGGAATCAAATTCAATCTGAAGTCGCAATAAACTGATTCCACTAATTAATTAGTCAAAGCTATTTCTTAGTCACAAAACATACAAAATCGTTACTTATTCTTTTGTTCTGACGTTAATTTACGTCGATCCTCTTCATTCGCCCCACACGCGCAACGAAGGACGCGCGGGGATTCGTGACGTCCTGTTAACGACGTTTGACCCTTTTTACGTTACTAGTGTCAGAGTGATGACAGCCCTAATTGTATTTAACCCGTCGAATGTCCCAATCCGCTAGATGAGAACAAGTTAAATCAGATACTTTTTAGGGTTCCGTACCCAAAGGGTGCAACAATATTACAGAGACTCCGCTGTCTGTCCGTCTGTCATAGGGCTCTATCTCTTGAGCCGCCGTAGACACTTGAAATTTTCACCGATTATGTATTATTACTATGGTACAACAAATACTAAAAATAAAATAAAGTAAAAAATTATAGAGGGTCGTCATACAAGAAACGTTTATTCTTCAGTGTTTTAAAACATTATACGGAGGTACGAAGCCTTTCATGTACGAGTCCGACTCGCACTTGACTGGTTTTTTCTAAACGTCAAAGACAAACATTTTGTATGGGATTTGTATGAAAATCATAACCGTGACGTCATAATATTTTTGAGTCAAATAAAACTCTTAATATCAGCTTTTCTGCATTAATAAATCTAAAATAATGTTGAAAATTAATATGATCAATAAAACTCAACAACGGCGTGATCAAAATTTTAAATCAATGTTCAATTAGTTTACGGTCAAAGTCATTTTTCTTTATTCAATGAAGAATAAATATATCACTTATTGAAGGTCATTCTTTTTAATTATTTTTAGTGCAAAAGCTACCGATACTAGGTGTAGTTAATGTCTACACGATATATTGTACCACTTTCGGAATCCTACAGACAGTACGCTCATTTTTGACGAACCTTCAACAGAACTGCTAGAATTCGAGCGAAATGATGTAAAATTAAACATAATTCGATAGTCACGATACTCTCAAGACGACCCAACGACGAAGCGTAAAATTCGAACGCAAAAGAAGACAAAATGTATCACGTACAAAATCCGACAGACTCTCCGATCTAGCTTCGAAGCAATATAAATTGACTTCAGGCCGAGCCTTGCCCATCTACGGGCTCAGTAATTGCTTTAGAAACTCTAGTAATGGCTTATTCAATCTGGGATCGAGAAAACCAGTTCCGACGCCATACTAGGGTGAGCGATTCCGAAGGCGACAGACTATGTAGTACTCAATTCCAACTGCCTTTCAGTTTGGAGACGATAGATGTTAGACGAAGTCAACAAGAGTTGACTAGAGAATGACAACCACAGAACGACAAAAAAAATTACATTTTTTAAATCTGAATTGCAAGATTAAAAACAAACTAAAATCTGTAAGATTTTTGACATCTTTTAAAAAAAATCTAAAAAACTGTAACAAATCATTTAAAAAAATGCTAAGTTTATAGGTATGAAAGTATACTGAAACTTTTTTAATGGGTAGATTCAGTCCACGATACTGAACAACTTTCCGCAAGAAACATACCGAGATACAAAAAAAAATTTTGGTTTCTCAATCTCAGCCAATTTGTATGGGAGGTCAACAATTATTTTGCATATTTTGATATATGTTCCTTGGAGAAAGTTGTTTAGTATCTTAGATTGAATTAACCCTTAAATAGTTTCAGTATATTTTGTTAGACTCTATACAAAAAAAAACCAGCCACACTTAACCGTCAACTGGAGATGAGAGTTCGATTTGTAGCATGGGAAAATGCTTGTACACATTTTCACAGGAGTTACAGTTCTAGGTACATGTCTCTGTATTTATGTCTATTGGACCCAACTGCGGAAGCCGTGTGGATCCCGGCAGAGTAGAATAGGGCCACTCCAAGTCTTCCTGTGGATGTAGTAGAAGGCACAAACACAAAGCTAAACAAAGCTGATAAACATCAATGAGACCTCTGCAACCCGTCTGGCCAGCGTGGAGAGTGTAGGCCAAATCCTCTGACTGCTCTGGCAGTACAGAGAGGGTCGTGCTCCTGCAGTGGAGCCTAAAAAAGACCTGATCATGATGATGATGATGTACCCAATTGTGGACCCAAGATACAAGTTTAATGCTTATTGAGGGCTGTTGAGTTATCCATTTATCGTTAACTATAATTATCACCATATAAATGCCTGATAGAAACAACCATATAAATGCCTGATAGAAACAGAGCTTGTAATTAGAAATTCCTCACGTAAGCTCTTCTGTTCAAATAGGCAATAAACACTTTAAGAGACTGATCCATGAAACCAATCGATAGGTGCATTCCTAAATAAATGTTTACAACTTGAACAAATTAGCCATAAACTTCCAGTTGTAATTAAAATATTTTCTCCTTCGGAATGTCCAGGTAGAAAATCAGCATTCCTTTGTTAGAAGAAAACGTTTTGTTGCGTACGGAGATGCAAGTACTGGAAATTTTAGAAAGAAATAAAAAAAAAACTAACGAATTAACGACATATAGCTTCATTAGCGAATAAATAGTTCTTTATACAAAATAAAAAATATATAAGTCTGATATTATGAGGTCCGTTAATTATATGTTAATTATACGTTAGGTAGGTAGGTACTATAGTCTACAAATTTATATAATAATATAATGTACTTATATAATACTTTATATAATATGGCAACCTTAGGAATACGTATATAATACTAAAGTCTTCCAATGTATGTAAATGGAAAATATATACAGAGAATACATAAAATAAAAGTTGTACAAAAAGATGAGATGTTTATATTACAGTCTATATTTTATATAGACACACGTACAAAACCCAGGACTATCCGAATTTACCATCTTGACCTAAAGATCGAACCGGAGACCCTGTGAAGCTGTGATGAAGAGCCAAGTACGTTACTACTTAGCCACAAAGGTCGTCAAAGACTAATAAGTTTGTCAACTCGCTTATCGGCCATTGGTACGTGTTATTTCACCAAAATCACGAGCAACAGACTAAACACGAGCGAACAACCGCCATTTGTTAAACAAAACAAAACAATGCACCTGCCTGCAGATTTGAAATTGGAAACCCTATCACGTCATTATTTTAAATTTTGAAAAGGAACTTCCAATTTGTATTCTTGAATGTGAAATTCTCGGTAAGTAACGCGTTGTGGCGTGACGTTTGCATTCTAAACATGAATAATACTAAAAGCCACAGTGTTAGAAATACAAAGAAACGGACACTTGGAGTTTTTGGCGGGAAGTTATGCAAATTGATTTTAGTGGACTTTATAATATGAAATTGGTGTTGTTTGGTATATAAATGCTCATGCTCATGAACAATATGTGAAATAGTTAAAGTGGACAGTCATAGTACGGCTGTAGTGATAGGTATTTGTTTCGCGGACTGTGTGGGCGTCTTCGGGCGTCGTCCGCCATTTAATCGGCTATGAAAACCAGTGGACTCATTTAGATTTGTCGTCAGAAGCTTCATTGAAGCAATCAAAGGCTTACACCAACCTTTGATTGTAACTTGTTAGGAAAAAAGAATTTCTACGTTTTGTTAACTTGTTCCTGGCTAAATACGCAGTAGCGTCAAGTCATCAATAAAAAAAATAAAAATACGAACACCTGTTTCTAGTAAAGAAATTAGCTGCAAGACTTATTCTTCGTCTGAGCGAATTCCCTGTTGCATCCTCAGCTGTGCTGCTTCGGAGCCCGGGGTGCGCTTTCCCGTTTTTTCTTCTCCAAATATAATATGCATGTCAATGGTCACCCAAGGATGCCAAAGACCTTGCAAAATGGAAAAGAAATAGCCGGAACACTTTAAATGATTTAGTTATAGTTTAACAACCGGCCGCCTGCCTGACGTCAACCCTCTTTGGGAATGTATTTGGGTTAAAAGTTTTACAACCGGCCGCCGCCCGACGTTAGCCCTCCTTGGGAATGCAATTGTAGCACGAGATGTTTGTGCTTAGTCCTTTAGTCGCCTCTTACGACATCCACAGGTAGAGATGGAGTGGTCCTATTCTAACCCAGAACCACACGGGTAAGCTGCAAGACTTATTATTTTGTCATGGTTTTTTGGGTCGTGCAAGTAAGTATGCAAAAGTCGTGCAAGTTATTATTATTCTTAAATTTTGCATTTAAGAATAATAATAAGATACAGAAGGTAATACTCTTGGACACGACACGCATTATCAGTAGATTTCTATATCGGCGGCCCTAACCGCCGATAGCATGGGCCTTGCCCCGCTGCCAGCTGGCAGCTAGGTTAGGTTATCAATTCGTCGGAATCTTTTTTTTTTTATGTAGGTATGTTCCCCGATTTCTCGAAGACGCCTGGACCGAATAAAAAAATATTTTTTCTTTGAAAGGGTATACTTTCCAGGTGGTCCTATAGAAATCTATCCAAATCCAAATCGATTAAGTAGTTTGATTTTAAACGAAAATAACTGAAAAATATATCATCTAAGTATACAATACGCTATTTTGCAACAAGTCAAATCAGATACTTTTTTCTAAATGTCAAAACACAAAAATTTTCTATGGGATTTGTATGAAATATTGATTTATGACGTCATAGTTCCTTGGAGTCAAATAGCGCTCTTAATATCCGTTTTTCTGCATTAATAAATCTTAAATCACGTTCAAAGTGAATGTGATCAATGACAAGTGGCATTATTTTGTGACGTTTTATTATATTAACAGTACCAAATAATTTCTTTTTGACCCACCATAATACCCAATTGTTGTATTTCTGTGACTATCACTTCACTGGTGTGAAGTCGGTTTTTGTTTTGATAAGTATCACAAATTATTATTACAAAGCACACTAAGCTATCGAGTTCCTATACTGTCACAATTTCAATTTTATCCTTGATTGTTTCATTCATGTACAACATTGTAATTCATTCATTCATTATCGCCGACTACAACCAACAGCCATCATTCGCGGCTATGAACAGCATAATTACTCAATAATTACAATTTCTGAATGATAATGTTCCTTTTGTCTCGCCGCCCGTACAGCCATGCGTGCAAAACCTATTTTACATCGTAATATGGTCGGGGTATGATTTTTGAGTACAAAAATATTCAAAATCCCCTTTAGATTTTGTAGGTACCTATTTGGTGCAAAATCCACCATGTTTTTCATACCTCGTTATGAAAAGGTACAGATTTTTTTTTTAGCTTTCTATTAAAACTTGGTGAAAACGATATAGGAGAGGTTTTGTTACGTGGGGAAATTTTAGTATTAAAGACACAAACAGCTCATGATCAGGTCCTAAAATAATAAAACCGGTATGTACAGTCGATTTTGTTCTTTTTTAGCACGCAATTTAAACTATTAAAGCCCTTTATCCTGACAACTTGCTAAGTATCATCAACCATGCTTGACGGAATTTTGTGCGAAATAAATTCTGTAACGTCTCCTTAGATCTATTATTAGGTACACACTTATT
This sequence comes from Acrobasis repandana, assembly GCA_963576875.1. Taxonomy (NCBI): domain Eukaryota; kingdom Metazoa; phylum Arthropoda; class Insecta; order Lepidoptera; family Pyralidae; genus Acrobasis; species Acrobasis repandana. The sequence goes on from OY756215.1 coordinate 22,375,636, forward strand.
CGGACCGGCCGTACTGCCGAACCGACAATGCCGATGGCATGTCGGTTCGGCAGTATTTTTCGAACAACAAAGCCGACCCGAAGCAATTATATCGACTTTTCCCTCAAACATTCATATACATATAATCGACTTTACTGATCGGCTGTGCCGATTAATGCCGACCCGCATAAGTGTGTAGCAACCCTAATTCACTTACATCTTTACAAACGTCAAAACGTGGGACTATAATTGTAGATTTAGGCTGAATACACGTGGTAATTCGCAAAGAGATATAAGGTTCCATTCTATGAAGGTTTTTGAACGGGCGCAGGTGGCGATAAATGTGTAAAGAAAGCGAGTGAATGAAATCATACATGCAGAGATAATGGGTTCTAATGTGTGCTACGCTAACTCGATGTTTTGTCTGCCTACATATGTATGAGGCAGCAGACGTATTGTGGAATGGAAATAATTCACGTGTGAGTCGAAATTATGGAGGTTTACTATACTATATATAACTTCTTTGTACATAGAATTAGGGGTATTAAAAGATCTTCACGTCACCAATAGTCTAGTCTCGATAGTTATTTGGGTGTATTTTATGTGCAAAATTACTAATTTTGATAAACACAGCTATGATTTTTCATGAGCAATAACTCACTTTACTCGTGTCTTTTGTATTTATGAGCTACCAGTAAAATGAGTAACTATCGAGCAAAGTAGCATTAAAAAATCTAGAAAAAAAAAAGAATATAGGTACTAAAAATACCTGACACACACAATTCTTAAGTATAAAAACGCCAATAAACTTAAAGACGTATATGTCAAGACAACACTTGAAAAAACAATATTGACGGTAAAGCAAAAATTCCGTATTTACCTGCGTTCGACGGACAGGCGCTCCTCGACACAATAAAGCACTTATCAATAGAAGGGACACTAAAAGAACCGTGTAAACCTCACAGGTGGCTGCACAAGACTAAGAGCCGATTTTTAAGGGGCTTCCCTGCCCCCCTCGCGTGTTTCACGCAAGGGCGATAGAGGAGAAAACCAAATGACCGGAGAGGAGCCATCGCTGGTCGTAATATGTGGGGCAAGGTACCAGAAGGCAGGTGGATGGACACTGGCTGAACGCACCGCTTACCTGCCGAAAAAAAAGATACCTGCGGACCGCACGCTCAATTTGATTGGATGTCTTGAGAAGGAAGCGAAGGGATTTTTGTGTCTCGATCACTCAGAGTCTTGATGTTTGCTTTGAAATTAAGTTCTTTAATAAATTCATAATAGATCTACGTTGTTAATATACTCGTATGTCGAACTGATTTAGTAGATTCTAAATATACGTGCGTGAAGAATCACACTAGTCATCTTTACATACAGCTCGTTCTGTCGATTTCTCAAAAATTAGGTTTCCATTTATTTCGGGATGATCAAACAGTAGCAGGCCTTTTTGGATCACAATCAAATAGTAAATTGAACCTGTCCAAAACAAAATTAGCGAAATTGTAAATGAAATAAATCAATGTCGGAGTTTCCAAGCAATCTAAAACAAAAGCTAGTAGAATATAATTTTGGTAATGCGGGTATGCAAAGTTCCCACAATTAGAGTAATAGGCCTCCCACTCGGTATCGCAGTGGATCAGTAAAATCGTTCGTTTACCCATACTTGGCATTTCACGTGCCATTAGACTCGATAAATAAAGAAATTGACCATAGCAACTGGTAATTTGCATTGAAAGAAACAAGACACGCAAGGCGCAACTGACAGTTCAATTTTCAAATTTAGAAAAAGCTAACTCCGATTGCTTTTATAAACGATTTTGGGCATTTGTGTGTCACTGGTTATTCATATAGGATAGTCCCCTTAAGACTTAAAAGATGCAGTCATTTTGTAGACGGACAGGTAGACAGAAAGCAGAACCGATAAAGTGATAGAAAATAATTCTAATTCTTTACAATAGAAAGAATATTTGGTGGAACCATAAAATCTTTGTTTCTTCGTTATAAAAATATTGCTAGCTTTCAAGCATTGTTGGTTTCAAATACTTTTCCAATAGTTACTTTGTAAATATTTTCAAAGAACTTTACTACGATTTTACGACAAAAATCTGTAGAATCGAGTCTACAGGTTTGAATGACTCCAGTTTATTAATATTTGTACTGAAAAAGCATTTATAAATTCAAACTGGTGTACTTAATTGAAATAACAAGTAACAAACTGATACAATGGCAATGTATGAAGGCAAAAAGATTTTACAAGAAAAAAAGCCTACCTAGTTGACTTCTATGCTATCATTCTTCGGCAACTGGTTTTCATTGATTAGTATGAGGAATGAAGAATTGAAGACTGACGATGATGATATAAAACAATAAAATCAAATTCTATATCCTTTAGGACAATAATGACAAAAAGCTTAATAAGGTGAGCCTTACCACAGAATAAATAATACTAACGTACAACGTAGAAGTCTCACTCAGCAAAGAAATTCAAAGAAATATCTACTCAATGTGGCTAGCGATATGGTTAAATTTAGCTCACGTCAGAACTCAGCACCTTTTCGTATAGATACCTGGACATCCATTGCAAGCCAATTTCATTCTTATTAGGTACTCTGGACAAACGATTCGTATAACTGAATCTACCACCCGGAGGGGCCGCCTGCGCGCATAGTAATAATGTAGGTATATTTTCGATACCTTAACGGGGAGTGACACAGGCCTGGCATAAGATGTAGGAAGATGTGTAGTTGAATGGGCCTTACATACAGTAGATGAAGGTACAGTAGGCTAAGTAGAGGAAGCAATGAGAAAACTACATAATTCTTCTTGTATTTAAGAGCCCGTATGACCGCGATAGTACTTAGAGCGATCCTAAATATTATCAATAATAACGAAATACTCACTTTGAAATAAAAACACAGCAAAGGACCGGACTAACTCCAGTCATTATGTTTCGAAAACACAATTGCTTAAAATTTTCTCGATAGAAAAAAATTGCGAAGTTGCTTCCAAATCACCTCAGAATTATATTAAACAGAAATTTTAAAAAAAGAAAACATTTAATTAGCCCTTGTAACTTTGGACTATAATTGTATTAAACATAAAGCAGTCATAATATGTCTTACTTTTTGAATAACTCTTAAATATTCTTTGTAAAACGAAAAAAACCTCAAAAACCAAAAACGCGTAAACCAGCCTCATTGACCAGCCGCGATTCCCTACGTCCCGCATGGCTCGCTGTCTCGCTTCGGCTAGAGTAAATTTGTGTGCGTGGAAGCGGGAGCAAAATTTTGATTATCAACATCAGGCTCTTAAGCGCCGCGCTCTTGTCGGAGGAGAGCTTTCCATGTCTCTCTTTCCTCCGCTAAGTTCTTAACCTCCTTATAGGTTTTCACATTATATTGTTCTTACGTTATGTGAACAAATTATTAGATTATATAGGAAATCATTACAAAATTACTATTATATTTAAATTAGGAAAGTAAAGAAACCTCCCTTAAACCCTATTTTATTAAATTGATTAAAAAAGTATTAAGACAGGTGTAGGAACAGCGTAAAGCATAATCATTTACACTTCTATTTGATTCGAATCAAATCGAAACGGAAACCTCCAAAAAAGCGATTTGCGAAACGATTACAATGTTTTCGAGAACCAAATATTTGGTTACCACGAGGTAACACGTGATATTTGGCAGGTTATTTACACATGTCACCAAATATGGAGAGTACAAACTTGAGACATCACGCCAGATTGATTTTCCTATATTATTTGAACTTGCGGCATCTAATACTGCTCGTATCTTACGCTTACGAACATCCATCGTTTATCATCCACCATTTCCATAAGCAAACTTTACACAACTTTAAAGATTTAAGGAAACTGACAAATATTTATGTATGTATTTTTTTTTGTAATGTACACATAGGTACTACCAAAAACTATACACTACGACATGGATAACACTAATTTCATTCAAATAATTTGTTATATTCGTTAATTAACATATTTTGATACTAACTTTTAACTTACGTAGTCATGAACCTAGGAAAAGTTTACATATACTGGTCAGATTAATCTTAAGTCCACAAGATCTCAAGCAATTCGAGCTGAAATAATATAACTAGTAGTTCGCCGCGAACTTAGACCTCGCGATTTTTTATTAATATTTTAAAAACTACTAAACCGATTTTGATGCCCAACGAACTTAAAAATTCTATTGAAATTTCCTACATGCCTACCAAATTTCATCAAAATCGGACCATCGGTTCGGCAGTTATCGCCGAACAAACATACATACGTACATACATACAAACAAACAATGTGTTTTCGCCCCAACTTGAATTATAGCCCTCGCTCGCTTCGCTTGCTCGGTCTATCAGGCTATACTTCTATAAACTATCTTTATTTTGTGTGCAAGTTTGCTCATGTTCATTTGGCGACTCCAAGGCGAGCGGGATGAGATGCTAAAATTATTATAATGACGTATTTGCATATTTTAATGACATGCCTTAATCAGGTCTCGCAGGTTCGGAGATTAGAATATAAATACGTTGATGTGTGATTCTCACCATAAATACCCAAACCTATTTATACCATCAAATTTGAGTTTTTTTTAACCCCCTACAAAAAAGAGGTGAGTTATAAGTTTGAGGCTAATGTCGTTCTGTCCGTCTGTGGCATCATAGCGCTCGAACGGATGGACTGATTTCGGTTTTTTTTCGTGATAGCAAGTTCCCTTGCGGTGGTTCTTAGCAAAGTTAGATGAAAATCGGTCCAGTCATTTAAAAGTTATTGAGGATAATCGCTTAAAAATCAGGGCTTTCTCTAGCAAATATATAGATGGCGCTATCCGTAGCGCGCATGTAGAGCGACTTACTGTCCGTATTAATAGTTCCGGTTCACATCACTAGATGGCGTTCTTTGGCAGTTGGGTTTTTTTTTATCTGCCTAGCAAATAAACTTGTTTTAAAATACTCAAGAATAAACTTTATATGATAAAAAATTGAAATGCAGTTTAACATTGACGGTAAACCTAGTACTAGGTATCTTAAATCACTGTCGCACGGTACATAACTAAAATGATAAAAAAATATGGGGCAGCAAACAAATAAATATGGTATTATTTTCAAATACATACATTTTAAGTACAGAGGAAGACAGAGACAACAATTCCTCACATTTTAACAAGTACCACCACTTCTAACGTCCATAGCCTTTTCATTATATTGTTCACCTCAAAACAGCACCAAAATTCAATAGAATCTTATCTTCAAAAGCACTCGAATCCTTAAATTTTTTCTTTTGTCTAAAAATTTTAAAGCCACAAGACCCTGGCTGTTATACAGCCCATTTAAAAATAAACGCAGTGGACAAAGACGCATTAAGGTTTTATGCCAGGTACCGAGTTCCTCGAACGGTCAGTAAATTTTGATAGCCCCTGGAGAAACTTCGGTTTGAAACCTATAATTAAATATACGACGCAGCTTCCCTCGGTTTATCTGTATTTTATAGCAAAATGACAGACAATTATTTTTTATTTTTAAGAACTGGCCATTGATAGCCAGTTTTCAAATTCAAAATATAAATGATAAATATGGGTACAGAGGTTGGTTTAAGATCCAGAGAGAATTGAAAAGAGTAAAGCAAATTTAGTCAGTTAAATATTTACTGAAAGTGATTATACATATTTTTTTTTAATATATGTATTAAACAATATTATGCATATTAGAATGCCAGAATACAAGATGATAGACAAAAGTTAAATCGTAGTAATCATAGTAGCTAGCCGGTAGCAAGAATAAATTAATACGTAGTAATTGGTCCTCTGTGTTAGCCTTAAGATTTTGATGAGATAATGCTAGAAAATGCGTCCGTTTTTGTACTTTTTATCGTGCGAGTGTTAATGAAGATGTGGGCAGGCAAGGTTGCACATGCACACAACATGAGGCTTCCGAGGGAGCTGGTCAGCAGTGGGTGACGATGTTCAATGAATGTGGCTAACTAACTTATAATCTTCGTTTTTATACAACCTTTTAAGTTAATAAATATATTTACGAGTATGTTAACACTTTAGTAGTCCCTACGTTTTTTTCAAATGCGTATTTGCTTATCTACATAAATCCACCATGATAACAAACAGTGAAACAGATACTAAAATCAATTTTAATTTATAAACTATGCATAGAGAAAGTGAAGTATTTTTTTTTTATATTTTTACAATAAAACCTTCTTGCTTTCCAATTTTCCTACGAGTAGGTATAAGTCTAGATACTTTTAAGATATATAAGCTTCAACTATTAAGGTATAAATTTCGTACCAAAAAAAAAAAATTAAACGTTTTTATCAGTCTTATATTATTTTTCGAGATATTTATAATTTTAACATTAAGTAGCGTTTCAAACCTCAGTTTCTCTTCGTAAATGGTTAGCATTTCAGTAAGCATGAAAAATGATAGTCCGCTATACCGTGTCGCAGATAAAGGCATGCGAACGTCCTTTGCAACTGCCCAGACATTCTAAAATCTCAGATATTCTGTACAAATACATATGTAAGCTTTTCAGGTAGCGTGTAAATATAACTCCGCTTTGCCCATGGCTAACACAGGTAAAGGCGTGCGAACGAGTCGTGGCGCCGCTGCAACTGTCCAGACATTCCTGCCGCGTCGTGATGCCACTTCTAATGGAGGCCTGGGACCGTTCCTATTATTGTTATTACTAGCCGTGCACGTGATTTTAGATACAGGTTTTATGAGGAAAATACGTTGGTTTCTTTTGTGGTAGACATTTTGAAAACTAGTAAATACCTATTCGACTAGGTAGTAAGTGTTATTAAGAAATCCGCCCCAGAGAAGATGAGAATTTTATACATGTAAATGTTCTCGAAAAAATTCTCTAAATGTTATTGAAAGCCGCGACAAAATCAACTCAATAGTTTAAGATATACAGGCTGAAAAACTTCATTTTATAAAAAGTATGGATACATTAGTTTTTTTAAAGCTAGTCATTAAGAAAGTATACTAAATATTCGAGTCAAAGGGACTGGAAAGCAGTAGCGTGGTGATAATTTGTATTTTACTCTGTCGTCACCACGAGGCGTACGATACACAGTGCAATGTGCCAATATCTAACCATCATCCCTACATGAAATTAACCGGAATCGAGCACGGGATCCAACATTACAGCAGTTAAAAGAGTGGCTGTCGGAGAACTGTTTTTACTCAATCACGGAATGTTTACGGACAAATAAAAATAAAAGATAGTTGCATTTTGAGTAACTTAAATGATTTAAAATTATGGACCGTATGTATTGTTTTTGTTTTTTTAATTTACTTGTGTGATTTACAGTTTATCTTAAATAATATCTTAAATACGTTATCTTAAGATATTATTTTAGATAAACTGTTTTAATTTAACGTTAAATTGTTGACCTATATCTATTATTACAAGTGATTCATAAATTTCATAGGACATATCAAAAAATATTATAAAAAGATAAATAGGATAATGAAATTAAATTAAATATTCACACGCTGAGTTGTCGGCAAAATATGATATTAGTATTTAAGACCATTGTATACAATTATATTTATGGTGAATAAATGACTGATTACTGATAGACTTAGGACATAGTCAGGTAAAGCGTATCATCGTAACATCACGTTAACCCTGCATTTAAAACTTTAAGGGAGTAAAATAAAACCTTCTGTTTCAAGACGTCTAATTGAATTTCGGCGGGTAATAAAAGTCTCTTGGCAACGCTCCGTCGGGCAACGCGATTCACACGAGAAGTCACGGTCGCTGACCATGTAAATGAAGACGTACTGACTAACGCCGGTACAGTTAGTGAGAACAAAGACGAATGAACTGAGAATTCGGGTGAATACAATAAACACCCACATTTAACATGGATCGGTAAGGCTGAGTCAACAAATGGCAGAAACTTCAGAGTTTCGGATACCTAACCTGAAAATACGGATTCGGATGTAGTGTACTACTGATACAAATAGTATTGAAACACGGGTTGGGTTGAAGCTAGGAGAGATGGACAAATAAGTTTGTTAAAATTGCAGGAAAGAAATTAATGTAGAACGCTAAAAGCGAGCATTACAGGCGTTTAGTATTCTGAATAAAGCCGTCTTGACTTCATTCTCACCCAGAGAATGAAGTTAGGCTTTAAACATTGAACGTTACATAGCTGAAAAATTATTTAAGCTTTTCTTCGCTCACGAAAAACGGCCGCTTTTAGCAAATGTGCGAAGAAAAGCTTCGCGTTCTCACTTTAAACTGTAAACAGTAGTTCATAAAATAGTTTGAAGGGTTATCTAGGGCATAGTAGAGACAAAATTTTAAATGATATCTCCGTTTCCATACAAATAACTTATTTTAAATGGGGGCAGCACTAGACCGCGAAAAATTTATGTGATTATTTTTCCGACCCAAATATCGACCAATAGAATTGCACCATTCGACGTCACGTGGTACAACCTACATGGTATTATACTGATAATTTTTTGATTATTTTCTCTGTTGTACCACGTGACGTCGAATGGTGCAATTCTATTGGCCGACATTTGGGACGGAAAAATAATCCCCCGAATACCACACGAGCTTCAAAATTATCTGGCATTTCCCTCAAGGTTCCCTGCAAACAAATAAAGTCGTCAAGTTTTTTAACCTGAAAAACTTGACTCCTTCATTTGTTTGCAACGAACCTATCGGGAAATACCCGATAATTTTGAAGCTCGTGTGGTATTATAAGTGAGTATTTAAAGATATAAATCTAGAAATTGTCTCTTCAATGTGCCAATGCAACTATAATATTTAATAATTTTTAATTGTACACAATTTGTATTTATCAACTTGTCATGTGACTTTTTTAAAATACTAAAACATCATTTAAAATAAACACTAAAAACGCCATCCGAGCATACAAACGACATGCTTTTCAGAGCACAGTCGAATTCACACGTACTCGGCACGGTCAACGACTATGTAAATAGAATTCTAGTAAATCCAAGTTAACAATGGACCGTTGAGGTTTATTGTTGCCTAGTGGATGAAAATAATTTAAAATCAAAAACACTTAAGAAGATTGCCTAAAAACTGAGATTATCACCAATTAATAGTAAATCTCACAAACTGGAACTAAATTATGGAACTGAATAGTTCTAGGTACAAAGACCTATTCTAAACGTAAAAGAATCTGAAGCTAGGCCCAAGTTTTTCACTTATGAAGATATACAGGGTCTAACGAAATATACTGAAACAATTTTAAGGGTAGATTCTGTCCATGATACTGAAAAATATTTTTTGACCTCATACAAGTTGACCGATCAGCTGATTCGAGTTTGTATGAAAAGTCAAAAAAAATTTTGTATATTCCGATAATAGTTCCTTGGGGAAAGTTGTTCAGTATCATGGACTGAATTCACCCTTTAAATAGTTTCAGTATGTTTTGTTAGACGTTATATAGTCACAGAGATTAACACACAACACAATCTTTGTTAGCGATATGTCTCTATAACAAAATAATGTTAAGGAAAAATCAAATCTAACACAAGCAAAACTCAATTTGTAATTAGCTGAATTATCTCAGTCGAAACAGAGGGGTCAAGTACGCAACAAAAGCCTTATATTTTCATAAATCATAAATAAATAGATAAAAATCGATCTCACTTTTAACCGTACTTCATATCGTATCAATGACTAAAGGCCCATTTACACGGTACAAGTTTCTTGCCTGTTGCATACAATTAAATTGAAGCAATAGAAAACTTGCATGGTCTAAACAGGACGTCAGCCATACAAATCATGTATTGCTTCAATAACTTGACTGTTAACTTAAAGCTTAAGTCATCTAAATGAGGCACAACTCTACCCGCCCGGGAAATATCACAAACAATGGCATGGGGAAATTTCACGCAGACTAATTGGAGGTAATTTGAATTATTAATTATATTAAATATTCGTTGGCGCGGAATAATTAATGCTAATTTTTCTCTTGGGACTTTGAGTTACTTCAGAACAATGTTTTTATGTATTTAAATCAAATTCTCATTCATGAACAAAATGATTTATGATTTGATATTTTAATAAATAAAAAGTTTCTGTTGATTTATTGTATTATTGCTGTATAATGATCAATAATTTATTGATGATAAAGAATAACGTTTCATGCATTTCATTTACTTTAGGCACAGATAATATATGATTTAGGTGATAAGGAAAACGTCATAAAGAAACCTACACACTAATTGGTCAAAAACTGATGTTTGAAATATAGAAGTGCAACGGCAAAATGACAAATCGTTCCAATATTTTCAAAAACATAATCTTTTTTTTTTCTACACAATGACACTGGCAAATTTAAAAGAAAGATCGTTTATTTAAGAGTACTGTCACACAACTAGCCCATAACATTTTGAATAACTATTTATTTTATTTAGCATCTATAACATTTACCTTCACGTGTATTTAAATTAAAAAAACGGTAACCACATTGTTAAAAAATTGCGTTCTTTTTCCCCGACAACATTGTAACGTGAAATGAGTTTTTACGGCTCTATATGCCTCAGATATTATAAAATATATAAAATAAACGGAGAAAATAAAAGTAAATTGAATTCTGCCTAATATTTTTTTACAATAGTTACTGAGATAGAATCTGCGTTAGGTATATAAAAGATCGTTGTTATAGGCAGCTACATAATGCCAAATGTTCACCTTGACTATTGACTTTCAAGTTTAGAACTTGATCAACTAAATTCTTATCTATGGCTTTAATACCTAACCTTTGTGAGGCCCATTACGCTAAGTTGTTTTTATAGCAACAATAAATCAAACTCTTTTAAATTCATCTGTTTTTTATGGCTGTTTTTATCTGCATTCCAGCCAGCACTTCTTTTTTGGTTCTATAGAGTGACTTGATCAACTTTGTGACTCATGTAAAAACAAATCTACTCTCATGTGAATTGGGAAAATAGTAAAAGATATTAAAGTAATATCAATATACATAACACTGTTCTCAGACACAACTCGGTATATGAAACCACTGACTGACTGACTGGACACTGACTCCGATATAGTGCCGAAGTCCAAAGTCAAATAATTATTTCAACGTATAAAATATATTATTTTTCACATCTATAAATTATAGATATGCTTTTGTAAATGACTACCGCTGTCTGTTTATATTGAAGAATATGGTTTCATACTATGACTATTCTACCCATACTATTATATCATTTAAACCCACTACTGGGAATATTTCGCGCTACATCTTCCTGTTCTATTCTATGTTATTCGCTGCTATAATAACAAACTTCAGAATAAAAATGTCACAACTTTCTATAAAGTTAGCAAAAAGGTGACATAAGGACAAGTGATACAGCCTTATTAAGGACCATTATGAGAAAATCGGGGACACTGTACGTACCTACCTACAAGAGTGTCCCCGTTTCGAGGCATTACGTCGAGTAGAAACCCGGTATTATACATTATCTGTTGCCCAACCGAATCGGGGCGAAATGCAACTTATTCGTAAGTGCTGTGGCGAAATCGGCATGTGCATCGAAAGTTGCTCAAAATTGTGCTACTTATCAGAAAACTCGCTACATTTATAAATAACTTTCTACTGTGTATTGTCCAAAATATTAAATAAATTACCTAATTAGTATGCATGTATTTTTATTTATTTCTATACTCATTCAACTACATGGTAATTCAAATGAAATGTGTAATGTGGTAACCAAGAAACAGGGTCTCCCTAGTTTAGGAATATAGTAAATTCCTACAATTTACCAATTTTGGTAACTTTCTACTGTGTATTGTCCAAAATATTAGATAAATTACCTAATTAGTACCTTAATATGTTATGAGTTTATTAAATGTGTGAGTAGTGGACTAATGCAAAATTTAATTGTTTAAATTTATGTGAAATGCATGGCTATGCATGTATTTTTATTTATTTCTATACTCATTCAACTACATGACAATTCAAATGAAATGTGCAATGTGGTTACCAAGAAACAGGGTCTCCCTAGTTTAGGAATCATAGTAAATTCCTACAATTTACCAATTTTGGTAAATTGTAAGAATATAATTGTTTTGGCAATTACATACACCTAGTAACAAAGTTAGTCCTATTTTTATAATAAGACGGAAAGCATTTTTGCACTTGCACCTCCTTCTAAAATTTTATTTTTCTCGGCTTCACCAGTGGGTTGACTGGTAGATAAAGCCTATGGCTTTAAGTCCGCCTATTACGTTTGTAATAAAGTTAAATAAAAAAATAAATAAAATTCTTGTAGTTTGAAAATAGTCTACCAGCATTTTAGTACTTATAATATATAAAATATAAATAAAATAGACCATATTTCAGTAGTAATAATTATACTGACATGTTTTACATTAAACACATGTTTTTTAACTTACTTACTGCACCTTTTTTAAAACAAAAAAAAATATTTTAAACATACTCGCAAGCGGCAAATGTTTATAAAATAAAAAAATTATGTAATATAATAATGTTAATACCGTAGCACTAATCGTATATTTAATTACTAATTCCGATCCCTATTTAATAAGGTTTTATATTAAAACCGCAAATTAGTACGTAATGTTGTTCATTAGCTAGGGCTGGGTGATTATAAAGAAATGCACCGCTTCCTTCAAAAGACATCAACGCGCTCGCGTGCATGTGGGAAAAATAGGCCGAATATTTAATACGTTTTTTAACACGCGTTGGTTGATTTTACAAATATTTATTGTACTTACTAGAGATATAACATTGTAGCTTTAATTAGGTATTTTTATTTAATGGTCATGGAAAATTTTAAAAATTAGTAAATACAACAAGTATAGATTTTTGAATTTTTCGTTTAAACTTTGAACATGTAGGACATTTGCGATATTTTTATTACACTTATATTCTTGGTAAAAATCTGAATCATTATAATCTAAGAGTAAAATAAATAACGCCTACCTTTTGATATATTTAAACCACGAGTTTCCTTGAACAAGGTTTTTGCCTCTTACGTAGTGTACAGAAGTAGACTGATGACTCAAACGAAAGATATACATATGTATATGCCTTCTTTGTTATTTATTCACATATTTTTTAAGTATTTTATGGATTTGAACATGACGTTTAAATATTTTTTTACAAATTTTGATCTACCCTCAAAACTTCAAATCAAGGGAACCGCGTGCCCAGATCGTTTATTTGTAGGTTAAGGTAGTATAGTCAAATAAAACAGATTTTTGGAAAAATTAAAGTTATCTACCTAATGATCTTACTAAGTATGCGTAGGAGTAGTGCGCAGGCGTCGGCGTCGCGGCGGCCGGCGAGTTCGTGGCGGTCAAGGCTGCTGTGGGCGGCACAACCTCTTGCCAACGAACCCGGATGTACTTCTTACAAAGACAACACCCAAACTGACACACAGCCTACTAACTTCTAGGAAATCGACGAGGAAACCACCAGGAAAATCTGACCGCAACGAACCGGTAAGGTCAATAAATATCTACCTCAAAACTACCCGCGAATAAAAAAAAATAAAGAACTCACCTGCTACAGCGGCGATGCATCCGGGTGATAATCCCGGCGTCTTCTAACCGCACGACTGCCCCAACTTGGTGGGACACCAATTCTGAAAAACTCTCTCACTCAGGGCCATTTTCACAAGCGCGATCAGCGGACTCGCAAAGGACACTGTGTGAAAAGGGCCCTTGGAACGCGAGGGCGCAATCCGCCAAGTTAGAGCAATCGTGCGGTATGTGCACTGCGGCGCATGCGCGGCTCACACTGGGCAGCGAAGCCCCGCGACTGGCAGGCCGCCCCGCACCGCCCGCGCAACGACGCTCCCTTCGTGCCGCAGCCGCTGACGTCATAACCGCGCCGACGATGACCCGACTTCAAAATTCAAAACCACCACGCCGACCACAGACTTTTGAATCATATGTTCGAATTTGAATTTAGAGACGCACCGCCCGACTCGGCTTGCCGAGACGACTGCTCATCACTTTTGCCGCGTTTTTACCCGAAACAAACATGGCCGAATTTTCGCAATGGCGGCTTTCTCGAGACGTCGGCAGAACCGGTTCAGTTTAGGGTTCTTCGAGACGCGAGCCGAAGATGTGAGAATAGTATTCATACACGCATTTGACAATATTATGTACGTCCTCCCTCTTCAGGAGGTATTTTGCTACTGAAACTGAATGGTTACATAAACACCTAATAATGTGATTTTCTATACTTATGAAGGTCTTCGGTTGGTTGCTCTCACTCAAGGTTAGGCAAATATTTTTTACTCTACGCTTACAACTCGGGCGCGTGAAGTTACTTGCATATTTTACAATTCATCGAGGGAGCAGCTGGTGGTTTTTCATCACGTTTTAACGACACCTACAAATTGTGCAAACTTTTGGCAACCTTCCTAAAATGTATAGATTACATCTAAACGAGCTTGCAAGCCAAACATCGTAAAACCTCCGTGACCGTGAACTGCAGCAACCGCAAGTTATGTGTTTCAAAGACGAGGGTAACATGCAGCCGTTGTTAGATCATTCTGATTTTTACCCGACTGTGGCAAAGTCTAAAGGACGAGTTTATGATTTTTGTATTTACAAACCATGTAAAAATCAAAGATACAAGTAAAAATAGAAATTATCTTACGGTAAGGTGGATTACTAAACATATTCTTAATTCTTAATATGAAAACCGGATCACTAGCCGATAAAAAAACAAAATTTCTTTTTTGCTGGCCTGGGAGAAAAGAAAAACATACAATATACCAGCTGCTTCTCTTCCCGTATAGTACGTAAAAGCCGATTGAGGGAATGAGCGAGAATCAAAATCACATTAATAGGTGATGCGGTTAGCAGCCCATCACTATTATGGTTTCCCTTTTCCACCTTCATGCCCACCATTTCGCTAAAAGTGGCCTGGGCCTTACCGCCCTAGGCTCTTTGTGCCCCGTTAGGAATAAAGACGTGATAGAGTATTTGTCTTCTTCTTCGTCTAAGCGCGTTCCCGGTTGCATCCTCAGCTGTGCTGCTTCGGAGCCCGGGGTGCGCTTTCCCGCTTTTCTTCTCCAAATATAATATACATGTCAATGGTCACCCAAGGATGCCAAAGACCTTGCAAAATGGAGAAGAAATATCCGGAACAGTTTAAATGATTTGGCTATAGTTTTACGAATGGCCGCCTGCCTGACGTCAACCCTCTTTGGTAATTTATTTGTGCGAAATGTTTTACAACCGGCCGCCGCCCGACGTTAACCCTCCTTAGGAATGCAATTTTAGCATGAGATGTTTGTGCTTAGTCCTTTAGTCGCCTCTTACGACATCCACAGGAAGAGATGGAGTGGTCCTATTCTAACCACACGGGTGATAGATTATCTGTATCTGTAAAAAATCAAAATCAGTCGTTTATTTAGAGGCACTTTTTCCGTTATATTTAAATAAAGTTTTTATTTTTATAGACTAATTATAAATTTTTCCCATAGAATAACTATAGTAAAATAGCTAATAGATATCTTGCTAAGAAGTATATACGTCTTATACAGGCTGACTTTTTATCCACCTGCAAAATTTTTGGAGCCAGTTTAGTCCATGATACTGAACTACTTTCTATAAAAAAAGTTATTAAAAATCGATAAAAATTTTTCGTCCTCCCATACAAATCAGCGCACAGCCAAACGGATTTTGTATGGGACAACGAAAAATTTTTATCAATTTTTAAAACTTTTTTCATAGAAACTAGTTCAGTATCATGGACTGTACTTGCTCCAAAAATTTTGCAGGTGGATAAAAAGTCACCCTGTATTTACATGAGGTTTGTTGTAAAAAGGTTGTATTTAATACAGTATACAGTGTGATACAGTTGAATCCACGTAATGAAGCCAGAAGCACGAAGTTTCATGAAGGCACGTTCCTATACAAACAGGTACGTCGTCACGACATGTCTACGTAATTGGGTCCTGCCTGTCTGTTTGAATATACTTGGAAGCAATTAAAACGAGTCCAGGTGATATCGATCAGTTTCTATTGCTATGTCTATGAGCCCTATTCATACTTCAATTCGAGTATTGTATTAAACAATTGATAAAAATAGTAAAACGGCAAAATACTTTGAATATAAATAAATATATACGGACAACTCACACAGATTAAGCTAGCCCCAAAGTAAGTTCGAGACTTGTGTTATGGGATATTAACTTAACGATTCTATATTTTATAACAAATACATATATATGGATAAACATCCAAGACCCAGGCCAATCTGAAATAATCATTTTCCAGACCTGACCGGGGATCGAACCCGGGACCTCTCGTGTGACAGCCTGGCGTGATGACCACTAGGCCACAGAGGTCGTCAATTTTAATTTAATATAATTATAATTCTTTAATTTAGTCGATATGATCAAAAAAACGTAGCAAGTATAAAATCAAATAAAAGCGGCCAAGTGCGATTTGGATTCGCCCATAAAGGGTTCCGTAGCAGCAAGTAACATAATATAAAAGTTCAAAGGTAAATTGCGGTTTACTATTTATGACGTATTAAAAAATACTAGATCTCGTTCAAACCAATTTTCGGTGGAATTTTGCATGGTAATGTAATTCATACATTTTTTTAGTTTTATCATTCTCTTATTTTAGAAGTTACGTAGGGGGGGAGACATTTTACCACTTTGGAAGTGTCTCTCGCGCAAACTATTCAATTCAGTTTAGAAAAAAAAATATATTAGAAACCTAAAATATCATTTTTGAAGACCTATTTATAGATACCTCACACACGTATGGATTTGATGAAAAAAAAATTTTTGAGTTTTAGTTCTAAGTATGGGGAAACCCCCATAATTTATTGTTTTTTTTTTTCTATTTTTGTGTGAAAATCTTAATGTGGTTCACAAAATACATCTATGTATTTACCAAGTTTCAACAGTATAGTTAGTTCTTATAGTTTCGGAAAAAAGTGGTTGTGACATACGGACGGACAGACAGACATGACGAATCCATAAGGATTCCGTTTTTTGTCATTTAGCTACGGAACTCTAAAATAGCTTACTCAAATAAAAGAGCGAGCAGTATTCACTAACGACGGAATAGATAATTTTCCGCTCTAGACATTTATATTTAAATATGGGACCTCCGGAGTGGCAAACCAGTATCATATGTATCCAGCGTGTCGATCAATACACCTATGAAAACTTATTTTCCTAGGAGTACTACTTTTAAACGAGGGAGTCAGCAAAACACAAAAGGTGTAGTTTTCCAACTTAATGCTCGCCGTGTCAGCGATCTTCTTCTTGTGTCTATGACTCAATTTTTTTCCCTCCAGAAGGTTGCCACTTTCACAGCGTTGTCTGTAGTCTCACATAGGTCACGCTTAGTGCAGCTGGTGGAGCACGATGGGCAGGACAGAAGGTGTGACATAGTTTGGTCGTTATGACCACACTGACACTGTGTTGCAGTTGGGTCAATATAACGCCATCGGGCCAAACCATGCCTGCACCGGCCTTCCTCAGTTCGGAGGCGATTTAATCTTTTCCAGGTGGTCCATGGGAGCTCATGACCCGGTGGTAGTTCCTCCGATGGTTGAATGAAATCAGGAGGAGGTGGATGTTTTCTGCGCCACATTCGGAGCCGGGAGGATTTTGGGTCGCCTTCGATTGTTTTTGTGTTAACAAAGCTATTGCGGCTTATAAGTCGGCTGGCATAGAGTTGAACTCCATACAATGGGTGCCTGGGATCATACCGATAAGTATGTTTTAAACAGGAAATATCATAAATTTGTCAATGGTTTTCTTAACATAAATAAAAATCCGGGCAAATGCGAGTCGGACTCATACATTAAGGGTTCCGTACCTCCGTACAATGTTTTAAAACGCTGTAAAAAATACACATTACTTGTATGACGACCCCCTTTAATTTTTATTTTTTTCTTATTTTTAGTATTTGTTGTGATAGCGGCCATAGTAATACATAAATCGGTGAAAATTTCAAATGTTTAGCTATTACGGTTCAAGAGATAAAGCGAACAACAGACGGACATACAAACGGACGGATAGACAGCGGAGTCTCAGTTATAGGGTCCCGTTTGCAACCCTTGGATACGGAACCCTAAACAGCAGCGGAAAACTGAACGGATTCTCCATGAAAGGTTTCTTCGCCATTTGTACGCTAATGTTAAAAATACGAGTGGTCAAGACACTCGTGAAAATCATTCGCATACGATCAATTCAAAACTGCGCCCGTTTGGAAACACTCGCGCAAATCATTCATTGCCTGTTTTTAAAAATAGCTCTCTTGACCACATACTTATGACCAATCCAGCTGTCATAAACATTGATAATGCAGTATGTAAATTCAGCAGCACTTAAGAAACGTCTTCGCAAATTTATGCAATTATGTTACCACTCTTTCAGTCGGCTCCATTTATATCAAACTCGTTCGGTAGCTTAACTGGTAATAGTATTTTTAATAGTAATTGTCTAGATACCTGTGTGCCAAATAACTGGAAACTTCCAAACCTACAATAATTTATTATCGTCATATATCTAGACATATACCTAACTAGTTTTCTTAGTCAAAATATGAATTTGAAAGATAGTGAATCATATCATATTTGTCTATAAGTATGGAAAACTTTTTTCGTAAGTTTATGTTTTGACGAAAACTAGTTATATGCCTCGATACCTGTATATGCAATTTCTTTGAAATTACAAGGTATTTCCGAAATCTGCCATGTCATTTCAAAATAAAAGGTAAACTACGTTTGTATGGAAAAGTCTAGGGTACGATTCTTAAATAGGAAGGTTTGTAATAGGTACAAATATTAGGACTTTTGTAATACAAATATTAATTTCATCAATCTTTTTTCTATTATATACAATCAAACTATATAGCTTAAAATTTTAACGCAATGAAGCGTCTTGAATTTATATAATATCACTGGTCACAAACTTATCTAACAACGCATTGAGCTATGTCGTTTCAAACTGTAACTTGAAATGACTGAACTCAATAGAAGTTTTTTCTTGTCCGACCAATCTATCATGGGTGTAAACACACTTGACAAGTGACTGGAGCCAGGCAGATTGATTTACAAGAGACTAAGCAAGTACTCGAGGTCGTTGCCCTGTAAATTGCTTACCTCTAAAATTAATGCTATTTCTGACGCTGATGAAATAGAGGTTTTTTTTATTGCAATTCACGTGCTTACGTGATGGTGTCTTGATTTTCTGGGAAGTTAGTGAATCCCTGATTAAGTGGTTTGAAGCTATGTATTTGACTTTTCAAGAACTTTATATTTGACTTTTAATATCTATCTTTTAATACATATTTTAATCTTTGGTCTGGAAGAAAAGAAAAAACTTAGAATATATCAGCTGCTTGTCTTCCCGCGCAGATTGTAGAAGCTGACCGAGCCGAAAATGCAAATTATGTAATAAGCAATGCGGCTAGCAAGCAACCCCCCACTATTTTGATTCCTTTTTCCACCTTCTCGCCCTTCACAATAAAAATGGAATACAAGTCTTGCAGCCCTGGGCTTTGTAGGCTTAGAGCCGCTAGACCCAAAATGCTCTGTCTACCCCATTAGGTATAAAGACCTGATAGTATGTACGTATTGTATGTATAGCTATTGTTAGATCTCTTATTAATAGACGATAGAAATACCAAAGAACAGAGTCAATATTACGAGTATTTTCACGATAGCACAATTGGTAGTGCACTCACGGCGTTAACGTGAGGGTTGTGGGTTCGAGTCCCACTCGATTTTCAATTTGGATAAATTTCCGAGCATTTGTAATGCTATTAAAAAATAATAATAGAATCAATATTCATGAACGACCAATAGAATCTCCGAGATTAATTAGCTTGTACTTATTATAAATATATTTTTTTTTGTAGATCCGTCTGTCTGTACAAGACAAACTCATAAGCACACTGGGGTAATTTTAATGCATTTTTACTTACGTTTAGAGCATATGGCTTCCAAACCAATCAAATGTATGCTAAGCATACAAGCATTATTCGCTTTCTCCTCAACCAACCCTTAAATACTTTTCGAGAAAATTGTACAGAAATTGTACGTCATACGTGGCTGAAAGTCCTTTCCTTTTTAACCGACTTCAAAAAAGGAGGAGGTTATTAATTCGACTGTATGTTTTTTTTTATGTATGTTTGTTACGTGATATCTTCGCCAATTGTAAACCGATTTTGATGATTCTTATTATATTATTTTAATAATTAAATTTTTAACAAAAAAAAACAACTGACTTCAATTTTTTTAAGGAGTTTCTTCCATTTCTCCAAAGTTCTTCATCATATCTTCACCAAATTAAAATGGGACCAACTTGGTAGTAAAGGCTTTCAAATAAAAAAAACATCAAAATCGGTGTACAATTGGCGAAAATATCGCGTAACAAACATACATAAAAAAATAAAAAACATACAGTCGAATTGATAACCTCCTCCTTTTTTAAAGTCAGTTAAAAAGGAACTTTCTGCCACGTACGACAGAACTGTGGAATCAACTTTCTGCAGCGGTGTTCTCGAACCGATACGACATTGAAACCTTCAAAAAACGAGTCTATATCTTCCTGAAAGGCCAGTAACGCTCTTGTTACACCCTAGTGTTGCAGTTGTCCATGAGCAGCGGGATCACTTACCATCAGGTAACCCGCTTGTTCGTTTTCCGTACTATAACATAAATAAACCGGCCAAGTGCGAGTTAAACTCGCGTGGAGAGAGTTCCGTACAATTGATTGAATTCTTATAGATTTTCCTGTAATCTACAAGCAATGAACTATATTATGTATTTTTTTCAAAATTTTAGGCTCAGTAGTTTCGGAGATCAGGGGAGGGAAATGGTCAATTCTCGTCTTCTTTCACGAATAAAATCAAAAGTTTTCATTCTACAATAATAAAATAAATATATTTAAGATCCTCATAACGAGCCCTTTCATTTGATATGTGACACAGTAAGGTTTGCAAAACTTTTTTTTTTAATTTCTTAATTTGTACTCCGAAAATGACCCTTATTTTAAAAAAATATTTATTTACTTTGCACATATGTGTTTGGGTCATAGGATTACACCATCCTATCAAATTTCACTTGATTCGGTCCAATAGATTCGGAGAAAATTGGCTGTGACAGACGGACGGACAGACAGACGCACGAGTGATCATATAAGGGTTCCGTTTTTTAATTTTTTGTACGGAACCCTAAAAAAAGAAAAATACAAACAACTTCCAACAATAACGTTCACAAACACAACCTTTACCAAGTTCCCTAATTTAATTTGATTCTAGGGCAAACTTGCGGCCCGTGGGATCGGCAACAATTTCGAGATATTGTCCAAACCCACTTAGGATTGATTCGGAATTCTATCACACAATGGAAAGTCGTGACTATCTCACTTTCGGAGTCATGACTCCGGTGACACATGACTCGTGAGTCATGCTATCCGCTTTATTGGCACGACCCGGGGTAACCCTATTTGTTTTTCTTTGCTTCGTGATTTACTCATGCCCGCGATATAGCCACATAAATTCATGTGCCCGGGTCGACGTACCGTACAGTCTTAAGAGGCACGCTGGATTTTCCGATGTTTTCTGTGCCAAAAAAGTTTATCCTGTCATCCTTTGTCTAACTATCCAACTAATGATAAAAAAATTATATCTCATTTTTAATATATCATCATTATCAGGTCTTTTTTAGTCTCTACTGCAGAAGCACGACCCTCTCTGTACTACCAGAATCATATATTAGCCAGAGCATTTGGCCTACACTTTCCACGCTGTCCAGACGGGTTGGAGAGGTCTCATTGATATTTTTACATTTCCGTAATAGGTGGCATTAGTTGCGAACGTAGCGAACGTAAGACGCCACTTTTGACCCGAGGGATCCAAAAACTTTTCAACAAGTAGCAGAACAATGAAAGTACTGCGTGTAGATCCCAAATGGTAAATATATTTTCAATTGATAAAATAATTTTATGATAAAAGTTCTCCTATCTTGTACAATTCCTCCTGTACCTATATATAACTATACATACTACTTGACAGGAAAATTTTGTAGATTTTAATTACCTAATTATACTAAGCGTTTAAAGCGTTAACGCTTAAATAACAAATTTCTATGCCTTAATTTTCATACGTTATATTATTTAACATAAACTATATAGGTACTATCCAGTCTGCGTAGTTTTTGTCTAGAGTAACTAAAACTCACTTTTGTACACGAGATTTCCGTCTCCCTGTCAATGGCTTGGTGCGAACTGACTTGTTACGAGCACCCAATTTAATTGCCAACAAAAAGTGCTCAAATCACTTCGGATTCAGTCCGAGAACCAGGCTCATTGTGTAGGCGGACTTCTTAAAGGTGTTTGCTCCAAGTCATAAACTTTGCGTTCTCAGTTGACATTACTTTGAATTTATGTAAGTTACGAGTAGAATTTAGTACTTTATTTGTACGTATTTGTGTCAAAGTCAAAGTCAGTTTTTTTTTATTCAATGTAGGATAAATATATCACTTATTGAAGTTCATTATTTTTAATTATTTTAGTGCAAAAGCTACCGATACTAGCGTTTCGCAACGACCACAGCCGAAAGAAACTCATTTACTCAGCGTTGGTCGCCTACGCACCGGAAGGGTGTGTTTCTATTAGGTATGTAAGTAGGATTACATTGTGGTATGTGTTCGTAGTTTTAGGCATTTCAGTTTATGCACTTATTTCCGAAATGATCTCATTTCAGCACCACCTGTAGGTTGGACTGGTAGAAAAGGCTAACGGCCTTAAGTCCGCCTTTTACAATTCACTATTTTAAAGTTAAATCCTCTAATACCGATCGGAAATGTATTAAATTCGACCAAATTGGTCGTTTCCGTCACTTGGTCGACGCTCGCTCGCTCCTGTGGTCACTGCACACGCGTAACCAAACTTACCTTCCGTGACTAATTGGGGGTAAATAATTAAAATGTTACCGTTGCAACGTGTTTATTTGTCATACATTTTCGATATCTATTTAGCAAATGTTTACAATTGGTAGATGACTGGGTCAAAAACAAATTATTAAGTACTGTTAAGAGAATTAAACGACCAAAAATAGTGTCACTTGTCATTAATCATATAAAATTTGAACATGATTTTAGATTTTTTAATGCAGAAAAACTGATATTAAGAGCGCTATTTGACTCCAAATATCTATGACGTCACGGTTTTGTGTTTCATACAAATCCTATAGAAAATGTTTGTTTTGATATTTAGAAAAAAGTGTCTGATTTGACTTATTGTCATCTAGCAGATTCCTAAATATAACACATTTCGGGTGAAATATCACGTCTTTATCCCTAATGGTGAAGGTATTTCGTATTTTGCGGCTCTAAGCAGACAGAGCCCAAAGCCGCAAGGCCTAAAGGCCACTTTTAGCGTAGTGATGGGCGAGAAGGTGGAAAAAGGAATCAAAATAGTGATGGTAACTAGCCGCAACCCCTATTAACATGTTTCTCATATTCACCCATTCTCTTTGTTGATATCTACGATTTGCGTTGGAAAGGAAGTAGCTGGTATATTCTAATATTTTTTTTTTCTCCCAGACTAGCATAGAAGCGTGGACAAACAATCTACATTTTAACGCTACGCAACTTACCTACTTGGTTTAAGTTTGATGAAATATCGTCGGATTGCGTGATCCGATTCGTCAACCGCTCTCGCTTGCGCCCATAACTTCCACCCCATTCACGTGGGAGGTTGTAAAACTACATGTGAACCGGCGGCCAACGCATCTGCATTGCCAGAGGTCGTCGACCCTCACGTCGGATTATAACGACCACGAGCAACTGTGAGAAGGTCATGATGTTTCGGCACTGGCCGTTTATTTGAATGTTGTGTTAGCAAAAACTGCGCTTCCCGAAGAACCGGTCCGATGTTTACCGGACTTTGAATTCGTCAACGCCAATAGATACTCAAACGCTGTTTGATAGTAATTATAATCTCCCGTGCTGGTTTCAAAGACAAATAAATGTAGAATGTGCCAGGTACTACTCTTCTGGCGCAAATCGTAATACCCGATCGAGGAAAAGGGCTAGAATCTGAATCATATCCATATTGTCTATAGACAATAAGGCTGCTAGCCGCACTATTTAAAGTCATTTATTTGACAATCTCCGTGGTGTAATGGTCAACACGCTGGTTCTGAGTTCGATCCCCAGCCGGGGCAAGTTGGAAAATGGCCTTTTTCAAATTGTCTTTGGTCTTGGCTGTTTATCTATATTTATGTATTTAGTATAAAATATAGTATCGTTGAGTTAGTATCATAATACATGTTTCAACTTACTTTGGGGCTAGCTCAGTCAGTGTTATTTGTTCCTTATCTATCTATAATCTACTATTTTTATCTTTGGGTGTTTGGTGTTCACCATTGTGAATTTTTATTTCCATTTCATAAAAGTTATTGACGTCAGATCATTTACTTGCAGCTAAGTTTAATGCCTCTTCCTAAGCGCAAGTGCAGAAGAAGCGGCAACAAACTGCACTGCAGCATTTTCTTCAAATACGTAACCTTCCGTTCATTAAGTTTCAATTACACTGATATTAACATTAGATATGAGTCTGACTGAGTAGGACTGTAATTTTGATTTCCTTTTCCACTACATGACCTCCCTTCACTCACGCTCAACGTGGCCTTTGTGGCTTTCGGCCTTAGGATCTGTCTACGCAATTGGGGATAAAGGCGTAATATCACTATTTGGATTTTTAATAATTAAACCCATGCTCCTACCTGATTCTGTTCTGTCTATAAAGGTAATATTTTATCAGTTAAGTACTTTATTTATAATTTTAGTATCTACTCTTATTTTAAAAGTAGTTAATAGTAAAATTTTACTACATAAAGTAATATATTTTTAACTAGATGGACATCGTGAGATTGTCTGTGCGTGCATGAACGAAAGTGCTGCTCTTATTCGCAATAAATTATTTTCTCGACGAAGATAAAAATCAAAAAGAAAATTCCTTCAGTCTTTTTAAATATTGTCTAGACAAATAGTTTGCAGCCATGTCTCCCCCAACCCTCTCACATTTCATTATATTATTGTAAACTGTAGAAAAATAGGCGCCCTGGCTTGAATTTAATCTTTGCTCAAACCAGAATTTACTGTTTGGGACTTTGTAGATTGTTTGTATACATCGATGTTAAAATTAAGGAAAAAAAAGATTCAGACAATCATGTTTGTATAATTTTCCGGATAGTTATACGTACGTACGAAAGGTGTATACGTCTCAACTTGAGCACAGATTAATAAATAGTTACTAACTTGAGTGTTAGAAACGTTGTTAGGCGTGACATAAGCAGGATTTTATAGGAAAATTTAAAAATATTAGTCATCGACTTCATGCTTTATTTGAAGTTATTAGCCGCAATGCAAATTTTAACATCAACGTTCTAATCTATCCAATAAAATATTACGAAAAAATTCTTGAGAATTTTCTTTTACGATGCAGGAAAAGTAGTTGTTGCTTGTCGTCGTAAATTTCGAGTGGTCTTTTCTATATTTTAGCGAGTTGAGAAATTCACCAGCTAATTAGAGATAATTTACCGACGCGTAAAGTACTTTATCTTCAGGGCGGAAATTGAGTCCCCAATACACGCGTATTTCATGCTGAATTTATAGACAAGCTCTAGATAGTTTTATATTTAAGTACCCATAAAATCTAAGGGAATTTAAATAGGGTGTCATTTAGCGAAGTTATGGGAAAAGATGTTTTCATCTTGCGATTCATACAAACCTAGTGATTTGCATATTTTATCTACTTTCAATGTGATTTATTTTAAAAGCATACACAATTTAAATAACAATAAATAATTACCTATTTTAATTATTTAGTATAGTTAGCTTTTTTATAGGCAAGGGCCTTAAAATGGATATATATGTGTATGGTTATATGTGTGTATATGTGTGTGTGTGTGGGTAGCGCGAGCTTACGGAACGGACGTCATAGATATTTACGCCTATTTAAAAATACTTTTATTAGTGAATTTAGAGGAATTCCCTAAAATGGGGAAAAAATGTAACGGCTGCAATGCCGTTATATTTGATGTTCTTTATATGGAATATTCACAAGAACAATGTAAAAAGACCTATCACTTGAAGTACCTGGCTATGACGCAGGAAAAGTTTGAACAGCTTACCTTGGAGTACAAGAGCAAGTGGCAGTGTCCAAAGTGTGTACGTGCAGCTCCGAAGATGGACAATACCAATACACCAGTAAGAAGCACTGTTATGATGAACAAGACGTTCACACCAAGCAGCTACGTAACTATAGAACGCGGCACTCGTCTCAACGAGTCAACGGGGATAGACCTGGAGAACCGAATTATAGAAGAAATAAGAGAGTTTCGCGCCGAAACTTTAGCTCAATTTGATAAACAAAGCAAGGAGTACGCAATTCTTAGTAATCGCTTCACGAAACAACAAATAGAAATACAGGAGGTACGAAAAACATTGGAGGTAAACGAAAAAAAATCCAGCGCCAAAATTGCAGTCCTAGAAAAGCAAGTGCAAGAACTGGCTGAAAAGAAAAATAATAGCGGACATTTGCCTCAAGAACCCAAAAAGACAACATCGTACGTTAATATAATTAAACAACAGCAGGTAGTCAGCACTAACACGCCAAAACAAAGTGAGGCTACGAGACCAGCGAGTGGAATATAGAACACAGTGGTAACAAAAAATGTTCCTGGGAGCTCAGGGGAGGTTGTGATTATGAGTAAGGAAAATAAGGTAGAAGAAAAAGCGGAAGCGGATGAGTGGATAACTGTGACTAAAAAGAGGAGCCGGTATCCTAACAGTAAGGTAAAAAAGGGAGGCTGCATAAATGATATCCAAATTAAAGGGATAGAACGTAAGAAATTCTTACATTTGTGGCGGCTAAATGAAAGTACAAAAGAGGAAAGCTTAGAAGAACATGTTAAAGGCATATGTGGCAAGGAAACGCCGGTCACTATTGAAAAGATAAAACACAAAACGAAAAGAGACTACGCTTCGTTCATCATAGGAGTACCAGAAAGTAAATATGAAAAACTGTGGGAGTCAGATAATTGGGCGGTTAATATTGAGTACTGTGAGTGGGTTCGGTTTCTTCGACCATCCAACTCCAAGTCAGCCCAAACACACCAGTCAAAGTAAATCTATTGATATATACTACCAGAATGTGAGAGGGCTAAGAATAAAAGTAGAAGCCTTCTATATGAGCATATTAAGTTCGAATGCCGACCTGTTAGCTATCACGGAAACTGGTTGCAATCATTGGTTGCAACGAATCTATCCACGATGCAGAATTGATACCACCCAGGTACTCAATACTTAGATGTGACCGAACGGACGATAGGAAGCAGGGAGGCGCGTGTCTCGTGGCCGCACCGCGTTACAAGTTGCGACGGGTGCACTGCGATGTCAACATCGATACCTACGCTATTGATTTTAGGAGCACTGTTTTTTCCTGTCAATTGCATAAAAATTTCATGCACTCCTGAAATTGGTAGCATTCTCAATATATAACTGATTCAAGAGCCTAGGGCAATTTTTTTGTGAACACAAGAGTTATATTTTAAACCAACATTTTTAAAATTAATTATATAAATATTAAATTTAAAATATTAAAGAAAATTCGACTGGGTGTATTTTAATAAGTAACAGATGATATCATTTCTTCAAAAATAATGAGACACAAACGTTGAGAGATAATCCTGGCTTTAAGGCAATGAGTAAAAACTGTTTTGTCCCGCTCAATTGTAGCTATCTCCTTAAACTTAACTTAGTCGCTTGCTAGCTCTTACAAGCCTAGTACTTTCGACAGTTTATGAGCGTAATGATACACGTAATTAAAAATGCCTTCTGTAAGAATTAATTTAAGGACCACGGCAAAGTGTAAAGAAATACTAACTTTATATTGGTAAGTAACCATATTTCATTGTTTGACAATTAAATACGTATGATAAAATTCACGCCGCCATTCAAAAACAACAGGGGCCAATGTTTGAGATAGCTGGTCTATTTATTCTATATCAAACGCTTCAAAGACTACTGACTTTTAGAAAACATGATCAAATAAGCTCCTTGTTTCTATGTTCCTCTTAAAAGTTTCTATGAAGTAACGTCTACCCGACTTCTCAAAAACAACGTAACACCACGAGTACAAGATTCTCGGTTAATTTAATAGTCAAATGTATTAAACTATGCGTGGCGGTATTATGCATGCATCAAGTGGTATTCGTGGCTTCACTGGGGAAACATGCCCTGTAATTACCCGGCTTGGCGACATGGGTAAGGTTTTTGGCTTCAAATTCGTAGTTAGAATTAGATGTACGATTTTTTTTTAATTCAAATACAATATACAGGGTGATTTTGAACCTCGTAGCTATATTCAATAAAATTACTCTTAAAGCGTAATCGTCATCGTTATCAGGGCTTTTTTAGATCCATATATTAACCAGAGCAGTCAGAGAATTTGGCTTACACTCTCCACGCTGGCCAGACGGGTTAGAGAGGTCTCATTGATGTTTAAAAGCTTTACTTATCTTGTGTTTCTTAATTCGCCTTCTACGACATCCACAAGACTATTATTACTATAGTGGTTGTATTATACTCTGCCGGGAACTACACGGCTAATAAAAAATACATGTTCGCTCATATGTAAGTATCTTGTCCCAACTTCCCAACTAATATTATAAACGCGAAAGTGAGTTTGTATATTTGT
Source organism: Acrobasis repandana (assembly GCA_963576875.1). Taxonomy (NCBI): domain Eukaryota; kingdom Metazoa; phylum Arthropoda; class Insecta; order Lepidoptera; family Pyralidae; genus Acrobasis; species Acrobasis repandana. Next base: position 22,404,378 of record OY756215.1, read on the forward strand.
TTGTTTGTTACCTCTTCACGCTTTATCTACTGAACCAATCTTCTTAAAAACTTGCATACACATAGTTAGGAGTACTAAGAAGGACATAGGGTACCCTTCATCCTAGAAAAAAAGTAATGTTCCCGTGGGATACGCGAGCGAAGCCGCGGGCAAAAGCTAGTATCATAATAAAACCCAAAGATATCAGCCTACATGCATACCAAAAATCTCCCTTTTAAATGACACCGCTCGCTACCGGGCTCGTGGCGGGTGGCGGCCAGCAAGCTTGGAGAGCAACGGCAACGCGAGTATAATAAAGTTAGCCATACATTAGAAATTTGGGAGAAAAAGAAATTATAAATAAGTCTTTTGGTTTTATGTTCTATGAATAAAATTCATAATTTTGGCAAAATTTATTTTGCTTTTAAAAAGCTTAATTAAAGAAAAGTTTTCTAAAACATTATACAACAAAAAGACAACTAAAGCAAGTCAGGCGCTGATAACCTTTTTACAAAACATGAGATCTCATCGGGTGGTGTACGGCGCCTGTGCGTCATTAGTTAGCAAACTTTAATTAACGAATGCTGCGAGGTGGGCGCGCACTTTTACAACTTAAAGTTGGTTGTAAACGCGACGCTTATAGCATATAGTGCAGATACTTGCACAATCCGCTAGACGACATCAAATTAAATTAGACACTTTTTTCTAAACGTCAAAACAATCATTTTCTATGGGATTTGTATGAACAACAAAGCCATGACGTCATAGATTTTTAGAATTAAATAGCGCTCTTAATATCAGTTTTTCTGCATTAATAAATCTAAAATCATGTTGAAAATGGATAATGACAAGTGACACTATTTTGTGACGTTTTAGTCTCTTAACAGTACCAGATAATTTATTTTTGACCCAGCTACCCAATTTTGATCGAAGTTCACACAAAAATCACTATTTTGATTCATTTTTCCATCTTCCCGCCCACTATCACGCTAAAAGTAGTCTTTGATTCTTGCGGCCCTGGGTACTGATTGCTAAGAGCTGCAATACGTTGGATATTGCAGCTCTTATCAATCAGAACCTGGAACTACGCATGCACACAGACACAGTTTTCGCGAGTGTTAGACAACGTAATTACGTTAGCTTGTGTGCGTGTCGTGCACACGAGGATAAAAAAGTTGGCCTGTTTTGTTTCAGTGGATTGCAGGGCGTCACTATCTAGAGAGTATATAATCAAAGTACCCAACATGTTCTGCCTGCCGTATTAGAGATAAAGGCGTGATAGTGTATACTTGCACATAGGTACAAAACCCGCGTGGTTGCTGGCCTATAATCACTCCATCTCTTCCTAGTGGAAAAGTTAAAATATGCAGCAACTGCATACAGTTGCTACATTGGCAATGACGAAGAAATCGACGACAAGCATTGTACATAATTGTAAAGCTTTTCACACAAATACATTACTAAATAGGGTTGATGTCAATTTGTTTTAAGTATATATTATATCGTCATATAATTTTTGAAGAATAGGTAAGGATGCCGGAAACTCGCTAAGAAGAAAAGGATTCATATAATTATATGTAAGTGAAAGTTACTTAAGGATGTTGCATTGGTTGTCCTTCTGTTACATCTTTTTTTGTACTTTTACACATAAACAGTTCTAACTGATGAGATAATAGATATGTTGGAGCACTGGAATAATAGAAACGGGTTTTAACTTTTTAGGATTCAAATGAGTCGGTGCTAATTAACAAAATTAGACAGTTTGCAGCGTGTGTTATTCAAGACATAGGTATCATTTTTTATTTATTGAATGATGTCTAGGTGCAAAATAAATCGTAGAATAGACTATAGTCTATTATAGTCTTCTATTGAAGACTCCTTTCACACAGTGTAATTTTTAAAGCTATGTATATATATATATATATACAGTATTTGACATAGCATTAAGAGAGCCATCTTACCATAACAACCTACTAGTAACGGCTAAATGTGCCTTTCGAGGCAAGGAGATTTTATTTAGGAATAGTCGCTCTGGTAGCTCTATACAAGCACTTGCTAGGGTAAAAACTAGTACTGACACTTTTTTTGAATCAAAGAATCAAATATTTATTCAGTAATCAGGCCTTTGCAGGCACTTAACGTCAATAAATTGTAGTGTACATTACGTGTAATGCTGATTTATATTTTAAATTATTAAAGTTATCGATACTAGCAATTTGGAATGACCACTGCTGAGAAGCAAAGTTTTCCTGTGTGTAACTGGCTATCACTTGTGTTATTGTATGTATTCTCTGTATTATATATTCTCGGTCTTCCATGTACATAAAATTGTAAATAAGGAACCAAGATTAGTAGCCCTGAGCATGCTTCTTTGAACATAAAGAACGCATAGCTCTTTACATTAGCAGCCCTATAGCACACAAAAAGTCACCGACAAACAATGCCGCGAAGAAACAACGGGGTTTTATAGCTCGCAACTCGTGCCGTCGCACTTCCAGACGCTTATGAAAATTAATCGTGAATTTCAGAGCGGGGCAAAGAACAATGCGGTTTGATTGTGAATACCTTCGTCGTAGACGGAGGATATAACTAAATTATAGAGGAACTAAACGGGCAAGTGCGAGTCGGACTCGTACATGAAGGGTTCCGTACCTCCGTGCAATGTTTTAAAGCGCTGAAGAAACACGTTTCTTGTATGACGACCCCCTTTAATTTTTAACTTTATCTTATTTTTAGTATTTGCTGTTATAGTGCTCATAGTAATACATAATTGGTAAAAAATTCAAGTATCTAGTTAATGCCATTATAAAGATCTAGTTAAAAACGCTGAAAAAACACGTTTCTTGTATGACGACCCCCTTTTAATTTTAACTTTTTTTATTTTCAGTATTTGTTGTCATAGCGGCCGCAGTAATACATAATCGATGAAAATTTCAAGTGTCTAGCTATTACGGTTCAAGAGATAGAGCCCTGTGACAGACGGACAGACAGACGGACAGATAGACGGACAGACAGACGGACAGACAAACGGACAGACAGACGGACAGACAGACGGACAGACAGACAGACGGACAGACAGACAGACGGACAGACAGACGGACAGACGGACAGACAGACGGACAGACAAACGGACAGACAGACGGACAGACAGCTAAATCTAGAAACTTGTGTGCTAATTTTCATCAAAATCGGTTGAAATACGACCTGTAACAGACAGACGCCTAGACGTGAACGGGTGCCGCCAGTAGGGACTGGTCAGCTCGGCTTCGTTTTTTTTAAGACTACTTAGTGTAACTTATTTCTGTAAATTGGATTTGGCACTAGTTCGCAAGTTTTACATATTATGTTGTGATAACATTGTATTAGGCATAATGACTTTGTAAACTGACAAAGTCCTTCTGGCGCGTAGGCGACCAATACTGTGTAAACTTTCTTCTCAGCAGTGGTCGTTGCGAAACGCTAGTATCGGTAGCTTTTGAACAAAAAAATAATAATTTATATATAAATAAACGTTACACGTAATGTACACTATAATAAGGAATATGCATGTAATACCAATCCGGCTCATATTTTTATTTTACAATTTCTTTTAATACGTTACCACGCCTAGTTAATTATTTTTCTTACTGACTCTTATTTGGATTAGAAATAAATTATTGAAAATATGCAAATATTGCGCGGGAACTTTTGACAAACAAAAGGAAAATGACGACAAAGTTCATAAAAAGGAAATGACAAGTTCGAGTGCGTTCGGTAGAACTGTCCGTGCATGTAGTTTGACTATCGATGACATTCGAAATGTATGTACTTTTATACAGAAGTTTAACGAACATCACTGGCTGATAACATTGAAAGTACCCAAAAAAGAAAAACATGCGTTGACAGCTTCTTTCTCTAGCGGATATTGCAGACGTTGACGTCATATTTTAAAATGGCGTGTTTTAGTTGTTATAATCTACTTGCTATTTTTAATATTTATTTTCTACACCATATACATGTTTTTCGGCACTGATTTATTTTTTGCGGCCATTTCTCGACGAGGACTATCGATTAAAAATATAAAAAAAATTCATGCATACTCTCTATTATTGACGTGTAAAAGTGCCTGCAAAGGCCTAATTACTGAATAAATATTTGATTTTGACGGACAAAAGCATTGTTGGCCAATCTCGAAACTGAAATGCTTTGCTCGCTCAGTCAATTATTTTTCTTTCCTTCATTCTTTACCTTTTTTCTTCATTCGTTACCTCGCTTTTAAGAAAATTTCCAAAAGTGACAAAATTACTAACTAAAAGAAGTTTAAGTAAAAAATTTCTGTAGGTACTCAATCGCGAAGCCCAAAGCCGCAGTCACCCTGTGCCTGTGCCTGAAGCCTTTTTTGCTGTCGGCCTTTTAAAGACGACAGACAATTTCGCTCAAACCTCCTTTGGAAGATGGTAATTCTCACCCGGGTATTGTAATAAGCACTTTGCTGACAGCGGTAACTAGACTCGAAAAAAGTAAAATACCACTTCTTTTATGTCTCTGATCTTTGAGTATCGGCGTATGCAAATGTTGTGTTGTAGCGAAGGCCTATCTCAGCGGGGCGCGGTTGCGATTTCTCCAGGCCGGGGATCAGAGGAAAAGAAATATGTCATGTACGAATGGACCGCGCAATCACGTCTAACAAACTAACATTCAAAGAGGTCCAATTATAATAAATATCAATAAAATTAATAGTTACATACAAAAATAAATCAGCAACAAGCTTCGTCAAAAAGTATACAAAAGGTATCCACAACATGCTTCGTCAAAAGTTGTACTTACCTAGTTACTAATAAATAAACATTCAAATAGGTATTTAAAAATATAAAATATTATGCGTCTAATCATTAAAATTTTCTTATATTTTTTAATAGAACAGACTTATCGCTTTTGGAAATGTAGGCTGGTTTAATCGTAAGTAAAAGCATCTCAACTTTTTAGTGTATAGAAAATTGGGTTACAAAACTCGTGAGTCCGCTGCGTGGGTTCCTGAGCTGTAAGTCAACTAACATATTATAGCTTTTAAAATCTTACGACATTAACTGTAATGCTCCAGATATTTAATGCCATAAGAAGATTAGCATGTGAAAATTTTCTTAAAAGTTTTAAAAAAAAACGTATTTTTCAAGATTGATATTGGTACATTCTTAGTTCTTTTCTTTTCTTTTCTTCTAGACCAGCCTGAAAAGTTTAAATAAACAGTGAATAAAGTTAAGTGAGACCACCACAAATTGTGGTGTATACTCGTAGTTGTGGCCCACAACTATACAAAACTAGTACACAAAAACTTGTAAGACTTCTGAACCTATCGTAAACGGTGTAAGATATTTTTATGATCATAAACCCATATATGAAACATTTATATCTCCGTCTTCCTTTGATCTATTCGCCAGACATTTCTTAGGGTGCGTGCACATTATTGCAACAAGAAATCTTGATACCCCAACGCCGCACGGCCGTGTAAGGAAAGGAATCTCCATACGTTCTTATCGTACAAAAATAGCCAGCATTTTTCACTTTATTTATTAGTCGAATTTGTTCCGTAATGCGATGGAGACATTTCTTTAATTCGTGTTCAATTAAAGTGCGCTCTGTGCTATTTTCGTAATTAGTTCAGGCTTCTTTTATTTTTCTTATTCTTGTAATGAGAATTTAAGGAGCAAGTAAGAACTTAAATGAGCGTAAGAGCTTATTCTCGCAATCTAGTTTACTTTCATGAATAATATAATTAAGTTTAAATATATAAATGTATTTTTATTATTTAACTAGCTGTGCCCGCGACTTCGTTCGCGTAGTTGTCGGAACGTAATGTTATATAGCCTAAAGCCTTCCTCTATAAATGGACTACCCAACAAAAAAAGAATTTTTCAAATCGGACCATTAGTTCCTGAGATTAGCGCGTTTAAATAAACAAACAAACTCTTCCGCTTTATAATATTAGTATAGATAAATCCATTACTTTTATATCATAAATAGTAGATTACTGCACCGAGCACAAAGTGAGTAATTATTGCACGAGTGCTATGTTTTTGCCTGAGCGACAGCGAGGGCATTAAATTAGCACGAGTGCATTATTTACTCACTTCAGCAAGGTGCGTTATCTACTTTTCTTTCAACTTCTTATATTCTTTGAGTATAAAATATACGTACGAAAAAAAATACAAATTATAAACAAAACTAACTTAACTTACTTATTTTACCCGGAACTTTGCGGTTAAAGGTTATTAATAATATCATTTGCAGCTGTTTATATGCTTTCTATAGTTGAATTTGTCGTGCAAATAGAATTTATCACTTTCGCAGTCATTTTCCATTTTAAAAAATATGTTCTTTTGTAAAATAATTTTGACTTTAAAACTTTTATAATGGTAAAACAGTGCAATAATGAAAAATTAAAACAGTGCAATAATGAGAAATTAAAAAGTATATAGTAGTAAACAATGAGATTTCATACAACCATTATTGCACTGTTTTGGTTTATGCAATAAGCACTCATTTTGTGATCGGTTTTTTAGTGATTAATGATAACATTACTGCGTAGTTGGAAGAAAAGATATATTTCATCCGAATTAATACAAATGCCATTACAAAATAAAATAAAAATATATGGGTATACTCGTATGCAATGAAAAATTTCATTCTGGTCTGGAAGAAAGGAAAAATATTAGAATGTACCAGCTGCTTCTCTTACCGCGCAGATCGTAAAAGCTGATCGAGGGAATGGACGCAAATGCGAAACATGTTAATAGGCGATGCGTATAGCAATCCATCACTATTTTGATCCATGTTTCAATCTTTTCGCCAACCATCACGCTAAAAGTGGTCTTTGGGTCTTGCGCCCCTGGGCTCTCTCTGCTTAGAGCCTCAAGAGCCAAAAATGTCTACCCCATTAGGGATAAAGACGTGATTGTGTATAGTATACGCAATGATTTTTTTTACTTTCCTTTAAACACTGTCTTCAGCGTTCGCCAAAAAATATTTATTTCCTTCAAGTGTTGTATGAAAGTGTAATGTCAAATTGTTATTTGGTGGCAAAAATAAAGAATTTTTATAATAATATTATTAAATGTTTTGAAAACACCCGGCCGCTAGTACGCCCAAAAGTTCAAACAAACTGTCTCCTAATAAATATGGTAGCCAGGATAACATTGTTATATTTATAGGGATAGTTTAAATAATAGACTACTATCTAATGTAAGTACCTCTGTCCGTTCTGTTGGTCTTGTTTCCCACACGAGCAACAAGTCCTCTGAACATCGAAATCTGAGTTTGTTACAAGCTTTGCAACACTACTCACATTGGTCGAGTTCTGTGCGAAACATAATTTTGTTGTTTTTTTTTTTGCTTTTTTATTGGTAAGATTGTGTATACAGAGTTATATTGAACCTCGTAGATATATTCAAAGAAAGTACTCTCGAAATAAAAAACACATATTTTGTCATATGTATCTTTTTTCTTAATAAAAACCAAAGATATCGAAGATATCAGCCGACTAATGCATATCAAAAATCTCCCATTTCAATGTCGCCAACCGCTATCGGGCTTGTGGCGGGGGCGGGCAGCGACCGGTGAAAGGGGAGGGCCACGGCTGCGCCTGTAGTAAATTCAGTAGGTTAGACATTTATTAGAAATTTGGGACAAAAAAAATTACAATAAATAAGTTTTCTGTTAATGATTCTGATTACAAGATTTCAATATAGCTAAAGGGTTTAAAACTATAAAATCAACCTGTATTAAATATGCTATAATGTTGATTTTTGTCTCGGAAATAATCAGCTTGTCCGAAAACTCGGATCAGCTGATCGGTCAATTTGTTAAAGAGGGATCAAAAATTAATATATGTATAAGAATTGCTGTAATTTTTATTTTTTGTGTTGTGTTTGTGTGTGTCAGTATGGTTCCCGGCAGAGTAGAAAAGGAGCACTCTAAGTCTTCCCATGGATGTCGTAGAAGGCAACTTAGGAAACACAAGCTAAACAAAGCTTATAAACATCAATGAGACCTCTCCAACCCATCTGGCTAGCGTGGAGAGTGTAGGCCAAATCCTCTGACTGCTCTGGCCAAGTATAGGGTCGTGCTCCTGCAGTAGAGACTAAAAAAGAACTTATGATGATATGTCCAGTAAAGTACACAAGCAAACATGTTTATAATTTGAACTAAAAACCGAAGAGTTGTTAGTGTTAGTCGGATTCTTTCTCGCTCGACAAATGTGAACTATTTAAAGACACGTTTCCTTTAAATGAAACGCAGCCACCTCAGTTTACGGAGCACAAACACGCAAGGCACTACTTACCCGTTTGATTTATCGAGACTACCCCTTAATAGCCACTAAGGCTAAATAATTACACGCAAAATAAGTAAATTGGACAACTTAAATCAGTACAGATAATATATTTGGGTTTCCTCAGATTTTTTTTTACAATCACTCTTCTTCTTCTTCATTATCTTAGCTCGTCCCGGTTGCATCCTCAGCTAATATGCTTCGGAGCCCGGGCTGCGCTTTCCCGCTTTTTCTTCTCCAAATATAATATGCATGTCAATAGTCACCCAAGGATACCAAAGACCTTGCGAAATGTAGAAGAAATAGCCGAAACAGTTTAAATAATTTGGCTACAGTTTTACGACCGGCCGCCGCCCGACGAATCTTCTCTTCTTGGGAATGCAGTTGCAACTCGAGATGTTTGTACTTATTCCTTTAGTCGCCTCTTACGACATCCTCAAGAAGAGATGGAGTGGTCCTATTCTAAGCCGGAAGCCACAAGGCATATATATTTTTTTTACTCTCACCCTAAGCCTGTAAATATAAGTAAGCCGTGGCTGTAAAATTTTACTTAGTATTATCAAAAACTTACATGAAGGCTATTCATTGAAAATATCAAACCCTAGTCAGGGTAAGTTGTAAAATGGCCTTTTTCTAATTGTCCTGGATCTTGGGTGTTTATCTATATAAGTTTACTAGCTGTGCCCGCGACTTTGTTCGCGTGGTTGCGAAAGCCTTCCTCTATAAATGGACTATTCAACAAAAAAAGAATTTTTCAAATCGGACCATTAGTTCCTGAGATTAGCGCGTTTAAACAAACAAACAAACAAACAAACAAACAAACAAACAAACAAACAAACTCTTCCGCTTTATAATATTAGTATAGATTATAAAATATAGTATTGTTGTGTTAGTTAATATCCCATTACACAAGTTTAAACTTACTTTGGGAATAGCTCAATCAGTGTGATTTGTCCCTATATATTTATTTATTTATGTAATAAAAACTATATTTATAATGACTCATCATCACACTACGACTCAATCATATGAGCCACATTTGAGCAATATTAAGCAACAGTTATTCAGTACAATTTACTCTCAAAACGTTAAGACATTTTGCAGAATCCATTTAGCCTCGGACATTTTTAAGCCTTTTTTTGAGGGGTCACCGTACATTGGTTATTGCATAATGGTGTCTATGTTTTGAAGGTTGACCACAGTATGTAGAACCAGGGTTAGAAGAGCCGAGCGAAGCAAATCGCTTTACGTGCCAAATTCTGCTACAATGGCGATCGAGTGCAATAAAGCTTAACATACATTATAGCGTGAATCGGACTTGGTTTTGCGAATCTCTTTGCTCTTGAAAATTTCTTGCGAATTTGATTTAGATTTGTACTTACTAAGGGCGCAATTGTTGAGGCTACTGCGCAGTTATAAAGCAAAATTATTACGGCTATTAAATGAAAACCAAATTAAAAGTGGTAAAACCAAAAAAAATAAATGCAATCTAGAATAACTAAAAGTAGTAATCTCAAAAAAAACACATTTCTAAATTAAACTTAATGCCATGCTAAAAAAGTTTATATTTCCATAATGCTTATGTTTAATACTGCGGTCTTCGACTGTGGAAATTTTTGATTGAACACCCGAATCTATATTTTCTATCTACTTACCCATTGCGCTGTATTGTACATGCACCCTGGAGACGAATTTAGATGAATTCAGAAACGCAGCGAGTGGTCTGCCTTATCAGCGTTTTCATCCCCATATATATTTAAGAATTTCGGAGAACTTTAAATTTTAATATCTTTATACAAAAGACAAATTATTTTCATTTATTTATTGTACGTGTTTAAGCATGAATAAATCTTCATATATGTGTATTTTTTATTTTTTAACTCAGTCGTATGCGCAAGAAATCCGACGACGTATTCGCTTATATTTTCTTCAAAGTTTAACCTTTTAAACTAAGTTTTTCGATGAATAAAAAAAAATACTAAAATCTTCTCATGCACTTTTTAGGATTTTCCTTTGTCTTTATTTCTCTGTAATTTATACACATCTTCATGTTTTAAATTCCGTGTAAACAACAAAGACATGAACGTCGCGCACCGCAAAAAATTGAAACACGTCTCAAGTTATTTGGAATTAAACAAACTATTACAATTAAAATCAATAAATTGTCTCATTCACTTTTTTAATACTTAAATAAACTTCAATTTAACATATCTTAAAATATTGTTACGATGTTAGTTTGGCTCCAATCAGCTCCGAAAAAGAAGTCAAAATCACTAAAAATAAGGAAAAATCGTACCTAAAATTTTAGGCGTCCCTTTTCCGCAAACTGCCAGTGCAATAAAATAGGGACACCTAAAACTTAAGGTATTTTTTTGGAAACGGCTTTGCCACTTCGTAGGCATTCTAGATTATTTTTAATTTCTTTGGGTAAAACTTAAAGCTACAACAAGCTTGGATAGATTATATTATGGTATTTGACAATCCCTCAGAAAACTCACATTTTCCGGGATAAAAAATATTCTTTGTATTAATCTACGAGTAGGTAATACAGCTATCTACATGCCACACTTCAATCCCTTTAATTTAACCGTTTTAGATGTGAAAATTGAACTAACATCCATGTTTATATAACTACATACAAACTTTCGCATTTATAATAGTAAGATATGGTTTCATGTTCGTAATGTGAGGTCAACTCGTAGTTTGACAAGTGATTTTTAATGCTATTCTTTAGTTATGAAATTCTATCAACTAAAATTTTATAAAACTCTTCTATAAAATAAAGGCAAGAGAATTCCGGCACATTTCAGCCCCGGCGTTTCACACGCGGCTGCCCAAGCAATAGAGCGTTTGCTCTGTGTTCGCGTCACTAAATCCCGACTTATCTTCAGAGAAAACGCCCTTTGTAATTCTGGAATAGGATGAACGCGAGGCGTGCGTTGTGGTTATGGCGGAGTAAACTAGAATTACAAATTACAATGTTTATCAAGAATAATGTTTATCTTGCTATAGATTTTTAAGACTTGTATAACTTTGTTAAGAGGAAACACTAAGGTCGAGAGAATTTAAAAATAGGTACGTATTTGCAAAAATCTATTGCTGATGCCGTACTTCTATCCGAAAAACAACCAAGCGGGTGCGATAGAGACAACTGAAGAAAATACCTATGAAAAGTACACAAAATCAACGTTTTGTAGTCCCCTGATTTCCTTTCCAAAACTTATCCGATATAATTTTTTCATAAAAAAATTAGGAAAAGCTATGACTGCGATTTTATGTCGTCAAATTTATTTGTTAGATATTTGAATATAGTAGAAAATCTTACCAATTTTTCAGGTTTATGAAGATCGTATCTCTTTTAATATTCATCATCATCATCAGGTCTTGTTTAGTTCATCGTACCTCTCGATTCGCCTCCTCCTTCATTGTGCAAACAGCTAAAGTGTGGAATTCCCTCCCTGCGTCGATGTTTCCCCATACATATGATTTAGGGATTTTCAAGGCAAGCGTGAATAGGCATTTTTTGAGTCTGCGTGTTACACCTTAGACCTCATCTTAGCTTCCCATCACGCTAGATAGAAGTCAAACGCACTCAAATCTCTAACAAAAAAAAATTAAAAAAAAGTCTCCACTGCAGGAGCACGACCCTCTCTGTACTACCAGAGCCATATATTAGCCAGAGCAGTCAGAGGATTTGAAGACGATTTCTTTTAATATTAAATTATAAAAAAGAAAACATAGGGCACATGCCAATATATCCATAGATTTTTTTGGAAAATATCATTGCTCTACTGGCACTATCCGGCGAGGAATCAAAGGACTACGCTCGTATGGAAATACGGCCCATCGACCTCGTTCTTTATTTTTAGGGTTCCGTACCCGAAAAGTGCAAACGGGACCCTATTACTGAGACGTCCGTCTGTCCGTCTGTCCGTCTGTCCGTCTGTCCGTCTGTCCGTCTGTCCGTCTGTCCGTCTGTCCGTCTGTCCGTCTGTCCGTCTGTCCGTCTGTCCGTCTGTCCGTCTCTCCGTCTGTCCGTCTGTCCGTCTGTCCGTCTGTCCGTCTGTCCGTCTGTCCGTCTGTCCGTCTGTCCGTCTGTCCGTCTGTCCGTCTGTCCGTCTGTCCGTCTGTCCGTCTGTCCGTCTGTCCGTCTGTCCGTCTGTCCGTCTGTCCGTCTGTCCGTCTGTCCGTCTGTCCGTCTGTCCGTCTGTCCGTCTGTCCGTCTGTCCGTCTGTCCGTCTGTCCGTCTGTCCGTCTGTCCGTCTGTCCGTCTGTCCGTCTGTCCGTCTGTCCGTCTGTCCGTCTGTCCGTCTGTCCGTCTGTCCGTCTGTCCGTCTGTCCGTCTGTCCGTCTGTCCGTCTGTCCGTCTGTCCGTCTGTCCGTCTGTCCGTCTGTCCGTCTGTCCGTCTGTCCGTCTGTCCGTCTGTCCGTCTGTCCGTCTGTCCGTCTGTCCGTCTGTCCGTCTGTCCGTCTGTCCGTCTGTCCGTCTGTCCGTCTGTCCGTCTGTCCGTCTGTCCGTCTGTCCGTCTGTCCGTCTGTCCGTCTGTCCGTCTGTCCGTCTGTCCGTCTGTCCGTCTGTCCGTCTGTCCGTCTGTCCGTCTGTCCGTCTGTCCGTCTGTCCGTCTGTCCGTCTGTCCGTCTGTCCGTCTGTCCGTCTGTCCGTCTGTCCGTCTGTCCGTCTGTCCGTCTGTCCGTCTGTCCGTCTGTCCGTCTGTCCGTCTGTCCGTCTGTCCGTCTGTCCGTCTGTCCGTCTGTCCGTCTGTCCGTCTGTCCGTCTGTCCGTCTGTCCGTCTGTCCGTCTGTCCGTCTGTCCGTCTGTCCGTCTGTCCGTCTGTCCGTCTGTCCGTCTGTCCGTCTGTCCGTCTGTCCGTCTGTCCGTCTGTCCGTCTGTCCGTCTGTCCGTCTGTCCGTCTGTCCGTCTGTCCGTTTGTCCGTCTGTCCGTCTGTCCGTCTGTCTGTCCGTCAGTCACAGGGCTCTATCTCTTGAACCGTAATAGCTAGACACTTGAAATTTTCACCGATTATGTATTTCTGTGGCGGATATAATAACAAATACTAAAAATAAAAAATAGTTAAAAATTTAAGGGGGTCGTCATACAAGAAACGTGTTTTTTTCAGCGTTTTTAACTTGATCTTCTTAATGGCATTAACTAGATCTTGAAATTTTCACCAATTATGTATTACTATGACCACAATAACAACAAATACTAAAAATAAAATAAAGTTACAAATTAAACGGGGTCGTCATACAAAAAACGTGTTTTTTAGCGTTTTAAAACATTGTACGGTGGTACGGAACCCTTCATGTACGAGTCCGACTCGCACTTGCCCGTTTATTTTAGCTTGACGGCTACATGAAATTTTTCTTACAATATTTATTTCATGAAATAATTTGAAAGATTACACGTATTTGGCACAGTCGTGCACAGGTAAAAATATGAAGGTAGACAACCATAACTAGTCTATACTATGTGCCGTCTGGAATGCCGGATATTACTATTTTATACAATCACCTTTTTATATGAAAATTATACCAAAAAATGTATTTACGAGTACCTAGTCGGTTTCGCTACAAAAAATATATTAATATAATACAAAAGAAAAAGAAAAAACAGCGTAATATCGTCGATCACGGGTCCGGGCCTTTGTTCGCTCTCGACAAGTATTTCACTGTGTTTTATTTATTATTATTTTTTGTATTATATTTATAGTTTTTTTTGTAGCGAAATCGACTAGATATTTAGATAGTACATTGTTTGGTATATTTTCATGTAAAAATGTGATTGTATAAAATAGTAATATGTCTTATAAAGGTATAATTGGGCAAATTTAGAGGTATGTTTGTGATTTTTTTCTATCGAGCCAAAAATGCTTAGTCGTGTTTTTAAAAATGTTGGTATCTGTAAAAAATTCAAGTAATTTTTTTTAAGAAATAAACTATAGTTTTTTATTTACAGTGATTTTTCAAAAACACCCACAATATGGCAAGTTCTGAACCCATCTCGCCTTAACTTCTCTATAAAATGCCTGGTATTTGGTCGGTTATGATTTCAAAGGAAACATTTCTTCTTGTCGTGTGATATACTGGCAATTACGACCTCCGTGGCGTAATGGTTAACACGCTAGACCGCTAATCCGGAGGTTCTGGGTTCGATCCCCAGCCAGGGCAAGTTGGAAAATGGCCTTTTTCAAATTGTCCTGGGTCTTGGGTGTTTATCTATATATGTATTTGTCATAAAATATAGTATCGTTGAGTTAGTATCCCATAACACAAGTTTAAAAACTTACTTTGGGGCTAGCTTAATCAGTGTAGTTTGTCCGTATATATTTATTTATTTATTTATTTTTATTTAAACAAAGGTGGAACTACGAGTATTTCGACTTAATGAGGTACTAATGTATATCTTTAAATTTGAAGAAACACTTAACTGAATAAATTCGCTCCACCTACGATGTTAAAGCAAATATTTAAACCACAATGTCCCGTGCACAGAGCCTTAAATTCATACATGAAATAATAAGACAGTGTTTTCAAGTGGAAACGTGCGTATACGAGTATACGCTTTGGATTTTGTTTGTTTTTCATGTGTGAAAGTGGCTTTATAGCCCACTGCTCTGTTGCTTCGTTAGGGGTGGCAATGCGACCCGCGTAGCCCCAGTCATTCTTAAGATAAGCAATGTATGTGCCCATATCGGGACAGATACAATATAAAGAATATATAATGGCGTATGCTATTACATATATCACCCTTTAGGCAGCTTAAAAAATCTGACACAAATGTACTCGTATACTTGTAAATTTTTCAAGCTGCCTTAGAGTTGCTAAAGAGGTCTATCTGAAATTGCTTGACGACTGCCATATGATGATGGACTGGGTATGTGGCTTAACATGCGTTCCAAAGCATGGAACAGCTTGTATGCCAATAGTGATCAGTGATCACTTAGGTAAGTGCGGACCACGCCCGGGGTTGATTTAATTTAATCGAGTTTCCACAGTGGTCACAGTTAACATAATTTGAAAGGTTTAATACGTTCATGGTATGGTAAACTAAAACAGAATAAACTTAAAGCGCTTAATGTTCACTATTTCAAAATGAGATGTTACGAAATAAATAAAGCGCCTTTGTTCATCGGATCCTAAAAAGCTATTTTGCGATACAGTGTAAAATTCGCGGGAACACAAATCCGCGATATTTCTATAGCCTCATAAATTATCCTGTCTCGGCACGTAACGTTGACCTATACTTATGAGCGAGGAGATAAACTACTGAATGTGACTACCCAACCAGCGCTATTATTTTATTTATTAATGTATTTTTCTTTATGTCGAAGTCAGAATGGCGTACACGGTATAACATTCTATCGACACGATACCTGAAGAAGCGGTGTCAAAGATATTTTCACGTCCAGATTAACTTAGACTTTTATGGTTTCGCAAGTGAATGTCAAATGCGCCACCGTGTTCGTTACACAATACAGATAAATACTCGCAAGATGTCCCATCTAGTCTCATCTACGTCTACGGCGTGGCACGAGAATGTAAGAATGCGCCAGGCAGCGAGTCATTCATGGCCAAGCAAGGCCACCGGGGCCATTACACAAAGACTGACAAACATGTCACTATACTATCAATCACAAGACGGCCTATTTAGTCTCTACCATATCTACAGCTCGGCACAACACCTGCTGCTGCATACGTGATAAAACACAATACAACAGCGGCTGTTACACAAAGACAGATAAACATGTTACAATACTGTCAAACACAAGATGTCCCATCTAGTATCCGCTACGTCTACGGCGCGGCACGAGTACGTGAGAAATGCGCCAGGCACAGAGTCACGGCCAAGCAAGGCCACCGCGGCCGTTACACAAAGACAGACAAACATGTTACAATGCTCTCAAACACAAGATGTCCCATCTAGTATCCGCTACGTCTACGGCGCGGCACGAGTACGTGAGAAATGCGCCAGGCACAGAGTCACGGCCAAGCAAGGCCACCGCGGCCGTTACACAAAGACAGACAAACATGTTACAATGCTCTTAAACACAAGATGTCCCATCTAGTATCCGCTACGTCTACGGCGCGGCACGAGTACGTGAGAAATGCGCCAGGCACAGAGTCACGGCCAAGCAAGGCCACCGCGGCCGTTACACAAAGACACAAACATGTTACAATGCTCTCAAACACAAGATGTCCCATCTAGTATCCGCTACGTCTACGGCGCGGCACGAGTACGTGAGAAATGCGCCAGGCACAGAGTCACGGCCAGGCAAGGCCACCGCAGCCGTTACACAAAGACGCCGATTTCAAGTTCCGAGTAAAAACTCATAAAATACCTATTAGTCTGCTTACATAATTTGACAGTCTTAGTTTTGTTAGGTGTCGTTTGAAGGTTGGTGGTGAAGGTCCTTGTGCAGAAACAGTTTGCTGTCTTAGCTTGTTATTTTTGCCAAAGGTATCTTTAGAAATAAACTGACTCATAATGTTACAACGTCATGAATCAGATTTTTCAATCTAGTCATATAATCATATAATATAACTAGCTGTGCCCGCGACTTTGTTCGCGTGGTTGTCTGAACGTTATGTTATATAGCCTAAAGCCTTCCTCTATAAATGGACTACCCAACAAAAAAAGAATTTTTCAAATCGGACCATTAGTTTCTGAGATTAGCGCGTTTAAACAAACAAACAAACTTTTCCGCTTTATAATATTAGTATAGATATTTGCACAACGTAAAATTGATGAAGTAGACTTTACTATTTGTTCTTTTATATTTGAGAGTTGAGACGATTGTTTTTTTTGTATAATACTCTTTTATGAAATCACAATATTCACTTCACTCAAAATGTTTATAATGAAATATATTGTTAGTTTTATTCTCATTGTGCTCAAGAATGTATCAAAATTCATCATTACTCATCAATTGATCGTCCATCTCGATGATTGATGTTGTGCCGCCGTTTTATTTTATTTCAAACAGCATTTTTACTGACGTTTATTTTATTTCTAAGAGCAGTCCTTTAGGTGCAGCGCAAATAAACCGACACACTTTTATCGCTAATATTGATCGCAGCCTTGGATTCCGTACTGGTCTGGGATCTAAGATAAACCGAATTTTCTCCTACAGAGTTTGCAAAAATGCAAACTCTTTGCCAAGCCTTCTTTTGTATCAAACGGCATCGACTATCCTCGTCATTCTTTTGTTGACACCAGGGCTACACGAGCTTTGTGGTGGCGTACCTAACTACCTACCCCATTATAGCCATTGCTGAAAATCAGTGTATTGCTTTTGAGGCAATATTAGCACTAACTTTGGCCTATTTGTCCTGCTGCTGCACACACACATGCAATTAATTATTGCTGTCTTTATTGACTGAGCAAGCGAAGCGTCTCAGTTTCGATTGGTCAAAATGCTTAGTTCGTCTGTCTGGTCTCGCTTACAGGTCGCATTTTTCAACCGAAAATAGGCGCAAATTTTTTTAGTCGATCGCGAATTTTAATTCGAGGAGAAATAGGGGGAAATTTGCTGTAGCGTTATTTATTGACGGATTTCAATCAAATTTGAGAGGCACACTAAGGACTCTATTCTTATACTGTACTTATATGGGAGGCCAAAAAAATTTTTTTTTCAAATTTCGATATAGTTTCTTGGACAAAGTTGTTCAGTATCATGGACTGAATCCACCCTTAAAATAGTTTCAGTATATTTTGTTAGACCCTGTATATGGATGGATTTCACTGAATTGGCTTTGCTAAGCCAAGGGAAAGGGGAAAGTGTCGCTTATTACATGGTTAAAAGAGCTCGTGAGGTCTACTGTTCTTACACCACCACTAGTTTTAAACTTGTTTAAATGTAACTGTGTGTATAATTTAATTTTTTGCGTATATATTAATAGCAACAAATAAACATAATATCTATCTTTCTATATGAAGACGAAAAAGTAGCAAAGCCGACCCTGGACTCCAAGGCAAGTCGCCTGGATGCAAGATTGCGCTTAGATAAAGGATATATAAGGATAGACTTAAAAATAATCAAGAAATAATCGTGTTCCTACGTTTGTGCGAGCCTTAAACTAGCGTCTTAGGTCCTAGCATGGTTTTAACACAGGTCGTAATCGTAACATTTACAGCGAGCTGCAGAAGCGGACATAAAAGCCACGACGCCGCTGCTTGTGCGATTCAAGGAAAGAAATAAAACGTTAGTAGACTTATTGAGTTCATGTCTTCATAGAAATTATCTAGCTCGAGCAGGAAGCAGACAAGGTTAGGGGAAAATGTGGACTTACATTTTCCATAAATAACTTTAAATGCAAGCAGTAAATAAACTGTGTTATGAATTTCTTAATGAGTCGTCTACGCCTCGACTTATTTTGACTCCTATATGCCATTATTAGTAATTGTACACTTTTACAAACTCTATAAGTTGTCTGTAAAAAAAGTAACATAAATATAATTAAAACATTTTGTATATTTCTTTCAGCGAGTAAGGAGGGCTGCCGTGGTGCGGCGGCAGGTTGTAAAACTAAAGCTAAATATTACTTCTCGAATTCGTCTTTGGCATCCTTAAGTGACCATTGACATGCATATTATAAGTATGTATTTGAAAAATAAAAAGCGGGAAAGCGCATCCCAGACTCCGAAGCAGCACAGCTGAGGATGCAACCAGGGACGCGCTAAGATGAAGGAGAACTTAAATTATAATCATAAGTAAAAATATAAATCAAAACTCTTTGAGTGCTGTGTGGCGTGAATGATAATGGCTTGATAAAAGTGCCACGAACACATACCAACAATTATTTAGCATTACTCAAACTATCCGCACCATTCATATAGACTTTTCCCTTAAAAAGTCAATTTAAATTCTAACGATATATCATAGAGCGTGATTATCGTGCGAACGTCTAAAAAGTGGGCTATTGTTCGATCGTATGCGATAATTCAAATGCTACATTTACTTAAGACCTTATTGTTGGGGTATTTTTGTGTTATGCCAGTGTCAGTGGCCGTTCTTGGGTCAGTGGTTCTCAATATTAAATCGAATTTGGATAATAAATAATAAATAAATATATAGGGACAAATCACGCTAGCCCCAAAGTTTTAAACTTGTGTTATGGGATACTAACTCAAAGATACTATATTTTATGATAAATACATATATAGATATAAACACCTAAGACCCAGGATAATTTGAGGCCATTTTCCAACTTGCCCTGACTGGGGATTGAACCCAGAACCTCCGGATTAGCGGTCTAGCGTGTTGACCATTACGCCACGGAGGTCGTCATGCCACTCTGTATGATTCTCAGGCAACAAACGTAACGTTAGCAAAATAAGTTTAGTACCTGTATAATACGTGTCTAGTAGTCAGACATCTAGCTACAAGATGGGTTAACGACGTAGTCAAAGTCGCGAGTCTCATCTGAATAAGGACAGCAGTCCAGCACAGGACTGAGGGCTAATTTTATGCTTACTCACTCTGGGCCATCAATTTCCCCAATGGTATCCTCATGGTAAGTGTTTATTGTAGTTACACCACAGGTGCCAGACGTGCTTTGCCGACGCTGAAGAAACATTTTCACACTCTTTTAACAACCTCAATTACTACTACCTCTCGGTAAAACCACGGTGCGGTGTAGAGTACATTTCACGACTTTAACATGCACAAGAGGAGATCCACGCTAAGTTTGTTTGTTTTATTTTTCATATGTGTACGTGGCCATCTCTGTTGTCAGATTTTTCAAGCTGCCTAAAGGCATCTGATATAGCTTGACGACTGCCATATAACGACGAAAGTCTAGAACAACAGGTAAACGTGCCTTGCGAATTACGGAGGAGCTCGAGATTTATTTATGCCACTTTTGGTCACCCATCAAAATGCGGACCACAACCTATTTTTTTATATTGTAATGCAAGTTATACATGTGAAAGTGGAAGCAATGCATACCAGGCCATTGAGCTCACTGCAACTGACAAAGCCCTTCTGGCGGGCAGGCGACCGATACTGTCTTAATTAATTTTTTTCGGCGTTTTTTCTCAGCAGTGGTTGTTGCAAAATGCTAGTATCCGCAGATTATTTTAAAATAATGTATGTATAATCTATAATATAAAAATGAATCGCTGAATGTGTTGCTAAGCGTAAATCTAGTGAGCAGCTGAACCGAATTTTTTAGAATATTCCTTGAAGTACGAGGATGGTTTTTACGGAGCTTGCCCCGTGCAAAACCGGGGCGGGCCGCTAGTTTAAAATATAAATAAACATTACACGTAATGTATTATCAAGTTTGTAGCATTAACTTGTAGGTACCTTTTGTACTAAAATCTTAAAATTTATGTGCAATAAATTAAATAAATAAAGAAAAAATGTCAATAAAGACCTAATTACTGAATAAACATTTGATTTGATTCTTTAATTCTTCTCTGCCTACGTCTTAAAAGTTGAAAGTTTGAGAAACACCGCGTGATCATCGTGTGAATCCGCCGATCGTCACGGGAGGCGCGCGTGGCGTTACAAATACGACGCGCTACACTTGCCACTGTTTTGGACAGTGAACAAAGGTTCTCAGAATAGGTTCCATAGGCTGGCTCTTTCATTACATTTTTATTTTATTACACAACCAAAGAATACAGACACAACTACTACTTGAGCAAGGTTGCGGGAAGTCGCTGGATGCAGTGGCAGTGCAGGCCGCTTGCAATCCGTCATTTTAGAAACCCTAAGGTATATCCACCATTGAACATTCTGTGGCTGAAATTATACACATACATTATCACGTCTTTATCCCTAAAAGGGCAGACAGAGCCTAGGGCCGCAATACACAAAGGCCACGTATAGCGTGGTGGGCGTTAAGATAGAAAAAGGAAATCAAAGCGGGTGAGAAGCAGCTGGTACATTCCAAGTGTTTTTCTTTTCTACCAGACTAGCATAGAAATATAAAAGGTAAACCTTCTTATCATTGTACCGCGTTGAGGTTGCATATTTTCTCCAAAGAGAAACTATGCATGATAAGAATAAAGAAACCGGATAAAAAAAAATTTATCAGATATGCAATCGGATGGACAAAGTTCGAAAGAAAATGTTAAGGTACCTTATGTACCTTAGACCTCCAATATCTTTGATCATAGTAGCTCCTATAACAGATAAGCTAAGAGATCATAGATTAGCATGGTTTGAGAAGAAATAAAGCTCATGTAACGAAAAAGGTGATATGACTGTCAGTGGATAAGTATATGAATAGAAGACCAAATAAATATGGAAAGAATGCATAAGAAATTATATGAACATCCAAAGATTAGATTAAAGTATGATAAAAGAAAATTTGAAAGAAAATACAATTTGCGCTGACCCCATATAACTAAATAGAAATGGTAAGGAAATAGAAGAAGAATCAGAGATGCAATCTTTCAATAGCAAGTTTGTATACTTTTGAATAAAAACTGAATGTGACATTAGATGTTTTAAACTGGATGTCTCATTTTCTACCTGAATGGTGTGTATTGCAAGAAATAATCTCGCGGAATAATAAACAGATACATAAAACGATTTAGCGTTGTCAAGTTCAGACTACAATTACTGTACCATGTTTTGGTTTTGATAGCATCCAAGATAGTGTCTTTGTCCATTTCTCAAAAATGAAATATGACATTAAAGGTACTAACGTTAAACATAGTTATAAAGCAACATAAACATCTATAAATTTAATGAACCGCAATGTGATATTCGACACCAAACACTTCACACTAAACCGAAAAACCGAAACCCGACACCAAATTATTTGAACTCGTGGGATAAGACCTAACGACTGTCAATAAAACAATGTCTAAACAAAACGAACTGCAAAATTAATCCTTAATTCAATGAAATAACGTCTAAATTGAGTTATATTTGTATTTTACTGCCAACTGTACTTACACTCTCAACTGTACCGGAACTGTATTAAATTACCGGGCTTACTGAATTTTAATAGTGACATTAAATGTACAATTTATGAGCAAATAAACACTCAAAATTTGTAAACTAGGAGATAGTTTAAGATACAACTTTATTTCGTTTTAGTTTCTGTCAAAAGGCTTAATTATGTCGATTAATTGAGATCTCTCAAAGACTTCTTGGCTCCTTTGGGGGCACTACATAGGTTTAAGAGTTGGGACATATCTGTCACGGATGTCATCGGTCACGGAACGCTTCAGCACCGGCCATGCTAAAGCGTTCCGTCGCTCTCTTTCGCTCTAGCAAATGACGCTTCTGAGCGACAGAAAAAGATAGCAGAGGAAAGTGCTGTTCCATGCTAACAAATATGTCCCAACCCTAATCACAGAATACAGTAAGAGTAAACAGAACGGAATCTCCTAAGGTGGCCGTCCCCGCACCTCTCCTCCGTTTTCGCCTCGATGACGCACGTTGGCTCACAAGAACCGGGGGAGAGGTGCGGTTGCGGGGAACGGGGACGCATATTGCGCGTACCTTAAAAGATTCCGTTCTGATTACTCTTACTGTATTCTGTGCCCTAATGCTAATTCATGTTATATTGCCAATTTTGTTAAAATAGGTGTTTTTGTGATCTTGAAATTCCAGTTTTATTCATAAATTTTAAGCGTAAATATTTGAAAATTCTACTTTAGATATTTGAACCAAAATAGTGTAAACAAATTTATTTGCCGGACAAATTAAAAATCCCCTGACTTTTAAACGTTCACCCCCATTGTTCAATTTAATTCAAAATATCTTTATTATCATAGGGTATTTATAATGTCTCTTATTAATGGTCAATTTGTTTTGTTTTGCACAAATGTTGACGTCAAATCATTACTTACAGCCAGCACCTTACGGCTAAGTTTATGCCGCTTCCTAGGCGCTAGTGCAGAAAAAGCGGCAACATAGTGCACTGCAGCATTTTCTCCAAAGACGACAACTAACGAAGTTAAAACTTAAAATTAGTTATATGGACGGCGTAATAACTTTTGAACGACGGAACCGATTTTCATCCAACATAGCTAAGAATCACCTCGACAGACAAGGATATCGATTAAAAAAAGCATTCATCATATCAGCCACAAGAAGTCCACTGCTGGGCATAGGCCTTCCCCAAGGATTTCCAAAACGACCGATCGGAAGCGGCCTGTATCCAGCGTTTTCCTGCAACCTTGCTCAAGTCGTCTGACCACCAAAAAAAGCATTAAAATCAGTCTATTCGTTTAGGAGCTACGATACAGACAGACACACAGACACGTCAAACTTATAACACTCCTCTTTTTCGTCGGGGCTTAATAAAACACCTAGGTGGGGCAGCCATTAGAACGAAAAAATCCTGTATCTCTCACTTTTTCCCAAAACCCTTTTCAAGCAGTTCTTGCAACGGTTGCATCCTTAGCTGTGCTGCATCGGAGCCCGGAGTGCGCTTTCCCGCTTTTTCTTCTCCAAATATAACATGCATGTCAAAGGTCACCCAAGGATGCCAAAGACCCTGCATAATGGAGAAGAAATAACCGGAACAGTTTAAATTATTTGGCTATAGTTTTACGACCGGCCGCCTGCCTGTCGTCAACCCTCTTTGGGAATGTATTTGTGCGAAAAGTTTTATCACCATAACCGGCCGCCGCCCGACGTTAACCCTCCTTGGGAATGCAATTGTAGCTCGAGATGTTTGTGCTTAGTCCTTTAGTCGCTTCTTACGACATCCACAGGAAGAGATGGAGTGGTCCTATTTTAACCCGGAACCACACGGGTAACGGAAGGAGAAATCCTGTATCTCTCACTTTTGCCCAGAACCCCTTTGAAGTACTTCTTGTAACTCATTATCCACAATTGCAACTATTCATACAAGATTCATACGAACACTTTGATATTCATAGTGACTGCGCTTTCTCGAAACTATGCAGTTCTGCATACAATAGCCACATCCCAGTGTAGGCGACTTCGTGACTCACTGCAACCTAAACCTAGGTCTAAGGTCCCTGATGACTAACTAATAGACTGGAATATTTGTTGAGATAAATTCTGAGAATAAACCAATATGAGAAATGAGTAATCTAACCTACTTTGGTACTTTTTTACGACGATAAAAAAGCCGTAGCAAGTATCGTCTCTGTTGATTGCCGCTATTTTGTTTTAATCAACGGTTGATTGGCTCGGATATGGTAGTATATAGAGTACAGAAAAGCTCTATAGATCATCTTCTTCTTCTTCTTCTTCTTATTTAAGAGCTTAGTGGCTCTTATCGGTGAAGTATGCACCGAACTTCTCGGTTCTCTGCCTTACTCTTTAGTGCTTAATACGACATGACCCCTGCTTTTTCGTTTAGTTGGTCTACATAGCTCTTTCTTGGTCGTCCAGGACCACTTCTGTCATCATCATCATCCGAGCGTATTCCCGGTTGCATCCTCAGTAACGCTTCAGAGCCCGGAGTCCGCTACATAACCTAGGTGATTTGACGAGGTTAGGTACTGGTTTTTACACAAAATACGATAAAAAAAAAACTTATGTCAAAACTCTTTGATCAGTCTATTCTAGCTAAGTAGTCTTTTATAGTGCAAGCTAGAATCTTTACGTAGGAGTTGCCTTTCTAATTGACGTAATCTGATAGAAAGCTGGTGCGTATTACCGACTTTATGATAATGCGGCTTGGAACGACCAAAATCTATCAAACACGAGTTATGAGTCATAATATCTGAATTAGGACGTGCGTTGAAATACAAAGCCGTTGCATGGACAATAGTCTGCCTACGCCGAGCATACATTTTAGCAGCCTCTAGGAATATTATTGTCTTCTATATAGATCAATTTATACTTAGTTAAATAGTCACACACTTTACGTACAAAATAGTGTTGTTACAGTATACAGGGTGACATTTTATTAACCGGCAAAATTTTTGAAGCAAGTTTAGTCCATGATACTGAACTACTTTCTATAAAAAAAGTTATTGATAATCGATAAAAAATTTTCGTCCTTCCATACAAAATCCGTTTGGCTGAGCGCTGATTTGATTTTAGGACGAAAAATTTTTATCGATTTTTAATTTAAAGAAATATAGAAAGGTGTTCAGTATCATGGACTGAACATGCTCTTAAAATTTTTCCGGCTAATAAAAAGTCACCCTGTGTATGTTAGTCTTAAGGTATATATTAATATGGGTTAATAATGCCCTTGTATGTTTTGTTGCCTAGTCTTAAGGTATATATTAATATGGGTTAATAATGCCCTTGTATGTTTTGTTGCCTGCAATAACGAATTTAGTATTATTATAATAATTACAAACAGTACAATGCTACTAAATAATGCATTTCAATTGAATCAGGTAGGTACCGTAACTCTGTGCTCTTTTTATATCATTACTAAATTATATGTTCATGATATCAACATAATATAATTTAGCGATAACTAAATTGCCATCGCAAAATCAAATTAAATATCATGTATGTATACCAACATACATAGGTGCACTTAACTTAATTTAAATTCAAATTAAAATCTGTTATTACTAGATTAGTAAAATGGCGGTCGTGTTCGCAACATAAATCTACATGGGTAGGTTTTTTGGTACTTTACTTAAATATGTAGATACTTACTTCGAATGAAACTTTGAAAATTCAGATTGTACCAGCTGGCTGTTCTTCCCGCGCAGGTCATAAATTCAGCGATTATCTATGGGCACAGAAGACAGTAAGAGTAAACAGAACGAAATCTCCTAAGGTACGCGCAATATGCGTCCCCGTTCCCCGCACCCGCACCTCTCCCCCGCCCATTATTATCTATGGGCGAAAATTCTAATCATAGATAATAAAATAGACTAGCGAACTATCCCTATTTTGATTACTTACCTCCACCATGGTATATTCTCCACCTTCTCGCCCTTATGGTCCAAATTGAAAATATGTGATGAAAAAAATCCGCCACGAGTGGGACTCGAACCCACGACTCTCACGTTAACGCCGTGAGTGCACTACTTACTCACTTACTGACGGCGTTAACGTGAGGGTCATGCGTTCGCCGTTCGAGTCCCCAAACGTGGCGGTTTTTTTTTTATCACGTACCTATTTTCAATTTGGATAAATTACAAACATTACAATGCTCGGAGCATTGTAATGTTATTAAAAATAATAATTGCCCTTATGGTGTTGCGGTCCTGGGCTTTGTTTGCTTAGAATCGCAAGACCCAAAACACTCTGTCTACCCCGCTAGGGATAAAGATATGATAGTGTACGGAAATATATAGTGATTATTATTTGTTTATTTTACCTATACTTCACAATATTCTGATAGCCTTTATTTTTAACACCCTACGAAAAAGAAGGGTGTTATAAGTTTTACGTGTCTATGTGTCAGTCTGTGTCGTCATAGCTCCTAAACGAATAGACCGATTTCGATGCAGTATTTTTAATCAAAAGCCTAAGTCTGTTGAGGTGGTTTTTAGCTATGTTTGATAAAAATCGGTTCAGCCTTTCAAAAGTTCTTAAGAGTTAACGTTTAAATGTCGGAGGTTTTTTTAATTTGTCTAGTAAATAAACTTGTTTTGTATATAATACTAGCAGTCCACCCCGGCTTCGCCCGTGGTACACACATAGCCTATGTCACTCGGGAATAGTGTAGCTTTCCAACGGTGAAAGAATTTTTTAAATCAGCCCAGTACTTTTTGAGCCTATTCATTACAAACATACAAACATACAAAAATAGGTACAAATCTTTCCTCTTTATAATATTAGTGTAGACATAATTCTCTAGACGCTCTGTTTTGTCCAATATCTACGGCGTGTCGTCAAGGTGTAGAAGTAGAACTAGTCCGACCGGATCCCTACAATAGTGGATGTAGGCGGCACTAGTTATATTTCACGGCTTCGCTTGCATCCTGCCTCGCGGCGACTAATTTAAAATAGACTGGTTTATGGTTTACGAGGTGTTATTTTTTTGTATCGATTTTTCTAAACAAGACCATAAATAAATTCTCTGGTAGCTAGCTAGTTTGAGCGATATATTCAAAAAAGGCAATTAAAAATCTGTTAGTGAAATAAATCTACATATTCTAAAGACTCGAATTAAGGCTCAATAAAGTACCTGCTTCTAAATTTCGGCGAAAAAAGGCAATCCTACGAATCAATTACCACAGAGACTACCGTCCGAGATTACCGTCAACAGCCGTTCTTTCTCTAATTCTGCATGATATTCGTGTAGTACATCAAGTTTCATAAAAAAAGTATTTAATCTATATTTTGGAAAACAATATTTTATCTTAAGGCCGTACCTAAATTTCCCGGGGTCCAGTGCAGCCCCCATTTTAAATAAATCATTTCAAAGAAAACGGAAACATCATTTAAAATTTTGCTACTACCAAGTCCTAGATAACCCTTCAAAGTATTTTATGAACTACTGTTTACAGATTATAATGAGAACGTTAAGCTTTGCTACGCACATTTGCCAAAAGTGGCCGTTTTTCGTTATTGTGAATGTTCATGAATCTGGCTTTGTTAACGTTAGCTCTGGGATCTCCCAAGGGTCTATTTTAGGCCCGTTACTTTTTATCATCTTTATCAACGATGTAAATCAATGCTTGGCCATGGTATGTCCCTTCAACGGTGTATATAATTTAGCTTGCATGATTTAATTACTGACACACAAACAACGGGAAAGATGAAATTAAATAAAAGCTTGTAAGAAATAGACAGGTAATTGTCTGAGGATACCTTTTTAGGGTTCCGTACCCAAAGGGTGCAAACGAGACCCTATTACTGAGACTCCGCTGTCTGTCCGTCTGTCACAGGGCTCTATCTCTTAACCGTAATAGCTAGACACTTGAAATTTTCACCGATTATGTATTACTGTGGCCGCTATAATAAATTTTAAAATAAAAGGGGGTCGTCATACAAGAAACGTGTTTCTTCAGCGTTTTAAAACATTGTACGGTAGTACGTAACCCTTCATGTACGAGTCCGACTCGCACTTGCCCGTTTATTGTTACACGTTGTATAAGTCTAAGATAGGATGCCAAACAGGTCTCCAAGTCACTGACCTCATTCGAATTAGATTTCTTGTAATAAATAACCGACAGTTCGTACACGTGACCACACATCAGCTTCAGCACTCCAAGTTAAAAAGCCACTAGACTAAAGCCTTGAAGGCAAAACTTGTTTGATTTGTGGTCCGTGGTACTTGAGCTTAGAATATTCGACGGAGTTAGGTCGATGACCGTTGATTGATTGGTACAGTGTCATGGTACCCCGCCATAGAGTACTTGTTATGTAAATATTGTAATTGTTACAACTTTGTCGGATTAAACGAAATGATGGCTATGATTGAAATTTGTCTTGATATTACTTGTGGTATTAGCAATTTACTTTCGTGTAATTCATCAAAGTAAATGCAAATAGTTTTTTACAAAAACTTCAATCACTTTAAATGGTTTCCGGTCAGCTAAAATATTGGTAAGTTTTTATCACAAGCTTTTTACGAGCGTTTATTTAGCTTGCCTTGTTTGATTTGTATCTGGGTCAAATCTTGCAAGTTAAATTTGACCCACTTCCCGGTATTTGATTGCGATAAAATTTTGTGTGCTAATGTAAATCAGATGACAATGCAATATTATTATGACAAGAAGCTGACCCGGCTCCACAGCCGCACGGTGGCTATAGGAGGGTTGTAATAAAACGACGCAACTCCAATGAGTTTGGGCTTATGTTGAAATGAATTGAAATTAATTTTTATTTTGCATAAGTGTCGTACGATAGATGGAATACAGTTTACTGTTTGTCTTGATAAGTTTGTAGTTTACTGTTTGTCATGTAGTATAGTTTACTGTTTGTCTTGATATGTTTGTCGTTTACTTTTTGTCATGTATTACAGTTTACTGTTTGTCTTGATATGTTTGTAGTTTACTGTTTGACATGTAGTACAGTTTACTGTTTGTCTTGATAATAATAACTGTTTGTCTTAATAAGTTTTTTGGCCTCACAATAAAACTTGTATGGTTGGTGATCGCAATGACAAGTGGTAGATAGTATAAAGTCGTTGTACATGTACATAGCTTGCTGGCCGTTTTTTTAACATATATTTCACTTAAGGTGGTACTGGAGGCGCGGGCGAACTCCACAGCGAGTTGCCTACCGACGCGCTTCGTCGTGTTGCTATTTCGTCGAGAAAGAGAAAGGGCGCTAAAAAATGTAGCTCCGTCCCGACCCCCGCATGTGAGAGCTACACCCCCGCGTACGACAAAGAAAGTGCACTGAACGCCAGCGAAACGGGCCGTTATAGGCCATGAATCGTAGTTTTCGTAGTTTTCGTTTATTTCGATAAATACGATACATACCCAAATAAAACTAAATTATTTGGAATTTAGAGTCTTCACTCTAGTCGTATAATTAGTTTCCATAAGGATCGAAAATATAATTAGAAGTGTAATAGGCGTCTAAATATTACTCGATTTCGTCGATAAAAAAGGCAAATTTTAAGTTGCTATAACTTTTTTTTTGTTTATTATTTTCGAACCAAAACTAATTACAGATCTAGATATTTATCATCTTAATGCTTGTAAAAAATTTGAATACGATGAGTTTTATGGTTTCGAAATTAAAACGAAAGTACGTTTGTATGGGATTTCGTCCCTCCAGTTAACCCTTAATCGCCTCTTACGACACACGTGGAAGGAGAATGAGTGATGAGAAAACAGACATAGATTTATTTGTTCCAAAAACAGCACACTTACATATACACAATATAGAACATACTCAATAAAAAGCGGCCAAGTGCGAGTCAGACTCGCCCATGAAGGGTTCCGTAGCAGCAAGTAACATAATATAAAAGTTCTAGAGGTAAATTGCGGTTTACAATTTATGACGTATTGAAAAATAACTATCTATGATACCGAGACCGCTATAGTTTTAATTGAACGTACATACTTTGAGGTATATACCACATTTTTTCAGAATTATTTTAGTAATATTTCAAAAGTTACGGTGGGGGGACACCTCAAATTTTAACTTTGTATAAGATTATCTCAAGACTGGGGGGTTTGATCTATATAATTTCAAAGTAATTTTTGATGCATTTTAAAAGACTTTTTCAACGATACCCCACATGTTGGTATTAGTCCAATATAATTTTTTAAATTCACTTTTCGTAGTAAGGGAGGGGGCTTAAAAAAAACATTTTTCACCATTTTAAAACCAACTTTTGGAACTTTAATATCTATCTCTCCACCAATTTTCGTGACAATCGGTGCAGTAGCGGCGGAGTACGAGCCTGGAAGGACAGACAGGCGGACGGACGGACGGACGGACATGACGGAACTATAAGGGTTCCTTGTGAACTACGGAACCCTAAAAATGTATTTACTCTGCCGTCACCACACATCAGATTATTAAATATAAATAAACAATTTATATCCAATTAATTCTTAAAATAAAAGCAGTCTAAGATCTCCATTAATTACAGAACAAATTGCTAATCATCGCCCTTAACCAGATTCCTAATATCTTAAGTACAAGATGGAACAAAAGATGTTTGCTCGTCGCAATGCTCCCGAGTAATTCTATATCAATTAATTTTAACTGTAAATACACTTAGGATTTTCGTGAAAATCTGAGGTTCAATTTTTTTATTATTTATTTATTTATTTATCAAACTTTATTGTCCAAAGTAAAAATATACTTTTAACAAATGGCGGACTTAATGCTAAGAGCATTTTCTCCCAGTCAACCATAGGGATAAGCAGAGAAAATTGTGCGGCGCAAAAGCTATAAATACCTATATACTTACATCAAAAATACTAAGTACTTCATACACACTATTATATATATGTATATATTATATATAAATATATCAGAGTAAATACCTACTTACACAATACATATATTAATAAATATAATAACAAAGAAATAGCTAAAGAAAAGAAGAACTGAATGATGATGACTTTATATAGAAAGGGAGTTTGAAAAGAGGGCGTGGACTTTCGTCTTAAAACAGAATTTGGTAGAAATTTCTCTAATGTCAACGGGTAAAGAATTCCAGAGTCGTGAAGCTTGAAGAGAAAATGAGTTATTATTCCTCAAAGTAAAGGATTAAAGAAAGCAAACTCCATAGTATCTTGTGAAGTACAATGATAATGTAAGATAGGCCTAATAAGGTTTTATTTACTGTAAAAACTTACAAATAATAGAACTACCAAGTTTTATGTGCCGTTGTTGGTCGAAACATCATACTGAAACATTACTGGTTACGTAATTTATTAATATTCCTCATTAATCATTAAGTTTCTTATACCTACTAACTACGAGTAGTAGATAATTATTCGTAAAATTTTACGTTAGCAACCCGACCCGTGTGGTTCGGGGTAAGAATAGGACCACTCCATCTCTTCCTGTGGATGTCGTAAGAGGCGACTAAAAGACTAAGCACAAATATCTCGTGCTACAATTGCATTCCCAAGGAGAGTTAACGTCGGGCGGCGGCCGATTGTAAAACTTTTCGCACAAATACATTCCCAAAGAGGGTTGACGTCAGGCAGGCGGCCGGTCGTAAAACTATAGCCTAAGCTTTAAACTATTCCGGCTACTTCTTCTCTATTTTGCAAGGTTTTGACATTCTTGGGTTACCATTATATTTGAAGAAGAAAAAGCGGGAAAGCGCACCCCGGGCTGCGAAGCAGCACAGCTGAGGATGCAACCGGGAACGCCCTTAGACGAAGAAGAACCGTAAGTTTATGTGGAAACTTAGATGTGAAATTATTCTAAAAAAAAAAGTTAAAAGTATTCTGTACTTTAAAATGTTTACACGTATACGACATTTTAACCACGTTGAAAAATTTAAATCAATGTCGAGAAAACAAGAACGGACTCATTATTACAAAGTACGAGTATTATTTATCTGTTTGGGTCAAATCTTGCAAGTTAAATTTGAGCTACGAGATGAAATGTTGTATGCTGATACGAGTATAAATCAGATAACAATGCAATATTGTTATAACAAGAAGCTGATCTGATGATCGAGCTGGAAGGTAGCTATAGAGACCCTGTAATAAAACGACGCAACCCCATCGAGTTTGACACATGTAATGTGGCTTATTACATTTTTCTTGATACTTAACTAACTCATACAATGTTGCAATATTATCTTTACCACTGTAATTTTCATAAGGGGCGTCTGAACTAGGATCTCTAATGCTGCAGCTACAAAAAGGCATAATAGAAGCTAGAGTATCCCCCTAGGAGGCGTGGGCGACACTGATATAGTGTACATGCGCTTCGTGACTTGAATAATGAGCTTCATTCTTTGTGAAATATTTTGACTGCTTTATTTATAGCTTTTAAAAATAAGTGGGACGTAAAACTGCATCTGATAATACAGACTTTTAGAGGTTCGTTTCAAAAATGTTTCTTCGTGTAGTTATTTTCTGTTTTTTTCGGTGCAGCTGGGCTTACGCTCTAAAATGCTTGGTTAACGTCGCATAGGATGATATGTACCTTCAAAATCATCCTCATTATAGTGCGAGTCCCTTTCTACTTGCTTGATAACTTTATATTCATATACTTCGCACTCCTTCTCTTTATGGTTGCCTGTAAGAGATTGCTTCCTCTTGTACCTTATTTATTTATAAGTTCCGTAAACTTTGTAATTTTTTATTGTTTTTTATTTGGTGAAATAAAGATTTTTGTATTGTATTGTATTATTTATAGAACTGATCACTAACCTGATCAAAATAATATAACATTATGCATTAACAAAAACATAAATATCAGGTCATTAACACACTTAACACTTGTTATTCGAAGCCCACCTTCTATTTGTGAGAGCACTGTCACAACAATATATATTTGGGACCCCACATATATATGCTAATATTGATTCTACAGCCAAATCTTACAACATACAAAAAAATATAATATAATTTATTCAATAACTTTAAGTTATACATTTCTGGTGAATGGGAATAATTTTTATACCCGACACCCGTTAACTATAAAAAAGTTTACAAACATAACATTTAAGTTTTTTATTTAAGGCCGTACCTGAATTTTCCGGGGACCAGTGCTGCCCCCATTTCAAATAAATAATTTCAAAGAAAACGGAGACATCATTTAAAATTTTGCTACTACCAAGTCAGACAGACAGACGGACAGACAGACGGACAGACAGACGGACAGACAGCGGAGTCTCAGTAATAGGCTCCCGTTTGCACCCTTTGGGTACGGAGCCCTAAAAAAGAACCCTTATCTGAGAATTATAACAATGATTAAGGCCGTACCTAAATTTTCCGGGGTCCAGTGCTGCCCCCATTTAAAATAAATCATTTTAAAGCAAACGGAGACATCATTTAAAATTTTGCTACTACCAAGTCCTAGATAACCCTTCAAAGTATTTTATGAACTACTGTTTACAGTTTAATGTGAGAACGTTAAGCTTTACTACGCACATTTGCGAAAAACGGCCACTTTTGGCTAATGTGCGTAGTAAAGCTTAAAGTTCTCAGATAAGGGTTCTTTTTTAGGGTTCCGTACCCAAAGGGTGCAAACGGGAGACTATTACTGAGACTCCGCTGTCTGTCCGTCTGTCTGTCCGTCTGTCTGTCTGTCTGTCTGTCTGTCTGTCCGTCTGTCTGTCCGTCTGTCTGTCTGTCTGTCCGTCAGACACAGGGCTTTATCTCTTGAACCGTAATAGCTAGACACTTGAAATTTTCACCGATTATGTATTACTGAGGCGGATATAACAACAAATACTAAAAATAAAAAATAGTTGAAAATTAAAGGGGGTCGTCATACAAGAAACGTTTTTTTTCAGCGTTTTT
Source organism: Acrobasis repandana (assembly GCA_963576875.1). Lineage (NCBI taxonomy): Eukaryota > Metazoa > Arthropoda > Insecta > Lepidoptera > Pyralidae > Acrobasis > Acrobasis repandana. The sequence goes on from OY756215.1 coordinate 22,438,431, forward strand.
AACTTGATCTTCATAATGGCATTAAATAGATACTTGAAATTTTCACCAATGATGTATTACTATGACCATAATAACAACAAATACTAAATAAATAAAGGGGGTCGCCCTTTAATTTTTGACTTTATTTTATTTTTTATTTTTAGGGTTCCGTACCTCAAAAGGAAAAAACGGAACCCTTATAGGATCACTTTGTTGTCCGTCTGTCCGTCCGTCCGTCCGTCTGTCAAGACCCTTTTTCTCAGGAACGCGTGGAGGTATGAAGTTGAAATTTATATCAATTACTCAGGTCTACTGTCCCTTGAAGCTGTGAAAAAAATCAAACTTCTAAGCCAACGCAATCAAAAGATACAGCCGTTTATGCCGCAAATTTTCGACACTTGCCAGGGAATCAAAACCTACAGGGTGCTTCCCGTGAACTCAGAATCTTGAAATTTGGTACGAAGCAACGTCTTATAGCATAGATAAAGGAAAAATTACGAAAACCATAAATTTTTAGTTACATCACATAATATTTTTTTTTTTAATAATTTTAAACTTACTACCCATTTCCTCATAAACGCGTAGAGGTATTAAATTGAAATTCATACCAAATACTAAACCTTGCAGGTTTGTACGGAACCCTCGGTGCGCGAGTCCGACTCGCACTTGGCCGGTTTTTTTTTGCTAGCGGCCCGCCCTGGCTTCGCACGGGTATGTATTATACATATAAACCTTTCTCATGAATCACTTGATCTATTAAAAAAAACCGGATCAAAATCCGTTGCGTAGTTTTAAAGATCTAAGCATACATAGGGACAGACAGCGGGAAGTGACTTTGTTTTATACTATGTAGTGATTTTTATACAAGAAACGTGTTTCTTCAGCGTTTTAAAACATTGTACGGTGGTAGGGAACCCTTCATGTACGAGTCCGACTCGCACTTTCCCGTTTATTTAAGAAATGTATTTACATATAACATTAGATAAATCAATTAATTTATTTAACAACAAAGGTGACGGCCTGTCTACTCGTATAAAAATCAGCAAATCCATTTGTTATACAGCCTGTAATAGTAATAAAGAAATACTTTGCCAGCTTCTTCTTTGTTATACACTTTAAAAGCGAATAGGCTTCCACATGCCACATCTTTAGCAATAAGCAACGGATTGACAAATTTTACAATCGGTTCTGTTGTGTTGTGTTTTATTTATTTTGAAGTGGAAAGGTTTGAGACCACGTAACATTATTTAAGAATTTTTAATTAACATTAGCGATAGAAAATATTCAAAGTACCGAAGTAAATCAATCTTATTTATTATTAGACAATTACATAAAAATACATAAATAAATTAAACTAAAACCTAAAATTCAAATTAAATAAATAGAAAAATATAGACTAAAATTAAAACTTTATAAAAGTAAAGCATTATATTATATAATAAATTGACCCCAGATCACTACGGTCCCAGGGCAGGCCCTAAGAATTTAAGAATGTCACTTTCCCAAAATTAAATGTATATATGGTAGTGAAATATTTTTTATCAATGCTTTATTTGCTTGGCTCCACCATTATATACGTATATATATTTTTTATGTGTACCTGACCTTCCAAAATATTTGAAACTGCAGTTCGATACTCTTTGCGAATAAAAAAAATCTTTTAGCGGATTTATTTAAATGCGAATGCCATTTGAATCCAATCCCTTGCAATAATTGGTTCACAAGTGACTTGCAAAATCTGACCCAACAATAAAAGCAAAATATGAGCTTATAAAAATATCTTGGGCTAAATCCCATACCCGGATATGGTTGAGGTCAATCACCCGCAAATTCTGGATAATCAGTTAATTGTGGTATCAAATTTATGACAGTTGTAACCGCAGTTTTCCCGTTGGCCACGCCCACTAGCGCCGAGTAATACACAAAGACTTGCTATAAAATAGACAGCACAAAGAGTAGGTACACAAGCTTTTTTTAGTTTTACCTGTCCCGTTATCTGTGTCATCATCATCATTTCAGCCGAATAACATCCACTGCTGGACATAGGCCTCTTCCAGATATTTCTGTGTGTCCTTAATCAAATCTTGCAAGCTAAATTAGTTTACTTCCCAATATCCTATTGAGTTGAAACTTCACATACTTATGAAAGTTTGGTGACAGTGCAATATTATGGAACTAAGGACCTGATCTCATGATGAATCAGGAAGGTGGCCACGGCATCTCTGTGATAAAACAACATAACCCCACCGAGTTTGATCTCAATTAATTCGCCTTGCCGCGACAATGACTCGCCGAAACAATGAACTAAAAAGTCTAAAGTGCTCCACTTTAGACTTTTTAGTTCATTGTTTTAGATAAAAGCTTGTTTTTTAAAATATTTTTATTACTTGTTTATTTGATACTGAAAGCCATAAAAATTAGCAATTCTTAATTACCACACCCGTGATAACGATACAGATAGTGATACAATCTGGACGCAACATCTGTATGTTGCGTCAAGACTGTATATATCTACTATATCTATGTTATTTCTACAAAGCATTAATAGTCACTAAAAGAATATTGGTTTTTATTAATCATACAGACATGTACAGGAGTGAGTTATCTATTTATTTATTCGCCTATGCAACACTAGTGTAGGAGCTGAGCTGAGTGATGGTTCCGACCTCCCAAGCTGAAGTAATTAAGGCCGTTGTTTCAGATACTATTCATCCTTTTGTTTTTTAAATATCGACGTAACGGGATAAAGATGATTATTCATAATGTTTTAAAATTAAGAATTTTCCGTAATGATTTTAAGCTCAGCACATTAGTTATTCATTGATTTTTCAAGAAGTCAGGTATAAATATTCAGACAAGGCAAAAACTATAAAATTTCTATTAAAAAGTAATGTAATACCTATATTAAAAAAATTAATTAAAGCAACAAATATAAGACGTACCTCTAATGAAGCATTTTTTATACATGGTTTATGTGTTAAGTAGGACATGATGGAGAGATAAAATAAATTATAATAACGAACGATAGAGGGAGTTGACATACGGAGCCGACCCCAATAGGGAGAAGGCGAGGAAGATGATGGTGATGATGATGGTCTGACAAAATATACTGAAACTATTTTACGGGTAGATTCAGTCCTTGATACTGAACAACTTTCCGCGAGGAACATGTATCGAAATATGAAAAATATTTTTTGGCCTCCTATACAAGTTGATATCAGCCGAGGATAGAAGTTATTGGAAACGAAAAGGGGAGGCTTTTGCCCAACTATGGGACATAAACGGCTATTTAAAAAAAATACAAGTTCACCGGTCAGTGGATCCGAGTTTGTATGGAAAGCAAAAAAATATTTTTTCTTGGAAAAAGCTTTTCAGTATCATAGAGTAAATCACTATTAAAATAGTTTCAGTTTATTTTTTTGACGTTATATGAATGTCTGAGCTGTCAGCTGATTCAATCAGAGAGAATTGATCTTTTAAATAGGAGTGTGAGTGTGAATATTTCATCCACAATAAATTATAAACTTAATTTATAAGTGAGCAAAGTCTTTAATATGAAGTTGGTGATAAATGCCGTCACAGTAGAGTATTCAGTGAGCTTCCATGTTTAAAATTCTTTAGAGCCAGTAATTTCTAATTTCCGTTCGTCTTTGACACCATAGTCAAAACTCGTAAAATTAATGTGCCAGTGCCAATATACGACAGCAGTACTAGCTGCGGTAATTCAACTCCATCGGACAATGCGCGTCAAGATTATAATCTTTCCAACCATTCACTACGGAAAAATGATCTCTATTTCTAGAAAGATAAAAACCATTTTCATGTATACAGCTCGGTTTCACGTAGAATGTGCGTCTATAAAATATACGAGTGATTGTCAGACGGTCGCGATTGTAAGATAGTGAAATAAAGATGTTCTATTACGGTGTCGAGCGATAAATTCTCGCACGACAGGAGTGAAAACTACCATTTACAGAGTGCAATTAAAGTCGAATGGTGGTCATTTGCTGCGGTCATCCCAATGTATCATAAATTATTGTTGAGAGAAAAAAAATATGGCAAAAATTACATGATAAATAGCGATTGGTTGAAAAGAAGCAGTAACTACTAACTGGAATTTAATTTAGTTTTGGCAGTCTGGCAACAAAAGCTAAATCTGTTTAATTTTTCTCCTGCACTGTGCACGGTTTCCGGCATCCTTGGTTGTGACCAAGGACATCCTAGGAAAAGAAAAAGCCAGAAAGCGTACACTGCACTAAATAGCGCAGCTAGAGATGCAACCGGGAACACATTGTCACAATAACCAACAAAGTCGTGTATTGTATTGTATACTAGCTGTGCCCGCGACTTCGTTCGCGTAGTTGTCGGAATGTTATATAGCCTAAAGCCTTCCTCTATAAATGGACTACCCAACAAAAAAAGAATTTTTCAAATCGGACCATTAGGTTCTGAGATTAGCGCGTTTAAACAAACAAACAAACAAACAAACTCTTCCTCTTTATAATATTATTAGTATTAGTATATTAGTATAGTATATTAGTATAGATGTACCTTTCAGTTTATCACGATCATTTCCGATGGTGTCTAGCTCTGTAACAATCTGCTGAAACTTCTCGAGCTTCAAACCATTACTTGCCTCATCATATCAGCCACAGGAAGTCCACTGCTGGACGTAGGCCTCCCCCAAGGATTTCCAAAACTACCGTTCGAAAGCGGCCTGCATCCAGCATTTTCCTGCAACCTTGCTCAGGTCGTCTGACCACCTAGCAGGTGGGTGTCCTACACTACGCCAGCCGGTACGTGGCCGCTATTCAAGAACCGAGACCCATAGTTAGTATATAGTTACTTGCCTAAGCCAATACAAATAATGGTAAAGTCGTGTGTTGCTCTAATAAATAGTACCCTTTAGTGATCACGAAAATTTCCGATACTGTATAGCTTTGTATATAACAATGTGCTGAAACTTCTCGTGCTGAAAGCAGTAAGTTTCCTAAGCCAATTCGAAGATGGTAAAGTCGTGTGTTGTTTTAGTACTCTACAGTTTATCACGATAATTTCCGATGGTGTCTAGCTTTGTAACAATCTGCTGAAACTTCTCGAGCTACAAGCAGTTACCTAATGGTAAAGTCGTGTGTTGTTTTAATAGTACTCTACAGTTTATCACGATCATTTCTGATGGTATCTAGCTCTGTAACAATCTGCTGAAACTTCTCGAGCTACAAGCAGTTAGTTACCTAATGGTGAAGTCGTGTGTTGCTCTAATAGTACCCTTCAGTTTATCACGATCATTTCCGATGCTGTCTAGCTAGGTCCACAATCTGCTGAAATTCCTCAAGCTGCAAACAGTTATTTCTAAAGCAATTCTAATTAACGGCTTTAAATTTATTCTAGATAAGAAAATACTCTATCTTCGGCTGATTCCCTCCATTCTTTATCGAAAGCGGACAACTCGTCTCTCCATCTCATCCTTGGTCTTCCTCTCGACCTGTTTCCGTCTGTAGGTACCCATGCTGTTGTTGTGTGGGCAAGTAATTGGAAACCAAAAGGGGAGGCTTTTGCCCAACTATGGGACATAATGGCTATTAAAAAATATATATATACTCGAAAGTTTTACTTTTTTGAGATCATCAAGCTGCATAAAAAGTAAATTAAAATGTAAAGTAAAATAAAGTAAATACTTATAATACAAAGTGGAAGGGACATACCCGTAATAAATCGAATCACAGGCTATACTAGACGACTAAAGTATAATGAAATTAAAATAACAGTCAAAAACAAAAAAAAATGACATTCCCATACAAATCACCAGGGCGGCTGCACAGTTTTGTATGGAAATGAAAAATTATTTTTGTTTTCTGGCTGTTATTTTAATGTTATTATACTATAATGGTCTAGTATAGACCGTGGTTTGATTTATTACGGGTATGTCCCTTCCACGTTGTATATTTTGCAATTTTTGGTCTCTATTTTATCTGTTATAGTTGCATTTTTAATAATATTATTTTAAACTTCGCAACTTCTGGGCGCTACTTTTAGATATGTTGCTGCTCATAATATAAAAATATATTTAAAAATATATTTTTAGCTACTTACAAAATTCATTTGTGTAAAGTTTTGTATTCAAATGCAATTTTAAGGTAGTTTACTATTTAATGCACCAAAAATATGCTCCACCGTGACAGTTTTCACTGCCGTGACCAGGAGTCGAACCTGGGTTACTACGGCCACAACGTAGGGTCCTAACCACTAGACGATCACGGCTGTCGGAGCTGGTGACGATGTTGACGAAATTAAACGAGGTATTCGAGAAATGAACCACTTTCTCCATTCACCAAGTTGCGCAAGCGTTTCGCAAAAAACGACTTTAAAAAAGCAGCAATTTACCGGTAGATTACAGAAATTATGTCATACTTATCTTTGGTACTCATATTTGGTGTCTATACGTAGCTGTGTGGTGACAGCAAAATAGAATACGAATTGTCACCACCCCATCCTTGCCCCACGGGTACCGTAAGGACAGACTAACGGAGGCACAGGAACAAAGAATCCTAATCCTTATCTATACTATCTTTACTTATAATAATATAAATGCGTTTGTATTTTTATTTGGTTGTTTGTTACTTCTTCACGCTTAATCTACTGAACTTATATTTTTGAAATTTCGCATACACATAGACAGGAATCCTGAAAAGACCATAGGGTACCTTACACCGGAAAAATTTACTGTTCCCGTAGGATTTTAGGGATACGTGTGCAAAGCCGCGGATAAAAGCTAGTAGTTTATATTGTAAAAATAAAATAGTTGCAAATTTTTTAAATGTTTAATGTAATTATATGATAAGGATAAGTGTAAATCTGTAATTTTATAAAGCCCATCAAACTAAGTAGGCATCTATACTGAACTGGGTTATTTCGGTGTTTCTTCCCAGCAGTGTAGCAGTGAAACGCTAGTAAATAGTTTGTAGCTTTTGCACTAAAAATAATTTAAAAGTAATGACCTTCTTCAAGTGATATATATAGTGCTCCTGCAGTGAAGACTAAAGAAGACCTGTTGATGATGATGAAGTAATATATTCATCCTATATTATTATTTTTTATTGAGAACGGGCAGCAACGTGCTCTGTGCACCGACCATACCCTAACAGCTTAAACACAATTGAATACATGGGTTTGTAATTAAGTGCATCATTAAGAGTCCATTGACCCTGAAAGACATGACCCCGTCAGTGTAGTGTCAGTACCACGAGTTATTAACGATTTGCGACGCTATGAAGCCGAGCCACGCGCCAGACCACCTACTAAGCTTTGAGTGTTTTTTGTGCTTAAATCTTGAGCTGAAATCAAAAACTTCATTGATATTTATTGAAGAGCGGATTTGGTGTCTTTTAACAACCAATGACAATTCGCATGACACATCGAGAGTTTGAGTTAGAGTCAATCTGGGGATCCCCTTGATTCTCCTAAATTTTTCGTCCTACAGTTGCCTGCAGAAAGATATTGAAGATTGACAATTTCTAAATCTAAATGTTCAAGAAGATTTTTCCAATGCGTACATTTTTACACAAGTTCGGCCCGTGAATTTTATAGAAAAATAAATAACTGGCCAATTGCGTGTTATCAAGCCACTATGAAAGGATTTTAATTTTTTCAATTTTTAAATTAAATACGCGTGCTACACCGCGCGCTTCATACAAAAAGGTACCAACCAGAAGTGGCGCCTCATTCGAAATAAATTGTTACCTCGTAAATATGGTGAAAAATTCCATATTGCTAACCGTCAGGCACTAGATAGCCCTTCAAATTGTTTTATGAACCACCGTTGAAAGTATTACATAAGTCCGTCCAGTTTTTAAACGTGTTTTAGCCAAAAGTGGCCACTTTTGGCAGAAACGAGTTTTAAAGCTAGACGGTCACCATTAATAGTTTCAACGGCAGTTCATAAAATAATTTAAAGGGCTATCTAGTGCCTGACGGTTAGCAATATGGAAATAATCACCATATTTACGATCAAACTATTTATTTTAAATGAGGGCTCCACTTCTGCTTGTTGTAGACCTTAATTTATTTACACAAAGGAGCTTGGCAGGTCAAGTAAACATGAAAGCGCCGCAAAACTATATTTGTTCATGGAACCAATCTTCTTTATGAATATTGTTAAGCTGATCGTTGCAAGGTTAGGTTATAAAATACTCGTTTTTACGCAGCACTAAAATTATCAAGAACAAAACTAGGAAAGACGCAGCCAAGACCTCGGCGACAGAACACGGCGCCAGGCGATATATTTTGCAAAGATACTGCTCCGTAGATTTTATCTAAATAGTTTATATTAACAGATCCCCACATAATACATCTTTTGGTTGTCTAGAGAAAGGTTTATGTAAGTTTTTTATCTTAAAATTAAAAGATTTATTAGCCATTACGTATTTGTAACAACGCTATTCATTTTACCTATATTTATTTTAAAATTAATATGTATTTTATAATTAATGTAATTAATGTTAGCTGTATTTATATTATTTTTATTTATTTATTTATTTACCAATTTATGTACACGGACAATATATACAGAGAATACATAAACAAAAAGTTGTACAAAGGCACTACTTATCTCAAAAGAGATCTCTTCCAGTAGGCCCGTGAGAGGAGATGTTCATATATGAAAGGCATACAGGCGTGTTCGTTAAATAAAGGAAGAAGAAATTAACATACTATGAAACTACAGATAAACATACATATACATATGTTACATACATACTTATATAAATACATATGTCTATTTAGAAATGAATATACTTAATATATAATATATAAACTACAACTATAATGATTCCGATAAATAATAATCTTTTACTCGTCTTTTAAACACAGAGATCGATTTAGATTCGCGTATAGAAGGTGGTAATGAGTTCCATAGTCTGACCGCATGTACCGAGAAGGAGTAGGAAAAGGTAGTATTAAAGTAAAAAGTAGTATTTTGTTTCAGAAAGCTGAACTAAACTTAGCTAAAAGTAATGTTTTAATGTTAAATAAAAATAAAGTAGATAAGTACATAGGTACTTTGATTTTAAAGAGATATTTTTTTTATTGATAAACACTTTATTGTATTTTATTTTGGATAGCTATCTCTTCCTCCATTCTTTCACCCCTTCTCTTCTTGTGGTTGCCGGCTGAGGTGACTCTTAGTCACCTCTTATGCTTAATACTTGTACTAAGCACAAACATTTTGCGCTTAAGGCTGGGCCTGATGTGAATAATCTAAGTTTTGCTCCCGCTTCCACGCACACAAATTTACTTTAGCCGAAGTGAGACAGCGAGACCACGCGGGGTGAAAAGCTAATGGTAGGTCAATGAGGATGGTTTTGAGGTTTTTTTCGTTTTACAAAGAATATTCAAGAGATATTTAAAAAGTAAGACATATTATGACTGCCTTATGTTTAATACAATTATAATCCAAAGTAACAAGGGCTAATTTAGTGTATTTCTTGAATACTTTCCATTTTAGTAAAATTTTTAGGTGATTTAGAGGCAACTTCGCAATTTTTTCTATCGAAAAACTTTTAAGCAATCGTGGTTTCGAAACATATAATTTATAGAGTTAGTCCTGAACTTTGATGTTTTTTTTTTCTATTTCAAAGTGAGTATTTCGTTAATATTGATAATATTTTAGATTGCTCTAAGAACTTTAGGGTAGTAGGGGCTCTTAAACTGCATTCTCAAAGAGGTAGTCGGTCGGAAATCAATCAATCACTATATTTAAGAACTGTGTTCTTCTCGGTAAAGTATTTAGCATGTCTTTCGATCTTCAGCCAAATGCCTGACTTTTCTATACGTGATGACTTTTGCCTTTTTTATTACTTCATCCATGAATTCTTGGCCTTTCTTTTCCTCTCCTTGGAGGTAAGGAGAGTAGAGTAAACTTTCCTTCCGGTCGTAAAATCAAAGCCAAATTAATTAAACCTATCGCAGATTATCTGGATAAGTCCGCCTTTGTATGTTTGCTCTTTCGATTGTTGTATTTGTATACCTAAAAGTTTTCTAGTACAATAAAGTTTTTACAAATAAACAAACAAGGTCTTTAACATCTTTGGGTAATCATTGTCATGCATATAATCTTTGAAGATGAAAAAGCTCATCCCAGGCTCCACAGCAGCAGAGCTAAGATGTACCTAACCGGGAACATGAAATCAAGGACCATCCTCACTTATCGACATACTGCAATAGGAAATATTACTGCAATAGGAAATATTACTGCAATGTTCTGCCGCCCGAGCAACATTAACGCAAATAAATGTTGGACAAGTACATCAAAGTCGCAATAAAATTGTAAAAATTAACTAGGTATAGGCTTCGATCATATATTCTATAGATGCACAGTTCCTTGCAAAATCAAATAAAATATTGCCCCGTGTCAATACGTACATAGGTATACCATTGTATACCATTTCAAGTATTGCGAAAACAGTTTAATCTAATTTAAACCTTAAGTGACTGAGATAAGCGTGGAAATAAATCCGTATTAAGTTCGTTACATATAACCTTCTGGTTAGATTGGACATCTTTGTCGTAACGTCGCGCGCGCGTAACCACCGAGCGAATGAGAGCGAAACAAGGCATAATACTGTTTTATGCCTTGTTTTTCCGGTGCCATTTTTTAGGCGGCAACTGTGCATCTATAGAATATATGATCGATGGGTATAGGTATTGAAATGGTCGTAGGAAGTCATAATACCACAGCACAGATTTTAAATGAGTGAATATTATTAAAACTATTAAAATTAAATACTTTTACCAGAATTATTTGTTGTGTAAAAATTTGACATGTCGAATGACAGCAGATTGTTAATTGTATGTGCTAGAGTCGCCATCTGTGCCGAGTTTCGCGTACTATCACAGAATTAATAATACTAACGCACAGAAGTCTCACTCAGCAAAGAAATTCAAATAAATATCTACTCAATATAGAGAAATATGGTTTAATTTAGCTCACGTCAGAACTTAGCACCTTTTCGTATAGATACCTAGACACGATTCGTATAACTGAATTTACCACCCGGAGGGGCCGCCTGTGCGCATAGTAATAATGTAGGTACATTTTCGATACCGAAACGGGAAGTGACACAGGCCTGGTAATTCCTATTCATGTTTTTTATACTTAAGCACTACGGCAATTCATGTTTCTCATACGTATCACAGCCCATAAATTAATAAACTATAATTACGCTAGTCCCAACGTTTGGCTGGAATCTGCTTACTTTTATTGGCCATACATCCAAGATAACGAGGCTGCGTATCTACAATCAATAACGAATAATCCACTCATGTAGTCACCATTATTTCTAGGAAAATGTGGATATGTTTTTTTGCTAGGATTTATAATACACACAAACAAAAAATGTTCCTGCAGTAAAGACTGAAAGAAAGACCTGATGATGATGAAGGATGAAGTCTTCCCGTGGATGTCTTAGAAGGTGAATTAGGAAACACAAGCTAAACTAAGCTTAAACTTTCCAACCCGTCTGGCCAGCATGGAAAATGTAGTCCAAATCCTCTAACTGCTCTGGCTAATATATGGCTCTGACCAGAGGGTCTTGCTGCTGCAGTGGAGACTAAAAAAGACCTGATAATGATGATAACTTGAATTAGCAAATATTTTTTTCCAAAATTGACAAAAAGAAATAGGTCTCCTTTTTCCAAACCAAAAAGTTTATATCCAAGTGATCTGTCATGATAAAATGTGTCCCAAAAGCCCCTTACATCATGGCGGCCCTACTCAACGGCCGTTGTCGGGCGAGACCGCAAAAAATCTCAAAAAAACAGCGACAAAAAGCCAGCCGCGGCTACAGGCACTACACATATTTTTAAACCAAGGTTACATTTTCGCGAGTCTCTCTGCTAGTATAAGTACCTATACTATAGCTATAGGTCGTCTGCTGTAGTATAGATACATATAGTATAGCTATAAGTAGGTCTTATGTATTGTGTCTCATGTAGCCTTGCCTTACTCGAGATACGACGCGATCTTATGGCGTCGAGATAATATGTTATATTAGTACACGTTATTTATATACATATAGGATGTAAACATGATTCTATGTTGTACGAGTATATATGGCTACTAGTTTTTTCCCGTGTCTCCGTCCACTTAAATGTTGTTGTCAAAAAAAAATCTTGACCTGAGAATAAGCCTAGCTATACAGCAAGGCAACGCTGCCAGTGTTTTGGATACCCTGCTCATTTTTGGTTGGTTTTCTTTTCCTTTATTTTTCTTAGGGCTTTAGGTCCCATAGTTGGCCAAAAGCCTACCCTTTTTGTTTTTTCCAATTACCTCCAATTACTTCTATCTTCTGCTGTTTTTTAGGGTTCCGTACAAAAAATGAAAATACGGAACCCTTATAGGATCACTCGTGCGTCTGTCTGTCCGTCCGTCTGTCACAGCCAATTTTCTCCGAATCTACTAGACCGAATCAGGTGAATTTTGGTAGGATGGTGTAATCCTATGACCCCAAATACATATGTGCAAAGTAAATAAATATTATTTTAAAATAAGGGTCATTTTCAGGGGAAAAATTAGGAAATAAAAAAAAGTTTTGCAAAACTTACTATGTTATATATCAAATGAAAGGGCTTGTTATAAGGATCTAAAATATATTTTTGTTGTTATTGTTAAATTAATAGTTTTGATTTTATTCAAGAAAGAAGACTCAAATTGACCATTCCCCCCTGATCTTTATAAGTACTGAGCCTAAAATTAAAAAAAAAATACAAATTATAGTTCATTACTTGTAAATTACAGGAAAACCTACAAAAATTCAATTAATTGTACGGAACCCTCTCGACGCGAGTTTAACTCGCACTTGGCCGGTTTATTTTTAATTATTTCTCTGCAGTCACTATCCGGCGAGGAATCAGGGGAATACGCTTCTATAGAAATACGGCCCATCGATTTCCTCATAATCTCATATACAATATATTGCGATATTGGACAACACTGAGTCACTATTTTCACCGAATACTTTTCATTGCAGTGTCAGTGCCAGCCATAAATAAAAAGATCCAGGCCATGGGACGCTGGCGACCTTTATAGAGACATTTTCGTGTACTCTCGGTCTTGTTACGAGTATATCTACTGTAAAGACTGGAATACATTGAGTTTTATTTATTAAAAAACTAACTAATATTTTAAGATTTGCACTTTAAAAACATTTTTTATTATATTTTATAAATTTTTAATTAAATATTTTTACATTCTTTTTACCTAGGAGAAATATAGATTAAGGATATATTAATTGTATAAGTTCTTATGTACTAATTTTTTTGGGAATATTGAAACATCAATTGTATTTTTTTTATCACGGGTCTTTTACGAGGTTTTCTTAGGGATATTATGTAGATCCAACACGTAGAGGTAATTTGGAGATTATGTAATGTAGCGCTGCCGCCAAAACACATTCTTGGACATTGAATAGGTTTCACCTGGAGAAGCATTTTATTGCAAGAAAAAGGAAAGGTTTATGGGTTATTTAATGTGGTTGGGATGGACTAAAGCTGGGCTATTGCAATAAAAACAAAGGCACCTGCCATAATCATGTCAATCATATTATTAATTATCGAAAACCTTAAAAAATATTTTATTCGTTAAAATAGAAAAAAACAACACAGCGCGAGCAGTGTAAACAATACCTTAATCCAAAGGGATTGTTCTGACTTTCTTTGTTTTTTATTGCGGAGCGAAAGGTTGTTTAAATTCGAACATAAACCTAAATATTACGACCTCGAGAAATTGCGACTTCGATTGGGCGCGTTGATGTCTTTCGTATGGAACTTGTATGGATCGATTTTCTGCCTTATAATTTAATGGAATGGTATGCTTCGCTAGGCTATTCTCACAAACATTATTTTTTATAGTTTAATTAAGTCATGTATAAGAAGAGAAAATAAACAAGTACCTTACGTGGATTATGTTTTTGGCTGCACACAATAAGTATATATTGGCTCACAGTAAAAAAAATCAGATATATAAACATACAATTACTATATAAGTAGTTATAAAGGTTTCACAAAAAGTAACCTTTTTATAATATTGGCAATATGATTTTTCAAGAAAAATAACAAAAAGAAAAACTAACCGGAAGGTCTCTTAAGGCCGTACCTAAATTTTCCGGGGTACTGTTTACAGTTTAAAGTGATAACGTTAAGCTTTACTACGCACATTTGCGAAAAACGGCCACTTTTGGCAAATGTGCGTAGTAAAACTTAACGTTCTCATTATAAACTGTAAACAGTAGTTCATAAAATACTTTGAAGGGTTATCTAGGACTTGGTAGTAGCAAAATTTTTAATAATGTCTCCGTTTTCTTTGAAATGATTAATTTGAAATGGGGGCAGCACTGGACCCTTGAAAATTCAGGCACGGCCTTAAAAAGGGACTATAGAAAACGTTTTCTTTAAAACTGTTATTTAATAAACTTCTTAACTTCGTTCATACGAACTCGTATAAAAGTGAGTCCAAATAATATTACTAAATACCTACCTACTTAGTTAAAAACCTTAGGGTACTTCTGCTGGTGCTTCTTCAATGTTTTTTTTTTTAAGCTACACAAAAACTTATTTAAAAACAAAAACAAATCATGTATAAATCTCTTTATTTACTATTTACGTCACATAAACAGCAAATTTATGTTCCTGCATATCTTCATTGCCAGGAATACATCCTTTTCTCTTTTGAGCTGAAGATAAAACCACTATATCATTACTTTACGACTTAGGTACATCTTTAGACCTTAGGCTTAGAAGTCTGAATATTATATTTTATAAAAAAAAAACGGTCAAGTTCGAGTCGGACTCGTAGATGAAGGGTACATCTTCATCGATGTTTCAGAACTCTAAAAAAAAGCACGTTCCTTATATTACCCCTTATAATTTTAAACTTTATCTTATTTTTAGTATTTGTTATTATAGCGGCCACAGTAATACATAATCGGTATATTTTTTTTATAGTTTTATGCATCTGCCTTCGCTTCGTAGATTAGACGGTTTAAAAATCCTACAACGTATGTGTTACGTAAATAAAGTGCTTGACTTTATATTTTATTGAACTTTTAACAGGTTAAGCTGATACTCTAGCTGTCATAAACGCTAGAGATATGCCTTGCATTCGCATATTTTTATTATGGAGATAACATCCTCTTGGCTGCAGATTAAACCACTGTCCTTTATGACTTGCAATAGAGTACCATAAAGTTACACTTACTTCATGAAGATATGAATCTAGCAATAACACTCACTGCTAAATTTCCTGGTTACTCCATTGACATAGACTATATAGACCAGTTATCTCAAAGAGAGGCCTTTGTTCTTTTTTTGAAAAAAAAGGAGTAAATTTTATCATAATTTTTAAACAATAAAATTAGGTTACTCACCGATGGAAAGTTATTTCTTTACACTTTGCCGTGTTCCTTGAATTATTCTTAAGTGTATTGTAAGTTTGTAGGATGCTCCAAGGCATTTTAAAATATACTTACTATGTTTTGGTATGGTTCTCGCTCATAAAGTTCTAGGAGTATAAGAGCTGGCAAGCAACAAAGTGAAGTTTATTGAGACAAAACTGTGGTTTGTGGTGTCTCCTCTTGTTTTACATAATAGCTTGGGGTTACTCGAAATAAATAATTAAATATCAAAAAAACGCACAAAATCTCCCGACTAGTGGATATTTTTTTCTTCAATACGATCCACTTATCAAATAATCAAAACCAAAATATTTGCTTATGGAGAAATTACTAAGTTTTTCCTGACTTCATGTTACTATAAAAGCTTTGCAATCTTTGTATTTTTTTATAAAACCAATTACATGTAGATATCGATAACCATATACTAAAACATTAAAATAAATTTTGCAAAAATTTTTTTAATTTTTAACCAAATTCAAAAAAGGAGGACATTATCAATTCAACCCGAATGTTTTTTTTATTGTTTTTTGTATATATGTTACGCGAAATCTTCACTGATTGTGCACCGATTTTATGATTCTTTTTTTATTTGAAAGCCTTTACTATCAAGTTGATCCCGTACTAATTCGTTAAAGACATGATGAAGATGAGAGATATGAAAGAAACCCCTTAAAGAAAATTAAGCCGTTTGTTATTTTTTATTGTTAAAAAATTTAACTATAACAAATTGAATTCATGAATCAGCATCTTCAAAACCTCTTAACTACGGTAATTACTTACCATCAGGAGAGCTTATGCTATATTTGCTTACTTAATTTTGTAAAACAAAATATAATCGTATCTAGAAAGAATAAATTAATTAATTACATACACACCAATCAAATCTAGGAGAGGCGTTTGCATACCAAATTGAGTTAAACTCAAACGGCCATTTAATTTCAAACGACTCATTTCTGAACCAACACTTACCTGTGGCTTTTAACAGTAAAATATCTACAATTCCCGCCATCGTTGCACTAAAAAGACTAACTAAATACTATGATTACGCGCACTATCATGTCCTGTAATAATGTATAATAATATTCCTTAAAGCGGCGCCTCGCAGCTTTTAGCCGCAGCCTTTTACTGCTAGTGAGATAAATGGAGGTTCTTTCCGCGCTGTTTTGCTCAAATCTCTTCGCTATTTTATTTTGATTAACTAGAGCTTCCAGCGAGATTTTATAGTTGAAGACATGAGCCATTTATTCTACTATATCAAGTAAATTACAATAAATGAAGCTATATAAACTATGTTGTATTTTGTTGTGTGATCTAAAAAGAATTGATAACATTTTCTCATTGTATAGTTCTTTCATGTCAAAATTTTAGATTTTTAGGGTGCCGTACAAAAAATTAAAAAACGGAACCCTTATAAGATCACTCGTGCGTCTGTCTGTCCGTCCGTCTATCACAGCCGATTTGCTCCGAATCAACTGGACCGAATTAGGTGAAATTTGGTAGAATGGTGTAATCCTATGACTCAAACACATATTATATATGTGCAAAGTAAATCAATTTTATTTTTAATAACGGTTATTTTCGGGGGACAAATTTGGAAATTGAAAAAAAATGATTCGCAAACCTTACTGTGTTATATGTATATCAAATGAAAGGGCTCGTTATGAGGATCTCAAATATGTTTTTGTTATAATTAATATTATGTAATTAAAGTATTATGTTGTAAAATAAATAGTTTTGATTTTATTCATGAAAGAAGATGAAAATTGACCATCCCCCCATTGATCTCCAAAACTACTAAGCCAAAACTTTTTAAAAAAATACAAAAACTAGTTCATTGCTTGTAGATTACAGGAAAACCTATAAGAATTCAATAAATTGTACGGAACCCTCTCCACGCGAGTTTAACTCGCACTTGGCCGGTTTTATTTTAATTATATACTGATATCAAAAAGTTTGTTTGTCTATAAAGCTTTATTGTACACAAAAAATAATCAGATGCAAAAATAGAAAAGTAAACATACAACGGCGGACTTATCCCGTACAGGAATCTCTTCCAGTCAACCGGCCAGTAATTGAGAGGAATGTTTACTTAATATGCGTTTGGGGTTAAAAGTGCCTGCAAAGTCCTGGTTCATAAATATTCAATTTTCTTAAAGTACGCTATGGCTCTCCATATGCTATGCTCGGTGTTTCTCTACGTGATCGAATCAGAAACGAGGAAATACGTGGAAGAACAAAAGTCATTGACATAGCCCAGCGGATAAGCTCGTTGAAATGACAGTGGGCGGGACACATAGCGTGTCGAACCGTTGGGCGATGGGGCAATAAGGTTCTTGAATGGCGAACACGCCTTGGCAAGCGTAGCGTAGCACACCCACCCACAGGGTGGTGAGATGATCCGACCAAGGTCGCTGGAAAGCGCTGGATGCAGTCCACTATAGATCAGTTATTTTAGAAATACTAAGGAGAGGCTTATGTCCAGCAGTGGACATTATGCGGCCGAAATAATAATGATAATGATACGAAAGTATAAGAAACCAATTGAAACCATTTCAAAAGAATAATCGCTCCGTTAATACTCATCTGAAATTCACACTTTCCTTTCGTTTGTTACTGCCTTACAATGGTGTCAGAGTTCTTAAGCAGCTTATATTTATTTACTCCCTAAGGCTGTAAAGTAATAAGATTTAATCCGTCAATGGCTCTAAAAATAGCGATCCATCTTGTCTACTCGTATTCTCGTTGCGGGCTTGAAAGTAGCCGCTAATGAATCGCCAGTAAACTAATTACTCGACGAATCGGGCTAACTAATGACTGATTTCAATAACCGGCCGAGGGATGTGGATGCCCTAGTTTGTACCTAGTGCCGCCATATTGCCATATGGCTACATTACTATATGTACTTACTAAGTACAGAACTAATTTATCAACCGACTAGTATAGACATATTTTTTTCTTATTTATTTATTTATTTTATTTATTGAATAAGGTTTACCAACATTTGTTTACATTGTTACATAATTTTAAAATTTTTACATACAGAATTTTTACTTAAATAACAAACACTTACAGGTAAACACGACATGCGTAAAAAAATCTTAAGAAGTTAACCTAAATTTCATGAATAAATGTATTTCTGTCAATAACTAATTTGCTTAGTTGTTAGGTATTGATAAACAGTGTTCCGTATCCTGCCAAACGAGTCAGCCTGAATATCTATCATAGTACTGAGTTTGTTAATCAGTCTACTGAGTCTTGGTACTGGTGAATTTGCGCCGAATTTAGTTCTACGGAAACAGTGACTAAATGGATCGAGTATGTTATTACTAACATTGCTGTTAGATTTTTCCAGCTGCCTAAAGACATCTGACGTATCTCAATGCCTGTCATCTATCGATGGCAGTAACTATTATACACTAGTGAACTAGCGTGTATGTCGTAAAACTATAGGCAAATCATCACTGTTCCGGCTATTTCTTCTCCATTTCGCAAGGTCTTTGGCATCCTTGGGTGACCATTGACATGCATGTGTGGGCTTCTCCCACTTGTACATACATATATTTATAATTTTTATTTATTATAAATATATAATTAATACTTATTATATAAACTAATAATATAATATATATATATATATATATATAGCATTAATACTTTTTTATATAAACTCCTTTATTGAAAGCGATGGTCTTTGCCAGTCGACCCACGGACTTTGCGTTGCGCGCGCACGTAGCCCCGCGGCGTCATGTTGCGCGCGCATACTTTTATTACTGAGTTTTGGTCGACTGTCAATGACCATCCTTCATAGCTCACTTGTCTTGTCATTGGTAGTTACAGCATTTATTACTGTTAAAAAACTAAATTTATTTAATATTTACTTTGTGTTACTTCTTTTGTCTTGACTATTTTACTTCTACATTTTTCTACCTTATTTTTCACTGATTTTATCGCTCGTGCACCTTCTGTTTTGCTTATTTCTTTTTACTCTTGTGTGTACATAAAAAAACTATTTACATCTTCCATTTGTTTGTTTCCCCTACTTACAATTGTTGGGCGCTCTGCCCAGGAGCTCCCATACTTCGGGGCTACCCTAGCTCCCCATACATGTTATATTTGGAGAAGAAAAAGCGGGAAAGCGCACCCCGGGCTCCAAAGCAGCGCAGCTGTGAGTGAACTAGTGTGTATGTGGTCTGACCCGGAACCCGTGTGGTTCCGAGTCAGAATAGGACCACTCCATCTCTTCTCGTGCTCTAATTGCATTCCCAAGGAGGGTTAACGTCGGGCGGCGGCCGGTTGTAAAACTTTTCGCACAAATATATTAACTACAGCTACTTGACTGCCTCCGTGGTCCAGGTCAAGGCGTTTGCCTTGTAATCCGGAGGTCGTGGGCTCAAATGCCACTGGGAAGCATACTTTGTGAAAAGTTGTTTCCAGTCTGGTTAGGTTATTGCAGGTTTGAATCACCTGATTATCCGAAAATAAAGATGGTTTCGTGCTTCGGAAGGCACGTAAAGCAGTTGGTCCCGAACGCCATCTAGCGTTTTTACCTATCCTAGGATTGGTTCTGGTCTACCCTTTGGATTGCGGAGGTCAGACGGCAGTCGCTCTGTGTAAAAACCAGTAACCTCGTCGAATCATCTTGGTAAGGTATGCAACCATACGTAAGGATGATGATATTGTAAACATCTAGGGTTATAATTGGTTTTCACAGTCAAAATATGAACTTGAAAGAGAATATAGTGTATTATATCATTTTTGACCATCAGTATGGAAAACTTTTACACCCTTTTATTTTCTTTCAAGTTCATATTTTGACTGTGAGAACCGATTATAACCCTAGATATATGCAATTTCTTTAAAGTCACAAATTTCTACTGAAATCTGACATTAGACTACGTTTGTATGGGAAAGTCTAGGGTAAAGACGGAGTCCAGTGCTGCCCCCATTTGAAATAAATTATTTGTAACCACTGTTTACAATTTATTTATTTTTACTTTGACTTTTTGCTTCGCTACAGCTAGTTTATGTACTCGTAGATATGTACAAATGTGATTACTAAATAGTCAACGTAAATCCGATCCAGTCTTCTTACCATTGAAAGCACCTATCACCAGCATGGGTACCGTCAGCAAATGCAACCAGTATTTTGAACTAAACTAGTATGACTAGATCGGGGCCGGATAAAATTAGACGGAGCCGCCGTCTAATTTTATCCGGCCCCGACTGAACTATTTATAAAACGTGACCACAGAAAAGACTAGACAAGCGATTAACTGGTAATAAACAGGTGCTAAACGTGTGTATTTTATTGTTATTTTAGTAAAGAAACTTTTTTCTTTTAAATAAAAAAAATAAATACATAAAATAAACGGGCAAGTGCGAGTCAGACTCGTACATGAAGGGTTCCGTACCACCGTACAATGTTTTAAAACGCTGAAGAAACACGTTTCTTGTTTGACGACCCCCTTTAATTATTAACTTTATCTTATTTTTAGTATTTTTTTTATAGTGGTCATAGTAATACATAATCGGTGAAAATTTCAGGTGTCTAGCTATTACGGTTCAAGAGATAGAGCCCTGTGACAGATCAAGTTAAAAACACTGAAAAAACACGTTTTTTGTATGACGACCTCTTTAATTTTTTTTTTTTTATTTTATTTTTAGTATTCGTTGTTATAGCGGCTACAGTAATACATAATCGGTGAAAATTTCAGGTGTCTAGCTATTACGGTTCAAGAGATAGAGCCCTATGACAGACGGACATACAGACGGTCAGACGGACAGACAGCGGAGTCTCAGTAATAGGGTCCCGTTTGCACCCTTCGGGTACGGAACCCTAATAAAAAGCCAATTAATAGCCAATGAAACCCATCACTATTTTTATTCCTTTTTTTCATCTCGCCCACCATCACCCAAAGGCCACTCTGCCTTTGAGCACAGAAGACACTAAGAGTATTACATACAGAACGGAATCTCCTAAGGTACGCGCAATATGCGTCCTCGTTCCCCGTCCCCGCACCTTTCCCCTATTTTTGTGCCGCCAAGCCGCCATGCACACATCAATGCGTGTGTGTTCGCCCGAAAAGGCGAGAACGGGGGAGAGTTGCGGAGACGCATATTGCGCGAGACCTAAGGAGATTCCGTTCTGTATGTAAAACTCTTACTGTTTTCTATGCTTTGAGTCTTGCGCCCTTGGGCTCTATCTGCTTAGAGCCGCATGACCCAAAATACTCTGTCAGCCCCATGTGGGACAAAGACGTGATAGTGAGCGTGAGTAGATTTGTTTACACAAATAAACAGAAAGCCGACAATTAAAACTAAATACAAAATTGACTATGTTTATATGATCGAATTATCCGATGATAAATACTTTATTTTGAGTTTGAATTAGTATGAGATGAGTGTATGGATATTCAGCACCAAATGTTTTTACTACTCGGATGATAAATATGTTCTGTACGTACGTGATAGTGTTATAGTACATGTTTGTATGTATGTTATTGGATAACTTAATTTGTACCTTAATCACTTAAAACTCTACAATTTATCAAAACAAGGCGGTTAGACATTTAATCAAAACTTCTTAGCAAACTCTGAAAGCCTCAAACCCAAACCGATACTGAGTACAATTTAAATTAATCCGAATTGAAGCATTCGCAAAAAATATTTTAAAAAGGAACAACAAAGAATTACAGATTTCCATTTCAAATCGGACTGCGTTTAACGAAACGTTGAAACAAAAAGCCATATATTTTATTCAGAGCGGAGGAAACTCTTTATGAAACTGTTTTAGGGTACAGTAAATAAACTGTTGAAGTACCAGCCTTCTGTTTGTGTTGTCGCATTTTGATACTATTAACTGGATATCATGTCCTGACTGCCTCCGTGGTCCAGTGGTCAAGGCGTTTGCCTTGTGTTGTGATCCGGAAGTCATGGGTTCGAATCCTACTGGGAAGCATACTTTGTAAAAAGTTGTTTCCAGTCTGGTGGATATTGCAGGCTTGAATATCCTGATTATCTGAAAAGAAAGATGATTCCGTGCTTCGGAAGGCAAGTAAAGCTGTGGACCCCGAACGCCCTCTAGCGTTTGTTTAAACCTAGGATTGGTTCTAGTCTATCCTTTAGGTTGTGGAGGTAAGACGGCAGTCGCTCTGTGTAAAAACCTCGTTAAATCACCTAGGTTAGGTAGTGGACCCCGGGCTTTGATCTGAAGCGTTACCGCTGAGGATGCAATCGGAAATACGCTCGGATGATTATGATGAACTGGATATCATATTCTGTCTCTCTAGATCATTTTACCCCTAGAGTGTTCTACGGAGTGAATAAACCTTATTTGAATTTTCTTAATTTATCTTATCTCTCAGCATCAAGCGAGAAACAGCCGAACGCTCATGTAATCTGTGAAAACTATTAATAAATATGTGAATACAACTTGATATTCAAAAATACGTTTCTAAGATCTTACATGGGTGCTCTATATTCCATATTGAAAATAATTTACTAAACATTGGCAAAAACGTGTACAAAGACATATTTTTAAGAAGTTTGCATAATTTATTAAAAGTTCTTAGAACAATCTCTCTCTGTGTTCTAAGAAGTTTTATTAAAGTATACGAGTAGCGAGTAGGTATAATATGACGTTTTAAAGTTACGGAACCTTCTGAAAGCGCATTCGAACCACTCTTTTCTGGTTTATTTAGAATCCCTTGAAGATGGCCTACGGCTGCTGTGCTTACAAAGGACATTTAAATAAAAAGAGTGTGGTGCCTTAAATGTGATACAGAATAATGTTATAAATAGCGTTCTTATAACCTTGAGTACTATTTCTGTGCTGATGTAAAAAGAGGATTTTGTACGCCGAGAAATACTAGGCATATCAATATGAAAACTACGTGAACCGGAATGCTTAGTATCATTATCATAGTTTTTTTGTTTTAGAGTCTTAAGGTAAATAAAAATGTAGTATATTGTGAAACCACACGTCTATTTCTAGAGAATTCTAAATAGAAAGAAAGAGAACGTGTGGTTTGTTCAGACACAGAGTTTGGTTGCGGTCACCAATGGCAATCGATGAAGTCAAAATTACATCATATTTATAAAAAAATCTATAGTCCAAGAGAAGAAACAATTAGAATTATATAGAATTACATTAAACTACGATCCGATCTTATATTTATATGTTTTACATTTACTTTCATCATCTAGCCAGATTCTATAAAAATGACAATTGACTTCTTACTTTTGCCGCAATTATCCCAAATGAAATGAAGTAAATACTTACTGAAATAAATCAGATTTCTACTAAAAAACTTACCTATTTCGGAAAACAGATCAATCCAAAACAAATAATATTAATCCGTCTAAATATAGTCAAAGAGGCTAGCGTCGGTTTGTCCGGAGATTCTTAATAATGTTTAATCGGATTTACCTCATTGACTGGCCGAGTTTGCGGCTTACCTACTGACTATGTGAACTTAAGAACATATTCTAAAAGTCACATTTGAAAAAATAAAATTATTTCTAGAAACTGCTTAAACATAAAAAAGCGGGACAAAAACTTTTTCAATATTGAAGATATACAGAGTATTACAACTATTTTAAGGCTGAATTCAGTCCATGACACTGAACGACTTTTCCCAAGAAACATGTATCAAAATATGAAAATATTTATTAGCCTCCCATACAAGTTGACCGATCAGCTGATGTAAGTTTGTAAAAAAAGCAAAAAATTTTTTATCTTATTTATTTATTTACCAAATTATGTACACGGATAATATATACAGAGAATACATAAACAAAAAGTTGTACAAAGGCACTACTTATTTCAAAAGAGATCTCTTCCAGTAAGCCCGTGAGAGGAGATGTTCATATATGTTCTTATATTGACTGAATCTACCCTTAAAATAGTTTCAGTATATTTTGTTAGACGTTATATTTATGTGGTAATATACAAGTGGGTAGCCTGCAAGTAAGACAGAATTTTATCAGACGGTCCCGCTTTGTTTGTCCTGCCCGACTCTACTAAGTTTTATAATCTCAAATCATCTAGATTTTGGCAACGCAAAGAAGGTTTTAGAAATGGATTTTTTTTTTTTACTTATATACAAAAATGCCAAAAATTCCTACATATCGCACGACTGACTGAAGGTGTTTTTATAAAGTCAAAAAATTCAACAGGAATAAAAATCGCAATTGTACATAAATGATAAGTTCAGATTTTTTGAAGAGCAAGAGAAACTATGCAATCAAATTACAGTTTCCAGCTATCAAAGCAGTAAATAACAATTATCGTAAAATTGGCGTCCATGCCTGCTCCGGGCAATCTCCCTTGCTACAATGTAGTGCTGATATCGGCAAATTATGGAATTCTTCTTGCTGCGAGTATATTTATTACTCAGGCTCGCATCCATTACATTGCTTACTTAGTGAAGATTAGAGCAATTACACGAAACACACTTAATGGTCTATCAAATACTCGTAGTTCTGATTTTGAAAAATAGTTTTTTCTTTCTGATTGTAAAAAAAAAATTGTTTCGCTTTTTGTACATATATGTAGGAATCTGTATGCAAAAGTCCTGATAAACTTTTTTATGTTTCGTCAATTAAATAAATAAAAATAAGAAATCAATAAATCTATATTTCTTTAAAATATATAAATAAACTCTTGCCTAGTTTTATTAATATAATGCACATACCATAAGACAGTACCTAAACAAATATAATATGATATGCTATGTCTCATTTATAATGCTGCGAAAATGAATAAATGAACCTTATTACCTTTACATAAATGATAAAGATGGTAGTTTTCGTGGGCGAACCATTTATGACCTGGATTGAGCTCCCATGAGCGGTCGCTTTTTATTTTGACTCAATACTTTACTTTTACTACTCGGCTGACCTCCGAGCGAGAAAACGAGAAAAAATAATGAAGGGCTACACTGGGCTATACTCGACTACTGATTTGAAAAGTGATTTTTCATTTTTGTTTTGTGGTTATGGTTTTTAATTTGTTTATTAAGATATGAATGGATAGATAAATCGTGAAGTATATTTTAGATCTGTGAGATGAAACGATTGTACTGATTGTAGGTGTGATTATTGCCCATGAACATCAGCTTAAGTGCTACCAGCATTGAATTACAATTTAGCTGAATAAGTGAAACTTGGTCAGTCTGCAACCACGAAAGATGTAACTCTTTTTGGAAACGTTAGACAAAACAATAAAAAAGGTTCGTGCTGAGCTGAAACAATAACAAAGCTAAAAAAGTCCCGTCATATAGTGTAAACCCTTTGTAACGTCACTCGATTTAACGCCCAATTTCTTATAACGTCGAAATTCCTTGGCTCTAAGTTGGTTTGCATTGTTTTCCATACAATGATACACTCTATGAAGCGTCGCACCCACTCCAAATAACGTCAAAAAAACGTCATCATTAAGCAATCAATCAATAAATCAATACTTTATTTGCATCCTTAATGTATATACATAGGTCGTTTTACAATAGTGCAGAATCAATTAAGGACCCTGACGGGCGCAGCAATCGAAGAGGGGCTGACTTGTCTAATTTCGTATATTTGGTGTCAATAATTTAAATTACATATTTAGTCTATTTAAAAGGATAGGAAAGTAGTTTTTGTACAAATGTCAAAGATTCAAAACAAATTTCATATAATTGATATTGAAAGGATTTAATTTTATGTAGAGAATATTGAATGATAAATGGGTTATTTATATTGTTATTTATTTAAAATGCAGTGAATTGTACTATGCGAAATTATTATTAATAATTCTTTTAAATGTCATATATTTTAAATTATTTTATCTTCCAGATATTCTGTTATTGTGTAATAACATCGTTTAGCCAGTATGTCTTTGATTTGCCTCAGGAAAGATTTATCATTTTTTATGCCTTTAAATAAAGAGTACTTTCTTTGCAGATGCGGACCGTTTTTTTCAAGTTTTTTGTTTGTTGCTTTATTGTCTAGCTTGGATTTATCAAGACTGACCCCATCATACGTACCAGAGATTCTAAGAAATTCTAAGAAATAATTTGTTGGTTGTAATTACTTACACGTGCTTACGTCGGCCGCTAGACTGTCGTTAGGTTGTTTTGGCAGGCAACAAAAAATCTCACGGAGATAACAGACTTTTTCATGCGTCGATGGACTACAGCAATATGCGTTGTTAAAAAATAGTAATATTAATGTTTATAGCTTCTAAACTTTATAATTTATTAGTAAAAACATATTTTAATAGTAAAATTATATTGATTTTTTTCTTCACTCCATATTACGACAACTCTCTATAACGTCGCAAAATGTGCAGTCCCTTCAGTGACGCTATATAGAGTTTACACTATATAAATCATGTGTACAAAGCGCGATAGTTTAAAAATCAATAAAGTGAATATTTTACTCGTATTTTGAGGCATTTTACACTTGGTTGGCTATCCCACTCCAAAATTAATCTCATTTATAGAAACGTGTTACATTGTCAATTCTAGATAATTACATCATGGATATTTTAGACATGTTTTTATATTGTGTAGACTTCATCGTAAATTATTTGATCAAAGATTAAAAAGTTTTTATCAACTAATTAAAAAAAATATATATAAACTAATGTAAAATCTTTTTTACAAGTGTACGATTTAGTCACCTTCATTCTTCCCGGGCCAAACTAGACGCTGTTTAAATGTGACATAAGTACATATCTAAAAAAATATCTAGTAGAAAAGCTTTTAGGGAATATCTTTATCTTTGATTATTAAATTCTTCTATTGTAAGTACTTACTCAGTTTTACCAAAGAACTTTCAAGTGATCAGCCCTGGATTTAGTGATTTTTTTAAGCACCTACTTATAATTTATTTGGTTGATTGACGAGATTCTAACGTTTATTCACTTTAATGTTTTTTAATCTACTCTAAGAGGAATTCGAAGGCCAAAGTCCAACTTATCTTAACAAACTCGCCAGTCGAGTATAGCCCTAGCAACGGGTGTAGGCATGCGCGGGGCGGCCGGCGCGCCTACCTGCGCAGACGCTCCCCAAAACGAACAAGAGGCTGCATTCCTGCGCCCCTCCCGCGCGCCTCTACCCCGCCGGCCCGTCGCTTAGGGGTGCCAAAACAAAAAAAAAAGGTAATGTTCATTTTTTAGTAATGATTAATTAAGCACGTTTGGATTTTATCTAATGTATTTAATTATTGTAAAGAGCTCGATGTCCTGGCGGGCGTACGCACTACTAGCGCTTACCCTTGTTAAACAACCCTGGGCATGGTACGTACTTAGTTTGGTGACTATAAAATATCTAGAGGTCCTTCGTGCTTCGGAAAATATGTCAGCCTAACTGTCATAGATGGCTGTCACCAACTATACTATAGATAATCACGTCTTTATTTCTAATATGGAACACTTCACTATATATTATCACGTATTTATCCCTAATAGCGCAGACAGAGAATTAAGGGTCTTGCGGCCCTGGGTTCCGTCCGCTTAGAGCCGCAAGACAATCTTAGCATGATGGTGGACGAGAAAAATATAAAAAGGAATCAAAATAGTGATGGGAACATGATTCGCATTGTTGCGCATTCCCCTGATCGGCTTTTAGCAGCTGGTATATTCTTAGTTTTCTCTTTACTCTTATACCAGCATGGAAGAATGCTGTGTCAAATGCCTTTGGGAACACACACGAAAAACCAAACAAACATTATCTATAAATGTTGTGAAAGTATATTTTATACGAAAAGATACATATTTGCTTGCCAATATGAATGATAAAATTGTATATGTGTCACTATCAGTACACACTACCCAAAGATTGACTGGAAGTGATTGCTTACGTTATCGTAACTAAAAGGTGGACTTATGTCCACGATTGTATAATTTTTCTGCTTTTTTCTTTTTTTTTTGTAATTCCTTTTGTTTATAGTGCAATCAAGACTCTTTAGTCATGATCGGGTCTTTTTTAGCACGACCACGACTTTTTAGGAGCACGACCCTTTCTGTACTGCCAGAAGCATATATTAGTCAGAGTAGTCAGAGAATTTAGCCTACACTCTCCACACTGGCCAGACAGGTTGGAGAGGTCTCATTGATGTTTACAAGCTTTGTTTAGCTTGTGTTTCCTAAGTCGCCTTCTGCCACAGGAAGACTAGGACTGGTCCTATTCTACTCTGCTGGGAACCACACGGCTTAACGACAATAAAGAGTATTTGTATTGTATTGTATCAGCAAGAGATGTAGTGGTCCTATTCGTGGCTGAAAACAGCAGACCAGAAATCACATGACAACATCTGACCTATCATCACAAATTACAATTCCAGTATCTCAGGTGCAATATGCAAAAGCACAACAGGGTCAACCCTACAGCCTCCTCATCCCTTGCATCCCGACACAATGCGGACCTGTTGCTCCCCCCTTCACCCTACCGCACCCCTCGCGGCCACTCGCTGCATCCCATAAATAATTCAATATACCCGATTAATTCGTGTCGGCCGATTCAGCTGTCAATTAATGTACACATACATGTCTTACAAGAAAGAATATTTCACGTGCATGTAGGATGTATCAATCAAGGTTTTTACACTAACTGGCTGGTTGTAGAAGAGTTTTGACTACTTTGGTAGTGAAATTGTGTATATTCTATTTCGGGGCAAACATGTGTCTGGTAATGAAAATGTCTAGCTACTTTTTAGGGTTCTGTACCCAAAGGATGCCAATGGGACGTAGTATATTATTACTCTGTGCTATTACTGAGACTCCGCTGTTCGTCTGTCTATCCGTCTGTCACAGGGCTTTATCTCTTGAACCGTATAGCTAGACACTTAAAATTTTTATCAACTACTAGCTTTTGCCCGCGGCTTCGCCCGCGTAGATTCGGGGTATGAAAAATAGATGTTGGCCGATTCTCAGACCTACTCAATATGCTCACAAAATTTCATGAGAATCGGTCAAGCCCTTTCGGAGGAGTACGGGAACGAACATTGTGACACGAGAATTTTATATATAAGATGTATAACTGTGGCCACTATAACAAAAAGTACTAAAAATAAGATAAAGTTAAAAATTAAAGGTCGTCATACAAGTTACGTGGATTTTCAGCGTTTTAAAATATTATACGGAGGTTGCTCCCCCGCTCCTCTACCCCTTGAGGTTGAGGGTCCAACAGATAGAGCCCTGTGACAAACGGACGAACAGACAGACAGCGGAGTCTCAGTAATAGGATCCCGTTGGCACCCTTTAGGTACTGAACCCTAATAATATCGATGTTCCAAAGGTAATTTACTACCGTTATCATATTACCATTACCTACAGACCAAATCAAATGTCGATTTTAGAAAAATGCTGCAATCATTAACAGTAATAAAATAACAGTACATAGGTTTGATGGGAAACCCCACAAATCTGGAGGAGCCATTCATCATAGAGTATACTTACGGAGTGATCGATAAGGGGCCTAAAGGTATATTCACACTAAGTTCAAAAAATATTTATTTGATTGTACATTTTTATGTCGGCCCGTGGCAACAGTGCAGTCACGTTCATTTCAAGGTGGATGTTCCTGCGCTTTTGCTGCGAAACGTTGGCTGGGTGGGCACAGAACTGAATTGAAATTAACTGGAAACCTTACCCCACGATAAAATATTATCTGATGCCTCGAAAGCTTCAAGTATGATCTATGAAATATTATGATGAAAAAGTTTATGATTTCATCGGAATATCATCATTAGACTGTTGAACCCTTTTTTTTAATTAATTAAGTACATCATAATAATAAAGTAATTAAGTATGAAAAAAAATAACGACAATTCGTAGCATGATTTTGACGAAAGCGATGCACAATTAACCAAAAACATTTTAACTTTTATTATGTGGTTTGTCCCCATCAATTTATTTATAATTTTCTTTTTTATATCTACACTAGCTGTGCCCGCAACTTCGTTCGCGTGGTTTTCGGAATGTTATATAGCCGCCTTTCTCTATAAATGGACTACCCAACAAAAAAAGAATTTTTCAAATCGGACCATTAGTTCCTGAGATTAGCGCGTTTAAACAAACAAACAAACAAACTCTTCCGCTTTATAATATTATTATAGATTTGTTTGTTTCAGATTTAACCCTTGTATTTTTAAAAACCCATGTAGACAGTACAATCAATTACCTATGTAGTATAACGCTACTGATTTAGGAAGTATTGTTTTTCTGTCAATCGCATAAAAACTTTTCACTTCTAAAATTAGTCATCATTATCATCCGAGCGTGTTCCCGGTTGTATCCTCAGATTGATTGTGATTTGACGACGTTTCTGGTTTTTACACAGAGCGACTGCCCTCTGACCTCCGCAACCTAAAGGGTAGACCAGAACCAATCCTAGGATAGGTTACAAACGCTAGATGACGTTTGGGACCCACAGCGTTGTGTGCCTTCTGAAGCACGGAATCATCTTTCTTTATTTTTGATAATCAGGTGATTCAAGCCTGAATTATCCTTACCAGACTGGAAACAACTTTTTACAAAGTATGCTTACCAGTTAGTCTTTGATTTTTTTTGTATGCTTTGCCTTTTCATTCATATTGTTTTATGAAATCAAAATAAATACACATGTACGTTCCCAAAAAACACCAGCGTAACCTTTTACAAGCCACACTAAGTTACAGAAAGCAGAAACAATAACTCACATATATTTTTTTTAAAGTATCGCGTCGAATTTGCCAATGTGACTTTATGAACATAGCTTTATATATGCCATTATACCAGAGGTCTGTGAGGTCTGGTGTCGATCACGACCGCCAATTAAGGACATAATCGTTAAGACACGTGGAGGAAAGCTCGCCATAAATATTTATTGGCACCCTCGCTGAACCCCGCAGTCAGGAACATGAGACTTCGTGCAAAAGTCACGTCAGTATCTCGCTATTATCTGTTACTGCTACCGAGCAAAGCTGTTCTGGCAAATATAAGTTAGTTAGGTTAGGTTCTGTTTCTTTTTAAAGAACACTTTTAAAAAAAAAAAAACAGAATTTTTGAGGTCTTAGAACTATGTGACCGTGTGGTTCCCGGCAGAGTAGAATAGTACCACTCCAAGTCTTCCCGTGGATATCGTAGAAGGCGACTAAGGAAACGCAAGCTAAGCAAAGCTTACGAACATCAGTGAGACCTCTCCAACCCTTCTGACCAGCGTGGAGAGTGTAGGCCAAATCCTCTGACTGCTCTGGCTAATATATGGTATTCTATCCATAGATATTTATTCCACAGTGTAACAAAGTAATCCTAAGTACTAAATGACATTTTGAAAGTTTGTATCTAGGTAGCTAGTACCTCTACTTTCCCAACGGAGTTTATCTCTGAATACATTTTCCTCGGTGGCGGAAACCTTGCAGCGTTCTAATTTAGTGCAATCTCGTTTGTAAGGCTGTTGGCACGACTGCGCATCGCCGAGCCACTTTCTTGGAAAATATATCGTAGGATTCTGTTAATTTATCCCGTCAAAGGTTCTAAGCAGATAAGAGAAGTCAATTTATAAAATACTGGAATTAAAGTTAAACAGGCTTGAAAGTTTCTGTCTTTTAGTTTCGCTATCTGTAGTGTAGGATGTCTAAACTTTTTTTTAAACACATGTACTTTTGATAGCAAGATACTGGACAATTTTCCTCAGGAAACATATATCGAATTAAATAAAATTTTTTTGGTCTCCAACACAAGTTGACCGATAAGCCAATCCGAGTTTGTATGAAAAGCAAAAAATTATTAATTTTAATTTAATTATTAAATTTTCATATTTCGATTTATTTTCAGTAGGGAAAGTGAGTCCACCTTTAAAATAGTTTCAGTATTTTTTTGTAGATGTTATAAAGGGCGACTTTTTATCCACTGACAAATTTTTTGGAGCAAGTTCAGTCCATGATACTGAACTACATTCTATAAAAAAAATTATTAAAAATCGATAAAAATTTTTCGTTCTCCCTTACAACACCCGTTTGGCTGAGCGCTGATTTGTATGGGAGGACGAAAAAATTTTCAGTATTATGGACTGAACTTGCTCCAAAAAATTTGCCAGTAGATAAAAAGTCAGCCTGTATAGTGGGCCACTATTCAATTAACACATCCAGCCAGACATATAAAAACCGTAGACGGTAGACAAATGCATGAATAGTTGGTGTACGGGACTATTAGTGACGATGCTCTGTCGTCCACCTTGTCTTTATGAGCTTACTCGTCACATAGTTTACGAAGAGGCTGTGGCTTCACTGCCAGCGGTCTCTTTCTTATCAAGGTACGTGAACCAGAGATAAAGCATTAAAAGCTGGAGAACGGGACTGTGTGTGACGATGCTCTGTCGTTCAACTTGTCTTTATGAGCTTACTCGTCACATAGTTTACGAAGAGGCCGCGGCTTCACTGCCAGCGGTTTCTTTCTCATCATAGATACGTTAACCAAAGACAAATCATAAATAGCTGGTGTACAGGACTGTGTTTGACGATGCTCTGTTGTCCAACTTGTCTTTATAAGCTTACTCGTCACATAGTTTACGAAAAAGCTGCGGCTTCACTGCCAGTGGTTTCTTTCTCATCATAGATACGTTAACCAAAGACAAAGCATGAATAGCTGGTGTACGGGATTGTGTGTGACGATGCCTTATCTTCCAACTTGTCTTTATGAGGTTACTTGTCACATAGTTTACGAAGAGGCTGCGGTTTCACTGTCAGCGGTTTTCGTCTCATCATAGACACGTGTACCAAAGACAAAGCATGAATAGCTGGTGTACGGGACTGCGAGTGACGATGCTCTGTCGTCCAACTTGTCATTATGAGCTTATTCTTCACTCGTCACATAGTTTACGAAGACGCCGCAGCTTCACTGTCAGTGCTGTACAATATTATTAATGTTTTTCCGATGAAAGCCCGGTGAAAAGTTGTATACTCTTAATTTTAGCCATTTCGTCTTTATCAATTGTTTTATGTGCTGGTGCATTTGACTCTTCAGCCATCGAAGAATCTTGGTTCGACTTCTCGGGAGAACTAAATGTGTCCAAACTGTCCAAACTACTGTCCAAACGAAATTTATAACCCTTCCATTGACACAATAGTAAAACTACAGGAGTTGGTCACGTCGTGACCGCTGACATTTGTAAGTTGCATAATAATCTTCAAGACCAACCATCGGCGAGCGACATCAACACAACCGCAGCCTTATACACGATCATTTTCATTCCTTTTCCAGCTCCGTTATTTATAATTGCTTTTTTATTTTTAAGGCGTAAGTACATCCGCTGCAATTAACAAGTACAGTTACATCGCGTTGTCTCGTCAGACATGTTTAGTTTTTTTTTTCTCCTGTATACTAGAAACAAGAATGTGAGGATAAAGTTAAGATGTCAGAAGATATGTAAATAGGCACTACGGGATGAAATCTGTCTGGAAAGTAGTTGACCGAGCGAACGAAGCGAGCGAGGGCTATAATTTAATTTTTATTTGGGTTTGTGGTTTTTTGTTTGTGCGAAAACACATTGTTTGTATGTATGTATGTATGTTTGTTCCGTGATAACTGCCGAACCGATTATCCGATTTTGACGAAATTTGATAGGCATGTAGAAAATATCAATAGAATTTTCATGTTCGTTGGGCATCAAAATCGGTTCAGTAGTTTTTGAAATATTAATAAAAAATCGCAAGGTCTAAGTTCACGGCGAACTACTAGTTATTAGGTGAATAAGGATAGCATTTTTACTTTTTGTTCTTATTTTAAAAATGTTACAATGACGCTTACCTACTTGGTATTTTACTACTGTACTTGAAAACAAATAAATATATTCACCTAGTTGACTACATCGTGCTTTCTACTATTTTACTAAATTATAAACTTTAAATAGTTCAGATGTTTGACGAAACGCAGAAAAAAATTAAATTCTGTAAACAAGAACATGGTACTTCTTAGTAGATCAATAAAAACCACAACAGAGAGCTCATTTCATGACTTTATCGTGGGGAATTTATCTTATGAGAGAGGAGACAGTTTTTTGAACTAAAAACTTCTTTGGGCGCGTTGGGCATTTTTTGAGACGGGAAAAATCCATTGAACTGGCGACACTGTAACCGACACCACCTTGTTCAAGTCTTCACTTCTGTCGGCACTCCCGGAGTGCCACTATTTTTTTTTATATAAATAAGTATGTAAGGATGAGATAATTTTGGTTTTGTTTAAGACTGCAGTCTTAGACCGTGGGAATTTTTGATTGTATTATTGTACATGCACCCTAGAGACGAATTCAGAAGCGCAGCGAGCGGTCTGCCTTATCAGCGTTTTCGTCCCCATATTTATTTGAGAATTTCGAAGAAGTTTTTCTATCTTTTTACAAAAGACAAATTATTTTTATTTATTTATTGTACGTGTTTAAGCATGAAACAATCTTCATATATGTATATTTTTTAACTCAGTCGTATGCGCAAAAATCCGACGACGTATTCGCTTATATTTTCTTCAAAGTTTAACCTATTTAAATAAGTTTTTCTATGAATTAAAAAAAATACTAAAATCTTCTCATTCACTTTTTAGGATTTTCCTTTGTCTTTATTTCTCTGTAATTTATACACAACTTCATGTTTTATTCCGTGTAAACAACAAAGACATCAACGTCGCGCACCGCAAAAAAATTAAACACGTCTCAGGTTATTTGGAATTAAACAAACTATTACAAATAAAAATCAATAAAATGTCTCATTCACTTTTGTAGTACCTATTTAAATAAACTTTAATTTAACATATCTTATCATATTGTTACTAAGTTAGTTTGGCTCCATTCAGCTCGGAAAAGGAAGTCCAAATCCCTAAAAATAAGGACCGGGCCCTTAAGATATTGCAACTAACCTCTATCTTGCCTATCCTTATCAAATAAAAAAGTACCTAGTACGAAGTGGGATTTAATTTGTTCAGAAATGGGTAAATAAGGAACGTATTCTCAAACCACTTTAGATGTTGTTCAGAGTGTTTGGCCAAAGCCGCAAAGGAAAACTCTTTAATTGAATTAAAAGGTCAGCAGAAAAAGGAAAACAAAAGTGTATAAAACATTTTCCGTTAAAAATACCGTTCTTAAAATAATAAGAAATCTGGATTGTACTCTTAAACAATACTCTTATGTAATAAATATACCTACAATGACCTACATTGAAATCCCAATGCAAACAGGGTTCTTAAAAAATCTTATTTCTCATACACAAAGGTTTAGTCTACAATTAGCATGATTTTCAGGGTTCCATACCCAAAGAGTGCCAACAGGACCCTATTGCTGAGACTCCGCTGTCTGTCCGTCTGTCCATCCGTTGGTCACAGGGCTCTTATCTCTTGAACTGTAATAGCGAGACACTTCAAATTTACACCGATTACTCATATGTATTCCTGTGGCCGCTATAATAACAAATACTAAAAATAAGATAAAGTTTAAAACTAAAGGAGGTTGGTATACAAGAAACGTGTTTTTTAACCGACTTCAAAAAAGGAGGAGGTTATCAATTCGACTGTATGTTTTTTTATTTTTTATTTATCTATGTTTGTTACGCGATATCTTCGCCAATTGTGAACCGATTTTGATTT
Organism: Acrobasis repandana; assembly: GCA_963576875.1. Lineage (NCBI taxonomy): Eukaryota > Metazoa > Arthropoda > Insecta > Lepidoptera > Pyralidae > Acrobasis > Acrobasis repandana. The sequence continues at coordinate 22,474,446 of OY756215.1, forward strand.
TTTTTATTTGAAAGCCAAGCAATTTGGTCCCATTTTAATTTGGTGAAGATATGATGAAGAACTTTGGTTATATGGAAGAAACTCCTAAAAAAAATTAAGTTGGTGGTTTTTTATGTAAAAAATTTAATTATTTATCGTTTAAAACATTGTACGGAGGTACGGAACCCTTTACGTACGAGTCCGACTCGCACTTGACTGTTTTTTTTAATCCCCTGTATGAGAAATTACTCATATAGTATTGTGTTAATAGTTTATTTACACCCTATATCCAACCATATATGTAAAGGATTTATATTAGGTCCTACTCATGATGCCCAGACCTATAGGCACGCGATATCGTATCGAAGATCTATCGAGACAATGAAATGAAATACATAATAGAAACGTTATGCCTTCAACGGTCCTCCAATACCCTCGCTCTATTCTCGAGTCACGGCAGAACAATACGGGCTACATAAACGTCACAAATCACTAAGGAGTACAGATAAAAGGCCTTCGCGCTTCAGTAAACCAACGCGGGATTTTTTTTTTGTGAAAAAAATATTGTTACAGTTACAGCGGATCCCCACGTGGATAAATTTTAAGGCCGTACCTGAATTTTCCGGGGTCCAGTGCTGCCCCCATTTAAAATAAATCATTTCAAAGAAAACGGAGACATTATTTAAAATTTTGCAACTACCAAGTCCTACCTTGCAAAATTTTAAATAATGTCTCCGTTGCACTGGACACCAGAAAATTCGGGTACGGCCTTAAATGAAAGTGCGCAAACGAAATCCGTAATTTGTTTTTTTGTGATGAAAAATTCTATTATCATCTTCTTTAACTTAAAGCTTGCTCTTATCGGTGGAGTTAAGTGGAGATGCCTCCATTCCTCTCTTCTCTCTGCCATGTCTTGGTAGGACCAGTAAGGCTAACCCTTCCTTAATTTGTTGGAAAAACTTCATCCTTGGTCTTCCCCTTCCTCGTCTCCCTTTTATCATCATCATCCGAGCGTATTCCCGATTGCATCCTCAGTGGTAAATAATACTAGTTAGACTTATACCACGGAACTGCGGAAGCTTATCAGCTTTGCCTAAGCTACTCAATAAGGAGTCAATTAGAAATCAAGTCTTACAAATTGTCCACGACGACAACAGCATGTGGGTTGTAGCATCAAACCCGCAACACAAAGATGTTACAGGGTGAATCCGAGGGAATGGTAATGACGATGTAAACCTGGTAATGATTGCACGTCCTATGGTACTGATAACAGTCAAATGGTAATGATGTAACATAGGATTATTAATATTAATATCATCACCATTACCTGTTATCATTACCATAGGACGTCCAATCATTACCATTTTTACATCGTCATTACCATTCTCGACGAAATTCTCGGATTCACCCTACAGTCCCAAAGCGTAACCTCAACACCAGAATTGCTAACTAATCACTAGGAATGTGTACATATTTTTAATGGATATTGTTTTCGTTCAGAATTATATTTTCTACATTAATAATGTTATTTGAAACGATAAAATTCAGGATTTCCTGGTGGAGAAAGGTTGCTCGATACAGGAATATCTGAACGTATGATTGTGATAGAAATAGAATGAATGCATTGTTTAATCGTAGAATTGTTACTTATAAAATACTTATTACTGATTTGATTTTTTAAATAGTTTGGAAAATCCAAAAGTGCACGCCTCATAATCTCATTTTTCACAATTAAATTGATTTTGATTGTTTTATTGCTAACTTAAAACGAAGAAAAGTATGTGTCGGCTTTAACGCACGACTGGAGATTATTTTTAACTTTTATTTTTATCTTTCCGCTGAGAAAGATATAGCGGGCACTGTGAAGGAGGACCCATTGCAAACCTCTTTGCACACACCCCGACGATCTACGCGTGCGCGAAGAGCAGCTCAAGTTCTGTCACCCTGATTTGTTTTTGACAGTAAGATTTTGGTTTGGCGAGCTCACGCGCGACGATTTGAATTTTTTTGCTGCTCGCTATAACTAAACTACATTGAATTAGACTGTGATCTTCGAAAGGACTTAGTTTTGGATAATACTGAAGCGTATAAAAAAAATGGACTTGATCAGATAAGTTTTTCGGGAGTTATCGTGACCACGCCAGTTTCCATACATACAGACACACGGACGTCCACAAAATGATTTTATTAAACATTGTTTTTATTTATTTAAAAGGCAAAATGTCTTTTAAAATGTCATAAGTGTTGAAACTAGTGTTTTTCCTTGACATTTATGTTTAATTTGAGGCGTGCAATATTGCTAATAATAAATTAGACCCAATAGTAAATAATAACAGAATAGACAGATATAATTGACATTTGCATGCCACAAGTTAGAAGTGTGATCTAAAAATTGTAATAAACAACTATTGTAACCACTTTTACAGCAAATAAATATATTATTATTATTTATTTTCCGTATTTTCCCATATAATTTTTTCGTCGGGCGGCGGCCATTTGTAAAATAGAAAGCAACCAGGAACGCGCTAAGATGAAGAAGAAGAAGGTTTTATCAATTCGATCGAGTTGAAACTACATAACGTATGTAAGTTGGGTGACAATGCAATATTATGGTACCAATGACCTGATCTCATGATGAATCTGGAAAGTGGCCACGGCATCTCTGTGATAAAACATAAACCCATACCGAGTTTAGGCTCAATTGTATCGTCTTGAGCACTTAAAAGTTTTTAGTTTTTTGTTTTATATAAAAGTTTGATTTTAAAAATATTTTATAATTAGCTTTTTTATCTCAGCAAGTAAAACACGCGTCCTCTCTATTTTTTATGTTTTGTAACGATGCTACATACCACATAGACTAGACAAGAGTACAATCAGTGATCTGGCTTGTTCGTGACCAAACTGGCTTGCATGTGTGCATCGCGGCTCTTTATGTGTGCGCCCTCCTTGTCCATTGGCCGAAAATACTTGTCGTTACTTAGCAGGAATTTCGGTTTTCTCTTTGCCTTATTAAGTTTGAATTTTTGCGATACGCAGAATTAATTGGTCAGTGACCGAAGACCACCCTTCGATAACGCGTACATAACGTACTTAAGTTTGAAACATTCTTGCGAACTTTTTTTCATAAGTCGTACGTAGTACAATTGGGTAGACGACTGGGTCAAAAATAAATTATTTGGTACTGTTAAGACAATAAAACGTCACAAAATAGAGTCACTTGTCATTTATCATATCCATTTTCAACAAGATTTTAGATTTATTAATGCCGAAAAACTGATATTAAGAGCGGTATAAATTTGACTCGTAATAATTATAACGTCCCTCTCACGACTCGGTCGTCATTTTCATACAAATCCCATAGAAAATGTTTGTTTTTACATTTAGATAAAAGTGTCTGATTTGACTTTTTATCATCTAGCTAGCGGATTGCTTTTATTTTTACCTCTATTCTAATCTAATTCCTTGTTTTTCTCTTCTCTTTCGAAAGATTGACTAAGAGAAAACCTCGCTATGGTCATCAACAGATCAGAACAAATATGGTGGGTTGTAGAGTGATGGCCCCGCTCGCAGATGATGGGTAGGATTGCTATAAAACTTTTATTTAAACATTGCAATACTTATATTGTATACGTATGAAACCAGTAAATTTTTACTTTTTTTACTTTTTTACTGCTTAGATAATACGTATGCTTATTATATGTATACTAACAGAGAACTAATTTCTTACAGGATTGATCTTACAGAAAAGTCTACTTAGGGTTGAGATTGGGACACATCTTTCAGCACGGAACTGCGGAATTTTCCTATGCTGCTATCCTTTTCTGTCTCTCAGAACCGTAATTTGCTAAAGCGAGAGAGAGCGACGGAACGCCGCGGAATCGGAAATTCCGTATCCCAACCCGTGGAATAAGATCATATCAATATCATCTTATTCCACTCAATTTTCAATTCGGCAGTAATCGCGATCAAATATTTTGAGCAAATGCATTTTAAAACAAATATTCGCCTACCCTTTTACCCTTCTACTCAAAGCTTACTTTGTAAAGTCAGATGCTGTCCCAAATACAAAATATTAAGCTTTACAAAGTTGCAAACCCGTTATGCTGGTATCTTGTTAAAGAAATGCGAAAAGAATTTACATTCGTTGGTCTTTTTTTATCAAACAAGTGGAATTTTTCGATACTAAGCACCTTTATTTGAAAAATAATTTGCATCTCTCAGTATATGGAAGCATATCTAGAGCTATGCTCTTGTCGGTGGAGTATGAATTCTCTTCCATTTGTCTCTCATCTGCCAGCTGTTTTACTTCGCTGTACGACGACGTTCACCTTCTCTTTGATCTGTTTCATGTAGCTTTGCCTCGGTCTTCCTGGTCCTCTTTTCCCTTCTATCTTTCCTTCAATGATAGTCTTTATGAAGTCGTCGTGTCGTAGCATATGACCTAACATCTTTCCTCGTCTACTCTTTATTACTTATGCAAGAATAATTGAGCGCAAAAATAACTCCATCAAAAGTACATTCAAATAGGCGTACTTAACTATATCTTGTTACAACGTTACTTCACGCCAGTTGCTGCACTAATCAGTGGCTGCTGTTTGCCGCTGCGTCATAGCGGACATCGGCTTATAGTTGACGCTGCGTCATGCGACAGACATTTTATATATGTAAATTTCGCGGACCCATACAAAAACACCTGCCCTGCTAGAAAGCCAAAATGCTGTATTATTTTTAGATGTCACTAGTATCTCGCCCGCTATGCCATACGGTCGATGTTGGGTGCTTAGACTAAAAATCAGAGATGGCGCTTGTTTCTACGTAGAAAATGAATGCTTATACCGCCATCTTTCTAAAATTAAGCGGCACCACTAAGAAACTACATTCTTTCGAACTAGTAGCTCCATCTAGCTACAACATTTAAACTAAAAATAATATTACGCTTCAAAAATATGATGGTTGTCAGTTATCGAGTATTGTTCGTCCATGGTAGTACCTACTTAATCTTTTTCCATGTATCACGTCCTTAAACATCCGGTTAGTACCTACGAGCACGAAGACTCACTATTCTCTACACTAGCTACAGATACATTGCAGCATTATAGCATTTTCCATTGCATCATTACGCATTAGGCCAGTTTGTTGACTGGTAGAAAAGCCCGCGGCTTTTAGTCTGCTATTACACTTATATTTGTTTATAAAGTTGTCTTTATCTACATTTAAGAGACACGCTCTTGTTTGTGTAATTTTGCGGAAAAAGACACAATGATTATTTTTTCGCAAAGATAATGGAGCGGTTTGCCATTGCCTTCCACTCTAAAGTTGTATGAATAGAAAAAGTGATATTTTTAATAGGTACAAAAGATTCCTAAACCTAAAATCGCGATTAGTCCACGCTATTTCCTCTCAATACCATGGACACAGGCCCAAACCCGTTCTGCACACAAGCGCGGCTAAATGCTCCACTGGAGTCAACGCTCGCGATTCGGACGCGCGTTGCTGTTTTTTTCGCAAGATGATAGGTTATCGTGATAGGATAGTCACGTGGGCGAATGCCTTGGAACTAGGTGATGGGAGTCGATAACAATCTTGCTTGAACGATTTATTTGTAACATTATATTCTTTATCGCATCTTAGCTCCTGGTTGCATCCTCATCTGTGTTGCTTCGATGCTTGGGTCTGCTTGTTTTTTCATCTTCCAATTCACACGATCTTTAGCATTCTTGGCGACGTCAAGCCAGTTTCTTGAATCTAACATTTAAAATACAAATACACTATCACGTCTTCAGCCCCAATGGGGCATACAGAGCATTTTGGGTCTTACGGCTCTAAGCAGACAGAGCCCAGGACTGCAAGACCCAAAGGCCACTTTTAGCGTGATGGTGGGTAAAATGTGGAAAAGGAATTAAAAAAGTGATGGGTTACTAGCCGCATCGCATGATACGCATTTTCGCCCATTCCCTCAATCATGCAGTTCGTAAAGATCTGGGCGGGAAGAAAAGCAGGTACTCGTACATTCTAAGTTTTAGCTTTCCTCCCAGACCTGGAAGACCAGCATCTAAAATTTCTCTTTTAAATTATTGCTCATGCTAACTTTAACTGCTCTTTGCTAAGGCTCTTTGTTTAAGAGTGGTGTTGCGCTATTTGTGCTCAGTGCGGCCAAGGCTCCTAGCAAGCTTGACAAGAATTGCACTGAACAGCTAGAAATCAATAGCTTTATCTCTGCTCTCGAAGTCATTTTTCCGGCTTTATCTTCTAAAAGGATAAGAAGAGATACATCCAGAACCTACAATAGTATTGCTTTGTTAAACGATTATAGATAGATAGATATTATAGATAAAATCTTTATTCACTAAAAGGCCACAGGTACATGAATAAGTCACATAATGTTTATTAAAGATCTTGTATAGAAGTAATAGTAGGAATGTAGTAATGCAATTGTGATTGCACCGTGAGAAGTGACCTAGATAGTGAAAAGGTCCTGACTCAGCATGATGTCACAGACGAACTGGTCAAGCTGCAACGCTGATAATTCTGCCAGAACCAAGGGTGAGGTCGGAAGCGATACGAAGATGAGTTAATTATATTTCTGTACAGTGTGTACAAGTTGTAAGTATTAGGTACTTATTTCAATACCCCTTCTCTACCAAAAATAGTATGTAGTATGATATACATTTTATATGAACAGTATATAATTATGTTTATACTTTTGCTTACTACTGCATATGAGATATTGGACTATGAGTTTTTATTGATATAATATGACATGATACAGATAGATAGATATATGGATAGATAGAATGATATATTAGATATATAGACCCGTGTGGTTTCGGGTCACACAGAATAAGACCACTCCATCTCTTCCTGTGGATGTCGTAAGAAGCGACTAAAGGAAAGATCGCACTTAAAGCTCGTGCTACAATAGCATTCCCAAGGAGGGTTGACGTCAGGCAGGCGGCCGGTGGTAAAACTATAGCCAAATCGTTTAAATTGTTTCGGCTATTTCTTCTCCAATTCGCTAGATTTTAAAGCGGGAAAGCGCATCCGGGGCTCCGAAGCAGCATAGAGGATGCAACCGAGAACGCGTTGAGATGAAAAAGAAGATAATAGATATTAAAGGACAAATCACACTGATTAAGCTAGCCCCAAAGTAAGTTGAAACTTGTTTTATGGGATTCTAACTCAACGATACTATATTTTATAATAAATGCATATATACAAATAGGTAAACACCCAAGAACTAGGACAATTTGAAAAAGGCCATTTTTAACTTGCCCTGGCTGGGGATTGAACCCAGAACTTCCGGATTGGCGGACTAGCGTTTTGACCATTACACTACGAAAGTCGTCCAGTTTATATAAAATACACCTCCCTTATTCACCACTAATTCCCTTTCGTAAAAATTATAAGACACACCAGGACGTGGTGAATTTTACGATCCCAAAATCGTAAAACTTGAATTCACGATACCTCCATCCAATTTTTCTCAGGGCAGTAGTTAAGCACACATATTTGTATCGAAAACAGCCCAGGCAGGAAGGACTTGCGAAAAAACCGGACCAGAGAGAACCGGATCGGACAACCGGTTCCCGAACTGCGTCCACGCCACTCCTGCCAACAAATAAAGAAAATACAGATTTGTAACGATTTTTATAAAGAAAACATATTCTACAGAAAGTTGTCATCTTCATCATCATTTCAGCCGCATAACGTCCACTGCTGGACATAGGCCTCTCCCAAGGATTTCCAAAATTACCGATCTAGAGTGACCTGCGTCCAGCGCTTTCCAGCGACCTTGGTCAGGTCATCTGACCACCTTATGGGTGGGTGTCCAACGCTTCGCTTGCCCAGTACGTGGTCGCCATTCGAAAAAGCTGTCATGTTCGTGGCTACATCACTAATCAACAAAAACTAAAGTATAATGACCAAAGCAGCCATTGATGAACTTGGTGGCCCAGTGGAATTATGCATTTCTAGCGCTTTCGCAAGCATGCAAGCTCGGGCGTGGTCCGCACCTGGATGGATGACCCTGAGTGGCACTAGCATTTCTCGAGATTTTCCATGCTTCGGGAGGTACATTAGCCGTTGGTCCCAGCTGTCACCATTATATTCTGTGATTATATGGAAGTCGTAAGCTATATCAGACGCCTTTAGGCAACTTGAAAAATCTAACAACAGTATTGGCCACTTACACACAAAACAAACAAAAAAACAAGCAGCCGCCCACGGCTGGCACGCACCAGGGCAATTACCACTGGATAGTTTTTCTATATATAACTTTATAAAAAAATGAAAGCATAACGTTTTTACGTCCTTTATAAGTGCTGTCTCTGAAAAATAAGTTCTCCAAGGTTTTAAAATTATCCTTGTCCTACAAATTGGGTGACAGGGTGACTTTTTAACCACAAGCCAAATTTTTGGTTACTGAACTTCTTTCTATAAAAAAGATTGTTGAAAATCAATAGATAAAACTTCGTCCTCCCATACAAAATCCATTTGGCTAAACGCTGATTTGTATAGGAAGACAAAATCCTCAAAAAACGGAGCCGAGCTGACCAGTCTCTACTAGCTGGATATAGAATCATAATCATCATCTGAATTGAAGAAGGTGTATTCCAGCCTTTATGTTAACTATTCTTGTTTAAAATTGCTTTTTACTTAGCTTCTCACATTCATACGTACAGTACAATCAGTAATTTAATCATGTTAAGAAATGCTGATAAAATACCTGTTATTTGTATCCCTCAGCTCAGTAAGGGAGATAAAGCTAACGAACTATTGGACTCAATCACGGATGCTGTAGGCTATAGCTTTATATAGCTTTGTGAGGTGTATAGAGGTAGAACTGAATGAGACGATCGAGATAGACGTGCCTAGAACAGGAACTGTTCTCAGAAACCATTCTGCTCCTTAACCAATGAGCAAAGAAGGAAATGGACGTTCCGCCGTTAAAAGCAAAATTACTATTAATAAATATTTAAAATTCTCGCACAGCTAATAAATATATTCTACCACGCTAAATGTAATATTAAATAAAATAAATATAATATTAAGAGTTAGTTAGTTTTAATGTGTAACATTAATATGTACTATTTAGGGGAATATGAGTACTTAAAGGCTAACAGGTATTGGATAAATGTTATATGAGTTTAATTAATAAATATATATATTTAGGCTAGCTACCACTGGTTATACTAGATCACTATAGTATAATGAAATTACAGTAACAGTCAAAAAATAAAGTAAATTCGACGTTTCTATACAAGTCTATGAATAGAGTATGGTGCTACAGTGGATAGATGATCCATGATGCAGTATCTGCGATCACAGGATCGCAGATACTGCATCATGGATCATCTATAAGTCGTAGACATCAATCACTGGTGGAAGCATACAAAGTAATTTAGAAGTGCAAAGAACTTTTATGTCTGTTAACAATTAAAAGGTTATTTAATAACATCCATTCAATTTTTAGCTTCTGGGTCTCGTCTAACAAGGAACAAAGGACAAAGGCGATGGGAAGGGTCACTGATAACTTAGCTGATTAATGTTGCTTCAAAGAAGCCTCCGAGTGATAAACTCGGTCGCTTTCAGATGATTGAATAAATCGCCCTCAAAGCTCGAGCTGATTACACAAACTAATTAAGGCCGTACCTGAATTTTCCGGGGTCCAGTGCTGCCCCCATTTAAAATAAATCATTTTAAAGAAAACGGAGACATCATTTAAAATTTTGCAACTACCAAGTCCTAGATAACCCTTCAAAGTATTCTATGAACTACTGTTTACAATTTAAAGTGAGAACGTTAATCTTTACTACACACAATTGCGAAAAACGGCCACTTTTGGCTAATGTGCGTAGTAAAGCTTAACGTTCTCATTATAAACTGTAAACAGTAGTTCATAAAATACTTCAAAGGGTTATCTAGGACTTGGTAGTTGCAAAATTTTAAATAATGTCTCCGTTTTCTTTGAAATGATTTATTTTAAATGGGGGCAGCACTGGACCCCGGAAAATTCAAGTACGGCCTTAAGAGGAAATGGTAAATCGCTGCAACTGATGCTACTCAATCATTTCGATAGAATTTTCCTTAGTAAGTTCGTTTGATCTTTAATTTTGTATATGACTAGCTTTCTCCTTTGTGATAACTGCTTGTGTTATTTCTTTTCTAATGACATATAAAATGTATCATACATTTTATTGGTCATTTTATTCGTCGGATATTTATGTTACATTTGGCACCTTAAATTATCTTATTCTAAATAAAATAATTATACTTGTTTAATGAATATCATTGAAAGGGTATTTAAAGGCCTAAGGATCCAATTAACAAATAAAATATTAAAAATAATATATTAAAATGGTATAAAATTTTCACTGTAACAAGTAAATCTACGAGTTTTCACAGGTATCGAAGGATACTTGTTTCTTCTTGTACATTTAAGAGCCAGGCTCTTGACGATGTAATTGTATTGAAAGAGACGCACACAATGTCGATTTTTGGCAGGGATAAACAGATCATTTGCCTTCTCTTACAAAGGATATATATATGTGCTCCATTATAAAATAGTATTTCTGTGTTAGTCTAATGTTGTTGGTGATTTCTCAATAGCTTAGAGCCATTTACACTAATTACAAATAAATCTTAGTTCTCAGGACATTCCGAAATCTAAGTCCCTAATTACAAAATTGTATTATAAATCAGCTGCACAATAAGCGACATAAATTCCATCGGATTCAATCACATCTTGTAATAGTCGCGGAAAGCCTGACTTGTAGCCATTCTGACCTAACAATAGATCTGTGAAAAAGGAGATATGTTTAAGTCGACTATATGTAAATACTAGTGTCCAGTCATGTCGGCTCTTTTCTAAATATGTAGATAGATAAGGACAAATTATACAGATCGAGCTTGCCCCAAAGTAAGTGTTATACTTGTATTATACGAAACTAACTAAACAATACTATATTTTAAGTTAAATACATGTATAGATTCAAGACAGAAGACCCAGGAAAATTTAAAAAAGGCCATTTTCCAACTCGTCCCTGTCTGGAGAACGAACCAAGTCCTCCGCTCGGAGGTTCTGGTTCGTTCTCAAGACAGGGCGAGTTGGAAAATGGCCTTTTTTATATTTTCCTAATCTATAAGTCTATAAGTTCAATAAACCACGTATACGCCAATACGCCACGTAGGTCGTCTTATTTATTTTCTCTATTGGGATTGGGCAAAAATCTCTGTCAATAATCAATGCGGCTAACAACCCATCACTAAGTATTTTTATTTCCATTTCCACCTATATGCCGCTGAAAGTTACCTTTGAATCTTATTGATTGAGCTCTGTCAACCCAATTTGTAATATCCTATTTTGAAATAGTCAGAGCATAGGCCCTTAATGTGTATTGTTATCATATCTCCAAAATTTCTGTGATCCAAGCTCGCAGTCATTTTGACCCGCCGCTATTCACTATCTGGGCATCTAGTAGAATGAACGGCTAACGATGCTAGTCACAGCACTAAGCCTCAAACTAAAGACAGTACAGATACGACACTACGTTGAGTACATTACTCAATATACTATGGTTATGTTTATGAGAAACTTGGACTACTTGGACAAGCCATTTATTACCTCTTTTCTGAAATTAGGTACTAAAAACATTATCGCAACACTTACATAGGAACAGCTATGCCTTTCTCAAAGGCTTCAAAGGTGTTTTGAGTCCAAAAATGATAATCTACTGTTTAAAGTATGTAGCTGTATTTACCCGACGGTAAAGTCAGCAGTGCAAGGGAACATCACATCTCACTAAATACTAGGTCTAACATTTGACTGACTTCAGTCCATGATACTGAACCACTTTACGGAGAAACACATATCGAAATATGAAAGATTTTTTTCGCCTCCCAAATCAGCTAATCCAATTTTCTATAGAAAGAAAAAAAAATCACAATTCCATATATGCTTCTTAGGGAAAGTTGTTCGGTATCATCGAGTGAACATACTCTTACAATGTCATCATTATCATCATCAACAGGTCATTTTAGTTTCAGTTTATTTTGTTAGACCTTATAAAGGATGGTTTTGGATGGAAAAATCATTCTTGTAGCGTCAGAGAACTTTCCTTCACTGATCAACTGAAATCCTAGGGGGAGGACTATGTCCAACAGTGGACTTCCTGTAACTGATTATAGTGATGATAAAGTTAAGTAATAAAAAGCATATGGTTACGCTTCTGTTACATTCCGAATTTTGTAAATAAGTCCGCTTAGGGTTGTCGCTGTGGGAACAAAACTTTCTAGTGCTGAGTACACCTCTAAATGTGATATCTAATGCAATTTATTTGTGTTTGTTATTATGACATTTTCCGATGACTAAGTAGTCGTCGGTATAGTAAATTATTCACGCTGATAAAGCGTAGCTTAATCCAACAATTTATTGCAAGAATAAATATATTCAGATTGTCCTTTTCGGGACAAGCTGAATTCGGGAAAAGTACCCGTAATCTAGAGTTTTAAGGAATCTTGTCATGAAATCCTAATCCTATCCTATCCTAATCCTATGCTATCCTAATCATATCCTATCCTAATCCTATCCTATCCTAATCCTAATGCTAATCCTAACTATCCTAATCCTAACTAATATTATAAATGCGAAAGTGAGTTTGTATATTTGTTTGTTTGTTTGTTACCTACATCTTCACGCTTTATCTACTGAACCAATATTCTTAAAAATTCGCATAAACATAGTTAGGAGTACTGAGAAGGACATAGGGTACCTTTCATCCCGGAAAAAAGTAATGTTCCCGTAAGAATTGGGATACGCGAGCGAAGCCGCGGGCAAAAGCTAGTTAGTAATAAATAATGTACTATTCTATACATCAAAACAAATCCATGAAGCTAAAACAACAGGGTTGTATTATGATAGTTTACGGGTCACTAGTTCCCTAAACCAATTTAAGATTTATTGATGGAACGAATCGAGTGTCGCCACCCTAAGTTAGTTTTCATATTGAACATATTTTCATCATAATGTTAATTAACTTAGAAAAGATATTTAATAACCTTTCCAGCGCGGCCCTGTCCGAACAATAGTGAACAAAGACTCAATGGTGTTTTGAATACTGAACTTGTATAGAATAGCTCCCCCGCTGGACTGACGGCCGGACAATGCGTATAGACGCAGATCATATTTTATATGTAGATAATAACGTACACAATGAGGATCTTTAGTTAAAAGGACGTATGTGTTAATGAATTTTAGTTGTTTCGTGTTGGAGACACACCCATGTTCTTTCTGAAGTAGTTAGTAAATAATGAGAGCCAAGGTGTGTAACGATGCTGCATAGCAACTTCATGCTGCAAGTATCCACCTTATTTCTCCATCATCCCATCATGCCCAACTTTTTTGAAGCTAATTTTAAATTTCATTTCCAAATTCTATTTTTAGGGTTCCGTACCCGAAGGGTGCAAACGGGACCTAAGATAAAGTTAAAAATTAGAGGGGGTCGTCATACAAGAAACGTGTTTCTTCAGCGTTTTAAAACATTGTACGGTGGTACGGATCCCTTCATGTAAAAGTCCGACTCGCACTTGCCCGTTTATTAAATTCTTGGCACATCCCTTTTTCATTAATTTTTGTAAGTACGGTAGTCTGCCACTCGGAGGTTCTGGGTTCAAACCCCAGCTAAGTCGAAAGATGGTCTTTTTCAAATTGCCTTGGGTGTTTATTATGAAATATAGTACCGGTGGGGTATTATCCCATAATACAAGTTAAAACTAGGCGCAAAGCAGCTAGCTCAATCAGTCTAATTTGTCCTTATCTATTTATTTAATATTATTTTATCTAGCGCCTTATTGTATCGAATTACTTTCACACTTAAGTACTAGGGGAAGAGATCAACGATCTTGTAATCCCTGGAAGTCTTTTGAAGCAGCTTTATTATGGTCAAATACTAAAATTAAATCAAAGTAAACAAATATGTGGCGACGTTAACAGCGCTTGAATGTCGTATGTATCCTACGTAATAAGTAGCCTTATTTGTTGCAAAGCCTTAATGATATAATTGCATACGCGGCAAACTGCAATAGCTCCTACTACTATTTATGGTTTGTTGGCTGAATGCACTATTTAATTTGAGTGCTTTTAAAAAGTTGCGATAAACTCAATTTAGATGCAAGGGTTTGCAATTGAAGCTCAAATAAGTAGAATAGGATGTTATAACTGTCAGAGCGACTGCGTGAAAGCACCCGCATCCGCGGCAGCCTTCATGTCCGTGACATAGTAGACAAACTAAGAGAGTCACTACGCTGGTATACGGTCATGTCTTGCGGAAACCGGCAAGTTACGTGGGAAACAAATGTATAGCCATGCTGCCTCCGCTGGAGCCCGGCAGACGTGGGAGATCCAAAATCTTTGCTGGCTTGACGTCGTCAAGGTTGATATACGTGCCAATGGTCTTACAACCAAGGATGCTCAAGATCATGCGAAATGGAGAAGAAAAGGCCGGAAAGCGGACCCCGGGCTTTGCTGCGTTACAGCTGAGGATGCAACTGGAAATACGCTGAGATTGAGAGAGAGATGTTAACAGTAAGGTGATTTCAGAAATTGTCATTGTCTGCCATAACCTGCTTTTTTTCCTAGGCACATCATGATGTGCTTGGGAAAAGAAGCAGGTGATGCGTTATTTGTTTTTTCTTTGTTACTACTCGTCTATTTAACTAAGCTCGACCAATGTGAATCATCGAGCGTATTCCCGGTTGCATCCTTAGCGGTGACACTTCAAAGCCCGAGGTCGGCTACGTAACCTAGGTGATTTGATGACTACGAGGTTACTGGTTTTTACACAAAGCTAGACCAGAAACAATCCTTGGATAGGTTTAAACAAACAAACGCACAACGTTGCGTGCCTTCCGAATCACGGAAGTCGGAATCATCTTTCTTTTCGGATAATCAGGTTATTCAAGTCTGCATTATCCTAACCAGACTGGAAACAACTTTTCACAAAGTATACCTCCCAGTGAGATTTGAACTCGACCAATGTGAATATTATGCCATATTCTTATAAATTCGATTCATTTTATTTACGACAATTCATATTTCCCACGTCTATATACAATTCCATAATCGACGATAAACACGCTATGAAATACACTTTTGCATGTCTATGGTCAATAGGCTGTTGGACAACATTTAAAATAACCCATTATACTATATATTATATGTATTTCTTCATAGCTTTTATTTCTTTTGAACCATCATCATCAACCAGTCTTTTTTAGTCTCCACTGCAGGAGCACGACCCTCTCTGTACTACCAGAGCCATATACAGGGTGACTTTTAATTTTTGGAGCAAGTTTAGTTCATGATACTGAACTACTTTCGCTAAAAAAGTAATTACAAATTGATAAAAAAATTTCGTCCCATACAAATCAGCGCTCAGACAGACGGATTTTGTAAAAAAGTCTAAAACTCTAAAATTTGGTTTAAAAGTCACCCTGTATATGCCACAGCAGCCAGAGGATTTGGCCTTCACTCTCCACGCTGGCCAGATGGGTTGGAGGAGCCTCACTGATGTTTATAAGCTTTGTTAAGCTTGTGTTTCCTAAGTCGCCTTCTACGACATCTATGGGATGACTTAGAGTGGTCCTATTCTACTCTGCCAGCAACCACACGGCTATTTCTTTTGAATATCAGTTATTAATGAGCAGTAACTAGGCTTTCTCAGTCACTACTTCACACCAGGTTACTATACATTGTGTAAATGTACATACACTGACGAGTGAAAAATGCCTAAGAAGGCCTAATATTTTTGAAGTGAAAACTTCTTCTTTCTTCTTCTTCTTTGTGTGTCGATATATTGTTGTAGTTAAAACTTTTTTAGGCGCGTTGGGTATTTTTTGAGATGAGAAAAACCATTGAACTCGCGACTCTGTTTCGTAACCGACACCACCTTGTTCAAGTTTCACTTCTGTCGGCACACCGGAAGCACAGAAGACAGTAAGAGTATACAGAATGGATTCTCCTAAGATCCCGCGCAATATGCGTCCCCGTTCCCCGTTCCCGCACCTCTCCTCCGTTCTCGCCTTGTCGATGGGCGAGAGCAGGTGAACACACACTGCACTCTGCACGGCGCACGCACGCGTCTGCACAAAAACGGGGGAGAGGTGCGGGGACGGGGAACGGGGACGCATATTGCGTGTACCTTAGGAGATTCCGTTCTGTATACTTTAACTGTCTTCTGTGCCGGGAGTGCCCCAGTTTTTTTTCTACGAATACATACCTACATGAAACCACAAAGAATTTTTGACAAAATCAAAAACATATTAGTTTATTAAATATTAGTATTTCTTCCTACCCATATACTAACTTGTCATGCTAAAATATTCTAACCATGTTTGAAACAGCCAGCGCATGCGCACGACTCAGGAATCTCTTACGTTTACCTAAACTAGTTTTTGCCTGTTCCGGGCTAATTCTAAACTTCTTTGTCTCAGAAACAGCCTTGTGGTTCTAGGTCGTGTGTGACGTGACCAGCCCGTAAAATCAAGTTCATTTTGACTGACTGATTTAATTATCCATAAATAGACGCATTTTTTAAGTCGACACAAACTATGTAGGTATTTAAAAATAACGTATATTCTTAGATAAATAGTAGGGACAAAAAGGGACAGCACGATTAAACTCAGATATTTTCCACCACTCGTTTACTACTCGCTACTATTATAATTATATGTACAATTCAATTATTAACTTTATTGCGTAGGTACATAGTTTATGTAGGATTACAAAAGTATATACAACTTATATATTTAAATATAACAATAATAAATTAAATCTAAAACTAATATTACAAACAACAAACAAAGAAAACAAAACAGAAGAAGGAATAATAATAAAAATATTAAATATAATGCTAATCGAAGAGCCCACCTCGGAGCATACCGGGCTCAAAAGTACCCATAACGCCAGCCGCATTGCCACGCTGAATGGCGAGGGCAATGTGTTGCGTCAGGTATGCTCCGGAGCGAGGATCGCCTCGATTGTTACGCAGGCGTCGCCCTAAATGAGCGATAAATTTTTTGGCCTCCTCACACCAGGGCCCGCCAGTTTCGACAGCGAATGGAATGAAATGGTATTGATTTAATTCCGCATACTTAACGTGTTTTACTTTAGCGGCACATTCTGCAGCGGATCCTGCTTTCTGGACTGTACGAGATAAATGGGACGTGGCGAAGGTACTCACGCAAGTGGCGTCCCAGAGTAGGCATCTGCCTTTTTCCCACGGTATTAAGGTGAGCCCATCTGGACGTTTACCGTCCGTGCGGCAAAGTCCGGGAGGCTCAAGGACGCAAGGTACGTTTGCCGACACTAGGGCTCTGCGGATGATATCATTGAGTGTATGGTGTCTAGGGAATCTTCCGGCGCATCTTAAGCAGCTGAGGCCGTGGTAGCCGTTAGCATCAACGTGCGTACCGCATGGGCAATTTGCAATTTGCAAATGAGCGGTGTGGCTCACAGACGTTACAACCTAGCCTCAAGGCGACTGCAACCCGTAAAGAGTTATCATCTAGGTGAGTGCCTAGTTGAGGTGAGGGCAACGCTTGGAGCCAGGCGCCTGACTCTGTACAAGTTGCGGCTTTTATTCGTGCTAGGTTTAAACCGTCAAGTGACTCCGTTAGCTCTTTTAAAAAGAGTTTGGAACTTAAATCATCCCATGCCCTCTGAGAATGGAGATTTTCAGGCGGCAGTATGTTCGGACACATAGTTCTCCAAGCCTCCAAAGCATCATCCTGTAGGGGAATACTACAACTGTTACCTTCTTTATGTAAAATCTTAGTGACCAGCTCAGTAACACCATAAGAGGAGGCGAGGAATGCTGGTAACCCCACAGTCTGGGCACATCTAATGCCTAAACCACCGTACCTAACGGGTAGCACAGCTTGTTGAAATTGACGTTCGTCTAAAGTGACATTGATTATTGTTTCTAATATGGTTTTTATAGTGCTATCAAAAGCAGAAATAGCGTTCGGGAAAAGCCAGGTTGGGGTAGTTCGGATTAGATATGTTACCTTTGGTAAAGAGAAGCATGCTCTAAAGAGTACTAACGCGACGTGAGCTGATAGTTTAACAAGATGCTCTTGAACGCGTTTAAGCATTTGCGTCTTAGAGTTTAAAGCTGCTGGAGTGGCTATGGGGAAAATAGGAGCCCCTAAAAGTTCAAACGTATTGTGGTCAATTATTCTAATGTTTGGAACCATATTATCAAAGGATGTTATACTTTCCTTTGCTTCCTCTCCGCATGGGTAAAATTCACACTTGGATGAGTTTACTGTTAGGCCAATTTGCTCCAAGCCCGTTAAGAGAGTATTAACGTCCTTTATAACAGACTCTGCTGGTCCGCCTATGGTAGCATCATCTAAATACCAAACGTTCAAAGGTGACTGTAAGGAAACGATTAAAGGATGTATTGAAAGACTAAAAATAAGCGGACCCAAAGGATCTCCTTGCTGGGCACCTACTTGTGATGGAATTATGTTACCATTGAAATATAAATTACTTGGTTCTGAGTAGCATTGATGGAGAAAAGGATATAATGACGGGATTAACTCCTTAGTCTCTGTTAAGAGAGTATCTCTTTCCACGCTGTTAAAAGCATTCTTGAGGTCTAATTTGATGATGACACAACCTTCGTTTGCAGGGTCCATGGCAAAAGCTCGTGTTGAGTGGATGGCCGCCTCACAACCTAAGGCTGTGCCAAAACCTAATTGGTGTGGTTGCAGATATGTGGCCATTGAGGAACGTACTGCATGGCAGCCAAGCTTCGCTACGAGACGACGAAAGGTGCAACCTACTGCTATTGGTCTAATGCCGCCATCTTTTTTTTTAAGAGCGCATAGCGAAGCTCCGTATAGAAAAGGTGACACTTCGTTGTTAAGGGAACCTTTTAATAAAAAGTTGCATAGGCGTGTAAGGGCCTCAAGTAAAAGAGGTCCATTACCACCAGCTGTGTGAGACGTCAGTTCCTTAAGATGCTGTGGGCGAAGCCCATCGGGTCCAGAAGAAGATGAGGTAGGGAAAGTATTTAGGGCAGAGGAAACCTCGTCAGACGAGACCACGAGAGAACTTGTTAAACTTTCAGGAGTAAGAGATGGTATTGAGAGAGGGCGCGAAGGTATGGGATGTTTTTCTCTCAGTGATGACAAAGTATCTTCATTGTTTGGCGCAATGTTACAATCAGACACTAAGAGGCGAGCTGCACCACCTAAGTCACCTTCGTGTACCTTGGCTTCTACGCGTTTGTAAATGTCAAACGAGCGGCTGTTGAAATCCTTCTCTGGTTTAAGGCACATACTGTCTATGTTTTTTTTAACTTTTGTTGTGAGTGAGGCGTTACCGCTCTTATCTGGAATTTTTAGGGCAGACAATGGGAATGAAAGCAACTTGAACCAGGAATCTTTTGTGTTAATATTAACGCTATCATTAATCAGATTAATAAGTCTCTCAGCTGCAAGATTTCTAGCACCTTTAGGAATGTGTTTAAGAATGCGAACTGACTTTTTAATTTGGGGAAGATTTTCAAGCTCAAAAGTGCTAATACAAGATGATTGTGAATACCTTAATTCTTCTACAACTTCTTGGGATGAGGATTTAGAAAGATGTGGAGATATGTGTTTGTGCATACGACTCATATGAGTTTTTATGCGGACGTATAGTCGAGTTGAGCCAGGGCAATGTGGACAGGCGACACCTGCGTTGGAAACTCTAGTTGTCATTGTGACGACACTTAAATGAGAAAGGTTTAAAAGACAATGTTTTTATAAAAAGAGACTATAAATGAAACTTAACTAAATAAACATATTATCAACACACAGACACAGGGCACTAGGGAAGTGTAGACGGCATACACATATCTTGAATTTAGTAAACATTTTTTTTATGAAGAAAATTTCATAAACCCTGTAAGGGTTAAAAAAATCACTAAACTTTATCCAGCTGACACCTGTTTAATCTTCCTTTGGTATACTTAGGAATGGGTTTTGGAGGGAGTACCACATTACATCAGCTTGTCTAAACGTTGGGCAACTTCGTGAATGATCTGTTTGATATCATCAAGAAAAACAGTCCTTGAAAAAAAAAAATCCCGTGATCCTCAAGGATAGGCACTTGAACGGGTGACGGGGATTTTATTATCACTCTAAAAGCAAATTTCTGCACTTTTATGGGCCTAAAATAATTAATATTGGAAAATATTTGTAATATTTGAATTCAATTCAAAATTCAATTCAAAAATATTTTACGTATAAATATAAACTATTATTGAAATAGGATATTTATAATAAAAAAAATTAATAGTCACTTTAGTTAGTACAGACGGTTAATCAGATACTGTGCCACCGCGCACTTTGAATGTCACCGCTCGCTACCGGGCTCGTGGTGGGCGACGGTCGGTGTGCGTGCAGCCGCCCAGGCGATTTCTATGGGAATGTCGATTTTTTTTCTGTTTTTGACTGTTATTTGGTTCGATTTATTACGGGTATGTGTGTGTGTGTGTGTGTGTAAGGGGTGAACACAGTGTCAGATTATTTCAAGCTGCCTAAAGTCATCTGACATAGCTTAACGACTGCCACACAACGATGACAGCCGGGACCAACGGCTTAACGTGCCTTCCAAAGAAAGCTGAAGCCCGAGATAGTTTTTGTACACCTTATGATCCAAATGGTGACCACGCCCAGGTCTCCTTAACTTGCGAAAGCGCGAGTAATGCGTACTCCCACCAAGACACTGATGGATTCAGTTGACTGCCACTATGATCTTACTACGAGTATGCGCAGGTAAACCTTAAGAGGAAACCTCAAGGGTTAGAGAAATTAAAAATAGGTATTTTTAAAATCTATTGCTGTCGCGCTGTGCCCGAACTATAACCGAGCAAGTGCGATAGAGACATACTGCAGCTTGGACTGAAAATACTTGGGCACTACGTTTGTATGGAAAAACGGCCCCTCTATTTCGTCTTAAACTTGCTAATATAAAGTATAACATAACCATAAAAAATATTTAAAAAAACTGCGTTTTACTATTTTTAAGCGACTTCAAAAAAGGAGGAATGTATGTTTTTCTATGTACCCATAGCTTCACTGTTTTTGAACCGATTTAGAAAATTTTTTTTTTTTGAAAGGGTATATACGCAAGTTGGTCCCATTATCACCAGGTAAAGATCTGATAATGGGATCCTCGAGAAATCGAGGGAATTCCTTACAATCATTGATGTTTTTGTCAATAAAGCAAACATTTGCATTCAGAAAGTAAGTTTTGGTGCAGTCGAACTGACCAGAAATGATGAATATGACCAGAAATTAAAGTTGCTTTTTAGGGTTCCGTACCCAAAGGTGCAAACAGGACCCTATTACTGAGACTCCGCTGTCTGTTCGTCTGTCCGTCTGTCCGTCTGTCCGTCTGTCCGTCTGTCCGTCTGTCCGTCTGTCCGTCTGTCCGTCTGTCCGTCTGTCCGTCTGTCCGTCTGTCCGTCTGACAACAAATACTAAAAATAAAAAAGTTAAAAATAAAAGGGGGTCGTCATACAAAAAATGTGTTTTTTCAGTGTTTTAAACCTTCATGTACGAGTCCGACTCGCACTCGCCCGTTTATTTTATTTAAAATTTTTCAATAGGTTTCGATAAATGGCACCACCTCAACATTCACGTAACTCTTCGTTAACTCAGTTATTGAAACCATCGCGTAAAAATCTTGTAAAAACTACATTCCTGATATTGAAACTTTTCAATTCAATTCAATTCAAAATATCTTCATTATAATAGGATATTTATAATATCTCTTAATAATAGTCACTTTGTTTTGTTTTGCACAAATGTTGACGTCAAATCGTTACTTAAAGCTAAGTTTACGCCGCTTCCTAGGCGCAAGTGCAGAAGAAGCGGCAACAAACTGCACTGCACGTTTTCTCCAAAGACGTCAACTAACAAACTAAAAACTTAAAATTAGTTATATAGATGGACAGAGATTACATTGTTTATTATGTCATAATTAAATTGAATTATTACGAAATTTAAAATAATGTCAATTTGTAAATTTAGTATGTACCAATGTACCTAAATTATGACATGTCTAAGTATACAAACCTTTAAGAGGGACCCGCGCCACGCTCAAGCCAGACCTTTATGTCTTTAAGATAGTCATCGGTCCTATAATAAGCCTTCTCACAAAGTACTTTCTTTACATAAGCTTTGAATTTTCTGTCTGGCATAAGACACTCGATAAGTACACTCAGGTTGTGGGTCTCGAAGTAATCTCGCAAGTCATCAATTAGGTGGAATGACAGATCCGACGGTGCCCACTCGTCTTGCGCCTGCGCAGTCACTGCTGTAGAACAAAGTCCACATTAGTCAAGTTAAAGAAACAGATGGTAGACTTAAAAAAAAATATTTGTTTTGCGTTTAGTCACTTTTTACATCCGTTTAGTTACTTTTTTCATGTAGCGCTAGAAATAAAGCCCTTGTTGAAGTTTTAAACTAGGTAAGTACATTATTTTTGCTTATTATCTCTTCCATGCTGGTCTGGGAGAAAAGAAAAAATCAGAATGTATCAGCTGATTCTCTTCCCGTGCAGATCGAAGCATAGGCGAGAATCTAAATTCTGTTAATAGGCGATGCGGCTAGCAACCCATCACTATTTTGATTCCGTTTTTCCATCGTAACGCCCACCATCACGCTAAAAGTAGCCTTTGGGTCTTACAGCCCTGGGCACTGTCTGCCCCGTTAGGGATAAAGAAGTGATAATGTATCTGTATTTTCTGATGTAAATAACTTAGGTAGATCTCTACGACACAATACTTCCGCAACAACCTAAGCGCGATATTTTTACAAACAATTAACAATTGGGTAGATGACTGGGTGAAAAATAAATTATTTGGTACTGTTATGAGAATATAACGTCACAAAATAGAGTCACTTGTATTGATCATATATATTTTCAACATGATTTTAGATTTTTTAATGCAGAAAAACTGATTTTTAGACTCCAAATATCTATGACGTCACAGTTTTGTATGTCACACAAATCCCATAGAAAATGTTTGTTTTGACATTTAGAAAAAAGTGTCTGATTTATTGTCATCTAGCGGATTTAGTATAATTTTATTTGATCAGTTTGAACTATACGCTTACTGCTTTCAAAAGAGAGAAGGGCGCGCTCTTGGAAAGTAAAATTGAACTTTGAATTTATCTCATCATTTCCTCGGGACTGGAAACCTGCAATGGTCGAGTCCAGACAGCCATAAAATATATGAGCTCTGTAATGTCTTTCGGAATTATGTTAAACTAGCTTTTGCCCGTGACTTCATTTGCGTAAATCTCATAGAAACTAATAATGTGATAAATTGTTATATTTGCAATAATTTGCATGCTTCGATCATATGATAGAAGTCTGCATGCAAAAAAACACATCAACTTCGTTAGGTATATTATATCATTTTGATGTGAAGGACAGGCAGAGAGACAGATAATCTAATAAACATTCTCATACTAAGAATAGTCTTGTTTAATGGAACATTTAGTTAACATAATATTTTAAATATTTGTTTTTTTTATTTTAGAATAAAAATATGACAAAAATATAGGTATTTTAAACCAATTTTTTCGGTCTTTTAATTCTTAATTTCGTATTCTTCAGCTTTGTTTATAAAATGTGTAGGTGTGATTTGGTATTTTGTTTTTCTTTTGAACTCGAGCTTTCTTCCCCCGATATGTGTTATTTATTAAACAGTCTTTAAATCCCCACTTGTACAAGACAAACGACATTCGGCCCAGTAATCTGGCGATTTGTTGAATGTAATGCGCTAGGGTAACCAATCTTTAAAAAATCCTGGACGTATCCTTGGGTAATCTTTCATTTTTTTAATTGTTAGATATCCTGACGTTGAACACAAAATGAGTAAACTGAAAAATAAAGAACTTTTAATTAATTTCGTTAAGTGTCTCATGTAAGCTATATATTACAATTAAACTAAACTTTGCTAAGTAAAAGGTTTGATTTGTTTTTGTTGGACAGTTTATAGTTTTCCTTACCGTGTGGTTTCCGGCCTTGAATAGGACCACTCCATTCGTTCATGTGCAATGTGCAATTAAATGGCAAAGCACTTACATCTTGTGCAACAACTGCCTTCCCAAGGAGGGTTGAAGTCGGGCGGCAGCCGTTTTTAAAACTTTTTGCACAAGGAGGTGGTGCCCTTAAAATATTTTTACTTAAAATTGACCCTTCATAACTTACGTAACCTATGTATGTCATGTTTACTCAATTCTGCTTTGCGTATCGATGTCCACTTAAAACTAAATATTCTTCTGGGTCTAGGCAGGTGATGTACAGATCCTCCAACGTGCAGGTGTCGGGGCTCTCTGGACAGCTCAGCTAGTGTGCCATAGTCTGTGGAGATGCACCCTAGTCACAGACGTTAATGTCGCTGTGTACTCCATAAAACACAAGAATATGGAACACAAGCTAAACAAAGCTTATAAACATCAATGAGACCTCTCCAACCCGTTTGGCCGGCGTGGAGAGTGTAGGCCAAATCCTCTGACTGCTCTGGCTAATATATGGCTCTGGTAGTACAAAAAGGGGCGTGCTCCTACAGTAGAGACTAAAAAAGACCTGATGATGATGACTCAATGAAAAGATTAGTTTGTCCCAGATTTTCTTACTTCCGATATGGAGTCCCTGAATGCCCTGATGCCAGATTAATTATGCGTCAAGAAACATTTGACGCACATATACACAAGGTGTCATTTATAGAACGTTTGTCGTGCACCCGTAAGTGCGCCATTTATACACGAGATAAGACGAGCAGAGATGACGTAAGAGGCGACTAAGGGAGGTAACAGAGAACGGATAGTCGCGTTCTCTGTGCAAAGTCTTTATGACATCTATACGTGTTAATGAAATATCGCAAAACCTCTCAAATGGTACCTCAGCCCATGAAACTGAACAACTATTAAAATGAATTTTTGAATTTACATACAAACTGATCAGTTTGCAGCTGATCGAGTCAATTTGTATGAAAATCCGAATTTTATTTTTGGCATTTTGGGAATGTTGTAGAACAAAAGTTGTTTAGTGTCATGGACTGAGTTACAACCTGAGAGGTTTTGCGTTATTTCATTACCTAACTCGTTGTATATACAGACTGACTTTGTTATCACCATCCAAATATTTGGAGCAAGTTCAGTCCATGATACTGAACTACTTTCCATAAAAACAATTAACGAAAAACTAAAATAAAAATTCGTCTTCCCATACAAATCAGCGCTCAACCGAACGGATTTTGTATGGAAAGACGAAAAATTTTTAATAAGTTTTTTTATAGAAAGTAGTTTAGTATCATGGACTTGCTCCAAAAATTTTGCTGTTGTTTAAAAAGCCACCTTGTATGATCACCAACCAACACCAAGTGTCGTGATTATGGAAAATCCTCCTTTTATTGGGAGGCCTTTACAATTATTTGTGGCCGCTATAACAACAAATACTAAAAATAAAAATAAAACGTGTTTTTTTTCAGCCTTTTTAACTCGATCTTTATAATGGCATTAACTAGATACTTGAATTTTTTACCGATTATGTATTACAATGACCACTACTCGTATAACAACAAATACTAAAAATAAGATAAAGTTAAAAATTAAAGGGGTTCGTCATACAAGAAACGTGTTTCTTCAGCGTTTTAAAACATTGTACGGTGGTACGGAACTCTTCATATACGAGTCTGACTCGCACTTGCCCGTTTATTTTTAGTCGCCACTGCAGGAGCACAACCGTCTCTGTACCACCAGAGCCATATATTAGCCAGAGTGGTCAGAGGACCCGGAACACACTCCACGCCGGCCAGACGGGTTGGAGAGGTCTCATTGATGTTTATAAGCTTTGTTTAGCTTGTTTTCCCTAAGTCGCCTTCTACGACATCCACGGGAACACTTGGAGTGGTATTCTATTCTGCTCTGCCGGGAACCACAAATGTACTAATATTTTTTTTTTATGTTGTAGGGTGGCAAACGAACAAGCGGGTCACCTGATGGTAAGTGATCACCGCTGCCCATGGACAACTGCAGCACCAGGGGTGTAACAAGAGCGTTACCGTCCTTTTAGAAAGATATAGACTCGTTTTTTGAAGGTTTCAATGTCGTATCGGTTCGGGAACACCTATAGGCTGTAAAGAAAAAGATGAGCAGAGATATTAGAAGTTGCTTCTAATGGCTATAAAAAAAACACATTTTCTTACGTCCGATCTGGCGTCCTTGAGTGTGTGTTTTTTTTTAATGGCTTGACGCTACTGCGTATTTAGCCAGGAACAAGTTAATAAAACGTGGAAAATTCTATTTTCCTAACAAGTTACAATCAAAGGTTGGTGTAGGCCTTTGATTGCTTTAAGGGAGCTTCTGGCGACAAATCTATACGAGTCCACTGGTAGCCGATTGAGTGACGGACGACGCCCGAAGACGCCCACACAGTCCGGGAAACAAATATCACTACAGCCGTACTATGACTGTCCACTTTAACTATTTCACATATTGTTCATGAGCATGAGCATTTATAACACCAAACAACACCAATTTCATATTATAAAGTCCACTAAAATCGATTTGCAAAATAATTAAATGAAAATCCCAACCGAACCCTTTGACTTTCCCGCCGAAAACTCCAAACTCCTTGAGTCTGTTGACGCTAGATTAAGTGTGTGACTTAGGCTTGCTACACACTTATTCGGCTCGGCATTATTCGGCGCAGCCGGGCGGTAAAATCGAATATACGTAGATGAATGTTCGGGAAAAAGCCGGTATAAGTGCCTCGGGTCGGCTTTGTTGTTCAACAAATACTGCCGAACCGACATAGTGCCCGAATAAGTGTGCAGCAACCCTTGGAAGCACTTGCTGCACATTTACGAGGTGTCATTTATAGTACGTACTCTGTCGAGCCCCCGTAAGTGCCTGTATCTCGAGAGAAGCACCTACATTTATACGCGGAGATAAAAGGAGCAGAGATAAATGTAAGGAGGTTTTTCGAATGGTGAAGATATGGGCCATTTGTAGGTATTATATTTTTAATAATGGGATTTTTTTTGAAGTTAAAAATTCGTCGGTCCATGTTAGAACTTCTACCTCTTACTGTCTTATGTGCTTCTACTTCACTTAGGTATGCGAATGGACCTTCGATCAACAACACAACTAGATAACGCGTTACCTACAAAATCAAAGCAAAATTCTGTCCGTTTAAATATCAAATAACATTCACTGTGAAGTCAACATTATTACACTAACTTTAAAGTGTTTTTTGCCTTGACTAAACGACAGAGTATTATATACAAACAAAATAAGAGCTCACCGCCGGAAATGCGCCCGTATTTGACGAGCCGACCTATATCTAGTTGTATAATTGAGCAAAGGTATGAACGGACATAATATGGATATATTTTTAACGAAGTCTCATCCCACTCTAGGATTACACTTATGTACATACCTACTTAATCGAATCTGCCTACGTCCTACTTCTTACACTCGATAGAGCAAACTTTACCGTAAATAGGGACATCCGTCTTATTATAGCAGTGAAAGTATTTGGTATGCTGCTATGTATTTATTTATATATTAACAATGAGTTATTGCACTGTTTTGATATAAAATAATTAATAAAATATATGCAAGGGAATTTTCCGTGACGGCCGATTTGACAGGTTCGATATGAAGGGGCCATCCATGCGCGCGTACTGTTAGACGTGCGCTCGACGATGTCGTCATCTCTATGAGATTATTTACAAAGGAGGTTGGCGTACGGCAGGTCCGATACGCCACATTACTCCCCCGCTGAGACCGGTTCACGGTCGATAGTGCTGAAGATGAGCGGGGAATCTGACTACACGTCCGCTCCTTGTCCGTGGAGGATCCTTTTCTTCAGGTGCTGAAGAAGGATGGACGGTTGTCTTGTTTGAAGTTTTATTATCATCTAAAGTAAGATACGCTGGCTTCAGTCTGTCTACAGTGACAGTAATTTCTTTGCCCTGGACTTCAATTTTGTAGGCTTTGGCTCCTCTGTGCAGTACCTTATATGGGCCGACGTATGGCGATTCAAGGGCTCGTCTTTCAGGGCCCCGGCGTAGAAATACGTAATCCGACGTATGTATGTCCTTTGGCACGTAGAAAGTTTTGTTGCCGTGATTTGATGTAGGCACAGGAGACAATCCAGCCATGTGTTTCCTTAGGCGTGACACGTAGTCCACAGGATCCAGATGACTGGCTGAAGATGGAGTAAAGAATTGCCCAGGTAGTCTCAGAGGCTCGCCGTAGACCATCTCAGCAGCCGACGCGCCGAGGTCCTCCTTCCAAGCTGCTCGTATGCCCAACAGCACAAGAGGGAGGGTTTCTGTCCACTGCGGGTTGTTGTGGCACATGATGGCTGCCTTCAGCTGGCGATGGAGACGCTCCACCAGTCCATTGCACTGCGCATGGTAGGCAGTGGTGGGGCGATGTTCTGCACCAATCAGTCGCGAAATGGCTTGAAATAGGTGTGACTGGAACTGCTGTCCTCTGTCGGTAGTGATGGTGGAAGGACAACCATGGCGCGATATCCAGTTGGATAAAAAGGCACTGGCACAAGTTTCTGCAGTGATGTCCGCCAGGGGATAGGCGTCAGGCCAGCGGGAAAAACGGTCGACGACGGTGAGGCAATATTTATACCCTTTGGAAAAGGATAAAGGACCAATGAGATCAAGATGAACGTGGGAAAAACGTTCTGAAGGTACAGGAAAAGTTTGAAAAGGGGAAGAGAGATGACGGGAGATCTTGCTTCGTTGGCAATCTGTGCATTGCTGAGTCCAGCGGGTGCAGTCCTTGCGCAACCCAGGCCAAATGAAGCGTTCGGCGATGAGTTGAGCGGTTGCCTTGGTTCCGGGGTGGCTCAAACCGTGCATCTTCTCGAAGACTTTCCTGCGGTAGGAAGGGGTTAGGTATGGACGTGGGTGATTTAATGAGATGTCGCAGTATAAATTGTTCTCAGGCAGTTTCTTGAGGATGAGGGATGATTTCTTCCTTAACAGGTCTTGCAGTTCAGGGTCTTGCTCCTGATCTCTTGCAAGATCTGCGAAGTTGATGAAAGATGAAATTTGTTCAATGCGGGACATAGCGTCAGCGACGACATTGTCAGAACCGGATATGAATTTGATGTCAGTGGTGAATTGTGAAATGTAATCGAGGTATCTGAACTGTCTGGATGAGCATCCGTCTCTTTTGGTGGTGAAAGCGAATGTGATGGGTTTATGATCTGTGTAAACCGTGAACACTCTAGCTTCCAGCATGTACTTGAAGTATCGGATGCCTTCGTAAATAGCCAACAACTCTCGATCATATGGGCTATACTTCTTTTGTGATGACGAAAGTTTGCGGGAAAAGAAACCGAGAGGCTCCCAGCTGCCGTTGTTGTTCTGCTGCAAAACTGCACCAATGGCTCCGTCGGATGCATCAGTGAACAATGCCAGTTCTTTGTTGACATCTGGATGTGCAAGAAGTGCAGCTTGAGATAGGCAGTTTTTGCAAGCGT
Organism: Acrobasis repandana; assembly: GCA_963576875.1. Lineage (NCBI taxonomy): Eukaryota > Metazoa > Arthropoda > Insecta > Lepidoptera > Pyralidae > Acrobasis > Acrobasis repandana. The sequence goes on from OY756215.1 coordinate 22,504,009, forward strand.
TGAAAGCTGATAACATTTCTTCCGTCATGTTAATGGGAGTAGCTCCTTTGATATTGCCAGTGAGGGCTTTGTCGAGCGGTGCTTGAAGTTCAGCAGCTTTTGGTACGAATCTGCGATAGTAATTGAACATGCCCAAGAAACGTCGAAGTTGTTTAGCTGTTGACGGAGGAGGATAGGCTTGTATACTTTCTACCTTTTCTGTTAAGGGCTTGATACCATCTGTGGAAACAGAATATCCTAGGAACTGTATTTCCTCAACGCCAAAAACGCACTTGGACACGTTAATCAGTAAGCCGTAGTCCTTGAAACGCTCGAACAAGATTTCCAGGTGTTGGAGGTGTTCCTCTTCAGACCTGCTAAAGATCAAGGTGTCGTCCAAATATCCGTACGCGAAATCCAAGCCTTGCAGTACTTCATCGATGAACCTTTGAAAGGTTTGAGCTGCGTTTCGTAGACCAAATGTCATGTACGGAAATTCGAAGAGCCCGAACGGTGTTGTGATGGCATTTTTCGAAATATCAGCTTCTTCGACTGGGATCTGATTATACGCCTTGATCATGTCAATTTTCGAGAAGATCTTGGCACCTGACAGCTGGTAAGTGAAGACGTTGATGTGCCTAATTGGGTAGCGGTCTGCAATTGTTCTCGCATTGAGAGCACGGTAATCACCGCATGGGCGCCAGCCATCGTCTTTCTTACGAGCGAGATGGAGTGGGGACGACCATGAGCTTTCCGAACGTCGTGCTGTTCCATTCTGCAACATAGCATCAAACTCCTGCTTTGCGATTTTTAGGCGATCAGGGGCCAATCTGCGAGGACGAGCTGCCACTGGAGGTCCTGGAGTCGTGCGGATGTGATGTTTAGTATTGTGCTTGGGTTCTGTGGGCCTACCTGCTGGCGTGGTGAGGGTTGGGTACTGCTTCAGCAAGTCCAGGTATTTGGAGTCACCGCTGATGATCTTGACTGCTTCGGTCTCTGGCGAAGTGCTGTGACGACATGGGACTGTGATCCAAAGCGTTGTGAGTCCGTCAACCAGTCGATGTTGTCGGCAGTCTACCAGAAGATTGTAGTGCTGTAAGAAGTCAACTCCTATGATGGGCCTGGATACCTCAGCCACGATGAAGCGCCAGCGGAAGTCTCTACGCAGGCCAAGATCAAGGCACAAATCCAGAAATCCGTACGTATTAATACGGGTGTTGTTCGCTGCATACAGCTCATACGTAGTACGAGGACGGAACCCTTTGGCCATCGATTTGGGGAATACGCAGAGGTCAGATCCTGTATCAATGAGGTACTCTACCCGGGTCTTCCTGTCGACGACGAAGAGGCGGCCGTTTCCTTGCGGGCAGTCATTTGCCGCCACTAGTGGCTGCCGCTGGAGTTTTCCGGCTTTTTATATGCGCAGGGCGTTGTGCATTTGAAGGCCGCAGCACCAAACTTGCGGTGGTAAAAACATAGGCCATTACCACGTGACCGGGATCGCGAACTAGACCGATATCGTCTGAAGTTGGGCCGACTCTCTCGCGTGGCTAGCTGCTGTACTTGACTGCGCAGCTCCTCTATTTGCTTGGCCATACTCTCCATTATACCTAAATACGGTTCAGCTGAAGAAGTTGTTGGTCTGACGTCACATACCTGGGAAGCGGGCGAGGCGATAGCGATTACTTTATCAGCCAAATCAGCTAATTTCTCTAGTGGTGAGTTGGTCTGCGACGCAATACTTGGCTGTATTTGCGAAGGTAAGCCATTACACCATACCGTGCGTATAAATTCGTCTGAGATTTGAGGGCCCGCCAGATGTCTTAAGTGCCTTAAGAACTGCGAAGGTTTACGATTGCCCATTTCTTCTTTATTCAGGAACTGTAAGATTTTTTCCTCTCTTGGGGCTGACATACGCTTCACCAACTCTCTCTTGAGCGTTTCGTATTTATTCTCTTTGGGCGGGTTCTCAATGACATCTGCGACTTCAACGGCATACTGATGTTCTAAGTAACTACACGCAGTATAAAATTTGGTAGTATCGGCTGTTATACCGGCTAATATGAATTGACCTTCTAATTGTGCGAACCATAGGTTTGGGCGGTCAGGCCAGAATGACGGAATTTTGACGCCGACTTTAAATGTTTGTTGAAATGTACCTTGAGTTGGTTCGGCCGTTGGGATTCCAAAATTTTCATCCTTTTCCATCTTCGCGAAGTACGGTTGCGGTATCACGTCGGGGTCACCAATATAGCAGTGAAAGTATTTGGTATGCTGCTATGTATTTATTTATATATTAACAATGAGTTATTGCACTGTTTTGATATAAAATAATTAATAAAATATATGCAAGGGAATTTTCCGTGACGGCCGATTTGACAGGTTCGATATGAAGGGGCCATCTATGCGCGCGCACTGTTAGACGTGCGCTCGACGATGTCGTCATCTCTATGAGATTATTTACAAAGGAGGTTGGCGTACGGCAGGTCCGATACGCCACATTATTATAAAAACAAGACTAACTGTGTTACTAGGTTTAAACCATTATCCGCCCAAATCAAGTTGACATTGACAGGTGAGATAGTTTTTTTTAAATAATTTTACGGCTCTGGATACAAGTCCTTTAGAGCCTATCTTTACTTTTGTTATTTGATCCTAACCTAACATAATCCTAACAAGTTACAATCAAAGGGTGGTGTAGTGTAGGCCTTTGAATGCTTCAAGGGAGCTTCTGGCGACAAATCTATACGAGTCCACTGGTTTTCGTAGACGATTAAGTGGCGGACGACGCCCGAAGACGCCCACAAAGTCCGCATAGCAAATATCACTACAGCCGTACTATGACTGTCCACTTTAACTATGTGTTTCACACATTGTTCATGAGCATGAGCATTTATAACACCAAACAACACTAATTTCATATTATAAAGTCCACCTGATGTCAACTTAATTTGGGCGGGTAATGGTTTAAACCTAGTAACAAAGTTAGTCCCGTTTTTATAATAAGACGGATAAGGGTTATTTATTTTACTGATGGAATATTGTATAACAATCAAGCTATAAACCTGTGGTCTGCGTTTGCTCCCAATGATTTGTGTATTCGTGCTAAGAATGAAATACTTATTCACCATTACCTACGCCAAACAGAGCGTAATCTCAATCCTCTTTAATCATCAAAGGGTTTTAGACTTAAATCTCAGAGGCATAAAGTAGTAGATATGTTTTGAAGGGTATGGGTAAATAGTATGTGTAAATGGTAAAGTTAAACTGAGGCTCGTGTGGTTGTTATGCGATGGTGTTAGCGCATAGCATTGGATGTGAAATGTCCTCGTCGTGGGGGATATGGTCGCCGTTAGAATAAACAGTTAAGGCAGGAGTAGACACAAGACCTCTTCCGTTTTAGTTGGGAATTTTGAAAGTAAAGTTTGGAAATTATTTCACGTCTGGTCAGGCCGCATGTCTCACACACAACAACACTTGTGTTTTGCGCGCCATTAAAACCACTTTATTAGGATTGGTGCATGATAAGAGCTTCCTCGCACCTGGAAATAGCTAGATTTTGTAACGCAGACTCTAGCTAGACTGGCCGGTCCTGTCACCACGATGGTCCCCCCAATTAAAAAAAGAACAGTGGCACTTTGGGAGTACCGAGAAGTGAAAACTTGAACAAGTTGGTGTCGGTTACGGTAACAGTGTCGCGAGTTCAATGGTTTTTTCCCATCTTAAAAAGTGCCAAACGCGCCTAAAGAAGTTTTAACTTCAACAATCTATCGACACGCAAAGAAGAAGAAGGATAAGACAGGTCAATTTTATGGCACGTGTCGTGTCAGCGCGCCTTCCTTGTCGGGCCGAGAGGCCAAGGCGACGGTTACTCCGGCCCCTCTGATTCAGCAGAGGGTGCCGTGAGGCCGTTGGCGAGCCGGGGCCGCTGAGGTAGCGGCCGGCCGCGCCGGGGCTGTGGAGCAAGAGAAGCACACGGCCCCGGCCAATAGCGGCTGAGAGGTGACACCACGGGATTTTCTCCGCGTCAAAAAAAAGGTCAATAATTCCTCTAAACTCATAAAAATGAGTAATAAATAAAACAAAACCTTTGATTGCCGAGCATCTTCAATATTTTGTCTCAGCTTTCCGATGCCTGTTCTTTATATTTTAGCAATGCGTATTCTTTATTTTGGCATATTTTTATTTGCGTATTTTTTGTTAGGTTGACTCAACTTCTAGGTATTGTCTACAAGCCAATCAAATTACGTCATCATGAATCATTTTGCAATCAGTAGCCAATATTCGCGTCATTGACAATAAGTAGGTAAGTACTTTTTAATGAGTTCTAGAAACATTGCACTTACATATGTAGGTATAAGACAAGTGAACGTATGGTTAAAGCTTAAAGCATTCAGGGTTAATAAAGTCTATTAAACAAATCTTGTAGACATCAATCTCCACGCTGGCCAAATCCTCTGGCTGTTCTGGCCAAGTATGGCTCTGGTAGTACAGAGAGGGTCATGCTCCTGCAGTGGAGACTTAAAAGGACCTGTTGATGGATGATGATGATGAAGTAAGTAAATGGTCTTGCTATCTGAATCTTGGCATACACATCTGTGGCTGGAATAAGGGCGTGTAGTAAGTACGAGTAAGAAAGAAAGAAGAAAGAAAATTCGTTTATTTGGTAGACTTCACATCCAGGCTGACTTTTTAACCACCAGCCAAAGTTTTGGAGCAAGTTCAGTCCATGATACTGAACTACTTTACATAAAAACAATTAACGAAAAAACGATAAAAAAATTTCGCCTTCCCATACAGATTGGCGCTCAGGCCTACTGATTTTGTATGGGAGGACGATTATTTTTTATCTATTTTTTTATAGAAAGTAGTTCAGTATCATGGACTGAACTTGCTCCAAAAATTTGGCAAGTGGATAAAAAGTCACCCTGTATTTAATACACTCTAGACACACTTAACTTAAATCTATTTACCAAAAATGTGTATTGTTGTCTGAACGATACGATACTGTATTAATTTGGTCTGCCACCGTAGTCCAATGGTCAGGCGTTTGCCTTGTGATCCATACTTTGTGAAAAGTTTATTCCAGAATCACCAGATTATCCGAAGATGATTCCGTGCCTCCAAAGGCATGTAAAGCTGTGGGTCCCGAACGCCATCTAGAATTTTTTAATCCTATTCTAGGATCGGTTCTGGTCTGCCCTTTGGGTCGCGGAGGTCAGGCGGCAGTCGCTCTGTGTAAAATCCAGTAACCTCGTCAGTAATCACCTAGGTTTGGTAGCGGACCCCGGGCTCTCAAGCGTTACCGCTGAGGATGCAACCGGGTATACGCTCGGATAATTGTATTAATTTTTCATGCAAAGCAGGAGCAGGCCACTAGTGTATATTGTTTCAACTCTATCACACACAGGCGTCAAATTATTAAGAAAAATTATAATATATGTATTACTTGTTCAAGATTTGGTTCCGGTTTATAATAAAGCGATTACCAGAACAGACTGACTAAACTAGTTTTATATCCACTTTATAAATTATACTTGCATAAAAGTATTTAGAAGAATTGATGATATTTGGAACCTTTTTTCTTGACTTTGTTTTCGAATTCTCTATAGGAAATTTACTTTGTAGATAAAGGTATATAGCTATAGTAGAACGATGCTTTTTTTAAAGTATTACTTGACCTCCGTGGCATAATAGTCAACACGCTAGTCCGCCAATCCGGAGGTTCTGGGTTCGATCCCAGGGCAGTAGGGTAGTAGGGCAAGTTGAAAAATTGCCTAATCAAATTGTTATGGGTTGTGGATATTTTTATCTTATTTATTATAAAATATTATATCGTTGAGTTAGTATCCCATAATACAAGTTTAAACGTACTTTGGGGCTAGCTCAATTAGTAGTATATCTTTATTTATTTATTTAAAAATTTTATTGAGTTTTTTTATTTTATTACAATAGCGGACTTATTCCATAGTGGGACCTCTTCCAGTGAACCAAGTATCAGCGAAAGAATATAATGATGGGCATAACGGTCAGATTCAGAGTCAAAGCTTACGTAGTAGGTAAGTACGACTTCTTAGTCAAGCTTAGGTATTTACTTTTAGTGTGATTTGTCTATATTTATTTATTGATATAGAATGTTATCACGCCACGATATATGCCTAAAAGGAGCGGATATGTGCAATTTATTTCTCTAATCGTGTCAACCGCAAGACAGATTACGTTCATGTATGCATATTGCAAGTAATAACGAATGCATGGCGCTGGGGTAACTTACCTGTAAACGCATCAATATTACTGCTATTTTAGGTGAGGTACTTAGCCAAAGACCCTAATTATCAAACCTTTTTTTTACCAGCTTTTCCATTTTTTTAAGTATTGTTGAAAAATTCGGTAAACAGTTGATGCATGCGGCTGTCCCCGGATTTAAAAAGCGCATGGAGCATAATCCATTAAAAGTTATGTAATTTTTTTTTATTGCAGAAGCCGTTTTCGAAGAGAATTTCGAAATATTTTCAAGTGGCCAGCAATATCCACGAAAGTAAGTCATTTTATAAGTGCTTACAAACTATTTAAAAATAGAATTAAATTCTGTTCTTTTTCATAACGGATATCATAGGAATTAAGGCCGTACCTGAATTTTCCGGGATCCAGTGCTGCCCCCCTTTTAAAATAAATCATTTCAAAGAAAACGGAGATATTATTTAAAATTTTGCAACTACCAAGTCCTAGATAACCCTTTAAAGTATTTTATGAACTACTGTTTACAGTTTATAATGAGAACGTTAAGCTTTACTACGCACATTAGCCAAAGTGGAAAATTTTAGTTATGGCTTTAATGCCAGGTAGGCATGAGTGATTTATTATTAGGATATACTCCAAGCTCTTCGTAGGAATATTATTGGCAACATGAGCAGGAAAACTCATTGTTTTTCTCCGCCAAAATTTGATTTGTAGCATGTTGCCCGAACAACGACCCCGCCTACTGACAGAAAAATGTACACGCATCAATTTTTCACTTAATCACTATAACGTCCAGTCTTCAGTATATAATATTTTTCAGTATTTTTTCTATAAGTCATATTTTAAAAGACATTTTTTTTACTTATAGCAATAAATCTACTATTGGTTTACATACAATATCTATCTGTCCTAATCAAAACTATTAAATAATGCTTCACTCATTCTATTAATTCCATCTTTCAAATAATTGCCTATAATTATAGAAGGAGCCGTGTACCCGACTTTGAGTTGTCGTAAATTCCCTGAAAGAAGGCTATAAACCACCAAATAGGTAAATAGAGTCTGCCGCTATAAATTCCTCATTGGACACACTGTCACAGATGTGACAAATATAGACACTAAGCTTCTTAGCATTGAGGTACCGAGGAACAGACTATCTGGTTCGTTCGATCGTTCATTCAATAGACGATAGTTTTCATAAGATTCAGATTCAGATTTTTATTGCAAGTCACAAAGTCGAAGTTGTTACATAATAAAGATAAGTACCTACAAGTGACGCCTTGCAAGGGCACAGCAAACATGAGGGCAGCTAGTTGCCATTTTATTTACAAATTAAATTTTACAATTCACTGTTAAATAAATACAAATAGATACTAGATGTCCAATCGAACGAGGAACAGACCATCTGATCTGTTCCTCGGTACCTACCTCAATAAAAAAAACATAAGTATAATATACTTGTATATATTTTATCAATTGCTTCTAAAAACTAGTGGTTCGCACGCAATTATTTTATAATAATTTAAAGGGCTTTAAAACCCGCTTCCGCCAAAAGTCGCCACTTTTGGCGGAAGCTGGTTTTAATTACCAATAATAGTTTCAACGGCAGTTCATAAAATAATTTTAAGGGCTATCTAGTGCCTAACATTTAGCAATATGGAAATGTTCACCACATTTACGAGTTAACAATTTTTTAGGGTTCCGTACCCGAAGGGTGCAAACGGGAGCCTATTACTGAGACTGCGCTGTCTGTCCGTCTGTCCGTCTGTCACAGGGCTCTATCTCTTGAATCGTAATAGCTAGACACCTGAAATTTTAACCGATTATGTATTATTGTGGCTGCTATAACAACAAATACTAAAAATAAGATAAAGTTAATAATGAAAGGGGATCGTCATACAAGAAACGTGTTTCTTCAGCGTTTTAAAACATTTTACGGTGGTACGGAACCCTTCATGTATGAGTCTGACTCGCACTTGCCCGTTTATTTCAAATAAGGGCGCCACCTCTGCCTTTACCAACTTCACCTACCCTGAAACAATTACTATATGTTACATACGGGTAACTCACAAATCAGCTACTGGCTAATATAGTAATGTCTGTGTGTCACGCTAGTTTTAACAAAAAAACCCTGAAATAATATTTGCATTACTGAAATTAATATTTGAAAGAATAATGAAAAATTTCCCAATTGAGATGTGATTTGTAAGTATATTTTGGTCTGGCTTTTCACATAAGTTACCCGTGTATAACATATAGTAAGATTTGTGAGTAGTTAGGAATAAAATAATATGGCACCTAGGGTCTTAATTATAACACATAACCTAGTTACTATTGTTGAGTAATATTGTACTTATCGTGCGATGTTAGAAATCTACTAGCACATAGTTTTCTTTCGGGCTTAGAAAACTTTGGCTCTACATTTGTATCCCCTGTAGTGACACCGTATACCAGACCAGACACTATAATGGGGTTCTAGCAAACTGGGCAAAATCAGTGCAGCACTTTATGTATGTCGCAGCGAGGGACCGCACCGAGTGTTCTGTGAAAAGACTGGTTTATGGTCACATTTACTAAGAACATATCATGATATCTTTATCATTAGGAAGCGTTAAACGCCCATGTCTAACGAGTTTAACACTTCTTTAAAAGCTTTGGAGGAAATAAATACCTTGATAAGATCTATAGCGAGAAATACTGACCATAAACTGGTAAATATATAAACATTACAAGATGAATAAAACAAGCTGATTAAAAGCTTATTTTAATTAAGTAAGTAGGTACTTAATGAGTAATTAACGGGCAAGTGGGAGTCAGACTCGTACATGAAGGGTTCCGTACCACCGTACAATGTTTTAAAACGCTGAAGAAACACGTTTCTTGTATGACGACCCCTTTAATTTTTAACTTTATTTTATTTTTAGTATTTGTTGTTAATGTACATAATTGGTGAAAATTTCAAGTATGCTGAAAAAAACACGTTTCTTGTATGACGACCCCCTTTAATTTTAAACTATTTTTTTTATTTTTAGTATTTGTTGTTATAGTCGCCACAGTAATACATAATCGGTGTAAATTTTAAGTGTCTGGCTATAACGGTTCAAGAGATGGAGCCCTGTGATTGACGGGCAGACAGACAGACGGACAGACAGCGGAGTCTCAGTAATAGGGTCCCGTTTGCACCCTTCGGGTACGGAACCCTAAAAACTAAGAACACACTTCTTGTATGAACGTGCCTCCACTCAAGAGATAATATAACTGGCTAGGAACATGGGATTTCTTCCATGCTGGTCAGGGAGAAAAGAAAAACTCTTAGAATGTACCAACCTTTTTTTTTTCCTTCGTAGATTGTAAAAACCGATTAAGGGAGTGGGCGAAAATGCGAATAATGATAATATAGGCGATGCGGTCAGCAACCCATCTCTACCAGTTTTTTCTTTTTTTCCAGACCTGCATGAAAGAATATATTTATTTATGTACACAAAATACCAACAAAGGAACAAACAAAGTAAGGAAATAGAGTACATAGGTAAGAAATCTCTTCCAGGAGACCTAGGAGAGAAAAATTGAAGAAAACAGGTACTAGGCGTGTACAAAATAGATTAAAGTTAAAGTTATATATAAGTACTTATCTAAAATGTTAAACATACTTATATAAGTATATAAACAAAGAATATATATTTGTTTTTTATTAAAACTTACGTGAGATAAATACATAATTCTGTCGGCCGGCATGGTCGGCCTTTTCCGACTATATCGGGTAAGTCAACCGGTTTAAATTAATGAATATATATTTGAGTAATTACTGAAAATACTGAATTCTGCAGCAAGCAGTAACAAAGGCCATAAAGGAACGGTTTCGTTGGAATCGCTCTAGGCCCAACATGGTCAAAGCAATGAAATTTATTCTATAGCGTCCATTTTGACACCGTTTATTGGTGCTATAACTTAGCCTCTCGAATATTATCATAATGTTATGTTCATATCAATTTACCTTCTGTTTACATGATGAAAGACTTTATTTGTATAGATTTAGAATATATCTGTGCAAATTGGCCTTATTTATTGATTTGAAACATTTACACGTCTTGCAAAAGCAAGACGTGTAAGATGTGCAAATAAAAATTTGCACCACAACACACGAAACCGCACGCCTGAGAAATGTGAGTTTTAATATATTCGGATTTAGATTTATGAATTACATGAAAAATTTATGATGACCATCTGCCAGTGGATATCCAGAAAAACCAAATTACAGTAAAACAACTTATAAATACTGCGGCTCAAACATACAAGGAGTCAAACATACAATCAACCCCAGAAAAGTACAAGGAAGGTGCGGTATGTCTTCGTATGTGCATCGCGTGTCACATTCGCCCTGAGGAAGGCCTCCGGATGAGTTCGACACAAGTCGGACAGTAGCTGATTTTTGCGTGAGTTACCCGTGTATCGTATATTAACAAGGAAGGTATTTTAATCAACAGACATGCATGATCTAATATATGTTTCACTGTAAGCCTATAAAGTATAAAAACATAGCAAAAAGAGCCAGCGTAAGTATCGCTTCGTGAAATATGCTCCCAGTCATTAGCCTGCACTCGCCACAAGATAAATCGGCATCATACTGACGCACATTACACATTTAAATACACTGATACTACTTGCAAATAGCTCCCCGCCAACTCTGAGATTAGGAGTGCTATTTTTGAATGGTTTGCGTGCGAGCGTTTCCAAACGGGTGTATTTTTGAATTGATCATAGATTTGCACGAGTATCTTGGCCACTCGTAATTTTGACATTTAATAGCGTATAAATGTCAAAGACAGGCCGTGTGATTCTTCTTCCCGCGGATTTTGTAAAAGGCGACTTAGGAAATACAAGCTAAACAAAGCTTAATCAATGAGACCTCTCTATCCCGTCTGGCCAGCGTGTATAGTGTAGGCCAAATCCTCTGACTGCTCTGGCTAATATATGGCCCTTGTAGTACAGAGAGGGTCGTGCTCCTGCAGTGGAGACTAAAAAAAACATGATGATGATGAAATTTCAAAGAAACATTTCATGGTTTCCAAAAATGGCCGCTCTAGATCGGTCATTTTGGAAAACCCTGGGAGAGGCTTATGTCCAGCAGTGGACGTTATGCGGCTGAAATGATGATGATGATTTCATGGAAAATCCGTTCAATTTTACGTTGCATTTTTATTTATGTTGAAATGTTAAGAAAACCATTGACAAATTTATGACATTTTCTGCGTAAAACAATAAAACTTATCGCTGACTTGACGGGTTTAAAAATACAATGCAATGCGTTTACACGTCAGAATGCGAGCGATGAGTTAGAAAACTACACGTTTTGTGTTCCGCTGACTCCCTCAATGAAAAATAGCACTTTAGGTATTTTTGTGTAGGCTATTTAGATTGAAGTTTAAGGGGATAAATGAAGTCTAGTGCTGCCCCCATTTGAAATAAATAATTTCAAAGGAAACGGAGATATAATTAATATTAGGTCCTTACATATGAAATTGCTGTTCAGTATCAAAAAAGTGAAACAAGTTTTTTTTAATGAAATTATTATTTAATCAATCGAAGTATGCGCCGTTGTTATCGATACACTTCCGCCATTTTATAGGCAGATCATTGATACCTTTGGAAAAAAAAGCCTGGGAGCGAGAGTCTATGAACTGTTTGAAGGCGGTTTGGCTGCCTCATCAGATTTGAAATTTTTTCCTTGTAAAAAGTTATCCAAATTTTGAAAAAAGTGGTAATCGGTTGGGGCAAGATCTGGAGAGTATGGTGGGTGACGCAGAGGTTCCAGTCGCAGCTCCTCTAACTTGGCGATCGTTTGATGTGCAGTGTGTGGTCTAGCGTTATCCTGAAGGAGCAGTGGGCTAGAGCAATTCATCAGTCTCGGTTGTTTAATGGCGAACTTTTCCATCATTGTTTGCAATTGTTGGCAATACAAGTCTGCAGTAATCGTCTGGCCTGATCTCAAGAAGCTGTAGTGGATAACACCAGCACTGGTCCACCAAACACTAACCAGAATCTTCTTTTTGGTCAGTTTTCGCTTAGGGCAAGGTTTTGCCGGTTCTCCAGGGTCAAGCCATTGTGATGATCGCTTCCGATTGTCGTACAGGATCCATTTCTTATCACAAGTCACGATACGGTTCAAAATCCCCTCATTATTGTGGCGATTAAGCAAAGAAACGCAGCAAGCAACGCGTGTTTGCTGGTTTGCTTAAGTCAATTCGTGCGGTACCCACTTTTCGAGTTTTTTAATTTTTCCGATTTGGCACAAGTGGATAAGTATCATTTTATCACTTACGCCGAAGGCTGCTGCTAATTCAGAAGTGGTTTGAGATGGATCCGCTTCCACTATCGCCTTCAATTCTTTGTTATTCACTTGAGTATCAGGGCGTCCACGAGGCTCATTGTGTAAATCGAAATTTCCAGAACGGAAACGTTGAAACCAAAAACGCACCGTTCGTTCGTTAGCGGTGCCTGGTCCATACACGTCGTTAATTCTTCAAGTCGTTTCTGCAGCACTGGTGCCACGGTGGAACTCGTATTCGTAAATACCGCGAATTTTCAATTTGTCCATAGTTGTTGTTATAGCAATGTTGAAACTCAAACAAATGATGTTAAAACAAATGAAATACGAATTTTAAAACAATATTTTTCTGGCTTTATTTCGAAATAAATTTGAATTTGGAATTCCTAATGAAACGCAAGATATTTGATTTTAAAGTTGCCAGTATTGAAAATCGGCAATTTCATATGTAAGGACCTAATATTATATTATATCATTTAAAATGTAGTCTTTGTAAAGCCCTAGATAACCCTTCAAACTATTTTATGAACTACTATTTACAGTTTAAGGTGAATATATAAGCAAATGGCCTTGAAGTGTGAAATAAATTGTTAACTCGTAAATATGGTAAACATTTCCATATTGCTCTTCGTCATGCACTAGATATCCTTTTAAATTATTTTATGAACTGCCGTTAAAATGATTATTGGTGATCCGTCTAGCTTTAAAACTTGCCGTGGCCACTTTTGGCGGAGGCAAGTTTTAAAGCTAGACGGACTAATGTAAATACATACTTTCAACGGTGGTTCATAAAATAATTTAAAGGGCTATCTAGTGCATGACGAAGAGTCATGTGAAAATATATATATATATATATATATATATATATATATATATATATATATATCACCATATTTACGAGTTAACAATTTATATCACACTTCAAGGCCATTTGCTTATCTTTTCACCTTAAAGTGAGAACGTGAAGCTTTTCTACGCCTGTTTGCGAAAAACGGTGGCCGTTTTGGCAAATGTGCTAAGAAAAACTTCACGTTCTCACTAAACTTCTGTAAACAGTAGTTCATAAAATAGTTTGAAGGGTTATCTAGGGCTTTACAAAGACAACATTTTAAATGATACCTCCGTTTCCTTTGAAATTATTTACTGTCGTTAGATAGATAGATAGATACTTTATTTGTGTTACTGAGGCACACACATAATATAAATAAATTAACACTAAATATAAACAATATACGTCGACATTCGGTGTAGGTACCGCAGTGACACAAAAAGGCAGTGGCTCAGCTATACACTTGCTCAGGGAGCAAACGCTGATTTTCAGTCATCACCATCAAGTAACACGTGAGCCTGTCGAACGAGAGATGAATAAAAAGTAATAAAAAGAGAAGAAGAAATACAAGAATAAAGCGCAGACGTGTTGGAATTAAGAGCGTGAAAAAGAAACATTGAACATAAATAACATGAAAAGTAAGAAGTAGAGAAAGAGAAAGTGATGATTACGATTTGCGTAGTTCGTCACCTAAGCGACCAATCTCTGTTTTTTCAACAATAATTCCTTAATTTGTTTTTTAAAAATTGGCTTTGACCTGAGAACTCTAATAGGAGGTGGAATATCATTCCAGCACTTGGTCGCCTGGTGACGGAAACTACCAGTAAATGCTACCGTTCTATGCCTATAAATAGCTAACGGGGGTCTAAGAGCGCGAGGGACATTCCGAGCATTTAGGAATTTTACTTTTTCTCAACCGAAATCTTGGGTTGCCAGATGTAACTGCCTGCGCGACTCCATATTCAGCATGGAGGCCCGATTCAGTAATTAGTGGGATTAGTAAGACCCAAGTCTTCTTTCAGCATAAAAATTACATATCTATGACATTAACTAAGTAGGATGGTCTTGATAAATTTCCTCGTAAAAAATACTACGCTACGCTTATCATTATGCATAATGTGATGTAATTTCGGGTGTACCTTTACTTATCACATTATGCATACATAAACATTATGATTTTATCTATATACAGCCTTTTTCCAAAAAGAAAACAAAGAGACAAAGAACAATTATTTCACATGTTAGAAAAATTGTCATCATCATCAGGCCTTTAGTCTCCACTGTAGGAGCCTCTCTGTACTACCAGAACCATATATTAGCCAGAGCAGTCAGAGGATTTGGCCTACACTCTCCACGCTAGCCAGATGGGTTGGAGAGATCTCACTGATGTTTATAAGCTTTGTTTATCTTGTGTTTCTTAAGTCGCCTTCTACGACATCCACGAGTCTTGTAGTGGTCCTATTCTACTCTGCCGGGCACCATACCACTGGTATGACTCTCCATTGATTCAGAGTAACAAATATACCTACTACTACTACAAACGAAACAATTTATCTGTACACACGTCGATGTCTGAGTTTTATACTTAGGGTCGCACCGCAGAATTATTTTAATACTTACCTACTAACGAGTTCGACATATTTACGATTATATTTTTCCATACCGAAAGATTTGCGAACACTATGACGTAAAAAATATTCTGTTTTTCATTATGTCCATGGTCCATTTCACCATTAGTTCACTTTACTGATTATTATTGAGTCATTTATAATGTAACGCACTAATTTCACTAATTCACTATTGTAATATAGTAATTTGCATATTCGGCGCAAAACTGTACGGTAATTATATGAATAAATTCAATAAAAATAAACAAATGTTTATCACGCTTGATGATGATGACAAATTGACACGCACAGCATGTCAAGTTGTCATTGTCAACAATGGCATTTAGCACTATAACCCGCGGAAGTCTAGTTGGCATCTGCGTGTATGTGATTACCTGTGAGCGAGGAGCCTATGTAACATTACCGGATTGCTTATTAGCAATCCGTTAATGTTACAATCTCGCTCTTGTGTATCTCCCGCCAATGCGAGAGAGCGAGAAGGGTATATAATCAATATGGTTGCTGGGTAATAACGTGAAATTATATTGTTGCTTTGCTTACCTGTTTTCATCATTTGGAAATGTATAAAATATACGTTCTTTAGAGTATTGGGTGGATAAACAATTATTATACGCGCACCTTCTCACCATGATGGTTACTATTGGTTGACAGTTCTCAAGACAACACACGTCGCGTATTGCGTGCGGCTAGTAATTAAACCCTGGTTTGGAGCCGTCAAAGCTCACAAAGTGCGGGGGAGAGGTGCGGGGACGCCAATTTGCGGGAGACGCTGTAAGAGACCATTATGTTTGACTCTTATGTATTCTGTGACCATACTGCACAAAAAAAGAAGATTGTTAGAAAAATGCCTAGAGTTATTTTTCCAACAAGTGAAAGAAACGTTACGATCTGGTTCTAGCAAGTTTCAATACAAGCAAATTTCAAGCTAATATAAAAATATTTTTTTTAACAAAAAAAGCAGATTTTTTAGTAGTTGCTTCTAAATCTCCAAATTTCTTCATCATATCTTCACCAAACTAAAATGGGACTAAGTTGGTAGTAAAGGCTTTCAAATAATAAAAAAACATCAAAATAGGTTCACAATTGGCGCAGATATCGCGTAACAAACATACATAAAAAATAAAATAAAAAAACATACAGTCGAATTGACAAACTCCTCCTTTTTTGAAGTCGGTTAAAAACAGAAAAGCGACTTCTTTTTCATGAAGAAAATGTTTTGCATTTAGTTTTATTTATTTTTAACCAGATAAGTCGGAGATAAAATGTCAACGTGTAGTCAGCAGTATTTATTCCTCTTTTTTCTTCTCTTCTTCTTCGTCTAAACGCGTTCCCGGTTGCATCCTCAGCTGTGCTGCTTCGGAGCCCGAGGTGCGCTTTGCTGCTTTTTCTTCTCCAAATATGTCAATGTCAATGGTCACCCAAGGATGCCAAAGACCTTGCAAAATGGAGAATAAATAGCTGGAACAGTTTACTCGTAAATGATTTGGCTATAGTTTTACAACCGGCCGCCTGCCTGACATCAACCCTCCTTGGGAATGCAATTGTAGCACGAGATGTTTGTGCCAAGTCCTTTAGTCGCCTCTTACGACATCCACAGGAAGAGATGGAGTGGTCCTATTCTACTCCGCCAGGAACCACACGGCTACTTATTCCTCGTTGTACTGGCATTTTCACATAACACTTTATTTGCCTCAAATTAATCCTTTCCGTGGTTTCGCCGCTACAAATAAAAAACGACACCGATCGACGCGAAACTACCATCATTATTTACCTTATCCAAACAGATTGTTATTCGAAAATGGTCTGTAATGTAATGTGGATAAGAGATGGTAAGTTTTTGAGGTTAGGTGCGTGATCTTGGTGTATATAGTAACATGTAGCGGACAGAGGCGGGGGGGGGGGGGTGGAGTGGGGTCTGGAATGCGGTCTTCTGAGATATCCTATATATATATCGCTATACTCGGCTATCGATAGCTATACGCTTTATATACGCGCTGACTACGAAAACTTTCAATGATGATGCTGGGTAAAGAAGTTCTGTAAAGAATTTTTATGTTTTGAGAATTTACTTAGGGGTTAAGTTCCTTTTCGTAAATGCAACAAATGGTTAGGTCCTTTTGTAGTTGATTTTTCTTCTTATTATTCAAGTCGTTTCCGTTGTCTTTAGCATGTCTCCACATAAATTATAAATTTGTTTGTTATTTAATATCTAATTATTCATTTATTTTTCATTTTATAACAGTATTATCAAAAATTTTATTAAACAATATGGTTGCAAAAATATGAAAAATTCGGAAGTCTTGCCTTCTCCAGCGTACCTTGCAATTAATTTTATTTATTTGTTTTTCTTGTGTTACCAATTGTTAACAATTTATTTTGAACAATAAAGTTTTAATAAATAAATAACTTCCGATAGAGGCGTTTGACTTAGCTTGATGACTGTTAATGTTAACTAGAGCTCGAGACACCACAATCAGGGTTGCTTAAGGTGAATACCAAGCAGAGGTATGGCGCACTCATTTGAAATAAATTATTAACTCCTAAGTATGGTGAAAATTTCCATATTTCTAAAAGTGGCCACTTTTGGCGGAAGCGCTTTTTATAGCTAGACGGACTTATGTAATACTTTCAACGATGGTTCATAAAATAATTTAAAGGGCTATCTAGTGCCTAACATTTAGAAATATGGATATTTTCACAATTTATTTCAAATGAGGGCGCCACTTCTGCTTGGTATTCACCTTAACAAACAACTCCAACTAGACCACCGAGCTCTTTGATTGTTAAAAATAATATAATTGTGTCAAGTTCAAATTGTTCCCAGCATAACTTTTCACGTAAACGGCGCGGTGCCTGCGGCTGGCCAGCGTCTGAGCACTGGGCGGTTTTTTGGCCATCGTTCGAGGGTCGTCGACCTCTACAAACAATCGGCCGCTTAATTCATATCTTGAAAAATTGCTCCGCTTCGCGAACTCGCGCCCAGCACCTATTAATGTTAACGTTAATTTTATGGTTTCGAGAAGCAAATTCGATATGAACTATGATTGTTCGAAATTCGAAATGACAGCCATTTGGTATCAGCAATTCTGCTAAAGAAAGGAACGTGATCTGAATAAAATGATCGATTTTGATGTGATTTGACACTTCGCCTGCTGAAAACGCACCGTATGTGTTTTCCTTTAAAACAAAACTCACACGGTGCATTTTTCAGCAGCCGAAGTGTTGAATTCATAAACGTGCTGCTACTCCCACGTAAATGAGCTTAGGTAGACGGGGTAGACCCCTTCTCTATTTTGAATTCATAAACGTGCTGCTACTCCCACGTAAATGAGCTTAGGTAGTCGGGGTAGACCCCTTCTCTATTTTGAATTCATAAACGTGCTGCTACTCCCACGTAAATGAGCTTAGGTAGTCGGGGTAGACCCCTTTATCTATTTTGAATTCATAAACGTGCTGCTACTCCCACGTAAATGAGCTTAGGTAGTCGGGGTAGACCCCTTCTCTATTTGAATTTTGTATTTCTGTTTGTCGCGTTTATAGCTTTTATTTATTTATTTACCAATTTATGTACACGGACAATGTACTGGGTGGCGCAAAAGTAAAGACCCTATTTGGTTCAGCTATAACATTTTTTCTAAATTAGAAAACTAGATTTAGGTTTTTTTAAATGTATATTTGTGCCATTAAATTTCGTACCATTAGGATTTAAAGATGATGTCTTTTAAATGGTGACCTCCAGAGTTGATACACATTTGAGCCCTATTTATGACATTTTGCATAACTTGCCGTAACACTTCCTGCGATATGTTCGTTATTTCTTGACGAATGTTTTCTTTTAGAGCTGCGAGAGTCTGTGGCTTGTTCACATACACCCGAGATTTCAAAAAACCCCAAAGAAAGAAGTCTGGACTGGTCAGATCGGGTGATCTTGCAGGCCAAGGCAAATCGCCAAAACGAGAGATAACTCGGCCTGGAAAAGCGTCCCTCACTAAGTCCATAGTGTCGCGCGCTGTGTGTGCCGTAGCGCCGTCTTGTTGAAACCAGATGTGCTCCAGCCCCAATTCGTCCAAACTGGGTATCAAAAACTCTCGTAACATGGTTCTGTAGCGTTCTCCAGTGACAGTTATCGCATTGCCTCCAGCGTCTTCGAAAAAATAGGGTCCGATCACTCTGTCAACACAGATGCCACACCATTCAGCTGAACGGCCTGTTCTTGGTCTCCCAGACTTAGGTCTATCCTATGTTGAGCCAGTTGCTTCAAGGCGTGTGGCAAAGCGTCGAATTGTGCGACCAATCGGTGCCGGACGGTGGTGAAATCGTCGACGAAATTCACGTTGTGTTCTTATCACTGATGAATTATTCCGTAAGAACATTGACACAATTATTCCACGTTCTTGGGGAGTAAAACGGTCCATGTTTATTTTCAGTGTATTTTACATTTGTTCACTACACAATTTTCAACAACAGAATGACAGAAAATGTCATATAAAAAAAATAAAAGTATTTTCTTTAGTGCCAGTACTTTTGCGCCACCCAGTATATAGTAAATTTTAATTTGTTCAAGACGTATTTGTTTTAAGCCTCCATTTGCTATTAAAATAACAACATAAGTATATAAATTAATTGACGTTATGTAGTAAACGATTATAATGTAGACTGTAGAGACTTGTTATTCTTTCTTTTACCACGACGAACATAGAGTGAACGACAAGATTTAAAAGAAATTATAGTAAATCTGTTTGATAGAAAAGTGTCAATAAGTATTAAGTATGTTCTCTTGTTGCCATACAATGCCATCTTACAAACAATTAAAAAGATTTTTCCATATTCGAGTTGGTACAAAAAAAATATCCTGATTTGGTATACTAAGTGGGGATCTGAATCACATTACGCCGCAGTAAACACAAAACACGGAGAATACGGAACTGTGAATATATTTATTAAATGAGGACTTACTTATATAGTAATATATAGTTATACTTATAATTGTCAATAGTTATCACAATTTAAAAGCTACGCTGTCACTAGAATTTTTCCGATTTTTCTCCATCAAAAGCCAAAGATCGAATTAATAAAAATATCTTGGGTCGTTTAGTGATTCAACGTTTTAAAAATTGGGCGAGTGACGTGATTATATCGAACTTTAATCAGACATCGAAACGCTCTTTGGTATATATTAAACTACTAGCTTTTGCCCGCGGCTTCGCTCGCGCATTCTGAATCGCACGGGAACATTACTTTTTTCTGAAATGAAAGGTACCCTATGTCCTTCTCAGTACTCCTAACTCTGTGTATGCGAATTTTCAAGAAGATTGGTTCAGTAGATAAAGCGTGAAGAGGTAACAAACAAACCAACAAATATACAAACTCACTTTCGCATTTATAATATTAGTCGGGATAAGTGAATAGAAGTGCTCACGAAATTTACTACGAGACCGCTTAACTCTGAAATTGGAATGAATCGTCGTTACAAACTCTATATTTTAACAACAGATGCTTTCGCATTAAAGCTTTTTTGTAAAGTGTCTTAATTAGATTCCATGATGCTAATAACTAAGTGATTACATAATTGCAATCATTTCCGTTGAAGTGGGTATCGAAAAGTCGGCTTTTCAATGAATTTTAACATCAAATAGCTAATGATTCGTAGTTTGAAAACACCGTGAGAAAATGCTATCATTAAGTGATTACTTAGTGTAAATGAACTGCCCTTGAAATAGGTGTATCGAAAGGTTGTATTTTCAATGAATTGTAACATGTATTTGGTGTTTAAAAACAGATTAGAAAAACTGAAAAATTATGTTTTTTTTTTTAATTATTAGTTTCGGAACTAGAACTAACATTTTCCGACCAATATATTTTTAGATGATTTTTCTCATATAGACTCAAATACCGTATTCAAGTGAATTGTATAGTAACCGAAGTATTTTTTTCTATATCCTTTCTACTGTGTACAGTAAGCGTTCGATAAAAAGTTTTTGGAAGTATTTACGTGAGTGGTAAACGATGCAAATGCGATATTGAGGTGCCGGGTGGACGAGCGACGCGAAATGGGTTTGCTGCTTTAAACATTTTTAAAGGATGTTAGCAGAAACTGTTTGCGAATGCATTTTAACAGCGATTGCCACTTACGATACGATGCAATTTTGAACGAAAGCGGATACCTAATTTCTGGAAACCGATAGCAAATAACAACCAGAAAAGAAAAATTACTGTACTTAATGATTACTTACAGAATCTGAATCATGTAATCAGGTGATGCGGCTAGCAACCCATCACTATTTTGATTCCGTTTTTCCATCTAAACGCCCACCATCACGCTAGAAGTGACCTTTTGGTCTTACAGCCCTGGGCTCTGTCTGCCCCGTTAGGGATAAAGACGTGATAATATCTGTATATATCTTAATAATTTGATTGTTTTTAGTTTTTGTGTTAGATACTTTGATATAGAATACATAGACCAGCTATTTCAAATATTGGCTCGTTCTATTTTTGAATAAGTATATAGCGGCGTTAATTTTGTCATACGTATTTAGTATTGATTAAATTATTCTTACAGTATTTGACACAAACCAAGGCATTTAATTATGTTAACCATGTTTTATATTTTCACTAATACCACAGAATACAGTAAGAGTAAACAGAAAGGAATCTCCTAAGGTACGCGCAATATGCGTCCCCGTTCCCCGCACCCGCATCTCTCCCCCGGTTTTTGACAGGCAACGTGAGTCATCGAGGCGAAAACGGGGGAGAGGTGCGGGGACGGGGAACGGGGACGCATATTGCGCGTACCTTAGGAGATTCCGGCCTGCGCCACAGCGCCGCACGCGTCTACGACAGTTTTCTTCTAAACAATCCTCCTCGGTAATTTATTCATAAAGTTATTGCATTGCTTGAAGTGAAAAATGTCTCGGCCGCCGCGTATCTACGAGGAGTTCTTCAGTGACGTCACAGGTCGTCTCGTGAGTACACCCGCTGTGGGCTGCAGATCCAAGAAGCTAAGAAAACAAGCAAGACTCTATGGACGACTTTTCATTATACAGGGACTAACAAAATATACTGAAACTATTTTTAGGGTGGATTCAGTCCATGATACTGAACAACTTTCCCCAAGGAACATATACCGAAGTTTGAAAAATAATTTTTGACCTCCCATACAAGTTGACCGATCGGCTGATCCGAGTTTGTAGGGAAAAAATTATTTTTCATATTTCGACATATGTTCCTTGGGGAAAGTTGTTCAGTATCATGGACTGAATCCACCCTTAAAATAGTTTCAGTATATTTTGTTAGACGTTATATAGAGGTGAAAATGTGCGGAGATTGAAAAATACAGGGTTTTTTTTTCGATCCTAGTATTCGGCAATTGCCTTGTTTGATTTACCTTCTTTATTATTTTAATAATTACTTAGTCCCTGTATAATGAAAAGTCGTCCATAGAGTCTTGCTTGTTTTCTTAGCTTCTTGGATCTCCAGCCCACAGCGGGTGTACTCACGAGACGACCTGTGACGTCACTGAAGAACTCCTCGTAGATACGCGGCGGCCGAGACATTTTTCACTTCAAGCAATGCAATAACTTTATGAATAAATTGTCTAATGAGTCTAAAATGGAAATCAGGTTTGGGCTAACGGTCCTAACCACGAATTAGCGCGACATTGGTTTGAGTTTTACGTGTTCTCGCTATCAAACATTTACTTACATATATCGACGACCTTCGCGGCGTAGTGGTTAACACGCCATTTCGCCACTCCGAAGATTTTGAGTTCGATCCCCAGCCAGGGCAATTTTGAAAATGGTCTTTTTCATATTGTCCTGGTTCTTGGATGTTTTAAATGTATTTATTATAAAATATAGTATCGTTGATTTAGTATCCCATAACACGTTTAAATTTAGTTTAGGACTAGCTGAATCAGTTTCCTTATCTAAAAAAAAAGTAAGGACATTCACGTAACCGGATCATATTACATGAAAACTGTAATTTCTATTTACTTCTAAGCTCCTGACTTGAAATTGTCGTGACTTGACCGCGAATATCTCGCATTGCAGCGTGCTCTTTTATGGACACTTTGCTTGAATATATTCTTTGACCTGCCATTGAATACATCACACACTCATATTGTTGTAATACATCATCAAAGGTTACGTTCTTTTCGAAATCTAAACATTATCACAGAATACTGTAAGAATATTACATAGTTCAATTGGAAAATTTATTCCCCAAAGAATCAAGAATCAAAGAACCCAAATGTATTCAGTAATTAGGCGTTTGCAGGCACTTTTACACTTTAATAATTTTAGTGTAAATTGCGTGGAACGTTTTTTATCCTCAGGTATTTTTTAGTCTTCACTGCAGAAGCACGACCCTATCCAGAGTAGCGAGAGGATTTAGCCTACACTCTCCACGTTGGCCAGACGGGTTGGAGAGGTCTCATTGGTGTTTATCAGCTTGTTTATCTTAGTCGCCTTCTACGATATCCACGGGAAGACTTGGAGTGGTCCTATTCTACTCTACGGGGAACTACTCGGCAATGTTTTAAATTGTATTTAAATTATTAATATAATTTTTTTAAAACCTTCCGATACGAACGCCGAAAGGAACTTATTTACATAGTATAGGTAGGGCTTTGCCAGTTTATAATGATATTATGCCTTCTTCTTCTTCGTTTAAGCGCATTACCGGTTGCATCATCAGCTGTGCTGCTTCGGAGCCCGGGGTGCGCTTTCCCGCTTTTTCTTCTCCAAATATAATATGCATGTTAATGGTCACCCAAGAAGGATGCCAAAGACCTTGTAAAATGAAGAAGAAATAGCCGGAAAACTTTCAATGATTTGGCTATAGTTTTACCACCGGCCGCCTGCCTGACGTCAACCCTCTTTGGGAATGTATTTGTGCGAAAAGTTTTAAAACCGGCCGCCGCTCGTCGTTAACCCTCCTTGGGAATGCAATTTTAGCACGAGATGTCTGTGCTTAGTCCTTTAGTCGCCTCTTACGACATCCACAGGAAGAGATATTATGCCTAACACAATGTTATTACAATTTAACATGTAAAGTTTGCGAACGAGTGCCAAATCCAATTTAAAGAAGTAAGTAACACTGAGTAGTCCTAAAAAACGGAGCCGAGCTGACCAGTCCCTACTGGCGGCACCCCTTTAGGTATGTAAAGACTATATTACCAGAACAAATTTGGAAGGTTTATACCATAATGCAACCATATTACCTACTTACTAAAACAAGTCAAACTAAATTGTTTTTACAAGCTTTTATTTAGTTTTACCTGTCCCATTATTTGTGTGTCCGTAATCAAATCTTGCAAGCTAAATTAGACCCAATTTTCATTATTCGATTGAGCCGAAACTTCTCATACTTATGTAAGTTGGGTTACAGTGCAATATTATGGTACCTTGATCTCATGATGAAGCCGGAAGGTAGCCAGGGCATCCCTGTAATGATAAAACAACATAACCCCACCAAATTTGGGCTCAATTGATTCATCTTGAGAAGCACTTTTCTTTTTCACGTGCCTACATTTCTTTCCATCCACTGGTTGTCTGGAAGAGATCGCTGTCAGCGATAATACTAGATTACTAATAGTAGATTATTGTATATATATTTACAGTTTCTATTTTGTTATTTATTTTTTTGTAGGTGCAATAAAGAGTATTTCATTCATTCATTCACTTTTCATTGTTTTAGATAAAAGCTTGTTTTTTAACAATTTTTAAATAATTGTTTACGTTTTTGTTTCAAATTCTTACACAAAGTTCTAGAAAGTTATAACTAAATACAATTACAAAAATGTAAGTAAATACGTTTGAGTAATATTGCTTCGTTAAGTTGCAGTCGCTTGGATGGAAACGAACGTATTTTTCAGCGGCCAGTCAAGTGTCGTCCTCGTCGAGTCTCCGCAAACACTTCAATTGATTGCTGCTGAC
Source organism: Acrobasis repandana (assembly GCA_963576875.1). NCBI lineage: Eukaryota > Metazoa > Arthropoda > Insecta > Lepidoptera > Pyralidae > Acrobasis > Acrobasis repandana. The sequence continues at coordinate 22,528,945 of OY756215.1, forward strand.
TCAGCACTTGCTGTCACTAGATGTATCATTGCTGGTAAAACTTAATTTTTTGTAGTATATATTATAATTATTATCGTGTGATACAGCTCTAGTCACCTTGTAGTTAAGAGTAAATAAAATATAAAATTGTTTATTGGAGACAAATACTGTTTAGCTTGAATAAACGCAGCCGTCATACATTAGACATCAACGCGCCAACCTGCGCGCGCGCACTTACTTTTATATATTCAGATCAACTTTCAGCAACTTCCTTAATAACGGAAATGTTCATATTCAAACTCTTTTTTCAGAAATCTAATTTCCTCAAAGCTTAGCCTAAAATTATGTATCTATATTTTCGCAAAAGATACCAAAAGATTCTTCCATGCTGGTCTGGGAGAAAAGAAAAAACATAGAATGTACCAGCTGCTTCTCTTCCCGCGCAAATCGTGAAAGCCGATCAAGGGAATGGGCAAGAATCTGAATCATATCAATAGGCGATGCGGTTAGCAACCCATCACTATTATGATTTCTTTTTTCCACCTTCATGCCCACCATCACGCTAAAAGTGGCCTGGGCCTTGCCGCCCTAGGCTTTGTCTGCCCCGTTAGGGATAAAGACGTGATAGTGTATACCAAAAGAAACTGATATTACAAAAAAAGTCGCATAAATGCCTGGCTCTATATATACTGGGTGGCGCAAAAGTAAAGACCCTATTTGGTTCAGCTATAACATTTTTTCTAAATTAGAAAACTAGATTTAGGTTTTTTTAAATGTATATTTGTGCCATTAAATTTCGTACCATTAGGATTTAAAGATGATGTCTTTTAAATGGTGACCTCCAGAGTTGATACACATTTGAGCCCTATTTATGACATTTTGCATAACTTGCCGTAACACTTCCTGCGATATGTTCGTTATTTCTTGACGAATGTTTTCTTTTAGAGCTGCGAGAGTCTGTGGCTTGTTCACATACACCCGAGATTTCAAAAAACCCCAAAGAAAGAAGTCTGGACTGGTCAGATCGGGTGATCTTGCAGGCCAAGGCAAATCGCCAAAACGAGAGATAACTCGGCCTGGAAAAGCGTCCCTCACTAAGTCCATAGTGTCGCGCGCTGTGTATGCCGTAGCGCCGTCTTGTTGAAACCAGATGTGCTCCAGCCCCAATTCGTCCAAACTGGGTATCAAAAACTCTCGTAACATGGTTCTGTAGCGTTCTCCAGTGACAGTTATCGCATTGCCTCCAGCGTCTTCGAAAAAATAGGGTCCGATCACTCTGTCAACACAGATGCCACACCATACAGTAACTTTTAGTGGGTGTAGAGGTGTTTCTTGAATAATGCGCGGATTATCAGTGCCCCAGAACCGAGTATTCTGCTTATTGACATGCCCTGAGAGATGGAAATGCGCTTCGTCACTCATAACCAATTTTGAAGGAAAATCATCCTCTTCAAGGTTGAGGTTTATGACGCGCTGGCAGTAATCTAGACGAGCTCGGTGGTCAGCAGGCAGCAGCTGATGAGTCATTTGAGTTTTATACGGGAACATCTTTAAGTCTTTCACCAAAATACGCTGCAGGGTCCGTCTGGAAATGCCCAATTGCGTGGCACGTCGCCTCGTTGATGTTTCTGGACACTCTTCCACATCTTCGCGCACAGCATCGATATTTTCAGCTGAACGGCCTGTTCTTGGTCTCCCAGACTTAGGTCTATCCAATGTTGAGCCAGTTGCTTCAAGGCGTGTGGCAAAGCGTCGAATTGTGCGACCAATCGGTGCCGGACGGTAGTGAAATCGTCGACGAAATTCACGTTGTGTTCTTATCACTGATGAATTATTCCGTAAGAACATTGACACAATTATTCCACGTTCTTGGGGAGTAAAACGGTCCATGTTTATTTTCAGTGTATTTTACATTTGTTCACTACACAATTTTCAACAACAGAATGACAGAAAATGTCATATAAAAAAAATAAAAGTATTTTCTTTAGTGCCAGTACTTTTGCGCCACCCAGTATATATATATATTTATTTAAACTTTATTGCACACTAGCAACCCACCCTGAATGAAAAAGTTTTCCCAATTAATTTAGGTATACGAAATACGAAAATTACCTCTTTCTTTCCATTTCCTTCATATACTGGAAGAAATTTCTTCAGAAATAAGTAGAACCTACCTAAGTACTTTGTTTTCTTTTTAAATGTATTGTTTGTATATTTTTTAATGTATTTGAAACAATAAAATAAAATAAATAAATAAAAATCCCATTGGTAGTAACTAGGTCACGACACTACTTTGATTTGTATGAGAAACTACAATTTTGTTTTCGTATTTTGTAGTAAGTACTTACTTCTTCTTCTTATATTTAAGATCAGTGGAGTGCTTTCCATGTCTCTCTTTCTTACTTGCAGTAAGAACATTGGACTTAATTACCCCCTAAAATCTTCTTTTTCTTCTTCACCAGGTCTTTTTAGTCTCCACTGTAGCACGATCCGCTCTGTACTACAAGAGCCATATATTAGCCGAAGCAGTCAGAGGATTTAGCCTACACTCTCCACGCTGACCAGACGGGTTGGAGAGGTCTCATTGATTAAGCTTTGTTTAGCTTGTGTTTTCTATATCGCCTTCTACAACATCCACGGGAAGACTTAAAGTGATCGTATTCTACTCTGCCGGGAGGCACACGGCTTAAAATATTTGAAGTTAATCAAAAATCATCTTGTATATGGTACAGCACAAAAAGTTACCATCTTATTTTTCGCTGTTTTGGATTTGATCCAGTAATAAAAGATATACGATATACGTAGGTATTAATCTTGCGTTCGGGATAAAAGCTACCTACTAATAATGTTTTATAAAGCAGAGTAAGTTAAAGTAATCGTCGAGTTAGTTAGGCAATGTTTGCTGTGGCCGCTTAAAGTGCCCAATTATGTTGCACCGTCATTTATTGACGCAGACGGCCTTTACACAGGTATGTGATAATTTTCTAGTTTCGTGGATGACCATGTATCTTTGTAGAGACGTGTCTTTGATTGAGACGAGTTTTTAGAAGCTCAATGGTTTGGTAATTTAATATTTCTTTCTTTCGTGTGTGTAACTTACTAACACTGATGTCAGATCTAAGCTAGAATGCATCTGATATGAAGACTGGCATGAATGATGACAATTGAGACCAATGGTTAGGTAGCGATTCATAGAGAAAAAATTGCCAGTAAGAATACTGGCAATTTCCACCCAGAACCAAGAACGCACCCACAAGGGTACGTTGCCTCAATGCGGTGCGTTAGAAGTATTCTATTTGTCATTTTTTTAATGGTTTAACCTGTTGCCAATTCCGCTTTACTTGTCGAGTCAAAACGCTCCGATTAATTTTTTTATTTTAAATGATTAATTTTCAATTGATCTACGTTTAGATAGAAGTATGAAATAAAGACATAATTTTTCGAATATTGTTAATATTATCAATTCATAAAAAACTCAATCCCTTGAAATGAAATGAAAAGCTTTTCTCTGCCTACCGTTTTGGTCAATCTCAGAAATTCTCGTAAACAAACACACGCTTTGCCCTAACTCTGTGTATTCTACATGATGGACATGTAAAATGAACCGAATTACTTCTCGATACGTTTCAATTTCGCTTGACGCGAGTTGAGCAACCGAAACCAAGTTAAATTCAAACAAAATAAATCTCAGGTTCCTTTGTACAGAAATAATAATTGTAAAAGTTTTAATTTTGCTCGGGTTTCGGGCGATGTTAAGCTGTTTGTTCACTGGTACTGAATCTTTGTCTTTAAGCGCACTACACACCCAAGCCGCCGACCCGCCATACCCGCCCGCCGTACATATGTCGGCGGGCTAGGTTAGCGGCTTCACTCATTGCAAGTCGGAAAACGTTGTCGGCGGCGACGGCAGCATGTCGGCAGCTCGACATCAGGAACTTATTTGGCAGTTAGTGATTGCCGTGCGTCGAAAGAGCAACAATGTTTCCGGGCAACTGAGCGCTTGCGTACGCAAGCCGCCGACAAGGCGCCAACGTGTCTTTTGGCAACGCGCGAGCACGCCGGGCGCAGGTTGCCGACATGCTTCTTTCGACATAGGCCGCCGGGTTGTATCGGCGGGCTGTGTCGGCGGGTCGGCGGCTTTGGTGTGTAGGGCATTTTAGAGTAGTTTTATTGTGGATACATTATGTTAACTGTCATATTCATAAACAAAGATATAGTAAGTGAGTGTATCTACCAATATTAAGTAGACACTTTTGACATTTTAGACAGAAAAAAATCAGCACTTATTTACTCCATAGTATGTACTATATACCAGATTACATACAAAGTAATATAAATACGACACTTTACGTATAATATTGATTGCAAAAGTTTAAACTACTTACTTTTTTTATAGTTTCATTGTCAAATAAGATACAAAACCATTTTATTATTATCCTAAAGATATCAAATTAGCAATTACTTTATCGTAAAAAAGAATACTTACCGGTAAGTCTAAATTAGATATAATAATATTTTAGATTATGAAAGAAAACAAGTGGAGTCGCGGATAAAAACCATATTTAGGTAAAAATGTGCAGGTTTAGTCGAAGTGATAAGTTAAATGACGAGGGTACTGGGCTAGTGTGCACTACGGTCAAGCCCCACATAATTAGGGCGAGGTCGGGAGTCAACGGTTTAAATTACAAATTATTACATTAGATTTCCATTATTCCCGTGAAAGCCAAAAGTGCGAATTCGAGACGTGCGATGTTTTGGGCTTCTTTTGTTCAAGTGGGCCTTTACTGTTTGATGGATTTGCGGTAAATGCCGAAAGTATATTACAGGCGGCTCACTCACACACATACATTATCACGTCTTTATCCCTAACGGGTTAAACAGGGCCCGAGACGACTAATTACAAGATTTTATTATTTTATAAATTATAATCTAAAATTTTTTATGCGGTAAATTACTTTATCGTAAAAAAATAATACTTACCTGTAAGTCTAAATTAGATATAATAATATTTTAGATTATGAAAGAAAACAAGTGGAGTCGCGGATAAAAACCATATTTAGGTAAAAATGCGCGGGTTTAGTCGAGGTGATAAGTTAAATGGCGAGTGTACTGGGCTAGTGTGCACTACCGTCAAGCCCTACATAATTAGGGCGAGGTCGGGAGTCAACAGTTTAAATTACAAATTATTACATTAGCTTTCCATTATTCCCGTGCAAGCCAAAAGGGCGAATTCGAGACGTGCGATGTTTTGGGCTTCTTTTGTTCAAGTGGGCCTTTATTGTTTGATGGATTTGCGGTAAATGCCGAAAGTATATTTCAGGCGGCTCAATCACACACATACATTATCACGTCTTTATCCCTAACGGGTTAAACAGGGCCCGAGGGACTAACTACAAGATTTTATTATTTTATAAATTATAAACTACAATTTTTTATACGGCAAACCTACTCAATTATAAAAAAAAATCAACACAACAAGTGTTTTTCCTAAGTTACGAATTAATTCCGAGTTAAACTTTTTAATAATACTTCATCATATCAGCCACAGGAAGTCCACTGCTGGACATATGCCATCCTCAAGGATATTCAAAACGATCGATCGGAAGCGGCCTGCAACCAGCGTTTTCCTGCAACCTTGCTCAGATCATCTGACCACCTAGCAGGTGGGTGTCCTACGCTGCGCCTGCCGGTACGTGACCGCCATTCGAGAACCTTTCTGCCCCATCGGCCATCGGTTCTTCTCGCTATGTGCCCCGCCCACTGCCATTTCAATGAGCTAATCCGCTGGACTATGTCTGTGGCCTTAGTTCTTTTACGTATCTCCTCATTCCTGATTCGATCACGTAGAGAAACACCGAGCATAGCCCTCTCCATAGCGCGTTGAGCGACCTTGAGCCTTCTAATGAGACCCATAGTAAGGGACCACGTTTCAGAGCCATAAGTCACCACTGGTAACACACATTGATTAGTACTTTCGTCTTGAGGCATTGAGGTATTTTTGACGAGAAGACACTGCGTAACTTCCCGAACGCTGCCCAGCCGAGTCGGATTCGTCGAAAGACCTCTTCCTCGAAGCTGGAACTTCCTGCCTAATACATAATAATATTATTTTATTGTGATTATCCTAATCTCAAATTCCTGGTCGCACCCTTGTGTCTTCTTCTGATCTACCAGCTTCTGACTAGATATTGTCTTAAATGAAAGTTATGTATCTCATTTGTAAATTCCATAGGAAGCTATTGCCTTTGCAAATGACAGAGAAAATCTACTTTATGGGTATGTAGTGTAGTTTTAGTATATACAATCTCTACCTTACGGCAACGTTTGTTGCTGCAACCGAGTCTAACTAGAAATTAGCATAAACAATTCAACAGCTCGATCTTTATCTAATGGGCCGTTGCTAACCGCTGCTCCGAGATGTAATGTACTATTCAGGAGCGTAAAGGCACAGGTAAAGGTACGATCCATTGGAGATGAGGCGTGGCCGGGTGAGGCGATACGATATCGATGTTTAGGTACCTACTAAAGTACCTATTCGTTCTTTTTTTCAATCATTAGTAAATTCTTATTTTTACCATCAATTGTAGCTACTTCCCAGACGAATGTTGTATACATCTAGTGGACAGACAGACAGCCTACCCAACCGTAAACTTATTTCTTATTTTTTGATATTCATGTATGTTGTAAGTGGGCAACACGGTTTCAGATTCTTTAAACTGCCTTAAGGCATCTGATATGATATAACTTGACGACTGCTATTCAATGATGACAGCTGAAACTAACTTCTTTACGTGCCATCTGAAACACGGAGGAGCTCGAGAAATTTTTATGCCACTTGTTACCCAATCAAGTGCGGACCACGCCCGGGGTTGTTTAACTTTTTAAAGCCCGGGCCAATGAGCTCCTCATTTATTATGATAAATGTAGGTAGTAGTTTCTAGTATAAAGATAAAACACTCCACAGAAGCGTTGATAGAAGAACGAACCTAAGTACCCTGTAAAAAACTTTTAAAACCTGTAGGTATTTAAATAAAATAGTCATTGTGTATGTGCAGATTTCACAAATAAACGATTTATCTATCTATCTACCCTTGTATTTGTTATTAACTATGATCGTATTTGTATCAACAAGACGAATATAGCATATTCTCGTGGAAAAACAGCCTTTCAACCCGTAGCTTCGAGATGTAAAACCATTAAAACACTGCACAGAAGCGTTGATAAATGAACGGAGCCAAGCCAAGTGCCCTTGTTTCTGTTATAAATCGTGACCGCCATAGCAGACGAATGTTTCCGATGGCGGGATCTATGGCAGGACAGCGCTTGTCAAACTGTACGACCTAACGGACGGTACGATTTCTGTCTCGTTCCTTTTCTCATTTACAAATGAGACCGAGACTTGTTATATAGCTCCCAATGGGTATTCAACGCAAACAACCCAATCAATTGTTCGGCCATTATGTTCCTTACTAGGTTTACATTTGCCTGTTTTTGTTAGTTTCTTTACCTTATAGGTAAGTAAAGTTAGTTCAATTTCAATTAATTTATTGCTTTTCATATTGTATATATATTACACTGCACTACATAGTCAATTCATTAGTTAGTAGGTACAACATGAACCCTGGTAGGGCATTGCAAAAGAAAACAATGGAACGGCATGCGGATTTTTATTATACAGGGTCTAACAACATATACCGAAACTATTTTAAGGGTGGATTCAGTCCATGATATTAAACAACTTTCCCCAAGGAACATATACCAAAATATGAAAAATAATTTTTGACCTCCAATACAAGTTGACCGATCAGCTGATTCGAGTTTGTAAGGAATGCCAAAAGTTATTTTTCAGATTTCGACATATGTTCCTTGGGGAAAGTTGTTCAGTATCATGGACTGAATCCACCCTTAAAATAGTTTCAGTATATTTTGTTAGACGTTATATATGCTAAATTCATGTAATTATCCAAGTATAGATCAATTTGTCTGGTAGTTTTTTAGATAAAGTCAATTTGTTTTTTAAAAAATGTCAGTGTTTATTTACTTATTTAAACACTTGCTACATTTATTTAAATACTTTTATTTACAAGTTACGCCAATATAAGTCGTTTGCAGTCCATTATGCTGGTTTTACATAATATATATGTCGCAGTTGGATGGTATAAACCACTAATTCACGAAACCTCTAGTTGTTTGGCATTATAGCTCGGTTTTGTTAAACAGCCGAATATCGTTCAGCTGGATTCTCTTATATTGCGCAACGTGTTACGTTCATTAAAACCGCTAACTACGTTTCCAAACGGCTAGCGGTTTTGTGAAACAGTAGCGGTAATCCGCTGTTTGACGAAACCCATATACAATCCAACTGCGACACATGTATGATAAGGATTTGGTGTAGGGTTACCATAATGAAATATAACTGGGTGTCTATTAGAATACAGTTTCTTTCGACATCGAATTTAATTTCCCAGAAAACTATTTCACGATTTTTATTGATATAGGTTTGCCTAACGGTCTAAATGGATAGAACACTCGCTCGCCACATTGCCACTTCATAGGCATTATAAATTGTATATAATTTCTTTAGATAGAATTGTTCAACAACTTCTCTAGCCGCATAGATGAATACAAGTCGTTCATTCCATTCCGCGTATTAGGGTTCGCTGTTTTACAAAACCGAGCTGTATTGCCAAAAAGCTAGAGGTTTCGTGAATTAGCGGATTATACCATTTAACTGCGACATATACATATGTGCTTTATGACTAAATATTTTTTATTTCTCACTCGCACTTTACCACCTTCAGTAGATGATATTAATTAACGCGAGAAAAATATTCTTCTTAAGGTATCGAACCTTTGCATTTATGATTCTCATTGAACTGTATGTACGCTTTAACATTTCCTATGAACTCTTTCTTATACTAGAGAAGTTCTTTTGTGAGAAATAGTTAAAATTCGTCTCACTACTCACGGCTAGAAATGTTGACAAGGTTTATTGTTTTTTGGCCTCCTCATTATTTAAACACATCCACAACCTACGAGTATAAAGCGAAGACATCACAAATTGCTATCAAAAAAATACCCACAGGTCGGGATCCGACTCCACTAGGGACAGACTTGATGCAGATACATTATCACGTCTTTATCTGTAACGGGGTAGACAGATTAGATTTTGCGGCTCTAAGCAGACAGACCCCAGAGACGCAAGAATCCAAAGGTCACTTTAGCGATATGGTGGGCGAGAAAATGGAAAAGAAATCAAAATAGTGACGGGTTGCTGAAAATGCTAGTCATTTTATTAACCGCATCGCCTATATCGTAAAAGCCGATCAAAGGAAAGGGTGACAATGCTATTACATGATTAGCATTGTCACCCTTTCCTTTGATCGGCTTTTACGATCTACGCGGGAACAGAAGCAGCTGGTACATTCTAAGTTTTTTCTTTCCTTCCAGACTAGCATGGAAAGACTTGATTCAGATCTAAAATATAAAAAAAAAAAACAGAAAAAAAGCAACACAAATGCATTAGATGTCACAGATACTTAATTTAATAATAATACTAGACCCTGTATAGATTATTATTTTTATTATTAAATGTGTCAGTTGACTTTAGTTGTTCGTTGTTGGCGTGTCCTGGACACGAAAGACTCTTCCAGCTTCTTCCATTCTTCTCTTATTTTGGCTGTTCGAAGTATATTATTATTACTCTGTGCCATAATTGACCAGTTTTTTTAATGTCGTCAGACCAACGTTTTTTTTCCTTCTTCGTTTCCTTTTTGTCTTGAATCTGGGGGTCTATTTAGGTATGTATTTCGTCCATTTATTCTTAATATCTCTGAGGATATGGCCTGTCCACCTCCATTTGAAAGTTTTCGTTTTGTTTGTAACATCTTCTACCTTTGTTTTTTGTCTTACATCCATAGCTCATTTTCTATCTCCTTGTGTAACCTAATATGCTTTCTTCCATTGCTCTTTGGCAAGTGATCAGTTTTCAGATTAGTTTGAAGATTCAGATCTAAAATATATCAAAAAACAAGTAAAGAGCAACACAAAAGCATTAGAATATAAAGTTTAACTACCTCTGGCGAAAGACGTTACAATCTTTATGGTTCCATTTACGCATGCTCCTATCTTATATATATTCCAACATAATCTATTAATTGTCCTGATCAAGACCCCTTTTTTGTCGTTTTTGACCGAGCACCTGTGCCTTAGAGCGACCCTCGATGATTTCGATGACTGGTTATTTTGGACAAACAAAACCAAGCCACTTTGTATTACATTAGAAACTAATACTTATTCACGTAGAAATAAAATTTGATTTAGCTTGTATAGGCTGAGATTTCTCGAAGATACAGCTTTTAACCGAGGGGTGAGAAGACAAGAGCACTGACATCCCAAAGCAGGTAGAAAATCGATTGTTATTCCATCCATAATAATACAAATATGAAAATAAATCGTCATTTTTAGCTCCGATTGGATGAATACGCACAAAGTCAAATTGAATTAGTACTGAGATGACAAACGTCCTTTTCACTAAAACATTAAATTATAACTAATGGAATTCCAAATGCGTAGCTTAAGTTAAATTTATTTAATTTTAAATGAAATTTAAAACGTATTCAAATTCCGTTCACAAGATGTTTTAATAGAACATTAATAACTTACCTCAGAGTTTTAAATTTAAAAGCACATCACGTTCGTTAGGGCTGTTTAATTTAGGTAATATATTTTCATTTGCATGTTAAACTTTATTTAAGGGGCAGCACACAGTCTGTGTATGTATTGTATTTTATATTTGAGCCAATGACTACATCATCCTTTAGTCATTGTGATTTTATCACTTTTACTACCTAATTTCTAGCCGTATAGTTCCCGCGAGCCGAATGGTTCCCGGCAGAGTAGAATAGGACCACTCCAAGTCTTCCCGTGGATGTCGTAGAAGGCAACTTAGGAAACACAAGCTGAACAAAGCTTATAAGCATTAATGAGACCTCTCCAACCCTTCTGGCCAGCGTGGAGAGTGTAGGGCAAATTCTCTGGCTGCTGTGGCGTATATATGGCTCTGGTAGTACAGAGAGGGTCGTGCTGTTGATGATGATGATGATAAACTTATAACACCCCTCCTTTTCATCGGGGGTTAAAAAAGGAAATCATCAGCCGCCAACGCAAGAGGAAGCAGCAAACAAGTACCTAAGTAAATAAATCTGAATCATTAGGTCTCCATAACTCGTGGCAACACCGGCTTCGCGGACGTCGCACAAATTGCGGGTGGCCTTGCGAGCATAAATTGCAATTAAGCTGTTCGTCCTCTTGTCATATTAACCGACGCCTAGATTAACTACGGTGCAGTGAGCAAAGCTGTGAAGGTTCTTTAAGAGAAATGCCAACAAAGAGTTAATTTTGAAGAAACGTGAGCATAAGTTTTATTCAAGTACATATTTAAAATTAATAATTAAAGTAGGTGCTATTTTGAAAGGGCAGGATGCACCTGGATAGGTGGGAAAAATATCACCAAAATGGGTCCTGTTGGCGACGAAAAAAGCTGCACAGAATATTTTTGGCAGACGTTCTTAGAGATTTTAGCAAAGACTGGCAAAGTATAGTAACCGATATAGGTTTGTGGAAGACAACCGAGGAAGAAAGTTTTAAAATTTTATATTTCCGTTTTTTTTATACGGAACAAATTCTGTTTTCTGCATAATTTTGTAGAACATATCCAGATCTAATTATCTGCATCACTCATAAGTCTCCCAGAGATGAACCCGCTGGGTGTAGACACATAGCTACCTATGCCCAACGATACCATGAACTATAAAAATTGGATCGTATTATCTCAAAACAATAAAAAAATATTTGCAAGACCAATTATTATTATAACCCCGTATAAAACCCCGACTTTCAAGCGTTCATCCCCAATAACTTTTGAATGGCTGAACCGATTTTCATCAAATACATATTTATAACCATCTCTACAGATAAGGCTTTCGATTATAAGAAACCGAATCGAAATTGGTATATTCGTTTAGGAGCTACGATGCCACAGACACACAGACACGTTAAACTTATAATACCTTTCTTTTCATTACTGGACGCACACTGACGACTGTTACGGGCTGTTCAAAAGCATTGCCATCATAAATGGAGGTGTGCAACATAAAGCGGAAATATAATTACGATATTACTTTAACTGTTTTATTCTTAATCACTTTATCACCAACACAACCCAAGTACTCACTCGCATAGACCTCTATTAGGTAAACTGTTCTTCTATCGGCAAATTCTAAAACAATGCAAAATTAAAATAAGGACTCTAGCTCAAATTGATGCGCTCCGTATTTAGTTAGTTATTTAATTATATAATACTAGCTGTGCCCGCGACTTAGTTCGCGTGGTTGTCGGAACGTAATGTTATATAGTCTAAAGCCTTCCTCTATAAATGGACTACCCAACAAAAAAATAATTTTTCAAATCGGACCATTAGTTCCTGAGATTAGCGCGTTTAAACAAACAAACAAACTCTTCCGCTTTATAATATTAGTATAGATTATCTTTGATATAGGTAAAGTAATAATTATGAACTATTTGTGACTAGCCTAACGCACATAGACATGGATAGGCCATACTATAAGGAGCCCTCACACATCCCGAGGCAAGCCCAGGAGAGGACTCCCCAGGGCAAGCTAAAAGTTATTCAAACGGCGGCGCACAGTTGTGGCGGAGATAAGACAATCGGGATGACCTGGCCCGAAGTAAAGCGAAAGAGAAACACTGTTAAAGCCCTCTGCCTCACCTGGGGCCCTTAGAACCTTAAGTCAGTGTACTCGTAAAATTTTAATAAAATTCTGAGACGATGTAAAATTTAAATAAGGACTCAAGTCCAATTTGATGCGCTCTATAAATAAGTAAAGTAATACTCATGTGACTCTACTACATATAACTTCAAGACACTTTACTGTAGTGGATGCTCTTCCAAGATATTTATTTCTTTGTTTTTGGTACAACATAGTTTCCATATATAATAGTTTTCATAAAAAACAAAGTGTTCATAATTATGTTAGTATAAAATAATTTTTACTCACTTGTGGTTTCTCTTTTTTGATTTATCTTTGTCTGGTCCAGCATTTTGAAATCAATGGAGACTCAGAGATATACGCGAAATTAATTTTATTATGAGCATGCACATGCAATTATACGTTCCAAAGGACAGAGCGTATCTCCTTACGTTTTGCGCAATTTATGTTATTATCTCCACAAATATACGGATTTCGAGAGGCAATGCAGTTTTGTCATAATGCTTCAGTGGTCTCGTAATATGTGCTGCTGTTAGTGTATATTCTGCCTTTATGCGAGGGTTAAATATTATTATGATCTCTCAGAAAACATAGTTGTCTATATCATACGTTCATTCATCCATTGTATTCATAGCACCTATAAAGATGATAGCGAGTAAATGGCATAACTTAGGTTATGCCATTTACTCGCTAGCTGCTACAAAGTTGGTGCAATGTTGTGAATATAAAAATATATTTAAGGTGACTTTTTGAAAGGCCTTTGTTAAAATTTATTGATCCTAAAAAAATTGTGTTTAAAATGTCAGCATTTTTAACAGACTGAGTTTACGGTTTTATTACTCTTTTTCACGTCTTTATTCCTCGCGGAGCAGACGAGATCAAAGGTCGCAATACACGAAGGCCACGCTTAGCAAGCTGGTGGGCTCGGATTTCGTTTTATTGGATACATAATAGCCGAAGCGAATCAAAAATGAATTTAATGTGACTTTGGAAGCACGATTGTTTTTCTTCATCTTGAATTAATAACGGTGGTTTGAAAATGACACAAATAACAAAAATTAAACACAAATATGTATTTTTCTTCTGTTTGTGTCACTTCGTCCTTCCTTGTTGATTTGGGAGAAACAACTGGTACCTACCTACAATGTACCAGTTGACTCTGGTGTTCGCATTCGTAAAGAAATTGATAGGTTTCATAAATAAATTGAAGACAAAAGGAAATTTCAGTTTTAATTTGTATTTTCATCTATCGTAATTTCGTTTTCGAAAAAATATTTATATATATTTAACATTATTGTTGTAAATTACTTAGTTGTAACTATTTTATTTTATCCAGGTAAGTAAATTCCACAAAAGAACTTAAATCAAACCAAAATGATATGATTTATTCAAGTTGATAAATGAAGTTTGGTTTAAGTTAAGACTAAGCTACTGTAATTCTGTAATTTAATCCTTGAAATCCTTTTTGAGCCGTCAATCACAAAAGTAGAAACCTCAAAGTTAGTTAATCCAAAGCAAATGTGTGTGTGGAAGAGTGGAAAGGGTCATCCTGGACGATCGTACTGTGACCAGATTGCAGACATTTTTTAAAAAAGAGAACGAACTCCTTTCTCACAGACCTTTTTTATGCATTTCAATTCATCATCATCATCGTCAAGTCTTTTTTAGTCTCCACTGCTGGAGCACGACCCTCTCTGTACTACCAGAGCCAGAGCAGTCAGAGGATTAGGCCTACACTCACCTCGCTGGCCAGACGGGTTGGAGAGGTCTCATTGATATTTATAAGCTTTGTTTAGCTTGTGTTTCCTAAGTCGCCTTCTACGATATCCACGGGAAAACTTGGAGTAGTCCTTTTCTACTCTGCCAGGAACCACACGGCTAAATTCAAAATTAGTTTACTCATAGTCCTATTATATTTGACTCTGTCTACTTTTCAAAGGATAAGACGTGAAGAGAGATAATAAACCAGATAATGTGAAGTATGTGTGTTTACAGTCTCTGTACCTAGGTATTAATTAAGGCGAGTCTAAAGTTGTAAAAGTATATTCCACGTGTATTACTCTTCACAGCTTTATCAATTTTTTTTATTTGTGTGCTAAAGAGAAAAGGGAATACGAATGAATAATAAATAGAAAATGCATTAATTCCATAGCAGACAGAGGTACGAAGGCGTGCAGTGACAGTATCGAGGGCTCGCGCAAGTACTCGCCGCGATGGGTGACTAGCGTGCGATCCGGCAAACAATTTTTCTTCTTACAATGTTTTTAAGATCTTTATTTTTGAAGTGAAAACTTCATTAGGCGCGTTGAGCATTTTTTGAGATGGGCAAAACCATGGAACTCGCGACACTGTTACCGTTACCGGGACCGACAACACCTTGTTCAAGTTTTTACTTCTGTCGGCACTCCCGGAGGGCCACTGTTTTCTTTTTCAAATTAGAAATGGCGGTGATGCTATTCTTGGCAGATATTATCATACAGGCTGATTTCTTTGTTTGTTCTACTTTTCGTGGATATTTATACCTATGTTTATATTTCGTTAGACCCTGTATATATGTAGGGAAAAATTAAATATATATAAATATTTATTATTTAATGTTTACTGTCCATCAAATACAATTATACATAAGAATAGGCGAACTTATACATTATAAAAGCGTTTTCTACGAGACAACCTTTGGAGTCAGATAAAGTATAAGTATAGTATACATAAAATATATACATATGCCTATTATAAAATCCATGAAAACAAGAAAAAGAAAAGGAAATATCCAAACATTCAATTTCGACAGAGAAGACACCGATCATGAATAGCAAAGTTACCGATTTTAAGAGCGCTGATTTTCTGTCACAATTAGAAGTACATTACACACTAGGTATACCTATGATATGACAGATTTCAGTGGTAAAATTTGTTATGAATATAGGGACTTTCTGAATAAATATTTGTTTCTTGATTATTGGCAGTGACCACAACACATTGGCGGCCTTTTAGCCACCTAAAAGTTTGTTTGTTTTGTTTATAAAGCTTTATTGTACATAAAAAAGAAGCAGATACAAAAACAGAAAACTAAATATACAACAGTGGACTTATCCCGTGTAGGGATCACTTCCAGTCAGTCGTGTCTACAGAAAAAGCCTACATGGCTTTTTTTCTGGTAGGACTTGGTAATATATAAGTCAATGGGTATGAGACATGATAGACATCTGATATTTGCCGTACTTACCCTAGAAAATATCAGTAGAACTTAAATTAATAGAAATAAAAAAAAATAGGTAGTGCCGAGCCGGATCGCCAGCCAATCAGACAGAAGAAAGTACAGCTCTGAGATGATAGCGGCGGCGGCGGCCGACCGGCCCGACCGGTTATGCTAAACCAATAAAACCGTGCTCGCTTTTTTTTAGCCGACCACAAGGGTTCGCCAAATTTCTTCGGACTCGTTGACGACAGACGCTTTTTTACAATCGAAGGAAAGAAAAAAAACGTGAAAAATTGGTCTTCGGCATCCTTGAGTGACCATTGGCATCTTGAAAAAAATGGATGGATGGAGCACCCAACACTGTAGGAAACACGCTATTTGAGGAGAAAAGAAACAAGAAAAAGTTAGATAATCCACCTACTTTTTCGGTCTAATCTTGCTATTTTACCTTATAGCTTTTGTACAAATTCTGCAAAAAAATCCAATTTTAAACAAATAAACATATACGAACAAATCATACAGATTGAGCGAGCCCAAAAGTAAGTTCTAGACTTGTGTTATGGGACTTATGGGATACTAACTCAATTTTATAATAAATATTTAGATAGACATTAAGAATGCTCCTTTGGGACAACACAAGCCGCGTGTTGCAAGTTGCAAGCAAGAATTCCCCAGCCTTGCTTCGGCTACAATATGGTATCCTGGTTTAGAGCGGTTCAGGGTGGTCTACTACCCTCAAACGTATTACGTACCTCTTTAAAAAAATGCCGTAACAATCTGTTCGTTCGTATTGATTTGAGCAGGTGGACTTATATATGGACGTAGGTATTCGATTTTACTTTGTAGCAAGAGCAGATAGCCTATAAACCTCAAAAAAACCTGCGGGAAGTAAGGTCAAATGGAGTGAAGATGTAAAATACAAGCTTGTAAAAAAGGGCCATCTCATGACGGGACCAGTTGCAAAAGTGTGTAAGTAAAGCATTAAAATCTTCGCAAGTTTTTATTAATTAACATTTTTAGCGAATGTTATGTGTTACCTACTCTGAGTAGTCTGTGTAGTATCACAGAATAAATAATAGTAGTACACAGGTGTAGTTTAACATACATTAACAATTAATAAATTTTTGATTGTTCCTGCAAAACTTTAATTAAATTTAAATAATATAAGATGGAGCAGTGGCATAGCGTCGGACTCTCACAAGGTTGACTGATGATCTTAAAAAGTCAGCAGGAAGCCGTTGGTTCCAGTTCGCGCGAAATCGTTCTTCGTAGGAGTTATTAGGGGAGGCTTATGTCCAGCAGTGGACGTCTTTCGGCTGATATGATTGTGATGATGTATAGAGAGAGCTTACAACTTTTTCAAACGCTTTGTCTTTCAAACACCAATCAGCCAGATCCAGCCGGCAAAACAATATATGTACCTAATTCATTTATGTCTGTGATTTATGGTGGTTGAAGGATTAAATTAATTGCAATTAATTTTCAAATCAATTACTACGATGATTAAAATTTTAAATGATTAATGCCCAAGCAAAGAAATTGTATAAAAATCTAGAATACTTACGAAATAGCAAAGCCGTTCCCAAAAATTATACCTAAAGTTATAGCTCTCCCCTTCTAGTTTATTGTACTGACAGTTTGCGGGAAAAGGACGCCTACCACTTTAGGTAAATTTTTGGGAACAGGTGAAGGTATAGGCAAATGGCCTTGAAGTGGCGTCCTCAATTGAAATAAATTGTTAACTCGTAAATATGGAGATAATTTAAATATTGCTCTTCGTCATGCACTAGATAGCCCTTTAAATTATTCTATGAACCACCGTTGAAAGTATTTACATTAGTCCGTCTAGCTTTAAAACTTGCCTCCGCCAAAAGTGGCCACGGCAAGTTTTAAAGCTAGACGGATCACCAATAATAGTTTCAATGGCAGTTCATAAAATAATTTAAAGGGCTATCTAGTGCATGACGAAGAGCAATATGGAAATTATCACCATATTTACGAGTTAACAATTTATTTCACACTTCAAGGCCATTTGCCTATATCTTCACCTTAAATATAAGCATTATGAAAATATGAGTTTTATGTGCGTGGCATTAAGTTTAATTTAAAAAAACAACATTATTTACACAAGTAAATAATGTTGTTTTTTTGAGATTATTACTCGTAGTTTACTTATTCTAGATTGTATTATAAATTCTTTGTGTCCAACACTGCTAGACTATTAGGTACTAAAATATCAGTTTTTAGTTTCAAGTTTATTTTAATAGGTATCGCCATCTGTTGACGAATAGCTAAAACTAAAACACCGGAAATGCAGGCCTACTCGTAGTCTATACTCTGAGTAATACCAACCAACATATAAAACAAAAACCATAGTGCTTGGCATTATAAACCTGAGTTATAAACTATTGTACATGAACTGTCAATGTCAAATTGCAAAATTTGACGATGATCAAAAAAAATGTCTTTTTGACGTGATTTGTTTGCCGAAATTATTCGAAAATATTCATTTTTATAAACATGGGTGGCTCCCAAAGCACTCGGAAAATAAGTGTTGATAATGAAAATGCAATACAAGTGTCCCAAGAAGCTCTAGATCGGATACAGGCCCAGCTCAACGCGAAAGTAATAAATTAAAGTAACATTACATAATTTAGATCAATGTCAAGTTTTGATGCTTCAAAATAAATATCTAAGTCCATTTATGTTTATAAACCTATATCCTCAGAACTTAAAGCTTAAAAACACCTTTCTTCAGTAGTAACTATTGGAATTCATTACTGATGACTTAGGTTATTTTACCCACGAATTCTACCCTTGTTTATCATCATTTCACTTCATCGACTTTTCTTAGTAGAGATAGTTACTTTAGAACTTAGTATATGATTCAAAAGTGGTATTTCTCTTTGATACTGTAATATTTACTTACTAAAGAATATATGTCAATGCTAAAGAGCAATTTCAGTAGTTAGGCATAATCCTCTTAGGGTGTGCTATTCGGGCTGGCATCGTCGATTTGGCCGTATTTTTCGAAGAACAATGCCTGAAACAATTATTTTGACTTTTCCCCCGAACATTGCAGTGCCAATACATGCCAGCCAATAAGTGTGTAGCAACCCGTCAATATAATGATGGTGACTTATATTTCAGCAAGCAGAACAGCCGCAACCAGCTCCACCTCCACAATACACTCCACCTCCTTTCTACGAGCCCCAGAAACGGCAACAAGAAAACGCAGCAGAGGAGGCCTACTGGGCGCGGCGAATTGAGAACTTAAAGAGAGCACATGAAAAGATTAACTCCGGAATGCTTATAGAATACCAAAAGACGTTAAAAGAGGCCAATGATTTGTTTGAAATGGCACAACAGGACAAAGTCACTAGTAAGCTGCCACCGTGTCAGGACGAGAAGGCCAAGGTTTGTGGAAGAAATTGCTTCATTGGATTAAAATAAAAAGCAATCAACTCCTGGAGCTTACAGCTTAAGAATCCCCTTACCCTAGACTTTCCCATACAAATGTAGTCTACGTTTTATTTTGAAACGACATGTCAGATTTCAGTAAATATTCGTAACTTTAAAAAAATTGCATATATCTAAGGCTGTAATTCGTTTTCACAGTCAAAATATGAATTTGAAAGAAAATATAAGGGTTTAAAACTTTTCCACACAGATGGTCAAAATTGATGTAATATACTATATTTTTTTCAAGTTTATATTTTGACTTTGAAATCCAATTATAACTTTAGATATATGCAATTTCTTTAAAGTTACAAATTTTTACCGAAATCTGACATGTCATTTTAAAATAAAACGCAGACTACATTTGTATGGGATACTCGGATTTTGTCTAGGGTAAGGAGACTCTTAAGTGCCTTCTATGAACTTCAAAAAAGAACAAAAAATATATCCCTATGTAAGCAGTAGCTCAAAACAATTACAGGGAAGAAAAAAAATTCTATGAATGTGAAGGGCTTATGATGGTGGCTCATATACACTCAAGGGATTAAGGCGAAGATATAGGCAAATGGCCTTGAAGTGTGAAATAAATTGTTAACTCGTAAATATGGTTATAATTTCCATATTGCTCTTCGTCATGCACTAGATAGCCCTTTAAATTATTTTATGAACTGCCGTTGAAACTATTATTGGTGATCCGTCTAGCTTTAAAACTTGCCGTGGCCACTTTTGGCGGAAGCAAGTTTTAAAGCTAGACGGACTAATGTAAATACTTTCAAAAGTGGTTCATAAAATAATTTAAAGGGCTATCTAGTGCATGACGAAGAGAAATATGGAAATTATCTCCATATTTACGAGTTAATAATTTATTTCAAATGAGGGCGCCACTTCAAGGTCATTTGCCTATACCTCCAAGCACAGTGTGACATGTAAGCCAGTGGGAAGAAGCACGTAATGGGTATTATGGATACTGTATCCAAATTTTTTTATTTGCAGGTTTTGGAATGCTACAGTTCAAACCCCGACAAGTCACTTGTGTGTTCAGTGCTAGTGAATCAGTTCAATGACTGTGTTTGCAAGAGCAGGGTTGCGGCCGTGTCCGCCACATCTTGAGTGCGTGTGTAAATAGCAAAGGAATTCTGTCGCAGCCATCGGGTACCGCAATACAACCTCCTGGGAAGTAGTTTTAATAATATTATTGCTGTATGAATAAACTGTTAATTTGATATTTGTGAGTTTATCTTATCGAATCTGACATGATTGATAGATCTATGTATCTAATACATATTATTTTCAAATAGCTGAGGCTGGGTAAACTTATAAGAAAATAAACCATGGCCCAGAATATGATCTTTGTTTAAAATTCCCCAGTATGTGTTCTCATTTGACTAAAACACAAATCAAAATATGTCCTAAGAGTGAAATGGGTGCCCATGCAATATCTTTCTGTGTTTCCTTAAAAGACCTAGATTTTTTTTCCACTTGTCCAATTAACATTTTTTAAGAAAGAAAGAAAGAAAGAAAGAAAATTCGTTTATTTGGTAAACATATATCACATACACTTTATTCACTATAATATTATTTGTTCCAAAGTAAAAACATACTTTTAACAAATGGCAGACTTAATGCTAAGAGAGAGCATTTTCTCCCAGTCAACCATAGAAAAACAGAAAAAAAATTGGTCAGCACAAAAAGCAAAATTAATCCATTATGACTACTGATCTTGCCTGTAGAATTTTTTTGTTTTTAAATTGTGCATAAATTAGTCCCACATCTCTAGCATAGATAGTGACTCAGGTTTAGAGGGAGTTTATTGCCATAGCAACAATGTCACAATTTCATGGCCTTGCAAATTTGATCAATATTTATTTACAAATTCGTCCTAGTATTATAATTACAAATAATGGCACATAGAGACGAGCATCATGAAGTCAAGAAGCGGCGGGTCCCACTGTACCCAGGCTTCCCAGAGCTGGCTAGATCTGATGTCAGTATCTATCCATCCTACTCCAAGTTGGCTTTAGCGTAGTAAGTACCTAATTTCATCATCACAGCCCTCCCGCCCACTTCTTAGAATAGGCAACTCTTTATTAGTGATTTTCGTCATAGATGTCTTTTAACATTTAAAGTACATGGAGGGTGTTAGCCACTTCACACCAACAATGATTATAATTTATAATAAGTTATTACAAGGGATAAATGGCCTACCTATGCCTTTTTTATTTCTCTAGCCACCCTGTAGGACTAAATCCTAGCTAGATTAACATAAACCTTCTGGAAAATGGCTACAGTCCTGCATGTTTGTTTCTAGCCGCGTAGTCTGTCGCCACCGCTACCACTGGGCTAAAGTAGCGCAACGGAAGCAGTTCATGAGAGAACTGCTCAGCTTTGAGAAGCTCCAGCCAAATGCCCTCGACGGCGTCAGAGTCCACCGGGAGTTCTCGCAAGGAATCCTCTCGCATAAGATACCACCGCGGCGGTACATACAGAAACTCACGCCAGACCCTCTCAACTCAAATCAGAGGATGAGGGTTGAAGAAATCATTAGTGGCAGAGTTGACTTTAGTCAGAAATGAAGAGATGTCAGTGAACAGTTATTTAACTTTTTACCAGATTTTCCACTATATTTATATATTAAATTATTATTAACCACAATGGCACAAAAAATGGACTAAATGTTAATACATTCTCTACCAGTCGGCCTTTAGGAAAAACAGAAATTATTAGGTAATGATAGGCGCTTAAAGATAAGCATTGTGGATAAGCATGTAATTAACTACATACACTGTACTCATATGTATACATGTTCATCAGGTCTTTTTTAGTCTCCACTGCAGAAGCACGACCCTCTCTGTACTACCAGAGCCATACTTGGCCAAAGCAGCCAGAGGATTTGGCCTCTCTCCATGCTGGGCAGATGAGTTCGAGAGACATGATTAAAACATATTATTATACATACACATATAACTAGGTAATAGTAGAGATCTTGTTCAGGCTTATGCCCGAACAAGATCTCTACTACTCTCTTCTCTACTCTCTACATAATATAAATTAAGAAAAATAAAATAGAATAGCACATTTTTTTTTTGTAGAATAGCATAGTAGTAATTATTAGTAGGTACAATATTATGTCAGTACAAAACGAGAGGGAATAAAATAGATAAACCTACCTACTGTAATAATTGTCAAATCAAACATAATATAATGTTAATACATTCATAGGTACTGTTTTCAACAAATAAAATCAAGTAATATAAAAAAGGAGTTTATTCAGCAACAGCAACTGGTTTCTTTTTCTTCATCTTCCTACTCTTCTCCACATTGCTCTGCAGGTAATGGGCCTCCTTCTTAGCTTGTGATATCTCGGCCCTGAGCCTCTGTTTGATAGCAGCCCGCTCATAAGCCAGCCTTTCACTCAAATGGATCCACTTGAACCTCGGAATGTACTTTATGTTCCAAATCATATCATAGTACCGTGATCGTTTCCTGGTGCCTATTTTAGTGTTGTTCAACTTCGATGCGACATCTTTAGCCACTTTTTTCTTCTCAAACTCCACCCATCCTTCTGTAAACTGGTTTGGGACACGTTTTCGCTTCTCGCCTATTTCTGGAATAATAATTGTACCACATGTAAATCGTATTTCCAGCGTGACTGTGTGATTTAAAGATCATAGAAATTATCAGAAACAATAACATAACCTCAAAATACATACTTCCACTTGGTTGAAGAAATATCCTCCCAACGTCACCAAACTCGCAAAATATTTCCCTGATCTTTGCCACATTCATAAACGGAGGTATTGTAGACAAATAAATAATCCCTCGTTTCCTAGTTTTCTTTTTTATCCCATTTTCGTTGCTGTCAGAGTTGTCATCATTTGTGTCGCAATCGGAACCATTTATGGGAACGCGCTCAATTTCAGACGCAGTCATATTCTACAGTTTTGTTTAGTAACACTGGCTGGATACAAATACCTACTAACAACAAATTAAATAGTTCTTTTAATATGTAGTGGTTTTTATTTCAGCAACCCAATCCAATCCAACTCGTGTGACAACCAAACCAAATTGATTTGTCCTTGTTTAACATTGACAACTGACTGACTGACATTTCCTTTTTTTAACAAGTTTGCAAAGATCATAAAAGCTAGTACCTTCCCCAAGTGCCAACATTAAAAAATAACTGACTGGCTCTAGGGTGCTATTTTTGAAGTTTCATTACGAATGTTATATTATATGCGAACGTTTCCAAAAAGGCACATTTTTGAATATTGACTTGACCAAAGAAAGAGTAATCTTGACCCAATGAATAACCGTCCGTCCGTCCGTCTGTCTGTCTGCCCGTCTGCCCGTCTGCCGTACTTCCGGTCACACTGTCCGTCTGTCACAGGACTCAAAGGTCACAGGATCTTTTGAACCGTAATCAAAGAAATTATAAACAATCTATCAAGCAAGAATGCCTACGAAATGGCAAAGCCGTTCCCAAAAAAGATACCTAAAGTTGTAGATGTCCCTTTCTATTCTATTGCACTGTCAGTTTGTGGGAAAGGGACGCCTACAACTTTAGGTACGATTCTTCGGAACGTTAGGTATTTCATCATAAGCGTTATGGAAATCTAAACTTTATGTACGTCGGATTAGGTGTTTTTTTTTTGAGATTATGACTACTTATAGTCATTCTAGATTGTATTTAATTTCTTTGACCGAATATACTTGAATTTTTCACCGAATATGTTGTTACACAAATAGATCTGGATGCATTTAACTATTGGTGCCAACGTAATTTATTAACAATTAACATTAAAAAAAACTAATTATATGATTTTTTCAGCCAAAAATAAAAAAAACCCCACACTGTCCTCCCCTTACTATAAATAAAACAGAATTGCATCGCTCCAACCTAGAAAAATACCTTGGACTGCACCTAGATGATAAACTCACCTGGAAATCTCACATTGAACACCTGAGAACCAAACTTACCTCAGTATGTGATATCATGCGAAGAATTAGGACTTGTATTTCACCCAAAGTTAGGCAATTCACTAGTGAAATCACACTTAGAATATCTTATCGAAATTTGGGGAAGTGCCAACCAAACAAATATGAAGTCAATACAACGGTCTCAAAATAAGGTAATAAAAACCTCTTTAATTTCCACTACCTAACTAGAACAGCAAATATATATAAAAAACTAATCTAGGCGAAGATATAGGCAAATGGCCTTGAAGTGTGTAATAAATTGTTAACTCGTAAATATGGTGATAATTTCCATATTGCTCTACGTCATGCACTAGATAGCCCTTTAAGATGGAGGTATAGGCAAATGACCTTGAAGTGGCGCCCTCACTTGAAATAAATTATTAACTCGTAAATATGGAGATAATTCAGTTCATAAAATTATTTTATGAACTGCCGTTAAAACTATTATTGGTGATCCGTCTAGCTTTAAAACTTGCCGTGGCCACTTTTGGCGGAGGTAAGTTTTAAAGCTAGACGGACTAATGTAAATACTTTCAACGGTGGTTTATAAAATAATTTAAAGGGCTATCTAGTGCATGACGAAGAGCAATATGGAAATTATCTCCATATTTACGAGTTAACAATTTATTTCAAATGAGGGCGCCTCTTCAAGGTCATTTGCCTATATCTTTACCTTAAAATCGCTTATTAACGTGTAATGGCGATACTGACATGGCGTACGCAACCTGATTTAAACTTCACTCGCAGTTACTATCAATGTCAGGTCAGTTGACTTATTGGGTGTCGGCCATTTTGGCGGAACTCACCTAACACTAATTACGATAATTTGATCCAAATGTACTATAGAAAGGCTACGAATTTATCGGATTTACTTATTAGGCATTGATACCGACCCAAAAATGCAAATTGCAGGTAGGTGTTCAGTGCCCTAGCCGGCTCCCCATACATTTGTGCAACAATCCCTTTCAGCCCGAGCCCGTCCGTCCGTCTGTCTGATATTGATAGATATTTATATTTTTGCACACTATTTAAATTTACTACTATAATTAGACAGGCTGACTTTTTATACACCTGAAAAATCCGTTTGGCTGAGCGCTGATTTTTATGGGAATACGAAAAATTTTTGTCGATTTATAATATTTTTTATAGAAAGTTGTTTAGTACCATGGACTGAACATGCTCCAAAAATTAAGTAGGTGGATAAAAAGTCAGCCTGTATAAATTTATTACTTAGAGACTACTTAGGTATTTCAAGAGAGGGAGACATGGAAACTACTCCACCGACAAGAACGTAGTTCTTAAATTATAGATAGATAGATAGACTACTTAGGTCTTAATGAGGATCAATCAGTTAACAGAAAAATCCAATTTTGACTAGTATTTCACATGACTCGTGGTTTTCTAAGTACGGCACTTTTGAATTTTTAAAATCCGTTCAGAAATGCAGAAGTTATTCAACATTTCATTGACCGCGATTTTAAAACACGCGTCTGCCGACCGAAATTAGCGATGACGTCACTATCTCCAAGCTACACGCGCCGTCCGCACGCCATCGCATTCGTTTAGTACAGACTTTGGTACAGATATTCGTGGTTAGTGGTGGACACTGTTGGTTTTTTGCATTGTTTCTGGGACTTTAATATTGAGCAACAAATTGAAAGATGGGATTGAAAAATGATTACCCATAAATCGGTATTTTACATAATTTTCCATGTAATTTTCCACCTATAAAATAGTTTAGATTATGTTGATTGATACTAGAGCTACATAACTAAAATTTAATTTAATTATCTAATCTTTTTAGCAAAGTTCTGACTCTATGCGTAGATTAGGATACGGAATACGTGTAAAATAAAACTGGTCAAGTGTAAGTCGGACTTGTACATGAAGGGTTTCGTACTTTGGTTACGTAGGTACCTACGTACAATGTTTTAAACCCCTGAAAAATAGACGTCTCTTGTATGATGACCCCCTTTTATTTTTAACTGTTTTATTTTTACCCGACTGCGGCAAAGCCCAAAGGAGGGTTATGTGTTTGACCTGTATGTATGTCCGACTCTATGTTCCTCCGTTACTACTTACTAAACGGCTGAACCGATTTTAATTATTTATACGTGGTATATATATATATAAATTTGTCTTAACAACTAGTTTCATAGGTCATAGGCTATATTAAAATTATTGGAAATCAAAATGGCGGATTTCAGGCGCCAAATTGCGCAGCATGAAAAATATTTTCTTTTCAAAACCTATCGAGTGGGATATCAAATTAAAGAATTTTATTCAAGGATTACAAAAATATACATACTATCACGTCTGTTTCCCACAGGGGTAGGCAGAGACTATGGACCTCAACTTGCTACGATCCTGACAGATCTCTTTATAAAAATATATACAACTTATATCTTAAAATTAAATTTGGAATGAGAAATGCTAAAAACAACATGCATAACCATGCATTTGCATGGTAATGTACATCATATATATTTTTTAGTTTTATCATTCTCTTATTTTAGAAGTTACAGGGGGGGACACATTTTACCATTTTGGAAGTGTCTCTCGCGCAAACTATTTAGTTAAGAAAAAAAATGATATTAGAAACCTCAATATCATTTTTAAAGACTTATCCATAGATAGGACAAGTACGGGTTTGATGAAAAAAAATTTTTTTAGTTTCAGTTCTAAGTATAGGGAACCCCCAAAATTTATTGTTTTTTTTTCTATTTTTGTGTGAAAATCTTAATGCGGTTCGCAGAATACTACTATAAGAACTATACTAGTGAAACTTGGTAAGTAGAAAGTTTTACTTACCAAGTTTCACTAGTATAGTTCTTATAGTTTCGGAAAAAAGTGGCTGTGACATATGGACAGACAGATAAACATGACGAATCTATAAGGGTTCCGTTTTTTGCCATTTGGCTACGCAACCCTAAAAAGTACCTACTCTTGCTTGCTAGCGGATGTCTCTTCATAACACTGATCCACTTTTTTATAGTTTTTTGGTCCTTCGGAACACAAAAAAAATATTTTGGAGTACCTACTATTAGTTGTAGGTATACTCTTGCTAATATTTATTGAAATTTATAAATATTTTACGCTATTGTTGACACCACAACTCAATAATAATACACAACAAAACAAAAGAGGCCAAACACGACTCAAAAATGTAGGTAAGTGCGTAATATTACCCACAAAATAGGTAAGCGCGCGCGGCGGCCAGTACGGGATGGGTTTAATGACGTCACAGCGATCAAGACTCGTACTCTCGGGCGTTTTTTGAACTGCTGCAGTATAATCGCTGTATCTTCGTCATTTTAGGTCGGATTTGGATATTTTTTCACTGTATGTTATAGTTTTCTTCATTTTATCAATCTACATACTTAACAAAAAACGTGATTCATCCTCATTCATTCAGGCAAAGAGTCCCGCTGGGACTATGGACATCTCAGGGATAATAAAGGTTGAAAAAGTTAATACTCTTTGAATCACAATATTCAAAATTCAATATATTTATTTTCTTATTCAATATATTATTTAGTATCTTTGGTCTTGAGGCCTACCATGACTACTAATAGCAGAAGCAGACCTGCAGCAGGATTGTTTGAGCTGATGTCACAAAACAGTTCACCATTTAGGAAAACCGTTCAATTATAAACATTCACAATTAAGGACGTTATGGTACGATTTACAGCAGGCCTGCTTTTGAACTGCACCTCAATTGCCTTGCTTCTGTTTTATAAGTGGTCATGATAGACTTCCTGAATGCTTATTAGAATAGATATCTACACTTTATATTCCGTTGCATAAGCAGGCACGTCGATATAATATAAAAATATTTATTTTAGAAGTTTAAGACAATCTTGCGATCCTTCACTGCAGGTTTGTGAGTGCTGAAAAATAGAAATTATAAAACATATATATTTATTTTAGAAAACGACAACAGTGGCATAATTTTTTAACCTTTTGTGGTTAGTAGGTATTATAGTATCTGTGCTTTGTAGCAATCAAATCAAATCTCAA
Source organism: Acrobasis repandana (assembly GCA_963576875.1). Lineage (NCBI taxonomy): Eukaryota > Metazoa > Arthropoda > Insecta > Lepidoptera > Pyralidae > Acrobasis > Acrobasis repandana. The sequence goes on from OY756215.1 coordinate 22,557,370, forward strand.
GAAATCAAGCATGTAGGTACATATATTCAGAAAGTGAGTCGCTTTTTTGTTTAAAATTATTAACATAACAAACCAGTTATAAATTATTAAAGATTAATCAGCTGAATCACACAATATACGAAATGGTTAAGTTAGTATTTTATTTTATTAATGAGAAAGTCCTTTTACTGAAAAGAACAATCAGTGTAACACTGCTAGGTGGCGTCACGCTGATAACGACCTTTGCGACTGCGGTGCCACTCAGTCGATGGATATCCCATATCTCTGCGATGGACCACCTTTGTCATGTCAGAGCTGCCCTACGTCATGTACCATAGAGGACCTTAATGAAGCTAACGACAGAGGGATCGCCGTGGCCACATACTGGTCAAAGGTGATTTGAAATTGAAGCTACAGTGTAACCATTTCGACTCGATAAGAAGACGTGTAACAGTTCGTGAAATCCGTGACATGACTACGTAGTCTTGGGTCATCGCGGGAAGAGAACCTACCATGATTGATCAAGGTACCCGAGATCGGTGGAGAGGTAAGCGAGGGGACGCCATATTGCGGAGGACGCTGCGAGATTCCGTTCTGTACGTTAGAACTTATATTAATTCTGTGACTCTACTCTGAGCGTGGCCCAACACGCACTTGACCAATTTTTTAATTAAGTCTCTGCCATGCCTCAGCAGAGGGAAAGCAGACTGTGGATTATAAACTTGCCACAAAGAACACGGTAAAATAAGAGAAACTGTTATTTTATACGTACCGATAATCTACTCCTGCAGCTTTAAACATCCTCTTAGAGCCTTCATACCTGGCGTCATCCTTGTCGTGTATGTAGACGACCTTCTTGATGCCAGATTGAATTATGATTTTGGCGCATTCATTGCATGGAAAAAGGTTGGAGTAGATCGTACTGTTTTCCAAGTCCGCCGAATATCTATTAACGACGGCGTTCATTTCCGCATGACACACTGAAAGAAGCACGTAACATAAATTTACTATTTTGGCCACTCATAGAAGTTGACCGATTAGAGTTGCTATGGGGAGTAAAATAGTTTTTACGTCCTCCCAGAGTCCCGGACCAAAAAGTGTAATTTTATTCCCGTCGCGCTTGCGAAAATAGCCTTTTCCTGGCCAGGTTTAGAGGTAAATCAAGTAGGTAGTTATAAAAAAAACAAGAAAGTCTTACAAAGGCCTTCAAATGCCAGTCAGCACCACCGTGTATTTTGACCGGACATGCAACCAAAAAGCCTGACTTTGTCCGGCTTTATCCGGACGTCTGGCAACCCTAGCTAGTAATACTTAGTTTACTAACCGTACATGTTTTTGTCGTTTAATGGGTCTTCCTTGTTCTTATCCCACGAAAATACCTTATCGTCATCATGGCATCCAATGGGAAAGCCATTGTACCTGAAATGAGATCGTCGAAAGCTTTTTTAATTTAAGCCGATCGAGGGAATGGGTCATAGCGCTGGAACGGATGGACCGATTTCGATGGGGTTTTATTTACGTGAAAGCTAGTTCCCTTGCGGTGGTTATTAGCTATGTTTGATAAAAATCGGTACGGTTGGAACCCTATCGCTCGAAAGTCAGGGCTTTCTCTAGCAAATAATAGATGGCGCTACGGATATCAAGTCGTATCGGTAGTTACCCTACTCATCACTAGATGGCGTTCTTGACAGTCGGGGTTTTTTTAATTTGCCTAGCAAATAAACTCGTATTCCTTACAAACAGGAAGATAGACAGATAATATAAACTCCGAGGCGTTTATTTACAATAAATGCATGGAGGTCGGAGGATAACTATTCAACTGGTGCGAAGCTGAGCTGGCCGCCTTTTCGGCATTCATTGGGTAGGTATAGTCTGTATGTAAGTCGTATTCTGTAAATTGCTTGCCGAATAAAGTTTTTTTTCTTTCTTTCTTGCTTGACACAGCGGCGGCGAAAGACCCAAATTTTACGTGGGACAATCAGAAAGTTTGGAGAAACTAATATGGATAAAGTTTTAGTTTAGTTCTTACATAGTTTTTATTTATCTTATTATCCAGTTTTGATTAAATTTTAATTGAACGAATACACAAATGTTAGTACCTATACTTTCAAATTATCATAAATAGATATATTACTCGTATATGGAGAGGGCTCCTGACTCCAGAATCGAGCAAAATCTCGGTTCCCGCTTACAAAGCTCTAGCCAAAGCGAGACAGCGAACTGAGCGAAGACGCGGGCGGCCCGTCGGCTCGTTTACGCGTTTGTAGTTTTTTAGGTTTTTTTCGTCTTACAAAGAATATTTAAGAGTTATTTAAAAAGCAAGACATATGATGACTGCCTTTTGTTTAATACAATTATAATCCAAAATTACAAGGGCTAATTTATTGTACTTATTTCTTGAATACTAGCCGTTTTAGTATAACTCGGAGGTGATTTGGAGACAACATCGCAGTTTTTATAGAGAAAATTTTAAGCAATCGTGTTCTTGAAACATATAATGTATAGAGTTAGTCCTGAACTTAGCTGTAAGTATTTTTATTTCAAAGTGAGTATTTCGTTAATATTGTTAATACTCGTACTGAAGATCGCTCTAAGAATGAGAAAGAAGGTAATATGGGCTCTTAAATCTTTTCAAAGAACTCTCCACCAGCCTCTATACAAAGTTTTATGCGTCTGAACCAATTTCTGAAGCACTTTTTAGGGTTCAGTACACCAGGGTGCCCATTGGCACCCTGGTGTACTGAACCCTATGTCCCCTTGGTCCCCTTTAGACCCTATTACTGAACAAATACAAACAAGTTTTTTTTTTTTTTTAATCCTGACTGCGTAATACAAGTAGGTACATATATTAGGCCTAGGCTAGGACGCAACCGGGAATATATCTGAATGTTCTGTGAAAACGGGGTTAAGTCAAAAATCATAGTTTTGATTATCTCAAAACTATGATTTTTGTTTTAAAGTTTAAAGTTTCAAAACGTTTTTTCTGTGAAAACGGGGTTAAGTCAAAAATCATAGTTTTGATTATCTCAAAACTATGATTTTTGTTTTAAAGTTTAAAGTTTCAAAAAATTCCCACTCATTTCTATGGAAGTTTTATAATTTTTGGTTTCTATTATTAATAGATAATACCCATTTCAATAAACTACTGAAACAAATATTACGTTATGTCTTCTTTTTTAATATAAAAAATTAAAAAACATTGAGTTATATCGTTTGACACAAAAAAAACAACATTTTGTTTGTGCCAATTAATATAAGTCACATTATAACATTTTACACATTCTGCTTTGCTTTAGTGCTAAGTGATATACCTACATTTACTGTTTTCATAGACAAATATAAGATCTCTAAAAATACAGCGAAAATTCACAAAATTAAACATGTTATTGTTAATTTCAATGACAGAATTTGAAATATGCTGGTTTTATTTTGATAATCTGAGTACCCCCGTCTTTTTATCAATTTACGCTAACACAATTAAAAATATATTTTATTTCAACTAGTTTTAAATGCAATTGTATAAATGAAAAACACATAAAAAGTTGTGGGAACTTGAAAAATCCCATACTTACATCCAGTAGCGGCGTTAGGGTAGGGCGCGGTTGGGCGACCGCCCAGGGCGCCAGAGACAAAGGAGCGACAGGGGGCGTTTTTGGGCAAGGGGGGACACATACATTTCTTCTTTGCTGGTCTGGGAGAAAAGAAAAAACATAGAATGCACCAGCTGCTTCTCTTCCCGTGCAGATCGTAAAAGCCGATCGAGGGAATGGGCGAGAATCTGAATCATGTGAATAGGCGATGCGGTCAGCAACCCATCACTATTATGATTTCCCTTTTCCACCTTCATGCCCACCATTACGCTAAAAGTGGCCTGGGCTTTGCCGCCCTTGGTGTGTGTGTGGGGGACACAGGTCATAAATAGCGGCTAGTTAATGACGGCAATTTCTAGACTCTTATTTAATGCTATTTTAAAAATAGCGTTTTTTTTTTGATTCAGAATATGCAAGAATGTTAAAACCGACATTACTCGAGTAAACTCGGTTTTCACTGAACGTAGGTACAGATATTATGCTTGGCGTAGCGATGTCATACCTAGTTATGTTGTTTTTTAGCATTTCTCATTCCAAATTTCATAAACATATAAGTTGTGTATATTTTTGTAATTCTTGAATAAAATCCTTTTGAAAGAAAAGATTTTTCATGCCGCGCAATCGGCACCAAAAATCCGCCATTTTGTTTTCCAATAATTTGAATATTATTACATAGGGCGCACTGTAAGTTTCCGGAACTGGCCACTTACATAAACAATATTTAAAAATTTATTGCAACATTTGAAAATATAACTCTTTGGCTGTAGAATGCAGTTTGTTTCATCTGACTGTCTTTTGTTTTTACCTTGTGGCGCCATTTAAAAAATTGTGTGTCTGCATCAACATGGATTTAACTCGGGAAAATTTTCGTAGTATGATTTTCTACGATTTTAAGTGTAATTTGACAGCTCAACAGAGCATCGCTCGGCTTGAAACAGCTTTTTGCAATGAAGCACCATGCAAGACAACTGTTTATAGCTGGTTTGCAGAATTCAAGCGTGGTCGTATCAATCTCAGTGACGAATCTCGCGATGGTCGGCCGTCCACCGCTGTGACCAACAAAAACATCAATGCTGTGCGCCGTATGATTGAAACAGACAGGCATGTGACCTACCATGAAATTCGCGCATCCTTAGAAATAGGCATGAGTCAAATACAATTAATCCTACACAAACATTTGGGTGTGAGAAAGCTGTGCTCGCGGTGGATCCCACACAACTTGACCGAGGCTCAAAAAACGGACCGCGACACTTGGTGCAGTGCCATGCTTACCAGATTCAACAAAGGTGCGTCAAATTTGGTGTGGGACATAGTAACAGGTGACGAAACATGGATTTATTGCTACGATCCCAAAACAAAGCAGCAATCGAGCGTATGGGTCTTTCAAGATGAGCCGAAACCAACCAAAGTGGCGCGCGTGAAAAGTGCATCTAAGCGGATGATTGCTTCTTTTTTTAATAAAACTGGACACGTGGCTACTGTTGCTTTAGAGAATCGTCGTACAGTGAATAGTGACTGGTACACGACCATTTGTTTGCCGGAAGTTATTGACGAACTCCGTAAAAATAACCGTAAACGCCGTATCATCCTGCACCACGACAATGCTAGTTCTCACACGGCCAGACAGACAAACGACTTTTTGAAGGCGAAAAATGTAGAACTCATGAGTCATCCTGCATACAGTCCCGACCTGGCACCTTGTGACTTTTTTCTGTTCCCAAAAATTAAGAACCAATTACGCGGTCAACGATTTTCATCACCAGAAGAGGCTGTCGAGGAGTATGAAAAACACGTTTCAGAGGTCACCACAGAGGAGTGGCACAAAAGTTTTCAAAACTGGTTTTATCGAATGAAAAAGTGCATAGACGCCAAGGGAGATTATTTTGAAACACAATAAATTAATTTTGTACCTTTAATAGTATTTTTTCATATTCATTCCGGAAACTTATAGTGCGCCCCACGTATGGCCTATGACACTCTAGTGGAATCTAATTACGTATAATTTATTAAAATTGGTTTAGCCGTTTAGCAGGATAAGTACTTGAAATTTTCACCAATTATGTATTATTGTAGCCGCTCTAACAAACAATAAATACTAAAAATATGATAATGTTAAAAATAAAAGGGGGTCGTCATACAAGAAACGTGTTTTTTTCAGCGTTTTAAAACATTTTACGGAGGTACGAAACCCTTCATGTACGAGTCCGATTCGCACTTAACTGGTTTTTTCTAGCCCGCGGACACCTCTTTTATGGCCCTCGCGAACGCTGTTAGCGCATCTTTCGGCAATATACACATAGGTGGCATTGACATTTTGCGCCTCCTAAAAAAGTAGAGATTAGTAGAGATACGGAGCCTAAATTTTAGCAGAGGCCGGGTAAAAACACCTCCAGGCTTATCCGCTTCACGTGCCGGCCCCGAGCCCGCGAGGCCGTGGACCATGTCTCTGTGGCGTCCGCGTTATCCCACGTCGCCTACGCCTTACACCGCTACCACAGCCGCTACTGTCCTTATCCTTATTATACCGGCTATTTTTCCAGTTTTTCATTCGCGTCATGTTTTTCGCGTTAGTATATTCATCTCTATTATCCCATTATTAAGGTACAATTGGTATAAATTAAACCATTCGACTCCAGCCAAACATAGACACGCGTCGACGTAATCGGTTGCGCATTGACACGCGTCGTCGTCGCGCGATTCCATATTTGCATAACACTTTGTACTTACCATAATATTTGGATAATAGATATGAATACATATACTTTAGGCAAAAACCTGACGCGACGCTTCGACTCTGCGCCAGTGTGAGTTGACCCTTACCCGACACCAATGATCTTCTTTTCTCGGTTGACGATGCAGGCCCCGACTTGCGTGTTGGGATCCTTGCTGCGCTGGGCGGACAGGAGTGCTATTCCCATGAAATAGTCGTCCCAAGTTATATAGTCTTCCCTTTTCTTTTGTACCATTTTAACTGTTATATCGCTGAAAATGCATTAAAAAATAAGTTAGTACCACAGGTTAGAACTTTTTTTTTTTAAGTCACATCGACCTAGACGGAAGGCCTTTTTTCAGCAGTGGGACATTATAAGCTTATAAAAGGCACATTACTGTTTCGAGCCCTTACAGTCGCGCGAGCAAAATCGGTGGTGATCCCACTGCACCGCGCACCGTCGCGGAGCGCGGGTCGGCAGATTTTAACATTTTATGCAAGTATCTCAGTTTGTATAGAAAACACGCCTAGTCCAACACAGTGAAAACGCGTCAATACGCAGGAGCGTCAGTGTGATGAGCGGTGAACTGCGGTCCGCGGATGAGCGCGGTGCAGTGGGTTCACCGCCTAAACACGCGACAGCGTGTCACTTTGAATATATAGCTACGACGTTCAAAATCATCCTGTATAATAAAAATGGCAACGTCCGATGACGTCATATACACCTACGACAAAAATACTCGCTATGCAAATGCATGGAAAATGCACGTGATTTTTGTGCTCTGTGAATTGTTATAATAAGATCATAAACAAACTGTAGAACACACAAATAAAGCAGGCTATATTGTTAACATCCGTTTTATGTATATTTATCTGAGTCTGAGCAGGCGTAGACTTCATTACGCCACGGAGGTCGTTATGAAGTGAAGGTTCGTATTTCATTTAATAATTAAATTACGAAAAAAGAACACACAACATAGGGACATGTCAATACATCCATAGAATATTTTAAAAAATAATTATTGCTCTACTGGCACTATCCGGCAAGGAATCAGGAGACTACGCTCGTATGGAAATACGGCCCATCGATTTCCTCTTAAGGCTTTGCCTTTGTCTCCATGGGTAAATATAATTGCGGCGATATTATCGTCGTGCCACTTAATTATGTACTGACTCTATTAACGTGTCTCTCGAAACGGCGAAACATCGATTCACTTGCGTCAACTTGCCGCGACTTATTCTCGCTTGTGTGGGTCTAACTACGTTAAGCGGACGCCCACGACGGATTCAATCCGTCTCTGTCACAAAACCTACGTGGGATAGAGATAGCTAAAACCATCGCGGGACTCGCGGGTCACGTGTCTCTGTTGCACGTAGAGTTTGAGACAAAGATAGACTGAACCCGTCGCGGGTCTCCGCTTGGCCACAGATTAATAAATAGTTACTACGTGCTTGGCGCAGTTTCAAGCCTAAGTTTCGGCACAGGTTTCGGTTTCATCGGATAAGGATAATTCGAAAAATCGTTGTCCGAGCTCGGTCCATACCACCAGCTGTCAGTGCAACAAAAAGGTACATTTGATTAGTTAGTCAGTCATTTCAAGTAATGAGATGTAAAAAAAATATATAAATAAGGCATATATAGAATGTACCGTACCATACTGGTTTGGGGAAAAAAGAAAACACGTAGATTGTACACAGAATATACACAGAATAAATATGGATTGTATCACCTGCTTCTCTTCCTGCGCATATTTATTAATTTAAAAAATTTATTGCACAAAAATTTTGTACAAGTGGTGGACCTAATGCCATATGGCATTTTCTACCGGTCAACCATAAGACCAAGCAGAAAATATGTGTGGCTGGCGTGATTAAAATATGTATAAAATTACATAATTAAAAAAAACTGACATTAAATTAGACCCTACTTATAATATATAGTATAGATAAATAGTAGATTACTGCACCGAGCACAAAGTGAGTCATTATTGCAGGAGTGTTATGTTTTTGCCCGAGCGATAGCGAGGGCATTAAATTAGCACGAGTGCATTAATTACTCACTTCAGCAAGGTGCGTAATCTACTTTTCTTTCAACTTCTTATATTCTTTGAGTATAAAATATACGTAGGTACGAAAAAAAAATACAAATTATAAACAAAACTAACTTAACTTACTTATTTTACCCGGAACTCTTGCGGTTAAAGGTTATTAATGATATCATTTGCAGCTGTTTATATGCTCTCTATAGTTGAATTTGTCGTGCAAATCGAATTTATCACTTTCGCTGTCATTTTCCATTTTAAAAATATTTTCTTTTGTAAAATAATTTGACTTTAAAACTTTTACAATGGTACAGAATGCACGATTCTTGTTTTTTTAACAAGGTCTTTTTTCGTCGGCCAATTTTTTTTTTCAGTCAGTATCTTTTTAATTGAATGCATACATTTTTATTAAAACTTAAACATCTGTGCCTGGCATCTATGGTAAATTAAAAAGTAAAACAGTGCAATAATGAGAAATTAAAAAGTAAAACAGTGCAACAATGAGATTTCATACAACCATTATTGCACTGTTTTGGTTTGATGCAATACGAGTAAGCACTCACTTTGTGATCGGTTTTTTAGTGATTAATGATAACATTACTGCGTAGTTGGAAGAAAAATAAATAAACAAAACATTAAACAAATATATAGGTACCTAAACATATAAACTAAAAATATATAATTTACATATATAATAAATACAAAATAATTAAATATATTAGGATGATTGTGCTAGGCTAGGACTGCTGGAGAAACAATTTATGTACCGCCCGCTTGAATGCCATGCGACTGGCAAATGTGATTGTAAAAGCCTATCGAAGGAATGGGTGAGGATGTGATTAGACGATGCGGCTAGCCACACATCACTATTAGGTATATTTTGATTCCCTTATTACCATCTTCACGCCATCATACTAAACGTGGCCAGGGACAAAGACGTAATATTGTATCCGTAGACTGGACGGCCCCCGTCCACTTTGCTGAATTTAAGGCGGTGATCCCACTGCACCGCGCACCATCGCGAAACGCGGTTCGGCAGATTTTAACATTGTATGCAAGTATCTCAATTTGTATAGAAAACACGCCTGGGCCAACCCACTGAAATCGCGCCGGCGACAGAGACATGAAAAGCAGCCTAGCGCCGACAAAAGCGTTGATTAAGTTTATATCGCGCGAAGAATTAGTGCTATCTCACTCGTTGTTATTTACTTAGAGCGAGATATCAATAAATGATAGCGCTCGAACAAACGTTGTCGCCGTTGCCGTGCTACGGGGTCTGAAATGAAAAGGTAGAATAAATAAAGATTATAAAACCTACCATAGCCGTGTGGTTCCCATCCCGGCCCGTGGTTCAATTTATTACGGGTATGACCCTTCCACTTTGTATATGACTCTGGTAGTACAGAGATAGTCGTGCTTCTGCAGTGAAGACTAAAAAAGACCTGATGATGATGATGATAAAACCTACCCGAGCAAGAAGACCCCGCCACTCCCAAGCAGAGCACGAACCACGTTCCGATTTACGAACATCCTGGAAGCTGTAATAGACGATCTAAGTAGGTGTGTACTCTATTTTTACCCGACTACGGCAAAGTCAAAGAAGGGTAATGTTTTACTTCGCTATGGATATGTATGTATGTTCATCTGTTCCTCGTATCTTCGAACATATCCATGATACCTTGATAAATGAGGTACCGTCGGAATCGCCTTGGCTGACCACTGGTTATAGCTTTGTGACTCAGTGGCGCCCTCTATAGTCTATAAAGTAATGAACTAAAAAATGATTATACAGGCTGACTTTTTAATCACCAGCCAAATTTTTGGAGCAAGTTCAGTCCATGATTCTAAACTACTTTCCATAAAAAACGTACCTACTTTCCAAATTAACGAAATACGATAAAAAAATTTCGCCTTCCCATACAGATCAGCGCTCAGCCTAACTGATTTTGTATGGGAGGACGAAAATTTTTTATCTATTTTTAATAATTTTTTTATAGATAGTTGTTCAGTATCATGGACTGAACTTGCTCCAAAAATTTGGCTGGTGGATAAAAAGCCACCCCGTATATGAAAATTAAATCTAATCATACTGAGTGGGATATCAAATGAAAGGGCTTAAAAAGCACATTTCAAAAATATACATAGGTATCTTAAAGACAAAAAAGGTCTGGCTTGAACTTGGCGCGGGTCCCTCTTAAAGGTTTGTATACCTTGTCATAATTTAGGTACATTGGTACATACTAAATTTACAAATTGACATTATTTTAAATTTCGTAATTCTTATAATTCGATTTAATTATGACATAACAAACAATGTAATCTCAGTCCATCCATATAACTAATTTTAAGTTTTAAGTTTGTTAGTTGACGTCTTTGGAGAAAACGTGCAGTGCAGTTAGTTGCCGCTTACATTAAATTTTTAATGCTAATTTTAGTTTTAAGACTATAAAACCCTTATTTATTAGTTTTTTTAATATTTATTGCACAATAATCTAAAGATTATAATATTAGTGACCATTGACGTGCTTGATATATTTGGAGAAGAAAAAGCGGGAAAGCGCACCCCGGGCTCCGAAACAGCACAGCCGGATGCAACCGGGAATGCGTTTAGATGAAGTAGAATCTAAAGATTAATACAAAAGGTAAAACTTAATGTTAGGCATCGTCTACCAGTTCACCTTAGGGACGTAGCTCACGTAGCTGAAAAAGTATTAACCCCCATTTGAAAACTCCCGCATACTCGTACCACAAACAGACGTGGCGTGCCTAAAAACAGTGTTACGTACGGGACATGGTTCGGAGTCCGGGGTATCACAAGACAGGACATTCCTTTTCCTGCTTATAAAGTTTTGTGTGTACCTCATTTTTTAATTTTACTTACTTGGATAAGCAGGCACTAAAAGGCACTAAATAATAAAATAAATCAGGGAACGACCTCACGAAGAGCAATCGCGCACTGTACTACGATCATCCACATATTTTATCAATTTAGGACGTCATTGCAACGAATCGTCATACAATGTATTATATGCATCGGCATCAGGGTGCAAGGCGGTGCACATGCACCCACCCCCTTGTCAGGAAAATAGTACCTACTTGTTTTGTAAATTCAATTGTATATATGTTTTTTGAAGTGAAAACTTCTTTAGGCAAGTCGGGCATTTTTTGAGATAAAATAAAAAAAAAAAAAATAAAAATAAATTTATTGCAAAAAGGTACACTACATACACGGTGTATACATACAGGTTTAAATATTTAATTTAATTTACCATCACCAGTTCAAATGTACTGGTGATGGCAAATCAAATCAAAAGATGATAGTGGCAAGATGGAGGGGAACCAGACGAACTGACAGCACCAGAACCAAACTAGGTCGAGCCTGTATTTTGGAGGGCTGCCAATCCACCAGGCCCCAAACCATCCCGCCACAGCACATACATTTGTAGGTAGATAGGTGCCTACCTTAATTCTAAAAGCTTCAAACTGGAGACACTTATTTCCCAAACTAGTATCACTGTTTTTTGGGAAGATGGGAAAACATTAGAGATGTAAACGAAGTCTTACGGGAAACCTCCTCCTCCTCAGAGAGGTCCTCACAAAGGGAACTGCTGCTGAATAATTAATAAATTTTATATTTTCGTAAACATCACAATCACAGGCACAATCTCACATACACGGGGGCAAGCGGCTTGTCCACATGGTCTTTAAAAAATCTTGGGGAATATCAGGGCTAGCGAGCCCTTGTATATGGCGTAAAAATTGTGACGGCTTACGACTCCCCAACTCTTCATGATGTAAAAGCTGCTTTACCTCTTTCTCTCTCGATGCCGACAAACGCTTTATAAGTTCCGCCTTTAGATTCTCGTATTTGTTGTCAGCGCCCGCGCCACAATAATATCTTTAACTTCTGCAGCATACTGATTTTCCAGTTGTGAGATAACGTAGTAAAATTTTGTACTGTCTGTGGTAACATGTATTTGCAAGCACGGACTGACCTTCCACACGGCCGGTTCCTGAGCCCAGAAGGGTGAGATTTTCACTCCGACTCTGCATAGGTCAGACTTGGCCCCATCTTTTTCTTTTGTTTCCGACATCGTAAAAAAATGTAATAGTAGCGCAAGCTTACGTTCTATACCTGCATATAAACGGGCAAGTGCGAGTCGGACTCGTACATGAAGAGTTCCGTACCTCTGTACAATGTTTAAAAACGCTAAAAAAAAACACGTTTTTTGTATCCCTTCGGCCACTTCCGAAACCAAAGTTCGAAACCGGTTTCTAAATAAGAATTTTTTTTCTTCTTTCGAAATTGGTTTCGGTAAAAGAATAATATTTCTTATCTCGAAATTCGTTTCGAGATAAGAATATTGTTTCGTCTTTCGAAACTATCAAATCTAATTTTATTTCTTCATCTATCTCCATGTTGTTATTGTTCTTTTTAGTTGCTTTTTTGCTATTTACTATCCACTAACACAATATGAAACCTTTTTAATTAAAATGACATATATTGCCATTATCATCAATGATATACGTCAAGTCAATGTCAAGTGCTGATAAAGTACGGAAGTGCAACGAAGCTATTTTAATAGCATTCATTTACGTGGTATTCAGAATTGCAGTACCATGTTGTTTATCAATGTTCAAAGCGAGTGGCCAGTATTATCTATGAAGTATTGTTTATCAATGTTCAAAGCGAGTGGCCAGTATTATCTATGAAGTATTGTGCGTAGTTGTGCATACTACTCATTACTATGATTCCACCCAACTGTATGTCTTATCGATATGTGGTCATACTGATTAATAGTTCAATAGAGATCTGGTCTATTCGCTATATTGTCCCATCACGATCTAGTCCAACTGAGACTTAGTCTAATGGCGATTTAGTCATAAACACTACCTAGTCATATTGAGATGTGGTCTTAAAGATCCTAACCCTTCGAAACTATCAAATCGTAATCTAATCCTATCTATTTAGATGTATAAGAAGTAAGAATTGAAAGTTAATATATATAATATTTATATTTAATTCAAATAGAAAATAAAAAACATTTAATAATGCAATGAAAACGGTGCAATAATTTCAAGGCAATGGCCAACCGTGATTTCTTTTTTTTTAAGCTGTTGGATTGCTAATTTTATTTCTTCATCTATCTCCATGTAGTTTTTGTTCTTTTTAGTTGCTTTTTTGCAAACGCCAGTTTCATTTTTCAAAACATCCAGGACTTGAGCTAATGTAGGATTCGTACGCGCAATGAATCTGTTTAATTTGGAGTGCCACCCCTCCAAGTGGTTCGTAGTTCTAATTTCTTCCTCGCTGCAGCTGCAAACTTTGTGAAAATTGTTTTGCTCAAACCATTGCCTTTTAAAATATTTGTTAAACTTTTGAACTTCTATGGCATTTGGGCTTTTATTCATAACATAGTTATATCCTTTAGTAATAAACTGTTGCGGCAAACGGGCTAAGCCTGCACAACGAGCTACGTGTCTCTTTTTGACACTGGAGTTTAAGTTCAGTTTCTTTGCCTTTCGGAATAATGCCCTGTTAAAATGGAAGTAGCATAACTTTATTTCGATCATTGGAAAGACATCTCTGATTCCTAGCATTGCTGCTTTCTCAAAATCCAAAGTAATCTTCTTTGGTTCAAATGATGGAATTTGTGATTTTATTAATCGGAATAATACTTTGTATGTCTCCTTTTTTTTGTTTTCGAGAAAGGCAAAAATTAAAGGGGTTAATGAAAGAGTATTTTCATCATAGCCGTGTATAGAATATAACTGTTTAAAACATCGTGGGCAAGATTTAAATGTTCCGTCGCAGTAAATGTGTTTATAATTTGTGATTTTTTGTCTTGCATTTGCTGTGCAAAATACTAATATGCGATTGCCGTCATCAATGAAATCAGCTAAGATCAACTTTTCAAATTTTCCGGGAACAACTACTTCGCTAGGTAGTGTAAATCTCTGTTTTTTGACACCTAACACTTTGTTGCGTTCGTTATGACGACCCCCTTTAATTTTTAACTTTTTTTATTTTTAGTATTTGTTGTTATAGCGGCCATAGTAATACATAATCGGTAAAAATTTCAAGTGTCTAGCTATTACGGTTCAAGAGATAGAGCCCTGTGGCAGACGGACAGTCGGACAGACAGCGGAGTGTCAGTAATAGGGTCCCGTTTGCACCCTTCGGGTACGGAACCTTAAAAAGGATCAAAGAAATTGTATACAAATCTAAAATGCTTACGAAATGGCAAAGCCGTTCCCAAAAATTATACCTAAAGTTATAGCTCTCCCCTTCTACTTCATTGCACTGACAGTTTCCAGGAAAGGGACGCTAAACTTTAGGTATATTTTTTGGGAACGTTAAGTATTTAAACGTATGCATTATGAAAATATAAGCTTTATGTGCGTGGTATTAAGTTTAATTTTCAATGTTGTTTTTTTGAGATTTTTATTCGTAGTTATTCTTGTAAATTCTTTGGAAAAGACGTACAAACGAAACTAAAATCCACAGATCTGGAATTATAAATTATTTGCGCGAGTGTTTCCAAACGGGCGCATTTTTGAATTGATCGTATGCGAAGGATTTGCAACGAGGGGTCTGTTGGTTTTATTGTTCTGAGGTCTGAACCACTCGTTTTGACATTTGTAGCGTACAAATATCTTGATATGATCTTGATTATTAAAGAAACGTTCCATGGAGTATCGTTCCGTTTTACGCTGCTTTTTTTATTTTTGTTGAAATGTTTAGTAAACCATTGACAAATTTATGATATTTTCTGCGTAACACAATATTACTTATCGCTCAACTCAAACGACGGATTTTAAAATACGATGCAACGCGTCGGAACGCGAGTGGTGAGTTGGAAAACTACACGTTTTGTGTTTCGCTGAGTCCCTAAATAAAAAATAGCACTCCTGGAGTGCTATTTTTCATTCAGGGACTCACATTAGGAATGATTTGCGCGAGTGTTTACTGTTTCCAAACGGGCGCATTTTTTTATGTATGCGAAGGATTTGCAATGAGTTGTATACAAAAGTACTCTGTGGTCTGAACTACAAATTAGATAGTATGTCCATCTGAACCAGAGATATGGGATATGTCTGAACCACTCGTAATTTTGACTTTTTGTCATTTGTAGCGTACAAATGTCAAAGAAACGTTCCATTGAGAATCAGTTCCGTTTCACGCTGCATTTTTTATGTTTTTTGAAATGTTTAGAAAACCATTGACAAATTTATGATATTTTCTGCGTAACACAATATTACTTATCGCTGACACGACGGTTTCAAAAATACGATGCAATGCAATGCGTCGGAACGCGAGTAATGAGTTGGAAAACTACACGTTTTGTGTTTCGCTGAGTCCCTAAATGAAAAATAGCACTCCTGTATGGTCTGTGCTGAAATCTAAAATTAGACTAAACATTACTAATGTCATACTTTGACATTGACATTTTACTTTAAATAGTGATTGTGTCACGGACACCGACACATAGACTGACTGTGACTCACAGAGTACGTGCTGCTGTCTATGAACAAATCATTGCAACTTTTGTATACTTACATAACATAATAAACTAGGTAGCTATATGCTCAAAGCATTCAATATAGCTATATAGGTACCTACCTATAGCTTGATATTACTTATTAAGTAGGTTAAGTAGGATATTTGTAGAAGTGTTATTTTTTATTGTAAGCGAGAGAGAGATAACGTCTTAATTTATCAAATAAGAAATAAGTATTTCTGCACTTACAATAAAAATAACACAAATGAGACAAAAAAGCCTAAAATTTTACATCATTTATTTACAACATTTAACAGAATTTTACGGTTTTGTTTATTTATTAGGGCATTCTGCTTATTTTGTTTACGAAAACACTAGGTATATAGAGTAAAGTTCTCAAAATAACGAGTCCAATATCTCAGTCACTAACTCATAGGCCTTGTCCACACTGAATGCGCGGGGGCTGAGGCCTGAGGCGGGCGCGGCAAGCGGGGGCGTGCGGTGGCCACAGTGACGCGCGGGCACTTGTAGCGGTTCGACGTATATCAGGAGTTGTAAACCATGGACGAAGAATTATTATTTTTACTTAACAGCCCAGTCTTGAGATGGGAGGTGTTGAATACAAGAGATGGTGTACACAAACTAAATAAAGACCGAGAAATATGTGGTGAATATTTCAATTTGTATGAAAAACTGAGATTATTCCCTGATAGATTTTTTGAGTACACTCGGATGTCCGTGTCAAAATTTGACTACATCTTTCGTTACATAGCACCTAAAAAATACAAACTTTCGCAAGAGTATTAGTCCTGACGAAAAATTGTTCATAACTCTGAGGTAAGAATTAAACAATAATATATGAAAATGTAGTACTTAGGTATTTATTATATAGTAATCAAACAATTAGTTATGAAAAAATATTAATAATTAGTGCCATTTTACGACAAACAAAATAGGAGATGCGCAAACGCCGAGTGACTAGACAGAACTGGTTTGTTACCCCCGCCGCCCGCGCATTAGGTCGCTTGCTACCTAGGCTCGCAGTGCGGACAGAACGCGCGGATAGAAACGATTGAAAGTTTTGAAACCGACGCGCGCTATCTCGCTCAGTCCCATCGCGCTAGGCTTCCGCCTTAGTCACTACAATATGGACGCAAAGACGCGTTTCTTATGTTTGATATTTCGCGCCCGCCGTCGCAACCGCGCTAGGCTCGCAGCACAGAATTAATAACTACAGAAGTCGCGTTCTATCATAATTGCATGCAATGCGTTGTGTCCAAAAACATGGCGTACGTCCCGCACTTACCGCTCTTCACACCCTCATAATGTTGCTAGCTTAGGGGCGATATACAACTTTTTTGGGTTCTCATAATTTAGTTCACATAATAAAGGGAATATTTATTTTCGAAAATTAAACTAATAAACTAGCTTTTCGTCCATTGCGCAGGCTGCAAGCAGCCCGCGGTTTTTCGTGCAGCCTAATGTTTAGGTAAAATATTAGATTTTAACTATTGATAGTATAATTACAAACATATTTTTTTTTTATTCATAGGTACTGAATGAATGTTGTATAGTATATTTTCGCATAATCGTTTTACAAGTTGTGTTGATTATGCAAAAATATACTAACCTATTGTTTAGCTGCTAAAAACCCCCAATAAATTTGAATCGTACAATGGCTTGAAGCGTTCAAGGTTTAGGTAGATTTTCCGCTTTTAAAAATTAAATACAATTGAAAATAAAAATTTTAATACGTACAAATAATTGTTAAATAAAAGTATTCAATACAGTATGTATGAATGTTTGTTCCATTTTCACCCCAAGACGACTGAAGGGATTACAATGAAATTTGACATGTAGATAGGATAAAACTTGGATTAACACAAGATAGTTTTTACTCCGGAATAATGTGAGGTTCCCGTGGGATTGCCAAAAATTTGAATTCTATATTTAAATTTCACAATGTCTCAAAAAAAGCTAAAATAAAAGAAGTATCTTAGATCATAACATCTACATAAAATATACAAACTAGCTATGTACTTTGAACATTGGCCCCTGTTATATTTAGGAAAATGCTATCACACTGCAGCGCTAAGTCGTTATCTGTAGCGCTAGATTTGCTAAGAGAACCGACGAATCGTTAAATATGGCGGCGAGAATTTCATCGTCCATATTTAATTTTCAAAGAATGAAATCTGATTACCATCCTTGAATAAAATGATTCGTACAGAATTTTAACACATAACAAGGCATTTTTAATTATGTTTACAGTGTTTTCTTATGGTTTTCGCTTATAAACTGTCGAATAGGCGTATAAGAGCTAGCAAGCGACTAAGTGAAGTTTATGGAGATAGCTACAATTTAACGGGACAAACAGTGATATGTGGTGTCTTTTCTTGTACTTTAGTACATAATAGCTTTTAGGGTGATAAAAAAGTGTGAAACAAATTAATTAGTGTCTACTATCAAGAATTTCAATTAGCCTTTTTCCTCTAAAGGTTAAAAAAAGAAATGTATTAGTTTACCATCTGATAATAACGTCAAATGTATGTTTTATCACTGAAATGAGTTACAAAAACAAACTTGCCATTTATAAAACTTTAAAGTTGACCAGAAAAGTATTAGGGAAATCAAAAATAAATTTACCCTCACTAGTGGCATCTGGCAGATTTTTTTGGAATCTTTAGAGGAAAAAGGCTAATTAGTTGCAACATGTCTTACAATTACGAAGAATTAGAGTAACACAGTGAACAATTAAAAAAAAATTAGTATGATTAAAATTAAGAATTATGGTAAAATACAAATGTGAAGGGACCAAAACTAAACATGTAATTTGAATTTAACTAGGTACCCTTTTGTTGAGTTAGCTTTTTATAATATTGTCGTTTAGACTCGGAACTAATTTGCTGTGACTTACGTTTAGAAATATAATGTAATCTTATATCTAAAAATTTTTCAATAACCGCTCTAATAAGATTATTTCTGTGCATATAACCATTTACATGGTTTTCATCAACTAAAAATATATTGTGTGTTCCAATAAACTTCTTGAATATGGCAACGACGATTGTTAAACGTACCTTGTTTGAATTTATAATAAAATCCTCGGTTATCTTGAATCCAAAATTTGATTCCAGTTTCAAGTTCCGCAAGATTCTTTACCCTAGTATACAAAATTTCAGACCCCTACGAGTTCCCAGTGAGACGATATGAACGACATCAGTTTTTTTTACTAAAATCCAGACGCCATCTTGGATTACCAAAAAATGACAAATTTGGATTTTAGAACCCACAATACGCCTAGCCATCGAGTTTCATCCAAATCGGAAGCAGTCGACTTTAGGCGGCCATCTTGGATTTCCAAAAATGTAAAAAAAAAGCAAGCCTTGGTGTGGATAGCTCGGTCTCGCCCTTCCGGCTCCTCCTGTGGCCTCGTGAAAATTACTTGTGGGGGGGGGGGAGGGCTTCTCTCCACCAAGTGACTTTGGGGGCGCTTTTATCAAATTTGTAAGAGGGGGGGACTATTTTTCTAAAATTAAAAAAAATATGGGCTCTGGTAATTGATCAGGTACACCTTTCATTTTGTCTATGGGGCCAAATCTCCAAGTGCTACCGTTTAGCCAGGCTGTACCCCTTTCACGTCAGATTTCTTCAAATCTTCAACTTTCAGATTTTTCTGGTACTCGACTCCCCACCCCCTATACATTCCAATAAAAGTCGTTCCCACAGTCATCCGGGAACAGGTCAAACAACTATGTCAATGAGTGAGTCAAATTAGTCAGTGATAATTTAAGTTTAGCCTTATGTAAAAGTAGATATGAAAATAAAATAATAATATAAAAAATATAATACATGGACCCTGAAATCTTTTCAGTGACAGTTGTGGAAAAAAATATTATTATAAAAAAGTACAATCCGGGAAAATATTTTGATTATACTGGCAACACTCACAAAATGGACTCGCCCTTTTGTATGACAAAATGGACTCGCCCTTTTGTATGACAAAATGGACTCGCCCTTTTGTATTTACATTAAATGAAAAAAAATGAATAATTAAATAAATTGATTATTGGATTAGGTACTTACAGATGAAATGTAATCCCATGCTGCTTACTCTTCAGTCCAACAGCATTTTTGCACGTTTTGGACAGCACAACACGGCATAATAAAATTAAAATTTCTATGGTTTCCACACGTTCACACGGTTGTCGACCATAGACTGACTGCTCGCGTCAAAGTAGATCAACACTTTTTTTGGCTCGTCAGTTTTGGGCATGATGATGGATTCTGTAGTTATTAATTCTGTGGCTCGCAGTGTGGACGTACACATACACTCACTAGCTCACTACACAAACAATACAGCACAAACCGGAGGAATTCTGAACTCAACGGAATACTAGGCAGAAATCGTGTTGATGACACATACACACCGTTATTACACGAAGCATAAAAACAGAGTAAAATTGAAAATAAAATTTGCCGGCTGGCGAAATAGTTTCTTTATACAAATTAACAAATCAGACCGTAATTTTTGACATTTAAAAAGTTGCCATTATAAGAAATAAAAATAATTCTACCACATCAAATGGCAAATTTATGTTTTTATAGATACTTCTTGAAAAATCAATGCAAAAAGATTGAGATGAGGGCTTTTCTGAGAAAAAATAACGTTTTTTATGACGCCAATAGATGGCGCTACATTCCGAGCATATGTCAAGCAAAGTTGTCAGTCTTTATTTGGTCAGGAGTGCTATTTTTTAAATAGGGAGTCACATAAAGAATGATTGTCGCGAGCGTTCCCAAAAAGGCGCATTTTTAAATCGGTCGTACCGTACGCGAAGAATTTGAACAAGTGGTCTTGACTTGAACACTAAAAGAGCAAAAAAGGTACCTTTTAAAGAGAAAATGAGTTGGAAAATTACAAGTTTTGTATTTCGCTGATTCCCTCGTTGAACAATAGCACTCCTATTTTGTCATCTATTAGCTAAAGTTTTTCTAGGGTAGACACCCTGCAGATTTGAAGAGACGGCTGATATTCAGAATTCTTTACCCCATCAAACCTCTTAAAATTGTACGGATTATGTTTCCAACATCAATGTACTGACCATGCCTATGAAACTTAGAACATTGCAGAATTTTGATAAAAAAATTCAATAAAACGCCATCTAGTCACGAATCAGCTGACCTAACTCCTAATGCGTGTTATAAAATAGAAATATCAAATGGTGGAGAAATTCGCCATACGAGGTAGAACACGTGATAGCTCAGTTGATTAGAGCATGGTTAATATAAGAGCAACGTTGCGAGTTCAAGTCCCACTCACGCAGTATATTTTTTATACCATTTTTTTATTTGATAGAAATATTAAATGATGGATAAATTCGACATGCGCGGTAATCACTTAATAGCTTAGTTGTTTAGGCTATTGAATATAGTCGTACTTGCACCGAGATCGCGAGTTCAAATCCCAGCTCACGGAGTAATTTTTTGACCGTTTTATTTAATTTTTAGTCCTTTGGTGTTGCGAAAGCATGTTACCAGATGGCGCCACTGGTTTGATGAATGTTAAAGCTACAGTTTCTTATCTACTTCAGTATACAATATTAATCTATGGTACTGACATAACATTCATTGCTTCCTGGTGTCACTCAAATAGTGTCAATGTGTGTACAATTTTGTTTGTTGACTTTTCATATCTATCTAATTTGTGGTATTATTAATTAAATTATTCTCCCAACAGAGATAGCCTGGTATATTCTTTGTTTCTCAATAATATCAAGTTTCCTCAAAGATGGGTTGTGATGGTGGTACTATACCACGTCGAGATGAGCTTGTTCGTATGAAGAAGAAACCAGAACAGGTATTACCTTCGAATGATGCACTTCACTTTGTCAGATCGTTTGATCTTCAATTATTGTGTCAATATCACAGACAGAATGGTCACACATACCATTCTGTTGTTACTTCCGTAGCGCTCTATCCTATCGCCCTTTTATCTTGTATATATTTTACAATTTCCTTTTCTGTCCTTATATAAGTGATACAAACTAGATTAATATTGATTGCAGAAAGACAAAGATGCAGAACGCTCCTTTAAATGGCGGAACTGTGCGTTGTCTCAGCAGAGACTGCAGGAGCCAGTGGTGGCCTGTGGGCTCGGGCGTCTTTACAGCAAAAGCTCAGTACTCGAAACACTATTAGACAAAGAAACAAAGCCAGACTCTATCAGCCACATCAAAAATTTGAAGGTAATTTAAATTCCTTAAATGCAGATATATTTATTTAATCCTACATGTTTGGGAACACTTATCTTTAAAATATATTTTTACACTATAAAGATGTAACAACTTCCATTTCCACAATCTCTTAAGTGCAAACCCCTTTACATATGCATCCTGCCCATTCTGACCTATGGTGCACAGACCTGGTCTTTGACCAAGTCTCAAAAGTTAAGTGTGGTTCAGACTCAAGCCTTTCCAGAGGTTTATGGAGCGCAGCATACTTGGCGCACACTTAATAGATTAGATGCAAATCAGAATGTCTAAACATCGAAGTTGAAGTGGGATATGGGCAAGAAAAGCTACGATATGGACTCCAGAAGGGTGTCAGGGCAAGGAAGGCCAAGAAGGAGATGGCGTGATGACATTGAGCGCTATCTGAGTAAGGCAGCAAGTTGCCTAAGATTGAGGTCTGTGGAAGCAGAACTGAGAAGCCTTTGCCCAACAATGGTAGGCTACATAAAAAAAAGAAAAAACACTAGCCAAATTTTTGGAACAAGTTTAGTCCATGATACTGAACTACTTTATATAAAAAAGTTATTAAAAATCGATAAATATTTTCGTCCTCCCATACGAAATCCGTTTGGCTGAGCGCTGATTTGTTGATTGTTTTTATAGAAAGTAGTTCAGTATCATGGACTGAACCTGCTCCAAAAATTTGGCTGGTGGTTAAAAAGTCAGCCTGTATATTTAGCAAAAAGGGTCCAGTGCACGGCATTTACTTTCGAGATATAATAATATACAGTTATGTAAAGCTGGGTAAAAAAGTTTATATAGTAAACTATGTAGACTTTGTATGATGTTTCTATGAACAAAAACTTTATGTTTTTTACCAAAAACAAGCAAACAGAAGATTGGTTTTTTTTTAATCAACTTTGAAAATGCTTTTTCTCAAATCAAGCCTTTTCAGTTTCTCAAATGTGTCAGATTTCGATATTAACTCAATTCCCCACTACTCGACCCTTTTTTCTGGGATGCCGCTGCTGCTACATTGTTTATTTATGTCACTTATAAAATAGAGTGGCGCCATTTAACAGTTTTGAAGTTTTACTTAATTAATTGTTACTACATAGAAATTTCTTTTAGTTTTGTAATAAGATTCAATCGACAAAAAAACTTAAAATTAGGTCTTCTGAATCTGGGGTCTCTCGGTAATCGACATCGTCATGATGAGTTTAGAGTTGCAAATGTTGCAATGGAGTGTCACGCGGTGGATATTATGGCTATTAATGAGACGTGGCTGTTTGAGGGTGAGGATGCTCGTGCACCCTCAGTACCTGGTTTCAGGCTGCGTCAGTCGCCGCGTTCATTGAGTGCTGCGCGGGACCGCGGAGGGGGAGTTGGGTTTTACATAAGACGCGGAATCCGTGCACAAATCCTTGAGCATCCACCAACTCTGCATGTCAATCAGATGTGGCTTAGTATAAAAGTTAGTGGTCAACAAATTGCTCTTGGGACTGCCTATAGGCCACAGTGGATAAGTGCCGACACTTTTATTGAGGCAATTACGGAATCCGTGTTTTATTTCTCGTCATATGATCATGTAGTTTTGGTTGGTGATTTTAACATGGATCTTTTAAAGCCTAATCAATGCAAATCCATCAAACTTTTGAACTTTTTAGATTGTATGAGTCTTGATCAGTATGTTAAGGATGCAACTCATTTCACTGACCATTCGGCCACCTTAATAGATGTTTGTGGTAGTGCGAACCTTGTTGTGGACTATATACCGGATTTAACCACACACCGGATTTTCACACATTTATATCATTTGAGCTTAATGTAAAGCAGCCTAAACCAAAGCCTCGTTGGATAACATATAGACCACTCAAAGACGGGTGCCCCTTGTTTCACAGACTGAAATTTCATAGAATTTCGATTTACAGAAAATTTTTCATAGAATATTTAATTCTTATATTTTTATTTCAAATATTATTGTTTCAAAGACTATTTACTTGAATGAAACACAATTTATAGAAACACAGTTCAATGAATTTTAGAATCTCATATTTTCATTTAACAAACTAATCAAACAGTAGAATATTTCTTTAAAGAATATTGTTTGTTCGGTATAATCTTTCATGGAATTTTATTATACTGAAAATTATTATTTAAGGAAGTATTAAGTGAAAACATTGTTAAATCAAATTAAATACCATATAATAAGTTAGAATACATTATAAATCGCTACCACAATATAGGTTAGGGCAAACTTATAGGTTAGGTTAGGTTAGAACTGCGACCAACACACGAGGGTGCCGCGGTAGCGGCCGGCGAGTGCTGGGATAGTTTTATCCATTTTACTAAAATAGGGCAAACTTATAGGTTATAAATATTATATTAACTAAACTTATTAAAAATAATAATATTTAATTTGATACTCTGATATTAGAAACATCGGAAAAGTAAATGTTATTTGTAATAAATTTCTATGATTTCAAATTATTCATAACAAACATTCTAATTCGACGCTCCTTGTAGATCTGCCTGTAAATCCATCCTTCATTTCCCAACACATAGCACCACTACCTATACTCACTCCTTTTCCGTGCAGGCAGTTAGGCTATGGAATCAGCTACCACCGAGCATTCGAGAGTCTAAAACCATAACGACGTTCAAGAAACGAGTAAAAGATCACTATCTGTATTTATCATCCTAATATATTTAGAAATATTAACATATGTATTTATTGTATATATGCTTTATGAATATATATTTATTTATGTAAGTATATTTATGTATGTTTATGTAGGTATATATCTTGTCTATTTATTTATTTAGTTTTGTAATGTAGGTACACGCCAATTTCCTCTTTTTTTCCCATTTCCTCTCGCGGGTCTACTGGAAGAAATTTCTTTAGAAATAAGTAGCACCTAAGTACTATGTTTTCCTTATTTTTTTATGTGTATGTTTGTAAATTTCCAAGTGTACTTGAATAAATAAAATATAAAATAAATAAATAATTATTGATTTTCTGTGAAACGAAAATCTATTATTAAAAATTCTTTATACTGAGTAACCTACATATTGATTAATCTATGACATGATAATCTAAAAAATTTCTAAATAACGAAAATCTGTTAAACTTTTGTCTGTATAAGAAAGTACACCCCTCAAAGACATAGACATTAGTGAGTTTAATCATGATGTTAATTTAATATTGTGGGAGGATTTGCTTTGTGACAACCTAAATGATTCTGTTGCTGCTCTTAATGAACAAATATTAGGTTGAGGAAAAAGTCTTTTCGCATTTAGTAATGGATGCATTTTTTGAAAAAGTGGAGCAAGATCGGCATATCAGTAGTTACGACGTAGCTGAAGAACTGGGAATTGACCACAAAACAGTTTTGGCGCATTTGAAAAAAAATGGGTACACAAAAAAGCTCGATATTTGGGTACCTCACGAGCTCTCTGAAAGAATTGTGTACTCATTTGTGATTCTTTATTACGACGTAATAAGACCAAACCATTTTTGAAGAAATTGATAACTGGTGATGAAAATTGGATCACGTACGACAAGAACGTGCGTAAAAGGTCATGGTCAAAGGCCGGTCAGGCTTCACAGACTGTGGCGAAACCCGCAACAAGGTGATGCTGTGTGTGTGGTGGGATTGAAAGGGCATTATTCATTATGAGCTGTAACCACCAGGCAGGACCATCGATTCAGAACTCTACTGCGAACAACTGATAAGATTAAAGCAAGAAGTTGCGAGAAAGCGGCCGGAATTAATCAACAGAAGGAGTGTGGTTTTTCATCATGATAACGCTAGACCTCACACATCTTTAACCACTCAGCAAAAATTAAGATAGTTTGGCTGGGAGGTGTTAATACATCCGCCGTATAGTCCTGACCTGGCACCTTCAGATTTCCACCTGTTTCGGTCTCTTCAGAATTCTTTAGGCAGTGTCAGGTTAACATCACGAGAGGACTGCCAAAACTACTTGACGCAGTTTTTTGAACAGAAGCCCCAAAATTTCTATAGCAATGGGATCATGTCCCTACCTATAAGATGGCAAAAAGTTATCGAACAAAATGGTACCTACATATTTTAGTGAAATGTAAATAAACTATATTAAAAAATGTTTTGAATTTTCATATAAAATGCGAAAAGACTTTTTCTCAACCTATTACATAAATTGTTTGACCATCATGCTCCTATCAAAACATCCTACGTTAAAAAGCAGAGTTACCCCTGGATTACGCAAACCATTAAGGACATGATGCGGCGATACGAGATGAAGCACACTCTCTTATTCAAATAAAGATAAAGAGTCGTACAAAGAACCTAAAAAAATGTATACAATGAGAAAGCTGCCTTCTTTCGTCATAAAATAGACAAAAACCTAAAAGACTCGCGAGTGCTTTGGAAAAATATTAAACAACACGTTGATTTCAAAAGACAGCAATCTGACATAACCTAATACTATCAATGATCCTGATGCTATCAACAAGCATTTCCTGGATGTCCCGGGAAATTTTCCCATAGATATTTCACATTTAATAAATTTTTGTTTTAATAGATATTGTCATGCTACCTTTAGTCTTCAACCAGTAGATGATTTAATATTATAAAACAAATTACAACCAATGCTTACACAGTTAATTTTACTCACGCTTCCGCGCACACTTCCTGTTGTTACAGCTTTAATAAATAAATCTATTGAGAGTGGTGAATTTCCAGATTTATGGAAAAAAGCTATAGTTTGACCTTTGCCAAAAATAAGTAACCCTAAAGAATTCAAAGATCTCAGACCTATCAGTATTTTAACGTATTTATCTAAAATTTTGGAAAAAGTTGCATACAATTGGTAAAATATTTAATTGCTAACGATATACTGCCTTCCAAGCAGAGTGTTTTTCGAGCTGGTAGAGGCACGGCCACGGCACTACTGAATGTAGTTGATGATATATTGGCTGGGAGGGATGTAGGTAAAGCTTATATTCTCGTTTTGCTGGATTACTCATATGCTTTTGACACTGTTAATCATACGTTACTTCTCGCTAGTCTCGCGTATTATGGTTTTGATGGTGCTTCCGTGAGATGGTTTAGTAGATATCTTACTGGTCGATGTCAAAAGGTTGCAAATTACCGATAGCGACGGCACTAAGCGATTCTCTGAGGATCTTCCAGTGGTCAGGGGCGTACCACAAGTATCGATATTGGGTCCAATACTTTTCATATTGTATACGGCAGACTTACTAGATTTCATAAACAATAGCGAGCATCATATGTTTGCGGACGATTTGCAGATTTATCAGAGTTTTAAGCCCAGCGACACTTGCTCTGCAGTCGAGAGAATCAATGAGGATTTGGGACGGGTGGCTGAGTGGTCGGATGCTAATGGAGTAGTCTTGAAACTTAAAAAATACTAAGTTTCTCGTTTTGGGTACAAAGGCTCAAATAGCTAACACTTTATCTCACTCACCATGTCTAAAATTAAAAGACACTCATATTGAACAAGTAACTGAAGCAAAAAATTTAGGTGTAACAATGGATGGTGACCTTAAGTTTGAAAAACATGTCCTTGGAGTAGTCAAAAATTGTTATTATCGGTTGAAAGTCTTGTACCAAATACGAGATTACTTGAGTGTGGAGTCACGTCTGTACTTATTAAGCACTTGTTTTGTCGAAGCTTAATTATGCCGATGTAGTGATTGGAAACTGCATTAGCGCGCACTCAAAAACTTGTTCAACGTGTACAAAATGCATGTGCCAGATTTTGCTTTCCCATTCCTCGTAGAGTACACATCACTCCTTATCTAAATAGGAACGAGCTCATGAACATGAATTCTAGGCGTACGCTTTACTTTGCGGCACTTCTGTTCGGCGTAATTAAAAACAAAAGTCCGTCTTATTTGTACAATAAATTGAAGTTCACTAGTCGTGCAAGAGAACCAGATCGTCTTATGTGCCCCAGTTACAAGACTGCTGCTTTTCGAGGCAGCTTTACATATGCTGCATCTAGGTGCTGGAACAACATAGGTTCTGTGTTCGATCCCCAGCCAAGGCAAGTTGGAAAATGGCCTTTTTCAAATTGTCCTGGGTCTTGGGTGTTTATCTATATATGTATTTATCATAAAATATAGTATCGTTGAGTTAGTATCCCATTACACAAGTTTAAAACTTACTTTGGGGCTAGCTTAATCAGTGTGATTTGTCCCTATATATTTATTTATTTATTTATTATCCCTCCGCCGATTAGGAATTCAATCTCTGTTAAATATTTAGGTATAAACTTAGTGAGCGAATTTTACGAACTTAAAAGGATCAATAATTGCAGCACATCTATTTGTTGTGCAAGTAAGTCAATATTTAATTTTGTTGTTAGGTTAGGTTAGGTTATTAATGTTTCTAATTTAGGTTTTCAAAATTAATGTTTAAATATTGTATTGTAATAGGTATATATTATATATGTTTAAATTTTAAAATGTAATTAATTCTAATAATGTAATTATTAAAAATAATTGTAGCAATTTTAATATAATGAATAATTTATTTACTCGGCATTCGCGGAAGACCTGCGTCGTGGCTCGTTCAACACGGTCCACGACACATGCTGAGCGAAGCCCGTTTTGGTGCATGCTTGTTTAATGTAGAGTTGTTGAATTGTTAATTTACCAAATTGTTCAGTAACCAAATAAACAGTTTTTCTTTCTTCTTTCAAACACACTAAACTCTTTGTTACAGGATATAAAAGACCTTAAACTCGCAAAGAACCCTGCCTATGTGGAGACAGAGCACACTGACGGAACCGTGGGTGACGGCAGTGCTCCCTACATCTGCCCCATCAGCGGGATAGAGATGTCTGGCAAGTTCCGGTTTATATTCCTGTGGAGTTGTGGCTGTGTGCTGGCTGAACGAGCCTTGAAAGAGGTCAAACAGAATATCTGCCACATGGTAAGTAATATAGATAACTAAATCACAATTAATAAGGCCTTTGCAGGCACTTTTACACGTCAATAATTATAGTGTAGATTACGTGTAATGTTTATGTATATTTAAATTATTATTTTTTGTTCAAAAGCTACCGATACCAGCATTTCGCAACGACCACTGCTGAGAAGAAACGCCGAAAGAAACTCATACTAAATGATGTAATCTCATTGAACAAATACAAACACAAATAACAAGTCCCGTACTTTGAATAAGCAGCTTGTACATACTACTACAGAATAAGATCGTCATGACATTGACAAGCATCTCACCCACTGCTGAGGAGCAGGACGGATGCGGATCGAGCATTTTTTCATCATTTCATCAAAATCTATAAATACCGGAACAAGGGGGGGTGCAAATATGAATTGTTCGCCTTTGCCGCCTCCCAAATCCAGAATTTGCCGTCCCTTTAGCCACAGAATAGGTACTAGTACTCACGTACAGAAGTCTCACACAGCAAAGAAATTCAAAGAAATATCTACTCAATGTGGTTAGCGATATGGTTTAATTTAGCTCACGTCAGAACTCAGCACCTTTTCGTTTAGATACCTAAACATCCAATGCAGGCCAATTTCAGTCTTATTACTCTGGACAAACGATTCCTATAACTGAATTTACCACCCCGAGAAGTGGTCGCCGTGCTCTTATTAATAACTAGCGACCCGCCCCGGCTTCGCACGGGTGCAATGCTGATACTAAATACACTACAGAAAAACTGTGAACGTTGTATATAAAAACATAGCGGCCCGCTCCGGCTTCGCACGGGTATAAAATATATAGCCTATGTGATTAAAATCGATCCAGTAGTTTTGATTGATCCTTTAAACTGATACGTTGTCGCGCTGAAAAGCACGTTTTTATAATAAACGCGTCCGAACGCTGCTAAATTCAAAGTGCTATAGGGAAAACCGCGGCCTCAGACGCGCTATTTATAGGCACGCTCTTGCCGCACCGGGCGGCCGGCCGGTACCGCCGCAAACGCTACGTCCCGCAATTTTTAAATCTGTAATATCTTCGAAAATATTCACTTAAATCATACGGTGTAAAGGGCCATATAGATCTATATTAAATGAACAATGTATTCAAGGTATTTAATTGGTTAAGGATTAATGCTGTATTGGTTAAAATCGCTTCGAAAATTAGCCATTATTTGTCGTAAAAAGTAAATGACAAAAAAAAGTTATTGTGGGTTATCCATAAGGGAGTTTTCTGTAGACCTTTTCAATGTGTACAATACTAAGTACATTATTTTGATAAAACTCGTAGGGTTCAGCCTGCGTTTGCAATGTAAGCGGAAAAAATGTAATTATTTACGACATCACATTAGAAACCTCAAAAATAACAGTACTTCTCCACTATTTAATGGATGTTATTATACATATAAACCTTCCTCTTGAATCATTCTATCTATTAAAAAAAACCGCATCAAAATCCGTTGCGTAGTTTCAAAGATTCAAGCATACAAAGGGACATAGGGACAGAGAAAGCGACTTTGTTTTATACTATGTAGTGACAAATAAATAAATAGGGACAAATCAACTGATTAAGCTAGCCCCAAAGTAAATTTTAAACTTGTGTTATGGGATACTAACTTAACGATACTATATTTTATGGTAAATACATGTATAGATAAACACCCAAGATGTATAATAATGTAGGTATATTTTTGATACCTAAATGGGGAGTGACACAGGCCTGCTTTAGCTTATTGAAAAATACTACACTATTATTTTTCTATTAGATTATGCTCACTTAGAGTAGGAACCTACCTATTATGAAACTAAATATAGTAGTAT
This sequence comes from Acrobasis repandana, assembly GCA_963576875.1. Lineage (NCBI taxonomy): Eukaryota > Metazoa > Arthropoda > Insecta > Lepidoptera > Pyralidae > Acrobasis > Acrobasis repandana. The sequence goes on from OY756215.1 coordinate 22,588,205, forward strand.
GAAACTAGACAATTAATAAAATTTAATAAAACCACCCATAAAAAATCTTTGTATCAGAAAGCAAATTATTTATTTGTTGTAATTATTTTCAGTGTCAACAACCCTTCACAGACAATGATGTAGTCGTGCTCAATGGAACAGATGAAGATATTGAACAACTCCAAGCAAAAATGGCCATCAGAGTTGCCAGCAGAAAGAGTACCAAAAAACCCAAAGCGGAAAAAGTTGGAGTCAAAACAGAACCCACTTCAAATGAAGTGGAAACAGTGACAAAAGAAAATAAATTCGAAGAACCTCAACCAGGCTGTAGTTCAGCAGTTAAGGAAGAAAATCCTAAAGCAGGATCAAGTACAGCGGTTAAAAAAGAAATAGATACTATACCATTGTCTTTGCCAAAATTCAACCCTAACAAGCAAGCCAGAGGACATTTTGGATCCAATAAGCGCGCGCCCCATGTAGACCTAGTCGGTGACCCGTCATACAAAAAGACTAAGAAAGACTACAGTGTCGCCAAAGACCCTCAAAGTAGTGAGGTCTTCAAGTCGTTGTTCACGTCACATAAAAACGACAAAGAACAGCAAAGGGCGCACTGGGTCACATACAACCCATTTTACAACTAGTACAAATTGTAAATAAAACAATATATTATTTTTATGATTTATTAAATGTTACTGACTTAGAAATAACTCAAGATTGCACCAACAAATATTGCCCAATATTCAAAAACACCAATAAAAATAATTTAAACTAATACTTTGTGCTTTCTTTGGTACCAGATCCTTATAGGCTAATATAATATAATGAAAAATGGAATGTTTAGTCATAAATATCACAACAAAACTATACTTTTTGACTCGTAAATAGAATAAATTATTAAGGTGCTTGTGGTGCTGCTCATTGAAAAAGCTATTAGGTAATTGAAAAATTGAGTAAGTACATTTTTATATGGAGTCAAAAATTATTTCCATTTAGCATAGGTACATACAAAGAGACAGACTACAATGTTCACGCATTTATCGGCATCATAATTTTTATTTAATAAATAAGTGATTCTGTCATACAAAAAATCTAGTAGCAAAGTTTTACTACAAAAAGCAAGATAAACACTCGATAAACTGTGTTGTGAGTGTTTGAGATCTATTTAAAGAATTGGGATTGTTCATTTTTTTACCCCTAATTTTTTTTTGTACATCAAAATATAGCGTACTATATCAAGAAACTAATTTGAATATTTTGTCATATTACGGCTTAATTATTTTTTTATAAATTATTATAAAAATCATGTCAAAAAGACAGTCGTGTCATAACAAAACAAACGGCCAAGCCCAATACATATTAAAAAAATAAAATCACTAGTGTCATAATTTGGTTTTATTGTTCTGAGGTCATACTCTTTGTCTGTAATCAGTGTCATTCAGTGAATTCAGTTGCCTATGATTGGCGGAAACGGTGACATTTGACGTTATTGTCAGTGACGGATATATATATACCATAAAGGCGCCTCGTATTTTTTAATGAATAGACTCAGAGCTTAAACCGATACAGCCGCGGAGTAAGGTCAAACAAAGGTCATACATTTGTTTGTAGAAATCTCCAAAATCAATGTTTATTTTGGCAAAAAATGACCCACAGCTGTTCATTAACTCTGTATCTCGAAACGGATTTCAAAATAACGGTTTCAAAAAAAATGAACAATGCCCATTGATATTTTTTAACTATATCATAATTAAACATAACTATTGATACTTCTATTACTACATCACTGGCTACATTCCCTGATTAGTAAACTTAAGTTTAAGCAGCGGCGTCTTGCTGCACGGAGGCCAGCGTGGCCTCTATGATGAGGTTGAAGTCCAGCTCGTTGAGGCTGGCCTTCGCCGTTAGCAGGTCCAGGAACGTGTCCAGCGGAGACAACCGCTCGCCTGCAGGCAAGGCTGCTATACCTGAGAACGCGAGTAGAAATACTTTGATCAGCTAGATCATTTGTCATGCAAGACTCGTAGACATAATAATATTACATTACTGCAGAGGCTGGGAAGTTAGGAATTGCCGGACGAGTAGAGTATTCAAGGTCGGCCTTGAATACTAAGCATTAACGATAATATTTACAAATCCAGCAATCCCATTCCTGCCGACATGTGTATAGTGCTTTTCTCAATAAATGTGAGGAAATAATGAGACATAATACTGAAAACATATGACTATAATTATTACTGTAAACAATAAGTATATTATAGTATAATCACTACGTAGTTTACTGAAAAATCTACTCTCCCGCTTTTTTTTTTAAACTTCAAAGTGCAAAGGAAACATACCCCATACAGCCCAGTCATAGTTTTCCCCACGGATAGTACACCATAGACAGACAGTCATGTCAAGAGTTTTTGGGTAAACGGAGTCCAGCAGTTACGTGAATAAGTATAGAAAAAGCCTTGATCGGAACCAATTCCATACAAGTAAATTAAAAGCCTTGTACGGAACCAGTTCCGAAACTCCGGTTCTATTAACGGTCGAAATGTAACTACACCCATTTACCTGTGTGCCTCACTGGCCGGTGCTCCAGCCTGCTGTCCCTGGTGGGCGCGCCGCCGCTGAGCAGCGCGGCCGCGTGCTCGCGTGCTCGCAGCACGAGCGCGGCGCGGTGCGGCCAAGCACATAATGCTCGCCGAGCACGACCTTCCCCAGCTAACTGTATCAACCGCAGCTTTTCGTTCACCGACCGCTTGCTGTCTACATCTTTCACTGGAATTGAAAATAGAGTGTTGGTCGAAAAGGCAGCGAAGGTATTCATGATTGCGAAACAAACTATATAAGGGCCTCTCTTTTCTTAAGGCCGTACCTGAATTTTCCGGGGTCCTGTGCTGCCCCCATTTAAAATAAATCATTTCAAAGAAAACGGAGATTATTTAAAATTTTGCTACTATCAAATCTTAGATAACCTTTCAATGTATTTTATCAACTACTGTTTACAGTTTATAATGAGAACGTTAAGCTTTACTACGCACATTTGCCAAAAGTGGCCGTTTTTCGCAAATGTGCGTAGTAAAGCTTAACGTTCTCACTTTAAACTGTAAAAAGTAGTTCATAAAATACTTTGAAGGGTTTTCTAGGATTTGATAGTAGCAAAATTTTAAATAATGTCTCCGTTTTCTTTGAAATTATTTATTTTAAATGGGGGCAGCACTGGACCCCGGAAAATTCAGGTACGGCCTTAAGAAAAGAGAGGCCCTTATATAATTTGTAGCGAACCTATACAATCTGAAAGAGTATATTTGTTTATCACATTTTGATATCTCAACTTCCCAACTTAATATTATAAATGCGAAAGTGAGTTGGTATATTTGTTTGTTTGTTACCTCTTCACGCTTTATCTACTGAACAAATCTTCTTGAAATGTTGCATATACAGGAGTCCTGAGAAGGACACAGGGTACCTTTCATCCCGGAAAAATGTACTGTTCCTGTAGGACTTGATATACGCGAGCGTAGCTACGGGTAAAGCTAGTAATCAATATTTTAAAAAAACTTATCAATATGTTATTGTATTAAGATACCTAAAGAAATGTATGTGATGACGTTTTTAGACTGTCTTAGATCACGTCACTCCTTGGCTGGGAATACACTGCTGAATTTAGGATGCTGTTTAAATACATTGCCTGTTTTGCAATGATCGGTCTAAATTGTATTATTACAAAACCAATGTACCTAAGTACATTTATAAAATGAGCTTCTGAATTTCAGCAAATGTATTCTCAACCCTTCAATATGGTCAACTTACAGGCCCGGATCTAGGGGGGCAAACCGGGGCACCTGCCCCGGATGGCAGTTTCAGGGGGAGCGAAAGTCGTCATACATTTGCATACCGCTTCGGTCCACAATGGCTAGAAGACCCCATAGACATAGGATTGTGTACCTATATGTACATAGAGGGGAAACTCCTATTGAAACAAGCAAAAAGAAAATGAAAGTATTTTTTTCCATAGACGACGTGTACACTTGGTGTAGACATCGCGTTGTCTATGGAAAACATTACTCAACCCCTGTGCGGCGGACAACACATGCATGTTCACGCACACTATTGCAGCTGTTTTTTGGTCTCATCTTTTTCCTGCTTATTTCCAGTCATGTAGTTACAAGGTCTTTAAAGGACCCAAACATATAGACTCCTATTTGCCCCTCCTAAAAATGTCCAGATCAGACAATGTCAACTTACATGCTATGATAGCTTTGATGACGTCAATCTGCAGCTCAAACACGTTCCTATGCACGTACTGCACGAACGCGTGGAACGGCAGCGCACGGTACCCGAGGTACGTGAAGAACGACGCGAAGCCAGCCGGCAGCGGGAACGCGATAGACTCCGCTGCCAAGTAGTATTGTTCCAGCACTTTGAACAGCAGGAACAAGTGCGTTGACTCCATTTCATCGCTGAAATTAGAGTTGCAGTTGTTGGAAAATGAACAGAGTAGGCAAGTGCCTAGGGGGCCAACGACTCAGGCGAGTCCCGATTATTTTTTAGCTAGCTACAGAAACACTTAAGAGTTTAAGAGTCCCCTTACCCTAGACAGAATCAGACTTTCCCATACAAACGTAGTCTAGCTTTTATTTTGAAATATAAGCTAGACTACGTTCATCATATTTGACCATCAGTTTCTTTCAAGTTCATATTTTGACGTCGAAAACTAGTTATACCTATGCCTAGCCTAGATATATGCGATTAAATAAAAACTAGACTACGTTTGTATGGAAGTCTATATAGGGTAAGGGGACTCTTAAGTATTTAAAACAGTTCCTATTTAGCCGGCGTGAAGGTATTCAATCAGAACAATACAGGTGTCGCAATTAAAAATTTTAGCTACCACATAATTAGGAATAAGAATATCAGGGGAGGCAAGTTGAGTGAATCATGCCAATTATTGCCAACACATGAATGCGGGGGAAACGTAAGGCGAAGTCTGATACCCGTTTAAGCTGGCTATTTAAGAACGACCAAAAAGTAGCATGATATGTAAACCACAAATGGCGCAAATGATAATAAGTAAAACACCATTAACAAAAACCTCCAAAAACAAAAAGTAAACGATGAATAAAATTATCTTCTAAAAACCCAAATGATAAACATAAAAAAGAAATATGAATTCAAAAACCAAAACACCAATGCCAACATAGGAAACCTCACACAAAAACCTGCAAACCAAAATCAGACCACAAACACGAACGAAAAAAAACAAATGATAAACGTCAAAAACACAAATGGATTTTTAAATTTCGAACGGCATACATGAAGGTGAATCCCCTCTGCTGGTTATGCGTCGGTGTGGCGGCCATTGCGCGGGTTACAGCGCGACAGAGCGCACGCGACGCGTCAAGTTGCGCCGCGGCCCATCTGGTAGCTAACGCATGGACCCCGCTCTCGAGGCCCCCAGTGTTGTTGGGACTCGCACCGGTGCCAACTTTGGGCTTGTCGCCGCTGGACCTCATTAGGTGGACGCTTACTTCCCGGAGATTCTGTTACGGGACCAAAGATTAGGCGTCCAGACTCTAAACCAGCTAATTTAATAGACAAATACCAAATAACTGCAAAGTCTGTAAATTATGTAGTCATATCAAAATTTAAAAAAATATGCGACTTTGTTTAATGCGGTGTTTTTTAACGTGCAAGTCTATAATATTCGCCTTAACACACAATGCCGGTGGCACGGGCCGCCAGCTCAATTTATTTGACATTTGAGACACGCGACAAAATATTTGCCATTGTGTGTAGAAGTAGAAGCCTTTGAGTATCACATTTTGTACAAAAAACATGAGCAGTACAACACACCGGCGTTTTTCCACGCGGGGCAAGTGTACCATAATCCCACGGAACGTCGCGTGGCACGGAAACGTGTAATATAAAAGACCACTTTAAACTGAACCTTATATCTTAAAAATAAAATTCAAAATCAATTAATAAATTGTACCTACGATGCCTAGCTCTAGCTGCGTTTAATCAGACTCAAAAGTTTATAGTACTCACCGCCGCAATGACATGCTCCTGCTTGCTAGCGGTGCACACGTCGACTTCGAAGAACGGCAGCATGTCGTGCTGCACTAGCGAAGACCGCCGCGGCGGCGCGCCGAACGCCCCGCCCGGGGCCATCGGCGACATCGGCGTGCTGCAGCGCGACAGCGCTTCCGGCTGGAAAATTTGCTCGATAAGGGTTGGGACACATCTGTCAGCACGGAACAGCACTTTCCTATGCTGCTATTCTTTTCTGTCGCTCAGAAGCGTCATTACTGGAAGAGAATTCTTTGCGATAAGTACGCCATTGTCATCATCATCAGGTCTTTTTTAGTCTCCACTGCAGGAGCACGACCCTCTCTGTACTACCAAACCATATATTAGCCAGAGCAGCCAGAGGATTTGGCCTACAAACTCCACGCTGGCCAGACGGGTTGGAGAGGTTTCATTGATTTTTATAAGCTTTGTTTAGCTTGTGTTCTCTAAGTCGCTTTCTACGACATTCGCGGGAAGACTTGAAGTGGTCCTATTGTACTCTGCCGGGAACCATACGGCTATAGCCGCCTTTGTATTATTTTTCAATTTTTTCTGTTTTTTGTAATTCCTTTTGTTTATGGTACAATTTAGCCTTGTGGTTCCCGGCAGAGTAGAATAGGACCACTCGCACGTCTTGGATGTCGTAGAAGGCGACTTAGGAAACACAAGATAAACAAAGCTTATAAACATCAATGGGACCTCTCCAACCCTTCTGGCCAGCTTGGACAGGGTAGGCCAAATCGTCTGACTGCTCTGGCTAATATATGGCTCTGACAGTACAGAGAGTCGTGCTCCTGCAATGGAGAGTAAAAAGACCTGATGATGATGGTACAATATTTGTATTGTATACCTATATATAGTTAACCTGGTAGCAGTGTAGGCACGAGGTAGGAAACCGGCAATCTACGTGGGAAACAAATGTATAGCCATGCCGCCTCCGCCTAATAGTGGTAGACCCAAGAAATGTCGTCATGGTTGCTATGCGTGCCAATGGTCTTACAACCAAGGATGCTCGAGACCGTGCGAAGTGGAGAAGGAAAAGCCTGAAAGCGGACCCCGGGCTCCGCAGCGTTGCAGCTGAGGATGTAACTAGGAATACGCTGAGATGAGAGAGAGAGAGTTAACCTGGTAGCAGTGCAGGCTGACGCGCAGCTTGTCGAGCACGGCCTGCGGCCGCAGCCGCTGCGGCGGCGGCGAGCTGAGCGCCGCCCACAGCCGCGTCCACGCGTCCTCCGCGAACTGGCACACGCGCTGCCGCGGGGACAGCACCACCGCCGCGCTGTTCCACAGCTTCTCCTGCGACACCGACACGTGAGTGTCGCGCACCTGCCCAAACAATACAAACGTTACGTTATAAACAATTAAAAATAAACGGGCAAGTGCGAGTCGGACTCGTACATGAAGGGTTCCGTAACACCGTACAATGTTTTAAAACGCTGAAGAAACACGTTTCTTGTATTACGACCCCCTTTAATTTTTAACTATTTTTTATTTTTTGTATTTGTTATAGTAGCCATAGTAATACATAATCTGTAATAATTTCAAACTTCAAACTTCTTTATTTGTGAAAACAAGTTACAAAAGATGACAATTTAATATGGAGATACAGCACTCTGTTTCCTGCCCATAGGCATACAAAATTACATGACTTACAAACTACATTAACATAAAATAAAAAATAAAAACATTATTTTAATTGCTTGTCATTCAAAAAGTCATTCAATTAATAGTAACATTTCTGAGCTAGTAGATCATGGAGGGTCTTTTTAAAGTGTCTTGTACTTTGAGTCAATTGTAGTTGTTTAGGTAATTTGTTGTATAGACAGGAGCTCGACCAAAAACACTCTTACGCAACAATTCTGTTTTGCTAGATTGTAGCATTAATTTTGTACAGTGACGAGCTCGTGTTCGATGTGTGAACATATGTTTATTCAAATGTACAAAAACAGCACACTCGTATATATAAATACAGGGTAAAGTAAGTAAACTTAGCTTTTTAAAATATGGCTCACATGAATCATTATGTTGCAGTTGAAAAATTTACCTGATACATCTTTTCTGCGCTTTGAATATTAACTCTTTATCAGTTCCATTACCCCAAAATATAACTCCATATTTTAGGGTATGTATGTTAGCTCATACGCATGATATGCCGTAAGTACTGCGTCTTGATTTACAATTTTTTGTAATCTGCGGAGTGCATGTGAAAATTGATTTAAGCGCTTGCATAAATAATCTGTATGTGCTTTCCAATTAAGTCTATTGTCAATATACAAACCTTACATTCAAGTATCTAGTTAATGCCATTATAAAGATCTAGTTAAAAACGGTTTTTTGTATGACGACCCCCTTTAATTTTCAACTTTTTTTATTTTTAGTATTTGTTGTTACAGCGGCCACAGTAATACATAATCAGTGAAAATTTCAGGTGACTAGCTATTACGGTTTAAGAGATAGAGCCCTGTCACAGACGGACACACAGACAGACGGACAGACAGACAAACGGACAGACAGGGGAGTCTCAGTAATAGGGTGCCGTTTGCACCCTTCAGGTACGGAACCCTAAAAGTAACAGTGGCACTCCGGGAGTGCCGACAGAAGTGAAAACTAGAACAAGGTGGTGTCGATTACGTAACAGTGTCACGAGTTCAGCGGTTTTTTCCCATCTCAAAAATGACCAACGCGCCTAAAGAAGTTTTCATTTCAAGAAACAGTAACACTCCGGGAGTGCCGGCCGATACAAGTGAAAACTTGAACAAGATGATGTTGGTTCCATAACAGAGTCGGTGTCGGTAGTAACGGTAACAGTGTCACGAGTTCAATGGTTTTTTTTCCATCTCAAAAAATACCCAAAGCGCCTAAAGAAGTTTTCCCTTAAAAAAAACTCATAGAAATTTCTATAGACCTAGATTTTTGTAGTGAAAACTTCTTTACACGCGTTGGGCATTTTTTGGGATGGAAAAAACCATTGAACTCGCGACTCTGTTACCGTTACTACCGACACCTCAAAGTAATTGTTCAAGTTTTCACTTCTGTCGGCACTCCCGGAGTACCACTGTTTTTTTACTGTGTAAAAGACCACCATAGTGGAGTGCAACTAACAATAGCGATTAAAGTGGCATGTGGCAAGTCTTGTAGTACAAGTATCAGTCGTTTAACCGTCACACGAATAATTGGATTTGTCAAATTGTAAAGTATTAGGTAATTCATAAGTTATCTGACCTTGCAAAGATTGTATCCGGCTGCCTTACCGATTGTTCGTATAGTAGGTACAAGAGTCACACACATAAACATTTCATTTCTGTCACATTTTTCACTATGCTATGTCACTGAAATTAATAAGAGTAGTTCATACAGAACTGAACTAAGTTCCCTTGCAATAGCGAGGGCGAGAGCGGGCGGACAAACACGCATTGACGTGTGCACGGATGTGTAGTTTCGTTTGTAGTAGTGTATGTAGGCATAAATGATACTCCGCTTTTATGAAGTTTCATACCTGTGGCTATGTGTATATTGTACCTTTATATCTATGGAAATATCTCATAGCCATTGAGAAAATACAAAATGTCCTTAGTGTGATTCAACGTATCGTGCCGATGAAGTACTTTTGCGTGACACTGCAAAGTGCCGAAGTCGGAACCAATCGTATTAGTTCTACAAGTACTGTGTTAGCTCGGTATTTACCTTGACGTCAGCAAACTTGAGATGTAGCGTGAACGGCAGCATCTTCATCAGGCCGACAGCGGAGGCCGGCAACGCGCGGCGAGTCAACGCGAACGTCGTGCCCACGAGGTACTCCTGCATGACGCGCTGCAGCGCGCCGAGCCCGTCGCGCTGGTTCACGCACATCCACGAGATCAGCTGAAATGTAAAGTGTGTTCAATACTTGCACTCGGCTACTTTTCAAGCTAATTAACCAAATCAGCTGAAATGTAAAGTGTGTCCACTACTTGCACTCGGCTACTTTTCAAGTAAGTTAACGAAATCAGCTGAAATGTAAAGTGTCTACTTGACTTGCACTCGGCTACTTTTCAAGCAAGTTAACGAAATCAGCTGAAATGTAAAGTTGTTCACTACTTGACTTGCACTCGGCTACTTTTCAAGCAAGTTAACGAAATCAGCTGAAATGTAAAGTGTGTTTACTACATGACTTGCACTCGGCTACTTTTCAAGCAAGTTAACGAAATCAGATGAAATGTAAAGTGTGTTCACTACTTGACTTGCACTCGGCCACTTTTCAAGCAAGTTAACGAAATCAGATGAAATGTAAAGTGTGTTCACTACTTGACTTGCACTCGGCCACTTTTCAAGCAAGTTAACGAAATCAGATGAAATGTAAAGTGTGTTCACTACTTGACTTGCACTCGGCTACTTTTCAAGCAAGTTAACGAAATCAGATGAAATGTAAAGTGTGTTCACTACTTGACTTGCACTCGGCCACTTTTCAAGCAAGTTAACGAAATCAGATGAAATGTAAAGTGTGTTCACTACTTGACTTGCACTCGGCCACTTTTCAAGCAAGTTAACGAAATCAGATGAAATGTAAAGTGTGTTCACTACTTGACTTGCACTCGGCCACTTTTCAAGCAAATTAACGAAATCAAATGAAATGTAAAGTGTGTTCACTACTTGCCTTGCACTCGGCCACTTTTCAAGCAAGTTAACGAAATCAGATGAAATGTAAAGTGTGTTCACTACTTGACTTGCACTCGGCCACTTTTCAAGCAAGTTAACGAAATCAGATGAAATGTAAAGTGTGTTCACTACTTGACTTGCACTCGGCCACTTTTCAAGCAAGTTAACGAAATCAGATGAAATGTAAAGTGTGTTCACTACTTGACTTGCACTCGGCCACTTTTCAAGCAAATTAACGAAATCAAATGAAATGTAAAGTGTGTTCACTACTTGACTTGCACTCGGCCACTTTTCAAGCAAGTTAACGAAATCAGATGAAATGTAAAGTGTGTTCACTACTTGACTTGCACTCGGCCACTTTTCAAGCAAGTTAACGAAATCAGATAAAATGTAAAGTGTGTTCACTACTTGACTTGCACTCGGCCACTTTTCAAGCAAATTAACGAAATCAAATGAAATGTAAAGTGTGTTCACTACTTGCCTTGCACTCGGCCACTTTTCAAGCAAGTTAACGAAATCAGATGAAATGTAAAGTGTGTTCACTACTTGACTTGCACTCGGCCACTTTTCAAGCAAGTTAACGAAATCAGATGAAATGTAAAGTGTGTTCACTACTTGACTTGCACTCGGCCACTTTTCAAGCAAGTTAATGAAATCAGATGAAATGTAAAGTGTGTTCACTACTTGACTTGCACTCGGCCACTTTTCAAGCAAATTAACGAAATCAAATGAAATGTAAAGTGTGTTCACTACTTGACTTGCACTCGGCCACTTTTCAAGCAAGTTAACGAAATCAGATGAAATGTAAAGTGTGTTCACTACTTGACTTGCACTCGGCCACTTTTCAAGCAAATTAACGAAATCAAATGAAATGTAAAGTGTGTTCACTACTTGACTTGCACTCGGCCACTTTTCAAGCAAGTTAACGAAATCAAATGAAATGTAAAGTGTGTTCACTACTTGACTTGCACTCGGCCACTTTTCAAGCAAATTAACGAAATCAAATGAAATGTAAAGTGTGTTCACTACTTGACTTGCACTCGGCCACTTTTCAAGCAAGTTAACGAAATCAGATGAAATGTAAAGTGTGTTCACTACTTGACTTGCACTCGGCCACTTTTCAAGCAAATTAACGAAATCAAATGAAATTTAAAGTGTGTTCACTACTTGCCTTGCACTCGGCCACTTTTCAAGCAAGTTAACGAAATCAGATGAAATGTAAAGTGTGTTCACTACTTGACTTGCACTCGGCCACTTTTCAAGCAAGTTAACGAAATCAGATGAAATGTAAAGTGTGTTCACTACTTGACTTGCACTCGGCCACTTTTCAAGCAAGTTAACGAAATCAGATGAAATGTAAAGTGTGTTCACTACTTGACTTGCACTCGGCCACTTTTCAAGCAAATTAACGAAATCAAATGAAATGTAAAGTGTGTTCACTACTTGACTTGCACTTGGCCACTTTTCAAGCAAGTTAATGAAATCAGATGAAATGTAAAGTGTGTTCACTACTTGACTTGCACTCGGCCACTTTTCAAGCAAATTAACGAAATCAAATGAAATGTAAAGTGTGTTCACTACTTGACTTGCACTCGGCCACTTTTCAAGCAAGTTAACGAAATCAGATGAAATGTAAAGTGTGTTCACTACTTGACTTGCACTCGGCCACTTTTCAAGCAAGTTAACGAAATCAGATGAAATGTAAAGTGTGTTCACTACTTGACTTGCACTCGGCCACTTTTCAAGCAAGTTAACGAAATCAGATGAAATGTAAAGTGTGTTCACTACTTGACTTGCACTCGGCCACTTTTCAAGCAAATTAACGAAATCAAATGAAATGTAAAGTGTGTTCACTACTTGACTTGCACTCGGCTACTTTTCAAGCAAGTTAACGAAATCACATGAAATGTAAAGTGTGTTCACTACTTGACTTGCACTCGGCCACTTTTCAAGCAAGTTAACGAAATCAAATGAAATGTAAAGTGTGTTCACTACTTGACTTGCACTCGGCCACTTTTCAAGCAAGTTAACGAAATCGGATGAAATGTAAAGTGTGTTCACTACTTGACTTGCACTCGGCCACTTTTCAAGCAAGTTAACGAAATCAGATGAAATGTAAAGTGTGTTCACTACTTGACTTGCACTCGGCCACTTTTCAAGCAAATTAACGAAATCAAATGAAATGTAAAGTGTGTTCACTACTTGACTTGCACTCGGCCACTTTTCAAGCAAGTTAACGAAATCAGATGAAATGTAAAGTGTGTTCACTACTTGACTTGCACTCGGCCACTTTTCAAGCAAGTTAACGAAATCAGATGAAATGTAAAGTGTGTTCACTACTTGACTTGCACTCGGCCACTTTTCAAGCAAGTTAACGAAATCAGATGAAATGTAAAGTGTGTTCACTATTTGACTTGCACTCGGCCACTTTTCAAGCAAGTTAACGAAATCAGATGAAATGTAAAGTGTGTTCACTACTTGACTTGCACTCGGCCACTTTTCAAGCAAATTAACGAAATCAAATGAAATGTAAAGTGTGTTCACTACTTGACTTGCACTCGGCCACTTTTCAAGCAAGTTAACGAAATCAGATGAAATGTAAAGTGTGTTCACTACTTGACTTGCACTCGGCCACTTTTCAAGCAAGTTAACGAAATCAGATGAAATGTAAAGTGTGTTCACTACTTGACTTGCACTCGGCCACTTTTCAAGCTAGTTAACGAAATCAGATGAAATGTAAAGTGTGTTCACTACTTGACTTGCACTCGGCCACTTTTCAAGCAAATTAACGAAATCAAATGAAATGTAAAGTGTGTTCACTACTTGACTTGCACTCGGCCACTTTTCAAGCAAGTTAACGAAATCAGATGAAATGTAAAGTGTGTTCACTACTTGACTTGCACTCGGCCACTTTTCAAGCAAATTAAATGTAAAGTGTGTTCACTACTTGACTTGCACTCGGCCACTTTTCAAGCAAGTTAACGAAATCAGATGAAATGTAAAGTGTGTTCACTACTTGACTTGCACTCGGCCACTTTTTAAGCAAATAAACGAAATCAAATGAAATGTAAAGTGTGTTCACTACTTGACTTGCACTCGGCCACTTTTCAAGCAAGTTAACGAAATCAGATGAAATGTAAAGTGTGTTCACTACTTGACTTGCACTCGGCCACTTTTTAAGCAAGTTAACGAAATCAGATGAAATGTAAAGTGTGTTCACTACTTGACTTGCACTCGGCTACTTTTCAAGCAAGTTAACGAAATCAGATGAAATGTAAAGTGTGTTCACTACTTGACTTGCACTCGGCCACTTTTCAAGCAAATTAACGAAATCAAATGAAATGTAAAGTGTGTTCACTACTTGACTTGCACTCGGCTACTTTTCAAGCAAGTTAACGAAATCAGCTGAAATGTAGTGTGTTCACTACTTGACTTGCACTCGGCTACTTTTCAAGCAAGTTAACGAAATCAGCTGAAATGTAAAGTGTGTTCACTACATGACTTGCACTCGGCTACTTTTCAAGCAAGTTAACGAAATCAGCTGAAATGTAAAGTGTGTTTACTACTTGACTTGCACTCGGCTACTTTTCAAGCAAGTTAACGAAATCAGCTGAAATGTAAAGTGTGTTCACTACTTGACTTGCACTCGGCTACTTTTCAAGCAAGTTAACGAAATCAGCTGAAATGTAAAGTGTGTTCACTACTTGACTTGCACTCGGCTACTTTTCAAGCAAGTTAACGAAATCAGCTGAAATGTAAAGTGTGTTCACTACTTGACTTGCACTCGGCCACTTTTCAAGCAAGTTAACGAAATCAAATGAAATGTAAAGTGTGTTCACTACTTGACTTGCACTCGGCTACTTTTCAAGCAAGTTAACGAAATCAGCTGAAATGTAAAGTGTGTTCACTACTTGACTTGCACTCGGCTACTTTTCAAGCAAGTTAACGAAATCAGCTGAAATGTAAAGTGTGTTCACTACTTGACTTGCACTCGGCCACTTTTCAAGCAAGTTAACGAAATCAAATGAAATGTAAAGTGTGTTCACTACTTGACTTGCACTCGGCTACTTTTCAAGCAAGTTAACGAAATCAGATGAAATGTAAAGTGTGAATACGGACACACGAAACAATTTTTACCGAAGCTGAAACGGAGACGCTTTGCTCGCTCGTTCAATTACTGAGTATAAGTACTTCAAATATGGGAAAAGCATAAACAATGAGCTATCTAAATTAACGAAATCAAATGAAATGTAAAGTGTGTTCACTACTTGACTTGCACTCGGCCACTTTTCAAGCAAGTTAACGAAATCAGATGAAATGTAAAATGTGTTCACTACTTGACTTGCACTCGGCCACTTTTCAAGCTAGTTAACGAAATCAGATGAAATGTAAAGTGTGTTCACTACTTGACTTGCACTCGGCCACTTTTCAAGCAAATTAACGAAATCAAATGAAATGTAAAGTGTGTTCACTACTTGACTTGCACTCGGCCACTTTTCAAGCAAGTTAACGAAATCAGATGAAATGTAAAGTGTGTTCACTACTTGACTTGCACTCGGCCACTTTTCAAGCAAATTAAATGTAAAGTGTGTTCACTACTTGACTTGCACTCGGCCACTTTTCAAGCAAGTTAACGAAATCAGATGAAATGTAAAGTGTGTTCACTACTTGACTTGCACTCGGCCACTTTTCAAGCAAATAAACGAAATCAAATGAAATGTAAAGTGTGTTCACTACTTGACTTGCACTCGGCCACTTTTCAAGCAAGTTAACGAAATCAGATGAAATGTAAAGTGTGTTCACTACTTGACTTGCACTCGGCCACTTTTTAAGCAAGTTAACGAAATCAGATGAAATGTAAAGTGTGTTCACTACTTGACTTGCACTCGGCTACTTTTCAAGCAAGTTAACGAAATCAGATGAAATGTAAAGTGTGTTCACTACTTGACTTGCACTCGGCCACTTTTCAAGCAAATTAACGAAATCAAATGAAATGTAAAGTGTGTTCACTACTTGACTTGCACTCGGCTACTTTTCAAGCAAGTTAACGAAATCAGCTGAAATGTAGTGTGTTCACTACTTGACTTGCACTCGGCTACTTTTCAAGCAAGTTAACGAAATCAGCTGAAATGTAAAGTGTGTTCACTACATGACTTGCACTCGGCTACTTTTCAAGCAAGTTAACGAAATCAGCTGAAATGTAAAGTGTGTTTACTACTTGACTTGCACTCGGCTACTTTTCAAGCAAGTTAACGAAATCAGCTGAAATGTAAAGTGTGTTCACTACTTGACTTGCACTCGGCTACTTTTCAAGCAAGTTAACGAAATCAGCTGAAATGTAAAGTGTGTTCACTACTTGACTTGCACTCGGCTACTTTTCAAGCAAGTTAACGAAATCAGCTGAAATGTAAAGTGTGTTCACTACTTGACTTGCACTCGGCCACTTTTCAAGCAAGTTAACGAAATCAAATGAAATGTAAAGTGTGTTCACTACTTGACTTGCACTCGGCTACTTTTCAAGCAAGTTAACGAAATCAGATGAAATGTAAAGTGTGAATACGGACACACGAAACAATTTTTACCGAAGCTGAAACGGAGACGCTTTGCTCGCTCGTTCAATTACTGAGTATAAGTACTTCAAATATGGGAAAAGCATAAACAATGAGCTATCCTTATGGAGAATATCCTTGGGGAAAATCAGTCAATATCTATATACACGATACAGTTTCTTTCATTGCTTTTATTAATTAATATTATTTTGTGTTTAAAGGCTCATCTTCTCGCATACGCCAAATTCTGCGAAATTTTCAGTTCGAAACTATATAGCGAATATAGTTTATTTTTAACCCCTTTGTAACCATTTCACATAGTAACAATGCAATACAACTGTCATTATCTGAACATAATAAAAACTAAAACAGCTGTGTAAACATACCTCTTCAGCCAGGTCGGTGTTCCCCTCGTGCTGTATCAAGTAATGCATGATCGCCAGTTTGTTCTCCACCGACGACGGAGTCTTGAACGTTGCTGCCAAGTCCTTCTCCGACACCGCCATGGTTACTACATCCAGAGTGTTTAAGTCCACCATAGCGTGGGCCCCCCAGCCCAGCAGTGGGGCGAGGCTGGGCCCGGAGTCGCAGTCGTCCACGGGCAGGACGATGTGGCAGCACGGCTCGTGGTTCAGGCTGATGTCGATCAAGTGGGTAAACAGCATTGGTATGTTGACGAGAAGGTGGTTATCTGGAAACGGGTGCGTGAGTTGAGACGGCTATGTGGTGTTTTTTTTTTATGAATTGATATTTAAGGGGAGCCAACAACTATTACAATACAAAACAAAAATTTGAATGGATATTATGGGTACGTTAATTTCGAGGTAGACCCAGAACCAGGTGGCAAGATGATTTATAGACGTGTACGACCATAGCACCGTACAGTATTTGATAAGTCAGCATTTGCACAATTTCGCCTCATTGTTATAAAATTGACAGTCTGCTACTTACGGCCAGCAAGCGTGCCACGCAACTGTATATCATGTTTTTAAATAAATCATTTATCAACAAGACGTGTTTGTCTGGATGAAAAAGGTTGTAACGGACAGAGATGAGTAGAGAAATAAGGAGGAGGCCTTTGCCCAGCAGTGGGAAATCTTAAGCGGAAAATTATTTAATTAAGAGGGCGCCTGATGTCAATAATCTAAATTTTACTCCCGCTTCCTTCCACGTACACAAATTTACTCTAGCCGAAGTGAGACAGCGAGCCATGCGAGGCGTCGGGAATCGCGGTGGGTCAATGAGGCTGGTTCTGGTTTTGAGGTTTTTTTCGTTTTACAAAGAATATTTAAGAGTTATTTATAAAGTAAGACATATGATGACTGCCTTATGTTTAATACAATTATAATCCAAATTTACAAGTGCTAATTTATTGTGTTTCTTAAATACTTTCTGTTTTAGTATAATTCTGAGGTGATTTGGGGGCAACTTCGCCATGTTTTCCTATCGAGAAAATTTTAAGCAATCCTGTTTTCGAAACTTATTATGTTTAGAGTTAGTCCTGAACTTTGCTGTGTTTTTATTTGAAAGTGAGTATGTCGTTAATATTGATAATATTTAAGATCGCTCTAAGAACTTTAGGGTAGTACGGGCTCCTAATTGGGAGAGGTCTATGTCCCACAGCGGACGTTATGCGGCTGAAATTATGAAGATGATTAAAGCGGAGCTTGGTGCAGCGTATACATTTCGCATAATATTTTGATTGGTCTGTTAAAGCTACGCTCCGCTCAGCCCCAATCGAAACGCACCATACATTCCTGTGCCCTGCAAATTTCGCAAAATTCAAACACAATCTGTTGTTGTGCTGTATTCAGGATGATTTTGAACCCCGTAGCTATATTCAAGGCGAGTACTTTTTAAACGAAACATTTTCTGTCGTATGTATCTTGTCCCAACTAATATTATAAATGCGAAAGTGACTTTGTATATTTGTTCGTTTGTTTGTTACCTCTTCACGCTTTATCTACTGAACCAATCTTCTTGAAAATTCGCATACACATAGTTAGGAGTACTGAAAAGAACATAGGGTACCTTTCATCCCGGAAAAAAGTAATGTTCCCGTGGGATACGCGAGCGAAGCCGCGGGCAAAAGCTAGTTTCATAATAAAAACCAAAGATATCAGTCCACAAATGCATGCCAAATTTCTCCAAATTTAATGTCACCGGATAATATTATATACCGGATAAAAATAAATTCAGGATGTAAAAAGCTGTTCTGTTTGACCGTTAAAATACAGAAGAAAATTCATCCTTTTTACAAATTTTACAAATTTCATCCTTTGTATTTCATAATAACTTACTTAGTCCCTTTCAATCTGGTTTTCGCCCCGGTCACAATACTACTACTGCCCTTATCAATGTCACTGAGGACGTACGCCTTGGTATGGAAAATCAATTGGTTACCATCTTAGGTCTGATTGATTTTTCCAACGCTTTTAATATGGTAGACCATGACATTCTCCTTGCTATACTTGAGCATCTTAATTTCTCTTCCTCTGCATTGGAATGGTTCTCCTCTTATCTCCATGGCCGGCAACAAGCAGTTCGAATGAACCGTGAGTTGTCACAATGGAATGATCTTACTTCTGGTGTTCCGCAGGGTGGAATACTTTCACCTTTACTGTTTTCCTTGTTCATTAACCTTCTCTTTTCATCCATTGGCTGTACTTACCATTTCTACGCGGATGATCTCCAAATTTATGTGCAAATCCCAGCTGAGGACGTTGACAGTGGAGTTACTCAACTGAACGCCACATTAGCAGATCTTCTCTCCTGGTCGCAGGATTACGGTATACAGGTGAACGCATCCAAATGTCAAGCAATGATATTAGGCAGTCCTCAGCAGTTGGCAAAAATTAACTTAACTTCTGTTTTACCAGTAGTATACAATGGTGCCGTTATTGAATTTAAACCAGTGGTAAAAAATCTTGGTCTTTTTATTGACTCCTCGTTAAAATGGACTGCTCAAATAACTGAAATTAGTCGGACCGTTACTTATTCTCTTCAATATCTTAACCGCTTCAGAAATTTTCTTCCTATTAAAACTAAGATCACATTGATCCAAACATTGATTTTTCCCATTATTGACTATGCTGATGTGTGTTATCCAGATCTTAATGTGGATCTTCTCAATAAGCTGGACCGCCTTCTTAACAACTGCATCCGTTTTATTTTCTGCTTGCGTAAGTATGATCACATTTCTGCTTTCCGTTCCAAACTCCATTGGCTTCCCACCCGACTGCGCAGGCAACAGAGAATTCTATGTTCTCTTTTCTCTATTCTTAAAAATCCCTTTTCTCCGCAATACTTGAAATGTAAGTTTCAATATCTTGCGGACATGCATGATCGGCAACTTCGCTCCAGTAACACGCTCAAGCTTCAAATTCCCTTTTATCGATCTAGCTTCATGTCCAATTCCTTTACTTCTCAAGCTATACGGCTTTGGAATGCATTGCCCGAGGACATCAGACAAATATCTAAAATATCTAAAATCTTTTAGTAGACATTTATACAAGAAAAAAGTGCATGATTTACTTTTTTAATCTTTCAACAATTAGGAGAATTCATCGTTTCTTTCTGATCTTCAAATATATATATGTATATATGTATCTATATAGTATGTTGTATGTATAAATATAGTATATTTATTTTATACGATATTTATGTATGATCATTTAAAAGTACTTAGATATTATTTCTGGATTGTTTCTATCTATTTTAGACGCCAACTATTCTATCTGTTTCTCTTCTCCTAAAGGTTGACAGGGAGAGAATGCTTTAGCATTAAGTCTACCTATTGTAGCTTTTGGCTCAATGAAATTAAATAAATAAATAAATAGAAGAAGAATGGAAATGATGTACCCTCATATAGAACATAGGACGGGCGCAGAGACTTGGCGCGCATCCACGGCAGCTCCGGCACGACGCAGTGCACCACACAGCCGTGCTGCAGCAGCGTTATGGAGTACGCGAAGTTCACGCCAGACTCCTTGAGCTCGCCGCTGTCTTCGAGCACGAGGGATGTGGTCGACTCGTCTAGAGGCTAAAGGAATACAGATATAGTAGAACGGACATACACAGTATAACGTTTTTATCCTTTACAGGGTATTTAGGCTTGACTGTTTCCATGGTCCAGTGGTCAATAGGCGTTTGACTTGTGATCCGGAGATTGTGGGTTTAAATCCCCCAGGGAAGCATACTTTGTGAAAAGTTGTTTCCAGTCTGGTCGGATAATCAGGTGATTAAGGCCTGCAATATCCTAATATTGCAGGCCTTAATCACCTGATTATCCGGAAAGAAAGATGATTCTGTGCTTCGGAAGGCACGTAAAGCTGGAGTCCCGAACGCCATCCAGCCTTTACTTAAACCTATCCTAGGATTTGCAGTTGCTCTGTGTAAAAACCAGTAAACCCGTCAAATATGTCCGTATGAATTGCTCCCTCCACTTCCTTGCACCCTGCTGCCATGACAGGGGTACAAAGGGTCAAGTATCCCAAACCTGAAAGGCAACATCTATAAGAGACTAGAATTTAATTGTTTCAAGGGGTAGTTTTGCTACCCATGCACCCATCCGATAATGTACTGGATGAACTCCGCCACTGGTAAATGAAATGAAATGGTTTTTATTTTGGCAACAAAGGCCCATTTGTTAGTAACAAAACAATTTTCCTTACATACTATATTAGTTAGCATAGTGACGAGTAGAGATTTTAAATGTGTCCAGGGGGGGAACCTCAGCTTAATCTACCCCTGTCTAACAAGCACACTAATAAAGTGAGCGAATAATGGTGAGTCCATTTTATTTATTAATGTTTTCAGAATGTTGTTAGAGCTGTCGCGAGTTCTATTTAATAAGGAGCTGGTCTTCTTTCTTATCATGGCGGTAAAGTCACTCAATTTTTTTATTCAATGTTGGTTAAATATATCAGTTATTTAAGGTAATTGAAATTATTTTTAGTTCAAAAGCTACAAACCACTAGCGTTGGCCAACTGTAATATTGAATAGTTAGTATTTTAAAAGGTTGATCTTACTTTGTAAAGGTAGTGATGGCAAATGCAGAGTATCCCGCGTTGGTCGCACACGATCTGCAAGTCGAGGCTGCAGTCGTGTATCCGCAGCGGGACCGGGTCGTCCTCATACGCGCCGCAAGCCGCGCCTTCACTCGAACTTGGCACATGAGGGAGGTTGAGAGGGATGTTTAGCTGTCAAACAAAAGGGGGGGAGGGTGAAATGGCTAGGCTGGCGGCCGTGTAGCTTAGAATAGGGACCCCTCCATCTTTTCCTGTGGATGACGTAAGAGGCGAATTAAATAATAAGCATTAACATCTCGTGGTACAACTGCATTTCCACTGCTGCTGGTTGTAAAACTTTACGCGCAAATGCATTGCCAAAGAGGGTTGACGTCAGGCGGCCGGTTGTAAAACTATACAATACAATACAATACCCTTTATTGCACTAAAGTAAAAAACAGGACTTAATTATCTTAAAAACTAGGAAATGCGCAAAAGGCGGCCTTATCGCTAAGCAATTTCTTCCAGGCAACCTCGTTTAAATAGAAAAAAATGATGGGATGGGATATTAGGTAGTGCGGGGTGGTCAATATAATAAACATACTTATATATTATTATGTGGCTGATGTTTCCATTTTATACTCGTATTAATTAGCTAAATGTAGATTTTACTGTTCCATTATAGTTTTTAAACTTAAATTTTCCCCGCCGCTCGTCCTAAACTGTAAAAAATATTGTGCTAATTCGTTCTGATTGCCCGCGATACAGGCTTTTGCCTAGTGCGGGAGTCGTTGGTTAAGCTCATTGTCAATTTCTTTTTTCGGTAAATAAATGATTTTGTAAAATACAATAATTATAATAAACATACATCACCTAATACTTAAATACATACAACTTACACAAAGAAAACATAACATAACTATAGCCAAATCTTTTTAACTAATCCGGCTATTTCGTCTCGATTTTGCATTGTTTTTGGCATCCTTGGGTGACCATTGACATGTATATTATATTTGGTGAAGAAAAAGCGGGAAAGCGCACCCCGGGCTCCAAAGCAGTACAGCTGAGGATACAACCCCACGCGCGAAGATGTAGAAATGGCTACGCTAATAAGCTAGACTTTCTTAAAATAATTTGAATCTTTAGTGAATGTTTTCAAAAGGATGAGATTTTATACCAAGAAACATTAAAACTTACGACAGTCTCATGAGGCAGGTCAGCGTGGAACTGCAATGCGGAAAGCGTCGGGGTCATCTCTGAAGGGGATTTCACCTCTTCTCCTTCTGCAAAACTCTGGGTAGGGGCTCGGTAGTGGATGTAATATAGTACCTGTTGTCAACATTAAAAAATAAGAGTAAAGTATTCGTTTTCTTTAAAATCTTGCCCATTAGGGTTGCTGATATCTGTGGCCGCATCGCCGATTCCGCAGCATACCCGCTCTCTTTCTCGCTCTAGCAAATTACGGTTCTGAGCAACAGAAAAGGATAGCAGCGAAGGAAAGTGCTGTTCTGTGCTGACAGATGTAGCCCAACCCTTAGTGGGACAGTGTTGGTGAACAAAAATGCATGAAAAGCCATACCTGATTTGCACAGTCCCATTGAGCCCATGAGAACACCTTGACAATAGTCTCTGGTTCAGGGTAGATGCCATCAAAACCCCACTTTTCAGAACCATCATCACACTCATTTAGAAACATAGGGGTGCGGTAAATCTTTATACCTGAAGACAAAATTAGGAATACGAATAAGTAGCTGTTTATTCTTTTACAGGCAAATATATCACATTATTATGACTATGCCCAAGAGACTTGTAAACAGAGGCGTAGCTAGGTAATCCCAGGCCCTGGTACAAAAACTACTGGGGCCCTACCTGTTTACCAAGAATAAAGTATCCCCCGCCCCTGTAACCATAAGTGGTGTACAAAGAAGGTGGCATAATCTGCTTTTATGATGGCAAAAGCCAAGTCCATCAAGCCTTTGGTCGCCTACCCAAGTTTGGATTCGCCTTGACCTATTTTATTTACATTTTAAAGAAGGGAGAATTTGTATCTCGAGGATACAAGGACTGTTAGCCAGGGATGTATGGCCCCCTAAGCTTAGGGGTCCTGTTGCACGGTACCATCTAGACCCTCGGTAGCTACGCCACTGCTTGTAAAGTATCTGGGTTAAATTCGATAAAGGTTAATGACCTGTCTAGATATAGACCTTGCAGGCTTTCATAGGTGCTTTACTCAAACTTACTGAATCAATAAAACATATTTGACACACGTCATGGACAAAGATGTTGGATCTGTATTATATTTGAAATAATACATTCTTTTTAAGGTAGAAATTAGAACTTGTTATTCAGATGTTTGTAAAATTAGGTGTAACAAAAAAAGAAAAGATGTTACTCACATTCCAGGTGCTTAAACAGTAAAAATCTGTCGTTCCTAATTCCAGGACTGTATTTGTTGCTCTTACCATAAACATACTGAACCATTATCTGTTTAGTAGAGCCATCTTCTACAGCTACCGGAGTCCTATCTTGATCTGGCAATAAACACACCAAATACGGACAATATACAGGATCTTTTACTTCACTGTCCTCACTTGGCAGTACTTTAACCACATAGACTAAAAGACTATGAGTGGCATTCACCGATGCTTGTATTATATTCAGTTTCTCATCAAAAGAATGGAGAGTAATAAGCGTTTTAGTTTTGTTGGTGTAGACGCCAATGTTAAGTATTTCTGTGTCTTCCTTCACAGAGATCCATGAGAGTAGTTGAGAGCCATCTTGCTCTTGTCCTAATAGGCGCCACTCTCGAGCTGTGACCTCTGTAAGTTATTTACATAACAATTACAACTTTAACCTGAATCTTAATAATGATTTTAGGCTATACAGGTTTAACATGTCCCTATGAAAATGTAAAAATAGTTCTAGAATAAATCGTTAATGAGTGTGGTTCTCTTCGATTGTGGGTACTGGCATAATGAAAAGTGTAAGTCTGGCATACATGATAAATACAAAGATGTAAGTCAAAAAGCAGTAGAATATGAAAAGAAAGGTGAAGGTTTTGTGTACTCCATGTACACAAATTGAAGAGCATGCATGATAAGAATAATGAGTGTTGACGAAGCAAAAGAGGTTTGCAAGGATCGTGGCAAGTGGAGATCTAGTCTCTGCCTACCCCCATGGGAAACAGGCGTGATAATATGTAAGTTTGTAACGTGTCATACCTTTATATGAAAAAAGCTATTTAAAAAACGTATTATAAAAAGTACACACCTTCGGACTGCGCCTGCAATACGCCACAAAGTTTGACTGCAATGTTTTGCACAGCCATTCTGCTAAATATTTACTTCTGATTCTCCTGTTTTCACATAGATACGAAAATTTGCGGTTCTACCACCACATTAACAAAAAGAAAATAGGTATTGCACTTTTATTGACTTTTCTCGCTTAATTTTCTATTCGACTGACAGTGACAGACAGATCAGCCTGATCAGCTGGCGCCCAGCTGTAGTACAACGTGAAGTTATCTTTTTCAGGGATTACCAAACGTGAAAAAACAAAAATCCGCTGCAAGCTTGCATCCTGTGGCGCTAGTGATGAAAAATAAGCCAATCCGAAGAAAGCATCAATATTATCACTTCGTTCCATTTTTCAAACACTTCCAAGGATACAGTCTTTAATTTGACAAATAAATATTATAAAAAATATTTCAAATTAAACAATTTTAAGTACAGTGATGTCAGTGATATAATAAAACTATTTAATTCGCAAAAAAGGATAATGTATGACAAAATATGAAAGAGTAAGGTCTTATATATAACTTATGTTATAATTATTTCATGTAAATGCCTGTAATCAGCATCCATAACAGTTAATTTTCAGATGATTTCATTGAATTCCTTGAAGCGGATTAATTTATTTTCTATTAAGTCGGTGTTCAATTTATGCGTAAAAAGGTTTCTCAAAGCAAATGACGTACGATTTCAGTAGAAACAAACATGAAGTTAGTTGCATGACAGCTTCCGAAGAGCATCAAAGTTTTACCGCGACATTTTCGCGCGGAAAGCCGGGCGTTATCGAGCCGTGAAAAGCTGAAATAATATGTGTATAATTATTAAATTGCTAAAGTGATACTGTTTTATTTATCTTAAATGTTCATTGTACTTCGTGTGATAAAAAGAAATTCATAAATCATCTTTATATGACTCCAAATTCTAAACTTCATATATAGTGAACAAGAAAATTTTGTTTTGTGTAATCTTGAATCAATTGTGAATGATCAGGTATGCTTTATTCACTCATTTCGCATCTTTATTATATCTCTCTGTATTATCAAGTGTAAGATATTAAAATAATCTTAAATCTTTTGCTGCAATTAGGTTATAAGCCATCGGTGGGCGATAAGCCAAGCCAATTATGATTGTCACCGGTTGTGCCATTTATAGGCTTGTAATGTTATTAATTCAGTGATCTTTTAATAATAAATTAGTTTTGAAGTTGTATAATATCGTTTTAGTTCTATTTTTACCAATTTCCAAAAGCGGATGGGCTCAGAAACCCAAGCTAGCGACGTGTCTAATGGCGCTGACGGAGGATTTCGCGCGCGATTGTGACGGATTCGTGGCATTTTTTATGACAGCTGATTGATTTTATTTTACTATTTTATGGTATAAAATCAATTTTAATAGAATCTAGTGATCCCGTAAAATGTTAAAAGTGGTAAAGTGATGTTATTTCTGTGCTAAAATCGCCCCCGAAAATTGTTCTCCCGCCAATCAGCAGGGGGCACGCTATGAATATATCAGCTCAGTTGGGGTTGAAAACCATTATAAATGGCCAATTTTTGGTACTCATTCGTTTGAAATATAGCTCAAAATTAAATGGAGAACTTGAATATTCCGTTAGTATTGCGAATTTGGCCTAAATACGGTTGTCAAATGACATAACCCTATTTTCACATTAGGCATGACATGCGGTAGTTTCAGGTCAATAATCCTTATTTTAGACGCAACTTATATAAAGTACGCAATCAATAATATTTGCACGTTATGTTTTAGGCATTGGAAGTAGGTGGTAGCTGTCTCCCTGCGTCTACAATGGCTCAGAATGGGTATGTAACAAGTGCCCCACAGTTGTGCTCTTCGACCTTGATGTTCTGTTTACTTTACAATGACACCTGTTTTCAGTTCTTCCAATGATGACACTGAAAGGCGTATGAACTTAAAAAGGAGAAGAAATTCAACTGACGATGAGGTTTGTGTTCTGCCCCTTATATGGTAAATTTAGATGTCTAGAAGCAGATTGTAAGTGTTTTGTCTGTTGTAGGTGGAGAATATGCCACCTGTGAAGGTGTCCACCAGCATAGAGGAGCCACTGGTAGACCAGCCAGCCCAGAATGTTGTGGTGGAGTCGTCGTGCTCTAGTGATGATGAAGGCTCTCAGTACGGAGCCATAGAGCAACCCCAAAGTGTATTTACAGACATAGATTATAATCCTGATAGTTTCCTAAGCCCACCTAGTATACCTGAATTACCAAATTGTGTACTGAGCCCACTGGAAAATGTGGCTAGGGGCGAGTCAACACCCCATTCTAATAAAAGGCCCAGGTAAGGCATTAGTGTATTTTTTTATTGATCTTTACATAACAGGCAAATAAGGGATACTATTCAGTTAATGTTAGTTATAACCAGCTGTTACACTACTATCTACAAGTACTAGTGAACAAAAAAACTTGAAATTCTATGTTATATACATATTTTGCCCACTATTTGCTTTAATTGTTTACAACAATACTTATGTAGGTATATTCATTAACATATTATCCTTATTAATGAACATATTTTTCTGCTAATGGTTGAGATAACATTCAAAGATTCGTATCTGATCTGAATTCCATTCCACTAAGCCTAACCATCCTTACAGCACCAGCAAATCGGAATGCTCCTCATTGCCCAAGCGCAAGTGTCCTCTGCCCGTGCTGTCTTGGGCAGACCCCCAGGATGTCTGGAACAGCATGTGTGAATGTGACGCCAGATCCAGCAACAATAAAAACCCCAACATGTTTGACAAGCATCCCAATCTGCAGATCCGGATGAGAGCTATCTTACTGGACTGGCTGAATGAGGTAGGTGGTCTAAAAACTACTTATAGGGAACCCTCACTGCCCAATAGTAGAAGCCCTGATCCTGTGCTGACCTGGGCGAACCTTCAGGATGTCTTGACAGCAGGTGCTTCTGGGCAAACCCTTAGGAATTCTTCAGTAACTACTATGGTAAATTCTAGTATCTTATGGGACTGGCTGAGTGTGGTAGGTGACTGACCATACCTTTGCCCTACTTTACACACATACCTTAATATAGAAAACCCTCACTGCCTCATAGTAAAGGTCCTCTGTATGTGATGTATTGGTCAAAACCTCAGGATGTCTAACTAAACCACAGGTGGAAGGTTAAAGCCAAGTCAAACACCAATAAGAACTAAGATGTTTGATAAGGGCCAAATCTGTCCATGACCTAGTAAGACTAGACTATCTGATTGAAGTGTTTATATCTCATGTGACTTTGAACCTAGATACCTCATTACCGAGGCACAAAGTGTACCTGCCTATGGTGTCCTGGGCCTATATTCATATATTTATTATTATATTAAGCTTCTGGAATTTTTTTACATGCCAGGTTAATTCTACAAGAACCCTAAAATGTCTGGCCTGTAAAAAGTATTGTTATTACGAGTATTGAATTATTTTTTAAGGAGTTTGCTGGGTGTTCCGTAGGTAAGTTGTATGTAATCTGTGCTTGTAGGTATGTAAGCTATGTGTTATGTACATGGCAGATACATATCCCATCTAAAAAAAAAATACTATAAATCTGTATAAATTAAATTCCAAGGTATTAAGTATTTCTTGTCTGAAGGTCTACATGTATAAATGTATTCTATTAAGTCTATAATAATCCTTGCTTTATTTGTTTAAGAAATATCAATTCTCTGATATTTTTATTACAAGGCTAAAAGTATATTTTGTCATGCAAAATTAATTATTGTTGTTATTACATGCTGCAAAAGGCTATTTGAACGAGGTAAGATAATAAGATACTGTACTATTTAGAATGTAAAATTAAAAACTATAACTGTGTACATTTAGGATGGGGTCAGCGTTTTTCACGACGTTGTTTTTCATGCAGGATAGGATAGTGATGTAATATGGGGTCGATGACCTCTTTTTTGCAGCGTGTCATTGACCCTAAAAACCAACGCGTTTTGTATTTGTACTTCATCGGGGCTTCATTGGTTGTTTTATTTTCGGCTTTCAGTTAAATAATCTTGTAACTTTTCCGTGTTCGTTTTTGGTTGCGAACTTGCGACTTGACATTGAATTTAAATGTATTGAATTCAAAGTAGCCGTAATGCCTGCGGTAATGCGAATTTTACGATACCTGTAAAATACATCGATTAAAAAGATGAGATGAGGAGCTCTCGGCCCGGCGCGAGTACGCACTGCGAAAGCGTGTACTACGTACTACGCAGTACACGCTTTCGCAAGTTAAGCGACACCGGTCGTGGTCCTTACTTTGATGGATGATCACAAGGCGCATAAAATTTTCTCGAGCTCCTCCGTGCTTCGGAAGATACGTTAAGCCGTTGAGCCCGGCTGTCGACATAGCATATGGCAGTCGTCAAGCTATGTCAGATGCCTTTAGGCAGCTTGAAAAACCTGACACCTGTTGGCCACTTCCACACGAAAATCAAACTATTTTTGTAAATTTAACAATTTTAGTAATCAATCTTCAATTAGAAAAATAACTCTTTAGCCATTGTGGTATAAAAATTGATTCCGAAATTTTAATATTCGACATATCCCAATTGTTTACTTGCATTGCATCCCTATTGCATCCTGTTTGAAATTCATGTAAAAGGTATTTTATGTGGGTGCAGTTCAAGATCGTAAGATTAACTTAGGCATAGGTGGAAATCGGGAGCCAAATCATTTAAGGCTGCGCCTGATGCAGATAATCTAAATACTTCCGCTTCCATGCACACAAATTTACTAGCCGAAGCAAGACAGCGAGCCATGCGGGGTGAAAAGATCGCGGCGGGGGTCAATGAGGCTGGTTTATGCGATTCTGGTTGTTGAGGTTTTTTTCGTTTTACAAAGAATATATACCTAAAAGTTATTTAAAAAATAGGACATGATGGCTGCCTTATGTTTAATACAATTATAATCCAAAGTTACAAGTGCTTATTTATTGTATTTCTTGAATACTTTCCGTTTTAGTTTAATTCTGAGGTGATTTGGAGGCAACTTCGCATTTTTTTTCTATTAAGAAAATCTTAAGCAATAATTTTTTTAAACATATAATGTATAGAGTTAGTCCTGAAATTTGCGATGTTTTTATTTCAAAGTGATTATTTCGTAAATATTGATAATATTTAAGATCGTTCTAAGTACTACAAGCATCCTTCGGTGACCTTTGACATACATATTATATTTGGAGAAGAAAAAAGCGCACCCCAGGGTCCCCAGGCTCCGAAGCGCTCAGCTGAGGATGCAACCAGGAACGCGCTAAGATTGAGACGAGGTCAAAAACGGGAGGTTGCTATTCCTTGGTTTTTTCGGCCTCCCATACAAGTTGACCGATCAGCTGATCCAAGTTTGTATGGAAAGCAAAAAAAATATTTTCATTTTTCGATATATGTTCCTTGGGGAAAGTTGTTCAGTATCATGGTCTGAATTCACCCTTGAAATAGTTTCAGTATATTTTGTTAGACGTTACGAGTATATACGAAAACGGCATTATTTTGACAACAGGCTAATTTTAAAAGGCAATGCAACGACGCCGTTTATAAATTCGAGCTGCATATTTCCGCGATCTAGGCTCCCTCTGATCTAATATGGCTGTGTACAAGTACATATGTTATTTTTAGGACGTCATTAGTGCAGACGAGTTTTTTTATATTCACGCCGCGGCCACGGAACCCCTCGGCGGGCCTCCGTGCTTTATTGATTTCGGTACAGTTGACAATGGCCCAAAAAAATAAACTATCTCACGATGAGGATGTTTCTTTTAGAGACATGGGTCCGAAAGATATAAGAAATCGGAATTGCAAACATCTAAATGTATTCGCATTGACGTCAATCATAATGAATAAAGTAACGATTTTTGGACAGTTGTAGTCTTGGAAGTGATGAATTTTCTTCCATAATCGAACTCTTTTGTTGTATGTCTTTCCAACCAACTGGTTGTAGATATCGACGACGACGAATAGTCGATTGACTACCTCCGTGGCGTAATTGTGAACGCGCTAGTCCGCTAATCCGGGGGTTCTGGCCGTTAAATCGAGTGACGTTACAGAGTTTACACTGTATATGTATTTATCATAAAATATACTATCGTTCAGCTATATAGTATCCCCATAACACAAGTTTAGATCTTTGGGGCTAGCTCAGTCAGTGTGATTTGTTCATATATATTTTTTTTTTAATCAACTTGGTTGTAGGCGGTTATCGATATCGCGCGGTATTTGAAAGTAATAAGCTACTTTAAAAGTACTAGTAAAGTAACGTACGCGCCGTAAAAAAATAAAATATCCGCAATCCGCCATAGCTAATGGCAATGTAACTTCACGAAACAAATGAAATAAACGACATTGAATTATCGCCTTCATAAAGCACGAAGCATTATCTTTACTGCGACGGGGCTTGCAACAAATCTTACTCATAACGTCGATGTTATCACCGGCTGCATATGGACTGCTGTGAGAGGCTTATGTGCGACCCTGTGCTGTTTTGCATCGGGTTACTATCACAAAATAGATAAATGTTCCTAAGTGCACGCTTTTAAATTCTCACCTCCCTCTACAATGTTTATTCCTTTTTTTCTACGTCCTTGCATACTCATATGTATTGAGGTTTTCAAAGTATAATCGTAGCCGGCACGCCTGCCCTCTGTAGTTAGAACGAATTTACTGTAACCGGAATATGCAATATGTGTACTGTAGGTACATTTCTCGAAGTCCTGTGTTTGACTGGTGATAGATTGATTTTTTTACCTACTTTCTTAAGATAGACTGCAAACTAGGCTATCATCGCAATTAGGCATTCATCTTAGTGGCATTAACTTACCCCAGTCTTGACTGTACATACTCGCCGATTATCCTGTGTACCTAGTATGTCTTAATCTGTTGTTTGTTTGTATTAACTCTTTATTGCACATTTAAATATAAGCCAATTACAAATAATAGATATACATTACATAATACTACTAAACTGTACTTCAACCCTCGTTTTCTGTTACCTGTTCTTACTAAACTGAACTTTGTACTTCAACCCTCGTTTTCTGTTACCTGTTCTTACTAAACTGAACTTCTGTACTTCAACCCTCGTTTTCTGTTACCTGTTCTTACTAAACTGAACTTCTATACTTCAACCCTCGTTTTCTGTTACCTGTTCTTACTAAACTGAACTTCTGTACTTCAACCCTCGTTTTCTGTTACCTGTTCTTACTAAACTGAACTTCTGTACTTCAACCCTCGTTTTCTGTTACCTGTTCTTACTAAACTGAACTTCTGTACTTCAACCCTCGTTTTCTGTTACCTGTTCTTACTAAACTGAACTTCTATACTTCAACCCTCGTTTTCTGTTACATTCTTGTACTTTTTCGCTCCCCGCTGTGTCCGTGAGTTCATGTTGATGTGATAGTAACTTAGCAGTGAATAATAATATTGTATGTAATCTTTTAACCCTTTCTGTATAGTCGCTGTGTGGAATGTCCTGGCATGGTTAGGGCTCGAAATATTAATTTTTAGCGACGAAAACAACATTGTACACATTTCATGCAACTAAGTGGGTATAGGAACAGGCATTCGGCCCACCTCAATGTGTGTGGCCGTAGCCTATGAAGACCTGCAACAACATGGGTTCTACACGCGCGTTCACGTCCTTTTTAGGGTTCCGTACTCAAAATGTGCCAACGGGACCCTATTACTGTGACTTCGCTGTCTGTCCGTTTGTCCGTCCGTCTGTCACAGGGCTCTATGAGCTCTATCCCTTGAACCGTAATAGCAAGACACTTGAATTTTTTACCGATTATGTGTTACTGTAGCCGCTATAACAACAAATACTAATAAAAAAAGCGGCCAAGTGCGAGTCGGACTCGCCCATGAAGGGTTCCGTAGCAGCAAGTAACATAAGTATTTAAAAAAAATAATCATAATTTTAAAAACCAACTTTTGGAACTTCAATATCTATCTCCACCAATTTTCGTGACAATCGGTGCAGTAGCGGCGGAGTACGAGCCTGGACGGACAGTCAGACGGACGGACATGACGAAACTAAGATAGCGTTTAAAGTGATCGTCATACAACAAACGCGTTTTTCCAGCGTTTTAAAACTTTGTACGGAGGTACGGAACTCTTCATGTACGAGTCCGACTCGCACTTGACCGGTTTTTGAAGAACCTCGTCTGATACTGATATGAACAAAGGCATTTCCTGAGAGAATAATTGCACTGATAGACAAAAATGACCTTAATGAAAGTTAAATGTAATTGAATGGGTTATTTTGTATCTACAACTAATCTGCATTTTTAGAAAATTTCGATCACCCTCAGTTTTTATGCAACAGCAATTAATCTTTTCTTTGAATAAAAACGGTAAAAAAATGTTTCAAATGAAGAAAAAAATAACTTATATATACGTTTATTCAGGATTTTCGGAAATATTTAGCGTCAGGTACATCCCTTTTGAGTGTCCAGCAGTAGTCAGCTAACATGTTCGGACTCCACTTGCCTTGGTACCTTTCTTCCATGTTGGATATGTCCTGATGGAACCGCTTACCATGTTCGTCGCTAACGGCTCCCAAATTTTGAGGAAAAAAATCGAAATGCGAGTGTAAAAAGTGAATCTTGAGCGACATATTGCATCCCATGTCCTTGTAAGCCGCTAAGAGGTTGTTGACTAACTCTTCATAGTTTTCGGGCCTGTGGTTTCCAGGAAAATTACGAACAATATTTCGAAAACATGTCCATGCGGATTTTTCGATCGGATTAAGTTTTTGTTCAAACTCTTCATCAGCCAGTAGGTGTCTTATTTGTGGCCCTACAAATATTCTTTCTTTTATTTTGGCATCACTGATTTTTGGGAATTTTTGTTTCAAGTAACAAACTACGACGTTGACTTTTAACAGTAAGTTGACTGCAAATATAACAGAAATTATAAGGATGGTTTACACACACTCTGGGCATCTTAGTATGATGGTTAACACTAATCTAAAAAAAAAACTGTTTTAATTTCAATATTTTTTCGTTAATTTATTCGGAAACACACGTCGGTAAGAAAAAATTCGCGTAATCGAGTAAGTCGATGTTTTATGAAAACTGAGGGTGATTGAACAAAATTAAGTATGGGGTTTATATGCGGGTAGGTAGTAGTGTTTGAAAATATGACTTGATTTCGTTTAACAAATTTACTGTTTATCAGTGTTATTAAATAATAAATAATAAAATACATTTATTTCAGGTAACTATAGGTATTGTTACCCTCTTTAGGTACATTTATTTGACGTTTGTTAAAAAAAATTTTGTTTTACACTTACAAAAATTTTAACAATAAAGCGTTTTCTTTATTGCAAAATATCTTGCAGTGCAAAATATTTAAATACAAGTTAAAGTATTAAAATATGTGCATAATATAAATGCCTACTTAACATTTAATAATAAAATGCGGACGATTAATTACTTCCATAATTGTACGTTAATAATATATTAGGTCCTTACATATGAAATTGCCGTTCAGTATCAAAAAAGTGAAACAAGTTTTTTTAAATGAAATTATTATTTAATCAATCGAAGTATGCGCCGTTGTTATCGATACACTTCCGCCATTTTATAGGCAGATCATTGATACATTTGGAAAAAAAATCCTGGGAGCGAGAGTCTATGAACTGTTTGAAGGCGGTTTTGACTGCCTCATCAGATTTGAAATTTTTTCCTTGTAAAAAGTTATCCAAATTTTGAAAAAAGTGGTAATCGGTTGGGGCAAGATCTGGAGAGTATGGTGGGTTACGCAGAGGTTCCGGTCGCAGCTCCTCTAACTTGGCGATCGTTTGATGTGCAGTGTGTGGTCTAGCGTTATCCTGAAGGAGCAGTGGGCTAGAGCAATTCATAAGTCTCTGTTGTTTAATGGTGAGCTTTTCCATCATTGTTTGCAATTGTTGGCAATACAAGTCTGCAGTAATCGTCTGGCCTGATCTCAAGAAGCTGTAGTGGATAACACCAGCACTGGTCCACCAAACACTAACCAGAATCTTCTTTTTGGTCAGTTTTCGCTTAGGGAAAGGTTTTGCCGGTTCTGCAGGGTCAAGCCATTGTGATGATCGCTTCCGATTGTCGTACAGGATCCATTTCTCATCACAAGTCACGATACGGTTCAAAATCCCCTCATTATTGTGGCGATTAAGCAAAGAAACGCAGCAAGCAACGCGTGTTTGTTGGTTTGCTTCAGTCAATTCGTGCGGTACCCACTTTTCGAGTTTTTTAATTTTTCCGATTTGGCGCAAGTGGATAAGTATCGTTTTGTCACTTACGCCGAAGGCTGCTGCTAATTCAGAAGTGGTTTGAGATGGATCCGCTTCCACTATCGCCGCATTCTTCGTTATTCACTTGAGTATCAGGTCGTCCACGAGGCTCATTGTGTAAATCGAAATTTCCAGAAAGGAAACGTTGAAACCAAAAACGCACCGTTCGTTCGTTAGCGGTGCCTGGTCCATACACGTCGTTAATTCTTCGAGTCGTTTCTGCAGCACTGGTGCCACGGTGGAACTCGTATTCGTAAATAGCGCGAATTTTCAATTTGTCCATAGTTGTTGTTATAGCAATGTTGAAACTCAAACAAATGATGTTAAAACAAATGAAATACGAATTTTAAAACAATATTTTTCTGGCTTTATTTCGAAATAAATTTGAATTTGGAATTCCTAATGAAACGCAAGATATTTGATTTTAAAGTTGCCAGTATTGAAAATCGGCAATTTCATATGTAAGGACCTAATACGTTAGTGTTTGGTACGTAGAGTTCCTGCTGAAAACTAAAAAAACCTGCTCAAAATCGCTACAGACGGTAGTTGCTATCAGCAGACAGACAGAGAGGTGTATGTATTGATTGATGATAATACCTATTTGATTTAAGTATAAAAATTACTTATCATACTCGGTATTTTTGTTCAGGGCTAACAACGTTTGCGGTTCCTAATCTGAAATGTGCATTGCATTTGCAATGTTATGTTTAGGAGGGAATTTTATCGTATAATGGCGGCGACTGATACGGGTGCAATCGCGGCGTATTATGCCAAGCTTTATGCTTTTCAACCAACTTAAGAGAAACGCGTTTTCTCTGACTTAATCGAAATAATCAGTTTTTATTATTATTTCTTAAGTATTTTATTTAATTTAGATATAGATCACAATAATTCAGAGCTTTTTATAATAGTAGTTTTCGCGTAAGAAACCCACACTGCGCTCCATCACTAAGATGTAATACAAATGTAGGAGTAAAAGGCGGGACACGTCTGTCGCATGCACTGCGAAAGATGCCCATCTTTACACATTACCATAAATTGCATTCTAAATGGCCGAAGAAAACCAGGACAGGATGATTTGACTCATTTTGAGAAGAAGTGGAGGGTGGGTGCAGTGGCGGATTAACACATTTCTGGCGACGGGAGGAGGGGGTGCAAATAGTAGTCGTTTAATTTGCCGCCTTTAACCAGCTGCCCCATTATGAACCACCAAAAACATTACCTCTGACCCTTCTTGCCGTTGGGTGCGTCAAAATTCCCATCCCTCATTTCTTAGTTTAATTTTTTTATTCTTAATTTTATTATAAAAACAGTTGTACCTATTATTATTTATGATTTTTTTTTTTAGTTTTTTATGTAGGTAAAAATGATTTTTTTTTTTCATAATAAAACATAATACATAGCTGTTTTTAAATTAAAATTAAGAATAAAAAAATTTAAACTAAGAAATTTTATTTGTTTATAAGAAATTGTTTATTAAATAAAAGAATAAAAAATTTAAAAAAAAACTAGTATCTTTAAGAACAATATAATTTAAGATTTTTAGAGAAAAACGGTTCCTTAATATTCATATTTAGTGGTAAAAAACGATTGTTAAATAAATAATGAATGCATTTTTTACAAAAAAAAAATGATTTTAGGAATAATTTATTTCTTAAAAATCATAATCTATTTTGACAAGTATATTAGAAAAAAAAAATTTTGATTATCTCATAAACAATGCATTTGTTTATAATAATTGTTTAAACAACGGCGGTAAAAAATATTTAAAAGAATATATTTTCATGTAACTTTTAACCGTAAGAAGCACAACATTTGAGATATTAAAAAAAAATGGAAAGTTTTTTTTCTATTTTACTCTAAATATGCTCCAAATGTTTATTCATAACTTAAGTAAAATAAAAATAACATTATTAAATTAAAATTTAACTGAAAAAAAAATTAATTACCTTTATGCAGTTTTTTATGTTTTGATTGTTTATAAAAAAGTGGAAAATTAATATTTTTGAATTTTTCCAAGGGGGTCTATTTTTATGCCTCTTAAGAATAACTCCACGAAGTAAAAAAAAATCCTAGGGTTGTAGTTTAATATTAATCGGGTTTTTTATGTTAATATGCTATTCAGAAAAAGTTTTTAATTAACTAATGCATAACTAATGGAAAAATAGGGACAAAAAATTTTTGCTGGCGGATTATTGTTTATTTATGTACCCGAATAGGGCTAAAATTTTTTCATTCTTTAATATTCATGTTTAATATGATAAAATGTTTTTTTTTGTTACCGTGTCTGAGTGACGAATCGCGCGCGGAAGCCTGACTACCCTCTTTTAAGCTCTTAAGCTTTTACTCGTAGCGCTATTTTCAGGGCTCTGTAAAAATTATAAATATTAAAGATACAGTTCCGGGAGGTAGTACTTTTAAGAAATTTCCTCCTCTTTTTAGATCTTTTTTCAAATTTAGAATATCCTTGAAAGTTTTCGAGATATTAAATTCAAACAAACCCCAATTTTTTTTATTGTATTTGTTTTGCAATTTTTATCGGCCAATATTTATTGATTGTAATTTTCGGAGACTATACAAAAAGTTATCCAAAAAGGTACATGTTGACCAGACTTAAAATAGTTTCAGTATGTTATAGCAGGCCTGTGTCACTCCCCGTTTAGGTATCGAAAATGTACCTACATTATTGATATGCGCGCAGGCGGCCCCTCCGGGTGGGAAATTCAGTTATACGAATCGTTTGTCCAGAGTAATAAGAATGAAATTGGCTTGTAATGGATGTCTAGGTATTTATACGAAAGGTGCTGAGTTCTGACGTGAGCTAAATTAAACCATATCGCTAGCCACATTGAGTAGATATTTATTTGAATTTCTTTGCTGAGTGAGACTTCTGTACGTTAGTATTATTTATTCTGTGGTTATAGTTTACTATTAAGCATGCTGACGTAGTAAAATAAAAGGTTGATGAAATTAGAGTAGCTCGTATACCCATGCAAAATTACAGCTTTCTAGTACGAGCCGCGTGCGGACAGACGGATATAGAGTTCCTTGTAGGAACTTTGGAACTATACAATACAGCTGATCCATACAAATACATACAAATAAATTGAAATATTTATTTATTTAAACTTTTATTGAGCCAAAAGCTACCATGGCTAGAGTTAAAACTTGCTAAAGCATTCTCTCCCTGTCAACCTTCAGGAAAAGAAAAACAGATAAGAAAGTTGGCGTCTAAATATAGGGTATTACACCCAATTTTAAAAGTATCTCAATTAGATTGCATATTGCTAATAACCACATAAAAATTCAATATTTTTATTCAATCGATTGCATTTCGGATTGCTAATCCGGAGGTTCTGGGTTCGAATCCCAGCCAGGGCAAGTTGGAAAATGGCCTTTTTCAAATTGCCCTGGGTCTTGGGTGTTTATCTACATAGGGCGCACTGTAAGTTTCCGGAACTGGCCACTTACATAAACAATATTTAAAAATTTATTGCAACATTTGAAAATAGAACTCTTTGGCTGTAGAATGCAGTTTGTTTCATCTGACTGTCTTTTGTTTTTACCTTGTGGCGCCATTTAAAAAACTGTGTGTCTTCATCAACATGGATTTAACTCGGGAAAATTTTCGTAGTATGATTTTCTACGATTTTAAGTGTAATTTGACAGCTCAACAGAGCATCGCTCGGCTTGAAACAGCTTTTGGCAATGAAGCACAATGCAAGACAACTGTTTATAGCTGGTTTGCAGAATTCAAGCGTGGTCGCATCAATCTCAGTGACGAATCTCGCGATGGTCGGCCGTCCACCGCTGTGACCAACAAAAACATCAATGCTGTGCGCTGTATGATTG
Source organism: Acrobasis repandana (assembly GCA_963576875.1). Taxonomy (NCBI): domain Eukaryota; kingdom Metazoa; phylum Arthropoda; class Insecta; order Lepidoptera; family Pyralidae; genus Acrobasis; species Acrobasis repandana. The sequence continues at coordinate 22,626,854 of OY756215.1, forward strand.
AAACAGACAGGCATGTGACCTACCATGAAATTCGCGCATCCTTAGAAATAGGCATGAGTCAAATACAATTAATCCTACACAAACATTTGGGTGTGAGAAAGCTGTGCTCGCGGTGGATCCCACACAACTTGACCGAGGCTCAAAAAACGGACCGCGTCACTTGGTGCAGTGCCATGCTTACCAGATTCAACGAAGGTGCGTCAAATTTGGTGTGGGACATAGTAACAGGTGACGAAACATGGATTTATTGCTACGATCCCAAAACAAAGCAGCAATCGAGCGTATGGGTCTTTTAAGATGAGCCGAAACCAACCAAAGTGGCGCGCGTGAAAAGTGCATCTAAGCGGATGATTGCTTCTTTTTTTAATAAAACTGGACACGTGGCTACTGTTGCTTTAGAGAATCGTCGTACAGTGAATAGTGACTGGTACACGACCATTTGTTTGCCGGAAGTTATTGACGAACTCCGTAAAAATAACCGTAAACGCCGTGTCATCCTGCACCACGACAATGCTAGTTCTCACACGGCCAGACAGACAAACGACTTTTTGAAGGCGAAAAATGTAGAACTCATGAGTCATCCTGCATACAGTCCCGACCTGGCACCTTGTGACTTTTTTCTGTTCCCAAAAATTAAGAACCAATTACGCGGTCAACGATTTTCATCACCAGAAGAGGCTGTCGAGGAGTATGAAAAACACGTTTCAGAGGTCACCACAGAGGAGTGGCACAAAAGTTTTCAAAACTGGTTTCATCGAATAAAAAATTGCATAGACGCCAAGGGAGATTATTTTGAAGAACAATAAATTAATTTTGTACCTTTAATAGTATTTTTTCATATTCATTCCGGAAACTTATAGTGCGCCCCACGTATATATGTATTTATCATAAAATATAGTATCGTTGAGTTAGTATCCCATAAGTTTAAAAGCTTACTTTGGGGTTAGCTTAATCAGTGTGATTTGTCCTTATATATTTATTCCATAAAAATCATTTAAATTTTTCATTTTCAAATCTCGCGCCTAATTTTCCGAAAACGTTAAAGCAGTGGACGCCATATTGCTCTGTGGTCATGACGTCAGTTTGGCATGTAAACAAATGCGCTGATGTCCGTATTTAGATATTTGACACTTTTTAGTTTAGTATGACCACAGGTATGACGTAATATCATGGCGTTTACTTTGTGGTGCTTAAAAACAGATTATAACAACTTAAAACTTTATGGTCCGAGAGCTGGCACTAATTTTTGGGTAGGTATTTGAGGCAAGTTGAAAACTTGTCACATACCTCTCCTATTATACCCCCACGGAACTTCAGACCTGGCTGGTCAGTGGCGGGGCTAAAGCAACCTATCAATTTTTAAAAGTTTTTTTTCTTTTTTTCTAAAAAGTTATTTGAGGCAATATGCAATTTTTATGTGTTGTAGCTGTGGTTGTAGTTTAATGTTTAAAGAATAAAAAAATCAATAGGCCAGACGATTTAGTCCGGGCTTTGATATTGCCAGGCGCGTGCAAAAGTATTTTTCAAAAAAATATAAAAAAGGTATTTGAGGCAACTTGAAATTTTAATAGGGTATTACAGATCTCGCCAAACTTCTAGTTCGCTCTGAAGTTGCCTCACTCAGGTTACAAACAGAGACAGAATATTTACCACAATAATATTTTTCTCAGAGTGATTGTAAGAATGTAGATATGATATATATACACAATAAACAAAAATAAAGCAAATTCTATTTTTTTTTTTTTTTTTTTTTTTTTTTCTCTAAAAGACAGTTCATTTTGATGAGACTTTCTACCTGCCAGGTCAATCTAAATAAATCAATAGATTTAGCCCCGCTACTCACCAGCCAGGTCTGCAGTTCCGTGTTGGGGTATAATAGAAGAGGTATGTCACAAGTTTTCAACTTGCCTCAAATACCTACCGAAAATTCGTGCCAGCTCTCGATCTATTAAGGGTTGGGAGTAGGGACACATCTATCAGCGCGGAACAGCATTGTGCTATACTGCTATCCTTTTTTCTCTCGCTCAGAACCGTTATTTGCTCTAGCTCTCTCTCGCTCTAGCGAGAGAGAGCGCCGGAATGCGGCAGCATGGCCGATTCCGCGGCGCGGGCGTTCCGAGGAAAATGCTGTTCCCTGCTGATAGATATGCCCCAACCCTAAATGGAATTAAAAAAATATTTTGTTATTTTATGAACTAAAACTAACATTTTCTGACTGTTTTAGCCTAAGATATCACAAGAATATATTTTTAGAGTTGTTCTTAAATAGACAAAAATACCGTATTATGGATAACATTGTTATTGTTTTGCCACCAGGTGTGCGAGGTGTACAAACTACATAGAGAAACATTTCACCTGACAGTTGACTACATCGACCGGTACCTCACCAACGAAGAGGACGTGCCTAAAGGCCGTCTGCAGCTTATAGGTAAGTTTGTATTGACTGTATTTAATTCCACAATATTTTTTAGGATATAAAAATCAAAATCAAATATTTATTCAGTAATAGGCCTTTGCAGGCACTTTTACACGTCAATAATTTAAGTGAATTTGATTAAATTCTTAATTTAAAAAAAAATAAAAGCTACTGATACTACCGTTTCGCAACGACCACTACTGAGAAGAAACGCCGAAAGAAACTTTTTACACAGTATTGGCCGCCTACGCGCCAGAAGGGCTTTGTCAGTTTACAAAGATATTATGCCTAATACAATGTTATCACAATATAATATGTAAAGCTTGCGAACGAGTGTGAAATCCAATTTACAGAAATAAGTTACACTGAGTAGTCTTAAAAAATAGAGCCAAGCTAACCAGTCCCTATGTATACTGGCGGCACCCGTTCACGAGTTGACGCATGGATCAGCCATCGCTGAACTCAACCATATTAGAGGGAATCCAGCAAAGCAGGAAGGTACAGATACCTTTCATGTCTTTACCCCTATTCTTCATCTTAGCGCATTCCCGGATGCATCCTCAGCTGTGCTAAAAAGCCCATGGTGCGCTTTCCCACTTTTTAACCGACTTCAAAAAAGGAGGAGGTTATCAATTCGGCTGTATGTTTATTTTATTTCTTATGTATGTTTGTTACGCGATATCTTCGCCAATTGTGAACCGATTTTGATAATTCTTTTTTTATTTGAAAGCCTTTACTACCAAGTGGGTCCCATTTTAATTTGGTGAAAATATGATGAAGAACTTTGGAAGTATGGAAGAAACTCCTAAAAAAAAATTGCAGTCGATTGTTTTTTTTGTTAAAAATTTTATTATTCTCTAAATCTAAATGTAATGGTCACCCAAGGGTGCCAAAGATCTTGCAAAGTAGACAAATAGCCGAAACAGTTTAAATGATTTGGCTATAGTTTTACGACCAACCGCCTGCCTGACGTCAACCCTCCTTGGGAATGCAGTTGTAGCACAAGATGTTTAATTTTATTTATTTATTTAACTTTATTACAAACGTAATAGGCGGACTTAAAGCTATAGGCTTTATCTACCAGTCAACCCACTGGTGATGCCGAGAAAAAGAACATTTTAGAAGGAGGTGCAAGTTATATAGGTATTGTCACATTTACCTTATAAGGTTACTATATTTTGTATTTTTTTCAAAATTTTAGGCTCAGTAGTTTCGGAGATCAAGGGAGCAATGGTCAATTTTCGTCTTCTCTCATAAATAAAATCAAAACTATTCATTTAACAATAATAACAAAAATATATTTGAGATCCTCATAACGAGCCCTTTCATTTGATATATGACACACTTAGATCATTTAATACAGGATAAGTTACGCAGACAAATCTTCTTACAAAACTTTCTGCCGTTTTTGGTGCGGGGGGAGAGTACTACTACATCTTAAAAACACACACAGTCACAAAAATAAATTGTGTCGTTATAAACGCACACTTACGTAAAATTGACACACTAGTTTATTTTCTGCACACTAGCAAGACTCACACTAAAACAAATGTGTATGTACACGTAATAATACACCCTAGTGCAAAAGGATGGAACAACAAAAAAAAATATCGACATCGACATTTCGGAAAAAAAAAATTACGTTCGTTTTAACTCTGGAATGTTTTCATATAATTATGTCGGAAATTCGGGATAGAAGTTAATACGTCACGTGAGGCACCACGTGAGTAGTTTAAATAATAGAACTTGTTTAGTATCTATTTAGTTTTACAAGTTTTATTATTTATACTGCCCACGTGGCGCTTCACGAATACTATAAAACTTGTTAATTAGTTTAACAAGTTTTATTATTTAAACTGCCTACGTGGCGCTTTAAGCATACTACAATATAATACAAGTTTTTGAGTATTTAAACTTGTATTATGGGACACTAACTCAACAATATATATTTTATCATCTTCTTCATCTAAGCGCGTTCTCGGTTGCATCCTTAGCTGTGACGCTTCCCCGCTTTTTATTCTTCAAATATAATATGGTCACCCAAGTAGGCCAAAGACCTTGCGAAGTGGAGAAGAAATAGCCGAAACAGAAAACTTAACTCGACAATATATATTTTATCATCTTCTTCATCATCTAAGCGCGTTCCCGGTTGAATTCGTAGCTGTGCTGCTTCTCCTCTGTTTCTTCTTCAAATATAATAAAGTTATATACCCAAGGATGCCAAAGAACTTGCGAAGTGAAGAAGAAATAGCCGAAACAGAAAACTAAAAAACTTGTATTATGGGATACTAACTCAACGATTGTATATTTTATAATAAATACATATATAGATGGGGTTATGGGGTTATGTCGTTTAATCACGGAGTTCCCATGGCCACCTTCCAGCTCCATCATCAGACCCTGGATACCATCTAAAGACAAAAAACCCGTCAAGATGAATCATACGAGCCCAAACTCGATGGGCTTATGTCGTTTAATCACGGAGTTCCAATGGCCACCTATCAGCTCTATCATCAGACCCTGGATACCATCTATAGACAAAATACTCGTCAAGACAAATCATACGAGCCCAAACTGGATGGGGTTATGTCCTTAATCACGGAGTTCCTATGGCCACCTTGCAGCCCTATCATCAGACCCTGGATACCATCTAAAGACAAAATACTCGTCAAGATGAATATTACGAGCCCAAACTTGATGGGGTTATGTCGTTTAATCATGGAGTTCCTATGGCCACCTTCCAGCTCCATCATCAGATCAGATCCATATTGTCATAATATTGCATTGTCACGCGACATACGTATGCGTGCATAATTTCAGCTCAATCGGAAACCAGGAAGTGGGTCAAATTTAACTTGCAAGATTTGATTACAGACAGACAGACAACGGGACAGGTAAAACTAAATAAAAGCTTGTAAAATAATTAAAGTATTTCGATATTAAAATTATATCACAAATAAAACTATATCAAGGAAATGTAATTTTTATCGACATCGATAATAATGCGATGTCTCGTCACTCATGGCAGGATGGCAGGAAAGCAGTTGCAAACTTGACTCGATTATTTTTGCCGTAATCTAAACTGAAAGATATTATATCGATTTTTAAGTAATTACATTTAAATAGAAATCAATGTTAATAAAATAAAAAAATACTTACAAATGAAAGGTTATTCCATCTTTACTAAGATTAGAAGTATTTGACCTCTTTTTACATGCGTTAACTGCACAATTTGGCATTTTTAATCGAGCACTTGTAGACGTCCTTTCGATACTTTACCGATGCACATAATGATCATAATCGATTACGCAACTAGTTTTTATGAACGTATTAGAGCATGCGATCTTATACTTCGGCAGAGGGGAACGCGCAGGTAAGGCTTATCCTTTAGTAGTTAGTATTAAATGATCTAAGATGACACAGTATTTATTTATTTATTTTTAAACTTTATTATTTTACAATGAAATTGTCTTACAATTGGCGGACTTAACGCTAAAAGCGTTCTCTCCCAGTCAACCATAGGGATAAACAGATAATTCGTTGCGGCGCAAAATAATTAAATAATTACATACTTATACCAAATAATACACATACATGCATATATACTCATATATACAGTAAGGTTTGAAAAACTTTTTTTTTTAATTTCCTAATTTGTCCCCCGAAAATGACTTATTTAAAAAAAAATATTTATTTACTTTGCACATATGTGTTTGGGTCATAGGATTACAACATTCTACCAAATTTCACCTGATTCGGTCCAGTAGATTGGGAGCAAATTGGCTGTGACAGACGGACGGACAGACAGACGCACGAGTGATCCTATAAGGGTTCCGTTTTTTCATTTTTTGTACGGAACCCTAAAAAAGCAATTTTATTTTATATATTTATTTACAATACAGCTCGTTTTTACAGGCTTTCCCTAATGCAACATAGCTATAGACCATATAACACAGAAGGTATATGTTTATATGCCTCATTTGTGAATTTCCCCAGCGAACAGTCAAGCACGTCAATGTCAACACACTTCTGACCAAGAAAATTGAGCAAACTCAAGGCTCTGGGAGCGTACAGGAGCGAACTTATATAAATGGTGGCTTTCGTCTTCTTAAAAATGAAATCATCCGGCACTGACATTTTCAATCTCACGAGTATTTGGGGATTGCAGTTAGCACCGTTATAGATTTTAAAAATAACCTCTAAGCTGAAGTAACCCACCATTCCTAGTACAAACGCCGTAGGGTACTTTAGTGGGAATAAGGGGTACACTCCATACTGTTTAAGGTACAGGAATCGGATAAACTTGTTTTGAATCCTTTCGACCATTTGCTTGTATTTCATTTCATGCGGGTTCCAAATTATAGCTCCGTTTTCTAGTCTACTCCTACTCCTGACAAGCGTGTTATAAAGAACTCGTGCCGCCGTGGTAGTTTTAAATTCACTTGCCTGCCGTAAAATAAACCCAAGATTCTTAAACGCGATTTTACAAATGTTAACAATGTGATCAACAAATGTCAAGTTGGCAGTCATTAGCACACCCAAATCTCGAACTTTTGTAACTCGCGGAATGACGGCTCCATCCATAGTATAGTGGTATTGCAGTGGCTGTTGTGACCTACTATAACTAATAATACTGCACTTATTTATGTTAAAAAATAATTTGTTAACGCGACTCCACTCCACCAACCTGTCGATGTCCTCTTGCAAACGCTCACAGTCGCTGATACTTTCAATTTTAAGAAAAATCTTCAAATCGTCCGCAAAAAGTAGAGATTGCGAGTTCTGAATCACTTTCGGAAGATCATTGATCATGATGAGGAACGCTAGTGGCCCTAAATTGCTTCCCTGACTTACCCCTGAATAGGTAAAGTACGGTTCTGATGCGTAATTACCATATTCTACGTACTGTTTACGTTCCCTCAAGTAACTACAAAAAAAATCTAACAAATGCGGCGTAAATCCTATCGCCGCGAGTCTCACTAGTAAGATATCGTTGTCTACAGTATCGAAAGCTTTACGGTAGTCAAAGTAGGCAGTATCTACCTGTCCACCTGCTGTCTTGTCCACATTCGCAAACACATAATCCGTAAAGCACAACAAATTGCTGTCAGTACTTCGACCCGGGCAAAAACCATGCTGCGCATCACTCAACCTAGCACTTACTTACTTACTTACTTGCCTGAAAATAGACTGTTGTAAAACTGACTCAAATACCTTAGCAAAAGGTAAGGGAATTGCAACTGGTCTGTGGTTACTCAGCTCTGTTTCTCCACTCTTTTTAGGGATTGGTATGACACGAGACAACTTCCAAATATCTGGGTAGTATCTTTCCTTTAGACATTGGTTAAAAATAAACAATTAAATAAGGCGTAATTGGAGAAACCTTTTATCATGTTTAATTAACTCTATGGCGGTACCTGCTTTCCTACCCCCGGGTGCCCTACCACCTGCACCCTGGAAGATTTACTTGCGGCTAATGATAACGCCGTCGAAGTGGCTCTCTAATGGGTTGACAATTTTTTTTTTTAATAGCCATTTTTGTCCCATTGCTGGGCAAAAGCCTCAAAATATATAGAGACAAAAAATCCATCAACACGCAAAGAAGAACTCTATGACTAGCCACGTAGCCACTAAATAGACGTGGGCAGGCAAATCATGATGTATCTATGTACCACAGAGGTACCTCTTAATTGACGCAGGTCTGATTGAGGCCGAAATCAGTAGCATTACCACTGACAATGACTATATACTATCACGTCTTTACCCCTAATGGGGCAGACAGCATTTTGGGTCTTGCGGCTCTGATAAGACAGAGCCCGGGGACTCAAATGCCACTTTTAGCGTGATCAAATAGTGATGGGTTGCTAGCCGCATCGCCTATAACATGATTTGCATTTTCGCCCGTCCCTCGATCGGCTTCTAAGATCTGCGCAGGAAGAGAAGCAGCTGGTACATTCTAAGTTTTTCCTTACTCCCAGACCAGCATTGACGGACATAACTACGCAGACTTTAAATATATTTTTTTAAGGAATCGCAATATAGATTATTTCATAGTTCTTTATACATTACATACCTAGAGAAGAAATTGATGAGATGTTGTGGGCGTGAATGCTATTACAGCGCGCACTGTTTTGCCACTCAGCTGCTCCCCGTCTATTCATCATCATCAGGTCTTTTTTAGTCTCCATTGAGCCCGACCCTCTCTGTACTAACTAGCAGAGCTATACTTGGCCAGAATAGCCAGATCATTTGGCCAGATGGGTTGGAGAGTTCTCATTGATGTTTATAAGCTTTGTTTAGCTTGTGTTTCCTAAGTTGACTTCTACGACATCCACGGGAAGACTTGGAGTGGTCCTATTCTACTCTGCCGGAAACCAAACGGCATATTCCTGACAAGTAATATTTCAATTTCCAGGTATAACATGCTTATTCATAGCAGCAAAAGTAGAAGAAGTTTACCCACCGAAAATAGGAGAGTTCGCGTACGTCACCGATGGCGCCTGCACTACAGAGGAGATCCTTCTCGAAGAGCTACTCATCCTCAAGAATCTTTCCTGGAAAATCACCCCCATCACCATAAACAGCTGGCTGAATATCTATATGCAGCTAGCAAGTGAAGGCCGGAGCGCGAAGAGGCGGCTGCTCGGCGAAAGTGATATAGGAGCAAACGCTTTAAGAAGTTACACTTTTGTATTCCCTCAGTACTCGTCTCTGGAGTTTGTGATATGTGGACAGTTGATAGACTTAGCAGTGTTGCACGTGGACGTTAATATGTTCCCGTACAGTTTGGTGGCCGCGGCCGCGATGGCGCATTCGTTTACTAAGGAGCTCGCGCTAAGGGTATCAGGTGAGATATTGTACACTAATATTGTAAGGGAAATACAAGCACTATGTAGATATTGTCTCCTAGCAGATATCTTTATAAATACAGTGCGGCGCGGACACTTGAAAGGCCAATAAAAAAAGTAGGTGAGATGACACTGCAATTTAATTTTTATTGTAAAATAAATCATTTTTTTTTTTTATTAAATAGTTTTTAAGATGACATCGGTGAAAGTTCAGCCCTCATTGTCAATGCATCGATTTCTGAAGCGCCTCATCTCTTTGTTTGTCGGGCCTGTTCCCCCGATTTGGCTCCTTGTGACTTTTATGGGGTTATCTGAAATCGATTGTTCACAATAACCGTCCAAGGAGCCTACCTAACCTGAAAAACAATGTACGCTAAGCCATCGCAACATGCCCGTCGATATGCTTAGAAGATTCGAACGAAACTTAGAAATTGAATAACTCAATGCATTGACAATGATAAAGGCCGTTATTTGACCGATTTAATCTTCAAAACTATTTAATAAAAAAAAATTGATGACGTATTTTACAATAAAAATTAAATTACATTGACATCTCTACCAAATTTTTTTATTGACCTTTCAAATCGGCAAGTTTCCGCACCGCACCCCGTATAACACTGTTTTGACTGTTGTTTCAAAATGTTGGTATAATAAGACCATTAATTCCATTTAGATGTCAGATTTTTTTAAGCTGTCATAAGTCCATTCTTCTCTTCGTTCGCCGGTGGTGCGATGCCCTTTTTTATCACTTACCTAATGGGATCTAGTAGACAACGTAGGACAGGTTAATATGATTATGGTACATATTTTAAAAATTTCATCAAGTCAAGTGATAACATGTGATCCAACCGCTTCACGTGCCCTCGGCATACTATCCCGCCTGTTTCCCACGGGTGTAGGCAGAGACTATAGCCCTCCACTTTCTACGATCTTCACAGGCCTCTTTCGCTTCATTTACATCTACTTAGGCTGCATTTCCACCAGAGATGTGCAAGGATGTGTCGACTTAGGCATATGTTTGTTAAGAACCAATAGAATCGCTTTATCTACCTAGCCTCGCTCAGCGCAGCTGCTGTGAAAACGGCTTAGCGGAGCGCGGTTTTTGTACGTACAAAACAAGCGAGGGAGTACTAGGGATATAGCCTAGCGAAAAACTGCTGGCTGTCACTAGACAGTGTGAAAAAACGCTACGCATCCTCGCACCGCTCAGCGACCTAGCATATCTACCTCGCACATCCATGGTGGAAACGCAGCCTTACGCTCTGAGTTTCCACTAATGAAAATAGGTGTTGCAGTTTTTTGAAGTGAAATCTTCTTTAGGCACTTTGGGCATTTTTTGAGATGGGAATAATCATTGAACCACCACCTTGTTCAAGTTTTCACTCCTGTCGGAACTCCCGGAGTGCCACTGTTTTTCTTTTTTTTATGAGTGTGTTGTAATTTGCAGGCTACAGCTGGGACACGCTGGAGCCGTGCTACTCGTGGCTGGCCCCGTTCGTGGCGGCCGTGCGCGCGGAGGGCGCCGTGAGCGTGGTGCGCGGCGCCGACGGGGAGTTCGTGCAGCGCGCCGCCGGGCTCGACCTCATCTGCCCCGACCTCAACCTCGACGAGAGCCACAGGATACAGTCACACAACGTCTCGCTCGACATGTTTGTAAGTCTAATATACAACGTGGAAGGGACATAACCGTAATAAATAAGTATAGTATAATAGTATAGCATAATAGTATAGTATAATAGTATAGCCCGTGGTTCGATTTATTACGGGTATGCCCCTTCCACATTGTATACTGAAACTGTTTTAATAACACATAGTATACAGAAATATGAAAAAAACATTTTTGCTTTCCATGTTAGGTCGACTTGTACGAGAGGTAAAATTATTTTTGGGTTTCGCCCATCGAAATATAATCTCTAGAAATCTAATGCTCCTGCTCTTACATTCACCGCTTCGATTCTGATTCCATTTACGCAAAAAAAACTAACAGTAATTACAACGACACATTCAAACACACACATAGACAAAGATGCATGCGATTGGTCGCGACAAGGTCACGTACGCGTCGTGTCGGTCAAACAGCCGGCTCCCCGAAGCCGGCTGCACCGACACGGCCGCGGTCAACGCCACGAACGGTGAGGTACAATATTAAAATGTTTATTTACTTACATATGAAAGGTGAGTCCTGTGTTTTTCATGTCTGTATGGCTTTTACACCACTTCAGGGCACATGACGGCATTTTTAATGAATCGATTATCGCAAAAACACAGCAACATTCTTAATAGAAACTTCTTGCGACGCAACCGCACGATTTGAGTGTCACGGCGAAAAGCCCCGCTCGCCGCGGTACATATCGCGTGGAATTATTTTTCAAGGAAAAGAGTCGCATTCGCAGTCGAGTTAAAACGCAGTGTCTTTATTTTGGGGGGTAGGGGGTGAACCCCCCGGGTACGCCTGGTAGGAAAGTACCTAGGTATTCAAGCAGGTAAATGACTTGAGAACCTACTTACTTTACTAAACTTTATATTGTAGTAGAGATAAACGGAATATTTTTTTCACTTTACAGGACAAGGTCTACCAGCAAATGTTAGAACAATCCGCACCAGCGGAGGCCGCGTGCCCGGCGCAGACAGCGCAGCACGCGTTCCCCCCCACCCCGCCGCAGTCCGACCAGAAGAGCCCCAAGACCCCCTCTAGCAAGACCCCTTCCACGAGGCATCCCCTACCAGATGTAGTCCCTCACGAGGTAAAATGATCGAAGGTATCCTTCGTTGTTATATTGTTAATCGTTCTGATCGTAGCTGATATTATTGTTATAAATCACCATTGTGTGCCTATGCTAAGGAATCCGTTTTAGAGACGGCTTATGAAGTCGACTTCATCATCGAAAGGCGTATGAATTACCTTGCGTTTCAATAGGTATATATTATCTAAACATCCTAATGTTGATATGTATTTCCTAACTTGAAATTAGACAAATGACAAGTGGTCGGATAATCGGGCGTTTATTCGCCTAAACTTCACGCGGGTACGAAACACAGCGTTGATACAACCACCAACCCATTAAAAATATGTATCATTCTTCCACACTTTGACTGCGGGAAAACGCGCCGTGCGTGTTTTCATTTTAGGACAGTGTAAACTGGTTTGGAAATATCCCCATTGAAAGTACGTAACCAGTATTTAATTAAAATATTATTATAATGTCGCAATGAGTTCTACAACATTTTATAAGTAGGTAACATTTTTCACAAAGTCAGCACTTGGTACTTGTAGTAATTCCATGTATATTACTATATAGTATTTAGCTTCTAGATAAGCCTTAATAGCAACGTTGATTAAGGGACATTGATATTTATTTTTATCAGGTTGGTGGTTGTATCAACGCTGTGTTATGTACCCGCGTAAAATTTAGGCAAGTAAGACTATCCGACTATTGCATATGACTTTTCGTTCCAGGTTTAGTTGACAATGCCAGGCCAACAAGGTCAAAAAAGTCATTTTTTAAAACAACTTGCGAGAAACAGCCAGTAAAAATAATAATTGATTTACGTCTATGCCGCCTCGGCAGCTAACTCTGAAATTGTGACGTTATAGAGACAGAAAATCTTTCAGTTTTTATCATTTTGATGAGTAGTTTTGACTTCCTTTTTTGGCCTTGGGTTCACCTTTCTTATTAACCCCGAAGAGTACGTATAAGTATTGAATTACTTACATATTAAGGCATAATATTTGCTGATAACCATAATTAAGTGTCTATGTTGATTTTTTATATAAATTAGACTTTAATGTCATCTCCTTAGCTAAATACCCACTATGTGGGAATGAAATAAACATGCACAAGTTGTGATGAAGTACATACATTATATTTTATACGTCAATCATTTATTTAGTTTTTGGAATGTTTAATTTGTTGTACAATTTATATATCTCAATTTAAACAATTTACATACCTCGCGTCATTACCATCTAACCGAGTATAGGCAAGCGCCATTTAACGCGTCAGCCAGCGCACATTGACCTGTCTAGAAGTACCTGTCGCTTGTGAATATTTGTAGGCTAAGGCACAGGCTTAGGGTCAATTCACATCAGGCGGAAAAATCTTATCCATTTTAATGTTGCATACTATTTTCAGCTTTGTCTGAATGGGATAAGGTTGTTATTTAATTACCACTTAAAAAGTTCTCCAGAATTTTCCCGCCTGTGAATTGACCCTTAGGAGGAGCAGGCGGCCAGCCGAAGTGTGCCGAAGAAAGCGTTACTCCAGCAGAATTACGTCTGCTTTAAAAAATGTAATTAATAAAAACATAATTAAAGCCTAAATTGGTATACTTAAGTGTGCCTGAAAGTGTTGAATTTGTGCCGGAGTAATCTTCAGCTGAATCATGGACGAACCACAAGAAGACTGACAACATTCATACTTTGAAGTGCAATTCTGTTTTTAGTTGAAATGTTGTAGCTAGATGGATTGGAGCTACTACTTCGAAAGAAGGTAGTTTCGTAGTGGTGCCGCTTTATTACGGAAAAATGGCGGTATAAGCGTTCATTTTCTACGAATAAACAAGCGCCTTTGTTGATTTTTCGTGGATACCGTCAGCCTAAGGCTTAGCGCGCACTACGATTAAAAGTTGGCACAAAACAATATCGCAAGTCTGTGAATAAAAAAACCTTTCAAATGTCTTAATGCTATCAAAGGAATGACCCAGTAACGTTAGTTTTTATCTTTTTCTTCAAATTTATTTCACGTAAAATTAAGTAGTATATGCATAATGGTGACTTTCTTTGGTAAATCCATGTTCCCATGTACACTCCCATCTTTCGTGGTGTCACAGTACACTGGGCTAACTGTTTTTGCCTTCGCTATTGCGACAGTAAATAGCAGTGCGCGTAGGAAATATTGTCGTTTGCGATTTTATTTCGGACTTTAAAAATCGCAACGAATAAATTACGTAGTGCGCGCTAAGCCTAAGTACCTAGCATCCTTTGTATAGCGGGCGAGATAGTAGTGACATCACAGTAGATAGTAGTGATGTAGAAATAATACAGGATGTTGGCTTTCTAGCAGAGTACACTATTTGTATGGGGTTATATTGACAGTCCTCTAGTGTTTGTTCGTCCACTTTTAATTATTATAACTTAAAAACTGCTGAAGGCTAAAATTCAAAACTTATAGGCATATTACACTAATTATGGCTCTTGTAATCTGCTTTTATTGGTAAAACTCTCGTGCCAGAGACAGGGCAATGTGCACTATTGTTACATGCTAACAGGCGTCTTGTATAACTTATTAACTTGGAACTAAGACCGCTTTATTTGTAGAAACATTGTGTCGCCAAACTGACAAGTTGAAGTTTTTTAAATAAATACTCTTAGGTATATCCTGTCGGTATATCAGTCTAGAACAGTTGCATTAAATTATTATTACTAATAAATAACTTTGAATTAATTATTTTGAGTGTAATGGCGGCTCACACACTAATCATACTGACTGCTTCATTTCGCATGAAACTGACACATTTGGTGTAGTTACTCTAGACTGAATTGAATATCAACAGGATTTATAACACGAAAGTTCCAGTAGGCGATTTAAATGTCTTATTAGACTTGTCACATGAAATATTTGTTCCTACGTATTTTGTTAGTGAAAATTAAATAGGTATACTTACTTTAATGTTACTTTGTACTGGCCATAGGCCTTTATACACTCAAACGTTTTGTGAACATTCCAAGCCCGTTGTGTTACATTCGTAACTTAACAACGCTACTTTTGTCTTTCCTTAAATTAACAATTTCTTGTCTCATTTAATATCAATATTTAGATATTTTTATTGTATTTTTTACCAACTTTATAATTATAAAGTAAGAATGCATTACATTAATAGTTAACAATCAATATTTTCTATTGCAAAACATCAATGTTACAAGACTGCTAGTTTCTACAGCGAAGAGTAAGCGAAAGTTATTTAATGCTAGTGCAAAAACATGTCGGTGTCTTTCTCAATCTATTGCACTACATGCATTTGAATCAATTTATAAAATCGATCATCTGAAATCGAATGTGAAACTTTTTTCTTACTCTTACTAATTCGAATATTTCTACTTTAGTTTTGCCTTATTTATAAGCTTAGTTTTCAATTTTGTCTAAAATTAATTTTGTAAATAAAATTACTGTAAATCTGTATGTAATATATTGGCTGATAAAAGTGATAAATGAACGAATTGTTCATGAGACTGATCGCGCTATTGAAATATGTATGATTTAAAATGTTTCAGTTGCACTTTACCTAAATTATTATATTTAATCATTTGTAAGAAGCATAGTAACCAAAGACTCTTGTCCTAAATCCGAAAAGTCAAAATAATGATCACAGGCAACACGGCGACATTGGTCAAAATGTATGATGTTAAAGGGCAATACTTACGTAATGTATATTTGCTTAGAAAAAAATGTTTTCGCATCTCGCAACCCTTTAAGGTGAAGATATAGGCAAATGGCCTTGAAGTGGCGCCCTCATTTGAAATAAATTGTTTACTCGTAAATATGGCGATAATTTCCATATTACTCTTCGTCATACACTAGATAGCCCTTTAAATTATTTTATAAACCACCGTTGAAAGTATTTACATTAGCCCGTCTAGCTTTAAAACTTGCCTCCGCCAAAATTGGCCACGGCAAGTTTTAAAGCTAGACGGATCACCAATAATAGTTTCAACGGCAGTTCATAAAATAATTTAAAGGGCTATCTAGTGCATGACGAAGAGCAATATGGAAATTATTACCATATTTACGAGTTAACAATTTATTTCACACTTCAAGGCCATTTGCCTATATCTTCGCCTTAAAGTTTAGCGTCGTCAGTGCCGCTAAAAAAAGGTGCGAGAAACATACATTTTTAAAATTTAATTATTATTTTAAATGAAAATGGGAATTTTATATTTTCCCGTCTGTTCACTGATATTCAATCTTCGTTCGCCATATCAACATTTCTAAAATTTATTGTTTGATTTGTTTTCGCAATGGGCATATATTTAGAGACTATTGAATTATATTTTCATTTATCATCATATAGTATCAATCACTAATGAATGATTTTTTTCGTTTGAGTTTTCAATCAGTCGCATTCTGTAAATGAAGCCAGATGAAAAGCGCTAGTAGCAAGTTTAGGTTTTAGCAATTTCATCTCCATGCTATAAAACTGACAAACGCACATGTAATCTCATTAAAAGGCGTTGTGTAGATTAGGATCATCATACCGAAATGAGTTGCAACGGGACATCACGCTGTTCTGTCGGAATACGAGTACCACACAAAACAGGACATTTGTGAATTGTGACCCATCCTCGTATGCCTACCTGTGTTGGAATTACCATTGTATAGTAAACTTCGTTGGAACAGTCTGTAAATTTTGCTGTTGAAAAAGTTCCTGACGAATAAGAGGGCACCAGATATCTCTCGGAGATTATCGTCCGGAAAATTCGTTTGTTAGTTTGTTCGTCATTAAGTTATACTTGAAATAAAAGTATCATCAGTATTTATTAACGTAGAATGCTATAGCTTAAGTTCTCAGAGCGCGCCTCAGATCAAAATCTGGGGAGCGCCCATATCAATATAATCGTATGCTGCGTTGCGTTTCGTCTTGGTGTGATTAGACCCTATTTGATTGATTGTTGAAACTATACCTAAGTAGTTTCATAATAAACTAATAAATTATTTTGTAAAAGCCTGCTTTATTTTGTTTGACTGGGATGATTATATAGTAAAATTGCACATTTAATATATATAAAACTTTGATTTAGATAAAACGGACTGAACAATTTTAAACTGACAACTTTTGTAACAAGATTCTAGCTTATGAAGTTTATGTTCACTATCGACTTCAAAGGACAGTCCACTGATTTTTGATCAATTTACTATTTAAATATCATTCTTCAAACTGGTATTTCGTACAAAATCTGTACCTATCATTTGTATACTGTGTGTATGTACTTTTGTAGTACAAGTGGTCGATAATATTAATCGGAGTATGTTTTCGTTTAGTTAAATGCCTAGGATAAGCTAACATTGGAAAACATTACGCTTATGGTGAACATTCGCCTTATTTAAGACTTAAGTTTCTGTAAAATATAATTTAATAATTTTCATAACAGATAATAAAATATAGGTCATTATAAAATAGGTTATTTTTATATAAAATGTATTGAGAACTAATATAAAACCTAATTATTAGTCTTTTTTCAAATTATATTCCAGGAATATTGGTTTGTGCGTGATCTCAAGTACAGTACATAGAGAATCGACAGTAAAGTTCATGTCTTGATACCAACTCTGATGTCGTCACTTGTGCAATATAAAATGCATTGAACACTTTGTACCTATACTTCTGTTGTTTAACAGTCGGTAATGAATAAATGGTGTCGATGAAATGTTGTTTTCTTTTATTTTTAAGGCATATTTTTTGGGACGGCAGACCGTCCCAAACTCTCCCTGAGTTCTTCTCAAAGCACCCCGCAGTGAAAAAGGAGCTTCTCAATCATATTATTTTATGTATTTCTCCGTTTTTTAAGCGATTTAGATTGTTTTTATATGAAAGGGTATACATGCAAGTTGGTCCCATTACCACCAGATAAAGATCTGATAACGAAATCCTCGTGAAATCGAGGGAACTCTTTAAATATTCTATGCACACATTTTGGATGTTTTTGTCAATAAATAAAGCATTTGCATTAAGAAAGTGTGTTTTGGTGAAGTGAAACTGATGAAGACCAAAAATTGAAGTATCTTTTTAGGGTTCCGTACCCAAGGGGTGCAAACGGGACCCTATTACTGAGACTCCACTGTCTGTCCGTCTGTCACAGGGCTCTATATCTTGAACCGTAATAGCTAGACACTTGAAATTTTCACCAATTATGTATGACTGTGGCCGCCATAAATACTAAAAATTAAAAAAAGTTAAAAAATAAAGGGACACAAAAAACATGTTTTTCAGCGTTTTTAACTAGATCTTTATAATGGCATTAACTAGATACTTGAAATTTTCACTAATTATGTATTACTATGACCACTATAACAACAAATACTTAAAATAAGATAGTTAAAAATTAAAGGGGGTCGTCATACAAGAAACGTGTTTCTTCAGCGTTTTAAAACATTGAACGGTGGTACGGAACCCTTCATGTACGAGTCAGACTCGCACATGCCCGTTTATTTATTTCTAAACTACTTCAAAATGACACTTCCAAAATGGTAAAATGTGTGTCCCCCCTTCTCAAATAAGAGAATGATAAAACTAAAAAATATATATGATGTACATTACCATGCAAATGCATGGTTATGCATGTTGTTTTTAGCATTTCTCATTCCAAATTTCATTTTAAGGCCGTACCTGAATTTTCCGGGGTCCAGTGCTGCCCCCATTTAAAATAAATCATTTTAAAGAAAACGGAGACATTATTTAAAATTTTGCTACTACCAAGTCCTAGATAACCCTTCAAAGTATTTTATGAACTACTGTTTACAGTTTATAATGAGAACGTTAAGCTGTACGAGTCCGACTTGCACTTGCCCGTTTATTTTATTTAAAATGATGTCTGTCAATGAAGTGAATAAAATAAAAAATAGGTATCCTAATCAAACACTTGTATTATCAATATTTTTCATTATCACAATATAACAATATCATTATAAAAACAATTAAAAAATTAAAATGCGTAATCTCACTGGATTTTAAGTAAAAAACTATACTAAGGTACATTTGGTACTTATACTAAGGTCTTGGATCCGCCATTCTGCAACAAGAAAATATTAGTCAGCTGTTATACTTATATAAATGGGTAAGACTAGGTAGCCCGTGGTTCGATTTATTAGGGCCCTCGCCCACGGCGACTTTTTGTAGCGATGCTGTCGCGCGTTCGCATCGATACAGTCGCATGTAACCACGATTCTGAAGGAAAATAGTAATCAATATGGCTGTAAAGTCGTGCGGTTCCCGGCAGAGTAGAATAGGACCACTCCAAGTCTTCCCGTGGATGTCGTAGAAGGCGATTTAGGAAATACAAGCTAAACAAATCTTATAAACATCAATGAGACCTCTCCAACCCGTCTGGCCAGCGTGTAGACTAAATCCTCTGACGTCTCTGGCTAATATATGGCTCTGGTGGTAGAGAGGGTTGTGCTCCTGCAGTGAAGACCGAGACCTGATGGTGATGTCTGTATGACTGACCGGTGGATGCAGATCTGCGGGCCCGCGTCCACGGAGCTCGCGTCCTGCGGCGTGAGGAACACGAACTGCCGGTTGGTGTTTTTCAGCGCGTGGTCCACCAGCAGATCCATCACTATCTTGCGGTTCACGTTGTCCTGCGCAAACAGATTTTATTCATTCGACACAAAAAATTAAATAGATACAGAGCCAATATAACAGGTTCCCACGTCCGTGGGAACCTTACCTTTGGGATTGCTATCCAGCAATATACTAAATATAAAACTATTAAACATAGCACATATTAAATCAGTACTATAAAATATATTTATTAATTTTATACATCGTGTTAATTAAAGAACACAATAACTCTGAGATGGTACCTCAGCCCATGAAACTAAATAACTTTTTTTCAACAACTTTCACGGAATCCAAAAAAAAAATTTTTAAAAAAAATGAATCGATCAGCTGATCAGTTTGTATGAACATTCAATTTTATTTTAGTTTCGTGAAAGTTGTTGAATAAAAGTTGTTTAGTTACATGGGCTGAGGTACCATCTGAGAGTTATTAGTATAGTTTCCCAAATAGCTTGTGGGTGTACTGCAAACCATTTGAACGAATGAACTGAAATGTTACCATGAACACGTCGAACTCGTCCATGAAGTAGAAGGGCAGCTCGATGCACTCCCACAGCGCCATGATGAAGGCCACGGTGGAGTAGCTGCGCTCCCCGCCCGACAGCGAGGACGTGGTGTTGGCGTGGCGCCGCTCGGCCGAGTCGCGGCCCGTGCACTTGATGTCCAGCGTGCCGCGCGAGATGTCGATCTCCATGCTGCCCTGTATCACACATTCTTGTCAAACTCAAAATCATTTATTTATCGGTTTTAACCCTTTCATCGCGAGAGACTTTATAATAGTTGTCGTGCTCCCAGCGCGAGGAATCCGCTAGTTTCCAACAAGTCAAATCAGACACTTTTTTCTAAACGTCAAAACAAACATTTTCTATGAGATTTGTATGAAATATCGGACTGTGACGTCTAAGTTTTTTGGATGCAAATAGCGCTCTTAATATCCGTTTTTCTGCATTAATAAATGTAAATTCACGTTTAAATTGGATGTTATCAGTGACAAATGACATTATTTTGTGACGTTCTATTCTTTTAACAGTACCACATAATTTATTTTTTATCCAGGAAACTACCCAATTGTGAATATCCATAGTTTTTGGTCGGATAAATCCGACGACCGCGAAAATGTTTGTCGGATTAATCCGACGTTCGCGGTTAAAGGGTTAACGTAAGACACAGACATTATTGAGCGAGCAAACGAAGCGAGCTAAGCGTCCCAGTTTCGAGATTGGCCAAAAATGCTTTTGTCCGTCAGTCTGTCCGTCGGTTTGTTCTCAATTCTCAGCACACCACACATTTTATTATCAGCCTTTATTTATTTATATTCTTGAGTTAGGTTTTGATAATACGATGTGGGTCAGAAAAGGATTAATCAGCCTGATCATTTTTCGAGCAGGATTTGTTTAACAAATTATTTAAAAAAAAACTCAAATCCTGAATGCGTGATAAAACAACAGTATGCCTAGAATCAACCGGAAACTCGCTCGGATGAGCGTTGTTTTTTAACATTTTTGTCATACCAAATTGCATTTAAATAAATTTTTGTGATTTTGAACAAAAAAAAATTACAAGACATCATTTGGCGCCAAAAATCCACCATTTTATATTCTTTTTAATTTTTGATATACACAGTGTCACTCTAATCTACAATCTAAAGACACCTCTTAAACTAAATCCATCAAACCGTTTAGGCTGCAGATCGTGCCTAAGAAATATACATACAAACATACACTCGAAAAACATAACGCTCCTTCTGGAGCATTTGGAAAAATAGGGGAAACACGTCAAATGGGGGTGAAAATAAAAACCGTAAATAAATCGGTTTGTATTTTATGATATTTATTATTTGAGCTTTAGGTTATTAACTTCTTTTTGTTTGTATGAAATAACCCCTACATATAATATAAAATATAACACATACATGAATAATGCATACATACATACACAATATACAAACAATAAATGTGTCAGACTTACCGAATAATTCCGCACACTGAGCATCGACTGGAAACAAAATGTCACCCTTCTCACGATGTGTGTTTGCACTTGATGACAAATTCCCAAGTGCTTTTCTGTTGTTTTTTTTATCTGGAAAACATTTAAAAAATTAGTGTCACAAACTGGGTTTAAACGGGAAAATCAGCATGCAACATTTGTTGTATGTATCCTGTATACATACAACAAATGTTGCAAGCTTATTGGTGCTGAATGGGAAATGTGATTGGGAATTAAAGAGAGCAGACTATCTACAAATATTCTAACTCTATGGTTCAAGAATATCATTACCATGCGATTATGTGATGTGCACGTACTACATAAGACCTGTGCTAAATCCTACGAACAATAATTCTCTAAAATCGTAACTAATCCCGAAAAGTCATTCCACGCGATATGTACCGCGGCGGCCGGGGCTTAAAATAACAACAGTGAACAGCGCTGCGCGACAGTTCGCCGTGACAGTCGGGTCGTGCGGTTGCGTCGCAAGAAGTTTCCTTTGAGAATATTGCTGTGTTTTTGCGATAATCGATTCATTAAAAATGCCGTCATGTGCCGTGAAGTGGTGTAAAAGCCATACAGACATGAAAAACACAGGACTAACCTTTCATATGTAAGTAAATAAACATTTTAATATTGTACCTCACCGCTCGTGGCATTAACCGCGTCGTGTCGGTCGAGCAGCTGGCTCCCCGGAGCCCGGAGAGGCTGCTCGACCGACACGACTAGTTCGTGACCTTGTCGCGATCAATCGCATGCGTCTTTGTCTATCTGTGTGTTTGAGTGTTTCGTTGTAATTACTGTTAGTTTGTTTGCGTAAATGGAATCAGAATCGAAGCGGTGAGTGTAGGAGCGTTAGATTTCTAGAGATTATATTTCGATGGCTAAATCCAAAAAACTAAGCACTACACAAAAAGATACTAATTTCTGTTGCCGCTGTTCGCCGCTGCACAGCGAGCTCTAAAAGAAATTAGTATATTTTTGTGTCGAAAACAAGTTCTATAATTCTTGATAAGTGCGCGCCACGTCTCGTGGCCTCGCGTCTCGAAGTGAACTGACTCTAACGGGTAATTGCTAACCTCGTCGATGAGAGCCTTGAGCCGGTCAAGCTTGTCTTTGGCGGCCAGGAACCTGCCCTGCACTTCTAGAAGCTTCTCTGCTACTTGAGGTTTAGTAAGTCCGTCGTCGCGGATCGAACTTAACTTTAGTTGCGTCTTCTTCAGCTCTTGAGTTACTATGGCGCGATCTCTGGCAAAGAGGAGATAAGGAAATTAGCAGAAACCACGACAGACACAACAACGCCGGACATGATGTGCAGTAGACATGGGTAATCTCGACTCCGAGGAGTGTTTCGGCTTACTGAATCTTACTCCGCATCCGGTACCGACTCATCTTAATGATTCCTACTCTCTTATCGGCTCCAGCTCCGAGGTCCGTTAAATTTCGCTATTGAATCTACAGAATACAGACGTCCTTTCTGGTACCGGTTTCAATACAGAACAATATTGACTCCCGACTCCCGATTCCTCCCGAGACGCGGTGAAGCCAAAACGCGGCTCGCGACCTGACAGGCGCCGCCGGTTCCCGGCGGGACCAAGATCGGTGCGGACTTAATAACTCGCGGGAGCCGATAACGATTACCGGGGATTCAGTACGGGTATCGGCTCCTGTTGATGAATCAACTCATTTCAATATTCGAATCCGGAGTTACCCCTGTCTAATGTGCAGTGTTCATACTGTTGTAAATATAACGTCTAACAAAATATACTGAAACCATTTTAGAAGTAGATTTGGTCCATTATACTGAACAACTTTCTCCAAGGAACATATCTAAATATGAAAAATATTTTTGGCTATCCATACAAACTTGGATCAGCTGATCGGTCAACTTGTATGAGAGACCGAAAAATATTTTTCATATTTCGATATAAGTACCTATGTTCCTTGGGGCACAGAATAAATACTAATACTAACGTACAGAAGTCTCACTCAGCATAGAAATTTAAAGAAATATCTACTCAATGTGGCTAGCGATATGGTTTAATTTAGCTCACGTCAGAACTCAGCACCTTTCCGTTTAGATACCTAGACATCCATTGCAAGCCAATTTAATTCTTATTACTCTGGACAAACGATTCGTATAACTGAATTTACCACTCCGAGGGGCCGCCTGCGCGCATAGTAATAATGTAGGTACATTTTCGATACCTACCAGCTACGACTTACCTGACTTGCATACCATCTACAACATGAGACAAGGCACAAAGCCATCACGAAAACACTGCTACCAGTTAACTCGTGCAGCGTCTAAAACCGAAGCTGCACATTTCCACTTTCTGAGTAACAGAGTGGTCAATAATTGGATTAGACTACCAGAAGAAGTGGTCACTGCGCCTTCCATAAATGCATTTAAAAATAGACTCTACAAGTGGTTAAGGACAAATAAAGTGTCGTTAATAAATATATGAACTGTAAAAAGACTTTATGGACTCTCAGCACAGCTGAAAAAGACATATCAGCTCCGAGCTGCTCGTCTATAATAAATAAAATAAACGGGGAGTGAAACAGGCCTGCTTGGGGGAAAGTTGTTCAGTATCATGTACCTACTTCTCAAATAAATTCAGTAAATTTTGGTAGACGTTATTTATATGCATATACAGATATTATTATATTGAAATATCAAAAATAGTTTTTGGCCTCCCATACAAGTTAACCGATCAGCTGATTCAAGTACAATACAATACAAAAATCTTTATTGCACCAAATAAAAAACATTAAAAATTACAAAGTTTACAGTACTTATAAACAAATAAGGTACAAGAGGCGGCCTTATCGCCGAAGCAATCTCTTACAGGCAACCATAAAGAGAAGGAGTTTGTATTGTACACTATCACGTCTTTATCCCTAACGGGGTAGACAGAGCCAAGGGCGGTAAAGCCCAGGCCACTTTTAGCGTAACTTTTGTATTGTAAGCAATAAATATTTTGAACTTAACCTCCAGTGAATACTCACCTAGGCCTGGCCACTCTGGCACACAGCGTGAGAGCCTCCTGCGTCAGCTGGTCCACGTGGGCTCTTTTTTCGTCCAGAATGTCCTGCACCCGCTTCAACTTGCCCTCCTCTTCCTTCAGCTTCTGTTTCAAGCTCTGCCGCTCAGACGCGCCCCGCTCCATTTTCATTTTTTCTTGCTCTATTTCTTCCTAACAAAATCAATACATATTCTAAAATAATTGACGACATAATCAAAGTCTCAGGTGGCTGGATGAAAGGAAGCCTAGGACTGTGATGGGTGGCGTCGACAAAGAAAGGCCTATTCTCAGCAGTGGGCGGAAGGAGGGCTGGGATGATGATGATTTATAATATAGAAGTTCTTGCAGCAGTTGTATAAGAGTGTACAAAAAAGGCGGCTGGTGCGGGTTATGAGAGCCGATAGGCGAACATCATAAAAAAGACGCCACGAGTATTTTGTGACGTACAATACAATACAATACAAAAATCTTTATTGCACCAAATAAAAACAATAAAAAATTACAAAGTTTAAGACGTACTTATACAACATCGCATAAAATACTTTTCCTACGATAGTATGTAAGGGGATCATGAATTTTCCGGGGAGAAGTACTGCCCCTAATCGAAATAAATTATTTGAAAGGAAACGGTTATGAACTACTGTTTACAGTTTAAAGTGAAAACGTGAAGCTTTTCTTCGCACATTTGCCAAAAGTGGCCGTTTTTCGCAAATGTGCGAAGAAAAGCTCGATCAACATAACAAAAAAAGGACAACTACCAACTAAACAAAAAAAAATTCATGTGGTTTTTATTAAAAATAAAACTTTCCGAGATAAATTATTTATTGCCTTCTTCTTTAACTTAAGAGCTTGCTCTTGTCGGTGGAGTTTGAGAGTTAGTGCCTACATATTTTTCTCTGTATGCTGCTGTATATAAACCGAAGACAGTTATTTTAGATTCTGTCTAGTTTATTCTTAGTTGTTGACCTACACGTAGGTATATCATTAGATGCCTTACCTCGAGCGTCCGACAGGCAGTAGTAACGCCGGCGAGCCGTTTCTTCACATCGCGCACGCTGCCATCCGACTGGTCTATTTTGCTTTTCAACTGCTGCTCTTTGGCTGTCAGTGTTTCTAGTTGCTCGTTCAGAGATTGCAATTTCTCCTTTGTGACATTCAGTTCATCCACCTATGAAAGAAAAGGTTTGTACAGTTATAACAGCAAGACAAGACAAAACTTATTTATTGCACCAACTGAGTATAACAATAATCAAAAGTAAATTTAAAGTAACATAGGTATAACAGGTAACGTAGGTTTACTTTTGTTTTATTATGTTTTACACCGACATAAGCTCTCCAATCAACCCAAGGGTTTGACTGTTAGATAATGCTTTTAGCATTAAGTCCGCCCGTTGCACTTATAATATTTGTATGTGTCTACAATAAAGTGTAAATAAATAAATACAAAGGCGGGCTTATTTATCACTAAAGCGATTTCTTCCAGCCAACCTTTGCGTAAATTTAAATTTTTTATAAGGACAAATCACATCACACAGATGTGGACTAATATTAGGTCCTAACATATGAAATTGCCGTTCAGTATCAAAAAAGGCAAACAAGTTTTTTTTAATGAAATTATTATTTAATCAATCGAAGTATGCGCCGTTGTTATCGATACACTTCCGCCATTGTATAGGCAGATCATTGATACCTTTGGTAAAAAAATCCTGGGAGCGAAAGTCTATGAACTGTTTGAAGGCGGTTTTGACTGCCTCATCAGATTTGAAATTTTTTCCTTGTAAAAAGTTATCCAAATTTTGAAAAAAGTGGTAATCGGTTGGGGCAAGATCTGGAGAGTATGGTGGGTGACGCAGAGGTTCCAGTCGCAGCTCCTCTAACTTGGCGATCGTTTGATGTGCAGTGTGTGGTCTAGCGTTATCCTGAAGGAGCAGTGGGCTAGAGCAATTCATCAGTCTCGGTTGTTTAATGGCGAGCTTTTCCAACATTGTTTGAAATTGTTGGCAATACAAGTCTGCAGTAATCGTCTGGCCTGATCTCAAGAAGCTGTAGTGGATAACACCAGCACTGGTCCACCAAACACTAACCAGAATCTTCTTTTTGGTCAGTTTTCGCTTAGGGCAAGGTTTTGCCGGTTCTCCAGGGTCAAGCCATTGTGATGATCGCTTCCGATTGTCGTACAGGATCCATTTCTCATCACAAGTCACGATACGGTTCAAAATCCCCTCATTATTGTGGCGATTAAGCAAAGAAACGCAGCAAGCAACGCGTGTTTGTTGGTTTGCTTCAGTCAATTCGTGCGGTACCCACTTTTTGAGTTTTTCAATTTTTCCGATTTGGCGCAAGTGGATAAGTATCGTTTTGTCACTTACGCCGAAGCCTGCTGCTAATTCAGAAGTGGTTTGAGATGGATCCGCTTCCACTATCGCCTTCAATTCTTCGTTATTCACTTGAGTATCAGGTCGTCCACGAGGCTCATTGTGTAAATCGAAATTTCCAGAACGGAAACGTTGAAACCAAAAACGCACCGTTCGTTCGTTAGCGGTGCCTGGTCCATACACGTCGTTAATTCTTCGAGTCGTTTCTGCAGCACTGGTGCCACGGTGGAACTCGTATTCGTAAATACCGCGAATTTTCAATTTGTCCATAGTTGTTGTTATAGCAATGTTGAAACTCAAACAAATGATGTTAAAACAAATGAAATACGAATTTTAAAACAATATTTTTCTGGCTTTATTTCGAAATAAATTTGAATTTGGAATTCCTAATGAAACGCAAGATATTTGATTTCAAAGTTGCCAGTATTGAAAATCGGCAATTTCATATGTAAGGACCTAAAAAAAGATGTGAGGGAGTTGGCGCAGTTTATTACGTTCGAAAAAGTAGAATTTTACAGAGTTACGGTTGATTTATCCCACATTATATGCATATTTAGTCGATCTTTTGAATTTTGGCTAATAGCAACTGTGTTTTAGTTGTTATTATCGCCTTGTTACCCGACTGGGCCAGAAGGAGGGTTATGTCTTTCGATTGTATATGTATATTATTCTTTGACACGCAAGCCTAAACGGCTTGATAGATTTTAGCTTGAGAGGTGTCGTGTGATTTGTCTTTAGTCTGAATGGAGTGTTAACACTATCTGTAAGGTAAGGCCCTTGAATGGACTTTCTATGTATATTTCGTTTTCTATGTAAATTATAACAGTTGGTCTTCCAAATAAAATAAAACATATATACTTATTTTTGTAGGAAAAAATTAACGGTCTTAACGGTCATTACCATTACATCTACAGCAAAAAGTTTTTTTTGCGATAATTATCGCTCACCATACATTCGTATCGCAAACTATGGTCCGTGATAATACCGGTAATTAGGTTTAAAAAGAGGTAACTCAAGAAAAATTAAAATCGAGGTACATGTATTGTAAATTCCATGGGTAATTGCAGTAATATAATTAATATAACAAATAAATAATCCTTGAAATTGTAAACAAGTGAGTTAAATCACTTTGTCACGACGTTCCCTGTGACGTCAAACTCACGCCGACTGGACAGAAGTGCGGCACCTTTGGTAGTATTTTTAGGTATATTTTATTTTAGGGGTATATTTGTGATTTTTTTTCTATCGAATAAAATTAGCATCATGTTTTGAGAACAGTACCTACTTCGGTAGCATATGTCCTGAAGAATATCATATAGTTTTTTAATTTTTTCAATTATTATAGTTTTACGAAAAATAAAACTCTCGTTTAGGTCATGTAAGCCCCTTAACGATTCCTACTGTTGATAGAAAATACATATGTATTTTATATGCTTTGCGTGCGTGTTTTAACTCATGTAGTACACCTTTGGTATTTGGTCCAATTTTCACGGTACCTAAGTCTATTTCTGTTAACGATCCAATAATTGCCATTTTTCCACTTTTCTTACAAATAAACAATAAATGCTATTATATTCTATTCTAAAGTAAAAACCTACATAAAGTAGAAAACACACAATTGTAAACTACTTCCTATGCTAATTAATGAAAACTAAAAAAATCGTACCAAAGGTTGACAACATAGGTAAATAAAAGTAAACACAACCGTCTATGACCTTCCCTGTACCACATTTCGCATGCGACAGTAACTTTGAGACAGGAAGTGCGTAATTTGCGACTATCGTTATCGTTAGCTTAGTAATAGTACAGGGTGGTGTGAATGCCCGTAGATTTTTTCTTACAAAAATAATAGTAGTGTACTTTTCGCTCTGTCAAGTAAGGTAAATAATATTAATAAAAATGTTTTTCTTTGTATATTATATATTATATAAATAGAGACTAAAATTTGGCTGCTAAATATTGGCTGTCAGTGATGTACTTGCTAAGGTTAAGGCCGTACCTGAATTTTCCGGAGTCCAGTGCTGCCCCCATTTAAAATAAATCATTTCAAAGAAAAAGGAGACATCATTTAAAATTTTGCTACTACCAAGTCCTAGATAACCCTTCAAAGTATTTTATGAACTACTGTGTACAGTTTAAAGTGGGAACGTTAAGCTTTACTACGCACATTTGCGAAAAACGGCCACTTTTGGCAAATGTGCGTAGTAAAGCTTAACACTCTCATTATAAACTGTAAACAGTAGTTCATAAAATACTTCGAAGGGTTATCTAGGACTTGGTGGTAGCAAAATTTTAAATAATGTCTCCGTTTTCTTTGAAATGATTTATTTTAAATGGGGGCAGCACTGGACCCAGGAAAATTCAAGTACGGCCTTAATATTGAATATTGTTAATTATTTAAGAGCTGTGGATTTTGTAACAATAAATAAATCAAATTAAGTTTAGTGTTAATACTCACGAGCACAGCATGGTGCGGCGCTTGGTGCTGGTCGAGCGCTGCAGCGGCTGCCCGCGCCGCCTCGTCTTTGACACGCTGCTCAGTCACCAGCGCTTGCAGCGCTTTCGAGGCTTCGCGCTGGTTGCTGTGAGCGACGCGCGCCTCGTTGCTGAGTTCCTCGGCTTGAGCTTCCAGCGCTCGTAGGCTCTTTTCTGCTTCTGAGATTTCTGCTTGCAATTGCCTGGGAACAAATAACATGATTAGCGATGGTAAAATTTTTAACAAAAATAAAAACCGGCCAAGTGCGAGTTAAACTCGCGTGGAGAGGGTTTTTTACAATTGATTAAATTCTTATAGTTTTCCTGTAATCTACAAGCAATGAACTAAACTTTGTATTTTTTTCAAAATTTTAGGCTCAGTAGTTTCGGAGATCAGGGGGGGAATGGTCAATTTTCGTCTTCTTTCTTAAATAAAATCAAAACTATTCATTTTACAATAATAACAAAAAATATATTTGAGATCCTCATAACGAGCCCTTTCATTTGATATATGACACAGTAAGGTTTGCAAAACTGTATTTTTAAATTTCCTAATTTGTCCGCAGAAAATGACCCTTATTTTAATAAAATATTTATTTACTTTACACATATGTATTTGGGTCATAGGATTACAAAATTCTACCAAATTTTACCTGATTCGGTCCAGTATATTCGGAGCAAATTGGCTGTGACAGACGGACGGACAGACAGACGCACGAGTGATCCTATAAGGGTTCCGTTTTTTTTATTTTTTGTACGAAACCCTAAAAACAACCGACTTCTAAATTTTTTAGGAGTTTCTTCCATATCTCCAAAGTTCTTTATTATACAGGATGATTTTGAATACCCTAGCTTTATTCAAGGAACATATTCTATACGTGATATAAAAAATGCATGTTGAATTACTTTTAACTCGTTTCATACTAAAAGCCTATCAGGCGTCAAAGATACCTCAAAAATAAACAAATTTGTCGCCACCGCCGCGCCCGTAGTGATAGTAAAGGCCGCGCGGAGAGACGCGTAACGCCGTAAGGTCATTGATCTTTCATCGCTCGCTACGTATTTTGTTATTAAGGTGTGTAGGTACCTTCATTTTGATGCTCAAATGGCTGCATAAACCTTGCGTTTCTACCTTTTACACGGTAGTACGATCGTGGTGCGCATTATTAGCGTTTTCGCATGTTAAGCAGCCCTGGGCGTGTGCTATACTTGGATGGGTCGCGGACTTTTCCAGCTGTCATCGTTAGATAGCAGACGTCAAGCTATGCCTTTAGGCAGCTTGGAATAATCTTGCAAACAGTGTTGGCCACTTATTCGTAAACACACGATAAACAACAAACTGAATTTAGTCTTCATTTTGTACCTAATCATAAGTCGCAATTTCCCTTCATACTTTACGGGCTTAGGACCGTCAAAATACTGAAGCTGTTATTAGTTGTTTCTGAGCAAAGAAAAAAATTGAATGTACACATACCTAGACACTAATAAAAATGATAGGTAGGTACGTAGATAGTAGGTAATTAATAAAGTATTCACCAGCTTCTGCATTTAGGCGTATTTAAAAATTGGAATCAACTTATGGTACAATAATTTAAGTCTAAATCAACTTATGTACAAATGAATAATTCAAATCTACGCAATACCTACTCTACATAGGTACTTCCTAACTTACTTTTAGGAGCTGCTCAAAATTGAGTCCATTTCTCATTAAACATAGTCTTGCTCGTTTCAGACAATTTTTGCTCAGTTTTCTAACCATAGCACGATCACTTTTTAAACTATCGAACGCACTTATTAACTATTTCAGTTCGTCTCGGTTTTGAGGCTCGTGCGTCTCGTACACCCTTTTTTTAATTTCTCCCCACAAAAAGAAATCGCAGGGCGTGAGGTCCGGCGACCTAGCTGGCCAATTAACAGGCCCACCGCGACCTATCCACCGGTCTCCGTAATGATCGTTTAGATACTCGCGTACTTGTCGAGCGTAATGTGGGGGTGCTCCGTCTTGTTGAAAATAAAAGTTCTGCAAGTACACGAGTGGAACGTCTTCTAAAAAGTCTGTTATCACACCAATCAACATATCGAGGTATGTACCTCCTGTCAAACGATCCTCAATAAAATAAGGTCCAAGAATTCTGTCCTCAATAACACCAGCCCACACATTTACACTAAAACGCATTTGAAAGTGGTCCTCGCGAATTACGTGCGGGTTTCTGTAGGACCACCAATGTTCGTTGTGACAGTTGTACAGACCAACACGCGTAAACATCGACTCATCGGTCCACAAAATGTTCGCCGCCCGATGCCGTCTGAGCCACTGGCAAAATGTACGCCAAGGTCCCGCATCAGCGTCCTCCAAGCGTTGCACCGGTAGAAAGTGATACGGATGTAGCTTGGCGTTATGTAGTAACTTCCACACTGCTTGTTGGCTGACGTTGAATCGCCGAAATGCATCCCGCGTACTGGCTCGGGGGTTCCGCTCGAAAAACTCGAAGATGTCATCATCTATCTCGACGACCAGACGTGGAGCGCCGCTTCCTCGTGCATGGGACGGTATCTCGAACTGACCATAGTCGAGAAGCCGTTGGTTTGCGGCCAAAATCGTTTGGCGGTGAGGCACTGTCGCATTGGTTATGCCTTGAGCACGAAGTCGAGGAATGCTCTCACTTTCGTAGAGCCTCCTGGCTTCGTGTAAGTTTTCCCCACTTAAGATGTACATTCGCACCATTTCGTAATACTCTCGTGCGGAATACGACATTGTTATGTGATGACGCGTGCGGCGCGGCGCAGAGAGCGGGCAAGAGTTTGCGCAACCTCCCGTGACGCGTTGTTTTTGCCGACTGGCGGCGCGTGCGATTTGTGCGACAGGGTGGCGCGGGCGGGGCGAGCGAGGGATGTTAGCGGCTTGCGGCGCGGTTCCACGAGTCATCAGCTGTGCGGCCGAGCGAGTTCATTCATGATTCGGTTAGCCATTTAATGAAAATTTGCGGATTTTTCGTAATGAAAAAAATGGTAAAAAAAAATTTTTTTTTATTACGATTTTGTGTTCTATTACTGATTCTGATTTTAAGATTTCAATAAAGCTAGGGGGTATAAAATCATTCTTCACCAAATTAAAATGGGGCTAACTTGGTAGTAAAGGCTTTCAAATAAAAAAAGAATCATCAAAATCGGTTTACAATTGGCGAAGATATGATTATAAAAATAAAAAAAACATAGTCGAATTAATAACCTCCTTTTTTGAAGTCGGTTAAAAATGTTTTAATGGCTTTGGCTTTCTCTTGTCTACTTCGCAAGGTCTTTTTTGAATGGGTAGGGCCTTGGGTATTCTATAAAGAGGTTTTTTTTATTAGCTAATTATGTCCCACTGCTGGACAAAAGCTTCCCCTCTTTCTTTCCATACATCCCGCTCCCTTGAGGATCTCTATCGCACGTAGGGTTTGAGACAGAGACGTTCTGAACTCGTCGCGGGCGTCCACTTGACGTAGTTTCAAGCCTTAGGGTTAGGTAGTGGACCCGGCCTCTGAAGCCTTCACCGCTGAGGATGCATCCGGAAATACGCTCGGATCATGATTATAATGATGTTATCATCAGTAGGCTAGCGGACTTACTTCTTCCTGTCGTCGGAGCTGACCATGAGGTACCGGCTGGCGCGCGCGGCGCCGCCGTAGGAGCGGTAGTTGGGCGCGGGGTAGTACTCCTTGTTGTCCATGGTCACGATCTTGCTGCACTTCTCAGGCACGTTCTCCACTGGGTTGGACAGCCGCATCGCGTCCTCTGGAGGGGAAACATTTGCGTATTATTAATAATTTGATACTACAGATTAAGGTTTGTCTAATATCATGTGACATCTATCTATCTATATATAAGAGCTATGCCCTCGTGGGGAGTATGAGTTGTCTTCCATTTGTCTCTCTCATCATGAGACATGACATTACCAATTTTATAATATTTATGTTAACTTTTTATGCTAGCTGTACACACTCGCCGATAGTCTCGGCCGTGAAGGCTTTCAACGAGTGCATACCGTTACACACTGGCGAGAGCCAACGAGATTTGAACGAGATCCTTTGACTCGGGCGCAAAAACCGACAAGCGACCGAGACCGACCGAGGCGAGGCGAGGGAGAGCAGGACGAGACGCCTGCCTCGGGATGTACACACTCGCCTCGGGATGTACACACTCGCCTCGGCGAGCCGGTGTTGCGGCTCCCTAAAATATGGGAGCCATTCTACGAGGGTCACTACTAGGGCGACACTAGCGGTACGAGTCGAGGTGCGGGGGACGGAGGAGCCTCAGGCTCTCGCCTTCAGAACAGTCATTTGCTAGAGCGAGAGAGAGCGACGGAACGCTTCATCATTTCCGGTGCGGAAGCGTTCCGTCGCTCTCTCTCGCTCTAGCAAATGTCAATTTGGAGCGAAAGGATAGCAGCATTGGTAAGTGCTGTTCGGTGCTGAGAGATGTGTCCAAACCCTTAGCGTGTCCTTACTCTCGTCGTTGACCAGCAGGATGGTCTCGAGCCCGAAGTTGTCGATGAGGTAGTTGCTGACCACGGGGTCGGCCACGTCGAGCGAGTCCAGCGCCGACACGAAGGCCCCGGCGCGCACCTTGTTGCGGCGCACGTCATGCACCTTGGACAGGAACTGGCTGCAGGTCACCGACGGCTTCGCTTCCTTGCCGTACACCTGTGTATACAAATCATATCTGATTAATATGCGATAAACGGGTCACTCACGTAGCGAGTCAGCTACTGGCCAACATGTTTCGACCTCATCCGGAGGTCTTCCTCAGGGCGAATGTGATTTGAGACGCGCACACGCGCATTGATGTTAGCAGAGCGCGGCGCGGGCGTTAGCCCTCTGCACTCGCAGTGACAGTGCGGCTGTTGGTTGGGTTGTTGATTTCCTGCGCCGACGACGTATTATAGCTATACTGGTTACGAAGCTGCCGTCGGTAAAATAGCTGTATTCACTTCGATGCCACTAGCGGTACAAATGCAATAAAACGTTAGTTTGCCGACAGTGCTTTATTAGCAAGCGTACTAGACACTTTCAATAGTTTTCCACGTATCATTAACATGTGCCTGTCTAAATAGGCAGTTGACTTATATAGAAAAGGCCTTAACATTTTTGTGAGAAGGTACTTACTTGTCCCATGATTTCGAAAAGTTTCCGAGAGTCGTCTGCGGAGTTGACACAGAAGGACTGGATGCTCCCCCCGAGGATGTGTTCGAGCGCGCCGCCCCACTGCTTCTGCTTCACCTTCAGGTACATCCCTGTCGCCAGAAAGATCAGGTGCATTTTCCGACATTAAAATACTTTCTTTTACTGTAAAACTAACAAATATTATCCATTTCCTATATAGGTAATATATAATGATATTTTCTATATAATACATCATTATATAGAAAGTAAATACATATCTGAATTCTTATCAATATATCTTTTGTACCCATTTTAAGTTTTCTAACAACCCTACGGTTGGCTGTCAGATGATGCTTTTAGCATTAAGTCCGCCTATTGTGCTATACAATTTGTATTTTGTACAATAAAGTTTCATCATCATTGGCAGCCTTCTATATCCCACTGTTGGGAATAGGCCTCCCTCAATGTATGCCAACCACGTCGGTTCTGCGCCTTACGAAACCAGTTTCGACCCGCGACTTTCCTTATGTCATCGACCCATCTAGCTATCGGACGACCCACACTACGTTTACCATTTAGGGGCCACCAATCTGTCAGCACTCTACTCCATCTATCATCACCTCGTCTTGCCAGGTGTCCTGCCCAACTCCACTTGAGATCCACAACACATTTTCCGACATCCTGAACTTTCGTTCTTTGTCGGATCACAATATTAGGGATTCAGTCTTTAAGTTTAAATAAATAAAATAAAATACTGACCTGCCTCTAAGGCTTGAAACTGCTTTAGGCGGAGACGTCAAGCGGACGCCCGGGACGGGTTTAGTCCGTCTCTGTCACAAACTACGTGCGAGAGAGAAACGTGACCCGCGACGGTTTCAGCTATCTCTATCGCACGTAGGATTTGTGTGATGTGACACAGAAGGACTGAGCCCGTCGCGGGCGTCCGTCTGACCACACAATAAGAACCAGTAGCCTGAGGTTATTTCAAGCCTAATAAATATAGATTAATTGGGTATTTTAGTGAGTCAAAAATAAATTTATTTGGTACTGTCAATAGAATAAAACGTCACAAAATAATGCCACTTGTCATTGATCACATCCATTCTGAACGTGATTTTAGATTTATTAATGCAGTAAAACGGATATTAAGAGCGCTATTTGACTCCAAGGAACTATGACGTCATAAATTGATATTTCATACAAATCCCATAGAAAATGTTCGTTTTTGACGTGTTACAAATCTGATTTGACTTGTTGCAAAATAACGTATTAAACTGTAGACCTCGCAAGTCTGTTTTGGAGTAATCGTAAATTAAAAACTTCACGCGATTAAAAAAATAAATTTTTCAAGTTTTTAACCGCCATAATCCGCCATTTTGAAAAATTTTGAACTGACGAGAGCCTCTGATTATGATTTCCTTTTTCCACCTTCATGGCCCACCATCACGCTAAAAGTGGCCTAAGCCTTACCGCCCTAGGCTCTGTCTGCCCCGTTAGGGATAAAGACATGATAGTGTATACCCTAAAACTTACGAGAGATTTTTCTATTTATTCCGAAGGTTGACTGGTAGAGAATGCTATTAGCATTAAGTCCGCCTTTTGTACCATTTTCTTTGGTAAATAAATAAACTAACCGATGGGCCCCCGTGGCGGCGCACTGAACTCGTTCCTGGCGACGGCCTTGGCCACCCGCTCGTACAAGTCCACCATCTTGCTGCCGTACACCGCTAGCTCGTGGCTGCGCTTGTTACCGTTGCTACGGGAATTTAGATCTTGCAGCTGCCTTTTTAGGTTCTCTGTTGACATTAGTAAATGCTTATGAATTTTTTTAGAGTAAATTTGAGCTATATTTGAATGCCATGCCAATGAAACTTGGGACCATATTTTTGGACGGGAATTTAGTTTTTACAGTCGTCGTTGTTCTGTTGACATAAGGTCAATAAGTTATTTTTTTTTTCTGCTTACCCACTCATAGCCGCTACTCGTTTTAAACAAATGAAGTGCACATGTTTAATTTCA
This sequence comes from Acrobasis repandana, assembly GCA_963576875.1. Taxonomy (NCBI): domain Eukaryota; kingdom Metazoa; phylum Arthropoda; class Insecta; order Lepidoptera; family Pyralidae; genus Acrobasis; species Acrobasis repandana. The sequence goes on from OY756215.1 coordinate 22,663,475, forward strand.
ATGACTTCTTATTTTAAATTCCATACCATTTTTCATCTTAGCGCATTCCTAGTTGCATCTACTCAGCTGTGCTGCTTCGGTGCCCAGAGTGCGCTTTCCTGCCTTTCTTCTCCAAATATAATATACATGTCACATGTGAGAAGAAATAGCCAACAGTTTTAATGATTTGGCTACATTTTTACGACCGGCCGCCTGCTTGACGTCAACCCTCTTTGCATGTGATCTTAACCCTCCTGGGGAATGCAGTTGTTACAAGAGATGCTTGTGCTTAGTCCTTTAGTCGCCTCTTACGACATCCACAGAAAGCGACGGAGAAGTCCTATTCTAGGCTGGAAGCCATACGTGGAAAAAAACATACTCAGTGTTCAAAATGGCACTCCTGTGCCATGTAACAAAATGACAGGTCAAAACTCACGCAGTAGTTCCCTTTGCCTCTGCGCCCTCGCCTGCGCGTCGTCGGCCGCGGCCTGCGCGTGCGCGCCGTTGGCGCGCGCCTGCTCGGCCTCGTGCTGCGCGGTGTGGTAGCGCGCGCGCGCGGCCCGCGCCGCCTCCTCTGCTGCACTCGCGCGCCGCTCCAGCTCAGCGCGACGCGTCGCCGAGTTGCCGGAGCTAAATCATCACCATTAGGGGGCGTCCATAAATTACGTGAGGTGTTTTTTTTAATTTTCTGTCCCTCCCTCCCCCCTGGTGAGATGTCGTGAGATTTTATTCAACCCCCTCCCCCATCCCCCAATCTCACATGAGATTTTTCAAAATGTGGGTTTCTTACGTAAACGCGTTGGATTGTTATTGTAAAAAGAAAAAAAAAATGCTTTTTGCCTTTTGCTTTGTGCCGTTCAATCTCATGTTGAATGTGATGTATTAACTTGTTAATAACTCTTTCGTCGGAAATTTTTGCTTCGCTGTATTTCATAAGTTTATCACATCGTCCTGGCAGGACTTCTTCGTCTTACAGACGTATCTTTTGATATATGCGTTATAAAAATCTTGATAACTAATTTTAAAATAGTAAGAGCATGCACTGAGTCGAGTAAAACATTTAAAAGAATACAAAGCAGGTTAGAACCTATCCGTGTGTCGCTGCCACTCAGCTCGTACGCTCTCGTTCATCGAGTCGCGCGTTCGGCTGACAGTGGCGCGAAAACAAAGGACGGGCTACACTGTACCTGTGACTGTACCGTAAATTCAGATTAAATTGAGCTATTTAGTATAAAACAAATATGGTGGTTTGACAGTCAGTAGATGTATAACATCGAAGTATGAATGAAATTATTTTCTTTCTAAATGATCTTAGAGTAAATGATCTTAATCGTATTACGATTACGCTTAAGATTTAATCTTAAGCATGTACAATCTGGATTAAATGGACCAAAGTAATATAATTTTTTTTTGTTATGGTGCATAATGTATTGGGTTTGTGACTGATATTGAATTTTAAATGCTTAGTATAGTAAGACTGTAACCAAGATCTTATGATTATCAAAATGTAATGTCTCATCTCATCACACACCGCTATAATAGAATTACCCTGTCTAATTAGAAAAAATCTGCAGTACTAAAAAGATTAATTTAGGTGTTAAAAATAAATACATCCTACATTTATGTTGTCCTAACATCATCATCAAGTCCATTTTAGTCTCCACTGCAGGAGCACAACCCTCTCTGTACTACCAGAGCCATATATTAGCCAGGGCAGTCAGAGAATTTGGCCTACACTCTCCACGCTGGCCAGATGGGTTGGAGAGGTCTCATTGATATTTATAAGCCTTGTTCAGCTTGTGTATCCTAAGTCGCCTTCTACGACACCCACGGGAAGACTTGAAGTGGTCCTTTTCTACTCTGCCGGGAACCACGTGGCTATTCCCTATTGGCCTAACATATTTATGTTTATTTACGTGTGTAAAACTAATTCACGTGATTAGAATCATTCTACATCACCTACAATCGACTATTACATTCCAGCAACTCACTCAATGTTGTGTATCTCTCTCTCCAGATCAGTGACCTTCCTCTTCTCGCGCGCGAGCAACTCGTTCTGCTTGGTGACTTGCGCAAGCGCGGTGCGATGAGCGGTTTGCGTGCTTCGCACTTCCGACTCGAGGTCACGGAGTTCCTGCTCGAGGGCTGTCTTTTCTAGATTCTTCTCATCCAGTTGGGCCTTAAGTGTTCTGGAGATAAGGTTCAAAGTTGAATGTATGAAATCGGATCCTTGCACAAGATGAAAACCATTCAGAATTGGAAAATAGTAAAATATTTTAGTACTGGCTTAAATCATACCTACATAAAACTGGAAAATAAAGGTATGACATATATTGTTGGGTCTGTAGACAGAGGTTGGATGCAAAAAGGGGGGGGGGAGGGGGTTGACATGTCCATATGTGTCTACCAGTTTGCCTTTGGGACATGTCGAGAAGTTGGTAGAAGGTGTGTAAGTTATTCCAAAGGGCTGAAACAATTTTGACTTAGGTTTTTTTGTTTAAATGACGCGATCAGGATTGTTCTTAGATTTATCAGTGGTTTTAATTTAGTACAATATTGTAGTTATGCAGAAAGTTTATCTATAATATATTATATCTATGAAAAATCCATCCACTTATGTAGATAGGCATTATCTTTAATATCAGTTCGGGTGATAATATAAATTAAAATACATACTCAACCAAGCCCTTGTCGTTGCCAAAGTTGTCAGCCATCTTGCTCAGCTTGTCCTTGAGCTTCTCAATTTTGGTGTTCTGCTTGTCATACTGGTCCTGCACCTTACCTGCTTCCGCCTCAAACTCTGCGATCTCGCTCCAATAGTACTCATTCTGAAGGGCTTGCTTCTTGGCTTCAATTTCATCCCGGGACTGAAGTTGTTCATGAATCAAACTCCATTTTTTTACTTCTTTTTCTAGTACTTGACAAGCCTGCAGATGTAAAAATGTTTTTTGTTGAAATATGTTCATTCTGTGATTTGAAGTGTGAATATCTCGTATATGACCGATTCTATATACACAACATACTTGTGGAGTAGATACGAGCCTAAGACTAATGTCAAAGATGAAAGAGAATCTTTAGGCAGAAAGGAAAATGAAATATAGTAATGAATTGCAAACTGCATTGTCTATTGACATTTTAGTTTTTGTGATCTGCATGGGAAAAGACAGTTATCTAATATACAAAGCTTTTTTTTCTACCACACCAACATGGAAAGACTAATTTTCAAGTTTTTTTTCTTGTTATTTAAATGACAAAATGGCTGAATGTATTTTTAAAAATAATTTCCACACGACGTATTTTTTACGCTCGTACGACGCGCGTTTTTAGGTTTAAGATATTTTATTCTCATAAAGAAATTTACATTTCACTTACATGAGAACATACACATTTTGATGCGCGCGTCCTCTGCGCATTGTCATCGTGTTTTGGCAGATTGAACACGTTTTATGTCGCAAATGAATCGCGCGTTTGTATACAAACGCGCCCCTTACAGCGCGTTTCATTTGCGATTATTGAAAACGCACTACGCCTCCGTGGAGAGGCGCAATACAAACGCGATAGAATCGCGCGGTTACAGCGCGTTATGGTTGCGTTCGAAAAACATGGCGTTTGTATCGATACAAATGCAAGGATCGTGTGTAAAGGTTAAAACGTGCCGGCTTCCTTGCGTTTGCTAAGCTTTCAACTTGCGTTTGTATTGATACAAACGAGCGAAAAAAAACGGCGTGTGGAAGGGCCCTAAAAGTCTGATCATACAGGGTGTCCCAGAAATCAACGATAAGCCGGTAACGGGCGATAGACCAAGTCATAACAGTTATCAGAAAAATATAAAAAAAAATCTTTGTCATGTACAAAAAAAATCCAATGTCTGAATTTTATTTCAAACTTGCACCTTTTATTTCAAACAGAATTGGCCTGAAATCCGGTTCCATTTAAAAAAACATTATTATTTTCCTCAACTAAGAAATAATCTAGCAAGTATCATACCATTTTGGAATCCAGACTAAATGCGCCATCTTTTGATGCTACTTGCCAAAATAGTGTAGTAAATTTTTTTACAGTACAGTCGGTTAAAGTTGGATGATGTAATTATATTGAATTTAATGTTGGGCAAAAATCCAACATTTTATTTAAAACTGAGGCAGTTATGTTTTAATTTTAAACTGTAATTTACAGAAGGGTTATTCATGATTACATTACAGAAAAAAGACTGCCGAAAAATTAATATTTGTAGACACAGGACTTGAAAGATCATCTCAGGATGTCAGTTTTTCCTTTTTTTTTCTAATACCTATAATTTGAAAAGTACATGACAAAGATTTTTTTTTATATTTTTCTGATAACTGTTATGACTTGGCCTATCGCCCGTTACCGGCTTATCGTTGATTTCTGGGACACCCTGTATATTTCGGTAAATGCACAGTTATGGAACTGTGCATCTAAAAAAAAATATGATCAGACTTTTACCCCATTTAAAATCAAAAAAAATATTGTGCTAGTGTCAATACGTACATAGGACTAGAACTTTTTACGCAATACTTAAAGTGGAATACATCTATTATACCATTTCAAGTAATGTGAAAAAATTTCTAAAGTGACATACAGTTTCAATCAAATTTAAACCTAACACTTCGCCTGCTAAAAAACTTTTGCGAAAATGAAAACACATACGGTGCGTTTTCAGCAGGCGAAGTGTTAAGTAACTAAAATTGTAACATATAATGTTCTGCTTTGATGACAGGATAAGGCATGTAAAAGACATATACTAGCATCAGTTATTCAACTTTTATTTGACTAACATGAATATGACTCACCTCATTTTTTCTTTGCCAGATGTTATGAGCTTTGGTGCAATTCTCTAAAGCCCAGCAATAGTTGGATTCAGTTTGGTCTAAGTTGGTGGCCTTCCTGAACAAGGAATACTTCTTCTTAGCATCAGCAGCGTGGAAGCTTCGGGCATCATCCTGGTTGAGAACCGATATAGGGTTGTCCACTTGGATGTCGTGAGCCAGGATAATGGAATTCACCTCCTCAAACTTTGTTGATTTTATCTCTCCTATAAATAGGACATTACAAGTAATCAAAAATTACACTTACCAAAATGTTTGCATCTTAATAAAAGTCCTACAATTCAGACTTATTTCACACAGTGACAGCTCAAGTCCTATAATCTAAACATTAACTAACCAAGCATAAGCACAAACTACCTATGTAAACATGGAACCCGACTTGAAGAAATTAATTTTTTTTTACGCATTCGTTTGTACTCGGTATGTACTTGATTGTACCAACTTTTTTTTGTTTGTACCTAGGGGGTTGAAAGATACAGGGGGTTTAAAAATACTCAGAAACCGACTTTAAGAAATTGTTTTTTTTTTTAAACGCGTACGTTTATACAGGGTGTGTACTTGTTTGTACCCACTTTTTTTTCATTTGTACCTTAAGCGATTGGAAGATACAGGGGGTTTAAAAATACTCAGAACCTGACTAAGAAATTGATTTTTTTTTTACGCATACGTTTGTACTCGGTATTGATTGTACCAACTTTTTTTTCGTTTGTACAGAGGAAAGATGAGATACCTGTGCCACCTCACGTAGTGCACGACGCGCGCAGTGGCACACGTATCTCATCTTTCCTCTGTACCTTAAGGGGTTGAAAGATACAGGGGGTTTTAAAATACTCAGAACCCGACTTAAGAAATTGAATTTTTTTTAAATGCGTACGTTTGTACAGGGTATGTACTTGTTTGTACCAACTTATTCTTAGTTTGTACCTTAAGGGGTTGAAAGATAGAGGGGGTTTAAGAATACTCAGAACCCGACTTTAAGAAATTGATTTTTTTACGCATGCGTTTGTACTTGGTATGTACTTGATTGTACCAAATTTTTTTTCGTTTGTACCTTAAAGGGTTGAAAGATACAGGGGGCTTAAAAATAGTCAGACCCGACTTTAAGAAATTGTTTTTTTTTATACGCGTACGTTTGTACCAACTTTTTTTCGTTTGTACCTTAAGGGGGTCAAGAGAAACAGGAGGGTCTCTCGGACATTTTTAGAGATAATCAAAATCTGCGAGCGGGGTTGTATTTGTCATCGTTTGTACATGCTTGTACCACCAAAAGATTCGTTTGTACCTTAAGGGGTCAAACATGCAAAACGGTATTTCAGCCATTTAAGGAGAAAAGCAAAATCTTCCAGCGGCGTTGCATTCCTCATCGTTTGTACCTATTTGTACTACCAAAAGATTCGTTTGTACCTCAAGGGGGACGAGCATAAATGACTAGCAAAACTGTCTCTTGGCCATTTTTTGCCGATTTTTTTGAAATAATCAAAATCTTCTAGCGCTGTTGCATTCGATATCGTTCTTCCCTTTTGAGGTACAAACGATGAGGAATGCAACCCCGCTAGAAGATTTTGATTTTCTCCATAAATGGCTGAAATACCGTTTTGCATGTTTGACCCCCTTAAGGTACAAACGAATCTTTTGGTGGTAAAAACCAGTACAAACGATGACGAATGCAACCCCGATAGCAGATTTCCATTATCTCCAAAATATCTGCAAACGTAAAAAAGTTGGTACAAACAAATACATACCCTGTACAAACGTATGCGTTTAAAAAAATTTTAATGTCTTAAAGTCGGGTCTGAGTATTTTTAAGCCCCCTGTATCTTTCAACCCTTTAAGGTACAAACGAAAAAAAAATTTGGTACAATCAAGTACATACCGAGTACAAACGTATGCGTAAAAAAAAACAATTTCTTAAAGTCGGGTTCTGAGTATTTTTAAATCCCCTGTATCTTTCAACCCCGTAAGGTACAAACGAAAAATAAGTTGGTACAAACAAGTACATACCCTGCACAAACGTACGCGTTTAAAAAAAATTCAATTTTTTAAAGTCCGGTTCTGAGTATTTTTAAACCCCCTGTATCTTTCAACCCCTTAAGGTACAAACGAAAAAAAAGTCGGTACAATCAAGTACATACCGAGTACAAACGTATGCGTAAAAAAAATTATTTATTTCTTCAAGTCGGGTTCCAGGTTCACACAGGTGCACAAACTACTTGGCTATTGTTTTGAGACCTACCAGCCAAACGTCAAAACTCCTTGGTGAACTGGGTTCCATTAACTGCAGTCTGTAGATTCTATAAGCCTTAAAGCAGCTTTAAGATTTTACATAAAAACTACAGTAGACTAAAAGGATGTGTTAGGTAGCTTCATACATTTTGGGCCCTCTTTGTTGCACTATGTGACCCAGCAAGTATTTTTACATCATTTTGAAGGAAATAATCCTTAGATTACAAAAAGTTTTTTTTAGATTTTATGGACTTTTGTACACTATATAAAAAAGGATTTTAGTTTTTCTACATTGGGAAATAGCAGTGACACTATGTGGCAACACAATGAGTAATGCATCTTTGTCGGAGCGTTTAGTTTACTACAGTTGTTCACTCAAAAATATTTTTTTACAATAAGATAAAACAATATGGTATAAAATCTCATTAAAACAATATAATAAAAACAAATCAACAACTTCACATCTTATATAAAGTGATTTGCTGTCAAGAGGTTTGGTGACAGTAAAAAAAAACGCGATTGACAAATGAACATGAATGATTAATGACATCTTGTTCGTTCATTAAGTATGGCGCTATAAAAAATAGATTATCATATGGGAAATAATAAAACACCCAAGTATAGAAAACGTAAAGTTTTTTCATTGTAAAATATGTTTTTATAATATGTTATTAACAATTATAGTGCTATGCTTGTTAAACTTAATTTTAGGCCACTGTACACATTTTGCGACATGACACTGCAACAAACTGGGCCCAAATGAGAACAGACTCTTTACTTAAAAATTAAGAACATACATACCATTTGCTGCCTTTACTTTATAGCCTCCACCACCCGAAGCATGTATAGTCCTCACGATAGTGATATAATCTCCGTATTCATTATGTTTGTATGCTCTAGGACCATTATTTTTTATCTTTATCTCAACTGTAGCTGAGTTGGCGCCTTTTTTAATAAAAGCTGAAAAATTACAGGTATCATTTAATTAACACAATAGCTGCAGAGATATACCTATTATAATTATTGAAAATGATCCAATGAAGTATATGGTAGTACATAAGATACCTAAAACTAATTCCTAATAAATGACCTTGAGAAGTTAAAAAAACTTACAGTGTAAATTGCTTCCCCTGTTAGTAGCGGAGGCCCTGCCTCCTAAGCCAACCACTAATGCTGTTAATATAGCACTCTTCCCACTGCCATTGCGCCCTACTATGAAATTAACATTGCGATTCAAGTTAATCTCTAAATTATCGTGACAAAAGAAATTGCGAACATGAATGCTGTGGATTGATCCATCTTTATCCTCCTCTTCCATTTTATTACAGAATGGGATTCAAACCACAATCAACCACTATGTTTGGGAATATTCCGCACCAAAATCTATACCTACTCCTCAAACGTGATTTTGTTTTTAACCACTTCTAAACAAAGTAACAGGCGGCCGGAACACAAACACAAACGAGGAAAAAGCACGGAACAAGGAATATAGAAAAGTCACAGGAAATTCAACCAACGACCGCCAAACAATATAACGAAATGACAGTGACACATCAGTGACATGACAGACGAAGCAAGTTATAGGATGTCAAAAATGACAGTTATTTAAATTTTTTAATGTCTCTGAATGTGTTGCCATTATATGGAATTACTACCATGCCAATCATAGAATAAGTAGGTACTACAAATCTCTCATCCTCTTTGTCGTAGGCGTCGTCGTAGCGTAGGGTAGATCAGGATAATATTAATAATAGAATAGTACTTAAGTTATGTAACAAAAAATTGAAAATATGAATATTTTAAAGTGAGTCCAATTCGTACTTGCTTGGCAGGTTATTTTTATACTGGTAACATTTTCCATCCATCCATCGCCATTTTTACTTTGAAAATCGTGTTGGTTTGGTAGGTATCGAGCACGAGAATCACGAGAGTTTTTCTACTTTATATGTTTGATTATTAACAATTCTCGTCCTATTACCCTGAATATACCAGCGCATTATTTAAAAGTTGCAGCATTAGTGCTTTCTGCAGTAAAGACAGCAATCAATATCAAGGTAAACAACTTTCCAGTATATTGCACGTTATTGAATTATTATTTCATAAATTCTTCCATCTATCTTTAAACGGAAATAGTCCAGTAATAATTACACGAATTCTTATTTTTCGTAAAGATAAGTACGAAGGCATTATGCAGATTTAGAATTATACCCATGAATACATAATCAAATATTTTTATTGTTCTTGTGCGAGGGTAAACAAAAACACATTTTGATACGTTATATTTTAAATTGATTGAACAAATTTATCATTGACTAGCTGTGCCCGCGACTTCGTTCGCGTGGTTGTCGGAACGTAATGTTATATAGCCTAAAGCCTTACTCTATAAATGGACTACCCAACAAAAAAAGAATTTTTCAAATCGGACCATTAGTTCCTGAGATAAGCGCGTTCAAACAAACAAACAAACAAACTCTTCCGCTTTATAATATTAGTATAGATTTAGATTGATTGATATTTTACTCAGCATTTGAAATGTAATAATTTGTTTTGTATGAACAGTTGTGTTGATGTACGTGTCTGGATTCTCCACCCATCTACTATCCTGTGTTGTGTTTCCATAATGCTGCAATCTAGACTGGACTGAATGATCAAACAAAAAAATTATGTTTAACATTTCTCAGCACGAGGCTTTAACTATTTGTTAGGCCTATCCTTTCAGCTTGAACACTTCTCAGTTGTTGCAAACAAGTTCAGATTGATTTTGCCCACTATTTCCCTGTCTTTTAGATGAATGTTAGTCTCCTCAGCATTTCCTCATGTGCACTGGGTCTAAAATTATTAACATGATACCTATTTCTTTATTTTCAGAAACAATGAGCGACTCACCAGATCAGAATGAGCCCCCAAAAGATGTAAGTAAAATACTTCCTAAATAAATTAATAATAATTGATAAAAATATTTACTTGCTAAGCCGTGTGGTTCCTGGCAGAATAGGACCACTCCAAGCCTTCCCGTGGATGTCGTAGAAGGCGACTTAGGAACTGGCTACTCTGGCTCTGTAGTACAGAAAGGGTCGTGCTCCTACAGTGGAGACTAAAAAAGACCTGGATGATGATGATGGTATAACTGTTTTTTTTTTATATCGACTATATGAAGCAAGATTAGAGATTTGATTTGATTTGATTTTGATTTAACCTCTGATGTTGCTTCATATGGAGTCGTTAATAGGTTCAGGTGTTACTTTGCAAAAGTCTAAAGTTACATGGTATTTGATCTAGATTACTTTGTGTGCTTCCGCCACCAGTTAGGAGCTGTCGTACTCACACATGTTTCACCTCTACACAAGGCATCCTTAGGCACCAAACACGTTGATTGTCCGGCGGTCACAACTAATGAAAATTAATAGGTAGCTATTACACCAGACTACTTGTCGGATGCGATTTGAAGTACATTGTGTGTTTTGAAAGATTACGTTCAGATTGTTCATTACAAGACAGGCTATGTATATCAAATCGCATACGATAAGTCGTCTGGTGTAATAGCTACTTAACCTGGTGGAAGCACAAAAAGTAATCTAAATCAAATACCATGTCATATGGATAAGTTATTATGTATATGTCAATCTGGATGTATTAAACGAAGATCATAAGATTTTATGTTCATTGAAACATTTACATTCAAAATGTTACAGCCAAAAGAATTGGAAAAGCTTGAAGAAGCAAAGTTAAAGGCAAAATTTCCAAACGCAATGCTTGGAGGACGAGGACCGGGGGGCCACTCAGCATTTTTACAGAAAAGACTTGCTAAGGGGGTAAGTTTTATTCAATAACATTATATTTTACGTTTACACTGTCTGATAGCGCTAGCAAAGATAATATAATTACAAGCGCTAGTAAATTGTTCAGCTCTGTTAGTAATATCAACATAACCTAATTAGCATTAACTGCTTTGATATAAATCTAAAACTAATATTAAAAACAACAATAATCTAAACATTTGTTGATATTGTTTGTGTGAAAAAAAATCTGAGTACAGTAGTAGTACTGCTAATGTACTAAGATTTTAATAGCCTACTGCAAGAGTGAATGATCAGGCAGCAAATGGGGAACATTTGACAACCAATGATGAAGAAGGTTTTGTGAATGGGTCACTCAAGTACAGCATAGGACACAGAGGGCAGTCAGGTGACCTGCTGCTTTCTGCTTCAGATTGGTCATTTCCGAAATTGTTTCAGCGTCTATTGCAAACACTAATGTTAATGCAAATCAGTGCTGTACACGTTTGGCTTGTAAATTTCGTAAGTCTTCTTGAATCTGCAGTTACATGTGTAAATATCTGTATTCCAGCAAAAATTCTTCGACTCCGGCGACTACCAGATGGCGAAGCAGCGGCCGGCCAACCTGTCGGCGCCGTTCAAGACGCCCGCCGTGCCCGCCAAGATCCCCACCGGGGACGCCATCCCCACGCCAGACACCGTGCCCGTCAGGAAGACTTCTATCATTCAGGTAAGTTATTTTATTATAATTTTTTTTGCTAGCCTATTTTGTCCCATTGTTGGACAAAGGCCTTCTCCAGCCTTCCATACATCTCTGGTAGTGGCGACAGTTCTCCAGTCCTTCCTATAAGCCGTAAGATCTTCTGGCCATCATGTTCTAAGGAGTAATTTCATTATGATGTGATATTGATATAAAATACTTCAATTATGTAGAACTGTAAGTTCTACTTTTAAGTCATCGCTGCCTGAGCATCACTTTGACAGTCTCTAAAAGTAAAAACTTGTTTTAAATTTTAGCTCCGAATTTAGAAAATTAATTAATTAGGACAAAGGCAAAACCTCCACTTGGTCATTATATAAAAGATATCATAATCATAACACTTTTTACAGAGAGGTGAACTAATGCTGGTTCCAAGATATTCAATAACTTTCCAGCTTAAACACCAAGCATTAATCACTTTTCAGAATTCAAATTCAAAATATCTTTATTATCATAGGATATTTATGATATCTCTTAATAATAGTCACTTTGTTTTGCACAAATGTTGACGTCACCGTTACTTACAGCTAAGTTTATGCCGCTTCCTAGGCGCAAGTGCAGAAGAAACGGCAACAAACTGCACTGCAGAACAGAAACATTAATCTCGATATTTGTTATCTGAGTGGTTGTTCAAAATAATGAAGTATGCTTGAACATGAAAAATAGTCGTTGTCGGATTATTATCCATATGTTTGTTTGTTGCAGCCCAAGTTCCAGCCGCCGAGCCAGACGTCCTAGCCCGTGTCGCCGGGCCGGGCGGGCGCGCGGCCGTGCCGCTCGTAACTACGTACATCATTTTGCTAATGCGTCGCGCACCAATGACAAGCTTTTTATTCTATTCATCGAGCATAAAACCCCTATGTGAGGTAAATTTATTTTTCTAATGTCAAAAATTTGGCCACAGAAACATTCTGAACACAAGAATTAGCTGACGAGAATTTGTGATAACCTTCCTAGTGTACGATACATAAGGTGAACTTACGTTGCGGAATTTATCGGCGACTGAATTTACGTTTGAGAATTTTTAATTTAGTACATTTAATTATGACAGGGACACACCATGTCGAGATTTTAAAATTGAACTGAACAGTGAAATATTCGGCTATGCATACTGTATATGTTCAGCAGGTAATGCACATAGCTGAAATTTATGAGCAATATTAATTATTTATTAGTTAAACAATTGATTTACGAAATAAGTATTTCTGCTTTTAACTAACGTAGATAATGTAAAACTTCTGATCAGACTTCACACGCTGCTTCAAAACCTAATTCCTTAGTACTGCAAGTAATCTAAACTGCGAGTGCAGTAAACCTTGGTGCAGACTTTTTTTTTCGTATGTAACTTGGTGTCAGATTTTTCCCGTCTTATTATAAAACAAGGTCGGCTTTGATGCTTGGTTTGAAACATCCAAACAAAACAAGTTGTCACTGACAGATTATACTTTAACATCTTGCCAGATATCAACTTGTTTTGGGTAGATGTTGATTTGAGCCAAGTGCCTGAGTCTTTCCTCGTTTTATAATAAGACCTAGAACCGAAAAACAAGCAAAAACGTGAGGAACTTGCACACTAGTTCAACTGTTGCCACGAGGTGACGGTCATTGAGCTACGTCAGATGCCTTTAGGCAGCTGTAAAAATCAGACACTAGTGTTAGCTAGTAAAATAAACGATAAGAAGAAGTCGAACTTCAGTAAGTATTGAAATCTCGACAGGTGTCAGAAAATAAAAAGTTTAGTTGTCAATCCTAATGTGTCACTGACTTGAGGGGTTTTATACTCTTTATTGTATCAATGTGTGCACCCTTGGGTAGTTTGTGTTAGTTTAGTTCTCATCTCGTCACATTTACATCTCATAGCACAGAATGTTATTGACCATGTGATTCATTATTTCGATGGTACATATAATTGTTCTATGTTGAAATTTTAACGAAACTTTTATAAGAACAACTGTTATATTAATGTATAAATTTAGGTATAGTAAAATGTGTTGGGGATGTGTGTATTGTTTGTCATATGTGCAGTTTAGAATTATTTGCATTGAGCTATTGTTGCCAATCTGATGAATAGGAACTTTGCAAATTCATAAAAAGAAATTACGTGCGTTTTTCATTGCATATTTATAAGGGACTGAACAAACTATCCATCTCTGTCTTTCAACGATGTCGTTTGCTAGAGTGAGATGGCGAGATTTATTCAAAGGCTTTTCCTTAGGGCTTTTAGATATGGTTCTCTTAGTTGCTTTTTGGGTACCAGTTTCTCACAATTTAACTGAAACATTCAGTCTTAGTAAATGTAAAGTAAAAAACACAGGTAAAGTATTTTCATAGAAATTCATATCCATTACATGTGTATGTATGTATACCTTCTGTACATAACATAGCCTATCATCAACTAGAATCATTATAAACAGAAAAAATCTTGTCAGTACATGTAATTTTTAGAAAATCATGAACTCGTCATATTGGGTAGCATTTTAGGATTATCTAACTTTATTGGTCTATTCGCCAGATGGATTAAACGAGTAAGTGGGGAGTAAATGCCTAGCACGGTATTGGATACAGCGTTGGTGCCCTAACCAACGCCTTCACACCAAACGTATAGTCCGAACACGCCCTTAGAGCGTTTTCGGCGCCGCGTCCTTTGATTTTGTACTGACAATTACACACAGTGCCGCGCGGTGTCCTTGTGTAAAGGTATGCATATGCTATGCAGTTTAATTATTTCAATAATGCCTATGTAGGCGTCCCTTTCCCACAAACTGCCAGTACAGTTTGCTGGAAAGAGAGGCATACAAATTTTGGTACATCTTTTGGAAACTAATTTGCCACTTCATAGGCATTTTAGAGATAAAACAGCATTGAGCGAATAAGCGTAAGGTCATTCATTAAAAGCGCGTCAGCCAGTGTTACCAACTCTCAAAAATATTTATCCCTAAAGTTTGTGTCAAAACCCCTAAAATCGCCTTAATTATTTAGTTGTCCCCCTAAAAAATATATGACCGCCAGGGGCGCCAGTATTGCCGCCAGTCACCACTGGGCAGAAACAAAAAGGGGAGGCTTTTGCCCAACTATGGGACATAAATGGCAAAAAAGTATTAGAGTCAAAAAATCCCTGAAATTACCCCTAAAAAAATTTTAGACCCCTAAAAAAAACCCATCTCACTTATTTACCCCCTAAATCTGGGGAAAAACCCCTAGTTGGTAACACTGGCGTCAGCAAAAAGGAGTCATTCATTGGCTGGAACGAATGAATGAATTAATAACATTCAACATGCCATTCATTTTGTTCCGAAGCAGGTATAATACATCTGTCTGGCGAATACACCATCAGATTATTATTTTGAGACCTATTGTAAAGGCAAGTTCCACAAGTCTGTACATAATTGCCATAAATAAGGTATTGATAAAGATGTAATTAAGGCGATGTATTGTTAGATCTGTTCTCTAGTACAACTGTGGGATACGCTTAGAAATATTTTGATATCAGCATTAAAAACTTTATTTTTGTATGTTATATGTGTAACTATATCTTTGATGAGCAATCTTAGTGATACAATCGTGATTTAGTTGTGGTATCTAAATAGCTATCTTGAACTTATACGCTAAAAGCTTAACATTTTTTATTATATGCCGTTTAAAATTATAGCACTGGGAGTACTAGTTCTATGTTACTTCATCCATACCAGTTTTGATTTCTTAGGACAATGGGTTTTCTAAGATTTGTCGTAATGCGCATCACCAGTAACAGTACAGTTCTGAAAGGGATAATAATAACATTCAAAGTTTACACTTACAGCTCAAAATCTGCTATCTGAATCGCCCGGTAAACGTAATTTTTAACTTACTGTTACAAAACGTTAAACAGTGAAATATCAGCTTTAATCGTCAGTATAACTAAAGCCGATGTTCTGTTAAACTTAAAAGTGGTAAAAATTATTTTTATTAGAATAAATAAAGTACTCATATTGATCAGAATATGTGTTGCCAACTAGTGCTGCGCATTATAAATAAAATATATTGGTGTCAAATGTGTACCAAACAAGTTTTATTAGTCATCCCAAGTTGCACAGAGGCGTTGAATTGTTCCATGTGATCGCACAGGTGTGATATGTGTATTGGAGTAAGGAATGTTGAAGATAGCGAGTATAAATTAAAATACATTCTTGGTAAAAAAAAGCAAGTTGGTTTTAATTCATTATTTTTTAACCTATTTTGTATACTACTGAAAAAAAAATTAAGGTTCCTGATAATCAAGCTTTGGAGATTCAATGCCGTAGGGTCTCTACTCACATCTACTATACCTCTCACTCGCACTTCTTAAAGAGCTCCACTACAGACCTCAGCAATAAGTTTTGTGTTTGTTTTAATTATTGATTTATAGCATTACAGTACAAATGAGTGTTATACGTTACTACGCGTGAGTTCGAATCCCACTCGTGGCGTAATTTTTCATCACATTTTTAATTTAGAGAAGTTGTGTTTGGCACCCGCGCAGGCACATCTGTCATTTGCTAGAGCGAGAGAGAGCGACGGAACGCTTCAGCACCGGCCGTGCTGCAGCGTTCCGTCGCTCTCTCGCTCTAGCAAATTACTGTTCTGAAAGACAGAAAAGGATAGCAGCATAGGAAAGTGCTGTTCCGTGCTGATAGATGAGATCCAACCCTTACCTCCCCTTTTCTGCAGGTAGTATTACAATATACAGATTTAATTTTATTTTCAGTAGTATATTCGAATGTTAACAATTATTCACTGGTGATAACAAATAAATGGCACATGACTATACATAAATTAATCAATGCGAAAGTAATCCTCCAAGTTCTCCAATTCTGGAAGCCAATACTGTGCACCTCAGACTCTTCAGTTATTAACAATATTCCAATCTTCTGGCAGCTGATACTGTTCGTTATATCTGGCTGCTCTCTGAAAAAATAATCGAGAAGTTAACCTTTGACCTTCGAAGCCGCCTGATTTGGCCGCTCGTCGTAGACTCGTCTGTGTAGTCTCAATCTCAACCTTACTACATTGACATAAAAATATTGGTTCCTTGACAAAAAAATGTGTTCTGTGCAAAATAATTTATTACTCCCAGTCCACATTCCTATCACATTATTGTTCAGTTGGCAGTACCTGGGTTCCAGTGCACGTAGTCAGGCGTGGCGGCGGCCTGGTACTCCTGCACGAGGTCGTCGACCACGCTGCGCGACTCGTCGAACTCCTCCAGCGACTCCTTGAACATGGGCTCCTTGCGGAACTGCTCCAGGAAAGCCTCGCGTTTGCGGAGCTTGTCGTACTGCTGGAGGCAGCGGTCGAACAACTGGAAATATTGTGTATAATTTGTCATCCCCATAGGACGTCTGTCAACTGCATCATGCAATTTGAGGACAATTTGTGTAGCATGGAGTGAAGCATAAGCAACAATAGTTATATATATATATATATATATAGTTCTAAGTGAATATTTTTGATTTTGATTCTACATCTGAGGCTAAGACAATAAACATCTTAATTCATCATGTGATGTTTCTCTCCTCAACCTCAAGAAGAGACTTCTTGGAGAAACCTCAAGGGGTAGAGAAATGAAAAATAGGTATTTGTAAAATCTATTGCTGTCGCGCTGTGCCCGAACTACAATCGAGCAAGTGCGATAGAGACATACTGCAGCTTTGAGTAAAAATAACTTATAAAAGAAAAAATCAACGATTCTAGTCCCCTGATTTTTTCTCCAAAACTTAACCAATATAAGTACTTTTTTCATTACGAAATAACAAGTACTTGAGCGATGTTCCTATGTTTTAATTTTTTTATATAATCTAGTCAAAGTTTTCTGAATGTTTGAACACAGCGGAAAATCTATCCATTTTTTGAACGTTCATATCGCTTTTCATAAATCATTTATGAAAAAAAAGAAAACATAGAGACATGCTAATAGTGGCTATAGATATTCAGGAAAAAAAATAACTACCGGCATTATCCAGGGAGGAAACAGGGGACTATGTTTGTATGAAAAACGGCCCTTCTGTTACGTCTTAAAGACCGTATCAAAAATTATTGTTGATTTTATGAACACCTGCAAATGATTGCCGTGAATAAGAGCGATGAGGAGAATGTAAATGTGTGAAATAAGAGAGTCAACGTTTAGTAGATGTGAATTACGATTAAGAAATAGGTTTCTTTTAGCCAAAAAAAGTCTATCCCTAATGGGGCAGACACAGATTTTTGGGTTTTGCGGTTTAAGCAGACAGCGCCCAAGGCCACAAGATCCAAAGGCCACTTTTAGCGTGATGGTGGGCGAAAGGTGAAAAAGGAATCAAAACTTACAATAACAAAAAAGTTTACAGTAACCGTCACTGCAATATAAAAGGTATTTTTAGTTTGACGCGGAGCTTAGCGGTGCTGTGGGCGCTTCAATGTTGTTAGCCTAAATAAATGTTAGTGTGGTGGCCAGCAAGCACCTTGGGGAACATATCCATACTTCTTCTTATTTAAGAGCTTAGTTTCTCTTGTCGGTGGAGTATGCGCCAAACTTCTTGGTTCTCTGCCTTACTCTTTAGTGCTTGATACGACATGACCCCTGCTTTCTCTTTCATTTGGTCTATATGGTAGTATGTATACTACCTATAGGTACTACGTGACGCATTTTTGCAAAAATATTTAACACCCGGCCCTCCCTCCGGTGACCAAGACATATTCTACGTCTTGGTCTTGGCATATTCTACGGTTGGTTGGTTTGGTCCCCCTCTAGTTTCCACGTAGTACTTCATAAATGTTACTCACCGAACGAAGCATAGAAGCGGTGAAGCTACTAAGATTACAGTTGATTTTCTGTGAGAGTAGTACTTGATATATTTCCACACTCACCGAGGATATGTTGGTGTGGTTGGCCAGCAGCAGGCCGGACACCTTGTGCGAGGCGTGCACGTAGGGCGAGCGCCGCGACAGCGCCACCTGGATGGAGGCCGGCCCCCACGGGATGAACGACGCCAGCTTGCGCTCGCGGATCCGCTGCAGGGACTTGTGCACCTGCGATGGGTCCACTTCACCCTGCGTAATAACCATAGAGTTGAAATTCCTAGAGAGTAAGAAACTGGTAATTAATTTGCGGCATATGAGCACTGGCGTAGCTTAATGGGGGAGGAGGGGAGGCGAAGAAATTTTTAACATATTTTTGACGTGACAACGTCTTATAAATTGGTTAGCCGGGTGACACTTCAAGAAACTGCGTTACGCTCCGCTCACGTTATGAGCTCACAATGAGAGCGAGTGAGAGGCACGCGTCACTTTTTATGTCTGTCTCTCTCGCTCTTAGGCGGGCTAACCATGCCCGAGTGGAAGTCAAGTTTGGAGTGAAGTGGAGTGAAGTCGTTGTCACGTAAAACTTTCGCCCGTATACCGACAGGCAACCAATTTTTTTATTTGTAACCTGTATTTACAATACAGAACAATAATGACTGTTCTTGCTGGAAAATTCTTTACAATTACCTGAATAAGAGGGCGGCAAAATTTCCTCCTTCCCTGGCATCTGATGCCCACGCTACGCCACTGCATATGACGCGCGCGACGCAGTATTAAGGTCATAGCCCACTTACACGACTGCTACCACCCAACAAATAAAATATTATTCAAATATGGGCTTCAGGTAGTGCTCTTTAGATATATTTTACACTAGCTTTTGCCCGCGGCTTTGCTCGCGTATCCCACGGGAACATTACATTTTTCAGGGATGAAAGGTACCCTATGTCCTTCTCCGTACTCCTAACTATGTGTATGCGAATTTTCAAAAAGATTGGTTCAGGTTCAAAGCGTGAAAAGGTAACAAACAAACAAATATACAAACTCACTTTCGCATTTATAATATTAGTTAGGAGTCAGATTAGGATTGGAAACCTAAATTAGCAGACAGCTCACTGTCAGCGAGCTTACCGCCCTCAGACTGCTCGGTGGTTGACGCCTCGCTTTTATGTGGGGTAGGTAAATCGTATTTCTTTTACCTATTACTATATAATTAGTGCTCTTTCTGTGTGTGTGTGTGTGTGTGTGCAATGGAAATATTTATATAACAGAAATAACTAGAAAACAATATTTTACCTGTATAATGTTGAGTATTGAAATGTAGCAATGCTGATTCGTCCTGTCGGGGCTCAGCGAGACCATCATGTTCTTTGGCTGCAGCAACCTCTGCATCACGTCTAACACTGTCGTTTTCCGGATTTTTGGTGCCTAAAATTTATCAAAATTTTAAACTTCAATTTTACAGCTCGCAAATCATAGTACTTTCTGTGTAGCTCACCACAATAAGCCGAAATAACCGTCCGATTAACTGTTTAACATAAAACCGTTCTTCATTGCTCGGTTTAAAAAATCATGCTTCAACGAGAAATGGTTTTTTTTTTGGTACCACCGAGTAACTATTCGACAAAACAGAGTCCTGTTACGTATCTGATGTCAGCTTCAATGTAATTCAAAGATTCTTTCTTGTCCATATTGCATGTTGTGCCGTGTGAAGACAAATTCGCCATTTACTCACTGTGTTTAGTTCATGGTCTGCTGTGAGCGGCGTGTACCCTGTCATCAGGAAGTGTAGCCTCGGTGTGGGGATTAAAGGCGCCACCAGGCTAATCAGATCGTTGTTCATGTATGATGGATACCTGAAAGACAGATTCTTATCTATTTATTTATTTAAAAAAACATCTTTTAAATTAACTTACTCTTGCTCAATACTCGTATTCGAAACAAATTAGTGTTCAGGAATCAGGATAACAAAATAGTACTCGTGGAATGTAAGATGTCGTGAATGTTAATGATAATATTGCGAGTTGTTTTGTCCAAGGAAATTAGAATGCTGCAGCGCTTTTTGTAACCCTTTAGAATAAAGAACAGATGCCATGAAAATAACATCTTCTACCAGATATCGTCTTTGGATTTTGAGATGGCACCTAAGAGAAATGCTGAAGAAGCCACACAACAACCTAATTGGTATGAAGATTTAACTGTGAATTGAGATTAAAACAAACCTGAGTGTAGCAGTACTGGCACTCATGATGGTCGAGACAAGAGTGTTGATCTGTGCAAATGAGGGGTTCTGTATGTGCAGCCGGTCGCTGGCAATCCTGTTCAGAGCAGTGTTGTCCAGCACCATCACACAGTCCGCACTCTCTGTCAGCCGCTTCAGGGTTAGCAGGGAGTTGTATGGTTGAACTACCACATCACTGAGAGGAAAAACATGGTTCAAAGTAAATGTTGAATAAACAAATTGACTGTACAAATTATTAAATTATATTTTACTAGCTTTTTCCCGCGGCTTCGCTCGCGTATCCCACGGGAACATTACTTTTTTCCGGGATGAAAGGTACCCTATGTTACTTCTAGTACCTCCCAGGATATGTGTACAAAGTTTCATGATGATTTGTCAAGTAGTTTTTGCGTGAAAAGGTAACAAACATCCACGCTTTCACATTTATAATATTAGTAAGGACTAGCTTTTTCCCGCGGCTTCGCTCGCGTATCCCACGGGAACATTACTTTTTTCCGGGATGAAAGGTACCCTATGTTACTTCTAGTACCTCCCAGGATATGTGTACAAAGTTTCATGATGATTTGTCAAGTAGTTTTTGCGTGAAAAGGTAACAAACATCCACGCTTTCACGTTTATAATATTAGTAAGGATAAGGATATACATATGTAAATTATGAAATTAGATAGTAATTAGCTGTACAATTTGTTGTCTTTTAAGGTACCATGTGTTAAATTATATAAGAAAATTTTAGAAGTTAACACAAAGGACTAGAAAAAGTTAATTTCATTACAAAAAGTAACACTGCAAAAGCCGCACCTTATTTCATCCAGGTTAGGGAACACACTGTAAGTCTGCACCAGTTTCTTTGGGAACCTGTCGGACAGGTGCTCGAGAATGTAGGAGCCCATCCCAGAACCAGTGCCTCCAGCTATTGAGTGACACAGCACAAAGCCCTGACAGAACAAACAAGCAGTATGCAGTTGAGGAAAGAGTAAAGCAGAATGATTAAATTCCCGGTTTGAACTTTTAACAATAAAAAGCAACCTGTTTCACTTATTTTTACATTGAGTCAGGTCACGGCGAGATGCGAAGCGGCGCGCATTTTTAAAGAAATATAGAACTTGTTTACTACACGAAAAGATACAAATTTTATTAAGAGCCCATTGCTGGAATAAATTGAATGAAATAAATTACTGGAAAACATTTTTCTTTTATACATTTTAATGTCCCTTTCGCATCTCCATATCTCATAAAAATGATTGACCGTTTTCTCATTATGAGGAAAATTCAGTTATACAGTAAGCACCAATTAATAACCATGTGTATTATATAGGTACAACAGAGTGCAAAACCAAATTTCATCAAGAAAATAACACAAATATGTTACAATGAAACAAAGTGGTAATATTTACAAAATGGAGACCTTGCCCAAAAGCAGGACCTACAAAGCTTAACTTACCACAATAAAGGTCATGACTTATGACAAAGCTCAGCAAAGTGTGCTTTGGGTCAATTTCTGCCCTACAGAAGTAAAAAGTTGTCTTAGATAGAAGTGTAGAATTAATATGTAAAAGGATCAGGGTATGTTTGATTTGAAGTATTGCATAAATTCATCAATCACAAACACAGAGTAGAGATTTCAAGCATTGTGATTGTTCAATTAATGCACACTTTGCTCACGCTTCTCTGCTTCACAACCTGAGTTGTAACACAGTAAATACTTACCTCTAAATTATCACTGCCATCAGCCTCCCTGTTGATGATGTCAAACACCTCTTCATTTAATTTCTCCCCCTGTGCATACCCTGATGCCCAATTGTTACCTGCTCCACCACCATGTTTTGACAAGTATACATTTTCAGGGTTGTACAGCTGGAATAAATTTTTTTAAGTTTAAACTAATTCTACAATAATTAATGAGTAGTAGTCAATGAGTTATACACCTATCTGATCAAAAGAACCAAACAGGTGGCTGAAATGAATATATAAATAATAATAAAATAATAATAATAGTCTTTTACACAAATAATAAATCTTTACCTTAGCATAAGGAGAATTCATGATAGTGTGAATGACACGGGGCTCTAAGTCCAGCAAGACGGCGCGGGGAATGTAGTGATCATCATCAGCTTGATAGAAAAACACGTCTTTTCGATCGGAGCCTGCAGAGGCAAACTCCTCCAGTATACCCTCTGGCGATATTCCGTGTTCTATACATAACTGCTTCCAGAACTCGAAGCCAACTATGGAAATTAGATGAAAATATCAGATATATCTATCAAATAGTACATTTGCATGGTTTATTACAAAATACAATATTACTCACTCTGATTGCCACACTGGCCTAGTTGAAGTGTTATCATTTCACTCGGCATTTTGAAGAATATTTCCTGGATTTCCTATAAGATAAATTTAAGTTAATCGATACTTATTTTATTATTCTAAATAAACATAAACAAATATCCAACCGCCATCAATTCGCACTTTCATTCAATTTGTCACTGTCACACACTGATTTGTATGTACTGTACTGTACTGTCAAAAATCAATAATAAACCAATGAAAATTAAGCTTAGTTAATTTGACCAATAGATGTTGAGCTTTTCAACCCGGCATAGACAAAAAACTTCTTGCTCTAAGGACCAAGTCCCAAGCCCTGGCAACATTGGTACAGTGAGACAGTCACGTCATCATATCAGCCACAGGAAGTCCATTGCTGGACATAGGCCTCCCCCAAGGATTTCCAAAACGACCGATCGGAAGCGGCCTGCATCCAGCGTTTTCCTGCAACCTTGCTCATGCCTATGAAACTTAGAACATTGCAGAATTTTGATAAGAAAATTAATTAAAACGCCATCTAGTCACGAATCAGCTAACCTAACTCCTAATGCGTGTTGTAGAATAGGAATATCAAATGGTGGAGAAATTCGCCATACGAGGTAGAACACGTAATAGCTCAGTTGATTAGAGCATGGTAAAAATAAGAGCAACGTTGCGAGTTCAAGTCCCACTCACGCAGTATATTTTTTACTTGGTGTTGCGAAAGCATGTTACCAGATGGCGCCACTGGTTTGATCTAATGTTAAAGCCACAGTTTCTTATCTATTTCAGTATATACAATATTAAGACCTTGCTCAAGACAGTCACGTAAACGAACAGAAACAAAGGTTTAAAAATAGTACTGTCACAAATGTCATATGTCAAATTGACGAATTATCTGAGAATTATGATACCTATAGTAGCTGTCACTGTCAGTCAATTAGTTTTGGATTTGATTTTCTTGTTTTATTACTTTTTTTAGTGAATTTATGAATTATTTAAAGAAATTAAATAAATTAAAGAAGCAAAAGTTTTCAACGAAGAAAATATAAAGTCGTGTACATTTATTTTGTAAGGTATGTTTCGTACAGCAAAGTTGTACGCGTTATAAAGTTAACTTGGTAGTACTTGGTTGATGGCCTTCGATCAACATATTTCTCAACTTTGTTGTCCACAACCTACGGCCACCGTGTGAGAAGTTTTACTACTAATGTCATCGTGGGTGGTACTTTCGCAACTGCAAGGTTCTATTCTGTTTAACTTCCATAAAAGATCATTTTCTAGGTGATATGTTGGTTTATTACTTCGTTCTTTTGGGTATGATTAAAAATGCTTCCGCGTGAATTGTTTACCTAAATGTAATATTTACATCAAATATTCAAGACATGTTTTGTATGTTAATTAATTATTGCATAGAATTGATTATTTATTCAGCAGTAATTGGCAGGTGTGTGACCGCCGGCGCGCGGTAGACAGCGGTGAAAATGCCGAGAAAACTGCTGAAGTTCCTGATCGTGTTCGACAACACTTCCCTGTTGTACTTCCCTGGTCAGTTTCTGTCTGGTAAAGTGTTGATGGAGCTGCAAGATGACACACCTGTATTAGGTAAGGTCACAGTTGCTTTGTGTAACAAGATTTTTGAAGTGAAAACTTCTTTAGGCGCATTGGGCATTTTTGAGATGAAAAACCATTGAACTCGCGACACTGTTACCGTAACCGACACCACCTTGTTCAAGTTTTACTTATGTTGGCAGTCCCGGAGTGCCACTGTTTTTATCTGTTTTGCCTTAAGTAAAACGCTTCACTTTGGGCCAAGAGCAAGACCTTCTAATTGTTAATGATGCTTACTTCACTTCAGAAACTTAGTTTGTAGATTTTTAGTAAGATTTGAGTTACGAGTAGGTATATGAAATGGAACATAGGTTAGCATTCAATCACCTTGTGGACTAATGTTAATATTCTACTGTAATTTTATACAGGTCTCCATTTCCATGTGGTTGGTGAAGGTGTGGTTCGGGTGGGCTCAGGACGCCATGAAAGGCTTTATGACAAAGAAAACTACATAGACTTCAGGATGCGTTTGTTAGGAGAGCCAGGTCAGTCTCAGTTTATTGTATTTTTAATGATGAAGCCATTTAGTTTTGCAATCAAATCACAGTAGTCCCCAGTAGACATGGGTAACTCCGGATTCGAATATTTAAATGAGCTGATTCATCAACAGGAGCCGATACCCGTACTGAATCCCGGTAATCGTTATCGGCTCCCGCGAGTTATTGAGTCCGCACCGATCTTACCGCCGCAGGTAATCGGCGTCTGTCGAGTCGCGAGCCGCGAGCTGCGTTTCAGCTCCACCGCGTCTCGGGAGGAATCGGGAGTCGGGAGTTAATATTATTCTGTATTGAAACCGGTACCAGAAAGGACATCTTTATTCTATAGATTCAATAGCAAAACTTAGTGGACCTCGGAGCTAGAGCCGATAAGGGAGTAGGAATCATTAAGATGAGTCAGTACCGGATGCGGAGTAAGATTCAGTGAGCCGAAACACTCCTCCGAGTCGAGATTACCCATGTCTAGTCCCCAGAGAGTGAGAAATGTTAAGCAAGTTAGTGGAATTGAAGTTAGTAAGTTAGTGGAATTGAATAATAATTTGCTTTAAAAAATGCTCCATTTTAGGTGCAATTCAAGCACTTTTTTATTAAAGTTCTTTGGAAAATTTGCAACCATTAAATAATTAAAAAAATAAAGAAAAATTTCTTGAAATTGTTAAAAATTTTAATTATTTAATTTAATTTTTTATAGGTGATTATTTATTGCGGTAGTGGTCAAAAGTGTTTTGTGGATCAATAGACTCTTCATTGAAATCTGAGAAAGTAAAATTCATGTCCATTTAACAGGTCACAGCACATCCATTCTCTCCCCGGGCATTCACAGCTTCCCGTTTAAGCTGGGTCTGCCCATGGGCCTGCCTTCGACCTTCCTCGGCACCCACGGCTGGGTGCAGTACTACTGCAAGGCGGCCTTGAGGGAGCCGAACGGTTTGACACACAAAAATCAACAAGTTTTCATTGTGATGAATCCAATTGATTTGAATATGGAGCCTCCTGTACTATCTGTAAGTAATCTTGTTCTTGCAACTGGCATAGTCACACCAAGTGAACTAAAGCCTAGGAAAAAAAACTTATCGCTAGTGTCAGTAGTTATTTATTCATAAAAGTTATTTACGTGGCAGTGTTGTGCCTTTTAGATGTCAAAATGTTTTTACTCAATCATGTAAAACTGGCTGAATGGATGAGTATGATATTTGGCTTGTATGGGCCATGGGAACCCCATGGGATTGTGGACAATCAATAGGGTTGAGCAAGTTTTTGCCGTTTCCAGCAAGAGTTCGAGTGCAGCGTGGAGCACCGCCTGGGCGTGGGCTGCGTGGGCGGCGGCGCTGTTCGCTGCCGCGTGATGCTCCAGCGCGGCGCGTACGTGCCCGGGGAGAGCATCGTGCTCTCCGCGCAGCTCGACAACAACTCGCGCACCACCATCAAGGCCACCAGGGCTGCTCTCACTGAGGTGTGTAAATATTAACCTACTGCCAGGCCAGACGCACTCTACAGTTTGGCTATGAAGCTAGGCCGCCGCTCAAACACTTGAAACTTTTGAAACTTATTCAAATGTACACTAAATTGATTGACGTGACGTCTAAAAGTACCTGCGAAGGCGTAATTACTGAATAAATATTTGATTCAAGACTCACATTGACGTGTGCGTATAAATATTACTCCGCTTGTATAAAGCGCGTTTTTTTTTTTGGAGCTAATATTATCCAACATTTTTTCTTTGTAATTAAATATCTCAGCTCAGTTGACTTCATTTGTTTGTTGTTAGCGTGTCATGGCACACGAAAGCCTCTTCCAGCTTCCTCCATTCTTCCCTTATTTTGGCTATTCTATGCCATAATGGACCTGCAGCTTTTTTTTATATCATCGGACCAACGTCTTCCTCGTTTCCTTTTTAGGGTTCCGTACCCGAAGGGTGCAAACGGGACCCTATAACTGAGACTCCGCTATCTGTCCGTCCGTCTGTCTGTCTGTCTGTCCGTCAGTGACAGGGCGGTACTCTTGAACCGTAATAGCTAGACACTTGAAATTTTCACCCATTATGTATTACTGTGGCGGATTTAACAACAAATACTAAAAATAAAAATAATTAAAAATTAAAGGGGGTCGTCATACAAGAAACGTGTTTTTTAACTTGATCTTCATAATGGCTTTAACTAGATACTTGAAATTTTCACCAATTATGTATTACTATGACCACAATAACAACAAATACTGAAAATAATACGGTGTTTCTTCAGCGTTTTAAAACATTGTACGGTGGTACGGAACCCTTCATGTACGAGTCCGACTCGCACATGCCCGTTTATTTATTTCTAAACTACTTCAAAATGACACTTCCAAAATGGTAAAATGGGGCCTTCTAAAATAAGAGAATGATAAAACTAAAAAATATATATGATGTACATTACCATGCAAATGCATGGTTACGCATGTTGTTTTTATCATTTCTCATTCCAAATTTCATTTTAAGGCCGTACCTGAATTTTCCTGGGTCCAGTGCTGCCCCCATTTAAAATAAATCATTTTAAAGAAAACGGGAGACATTATTTAAAATTTTGCTACTACCAAGTCCTAGATAACCCTTCAAAGTATTTTATGAACTACTGTTTACAGTTTATAATGAGAACGTTAAGCTTTACTACACACATTTGCTAAAAGTGGCAGTTCTTCGCAAATGTGCGTAGTAAAGCTTAACGTTCTCACTTTAAACTGAAAACGACCTTAAGATATAAGTTGTATATATTTTTATAAAGAGGTCTGTCAGGATCGTAGCAAGTTGAGGTCCATAGTCTCTGCCTACCCCTGTGGGAAATTTCATGCTGCGCAATTTGGCGCCTTAAATCCGCCATTTTGATTTCCAATAATTTTAATATAGACTATGACCTATGAAACTAGTTGTTAAGACGAATCTTACCACTATAATTATTTAAAATCGGTTCAGCCGTTTAGTAAGTAGTAACGGAGGAACATAGAGTCGGACATACATACAGGTCAAACACAGAACCCTCCTTTGGGCTTTGCCGCAGTCGGGTAAAAATAAAAGGGGGTCATCATACAAGAGACGTCTATTTTTCAGGGTTTTAAAACATTGTACGTACGAGTAGGTACCTACGTAACCACAGTACGAAACCCTACATGTACAAGTCCGACTCACACTTGACTGGTTTTATTTTACACGTATTCCGTATCCTAATCTACGCATAGAGTCAGAACTTTGGTAAAAAGATTAGATAATATTATTAATTTTAGTTATGTAGCTCTAGTATCAATCAACATAATGTAAACTGTTTTATAGGTGGAAAATTACATGGAAAATTATATAAAATACCGATTTATGGGTAATCATTTTTCAAACCCATCTTTCAATTTGTTGGTCATTATTAGTCCCAGAAACAATGCAAAAAACCAACAGTGTCCACCACTAACCACGAATATCTGTACTGAACGAACGCGATGGCGCGCGGACGGCGTGTCGCTTGGAGATAGTGACGTCATCGCTACTTTCGGTCGGCAGACGCGTGTTTTAAAATCGTGGTCAATGAAATGTTGAATAACTTCTGCATTTCTGAACGGATTTTAAAAATTCAAAAAGTGTCGTACTTAGAAAATCACGAGGCATGCGAAATACTAGGATCACTCAAAATTGGATTTTTCTGTTTACTGATTGATTCTCATTATATCGTTATTTTTCCATCTCTCCTAGTGTAACCCAATATGCTTTTTTCTATTGCTCTTTGGCAAGTGATCAGTTTTTGGTTTTGTTTTTGTGTATTTGCCCATGTCTGGCAGCCATATGTTAATATTGGTAGTATGCAGGTGTTGTATATTGCTTTTCTCTTCAGTGCTAGTTAAATTGTTTGCCTTTGAAAACTTACCCCATTTGATCACTGAAGGCGATAAGTTGGCCCAAATATATGTAGTAGTTTACATATTCTATTTCCTCTTCGTCTATTGTTATAGTTTCTTGTGATCTGTTTGTTAATATTTTGGTCTCGGTTTTGTTCATTGTTAAGCCCATCTTTTTGCTTTCTTGTACGAGGGTTTAAAGCATGCTTTGGAAGTCCAAAGCATAAAGCGCTATACCTGTGCTTAAACTAAAATGTCGTTCATGACAGACGATCCAGTACTCAGCGCACGGAAAGATAGCGGCGAAGGAGGTGCGGTCGCTGGCCGAGCTAAGGCACGGCAAGACGCGCGCCGGCGACAGCGACGTGTGGCGCCACGAGCTGCTGTACGTGCCGCCGCTGCCGCCCACCAACCTGCGCGGCTGCCACCTCATCTCGGTGCAGTACGACGTCTTTGTGAGTACTACCATCTGCTACTGCTGCCAGACACCAAGAATGAGACCTTTCCATCCCGTCTGGCCACTCCAAGCCCGTCCTGGCTTGGAGTGTAGGCCGAATTGTTTGACTGCTCTGGCTTATATGGCTTTGATAGTACAGAGAGGGTCGTGCTCCTACAGTGGAGACTTAAAAAGACCTGATGATGATGTGTTACGAAACTGGGGTACGAGGTTTGGAGTAAAACGCTAACACTCTTAGAGAATTTATTCACTACGGAACTATAGGTTGACACTCAAATAGTCTTCTAAAACATCCGATGTCCACTGATGTCCAAGTCGTCAAGCCATCGTAATTCCTTAATTCGTTGTTAAGGTCATATAAGTAACTTGCCGGTACCACTTGTTAATTCACTTCGAAGTTATCTCACTGAGAACTGACGTGCGATTAACTTGGTTTCCCTTTTATATGCGCCAGTATGGATTTTCGAAAATTCTCCATAGTTGACGAATGTATTTTTGATGTTAGAAACTTCGAGGTGCCGGGTATGTGTGTTTGCGTTCAACGGAGTCAAAAACCGGACAAAAAACTAGACTTTATGACATATGACACAAGGTCTTTCACTGGCAACATCTTGACGTATTCCTTTAGATTCCTGCTCTCGAAACTTAACGTAAAGTAACTAAAAAGTACTTATATATCTCGTTCGCGATAGTAGAAAGTAAAACCACAGCGAGAGGCAGACGTAGGGCTAGACATGCTTCACTGAAGCCCAGTGAGGCTGCGCTGTGTTTTGACAACCGATAAGACTCCGTTACTACTATTTAGTAGATATACAGTCCACAAAAATTTAAAGCCTGCTGAAAGAACACTGAAAGAAATTACCTCTTGGCTGAGGAAGGATGATAATTTTTACATAAACCTCCCACCTCCGAAGCGGCCAGATTTGGACGCTTGAACACAGATGAGTCTCAACTAGAGATGAAACGGATAGCAGTTTGGCCGGATACCGGATATTCGGCCGACTATGTGACCGGATATCCGGCGAAACTTAGCTGTTTGCGTAGGCGGCGCGCGAACGATCGGGTGGACTCGGTTCGATTCGGGTCTTGTCGAAACAAAGTTTGGCAAAATCTATCTTTCTGCACCTTGCAGCAGTGTGTATAGCGAGACTTTTTTCTGAAGCTGGCCTTATTTATGAAGAGAAACGCAACCGCCTGCTACCTCTCAGTGCAGAGAAATTAATATTTCTTTTTCTTCTTCTTCCTCACCTTATCCCACTTTACGTGGGGTCGGGACAGCATGTGTCTTTTCCATCTTTTGTCAAGGAAAGAAATTAGTATTTATTCAACAGAATTTGCCCTTAGTGCAGTATGAGTACTAATTAATTCATTTTCTTTGTTTACACATTAATTTACTATTGTGTGATTAAAAATTTAAAACTAAAACTAATTATATTTAGGTTAAGTGATACTAAGACTAACTAAATAAAGCAAATAATTACTCAAAAATATGTTTCTTTTATCCAGTTTTTTTTTATTCGGCCGGATAGACATCCGGCCGAATAGTAGCTATCCGGTATTCGGCCGGATAGTATTATGTCCGCCGGATACCGGATAGTTACCGGATATCCGTTTCATCTCTAGTCTCAACCTTATTACATTGACATAAAAGTATTGGTTCTTTGACACAAAAAATGGATGGAGGGGTTAAGTTTGCTGCATTGTATGATTTCAGTTCATAATCGAGCCGAAGAGTCTGGAGAAGGAAGTGAAGCTGCAGCTGCCCATCGTGCTGGGCACGTTCCCGTTCCGGGACGGCGACGACGCGCCGCAGCCGCCCACGCACTACCCCAGCACGCTGCCCATCTTCCGGCCCTGGCTGCACGACAAGCCGGCGCACTGACGAAGTGATGGCCAACCACCTATACATGCTACTGCACTCAAACCAATGGATTCATAAAAATAGAATCCTTAAATCAGTTTATAGTATAACGCTACTGATTTTAGAAGCGCAGATCATTCTGATAAATACATAAAAAGTCTGCACTCGGTAGATTTTTCACTATCAGACTGATTTTTCATGAATATGGCGGTAAGCATTTACAGAATTATAAAGTCTCTTTTATGCAAAGAGCAAAGCTTTTGTACGAGAAAATTTTTGAGCCTGCGCAGATAACGGGATTTCGTTCTTTTTACCCAACTGCAAAAGGAGGGTATGTTTTGTGTATCTATATATGTATTCTTTATTATTTTACCTGTAATTTCAGATTATAGTGTGCAAACTTTGATACAGTTATAAGCGATTTATTTTTATGATACACAGGATGAAATTAGGTAGTTTCTACAGACCTATACAATATATAACGTCTAACAAAATATACTGAAACTATTTTAAGGGTGGATTCAGTCCATGATACTGAACAACTTTCCCCTAGGAACATATATTGAAATATGAAATTTAATTTTTGACTTTCCATACAAACTCGGATCAGCTGATCGGTCAACTTGTATGGGAGGCTAAAAAATATTTTTCATATCTCGATATATGTTTCTTGGGGAAAGTTGTTCAGTATCATGGACTGAATTCAGCCTTGAAATAGTTTCAGTATATTTTGTTAGACCCTGTATATGAATCTCAGCGGAATTCAGGAATATTTTTTTAGGTTTCTACTTTTTACATTACTTACAAAACGTCCAGAAAAGACAGACTGTTATTGATTTTAAAACATGATCTATAATAGAGCGCAAAGCGCTATTGTTATCATGAAATATATTGACCTTTAAACAGTTATTAACAAAAGTCTGACGTCCAATTCTATCTTACGAGTAGGTTTAGGCATGATTATACTTTAATGAGGTGTCTATTGTCTAATTCAGTATTTTTCTAAAATAGCGTTGAGCTATTTAATTTGTGTTCAATGATATTTTGCATATCAGCGGAGCATATCGTTTTTTAATCAAAATTAATTATAAGCTTAAATACTTTATTTAATTTCTATTTAGTGCCATTTAATTTTTACTGTCTTGTGTCTAATTGTAAGTTAAGGTTTCCTCAGATAATATAACATATTATTCTAGTAGTTAATCTTACGATGGTTGCAATATTTGAACTATGAAATAGTGATTTGGTGTGTGTTGTATTGTATACTATAAATTAACGAATGTTTATGACTAACCTGTGATATACCAGTCCGTCCAATATACGTCGCCTTTACAAAGTTTACACAATAAAGATTATATTCGTAATCGTGGTTTTAATAAAACAATTCAATCATCATGCCCGGGGTGCGCTACCTAACCTGGGTGATTTGACGAGGTTACTGGTTTCCACAGAGCGACTGCCGTCTGACCTCCGCGACCCAAAGGGTAGACCAGAACCAATCCTATGATATGTTTGAACAAACGCTAGATGACGTTCGGGACCCACAGCTTTACATGCCTTCCGAAGCACGGAACCATCTTTTCGGATAATCTGGTAATTCAAGCTTGCAATATCCTAACCAGAAGACTAGAAACAACTTTTCACAAAGTATGCTTCCCAGTGGGATTTGAACCCACAACTCCCGATCACAAGGCAAACGACTGGACCACGAAGGCAGTCCAATTTTAGTCAATAAAACAATTAAATATAATTCATTATTATATTTCCTTATTATTTGTGTGTAACTTCAACATAATCGAAGTGAAAATTATTTTACAATAATGCTGTTTTCTATAGCCAGCGTTTTTACCATTCTGCTAGTATTGCTTGATATTTTACATGTTGCAGTTTTTATAACACTTTACCGTTAACTTTAATCACAACACATTAAAAGTAGCGGCAAATGGAGTAGGACTTGTTTAAATGACTAAGTATGAATGTACAAAAATTTATATAAAAATCGCAGTGTTTTTACACCTGTTAAGAAAGGGATTTACATTCAAACAGTCGGTAAACACTGGGTTGGAATACTTTGTGGACTCTGGAAAACTAGATTACATGAAGATCGTTTACTACAGCATAATAAAAACCAGCACAGACAAGGGCCTAGTCCGTGGCCGGTAGTCCTTACAATGTTAGGGTTGGATCTCACCTATCAGCATGGAACAGCACTTTTCTATGCTGCTATCGTTATAGCGTTCCGTCGCTCTCTCTCTGAGCGACAGAAAAGGATAGCGGCATAGGAAACTGCTGTTCCGGGCTGATAGGTGAGATCCAACCCTTAGTGTACGTTATTATATTGTACTATATGTCTAAGATGTATGTCGCAGTAGTACTATTTCGTTCTCAGTTCGTCAGTTGTCTGTACAGGCCTTTATAATTGGTTTCTTCAGATTACGTCTGAATCCTAGTTGGTGAGAACAGAACTGATCAGTGATCACAGAGGGTTCCTTTCAAAAAAAGACAAATGACTACACCACAGTAGGAGATTTTTCACATTGAACGCGCACTTATTGGCATAGTGCATAGTAATCTTACGACTTAATCTAGATAGCGGAAACTTTAGTACGAACGATTACAAGTACCGTGGATACTTTGGGCTCTAATTCAAACGGGGACTGTGACGTAGGGGAAGCAGGAACTGATAATTTTCTTTTATTTTTTTTTAGGACTACTATTGGTCGGATAATCGGGCGCTTATTTGTCTAAACTTCACGCGGGTACATAACACAGCGTTGATACACAGAATTAAGGGAGATTGTTATTTATATTTATCAGGTAGGTGGTTGTATCACCGCTTTGTTATGTACCGGCGTGCAGTTAAGGCAAATAAGCGCCCGCCTATCCGACCACTAAAAATAACACAGATTGAGCTAGGTACAAAGTAAGTTTTAAACTTCTTTGTTCTAACCGGGTATCTTCTAAGTAACCTCTTCGCGTGACATTCGCACGCTGCGCATTCCTCACGTCCCCCGTATTCCTCAGGCCCCGTTCAAGGTAAGAATTTTGCTACATAAAGATGGAGCGGTTTCAAAATCATGACACATTATCCCGTCTGATGTCAATCGAACACAATAGTTTACTCACAGCACCACTAATGTAATAAATACTCACGCATTCTAATTAAAGTCCTTAAGGACGCCTTTACCCTAGACTTTTCCATACAAACGTAATTCGGCGTTTATTTTGAATTAGATTTCAATTTGATAGAAAATATTGCCGAAATGTAACATCATTTTGGAAATATTTTGTTATTTTATAGAAATTGCATATTTTAGATTTAACTGGTTTTTCACAGTAAATATATGAAAAAAACCCATAAAAAAAAACACTTGAAAGAAAATATAGTATGTCATCAATTTTTGACCATCAACACTGAAAACTTCTACATACTATTTATTTTAAGTTTATATTTTGACCATGGAAAATCAGTTAAGATCTCAGATACATGCAATTTCTTTAAAAAACAAAAATTTCTAAATTAAAAAGAAAGAGAGTGAGTCCACAGTACATATGTGAGGGGCGTGAGTTCGAATATCACTCGTGGCGAAAATTTTTATCACATATTTTTAATTTAAATATTGCACCGAGCAATGTAATGCTGTAAATCAATCATTAACTAAAAATTGACGAAAACTGACATGTCGTTTCAAAATAAAAGCTAGAGAACATTTGTATGGAAAAGTCTAGGGTGTTCTTAAATCTCATGCTGTCCCTGATAAGAGACTTAAGGATGTCATTGTCATGCGTTGGGTATGTGGTCCGTGTAGAGTGTATACCCTAGGCCATCTTGTTGGCGAGCGCCTGGTGCAGGCCGGCGAGCTGCGCGGTCCACTT
This sequence comes from Acrobasis repandana, assembly GCA_963576875.1. Taxonomy (NCBI): domain Eukaryota; kingdom Metazoa; phylum Arthropoda; class Insecta; order Lepidoptera; family Pyralidae; genus Acrobasis; species Acrobasis repandana. Next base: position 22,698,549 of record OY756215.1, read on the forward strand.
GTCGAGCGCCGAGTACCGCGCCGCGCCGCCGCAGCCGCGCGCCAGCTCCAGCACCGAGTTCACCTGGTCGATGCGCCCGCTGATCGTGCTGCAACACAAGGACTAGTATAACACATTGAACACCCGCCCACTCATCGTGCTGCAACACAAGTACCAGTAAAACACATTCAGCACCCGCCCGCTTATCATGCAGTAACACATGTACCAGTATAACACATTGAACACCCGCCCACTCATCGTGCTGCAACACAAGTACCAGTAAAACACATTCAGCACCCGCCCGCTTATCATGCAGTAACACATGTACCAGTATAACACATTGAACACCCGCCCACTCATCGTGCTGCAACACAAGTACCAGTAAAACACATTCAGCACCCGCCCGCTTATCATGCAGTAACACATGTACCAGTATAACACATTGAACACCCGCCCACTCATCGTGCTGCAACACAAGTACCAGTAAAACACATTCAGCACCCGCCCGCTTATCATGCAGTAACACATGTACCAGTATAACACATTGAACACCCGCCCACTCATCGTGCTGCAACACAAGTACCAGTAAAACACATTCAGCACCCGCCCGCTTATCATGCAGTAACACATGTACCAGTATAACACATTGAACACCCGCCCACTCATCGTGCTGCAACACAAGTACCAGTAAAACACATTCAGCACCCGCCCGCTTATCATGCAGTAACACATGTACCAGTATAACACATTGAACACCCGCCCACTCATCGTGCTGCAACACAAGTACCAGTAAAACACATTCAGCACCCGCCCGCTTATCATGCAGTAACACATGTACCAGTATAACACATTGAACACCCGCCCACTCATCGTGCTGCAACACAAGTACCAGTAAAACACATTCAGCACCCGCCCGCTTATCATGCAGTAACACATGTACCAGTATAACACATTGAACACCCGCCCACTCATCGTGCTGCAACACAAGTACCAGTAAAACACATTCAGCACCCGCCCGCTTATCATGCAGTAACACATGTACCAGTATAACACATTGAACACCAGCCCGCTGATCGTACTCCAACAAAAGTACCAATATAACACACTGAACACCCACCCGCTGATCGTATTTCAACACAAATACCAGTATAACACATTTAACACCAGCCCGCAGATCGTACTTCAACACAAGTACCAGTATAACACATTGAACACCCGCCCAATCATCGTGCTGCGACACAATACCAGTATAACATATTGAACACCCGCACGCAGATCATCCTTCAACACAAGCACCAGTCTAACACAATAAACACCCACCCGCTGATCGTACTTCAACATAAGTACCAGTATAACATATTGAACACCCGCCCGCTGATCGTATTTCAACACAAATACCAGTATAACACATTTAACACCAGCCCGCAGATCGTACTTCAACACAAGTACCAGTATAACACATTGAACACCCGCCCAATCATCGTGCTGCGACACAATACCAGTATAACATATTGAACACCCGCACGCAGATCATCCTTCAACACAAGCACCAGTCTAACACAATAAACACCCACCCGCTGATCGTACTTCAACATAAGTACCAGTATAACATATTGAACACCCGCCCGCTGATCGTACTACAACACATTGAAAACTCCATGCAAGGAGGCTCATCGATTTTACCGACGGACACCTACATTTACAATAGGAAATTTATATTCTAGAAAATAATTTATTTCAAATGAGAGAACCACTAGCCTAAACGCCTTTTACACGTTCATTACGAAGTTGGTACCTTTTCTTAAACCAAAATGAACTCCCCCAACAACAGTTATGCTTATTAACATATGTATGAGTAATAGTGTCCGACCGAAACTTCGGTTTCAGTCGAATTTCGGCAAAAAAACGGGTTTCGGTTTCGGCGGCAAATCTACCGAAACTGCATTCGGGAGTTATATTATGTTTTTCTTCAGTGACATTGTTATGTTGATTATTAATAAATGAAAATGTCGAAGACTGCATAGCAATGTGATTTAAAGATAAAAAATAAGGAAATTTCGGTTTCGGCCGAAACTGAGACCGTTTTCGAAATTCGGTTTCGGTCGGACACTAGAGTAAAATAAAACCGGCCAAGTGCGAGTTAAACTCGCGTGGAGAGGGTTCCGTACAATTGATTGAATTCTTATAAGTTTTCCTGTAATCTACAAGCAATTAACTATATTTCGTATTTTTTAAAAAATTTTAGGCTCAGTAGCTTCGGAGATCAGGGGGGGGGGGGGAATGGTCAATTTTCGTCTTCTTTCATGAATAAAATCAAAACTATTTATTTTATAATAATAACAAAAATATATTTGAGATCCTCATAACGAGCCCTTTGATTTGATATAAGACACAGTAAGGTTTGCAAAACTTTTTTTTTTAATTTCCTAATTTATCCCCCGAAAATGACCCTTATTTTAAAAAAATATTTATTTACTTTGCACATATGTGTTTGGGTCATAAGATTACACCATCCTACCAAATTTCACCTGATTCGGTCCATTAGATTCGGAGCAAATTGGCTGTGACAGACGGACGGACAGACAGACGCACAAGGGACCCTATAAGAGTTCCGTTTTTTTCCTTTTTTGTACGGAGCCCTAAAAATAAGACTTACTTGTCCAAAATGCACGTAACCAATAGATTCTCCACTTCCTTCTCGTCGATGTTCAGCTCCTTGGATATGAACGGGATGTGGATCCTCGTGTACGGCCCGATCAGCTTGATCAGCACTTGTGTCCTGATGTTCCTCAGCAGGTCCTCGATGTGTTCCCGGATGAAGGGATCGTCCATTATATTATTTCTAAAGAAAAATAAAACAACATAAACACTATTAGACACACACGTCGTTAACCCTGAAACAAGACATATCCTGCGGCTGTAAGAAGCAAAGGCCAAATTAAGTGTGACGGTGGACGAAAATTATACGTATTTAAAATTCCTTCCGGCGCAGTCGGGTAAAAAAAAAATTATGGCACTGTATAAGGATTATAATGATACATAGAAATATTAGGTCTATAAAAATATACTGAAACAATTTTAAAGGTGAATTCAGTCCATGATTCTGAAAAACATTCCCCTTGGAATATACTGTCGCGAACGAGATAGAATCTTCCCGAAAAATAATAAAATCCCGAATAAAAACCCTCATACTTTGGCGTTTGTCTCCAAATTCGAACCCCGTAACAATACAATCGAAATATTTAAAAAAATTGGCCTCACATACAACTTGACCGCTCAGTTGATCCAAGTTTGTATGAAAAGCAAAAGAATATTTTTCATATTTCGTAATATGTGCCTTGGAAAAAGTTGTTCAGTATTATCGACTGAATTCACACTTAAAATAGTTTCAGTACATTTTTATATAGTTAGACGTACAGATAGACCGATAGATTTTCATTGCTTTATACATGGTTGAAGTAATGGCGGAATAAAAAGTCCCACATACATAAACCCTGAGAACATTACACTTCTTCTTTGGGGTAAACTAACCTATTGTGCTTGAGGATGGATTCGAACTCGTTGATGTCGTTGTTCTGATACGCGGACACGAGGTTGGTCATGGCGAGGATCTCCGGGTCGTTTTTATAAGGCTTCGCTTCTTGAGAGTCGAAGGGATTGATGCCGGATTTCATAAGCCTGCAAAAAGTATATGCACAATTAATTAATTTTAAGCCGTGCGGTTCCCGGCAGAGTAGAATAGGACCACTCCAAGTCTTCCCGTGGATGTCGTAGAAGGCGACTTAGGAATCACAAGCTAAACAAAGCTTATAATTATTTAAAAAAATATATATTGTATACTGTAAATTATTGTAAATTATTTGACATGCATGATATTGTTCAATAGTGACTATTATTATGATATTGTTGTGATGAAGCAATAATAAAAAATAAAAAAAATTGCATGCCGATTGTTGGTGCAACACGCTTGTTCAATAAATCTAGGTGTAAATGACCTGTAATATCAAATGTATTTCTACCGTGTTTGCTTGCAAATAAAAATTTTCATTTCATTTATAAACATCAATGAGACCTCTCAACCCGTCTGGCCAGCGTGGAGAGTGTAGGCCAAATCCTCTGACTGCTCTGGCTAATATATGGCTCTGGTAGTACAGAGGCTCGTGCTCCCGCAGTGGAGACTAAAAAAGATCTGATGATGATGACTTATGACCGAAAAAGTATTTTTTATTTCGCTCAAAGAGTACTTTCGTTGAATAAAGCTAGGAGTTTTTAGTTTTGGTGGAGCCATGCTACCGGCAAAACTCAGTTTTGCTAGTAGCATGAATGGGCCGGCTCGTTCGGGGAAGTACCACACTCTCACAGAAAATCGACGTCTGAGTAGTAGCTTCACCGCTTCTATGCTTCGTTCGGTGTCTGAGAGAGCCGGAGCCCCCCCCCCCCCCCCCCCCCACCTAAAGGTAACGCTCTTGTTACACCCCTGGTGTAGCAAGAGCGCAGTTACCGAACCTAGTGCAGTTGTCCGTGGGCGGCGGTGATCACTTACCATCAAGTGACCCGCTTGTTCGTTAATTTGCCGCCCTATAACCAAAAAAAGGTTCAAAATGTATTGTTAAAGTAACTGACATGTTAGCCAGCACGAGGTACTTAAGGCAGGTGGTACGGCGCGGGCTGCCCGACTCGTCATAGTTCTTGAAGGCCTCGAAGAAGTCCGTGTGCGCCTTCTCGAACTCGCCCTCGCGCAGGTGCATCTTGCCGCCGCACTCTGCAACAGTCGTTGATTACAGTTGTTAAATAAATAAATATATAGGGACAAATCACACAGATTGAGCTAGCCCCAAAGTAAGTTCGAGACTTATGTTATGGGATACTAAGGCCGCGTGTCCGTGGACGCGGCCTAAGTCAACAATTCTATTTTTATAACAAATACATATATATGTTGATAAACATTTAAGACCCAGGTCAATAATATCTGATAAAGATCATTTTCCATCTTGACCTAACCGGGGATTGAACCCGGGACGGACTAGCGTGTAAATCACTACACCATGGAGGTCGTCAAAAAAGTTGTTGAAGTCTTACCAAATATTCCAAAATAATTATTTCGAATATACATCGTGTTAATGAAAGAACACATAACCTCAAAAAAAAAATCGAATTTTCATACAAATTGACTCGATCACTTTGTATGAAAATTCAAATTTCTTTTTTAGTTTCGTGAAAGTTGTTGAACAAAAGTTGTTCAGTTACATGGGCTGAGGTACCATCTGAGAGGTTTTGCGTTCTTTCATTAACACTATGTATATGGCCAACATTTACTTTTATTTTTCATTTGAGCACTGACTAAAATTTATACAGTCACGGACAGACTAAAGACAGAGATTCGCCGTGTACATCTGTATCTCGAGCGTAAGAGAGAAAAGAAAAATTTAACCGAGAAAGAAAGAGTGGTATCTGACCTTTAATAACGGCAATGACGCCCATGATCAACGGATGCGGTATCGCCGACTTGATATGCAGCGACTATACGTACAACGCCTTCAGTTTCTTGTTGTTCTTCTGCGCCGTGTACATAATATGTATCTCGAGCGTAAGAGAGATAAGAGAAATGGGTGTAACAGAGAAAGAACGAGTGGTATCTGACCTCTGATGACGCCCATGATCAACGGATGCGGTATCGCCGACTTGATATGCAGCGACTGTTCGTACAACGCCTTTAGTTTCTTGTTGTTCTTCTGCGCCGTGTACATCTGTATCTCGAGCGCGTAGATCTCCAGCAGTTGCGTGCCTTTTTTTAGGTCGTCCTCGCCGTCGTCCGTCTGCCCAAAATTAAAGGGTTATTGTAAACTCACCACCCTTGTAAACTCACCACCAAATTATGAATTCCATACATTCAAATTCACCACCTGTTGAAAAAAAATATTATTTGTACATACTTTTTGTTGTAAACTCACCACCTGATTTTTTTTAAATATTTCTTGTTTTGTTTTTTAAAGTACTGTTAGCAAAAGTAACAGTAATATTTATTAATTGTTTATATGGGTTACGCTACATCGCAACTTGCGCGGTTTGCACTGCGCAGTACAAAGAAAACGCTCGTAATTTTACAAAATGTCTGATGAAATCCGCCCTGGATTGATTGCGGTGATGGTTTGCGGGGACCAGGGGAAGATCGTTTGTGTACACTTTACACGTAGGATATTACAAGACAAGCAAATCCGCTGACCGTGTTATTACAACTCGTTCGCACTTAGTCTGTCGGTCGTGGAATGCGCGTCCCCTCCCGTCAGCGGTAAAACACCTTAGGTGGTGATTTTACAATAAACAAAAATAATATTTGGTGAATTTACTACAAAAAATATTTTAAAAATAACAGGTGGTGAATTTACAGTAAACACATTTATTCAGAAAAGTTGATAACAAACAAGTCTGAGTTCACATCTTAGCGCGACCCCAGTTGCATCCATATCTTAGCAGATTACAGGGTGCACTTTTTCTTCTCCTAAGATAAGTAATTCAATGTTCACCCAGAAATTCTGAAGATTATACGATGCGGATAAGAAAAAGACGGAAACAGTAAACGACAGTAAATGAGACATTGTTAATTTGATACATAATAGGAAATTAAAAGTCACAATCAAACATTTTTTTTTATATAGGGACAAATCACACTGATTAAGCTAGCTCCAAAGTAAGTTTAAACTTGTGTTATGGGATACTAACTTAACGATACTATATTTTATGATAAATACATATATAGATAAACACCCAAGACCCAGGACAATTTGAAAAAGGCTGGGGATCGAACCAAGAACCTCCGGATTAGCGGTCTAGCGTGTTAACCATTACGCCACGGAGGTCGATTTATATTACAAGGTTGAATTAGCGCACCCCTTCCTACGAGGCAGCACAACTGAGGATGCAACCGGGAGCGCGCTAAGAAGAAATTTCAAGGTTGATAAATAGTTTAATTAATTAGATTTAAACGGTTGACTCTCGAAATGTAGTCGGAAACGGCCGACCAGATTACAAAAATGATTTAGACGATCATCTTCATGGCGAATAGCACGAACGGCGACCCGACGATGTCGCTGTCCGCTCCGGCAAACATCGAAACCTGGTCGGCGTTTTACGTGAGTCAACCATCATCATCCGAGCGTATTCCCGGTTGCATCCTCAGTGGTTACGCTTCAGAGCCCGGGGTCCGCTACCTTACCTAGGCGATTTGACAAGCTTACTGGTTTTACACAGAGCGACTGACCTCCGGAACCCAAAGGGTAGACCAGAACTTAGTGATCCTAGGGATAGGTACAAACGCTAGATGGCATTCGGGACCAACAGCTTTACGTGCCTTCAGAAGCACGGAACGGATGAGGAACGGATCTTTCTTTTCGGATAATCAGGTGATTCAAGCCTGCAATATCCTAACCAGACTGGAAACAACTTTTCACAAAGTATGCTTCACAGTGGGATTTGAACCCATGACCTCCGGATCACAAGGCAAACGCCTTGACCACTGGACCACGGAGGAAGCCTTTTACGTGTGTCAATCGTTTTAAATTAATTTATTATGGATTTTTATCACGCTAGTTTTAATGGTCTTACAACCAATGATGCTTAAGACCGTGCGAAGTGGAGAAGGAAAAGCCGGAAAGCGGACCCCGGGCTTCACAGCATTACAGCTGAGGATGCAACTGGGAACACGCTGAGATGAGAGAGTGTTTTCATAAAATAATTGATGGTTAGTAGGTAGTTAATTTTCGTTTTGGAAATCCTTGGGGGATTAAGTCCAGCAGTGGACTTCCTGTGGCTGGTATGATGAGGTAGTTAATATTCTGAAAAAAAAAATTCGCTTGCCTGACAACTTTGATGCAGCTGTTTCAGAATCTTGGCCAATTTGTTAAAGTCTCCTCTGTCGTAGTACAGTTTGCCTAGTTTTGTGTTGGTTTTGAACCATAGCCTGTCGTTCTTTGCGTCTTTGAGGGCCTCCAACGTCGTCTCGTAGAAGTCTTGGAGGAGTTCCATCTACATTAAATATTTCAACTCAATGAAAGGTTCACTTTCGGCAAGAGAAAAGATGTAAACGTTATACGATAATTTTTAACAACAAAAAAAGCGACTTAGTTTTCTGATCTTTTTCATCAGTTCCACGTCACCAAAAGCTGACTTTCTGAACGCAAATACTTGATTTGTTGGCAAAAACATCAAAATCACTATGTGTGCATAGAATATTAAAAGAGTTCCCTCGATTTCAAGATTTTTTAACGAAGATCAGATCATCAGATCTTTACCTGGTGACAATGGGACCAACTTGCATATATACAGCTTCAAACAAAAAAAGGATTTTCTTAATCGTTTAAAAAACGGAGAAGTTATGTGGGAATATTTTATTTATTTTTTAACCGACTTCAAAAAGGAGGAGGTTATCAATTCGACTGTTTTTTATATTTTTTTATATGTATGTTTGTTACGCGATATCTTCGCCAATTGTAAACCGATTTTGATAATTCTTTTTTTATTTGAAAGCCTTTATTACCAAGTTGGTCCCATTTTATTTTGGTGAAGATATGATGAAGAACTTTGAAGATATGGAAGAAACTCCTGAAAAAAAATTGAAGTCGGTTGTTCTTTTTATGTTAAAATTTTAATTATTAGCCTGTAGTGTCCCATAGTTGGGCAAAAGCCTCCCCTCTAGATTTCTAACTTCTATCAGTGGCGATAGTTTGCCAGCTCTTTTCGTATGCCCTTAAATCGTCTGCCCACCGAGTTCGAGGGCATACATAAAATAAATATATATTCGAATTAAGCTCCTTTTTTGAAGTCGCATAAAAATGTAAAAAAAATATCTGTAAAGAGATATAAGTTGTTTCCGTGTTTTTTTACAATGAAATATTGAAGTTTACTTCAAAAGTAGTCTGCCAATTATCAACTTGTCATAAATAAATATTTATCTCATCGAAGAATTAGCTTCCTGGCAGATCTATAAAACAGTTACAATTTTTTTTTATATTAATTTTTTTTTTCATTTTTTTTATTTAGCTATTCAGGTCCTATAATTGGGCAAAGGCCTCCCCTTATTTTTTCCAGCTACTTTGATCTTTAGCTACTTCTTTCCATTCCTTGTTAAAAGCAGACAGGTCGTCCTTCCATCTCATTTTAGGTTCTCCCCTTGATCGTTCCCCGTCTCCTGGAGTCCATATGGTAGTTATGTGAGCCCATCTTTCTGGCACCATTCGGCAAACGTGACCCGCCCAGTCCCATTTTAGTTTGGCACTCTTCCTCCCAATGTCGACCACTTGGGTGATGGAGCGCAACGTAGTGTTCCTAACACGGTCTGTTCGTTTTACACCCAACATACTGCGCTCCATTGTCCTTTCAAAAACCTGCAGTTTGAGCTTTTGTTTTTAGTCAGCGATCAAGTTTGGCCACCGTAGGTTAGGATGGGCAAGAAACACATGTCCATGAGCCGTCTCTTTTTTTTTTATTAATGGCTTGACGCTACTGCGTATTTAGCCAGGAACAAGTTAATAAAACGTGTTAAATTCTTTTTCCTAACAAATTACAATCAAAGGTTGGTGTAGGCCTTTGATTGCTTTAATGGAGCTTCTGGCAACAAATCTATACGAGTCCACTGGTTTTCATAGCCGATTGAGTGGCGGACGACGCCCGAAGACGCCCACACAATCCGCGAAACAAATATCACTACAGCCGTACTATGACTGTCCACTTTAACTATTCCACATATTGTTCATGAGCATGAGCATTTATAACACCAAACAACACCAATTTCATATTATAAAGTCCACTTGCATTATAAAATCAATTTGCAAAATAATTTAAAGAAAAGCCCAACCGAACCCCTTGACTTCCCGCCAAAAACCAAGCCGTCTCTTAAGGTGGTACTGGAGGCGCGGGCGAACTCCACAGCGAGTTGCCTACCGACGCGCTTCGTCGTGTTGCTATTTCGTCGAGAAAGAGAAAGGGCGCTAAAAAATGTAGCTCCGTCCCGACCCCCGCATGTGAGAGCTACACCCCCGCGTACGACAAAGAGAGTGCACTGAACGCCAGCGAAACGGGCCGTTATAGTCCATGAATCGAAAGGTTTTCGTAGTTTTCGTTTATTTCGATAAATACGATACATACCCAAATAAAACTAAATTATTTGGAATTCAGAGTCTTCACTCTAGTCGTATAATTAGTTTCCATAAGGATCGAAAATACAATTATAAGTGTAATAGGCGTCTAAATATTACTCGATTTCGTCGATAAAAAAGGCAAATTTTAAGTTGCTATAACTTTTTTTTTTGTTTATTATTTTCGAACCAAAACTAATTACAGATCTAGATATTAATCATCTTAATGCTTGTAAAAAATTTGAAAACGATGAGTTTTATGGTTTCGAAATTAAAACGAAAGTACGTTTGTATGGGATTTCGTCCCTCCAGTTAACCCTTAAGGCGAGGTATTACAACGCTCGAGGGGGATGAGGTGCGGGGTGATCGGCGACGCGCCCCGCATGCTATTACATATTGCGACTGACGGGGAAGCGGGAAGCGCGGAAAGAACGCGTATAATAGTTTTTTTTTTTAATTTTTACATATTTAATTAATAAATTAAGAACTTTATAATTTAGCACATTCTATCTTGTACTTCACGAATAATATCTTTATATAAAAATATGTGTAATATCAGAAATTTTACTAGGTACTACTTAAATAAATTCGTTTCAGCATTTCATTTAGCTTATTTTCAACATTTAATTTGATTGACTAAAGAACAACCCATTGTGTAATACATTAGCATATGTTTAAGACAATATCTTTGGGTGTATCGTGTATTTTTTTTAAACTGTTCATTAATCGTAAATATCTAAAAATTTTGAGCTAGCAACACTTTCAGCCGGTGAGCCAAGCTTTTTAATAGTTCCTTTATCGATCAGTAACTTTTCCACGCGTTGTCGATCTTACGCGCGACTTCTAGTTCCTGGCGATTTTCGAAGTCTATTTGTCCTAAGTATGTTACTCATAGAGATATTGTATATCTTGCCCATCTACCGTTACCCTACTTTTTGTGCTGTTGGTCATAATTTGTATTTTTGTTCGATTAATTTAAAGCCCAACCTGCACGCATGTCGTGCTCAGGTTTTTAGGCATTCAAGATGCAGTACTAAAGTAGGTACTAAAATTAAATAATGAAATAAGAAATGGTGAAAAAAATCCACGTGAGCAAGACTTGAACCCGCAACCTTAGTCTTAATACGACCATGCTCTAACCAACTGAGCCATCACGTGTTCAACCCTACACGCCGTATTTCGCCATCATATATATATATATACATATATAGGTATTGAGGTAATTAATTACCTAAGATTTTTTCACCAGTTCTTATTTTATTATTTAATTTAAGGACAATATCATCGGCAAAACGCAGATTAGTCAATCTACTTCCGATGACGATAAAGCTCTTCTCCTTCCAGGAGTCAGTGAGTAGGTGGTATACCTCCTGTAAAGTAGCAGTAAATAATTTGGGCGAGAGCGGGTCACCCTGCTTCACGCCTCCTTGTATCTGAAATGATGGACCAGAAGGCTGAAGCTTTACGTCGGCTGTACTGTTGCCATATATATTTTTGATTATATTTATGTTAGATTCATCTATTTCTTGATTATGTAGTGTCAAGTATTGAAGTGGAAGACACTATCAAAAGCCTTGGAGTAATCCACAAAACTTAAGTACAGTGGAGACCAGCTTTAATTACGCTTTAATAATATTTACTATAATGCTAGTAATAAGTAAGTGTGAGTTTCAATTGAAATTGGCAACACCACATATGGTTCAAACTAAATAAATCTGTATTTGTACGGGATTTCTCTCTTAGACTTCAATACAAAGGGAACTTACATTTCTAGATGTGGAAATGTAGTCTAAGATAGAGTTGATGGACTTCTCAGAGTGGTTCCGTGTTACAGCACTCTTAATATACGTCAGTAGTTGTTTGTAGCGCGCCATCATCTCTGTCAAGTTGCCCTGAATAACAAACATACTATAATTATTTAGATTCCACACATATCGTACAAGTGTGTTTCTATATAAGGATTCACATTCGACTCGTACATAAAGGGTTCCGTACCTTCGTACAATGTTTTAAAATGCTAAAAAAAACATGCTTCTTGTACGATGATGACCCCTTTTAATTTTTAACTTTATCTTATTTTTAGTATTTGATGTTGTTATAACTGCCACAATATTACATAATAAGTGAAAATTTCAACTGTCTAGCTATTACATTAACAATATTAATATTATGTATGTGTCGCAGTTGGATGGTATAAACCGCTAATTCACTAAACCTCTAGGTGTTTGGCATTACAGCTCAGTTTTGTTAAACAGCTGAATATCGTTCAGCTGGATTGTCAATGGGTCACGTTTAACAAACCAGCTAACCATGTTTAGACCGCAGAATAGGTTATTTGCAGGCATGTTATTAACAAACAAATTTATGACGGGGCATTAAAATAAAACCTCAATTCAACTTTTTACTATGTAATCTAGTCTCCAACATCATAGAACACCAATATGGAATGACACAAAGTTCGATGCAAGTGGATACAGAAAAGTTTGTTAACGCTACATAATCTCAATGGCGTAGCTGTTTCTCTCGGCCTTCATTTGATTCACGTAAATTCTCCACCTTGCCGGAAGGCAGGCGTCGAAATAACTATATGGGAACCAAGCTGAAGATCTGCTTTATTTTTCATAAATATTTGCAGTCCAAAATCACAAACGATGTCTCCGATATCTCTCGATGAAAACAGCTTACTCACGAAACGCTGTGAAGAATTCCGAAGGCATTGATGAATACAAATCGTTTTGCCATTCTGCGTATGAGGTGTCAGTTATTTAACGCTGTTTTACGAAACCGAGCTGTAATGCCAAACAGCCAGAGGTTAAGTGAATTAGCGGATTATACCATTCAACTGCGACATATGCATGTCAATGACTTTATATGATGTTTCAAAGTATTAAATTTTTTTAATAAATTTAATTTTAATCTTTGAAAATGCTTTTTCTCCAATCAAGCTTTTCAGTTTCAACTTGGAATGTCTGATAGGGAAAATGTGCCAGTTTTTTAATATTTTTTTTAAATCCTTATTATCAATTGACTTTTCTAAATACCAAATCTAGTCTTAACTTAAGGTGAAGAGGTAAGCAAATGGCCTTGAAGTGTGAAATAAATTGTTAACTCGTAAATATGGTGATAATTTCCATATTGCTCTTCGTCATGCACTAGATATCCTTTTAAATTATTTTATGAACTGCCGTTGAAACTATTATTGGTGATCCGTCTAGCTTTAAAACTTGCCGTGGCCACTTTTGGCGGAGGCAAGTTTTAAAGCTAGACGGACTAATGTAAATACTTTCAACGGTGGTTCATAAAATAATTTTAAGGGCTATCTAGTGCATGACGAAGAGCAATATTGAAATATGTATGTATATATCACCATATTTACAAGTTAACAATTTATTTCACACTTCAAGGCCATTTGCTTATCCCTTCACCTTAATACCCCACTACTGCACCCAGAGGCGGATTATCCTTAAGGCAAACTAGGCACGTGCCTAGGGGCGCGCGGAATGTTTAATTTTAAACAGTAATTTAAAACTTTCAGCCATGCAAAGTGACAATTATAAACCTCTACCACACATGTAGTAACGCTAACTATAGTCATCAATATAATCGTAAACATTGATGACCAGTACTACTTAGTTAAAATTTATAAAATGGCCGTTACAGGGCCGCCCATAAGGTGCTTGCCTAAGCCGCTCTCAACATTTAATCCACCTCTGAATGGACCCTTTTAGCTCGGACATCCGCATATATATAAACTAGCAGTCCACCCCGGCTTCGCCCGTGGTACACACATAGCCTATGTCACTCGGGAATAGTGTAGCTTTCCAACGGTGAAAGAATTTTTTAAATCGGCCCAGTACTTTTTGAGCCTATTCATTACAAACATACAAAAATAGGTACAAATCTTTCCTCTTTATAATATTAGTGTAGATAATATATAAATAATAAACAAGAAAAGACATTACTATATGGTACATACGGGTAATTCACGTGAAAAATCCTACTGGCCGACATGTTTCCACCTCATCCGGAGGTCATCATCAGGGCGAATGTGCAAACACTATATCAGACACAATGTAAAAATTAATTGTGATTAAATAAATAAAAAATAACATATAGTAATGTCTGTGTTTCACGTTAGTTTTAACCAAAGAAAAGACATTGTCTAGTAATGTCTGTGTTTCACGTTAGTTTTAACCAAAGAAAAGACATTGTCTAGTAATGTCTGTGTTTCAAGTTAGTTTTAACCAAAGAAAAGACATTGTCTAGTAATGTCTGTGTTTCACGTTAGTTTTAACCAAAGAAAAGACATTGTCTTACTAATTTAAAATTGATCTTGATCATCTGTTTGAGCGCCTTGAAGCCCCACTCGCCCTTATCGCCGCCCTCCAGCTCCAGCACCTTCTGGAAGCTGATGAGCGCGGCCTGGGGCTCATCCTCCTTCAGCGCCTTACTGTTGTAGTACTGGTTCTCCAGGTCCACATCCGGTTCAGAGTTGCTATCTTCTGAGTATTCCTGGTGAAAAATAAATTATATTGAGAGGCTTACACCAGCTACAAATGCTCGCACACACTGAAACCATTTGTTTTAGTCATATTTTTTCATTTCAGTAAGGGAGAGCAAGACGTCCATATAGCATCAGGACTCGGTCGGTACAATAGATATACGGGCAATGCGCGCGTGTGAGTGGACGTTTTATGCTCGAAATTATATTTAAGCTATTTTCTTACAATATACATCGTGTTAATTAAACAATGCAAACCCTCTCACATGGTACCACAGCCCATGAAACTGAACAACTTTTGATCAATAACTTTCACAAAGGTTTTGTGCCCTCCTTATGCCTCTGAACATTTACCTACCATGAGACAATACTGTAAGGATGTTTGGAAGAAACGTTTTGATAAATGTTCAGAGTAAAAAGGCATCTGGTACAAAACCATTCAAACTTCAACGAATCCAGTTCCTTGGTTTGATTATGCTGGACTCCCGAGGGACTATCTTGTGTGTGCATTTAGGGTGAGGGCTGGTCATATTCCGTTCAACAAATTTCTACTCTTAATGAGAGTGACCCACTCAGACTTATGTAATTATTGTGATAAGACGGAGGACTTACTACATGTCTTGATGGAATGTGACCAGTATACCGCCTTACGTTATCGATTTTTAGCGGGACTATCGATGTGCAACGGTGAGCTTAACATTATGTTAAGCAACCCACTATTACATATGGCAAAAGCCATATACCTTTTCATAAGAGCTGTGATATTGCACAGAAACTAGAAATTATCTAATCGAAATCCCCCCTGGCATAGTCACACCAAGTGAACTGAAGTTTCGGAAAAAAGAAATAGATAAAAAAAAAAAAATCCACAAAAATAATTCAGATTTTCATACAAATTGACTCGATCAGCTGATCAGTTTGTATGAAAATTTCAATTTTATTTAGTTTCGTGAAAGTTGTTGAACAAAAGTTGTTCAGTTTCATAGGCTGAGATACTATTAGATAGAGAGAGGTTTTGCGTTATTTAATTAACAGATGTATACATTTTATAAAATGAAACAATACTTCATTAGTATGTATCTTGATACATAGAATCCTAGAAAAATCCATAGTGTTCCCCCAAACATTTTATTACAGTATCTTTTCCTATTTCTTTTTTTATAGCATCTATTTCGATTTCTTATAGCATCATGTTTTAAGAACAGTACTTTGGTAGCATATAAACTGAAGACCATTCAATTTTTTTTTTATGTAGTGGAACTTATAGTTTTACGCAAAACAAAACTCTCGTTTAGGTCATGTAAGCCCCTTAAAGTGAAAATGGCTTTTGGGCTCTGTTTACCCTATAAGAGATAAAGACATGATTATGTATTCATTGATCCAACCAGCGAAGCATCTCTGTTTCAGCTTCAGCAAAATTCTTTTTGCTGAGTTTGTTTGTTCAGTTCTCTGGCTGTTCTCGCGTCCTCGTCGCATTTCTCAACAGATTCTTGCGAAAATTGTAACCAGATTCGATAATTTTGTGTACAGGGAGCATTTGAAATCATTGGCATTAATTTAACTTGTTAACACACTTAAAGGATATTTGTTAGGGTAACAATACTGCAATTAGTGCAGTAATTAAAAAGTATTGAAAAGTAAAAAAATAAACAAAGTATCAAAATATCGCGCGTCGCGCTTGCGAGAGGGCTATGACCCCGGCGCTAGTAAGTAGACTTTAAGTTGCGTGGATAAGGTTTCAAGTCGAGTAGGGAAAGGTGATGGCACGCAACCGATTGAGGGAATGAATGTTAGGTACTACGGAATCTATGACGACGCAATGAAATCAAAACTATTACAATTAATTTACTTTTCATGAGTTTTATGACGTTAAGTTTTTTTATTTACAATTGCAGTAATGGTGTCAATCAAGGAGTCTAACGCATGTTTAGAGGTTTTCTTTAATTTGAAAATGACGACTTCTGAATGACATTTTAATAGGCTCACATTACTTTGTATCATGGGTATAGTGGATATTTGAAAGGATGCCAACAATTTCAATTCCACCCTGTATAGGTAATTTTTTTGTGGATTCAGTTTGTCAAAATTTTTCGAAATGGCAATATTTTTCAATAGGAAGCGACTCAAAAAGAAAAACATTCTTTCTAAACGATGAGTAGAGGCTTTCGCTGGTAACCTTCAACCTACTCAAAAAGCCACAACAATCATCAACTTTGCTTAAAGCGAAACATCGCTGATCACAAATGAAAATAGAAGACAACAAAAAATTATAAACTGTTTATAAACTCTGAAGCAAATATTTGGATAACTTTAAGTGCAACCAACACTAAACCATGCTTAATGCAAAGTAGGAAAAACACATTGAATACAAAATATATACATAAAGCAATATATCAGAAATAAGTAAGTTGTTTTCAAGTATTATAAAAAGAGAATTACACAAAAAGATTCTGCCGAATTTTTTGAAAAAATCACATTACGCTTCATAATTTGGAAGGGATTTAAAACTGAAAATTTAAGGTTACTTTGATTGGGCTACATTTATCTATGAATCTATGGTGAATAAAATAAAATTTATTGGAAAAAGTTCATATGATATGAGGAACTCAAAAAATTCAAGAATACCAACATATTAATCTGCTTTTGTCAGCTGTTATTTATTTTACGTAGTGTATGTTTTATGGTAGAAAAGGTTAATACTGTCAAGTAGGATTTTAATGTACACAGTTGCAAGTGTTTAGCTTACCAAGCCATAGTCCTCCTCCTCTTCACACATATAATCATCGTCATTATCAGACATATTTATTACTTAGATGCTATGCTAATACAAAATGTATTTAATTTTTATTTAATTCAATTTATGTTTCTGAAATTTGTTGATTCAAAGATGACAAGCAAATGACAAAACAAATTAAATGGCATCATGACAGCTTTCAGCCTGACAGCAGACGCTATTATTTTCCCGCACAGGAAAAGACGCGACAAAGCAAAGATATTGGAGGTATAAGGCAAAGAGATCTTATGAGCAAGTTTACATACCGCTTGGCCACAAATTGGCGCGACGGCGATGGCAGCGACGACACGCGCGACAGGAACAAAAATACAAGGAAATGTAGGTGGTAGGGTATGTATGTCATAAATAATAGCATAGCATAGTAGAGAGAGAGATCTCGTATAGATTTGTCGCCAGAAGCTCCCATGAAGAAATTAAATGCCTACACAATCCTTTGATTGTATTGTTATGTAACTTGTTAGGAATAAAGTTACAACCATTGACTTATATATTACTAGCGTAAGGACTATAAATGGCACCAACGCCACCAACTCGTTGACCCGATAAAGTCGGTACGCGACTTAGTCGTCCTCGGTCCGCGGACGGAGGAGTTCATTCGATTTTGTTTCATACTTGTAAATGCCATAAAAATGCCTGGTTTGATCATATATTCTATAGAAGCACAGTTCCTTGAAAAATCAAACAAAATATTGTCCCCGTGTCAATACGTACATAGATAGATGTATACCATTTCAAATATTGCGAAAAAAGTTCTAAGGTGTCATACAGTTTAATCTAATTTAAACCTTATGTAACTGAGATACAGGTCGCGCCAAACTTCTAGTTCGCTCTGAAGTTGCCTCACTCAGGTTACAAACAGGGACAGAATATTTACCACAATAATATTTTTTTCAGAATGATTGTAAGAATGTAGTTATGATATATATATACACAATAAACAAAAATTAAACAAATTCTAACTGGTATCTGTATTTTACTACTGCGACGCAAATCGCCTGAACTTCAGAGCGAACTAGAAGTTTGGCGCGACCTGTAAGCGTGGAAATAAATCCATATATTCACCACGCAATTTGGCATCTTTGACGTAATGTCACGCGCGCGGCCACCGAGCGAATGAGAGTGAAACAAGGCATAATACTGTTTTATGCCTTGTTTTTCCGGTGCCATTTTTAGGCGGCAACTGTGCATCTATAGAATACTAGCTTTCGTCCGCGGCTTCGCTCGCGTATCTCACGGGTACATTACTTTTTTCCGGAATAAAAGGTACCCTATGTCCTTCTCAGTACTCCTAACTATGTGTATGCGAATTTTCAAGAAGATTGGTTCAGTAGATAAAGCGTGAAGAGGTAATAAACAAACAAATATACAAACTCACTTTCGCATTTATAATATTAGTTGGGATATGATCGAAGGGTTGCGAATTTAAAGGCTGCAAAAATTATGATACTCGTATAGGTAGACCCAAAGCAAGTAATTATTTATTTACAACGAAAAATAACAACATTAAACTAAAATTAATCTATTACTACATACGTATATTAAACTAAACTAAATAAAATAAATATAGGTTAAAAAAGTACATGGAATATTATCACTGGTAAGTTACTTAACTGTTTGTTATAATTAAAATACTAAGGAATTTTAACGCGATAATAAGGAATATGCATGTAATACCAATCCGGCTCATTTTTTAATTTTACAATTTCTATTAATACGTTACAACGCCTAGTTATTTATTTTTCTTACTGACTCTTATTTGGATTAGAAAAAAATTATTGAAAATATGCAAATATTGCGCGGGAACTGACGACAAACAAAAGGGAACTGACGACAAAGTTCACAAAAAGGAAATGACAAGTTCGGGTGCGTTCGGTAGGACTGTCCGTCCATTTAGTTTGACTACCGATGACATTCGAAATGTATGTACTTTTATATAGAGGTTTAACAAACATCACTGGCTGATAATACCGAAAGTACCTACCCAAAAAAGAAAAACATGCGTTGACAGCTTCTGTCTCTAGCGAATATTGCAGACTTTGACGTCATATTTTAAAATTACGTGTTTTAGTTGTTATAATCTACTTGCTATTTTGAATATTTATTTTCTACACCATATACATGTTTTTCGGCACTGATTTAAAATTATCGATTAAAAAAATGGTTGCCTGTAAAGTCGGTTTTACGGGCGAAGATTTTACGTGACAACGCGCGCGGCAGACCGATCATAGTTGAGTGGGAGAGAGACGCAAGGCATTCGGCGGGCCTCTCTCTCGTTCGGTGACTCATCGTAACGTTACCGAGCGTTACACTTTTTCATAAGTGACTCCCAGCCGCAACCTAATTTAAGACGTTGTCACGTCAAAATATAAAAAAAATGCATGCATACTCTCTATTTAACAACCGAATAGCGGCCATGTGCGTTCAGGAGCAACGGCGGCCGTCGCACAGACTACGGAGCAGATACTATACTAGGGCCGTCGCGCCCAGAGTGACAGACAAGACAACAGAAAAGACGGTTTGGTCGCTCCAGGCGCGACGTTGAATTGTATGAAGATATTTTATGCAAAATGTTCCGATTGGCTCATCCTTAGTTGAAATCATTGGATATAACCAACGAGATCTATGTACTTACGTACGATATAACATACAATACAACAAACCTAAAGTTTAAGGACTGGTATCGAGGGCCGGTACTGCGTACAACTTTGACTTTAGTTTACGGGAAACCTAATAAAAATCATGAAAAAAAATATTACTTCGTTTAAATTTAATTTTTCAAAAACTGATTATTTATAACACAAACGCAACAAAAAATATTTTTGATCTTGCAGAACAACGTCTGTTTGACGAAACCAGAGATATGGGATTACGTTTCATTGGTTGGGTCATGGAACCAATAGAAGAAGTCAAACACTACATAAATATAATTGCGCCAAAATTTTTTTTCAGATTTAACCATAACAATAAATAATTTCTAATTCATTTTAATTTTTATTATTTCATGATTCATGTATATTACATAATACACTTCCTAGACTAAATATATGCATGTTTTTCCGGCTCTTTTCCAAAATATAAAGAAAGAGAGGGGGTAAGTAAACTTTCCCGCTGTTTTGTTTACAGTGCCATGATTGATACATTTTTAGTATTTTTGAAATGTTCCGAATTGTACTTTCGGTCTCTTAAAAAAATATAGTGGAACTTGACCTATTAAAATAATTAATAAATTGATTATTTATCTAAAACCATAAATTTATTTTATTCATCAAACTAATTTTTTTCATGTTATAATATGTGTAAGGATTGCGTCTACAAAATAAAATATTGACAATTCTGATTCTGTAGTATCGTGTGCGCTTCGGAACAAGACATTTTCCCGCCTTTTGGTAAATTACAAAATCAGGTCAGCTGGTAAGTTTTGCGCCTTTTGTACTAGTACTTGTAGTATTTTATTTTATTATATTCGTGTGATCCAGAAGAGGAGACAATTTGGTGTTTAGTTTAATTGACTCGTTTCTAATCGTTTATTTACCTACTCAACTTTATAATCAGAAATAATGTCTCTGCTAAATGACAAGGAAAATATTAGCAATGGAATTAACAACGTTCACATCAAGGTACTATGTAGACAAATTCGCTCCGGTTCTCCGGTCTCATACATTTAAATTTTGTGTCGATAAAAAAATATTTTGTTTTGTTTCCATTACAGTCTCCCGTAAAAAACAGTGTTTTATCTACACGCAACGATAACCTGGTTGAAGAGAAAATGGAAGTGGAAAAAACCATGACACCTGAATTTGACCCACAACTGGAACCATTGCTTCGAGAAAACCCAAGACGATTTGTAATATTCCCCATTCAATATCCAGATATATGGAAAATGTACAAGAAAGCTGAAGCATCATTTTGGACAGTCGAAGAAGTGGATTTGTCTAAGGTATACCTACGTACTATTGACATAACCTCAGAGGTTAATCACCTGTTTCAGTGTTTTTATGTTTTGAAACCTCAGATACTTACATTGTTTTTAAGTTTCATCATATTATTACAATGACTAAAAATTGTCCTAAATGTAACCTTAAATTGTTGAGAATTCAATGTTATTTCTATTGTTTTTTATCTAATCTTAAAAAATAATTTCTTTGGTTTTTACACAGGATTTGTCAGACTGGGACTCACTAAAGGACTGTGAGAGGCATTTTATCAAACATGTGTTGGCATTCTTTGCTGCATCAGATGGAATAGTCAATGAAAATCTCGTAGAAAGGTTCTCACAGGAAGTCCAAGTGACTGAAGCCAGATGTTTCTACGGCTTCCAAATTGCTATGGAAAATGTTCACTCTGAGATGTATTCATTACTTATTGACACATACATAAGGGACCCGAAAGAAAGGTGAAATTGTAATTGTATTTTTTGTTATAAACATTAATCAAGCATCCAACCACTTATCTTGTGTGACATGTGGAAACAGGAAACCTGGATATGGTACCTATAGATAAGCAGACAGACTTTCATAGTTTTATGAGTCACAGAAGTTATGATCTATAAATTTTCCATGATGATTTTTTGTTCATTTCCTGTGTAGCCAACATTCCTTTCAGACTTTTCAAGCATAAATACTTCATAATTAAGGCAGCCAGAATCAATGATTTACATGCCTTTGAGGAATGGAAAAACAAGAGATAATTTGCCACTTCTGGTCATCCACATGAAGTTTTTTACCACTAATAATGCCATAAAAGCTCCTCACTGAGTGGCTTGTGAGTTTTAGATACGTTATAAATACAAGTTGATAAGATTGTAGATAATGCCTACTTCAACCAAGACTAAGTATCATATCATGAGTCATGTATGTTGCAAAACGTTGGTGTTTATAGAATTTCTTGCTGGACATGAAATCATCGGATCATTAAAATGTAATTACTTATATTCCTTATAAGAAATCAAAATTTTATGGGTCAATGACTGGCCCTAATGACCGACCTTGTAGGTCAAAGGTGAAGTCTGAAATCTTTCCTATCTAAAACTTTATTTATTATACAGCTTGTAGGTGAAAATGCACATGTTGTGGTCTGGTTTTGTACCTGTAAATTAATGTTTTATTTTTCTGTCTGTATAGTTTAGTTTGTGAAAATTGCCTTTGTTTTTCTTTCAGAGATTTTCTGTTCAATGCCGTTGAGACCCTGCCATGTGTTAAGAAGAAGGCTGACTGGGCACTACAGTGGATCGCCAGCAAGACCGCTACATTTGGAGAAAGAATTGTCGCCTTTGCCGCAGTCGAAGGCATCTTCTTCTCTGGCAGTTTTGCATCTATCTTCTGGATGAAGAAGAGGGGACTCATGCCAGGACTTACATTCAGCAATGAACTCATTTCTAGGGATGAGGTTTGTAGTTTGTTCCCAATTCTTGTAGTATAGTTACTTTATTAATATGTAGGTATGAGTATAATTTTACTTTAACCCTTTAACCGTGAACGTCGGATTAATCCAGCAAACATTTTCGTGCCCATTTCGCGAGCGTAAGCGAAAACTATGGATATTTACCATTCCTCGCCCTGGGAGCACGACAACTGATATTAAGTCTTGTGGTGAAACGGTTAATAGTTGTTAACCATTACATTAATTTGTTACTCGAGGACTACTTGTTAGTGTACTTGAGGGAAGTACATTAATTTGTTATTCTTCCAATGAATTGTATGTAATAACAGTTTTTCTTATCATGTTTTCAGTTACTAACAATATTTTTCCTTAACTTACAAAAGTATTTAAAAATATAATTCTGCACAGGGTCTCCACACAGACTTCGCATGCCTGATGTTCAAGCACCTGGTACAGAAGCCAAGCAAGGAGCATGTGCTGAGGATCATCAAGGATGCTGTGGTGATCGAGCAGGAGTTCCTTACAGACGCGCTGCCCGTGCGGCTGCTCGGCATGAACTGCGACCTCATGTCGGATTACATCGAGTTCGTGGCCGACAGACTGTTGGTCGATTTGATTGGCGAGAAGGTAAGCTTTCCCTTTCAGCATAGCGCATTTCGAGTTACATCCTTAGCTGTGTTGCCTTAAGGCTCAAAGCAAAAAGATTAAGGGAATATTAAACTTAGTAGTTCGCCTCAAACTGAACTTGCGATCCCTATACAATCATGGGATTGTATACCCATATCTTAGCAACCCAATTACCAAATTGCACTTATTAAATATTATTTGATCCCATCTACTTGTCTACCAAATATCATGAAGTTCCATTCAAAGATACTAGTTATTCAACATGTTTCTTCAACACATAGCTAGGAGATGTTTGTGAAATTATAAATATTTTGTAGTATGTATTGAATTGGAACCATTTAATATTTCTTTTCTCTTCATTTTAGTTTATAAATACGTTTAGGGTTGGATCTTACCTATCAGCTCGGAATAGCACTTTCCTATGCTGCTATCCTATAACAGTAATTTGCTAGAGCGAGAGAGAGCTGAAGCGTTCCGTCGCTCTCTCTCGCTCTAGCAAATGACGCTTCTGAGTGACAGAAAAGGATAGCAGCAAAGGAAAGTGCTGTTCCGTGCTGATAGGTAAGATCCAACCCTTATAGACTCTTTTAGGATAACAAAGATTGTCAAAGGTGAGACTACAAACACTCGCTATCTTTGAAAAACAAAGCTATTATTTAATAACTTATATGTAACCCTTCTTTACAGCACTACAACACAAAGAACCCATTCGACTTCATGAACCTGATCTCCCTGGAAGGCAAGACAAACTTCTTCGAGAAGAAAGTAGGAGAGTACCAGAAGTGGGGAGTCATGTCAAATCGCATGGACAATGTTTTCACCCTAGATGCAGAATTTTAAGTTCCAAGTCAATGACGAAGGACTGACAGTATTAACTATTCTAATGTTCCGAAGAAAGCACCAAGATGTTGTCGGTTGAGCCGATTATGCTGCTTGATCAATGTTTCACTTCTTGAATTTTGTACCTGCAATCAACTGTGAGGGTCTGCAAGGTGATCAGAAAGGGATGAAGAGTGAATGACTGCCTGAACAATTTTTGACATTTAAGTATTTTGTACTTATTTAATGTTTTCAGACATGAATATTATTAATTCTGACAACCGAATGGTAACAAATGATGAGACTATCTGGATTCACGAATATCTGACTTTTACATAGCATATGTAATTAATATAGTACTTACATTTTATTTCTGCATTCCATAAAATTTCTTATCTTGACATTAGATTTCTTTAAATCTGTGACCAAACCTTTCTGTGACATTTTGTAAACTCAAATATTGTATAGTCGAACCCTCTTTATTGTATAGAGATTTGTGTATTTTGTTTTGTTACAGAACAAATATCAATTTAGCTTATAAGCTTAATGCATATAGCATTGTCTGCATTTTCAATTTTAAGTTTAATTTAAAGTTTTGCAAGTTTTTGTATTTTTTTTTTATTATTTAGTAAAAATGTTATCATTGGAAAATGATTGTGATAGTACCTAATATTAAATGTGTAACTTTATATAAGAAAATAAACTTAATTACGTCTATTGCATTGTTTTTGTTATGCTGCACTGCAATCCACTCATATCATGTAATTATAAAAGAAAACAAAAACAAACGAATCTAGTTATTTATTATTAAATCTTATTACATAAATGGTATTCTTGATCATTGGAAGTATTACTTACAATTCAGTGCAAGTGAACCTTCCAATGAAATTAACAGCGCGGACACGACAATCTATGAATAAGTTATAAAATTTGCACATCCCGTGACATCTTTCAGTACAATTTGTATCTAAGTAATTCTCACACATTCATACCTTTCACATAAATTGTCAGAAGTCTAGGATCAGTCTTACGATACTCTGGAAATTGTGACCACTGCATACTCTTAGGCATCGTGTCCACGTATCCGGTTGGCGCCGTCGCCGGCGACGTGGACACACTTAGAGGCTTCATACACATACACGACTGATCGACCGGATACGTGGACACGAGACCTTATACAAATAGGAACGAAACTTGTGCAGATAACCTAGTGTTCCATTGAAATTGAGATAGAATACAGTAACTATGAATCCCTGACTTCCGACTAGTGTTGCCAAACTATCGATAGTATTGATGAGATTCAATAGTATCGATTGCACAAACGCAGCAATACTATTGATGTGTTGGGAGTATTGCGCTATCTATACTGCGTTTACTAGTCAGCATCAATACTATCGAAAGTATCGATTGTTTAGCTGCTATTGACGGTCGATACTATCAAATCCCATTAATAGTATTGCTGCGTTTGTGCTCAATCAATACTATCGGTAGTGGCCTGTTATCGATCGGCAACACTACTGCTGACATTCGTGTCTAGCGCGTCTGCTTGTCCTGCGCGAGCCGCCGCAGCAGACGGTGCCCCGAGAGGAAGGTGAGCGCGGCCAGCGGCAGCAGGTAGCGGATGGTGTCGAACATCGTCAGCTGCAGCCAGAACACGCCGTACAGCGCCAGCGAAGCTGCAACAATGACCGGGATGAAGCGGAACTCAACATTAGAAATAGCCAATATGGGTAGGGATCCATTTGTCAGCACGGAACCGCATTTTCCTATGCTGCTATCCTTTTCAGCACCGGTCATGCTAAAGCGTTCCGTCGCTCTGTCTCGCTCTAGCAAATGACGCTTCTGAGCGGCAGAAAAAAATAGCATAGGAAAGTGCTGTTCCGTGCTGACAGATGTGTCCCAAACCTATACAGGAGTTAGAGAGCTATCTCCTGTGACAATAGGCCTTACACAGCTATGGAGGCCCTGCCTTATCAGCGCAGCGCCATAAGACGAATTTGCTTGTCGTTGAAGGCGGGTAATTTTATTTTATGAATGTGGAGGTAAACAAATAAATGAGTGGACTTCGTCATATTGCGGCAAAAATCGGAACTAAATTTAACACAGATAAAAAAACTTTCGGTTGCGTCATCATTTCAGGTCTACTAAGTTATTTGTTGACGTATAATTTCATGTAAATCTCTTTTTCTTCACTTGCAATGCATCAAACCATATATGAACTTCATAGAAGAGCTCAATGGGGAACTTGACTGTTTAATTTTGTACAATATTGTTTTCGAAACAACAAATAGAAAGTTTATGAAACATTTTTCTATAAACAACAAGAAATTTGGTTATTTTTGAGTGAAGAAAAAAGTCTTCGTTTTCGGTTTCAGATTGTTACTTTTAAATATGATAATTATAATTTTCACTTAAAAAATGAGTCGGGTACTGTATTATAAAACAATAAAGAATGAATAATCACCTCCAAGCGACAGGTGGAACACGAGCGCGCTGAGCGACAGCGGCAGGTTGCCGAAGTTGATCCCGATGCGCGCCCACAGCGCCAGCAGCAGCAGCAGCGGCGCGGCGCACGCCAGCGCGAACACGTCCGACACCAGGCGCGCCGGCCGCGGCTCGGCCTCGCGGAACTGGTGCGCCAGCGGCGGCCACGGGCCGCGCGGCGGGGGCGCGCCCGCCACGCGACCGCCTGCCAAATACAATTTTTTTTGAGAATAATTTTACAGCTCTGGATACAAGTCCTTTAGAGCATATCTGTAGTTTTGTTGCTTGTTTATTCCTAACAAGTTACAATCAAAGGGTGGTTGTAGGCCTTTGATTGCTTCAAGGGAGCTTCTGGCGACAAATGTATACGAGTCCACTGGTTTTCATAGCCGATTGAGTGGCGGACGACGCCTGAAGACACACACAGTCCGCAAAACATATATCTACAGCCGTACTAATGACTGTCCACTTTAACTATTTCACATGAGCATGAGCATTTATAACACCAAACAACACCAATTTCATATTATAAAGTCCACTAAAATCAATTTGCAAAATAATTTAAAGCAAACCCCTTGACGTCCCGCCAAAAATTCACAAATAAAAAATCCACATACATGTCACCACAAAATTATGTCCAAGGTACAGAAGGAACACCCTTGGATAGGTAATTTGCTGAATTAAATCCAGTTCCAGCGTACTAAAAGTCCCATTTAGTTACGCCGCGCAAATAACCTTCGGCCTCGTTTACGGAGACGCGGGGCGGGCGGGCCGCCGGAAATGGGTCTCCTGAAGGTTGGGGCACTCACCCGCAGCCGTGGGGTCCTTCTCGAAGTTGAACCGCACCTGGCCCACGTCCCAGGCGATGGGGTTGGACACGGCGCTGTCGCCGAGCAGGACGGTGAGCTGGTACACGCCCGACTGGTGGTTCAAGTGCTTGCTAATGGCGCCCACGTTCTGCGAAAATAAATATACTGTTGAATAACTTGTTTTCATTATATCATATTGAAGTCTTTTGCCGTGTGAATACTTTATTTACTTTCTAAATTTTTTGCGTGAGAGATTATTATTTTTTGTAAAACATATACAACTGGTGACTTTTTTTAAAACTTTTGCAAGTTTCCATTTGAGGAAGTTCCTTGGGGCGGCACTTCACTAGACACGCACGGGCAACGTGCCCGCGTTATTCATGTCGTGGGCTAATCTTTTAATTGGGCCGATCAAGATCTGCCTGGGCAAATCAAGATGTGCCGCAATATATTGGTTTGGCTGCCTAATAACTGCCGTATATTCAAACCATAACGTTTGACGATTTGGCCGGCCACACTTGGCAAATCGATTCTATAGGGTGACCAAAATACATGCAAATAAAATGAAGTTTAAATAATTATTTTACTAGAAAAAAAGACGTTTATATAATGAAGACATACTCAGCTATGTTCGGTTAGAGTTTAAAGGATGACCAACTATTAGGAATAATAACTTTTATCAAATAAGGTTTTCTTAAAATTATAAGATCAAAGAACATTCTGAAGTAATAGTCTGAGGAATTCCGTTGCATGGTCACCCTACTTTTCTTCACAATTTTCGATTTCTTGTGACGCCGCCATCTTTTCTGCACGTAAACACACAGCTGACTGCCACTTGACAGAGCGCAACAGCGCCAGAAGCGTCGCAAAGTGGAACTACATCATGATTCACGATACGCCCAGCCATAACTCGATGTGCCCAAGTGACTAAAAGGGCAAATCGACCAATAGGCTACTCTCATCGATCTGCCCAACATTACATTGGGCACATTATGAAATAATTGGCCAAATAAAATATCTTGATTTGGTCAGGCAGATCTTGATCGGCCAACTATAGCCAAATAATTAAAACCGCTTTAGCTATTTCTTCTCACTTCAGTCTTGGGCTTTGTATTACCATTGACATGCATATTATATTTGAAGAAGAAAAAACGGGAAAGCGCACCCCGGGATGCAACCGGGAGCGCGCTAAGTTGAAGCCTCACCAGTTCGACTCGATAAGCCTTGGCGCTGTCGGGCTCGGCCACGAAGATGGCCTCGAGCCCCGCCGGGCCCGCGGCGCCGCCCACGCGCACGAACGCCTGCTGCACCAGCACCGGCTTGCTGGCCTTGTCGCGCACCGTGAACTTCAGAGACACCCTGTCACAAAAATTAATACAGAACGGAATCTCCTAAGGTCCCGCGCAATATGCGTCCCCGTTACCCGTCCCCGCACCTCTCCCCCGTTCTCGCCTTGTCGAGGAACGAAAGCGGGCGGACACACACACATTAGGGAGTAGGTTGGTGTAATCCTATGACATGACGCAAGTGAAAAGTAAATAAATATATTTTTTCAATAATTTTTATTATAGGAATTTAAAAAAAATGTTTTTCAAACCTTGACTGTGTCACATATCAAATAGAAAATACTTGTTATGAGGATCTCAAATATATTTTTGTTATTATTTTAAAATAAACGGTTTTGATTTTATTCACGAAAGAAGACGAAAATTGACCATTCGGCCCCCTGATCTCCGAAACTAATGAGCCTAAATTTTGAAAAAAATACAAATATATAATTTATTGCTTGTAGATTACAAGAAAACCTATGAGAAGTACGGAACCCTCTTCACGCGAGTTTGACTTGCACTTGACTGTGTTTAAAGTTAAAATAGAGCCTATGTTACTCACTAATAACGTTATTAGAAGTTACATAGGCTCTATTTTAAAAATTTTATAATAAAATTGGATCAGTAGTTTTTCTCGACCTCATGAGTACTGTTTATAACTAACTAACTCTACTCATTGACGAATCATATTTAATGTTCTTTTTTATAAGAATAACACAAAATATTGTCATTTAAATACTAGGAAAATACAAGACGAGTTCGCCTAAAACGTTTATTTTATTATATATAAGATACCTTATGGGAATGAGTCTTGTTTGTTTCGGATTCCCCAGTCCGCAACAATCAAGTTTCTTTAATTAAGCATTAAAATATCAGAGGACAAAATTACAAATATTTCAAATCACCAAGTGAGTGATAAATTAATACCTACAAAACTTATTTTTTATTCTGGCGCCTCCCAAGAACCAGAACATCCTTCCTTGTCCACCAATGTGCAAGAGGAGCTTAGTGCCTTCATACAAGCTATAACAGATACTAAAACACTTAGCACAAATAGCAACTTACTTTTGCAAATGATCAGCTTGCAGTTCCTCCAGCAATTCCTCTGGGTACGGCACATTTGTGATCTTTGGGCTCGTAGTACCATCAACGTCCCCCACACCGACCTCGCAATTTGTCACTTGTATTTCTCCTAACACCGCTACATTCACACTGGCCGTTTTACTGCCAGCACTTAGCGCAATCTTGTATAAGCCATATTGAGACTTAATCTTGCTCAAGTTGAGTACAAAAGTGGTAGGGTTCTTCTGTGTTAAAGGCTGTTTGGACAAGACAACAACGTCGTCCGCGAGCCGGGTGCCGGACTGGGCGATGACTTCTTCGGCTTTCAAGTTCTTCACGGGCCGCTGCAGGATGTCTGTGATGGATATCTCGATGTTGTCCGTCTCGGAGGTCACATACTTCTTGCCTTTGATTGTGATAGAGATTGGTGTGGGCTGTTAGTAAAAAAAAAGGTGCTGTAAGTTTCAAAGATACATGTCGTTAGTGTAACTAAGTGGATCTTATTAAATGAATCAAATCATTTTAAGATCAATAGGTAGACACAAGTATTTACATTAGTCCGTCTAGCTTTAAAACTTGCCTCCGCCAAAAGTGGCCACTTTACTTTTTAGGCAAGTTTTAAAGCTAGGCGGGTAATAATAGTTCTAACGGCAGTTCATAAAATTTAAAGGGCTATCTAGTGCCTGACGATTAGCAATATAGTAATTATCACCATATTTACGAGTTAACAATTTATTTCAACTTCAAGGCCATTTGCTTTGCCATTTTATTTTTATGATAAGAGTAAATTTTGCAAGTAGTGTGCCCTAATTTATATTTATAGACAACATTGTAAATCTAACCGTTCATTGGGATAGCGATTCCAATTAGTCCTTTAATCCTTTTAGATTATCCAAAAATAATGGACCCATATTTTTTAGTTTATCAAAAAAGTAAAAATTCATAAATATACGGAGAATCTAAGTTCCAGAGCTTGACGTCACAGCTACATGTAAATCTTATTTAACTGTGACATCATGCGAAATTTAAACGCGCTGTATCTTCATCATATTTTGTTTCTCAGAGAAAAGAAAAAATATGTATACAATATTTTTCAATAATCTAACCGATGGGCCAAAAAACTGTTTTCCAATCATCATACCTATTTAGCCACTATATTTCGAGTTTGTAAATCTACTAAAGTAATCAGTATAAGTAATATAACAAAAACAGTGGTACTTCGAGAGTCCTGATAAAGTGAAAACTTGAACAAGGTGGTGTCGATTACGGTAATAGTGTCGCGAGTTCAATGGTTTTTTCCCATCTCAATAAATTCTTGTTCTTCCAGTGCCATCTTCAACGAAGGTCGGCAATCATCATTGCAATCTGCACTTTTGAGATGGCTGCTCGGAATAGGGATCGCATAGTCTTGTTGTACCATTGGCGTAGATTTTTCAGCCACAATGTTCTTCGGCCAGGCAAAAATTGTCTAACCCTAAAGAAGTTTTCACTTCAAAAAGCTTTGTCTCGTAATGTACCTCGTCGTCGGCGACCGCGTGGGCGGCCTCGAGCAGCAGGGCGGCGCCGCGCGGGCTGTTGACGGAGCGCCGCGACAGCAGGTACGACGCGAACTTCAGCTTTTGCTCTGCGCTCAGCGGGGATGCTTTCTTCTGACTCTTGTAAGCCCTGCCACAGAATTAATCTTAGTACCAAGGTACAGAAGGAACACTCATGGATAGATTTGCTAAATTAAACCCAGTTACAGCATACTAAACTACTATTTAGTTTGCACACCGCGCAAATAACTTTCGACTTATTGCCAAATAAATGGAAGGTTATTTACGCGGCGTGCAACGAGTGTGTGCGCCGAACGAGCCAAAATGTATTTTACGTTACGTCTGCGAAGCGACGGTCTGTATCCCTTTATCTCTAGCGTTAAATTTTTAACAAGTTCAACCTTATGTTTGTGAATAAGCCGCATTGGAGCGACAGATTAGCTTCATGTCTAAACTGCGGAGTGTGCCGGGCCTGGCCCTGCAATATCGTCAGTAGTTCTGTTTCATCTTTAACTTGCTCCTTCTTCACATTTTTAGATCAGATAAGGCTGGAAAGCGCCCATCAGCTTCTAAAGCAGTACAGCTAAGAATGCAACCTAACATAAGGATTTAAATACCTATATGATAATGGTGTTGTCTTGGCCTTGTACTTGTCAATAATCATATAAAAATGTGTGCTATGTAGAACCATTTGAACTTGACAAGAAGAAGAACATTATGTGCTGTGTGTCTTCCGGCCTAGAATAGGACCACTCCATCTCATCCTGTGGATGTCGTAAGAGGCGACTAAAGGAATAAGCACAAACATCTCATGCTACAACTGCATTCCCAAGTAGGGTCGATGTCGGGCAGCGGCTGCTTATAACTTTTCGCAGAAATGTATTCCCAAGAAAGGTTGACGTCAGGCTGGCGGCCGGTCGTAAAATAGCCAAAACAGTTCGAACGATTTGGATTAAAACTAAATCCAAATCGTTCGAACTGTTTTGGCTATTTCTTCTCAATTTCGCATGGTCTCCAGCGAACTTGGGTGACTATTGACATGATAAAATAAAACTTCTTTATTGCACCTACTGTGTACGAGTATAACAATAAACAAATTCAAAAATTAGTTTAAAATAGAGTAGGAACATGCATATTATATTTGGGAAAGAATAAGCAATAAAAAGATTGGGGGCCCACTATGGCAGAGAACTGCAAAATTTAGAGAAGCTTGGAAGAA
Organism: Acrobasis repandana; assembly: GCA_963576875.1. NCBI lineage: Eukaryota > Metazoa > Arthropoda > Insecta > Lepidoptera > Pyralidae > Acrobasis > Acrobasis repandana. Next base: position 22,731,215 of record OY756215.1, read on the forward strand.
GCTGTAGGAGGCCTTTGTTTCTGAAGACACGCCGACTAATAGTTGGCAACTAAAAGGCTTATAAATAAATAAGCAATAAAAAACTTACTGGGCTCCGAAGTAGCACAGCTGGGGATGCAACATGGAAGGTGCTAAGATGAAGAAGAACATTACTTGGCAATGGTGGAGAGCAGCATGGTGGTGGCGGGCAGCCCCCCCTCGAAGTGCAGCGCGCGCCCGTCGCTCTCGTCGGCCGCCAGCAGCACGCCCTCCGCGTGGCTCGTCGTCCACTCCACGCAGCCCATGTGCTCGCACAGCGAAAACACGTAGCCGTAGCTGGAACAAATGAATACTTTGGATTAGACTGAATTTACAAAATATACTGGAACCATTTAAAGGGTAAATTTAGTCCATTTTCAGTGAACAATATTCTCAAAGAACTTCATTGAAATATACAAGGTACTTTTTAATGAAGTACAAATATTTTAAATCATTTTTTCATTTTAAACAACTTTTCTCATTAAATGTATACAGAAATAAAAAACAAATTCAGATCCTGTAATAAATAGATCACGTCTAGAGATGCATATAGTATTTTAAACCGTTTTTTGGTTTAAAACGGTTTAAACCAATTTTTGAGGTTTAATATCGGTTTAAAACGATTTTCTATAAGAATTTACTAACCTTTCACAAAAAGCTAATCAGAATATACTTATTGCTTGCATTATTTATAATATGTTTGGGTCAAATGAAATGAAAAAAATAAATAAGCAAAAACTGATCCCAAACTTCGCTATGACCGCGCGGCATATTGACTTATTCACAAGAAAACTAATATTCGACTGTCCTCGCATCTTTATATTGGGCGGGCGAGGCTTGCCGCCCAATACTACGTGAATCTGAATACTGCTGCTTAACTAACAATAAACAAACTAATCTCGATTAGGGAATTCCCCGCTGACCGATGACAAAAACGTGCGCGCGGCGTCACCGAGCGAGCCGGCGTCACCGAGCGAGCAGCTTTTATTTCGCTCTAATCCGCAGGAGTGCTGAGAGACAGAGCGAGACAAAAGCAGTTTGCTAGTTCGCTATTCGCCTCAGACAGAAGTGCGCACGTGGCGCGAAACGGCGCGAGTAATGTGTAAGAAAAAGAGAGGAAATATTACGTAATAAATAATACAACGCAACGTTGCCCCTCCGTAATTACTAATATTGTTGTTGTTGTTTATACATATAAATACACCATGAAATAATAAAAAGCATACCTACTTAAGTACAGGTTATATAGAAAAAGAAATAGATAAAAATTCATATTGTTTTTTAATCTTTCTAAATCATAAGAATATTGTAAACGTCATTTAAGGTGAATATAGAAGCAAATGGCCTTGAAGTGTGAAATAAATTGTTAACTCGTAAATATGGTGATAATTTTGTATATTGCTTATCGTCAGGCACTAGATAGCCCTTTAAATTATTTTATGAACTGCCGTTGAAACTATTATTGGTGATCCGTCTAGCTTTAAAACTTGCCGTAGCCACTTTTGGCGGAGGCAAGTTTTAAAGCTAGACGGACTAATGTAAATACTTTTAATGGTGGTTCATAAAATAATTTAAAGGGCTATCTAGTGCCTGACTATTAGCAATATGGAAATTATCTCCATATTTACGAGTTAATAATTTATTTCAAATGAGGGCGCCACTTCAAGCCCATTTGCTTCTATATTCACCTTTTTCAATTAATATTTTTTATTTTTACCTTTAAAATAATAATTTATTAATAAACTAGTAATCACGTGGTTACGGTTTAAACTGTTTTAAATTTATTTTAAACGGGTTTTAAACTACAGATTTTGGTTTAAAATGGTTTATTTGCAACTCTTAATTCACGTCACTACTTTGATTTATGAAAACCCAAATATTTTTTCCAACAGCTGCACTCGAAACACTGATCTCTCCATTTATGAGATCTTAGCTTCTCCAAAATCTTGCGAGATTGCATTCCCTATATTCTCAATTTACGATTTCAACTCTTAGCACATAGAATACTATGCAACACGTTTATTTATACTACAGGCAGAGGCTGATCATAAAGGATGATTAGCAGAAGCGTCCTCACCATCCAACAGATTTGAAATAAGATTTGAAGCATCTAGTAGGATAGATATTTTTTTACTATGGCGACGTACTTCAAATATGTGGGGTTTATAATATATTGGTTTTTTTTTATTTTTGTTCAGGGAAAAAAGATTTTAGTATAAAAATAAATAAATTTTTGCCAAAGTTATTTTTTCATATAAATAAACCCAATCATTTCTGTAACTAACACAGGTACTTTAGCCTTTTTTGGGTCCCAATGAAGAAATTGACACATATCCCCATGAGTGTTACTTTCACAGTCTAATGTCTTACGGGATACTTCTATGGGGGAGTGCAGCCGACATTCAGACTATTTTTCTTTTACAAAAAAGAGCAATTCGTGCCATTTACGGTTTAGGATCGAGAGACTCACTGAGGGAATTATTCAAGGAAATAGGTATACTTACTTTTGCATCACAATTCATATTTGAAAATATAATGTATGTAAGGAAAAATATTTCCATGTTCAATAAAGTAAGTGATTTTACAGATAGAAATTTACGTAATAAGAATGACTTAGTTAGCCCGTATTACAGGCTGAATACAGTCAGTAAGTCTTTTATGGGGAAGTGTATACTTTTTTATAATAAATTGTCAGAATCGGTCCTTGATATGCCAGACAGAAAATTCAAAGCTTATGTAAAGAAAGTACTTTGTGAGAAGGCTTATTATAGGACCGATGACTATCTTAAAGACAAAAAGGTCTGGCTTGAGCTTGGCGCGGGTCCCTCTTAAAGGTTTGTATACTTAGACATGTCATAATTTAGGTACATTGGTACATACTAAATTTACAAATTGACATTATTTTAAATTTCGTAATTCTTCCATCAAATACAAATTGTACAGAATAATAGGCGAACTTAACGCTAAAAGCGTTGTCTACCAGTCAACCTTTGGGTTATACAGAAAGTCTAAATGTGGGTTGCAAGATAAAGTGTAGTATACATAAAATACACAATGTACATTGTTACATAAATAAATATATATATATATATATATATATACCCTATACATATACCTACATACATATATATACGCTACATATACCATACACATAAATAAATAGATAAATGCAGCAATTCTTAACGTCGGGGGTTAAATCAACTTTTATAACTTGGCCGAAAAGTGTTTAAATACCTGTGTCTTAAAGCTAGCGCGACTAGGAGCAGTTCGAATGGATTCAGGAAGCGCGTTCCGGAGTCTTATTGCCGTAATGGCGAAAGAGTTAGAAAGAAAACCAGTACGGTGAGAAGGAATAGAAAGGGTCAAAGTATTAGAAGAACGCAGGATTCTTTCATGAGTGGAAGATAAAAGTTGAAAACTTGATTTGAGGTATTTAGGAACAAGGGGATTATTAAGTATATTATAAAGTTGACATAAAATATGAAGATTCCTGCGTTGGCGGATGGGGAGCCATTTAAGCTCAGAACGGTGTTCGGAAACATGGTCATATTTTCGAAGGCAAAAAATAAACCTTATACAATTATTAAGAAGTCTATCTAGTTTATTCAGACTATTTTCAGTTATATCCAGATAGCACACATCACCATAATCAATCAAGGGCAAGACGAGAGCTTGAACCAGCATGATCTTAGTTTTGATTGGCAAGAAATGTTTCAAGCATTGGAGATAGTGTAAAGTGGCATATACCTTTCGACAAACTTCGACTATATGTGAGTTCCAATTTAGGTTAATGTCTATAAAGAGACCCAAATCTTTAACTACGGGGCTAAATGGAATCACAGTATTGTCATATTTAACAGGCTGTACAGTATCTAAATCAAGTAAGTTAATTTGATAAGAGCTTCCTACTATAATGGCCTGACACTTTTTTGCATTTACTTGTACACCGAATTTTTTAGACCACTCCAGTATATTATTTAAATTCTCATTTACTAAAGAAACCGCCTGATTTACATTATCAACGTCGGTTTGTGTATAAAGCTGCAAGTCATCTGCATAAAAGTGATAAGTACACGTAATATGATGTGAAAGAATATTTATGAAAATTGAAAATAATATGGGAGATAAAATACCGCCTTGCAGAACGCCAGCCTCCAACTCGCACCAATCAGACTATACTTGAGCACTACGAATCTGCTGCCGACGACCACGAAGATAGCTTGAGAACCAGTCAATCGCAGAGTTTGAGACGTTACAGTAGGAGAGGATAGCAATAAGGATATCGATATCGACTGTATTAAAAGCGTTGCTAAAGTCTACCAGGCCTAAAACCGTCACATGCTTGTGTTCCATCCCGGCTCTAATATCTTCAGTGACTTTAAGCATCGCTGTTGTTGTGCTATGACCAGGTCTAAACCCAGATTGAAAAGAATAAAGGAGGTTATGGTCATGTAGATGTTTGGAGAACTGACTGAAAACCGAAGCTTCTAGTATCTTAGATAAAAAGGGAATAATCGAAATTGGGCGCATGTCACTAAGACGAAGGGGATCAGGGATTTTAGGAAGCGGACGGACATAGGCACTGAGCCAATGAGGTTGGAAAACAATGTTCAGAAAGACTGGAATTAATAATATGCGTGATAACAGGGACTACAAAAGTGAGTATAGGAATTAACATCATGCCGTTTGTTGCCGCTTCTTCTGCACTTGCGCCTAGGAAGCGGCGTAAACTTAGCTTTAAGTAACGATTTCACGTCAACATTTGTGCAAAACAAAACATAGTGACTATTATTAAGAGATATTATAAATATCCTATGATAATAAAGATATTTTGAATTTTTTTTTTTTTAGTGTTCTAGGGTGGGGATGGGTTCATACAAAATCCCCCATGGTCCTTTTCCAAATAATTGTAAATTGCTCTTACTTGGCTGGTGAGTCATCCTTCTTCAACAGCTGTATGAGATTCTTCAAGCCCTCTTCCTTATCATAAGTTGTGCCTTTTCCGAGAGCTTTCAGTGAGTACACGGCATAGTACAGCTCCTGAATGGTCGCATCCTTCTTGTCCAGAGTTTGAGTTGGGGTCTTCAAGACATCTGGAGTCAGGACATTTTGGCAGTCTGACAGGGCAGCCGCATTAGTCAGGTAGAATACCTGCTCTACACTTCTGATGTCATATTTGGAACTTCTGATGTCCTGAGGGTAAATAGAAAAAAATAGTTTGTTTTCTTTAGTTCAGTACTGAGGGTAAAAATAAAGTGAACAATTATAAAGAAAAGGTACAAACGAAAGATGTTATAAAGTTTTGGTGTGTGTATCTATAGGTCATTGCTATTGCAGCTCCCAAAAAATACACCAATTTAATAAGATCTTTTGTTTTATAAGTGACTCAAGAAAATCAGTCAATAAAAAGAAAATCGGTCAATAAGAAGGACTGTGTAATTTGTAAGACCACATGTATTGTAAAAATCTTCTATCTATCTATAATTTAAGAACTACGTTCTTGTCGGTGGAGTAGTTTCCATGTCTCCCTCTCTTGAGCCATCCTTTTGACCTCCCTATACGACACGGCATCAACTTTCTCCTACACTTGATCTATAAATGCTCTTCTTGGTCTTCCCTTTCCTCTTCTTGCTTCTATTTTTCCTTCTATTATCTTCTTTTTCTTATTAAGCAAATAAAGAATTGAATTGAAATCTGTTCTTACATCAGTGATGTTTCTTAACTGATTAAAGTAGTACTAATAAGAAGAATGAAGGTGTTCAATATCTGCATACTTCCAATTCTATCATATGTCTGCCAGACTTGACCTCTGAATCTTAGACACTTATAAATTGAGAACATGTCATGCCAACGAAGTATGGAGAGAAGTATGCTTGGATTAACCCTGAAAAACTGACAGAGAGCAAACACTATACGTAAGGTAACCAGAGTTATTGACATATCTATGAACACAAAAATAATGAAATGGAGCTGGACTGGGCATGTGGAGAGAAAGAACTAGAAAGTGGACCAAAATGATATCCGAATGGACCCCATGCGAGGACAACAGAAAGAGGGGTACGCCTTTCAAATGATGGTCTGATGACTTTAGAAAAATCGCTGGACCCCTATGGACTAGGCTAACAAAGGACAGGAAGAGATGGAAATTGTTGGGAAGAGGCCTCTGCGTCTACGGGACGCGCAAAGAGTAAAAAAATATGTATATTTATATTAATATGTATTGAGTCAGTGAATATAGACTAATAAAAAATAAGAAGAATAGAAATACCTGAGTAAAAATATTTTAACTCACTTGGCAAACATTAGGAATCACAACATTGATTGTCTTCAAGCCCTTGATGGCATAATACAAGCTGACAATATCCTTAGACTTGAGACCTTCCTGCAGGATCAGCTGTAGCTTCTTCTCGTCTATGGTGCCTTGTAGGGTGCTGGCATTGCTTAGCGCTAGAAAGCTTACAGCAAACAACAACAATGCTGAAACCAATCAATGTAAAAACATATAAACAAGGTTGCATTTTGTTGCTAAAATATTCAAAATAAAATATTTAATTTCTTTTTTGTTAGGTATTTAAAAAAAATAGAAAAAAACTGTAATAAAGAAATAACCTAACGAATGCAGCAGAAATAGCCGGCGCTACCTAGCTTGATAAGAGTGACGTGTCCTAAACATTACAAGTTTTAATAATTTTTGGTGAACTGAATAGGTATGTCACTACATTTGTTCTTTATAATAACTTGTATTTGTCCATAATCGAATAAATATGAGAGAAAACCTGCAAATACATAAAATTAGGTGCACCACGCTCTATGACTTTGGACGAAAAGATATCTTTTACTCACCATAAAATTGCATTTTACAATACTTTGTCAGAGTTAACTCTGGCACAAATTAATAGCACTTATTTATCTTAGTTTTTATTAATTAAATTGCTTTTATTTTCCTAAAATTACGTTATATTCCAACCGGAGTAAGATAGCCGGCCAATTTTGACAGAAAGCGATCGACGTAGCAAATAATGTTGCCAAACCTAAAAAAAATATACTTATAATATAGTTGCATTCATGTAAGAGGATTCTAAAGGCTAGTTTACACGTATTAAGTAGACGAGTGATTGAATAACTAAAAGTTAATCACTTGTCTACTTAATACGTGTAATAGTTTACACGACTCAAAGGCTAGTGCCTTTGAGTCCTGAAAAAATAAAATCTCTGTCTATGGTTGTTAAAAATTGACAATTTGACAGCTGAAGTCCAATTTCCGTCAATTTCTGATTTCCATTCCAAAATTAAAATTTTGGGATTTTTGGCTTGATGCAGCAAGTGTTTTTCGAAAAAACAAAATGAGTGCGATCCTTAACTGTAAGTATAAATATTATGAGGAAAGTTTGCGATATAAATATTCCCAAATAATTAAATTCTTATTTACACCTTCCAGTTATGTAATTGAAAAATAATCTGCTGTAGGTATACATAGTATTTCTCTTTCCAGTTAAATTAAACTCAAATTAAATATATTTTTACACATGGGCTTTAAGATTTAACAACTATATAACGGCCGGACAGGTACAATTGAAAATAATACTTAAATGTAGTTTGAGGTTATATTGACTTGTTTTTTTTTTGTTGCAGCTGCTCTTGCTCAAGCCAGGCCCAAATTGAACATTTTTATGAAATATGCCCGCGTCGAGTTAGCCCCACCCAAAGTGAGCGAAATCCCACAAATCAAAGCTGGCATCGCTAAGCTGATGAGCAGTGCGAAGTCAGGAGCATGGAAACAGCTGACCGTAAAGCAAGCGACCTTGAACACACTGGTTGGTGCTGAGGTTCTCTTCTGGTTCTACGTAGGAGAATGCATTGGCAAGCGCCACATTGTTGGATATGATGTTTAGATTATAAGGGCAACTTTGTAGATATTACCTATGTTCAGTGAAATAAATTATTAAATCAACACTCATTTTTAATTAAAAGAAAAAGACAATTTGTATACCTACAGAAAAAAATATTGCTTCAAACACCCCTGGGGTTACTCCATAAAATAATACAATATTCCGATAGTGACATCCATTGTTTATGTCAAACCAAATTGAACTTTTATCATTATGTATTAACCCTGTTACTAGCCAATATGTAATAAATAAAATAAACTTGCAATAATATTCATTAATTTTATTAAAACAACATACAACTAAAATAATTCCACACTATTTACAATGGGGCACATTGCTCCATGAACTTATAAGGATTGCATGCACTGGTAAACTTCAGCTCTGTTTCCGTCTCCGGTGGACCGCGCAGCCAAAGCCGATCTCTGTAGTAGGTGGCACATGACAGGAACTCCTTTTCGCTGTATCTTGTGACTTCAATGGGCACAAAGGGGTCTAGATGTTCAAAACCCTGGAAAAATTCAAAGACAAATTAAATGAGATTTCTTTATCTCAACAAATATTTGCACCCCCTCCTTCCCTTACCCCGCCCACCTTTGTGGTCCACAAATGGGGCGGCGGTTGGTTAGAAGAGATAAACTTTAAAACCCCTATTTGGTATTGCTTCTGGTGTTATGCTACTGGTCTGGCCAGGGTGGAGATTGTAGGCCAAATCCTCTGACTGCTCTGGCAGTACAGAGGGTCGTGCTCCTGCAGTGGGGACTAAAAAAGACCTGATCATGGTACTGCTTCATCATCCGAGCATATTCCCAGTTGCATCCTCAGTGATAACACTTCAGAGCTGGGGGTCCGCTACCTAAGGTGATTTGACAAGGTTACTGGTTTTAACACAGAGCTACTACCATCTGACCTCTGCAACCCAAAGTGTAGACCAGATACAATCCTAGTATAGGTTACAAACGCTAGAATGCGTTCGGGACCCACAGCTTTGCGTGCCTTCCAAAGCACAGAATCATCTTTCTTTTCGGATAATCAGATGATCCAAGCCTGCAATATCCTAACCAGACTGGTAACAACTTTTCACAGATTTGAACCCACGACCTCCCACAAGCAAAGCCTTGACCACTGGACCACAGAGGTAGTCCTTTGGTACTGCTTATATGGGATAAATCTAAAGTGTTTGCACTCATACTTTTCTATTTCATATGCAAAGCAGCAGCGGAAAACTTACTTTTTTGGACAATAAGTATTTTGGTAGAAAGCTCTCTTGGTGATCATCTGGTAAGGCCAACTGATCTGCTGTCACTACAACTACTCCATTTGTCTGCAAAAAAATATATTAATAAATAATAAACTGAAATTATGTAACAAAACAGTAGGTAACAGAAATATTTTTCATAAAGCCTGATAAATAGATCTTTGTCTCATTTTAGATCACTGGCACAGAATACAGTAAGAGTAAACAGAACGGAATCTCCTAAGGTACGCGTAATATGCGTCCCGTTCCCCGTCCCCGCACCTCGCCCCCGTTTTCGCCTTGATGACGGGCGAGAGCGGGCGAACACACACTGCATGGCGCAAGTTGGCCCACAAGAACCGGGGGAGAGGTGCGGATGCGGGGAACGGGAAAGCATATTGCGTGTACCTTAGGAGATTCCGTTCTGTTAACTCTTACTGTATTGTGTCACTGGTTCAGTATTACTTAGGGACTGCTCAGGAATTACGTAAGTGTAATTTAAACAATTTTTAACCCTAAGGCCGCGTCCACGGACACGCGGCGCGGCGTGCGGTGCGACGCAGGCCGCCTTTAATTTTTTATATAGTTTATAGTTGCGGCGGCGGCCGCTCATAACTATGGAAATTTTACGGCGGTCCGCCAGGGGGCCCGCGCGGCGCCGGTGGCCCACGCCCCGTGTCCGTGGACGCGGCCTAACCAACACGTCCGCCTTGTCAGCGAAAGTAAGCAACTTATCCCCTCCTTTGCTTACGTAAACATTGATTTTTACAAAATTTGCTCAAGTTTTTGTTGTTATTGTTTTAATGAGCAAGTATGTTTTGTTCGTAGCTATAATATTACTGTCAAGAAATATAAAAACGGGCAAGTGCGAGTCGGACTCATACATGAAGGGTTCCGTACCACCGTACAATGTTTTAAGACGCTGAAGAAACACGTTTTTTGTATGACGACCCCCTTTAGTTTTTAACTTTATTTTATTTTTAGTATTTTGTTGTTATTTGGGTCATAGTAATACATAATTGATGAAAATTTCAAGTATCTAGTTAATGCCATTATAAAGATCAAGTTAAAAACGCTGAAAAAAACACGGGGTATCACGACCCCCTTTAATTTTTAACTATTTTTTATTTTTAGTATTAGGTCCTTACATATGAAATTGCCGATTTTCAATACTGGCAACTTTAAAATCAAATATCTTGCGTTTCATTAGGAATTACAAATTCAAATTTATTTCGAAATAAAGCCAGAAAAATATTGTTTTAAAATTCGTATTTCATTTGTTTTAACATCATTTGTTTGAGTTTCAACATTGCTATAACAACAACTATGGACAAATTGGAAATTCGCGGTATTTACGAATACGAGTTCCACCGTGGCACCAGTGCTGCAGAAACGATTCGAAGAATTAACGACGTGTATGGACCAGGCACCGCTAACGAACGAACGGTGCGTTTTTGGTTGCAACGTTTCCGTACTGGAAATTTCGATTTACACAATGAGCCTCGTGGACGACCTGATACTCAAGTGAATAACGAAGAATTGAAGGCGATAGTGGAAGCGGATCCATCTCAAACCACTTCTGAATTAGCAGCAGCCTTCGGCGTAAGTGACAAAACGATACTTATCCACTTGCGCCAAATCGGAAAAATTAAAAAACTCAAAAAGTGGGTACCGCACGAATTGACTGAAGCAAACCAACAAACACGCGTTGCTTGCTGCGTTTCTTTGCTTAATCGCCACAATAATGAGGGGATTTTGAACCGTATCGTGACTTGTGATGAGAAATGGATCCTGTACGACAATCGGAAGCGATCATCACAATGGCTTGACCCTGGAGAACCGGCAAAACCTTGCCCTAAGCGAAAACTGACCAAAAAGAAGATTCTGGTTAGTGTTTGGTGGACCAGTGCTGGTGTTATCCACTACAGCTTCTTGAGATCAGGCCAGACGATTACTGCAGACTTGTATTGCCAACAATTGCAAACAATGATGGAAAAGCTCGCCATTAAACAACCGAGACTGATGAATTGCTCTAGCCCACTGCTCCTTCAGGATAACGCTAGACCACACACTGCACATCAAACGATCGCCAAGTTAGAGGAGCTGCGACTGGAACCTCTGCGTCACCCATCATACTCTCCAGATCTTGCCCCAACCGATTACCACTTTTTTCAAAATTTGGATAACTTTTTACAAGGAAAAAATTTCAAATCTGATGAGGCAGTCAAAACCGCCTTCAAACAGTTCATAGACTCTCGCTCCCAGGATTTTTTTTCCAAAGGTATCAATGATCTGCCTATAAAATGGCGGAAGTGTATCGATAACAACGGCGCATACTTCGATTGATTAAATAATAATTTCATTAAAAAAAACTTGTTTCACTTTTTTGATACTGATAGGCAATTTCATATGTAAGGACCTAATATTTGTTGTTATAGCCGCCACAGTAATACATAATCGGTGAAAATTTCAAGTGTCTAGCTATTACGGTTCAAGAGATAGAGCCCTGTGACTGACGGACAGATGGACAGACAGCGGAGTCACAGTAATAGGGTCCCGTTTGCACCCTTTGGTTTTATGGAACCCTAAAAATGAACTAAACAGAATGCTGACGTTAAGGAAGTCCAGACCCCCTGCCCTCCATGTCATCAAAAATAAGCAAATCAAAAACCCTCGACCCCAACCCTCGACCCCATTTGGTGCTTACGTAATACTTTGAGGGCCCCTTACCTTCGATCCCCAGCCAGGGCAAGTTGGGAAATGGCCTTTTTCAAATTGTCCTGGGTCTTGGGTGTTTATCTATGTATTTATCATAAAATATAGTATCGTTATACTAACTTAAACTTACTCCCATAACACAGGTTTAAAACTTACTTTAGGGCTAGCTTAATCAGTGTGATTTGTCCTTATGTATTTATTTATTTTTACCTGATAAATAACCAACTACAAATTAATTTTATTTCACATACCCAATCTGCTTTGGTTAGTTCTAGGAAGGAGTTGGTGAGGGTGACTTCCTCCGGCTTCACTTTCCTTTTGGTGGGCGTGTTTAGCCGCGTTAGTGGGTAGAAGAACCCATTGAAGCCGTCAACGGCTACGAAAGTCTTGCACCTGAAATAATAGCAATAACCAACACTGCACAACTTGTACATTGTATTTTTTCCTCTGTAGCCTAGTACCTATTATAAAGTTGGATAAACGCAACTGCATTTCAAAATATGAAACAGGTACTTGTGGGTCTAACCAGCTTTGGCTCTAGCCCTTAAGACGATACACGGAGTCCAGTGCTGCCCCCATTTGATTTCATAAGAAATCTCTTCCAGCAGACCCAGGTTATCTAGGTTTTACTAGCTCAAAATTTTAAATGATATCTCCGTTTCCTTACAAATAATTTATTTCAAATGGGGGCACTGGACTCCGTGTATCGTCTTAAGAACATGTTCTTGTCGGTGGAATATTTTCCATGTCTCCCGATCCTCAGCCAAATGCTTGACTTCCCTATACGACACGACTTCGTCTTAATAAAGGCGAGATTGTCCTTCGGCGCCCTTTAGTGATGTCCAGATTATTTTCTCGTTCGACGTTCAGCTTTTGTTGCTCACTAGTGGAACAGTATAAATTCATGGTTTTAACAGAAATCTGACCTCTTAAATTTTTGATCTAAAGTCTAACTTAAATTATGAAATACTCCCTTTATATTCAAGTTTCATCATCAATGATGAGAATCATCATCATCCAAGCGTATTACCGGTTGCATCGTCAGCGGTTAAGCTTCAGAGCCCGGGGTCTGCTACCTTACCTAGGTGATTCGACGAGGTTACTGCTTTTTACACAGAGCGACTGCCGTCTGACCTCCGCAAGCCGAAGGGTAGACCAGAACCAATCCTAGGATAGGTACAAACGCTAGATGGCGTTCAGGACCGACAGCTTTACGTGCCTTCCAAAGCACGGAATCATCTTTCTTTTTGGATAATCAGGTGATTCAAGCAGCAATATCCTAACCAGACTGGTTTTTTTTTTTTACAAAGAATGCTTCCCAGTGGGATTTGAGCCCACAACCTCCGGATCACAAGGCAAACGCCTCGACCACTGGACCATGGAGGCAGTCGTCAATGATGAGAATATTGTATCGCACGAATGCTTGTTTAATGCCATGTTCCATAAGCAGGATGTTACAGCAGCGGATCATGTGCTTCTGTTGATTCATGCTTGCTCCATATGGAGCAGTCATATGTCTTCCGTACATATGTACTGAAGACGAGAGAATTGGAAATAAAACAAAACAAATACAACTCACTGCTTAGCACTAGACAGTTTTTTGATCTCGTAGACGACCGCGTCGATGACGTCACACGAGTACTTCACTCGGTTCATGCCGTGTTCCACGAGCTGTAGGAGCGGAGCACCCGCTTCTGTGGATTCACGCTTGCTCCATATGTACTGCTTAGATATCGTCAGCTAAAAAAAATTGAGATAAGTGTATTCACTAATTTATTCTATATGTATATTATAATATCGTACAGATGTCGTAAAAGGCGACTTAGAAAACACAAGCTAAACAAAGCTTATAAACATCAATGAGACCTCTGGAACCTGTCTGGTTAGAGTGGAGAGTGTATTATATCTCCCATTGATTTAATGTGTTTTACTTAACAAACCATTATGAGTAAATATAAGTTATGGGGAGTCATCGATTTGGTTGGACTTTGACGTCAGCTTTTTTAGTTACTTTTATATTTCTTGTCATTTTATGGTATGAAATTATACAGATAGTAAAAATACGAACTATATACTTGCTCATAAAAAAATTACTTAAGCAAACATAAGCTAATTAAAAAATATATCAATGCTTACGTAATACTCGAACGTTCCCTATGTAGATGTCGACTTTATTAAAGCTCACAAGCTGCCTTATCAACAATGGGTTAGGGTAGAGTAATAGAAATCAAATTGCTATGTATTTAAATATTTTACTGTTATAGAAAACTGTGTGATACATCCTGGGCTATTGTCATTGAGACAAAGGCACCCAACAGTTTACCTGTACATGTTGATACACTTGAAAGACACATTTTGTACTTACATTGCCAGATTTAAGTAGTGCCTGATTCTGACTTTTAAAGTGCAGCAGCCAAGCAGCTGCGTCCAGGGGCAGGTCGACTAATCCTTCTCTTGTCAGTGAATTGGACATCTCTTTAAGCCGCGTCACACGACGTAACCACTCGGACACTGAAACATATTGTTTTTAAATAAATAAATATTATAAATATAGGTAAATTTTTCCAATGTTTCTAATTCGTATATTAGCCACATCAGGGCACATGAACAACACCTTGAATGAATTTATATTTGTAATAATTAATTAAACGGAGACAGTCCAAAAGGCCAAAAATAGCTAGGGAACATTTTGATATAACACATTCCTATATCAAAGCATTACTTACCCCATGGCACATGAACTATCAAGAACCCCTGTTCATGGGCGAAGTGCAGCAAATGAGCGAGAGTCATGGATTTACCCACACCCTTCTCACCATCTGAATGCCACGCTCAGAAAATATATTTCTTTATTCATAAAAAGATCTGATTTTGTCAGGTTTTTGTTGTTTAAAACCCTCAGCTCCCCGATAAAGCATATACATTAGACAACACTATGTTTTACATTAAAAAACATACACAAAGTTTGAGAAAAATAAATGTTAGGTACCTCAGATCTTTACTTTGATTGGTATTTAGATGAAACTGGACACAATACATTTTGCCTTAGTGAAATATTCGTCAAGCGCGAAGAAAGGCCCGGGGCCGTGCTCGACAATATTTTGCAGTGTTTTATTAATTATTTTTTTTTGTATTTTATTTATTATTTTTTCTGTAGCCAAAACGGATAGATATTTAGATAATACATTTTTTGGTATAATTTACATATAAAAAGGTGATTGTATAAAATAGTAATACGCATTATAAAGGCAAATTTAGAGGTATGTTTGTGATTTTTTTCTATCGAGCCAAAAATGCTCAATCTTTTGTGTGTTTTGGCTATTGTGGGTGTTTGTAGAAAATCCTTAAGATTTTTATGTAAATTTTTTTAAAAATAAACTGTAGTAGTTTAATTACAGTGAATTTTTAAAAACACACAGATTTCTTGGTTCTGAACTGGCGGGGCCTTAATAGCCGAAAAGTATAATAAAGGATACAAAGGACATATCTGTTGACAGGTTTATCAAAGTCTGTAGATTTAATGCAGTCCATCAGGTCCAGGGCGGGCTGCCGCACCATGATGGTGGTTTCTGTGAATGTTTTGGTTTGCTTCTGGAAGCTCTTGGGAAACCCGCCGTGCCCGTACAGTTGCTTCACCAGATCTTGATTGAGGGAGTAGAATAAACCAATCTGTTGTTCATTGTGCTGCGCCTAGGAAGTTATTAGTTACAATGTTTTTGTGGTCGACCCTTCATGAAAAAATGAAGCCATTGGTTCAAAAAGTTATTTATAATTAAACAATTATTTGTATTGTTATCTTTTAATACAAAATTATTTAATTACCACTATTTTACTTAGGTAGGTACCTAAATATTATCGTATACTTACTGGAGAACTTTCGGTAGTTCTAAATGTGGCTGCTTGTGAGTAACGCCGGAATAAATGCCTCCAACTGCGCGACATCATTTTGTAACAGTGATATGGTTAGATAACCGAGATATTAATATTTTTTAATACAAAATAAATAGGAAATGTTTCAATTTCCCCAAAAATAACCTCAAATTTTGGTTTGGTCAACAACAATCAACTGTCACTGTCAATGAACATTTTTTTAAATTATTGTTTTGTCGCCTTGGATACAATGCTTGGGTTGGAAGTCTTGAAAATTATTTTTTAACCGACTTCCAACAAGGCAGTTCAATACTTCAATTCATTTTGTTAACTTTTTTTGTTTATCGTTACTTTTATATCCAACCTCTATGCAGACGACCTATACGGCTACGCTACGCTTACTAGACCAACACTGGTAAAATCTCAGAACATATTACATCCCATATCTCTGGGTAAAATTGTCATCGTCATCACCACACCTTGCCAGGTGTCCTGCCGCTGGCCTGAGTTCCATCATTTGTTTTCCATCCAAAATCCATTCCAAAATAACCTTATACAGGCTGACTTTTTATCGATAAAAGTTTTTCGTCCCATACGAAATCCGTTTGGCTGAGCGCTGATTTGTATGGAAGAACGAAACATTTTTATCGATTTTTAATAACTTTTTTTATAGAAAGTTGTTCAGTATCATGGACTGAACTTGCTCCAAAGTTTTAGCAAGTGGATAAAAGTCGGCCTGTATAATTTTTTTCTTTGTCATTTACATACTTTCCAGACTATAACAAGGACGAGCGATTTTTAGTTGGTGATTTTATTAAAAGAAACGAAGCAGCGAAAACGAAAGCGAAGAACGAATATAATGAGCAAATTTAAGAATAAAAATAAAAGAAACGTATCACGTTGAATATATTAATTTATTTGCTATATTTCAATAATAAAATCCATGATAACATCACACCTATTTGATTACAATTCATTTAGATTATAGTACTTAGTTTACTTTTTGCCAAGCAATTTTTTGCAGTACAGCACAGACTGCGAGAAACCGCGCAAAGGCGACGGCACGCCCATGGCGAGCAGATTCAGATGTCCCGCCTCGGCTAAGTAGTTAGCGTTTAGCAGCTCGCGGGTGGCCCACTCCACGGTGTATGGGTTGGGTTCCTGGTGTACGCCGGCCTCCCGCGTCACCACGTAGCTCGTCACGCAGGAGTACACTGGTGTGGCCACGAGTTTTAGGAACATGCCGCTGTCCAAAAACTCCTTTATCAATTCGTCGTCGATTTCATGTTTCAGTATTGTGTCCTGTAAAAAATATCACGTCTTTATCCCTAATGGGACAGACAGAGCATTTTGGGTTTTGCAGCTTTAAGCATGTGAGACCTCGACCTGTCCCGTTGCTCTAGGCGAGTTCCCACATAGAAGATAGGTAGTAGGAGTGGAGAATAAACTCGATAACAACACAGACTATTATAATTTATTTTGTGATACAGACTGTTACATAAGAATACGGAGTATAAGAGACAGTTATAAAAGAATAATATTTAATAAGGTACAACAGATAGAGAGAGGTGAGCGATCAGCTTCAGAGATGATGGTGGAATGAATAGGAATGAGTGGAAAGGGATCAGTCAATGATTTGAAAATGGAATGAAAGGGAATTTGAAATGAAATGTAGAATGAAAAACGGACAGTATAAGATGAAGAAAGGAGGTTTGAAGACGATGCACGCAGCATCGTTACAAGTAGACACAGCCCAGAGGCCGCAGACCGCTGAGGAGGCAGTGATGGCACAGAGTAATAATATACTACGTGTAATGGATTGCTAGTGTCCCCGTATGGTTCCGGGTTAGAATAGGACCACTACATCTCTTCCTGTGGATGACGTAAGAGGCGACTTAAGGACTAAGCACTTACATTTCGTGCTATAAATTGCATTCCCAAGGAGGGTTAACGTCGGGCGGCGGCCGGTTATAAAACTTTAGCCAAATCATTTAAACTGTTCTAGCTATTTCTTCTCCATTTCGTAAGGTCTTTGGCATCCTTGGGTGACCACAGACATGCATGTTATATTTGGAGAAGAAAAAGCGGGAAAGCGCACCCCGGGCTCCGTAGTAGCACAGCTGAGGATGCAACTGGGAACGCGCTTAGACGAAGAAGTGTCATGGGTTGATAGCTGCATCGTAACATGATTCGCATTTTCACCCATTGCCTCGGTCGGTATTTAAGACATTCGCAGGAAGAGTTTTTTTTAATTTAGTTTCATTTGTAGTACAGACGGTTAATCAGATACCTGTGCTACCGCGCGCGTCGCGCACTACGTGAGGTGTCACAGGTAACTTGTCTTTCCTCTGTACCTACCCATAGGGTATTATTAGTCGATGTGCATCAAAGAATTTATTTTGGGTCTTGCTGAATTAAACATTAGACTAGGAGGCGAGATGATCCGCATACATTAACTAGACTAGACAAGCCTATGCAATAACGTCTAAAATCAAATCTTCAAAACAATCTCGTTTATAAAATGAATCTAGTTTATAAAATGAATAGACATAAAAAAAATATACCTTGTGACGCTGCAGCAGATCTAAGACCATATCTTGCATGTTGCTACCCTTGCTCAGCAGGATTATCCAGAGAACATTCACTACTGCTTCAGTAGTCGTTTTCTCTACCAATGATTTCACCTCCTG
The DNA here is from genome assembly GCA_963576875.1 of Acrobasis repandana. NCBI lineage: Eukaryota > Metazoa > Arthropoda > Insecta > Lepidoptera > Pyralidae > Acrobasis > Acrobasis repandana. The sequence continues at coordinate 22,749,634 of OY756215.1, forward strand.
TACATAGAAAAAAAATTATAAAGCTGGGCATGGTCTACCTGAGTAAGACCTGGCTGCAGACGGGTCCTTATCCTTAAGCCATTTTGGAGTTTACACGAAATACACATAAATGCCGTGTAGTTCCCGGCAGAATAGAATAGGACCACTCCAAGTCTTCCAGTGGATGTCGTAGAGGCGACTTAAGAAACACAAGCTAAACATAGCTTATAAACATCAATGAGACCTCTCCAACCCATCTGGCCAGCGTGGAGAGTGTAGGCCAAATCTTCTGGCTGCTCTGGCCAAGTATGACTCTAGTAGTACAGAGAGGGTAGTGCTCCTGCAGTGGACACTAAAAAGACCTGCTAAGGACACATAAAAAAGTTTGAAAAATCCTTTTCAAACGTAGCAACATTCTCGATCAAGTCGCCTTTCAAACACTACATACGAGTACAGTACTACCACTTTTATAAGTTACACCGATGTACCTGCGCAGAAATAAAATTTTTGCATGGCGCGAAAATATCTCTGCCAATCATAGCGCGCCATGTGAACCCGCGAACAAACCCGGTCCGCTATTGGCTAATGCGTACGCGCCATGTCTGGTATTCGCTGCAGCGCCGCGCCGTCGCGGCATCTCGGCAGTTGGTACTGGTCCGGCTTAACGGAATAAGCGCGTTCATTGCTCTATCGTACACTTGAGTGCAAAGATATCAAGCAGTTTTTTTGTGTACCTAATTCGTTTCTGAGACCGATGCAATAGTTATAAAGATACCCGTCGGAATCTTTTTGGCTAGTTTAGTTCTGGTTTTTTTCTGAAATACTCGTATATACTACCTAATTCAGTTTTAAGGTCGTAACAAAATATACTGAAACTATTTTAAGGGTGAATTCAAAACATGTTACCAAACAACTTTCTCCAACGAACATATACCGAAATACAAAAAATAAAACTGGCATCCCATACAACTCGAGTTAATAAATAATAAATATTTATTTATTTCTTTTTTTTTTATAAGGACAAATCACACTGATTAAGCTAGCCCCAAAGTAAGTTTTAAACTTGTGTTATGGGATACTAACTCAACGATACTATATTTTATGATAAATACATATATAGAGAAACACCCAAGACCCAGGATAATTTGGAAAAGGCCATTTTCCAACTTGCCCTGGCTGGGGATTGAAAAAATATATAGGGACAAATCACACTGATAAAGCTAGACCCAAAGTAAGTTTTAAACTTGTGTTATGGGATCCGTTATTTTTTATTTTATTATTTTTATTTAATATATATTAAGTTCTACCTTTTGTATTACTATAATGTATATTATGTATAATCGTTAGATTATTGAAACTAACGATTATAATACATTTTTTTTTCACTTTTTATTTTATTGATTGACATGTAAATACCTATAGACAATTTAAAAATTTTTTGGACTTCGTATTGTGTTTAGACAAATTATAATTATTTTTTGTTTTTCCTTTTGGTTAATTTATTAGAATTCACAATGCCTTATAAAGGTAAAATTTGTAAAATAATAAGACCTTTGATGACAATGTTATGTGCATGTGTACCTGTTACAAATGTTAGTGAATAAATGAATATGAATATTAAAACTCAATGCTAAGCATTGTCTACCAGTTCACTTTAGGGACGTAATAGATAGTAAATGGTTATTCTATGCGAGCCAAAAAAAAATATTATATTTCGATATACCTATCTTTTTTGGGAATAGTTTCTTCATAAAGAAATTGAAAAATGTTTTTTTGCTTTCCATACAAGCTCCGATCATCTGATCTTATATGGGAGGTCCGAAATTATTTTTCATATTTTGATATATGTTCCTTGGGGAAAGTTGCTGAGTATTATAAACTGAAGGTACCCTTAATATCGTTTCAGTACATTTTGTTAGACCCTGTATAAATAAATAAACGGGCAAGTGCGAGTCGGACTTGTACATGAAGGGTTCCCGTACAATGTTATAAAGCGCTGAAGAAACACGTCTCTTGTATGAAGACCCCCTATAATTTTATCTTATTTTTAGTATTTGTTGTTATAGTAGTCATAGTAATACATAATCGGCGAAAATTTTAAGTATCTAGTTAATGCCATTATATAGATCTAGTTAAAAACGCTGAAAAAACACGTTTTTTTTATAACGACCCCCTTTAATTTTTAACTTTTTTTTATTTTCAGTATTTGTTGTTATAGCGGGCACAGTAATATATAATCGGTGAAAATTTCAAGTGTCTAGCTATTAGGGTTAAGAGATAAGAGCCCTGCGACAGACGGACAGACAGCGGAGTCTCAGTAATAGGGTCCCGTTTGCACCCTTTGGGTACGGAACCCTAAAAATTGTAAATAAATTACCTCGTCATCGAGCACAGGCCGAGTCAACAACAGCTTGATGAGCACCAGACTCTCCTTCTGGTCGCGGGCTTTGCTCAGCAGCGACTCCAGGTACTCGTATTGCAAACTTTTCCCGTCGCTGTAATAAATTACATAATCAAGGGGAATCTTTAAAAAAAATATTAGATGAACAAAAGTATTGTTTTTTTTAAAATATAAATTTTATTTTTTATTTATTTATTAGAAACAAACAAATTACAATCAATACTGTATACTGAAGATTAGCAGTCAGCTTTTAAGGCGAGATGGGTTCACAGCCCGCAATACTTCGAAAAATCACTGTTCTTAAAAAAAATACATTTTCTACGGATACCCACAATATCTAAAACACGATTAAGCATTTTTGACCCGATAGAAAAAAATCACAATTTGCCAAAATTTACCTTTAAAAAAAGATATTACTACTTTATACAATCACTTTTTTATATGAAAATTATACCAAAAAATGTATAATCTAAATTACTAGTTAATTTTGATACAATTTTTTAAAAAATATTATACAAAGAAAATAATAAATAAAACACAGTGAAATATTAGTAGAGAGCGATATTTCTGTTTTTTTTTTGTATAATATGTAAAGAAAAATGTGACACTGAACGTGATTTTACATATATTAATGCAGAAAACGGACTTTAAAGGTGAACGCGCACAGGTCCGCGCCGAAGGAGCCGCACCCGCCGTACTCATCGCATTTTATAAATCTTTATATGAAATAGTATGCATCATCGCGCACCTATTCGCGCCGAACCATGCGGTGGCTGACGTTATTACCTGTGCTGCTGGTGCGGCCAGCAGCTGAGGACGTCTACGAGCGCTTTCTTCCGCTGCCAGCTGTCAGCGCGGGCGCTGAACTCGCTGAACGCGGTTCGACGGCCTTCTTCCGTCATCAACATGTCATCTGAAACAAGAAATTATAAAAAAAATGCGAAAAGTGGCATAAAAACAGTGACACTCGGAAGTGCTGTCAGAAGTGAAAACTTGAACAAGGTGGTGTTTGGTTACGGTAACGGTGTCGCCATTTCAATGGTCTTTTTCCCATGTCAAAAAATGCCCAACGCGCCTAAAGAGTTTTTACTTCAAAAATACGATAGGTTTTGAATAAAAAAAAAATTAAAGACAAATTTGGCGTCAAAAATTCGCCATTTTGTTTTTTTATATCTCATTTACAGCACAAATGTGAGGGGCGTGAGTTCGAATCTCACTCGGGGCAAAAAATAATAATTTAGACGGATACAAGTATATTTGCTAGGCAAATTAAAAAAAACCTCTACTAGAACGGCGTCTAGTGATGAGTAGCGGAACTACCGATACGACTTGATACGGATACAAGTCGCACTATGGATAGCGTCATCTATTATTTGATAGAGAAAGCCCTGACTTTCAAGCGTTAATCCCTATCAACGTTAAACGGCTGACCCGATTTTCACTAAACAAAACATAGCTAAGAACCACCGTAAGAGAAATTGCTTTCACGTAAAAAAAACCGCATCGAAATCGGACCAAAGACAGACAGACATTAGCGTCAAACTTATAACACCCCTCTTTTTGTCGGGGGTTAAAAATACTGTGTACATTAGTGAGTACCAGTACCTACAGTGAATGCAAAATTTAAGGTATGTCTTCAAATGAAGTTAGAACTGTGACAAAAAGGCGGCGACGCCTCTATCGACCGTGTGGCACACTCACCGGTTAAGTACCGAAAGAGCTCGGTGGCCCAGTGGTACTAAGTATTGCTAGCGCTTTCACAAGTTAAGCAACCCCGGGCGTGGTCCGTACTAGGATGGGTGACTACAAGTGGCATATTTTCTCGAGCTCCTCCATGCTTCGTAAGGCACGTTAAGCCGTTGATCCCGGTTGTCATCATTAGCGTCAGTTTTAGGCAACTGGAAACATCTGACTCCAGCGTTGGCGGCGTACACACACGAAAGCACAGGTATGGCACCTCATAGAAGCTGACACTACTACAAATGAAACTATACATCCGTGCACACGTCAATGCGTGTGTGTTCGCCCGCTCTCGCCCCGCGGCAAAGCGAGAACGGGGGAGAGGTGCGGGGACGGGGACCGGGGACGCATATATTGCGTGGGACCTTAGGAGATTCCGTTCTGTATACATACATACATACTTTCGCGCCTGTTTCCCACAGGGGTAGGCAGAGACTATGGACCTGTATGTAATACCACAGAATAAATAATACTAATGTACATAAGTCTCACTCAGCAAAGAAATTCAAAGAAATATCTACTCAATGTCGCTAGCGATATGGTTAAATTTAGCTCACGTCAGAACTTAGCACCTTTTCGTATAGATACCTAGACATCCATTGCAAGCCAATTTCATTCTTATTACTCTGGACAAACGATTTGTATAACTGAATTTACCACCCGGAGGAGCCGCCTGCGCGCATAGTAATAATGTAGGTACATTTTCGATACCTAAACGGGGAGAGACACAGGCCTGGTAATACTCTTATTAATTCTGAGACGAAAGCAAACAAACCGGTCAAGCCCCGAGCATACTCCACGTCCGGCCACTCTGTGCGGAACACGTGCGCGGAGAAGGCGCACAGGCTCGGCAACTCCTGCGGCTGGAGCGGCGCGCGCGGCCGCAGCGCCAGCAGCGCGAGCTGCGCCGCGGGCGCCAGCTCGGCGGCGGCGGCGGCGCGCGACAGCCGCGACAGCAGCCACTCCGGGAACTTGGCGCCTTCCTTGTGGTATTGGCTCATGCGGCTCACCAGGGTCTGTAACTCCCTGTGGAATACAATATATTGTTACGAATCTAGGGTTCGGTATTTGGAGAAACGCCAAATTTCGTATGAGTGTTTTTTTATTCACTACATAACCCGAAGATGACACGTGAAGATGGTCTTCCAAATGTCCAAGGTCCAAGTCGCGTAGCAGCTGAGTACAGGTATCTCGCCAAGGCAGTCGCAGGCACAACCACTTGTCGCGCTTAGGTAGGTTTCCTTCGCACCCACGTTTCGCTGTTTATATACGCGGCAGAGAGGCTCACACTAATCTCGAATATTCTCCATAGTCGACGAACGTGTTTTGAAGCATATAGGCGCCGGGTATGTATGTGAGTGTAACATGGTCAAGCAATTCTAGACTTTATGACACAAGGCATATGGACCAATTTAGCTTAATAAATGAATAATAAATAAATATATAGGGACAAATCACACTGATTAAGCTAGCCCCAAAGTAAGTTTTAAACTTATGTTATAGGATACTAACTCAACGATACTATATTTTATGATAAATACATATATAGATAAACACCCAAGACCCAGGACAACTTGAAAAAGGCCATTTTCCAACTTGCCCTGGCTGGGGATCGAACCCAGAACCTCCGGACGGAGGTGGCGTAATGGTTAACACGACCGCGACAGAGACGAACTGAACCCGTCGCGGGTCTCCGCTTTACGCAATTTCAAGCATAAAGCACAGGTAGAAACTTCATAGAAGCCGAGTATTATTTATGCCAATACTACTACAAACGAAACTATACATCCGTGCACACGTCAATGCGTGTGTGTTACCTTGGTCCTCAGGGGTCAGTTCACACCGAAATGTAGAACTTGTTTACTACAAAAAAAGAGTGAGATTTCAGTGAGAGCGCGCTGAGCAGCGCTGTCACTGAAACTAGTATCTTATTGTGTAGTAAACAAGTTCTATATTTCTTCAAAAGTGTGCTCTATGTCGCGTCGCATCGCGTCTCGTTGTGAACTGACCCTTCCATTCTGTATGAATTTCTGTGCCTTAAGGTTAAATTCTTACTGGGAGTCGTTTCCTATATCGTCGGCGAGCGTCTCGAACACGTGTTCAGTGTCGAAGTCGGCGTGCAGGCAGTGCAGCAGAGTGGACAGCGCGCTCCGCTTCACGCCGCCCGGGGACAGCAGTAGCAGGCGGCCGGCCGCGCGCGACAGGCGGCCGCGCTCCCCGAAACTCATCTCGATGTCGCTGAATGACAGAAGTCACAATTTTAAAAGTATCTAGTAACTCGTAACTAGCTTTTCGGGCGTTGCGCGGGCTGCTAGCAGCCCGCGGTTTTTCGTGCAGCTGTTGAAGTTAGTTGGAATCTTATTTCCAGTTGAGAGAATAGGTAAGGTGCTAAAGTCAGTATAAAAACGTATACGGGCCGCCATCTTCGAATCAAATTTTGTTTGCAGTTTTGAGTTCCGCGGGGTGCTTTACCCTAGCATACAAAATTCCAGACCCCTTCGATGTTCCAGTAGGACGTTATGAACGAATAAAGTTAAAGTTCTAAAATTTAGAACAGAGTCAGGAGGGGCTCGCGCTTCACTCTCGCCACACAGCTCGGCCTTCGGTCTCGCGGTACACACTCAGGAATTGTCCTTGTATGGCGGCCATCTTGAATTTTGGAAAAAATTTAAAAACAAATCAGAGTCGTCAAATTGCTTACAACCCCCTACATTTTGAAAAAAAAATCACACCCCTAACCCTTACCGTTTTAGCAGGCTGTACCTCGTCCACATTAGGATCTGATGATCTTCAATATATCCGATTTTTCTGGTACTCACTGGGGCACCCTCTACACGACCATGCATCAATCATTATCCCACCCACCCGGGAACAGGTCAAACAACTATGTCAATCAGTGAGTCAGTCAGTCAGTCAGTGGTAATGTAGGTTAATAGTATAATAATTTAAAGATTCACCCCCTTATTCATAAAAAATATGAAACGAAAACTAAACCTATTTTAATTAAAATATGTTTTGTCCTTATCTCTCTTTTCAATATTTGACATTGTAGGAACGAGACAAAACATATTTTAACTAAATAGGTTTAGCAAACGTTTCATATTTTTTATAAATAAGAGGGTTAGTTTTTAGGGTTCCGTACCCAAAGGGTGAAAACAGGACCCTATTACTGTGACTCCGCTGTCAGTCCGTCAGTCTGTCTGTCCGTCAGTCACAGGGCTCTATCTCTTGAACCGTAATAGCTAACCACTTGAAATATTCACCGATTATGTATTACTGTGGCGGCTATAACAACAAATACTAAAAATAAAAAATAGTGAAAAATTAAAGGGGGTCGTCATACAAGAAACGTGTTTCTTCAGCGTTTTAAAACATTGTACGGTGGTACGGAACCCTTCATGTACGAGTCCGACTCGCACTTGCCCGTTTATTTTAACAAGTAAACCAAAAAATATTTGTACAGAAAAAGTACAGTAAATATTATATTAAAGTATGCGTAACCCCAGCAAAATGCTGCGCCTTAGAGAAATGAGAGTATTACAGATTAATGGTCCATAGTAAGCCTCAATGTAAACAACTATAGCAAAATTCGTTCATGTTGTATTTTCGAAGTTATTCGAAAACTGATTTTGCTGGGATAACGTTACCCCCGCAAAACCTTTTTCAAAAAAAGCGTTTAGCCTAGAATCAAGTATATAAAAAGATAGCTCTTAATGAGTTGTAAATGTATACCAATAGCAAAATCTGTTCATCTTATACTTTTTGAGAAATTCAAGATTTTGCTGGGGTAACGTTTTGCAATTTTCCATATCTCGAAAAGTGATAGTAGCAGAATTTTGAATAAAATACTGTTTATAGGCCTTTATTTGTTCAAATGTGTTTAAATATAAGTATTTCGATTCATCAACAAATATCGAAGTAATTCATTATTTTAAAAAATCTGAAAATTCCCGTTTACTCGTAAACTAGTACATTTACTAACAAATCAAAAGCAGTTACATATACGTATGATATAGCCTTCTAACGTGTAAAAATTCGGATGAACAAACATTACGCGATATGAAGATATAAAGGCATTTCATCGATTTTCTGGCGGTGTGACTTTGGCCATCGAATACGCAGTTCTCTCAGAATACAAAAAGATAAACTATAGTTTACTACTAACAACTACAACAAACTAACTATAGAACATTGTTGTGCATTTTGTTACAAAACATGCCTAAAAGTTTCAGCTTCAAATCTCGGATGAAATAAAAGTTATTAAAAAAATAAGAAAATATCATCAATTCTCCTATAAACCGACTAAATAACGGAGGCTACGAAAAAGCGACCGTTTCATACTTGAGCGTAACCATCTCAAAATAATGGTATAATAGTTTTATTTGCTAGTACAGTACACAAAAAGTTTACTGCGTTTGGTGGATAAAGAAAATACATGAGTATGATTATTTTTTTTATTCAAATTACTGTTTCACAATCGTATGCTATATAACTACTTAAACTAGGAAAATCACAGATAAATTGAGTATTGTTAAACAAGTGTTCCATCACTAGTTTTAAACTTAAATAATATTAAATGCTTTTCAGTACAATTTCAAATCACAGTTTGTTGAGGTAATTAGTTTGCTTTGTTATCACACTTTACTTAACTAGGTAAGATAAGATCAGAGTAAAATGGACACAAAATAATCTGATTATCTGGCTCTCTTACATAGCCGGCTAAACGATCATATCTTGCTTGTAGTAGAACTTTTAACAAGAATCCAGAAAGAAGAAGAACTCCCCGTGTGGTTCCGGGTCAGAATAGGACTACTCCATCTCTTCCTGTGGATGTCGTAAGGCGACTAAAGGACTTAAGCACAAACATCTTGTGCTACAATTGCATTCCCAAGGAGGGTTAACGTCGGTCGGCAGCCGGTTGTAAAACTTTCCGCACAAATACATTCTCAAAGAGGGTTGACGTCAGGCAGGCGGCCGGTCGTAAAATTACAGTCGAATCATTTCACTATTCCGGAAATTTATTCTCTTCACTTCGTAGCGTCTTTGGCATCTTTGGTTGACCATTGGCACACCTTGGTCACTGGCGCTAAAATGTATGAAACAAACGCGTTCCTACGCACACAGTCTAATTTCGTGTAGGTGAACGCGTACCATGCTTGTGTGAGTGAGATAAGACATGCTAGGTTTAACGCCGCGCGCCGCGCCGCCGCCCGCGTTCAAGTTTAATGACCTCAATGACTTAAAACTCATTGCGCGAATTAGGAAGAAATAAGGATCATATTATGCTGTAAGGTGGGCATTTTAGCTCGATTTATACAATAGTTTCCCATTTTGAATCAGTATAAACGAAGTAACAAAATTTTAGTATGGAAATTCAGGCCACCAAAATATTACGTAAAAGTTGAAAACATGATTTTTTGTACATATAGATATTGTGTTTTTTTCAGTGTGATCTGATAGGTTTATGTCTAAAACGGATAGGGTAAAAGAAATACTAAACATAAGAACCTATTGTAAGTTGGTTTTCTACTAAAACGTCCTGTCGTAAATAACACTTAAAAATAAATAAAGTCCTATCGTCGTTACACACTTAAATAAGGGTTGGATCTCATCTATCAGCACGGAACAGCACTTTCCTATGCTGTTATCCTTTTCTGTCGCTCAGAACAGTAATTTGCAAGAGCGAGAGCGGGCGACGGAACGCTGCAGCACGGCCGATGCTGAAGCGTTCCGTTGCTCTCTCAAACTAACTAAGTAGTAAACTCGTTGCTTGTTGATTGCAATTTGCAGAGAAACAGTTTTAAGTTTTCACCTTTTCAACACAAAAAAATTGTAGGGTAGGCAACAACAAAAAAAGCGGGCGCACATACAGGTGGATAACCATGTCTCTGGTTACCTCATACTTATGACGACAAGGAATTTAAAATCTGTCTCGTAGATAATAATAAAATATAAAACTCGTATTTATTGCTTTGTTTGGGTGGGGATGCGACATTCATTAATTTATCCGACATACACTGCCATAGAGTTGACAACCCTATTGCTAAAAACTAATTACGTCACAAATGTATGAATTCACACCAAATAAAAATAGAGTACATAGGTATTTAAAGCATTTGAAATATCGGCTACATGAATATTATTCTGCTTGACTGTACTTTTTATCGGTTATTAGGTTGCTAATTTGCGTAGGAAACCCGCAAGTATGAAACGGCCGCCTTTTCGTAGCCTCCGTTATTTAGTCGGTTTATAGGAGAATTGATGATATTTTCTTATTTTTTTAATAACTTTTATTTCATCCGCGATTTGAAGCCGAAACTTTCAGGCATGTTTTGTAACAAAATGAACACTAATGTTCACTATAGTTTATCTTTTTGTATTCTGAGAGAACTGCGTATTCGATGGCCAAAGTCACACCGCCAGAAAATCGATGAAATGCCTTTATATCTTCATATCACGTAATGTTTGTTTATCCGAATTTTTACACGTTAGAAGGCTATATCATACGTATATGTAACTGCTTTTGATTTGTTAGTAAATGTACTAGTTTACGAGTAAACGGGAATTTTCAGATTTTTTAAAATAATGAATTACTTCGATATTTGTTGATGAATCGAAATACTTATATTTGAACACATTTGAACAAATTAAGGCCTATAAACAGTATTTTTTTCAAAATTCTGCTACTAACACTTTTCGAGATATGGAAAATTGCAAAACGTTACCCCAGCAAAATCTTAAATTTCTCAAAAAGTATAAGATGAACAGATTTTGCTATTGGTATACATTTACAACTCATTAAGAGCTATCTTTTTATATACTTGATTCTAGGCTAAACGCTTTTTTTGAAAAAGGTTTTGCTGGGGTAACTTTACCCCAGCAAAATCAGTTTTTCTCGAATAACTTCGAAAATACAACATGAACGAATTTTGCTTAGTTGTTTACATTGAGGCTTACTATGAACCATTAATCTGTAATACTCTCATTTCTCTAAGGCGCAACATGTTGCTGGGGTTACGCATACTATATTAAAAGCTTAAAAGTAAATTAAGATTTTATTCGAGTTGAAAAAGATAGTAATGGTCGTAAAAAGAGTAGGTAATATTATGTGCTTTATACGTAATTTATTACGGACTTGTACCTCTAAATTTGCACTCGTGTATGGTCTTTCAATTATCACCAAATTGTGAGGAAACCTGCACACTAGTTCACTACTGTGTAATAATGACTGTTGACACTAAATGAGTCATTGAGCTACGTCAGATGCCTTTAGGCAGCTCGAAAAAATTGACACTAGTCTTAGCTACTAAAACATTCCACAAAAATAAGATTACGTATCAACATCGTCTTCTTCTTCTTCTTATTAAAGATCTCAGTGGCTCTTGTCAACATCGTGTCAAACACAAAATAATTTCATCTTATAATTATTTAAAATAAAAAACAAAAAATGTCTAGCTGACAAAATGAATGAAATGAATAATCTTATTTCATAAGATAGCTCAGGTAAAAGTTATGTTTTTCGTTTTTGCGACATTACAACACAAGTGCTGTAATGAGGTATAGTATAGAGTATAGACTTTTCAGAAGGCATATTATCTCTGTTATTATATTGTTGTTCGTGACCATCAGACAGATAAAGGTATAAAAAATAGGAGTAGAGAAAAAAATTTAACTCACGGCCAAACGAGAGAGCGAGGCACTTCACTGCTGTCGATAATGTTCTGTACGGCGGGGGAGTGAAGGTTCTCCAGGAAGCGAGCCCAGCGACCCACTTCTGTCGCCACTTGGGTCCATGTCTGCTCACTATCAAAAAACATATTTTTCACACAATCTTCTTGGCGATGTCTCTATTATCTATAACAAATATCATCAATATCAGGTCCATTGCACCTTTGCAGGAGCACGACCGTCTCTGTACTGCCAGCGCCATTCATTAGCCAAAGCAGTCAGAGGATTTGGCCTACAATCTCCACGCTGGCCAGACGGATTTTAGAGGTCTCGTTGATGTTTATAAGCTTTGTTTAGCTTATATTTTCTTTTATTTATACCTATATTTATTGTCGTATAAGACATCCGCGGGAAGACTCATAGACTAAAAAAAATATCAGCATTCCTCTATTTCACTATATTTTAAGATTCATTAGTGCAAGAAATTCCATAGGAAATCTGCAAATTGGTTATTCTCGAGTTTTTTTTCGCTACCTAATTAACGTCACATTTTTTCTACTTGCTTTAAAAAAAATTAACACCAAATTTTAAAAACTATCGAATAATGTGTTGTTTTGTTCTCCGCCTAATTAACACTTTTTTTAAGTGTAAAAAGGTGACGTGTTAATTAGGTAACGAAAAAAAACTGGAGAATGACCGAATTCCGGAACAAAGTGTACCCGTGCAAGTTCCATTGAAATCCTCCAGACAAACTTTTAGGCAAAAAAAAGAACGTAAAATAATGATTTATGAACACTTTCAAAATTACTTACTTCTTGTTGACCTTGAACTCGTTCTCTTGCTCCTGCAGGCAATAGTCCACCGCTTGCATCAGCATGAGGTTTCGTGTGCCGGCTGGGACCCTGCAATGAAAAAAAAATATGTACCTATATGTAAATAGAAGAAAAGTTCCATAAGCCATGTGATGTCTTGCCTAGAATAAGACGTAGAGATATACAGATCTGTGAAAAGTCCCTTACTAATGCCGTGTGGTTCCCAGCAGAGTAGAGTAGGACCACTCCAGACTTAGGAAACACAAGCTAAACAAAACTTAGAAACATCAATGAGACCTCTCCAACCCGTCTGGCCAGCGTGGAGAGTGTAGGCCAAATCCTCTGACTGCTCTGGCTACTATGGCTTTGTTAGAACTGAGAGGGTCGTGCTCCTGCAGTTGAGACTAAAAAAGTCTTATGATAATGAGTGCCTTACTACCTATACCTACTTATCTCAAAAGATTCGATATGATTCCTTGTGGAAAGTTTTTCAGTATCATGTATTGAATTCAACCATTAAATAGTTTTAGAAAAATTTTTAAGGCCCTGTATCAATAGACAAGTTTATTTGCTAGGCAAATTAAAAAAAACCCCGAGAGTCAAGAACGCCATCTAGTGATGACTATCGGAACTACTGATACGACTTGATACGGATATCAAGTCACGCTACATGTGTGCTACGGTTAGCGCCATCTATACAGGCTGACTTTTTATCCACCTGATAAATTTTTGGAGCAAGTTCAGTCCATGATACTGAACTACTTTCTATAAAAAAAGTTATCAAAAATCAATAAAAATGTTTTCGTCCTCCCATACTAATCAGCGCTCAGCCAAACGGATTTGGTATGGTGTATGGGAGGACGAAATTTTTTTATCGATTTTTAATAACTTTTTTTATAGAAAGTAGTTCAGTATCATGGACTGAACTTGCTCCAAAAAATTATCAGGTGGATTAAAAGTCAGCCTGTATTTGCTAGAGAAAGCCCTGAATTTTAAGCATTAACCCCCAATAACTTTTAAACGGCTGGACCGATTTTCATTAAACATAGCTAAGAACCACCGCAAGGGAACTTGTTTAAACGTAAAAAAAATCGCATCGAAATCGGTCCATCCGTTTGAGCGCTACGATGCCACAGTCAGACAGGCAGACCGACAGACATTGGCGTCAAACTTATAACACCCATTTTTTAACATTTTTTGTAGGGGGTTAAAAAATTGTCAGGAACATGCGAGGTGATCGATTACCTGTCAATTCAACAATAAATGTCAAAGGAGCTCTATGGCCCGGTGGAACTACGCATTGCTAGCGTTTTCACAAGTTAAGCAACCCCGGGCGTGGTCCATACTTGGATGGGTGACCAGAAGTGGTACAAAAAAATTCTCGAGCTCCTCCGTGCTTCGGAAGGCACGTAAAAGCCGTTGGTCCCGGCTGTCATTGTATGGCAGTCGTCAAGCTATGTCAGATGCCTTAAGGCAGCTTGAAAAATCTGACACCAGGGTGGCCACTTACATACACGAAAAACAAACAAACCTGTCAACAGCTTCAGCCGAGAAGCACGCCTCTTGCAGGAAGCGGAGCAGCTCTTCCTTGTTGAGCTTGTTGAAGTAGCTCGCGCACTGCCGGTATTGCTGCATCCACTTCTTGCTGCTAGCTCCCGCTGGCACCTAGCAATAGTTTAACACACGATTGCTAAATGTTAACAAGACGTAATCGTTAGACCTAGACGTAATGTTCAGACTCCATATTATCAAGACGATAAGTCTTGAGACTCATATTCCACCCCATAGTTCTACCAATTTGCTGAGGCCACTTAACAAGTTGGTAGACCTATGTGGAAAAAATAAATAACTAATAGGGTATGTTACATGTGTAGCTTGTATACATGTGTGGCTTGACGCTACTGCGTATTAAGCCAGGAACAAGTTAATAAAACGTGGGAAATTCTTTTTTCCTAACAAGTTACAATCAAAGGTTGGTGTAGGCCTTTGATTGCTTTAAGGGAGCTGGCGGCAAATCTATACGAGTCCACTGGTTTTCATAGCCGATTGAGTGGCGGACGACGCCCAAAGACGCTCACACAATCCGCGAAACAAATATGTACTATGACTGTCCATTTTAACCATTTCACATATTGTTCATGAGCGTTAGCATTTATAACACCAAACAATACCAATTTCATATTATAAAGTCCACTAAAATCAATTTGCAAAATAATTTAAAGAAAACCCCAACTGAACGGCCTCCCGCCAAAAACTCCCTAAACACATTTGGGCAACACTTCAACGCCGTGTCAGCGATGCACACGGATGGATCCGTGTGGTTGCGATGCGCGAATGCTGATTCAACGCCTCGTGCCTACGTCGAAATTGCATCGGCCACGGAATCCAAGTAATACTGGTGGAGACTTCTTAATGGTTTTCTATTTCCTATGTATGTATTTGTATGTAATTTGTATTTATAGCTGTAAGTCTTCCTAAAATGTAATAAATAAATAAATACTTCGGTTCTAGCATCGGCTGAATTCACTAATTTTATCATAAATTAATTTTCTATTGTAATTTCATTTTCTTCACGCCAATTGACTCCAAGAAACTATGACGTCACGCCGTGCGTTTTTCATAGAAATCCTATGAAAAAAATTCGCTTTGACGTTTAGAAAAAAATATTTGTTTTGCTTGTTGGCAACTAACGGACTTACCGAAAAGAAGTGTTTCATGAGCCACTTGGTGTAGAGCGCGTTGACAGGCAGCGGGCAGCAGATAGCGGGCGGCAGCGAGCGCAGGAACTTGCCCAGCATGCCCACGGTCTCGGGCCGCATGATGCTGACCAGGTGCTCCGTTAGAGACGGTGACTGCTCTATTAGCATCTTGTAGTCCAGTTCTGTAGATAAACAAGTTTATTTCCTAGGCAGATTAAAAAAACCCCGACTGTCAAGAACGTCATCTAGTGATGAGTAGCGCAACTACCTTTACGACTTGATATCCGTAGCGCCATCTATTATTTGCTAGAGAAAGCCCTTTGAAACTTTTAAACGGCTGCACCGATTTTCATCAAACATAGCTAAGAAACACCGCAAGGGAACTTGCTTTCACATTAAAAAAAGCCGCATCAGAATCAGTCCATCCGTTCGAGCGCTACGATGACACGGACAGACAAACATTGCGACAAGTCGCATAGCCGCAATGTTCGCAGCCGCGTGCGTTTCTGATCGGCCGCGATGCATGCACCTTTAGAGTGCGACAGATTACGAGTTTTACGACAGAGTGCGAGACTTGCATACTGCACATCGTCACACAAAAGGATCGACCTCAGTGTCAAATTACATTTCTGAAGTTTATATCCCTTACTTTTAAGACTTTTTGAGGAGCTCAGTGGCCCGGCGGGAGTGCGCATTACTAGCGCTTTCCGCACTTGGATGGGTGTCCACAAATGGCATAAAAATTTCTTGAGCTCCTCCGTGCTTCGGAAGGCACGTATAAGCCGTTGGTCCCGGCTGTCATCATTGTATGGCAGTCGTTAAGCTATGGCAGACGCCTTTAGGCAGCTTGAAAAATCTGACACCAGTGTTGGCCACTTACACACACGATAAACAAACAAAGACTTTCAAAATCGAAAAAAATGGTTGTTACTAGAGGAAAAATATCACGTAACGCAACTCATAAAAGTGTAACGCAATACAAACTGTTTACCTGGCGAGGCCGCTTTAGCTTTCTTTAGCAGCTTGATGTGCTCCGCGGCGGACAAACCGAAAATGAGAGGCTTCTCGTCCACGCTTCGAAGCACCGTCAGCACGCTGATCAGGGCGGAATGGTCGCTCCCACGGATCAGGGGCCACAACGTGTCTTTTATTCTGTAAGAAAACAATACGCCATTATTTTATTATAAGTTCGACCTCAAAGAAAGTTAGGTGAAATTTAACAAATCGGAGCAATAGTCGCGCACGTAAACAGAAGTGTACCCGCTAGCGTCAGCTTGCTGCATCTTCATCAGTCTTCGATCAACAATATAACTAGACATTGGGTTGAAGCAAAAAAATACGGCTCGTCAAAAAAGAGCGCATTCCCGGCCGGAGGTGAGCTCTTATTTTCAACCGACTTCAAAAAAGGAGGAGGTTATCAATTCGACTGTATGTTTTTTTATTTTATTTTTATGTATGTTTGTTACGCGATATCTTCGCCAATTGTGAACCGATTTTGATATTTTTTTTATTTGAAAGCCTTTGCTACCAAGTTGGTCCCATTTTAATTTGATGAAGATATGGTGAAGAACTTTGGAGATATGGAATAAACTTCTAAAAAAAATTGAAGTCAGTTGTTTTTTTTGTTAAATATTTAATTATCTTTATTTTATTCAAGGAGAAAAACACGTTAAACGTAGTGTAATATAATAAACTTGACTTCACAATGAATTTTATTTGATATTTGAGCGGGCAGAATTTTGCTTTGATTTTTTAAGTACGTTTATTCGTCATTGTTCGTCGTCTGCCTCCGTGGTCCAGTGGTCAAGGCGTTTGCCTTGTGATCCGGAGGTCATGGGTTCAAATCCCACTGTGAAGCATACTTTGTGAAAAGTTGTTTCCAGTCTGGTTAGAATATTGCAGGCTTGAATCACTTGATTATCCGAAAAGAAATATCCGTTCTTCATCCGTTCCGTGCTTCGGAAGGCATGTAAAGCTGTTGGTCCCGAATGCTATCTAGCGTTTGTACCTATCCCTAGGATGGTTCTGGTCGACCCTTTGAGTTGCGGAGGTCAGACGGCAATCACTCTGTGTAAAAACCAGTAAGCTTGTCAAATCGCCTAGGTTAGGTAGCGGACCCCGGGCTCTGAAGCGTAACTGCTGACGACGCAACCGGGAATACGTGAGGATGATGATGACGTTTATTCGTCATCGTTCATCTGGTTTTATTATGGATCGAAGATACCTAGAACAGACATCCTATTAATAAACAATATCTTGGAGTTTTTGGCGAGAAGTCAAGGGGTTTGGTTGGGGTTTTCTTTAAATTATTTTGCAAATTAATTTTAGTGGACTTAAAATATGAAATTGGTGTTGTTTGGTGTTATAAATGCTCATGCTCATCAACAATATGTTAAATAGTTAAAGTGGACAGTCACAGTACGGCTGTAGTGATGTTTGTTTCGCGGACTGTGTGGTCTTCGGGCGTCGTCCGCCACTCAATGAAAACCAGGTTATGAAAACCAGTGGACTCGTATACATTTGTCGCCAGAAGCTCCCTTAAAGCAATCAAAGGCGTAGGCCACCAGGCGTAGTTGGTGTAGACCAACCTTTGATTGTAACTTGTTAGGAAAAAAGAATTTACCACGTTTTATTAACTTGTTCCTGGCTAAATACGCAATAGCGTCAAGCCATTAATAAAAAAATAAAAAAACAATGTCTTACCGAGCATATGTATCAGGTCGGCCCTTAGGCAGGGCGTCCGTAGCTAGAGCAGCGAAGGCAGGCTCTGCCTGCGCGCTGGCGGCCGCGTGCTGCAGCCACAGCTCCACTTCGTCCAGTCCGTACTTGCTGCCGAGCGCGCGAGCTGTACGAACATGTTCGGGATCCGTGGACCTATGTTACGAGAACAAGTTTGAAAATCTTTAGTTAAGTTTAGATATTAGATTAACTTTTCGGGCGTTGCGCGGGCTGCAAGCAGCCCGCGGTTTTTCGTGCAGCTGTTGAACTTCTGGGGGAGGGGGGAGGTCAGGAGGGGCTCGGGCTTCACCCTCGCCACGCAGCTCGGCCTACGGCCTCACGGAAGGGTCTGTATTTGGCCTTTGGCCTCTGGCTTTGCTTAGACACTTGGGGGGGGAGGGTTCTGGGGGGAAGGGGGAGGTCAGGAGGTTCAACCAAATGACAGTCGTCAAATTGCTTACAACCCCCTACATTTTGGAAAAAAAATCACGCCCCTAACCCAAACCGTTTTTGCAGGCTGTACCTCGTCCACGTTAGGATCTGATGATCTTCAACATGTCCGCTTTTTCTGGTACTCACTGGAGCACCCTCTACACGTCTATACATCAATCATTCCCCCACCCACCCCGGAACAGGTCAAATAACTATGTCAGTGAGTGTGTGAGTGGTAATGTAGGTTTATATATTTAGAAATTAGATATATTGGTTACTAGCTTTTGCCCGCGGCTTCGCTCGCGTATCCCACGTAACATTACTTTTTTCCGGGATGAAAAATACCCTATGTCCTTCTTAGTACTCCTAACTATGTGTATGCGAATTTTCAAGAAGATTGATTCAGTAGATAAAGTCTGAATAGGTAACAAACAAACAAACAAATATACAAACTCACTTTCGCATTTATAATATTAGTTAGGATTAGGATAAAGGCGTGAAAAATAACATCAGGCATCTGGGATAAAAAAAAAATACTGTGATAAAAACGCACACAAGTATTAATAATACAGTCGTGTTATTTTTTTTATGTTGCTTATGCATATAAACAATATGTGAAATAGTTAAAGTGGACAGTCATAGTAAGGCTGTAGTGATATCTGTTAAGCGAACTGTGGTAGGCGTTTTCAGGGGTCGTCCTCTCAAGTGAACACGTATAGTATAGATTTATCGCGAGAAGCTCCCTTGAAGTAATTAAAGGACCTACACCAATTGATTGAAACCTGTTAGGAATAAAGAAGCAACAAAACTCAAGACACGCTCTAAAGAACTTGTATCCAGGCATTAAATTATCCTAAAAATAAACGGGCAAGTGCGAGTCGAACTCGTACATGAATGGTTCCGTACCTCCGTACAATGTTTTAAAACGCTAAAAAAAACACGTTTTTTGTATGACGACCCCCTTTAATTTTAAACTTTTTTTATTTTTAGTATTTGTTGTTAAAGCAGCCATAGTAATACATAAAATCGGTGAAAATTTCAAGTGTCTAGCTATTACGGTTCAAGAGATAGAGCCCTGTGACAGACGGACAGACAGCGGAGTCTCAGTAATAAGATCCCGTTTGCACCCCTTGGGTACGGAACCCTAATAAAACTAAAGACAGGCTCTAATGGACTTGTATCCAGTGCCGTAACATAATTTAAAAAAAAAAGCGACCACAGCACGCCCTACCTGGCGATTCTGTATATCATCTCGGTGCGGTAGTCGTCGTCGGCGTTGAACAGTAGCCCGTTGACCTGGAAGCCGAGCCGGCGCAGGCGGTCCACCTCGCCCATGCCGCTCAAACGAGAGATACATTGCCGAATCACCTCCATTTGCTCCTCTGAAGCGTTCTTCTGCTTGAGCGTAGTGCGCGCCATCTGGGAAATCATCATTAGGTCTTTTTTAGTCTTCACTGCAGGAGTACGACCCTCTCTGTACTACCAAAGCCATATATTAGCCAGAGCAGCCAGAGGATTTGGCCTACACTCTCCACGCTGGCCAGACGGGTTGGAGAGGTCTCACTGATGTTTATAAGCTTTTTTTAGCTTGTGTTTCCTAAGGCCACTGATTTAAAGAGGCAGTTGTAAATAGCAGTTTTGGTAAGTTAAAAATTATAAATGGCATGTTTAAAAACTAGTTCAACAGTTAAAACTAAGCAGTAAACAAAAATGAGTAATAAAAAATAATGAAGTGGATCAGTGAATATATAAATTGAGCAGGAAAATAATTAAATGGGCGGTAAAAAAAATTTAACGAGCGGTTCTATAGGTTTTCACTAACCTAGTAAAATGGATAAAACCGACCGTGTGTTGGTCGCAGTTCTAACCAAACCTAACCTATAGGTTTTCCCTACCTAGTAAAATGAATAGAACTAGTAATATGATAAAATAACCGACTAATTGATTTTTTGTTACTGTTCATGTTTTACTGTCGCAATAATTAATCAACCGCCATTAAATTTAATAACTACTCAATATGTATTCCAACTGATCATAATAACATCACGAATATTTAAATAACAGCTCTTAAAAATTAGTTCCCTTTCCTAAGTCGCCTTCTACAACATCGACAGGAAGACTTAGAGTGGTCTTATTCTACTCTGCCGGACACCACACGGCAAGTCTGGGAAATAATTTTGAAATATTAACGCGAACTAGAAAGTTCGCGAGCAGGAGACAAATATGTCAGAATGGTGCATGCTAAAGTAGACCTTATTTCATATTACATAAAATCTAAAGTTATTTGGCCGGTTTCTTCACTTACACGCACGGTTATATAGGACTCGATGTTTCTGGACATCGAAACGCCTTCGTCAAATATGCAGAATTTTCGAGAATCCATACCATGAACTATTTTTTTAATGTAATTACAAAGACCTACCTCTGCCGGCTTCGTGAGGTACACATTGTCCCTGAGCTCTGGAGCATTGCAGCGTATCAGAGTGGCGTACATGGCGCCGGCGGCGGCCGTGGGCGTGTGCTGCGAAGACAGCAACTTGCGGCTGGCCGACGACTCTTGTGCGCCGCGCAGCATGCATGATACGCTCAGCGGGGTGTCCTTGTATAGGATCTCTTCGGCGCATTTTTGGACCACTGTGACAATGAGTAGAAAAAATTTCCATCAAACATAACGATGTGAAAACGCTCCAGATATGAAACCGATTTTATTTCTAAATGAAATATATCAATGTATACTTACTCTTAACAATACACAAATATTTTTAGCGAAATTTTTACATCCAACAAGTATTACTTACTCGTAATAGGAAAAAAATCTAATTGAAAAATATTTTTCGTACAATTAAAATACCTACAATTTTCTGACAATATACATTTTTTTTTTGCGTGAAATATCATACAGAGAAAAACGTTGTTATAGAAGGTACCGATTCCGATTCCCGATAATTCCCGAGAATGTTGGTCATATCCATACTTTTGATAGTAATAGCATCTAAGGTTCCGATCACTGATTATAACAGCAGCTTTAGTGTAACTATGGTAATGCGAAATGTCAGTTTGTTGATATTGACATCTCACCTTCCGTCTCCCTGTGCACGCCGCCGCCGTCCTCGAGGCAGTTCTGTATGTAGTACCACTTCAGCACGGCCTGTCCGGTGCTGCAGTCGCCGTTCTCGGGGATAGAGAACCGGTCGTAGCTGTAGTGGGAGGGAGACACGTCGTGTGTCGGGTATAGGGAACGGTAGAACTCTTGGACGTGCACTGAACGCTCGGACGGGTCAGAGCTTGAGGTTTTATTTTCGCTGAAACAAGAATATATAAGAATAAACTAGCTATTCGGTCTATGCGGCTTTTCGTGCAGCTGTTGGAATTGACTAAATTCTATGTCCAGTTGAGAGAATGGGTAAAAAAGAAAAAGTCAGTAAAAGAAACATCAAAATATGCGTGGGCATCAAACAATCTTGGATCCAAAACCAGATTACAGTTTCAAATTCTGCGGGGTGATGCACCCCAGAATACAAAATTTCAGA
Organism: Acrobasis repandana; assembly: GCA_963576875.1. Lineage (NCBI taxonomy): Eukaryota > Metazoa > Arthropoda > Insecta > Lepidoptera > Pyralidae > Acrobasis > Acrobasis repandana. Next base: position 22,771,613 of record OY756215.1, read on the forward strand.
CCCCTTCGATGTTCCAGTAGGTCATTATAAACGAATTAAGTTAAAATTCGAAAATCCAGACGCCATCTTCGATTCCAAAAAAATTACAGGTTTGGATTCCACGATCCAAAAAACCCTTGCATACTGAATTTCAGTCAAATCGGAAGCAGGAACTATTGGCGGCCATCTTGGATAATTAGAAAAAATCTCAGCAGGGGAGGGGGGTTCTGCGGGGTGTGGGGGAGTTAGGAGGGGGCTTCAATAACGTCATTTTCATCATATTTTTATTAATCTCGGTGTTCTGAGATACAAACTCTGCTTAGTTTAAAAACAATACGAATTTGTGTATTGGGCGTATTTGGAAGTAAAGAAGGCCTACCTTTGATAGAACTTGCTTTGAAATGTGTCGAGCAAATAGTTGAACAGTGTTTTTTTCTGTGGTTGATCGGGCGCCACCAAATCTTTTTTCTCGATTACGGGCTGTAACAAAACATGAGACTGAAATGAGATGGCATACGATGAATACGATACGAATGGCAGAGTAGAATAGGACCACTCCAAGTCTTCCCGTGGATGTCACCTGCGACTTGGGAAACACAAGCTAAACAAACCTTATAAACATCAATGAGACCTCTCCAACAGAGATGGCCAGCGTGGAGAGTGTAGGCCAAATCCTCTGACTGCTCTGGCTGATATATGACTCTAGTAGTACAGAGAGGGTCGCACTCCTGCAGTGGAGACTAAATTATATCTAATGATGATGGAGTGTGTGAAAGTTACAAAGTTAAAAACATATAAGTACCGTAGTGATGGCGTCAGCGAAGTCATCGTCCGTTGAAGGCCACTGCTGCTGCACCAGCCGCCCCTGTTCCTTCAATGCTGCTCCCATTTGCTGCAGACCTTCAAGTTCCAACTCCAGTCTAAAATAATTTCGATAATAACTGCACACGTCGTCTACTGCTCCCGTAGCTAGTGTAGACAAAACTTAGTTTCTCCAAAACTATGCACTAAATGTCTAGCGAGTTGTCAAAATGGCAGATGATATGACAGTGCCCTGCCCCTCGACCCGCGGAGGCAATTTTGTGTCCGTGTTTTCCACCGGGCACGGAAAGAACGAAAACATTGTTGATGCAAACAAAAATGTGTAGTTCTCTGTGCTCATGCTCGCGAACTTTCTAGGTCTATCCAGGCCTGTGTCACTCCCCGTTAAGGTATCAAAAATGAACCTACATTATTACTATGCGCGTAGCGGCCCCTCCGGGTGGTAAATTCAGTTATACGAATCGTATGTTTAGAATAAGAATGAACTTGGCTTGCAATGGATGTCTAGGTATCTTTACGAAAAGGTGCTGAGTTCTGACGTGAGCTAAATTAAACCATATCGCTAGCCACATTGAGTAGATATTTCTTTGAATTACTTTGCTGAGTGAGGCTACTGTACGTTAGTATTATTTATTCTGTGGTCTATCTCACTCCACCTGCATCGTAAGATATGGTCGAGGTCGGCCGCGGGCGCGTGCGCGGCGGCGGCGGCCAGCAGCTCCCTGGTGGCGGCGCGGTCGGCGGCGCCGCGCGCGGCCACGCGGGCCAGGAGCCCGGCGGCGGGCGCGTACCGCAGGCCCGCCAGTCTCCGCGCCGCCTCGCCCGCCGCCGCCAGGCCTCCTGGCCCCGCGCTTAAAGCGTGCTCGCCTACCAGTAACAGAACTTGGCCTTCTCTGTAAAAAAAATAACGGATTATTTCCTTCATACTGGTATAAGATATTAACTCATTACATTAAATTGTTTGTATTTAATTTTTATATTATATCAAAATAAATATATAATGAATGTAGTTAAAACACTAAAAGTGGCCAAAGACCCAAAGGCCACTTGTCATATTTTGATCTTCCTTTTCATATTTTGACCTTAATACTATATGTTCCCCTCTCAAGTAACCAAACAGGTTATGGGCCCAGCACATTTTCACTGAGCAAAAAGAGAACTTCTCAATGAGTTTTATTTCGCTAAGTAAATGGTATGTTCTTACCGAGTTTGCTCGTCGTCGCCAGAGATTCTCAGCAGCTTCGCCAACTTGAGTAGCTTGTGACTCGCGAGATAAGCGTTCGCATCCACTTTCAGACACTCCTCTATGAGACTCATTCTGTTTTCACACAACCGCACTGAAATTACACAATGTGTTTATTTTTTAATAACTTTTTAAAAAGTACTTTTTTTAATTTACGCTGGATGCAGGCCTCTTCAAATAGGTCGTTTTGGAAATCCTAGACTTTTTTAAGTGATAAATAAAAAGTTTATTCTATGTTGAGTTCTCAACTAATTGAATCCTCAACAAAGTTGGATCTAAATTTACTTAATCATAAAAGCCACGAGAAGCCACAGCTGGAAATGAGCCTCCATAAAGATTTCCAAAAGGCCGATTGGAAGCGGCGCACATCTCGCATAATAAAATTTAAGAAAAACGAAAACTATTTACAATTACCCTGAATAGGCAGAAGAGTGAGGTCGAAAGCGCTCAGGATCTGCAACGCTGAAATGAGGTCCAGTTCTTCGTCTATTTCTGCGTTGCCGTCCTTTATGAGTAACAGGCAGCATCTATAAATACGTAACTAAAATTAATCGACATCCCGAAATACTGTATATGTATCATGTAAGAAAGCGGGCGTTCATGTCTTCAAAACGGTTCTCTTGGACCTTCCTTAGGAAACATAAGCTAAATAAGGCTTATAAACATCAATGAAACCTCTCCAACCCGTCTAGCCAGCGTGGAGAGCGTAGACAAAATCCTCTGACTGCCCTGGCCAAGTATGGCGCTGGTAGTACAGAGAGGGTCGTGCTCTTGCAGTGGAGAGGAGTCGACTAACAAAGACCTGATGATGATTTATTTATTTATTAAAAAAACTTTATTGTTCCGCAATTAAAAAAATGGTACAATTGGCGGACTTAACGCTAAACGTGAACGCAGACAAATGCCAATTCTGTGCACTCTCTTTTCTATTTTTTCTAATCCAAAATCTCCTGAATATCTTAAATGCAAATTTCAATTTCTTTCCGACACTCATGATCGGCAGCTTCGTTCTACTGATACCCGTCTCCTTAGTATTCCTCTTCATCGCACAAATTTTATGGCAAACTCTTTTACTGTTCAAGCTTCACGACTCTGGAATGCTTTGCCCGTTGACATCAAAGAAATTTCCACAAAATTTTCCTTCAAGAGAAGAGTACACTGTCATCTTCTAAATTAGTCTCATTTTCTTATCTACATCATCATTCATTGTAGGTATGATGTATTTGTATTTATTTAAGTATGTATATATATTTTATATGTATGCGTATATATATCTTTATTATGAGTTATATGCATGTATATGTATTATTTGGTATAAGTATGTAATTATTTAATTATTTTGCATCGTAACGAATTATCTGTTTATCCCTATGGCTTTCTGGGAGAGAACGCTTTTAGCGTTAAGTCCGCCAATTGTAAGACAATTTCATTGTTAAACAATAAAGTTTGAAAATAAATAAAAGCGTTCTCTCCCATGATTTAAGGGATAAACTTACCTAGCAAGTTCCAGGGCCGGATCAGACAAACAGGAAGCCGAGTTGAAGTACTCTTTGCTAGCCGCGGACGCCAGTTGCACACTGCGCGCGTACGGCACCAGGGGATTGTTGCGGCGTGGTTCACGGTTGTCGGTCGAACATGTCAACACGTCCGCCGCGAGACGGATGCTGTTCGCGTCCCCGGAAGTGAGTAGGGATGACGCGTAAATCTAAACAAGAGTAGTAGTTCATAATACTGTCACTTGTCTTTGTATTTTCCATGCCAACACTTATCATCAGTGGTCGGGTAATCGGATAAATATTTACCTAAACTTCCGCTGGTACCTAACACAGCGTTGATACAACCACCAACATATAATATAAATAGTTGTATTTCACAGATTTATCTTTGCGATATTGCGATAAGATATTTATTACTTAAAAACATATTAGGCGCCATACTAAATTATAAGGACACAGATAATTCTTTTTTTTTACCGCCCTGAAAACGAATCCTTTTGAGCCATCATACAGCAATTAAAACTTGTTTGTAACATTATAAAAATGGTGAACAGTGTCTATAGTGTTCCATTAATAAAATAAATTGATCCCGGATTTCCACCGTCAATTACAAGGTTTCGGAACACATAAACGGTGTCACCATTTTTATGTGGCTCAAATAATATGTATCCAGGGCAGTAACAAAAATTTACCTGTATCGTAATGGTTAAAAGTTTACATTGTAATATTGTTTTGTTCAGGAAAAAAGTGTTATAATGGGATTCTATTTTTAAGTTTTGGAATATGACTGTCCGTCAGTGGTAGGAATACTTTTATGTCTCCCGGCCAGTAAGTAGTTTTTATGACACGCACAGCGGGCGTATACTGTCACTTGGGGACGTAACTAAATACGAGTAATTATAACTTCGCAATGCCACAGAACACAGTAAAAGTATTACATATGTAATACTCTTACGGTGTTCTGTGGTTTTACATAATAGCTCTTAGCGCAATCAGATAAAGTTGTTAGATATAGCTGCTTACCTCGTAACATTCTTCTTTGGTGACGCAGGTGAACAGCGACGACTGCAGCTCCAAGATGTCCTTCAGCAGGTCAGACCAGTCCTGCTGACTTGGCTTCTCATCACTGTACAAACAAACATTAGTCATTATCATCAACATTACTCGCAGCCTTTTATATCCCACTGTTGGGAAAAGGCCTCTCTCAGTGCATTTAGCAAGTCACAGGATCTAACGAGTTTATTGTTTCAGGTCAGGCCGGAAATAGGCCCGCACTAGACTTTATGTCTAATCGACATGATTTGACCAATTATTAGAAGACTAACCCAAATTACCTCTTAGACCTGGTCCTGGCGAGCCTGGTCAGCATGCTCTTAGCGTCGTCATGCTTGCCCGCGATGTTCCGCAGTTCTCGAATGGGCACGTCGACTCCACGGCACGCCAGACAGTTACTGGCCGCTACCAAACGTTCTAACTCCTTCACTCGACGCACTAACTCGCTGCTAGAGATGCTGCCGTCACTACAACAATTCAAAATCTTCTAATTTAAAAAAAAAAATGATGAAGTAATTATTAGTGGTCGGATAATTGGGCGCTTATTTTCCTAAACTTCGCGTGGGTACATTACACAGCGTTGATACAACCACCAACTTGATAAAAATAAATATCAATCTTTCTTAATTCAACTTTGCTATTATGGTTTATCTAGACGCTATATATTATCTATTGTACATGAAATTACTAAGTGCTGACTTTGTTAAACTTTGTTTTTACCTTACTTATAAGGTTTGTTTTTACCTTAATTTGAAATTTTTTAGAACTATTTATTTTAATTGAATATTGTTTACGTACATACTTCCGACGGGGATATCTCCAAACTTTATAACCATAATAGTTAAGTTGATTTAAGGGTGATTGATATTTGTTTTTATTAGGTTGGTGGTTGTATTAACGCTGTGTTATTGCGTGAAGTTTAGGCAAATAAGCGCCCGATTACCCGACCACTAAGTAATGATTTACAACATCCAAATCGGAGAATTATTTATATACTCACTCTTCTTATTAAGATTCAAATTAAAATGACTGACAAAGATTATATATATAGATTATATATAGATTAGATATGAGATAAGTCCGAAGATGTAATTATATCCGTCCGTCTGCTGTTTCGGTAGCCAGAGCCGGCTGTTCCACCGCGCTTTTCTCTAAACAATGAAGTTTTAGAAACAAAACACATTGTATTTGATACTCACGTTTCTTTCAAGATGGTGTCGAGCAAATCGCACGCCGCTGAAAGCTGTGAAGTGCCGGTGTGAGCGAGGAGGCAACGTTCAGCGAGCTCCAGATGAGTTCGCACGTCCAATTCGAACTCGCTCGGGGACTGGAGCACCTACGTTAAATATGTGATTAACATTCCATTATTTGGTGTTTTTGTAGCGTTTTATACGTTCCATTGGTATCGTAGGCGGCCAAAGCGGTTTTTGTAAACAAAGGTACTAAATTTTGGAATCGATTAATACTGAAACTGTTACTAGATACATCACCAGAGAGTGATTCAATACTTCGGTCATGTAGCCAGAAAACCGTCCGATAACCTGGAGAAACTTATGGTAGCCGGCAATATGGAAGGAAAAATATCTAGGGGCCGTAGCCCGATACGATGGTCTGACCAAATAAGAGAAAACCTGAACACCAAGATCTCCAAGGCACTGGAACAGGCAAAAGACCAACAAATTGATAGAGATCGTAGGGAAGTTAGGTCGGGCACATCCCGATGCTAAGCTGTGAGCAGACGACTGAAAGAGGACATACATCACACAAAAATAAAACACCAAGAAAATATTGAAATGACAACCTCTGGAGATCCAAGAATCATGTGTCTTGGATCTTAGTCTACTGTGAAACGATATAACTTACCAGTAATATCGAGGAAAGATCTTCAATACTGATGCTTTCTAGATAATCAGTGAGTCCATTGATGCACGACTCGGCCCGCTTAGTAAGATTTTCATATCGTTTCAGGAAGGGTATTACAAATTGCTTGAGATCTGCCACAAATGTTGCCGGTGTTGACTAAAAATAAAATTTAAGTTTTACATCCATCTAAGCTAAAAATCAACATACAAACTCCAATTACATGATAATCTAAACCACCAGAAATAAAGATGTATGAAAAATGTCACTGTTTGGTGCAAAATTCAATTCAGAACGATTCTTTTCAAACATGACGTAAACAAGTTCTACATTTCTTTAAAAGTGCGCGCCACGACGCGTCACGTTTCGGTGTGAACTGACCCTAAGTAACCAACCAAACAAGAGATTGAAGTTAAATAAAAGATTGTACACTTGCTTTACTAATGATTAAAAATTTGTAAACTTACCATCTTCATTAGCATGGTGCACGTGTCTAAAATAGACATAGATTCAATATCCTCTAGCGTCACTCCCTCCACATTGATATCATAAATCAGTGTATCCAGCGTCAGCAGATGGAACATCAGTGTATCCAAACCCGGCACAGCTCCCCCGACAGTCGCAATGGTAACTAAGGTTAAGGCATGTGAAGCTAGGCCACTTCTCTGCTCGATTTGCTTGGCTCGTTTCGTGTACCACACGGCAAAGTCTTCACTGGCGTCTGTCATTTCGGCTGCTGTTTCGGATTCAGGAGTAGTTTCTTCGGACCAGTTGGAATTCCAAATCGATCTATCAAATATTTTCATTGTTTTGTAACTTGCTTCTGACAATGTTGAGCTATGTCTAATATCTTAAAATGCTAGTACAATAGGACGATTTCAAGTGATAAATAAATATGGTCGGAGAAAATATAGAGTAATCTTGAATTTAAATCTTCTTTAAAATAAAGTTTCTGTTGTGGTCAATTCACACAATACGGTGTTCTACAAGGCTCTATACTTAGCCCTACATTGTTTTTATAAACTGATTTATTATTCACGACTTTAAATGCTTAAATACGTCAAATATTTACCTGAATATTTCTTTCCTGCACCAATCATTTTCATGCTCAGATGGTTTTATTTTAATCGGCGATTTCTTCTCGAACCATTGCAGCGGTTGTTTGGTTGGCAACAAATGTTGATAATCCAGTGGGTTTATTGTCTCTGGCAGCTTTTCAAGCACTGCCAACTGCATAGCGGTCGTCTTGATGTTTGGCCATAGACAAGTGAGCGCCTCTATGCGGCCTTCTTTGGCGATCTCCATTGAGCTGTGGACGATGCTGTTGCTGCGGAGGCGATCGTACTCGTCTTTCACGTAAGTTGATTTCTCGCATCGTAAAATAGCCTGCAAGCAGTAGCGGCGTTAGGGTAGGGCGCGGTTGGGCGACCGCCCAGGGCGCCAGATACAAAGGGGCTACAGGGGGCGTTTTTGGGCAAGGGGGGTCACAGGTAATAATAAAAAATAGCGGCTGGTTAATGACGGCAACTCGCAACGAAGGGAGGAGGGGGAGCATACAAACAAGAGTCTAGCTCTTCCTCCCCCTTCTCCTTCTTTTACAATGGGGCGGCAAATTGAAGGTAAATCTCGCCCAGGGCGCTGGTAGAGCTAAAACTGGCACTGCCTGCAAGTAAAATAATTGAATATTATATGAACACGTTGTCACCTGTTCTATTAATGATATGCAAACCCAAAACTCAATACCTAAATAAATTCTATGAATTGCGTTTACCAAATATACACGTTTATGTGTGTACAGAATGGATAGAAAATTAATACAAATAGGGTACCTCATACAGCCGGAGCCGCTCCTTGTAAAACAGCATAACATGCCGACAACGTAGTAGCTCGCTGGTGTACGCGTTCAAATCTTCCAGCGTGATGTCATCAGGGTCCTTCAGGGTATTTTCATCGCAGTCCTTGTTTATCTCTGCAAAAAAATATGTTAAAAAATTTGATTTAATTAACCTTTTTAAAAAAATCACCTAAAAAGGTGTTTTCCGTTCTGCATGCCGTGTGGTTACCGGCAGAGCAGAGTAGGATCACTCCAAGTCTTCTCGTGAATGTCGTAGAAGGTGACTAATGAAGTACAAGCTAAACAACCCGTCTGGCCAAGGCCGAGCGTCTGGCTCTGGTAGTACACAGAGGGTCGTGCTCCTGCAGTGGAAACAAAGACATGATGATGATGAAAAAAGTGAAACCCTTTCTTGATTTTTTTTTAATATGTTCGCGCGGTCCATTGAAAAGTACCAAGTTGATCAGGGTTATCCCTGTAGAAGAAAAATACCAACAGCAGGTAATGCAAAATTTGTCATCATTTTGAAACAGACAGTCGAGTCCTTTATGCCAATTTGTTGCAGCAGAACTAATCATTATTCATTATCATAAATTGTTTTGTATTTTATATTATGTATGTATGTGTATGTATGTATTGTTTATGTAGATATGTGTATAGTGTGTGTAGAAATACATACTTATCTTTAAGCGCATATCGCTAATTCAAATTTTTCTGTTTTTCTTAAAGGCTGACTGGTAGAGAATGCATTAGCATTAAGTCCACCTTTTTTACCATTGTGGTCAATAAAGATTTAATACATAAATAAATAAGTACAATATAAGATTTGCTCACCGTGGAGGATTCTTTCGTTGGTGAGGGTGAGTCCAAACTGCAGCAGCTGTTTGGCGGCCGGCAGGGTCTCAGGCAGACGGTCGACGCACTGGTGGACCGCCCAGATCTTCTGAGATACTTTGCTCTGCAATCAAAATAAAACATCCTTTTCGACACTAGTTATTTTGAAATCTCTCTTATCAACTGTGTTAGCTAACAATGGTGTCTGATTTTTTGACCTGAATAAATGCATCTGACGTTGGTCAATGACGTCGAGGAGCTCGTTAGCCCGGTTTAGTTAATACGCATTTCTAGCGCTTTCGTAAGTTAAGCAAAGACGGGCCTGGTCCGCAGTTGGATGGATGACCACCACAAGAGCCATGAAAAAAATATCAAGCTCCTGCGTACTTCAGAAGGCACGATCTGTCTCGCTAGATGGATACCTATTTGTTGAATCGCAGAAGTCCCTGATGCAAGAGTGGCGCGGTGGATTACCACCGCGCCACTTTTGGTTTGTTTGTTACAACTTTATTGTACCAAAAATTTATGAACTTACAATGGTCACTCGGCTGCATGAGGAAGCTGAAGAAAGGAGTGATTCAGTAACTAAAATACATACCAAGTATTTCTCGATGGCGTCCGAGGACACCGGGTTCTTCCTCCACTGCTGCTGGTAAACCAAGTCGCTATCGAGGTTGAACGCATCGGCGAGGGCCAGAGCTTCGCTGTAGTTGCCGCTCTCGATCTGGTGGGAATCATCATTTTTAACCAACTTCAAAAATAAGAGGTTATCAATTATTCAATCCATATTTTTTTTGGATGTACGTTATGCGATATCTTCGCCAATTGTAAACTGACTTTGATGTTTTTTTTATTATCATCATCATCACTATATTTAAGACGATACACGGAGTCCAGTGCTGCCCCCATTTGAAATAAATTATTTGTAAGGAAACGGAGATATCATTTAAAATTTTAAGCTACTTAAACCTAGATAACCCTTCAAACTATTTTATGAACCACTGTTTACAGTTTAAAGTGAGAACGTTAAGCTTTAGTTTGCATTTTTGCGAAAAACGGCCACTTTTGGCAAAAACGCAAACTAAAGCTTAATATTCTTACTTTAAACTGTAAACAGTGGTTCATAAAATAGTTTGAAGGGTTTTACTAGCTTAAAATTTTAAATGATATTTCCGTATCCTTACAAATAAATTTTAAATGGGGGCAGCACTGGACTCCGTGTATCGTCTTAAGAACTATGTTCTTGTCGGTGGAGTATTTTCCATGTCTCCCGATCCTCAGCCAAATGCTTGACTTCCCTATACGACACGACTTTTGCCTTTTCTTTTACTTCATCCATGAACGCTTCTCGGCCTTCCTTTTCCTCTTCTTGGTTCGATCTTTCCTTCCATGATATTTTTGATGAAATTATCGTGTCGTTTTTATTAGAAAGCCTTTAATTAAAACATATTAAATTGGTGAAGATATGATAAAGAACTTTGAAAATACGGAAGAAACTCCTAAAAAACGAAAAGTTTTTTTTTGTTAAAAATTAAATTAATTGTTAAAAATTGTTTTTTTTTTGTTAAAGAAATTAATTATGTATTGTAGGGGCGGTGCTAACTTAGGAACATTAATATTTTTCAACTACTTATTGGCAATTTTGAATACATTTATTCATACAAAACAAAGAATTTAGTCCCCAGGCTCCAATCCAGCTCAGCTAAAAGATGCCACCGGAAACGCTAAGATGAAGCTGAGGGCAAGAAGAAACTAACAACTCTTACCTTCCTCGAAAACAGCTCTTCAGGCGTAGTACTCTTTAGCGCAAGAAGGCGGTACACGCGCGAAACTACGGTGATAGCTCTCGGGCGAGGTTGGAACGTCTCCATATCCGTGATGCCGTATAGCACCCATTTAACCAGCTCTTTCAATGCTTCGTAAGTAGTCTCTTCGGCTTCCGACTCCACTTTTACGACTTCCAGCTGTTAAAAAGTTGTAGGAAAATATAACTATGCGTTACGCGTTAATAATACGGAAAGCAAAATTTTTTTTCATATTGAAATATTTTTGCTTACCATAAAATCTTGGATAAGCTAATTGGCCGACTTGTATGACAGGCCAAAAATTATAATTTTATTTATGTATAATTTAGATCTGGTCACTACGGGAAGTGATTTTTTTTTCGTATTTCGGTACACATTGTTGTTCAAAATAATGGAGAGAATCACCCCTTAAAATATTTGTACTTAATTAAAAATAACTTTGTACATATATAGGTAAGGTATACATATTTGATTTTTATTTTATTAACTACACAGAAAGAAACATACAAAAACATTAAAACTGGTTGCAATCCAAATCAAGTGTGTACATGGAATAATTAAAAGAGGAGGACCTTCCAATCTAAGAGAAAACAAGTAAAACAAAAATATACAAAATCTTACCTATTAAATAAGTATACACTTCTCATTTAAAAAAAAAAACATTTTAATGATACAAGATCCCCTTTAAAGTTTTACATATATAAGAATTGCTCCTTAAAAACAATAGGTGGTAGAATTGAACTTACACCCTCGTCGCTCCTAGATTTCCTGGCCGGCAGCACATTGGATTCACATTCCAACGCCATGAAGGCACCGTCGTGGGCACAAGTCACCTGTTAACAACTTACATTTACTTGGGGCTCTATTGCCATACAAAAGTAGACTCTAAGTTATAGAATAAGGCTTGAAATTGCGTTAAGTGGAGACCCGCGACGGTTCAGTCCGTCTCTGTCACAAACTCTACGTGCGACAAAGACACGTGACCCGCGACGGTTTTAGCTATCTCTATCGCACGTATGGGTTTGCGACAGAGACGGATTGAACCCGTCGCGGGCGTCCACTTGACGTAGTTTCAAACCTAAGGTATTAAAAATTCTAGCCAGCGGTCACAGGCGACCTCTTGGAGGTCGAGCACTACATGTTCATATTTAGTAGACATGGGTAATCTCGACTCCGAGGAGTGTTTCGATTCACTGAATCTTACTCCGCATCCGGTACCGACTCATCTTAATGATTCCTACTCCCTTATCGGCTCCAGCTCCGAGGTCCGTTAAGTTTCGCTTTCGAATCTACAGAATACAGATATCCTTTCTGGTACCGGTTTCAATACAGAATAATATTGACTCCCGACTCCCGATTCCTCCCGAGACGCGGTAGAGCAGAAACGCGGCTCGCGGCTCGCGACCTGACAGGCGCCGCCGGTTCCCGGCGGGATCAAGATCGGTGCGGATACAATAACTCGCGGGAGCCGATAACGATTACCGGGATTCAGTAAGGGTATCGGCTCCTGTTGATGAATCGGCTCATTTAAATATTCGAATCCGGAGTTACCCATGTCTAATATTTAGACAAAAATAAAGTAGACATTTTTATGTTTAGATATTCTAACCTTATAGATATATTCTAACCTTAGGTGCACCTTGGAAGAATTCCGGCTTTTTCCCCAGAATGTTGACCATGTCTTCTATATTGCAGATTGATACTGCGCCGCTGAATCGAGACACTATCAACTCCTAAGAAAAAAATTAAAGCATTAGAAAAAAAACTACATTTTATGAAGAGGCGCTATAAACATTTTCAAAGAAGAAATGTAGTTTCAAGTCGTCATGAGGGATGGATTTCTTCGATCAGAATGAATTTTAAGTACTGACATCATAACAGAAACTCGCAGCGTGCGTCCCCTGCAATGGCGTCCCCGCTATCCCCCGTTCTCGTGTGCGTTTGATGGCTTTAAAAACGGAAACTCACACATTGAGGTGTGCTGTGCACAAATGTAGTGTCGTTTGTTTTATGCATAAATATAACTCCGCTTCTATGAAGTACCATACTTGTGACCCTTATGAGTGGTGGCATATCAAAGACAAAATTGAATTTTAAAAACATATTTTTTGTCCGGTTGGGTCTTTGAAATATTTAACGGACTATTATTTATTTATTTTAGTGGACTTTGTAATATGAAATTGGTATAGTTTGGTGTTATAAATGCTCATGCTCATGAACAATATGTGAAATAGTTAAAGTGGACAGACATAGTACGGCTGTAGTGATATTTGTTTAACGGACAGTGGTGGGCGTCTTTAGGCGCCGTCCGCCACTCAATCGGCTATGAAAACCAGTGAATTGGTATAGTATATATTGTTAGGAATAAAGCAACAAAGTAAAGGTCGAAAGAAGAAGCTCTAAAGGGCTTGTATCCAGGGCCGTAAAATAATTCTCCAAAAAAAAAATTTACAATACCTGATTGGACCACCAGTTGACATCGGCCGCATAGAAGCTAGCCGCCTGGTACTTCCCGGGTACGGGCGTGGTCTGCAGGGGACTGCGCAGCTCGTGATGCGGCTGGCTCGACATCGGGTGGCGGTACAGTAGCGTGAGCAGAGGCAGCCGCCATATTGAGATGTCGCCGTTGCAATGCAGGCAGACCAGTTTACTGCTGTCAGGTGACAGTACCATCTGGACTATGTATGCCTGGTGGAAAGAAAACTAAAAGTTCCGTTTTCGTTTCAATGCTAGACAACACTAAATAAACCGGCCAAGTCCGAGTTAAACTCGCGTGGAGAGAGTTACGTACAATTAATTGAATTCTTATAGGTTTTCCTGTAATTTACAAGTAATGAACTATAATTTTTTTTTTTTTTTTAATTTTAGGCTAAGTAGTTTCGGATATCAGGGGGGGGGATGGTCAATTTTCGTCTTCTTTCATTAATAAAATCAAAACTTTTCATTTTAAAATATATTTGACATTTATTTATTATTGATATTGATATTTATTTACTTTGCACATATGTGTTTGAGTCATAGGATTACACCATCCTACCAAATTTCACCTGATTCGGTCCAGTAGATTCGGAGCAAATTGGCTGTGACAGACGGACGGACAGACAGACGCACGAGTGATCCTATAAGGGTTTCGTTTTTTTATTTTTTGTACGGAACCCTAAAATTAATGTTATTTTTATTTTATTTTTTTTGTTTAAAGTAATTCTTTGTTACATAATAAGCACAATAAGTTAATTTTTTGCCTGCCTGTTACATTTTTTGTAAAAAATAAATAAAAATAAGAACCAAGAGTCAATAAAACTCAATGTTGAAGTTTAACAGGCATTTTACACTTGGTTTGCTGCCTCGCTCGCACAATCAAACATTTTTGAAGGTAATAAATTTTTTTTTAGAAAAGTGTTTAATTTATCATCCTAGATAATTATATCGTGGATATTTTAGACATGTTTTTATATTGTGTAGTCATTGACTGTACATCGTGAATTAGTTTAACAAACATTAAAAAGTTTTAATCAACTAATTCAAGATGTAGTTAGTCAATTCAATATTTACACAATATAAAAACATGTCTAAAATATCCACGATATACTTATCTAGAATGATAATGAAACACTTTTCTGAAAATTATCAACTAATTCAAGATGTAGTTAGTCAATTCAATATTTACACAATATAAAAACATGTCTAAAATATCCACGATATACTTATCTAGAATGATAATGAAACACTTTTCTGGAAATTAGACACACTTTTTGATATTCTTCAAAAATTTGTGATTGTGCGAGCGAGACAGCCAACTAAGTGTAAAATGCCTCTTAAATTTCCATTACTGCGCCAACAGCTATATTTCTGTCATCGCGGCGGTTATTTGGCAGGCAAAGGCGTTTCCAAAGATAAAAAAAATATTGTAATTTTATTCGCATATTTCGCAAAAACCGTGTACTGTTTATATACATCGTGTTAATGAAAGAACGCAAAACCTCTCAGATGGTACCTCAGCCCATGTAACTGAACAACTTTTGTTCAACAACTTTCACGAAACTAAAAAAAAAAAATTTGAATTTTCATACAAACTGATCAGCTGATCGAGTCAATTTGTATGAAAATCTGAATTAATTTTTGTGGATTTCGTGAAATTTGTTGAACAAAAGTTGTTCAGTTTCATGGGCTGAGGTACCATCTGAGAGGTTTTGCGTTCTTTCATTAACACGATGTATAATAATTACTTACCAAATTCTTAGTGGACACGAAGGGGATGTAGAGCTGGAAGGGCTCGGTGGCGAGCTGAGCCTCGAACTGGTCCGAAACCACTGACAGCTTGTAGTACGGCTCGTCGTTCAGCAGCCGCCACGCCGTCAGCCCGAACGACAGGGGCGACGAGGAGTCCTAGTTGAACAAAGCAGGTCTAATTGCACTGTACAGGATCTTGCACTTTAGAGCCTTCTTTGTTGTGACGCAATTCGTCACTTTCGCAAATGGTCACCGGTCGAAAATTGGTCACTTTCGCAGAATGTCATTTTCGAAACTCGTCACTTTCGCATTTTGTCATTTTCGCAACTGGCCATCAACAACTTTTCTATCACATTTCCGACGGCCAAAAGGATCAAAACGCCTATTTTTGCGCCTTAAAAAGCCCAGGACTCGAAAGCCACGTGGAACAAAATGTAAAAACAAATCTCTATTACAGATGCTTTGATGAAGAGAACATGGGCACAGAAGACAGAAAGAGTATTACATACAAAACGGTATCTCCTACGGTCCCTTGCAATATACATACATAACGGAATCTCCTAAGGTACGCGCAATATGCGTCCCCGTTCCCCATCCCCGCACCTCTCTCCCGTTCTCGCCTTGTCTCGCCCTGAGACTCTCAGGGCGAGAGCGGGCGAACACATACCCATTGACGTGTGCGTGCACACGGTGGCAAAAGAAATGGGGACAGGTGCGGGGACGGCGAACGGGGAAGCTTATTGCGCGTACCTTAGGAGATTCCGTTCTGAATGTAATACTCCACCTGTTTTCTGTGACATGGTCTAGTTTTCCACTTCTATCAGTGGCGACAGTTTGCCAGCTCTTTTCGTATGCCCAATTATATTATATGATTAATAAAAAATGTCTCGGCCAGCCTCCGTGGTTTAGTGGTCAAGGCGATTGCCTTGTGATCCAGGGGTCGTGGGTTCAAATCCCACTGGTAAACATACTTTGTGATAAGTTGTTTCCAGTCTGGTTAGGATATTACAGACTTAAGTCAATTATCTGAAAAGAAAAATGATTCCATGCTTCGGAAGGCACGACAAGCTGTCTGTCTCGATTGTCATTTAGCGTTTGTTTCAACCTATCCTAGAATTGGTTCTGGTCTAACCTTCGGGCTGTGGAGGTCAGACGACAGCTTTGTGTAAAAACCAGTAACCTCGTCAAATCACCTAGGTTAGGTAGCGGACCCTGGGCTCTGAAGCGTTACCGCTGAGGATGCACCCGGGAATACGCTCTGATGATATTAATGAAAAATGTCTCACAAAATCAGTATTGTTTAGCGCTTCGTAAAAAATTGACCCATCAACTACTGTAGCCACCATAATTAACGCCCTTAACGGTCATATTTGGATAACCGAGATGGTTCTCCTTACTTCTCTACCCTCCATAGTATGAATGCAGAAAATCGGTTACCTTCACAGTGCGCGGTACTCCAGCGTGCAATAGTATGGAGTAGTGCTGGCAGTAGGAGAGCGCAGCTACGCCGCCAGGGAACCGAAACGTGTGCCGCAGCTTGCAGCCCTCCGTCAGCGACACCACGTAGCCGCGCACTTTACCGTCATACGTCACTACTATTACCTCCCAGTTCCTGACAACATACGAGTTTTAATTTCATTTCATTAAATTTGGTCTTTAAATATTGTCACAAACCAGATAGATGCAGAATGTTCGCGAGCAGAAGCCTAGAAAAATACGTCAGAATTGTGCAAACGAAACTAAGCCTTATGAATTATACCGTAAAGTCTAGAGTAGTTTAGCAGGGTTTTTGAATTGACAAAACCCTCATACTAATTTCGCCGTTTTTCTTCAAATTCGAACCCCAGTTCCATAAAAATATATTTTTTTTATTTGAAATTTCTAATTACCATTTGGTATCTCTAACATGCAGCGGCGTGAATATAATATCGACGACAGCGTGCGTGTTATCCGTACACTCTAAACCGCCAGGTCTTGAGCAGTCCTGAAAATATTAGTGTCAGTAACTAAACAGCTTTATTTGTATGAAGTTTAGTAAAATTTTTAGTGTCCGACCGAAACTGGTTTTTACGACCGAAACCGAAACCGAAACTTCCTTACAAGGATCATGTTTTGAGGGAAAAATAAAGGAAACGTTATTATAATCAGTCAGTTTTATTTCTTTATATTTCAACCACATAGCTATGTAGTTATCGCAATTTCACTTATTGATAATCAACATCATTTAAAAAAATAAAACCGGCCAAATGCGAGTTAAACTCGCGTGGAGAGGGTTCCGTACAATTGATTGAATTCTTATAGGTTTTCCTGTAATCTAAAAGCTTTCTTCTTTTTCTTATTTAAGAGCTTAGTGGCTCTTGTCGGTGGAGTATGCGCCAAACTTCTCGGTTCTCTGCCTTACTTTTTAGTGCTTGATACGACATGACCCCTGCTTTTTCTTTCAGTTGGTCTACATAGCTCTTTTTTGGTCGTCCTGGACCTCTTCTACCTTTTATCTTTCCTTCTAGTATGTTTTTAAATAAGACCAATCATTTTCATCAATCTACAAGCAATGAACTATATTTCGTATTTTTTTCAAAATTTTAGGCTCAGTAGTTTCGGAGATCAGGAGGGCCCGGAATGGTCAATTTTCGTCTTCTTTCATGAATAAAATCAAAACTTTTTAATTTATAATTATAACAAAAATATATTTGAGATCCTCGTAACAAGCTCTTTCATTTGATATATGACACAGTAAGGTTTGCAAAACTTTTTTTTTTCAATTTCCTAATTTCCCCCGAAAATGACCCTTATTATAAAATAATATTTACTTTGCACATATGTGTTTGGGTCATAGGATTACACCATTCTACCAAATTTCACCTGATTCGGTCCAGTAGATTCGGAGCAAATTGGCTGTGACAGACGGAAGGGCAGACAGACGCACAAGTGATCCTATAAGGGTTCCGTTTTTTCATTTTTTGTACGGAACCCTAAAAAATATTAATTTCGCAAAATGTCTTTCACTTGGATGGAATTGACCGCGCCCAACATGACTGAGCACAGCGCGAGAACTCCCGAATGCAGTTTCTGTTTCGGTCGTAGTTTCAGCAGGTTTGGCAGGCAGGAAACTAAACCGGAACCCGTATTTTGCCGAAACTAGGCCGAAACCAAAACCGAAAATTCGGTCGGACACTAAAATTTTTATTATTAAACAAATCTAAGAATTTATCATTATATATATTTATTCATAAAATTGTTGATATTTTTTCAAAACAAAAAACCCAACTTCAATACCAGAAAAGCTAAATATTCAAACAATTGTAGACTTAGACGACATATTTTTTCTAGTTATTTTTTATCATCTAGTATGTATTAAAAAATAAATCAAGTAACAGTTTTTTTAATTACACATTAATTGATATAAAATCTGTCTAATAATGTCAAAAATTAAGTTACAAAACATTAATAATTACAGTTATATTACAAAAAAATATAATTTAATTTCAATAAAAAATTAAAAATTTAACTGAAAATAATGGATAAATCTCGTACATAGTAAGTACTACAAAATACCACAAAAACATTTGCAAAACCAGGATATTATGTGTTTATCAACATACGTAACAACGTATATACTTACTTGATAACACAACTTAAACCTAAATATTTTTATAGGGCTTTTTAGGCATTCAAGATGCAGTACTAAAGTACTCAAATTAAATAATGAAATAAGAAATGGTGAAAAAATATCACGTGAGCAAGACTTGAACCCATTCTACACTTCCCACTTTCCGTCCTACACTCTAATTGATTTTCAACTTCATTGTAACATGGGTTAAATCAGATGCCTTACTTGTAATAGTGGGTAGTAGTGATGGTGACGCAAGCCTAGTGCATGTCAGAATATCAAATGGTGGCGAAATTCGGCATGCGGAGTTGAACATGTGATGGTTCAGATGGTAAGAGCATAGTCGTATTGAGACTAAGGTCGCGGGTTCAAGTCCTGCTTATGTGGTATTTTTCTACCATTTCTTATTTCATTATTTAATTTGAGTATTAAACCTAAATATACTTACAATAGGTATATTGAATAGATTTGAAGCAGTCAGATCGAAGAAGCTGACAACTCCATTGCCATAAGCCAGAACTAAGAAAGAGCAGTCAGGACTCCACACTATCTTGCGCCACTGAGGGTATGCATCTCGGTTCACTGTGTACAAACAAAACAATACAGCAAATTATTACTTAATAAAATTAATAGATTTAATTTTGTGCTTATTGCCTCGAGTTGGTGCTTAAGATTTGTATTTAATTTTTTTTATTATTTAGAATCTCAATTTAATATAATTGCAGAAGAAAATTGATTTTGACAAAGGATGTTGCAATTTTTAAATTTATTTCATAAAATTTAGTCCTAGTATATGTTGAAGTACTTATGTTTAATTTAAAAAAGTAAAGGTCAAAATATTATTTATTACCATAATCATTGAGAATAAATGTGAGAATATGAGAGAGATTGCAGCATTACATAATGTCTTTGGAGAAGAACTTAGCACTGCTAGCGATGCATCTAGAATGCACTAACATGAGAAGAGAGATGACAGACTCTACCAGAGTAAATTTAAATCGACGTCATATGAAAAATGGTATCAAACCTGTAGTTCTAGCGGCTATTGTTGCATACTCTGATCTCTTGGTACGAATCTCCAAAATATTATCTGTGAGCACAGCTATCACTTTGCCCTCATCTCCCAGAGCAATATGCCATTTCTGCTGGCGATCCTTGTGACTATAATGAACAATACATTAAATGTATATGCAATGAATAACTTTTTTCAGCAATCAATTCCAATATTACCATTTACTTACGCGGCAATGCTATCTAAAAGACTTTTCTTAGGTCCAAAGAGTTTTAACCAACGCCAGAGGGCCGATATGTTTTCTGGTAGGATCCCATCTGGTTTTTGCTGAAATTTGAATGAAAAAAAGATTTAAAAATTAAAATAAAGTTATAACCGATTCACTATCAAATAATATAAATCTTTTTATTTATAAGTTGCCACTGGATGCAGGTTTAACTCAGATGATTATAAAAGTTTTTTTTAATAACGATCAATAATACGATATGTAACAAATAATTCGAAAAACTTACTATGTATTCAGGTTCTGGTTTCCATTCTGAAAACACATACAGTTCATGCAAAATTGACTTCTTCTCGTCCATGGTAGTTGTAATTTATAACACTACTTCAATAGCTATTTTTTTTCTAATTTACAATTAGACTGAGTGCCATTTATAATTAATTTTAATTTTACAATTTATTTATTTATTGATCCATCTGTACCTGTTTTGGTTGGCACTTTTCTCGTGACAGTGACAGTTTGATGACACGGCTGGTTGTCATTGTCAACATGACAGTTATAATAACCACCATAGACAAATCATCCTTTGTTTAGAGCCACCCTTGCACAGCACGAAGCTTTCGATATCGACAAAATATTATTATTGTAAATGGAGCACTAGTGAAATTGACATTTTGGTCATCATGTTGTCAGTACTATGTTGTTGATCAAGTAAATTTTTAGGTTATAAAGTTAAAAAAAGCAAATAAAATATCATAAAGTGTCTCAAAATAATATTCCATTTTATTAATTAAACATTCTTAACTCGTACGATTATAAGAAGTACTGGAAACACAAGCGACTATATTATTTTTTTAATGAAAAATGAATATTCTTAACGATGCTTATTTACAGGTAATTTTTTTTTCAGGCTTATTTCTTCATCTTAGCGCGTTCCCGATATGCATCTTCAGCTGTGCTGCTTCATGCCAAATATACCGGCCGCCTGCCTGACGTCAACCTTATTTGAGAAGGCATTTGTGCGAAGTTTTTTTTTTTTTTTTTTATTAGAAATTTGAGTGCGTTTGATCTCTATCTAGCCTGATGGGAAGCTAAGATGAGGTCTAAGGTGTATCACGCAGACTCAAAAAATGCCTGTTCACTCTTGCCTTGAAAATCCCTAAATTATATGTATGGGGAAACATCGACGCAGGGAGGGAATTCCACACCTTAGCGGTTCGCACAATGAAGGAGGAGGCGAATCGAGAGGTACGATGAGGAGGAATATCGACCACAAATGGGTGGAATCCCTGTCCACGTCGTGTTGTCCGATGGTGGAATGGTGCAGGGGGAATTAAATTATGTAATTCCTGCGCACACTTTTACAGGCGCCCGACGTTACCCTCCTTTTACGGTGGACGGTTGTAGGACGAGATGTTTGTGCTTATTCCTTTAGTCGCCTCTTACAATATCCACAGGAAGAGATAGAGTGGTCCTAACCTAGGCTGGAAGCCACACGGCCATTCTTTTTCATGCTTTGTTTATTGTTCAAAAAACAATGATAAATTTTCGTTCTTTCCGGTTACATAATTATAATTTTTATATTTTTTTTAGTGTGTGTCGAATACTGAAAGAAATCTGCGTTTTTGGGAAGACTATGTAAACAACTTGAAATCGCTAGATTTCAGCGTTTTTAGTGAAAAATTGACTGTACCAGCTTTGGTGCCAATCGGTAATCGAATATTCTTCAGAGGCGAACTGAAACACACAAACGAAGTGACGGTCGCCCTAGGAGCCGACTACTTTGTCAAATGTTCATTGAAACAAGCTGAAGTTTTGAGGCAACACAGGTTACAAGGTTAGTGGTTTTTAAATAATTTATTATGTAGTGTTCCTTTTGTAAATAGTTTTTGTGTAAAAATATACATGCTTTCTTAATCATCTTATATGCATGAAATAAAGACGATTGTAAAACTTTTCATATTTTTTTTAATTTTTAAGATGCCCAGTCTAAATTAGATATTTATATTAAAGAAAAAGAATACCTTGAACAGCAGTTTTCATTTAGTAAAAAAAATGTTTATGAAAACATGGGCAAAGAGATTGTGGAGGTGTACTCAGAGGAGGAAGACAGTATGTGGAGAAAACAACATAGAGACAACATGAGACGGTACAAAATGAAGAGTAAAGCTAATGCTGAAGCGTCAGCTCCAGAGGTCACTGATGAAGAGCTATGGAATAGACTCGAAGAGCTAGAATTGCAAGAAGAATTGGAAAATGAATTAGCCGATATAAATATCACAGAACAAAACGGTCAAAAGCATGCAGATAATACATTTATAGTTAAAGAATCAGATGTGCCTGTGAAAGCAGAAAAATATACTCCTAAAAAAGATTTAAAAGAAATCAAGCCTCCACCCCAGACACCGAAATTAGATTTAATGCAGCAAGTACTAGAAAAGCAAAATGAACTGGAACAAAAGTTACTCGAGCTGAAGAATAAAGAAAGAAGTCAAACTAAAACTGAACAAGAACTGATATATAGACTAGACGAGATGGAAAAACTGGAAGAATTAGAAGATGAGATGGACCGGTAAGTTATTATATTATGTACAGTAATAAAGTAAAATCAGTCATTACTGAAATCTGTTACAAAATTACTTAATATTTTAGTTAAACAATGTTGATTCCATCTGTTGGATGGAGTAAATATAAGCAACTGACTCCACAGTTGGCAACCTAAATAAATGAAAAAGACTGTGGAAGATCTCAATTTTTTATTTTATTGCAGATTGGAAGACATTTTAGAAACTGAAGATGTTGAAAGTACAGACGAAGAAGATTCAGTGTCAAGGAGCTCTTCAACAACTAAAAGAGGTGTCACATTTGCAGATGAGGATGAAAGTGAAACCTTAGAAATTGTTTTCAACCACAGTGCTGTTGAACCATGCAGTGAAACATATAATCCAGAGAAAGGAATTACAAAACCCAGCGATATTTACGATGCTTATTCAAATCTATTTACTGAAACTACATCTATACTTAAGAAAACAAAGTATGAAAGTTCTAAAAATGAAGATTACAAGAATACTGAAAAAAATTATATGAAAGACGCTGAAACATTGGAATTGGGTAATAATGTTATCAATAAAACTATAGTAGTCAAAGATGTTATCGAAAAAATAGATGTGAAGGATAACAAATTAGAAAATAATGAGAGGCCAACTAGTTTATTTAAGAAAAAAAGACTTCAGAAAAAATAAATCAGAATAAATTTTTCGCATTTTGGTGTTTCTTTTCCAAGATATTTATTATATTTCTATATTTATTTTACCTGGATGAGAGCAGAGGAAGGGTTAGGAGTTAGGCTTAGGACCTTACTCCTAACCAAGTCATAAAAAAAATGGAAGAGAGGAATGGAGGCATCTCCACTTAACTCCAGCGACAGAAGCAACCTCTTGCACAAGACCGAAATTGGTGGTTCGACGAAGAGGGCTTTTAGCAATGGGTGGAAGAAGGGCTGGGTGGGATGATAATGATGATGATTCTTTTTGTATATAGGTTGATTTCGAAACACTGAGCTAGGTATATTGAAATCTTGAAATCAGAATCACTAATAGAACACAAAATAACAAGAAAAAGAATACTATTTTTCATTAGGAAAAATCCCTACATTTGCAATAGGTACATGGCTAACGTATTATCATTAGTGTTAGTGACCTAGATGTCGCTCGATTCCTCTGTATGACCGCCGCCGCACCCTTCCCGCCGGCGGCGGTGCGGCGACACTCCCTGTACGTGAGAGTTCGAACGCCGGTGACCTTGAGCTCGGAGTTCGTAACGCTAGGGTTGATACCGAACCGAAATGAAGTATCGTGCGGTGCGTGAGCGAAACGCGAACTAGGTACCAGCCCTCGGCCAAAGCAGTCAGCGATAGCTCGTTTCACGCCCCGCGCGCCTCTCAAGGCCCCCTCGCACATTCAGCAACCCAACCCACACATAGCCGCAAGCGATTTTACGTGCACACATGCTTAAGTGTCGTTTCTTTTCGCGTAGTGTTTATATTCTTTGGCGACGCGTAGTGCGACTAGTGCAAGCGATCATGTGGTCGGTATCACTGTGATTGGGAATTTTCCGTACAACTTTGAAGGCTTTTATCTTTGGTTTTTATTAGAGTACCTACTTTCCTTGAATATAGCTCAGAGGGTCAAGATCATCCTGTATAGTATACCTATAATACTATAGATTGTCTAATTTCAAACTGCTCGCCCCTCTCCTCAGTTTAAGGCTTATGCTTGGTTTATGCCATTTCGGACCCATTATAGATCTGGCTGGGTACATGTAGACAGGATCGGTAGTAAGTCAGTTGACTGTGGATTATTGACACTGGTGGTCGTTACGGTAGGTAGCGTGGACACTACAAACAAATTAGCAGCCACTGCCCAAACGCGTCCAGCCAGAAAATGCCAGTAGCACTGGCTGGACTGACTTATAATAATAATAATAATAAAATGTTTATTTCGGACATAATCCATATTATGTTAGTAACTTGATGAGCCCGAAAATAGAATGGGTGGCTAGTCAGCTGGACTGACTTGTGTGTGTGTGACTTTGTGAGCGGAAATCAGCACTGGACTGGGTGTCTAGTGTCTACACGAGCCCAAGTCATGAGTAGCAAGTCAGCGCTGGACTGGGTTACTGTACTGCCATATTACTTACTGTATAAACCAAGCATTAGAGTAAGGTAGGTAGGTTAATGGTTGAGTACATATATAAATACGTACCTAGAAATGGACATTAATGTAATAGCTGAAAAATCTGCTGATCCTAAATGTATAGTGAATTAGTGATTCTAAATTAGCAAGATTAGGTACAGGCAGGCATCTTATACTTTCAATCACTCTTATCAGGCCTTGGCCACCTCTTGTCACAACAAGAGTGATTGAGAGACGTGTAGTTTGGCTCTACGAACAAATATTACTTGCTGCACGGACGAAAAATTAAAAATCTTAGTGTCAGGCAGCTGTCAATGTCAACTCATACATTTTGAGGTTATGTACCTATTTAGCAAATAGAAAATAGAAGAAAAATTGCAGAAAAATTATCAAAATGCTTAGTTTATTTAGAAATACATTGAGAATTCCACTATTCAATGTAGGAAGGCTATTCCAAACGTCGACGCCAGTAGCCTCTGATAAATTTGATCATAAAAGGATTCCTCAAGATGATGAAGGAGTACAAGGAGAAAAAGTTATAGATCTTGACTCTGTGCTCAAATCGTAAGTAAAATTCACGCTATAGGCTTCATAACATTTTGTCCTTTCCAGGGCTTTATGTTGACATTATGAAAATCTATTACAAAAAGTGCAAACATAACCATATAATTTTTTGGATGAAATAAGAATCTTCATTATATTATTTGTTTTTACAGTAAACAAAATCTATTCCCGACACTTGACTCGGACAACTTATTATTTGATGGGGTCCCATACAAACAACTACCTATTTGCAACATCCGAGTGAGCCATAACAACACTATATTCACGCTAACAGACGCCGTGGGTTCTGTAAAAGTCATCAAGTCATGTGGTGTAGAAGGCTTCAAAAACACAAAAAAAGGAACAAACATTGCTGCTCAGACTACTGCCATTAGTTTGGCTACTGTAAGTAAGAAACTAATTGGTAAACTTAGATTACTCATACCTATACGACTGTCGTCCCTTATATACATACACCATCACATCTTAATCCCTAGTGAGGCTGACAGAGCCCAAGGTGCAGGGCTGGATTTAGGGGAGGGCAACCGGCGCTACAGTCCCGGGGCGTCCACAAACGATGGGCCCTCACAATAGACTGGAAAAAAAATCAAATTCAGAGTAGTAAACAACTTTTCCTTTGAAACTTTTTGTTGCGTTTAAAAAAGTCCCTATTTTTTTGGCAAAACCTATTTCTCCCCCCCAGCCCCCCAGATACGCCATGCATTGCCCACAAGCCCCTCTAACATATTAATCCCGCCCCGCCAAGGTGGAAAAAGTAATCAATATAGTGATGGGTTGCTAGCCGCATCAGCTATTAACATGGGTTGTCATTGCCCCTCATAGAGTAGCAAGAAAGCAAGTCTGAATCAGAAAAGTGACAGATTAATTGCTTCCTGGGAATCCTTAATAATAGGCGAATATTTTGTATTTAACTCTTTTTCTTCTTCTTCCTCATCTTATCCCACTTTACGTAGGGTCGGGACAGCATGTGAGTCTTTTCCATTCTCCTCTATCTTTTGTCAAGGCACTAGTTACATTCTTTTTATACATATCGTCCTTAACGCACTCCATCCACCTTTTCTTAGGCCTTCCTCTTAACTTGTATTTAACTCTTTTTATAAATTCATTTTCAGAAAGCCATAGACAGAGGTTTGAAGAACATAAGAGTCAGAGTAAAAGGATTGGGGCCAGGAAGATTGGTAAGATTTAAATTCTAATAGATCTAATGTGTACACTTTTTATTTTTAACAGGAGTGAGCATAACTCAAACAACTTACTGTAGAGACAGTCGATGTCACACAAAAGAAAAACTAGAAAGACTAACTCCTAACTCTAAAAATTTTCAGATATGAAATTTTCCAGCTGTACTTATAGTTGGTGCAGTAAAGAAGTTTTATCTTATCTTACACACTCGCTGAGACACCCCGAGACAGGGCAAGAGCAAGTGTGTGCTCTCATCTTGTCTTGCTCTCTCTTGCCTTGCCTCGGTCGGTCTCTCAGTTTTTGAGCCCGAGTCAAAGGGTCTTAGATAATCGCAAGTACATATATACAGGTATGCTCTCGTTGAGAGCTCCTCGCCGAGAGTCGCAGCGGAGGAGGAGTACAGCATTAATGTTTATTGTAAATTAAATTTCCCTTGGGGTTGGGACACATCTGTCAGCACGGAACCGCACTTTCCTATGCTGCTATCCTTTTCTGTTGCTCAGAAGCATCATTTGCTAGAGCAAGAGAGAGCAACGGAACGCTTCAGCATGCAAAGCCTGACAAATGGAGGACTGCTAGTTGTAATTCTTTCCAGGCTGCAGTCAAGGGGTTGCAGATGGGAGGCCTGCGAATAGTCTCAATTACAGACAACACTCTCGTCTCATGGAACCCTCCACGACCAAGGAAAGCAAGGAGATTGTAATATTATTGTAATTATTTTGTAAGTTAGCTAATAAATTAATAGTATATAGAAAAGTTATAGATTTTATTATTTACAATACATAATTATTTTCTATTGTACACTTAAAAACCATATTTGGATTGTGTTTGTCTTTTTGACATCCTGTTATTTGCCCATTGATTCTGCAGCTCCACTTCATTCGCTTTGGCCTGTGTGCAAAAAGTGATTGATTAGACAAAATAAGCGTACTGCATATGAACATACCATTGATGCAAAAGTGAAGGATAAAAAGCAGATGTCAAAAATATCCAGCTGTTGGCCCAGTCTCACTAGCATGTTGTAACATAATATTATCAGTGGTGTAGCGTGGGCGAAGTCGCATCAACGAGGCCCCTTTCGTTCCCAAGATCTACGCCAGTTATTTCAGTTTCATATGGAAGGGCTAGTTAAGAGGCCCTTCTGGTTTAATAACATTGTAATGCATCTGGGCACAAGATCTAAAAAAGTCGTCCCTATAGACCCTATAGGGACTTTCCCGCGGTCTATAGGGCCCACGTCGCCCACGCCAAGCTACGCCACTATATTATGTATACCTTAGAGTTAGTAACAATGCTGGTATGCTAACGCATCTAAATCTTAAGAATCCCCTTACCCTTGAATAATTTTGACTAGACTTTCCCATACAAACGTAGTCTACGTTTCATTTTGAAATGACATGTCAGATTTCGATGAAAATTTGTAACTTTAAAGAAATTGCATATATCTAGGGTTATAATTGGTTTTCACCTGTGGTTTTCACAGTCAAAATATAAACTTGAAAGAAAATATAAAGGTGTAAAAATTTTCCATACTGATGGTCAAAAATGATATAATCCTATATTCTCTTTCAAGTCCATATTTTGACTGTGGAAACCAATTATAACCCTAGATAATATGCAATTTCTTAAAAGTTACAAATTTTCATCGAAATCTGACATGTCAACGTAGACTTCATTTATATGGAAAACTCTGATTCTGTCTAGGGTAAGGGGACTCTTAAGAGCCATACATTTTTACAGAAACACGAAACAAAACGAATTATTCAACATAAAAAGACTCACAAAAATTATGGGCTTAACATTTGATATTTAAATTCCATTGTATAGGTAATTTTGGAATAAGCATACCTGGTGTGCCAAGTATGTAATTTGGTGCTTCCGTTTCTGCTGATTGGTGGGCTCATTGCCCCTCTTCTTGCTGGCCGAGACCCGTTTGCTGGTGTCGTCCATCAGCCCCTTGAGCAGCCACTCCTTGGCATCTGCGAGCACCTCTTGCTGATTGACGTCTACAATCTGGATCTCTTCTCTCTTGCGTTTACCGCGGGCGCCGCATAACTTCATAATCTAAAGAAAAATTGTGACCCAAAAGTTATGCTATAGACGGCTAATAATAATCACAAGACGACCTGGCCTGGGAAATGATCTTTTTCAGATTGACTTGGGTCTTGGATGTTAATCTATTTACCTCTATATATGTATTTGTTATATAATAAAGAATGGTTGAGTTGGTATCCCAAAACACAAGTCTCAAACTTCTTTGGGACTGGCTCAATCTGTGTGATTTGTCCGTATATATTTATTTACTTATTTTATTTTATTTATTTTTCTTGTCCTCTTCATCAGTTCCACTTCACCAAAACTCATTTTCTGAATGCAAATAATGCTTGATTTATTGACAAAAACATCAAAATAACAGAATATTTGAAGAGTTCCCTCGATTTCTCGAGGGTTCCATGATCAGGTCTTCACCCGGTGAAAATGGGAGGTGTTGCCCAACTTGCATGTGTAAATAAAAAAGATTTTTCAAAATCAGTTAAAACTGAGAAGTTATTATGGAAACATACATTAAAAAAATATATACATTCAAATTGAGAATAATAAGTGATGGTTGTTTAAAGCCCAGTGACACCTCTCCACCCTTAAGTCACTCAACTAGTGTTGCCCTCCTTGCTGCACATTATCGTGCAGCCTTTTTTCGGGGGGCCATTGACTGAAGTGGCGTGTCACCACCTTCCTATTTTATCCGTGTTTCTAAACATTGGTCAGGCAGGTGCCATAGTCCTCCCCATAGCCCATTTCCAATCCACTAGCATTTCATCCCTAATAGTCCTAATGTAGTTTTTTTCCATTATCCCTCAATAGTCCTGCACCTACTGGGAATTGTAAGTGAGAACATTGTCATAGTGTCCTTACTGTCATGCCCTAGTGAGTGCTCCATTACAAATTATAGCAAATCTTTCACAAGGCCTCTACGTGTTGGACCTGTGTCCCCATGCAAGCCTCAAAGATCCGGGATACTTCCCGTGAAGGATAAACCTTGAGAGAACATAATAATAAAATAAGCTAATAAGAGAAGCTCCTCCTTTTTACCCGACTGCGGCAAAGCCGAAAAGGAGGGTTATTTTAATAAATTGTATTAAAACTACTTACAGCTTCATCGTCTAGCACAATATCTCCATTGGCTTGACTCTCATTGTGATTACTATAACTTGAGCTTGAAGCTTCACTGCCATACTCACTACCCTCACATACTGTCTCCTGTGCCATGCTATGTTTATCCTCTTTATTCTGTTTGAAGTACAACTGAATGTTCGGTGTTTGTCTCTGATTGCTGGGTATTGTTGTTTGTATATGTTTAACCTCTGCCTTCGGTTGGACATCAATATCAAGTGGTATATCTTCAACGGGGGGTAACTCAACAGGTTTATTTATCGAGAAGAAGTCATTCTGAACTTCGTCACCTTCACTATCATCTGAATACTCTGCCAAAAGTTTTGTTTCAGTCTTTGCTTTCTTGATTGGACTTGGTAATGGAGCTTTTTTCTTCACATTCCCGTCTGGTTTCTTTGTAAGTACATGCGGTATAAGCGTTTTTGTGGTTGTTTTTGTTGTAAAAGCAGCATTCCTCGGCTGTGGCAGTATACTCAGTAAACCAGATTTTTTCTAAAAAATAATGCACAAGACTATATAGATAAGGCATCGGAAGCGCTGATCAGTGCACACAACGTGGTGCGTGCTGATCAGCGCTTCCGCCCTCCAAAGGTCTGTCAATGCTGATTTTGGTACATTCATAAAAAGCAACCTATAGTTTTAATTATTATATATATATACTCTTTAAAAGCTAATCATGTTATTATTATTGGTGGATATAGATGTGGACAAAAGCATTAGCAACAATTAATAAATGTACTGGGTGGCGCAAAAGTAAAGACCCTATTTGGTTCAGCTATAACATTTTTTCTAAATTAGAAAACTAGATTTAGGTTTTTTTAAATGTATATTTGTGCCATTAAATTTCGTACCATTAGGATTTAAAGATGATGTCTTTTAAATGGTGACCTCCAGAGTTGATACACATTTGAGCCCTATTTATGACATTTTGCATAACTTGCCGTAACACTTCCTGCGATATGTTCGTTATTTCTTGACGAATGTTTTCTTTTAGAGCTGCGAGAGTCTGTGGCTTGTTCACATACACCCGAGATTTCAAAAAACCCCAAAGAAAGAAGTCTGGACTGGTCAGATCGGGTGATCTTGCAGGCCAAGGCAAATCGCCAAAACGAGAGATAACTCGGCCTGGAAAAGCGTCCCTCACTAAGTCCCACACAATTATTCCACGTTCTTGGGGAGTAAAACGGTCCATGTTTATTTTCAGTGTATTTTACATTTGTTCACTACACAATTTTCAACAACAGAATGACAGAAAATGTCATATAAAAAAAATAAAAGTATTTTCTTTAGTGCCAGTACTTTTGCGCCACCCAGTATAATCATGAATTTGATTTTCTTACCCCATTAGCTGCTTTCGGCTTAGCAATGGGTGCAACACGATCCACATCTTTGAACTAAAAACAAAAAATATTATAAGCTCACATGTTGATCTCTCATCATTTCAGCCGCATGACGTCCACTGCTGGACAGGCCTCTCCCAAGGATTTTCAAAATTAAAGGTCAAAAGCGGCCTGCATCCAGCGTTTTCCAGAGACCTTGGTCATTCATATTAAAAGAAATTAATTTTACAAACATTTATTGAGTGTAAATCCCAGCGGAATAGTAAAAAAAATACCTAGGCTGTTTGATAAGTACCCGTTTATGGAAAAAAAAAAACATTTTTTTTTGTATATATGCATTTATTCATTTTCTACGTTGTCACCTTTTAACTCTATACATTTGTTCCACCTATAATTAAGCTTCAATAAACCACCCAAAAAGTATGATTTTGGAAAGTCATTAAAATAGGCCTCTGTGGCGGCAATGACTTCGTCATTTGATCCAAATCGCTTGCCACCGAGCGTTTTTTAGGTTGGGAAACAAAAAGAAATCGCATGGGGCCAAATCTGGAGAATACGGGGGGTGAGACAATAGTTCGTAGCGTAACTGTGCTAATTTAGCCGTCACAACTCTGGACGAATGAGCCGGGGCGTTGTCGTGATGAAACAGTACTTTTTTCTTTTTTAAATGGGGTCGTTTGTCCTTACACGGCGTCAAATTCATCCAATAAATTGGCATAGTACTGCCCTGTTATTGTTTTTCCCTTTTCTAAATAGTCAATATGTATAATACCTTGCGAATCCCAAAAAACGGTCGCCATGACTTTTCCAGCCGATGGGACGGTTTTTGCTTTCTTTGGAGCAGGTTCACCCGGTAAAATCCACTGCTTTGACTGCTCTATCATTTCCGGGATGTAGTGGTGGACCCACGTTTCGTCCACGGTCACGAAACGACGCAGAAACTCCTTCGGGTTACGTTTGAACACGGCCAAACACTGCTCCGAAGTAGTCAGTCGGTTCCGTTTTTGCTCCTCCGTGAGTAAACGCGGCACCTACCTCGCCGATACTTTCTTCATACCCAATTTTTCTTCTAATATGTGTTGTGCCCTCTCGATTGAAACATTTACAGCATCAACGATTTCTCGAAGTTTAATTCGGCGGTCGGCTAAAACGATATTTTCAATTTTCTTAACCATATCGTCTGTAGTCACCTCAACTGGCCGGCCTGGGCGATCCTCATCAAAGACGGTTGTTCTCCCCCGCTTAAACTCGTTATACCAATATCTGACGGTTGTCATAGAAGGAGCACATTCATGGTAAACCGCTTACATTCTTACTTTTATTTCATCACATGTTTTTCCTTCCAAACATAAGAATCTAATAACAGACCGATACTGTTCTTTCTCCATTTTACCAATTTTAAGTTCACGCCTTCACTGAATCGTTGTCAAATGAAAAAAAAAAGTATGCCTTTTTTTTTAACTTTCCCGCCTCTGAAAAATTGCTTAAAAAGGTGGTATACTTATTTGCGGCCAGTGATATTAATATATTTAGAAAACTGGTACTTATCAAACAGCCCTCGTATATTACGATATATAAAAGTGTGAACACAGATTGGGCAGTAATCAATGTACTAGACATTTCAAGACAAAAGTTATTCATATTGTTGAACAATTAACTAGGCAAACAGGCATAAAGACCACCTGTAAGTGGGTACAGTAGTCTAAGGACACCAGCAACACTAGGGGTGCCACATATCTGTGGCCAGCCCTGAAAAACACTTTCACACACTTTTTAAAAAACCTCATGCATACCATAACCTTACATCTCATAACTTTATATATATAAATGAGAAATGAAATTTGATGTCGAAAAAAAAATTATATTTCATTATGGTATTTATTTATTTTATAGCTTCATTCCAGGTACAATACAATAGAATAGATAATTATCCATATTTATATGGTCACTCTTTCCCTGGATTGTCTTTTCCGACATAAGCCTCCTCCAAGACTTTCCAACTATCTCTTTCCCTTGCCCTTCTTGGCCACGTCTTCCCTGCCACCTCTTTTATCTCATCCTCCCATCTCCTTATTTGTCTCCCTCTTTTCCTTTTTCCTTCTTTAGGGTACCATGGTGTTATTCTGTCTGTCCATTTATCCTTGCCTTCTCTAATCATGTGACCTGTCCATTTCCATTTCATCTTTCTTATTGTTGTAGTGATCCCTATTACTTTTGTCCTTTTCCTAATTTTTGTCAGTCTTATCCTGTCTTTTAGTTTTAGGTTTAGCATACTTGTCTCCAGGTCGTTTTGGCATACTTCCAGCTTTTTGAGGTTGTTTTTTGTTAGTGACCATGTTTGGCAGCCGTAGGATAGGCATTGAAGTAAGCAGGAGTTAAACACTTTAGTCTTTGCTACTAGGGGGATGTCTTTGTTTTTCATTATTTCTTTCAGAGACCAAAATCTTTTCCACGAGATAGCTATTCTTTTTGTGATTTCTTTTGCAATGAAGTTGGCTGGAGAGATGGTCTGTCCAAGGTATTCATACTCATCTACGTAGTCTATGATGTTACCGTTGATGGTAATGTTGGTTTTGTGTCCATTCGTCATAACCTTAGTTTTCGATTCATTCATGGTTAGACCTACTTTTTCACTTTCTTGTGCTAGACTTTGCAGCATTAACTGTAGTTCGTCTGGTGTTGTGCTTATCAGAACTAGGTCGTCCGCAAATCTGAGGTGGTGTAGTCTTGTGCCGTTAATATTTATACCATATTTGTTCCATTGCAGATTGCGGAAGACCTGCTCCAGCACAGCAGAAAATAACTTTGGGGAGAGTGGGTCTCCTTGACGTACTCCTTTTTGTATTTCAAACATTTCCCCCTTCCTCTCAAGCTGAATTTTTGCCATGCTGTAGTTATATATTTTTTTAAGTATTTGAATTTCCTGTCTATTCCTTGGCTTTCAAGTGCTTCCCATATCATTGTGTGTTTTAATGAATCGAATGCTTTGTTGTAGTCTACGAAAGCAATATAGTACTTGGTGCAGAATTCGTTACATTTTTCTATGACTTGTCTTAGCACGTAAATATGATCTATCGTAGAGAAGTTAGTTCTAAACCCAGCCTGTTCTATTGGTTGATTTTCATCTAGTATTTTGGTCATTCGTGCCAGTAAGTATTATTTTGGAAAATACTTTGTATAAATTTGGTATTATGCTGATCGGCCTGTAGTTATTTATTTGGTCCTTGTCTCCCTTTTTATGTTTCAGAATTATCGTGCTTTTGCTCCATTGCTCTGGGATCTCTTCTTTTTGTAGAATATCATTGAACAGTTTTGTGAGGTGTTTAAACGTTACTTCCAGAGTCCCTTTGAGGATTTCGTTGGGTATGCTATCCTCCCCTGGTGACTTGAAGTTCTTTTGGGTTATTATGGCTTTCCTGACTCCACTTTCCAAAATTGGTGGGACATTATCTGCAGTAGTTATGTTTGTTTCTATTATTCTGTCTTTGTCTTCATATAGCTGTTTGTAGAAGTGTGTAGCGATTTTTACTATTTCTTTCCTATTTTTTTTGGTTTTATTCAATTTGTTTTTCATTTTGGGTATCCAATTCGTTGTTTCTTTTAGTTCTTTCAATGCTTTTTTTATTCCGCCTGATTTCTCAATATGATATATTAGCCTTTCTTCTCTCTCCCTTTTCCTGTGTTGTCTTATGTTGGTGTTAATTTGTTTAATCTGTTATTTTTCTTGTCTTCTAATAGTGTTTGTCTTATCTTTATTAATTTAGCAGCTTCATGCCCAATTTTATCAGGTTTATTTAGGGTTGGTTTTAGTTTATTAGTCAGTTGCTTCAGTTCTTGTTCTATTATGTTGTACCTATCCTGTATTGCAATTTCGTCAATCCCTTGAAGATTTGCTTCCAATTCGGCAAGAAGGGTATCAGGTATTGGTAAGGGTATAGTCTTGTCTCTCTTTTGTATATGTTTTCTTGTTTTTATGTTTCCGACATGCAGCGATCCTCTTAACATTCTATGATTTGTATTAAAGTTCAGGTTATTTATTATTCCTACATCTTTAAAGTTTCTTCTTCTATTTGATAGGATAAAATCAATTTCATTTCTAACTTTGCCGTCTGGCGATATCCATGTCCACTTTCTGTTAATGCCTTTGTTATAGAAGCTATTCATTATTTTCAAGTTATGTTGCTGGGCAAAACTTATTAGTCATCTGCCGTTGTTATTTCTTTTGCCTGTGCCATATTGGCCAATTATGTTCTCTTCCCCCTGACATCTCTGCCCTAATTGGCTGTTAAAATTCATCATTATGGTAACCCTACACCAAATCCTTATTATGCATGTGTCGCAGTTGGATTGTTTAATGGTTTCGTCAAACAGCGGATTACCACTACTGTTTCACAAAACCGTTAGCCGTTTGGAAATGTGGTTAGCGGTTTAAATGAACGTAACAGGTTGTGCAATCTTAGACAATCCAGCTAAACGATATTTGGCTATTTAACAAAACCAAGCTGTAATGCCAAACAACTAGAGGTTTCGTGAATTAGCAGTATATAGCATCCAACCGCGACATATATATCATAACCATTATAAGATAGATAAATAGACTATCATGTCTTTATCTATAACAGGGCAGATAGAGCCCAGATCAGCCTCTATGATGTTTAAAGTAACTAACATAATACTTACATCATCAAGTGAAGGCACCATGATCTTTGCTTTAGGTTTGACAACATTTGAAGCATTTTCTTTTTTGTGCAAGAACTCGTCATCCTCCTCTATGGCAATGGGTTTCTTGTTTGTGGGCTGTGGTAACAAGTTGAAAAGATGGCTGGACTCTGATGGTGAAACATCTGAGGTATTTTCTGATGTTGCTTTAGGTTTAGATTTTAACGGCACTGAAATGAGATCATTTTAATTTTTATACTTATACACCAAATAAATATTTTAGAAAAAGAAAATTCTTTCTTTATTCGGTGTATGACTGAGTGATGTTTTTTATAGATCTACAAATATATTCTCAAGCCCTACAGGCTACAGATAACCTATTAGAAGCTATGTGCTGCTGCTTACTAAAGTTAAATGCTCGCTTATTAAAGTTTACATAAGTAATGTAAAAAGGATATTTTAAATGGCATTTTGTATTTTATACTACAGGAATGCAGTGAGACAGTGGTAGTGTTTGATATAGATATTTGGACTAAAGATTCTATTATTTTATTGTTCCTTAATCAAGGTTGGAAATGTGCAATACAATAATATAAACTGCCTACATATGTTGTCTACACCTTGTCTTAGTTATTATAGCAGATCAGGTAAAATACCTTCCACTTTGGTGTTCAGCGTTACAACATTTTCATTATCATTTTCATCGTCTTCATATTCACTCGAGTCACTGTTATCGTAAGCTACTAAAGCCATGGTGTCATAAGCTTGTGACTATCTTATTTTTCTATCAATCAGGCCAAGTTTATTTACTATTCTCATTTATTTTTATATTAAAATAATGTAATCATTGATTGATTCAATGCAATTCAGTGATGTCAGTCAGTGAAGTGAAACTTGTCACTGTCACGCTGACGTTACTTGTCTATGGTCCACTTGTTACAACTGGCAACACTGAACATTTAAGGCTCGATTCCGATCACAGAGTACTTTTGTATATACTGAAATAGAGACCTAACTTGATGCATAAAACCGGAAATAAAATTTTCGATGCATAGACAACGCCATCTGTTATTTCTAGTAGGCATTAATGTATATAGGTAGGTACTTAGTAGGTAGGTACGTATATACTATGCTTATGTATAGTAGAAAGGTAGGTTTGTTAGGTTTTAAAGGAAGTTTGGCCTTACTTCACAATGTGATGAACTATTTCAAAATTAGCGCTACTGAAATTTAAAAATATTAATTTTAAACTTATCTCATGGACTTACCTACGTATTACTAGCGTAAATCATTGACTAATCTACTTTGTTGGTACCGTACCTTTACCAGACATTGCGAAATAAGCCAAAAAATAAAATAATAGGCTTGTTTATACATACATATATTAAAATTCAAATATATTATAACAAATTACAAGTTTTGTAAATCAGATAATCACAAAACATTAAATACAGCCATGTTAAGTATTCAATAAATCCCAATAAATAAACAGGCAAGTGCGAGTCGAACTCGTACATGAAGGGTTCCGTACAACCGTACAATGTTTTAAAACGCTGAATAAACACGTTTCTTGTATGACGAACCCACTTAATTATTAACTTTTTCTTATTTTTAGTATTTTTTGCTATAGCGGTCACAGCTATACATAATCTGTGACATTTTCAAGTATCTAGTTAATGCCATTATAAAGATTAAGTTAAAAACGCTGAAAAAAACACGTTTTTTGTATGATGACCCTTACGTTTTTAACTTTTTCTTATTTTTAGTATTTGCTGTTATAGCAGTCATAGTTATACATAATCTGTAAAATTTTTAAGTATCTAGTTATTGCCATTATAAAGATCTAGTTAAAAACGCTGAAAAAACAAATTTTTTGTATGACGACTCTCTTTAATTTTCAACTTTTTTTTATTTTTAGTATTTTTTGTTATAGTGGCCACAGTAATACATAATCGGTGAAAATTTCAAGTGTCTAGCTATTACGGTTCAAAAGATAAAGCCCTGTGACAGACGGACAGACAGCGAAGTCTCAGTAATAGAACCCTAAAAACCAGCCAATATAATAATGTCACATCTCATCAAAACGGACGTCATAGGTACACATGTGAAACTACTACTACGACGTCCGTTTTGTGTTTCGTGTATTTAGTATTATGTGATTAACCCAAGTAAGATGAAACCTTAAAATTTAAATTAAATATTTTAAAATAACATCGTCACAACTATGAAATAGGACAGAGCGTTTACCTGAATTTTTAATTCTGAATTTACGTGAAAGTAAATAAACATAAATAATAACTTAGGACATAAAACAGATTCAATAATAAACATAATGACATGTCATCCGTAGACAGCCGCTGTTTATAGGTGATCACCATAGTCAGCGTAAAAAGCGGCTGGTTACCGGCTGGCTGGCTACGATAACAACCGGCTTCACATCTGTAATCACCACAGGTCGACGATAGCTCTGTATTGTTTTCGATGACGAGGGCCTGTAATGCTTCTTTTTGTCGAAGCTGCCATTGACAGTCAAATAAATTGTCCATGAAAAGAAGAAAGTCTGCTGATTCCTTGCACTCGCTTGGCAAGATGCCTTTATCTGAAAGAGAAATATGAATAGTCAGGTTTATAAATAGAAATAATAGCAAAGATAACTAAATAAAGTATTTAAAAATGTTATCAAATCAAAATGATAACACATTGATAACATTTCGGGTATTTTATTACCTGCTAAATATCCCATATTAGACTGAAAATTTGTGTTGTGAGGCATATTTCACCTTCATTTGATTTATTTTGTCTGCGTGGACATGATTCGACGTTAATTTTGGTACATACGAGTAAAAGGCAAACGCCTCTGTAGGTACTCGGGGTTTTCTAGGTGCAGCATTTTTATATGACCCCATTTAGCCAATCGCTGCTGTCCCTCTTAGATATTTTACATTTTTTGTAAGGAAATTATTCCGAATGCAAGGGCATTCGGAATTCGAGATTCTTGGAAGGCCAATAGGTGCGGTGGGTCATACAATGGTATAACTTCTTGCTTGTTGATGATCAAGAGAGCCAAGCTGCTTTGGATTCGTTTATTTAATATATTTTCCTCATATTTTCATTGCATTTCTGTTGTTCGCTTCTTGGTCGCATATTGTAGCAACGATGGTGAGATGAGACCTGCTTTCTGTAGTTATGTTATTGCATTTATTATTTGTTTTACGGAAATTCAAGGAATAGTCAAAAACATCACAAGATAACTGCGCCAGCGCAAAAAGACACCGAATACCGGCACTCTTGACTTAAAAAGAAATCAAATTGTTTTGTGTCCGCCCAGTCCGCCACACAGAACTATATTACTCCTAGCGGAGTCTTGGTCATGCCTATGAAACTTAGAACGTTGCAGAATTTTGATAAAAAAATTCAATAAAACGCCATCTAGCCAATAAGTTTTAACCTAATTCCTAATGCGTGTTATAGACTAGGAATATCAAATGGTAGAGAAATTCGCCATACGATGTCACAGAATACATAAGAGTCAAACAGAATGGTCTCTCACAGCGTCTCCCGCAAATTGGCGTCCCCGCACCTCTCCCCCGCACTTTGTGAGCTTTGACAGCTCCAAACCAAGGTTTAATTACTAGCCGCACGCAATGCGCGACGTGTGTTGTTTTGAGAACTGTCAACCAATAGTTACCATTATGGTGAGCGTGGTGCGCGTATAATAATTGTTTATCCACCCAATACTCTAAAGAACGTATATTTTATACATTTCCAAATGATGAAAACAGGTAAGCAACCATCTTGATTATATACCCTTCTCGCTCTCTCGCATTAGCGGGAGATACACAAGAGCGAGATTGTAACATTACCGGATTGCTAACAAGCAATCCGGTAATGTTACATAGGCTCCTCGCTCACAGGTAATCACATACACGCAGATGCCAACTAGATTTCCGCGGGTTATAGTGCTAAATGCCATTGTTGACAATGACAACTTGACATGCTGTGCGTGTCAATTTGTCATCATCATCAAGCGTGATAAACATTTGTTTATTTTTATTTAATTTATTCATATAATTACCGTATAGTTTTGCGCCGAATATGCAAATTACTATATTACAATAGTGAATTAGTGAAATTAGTGCGTTACATTATAAATGACTCAATAATAATCAGTAAAGTGAACTAATGGTGAAATGGACAATGGACATAATGAAAAATATTTGTGAAGTGATATTATATAGCTGTTTCCGACTTTCCTGTAACATTTAATACATATAAAACAGAATATTTTTACGTCATAGTGTTCGCAAATCTTCCGGTATGGAATAATATAATCGTAAATATGTCGAACTCGTTAGTAGGTAAGTATTAAAAAAAAATTGGTTGCCTGTAAAGTCGGTATACGGGCGAAAGTTTTACGTGACAACGATCTCACTCTCTCTCTCTCGCTCTTAGGCGGGCTAACTGTGCTCGAGTGGAAGGGACGCGTGCCTTTCACTTTTTATGTCTGTCTCTCTCGCTCTTAGGCGGGCTAACCATGCCCGAGTGGAAGGGACGCGTGCCTCTCACTCGCTCTCATTGTGAGCGCATAACGTGAGCGGAGTGTAACGCAGTTTCTTGAAGTGTCACCCGGCTAACCAATTTATAAGACGTTGTCACGTCAATAATTCTGCGGTGCGACCCTGAGTTTTAAATATTTTTATTACTGCATAAATATTTTTTTGTTGTTTATTATAATCTACCAATGTTACAAGATTTTTTGTGGTATTTCTAAACACTGCTCTACTAGTGCCATCTTACAGATTTTTATTGAAATATTTAATACAATTTACTAGTTATGCCATCTTTAATCTTTAGTTGAAGAATGTATTATACGATAAGACAAAAAAGTCATAGTTTACATTAACACTATATGAAAATATATTACTTCGCTATTTGGTATCATAAAACTTATGAATTTCCCGGTTTCTTGTACTGAGATTACTGCCACTGATTCCGATCTCCCATAATCCCATTGACTTTCGATCTGAGTTTTATTCTTTTATAATATGTCAACATAGATGACAAAAAAATTAGATTAGACGTCAAGGTCAAATTCAATCAATTGTCAAACAAAATATACCTACTTGACAGGATAAATAAACTATCAATGCAATCAATCTTAAAAAAAATTCGAATCGCGTAGGAATTTAACTTTCGTCTTCCTTCTTATATTGGTAAGGTAAGCAACATATTTCGATACAACCTAATGTTTGTGCTTACAAATGGTTTTTATATATACTAACCTCACACATTATTTGCAGGCTGCAAGATGCCCAAGAAATTCGCGGGTGAGAACAGCAAAGCAGTTGCCGCGCGGCAACGCAAAGAGGACCAGAAGCAGGAGAAAGAGCAGAAGTTAAAAAAAAATATAGAAGACGCTCAGTGGGAGGACAACGATGACAAACTCAAAAAGAAACAACAGAAGAAGGTTAGGGCTTTACTAGAACTTTCCTTTAATTTTTTTTTTAACAAAGTACCCACATAATCAAAATCTGACTTTTTTTCATCTTTCAAGGCATTGGATTTACAGCAAAGTAATTTGTTGATTAAAAAACATTGCTAAATAAACACTTCACAATCTCATAATGTTTTAGGAGGACCAAGAAAAAAAGCGTCAAGAGCAGCTCCAAAAGAAAGCAGAGGCCAAGGCTTTGCTGGAAAAAGAGATGGAGTCAATAAAGGCCGTTCCCAAGAATGCTCCTCCACCACCTAAAATAACTAGAGCACAGATCTCTCTCATGAAAGAGAAGACATTCAAACCAGAGCCTGTGAAACCTGTGGTGAGCCAAACTATATTGCTAGAGTGCTTTACACCTCATGTAGTAGGAAAATGGCTAAATGTTACCATCTTAATTTAGCCATATGGTGTCTTTTGTAGGCCTCATTCAGATCCCCATTTGAACAGGGCTATTTAAAACTACTGACATTTGTAATTATCATCATCTATCAAAAACATAAATGTCGTATAGGGAGGTCAAAAGGATGGCTTAAGAGAGGGAGACATGGAAACTACTCCACCGACAAGAATGTAGTTCTTAAATTATAGATAGATCAAAAACATTTGTGATACTTATTGTGAATGTGACTGCATTAATCTTTACAATTTTCAAAATTTGTACCCTATAATATTGTTCAGGTCCATAATGTCCCTTTCCCAAAATTTCCTCTGGTTTGTTTGTAGAACATGAAATACTTGCCAATGAGTAAATGCTGAAGTTCTTTATTTGCTTTTGCAGACATTCTAATATATTTTTTTATTTCTAGCCTTCCCGAGTTGTTGTGGAGCAGCCCCCTCTAGAAGAGAATCTCAATAGGATACAGCTGGACGGAGAGGTGGCGCAGTCTGTCGATGAGGCTATTTCTATTCTCAGGTATCTATGTCAATATTAACTTAAGGTGAAGTTAGAAGCAAATGAACTTGAAGTGGCGCCCTCATTTAAAATAAATAGTTAACTCGAAAATGTGGTAAAAAATTCCATATTTCTCAATGTTAGGCACTAGATAGCCCTTTAAATTAATTTTTCAACCACCATTGAAAGTATTTACATTAGTCCGTCTAGCTTTAAAACTTGCCTCGCCAAAATTGGCCACTTTTAGACGGATTACCAATAATAGTTTCAACGGCAGTTATTAAAATAATTTAAAGGGCTATCTAGTGCCTAACATTGAGAAATATGGAAATTTTCACCATATTTACGAGTTAACAATTTATTTCAGATCAGGGCGCCACTTCTGCTTGGTATTCACCTTATCTGATATGAACAGTAGTCAGTCTTACTATTGAGTAAGCTTTCCACTTCTTCATAATCTCAAAGAAACCTGCTTACTAAATAAATATAATCCAAGAGGGTCAAGACAAAAATAATCAAGACTGGAAGAGATTCCAACTTGGAATAAATCTGCCTTTTGTACTGTTGTGTATGTTTCTGTCTTTATCTTGTTCCATTAAGTATGCAACATTTTAATTTAATTTTCAGTGATAAGACGGAAGTTGATAGACATCCTGAGAAACGGTTGAAGGCGGCATACACTGCGTTTGAGGAAGCCAACCTACCGATACTGAAGGCAGAGAACCCGTCACTAAGGCTGTCACAACTCAAGCAGATGCTTAGGAAAGAATGGCTCAAGTCCCCACAAAATCCTGTTAACCAGAAAGTTTGAATTTCCAAGTGATGTATCAGCAGACTTGGGATGGATTCAGTGAATGTATATCTTGGAGTTTGTATAAATTTGGTAGCTATGCAACTACATTGCGTTGAAGCAGAGTTAATAAAAACATGTGCTTAGTAATCTCAGGTAAAATACGTAAATTCGTAGCTATTGCAATATGCTTATTTTATTACTAGCTATTGATGCCCCAATGTTGGGCAAATGCTTCTCTGTGGAGTATTCTAAGCTATTTTTCATTACATATTTCATTTATTCATTAACAAAGAAAAATAATGATTATAGACAACATTACCCAAAGCAATGTATTTTTGTCACTGGTAGTGGTGTCAAAATGTGTGAAATATGTCAAAACATGCAGGGTGTGTTTGGTTTTCAGAATAGCTGCCTTATTTCAGACTAGTAATGAATGCTCAAAGCAGAGCTACTAAGTTAAACTTAGCTTCAGGTTGTTCAGAAAAGTTAACTTAGTACCCTT
Organism: Acrobasis repandana; assembly: GCA_963576875.1. Taxonomy (NCBI): domain Eukaryota; kingdom Metazoa; phylum Arthropoda; class Insecta; order Lepidoptera; family Pyralidae; genus Acrobasis; species Acrobasis repandana. The sequence goes on from OY756215.1 coordinate 22,814,908, forward strand.
TTCAAAAAGTTGTAATTGTTGTAAGGTTACCTAGGAATATTGTTTTCTTAAAAATATTTTACTTAGTAGGGTATTCAAATTTGTACTGGAGTAATATAAAGTTAAAATGTAAATAAACATATTAAGTATTTATTCTGGCTCATTTTTATATTGTAATGGTATTCCTTGACGGCCTTGTTCGGCCTTTTTAACTTCAGTCTCGCCCAACTTCTGTTCCAGCCCTCTCCAGGATTTGTTTTCAAGGTTTTGTCCTATATTTTCAAGGGCCCAATTCTGCTTAGTTACTAAATCCATGCTGTCACCTTCCCTTGGTCCAAGTTTTGTTTCTCTGATCTTGCCTGTGACAAGACTGACATCACCACCTTCTTCAAGATGCTCTATCTCACAATGATGTCTCTTCCCTGGCAACAGTTCATCGTAATCTGTGACATGGGTTGTGAAGTAGGGTTCTCTCTTTGAATTGATGGCTACTTCCAGCTCGTATGGGTAAACAATTGGTTTGTAAAAGTCCCTACTGCTGTAGAGATCATTCTCGGGGCAGGCTATCATCACGTAAATATCAATCTGAAATAAAACATTTTTAATAAATAAAAGTATGAATTGATCACATATTTTGAATTAGGCTAAGCAGAAGACAATTTTGCCACACTTATTAAACATTCAGTACTTCTGAATATGCAAACGTTTTTTTCGAGGGGCAAAATCTAAATACCACTAAGCTGCCACTGGCATATCATCTGTATATCTTCATACATTTTTGACACCCACCCAATGCAAAAAGAAGGGTGTGGTGAGAAAAGTTGACGACTGGTTGTGGTTTTTGTAGCTCCCAATTAAACCAAGTATTTATAATTACGAATATAGACATTTTTTGAGCTGGGGATTTCAAAATTTACCTTAATATTAAGAGATCTTGTCAAAAAATATTAATATTAACTGACCTCTGGAAAATTAGCCAACTTTGCGACATTGGGCTTGCCAACTGACACTATGTAGCTTTTCTTCCCGTTACTGCGACACAGCTGCTTCATTCTACTGATGATGTCCTTAGTCTGGTCGCCCGCAAGCTTGCACATCAGAATTCCGATCACATTGGCATCCTTGCACTTCTCTATTAGGAATCTTCTGCGTTTAAACCAAGCAGTTTCTTCCATGTGCTCAACCTTTTGGAGATCTGGGTCTAGTAGATACCATTCTTTGGCTGCAAAAAAATGTTAGCATAATATAAACCAGATTGAAAGTTAACAATGGTTTTAAGTGTAAAGTTTCACTATTATGTCTTTCCAATTTTATATTTTAAAGTGAGTAGATACCTAACATACTTTTAACCATTTTAACTGTTGCATTCTTACTGCAGTATTTTATAACTCTTAGGCCGTCTCCACGGACACCCGGCGCGGCGTGCGACGCGGGCCGCTGTAAAATTTTCATAGTTTGTTTTCAGTATTCGCCACAGCCGCCGCAACTACAAACTATGGAAATTTTACGGCGGCCCGCGTCGCACGCCGCGCCCCATGTCCGTGGACGCGGCCTTAAACAAAATAAAACATAGAGTTAAGGTGATACATGAAGTCCAGTGCTGCCCGCATTTGAAATAAATTATTTAAAAGGAAATGGAGTAATTTAAATTTTGTATTATATATTATTTATATTTTGTATTTAATTAAAATTTTGTTTCTAGCAAACCCTAGATAACCCTTCAAAATATTTTATGAACTACTGTTTACAGTTTAAAGTGAGAATGTGAAGCTTTTTTTTGCAAAAAACTACCACTTTAGGCAAATGTGCGAAGAAAAGCTTCACATACTCACTTTCAACTGTAAACTACATAAAATAGTTTGAAGGGTTATCTAGGGCTTACTAGAAACAAAATTTTAAATAATTACGTTTTGAATGATATCTCCATATCCTTTCAAATAAATGGGGGCAATTTCAATCTTTTGATTTATACTCATGTCATAAAATGGCATACCTGGTACAGACACAGCGTAGTTGAACACAGTCTGTCCTCTAAAGCCAACATAAATACAGATGCAGTAAGTCAGAGTCTCAAGCGGTAACACCGCACCCTGTGCATCCCTCAGCAGTCGCCCTGTAAACTTGTGTTCTTTCTCCTTTTGTTCAACATAAGCTATGTAGCTTTGTGGGTAGTGTTTATACCAATGCTTGGATATTTCATCTGAAAATATTATATTCATTTAGATACCAGTAAAGTATTACAGTGAGCCTAAAAATGTAGACATGTCTTTTAGACCTTACCATGGGAAAGCTTAGCCTTATGTGTATGCGTAAGATAACATATGTTAGCCAAAAAGATTCTACAATAAAATTAATGTCAATAACTACTAATACAACAAAAACAAACTTGCAGAGCATGTTTTCTTGCACATATGAAAAATATGGTATACTGACGAAATTGCTTGTCAAGGGCTCTGTTCAAGCACAGAATAAATACCAGTAGTACAGAAGTATCACTCCGCAAACGTTTTCAAAGAAATATCTACTCACAGTGGTTAACAATATGGTTTAAATTAGCTCGCGTCAAAACGCAGCTCCGTTTCGTTTAGACACCTACAGAAATCCATTGCAAGCCAATTTTATCTTATGACTCCAGAGTCATAATACACAAAAAGCCGACTAAAATAGACTCAGCGAGCGACGCGCTAGGGTTGACTACTGCAAGAAGCTACTATCGCCATTTAGCGCACCGTATTACCGGTCTTCCATGCTGGTCTGGGAAATAAGAATAAAACTTAAATATAAATAAATAAATATGTAGGGACAAATCACAGCCATTGAGCTAGCCCCAAAGTAGGTTTAAACTTGTGTTATGGGATACTAACTCAACGATACTATATTTTATAATAAATACATATATAGATAAACATCCAAGACCCAGGGCAATTTAAAAAAGGCCATTTTCGAACTTGCCCTGGCTGGGGATCGAACCCAGAACATCCAGATTGGCGGACTAGCGTGTTGACTATTACACCACGAGGTCATAGCTGCTTCTCTCCCCGCGCAAATCGTAGAAGCCGATCGAAGGAATAGGCGAAAATGCAAATCATGTTAATAGGCGATGCGGCTAGCAACCCATCACTATTTTGATTCCTTTTTCCATCTTTTCGCCCACCATCACGCTAAAAGTTGCCTTTGAGTATTGCGGCCCTGGGCTCTGATTGCACTTAAAATGCTCTGTCTGCCCCATTAGGGATAAAGACGTGATAGTATGTATGTATGTATCATCGTTTGGTAGTAAACTATATTGAATGAAATATAATATAACATGTGGAAATATCTAACCAGCTAAAATAAATTCTTTAAAGTAGATACCAAATTCTATAGGATGTACTTAGTAGGTTCATACCATTTCTGTAACTTTCATAATTATTTTGCTAGCGAACAGAAAAGTTCCTAAGTAGGTGGGTTAGGTAGGTACCTACTTATAATGAAACAGATCGTCAATCTCAAACCAAACATCAGATATTCGAAAGAATTTTAATATACTTATACCTACATTCCTACTTATTTTCGTAACCTTAGTATTCATGATAGGTACACTAAGTATTAAACCTACTTAGTGTACCTATCATGAATGACAACATAATAATAATAACCACTTTAAAGTAGATCTTACCTTTCAGCGTCCTTAGGAAGTCTAAAAAAAGTTTAATTTGGATAGCAATCCTTGTTTAAACAGTTAAAAACTGCACAGTATTTTTAAAACGGCCAGATCGGTGAAGTACCTAGGCGACGAACAAAGCCCGCACGTGTGTCACTGCTCGCACGTCAGCCCCGACTGAATTAGCCACCCGAGAAGGCCGCCGCGCGTCGGTATATTTTTGATACCTACACGGGGAGAGACACAGGCCTGGTTCAAGTGTTATCCCCTATATAATCCTCGCCAACCTGTCTGGCCAGCATGGAGTGTAAAGGCCAAATCCTCTGATGGCTCTGGTAGTACAGAGAGGGTCGTGCTCAGTGGAGACTAAAAAAGGCCTGAATATGATGATGTAAGTGCAAATGTTACAAACTACACATTTATCAAATCCTACCTTTACAATACTCAAATTCAGCATCATAAAACAGGCACAGTTTCACATCAACATCAGAACTAAAATTATCTTTCAAGGTCTTCATTGTGAGATCTAAATCCAGGGGTCTCTTGGGCAGCACTATGAACACAGGAAGGTTGGTCTTTGAGAAGCAGGAGTGGCCATAATGCACAATAGCATTGCTTTGGACATGCATAGCAGCGACTGTGTCCACACAACAACTGAAAATGTACATTTACATCATTACTTTAAACTTTCTGAAAATCTAATTAACATTTTGACTGCCCATCACGTGCAGGGATGTGGTTGCATGGCAGGTGCCCATCACGCTTCTGGGTGTGTAAACTCAATGTAAAGTTCTATGAGTCTGTATATCATAGGTATATTGATGATTAACATTGTTTCTGTGTGGGCAGACAAACTGATAAAGAAATCACCTTTAGGCAGATCTGACACTGTTGAGAATGAATGATAAACAAGTAACAGTGAAACAAAGAATTTATAATACAATCTAGAACAACTACGAATAATAATCTCACAAAAACAACATTAAAAATTAAACTTAATGCTACGCACATAAAGCTCATATTTTCATTATGCTTATATTTAAATACCTAACATTCCCAAAAAATTTACCTAAAGTAATAGGCGTCCCTTTCTCGCAAATTGTCAGTGCATAAAGTAGAAGGGGAGAGATATAACTTTAGGTATAACTTTTGGGAACGGCTTTGCCATTTCGTAAGCATTCTAGATTTGTATACAATTTCTTTGCAGTGAAATACACTTGTAATATCACAAACTATGTAGGGATCTTGTAATATACAAACCTGGCATATGATGTGTCACCCAAAATATACAAGTCTACTTCGATTCTCTTTTTTATTTCTTCATAAACCCTTGTGCTTTCACCAAGCAATTCATCAGGAAACTGAAGGCACACCTAAAATGTCATGAAAAGTCCGCCTGTTACAATTTTTGTAATAAAGTTGAATAAATGACACATTTTGAAAGTAATAAACAAATTATACTATTTATTTGTGCAGTCATGAGCTCTCTTGTAGTGGGTGAAGGAAGGAGAAGAAATTACTTAAAGTAATATCTATTATACCTTCAAGAACTGATTGTCTGTAATCCAACGGCATGTTTTCTCAACATCAAAGTATGCAACAACATCGTCAATGTTTTCAACAACATTAGCAACGGTCATCTCACGATCTATACATATTTTACCGTCAGTTGTAAAATTAGCCATTGTATAAACTGGATATGGAACTGAATCTAAACAAATTACAAAATCCAAAATCTTTCTTATTTGTGGAAAAATGCAAAATCTCAACTCAAACATTCAGCTACTCTATGATTCAGCCGATTCAGCAATAATATAACTGTCAATTATCAATGACATAACAGGGATATTGACAGCAGAATTTGACATATCTTTCAACTTCAGCTAGGTAAAGATATCTTAAACGTGCATCCAAATAATCACACCGCACGTCTTTATCCTTAACGTGATACACAGGACCCTATTTTCCACTAGTCAAATGGTATTTTTCCATACAACTGAAGAAGCAACTATTCCATCAGTTTAGTTAAGCCAAGAGTTGTGTTAATACAACTGTGTGGCTTCAGCCTTAAATGGGACCACTTGACTCCCGATGTCATACACGCGCGCGACTAAAGGATTGACGTCAGGTGGTGGCTGGTTGTAACTATAGCCATTTCGTATACTGTTCCAGCTATTTCTTCTCCACTTCACAAGGTCTGGCATGCTATTCAGAGAAGAAAAGCGGGTAAGGGCACCCAGGTTTCCGCAGAAGCACAGCTGAGGATGCACCCTCTGGATGGAATACTCTAAGATGAAGAGTTGTGTAAATACAACCAAATAACAGAGTAAATAGGATTACACTTTAATGAAAATAAAAAAGTAATAAATTAATAATTACAATATACACTCAGTGATACGAGATAATTACAACATTCAGTACATTCAAGGGATCATGAGTTTAATATCCTTCATCGCTGATGGAAACAGTATAACCAGGGTAAGCTTCCTTAATGAGTTTGGCAGTGAATTCATGGTCGGCTTTCCCATAGCCCTGGGAATAGCCATAAATGTGGATGGCCTTCTTTTGGGGGTCATGAGAGATTCTTCCTCCGCCTATTGGCTCGCAGTCCAGATTTGGTAGATTAATTTGCACCTAAAAAGATAATTTCAGTCATTAATATACAAATTTGTTCTGTGTTGAATAAAATAACAAGATATAGTTTTCATAAAAACAAACTCTCAAAAAAGAAATTACTTTTTCAGCTTCACCTGTTGATTGACTGGTAGAAAAAGCCCCTGGCCTTAAGTCTGCCATTTATATACATTGTAATGAAGTTAAATAAATAAATAAAAAATTCCGACTATGGTAGCATTATTGCTGAAATGTATGTTAATCCAGTTAATGTAAACAGCAAGGAGAAACAGCTAATAATGTATATATATATATATTAACTAGCAACTACACGATGAAAACGCTACCTACCTCTTCGTAGATGTCCGAATGGTAATTGCACCTTCTGTAGCCCCTTACAACAGTCACTGAGACCTCTGGGTTATCGTTCCCTCTTCCATGGACTCTTAAAAGAATATATTTAAAAATACCCTCAGGATCGATATCCACTTTAGGCAGGGCTTGAAGCTCTGGGCAGACACAGCTCATGTTTCTGTAGGTAAAGTAGGACGCTGGGCCTGCAAGAAATATTGTTTTTTATTTGTGGTAATTTCGCTGTAGAAAAAAGAGAAAAACCGGTACATTATCAGGGTCACATGAACGTAGAGGCACTTTACCTGTAGAAGTCAATTGTTTAGCCACAAAAGCCGTTTTGCGGAATTGGGCGCTTAAAAGAACTCTTCCAACAGCTAGCATTAGATTTTAAGACGAATAATGGAAAAATCTGCGATCAAAATAGTATACCATGGACGAGACGACAATTTGTTGAGCGAGTAATGAAATGAATTGTCAAAGTCAAGGTTATTTTCCCTTTCCTAAAATAGCTTTCGGGGTCTGCTACACTCCAGCAAAAATATATAAGCTAAAAACGCGAAAGCGAAGAAATTTAAGCGAATAAAATTCGTACGCGAGTAATTTTTCTGCACGAAAAAAATTCTCGATAAACTTTTCGCCGAAAATTATGTCAGCGACATCTGTCAACGCGACAGACATTTGAGCGAAATATGCAAGAAAAATGGCGGATTTTTGTTTTTTAATTTTTTTGTTTTTATGTTTTGCCGAGCCACAGACATTCGGAAATGATTTATTTAAGCTGGGAATGGGAATCCATTTGCTGAAATTAAGATTTATGCTTTATTATGATGGTATGAGTGGTACTCCCTCATATATACAAAAGTACTCTGTGTACTCCCTCTTCCCATGACAGCTGATCACGTGATTAGAGAACAAGAATACGTCTTATGTTGGACACTACACCCCTATTCAGTCCTTCCTTACGGGTCCTACTACCTAACCTTGAATGTACAAAAATGGTAGGTATGTAATTATTTTCTTTTCATATTATGTTTATTTATTCTTTCTTCTTTATCAGCCTGTATCAGTCCACTGCCGAACTAAAGGCCTCTCCCATTAAAGGAAACATTTGCCCATAATCACCACGCTGGGCAGACAGGTTGGTGATCGCAGCTCGCAGCAGATGGTAGGTAGGTAGTTTATAGTCGTTGCACAAAGTACCACAGAATTAATAATACTAACGTACCAGAAGTCTCAATCAGCAAAGAAATTCAAAGAAATATCTACTCAATGTGGCTAGCGATATGGTTTAATTTAGCTCACGTCAGAACTCAGCACCTTTTCATTAAGATACCTAGCCATTGCAAGCCATTTTCATTCTTATTACTCTAGACATACGATTCGTATAACTGAATTTACCACCCGGAAGGGCCGCCTGCGCGCATAGTGATAATGTAGGTACATTTTCGATACCTAAACGGGAAGTGACACAGGCCTCTTAGGCTTAGACACCCATGGGAAAGGAAAGAAGTGGTGAGACAAATTGTATTTGCTGATTGTAGGGGAAGATGGAAAATTGTACACACACGCTCAGACAATGATTAAGAATACTTTGAATCTCTTTTCCACGTCCACCCAGGCATTAAAAGTAGCCTTGGCACTTATGACCCTAGGCTCTGTCGACCCCATTAAGGATAGGTAAATATGTCATACTGTCTGTGAACAGTGCAGGATATCCGGAGTGTGTGGGTGCATAGACTGTACAGACAGACTGTACTCTATGCACTCTGCTATTATAGAATAAAAACACTTTGGCCACTAGTGCAGCATTTTAAATGTGGACGTTTGAATCATCCACTTTTAAAGTGATGATGGAACGAGCTATTCGATTTTCAGTCGATTAAACAATCACGATTATTAGAACCTTCTCATCATTTGCCCCTTTGTATGTATTTGCACTTAGAACTACCCAATGGGTTTTAATGCGATTTACATTCAGAGATAGACAGACCGAGCGCACGAATACCAAATTAAAATAGTTCAGGGGCAGTTACATATTTTGTCGCTGTGCTGTGCCTTATACCGGTTGACTAGTAAATTACGTATCGCGTGTCATACTTATTGACATCATAATATGTAACGTCAAAAATATAACAGGTGCGCGGGCTTTTAGCTTTTCGGCATGCGCCAAAGGGTACCAAAGATACAGGTCGCGCCAAACTTCTAGATCGCTCTGAAGTTGAGGTGATTCGCGTCGCAGTAGTAAAATACAGATACCCATAGCAGATAGAATTTGCTTTATATTTGTTTATTGTGCATATATCATATCTAAATTCTTGCAATCATTCTGAAAAAAATATTATTGTGGTAAATATTCTGTCCCTGTTTGTAACAGTAAGGCAACTTCAGAGCGATCTAGAAGTTTGGCGCGACCTGTACCGCCGCCTTATTGGCTTGTTATTTATAACCGCTTAAAATCGCGCGCTGCGCGAGTGTCCACACTGCTTGTTTTTATTGGATAATTTGGTCAACTTTGAATCACCTATTTTTTATACAGGCTGACTTTTAAACCACCAGCCAAATTTTTGGAGCAAGTTCAATCCATGATACTGAACTACTTTCTATAAAAAAAAGTTATAGCCTGTATACATATATTTGGAACGACAATCGAGTACTGAGTGTACAAAATTAATGAAGAAAGTACAGTGCTCGATTTTTTCAATAGAGGTATAACTACGTGAGTACTGGTTCTTATTCTGTGGTACCTTAGACTTTTAAGCAAAATAGGGGTATAAGTTTCAGCAATTACTTGCGTTACCTTTGACCTAGGAGGTCTGGGAATCTGATGTCTACGTGTTCGTCTTGTGAAGGCGTAGTTTAATTGGTATAGTTAAGTTATGAAATACTCTGTCTTCTGTGAATTTTTAAGAATCTAAATCCGTCCATGTATAACGCTAAAGCAAACTTTTCCCTGTTTTCCCTCCTCCATTCCCCCTTTTTTGCAACATTTTGTATAGAATTGTCCTTACGCTCGACCACAAATATACGCAACAGCGACGTCGCTGTCGCGTATATTCGTGGCCGAGTGGTTAGTATGCCTTTCAAGACCGAAATCCGTCGATAAATAATGCTATTGCAAATTTCCCCCACTTCTCCCCCTTATTTTCCCCCCAATAAAAAATCGCGATTGACTTAATAATTTAAATAAATCAAGGAACTTGCGTGCCAATTTTCGTCAAAATCGGTTGAAAAATGCGATCTGTAGACGAGAACAGACAAACAAAATAATTTTTCGACTTATCTCGAAACTGAGACGCTTTGCTCGCTCAGTCAATAAATGTTATTTTCTACAAATATATTACAAACACACTTATGCCAAAATATCTCAAAGCAAACATTAGGTACCTCTCAAACCAATGTTTCCCTAATCGATGTAGAGTCATAACATAACACTGTACAACACTATCGTTAAAATAAAATAACGCTTCATTTGAACGAATAATGACAAGTGTATGACAACGAATGAATGAGAAAGTATCTATCGTTTTATTTTCATTGCGTGTTATAAATACTAGGCCATCAAATTTTGTTGCTAATGTAAGCAATGGATTATGAATGTGCGATATTCACTCAGTCAGCAGTTTTCAGTATAAAAGTTAAACAAAACATGAAATAATTGATTTTAAAATAAAATTGAATACTATTTAATAAGAAATTTACATACGGATGAAAGAAAAATTTTTCTTAACGCCCACCAACATTTTTTGACGTGTTTCTGCAGCTCAAAACTGCACAAATAGGCATTTTTCTGCAGAGCGTTTTAGGTTAGGTGCAATAAGCTGTCATACACGGACTAAAGAAGACAATTTTGAATGAAAGCGATTTTACTTCAGTTGGACACGCAAGATTTATAGGCTGTGTCTATCTTGATCCATAGTCTGTGCTTTCGACGGTCTATTTGTTCTGAGGTCTATTCCTAACTTCAGCTTGGTTTAGATTCGATCAGATCAATAGCAATAGACCAAATCCTTCATAGAGAATAGACATTATCGCATGTAGAACATGGCAACACAATAAATTAAATATCACATTCTCTTCCTCACATTGTTAATATGTATTTAACTTTTGTATATCTGTAAATATGTAAATTATTTTATAAACTATTTTTATTCGGATAGCTCTTCAAAACAAAACAAAAATAAATTAAACAAAACGTCAATGTCAGTCAAGTGTCAACGAGGAATTGAATGGATGGAAAATATGGCAATAGACAGCAATGGATCTGGATGGTGCAAAGAGTAAAGATATGATTTGATTTGGTTTTATTTTTGTATTTTGAACAACGGAGCTGAAATTCGATATTGTTAATAAATATAACCTCGACACGATGAGCGGGACAAATAAAATGGATTCAAATTTAACGGGTATGGTTTTGTAAAACAAAATATTGATGTAAGATCAGAATTTGGTGACTCAATCATGGTTGTAAAGTGTACCAAAATGTTATTTTAAAACAGATATGTTGTGGAGAGTTTGTGGTACCTATATAGTGTTTTGTATATCAGCAATATCTTCTTGATTTTGTGTCTTTATTACTACGTATATATAAAAATAGCTATACTGTCTTAACACACAGGAATGTGGGTTAGTTTCTTCACGGCAGCAGGCATCCCGTCTGACGTCTCCGCCACATATGCCTTGACGTTCACGGAGAACAGAATCCAGAATGATATGCTTTTGGACCTCAACAAGGAGTACCTCCGGGACATGGGCATCACAAGAATGGGAGATGTTATTGCTATATTGAGGTAAAAAAACTTAATAGATATTATTTTTGTTTAAACAAGTGTTAAAAAAAGTAGACTAATGACACATAATGACTGAAAAGAGTATCTATTTCAATACAATTTAACTCGGTTATTCAACATTGGATATATAATTACCTATGAAATTGTTGTTCTGCAGTAATGTCTGTTTACATTCAAGAGTCAGGCTCTTGTCGGTGTCACTGTATGGAAAGAGATGGACACATTTACTATTTTTGGTAGAGATAATGGAGTGGTTTGCAATTGCCTTCTTTAATTCACAAAATAGTAAACTTAATAGTCACTAGTGTACAGGTTTCCTCACTATGTTTTCCTTCACCGGATGTTTTTATTTTCAGACATGCTAAACAGGTGCATGAAAACACAGCTAGGGACCGGGTGCTCAATACAACTGCTCCCAAGGTGCCGGTCGCAGCTGTCACTGGCCGGTCCACAGTCACACAGCCTTCATCTCGTAAGTAAAGAAAGATAAAACAGTAGGCTAACACAATATAAGGTTTACAGAACCAAAATAACTTGGAATTAACTCTTGCCAGGAGTTTAATGGCCATTGAAGTAAAATCTTTGTTATTGTGCTTGGTTTCTTAAATGTTTTACATAGACTGATAGCATTGAGCTAACAGGCCTTACTTATTTTCTCACTATTCACTTTGTTTGGGATTAAGACGAAACCACTGGTAGGACTCTCCATTGATTCAGAGTAACATATATACCTACTACTACTACAAACGAAACAATTTATCTGTACACACGTCGATGTGTGAGTTTTATACTTAGGGTCGCACCGCAGAATTAATTTAATACTTACCTACTAACGAGTTCGACATATTTACGATTATATTTTTCCATACCTGAAGATTTGCGAACCATAGTGTTCGCAAATCTTCAGGTACAAAATATTCTGTTTTATATGTATCAAATGTTACAGAAAAGTCGGAAACAGCTACATAATATCACTTCACAAATATTTTTCATTATGTCCATTGTCCATTTCACAATTAGTTCACTTGACTGATTATTATTGAGTCATTTATAATGTAACGCACTAATTCACTATTGTAATATAGTAATTTGCATATTCGGCGCAAAACTATACGGTAATTATAAGAATAAATTCAATAAAAATAAACAAATGTCTATCACATTTTCACGCACAGCATGTCAAGTTGTCATAGTCAACAATGGCATTTACACTATAATCCGCGGAAATCTATTTGGCATCTGCGTGTATGTGATTACCTGTGAGCGAGGAGCCAGTGTAACATTACCGGATTGCTAATACCCCTCTCGCTCTTGTGTATCTCCCGCCAATGCGAGAAAGCGAGAAGGGTATATATATCAAGATGGTTGCTGGGTAATAACGTGAAATCATATTGTTGCTTTGCTTACCTGTTTTCATCATTTGGAAATGTATGAAATATACGTTCTTTAGAGTATTGGGTGGATAAACAATTATTATACGCGCACCTTCTCACCATGATGGTTACTATTGGTTGACAGTTCTCAAGACAACACACGTCGCGTATTGCGTGCGGCTAGTAATTAAACCCTGGTTTGGAGCTGTCAAAGCTCACAAAGTGCGGGGGAGAGGTGCGGGGACGCCAATTTGCGGGAGACGCTGTGAGATACCATTCTGTTTGACTCTTATGTATTCTGTGACGAAACAGAAGGGCCGTTTTTCCATACAAATGTTGTCCCCTATTTCCTCCCTGGATAATGCTGGTAGAGTTATATTTATTTTTCTGAATATCTATAGCCACTATTAGCATGCCCCTATGTTTTCTTTTTTTTTCATACATTATTTATTAAAAGAAATATTAATGTTCAAAAACTTAAAAAAATGGCCAGATTTTTCGCTGTGTTCAAACATCCAGAAAACAAATTTGACTAGATTTTATAAAAAAATGAAAACCTAGGAACATCTCTCAAGTCTTTGTTAATTCGTAATGAAAAAAGGACTTATATTGGTAAGTTTTGGAGAAGAAATCAGGGGACTACGAATCGTTGATTTTCTGTTCTTTTTTTCGGTATTTTTAGACAGAGCTGCAGTATGTCTCTATTGCTTTTGCTTGGTTGTAGTTCGAGCACAGCGCGACAGCAATAGATTTTACAAATACCTATTTTCACTTCTCTAGCCCTTGAGGTTTCCTCTTAAGTGGTGTTAGTATGTATTTTCAGTTTACGCATACTTGATGGTTTTAAAACAGGCCTGATTAATTGGTACAAGAGGCCAAAGGTTGGTTCAACAGTACCAACTTTTTTTATATTTTCAGTCTTGACTTTTATATATTATGTTTTTTAAATCAAGCCGAATGAAAGAATATGTGGGAGGCCTTTGCCTAGCAGTGGGACAGTGTATGTTAAAAGAAAATACTTTGACAACTATTTCAAAACCTTCTGGTTTTGTGGGATGTTTAGTCTGTCTGATTCCCTCGGGCCGTCATTGTAACCATGTTTGACAATTAGTTGTGATTGAAGAATTTATATTTTACGCGTTTTCCTGTAACCTTGCTCAGGTAGTCTGACCACCTAGCAGGTGGATGCAGGCCGCTTCCGATCGGTGGTTTTGGAAATCTTTGGGGGAGGCCTATGTCCAGCAGTGGACTTCCTGTGGCTGATATGATGATGATATTTTATACTGGTTGTGGTAAAAGACTTTTGTTTATTTGTTCGCAACTACATACTCGGTCTGGCTACTTGCAGAAGGTATTGAAATAGATGTCTCAGTATAATATATGATAATCAAAACTGAGAAAAAAAGGAAATAAATTTAAAAAGTGTATGTGGGAGTTAATTTGTCAATATCCCTAATTCTAATTATATCATACTCTTTCCTGGTGTTAGCTGAGTGTGGATGGGTAATTGAGGTGTTCTGTGTACTGCAGCGGCGTCCCGCATGCTGGAGCACTACACTCGCAACCCGCTACCTTCAGACTCACCGCCGCGCTCCCCCGCGCGCGCTGTCGCTCAGCCCAAACGGAAACTTGCAGATGCTGGGTCAGTACACTACACACACAAACCATATAGGTAGTATAGGTACTATCACCACATCACATTTTGTAAAATGTTGTGTTATAAAAGTCATTCTACAGTTTTTTTTTGCTACCTAATTAACGCGTCCTCTTTTTAACTTCCAATGAAAAAGAGGATTGTTATAAGTTTGACATGTCTGTGTAGGTATCTGCCTATGGCATCGTAGCTCCTAAACGAATAGACGGATGGTTCTTAGCTGTTTGATGAAAATCGGTTTAGCTGTTCAAAAGTTATTGGGGATGAAAGCTTTAAAGTAGGGGGATTTTTAATTTTGTCTGGTAAATAAACTTGTCCTTTTTGATAAAACATTAAAATGTAAAAATCTATCGACTATATCATGTCTTGTTCTTCGCCTAATTAACGCGTCGTTTATTTTTAATGTAGAAAAAAGGACGCGTTAATTAGGTAGCAAATAAAAACTGGAGAATGACCGTAGTCCGTAAAATCTCTGTTTTTCTTTGTTTATATCTTTTTGTAAAAACAACATCTATGCAACATTACAGGTCTCTAGAAAAAGTTGACTTTTGCCATGTGGGACTGTGGATTGCTTAACATTATGTTAAGTTCGCCATTGTACATCAGCAGTCTTACTAAAATCTGGCACATAGGGCTTTTTTCATATTTAGAACAAAGTTTTTTAGAAGAAGAATACGGGTCTACTGGAAGAAATTTCTTTAGAAATAAGTAGCACCTAAGTACTATGTTTTCCTTTTTTTACATATATTGTTTGTGAATTTTTCAAATGTACTTGGAACTATAAAATAAAATTAAAATTTGTAGAACTTCAAATGTGGTATTTTACCTTTCAGGGTTGATTCTGAAGCGGGCATTAAGAAGTCCCGCCTTATCCGGTTTGCGTCGCCGACGCAGGTCGCGCCGAAAGAAGGTTGGTTTTGTTCAAAGTATTACCCTATCAATCCACAAAACCTTGGCATAAGTGGCCATTCTGATACTGTTTATGTTTAGATGCAGTGGACTTTATTCGACTGAAGGATTTATAATAACATAATTGGTGGTTGGTTTTCATGTGTGTAAGTGCCCGATACTGTTGTCCGATTTTTTTTAGGCTGCCTAAAGGCATCTGACATAGCTTGACGACTGCCATACAATGATGACAACTGGGACCAACGGCTTAACGTGCCTTCTGAAGCACGGACAGAAATAATTTTTATGCCACTTGTGGTCACTCATCCAAGTGTGGACCGAACCGGGTGTTGCTTATCTTGCGAAAGCGCTGGTAATGCTTACTCCCGCCGGAACTTAAGTTATATGTTACCAACGGCAAAATTTTACATATTTTTTTAATTTCAGGTAATGCTAACAAAAACACAGTATTCTCCCGGCTCGGGAACTCAGAGCTGAAACAAGTAACGTCAACAAAAGCGGCTGTCAAACCCATCTATTCTAGGCTCGGCTCCAAACCTGACGGAAAAGCAAACCAGGACTCCGTAATACCCGTCCCCAAGGACGCGCTGAAGTACGAAGGCATCCTGAAAAGTACCACAGCCAGCGTTGTCAAAAAAGTAGTAACAGTTACTACGTCAAAGAACAATGTACGGAAAATAGCCATGGGTTGCACAATGCGAGCGGACGAGACTCCGGTCAGTGTGAAAGATAAATTAGATTTACCAAAGTCTAAGTCAGTGAAATTCTCCAATCATATACAGTACAAAGAGATTGAAGCAATTCAAAAGCCGGTTGTGAAGCCAAAAGTTATTCCCGTGAAAGCGGGCACAGTGTTTAACAAGCCAGAGCGAAGACTGTCTATGCCCGACAACGCACCAGGAGTTAAAGCTAGGTTAGGTTCTAAGAATGCTAATAATTTAACAATAACCAGAAACGTTTTTAATAGATTAGGTGTTTGATTGTGTGTATAAGTGTGTCGAAGTTGCGCGACCGAAGTTCTGCGGCTTATAATACTGCGTTCTGTTGTGCCGAATTACTACGACGTTAGTTGGACGACGTAGGTAATACAACATAAACAAAGCTTACTTTAAACATCAGTGAGACCTCTCCAACCTGTCTAGCCAGCGTGGACAGTGTAGGCCAATTCCTCTGGCTGGCATGCTGCTGACATTGGAGATTAAAAAAAAAGGCCAAGTGCGAGTTAAACTCACGTGGAGAGGGTTCCGTACAATTGATTGAATTCTATGCCTCATCCAGACTCACGCCGAGAACCCCCGTGAACACCCGAGCAGCGTGAATGTGATCTGTTGCTCGCCCGTCTCGCTCTCGCGCTCGCCTGTTCTCCGATCGGTGGCGGTATTTTGGCCCGAGTCAAAGGGTGTCTCGGGTGAGAAAAGAGAAGGATATCACATTCTCGTTCAGTCTCAGTGCAATGCAAGGTCGCGTCGTGTGTAGTTCTTACGATCAAAGCAGTGCAGTTTTTTTTTTATTTTGCAGTTTATTCGCTTCTCGCACAAAGTCTCGGCGAGACGTCTCGGCGTGAGTCTGGATGAGGCATTATAGGTTTTCCTGTAATCTACAAGCAATGAACATTATTTTGTATTTTTTTCAAAATTTCAGGCTCAGTAGTTTCGGAGATCGTGGGGGTCAATTTTCGTCTTCTTTCATGAATAAAATCAAAACTTTTTATTTTATAATTATAACAAAAATATATTTGAGATCCTCATAACGAGCCCTTTCATTTGATATATGACACAGTAAGGTTTGCAAAACGTTTTTTTTCAATTTCCTAATTTATCCCTCGAAAATGATCCTTATTTAAAAATAAAAATTATTTACTTTGCACATATGTCTTTGGGTTATAGGATTACACCTCCTACCAAATTTCACCTGATTCGGTCCAGTAGATTCGGAGAAAATTGGCTGTGTCAGACGGACGGACAGACGGCGGACAGACAGACGCACGAGACAAAACGATACCCTTATAGGAATAAGGGTTCCGTTTTTTCATTTTTTGTACTGAACCCTTAAAATCTGATGATGATGATGAGGTTCGGCAAAGTGTGTTGCTATAATAGAGATGATGACAGGTCAGAAAAGTTATCTGTTTAGTCCGTCGAAATGATGGATCCTTATTTATCAGTTATTCTAATTAGAAAAAAATTTAGTTGTCAGCTTTCAAACGAGCGGTACATAAATTGTATCTCCCGCAGTCCCAGTCCCAGTCATCCTGATATATTTGTCTTTATGCTATACATATATCTATGTAAATAATACAATGTTTAATAGTTTATTCTTATATACGTATACTTATGATATGTGCTTTTGGATAGCTAAAAACACGTATTTATACGTATATATAACTTTTATTATACATAAGTATGTATAAACAAATTAATGTATAATAAAAGTTATGTCACAGTATAGATATCTTGTTATGTATTTTCAGAATCATTTGTTACTTATTCACGAATTTCATTACGCCAGCCACACATATTTTCTGTTTGTTCTAATGGTTGACCGGGAGAGAATATGTATGGCATTAAGTTCGCCATTTGTACATTGTTTTAAAATGTGCAATAAAGTTTAAATGAATAAAATTAATAAAAATCACGAAAATACAGAGTCCCGGATCGACATCATGGCACTGTAAAAATCGTATGAAGCCGTGACGTAATGCCTATTGAAAGCGTTTAAAATATCTTTTTTTAACCCCCGACAAAAGAGGGGTGTTATAAGCCTGGGCCTTGCCGCCCTAGGCTCTGTCTGTCCCCTTAGGGATAAAAACGTAATACTGTGTGTGTGTGTGTTATAAGTTTGACGCTAATGTCTGCTGTGGCATCGTAGCGCTCGAACGGAAGGACAGATTTTGAAGCGGTTTTTTTTACGTGAAAGCAAGTTCCCTTGCGGTGATTCTATGTTATGTTTGATGAAAATCGGTTCAGGCCATAAAATATATTGGGGGTAACGCTTGAAAGTCAGGATATCAAGTCGGCTACTCATCACTAAATGGCGTTCTTGACAGTTGTGGGTTTTTTAATTTGCCTAGCAAATAAACTTGTTAGTTATTCGGAGAAAAGAAAAAATACGTGAGCAATATTTTGATAAACTAACTGATGGGTCAATCAGCCCCCGGAGTTCGGTCGCGCAATTTCGGCATAGTATGTTTTAGGCAGTTGGACTATTGGCAAAAGAACCGGAGGAGTTTTAAATTTTGATTACTTACGAGTACATTGTGTACACGTCCTAACTGGACATTTTTTTGATAATAATTTGTTTAATATAACAATATTAATTTTTAGAGTAAATAACATAATTTGGCAAATCCCAACGAAGAAACAGAAAAAAAATTCGTGATGGCACAATTTTCCAATTTTTATATGAATGAGGTAATTATTTAAAGTGTTTTCTCGACCCTCGGCCGCTAAATTTCTGGATTTTCTCGATATAAGGTCGAGAAGCTTTCATACTGTTGTAAATATGGAAACAGCGAGGCTAGTTTTATAGCGATGCGTTCGCCAGCGCGGTTGGGACGCGTCGCGGGCCACGGGCTTTGAGCGTCTTGGACGGCGATTGGTTGGATGTTACATAGTGAACCGCAGAATTTTTATTTGTTTTTGTATGGCTTTCGGGCCGCGCTTACCAGACGTGCGGACGGTAAGCGTCACTGTAAAACCAGCCTTAATTAAACGGTCAAAAATCAAGAAAATCGTGGCAGTCTCAAGAACAAAGCTGCTTACTTTTATGTTATACGAGTAGCTAGTTGCTCAGTACATTTTGTATGAGCGCATGGCTCCGTCACCATCAATTTTATATTAATTTTTTAAGCTACTTCAAAAAAGCAGAGCTCCTCAAACTCTCGAGAAATCCAGCGAAGTCCTCAAATATTTAATGCACACATAGTGATTGTTTTTTTTTTGTAAATAAATCAGAATTTGCATTCAGAAAGTCAGTTTTTGTGGAATGAAACTGATGTAGAAGATCAGAAATTGAATTAGCTTTTTTTTGGTTAAAATTATGTCATGTCAGGTTTATAACACTGTAATTTATAAATTTCGACTCTTGCTTACTTACATAAAGAGTACCTACAATCATGGGATATTGTAATATAATAATATTAAGAAGTTGGCAACTACTGCGGATCCCAAGTATGAGATTCGTAAATGTATAGGTGTTACCGTTTTAGTTTGTTTGTATAAAAAATATATAAAAAGTTAAATCATAACAGAGGTGCAACTACAAATAAAATGTAAGTTTTTAAGGCGGAGGTATAGGCAAATGGCCTTGAAGTGGCGCCCTCATTTGAAATAAATTGTTAACTCGTAAATATGGAGAAAATTTCCATATTACTCTTCGTTATGCACTAGATAGTCCTTTAAATTATTTTATGAACTGCCGTTGAAAGTATTTACATTAGTCCGTCTAGCTTTAAAACTTGCCTCCGCCAAAAGTGACCACGGCAAGTTTTAAAGCTAGACGGATTACCAATAATAGTTTCAACGGCAGTTCATAAAATAATTTAAAGGACTATCTAGTGCATGACGAAGAGCAATATGGAAATTTTCTCCATATTTACGAGTTAACAATTTATTTCACACTTCAAGGCCATTCGCCTATATCTTCACCTTAAGCAGAAATAACGTCGCTTTTTTTTCCGATAACCGCAGTGAAACTTTTAATTATTATAATAATAAAAATTTATTGCCAATAAGTTTGATCAAAAGATGAACAGAATCTCTAAAGTTTATGAAATAAAGTGTTGTTACTGTTACATATAAGGAGGTTATATGTATGGGTAGCATGGAGGTAAGAATTCTTCTAACCTTTATACTATTTTAAAAATATTTGCAACTTAAAAAAAAATCATGGTCGGTATCAAAGAGCTATATTATAATATAATGTACCTTAGTCGGTATTATTGGTATGACTAAAAGTTAATATTCGTATTACACGATACTGCGTTCCTTAACTAAATTAGAACATGAGTTCTATCTTACAACGTGTAAGGGACATATGCTTAATAAATCGAACTAAAGGCTATACTAGATTACTATAGTATGTATAATAAAATTAAAATAACAGTCAAAAAACAAAAATATTCCGGCATTTCCATACAAAAGTGTGCAGCCGCCCGGGCAATTTGTATGGGAATGACGTTTTTTTTGTTGATTAAAGACTGTTATTTAAATTTTAATAAGTATAGTGATCTAGTATAGCTCGTAGTTGGATTTATTACTTATATGTCTCTTAGATGTTGTATATCTATTTACAACATTAAAGTCGATTTTAGACCCTAAGTACACTGCGTATTTCAAACGCGCAGACGACGCGCAGAAGACGCTCGTATACGCGGTTCAAACGAGTTTCGAAGGCGCTTCACGCGCGCGTTTGAAAATTGAATTGATACAAACGCAACAATCGGCATCTACGGCACCGAAAACGCGCGTCGTATGCGCGTTATAAATACGCCGTGTACTTAGGGCCTTGAGTATAAAATTTAAGTTGTTAGATGTAGTTAAGTAGTTGTAAACAATAAAGTATTGAAAGGTTAGAACTTCTCGCTATTCTTAATACTAAATAAGATCTACACTGAAACCTGCATTCTCGATATTAGTAATTTTAAAATTATAACTTAAGTGTACTACTTATTGATTAATTTTCGTTGTAGGTTCACTTCAAGAATAACTTTGCCAACTTATTTGCAAAATCAGTAAAAATGCGTGCTAATCATAAGTTTTATACGAGAAAATGAATGGTAAAGTGAAAAACTGTGCATTTCACTTGTGTCTATAATAGAGAAAGGACATTGTTATAATGTAAATATTCTTTTTAATAAATAAACTTTCGTGTTAATTTTAAATATAACCTTTTTTAATTGAGATTCTTTAGAACCTTTTGGATGGCCATCTTCATATTAAATAAAATATTTATTGCCCTTATACAGGGTCTAACGAAATACACTGAAACTGTTTTAAGGTTGAATTCAGTCCATAAATAAATAAATAAATATATAAGGACAAATCACACTGATTAAGCTAGCCCCAAAGTAAGTTTTTTTTTTAAACTTGTGTTATGGGATACTAACTCGACGACACTATATTTTATGATAAATACATATATAGATAAACACCCAAGACCCAGGAAAATTTGAAAAAGGCCATTTTCCAACTTGCCCTGGCTGGGAATCGAACCCAGGACCTCCGGATTAACGGTCTAGCGTGTTAACCATTACGCCACGGAGGTTGTCCATGATACTAAACAACTTTCTCCAAGGAAATCATATCGAAATATGAAAAATTATTTTTGGCCTCCCATATAAGTTGGCCGTTTCTAAAGAATGCAAAAAATATTTTTACATTTCGACATATATAACGTTTAACAAAATACACGAAACTATTTTAAGGGTGAATTCAGTCCATGATACTGAATAACATTCCCGAAGGAACATACAGGCTGACTTTATGCACCTGCTAAATTTCTGGAGTAAGTTCAGTCCATGATACTGAACAACTTTCTATAAAAAAAGTTATTAAAAAACTATAAAAACTTTTCGTCCTCCTTTACAAAATCCGTTTGGCTGAGCGCTGATGGGAGGACGATCATGGACTGAACTTACTCCAAAAATTTTGCAGGTGGATAAAAAGTCAGCCTGTATAGCATAATATGCAAAATATTTTTTCTTTTCCATACAAACTCAGATCAGCTGTTCGGTCAACTTGTATGGGAGGCCAAAAATTTATTTTTCATATTTCAATATGCGTTCCTTGGTGAAAGTTGTTTAGTATCATGGACTGAATTCACCCTTAAAATAGTTTCGTGTATTTTGTTAGACCCTGTATACCTCGGGAAAGTTGTTCAGAATCATACACTGAATCTACCCTTAAAATAGTTTCGGTATTATTTGTTAGCTACATAGGCTACAATGCCCGAACCCCACTGACCTACCACTACTAGACCAGCATAGTGCGTGGCCACCTTAGTGCATCCCTTTCTATCTTTGATTGTTACCTCCACCCATATTTTACACACGTCACAGAACACTATGGTTACTAACTTATAATAAGCTCAAATAAAACCCTAAATCACCTTTTAAATGATAAAACCCCTAAAATTAATAACTTTCTTCGATCGTTTTGTGGTTTGTTTGGCCCAGATTTTGACAGTAGGCCAGCTTATAGCAGCCACGCCGATAGAGACAAAAAAACATATCAGCGTTTCTTTCACACTCACGATGTACTGTATTTGACAGTCTCTTTCTAGCAATATCGTTGCAAGCCTAGTAGTGGTAGGTCTGTGCCCAACCCCAAGGTATGTTTGACTATGACGACACTTACCATCAGTGTCAAAGACTACTTACGTGGTGCTACTATCACGCGCGGCCGGGGCCACCGATTTGCATGTTATTCAGATATATTTCTTCAGAAAGTCCCAATGCCACTTTAGGCGCCCGCTCCCAGCGGCTGGCTAGTGAAATAACAACATTTCAATTGAGTCAATAACCGTAATGACTACATAATGAATGTAACGTAATTTGCCAATTTATTTATTATCTACTACAGTAACTAGTGTCTACAGTAACAATTTGCATTGCATAAAAATGGTTTGAAATTGTTATCTAATAAAATAAAAGTCGTACCTACCTAAACAAAATACTAAACGCGACATTACCGTTATTTTATCTATGCAATAAGTAAGGTGCTTTTCCATCTACACGGAGAAGCATAACGAGATACAAAGCTAGCTAAAACGAGTCCCGCTCTAAGGCAGGGAAAAAGTGTTGCGAGGAAATAATTTTATTCAGAAAGGTCATAGGTTCCCGAAGCATATTTGTGAAACTCCGTGCTTCGGAAGGCGCGTTAAGCCGTTGTTACCTGACACACACCAGTGTTGGTCACTTACACAAATAAAAAAACAAACTTGTGAAAATACTTATGTGGCAAAAGCTACAATTTAAAAAAATCCCGAAAAGCGATTAAAAATATGTCAGTTTTTGCATAGGGTTCGACGCGCGTGCTTAGGGGGGATTTTTGTTAAACACAATTGGTCGCGTCGTCTCGCCTTGCCTTGCTGGTGGAAAAGCATCATAACTTAGTGCTTGTGAAATACCTGAGGCGTGAGGCGGTTAGTGTGTCGCGTTGTGGTTATGCTTTTCTATTTGTCTGTTCAGTATTGCAAGGAATTGCACGATTATAGTAAACTGCCGTAGCCCTTGCTTGCTCGCTGACGTGAAGTCACAGACACATATATATATATATTAATCAGGAGGGAGAGCGCTTTTTACATATGTCCTAGAAGATAATGATGAGGAATTAATGAAGATATTGTGTTCCAATATTTTTTTTAGAATTTGCTATTTACCAATTAAGTAACGTACCATACAGATACACTATCACGTATTTTTTTTCCCTTTATCCCTAACGGGGTAGACAGAGCCAAGGGCGGTAAAGCCCAGGCCACTTTTAGCGTAATGGTGGGCATGAAGGTGGAAAAGGGAAATCATAATAGTGATGGGTTGCTAACCGCATCGCCTATTCATATGATTCAGATTCTCGCCCATTCCCTCGATCGGCTTTTACGATCTGCACGGGAAGAGAAGCAGCTGGTACATTCTATGTTTTTTCATATTTCCCAGACCAGCAAAGAAGAAACGTACCATAAAATCATATTTTTCATTTAAAAGACATCAACGCGTATTACACTGAATCACTTTTTTGTTCCAATTACCTACATTGGAACAAAAGATTGGAACAAAAAGTGACCCAGTGTAAAACGCGTAGATGTCTTTTAAATGAAAAATATATATTTTACTGAAGAAAAACCGTTTCGTTTTTGCCGTATCTCCAATAGTATTACCAAATATATCATTTGGTGGTTCATGATATTATTTCACAATGATTTTTTGCTGTCTGCTTAATTATGCTACAAAGTACAGTGATTATTTATTTTTAGGTTGCCCTTCGGCAAAGCCACCTCTATGGTATTTTGCTTCTTGTTTTTATCTTCATAACTCGCAAGCTGTTTCCTTGGTGTCATCTTCCCATCTTTTCTTTGTCCCTTTATTTCTTTTTCCATCACGAGGACCGCCTCTCCGTGGCGCCTTTAGTCATTTGTCATTTATTTCTCCCGTTTCTCAAAGTCGCCTTCATTTAGAACTTTAGTTAGGCGGTGATCCCACTGCACCGCGCACCGTCGCGGAGCGTGGGACGGCAGATTTTTACATTGTATGCAAGTATCTCAGTTTGTATAGAAAACACGCTTAGTCCAACCCACTGACAACCCTGCGGCTAGCACCGCACCCCCGCGCATACTGGCAGAATCTGCGCGGGACGCGCTCCTGCGCATTGAGCAGGAGCGCGTCCCGCGCAGATTCTGCCAGTATGCGCGGGGGTGCGGTGCTAGCCGCAGGGTAACACATTGCTCCGCCAGTAACGCCCGTGTTTTATGTATATAAAGGACAAAGAAAAAGAACTCTACGGCACTCATTCAAGATGCTTTCTTGAATGAGTTCGGTATCCATTCTCCACGACGATAGACTGTAAAGTGAATATTTGGCGCGGGGCCGTCGAGGCAGATCTGCGCCTCTGTCGCCGCGCGCGGAATCTACGGCGATTCTCACACTGCTCCGCGCACCGTCGCGGAGCGCGGCGCGGCAGATTTTTAACATTGTACGCAAGTAGCTCAGTTTGTATAGAAAACACGCCTACTCTCACCCACTGAAAACGCGACACCGCGCGGGAGCGTCTGTATGTAGAAACCGCGCTCCGCGACGGTGCGCGTTGCAGTGGGATAACCGCCTACAATGTCGATCCGCGCACCGCGGCGGGGCGCGGTCGGGTTAATTATCAATTATAATGTGCTAGCAATAAAAATTTGCAGAGTGTGAAAGTCACTCAGATCTTTAGAAGATTGCAATATCATCTGAGGTGCGACTGCGACTGTCATGTGAGGTAAACAACTCGGTCATCTTGGTAATCGAGAGTCGTCAGTCTGGTTCAAATACTAAGTGACTAACTGCAAAACACCGTTATTTTTCATACTCCAGTTTTTCTTTAGGAGTAGGTAATAAGACGTAGGTGTACGTGTATCTTAGGTGCAGTACCTCCATAAAAAATAGAACCCCTCGGACCAACCATGCTTTTACCACCAGTGGCGTATTAACACATTTGCCGCCAGTAGGCTATTCATATTTTGCCGCCCCTAACCTGTGTTCACTGAAGAGCAAAATAAAAAGTTCATCCGCTTCGTGCGCGTAAATAAGGTGCAGGAGCAAAAAAAGTTTATTCGCTTCACATCGCTGTTGATCCGCTTTATGCGCGTGAATGAAGTGGAGGAGAACATAAAAGTTCATCCGCTTCACGCAGCGTAGAGTTGTACATGGGGCGGCTTAATCGGTATTACACGCAGGCGCGTCAGCTCGCAGCGGACCTATTTTGCTGCCCCTACATTCACTCGGGTTACTGCGGCGAGGCAATTGGGAGGGGGACAAATTGGCCTCAAATTTGCCGCCCCCTAAAATCTACCACCCTAGGTTCCATATTAACGAGTTAACAATTTATTTCAAATGAGGGCGCCACTTCAAGGCCTATATCTTCACCTTAAATGGATTTACGTACTATATGGTTCCATTCCAAGATAATTTTTCAATGATTAGGATTCAAGGAACCAATTTTTGTGTGTCTGTGTTCGGCCTGAGTTAATTTGAAGCTGACATCAATTAATCACACAGTAAGTACAGAGTATGTAATACAGCCTTCGATCTATTATACAACTAGATAACGCGTTATCTACAAAATTAAAGCAAAATTCTGTTCGCGTGAATATCAAATAACATTCACTGTGAATTCAACCTTATAACACTACGTATATAGTGTTTTTCTCCTTGACTGAACTAAACAAAATAAGAGCTCACCGCCGGTAGTACGCTCTTTTTTGACGAGCCTTATTTTTCGCGCTGACCCGATATCTAGTTGTATTGTTGATCGAAGAATACAGCATACAGCATATCATACTCAAAATCGAAAAACACGGATTCAATATTGCATTATATTTTTAATTTATTGATAGTTTTAATTTATAAATAGTCCGTATCCGTGAACGTTTTTTATCAATTAAGTACCTACTTCATTTTAAGTTTATAAATTCAGTATTGCTTCAGCTATGCAATATAGGTATAATAGGTACCAACTAGATATTAAATTGATTTTATTAAATCGGTCTATTATCAGCTTGTTTTGCGGTAATTACAGACGCTCAATTTTGCCATGGAGCCCATTACACAGTTACGGCAATAAACGTAAAAATTGATTTGGCATTTCATACACAACAAAACCTTTTTCACGGTTCAATATCTGGGTCCAGTCCAAATTAGATGATTAAAAAAAATATAGAGGCGGTGGTGGCCGAGCGGTGGGTTGGGAGGTTGGGAGTTGGGACACATCTGTCACTTTCCTACGCTGCTATCCTTTTCTGTCGCTCAGAACAGTCATTTGCTTGCGGAACGCTTCAGCATGGCCGGTGCTGAAGCATTCAGGAAAATTTCTACACCTTGGGAAAGTGCTGTTCCGTGCTGACAGCTGTGTCC
Source organism: Acrobasis repandana (assembly GCA_963576875.1). Taxonomy (NCBI): domain Eukaryota; kingdom Metazoa; phylum Arthropoda; class Insecta; order Lepidoptera; family Pyralidae; genus Acrobasis; species Acrobasis repandana. The sequence continues at coordinate 22,841,822 of OY756215.1, forward strand.
CAACCCTAGGCCCCCTGCCTGCGCGTCTGTGAGGCATGAGTTCGATCTTCATTAGGCGCGACTTATACCTCTGAGATTTGTACTCATGTACGGTCAGGTCTCTTTCAATGGGCATTGTTCATTTTGTTTAGAAAGTGTTACTTTGAAATCCGTTTCGAGATACAGAGTTAATGAACAGTTGTGGGTCATTTTTTTGCCAAAATAATCAATGGTTTTGGATATTTCTACAAACTTATGACCTTTGTTTGACCTTACTCCGCGGCTGTATCGGTTTAAGCTCTGAGTCCATTCAGAAAAAAATACGAGTCGTTTCCGCCAATCATTAGTAAGAAAAGAACTCTCCGCCAATCATGGGCAACTGAATTCACTGAATGACACTGACACTGACAAAGACTATTATGACACTAGCGTGATTTTATTTTTTAAATGTGTATTGGGCTTGGCCATTTGTTTTGTTAAGACGCGACTTTGTCTTTGACATGATTTTTATAATAGTTTATAAAAATTTAACTAAGCCGTAATATAACAAAATATTTAAATAAGTTTCTTAAAATACGCTATATTTTGATATAAAAAAGTAAAAATTAAGGGTTAAAAAAATGAACAATCCCAATTACCACCACTTGCTTCCAGTGAAAGAAAACATCATCGTAAAGAACCTTGCACACATGACTATTAAGTTTGCCAGTGTGTGAAATGGAGAAGGCAGTGGCAAACCACTGCATTATTTCTGCCAAAAAATTATCCGGTTGACTGGAAGAAAATGCTCTTAGCTTTGAACTCTTATGTATTCTGTGTAATAAGGTGGTGTCGGTAACGGTGTCGCGAGTTCAGCGGTTTTTTTCCCATCTCAAAAAATGCCCAATGTGCCTTAAGAAGTTTTCACTTCAAAAAAGAAGTCATTGTGCATCTCTTTCCCCAAAATGACACGACAAGATGGCTCTTAAATGTAGACACACAAAAAATACGAGATATTTGTACAGATCTTAAACAAAACAAAAAAAAAATGTTCTGTATCGGTAATTAATAAATGTCGAATTGCGATTGATTTTCCCTTGAAACCCGCGTTCTGTCGCCACCGTTGCAATGTTGGCAGTAACCCTACTCTGTGTACCGTGAAAATCCATTTTACCTTGCAAGTAGGTACTTGCAACTCCATCCTGGTACCTACGAGAGTTGCAGAATCTCTCGCGAAACGTCCACTTGGAGATCGGTCGCATATTTGTTTTGGTTATCAAGCGGTCAAACAACCGGTCTTTGACTTACAGCAGGCCTGTGTCACTCCCCGTTTAGGTATCGAAAATGTACCTACATTATTACTATGCGCGCAGGCGGCCCCTCCGGGTGGTAAATTCAGTTATCGTTTGTCCAGCCAGAGTAATAAGAATGAAATTGGCTTGCAATGGATGTCTAGGTATCTATGCGAAAAGGTGCTGAGTTCTGACGTGAGCTAAATTAAACCATATCGCTAGCCACATTGAGTAGATATTTCTTTGAATTGCTTTGCTGAGTGAGACTTCTGTACGTTAGTATTATTTATTCTGTGCTTACAGGGACTGAGTTCGATTCTTATTCAACTTGCCGCGAACTAAATTGTTCACCATTAAGTGGACAGTAACGGCTATATGAGCTATATATCTATACTAATATTTAAAGAGGAAAGATTTGTACCTATTTTTGTATGTTTGTAATGAATAGGTTCAAAAAGTACTGGGCCGATTTAAAAAATTCTTTCACCGTTGGAAAGCTACACTATTCCCGAGTGACATAGGCTATGTGTGTACCACGGGCGAAGCCGGGGTGGACTGCTAGTATATATATATTCAGATCATCATCATCAATGATCATAATCATAATGATCATCATTTTTTTCTATCTTATTCCTTTGATCGTAATCTGCGCGGGAAGAGAAGCAGCTGGTGCATTCTAAGTTTTTTCTACAAAAAACATGTTCGATAGGTACAGGAAGAAACAGATTCATAACAGGAACACTGTTATGAATTGTTATTGTATTTTAAATCCTGTTATTGTTATTGTAAGCTTAAATAAATAGGTTATTATACTACACGTCTTTTAATGGGGCAGACAGAGCAATTTGGGTTACCCAAAGGCCACTTTTAGCGTGATGGTCCTCCTCCGTGCTTCGGAAGGCACGTAAAGCCGTTGGTCCCGGCTGTCATCATTTTATGGCAGTTGTCTAGCTATGTCAGATGCAAAGGCATTTTGACAAATCTCATCACCTATTTACATGATTCGCACTTTCGCTTGATCGGCTTTTACGATCTGCAAAGGAAGAGAAGCAGCTGGTATATTCTAAGTTTTTTACTTTCTGCCAGACCAGCATGGAAGGATCCCAGATCAGAATGGAAGGCATTTATTCCCATAAGTCTACATGTTCAATATTTAAAAGGAATATACAGATTCATTATCAGAAGTCATAGGTAATCTTTTGTACCCGTAAGCTTACAATAAAGATGAGCTTTATAAGTGCGGTTCGGTACGCCGAACGACTGCCACTACAGCGTAACACTTCAGGCGATCTTTTTGTCCATAACACCATAACAGTACAAACGATCACCTATCCATTCGCCGGTGACATAACGCCTTTATTGACTTTGTCACACTTACCAAATTACGAGAACGGGCACAGGAAGTAATTTGTTTATTTAATTAAATCTGTGATTGACAGAAAACACGAGTAAATAAATAAGTTATTTTGTTCGTGAGATTACAATTTGACATGATATAACGGGTTTTTGGCGAGGAGTCTGCGCGAAGAGTTTGGTTTGGTGGCGAACGCGCACTATCGTAATATTTAAGCAAGACGGGTGCGCCGCGCCGCTCAGTGCCGCTCCCTCAGTCTCCAACGCAGCCCACCATGGGGAGACAGGTAGATCTTTTGTTTTTACATCGAACATTTCTAATAAGTATATTAAAAATAATTTATATCGAAAACGAGAAATGAAGCTACAATTTGTAATCTAAGTTAAAAAATATTTTCGTAATTGTACCTAATAGAATTACTTCCTAAAAATATAATCAAACACCCGGGGAAAGCCACGACGAGTCGCTAGTTCATTTATTTAGTTAAATTCTTCTTGTGATTTTAGAGCGTGTTCTTGTTGGAGTTAAGTTGAGATGCCTCCATTCCTCTCTGCCATCTTTTTAATGAAACTAATTTGTATTTTTTTTCCAGGCATTACTTGCGGTCCTGTGCTGTCTAGCATTCGTGTGTGAATCGTTAGGGGAGGCAGACAAGACTGCCCAAAGTTTAGTAATCAAAGACAATGTAAGTGAAGAAAGTGCTCCGCGTCTCTATCGAAATGTGCCCGTCGGGGTATACGCGAGCGCAGTGCCCTACCCCGCCGTGACCTACAGGTTCCCGGCATTCGCAACAGGGCTAGTGCCAGCCGCATCTCGAATTAAAGAGCAGCTAGTTCTACACAACGCAAATGGATACCTGAAGGACTCATATGGAAACCGCTTCGTGGGCACTCCTCAGTCGGGAGCATACAAGACCGCGATCCCGCAACAATTTGTGCAATTACAGGAATTACCAGCGCATCTGGTGAAACCGCTAGCCGTGGCGGCTCCCAGCTATCAGACCAAACAGATCGCTCCGCAGTTTTCGTTTGGACCTCAGTTCAGAATATCAACACTGCAAGCGGCTGCGCCGACACCCCTGAACCATTTTGCTGGAGTTTCGCATCCTGTTTTTGGCTACGCTCAAAATGTTAAAAGTTTGGCGCCGTCGCCAGCCCAGTTTCAACAGCTGCAAGCCCCACAGCAACAATCGACCAGTAACAGTGCTGTATACGCCGACACGCACTCCGCTAAGAGATTTGGCAATTACAAGAGTGAGCCCAAATTTGAACGTTTACAAGAGAAACCATTTACTACATACGGCAACGCGCCAGAAGAGAAAAACAGTAAATATAAAAAGGAGATTATTCACGAGAAATCGCAAATTAAAGCTAGTCCCGATACGCAAACATACACAGCTATTGTCAACGGTAAGAAAACTGTGATAGAATTAGATACCAATCCATCTGTACCACTATTAGACCTAACTCTGTTGGAACCTTTGACCTTTGACAACCCTTCGCCTGTTGTTTCTCAGATTGCACAATTTTTGCCCAAGATAAACCAAGCGACATACAAGAAGTTGCCAGAATTCCATAAACAACAGAAAAATAACAAAGGTAATAAAATACAAGGTGATGTTGAAATAATTAAAGGAATTCCAAAGACTAAGCCAAAGAAGAAGCCGAAGAAGCCTGTTGTCTATGACAGTGATGCAACTCTTCATAAGATTCCTGTGGAACCAACCATAACTTTCAAAGGCAAACCAAATGAGAGTCCCGAATTTTCATATGAAATAAATGCACCGAACTACAAAGAAACTTATAAAGAACAGACTGTAAAATATAATAAAGAAACTAATATGGACCCGGTCAGTTATAGCTACGATCACAAGGAAGAGAAAGACCCGGTAACTTATAGTTATGGAAATATTGTGCAGAAAGAGCCTGTTCACTATAGTTATGTTAGTGATTCCAATAATCCAGGTCATACTAAAGAAGCGCAAAACCATATAAACGAGCAGCCCAAACAACTGGTATACACATTTAAACCTGAGGAACAAAGAGGACATGAAGAGCAAAATGATGGTCCCGCGCATCCACCTCCGCCTCAGAGAGAATCTGCAGAATCAAGCTCAGCTGAGGATTCCGACGACGATAGACGTCCATATCAACAAGCCCAATATCACGAAAAACCTAGAGGATCACCGAGACACCACGAACATCATGCATATCACGAACATCCTAGGTCAACACACAACGAGGAATACAAGCCAAGACCACAGGATGTCGAGCACAGACAAAGGCCACACGAAGAACATCATAGCGATAGGCATACAAATAATCCTCATCACGAAGAACGTCATTATAATGAAGGACGTCCTCATAACCAAGGACGCCCTCATCATGAAGGGCGTCCTCATCATGAAGAAAGCCCTCATCACGTTGAAGATCCTCGTCACGTTGAAGGTCATCATCGTGAAGAACGGCCGCAGCATATAGAGCACGCTCCACATCAACATGACAGACCACCTCAACCTTATCAAACACTGAAAGCGCCAATACAGCATGAACAGGAAATACATCCAATAACATATGGGTATGAGGAAGATATTCGGTTATTGCCTAGCCCCAGCCCCGCTGCTATTCAAGTAGACCCTAATCAACATATCCAGAGAGAGGAACAACATCAAAGCCCACATCCTTCCGCGCACCCATACATACCTCATAATAATGAAGAGTTTTCCAGTCAGCAACGTCACCCTAATCATCTTGAGCATGAGATATCTTATGCGCCGACTCCCTTACCCGTTGTGCATGAAAAATCAAAGCACATCATAATTCAAGAAGAATCACCTGATGAAATGCACTCTCATGCCGAACAAATGGTAGCTAAAATGCTGGAACAAGAAGAAAATAATGAGGAAGAATTCGAAAACGCCTACAAAAATGCTGCTTATGGTTTCCCAGCATTCTATAAAAAAGCAGATGACATAGAGAAGAATATTTATAATCCAAGTAGCTATGGTGAAACACGTGAACAGAGTTTTACCCTCGACGACCGTCCTTTTGAACAATATACAGCTGACGGAGACGGCTTTCCAAAATCAGCAAGATTAACGTATAAAGACGATAGCGAAAATAACAAAGAAGATTATTTCTTAGACTATGCGGTCAACAAGCCGACGAGTTTGAGAGATCGTCATGAGAAGAAAAAGGATTATTACAAACTATACGATAGTTACAAACCAGAAAAATTCTTCGGAGAAGAAAAGAAACAAAAGGAAAAAGAAAAGTACACTGTCGCCCCTTCGTTTGAGTATGTGGCGGACCCTGAACCAAAGAAAACTTCGTACTTTGCACAATATAAGGCTGCACCGGCGAAATTTTCGTATAATTTTAACAAACTAACGCCGCAACGCGATAATTCGGCATTTGCGTCTCGCCCTTACCAAAGTTATACGAGAAAAACTAACTTTGTAGAGCCGCAGTTCCAATACGGTTTCGAGCCCATAGCGCTACCACGCCTGCTCGATAGCGAGTTGGCAGCGATGGCGAGCAATCATAGTCCTGAAAGTGAAAAGCCGGCCTTGAGGAAAAAGATCTACAAAGAGAACTGGTATATTAAGAAAACTAGCACGGCGGGCGGCGACGCCAGCTGATACTAGATACCTAAGTATTTATTACGTCGTTACGGTTAGTTGTCATGTAGTATTAAGATTTGTTGTAATAAAATATATAATTTAGTAAAGCTCGTCAGTTTCATTTCCTTTCAATCGAGACACTCGAGATAATCTTGCGCAATGCTACTTTCCCTGTCTATTCTATACGTTACGTGACTCCATTTCTTGCACCCATTTTTGTTATCGTTCGGTAAAAATAAAAAGCTTGGTTATCAACAGAGTCAGTCAGCGTGGCGGCAAAAAGTTCCGATTTAGCATGCTGCTGCAAGCGGACGGATACAGATATTTGCCTCCGCAATGCTGAAGAAATATTTTCAAAATGTACGACAAAAAATATATCTAGTCGTTTAGCTGTGCCACTTGAACCGTAGCACTTAATTTAACAGATATTGTTCTATTGCCTTCAAAAATCTATTGCATTAATAAAATTCCTGTTTAGTTAAAATTTGCTATTGATTGACACAACTTATGTTTCTGTCAGCTTAGATTAACATTTTGTAAATAGATAAATTAATAACTAATATGTAAATTTACACCTCGTATCTACAACAAAACTACAAATGCAAATCATATTCGGAAATGATGTCCATAACTCTTTTCGTGTCGATGGAAAGGCAATACTAATTAAACCACTTCACAGATGACATACTCCGGGAAACAGCATACGGCATACTGGTCAGTCTGTCACGCCACGTCACGCAACCATTCGCATTTCATTATTAACTTTTTTTAAATTCTTTCAGTTTTCTTTAGCTATGAACAGATCATATAATAATAAAAATAATTATATGTAAAGTATACTTATGTACATGCCTGTGTAAAAAGATGTTAAAAAAGGTAAATAATATTTATGACTAAAGCGCAAACTCCTCGACGTCAGTATATCCTACCCGTTCTTACCCATGGCGTACAAATATGGTTACTGACGGATTCCGTGTTGCTCTAAGCTAACGGAGAAACAAAAGTCCATAGAGATTTAGAATAGGGCAATAGGCGTCAAAACTGTAGGTTACTCCAAAAGCGGTACGCTAGACGTACGTTACAGCGTATCCGCGTTTCATGTTTTTTTTTTTTTTTTATTAGAAATTTGAGTGCGTTTGATCTCTATCTAGCCTGATGGGAAGCTAAGATGAGGTCTAAGGTGTATCACGCAGACTCAAAAAATGCCTGTTCACTCTTGCCTTGAAAATCCCTAAATTATATGTATGGGGAAACATCGACGCAGGGAGGGAATTCCACACCTTAGCGGTTCGCACAATGAAGGAGGAGGCGAATCGAGAGGTACGATGAGGAGGAATATCGACCACAAATGGGTGGAATCCCTGTCCACGTCGTGTTGTCCGATGGTGGAATGGTGCAGGGGGAATTAAATTATGTAATTCCTGCGCACACTCCCCGAAGTGCAACCTGTAGAAGACACACAGACTTGCTACCAGTCGGCGATGTTCGAGGCTGTGGAGCCGTCCTGCCGTAAGCAACTCATCACCAACGAGTCTTCTGGCACGTCTGTCGATAGCTTCCAGGGCTTCGAGCTGATAGCGGGCAGATTCATCCCATAGGTGGGAGCAATACTCCATACATGAGCGGACTTGAGCTGTGTAAAGGCTCAACAGTTGGTCAGGGGTAAAATATCGTTGGACCTTGGAGAGGATGCCCAGTTTTTTAGAAGCCGTCTTAGCCCTGGACTCAATATAGCTACCGAAGTTAAGATTTGATGAGAGATCGATACCGAGAAGTTCGAGATGACGGGTGATAGGAACAGGCACACCCCGGAAAGTGGGAGCCAAGTTGAGAGGGCTCTTTTTAGCAGAGAAGAGACACGCCTGTGTCTTAGAGGCATTGAATCTCACAAGGTTGGCATCACCCCAATCGGAGACAGCTTGCAGAGTAAGATTGGTATGGAGCACCATTGCCTCTCTTAGTTCGTCTATTTCCGGTTTTTTTGCCCTTGCACTAGAAAAATATCTTTCCGTAACGGTGCTATCGTCTGCATACCCAAAAATACCGGGCTTTAGCAGATCGTTAATGTGAAGCAGAAATAGCGTTGCGGAAAGAACAGATCCCTGAGGTACTCCAGCATTAATTGCCAATAGGTCAGACGAGCAGCCGTCAAGAGTTACTCGAATAAACCGTTCCCTCAGGAAATCGGAAATCCAAGCACAAAGGGTGGGAGGGATACCGTAAGCGGAAAGCTTCGCTATAAGAGCGTCATGCCATACCCTGTCAAATGCCTTTGAAATGTCAAGTGAGACAGCAAGTGCCTCACCGTATTTTTCAAGGGCTTCAGTTGCTCCGGATCCCGCTGCCCTCCGAAACTAGGCACCCCGCGCAACAACACTGTGAGTCTGAATTCGGTACATTGGCAGATGCAAAACTGCGTAGACCCACTCCTCGAACGGCTACTCAGGGAATGCAGGATGGAACGCGCGAACGCTTGGCACCCTGATTTTTCCACTGAGGGTGGTGACCAGCCGCGGCCTAAGCCTACCACCGGAGAGGGTGTCACTCTTTAGCACCACCCAGGGGTCACGTGTAGGGTCTCGAGGGTAAAGCCTACGGACGCGAGTGACAATCGACCCCCAAAGCATGCATGTCAAGCAACATTGAGCGGTAATACATAATGATAAAATCTAATTTGGTTTGATATAGAAATAGGAGGTCACTATCGGACGTCTATCGTATTATGTAGTAACCCCCTACCAGTGACAAGAATTCAGATAAAATAATATATTGGCAAATTTGCCCAGGAGTGGGGTAAAAAAATAAAAAATTGATTAATTAAATATTTTTATCAGGTATTTACAATGTTCAAATTATACACTTGAGGATTTATTTACCTATTTCTTGAATACTGACAGGGTAACCTTACGATTAATAATAATATTTACTTACCTACCTACTTGAAAGTCAGATCTTCAAAGTTAGTCTAAATTAATAATAATTACTACGTAGGACTAGCTAATAATATATAAAGTAGGTAATTAATACTAATCAATTATTAATCATATTTAAAATACTTCACTGGTCACTGGGTACAAAAATAGGGTATTCTATTGTAATAAATATTAAAACCTTTAGTTTTACAGTCTTTTCTACACGGCTTGGGTTCCGAGCAACGATTTCACATTGAAATTAGTTGATCTTGATTTTCTGCTATCTGACCTTTCTGTTTTTCTCTGTGTCCACCTCTGTGCTGTTTCGGCATCTGAATAACCTTATTGTCATCAGGAGGGTCATGATTCCTAGAGCCAAGGCCAGCGTCACCATGACCACGGCGCCTGTCGACAGGTAGCCGTCGCGAAAGTGGAATACCTCAGCCATCAGGGCCACTGGCTTGAGTATCTTCACGACGGGCTCGCAGCCCGATTCTCTCACGTACTTGGCCCACGTTCTGTTTGCAATCGTCAGCTCTCTAGGCTTCATGAATGGCCTTCGACCAGGAACTGTCTTGTTAACCGCGAGCGTCATGTTACGCAACTGAGTTTCGTTGTAATGACAATAGAGGTGCTTCTTTTTCTTGTTACCCTTCACAACAATATCTTTTTCAGCACTTTTAGCTCCAATGAGTACGTCTAGATTACCCTTGATCATGTTCGCCCAGTCCCACATTTCAGCTATCTTACAATCGCATACAAATGGATTACCGACCAAGTTCAGGGAGTGAAGTTTCGGATTGTGTACAAACACTTGAGGGTCTATGGTTGTCAAATTATTATTGCCTAAATTCAGCCTTTCGAGCTGTCGTAGTCTTTCCAAGAATTCTAGACTTCCGAGCGCTGATCTGATTTTATTACCCGATATGTTCAATTCAGTAATATTTTCAGTATTCTTGAAGGCATCCATGTTAAGGCTTGTGATGTTACAGTTACTCATATCAAGGTTGGTTACCTGTGAAAGCTGTTTTGGGAAGATTGCTCCTGAGGGTGGAATGACCAGCGGGTTGCCGCCGAGTCTGATTTCTCTTAAATCCATATAGGTCAAATTTTTAAAGAATGCGTTGGCATTCAATGGTCGTTTTAACCCGCAGAATTCTAGTTCCAAAGTAGTTAACTGAGTTAAGTTTCCGAAAAGTCCAGCTTCTAATGAGAGAAGGTCATTCCCAGATAAAACAAGTCTTTTCATTGATGTCATTTTAGAGAAACTCTCAGGCCCTATGAAGGACAGGTTACTATAACCCATGTTTAGATATTCTAAGTGCTCCAACGGGGCCAATAGTTTCGTGAATACATTGACAAGCGGGTTGTGCGATATGTCCAACTCTTGCAGATTGTCGAAAACATTGAAGTTGTCTGGGAGATTGCGCAAACCACAATTACTCAAAAACAGTCTTTCTAATTTAGGTAGAGGGGCTAACGCTTCTTTTAAATCCGGAGCGAACAATGGGTTGCCGGAAAGGTAAAGGCTCTTCAACCTGGTCGCATTGGCAAACGCTTCGCCAGCGATCGGCCCTTGTATTTTACAGTTGGATAAGTCTAATAATTCTAAATGATTGACGCTATTGCCTAATGTGGCTGCGACATCCAAGTCACGTAATTCATTGTCAGCCAAAATCAGTGAGACCAGATTTGTGCAATTGGAGAACGTGTCCTCAGAAAGTGATGTTATACCCGTCTTTCTTATGTTCAAGTACTGGAGCCTTACGAATCTTCCTAGTAGTTCCGACCAGTCGGTGTTCGTGAGTTGGTTGCCGGCCAGCTCTAGGTTTTTTAAGTTAACAACGTTAAAGAAAATATTTTCAGCTATAGATGTTAGTTTGCAATCGTTCAGTTTTAACGTGTCCAAACTGGTTAATACGTCGAAGACACCCGAGTCCAAAGTATTCAGTGGGTTGTTAGAGAGATCGAGAGTAGTGAGTGACGTGATGTTGTCGAAAAACTGCGAGTTGATCGCGGACAAGTTGCAAGAGCTGAGGTCGAGGTACTGCAGAGTAGTGGAGATGAGGAAGGGGCCTTCAACTAAGCTGATTGGATTGTTCTGCATCTCTACATTGAGAAGTCCCCGCGAATCTCTGAAATGAATAAGTGACCCAATTACGTATACTATATATATAAACGACTTCATTGACGAACAAGACTATCTATGACTAAAATTGGTAAGTAAGTTTACGTGGTAGTAACTAAGAATCGTTGCATTGCATTTGCGTGTCGCGTTCACGTAGTATAGTTTCTCGTAGATCTTCAAATAGTAACAATGCCATGCTTCTCTATTGTAAGAGCTTATGAAAATGGTAATTCCGACGTCGAATCCAATTTGCATTCGTTGTATGACCATTATCTAATATTGGCATCACGAGTGGAGTCAATTTGTCGCGGTTCTGGCGGCGCACAACAAGTTCAAAAGTAATTGGAACAATTTTATCATCAGCAGGCATTGTGCTCGGCTGGCGAGGTTCGCAAACAATGCTTGTGGGAAAATATCTGTAATCCCGACGCGTAATACGGAGTGAGTCATGTAATGTGAAGGTGCGACAGCCGACGATCGATTTAGTAATAAGCCGTAATAATGATTAAGATCGTCAATTGTTTCCCCAATTACCACTAGTTTACAAGGATTTTGTCCGACGCAGGTGTGCAGCGGTTTTATATAGAATTCAGTACACAAAACATTAATCAGCTTATAAAAAAACAGACGTCTAAGTTTTAAAATATCTCACGACAAAAATTATTTTTTTGTAAATTCCGCCAAAATTTTTACTGAGTATAAATAAATATTTTTTTATTTTATTTTTTCAATTCAAGTTTATCATAGAGCAAGCTTTTCATTGTACATTTGTACAACATTCTTTTACAAATTTGAGTCAGGTATTCCTGTTTTTGTAAATTTCTATCAATAACTTAAACTTGAGGTTTAGTTTGTAGTTTAATTTCATTCCTTTTCATAATAAACACGATTCTTTACCCATAGATTTCAGCATAACCTATGACAAATACAGAACCCTCGACAAGCGAGTTGAACTTGCACTTGACCGGTTTATTTTGGGTCTTTTCTTCATTATAGTGGAAAATCTTTGGCCGCAGCGAGACGACTTCTAAAGAAATAAAAAAAATATACGAACAAATCACACAGATAAAGCTAGCCCCCAAAGTAAGTTAAAGACTTGTGTTACGGGATACTGACTCAAAAATACTATATTATATAACATATAAATATATAGATAAACATCCAAGCAAGACCCAGGTCAATCTGAAAAAGATCATTTTCCATCTTGCCCTGACCGGGGATCGAACCTGGGACGTCCAGTGTGACAGCCTGGCATGTTGACCACTAGGCTACAGAAGTCGTCAAATGTGGCTTTGTGTCTCTCTGTGGCATAACATAACACAAATAGGGGCTAGTACATACTGATTTGTCCTTCTCTATTTATTATTAAAAACTACCGACCGTTGGACGGAGAAGTTCGATAAACTAAATTCTGTTTAGCCCTTTCGTGCATAGGCTAATGTGGGCGAGTTGATTGACGTGTTGCCTTGTGTACGTATTTGAATGTTCGGCCCTTTCCGAAGATCAATACGATGAAATCGTGTCGGTTTGGTAAACACAAGGTACGTTTACAGACTTATCGCGATTGTTTTAGTCAAAGTTGTTCGTATAGATGACGAAAGCATGTTCTTAAATTATCGCTTGTCGGTAAGCAAACACATTGTATAGAGTTCGTAAATATGTTTTTGTGTTTCTTCTTAGGTTAATAATTATTTCTTTCAGAAAACTAGTTATTGCCAAACCACAGAAGACAGTAAGAGTATGCCAAACTATAGATTTTTAAACTAGTGGGTCTGTGAGCTGTAAACCTCGCGACTCACCCCCAACCCGTTGAAGTTTATCGGATAAAAAAGTTGTTCAGATAAAAAAGGTTGCGTCTTAATAGGTAACGGTTACGAAAACGTTTAATGACAAATTATATAGGTAGATTATATAGGTAGATTATACAGGTAGATTATACAGGTAGATTATACAGGTAGATTATACAGGTAGATTTTCTTTGTCGATTCAGGTTATGGAAATTTTTACTTTAAGAAAATAAACTTTACTCATAAAAATATAAAATACAGGTATTTGAAAATGTTTTGAAATGGCTGAAATATGATTTTCTTAAAGTTTTTGTTTTAATTTGTGTAACTATCGCTGATGTACAATAAAGTTTTTTAAATAAATAAATAAAATATTATAACTTCTAGCTAAGTTATAATATTTTATTTATTCTAAGTTTTCGCGATTTTGATCGTCTTGTCATCAGTAATCATCCTATTTTGCGCATATTAGTTCTGCAATTTTTGCGGACATTACACGCTACTAATCCGTAATCCTCAACAATGAATGTTCGTCGCGACCTGCAGAGCGATTTATTTGTCATATTTTATTAAGAGTTTCCTTGGTGCTAGAGAGTCTAATAAGATTGCTACAGTAGTTTTACGTTACGACCAGCCGCCTGCCTGATGGAATGCTTTTTTAGCACGAGATGTTTGTGCTCATTCCCTTATTCGCCTTTTACAACATCCACAGAAAGAAATAGAGTGGTCCTATTCTAGACCGGAAGCCACACGGCACCTCTTCATCTTCTTCTTAATCTAAATCATCATATATGTTGTATGGTGAAAAACCTTAGACAAAGGAAGGAAGAAGCGAGAAAAAGAACTCACGAAATAAAAATAAAGACAATACAGGCAAAGAACAGAACGATAACTTACAGGAAAGCTTCAGGATCCACATAACTGATGTTGTTTCCTGAGAGATCTACATCAATAAGGTACTCCAAGCCCTTGAACGCCGTTTTATCGACCCTCGAGATCCTGTTATCAGCGATCTGCAGCCGCCGCATCTTGATGTCAGCCGGGAACGTCTTCAGCTCCGTGATGTTGTTCCCATTCAAATCAAGGATGTACACGCTCATACTCAGCTCATCGTAAGGCACGTCAGTGAGGTTGCTTTCAGAGCAGTCCGTCACCCAGTTAATCCTGAAGTAGTGGCAGTCGCATTCGTCAGGACATTCTAACTCGAAGCTGTCGCCGTTGAAACCGATCGTGAAGGAAATCGCTGCTAAGTGGAATATTAATGCCAGAAGGCGCGCCATCTCTGCTTTTCAGAGGTTTAAAACCCCATGTTGTATCTGTAATGGAAAAATGTTATTATTACAAGCTTTTTCAATCAAATCGCCTATATCAGTGCACTGATGGACTAAATATATATATTTAGTCCATGTGCTGATATAAGAAAAGCTTATTCAAAGTGGTCTCCATAACTTTAAATAAGCTTTTTATATATTAGTTAAATTGTTTTATATTTATGTATTAAACTAACGCATTGTAAAAGTAAAAAAAAATATTTGCAATAGATTTTTTTTCTCTTTTTTACTATATTTATGTCAGGTATATTAATGTTTAACCTATTTACAATCTTTTGAGATTTTTAAGTTAAGGCTTTTAAGCATTCCTCTGTCACTAGGCAGTGGTGGTGACAGTATTGGCAGGAGGCCGAAGATGCGGTATCTGGAAGGGTTTCTGACAAACCCAAGCACTGCGGTACGGAAGGCAAATAGGGAAACCACCGTACTACATTCCCTAAAAAAAGAGTTAATGGAGAAAGTCAAGGAATGGAGGCATCTACACTTAGATATTTAATCTGAGCATCTACATTTAACTCCACCGACTAGAGAAAGCTCTTAAGACGATATACGGAGTCCAGTGCTGCCCCCATTTGAAATAAATTATTTGTAAGAAAACAGAGATAAGCCAAAAGTGGCCGTTTTTCGCAAAAATGCAAACTAAAGCTTAAAATTGGTTCATAAAATAGTTTGAAGGGTTATCGAGGTTTTGCTAGATCAAAATTTTAAATGATATCTCAGTTTCCTTACAAATAATTTATTTCAAATGGGGGCAGCCCTGTAAGTTAAAGAAGAAGTTAAGGCTACTATATGGTCGTGGTTGTGGCCGTCTATTGCGCGAGGATGCATATCGTTCACAGTGGGTCGAAATAAAATTATTTTTGTTGGAGTTAGTTCTTTCTGAAAGACACACCATGTGGTATCCCTGTATCATACTAAAGAGTAAATGTAATCCACGAAACACGCGTCGGAAGAAGAAGTAGGTACATTCTGTAAACAAATAGCACGATGTATCGATTACTCGGTCGATTATGTTTGTATCGATAATTGAACTGTAAACAGTCGCGAGCACATGCGAATTAGCATTCGTTGGATTAGCTCGTAAAATGTTATGTCCGATAGGTGTAAACGTGGAAGTACATTAATGGATTACAAGTTTTTTTTTGTACTTTAAACATGTATATGTGTGAAGGCGCGATTCTAGGTCTGTGTGTGTGTACAAGGCGCGATTCTAGGTCTGTGTGTGTGTACAATAAAGTATAAATAAATAAATAAACACTCTACCTGAATACTCTACTTGATTATTACCTAGCAGTAGCCAGTAACTAGGTATGTTGTTGCTAGGTCATACGTATATTCTACTAACGTAGCATTTATTTTATTGAAGCACCTACGTCAGCGGTGACCGCTGCAGGTTTTATGACTAGTCTGAGGTCTCAGCACTGTTTTACATTGAATTCGAGTTTAAAAAATGGTTCTGACATCTTTAGATATGAAATCTTTACTTTTCAAATTCTGAATTTTAGCTTTATTAAGTAAAAACTACTTACAAACACACACACACACACTATACCTTAACGGGGAAGACAAAGCCTAGGGCGGTAAAGCCCTGGCCACTTTTAGCGTAATGGTGGGCATAAAGGTGGAAAAGAGAAATAATAATAGTGATGGGTTGCTAATCTATTCATATGATTCAGATTCTCGCCCATTCCCTCGATCGGCTTTTACGATCTGCACGGGAAGAGGAGCAGCTGGTACATTCTATGTTTTTTCTTTTCTCCCAGACCAGCAAAGAAGAAAACTACTTACATTTTCTTTTAAAAAGTTACAAAAATATTTATCTAATTAAAACTAAACTAAAATCTTAAAAAATATTAAAAATTGACTTTGTTAATTATTGATGAATACGGCCGGCGGACGGCCTTTGAGAGACAATTTGATTAACGTGCGCAAGCGCTCATTTTGCACTTTGCTAGAAATCCTTGGGGAGGATCCAACAACTGACTTCGTGCGACTGAACTGAAATGATGGGTAGTTGTCACACGTACAAATGTTGAAATCAACTTCCGATGCCAACAACAAATTAATTAAAGCTAATCCTCGGCCATTTGCAACAATTCTTGAATTAAAACCTCGATTGTGTAATCTGGAGTACTGTAACGACAATCAGAGTAATGGTTGCCATCCTGTCTGCGCTGGCGCTGTCCGTTTCCCGCCAGAATTTTCCAGAATCTTCGTATTGTGCTATATTCTGTTATTGGGGCGCGCACTGGTTTAACCACGTAAACCGATTAGTATCGAAGCCTATAATTCCTATTTGTAAGTATATTGAAGCCATATATAGATATCGTAGGTAAAAATTAATTTTAAAAGAAAAGATGTTTGGTTATTGCGCTGGTTTATCAGAGAGTAAATAATCATTAAAACCTATGATTGAGTAAGTACTTATTTGTTGATTGGGTTCATAATAAATACAAGTTGAATTTGTCCCCCTAGTATACCTATGTATTGTAATCAGGATTATTAAAGGAACACAAAACCGTAAAAAAAGACTATTTTTTTCTTTTTAATCTTTCTTTTAATAACTGGCTACTACTACCTAATAACTTTTAATTAATACCTAATTAATGACTTTATTTAATACTCGTGGCCGTTGCTCTTTCCGCTCATCGGCCGCTGCCGCCGCCCGCGGCGCGGCAGCGGTGACATTCAAATGGGAGACTTTTGGTATGCACTTGTCGGATGATATCTTTGATTTTTATTATGAAACATACATAATATGACATAGTTAATACGTATTTTTTATACTTTCCAAGAATATAGCTACGATTCGAGGTTCAATCTCCATCAAGTTGAAAATTATACCAAAAATGTGTAATCTAAATTACTAGTCGATTTCGCTACAAAAAAAAATAAAAAATAAATATAATACAAAAAAAAAAAAACAGTGAAATATTCGTCAAAGACAAAGGCGCACCCGGATCGACGATATTTCGCAGTGTTTTATTTATTATAATTTTCATATAAAAAGGTGATCGTATAAAATAATTATATAAGTATTTTAAAGGTAAAAGGCAAATTTAGAGTTATGTTTACTAAATGCTCAATCGTGTTTTGGATATTGTGTTGTGGGTGTCTGTAGAAAAGCCTTTTGAGAACTGTACTCGTAGTAGTTTATTTACAGTGATTTTTCAAAAACACTCGCAGTATTCTTGGCTCTGAACTGACGGGTCCTCATGCAAAATGGTCTGGAGTGCTATTTTTCATTTAGGGACTCAGCGAAACACAAAACGTGTAGTTTTCCAACTCACCACTCGCGTTCCGACGCATTGCATCGTATTTTTAAACCGTCGTGTCAGCGATAAGTAATATTGTGTTACGCAGAAAATATCATAAATTTGTCAATGATTTTCTAAACATTTCAACAAAAATAAAAAAAGTAGCGTGAATCGGAATTGATTCTCCATGGAACGTTTCTTTTACATTTGTACATTACAAATGTCAAAACTACGAGTGGTCCAGACCACTCGTTGCAAATCCTTCGCATACGGTCAATTCAAAAATGCGCCCGTTTGGAAACACTCGCGCAAATCATTCGTAATATGAGTCCCTAAATGAAAAATAGCACTCCTGCTTATGATCAAAAATAATTAAACTGACAGCTTGCTTGCCCATCGCATATTTGGAAGGATTTCCAATTACCTATACACACCTACTTTCTCGTTACAAGTGACCGAGGGGCGTCTGTACTCTGTGTACCCCGCAAGGGCAAGGGATAAGCCGTGAATATGTGTATCTCTACTATCGCAATTTCACAATGCAGTAGCCAATGATCGCCTTGCGTGATAATCATTCCGCGCTTTCGATAGCCAAACATTTATGATAAAAAGCTTAGCAATAGAGCAATGAGTATATCGCATGAAGTGTTATTGAACAATCGTAAATGACACTTAATTATTGATGTATTAAATAGAGCATTACTATACTTGGAACCAGTGCCGGTTTTAGCTTTACCAGCGCCCCGGGCGAACTGCAATTCAGATTCTGACTTAGGCTTCAATCTTATAGGATTTATTTCTGTCGACGGGAGGGGGGAAGGGCTGTGACCCCCCATGCCCAAAAACGCCCCCTTTCGCCTCTTTGTATCTGGCGCCCTGGGCGGTCGCCTAACCGCGCCCTACCCTAACGCCGCTACTGCTTGGAACTATATCTTTGTCAGGAGTGAGATGACATCTTATGAATATTACCTGCCGCATTTTCGTGGAGAAGATTTTCATCATATATTTTTTATTACTTATCATATCAGCGTGGGATGAACTGTGATATTTTTCTTTAAGTATTTAAAATTGTTTTTAAAAATCAAATGTTATTATTTCAACCATTTATCATTCCTCGGGTGACGGGTGTGAATAAATACCTAATTTACAAGTGCAGTCGTTGATGTCTTTTGTTGGTTTTATTGTAAGTAAATATTTTTTTTTCTTTTTTTTACTTAAGAGGGCGCCTGATGTTAATAATCTAAATTTTGCTCCCACTTCCACGCACACAAATTAACTCTAGCCGAAGCGATACAGCAAGCCATGCGGGGCGTCGGGAATCGAGATAGGTCAATGATGCTGGTTCTGGTTTTGAGGTTTTTTTCGTTTTGCAAAGAATATTTAAGAGTTATTTAAAAAGTAAGACATATGATGACTGCCTTATGTTTAATACAATTATAATCCAAAGTTACAAGTGCTAATTTATTGTATTTCTTAAATACTTTCTGTTTTAGTATAATTCTGAGGTGATTTGTAGGCAACTTCGCAATGTTTTTCTATCAAGAAAATTTTAAGCAATCGTGTTTTCGAAACTTAATGTTTAGAGTTAGTCCTGAACTTTGCTTTGTTTTTAATTTAAAGTGAGAATTTCGTTAATATTGATAATATTTAAGATCGCTCTAAGACCTTTAGGTTAGTACGGGCTCTTAAGTGCTTGCTCTTGTCGGTGGAGTTAAAAGTGGAGATGAGACATTCCTCTCTTCTCTCTGCTATCTTTTTAATGTCTTGGTAGGACCTAACTCTTAACCCTTCCTTAACTAATCTATTTTTTTTATCGAGTTAAAGTTTTTATCTAGTTTCACCTGTCCCTTGTCTGTGTGTCCGTAATCAAATCTTGCAAATTAAATAAGACCCACTTCCCATGATTCCATTGAGCTGAAACTTCACATACTTATATAAGTTCGGTGACAGTGCAATATTATAGTACCAGTGACTTGATCCTTTGACGAAGACATCGGCACCTCTCTGAGAAAACATCATAACCCCACCGAGTTTGGGCTTGATTGTATAGTCTAGAGGAGTATTTTAAACTATTTAATTCATTGTTTTAGATACCTAAAGGCGTGTTTTAAAAATATATTTTTTAAATTATTAGGTACTTGTTCTGTATAGGTGTATCTGTATTCGTATATAGAAGTAAGTAGGCAGAAACCTCAATGTGTCTAAAATTGGGCAAAAGTACATTCCGATAAAGTAAACAAAAAAAAATTTTTTGTCCGAAGTCTGCGTGCGATCCTCATAACGTAGGCCATGAATTTATGACGTGCGAAGTTAATTGTAAATGGGTCAAACACAAATTCAATTATTCATAATTTCCAAAAAATAAAACCTCGTGTATGATTTTGAAAACCAGTTTTTATTTGAGTAATAGTCTCTTATTATCCTTAATAATACAGACATAGATCAGTCTTATGAAATCTCTCGAAAAATCACAATTTCAATTTTTTTAAGGCCACGTAAGGGACCTAGTTGTCTACAGATAAGAATATTTATCTTATTTATGAAATCAGATTATTACAATACGGCTACAAAACTTAATTTATAAAGGTTAACATAAAAGTCACTTTCATTTTAATAAAAAACAGTGTTCGAAAATTAAGGTATTTTATAAAAAAATAAAATAATAATAATTGTCCACAGCATGGACATCTTTTATGTAGAAATTCCACAGAAAAGACCCTGTTATCTACAGGAGTTAACATTTGCTATATTATATGATCACAAAATTATGATTCATCAGGAAAATATAATTCTAAATGTTTCAAATAGTATTTACTCGCTATAATAAAAAATATTATATACTATATTTAAAAATTATGGTAGGGTAATCAAAAACTTAAAACGAGATCAAAATGTCTACAGACGGGAGTCGTTCCTGTAGAAAAACAAAAATCAAAATATACTCTCATCGTCTGAAAAGTCCCATACAAAATGCGGTCGACGTTTCTTAGGAGTTATTTCTACCGAAGACTCCGAAGACCCAGAGTCGTTTAAGATGATACGACCGCAATGTGCTTTTTTTACAGGTCTATTATTATTTATTGATACACTTTCAATTATGTTATCAGGAGTCAATCTATCAGAAAAACCAGGTGACATTGGTTCAGTTGTCGCAGAACTAGTTCTTGTACTTACAGGCAAATTAGCTTGAAACAAAGAATTGTCATTATTGGAAGGCCCTGCTTGAGGAGATACAGGACATGTATTTAGAGAGTGATTTTCAGATAATACGGAATTTGTAGGATAATCTAGAGCTTTTAATTCTATTTGAATCTCTCCTAGTTCAAAATGAGAGCAACGTTCATTAGCTGCACAATCTAAACAGCTTAGTCGCCGGGCATGGATTACATTAGGATTTTGTATATGCCATGTAATTTGATGTATTTCGAGCGTACCTTTAAAAGGACGTGTAGCACTTTTTTTCAAAAGCAGATCAATTTCAGGAAACCTTGACTCGTCTATTGTAGAAACCTCTATACCCTTACAGTTTACAGATGAGCACGCCATTAAATCATCTAAATTAGACACGTCATTACCCTTTGCAACATAATCATCACAAATGCGCTTCATGCACCCTCCAACACCATCGGGTGCACCTTTCCCATGTCCCCGTTCACTAAAATGCCAAATAATAGACGTAAGAGAAAATTCCTTGCTTAAAAACTTTGCGATTAAAAAAAACATGGACTTGTTTCGATATTGGGTTAGGGGACCATCGCTTAAAATGTGTAATGTTTGCAAATCAGGAGATAGTTCCTTGATTCTTTTTACTAAAGCAATTAGATGTATACATATAGCAACTGGGTCATGGCGCAGGTTTTCAGTTGCGGTACAGAAAGAGATATTTTTTATATAATTGTTTGGGGGGTCAAAATTTGCAAAATAATACACACAAGTGTGCAATGAAATTTGCCCTTTCGATCCTCCAAAGTGTGCCGACTGTACCTCTTGTCCATATTTACAATTATAGTTTTCTGAAAAGTCTATGTGTAATAATCCCTCAACAGTGGATAAATTTTGTTTAACAAATTGTACAGATTTAATCTGATGAAGCATGTTCGCTACATGTTTTCTTAAAGTAGGCAAATTTACAATTAATTTTTCAAAAAGTAGTTTATGTGTGGTTTGTACCCTTTCTTTAACCGTTTTGCGACACTGTTTTGTAGTATTTTTGATAACCACCGGAACAGTTTTTGTGACCCACCGTTCAAATGATACAGTATCATTAACATTAAATATATTACACTGCAAAGTTTTGTTTTTGCAATTAGGACATTTATTCTCTAAGCAAATTAATCTTAGCGTATTGTTACAGCATACATACTTTAGCAAATCTTTAATTGTTTTGTAAGGAATTACTTTAGCATTATAAAGGGATCTTATTATAAAATCATTATTAGCATGGATTATGCATAAACAAGTGTTTCTTGCTCCCACTTTCGGAAATAGAACCCAAAATGGACGATATCTCCGAAAAGTTTCATACGATATGTTTATTCCAGATTTATTCACAAAAGTTTTGTGTAGGTTAAGCAGTGAATCATTTAAAAATCGAACTTGTTTTTTAATTTTTTTTCTTGTAATGGTATCCTTTTTTCCTGACGTAAGTATGCTATTTTCATCTTGAAGCAAAAAATCTTCTACTGCTTCTTTTATTTCTTGAGCCTTCTTACTTTTTTTTTCAGGAGCTCTCGTTTCTTTGCTTTTTCTATTACAAGATCTAATAGCTCTCATACGGTATTTTGCCATTTTAGTTTCTAACTCATGAATTTTTTTTCTTAGATTACTATTTTCTATTCTTAATCTGCGTGCGTTGCGTTTCAAAGTTGCATTACCAACATTAATACGCGAAAATGAGGGACTAGACGGTGGTGTATTCTCTTCAACGAAACGCAAAGCATTTTTCTCATTTTTCACCTTCTGACGTCTTAGTTTGGCCTTTTCTCTCCATATTTTTCTCATGTTTCGTTGTTCTCTTGGTGTGTAGTCCCTAATAGTTTTAATTTTACCCTGTTCTTTTTTTCGCTGATATCTTTCCCTATCTTGTTTTCTTCTTTCTTCTAAGGCTAATTCATCCATTTTTGCACGTGCACGACGTATACTGAGCTTCTTTTGTTCACGCCTACGCCTTCTTTTCTCTTCTTCAGAAAGCTGAATTCTACTTCTACTGGTCCGTGGCATTATAACTGAAACAGTACAAAATCTTCGTGTAATTACTGTAATAAAGTTTGAGGATGCTTTTTACACCCACTGCCAGTTGCATGCATCGTATTTAACTTACCGATAAATAAATGCATATAATAAAATTTATTTTAAATCCTTTCTGTAGACAATAATATTACAATAGTAAGTATTTCCTGTAGACCTCCGCGTCTACAGAAAAGTAAGTGTAAATAATACGTAAAATACACATCACGTTTTGATCCCTTAGTGGGTACACATTGCCAAAAGCCGCAAGACCCAAAGTCTGTGTTTAGCGATATGGTGGGTATAAAGGTTAAATAATATGACTTAAAAATAATGTCAGGTTGATAGCATATCATCCATTTCGAAGAATTTTTAGCTAAAAGCCCATCTGTCGATCGAGTTTTACGACCGACGCGAGAGTAAAAGCAGCTGGTACATGCTGTTTCTTTTTAAATATCATAATAATTAATTTAGCCAAGGTAAAGATTATTTTACATATATTCTGTAGAAAACAGTATTTTCTGTAGACCCATGCAGCAACAGAAAAGATGTCCCCAGTGAAGACGTTGTGTAAAAAAAGTAAGATGGCTTCCAATATATTGAGGTTAGTATGAAAGCGTATTAGATTTTGCAAAACTATCCCTAATGTGAATAAAAGCTTGCGATTTATAAAAAAAATAATTATCTACTTACCGATTTACACGTAATACAGAAAAGATCTTCAAAGTACGACCAAAATCTTGTGTATCTTATTAAATTACATTTTTTTCACCAACGCAGACGCCATTTATCAAAATTAGGAACAAATGAACGATGAATGAAGCAGTAATACCAACATAACATAAGAAATAATTTGGGTGCGTTCTACATATTCGAAAGATTGCGAATTTTATATGTCTACAGGAGAAGACGACAAATACCAGAACAACAAGTTTATATGATTTTATTTGTGATTATGGATATCTAATTTTTTGTACAACGCTAATTTGGAAAGTTATGTATTTATTACACCTCTTGATGATTAAATGAAAATTTATATTCCTTTAAAATAATTATGAACTCTTATCAAACTGAGGTAGTAAGTATCCGAACAGTCTACAGTAGGAGACATTATGATAAAAAATCAAAAACAAAATAATAATAATAATTTTAAAAGACAAAATTCTGTCAAATCTGATATTTCCTCAACATTATTTCAATCAATAAAAACAAATTTACTCTTAAAACATGTACATCAGGAATTTATTTAAACCTGAACACATTTTCTTTTGTTTTTGTGTTTGACCCAAATACAATAATTACATATGGAGAAATATTTAAAGGACAGCAGTAATTACTCCATTTGAGTCACAACTTGGAAGTAATTGCATCGTAAACTCGATCAGGAAGACTTCATTAAAGTGCAGCATTTTTACTTGTGACCTGTGTATGATTCATTACATTTTTAACCGACAAAAAAGAGGGGTGTTATAAGTTTGACGCTAATGTCGGTCTGTCTATATGTTTGTCTGTCTGTGGCATCGTAGCGGGTGGATTTTGATGCGGTTTTTTTACGTCAAAGCAAGTTGCGGTTGTTCTATGTTAGCTATGTTAGATAAAAATTAGTCCAGCCATTTAAAAGTTATTGAGAATAAACGTTTGAAAATCAGCGCGCGTGGTGAGTAGATCGAATATCAATCGATAGAATCACTAGATGGCGTTCTTGACAGTCGGGGTTTTTAGGGTTCCGTAGCCAAATGGCAAAAAACGGAACCCTTATGGATTCGTCATATCTGTCTGTCTATCTGTCCGTGCGTATGCCACAGCCACTTATTTTCCGAAACTATAAGAACTATACTGTTGAAATTTGGTAAGTAGATGTATTCTGTGAACCGCATTAAGATTCACACAAAAATAGAAAAAAAAACAATACATTTTGGGGGTTCCCCATACTTAGAACTGAATTTAAAATTTTTTTTTCATTAAACCCATACGTGTGCGCTATCTATTAATAGGTCTTTAAAAATGATATTGAGGTTTCTAATATATTTTTTTTCTAAACTAAATAGTTTGTGCGAGAGACACTTCCAAAGTGGTCAAATGTGTGTCCCCGCCTGTAACTTCTAAAATAAGAGAATAATAAAATTAAAAAAAAATATATGATGTAGCCATGCAAACTTCCACCGAAAATTGGTTTGAACGAGATCTAGTAAGTAGTTTTTTTTTATTCCGTCATAAATCGTAAACTGCAATTTACCTTTCATTCACTATTATTAAAACATCGATCAAAGTTACAACGAAATAATACAAGAACTTTTATATTATGTTACTTGCTGCTACGGAATCCTTCATGGGCGAGTCCGACTCGCACTTGGCCGCTTTTTTTTTATTTGCCTAGCAAATAAACTTGTTCTTGAAACAAAAAGGAAAATTAATACTTCCTTTACTTAATAAACTACTTCATTTACACAAGTTTATTTGCCAGCAAATAAAAAAAAACCTGATTTTCAAGCGTTCACTTCCAATAAGTTTTGAACGGCTGAACCATCGCGATGTATATCAATCGTAGCTAAGACACAGAACGGAATCTCCTAAGGTACGCGCAATATGCGTCCCCGTTCCCCGTCCCCGCATCTCTTCCCCGTTTTCGCCTCGATGACTCACGTTGGCCGTCAAGAACCGGGGGAGAGGTGCGAGTGCGGGGAACGGGGACGCATATTGCGCGTACCTTAGGAGATTCCATTCTGTTTACTCTTACTGTATTCTGTGGCTAAGAACAACCTCGACAGACAAAGCTTTCGATTTAAAACAACCGGATCGAAATCGGTCAACATACACCTCAATCTATAACACCCTCCTTTTTCACAGGCTATAAAAAAAAGTAAGTATTAGTATAATAGTTATATATACATAAGTTACTTATATATTTACTAAAAGATTATCCTTAATAATATTTTTAAATCGCCAATACAATATAACATTGGCAATCAATAATACGTTCAAATGATTCTTAAACAAAGTAAAACTTTTTTTTTAATTTTTTTTTAAGACATAATTGAAATTTATTTAATTATATTTAATTGACAAATTTTATCTGAAATACCTACCCGAGCTGTGGTTTTTCTGTAAGTAATTGTTTAGTTTCATTGAGGGACAAAACATTGTTGTTTACGAGTAAGTTTAGTACAATTTACGCGCGTCACGAATCAGTTATCTTCGGGCCATTGCAAAATTGTAGATTGCCTGGCTAACTATTTTAAAAATTGATCTTGATTATTAAAAACGTTCTTAAACAAAGTAGCTAAGTTATTGAAGTTAATGTTAATTAATAACGTTTTAATTAGTATTAAGTATTTATATAAACAAGGAGACAAATACCTAAGTAGTTAACAAAAACGTAAGTAAAATCTCTAGGTGTACCTACGCACTATAGATTAAAAGAAAACTAATCAGGGCATGGCACACTTGGGTGTAGTAGTAGTGTAGGTATATGTTATCAGTTATGGACCAAGTAATAAATTTGGCATTATACATAATGCCCGGTCATTATGAAAAATGTTCAATATGAAAGTACAATTTGATAATAATTATTCAAATAATCAAATTGACCGGGCATTATAGATACATATTGTGCATCACCTTTTGGGCAGAGTAATAAAAATATATTTAATTACTATTTTTTTATTATTATTGTCATTTAACTTAAAATTAACTAAATGTTAAACAATTAAAATGATCAGACTTATTATTTGGATTAACAAGCAAGGACTTCTACATTAAGAATCCACCAGTTTTTGCATTAAAGGTAACATAAAACATATAAAATTGAATCCTACGGGTCTAGCTCTGTTCACTTTCCATGGAAACGAATAAAAGCATGTCGACAGAAAAATCCATCAACATGTTTATAATAAATACTCTTTTGAAAACTGTAGTTTGTAAGTATGTACACATTTATCAATTTCGGTTGTTTACTTGATGGGAAACCCAATTCTATTTAGCAGAAATATCAAATTATCTGATTTTAATTTATACCCGGTATAAATTCAAAACGGGTGGGTAAAAATAGATATAAATGGGTATTTACCCAAATCTCGGGTTTTTACCGGGTAGTACACATATCTAGCCGCACGCTGAATGGCGGTCTCTGATTGGTCAAAGAGTGTCACGCGTGCTTCCCTCCCCAAATTGCCCAATTTTCAAGTAGCAATATAATAATGACCGTAAAATGTGATAAATAATGAAGTTTAGATAGTAATTAATCACTTCGCCCGATAGAGCTAGACATTATTCATAATGCTGGCACATTATTAATAATGCCCGCATTAATCACCTTGTCCATAACATATAAACTACTATAGTAGGTTCAAGTAACGAATTGGCATTAGAAGATGAGTCCTTTATAGGTCATGATCATGAATGATCATCATACCCATTTCAGCCGGTGAGGAATCCAATGATACAATCGAAGCAAAATACTTTCTTCCTGGAAGTGGAGTTGAAGATCAGGGGGGAGTCAGTGAATGAAATGCGTAGAAACTTAACTCGGGAGTAAAGATTTACAAACAAGTGTATTTACATTTTTTTTACATCCATGATGATGATGGCAACCATCATGGACGCAAGAAAAACAAAATGGAAATCTTATCCTCAATCAATTATCAAGTTAAGTAGCTCTATCATGCATCCACCTACTAAAGTAATATAGCTGTGGTAATAGTACCTAAGTAGGTATATTTGTCATAGTTCAAGGGAAAATTCAGGGAAAACTGGGCTTGTAAAATATACCCAAGGCTTTAACTTTTACAGGAGGCAACTGGATTCCTGTGCCTTGCAATAGATATAACGAGCATCGTTCACAAAATATTGAATGACAGTTATGACACCTTATGTGTCTCAACATAAAATACCGAGGTACGGATGTATCCCTACAAACTTAATTCGGTCTCTTTTATAAAAACTACGGGAGAGTTCGTATAATCGAAATAAGTAAAGTAATTATGTATTCGAGTTGTTCGTTATGGTAGCCACTTTAGGCAGAAAAGCCGTACGACGAAGTACTAACTTGTTATTGACATAACTTATTTGCGCATCAGCTTGACCTTATTTACCCGTATAAGTATAATAGAAACTAGGAAACTAAATTGTTTTTACTACCTACTTATTATCTTTGGCTTACACAGTTCAACTTTGCATTAGATACATAAAGCTAATAGGCTAAAGCAAATATAAATCCAGTCCAGTCTTCTTAAGTAAATGACGTCGTAAAACTTCGCGAGCAAACATAACAACTCCCGAAATGACTTAAAAGTTACAATAAAATTACAATAGAGTAAAAACGAGTAGATAGTTACATAAAAAATATCAACATCGCAGTTTGAGAGAACAAAAACATTTTCATATGACAAAGGCACGGGAGTTGTGACGAGGTCACCCATGTTCCGGGCCGGTGCACTCATAAACAATAAACTTACATGAGTCGTCGTACGTGCTTCTCCCGTGGCCACTGAGACTCTACTGGTGGCAGGAGGTGAGGAGGCTCGGAGTTCGCAGGCTGACGTGCGTACTGCGTAGGGTTAGCTTAGCTCACGCAGTGGCGTAGTTAGGCACAGGACCGCCGCTAGCTGTTTGTACGCCCGCATGCAGTACCGATTAAGCCGCCCCATGTACAACTCTACCTGAAGCGGATAAGCTTTTTCTTTTTTTGTCTCACCACTCATTTTTTTTTAGGGCCTCGCGTTTTAGGGTGCTCATCCGGCATGACCTCGCGCGTGAAGCCGACGAGCTTTTTTTTGCTAGCTTAATTTATTTTATAGGGCCTCGCGTATGAAGCGGATGAGCAGGGCCTCGCGCGTGAAGCGGATGACCTTTTTTTAGGGCATCGCCAAGAATTATCTCGCCCACATAAAAATTTTATCTTGCTCCGTTGCTGGGCTGCTGCCGCTGCTGGGCTTACCTACGTCATGTACTTATGATATAAGTACGTGACGATAGCGCGACTAATCGAGGGCCGCTTTGGCAGAAAGGTTCTCGAATGGTGACCACGTACGTACCAGCAAGCATAGTATACTTCGTACTAATACTGTACGGTACAATTTAGGGCCCTGGCACCTAAGATAGGTCAAATGATCGGAGTACAGCTGCAGGGAAACGTTAATGATGTGACGGAACGAAAGTACGGAACCGATGACACGTCCACTCGCTCATTTCAGAAATCCTTGGGGAAGGCTTTTATTTTATTTATTATAGACGAGCAGCTAAGAGCTGACATGTCTATTTCACACAGTGCTGAGAGTCCATAAAGTCTTTTCACAGTTCATATAAGTGGACTTCTTGTGGCCGACGATGATGAACCCCCCAAAATAGAATTTGCTTGAATACAGCACAGCGACATCTGTTTACCAATGTGATGCGAGGTTTAGCTTTATACATCTTCGGGGAATCTACGAATCGCTGATGTGGGACATACTGAAATGTCATACTAAAATGGAATTAGGTGGGGTCCCTACCCCACCCAATTCCATTTTAGTATGACGGTCTTCGGTCATGTCAGGAGAATGCACAGTGAAAGATGGGCTAGAATTGCAACGGAGTGGTTGCCTAAAAATGGTTTTTATCGCTCAGGTAGGCCAAGGAATCAGTAGCGAGATGATCTCGATGCATATTCCAAAAAGGATGGTTGAGACTTAAGTACACGGGAAAGAGGCAAGTGGAAGCAGGGAGACACCTTTACCCAACAATGGGACAAAAAAGGTTAAAAAATAACTTAGGGGGCTCGTGTAGCCCGGGGGCTTTGAGAGAAAGAGAGAGCAATGACGGCGAGGAATCGAGGACCGAACATCATACTCGTACGTATTACATTTATGTACCTACAGGTTCAATCCGTTCAATCTTATCTGTAAATTCGAACATTGAATGTATTTGATTTTTATTTTCGATAAGTAGGTAGGTACTTAAGTAGATAGGTAAGTACTCAGAATACTTAATTACATTTTGTAGGTAGCTATCTAGTAAGTAATTGTCTTCTCTAAGCAGTAGATAAATATTTCAGTAGGTAGATACTTGCCTTGGTAACAAATAAATAGCATATGTTTAAATATTTTCAAACAACTCCATTGTTAAGTACACAAATCTAGTCTCTAACTATTGTTTTATTTAACAATAGTGTTTCACTTATATGTGAATAAATAAATATATTTAGATACTTATGTGCATTAATAAATATCAGATATCATTAATAATAATAACACTAGCTGGCCAACACCTAGGCCTAGGTGCTAGTAGTAAGTAAGTGTATTATATGTATTATTTGTACGTTAGTATTTTATTTACTCTATGGTATTATGTTAATTATTGTAGGTAGGTATACTTATGTACGAAAATATGATTATCTGGAGGTAGGATTGTATTTTCATACTAGTCTGGAAGAAACAAAAACGTAGAAGTAAGTAGCTACTACCAGTTGTGTTTATCATATCATATCATAATTAGGTCTTTTAGTCTCCACTGCAGGAGCACGACCCTCTCTGTACTGCTAGAGCCATATATTAGCCAGAGCAGTCAGAGGATTTGGGCTACACTCTCTACGCTGGCCAGATGGGTTGGAGAGGTTACCAGTTGTGTTTCTTCCCATTCAAATACGTATTGTGTTGGTGTACTCGTAGTGTAACTGTAACCTTACACCACTTTATTAAAAGATTGATGTAGGTAGGTTGGGTTAGAATATATATTTAAAGATTGATACTTACTTACATCTGTAAGTAAGTATCAATCTTTTATTTAGTATAGATTGATACTTACTTACACCTGTAAGTAAGTATCAATCTTTTATACAAATCCCAAACACACGCGAATCCATATTTTGCTTGTTTAGAAGTTCTTATGTGATGTGACTATGTGTGGTGTGATGGAGTTTTTGGTTCCCGCCAAAACTCCGTCTAACTGACTGAACTGATAAGCCCCTTGACTGGGAAATCCCTTGATTTCTCAGTCAAGGGGCTTATCAGCAGTCAGCATCACCAAACTAAATTTAATTTATTTTGAAAATTATTCTAGTGGATTTTATAATGTGAAATCGGTGTAGTTTGGTGATGCTCCTCAGCTAATAAATAATATGTGGAAAAGTTAAAGGGGACAGTCATTAATTTAATTACTCATTACGGCTGTAGTGAAATTTGTAAAAGCGGACTGTGGTGTAGTGGGCGTCTTTAGGCGCGCCGCCGTCCGCCACGCCAGTGACCAGTGAATACATTTGTCGCCAGAAGCCTCCTTGAAGCAATCAAAGGCCTTCACCAACCTTTGATTGACTTTGTTGAGTAGGTATAAAAAACGATTTAAACACTTAAAGAATACAAACTAAAGAAAGGCTCTATAAGACTTGTATCCAAGGCCGTAAAATAATTCTCAAAAAAAAATTATGGCTGACAGCCGTCAGGTTTTTTTTTGGCGGGAAGTCAAGGGGTTCGGTTGGGGTTTGCTTTATATTATTTTACAAATTGATTTTAGTGGACTTTATAATATGAAATTGGTGTTGTTTGGTGTTATAAATGCTCATGATATGAACAATGTGTAAAATAGTTAAAGTGGACAGTCATAGTACGGCTGTAGTGATATTTATTTTGCGGACTGTGTGGCGTCTTCGGGCGTCGTCCGCCACTCAATCGTCAATAGTATCCGCTCCGTAGTCTGTGTTAATCGTCTATGTAAACCAGTGGACTCGTATAGATTTGTCGCCAGAAGCTCCCTTGCTGCAGTCAAAGGTCTACACCACCCTTTGATTGTCTTGTTAGGATTAGGTTAGGTTAGGATTAGGAATAAAGAACAAAATTAAAGATAGGCTCTAAAGGACTTGTATCCAGAGCCGTAAAATCATTTAATAAAAAAAAGTGACAACCGTCAATGTCAAACGTTACGTCATCAAAATAAAAACATTCATTCATTGATTCAGGCACAGCCACAGATGGCACAGCAAAGGCACAGACAGCACAGAGTACCTACTTTTGTTTGTATGATTCAGGGATCTGCGCTTCTGCTCATTCTGCTTACATACAGTCTGCGCTGCGCTATTTTTTGTTTCTACCAATTTCTAGAATTATAATAAAATGTCTCAAACCAACGCAGGACAGTCATCAGACGATGAACCTTTAAAAAAAGTTTTCGATGAGGCTATGCAATTGTTTGATAATATTGAAAATGGCAAGGAAGCGACTAACAGCGACCCGGTACAGGTAAGATTTCTTTTGTGTGTTTTATTATCAGTAATATCATGTTTTTACCTGTGATTTTTCTTGTTCTTTATCACTAAAGTCCATAGTGCCTACCCCTGTGGAAAACGGGCGAGATACGATGTAAGTATCTGGAAATAATTCGATTTAAATGTTTTCTTGAAATTTTTAGACAAGTATTAAAGCAGCAATTGCGAAGTTTGAAAAGGCGACCAACATGGTGTCAATGTCGGGGATGTTCAGTAGGAATGAGAGTTTAGAGGAGCTGCCGACTGAAACATTACAATACCTCTTGCTGCCTGCCCTGTTGGGCACCCTCACCCTGAAGCTGTGTGGCCAGCCACGGAGAGAAATCATTGATGTTGCTGAAATATATTTCAGGTAATTAATCTTCACTTTGTTTTTGTTGTTTCCTGACTTGCATAGATGCTAGATATTATTTGATTGAAGTGTCCCATGGTGCTGGCAAAGACACCCAAGATCGAAATCTATATGTTTTATTGATGTATGTATGTGTTTTCTGCTTTTACGCCGAAACGGCTGAACGGATTGGCATGAAATAGCCTTTATTCAGACAGTATTTTTAATTAACACATACTTAATCCTAGGAAAATTAGAGGTTCCCGTGGGATTGTCAAAAATATGACCAAGCAGGCATCAGCTAGTTTCATAATATTGGTCATATAAAAGGCTTCAGTAAAATTTAAGAAAAAAATGTTTTATTTTCAGAGATTTCATCCAGCGATGCAAGGACTATGGAGTGACTGATGTTGAGGTGCCACAGCCCAACAGCAACAGCGAGGGCACTATTAGCAGAGCACAAAGTGAGCAGGCCAAGATTGCTGCTATGGTAGGTTTCAACACTGGCTATTTCTCTTTCATGCTGGTCGGGAAAAAAAGATAGAATAAACCAGCTGCTTCTCTTCCTATGTAGATCTTTATAGCTGATTGAGGCTTCTTACTTCCCTCGAGAACAGTTTTCCACGATTAGGTCCATATCTTCTGGACCTGTTTTGCATGGGGTAAGAAGCTGACTGAGGCATGGGCTATCTGAATTATGTCAATAGTCAGTTTTTTTTTATTTTTTTTTATTAGAGATTTGAGTGCGTTTGACCTCTATCTAGCCTGATGGGAAGCTAAGATGAGGTCTAAGGTGTATCACGCAGACTCAAAAAATGCCTATTTACTCTTGCCTTAAAAATCCCTAAATCATATGTATGGGGAAACATCAACACAGGGAGGGAATTCCACACCTGTGACTAGCAACTCATCACCATTTTGATTTTCTTCATATCTTCCCATTATCACACAAATAGTGGTCTTTGGGTCTTGTGGCTCTAGGCGCTGTCTACCCAGTTAGAAGTGATCTTGTATACAATGTGGAAGGGACATACCCGTGATAAATTGAACTACGGTCTATACTAGACCATTATAGTTAAATGAAATTAAAATAACAGCCAAAAACAAATAAAAAATTCGGCATTTCCATACAAAAGTGTGCGGCCGCCCGGGCGATTTGTATGGGAACGTCGAATTATTTTTTGGTTTCTTGACTGTTATTTTGATTTCATTATACTATACTGATCTAGTATAGACCGTGGTTCGATTTATTGCGGGTATGTCCCTTCCACATTGTATATGTCGCAGTTGGATGGTATAAACCGCTAATTCACGAAACCTCTAGTTGTTTGGCATTACAGCTCGGGTTTGTTAAACAGCCTAATATCGTTCAGCTGGATTGTCTAAGATTTCGCGACGTGTTACGTTCATTTAAACCGCTAACAAAGTTTCCAACATCTAGCGGTTTTGTGAACCAGTAGCGATAATCTGCTGTTTGACGAAACCGTTAAACAATCCAACTGCGACACATGCATGATAAGGATTTGATGTAGGGTTACCATAATGAAATATAACTGGGTGTCTATTAATATACAGATTTTTTGACATTGATTTTCCCTAACCTAGTAAAATCGATAGAACTTTTCTAGCACTCGCCGGCCGCTGCCGCGGCACGCACGCTTCGCTCGCTTGCCATTGACACTTCGTAGGCATTCTAAATTGTATTTAATATCTTTATTTAGTATTGTTCAACTACTTATCTAGCCGCATGGATGAATACAAGTCGTTCATTCCATTCCGCGTATTAGGGTTCGCTTTTTGCAATAAATTTGCGGATTATACCATTCCACTGCGACAAAGGTATATATAGTATAGCCTTTGCTTGTATCATCATTCATATTGTAATGGAATTCAAACTAAATTTGTGATAAAATGTAAACTTTTGTCAGGGTTCTGAGTTTATAAAATGATAGTTTTAGGGATTTTTGCATGATTGCTTAGATCAACAATACAACTAGATATCGGGTCGGCGCAAAAAATACGGCTCGCCAAATAAGAGCGCACTCCCGTTGGTGAGGTGTTATTTTGTTTAGTTCAGTTTAGTAATTTACGGTTACCCTGTAACGTCAACCATAAAGTCAACACTGTAAAGTCAACCTTATTACACTACATATAAAGTGTTTTTCTCAGTTACTCTCTGTTCTGTACTGTTTCTCAGTACAGTTTATTTGCAGTTTACAGTTTAATTCAATTCAATTCAAAATATCTTTATTATCATAGGATATTTATAATATCTCTTAATAATAGTCATTTGTTTTGCACAAATGTTGACGTCAAATCGTTACTTACAGCTAAGTTTACGCCGCTTCCTAGGCGCAAGTGCAGAAGAAACGGCAATAAACTGCACTGCACGTTTTCTCCAAAGACGTCAACTAACAAACTAAAAACTTCAAATAATGTAATCTAATAAACAATGACAATAATGACATAACAAACAATGTAATCTCAGTCCATCCATATAACTATGGATGGACTGAGATTACATTGTTTGTTATGTCATAATTAAATTGAATTATCAGAATTACGAAATTTAAAATAATGTAAATTTGTAAATTTAGTATGTACCAATGTACCTTAATTATGACATGTCTAAGTATACAAACCTTTAAGAGGGACCCGCGCCAAGCTCAAGCCAGACCTTTTTGTCTTTAAGATAGAGTTTATTTGATATTCAAGCAGACAGAATTTTGCTTTGATTTTGTGCAGGTAATGACGAGGGAAAGTAAGATCAAAAGGTACCAGGAACAAAAGCAGTTGAAAGACAATCTCAGCACTCTCTCAAAAGCGATGTCTTCAACAGCAGACGATGAGACCAAGCGGGAGTACTTCACCATGATGCTGCAGTATTACGTCAGCCAGGCTGTCGACGAACTGGCATCTGCTGAGCAGGAGAGGCCTATTCTTGAGTACATGGAGAAACATGCAGGAGGTAATTTTTATATTAACAATAAAACTAGATTAACAAATTACTCTAAAATTCCACCCCGGATTGTACCCGGATCAAAGATCAACCATTACGCTTGCTGTGAGGCATCTGAATAGCTATGGATATCCTTTGGTCCAGGTACCATCCTGAACGTTTGTCATAACCGCGTTCTCGTAAACGGCGCCCTATCTCACTAATAAAGCCTTTGGCTTCAGAACACCATGGGCCAGCTGTTTCTACAGCGACCGGAACAGTCATATTTAAATATTTGATACACTAGGCCGGCCGCCGCACGCGCAGCCGCCCCTGGCATGGGTATATAGTATATGTATAGTATATATTGAGATAAGACGCCACGTAGGTACTCTTACAAGTGGCGTCTGTTGGCGTCCCGCAACAAACTGCGTCCCCTCTGCCACGGGATAAGAGTCAGTCGTTTTTTAAATACATTTTTGTTACCAGCTTACTTCCCTCAGGGACAGTTTTCCCGCAATTTGGTCCGCATTTTCGCGAATTGTGGCGAAAATTCTCATTTTTGTCACCAGTTTATGAAGAAGTGAAAGAGGTTTGCCCTGCAGTAATTTTTTTAAATGTAAAAACCTTGAGCTCGGTGACCCAGTGGGAGTGCTCATAGCGGTTTGGCAAGTTAAGCAACCCCGGGCGTGGTCCGCACTTGGATGGGTGACCACAAGCGGCTCAATTCCTCCGTGCTTTTGAACCTCACACAACATAGAATAGAATAATTTATT
The DNA here is from genome assembly GCA_963576875.1 of Acrobasis repandana. Taxonomy (NCBI): domain Eukaryota; kingdom Metazoa; phylum Arthropoda; class Insecta; order Lepidoptera; family Pyralidae; genus Acrobasis; species Acrobasis repandana. The sequence continues at coordinate 22,877,966 of OY756215.1, forward strand.
TGCATGATGGACATAACCCGCATGCCGCCGTGGAAATTATTAGGTCATCATCATCAAGTCTTTTTAAGTCTCTACTGCAAGAGCACGAGCCTCTCTCTACTACCAGAGCCATATATTTGCCAGAGCAGTCAGAGGATTTGGCCTACACTCTCCACGCTGGCCTGACGGGTTGGAGAGGACTGTTGTTGTTGAATGTTTATAAGCTTTGTTTAGCTTGTGTTTCCTAAGTCGCCTTCTACGACATCCACGGGAAGACTTGGAGTAGTCCTATTCTACTCTACCGGGAACCCCACGGCTTTTATTAGAGATCATGTATCAATTGTTACGTATCATGTATCAATAGGTTTTATGTATCAATTTATTTTGTTTTTCCAGAGGCAAAGCACACCAAAGACAAGCCCCGAGCGCCTCCTCTGAAGCCTGTCATCATCACGAAGGATGCTGTACAAAAGGCAGTGTTTGGTCTCGGCTATCCATCCATACCAGCCATGACTGTCGAGGAGTTCTATGACCAGAGGGTCAGGGAGGGACTGTGAGTATAATATTAGGTCTTTACATATGAAATTGCCGATTTTCAATACTGGCAACTTTAAAATCAAATATCTTGCGTTTCATTAGGAATTCCAAATTCAAATTTATTTCGAAATAAAGCCAGAAAAATATTGTTTTAAAATTCGTATTTCATTTGTTTTAACATCATTTGTTTGAGTTTCAACATTGCTATAACAACAACTATGGACAAATTGAAAATTCGCGGTATTTACGAATACGAGTTCCACCGTGGCACCAGTGCTGCAGAAACGACTCGAAGAATTAACGACGTGTATGGACCAGGCACCGCTAACGAACGAACGGTGCGTTTTTGGTTTCAACGTTTTCGTTCAAAGTTTCGATTTACACAATGAGCCTCGTGGACGACCTGATACTCAAGTAAATAACAAAGAATTGAAGGCGATAGTGGAAGCGGATCCATCTCAAACCACTTCTGAATTAGCAGCAGCCTTCGGCGTAAGTGACAAAACGATACTTATCCACTTGCGCGAAAAATTAAAAAACTTGAAAAGTGGGTACCGCACGAATTGACTGAAGCAAACCAACAAACACGCGTTGCTTGCTGCGTTTCTTTGCTTAATCGCCACAATAATGAGGGGATTTTTGAACCGTATCGTGACTTATGATGAGAAATGGATCCTGTACGACAATCGGAAGCGATCATCACAATGGCTTGACCCTGGAGAACCGGCAAAACCTTGCCCTAAGCGAAAACTGACCAAAAAGAAGATTCTGGTTAGTGTTTGGTGGACCAGTGCTGGTGTTATCCACTACAGCTTCTTGAGATCAGGCCAGACGATTACTGCAGACTTGTATTGCCAACAATTGTAAACAATGATGGAAAAGCTCGCCATTAAACAACCGAGACTGATGAATTGCTCTAGCTCACTGCTCCTTCAGGATAACGCTAGACCACACACTGCACATCAAACGATCGCCAAGTTAGAGGAGCTGCGACTGGAACCTCTGCGTCACCCACCATACTCTCCAGATCTTGCCCCAACCGATTACCACTTTTTTCAAAATTTGGATAACTTATTACAAGGAAAAAATTTCAAATCTGATGAGGCAGTCAAAACCGCCTTCAAACAGTTCATAGACTCTCGCTCCCAGGATTTTTTTTCCAAAGGTATCAATGATCTGCCTATAAAATGGCGGAAGTGTATCGATAACAACGGCGCATACTTCGATTGATTAAATAATAATTTCATAAAAAAAAACTTGTTTCACTTTTTTGATACTGAACGGCAATTTCATATGTAAGGACCTAATATTATATTTTTATGTCCTACTTTACAAACAACATACTCGTACTAATTACATCAAGCTGTGTGGCTTCCGGCACAGAATTAATTTAAGTATTACATACAGAATGGAATCTTCTAGGGCCCTACCGCAATATGCGTCCCCGTTCCCCGTCCCCGCACCTCTCCCCCGTTCTCGCCTTGTCGAGGGGCGAAAGCGGGCGAACACACACATTGACGTGTGCACGGATGTATAGTTTCGTTTGCAGTAGTGTAGGCGTAAATAATATTTCACTTCTACGAAGTGCCATACCTTATGCCATGCCATATCTTCTTGTGGATGTCGTAAGAGGCGACTCAAGGACTAAGCACAAATGTCTCGTGCTACAACTCCATTCCCAAATAGGGTTGATGTCGGGCGGCGACCGGTTATAAATCTTTTCGCACAAATGCATTCCCATAGAGGGTTGACATCAAGCAGGCGGCCGGTCGCAAAACTATAGCCAGATCGTTTAAGCTGTTCCGGCTATTCTTTATTGATCTCGCATGGTATTCGGCATCCGTGGGTGACATGCATATTATATTTAGAGAAGAAAAAGCGGGAAACTTCATCTCGGGCTCCAAAGCAGCACAGCTGACGATGCAACCGGGAACGCACTATTATGAAAATACTAACCATATCATGAAAAGTGGTTAGCATTGAAGAATGTTACGATTTGCTTGTAATTTTTTTTTTAATACATATAAACCTTCTCTACGTCAAGAGATGATGTGGTATACGAGTATACAGATACACTGACGGATATTTCACTTAATTATAATCTTTTCTATAAAGATTTAAATACTTGTGAACGATCATCTTTTAATCTCAAACTGATTATACCAGTTCATAGGTCCTTTTACGCTAATTCATTCACTGCACCAGCGGCAAGACTGTGGAATGCCTTGCCTGAGTCAATTAAACGTGCGTAATCACTTTCTGCTTTTAAAAATAAAGTCTCAGTTATATTTGTAAAGTTAATGCATGTTATTTGTCAACCCTTGTTTCTTCATTCCTTCATATCTGTAATATATATTTATGTATACATTATTTATAATTATATACTTATATTATATATATCTATATGCATGCATGTATGTATTTTTTTAAATCTTATATATATTATAAACCTGTTATTTTATTATTTAAGAATTGTATTTTAGTCATGTACACCCCGTCTGCTAACGTATATGTATATTCTCTCCATCCATCGGTTGTCTGGAAGAAATCGCTTTTAGCGATAAGACCGCCCATTGTACATTTTAATGTATTTTTTATTCTTGGTGTACAATAATGTATAACTTACTTACTTATAATAATGCAAATTTTCAGGTTTCCTGGCAACTGCTCGAATATCCCCCACACAACCTTACAGAACACGGAGACTGACGCCGACGAAGCAGAAAAAGAGCAAAAGGTAATTTGTTTTATATAAAAATATATATACTTTTATTGATTACTCGGTAATAGTTTCAATCGGACGTTTAGATAACACAGGCTTTAGAATTAAAAGCCGACTGTGTTTTTGTCTTTTTACCAGACTGCAGCAAAGCCGAAAAGGATGGATAAGTGTTTGACGTGTATATTTGTCCCTATATATTTTTTTTTACTAGCCTATTTCAGTGTCCCACTGCTGGGCAAAGGCCTCCCCTTTCTGTTTCCAATCATTTCTGTCGAGGGCAGTAGTTTGCCACTCGCCCATGTACTTGTCCAAGTCATCACGCCATCTTTTTCGAGGTCTGCCTCGCTTTCGGCGACCAGTTGGGATCCACTTAGTAGCCATCCTAGCCCACCTATCTTCTTGCATACGGCAGACGTGCCCCGCCCAGTCTCACTTTAGCTGTGCTGAATTGACGCCTACATCCTTTATTTGAGTTTTGGAGCGCATCATTACAAGCTTTTTATTTAGTTTCAACTGTACCGTTGTGTGTCTGTCTGTAATCTAATTTTGCAAGCAAATTTGACCCTCTTCACATTTTTCTTGAACCACGTTGAAACTTCACTTACAATAGAAGTTGGGTAACAATGCAATATTGTGGTACCAATGACCTGATTCATGATGAAGCCGGAAGGCGGCCATGGTATCTCTGTGATAAAACAAAGTAATCCCACCGAGTTTGGGCTCTATTGATTCGTCTTGATTTGAGCATATTTATAAAAACAATATTTTACCTAAAACAAAGTGCTCCACTTTAAACTTTTTAGTTCATTGTTTTAGGTAAAATATTGTTTTTATAAATAGGTATTGTTCAAATAATTACTTGTTTCTTTCATTTGGTGTTAGTATGAGATTGAAATGATTTCTCCACTTTCCTATTTTGTTTTTATGAATAATTTTACGGTCATCGATACTAGTCCTTTAGACCGTATCTTTAGTTTTTCGTTTCTTTACTCCTAACAAGTTTCAATCTAAGGAGAAGGTCTATCTGGCGACAAATCTATAATGGTTGACTGGTTTTCAGCCGATTGAGTGGCGGACGGCGCCCAAAGACACCCACCACAGTTCGCTTAACAAATATCCCTATAGCCGTACTATGACTCTATTTAACAAATAATAAGAAACAAAGAAAATAGTTTATTTGATATATCACAAACACACAATTATAATAACAGTTCTCACTATTTAAAGTAATATTTGTGCCTATACCAAAATGTTCATGAGCATGACATTTATAACGCCAAAGTCGCCAACGACACAAATTTAACATTATAAAAAAATATCAAAATATATTTATTCTCATTGGATATTTATAATATCTCTTAATAATAGTCACTTTCTTTTTTTTTGCACAAATGTTGACGTCAATTCGTTACTTACAGCTAAGTTTTATACTTTTACACAGATAAGTTTTACACTGCTTATCCAGTTTGGTTTTCTCATAGGTTGGTCAGATTATGCAAAAAGAAAGAAAAAGCCTGGGTGTAGTGGAAAAAATATAAAATCAAACTGACTTTGAAATATTGTCTCAATATAGAAAATAGTTCAAAATTACATGTGATGAGTGCTATAAAAAATATATAAACTCAGTTGAGGATAACATAGCGAATAATGTAAAACATTTCTGGAAGTATATGGCCAATCGCAAATCTAAATCTAATATACCTTCCACAATGCAGTATCGTAAAACTCATTTACGCTGATTAGATATGAAAATATCATAAAAGCCATCTGGTTGGTACAAGGAATTTATAATACAATCTAGAAGAACTACGAGTAATAATCTCAAAAAAAACAACATTGAAAATTAAACTTAATGCCACGTACATAAATCTCATATTTTCATAATGCTTATGTTTAAATATAAAAAACGTACCTAAAGTTATAAGCGTCCCTTTCCCGCAAACTGCCAGTGTAATAAAGTAGTAAGGGAGACCTATACCCTATAACTTTAGCCTATGCCCTTATACCCTATAATTTTAGTTATCTTTTTTGGGAACGGCTTTGCCACTTCGTAAGCATTTTAGATTGTATAAAATTTGTATGGGTTGGTATACAGGAGCTGCTGGAAGAAGCAGATGACCCCGACGAGCGCGCCCGCCAGCGCAGCATGGACGAGTACAAGGACGACCACCGCCGCGGCTGGGGGAACACGCACAACAGGAGCTAGAGGGTTTGGCGTGTAGCTTGAACTGCAACGATGGGGGTTTATTACTAAAAAACCGGCCAAGTGCGAGTCGGACTTGCGCATTGTGGGTTCCGTTACATAATCAATTTGGTACTTGACTTGTGATTATTGATTACAGCACTCAGAAAAATGATCCAGACACACGCCCAAAACTGAGGCATCAAAAATTATACCTAAATAGTGTAGTATGACTTTGACGCGAGCACTTATTCTATAGACGACAAACGTGTGAACGTCTTGAAACAGTCTCAATTTTAATATAATATTACAAATATACCCCAAATCCTGTATTAGAAAACAATGACCTTAAAATCTATTGGGACAGAACAATTATAACAGACAAAACCGTTCACTTCAACCGACCTGACGTTACTGTACATGACAAAATCAATAAGAAAGTATTTCTCATAGACATCGCCATACCCAACTCACACAATCTGCAAAACACCATATCAGAAAAATTTAGTAAATATCAGGACCTAGCAATTGAAATCAAAACTCAATGGAGAGCCCAAACCGTACATATAGTCCCTATAGTGCTCTCATCTACAGGTGTCATACCAGTCTCTCTGAAAAATAGCCTAGATACACTAGATATACCACCGCACACACTCAGTTTGATCCAGAAAGCTGTAATTCTCAACACTTGCCGTATTACCCGTAAGTTCCTCAGCTCGTCGACGATCACTTCTACCTACAGTATCTTATAACGTAACCGCTCCCCTTATGCGCTTGGCTTTGGCCCGCGTATAAGGTATATATACCCTCTCAACAGAGGAGAAAAACAAATAAAAAAGAATAATAATATATATATTCTTTTTTCATAAAATGTACCTAAATGTCATACAAATTGACGCGTCCATTTTGTGAGTGCTGCCAGTATAATCAAAAATATTTCCCCGGTTTGTACTTACGATAATATTTTTTACATGACTGTCACCGAAAAGGTTTTCAGGGTCCATGTATTATATTTTTTATATTATTTTACTATAAATATAAACCTACAATACCACTGACTGAAAAAAAAATGGAAATTAGTAAAACAGTTGAAACTGACAATGAAGATACAAAGAGTATCCAAGAATCAATCGAAAAGGTTAACAATTGGTTGGAGGCAAAAGCCTGCAAGTAGTTAAGTCAGCGACATCCGTGGTTTGTCTGGGGGCCTATTCCCTTTAATCGAAAAGGCATGAGTGCGAAATAGCCCAATGGGAGCGCTGTCGACACAAAAGTACCTAAAAGCAATCCCACAGTAAAGTTCAAACTATCAAAATACACCGATGATTTGGCTAAACAATATATGGCACGGAGCGTAGCTAAGGAGCGGCAAGAAACGTCTAAATGTCAATGGGAAGAAATATTGAAAAAGAAAGACGAAGATATTAGAAATAAAAAGGCCGCAAGCAGCCGTCAGTAGATGTGGGGGAGGCTTTTGCTAGCAGTGAGATAATATTTGTTAACAGTTTCCGGTTCAAATCCCAAAGGAAAGAATACTTTGTGAAAAGTTGTTTCCAGTCTGGTTAGGATATTGCAAGCTTGAATCACCTGATTATCCGAAAACAAAGATGATTCTGTAGTATGGAAGGCACTTAAAGCCGTGGGACCCGAACGCCTTCTAGAGCTTGTTTAAACCAATCCTAGGAAGCAGAACCAATTTTGGTCTACCTTTTGGGTTGCGGAGGTCAGACGGCAATCGCTCTGTGTAAAACCCAGTAACCTCGTCAAACCACCTCGGTTAGGTAGCGGACCCTGGGCGCTGAAGCGTTACCGCTGATGATGCAACCGGGAATACGCTCGGATGATGATGTATCAGCTGCTTCTCTTCCCGCGCAGATCGTAAAATCCAATTTAGGGGATTAAATGGGCAAGAATCTGAATCATATCAATAGGCGATGCGGTTAGCAACCCATTACACTATTATGATTTCCTTTTTCCACTTTCATGCCCACCATCACGCTAGGCGCAGTCTGCATCGTTAGATATAAAGACGTGATATCTGTGTATCTTAATTTTTGAAAATAAAGAAAAATATCTTCTGTGTTATGTGAACTAAATTATGCGATTACCCAAAAAAGTGGTAAAACGCTACCGAGCTAGCAACATTATTAGGGCGTGAAGAGCGGTAAGTGCGGGACGTACGTAATGTTTTTGGACACAACACATTGCGCGCATTAGGAGATATTACTGCAATGTTCTGCCGCCAGAGTGCAGCATTAGCGGGTGAATCTGAATGAATGGTAATGACGATGTAAAAATGGTAATGATTGCACGTCTTATGGTAATGATAACAGTCAAATGGTAATGATGGAATATAGGATTATTAATATCATCACCATTACCTGTTATCATTACCGTAGGACGTGCAATCATTACCATTTTTACATCGTCATTACCATTCAGGACGAAATTCTCGTATTCACCCTAGCGCAGACCGTAAACAAACGTTTGACATTGACAAGTACATCAAAGTCGAAATGAATTTGTAAACAAAAAGGTTGTAAAGTCGGTTTACGGACGGTAGTCCGTAAGTCTACGGTAGACGGTAGTCGCTCGAGGCGATCATGCCTCTCTCTCGTTCGTGCCGCGCTCTCGCTTGCGGAACGCGACAATGACGTCATCTTTTTCGTGCATGCAGCCCGTAGTATCGAGTTATTAGACGTTGTCACGTCAAAAATAGGTATTAGGTATTTAAATGGCCGTAAGAAGCCATAACGCCACAGCACAGGTTTTGAGTGAGTGAACAATAATAAAACTTACAATTTAATTATAATAATTATTTGTTGTGTAAAAATTTGACATGTAGAATGACAGCAGATTGTTTACTGTATGTGCTAGAGCCGCCATCTGCGCCGAGTTTCGCGTAATATGTCCTATTAGACATGGGTAACTCCGGATTCGAATATTTAAATGAGCCGATTCATCAACAGGAGCCGATACCCGTATTGAATCCCGATAATCGTTATCGGCTCCCACGAGTTATTGAGTCCGCACCGATCTTGGTCCCTTCGCCGATCGGCGGCGGCGCCTGTCAGGTCGCGAGCCGCGAGCCGCGTTTCGGTTCCACCGCGTCTCGGGAGGAATCGGGAGTCGGGAGTCAATATTAATCTGTATTGAAACTGGTACCAGAAAGGACGTCTGTATTCTGTAGATTCAATAGCGAAACTTAACGGACCTCGGAGCTGGAGCCGATAAGGGAGTAGGAATCATTAAGATGAGTCGATACCGGATGCGGAGTAAGATTCAGTGAGCCGAAACACTCCTCGGAGTCGAGATTACCCATGTATACACATATGATAAAACGCTTAAACGCGGCTTGCGGCTTCTGGATCATTTATTCTGAGATACAGCATTACAATGCTCGGAAATATATCTAAATTAAAAATATGTGTTGAAACAGTTCGCCACGAGTGAGATTCGAACCCACGCCCCTCACATATGTACTGTGAGTGCACTTCCAATCATTTCAAAGAAAACGGAGGCATCATTTAAAATTTTGCTAGTACCAAGTCCTAGATAACCCTTCAAAGTATTTTATGAACTACTGTTTACAGTTTATAATTAAACGTTAAGCTTTACTACGCACATTTGCCAAAAGTGACCGTTTTCCGTCTAGCTTTACAACTTGCCTCCGCCAAAAGTGGCCACGGCAAGTTTTTAAGCTAGACGGATCACCAATAATAGTTTCAACGGCAGTTCATAAAATAATTTAAAAGGATATCTAGTGCATGACAAAGAGCAATATGGAAATTATCACCATATTTACGAGTTAACAATTTATTTCACACTTCAAGGACATATTCACCTTATGTTATGCCATAAAGAATATCATGTAGGTAGGTACCCCTGATCGATGTACTGAATTTATTTACTAATACTTGTACGTAGTATATTATTACTCTGTGCTTATACTATGTAAAAGCCATTCAGTGATATTTATGAAATTAATACATTGTATAAAAACTAAAAAGTATTTTATTTTATCCTTCGATAACTTATATCTACCTTCCTTTGCACAACGCGCCTTACAAACACTGGTCTTCCTAAATAGAAGCTGAGGTACTCGGCTGCCCCAAATCAAAACACAGTAAGGGACTTAGAACAAATTTTACAGGAGAGCAAAAAAACATGTTCTACTTCAGCCTTACCAAACTATGAATATTTCGAGAAATATGACTACTGGAGATAGTAGATAAGATTATTATCTGCGTTTTTGTATACTGAAAGATTAAAATTATAGTTTGGGGCACGTTTTATACTGAGATGAACAGTGTGGTGTCAAAGGTAACGATTAATCTAAGATAATATATTCAGATTAAAGAAAGGATAATTTAATTACTAACTTAAAATACCATTACATTACGACTGCAGTCTTTTAAGGTGGAGGTATAGGCAAATGACCTTGAAGTGGCGCCCTCATTTGAAATAAATTATTAACTCGTAAATATGGAGATAATTTCCATATTGCTCTTCGTCATGCACTAGATAGCCCTTTAAATTTTTTTATGAACCACCGTTGAAAGTATTTACATTAGTCCGTCTAGCTTTAAAACTTGCTTCCGCCAAAAGTGGCCACGGCAAGTTTTAAAGCTAGACGGATCACCAATAATAGTTTCAACGGCAGTTCATTAAATAATTTAAAGGGCTATCTAGTGCATGACGAGGAGAAATATGGAATTATTACCATATTTACGAGTTAACAATTTATTTCACACTTCAAGGCCATTTGCCTATATCTTCGCCTTAACGTTTCCTATTCAGTCTATACATACACTATAATTAGCCGTGTGGCAGAGTAGAATAGGACCACTCCAAGTCTTCCCATGGATGTCGTAGACGGCGACTTAGGAAACACAAGCTAAACAAAGCTTATAAACATGAATGAGAACTCTTCAACCCGTCTGGCCAGCGAGGAGAGTGTAGGCCAAATCCTCTTAATTCTTCTTAATTTAAGCGCGTTCCCGGTTGCAACCTCAGCTGTGCTGCTTGCTGCTGCAGATCCCGGGGTGCGCTTTCCCGCTTTTTCTTCTCCGAATATTACATGTGTCAATGGTCACCCAAGGATGCCAAAGACCTTGCGTTGGAGAAGAAACAGCCGGAAGAGTTTAAAGATTTGGCTATAGTTTAACGACCGGGTCGACCGGCCGCCAGACGTCAACCCTCTTTGGGAATGTATTTGGGTGAACATTTTTACAACCGGTTGCCACCTGACGTTCCCTCCTTGGGAATGCAATTGTAGCACCAGATGATTGTGCTCAATCCCTTTGTCGCCTCTTACGACATCCACATAGTAGGCTAAATCCTCTAACTACTTTGGCTAATACGTGGCTCTGGTAGTACAGAGTCGTGCTCCTGCAGTGGAGACTAAAAAAGACCTGATGATGATACACTATAACGTCTTTATCCCTAACGGGGCAGACGGAGCCTAGCGCCGTTAGGCCCAAAAGCCTTGTTTACGGTGTGTGGAAAAAGGGAATTTGATTGGCAGCGTGTTGTCAACCTTCCTTAGGAATGCATTCGTATTTGAATGTACATAAAGTTTAACAAGCCAAAAATGTTTTTGAAGCAAATGTGAGTAGAACGCAGTGGGTAAGGGTTGCTCTCGACGAACGTACTGCGTGCGACCGCATTGCCAAGTTTATTTGCCAGATAAAAAAAACCCGACTGAAGCGTTGACCCCCTATAACTCCTGAACCGATTTTCATCAAACAAGGCGTTCGATTAAAAAAGCAGCATCGTCAAACTTATAAGTCTTATAACCCCTCCTTTACTACAAAAGCGCAACACACGTACGTAATTACATGTCCGTGTTTCAGTGTCAAGCAACATTGGGCGTTACGAAATGATGACGAAATCTTATTTGGTTTGACATAGAAATAGGACGTCACTATCGGACGACTGTTGTGTTATTTTGTGGAATAACAGTCCTGGATAGTTACTAAAAAAAAACGCGTCAGTATTGAAGGCAACAGTAGAATCTTTCTCATGCGTTTTCCTCAAAAAGTATAGTTTGGTCTCCCCTACATATTACGTGTCACGCACACCTTTAAATATCACGCAATCGCAATTCAACACAATCGAAATAGCCTTTACAAATTTTATTTATTTGTTTTATATTTTATTGCATTTTTATATATACTGAAATGGCGTCCGCGGAAGACAGCCTCGCGGCTCAGTGCTCACGCCCGACATATGCTGAGCGGATACCATTTTCGTAGATATAGACTTAAGTTTAATGTGTCTCTGACTAGTGTGTATAATCTACCAAATAAACGAATTTTCTTTCTTACTTACATTTTGGTATGCTTTTTAGGGTTCCGTACAAAAAATAAAAAACGGAACCCTTATAGGATCACTCGTGCGTCTGTCTGTCCGTCCGTCTGTCACAGCCAATTTGCTCCGAATCTACTGGACCGAATGAGGTGAAATTTGGTAGAATGTTGTAATCCTATGACCCAAAAACATATGTGCAAAGTAAATAAATATATTTTTTAAATGAAGATCATTTTCGGGGGACAAATTAGGAAATAAAAAAAAAAGTTTTGCGAACCTTAATGTGTCATATATCAAACAAAAGGGCTCGTTATAAGGATCTCAAATATATTTTTGTTAGTATTGTAAAATGAATGGTTTTGATTTTAATCATGAAATAAGACGAAAACTGACCATTCCCTCCCCTGATCTCGAAAACTATTGAGCCAAAAATTTTGAAAAAAATACAAAATATAGTTCATTGCTTGTAGATTACAGGAAAATCTATAAGAATTCTATCAATTGTACGGAACCCTCTCCATGCGAGTTTAACTCGCACTTGGCCGGTTTATTTTGAGTTCTATTTTGATCTTCTCTTCGCATAAGTACGTACTACTGACGTAGACGTCTCTCTCCCTATCCAAACGCGTCACCCTGCATATTCATTCATCCTCACATCCTCATTCTGCCTGCAGTTGGCCAACATTACCGGTCGTGTAACGTACTCGTAGCTATCCCTTTCTGTCGGAACGCTTCAGCACCGCCCAAGTAACATTACCTATAACTTAGGTTTATATTACAAAAAGGTTGAGTAAACGTCGTATAAAGGTTTTTAGCGATACCTACGGGTTCTATAGAAACGTTTAGTAAAGCGTTTTTGCTCTATAAACTATAGAGCCAAATTATTCTATTACCTGTCGATGTAAGACATATACATTATAGACAGGTGTTATAAAAGCTTCAAATAAAGCCAGTACAAAGCAATAATACTCTATAGTAGTGTTTGAATTCACCTTTATGTATCTTATTTGCTCCATAAGGGTTCCCTGATTACCGTTATATTGCGTGTTATAGCAGTGATGAATAACTAACAATACCAGACTTAGATTTATTTACATGTTCGCTGGCAAAATTCGCAAACATTGCAGAGAAATGTATTAGTTGTAAGTAAATAGTTTTTTTATTTTATATTGTCGCATTGGTGGAAAACTGTTATGACAATGTAAAAGTTTGTTGTAATAAATAAATGCAAAAATGAAATACAAGCATTAGCGACATTGTGGTTTCACAAATCACTGCAATAATGCATGGTCTTTAGTAGTGTTAACAACGCCACAATAGAGCATTTTTGCTCTATAATCGATTTTATGGACACTTCTACAGCAATTAAAAGTGTTTTAATTGTTTTTCAATCTCTATTATAGTCTTATAGCAGCGGACGTGACTATTGATCTTTTATAGTGCCAAACTCTTCTATAATGGATTTGGATGTTCTTTTAAAACACAATAACGTACATAGCTGATATTTCATCACCTTTATAGAAAGAAATAAGGTACGTAAAAGTAGGGAACTGCTACTTTTAAATGATAATTTTGACCTGTAATGGCATATGTATCTCCTTTATATTAGAACTTATGCCAAATCAGCGCAATGTGAGTCCGTACAAAATTTAGTTTGTATGAATGAAGTAAATAATAAAGACCCCAGTGATATTAGTGATTGCAGTTCAGAATCTTCAAGCTGTGATGTAATTGAGGATAAATACCAGCATTTCGCGACGAAATAAAAAAATTGGCCCATTGATTACAATATAAGTCAACAAGCTATTAAGAGCATACTACATTTAATAAACAACCGATTGCCGAAAGTATTGCCTTCCGATCCACGGACACTAAACTTTTCAACACACAATCAATGATTACCATATATCCTCTAGGAACTGGAAAGTATTGGCACAACGGGTTGATAAATTCATTAAAACAATGTCTTCAGAAAGTTAATTGCGGTTTCTCGCTCATTTCTCTAAATGTAAACATAGACGGATTGCCTGCTTTTAAGAGCTCAAAATTACAATTATGGATTACGTAAATACTTATTACATTAATTAAGCATAAACACAGTAATTACATTCATCAGTAGGATAGTGATCATAAATAGTTACTATTATTGCACCCCCGACGACAAAAAAAAATAACAATATAGCAAAGTCTTTTTTGTGAATGATGAAGTGACTCGGTAAAGATGAATCGGTATATAATCCACAGGCAAAACATTTTTACGTAAAATAAAATGGGTTATTTCCCAAGGCTATTCCGCTAAAGCAAGCAGCATAAAATCGTCACGCTTTAGAAATTTGTTAATATCCATTAGTGGGTCCATTTTTCTTGAACAACCAACCAACACTGAAATGATAATAACATCACTCAAAAACCGAAATCAAAATTTAGTACCTAATTTAAAGAGTTTGCGTGATCCAACTAAAGTCCTATCCCTTTTTTTTTTCTCATGATGGCTCCAGAAACTTTGTCATGAGTACTATAGTTGGCCGATAAGGGCTACGGAGTTACTATTCGCTTAATAGTACAAAAATGAGGTACCTTTAATATTATATGAATATTTAATTATATTCAAAACTAAATAAACCGGAGGCGTGTTAAAAATACTAAATAAAAATAATACTATTCTATCGGTAAAACTTTTGTCGCACGTAAATTTTGCAGTATTGAACAAGTTATTCAATGTCAAAATAAGATAATATAAACTTATCACGCTACAATCCTTGAAGGTTGAAATCCACATAGTTTTTTATCCTCTGATATGAACTACCGAACGTGTGCCGATCTGCCAATTCCGAAAAAAAAATATTTGTCATTTATAAGAATCACAGACTCTACTATAGAACAAAATATCACTATAGTAGCGTTACTGTACCCCTTATGTAAATAAATTGTCATATGAGTCACTATTATATCAACTTTATAGAGCTAAAATGTCACCGCTAACACTACTACGGTTCTACTATGTCACTTATTGGTGATATAATTGCGCCAAATCGGCTTTACTTGACCTTCTTTAATTAAAGGCCTTTTATAGTGCCAAAAGTAGTGTTTGAGATACGTTCTATGGACTGCTATAAAACAAGAAATTGTTACTTGGGCGGCAATGCTGAAGCGTTCGGTCACTCTCTCTCGCTCTAGAAAATGACGCTTCTGAACAACAGAAAAAGATAGCAGCATAGAAAAGTGCTCTTCTGTGTTGACAGATGTGTCCCAACCCTAACAATAATCAAAAGTAAATTTAATATAAAGTAGTTCTAAAGGCGGGCTTATCACTAAAGCGATTTCTTCGAGCCAACCTTTGGGTAAATCTCAGAGCATAAACAAAAAGATTTACAAGTATCAAATTTGGTCTTGGTTTCGATTCTATTGAAATCCTGTCTTTACAGATTACGAATAATTAAATAGAGTTTACATTTTATTTTCATCAGTTTCGCACCCCGCATAGATTAAACATCTGGGTGCATGCCCTCAGATAAGATTGTTGTTCTGGTCGAGGTAAATCGAAGCCTTAATCATGACTCCAAAGAATATGGACGAAGAGATACTGATTAAAGATGAGGCGCAGTTTGAGAAACTGGTCGCCCCATCGGCCGACTCTCATAAGTTCGAGCTGGTGCACCCGTTTTATCTCTTCATATTTGGAGTGTACATTCTCGCAGGGATCTATGGGGCTTATGTGTTTGTGACCGCCGCGAAAATACCTACGATGATTTTCAGTAAGTATTGCCCTAAATATTCTTTTATAGTTATGTATGATATGGTACCTAGCTATTAAGAGTTATGTTGTTTTTAAGATTTATTGTCCCCTTCTAGAAATGTTGAAATGCTTTTGAGGCATTCTGAGATAGATCTCAGATTTCAGAAGGGTGTATACTGTCTACATTGACGGGACGTGTACGTATATGCCTATGTTTTGATTGAACCTAACTGAGCTGTATCTATTATCTAAAATATTTATGACTCTTTCATGAAATGTTATCTCTCAACCGACAATAGATTGACTTGCTTCATAGTTTGGAAGAGGGATTTCAAGGATATTTTTGGATTTCAATTTAATTTTGTTTCCAGCCATGTTCGTGGTGTACCTTAGCATGATGGGTGTGACTGCGGGCACACACCGTCTCTGGTCGCATCACGCCTACAAAGCCAGGCCGCCGCTGGAGGCTCTGCTCGTGTTCTGCTTCCTACTGAGCAATCAGCGCACCATAACCAGGTGGGTGCGGAACCACCGCCAGCACCACAGGTGCTCCGACACAGATGGGGACCCCCACAATGCAGCCAGAGGCTTTTTCTTCTCACATGTCGGCTGGTTGATCGTCAAACCACACCCAGAAGTCGTGAAGAGGGAGAAGTTCATTAATCTTTCGGATTTGAAGAACAATTCCTTCGTCAGATTTCAAGAAAAGTAAGCCTTTTAAAAATAATTATGGGTCAGCTTAAAAATAGGGGAGAGCTCTAGGGGACGAAAGATAAAAATGTGAATTCTTTTTATACGCAAAGAAGATTGGCAGGCGTGGTACCCATTTAAATATAAGACGTAGGGTGTTGATTTTTTGGTATTTTATACTCGATACATAATCGTTTATTTTCCATACATTCAAGTTTTTCTACAACTTTTGAGAATAATAAAATATGAGAACTTTTGTTTTCAATTAAATCGTGCAAACTAAACGCATAACGGCATAACTGACTAGCAATAATAAAACGCAGTGGGCTCCCAACACTTTAGGGACGTCACATAGAACTATGTCATGCATTACAGAAAAATCGATTATTGATGAATCTACTTTTACCCAGTTAAACAAGTAACGATAAATGAGTCTGTCAAACAAAACTATTGTTACAATCAACAAGATTAATATAATATCGGTGTGTATTGTTTTTACATTTCTGTTATATTTACATTATGGCATAATTGGCGTCATAGATTAATATCGATCTTTTGTCTACGCGTTATCAACAATTTGTGCGATTATGTCAACGTTACGCGACTTATACAACTGTCAACGTCAATGTCAAACAAAAATATTCAATTGACAGTTACATTCACTTTTAGATGTGTTAAAAAAAAGTCAAAACGTTTTGTTTTCCTCTTCAGTTTCCATTTGTAACGTTTTGTTATGTCTCTACACTTTGTCCCATACTAACTTTAAATGCATTTAACTTTTTACTCATAAGTTGTAGAAATATGGTATGATTACATTTTTATTAGATAATTCAAGACAAATAAATTAGTATTATTTTCATTGTCCTACACTTTGTCATAAGACGATACCACCAGTCTATAGGTCTCTGCCAATCTCTTTACATGTACTAGCAGCATTTGGATATTCTGTTCAAACTATAGCCATTAAGATAACCTACCCCCATACAGCTCACGAGGGATTTGTCACAAATTTGGACTAAAATATTAATGAAGTCCAAGCGACATGGACAGGGAATTCTGAGTTCCCGAAGCCCAAAATAGTAAAAGTACATGATTTCTCATAGATCCTTCAAGCATATCAAAATTATCAAACCATTTAAAAATTCAGGAAAAGTAGTAAAACAGGGGTTATTAAAATTATATATAGACACAAGCACTTTTCACCACATTCTGGCATGCAAAATTTATTATAAGTACAGGAATAAGTATCTATTAATATGGTTGATGCTGTGTGGTTCCCAGCAGAGTAGAATAGGGCCACTGCAAGTCTTTCCGTGGATGTCGTAGAAGGCGACTTAGGAAACACAAGCTAAACAAAGCTTATAAACATCAGTGAGACCCCTCTAATCCGTCTGGTTAGCGTGGAGAGCGCAGGCCAAATCCTCTGGCTGGTAGTACAGAGAAAGTCGTGGTCCTGTATTATTGAGACTAAAAAGACCTGTTGATGAATATGGTTGATAATAGAATTACACTAAAAATCCCTGCGTCGATGTTTCCCCATACATATGATTTAGGGATTTTCAAGGCAAGAGTGAATAGGCATTTTTTGAGTCTGCGTGTTACACTTTTAATCTTAGCTTCCCATCAGGCTAGATAGAGGTCAAACGCACTCAAATATCTAATAAAAAAAAATGCCAATATTTAGTGTAATGCCGCCCCATTACACTAAATATTGGCATATATTTTTATTTTTATTTTGCCCCTCCTAAAAATCCCTACATCTGATGCTTTTGCATATTGTATCACCACACCGGGTGCCATGCCACCCATGCTAGCTACGACATTTTTAACTCCTTCAGAGACTAGCCTATTACTATAAATATTTTGATTAAAAACCATTTACTTTTCTAGATACATCATTCCTCTGCTGATCGTAGTACCCCACATCATCCCCACATTAATTCCGATGCTGTGGGGGGAAACCTTCCACGTCGCCTTTGCAGTCAACTTTTTCCGCCTGAATGTCGTTCTAAACTGTACAAACCTGATCAACAGTGCAGCTCATCTAATAGGATACAAGCCAATAGATACGTCAGTCGCTGGGACACAGTATCTGTTTGTGGGTGCAGCGACCTTCGGCGAGGGCTTCCATAACTACCACCACGCCTTCCCGTACGACTACAGAGCTTCAGAGCTAGGGGACGTGAAACTAAACTTGGCGACGCGTTTCATAAACTTCTTTGCAAAAATAGGATGGGCTTACGACCTCAATTCTACTTCGGACGAAATTATTAGAAGCAGGGTGTTGAACAAGGGAGATGGAACTGACCCGTATTATATTCCTGATAACGAAGGGAAACAGGAGTTCTTCTGTATGAAATATTATGAGAATAAAGCAAACTGAATGTCTGTTAAGGGAGTTAAATGTGATAATAAATGCTAATGTAAGAATTTTAGAATTTTTGTAGTGGATTCTAACCCAATCATGTTTATAGTCTAAGATGTCAATAAATTCCTACTACCATTTGGTAAGCATTGACATGTAGGAAATCTTTGGAGAAGGAAAACCCGGACAGCCACTTCGGGTTCCAAAGCAGCTCAGCTAACGATGCATCTAGGAAGCACTGAAACGAAAAGAAGAATACATCTGATGATAGAGCTATCACCAAAGTCCTAATTTTTTGCAAATTTGATTTGATGATTTTTTTCCTCTATCCTTTGTCAAGGCACTTATGTTACATTCTTTTTGTCCAATTCCATCTACCTTTTCTTTGGCCTTCCTCTGTTCCTATATATCGATAATCTTCAAATTTTGCACCTTTTTACTAACTTGCCTCTCCTTCCTCCTCATCACATGTACATATCATCCCAGTTTATTGCTTCTCAGCTTTTCCGTTGTTGGAGCCACCTTTGTCTGTGTATTTTAATTAATTTTTCCATGTTCCACAACTCCTCCTATGGAAACAATACTGGGATCTCGAACGAAATAGGCATTTAAAAAAAAGTTTTGATTGAGATCTCAGCATTGGAAAAGTTGTTTACTGACGGACTGAGGATTACCTAAATACCTAAAGCAATAAGTAATTATTAAAAAAAAACCATAAAACCCGACTGCGTGTTACAACAGCAGTACCTATTTACCTATGCCTTAGGCACTTACTGTCTTCTGTGGCCTAGGTAAGATCGTAAGACGTAACCGGGAATAGTGATGTGCCGTTCCCGTTTCCCCAAATTTCAGGGAACGTTCCCGGGAATGTTCCCAAAAAATGGAAATGTCAGGAAAAGTTGTAATTTTATTTATCAGACATATTTTTTATCACTGTAAATATATTTTACTAACGTAAATGCATCACTCAACACTGGTCATAATATAAATACATATATCCAATATTCCGTAACATTCCCTAGAAATACGGGAAAGTTTTTTTAAATTTGGACACGATCCCGGGAACGGCACATCACTAACCGGGAATGCGTTGGCGAAGTGATGTTAGGTAATCTAAGTTGTTTTTTAGCATTTCTCATTTCAAAATAAGTTGTATATATTTTGTAATCCTTGAATAAAATCCTTGAATGAAACCCGACTCGATAGGTTTGAAGATTTTTTATGCCGTGCATTTTGGCGCCAAATATCCGCCATTTTGATTTCTAATAATTTTATATGACACCCTAGTGCTTAAGACGAATCTAACTACGTATAATTTATCAAAATCGGTTTAGCCGTTCGGTAGTTACGAGGAACATAGAATCGGACATAAAATCGTTGTTTTTTAGCATTTCTCATTCTAAATTTCATTTAAAACTATGAGTTGCATATATTTTTGTAATCCTTGAATACAATTTTTAATTTGATACCCCACTCGATAGTTTTTGAAAAGAAAAGATTTATTATGCCGCGCAATTTGGCGCCAAAAATCCGCCATTTTGATTTCCAATAATTTTAATATAGCCTATGTCACTCTAGTGGTTCAGACGAATCTAACCATGTATAATTTATTAAAATCGGTTTGGCGGTTTAGTAGTTACGAGGGAATATATAATTATAGGGACAAACATACAGGTCAAACACATACCTAACCTTCCTTTTCGGCTTTGCCGCAGCCGCAGTCTGGTAATAAAACTGGTGTACCTATCTATCTATATGTAAAAAAAAATATTCTTTCTTCGACGTTTTCAAGACAGCCAGAAAACAAAAACATGGTTGTCACCCTTTTTACTACAACTTCATGGTTGTCACTGACCTTGTCCATCTAGGGACAATTTACTTCCTGGGCAAAGGATGCGAATCATTGATATGATCCACATCCTAAAATGATACTGAAATTTTGGAGTTCTGATGATTATCTGCATAATTTCTGTAGTTATCGCTTCTGACACATTTTAAATGAAATATTAAAATATTTAGAATACGGTAGTACAATATGGTCTCCGCATTGTAGAATGTTCACATTGAAAATATAGAGAGATAACAAAGGAAGTGCTTACGGATTTTATTCTACCGTCAACACCTGGGTCGCGCCACCCCCAATTATGAGGGTTGTTTAATTTTTAATGTACAGAAGTTGGAGGCACGTAGACAGTATTTTAATTGCATTTACATTTATAAAATAGTTCATTCAATATTAGACGTGCCAAACTTGCTCGCTCAAATAACCTTTAATATTAGACTAGCTGTGCCCGCGACTTTGTTCGCGTGGTTGTCGGAACGTAATGTTATATAGCCTAAAGCCTTCCTCTATAAATGGACTACCCAACAAAAAAAGAATTTTTCAAATCGGACCATTAGTTCCTGAGATTAGCGCGTTCAAACAAACAAACTCTTCCGCTTTATAATATTAGTATAGATATAGTGCACGCAGATCCAATCAAACAGGACTTTTTGTTTGCAAGTGTAGGTATCAGAATCAAAATTAGAGGGATCAGGAATCAAAATAGGTTGCTGGCCGCATCGCCAACATTTTCGCTTTCCATCGACTGCGCGGGAAAAGAGTTGGTACATTCTACGAGTAAGTTTCATTCTTTTCTCCCAGACCAGTATAGAAGTGATTTTTATAATTACATTGCAAGAAATACTACATACCTATCACCCGTGTGGTTCCGGGTTAGAATAGGACCACTCCATCTCTTCCTGTGGATGTCGTAAGAGGCGACTAAAAGACTAAGCAAAAAACATTTCGTGCTACAATTGCATTAACGTCGGGCGGAGGCCGGTTGTAAAACTTTTCGCACAAATACATTCCTAAAGAGGGTTGACGTCAGGCAGGCGGCCGGTCGTAAAACTATAGCTGAATCATTTAAACTGTTCCGGCTATTTCTTCTCCATTTTGCAAGGTCTTTGGCATCATAGAGTGACCTGACCATTGATTGACATGCATGTTATGCCGCACCACCCCGCACCCCGGGCTCCAAAGTAGTACAGTAGTAGTACATTGTATTGTATAAAACCGAAAGTTACAAAAGATATTCCTATCCCCTAGGCATAAAGACGTTCTGTCTCGTTACTCTAAAAAATCTCAGTAGTTCGACGGTGGAACAAATGAGAAAAAAAATCCACTATTGCAATGCTCGAACTGACGAGTCGAACAAGTGGGAATAAACATCTTTATGCAAATGACAAAAAATAAACGGACGGACAGACGGACAGGCAGCGGAGTCTCAGTAATAGGGTCCCGTTTGCACCCTTTGGGTACGGAACCCTAAATACGATACTATATGAAACCTACTATACATCTGATTTAAGGAGTGCAGCTTTATTATGAACTAGCTGTGCCCGCGACTTCGTTCGCGTGGTTGTCGGAATGTTATATAGCCTAAAGCCTTCCTCTATAAATGGACTACCCAACAAAAAAAGAATTTTTCAAATCGGACCATTAGTTCCTGAGATTAGCGCGTTTAAACAAACAAACAAACAAACAAACTCTTCCGCTTTATAATATTAGTATAGATATAAGGGTTGCGTATATGTACAACAATCATAATCTGATAAGCTGATGCAGTTAATGAACCTGACCCTACGCCTGAACCCTACGCCAGACCTGCGGAAATCTCGAAATTTGGCTGGTGCTATATTGAAACAATGGAGTTATGTAATGTAATGTAGGTACGAGATAATATCATGAATGGTTATGAATGGTTATCAAGGGTTACGATACTTTTGAAGTGAAAACTTGTTTAGGCGCGTTGAGCAGTTTTAGAGATAGGAAAAATCACATGCATGTTGGCATTTTTTAAGATGGGAAGAAACTAGTGGTGCCATCATTTTGTTAGTCGAACGATTAACGTTAGGTCTTTTTCGCGCCGCCGGTAGGTCGTCGAGCCAGGAGAATGGGAGATGGTCAAATTAGGGCTGATCGGGAGGTGCACTGCGAAATCCAATGCTGGCATTGGATTCCGGGATGCACACCCTGAAAAGTTTTGCTTTTAAAATTTGTATTTGTCTTGACCAGTACTTTGTCCTTAGATGGTATCCAGGGTGATGATGGTGATTAAACTGGAAGGTGGTCATAGTAACTCTGTAATGAAACGACGCAACGCCATCAAGTTTGGGCTCGTTTGATTTTTCTTGACGAGTTTTTGGTCCTTAGATGGTATCCAGGGTCTGATGATTAAGCTGGAAGGTGCCCATAATAACTCTGTAATGAAACGACGCACGCAACCCCATCGGGTTTGGGCTCGTTTGATTCGTCTTGACGAGTATTTCGTCCTTGGATGGAAGGATGATTGAGCTGGAAGGTGGCCATAGGAACTGTGTAATGAAACGATGCCACCCCTAGCATGCCGGGTATTTACCCCAATCTACCCATCTTCTTACGGGAAAATACGAATTGACAGGTCTAAGTTCAATTTTATTTAAGTACTGGAAAATGTTTGTAGATCTATTTATATGTATTTAAAATATCAAAGAGATATGATATGCGGTGTCAACATATGAGCACACTTGTACACTAGCCGAGAGTAGTCTTCTTTGACTGCTCATCCAAGAGCCTAAACTACTGATTTCGGGATTAGCCCCGGAACAGAAGAATTCGTATTGACAAGTTCTTCGACACCCCATCAACTTGTAATAACATTTCCCCTAAAATAGCATGTCGGGTATTTACCCCAATCCGCCCGTCGTATTGGGAACAAACGAATTGACGGGTAGGTATATGTTCACGTTTCTTACTGGAAAATATTTGTAGACCTAATTATATGATAAAATAAACAATCAGACATCAAATATACAGAAATCTGTACGACGTTGTACCACACTGGCGGGTAATACGGTATTCTTAGGAATCCTGACTACCCTAAATATTTAAAATGTAAATGAGATTATCTTTCAGACACTCATGATCGACAACTTCGTTCTAATGAGACACGACAACTCTTTATCCCTCTTTTCCGGACAAACTTTATGTCAAGTTCTTTCTCCCTCCAAGCTTCACTACTCTGGAATACTTTACTAGTTGACATAAGAGAATTTTTCACCAAATTCTCTTTTAAGAGGAAAGCTCACGCTCACCTTTTGAACTCCCTTTCTTAGTAAAAACATCATCATTCAGTTTTCAAAATTGAACATAATATTATATCTGTTTAATAGTAGGTATTATATATAGGTAGTATTATATGTTTGTAGTAATATTTTATTAGGTATGTATATATTCATAATAATTCATGAAAAGTATTTGCATGTATTATACCGATAGTTATTGTAGGTATTTAGTTTTTTCGCGCAGCACAATTCTTTCTTTTTCTTGTTTATCATTATAGACCGTCGTCCCAACCTCGTTTTTCATACCCAACGTACTTTCTTGGGAGACTATAATATTAATACGCGCACTTGTTTGGTGTTCCTAAATATCGGCGACTGCCGAGAAAACCAGGAAGTGTTTGGAAGATACATCACCTTGAAATGGCCTCCAGGTGCAAAAAAATTACCCATCTTACTTTTGAAAAATTCTTTCTTAAGATCCTTCCGTGCATCATTATTAACATGTTTGACTAAATTCCAGACGATTTACAGGAAGCACTTGCAGAATCAGACTTTTTTTATAGGTGGGATTTTTATCCAAAAAATACCTAGGTATTTTACTTTTTGACGAAACTACATTCAGGTGATGCGTCAGCACTCACACACTCATAAAAGCCAAGTCTGCCTGAGATTTAAGGAAGCGTTTGCAAAATCAGACGTTTTAAATGGGACAGTGATCATGTCTATAAAATCAGGTTGGTAATTGGTAGGTTTAGCAGGCTAGTTCAACAAGCACGCGGCGCGCGGGCAGGAGACAGCACCTACACCTCCCCGCTTCTGTCTTCCTCCGCAAGTCGCGCATGACGCAATCATTCAAATATCGAAGGCATAGATGGGGTAGGTTCATTTGGAGGGAAAATAAACAACAATGTGTTTCTTGGAGTAGGCTTTTGGTCAGCAGTGGACGTTCATTAGGGCAGTTTTTTTTAATTTATTTATTTAATCTTTATTGTCCATCAAATACAAATTGTTATGATGAGAGCAGGTATAAGGTCGGTGATTTTATAATTAAAATTAACCCAATTCTGGTTTTTTGTTTAAGAAGCTGGTGTTGGTTTAATATCAAAAATAGTTAAGTATAGTAGGCAGGTACTATTTTGTGTAAATGTAGGCATTAGAATATAAAGTAAGTACCAGCGTAAATATTGTTATGTTTTATATCTACGGGTCGTCGATCACTGTCCCATTTAAAACGTCTGATTTCGCAAATGCTTTCTAAAATCTCAGGCAGACTTGGCTTTTATGATTGTGTGAGTGCTGCCGCATCACCTGAATGTAGTTTCGTCAAAAAGTAAAATAGGTATTATTTGGATAAAAATTCCACCTATAAAAACAGTCGGATTCTGCAAGTGCTTCCTGTAAATCGTCTGGAATTTAGTCTAAGCTGTTAATAATGATGCAAAACCCATTGAACTCGCGACACTGTTACCGTAACCGACACCACCTTGTTAAAGTTTTTACTTCCGTCGGCAAACCCGGAGTGCCAGTTTTTTTAATATGTAACGAAAGACAGAACGTCTTTATGCCTTGGGGATAGGAGTATCTTTTGAAACTTTCGGTTTAATACAATGTACTACACTGTACTGTTTTGGAGTCCGGGGTTCGGGGTGGTGCGGAATAACATGCATGTCAATCACTCAAGGATCACTCAAGGATGCCAAAGACCTTCCAAAATGGAGAAGAAATGGCCGGAACAGTTTAAATGATTTGGCTAGATTTGAAAGTTATTCCTTCTCATTTTGCTTTGTTCTTTGAATTACTAGTTCAGTATTTCAACACACACCAAGGCATTTTTGACTAAGTTGACAGTGTATTCTTTAATGAAATGTGAATGTGAAAAGTGTATTACGCGCGTATTGCTAGCGAGCGACTAATGTGAGGTGAACAGGGATAGCATATGATGAACGGAACAAAACCAGGCCTGTGTCACTACTCCCCGTTTAGGTATCGAAAATGTACCTACATTATTACTATGCGCGCTGCCGGCTCCTCAGGGTGGTAAATTCAGTTATACGAATCGTATGTCCAGAGTAATAAGAATGAAATTGGCCTGCAATGGATGTCTAGGTATGTAAACGAAGAGGTGCTGAGTTCTGACGTGATCTAAATTAAACCATATCGCATTGAGTAGATATTTCTTTGAATTTCTTTGTTGAGTGAGACTTACGTAGATATTTCTTTGTACGTGAGTTATAGGCTCTATTCTGTGACAAAACTGTGATATGTGGCATCTCCTCTAGTAAATAAATAAATAAATATATAAGGACAAATTACACTGATTAAGCTAGCCCCAAAGTAAGTTTTAAACTTGTGTTATGGGATACTAACTCAACGATACTATATTTTATGACAAATACATATATCGATAAACACCCAAGACCCAGGAAAATTTGAAAAAGGCCATTTTCCAACTTGCCCTGGCTGGGGATCGAACCCAGAACCTCCGGATTAGCGGTCTAGCGTGTTAACCATTACGCCACGGAGGTCGCCTAAAGTAGGAAAGTAGGTACGTAAGTACATAGTACCTCTCTCAACAATGCTTGTTGCCTTTATTCACGTCACCAGTTAAAGGTTAAATACAATTTTTTTATTACTATGACTTTAACAAGAAAAACAAGTACTTGTGACCTTTATACAATAGAGATTTTTTTTATAATGTTTTGTAGGAAAAGAAAAAAAAGGGATGTGCCATCCATCGTTTGTTTCGGTTTTGGTTTCGATTTCAATCTACTTCTTACTTCTCCCGAGGACTTCTTTTCCGCATTTTGGTCCATTGCGCTGAATCCGTTTTGCGTGTGTTAGCATTTCCAAAATCTGCCATATTTTTATTTATACTGGCAGTCCCAAATTGTGTTCCAATGTAAGATAATTTGCAAGTGCAACACCGGCCAAGCTGTGAAATGTCAATGTCAACTGTCAATTTAGACATTGTGGAGAATGCCGCTTGCCGCGCTTTGATTGAGGCGAAGTAAATAAAGTTTGTAAAGTGTTTTTACCTAGTGAAATAAGAAATATACAAGATTTAAAGCATCCCCAGTTTTATTCAAAAGTACCCTGATGAAAAGTTAAGTAATATATGGCCATTCGAACATATCAGAAGCTCGGATAAAGATCCTACTACGCCCTCCTCGGTACGTAATTTGTTTTGGTTTATTCACGCACGACACAGATAAAGGTAGGTACCTAAATTGATTGGAATCCAAATGATTACATCTATATTACAAAACTTTGGATTTACGCATGCATGCATGTGTTTTACAAGTTTGAAGATGCGTATTGCGTATCATAGATTACACAAAGACAGATTTGCTCAGCATTGAAAAACAAGTAACACTTATTACTTACACATTGATATAACACATAGGTACCTGCTTAAAGATCAGTATTCATTTAGGTAAAATCCTTGAAAGTTCTATAACATTGCCATTAAGTATGTCCTAGTTACCTTTTGGAAAACTTGACTGAAGTTTTAGATTACATACCTATATTTCTAAGTTGTACTAAATGGCTTAACCTTAAAGTAAGAATTTCAGAGACAATCAAGTAGACAGTGAATGATTCAGAATGATTCAGTCGACATCCATTGAAGATCTTATTTAACTAATATTTGGTTGTGCCCATATTCAATGTGTTATGCTATGGCCCTTTGGAGCCTGTCTTTTGATTTCAGCTAGCTTATAGAATAGTCTCATCTCAGTAGTTTGTGACAAAATGCCACATCAAATGTGTCGAACAATTGTATTGAAGAATGAAGACTAAGTATACTTACCCATACAACAATGAATGACACATTTAATAAGAAGGTGGTATGTATTCACTGTATTAAGGAGATGAATACTGGCAAATACTGGAAAATGCTAGTCGGGAGTCAAGGTAATCATATGATCAATTATATATTAAATTACCCCAGGTAATCTAAGCATACTAGCGGTGAGAATATATTTCCCTTATTGACTTTGTTAATTCACAATGCATACTCCTTGCATGAGTGAAATATGTATGAGTGTGAAGGAACTAGTATTGTGAATCAGAATAGATCTCAAATGAGATAAGTAATATAATACATTCAAATAATAGTTGCCCCATAGCCACTTAGGCTTTGTAGATTCATGCGCAAAGAGCATAAAACATTATTGAGTATATAATATGATTATTCAGATATCTAAAAATAGAATGGAATATATTCAAAATAAGCTATTAAAAGAAGCCATATACTAGATACTAATGATCCTTGGTTGTAAGTTGATATTATACAGACTGGATGAGAAGTGTATTGACTTCAGTATTTTGTGATGTACTTTACAAACAAATATTGTGGCATCACCTAGTCAGCCTCAGTTAGACTACCTATTATTTATTTATTTCATACTTGCATTCTGTCAAGTAGATACAAAAGTGGTTTCAGTTAAGAACATACCTTCTCTTAAGAACTCCAATTAGTTGATGATTTTCAATTCTTCATATTGTCATATAGAGTCAAGTATAATGAGTTTTTATTTTATTTATTTATTTAATCTTTATTGTCCATTAAATACAAATTATAAAGAACAAGAGGTCAACTTAACGCTGAAAGCGTTGTCTACCAGTCAACCTTTGGGTTATACAGATGGTCTAAATGTGAGTTGCAAGATAAAGTGTAAAGTATACATAAAATACATTTAACATATTTAATTTATGTATGTAGGTATCTACATACATACACCATGTATACATTATATATTGATAAATAAATAAATGCAGCAAATCTACTGTCACCTATAACTCGGAGAAGGAGTACCTAAATACATGTAGGGTTCTTAAAAAGCGGTACGCAAGACGAAAGTATCCACATTTCAGTGTCAAGCATCATTGAGCGTTATTACGTGATGATAAAGTCTAATTTGGTTTGACATAGAAATAGGATGTCATTATCGGACGACTATCGTATTGTTTTATGGAGTAACCCCCTTGTGTCTTAAAGCTAGCACAACTAGGAGCAGTTTGAATAAATTTAGAAAGCACATAACAGAGTTAGAAAGAAAACCAGTATGGTGAGAAGGAATAGAAATGGTCAAATATTTAGAATAACACAGGATTCTTTCGTGAGTGAAAAACAGAAGTTGAAAACTTTATTTTAGATATTTTAAATATTGAGTTGATATATTTTAGAGAATGAATAAGTTCTTTTAGAAGGTAGTGTAGTAGGTGTGTACATTGTGGCACACTGAGAATGAGAAAGAGAATTAACAGATTAAATGAGAATCAACAAATGTTTTGTGCTGTTACTTGAACATATTGAAGGTGCAAATAAGTATGGTACGGTACCACAATAGAAATCCAGCGCGTCGGTTTAAGTTCATTAAGTTTACTGGCAGGTTACAAACATTTTGAATATTAAATATCCATTATAAATGCGTGACATACATAATCATTATTCAGCCATTAGAGATTCTGTGGATACATCTACTTGGATATGTGGTACCTATATGTAATATCTGAGCTTACGTCCAGACCAGTGCACAGTACGTTTTCTTGAAAAAGCTAACAGTTCATTAATTAAGTTTAAACAAAGTTTTTCCGTGCACATCTCCTATTCATATGATTCTCGCGAGTTTAAACTATTTGGTTGAGACTACTACAATACAGGTCCAGCCTAGTGTTCTGAGAAAAAAATTCGTAAATTGTAGTTCTGTAATAGTAAATTAATGATTTTATTTTATACATTAAAGTTAATAAAAATAGTAAACTAGACATACAAAGCCTGCCGATGTGGCTGTGTTAAAGAGGAACTATCCTTCAGTATGATCAGTAATTCGTGATTTTACCTCATTAGTAAACAAACAAAAAAAGACTAGGCAGTCTGTTTCTTTTTGGGTATTATCATTAGGCCTTTCTAGTAAGTTTAGGTTGAGTAAGACTCACCTATCAAAATTAATCTTAATCCTAAAAAAATAATGACTCAAGTAATCAGGATGATCGAACGAATGTATTTTGTTTTATTGTTGAGAAAGAAGTTTTGTTAAACAAAAGCTTTTTGTTTGTTATCTTAATTGTATTTAAAGGTATACGATGTATAGATAATTCTAGAGGTATTTCGGAATTATTTGGTAAATTCAAGGATGAGTCCGCGTGTTTACATTTCTGTCCACGTTTGAATGGAATAGATTTTAACATCTTAGTCTTTTGACATCCTATGATATATGTCATACCTATCAGTCAGCGGAACACCACTTTTAGGGTGTACGTATTCGTTTATGGCGGATCGATAAATGCTATATATATATATATATATATATATATATATCTAATAAATCGTGTTTATGTGTTGTATAGACTGGAAGTAGCAGCGAGCCTGCGGATGGCTACGGCTGCAGCTCAGTAGCAGTAGGCCGTATGCCAAAGTGGCCAAGCGGTAACTGTAGCTGAGATGACAAAAGAGATAGAAATAGTTCGCGTAGAGGCGCGATAGGGCAATGGGCCCGGCTATCGGCTAATGTGAACCGAATAATAACACATGAAAATGAATAAATATGATTGTGTGATGATGAGAAAAATATGTGATGCCCGCGGGTGGCGTCGACAATTGGTGGGCATGTGTCCCTCGGGTGGAAAACTGTGACCAATTATCAAGTGAAAATGCTATGTACAGTACCAAAAATGAAGATAGACTACATTAGCATTAAGTCAGCGAATGGCAAGTTCAAAATAATAATAATAAAAAAAAGATATCTGACATGAGATTTCAATATTTGAGGAAGAAAATAATATGGGAGGCAGAAGCCTCTTGTAGCACAAGAAGTGAATTTATCTACTTTATTTGATGTAAGTATATACTAAAACATGGCTCAGAAAGACAGAGAGCGTCTGGAGGCGTTTGGAATGTTCTGTTGAAACGTGTGTATGGTACTAAAAAAAAAAAAAAAAAGACTGCATTTAGTGAAAGAAAAAAGAAAAGTACTAAGAGCAACTGACACCAGAAGAGGAAATATTTTTGGCCATATGCTACGATTCTACTAGTTATATCTACTAGGCAGTAGTAGGTACTCCAGTTGTTTCTACTAGTCAGTAGCAGGTCAATCCAGAGCGGACACGTTCTATTCGTCGCAAACGTCATAAAGGGGAAAGTTGAATCAAGGAAAGCAAGAGGAGACCAAGAAGAGCATTTAAGGAGGAAAAGTTACACAAGTTGTGTCTTAAAGGGAGGCCAAATGGATAGCTGAGGGTAGAAGATGACTTGATGCGGAATGATATGGAAATTACTACGCCGACAAGATAAAGTTCACAAATAATATGTATGAAACATACGGCAATATTTGGCCTGTATAATAAGATAGTAAATAAATATTTACAGGATTGTTTAAATCTCTTCTAGTTGCTATTCTCGTATTAAGTAATTTCTATAGATGTCTTCAAGGGTCTTCAAAATTAATGTTTAATGTAACTCAAACTGTACTATAGGACAACTAGAATTTGTTAAAAAGTACTAACTATTCTTGTTTCAAGATTTTTGTAATAAGAATTATTATACATACACATATTGTAACATGGTAGTACTTAATACTAGTACAACTGCTTTGCACTTGACATGTACTCGTAAGTATAAAGACGACATTCGAAAAAGCAAATATACAAAGTGGACTTATCCCGTATTATATATTAGTATTGTTAGTCGTTTTCCCAGAAATAAATATTATTTATGGTTATTAAAACTTTATTTAATTACTTACATAGTTGGTAAAGCTTAGCCAGAATTTACATTGTAACCTCGCGGTTTCTTCGCAGAAAGTGTATTAAAAATAAGATTGCTGTTATTTTCTAGATAACGATAATATAATTAGTTTTAAAAGATGCTTTATAAAATTGTTATACTCATGTTAACTAAGAGTAAATAGTACGACGATAAGTTTCCTTATTATGCCGTGACATCTGTAAAAAAATAAAATAATTCAAGTTATCATACATACGCAGAATTAATTAATCTATTCTGAGCATACATATAAAATTGCAATTAAATATATAAGAACAAGTACTACCTAGTCAAAAATTAATTTAATTAGAAAACTTGGAATGAGAAAGAAATGAAAGAGAATTCATACTCTACCGACAAGAGAGCATAGCTCTTAAATATAGATAGATAGAAAACTTATTTTGTATTCAGTGATTATCATCTTCAAACATAAATGTATTTAATATGCATATTCTGCATCCTAATACATATGTACATACATTTATGAGAATGGATATAATTTTGCGTCATTCTACATACATGACCCCCATCAGAGCTTAGCATGTATGAATCTATTAAAAATAAAAACAAAGTATTATCTAGATATATTAAAATATAACCACATATTTTGTACAAATTTCATAAGTTACATGAAAATAGTAGTAGTGAGATGTAGTAATAAACTCTAATGCAGATATGTGGATTTGCTCAAATGTTTGTTCTTACTCTACTGGGGATTTTGTTGTAATGTAGAGTGATAAATCGATATTGATTAATATATGTTTCTAAAACTGGTACTGGTAATACTAACCTATTGTTACTATGTCAGGCTTTACTATAGAATTTATATAAAGTTATATTCTGGCGATGTGATATGTCTTATTTTATTGATACTTATTCAATTATTTATTCAATTATTGAGAGCTGACAGTTTTTCCTCTTTAAAGAGTCAGAACCTGTGTATAAGTAGGTGCTTAATTGTAATCTATGTTAATTTAAATGTAACAGAAATACCTTCTTGTTTATCTTGCATGTTTATTCTTGTTTCAATAAAATTCCTAGTAAGAAATAATCCGATACGGTACTTATTGTTCAACTATAGTAAACTTTTGAGTATTGTGATTCAGAATTTTTATTGTGAGACAGAAATTTAGTCTAGTACATTTTGTTAGATGTTATATATAGGTATATATAAGTATGATATGAGAAATGTTGTCATTCTAAACCTAAACTATGCTGATCACTATTCATATAGGTCATCTATAAAAACAAAATCAATTGTATTAGTTAAACATGGGACTTATGTTACTTCAACAATGTAGATTTGGTTGAAATTTATTATAAGTTAGTACCAACTCTTTGTCAAAAACATCTCTATTTGTATGAGTAGTATTCTTTGGATGTGCCTTAGCACTAATGTAGTTTATCAGCAGATAAATGGCCTGTAATTATAATCTTTTAAAGTAAGTAAATCACCTACTCTGAGAATAAACCACACAGTGCAACAAGGTTACTTTGAAATAAAACTAACAGCTGTTTTTAACTCAATTCAGTAAGCAAAACACAAATCCTTTTGATATGATACGATAGTTAAATAAACTTACATGAAATGAAATGTACAATTTTGGTGGTACAAAAGTCATGTAGAGTCTCACACATTTAGTCATCAGTGACATGCAACAGACATTGGTATATCAATTGAAACAAATTTTAGTTAATATTTTATTTATTGTCAAATAAAATTCTTATTAGTCAAATTATCTAGAAATCATATAATTATAGATACGGATAAAAAGTCTTTAACACTACAGAAACACTTCTTTACCAGTCATACAGTTTTTGGTTGAATGATTTAAGACTATGTATTGATCTAATATTATTAGGCAGATCATTGTAGATTCGTATAGCCATAGGAATACTGTTAGAACTATACAACCATGTTTTCATTGTGGTAAGTACTAATCTGTTGGGATTCCTTTTACTGTACCTTCTTGGCAAATCATTACTGGTTTTAAATAATTCTGGGTGTGATCTTACAAAAACGCACAATTTGCATGTATATACATACTCGGGAGACTTAATATCTTCATTGTTTTAAACAAGGGTCTACAGCTTGTTATAGTTGAGACCCCAAAAATTACACGTACCTATGTATTATTTTGGTTCCATAAATGTTTGTTAAGTTCTATAGCATTTCCCCATAGCGGGAGTCCATACCTGATTTGAGATGTTACATATCCATGATATGCAAGAATAGCGGTCTTTCTGCCTGCTATCCTTGTCAATCTCCTAAGTGCATAAGAAAATCTATTTATTTTACTACACACGCTATCTATGTGCTTATCTTATGAGCAAGTGTAGTCCAAAATAATTTCTAAAAATTTAATTTGGTTAGTTTCTTTAACGGGTTGTCGTCCATGGTCTGTGGGTTGTCCTTTGTGTATAATGTTTAGATTTTTCTTAGTTATACTGCGTTTATTATAGAATTAAATAAATTTAGTTTTATTAATATTGACCTTCAAATTATTACATGTCATCCAATTTATTATATCATTATTAGTGTTATTAATATTGATATGGGGCATACCTTACTTGATGTGATCTGATGTGAAAAAAAAAGCTTTATAGCAAAACAAAACTTTATTATAGCTAGCTTTTGAAATCGTTAAGTACTAAATTGTATTTCTTATCAAAAATATAGTAATAGGTATAATTTTTATAAACAAGCATATACCTACTGACTTCCAACAGCATACAAAAATGTACTTTTATTTTGACTCTAATGAATGCTATAAGTACTTAGGTATATTATAAAATATCATACGAATGTATAAACTTTAATATTAACAATTACATCAATAAATACTTATATATCTTTAGTTAAAATTGGATATGTGGACATATCCCATATCAGAACGGCCGAGAATGTTAGTAATTTGTCAGTTATCATCAAAAGTTATCATGAATATCATTATACATATACCTTATGTATCTCAAATTTTCCAAGTTGATGAAATCTTTCAAATGAAAATATTTTTTTTTTCTTTATAATAAGTATAAAAAAAAGTACACAGACAATAGGGTATATTCATGTTATTTTTTTATTTTTTTAAACGATTCTATAAGTTATTATATAACCGGAAAAAAATATAACACTTACAGAATATTATTAAATAAGCTTAAAAAAATAATTAAAATTACTATTATTTTTGGACGACTTTAAACGCTGCCATTTTGCGCTTTTTTCTGTGACGTCACCGTGCATTGTCAATGTCATAGAAACACTTATATGTCAGTGTCAGTCAAGTGCAAATTACAAATTCAAAATATTATCAACAAAACAACGAAGTTTTGGATTCACAGTTTTATTTTATAAGTAATACTATCTAATTTGTGATTATAAGTGAGTGATTAAAGCTTTTAATATCAATTCATTACAAATGGAAGGGCGCACAAAATCTTATTATAAATATTGTATGGTTCCTATGTGCAAAAATAACATCGTAACTGCACCTGACAAAATATATTTTCATATGCCCAAATATGCAAATGTAAGGAATCATTCCGCGTATTAGGGTTCGCTGTTTTACAAAACCGAGCTGTAATGCCAAATAGCTAGAGGTTTAGTAAATTAGCTGATTATACCATTCAACTGCAACTGTACATACCTAATGTGAACAAAAAATACATATTGTGAGCAAAATGAGTAGTGTCATCCTTTGCAAAACTACACAGTAGTATTGTAAGTACCTACTTCAATTATTTATAATTTAATAGGTAGTAGACTAGCTGCCTGCTACTATAAGCTATAAGATAATGTACTACCTACCGTAATTAATTAAACAAATTTATATTATTTAAGAAAAAAAATACCCAAAATTCTCCAAAAGATTTATTT
The DNA here is from genome assembly GCA_963576875.1 of Acrobasis repandana. NCBI lineage: Eukaryota > Metazoa > Arthropoda > Insecta > Lepidoptera > Pyralidae > Acrobasis > Acrobasis repandana. Next base: position 22,913,219 of record OY756215.1, read on the forward strand.
TTTTTCTCTAAAATTTCCCATTTTTCCCAGAATTGCGAAAAAAATACCCAATCTGGTAACACTGCAAATTACAAATGACTTATTGACAGTGACAGATAGTCTTCTTCTTTTTAATTTGTGATTGACAGCACAGACTATTTAGAAAATTAAGTTTGACAGTGTTTCGTGACGTCACGTGGCGTTTCGGAAATTTGCGAGGGAATTTTAAAAATACAGCTTTTAAATAATTAATTTCTCAATGGAAACACGTTAAATTGAAAAGATATATATATGGGTATTTTTCTTTAGCAATGAAGTATACACATCATTTTTTTTGTTCGTTTCTGAATCACATGCATATTGTCTATTGTAAATATAGCACAAATTCAGTGATTCAGCGCACTTCATAGCGCTTGTTTATTTTAGTACTTAATCAAAGACTAAGCTGGAAATGCTAAGTCAAAATATTGTAGTACAATAATTTGTTATTTTTAGTAGCGCCTTAGAAACAGCTAAAATTTAGTTTTAGCCATTTCTGGCGTCAGGAATAGGGACATTCCTGTAAACAGAATGGCCGTCTGTTAGCATTTCCAAAATCTGCCATATTTTTATTTATACTGGCAGTCCCAAATTGTGTTTCAATGTAAGATAATTTGCTAGTGCAACACCGGCCAAGCTGTGAAATGTCAATGTCAACTGTCAATTTTGACATTGTGGAGAATGCCGCTTGCCGCGCTTTGATTGAGGCGAAGTAAATAAAGTTTGTAAAGTGTTTTTACCTAGTGAAATAAGAAATATACAAGATTTAAAGCATCCCCAGTTTTATTCAAAAGTACCCTGATGAAAAGTTAAGTAATATATGGCCATTCGAACACGTGGGGAGGTGCGCCGTTATCAGTTTTCAAACCAGCCCAGCTCCTGCAGGAATCCGAGAACGCTCCCCGGCGCCCTCACGGCTCCTTGATGTTCCAGGAACCCTCTTGTTATGTGTGCGTCGCCAACGCATTCGATGAGGAGATGGCTTGCAGTTTCATCAGCCTCCATGCAAGGTCTGCACAGAGGGCTATCTGTAATCCCTAGGGTGTAAAGGCGTCGGGATAGGCGACTATCCCATTGGGGTAGTGCTTCCCTAGCCTGCCGACATGTCCGGAGGGATTGCCATGACTGATTTTGTTCTTCGCTAATGCGATTTGTGATCCAGGTGCCAAGGAAGAGGTCCCAACGGTGCCATACTCAATCCTCGACGCGCAAGCTCGTCAGCTGCATCGTTACCCAGTGAGTTGCTGTGTTCTTTGATCTATTGGGCAGTGACTGTGTTATACTTACAGAGTTTTTCCAGGGATCTGTGGCATTCTTATACTAAGGCAGAGTCCACATGTGTCCTTTTGAGGGCAAGAAGGACCGCTGCGCTGTCAGTTAAGATACGGATAGACATACCTGATACCTTCCTCCTAATAATTTGTGTAGCTGCGTGGTTTATAGCTGCGCATTCGGCTTGGAACATGGATGTCTTTCGCTGCCGCCATGCGAGAGACTACGCAGCTCTACAAATTCACACCTACGGAGGACATTGCAAGACTTCGCAACTGCCTCAAGGGGGATGCACGCGACGCAGCGGCATCAGGACTGAGCTCTGCCTCACATTCAGACACAGTGATGAAGACATTGGAGCAGTGCTTCGGGAGACCTTATCTCCTGTCCGACCTAGCCTTCGAAGACCTTTAAAACTTGCCGCAATTGGGGACAACGGCAAGGGAGCTGAACAACTTCGCCGTGAAAGTACAGAACATCGTGGCCGTCCTGAGCAACGTCCAGCAAAGCTGCCTGCATGACTCGCTGTTAGTGCAAGAAGTACTCGACAACCTTAACCTGCACCTAGGCCCCGATGGTACTATGCAGATGCCCATCAGGGCCCCGAACCCGGCATCATAAAGCTGTTGCAGTTCCTGATGAGGGTAGCAAGCATCGCCCTCAAGTACGGATCCTCCAAGGCGAAAGTAAATCCGACTCAACAGAAGCGAGAGCCGAGTCGGTCGGTCGAACGTCGAGCCGGAACAATAAGCTGCCAACACCGACGCCGCCACCGCCGCTTCCACTGCCACACTTGACACTGCAAGCGACACTGCAACCATCACTGCCACAGCTACGCGAAGTAACATCAAGCTCAAGATCTGCCCAGTGACAGTCTGAGAAGCGCGGCAGCCTTAAGACCTTCGCGCAAGAAAAGTATAAACTAGACTGGGATGATCCCGTACCTCTTTCCATCTGCTCTGTCTTCACTCACGGCCACTACATTGTACCTACTTGTTTTTAATATATTTGTAAAAAGTAATATTTTTTTATTTAAAAAATATCCTTGTTCCGCGCGAACAAAGTGGACGCAGCATTCAAGTGACACATGCTACTGGAGCGACTGGCATACGTACCGTACTCCATTGGCTGCGCAACGGAAGCCGAAGATACACTCCACCACTCCGTACGTCGCGCACCGCCTCGGAAAAAAACGAGTAGTCGAGAGCATCGGAATGGCGATGAGTGCCAACCCATCTCAAACGACATCGAGCGGTTCGCTTCGTACGACCGCTTAATTGGCGAGCAGTAAGTGCTACGATTCCCTCAGCGCTGTGAAAGATCGAAGCGCCACGCTGAGCCAAGACCACATATGGAGGACAACCCGGCTGTGGGTACAGCGTGTACAAAAAGTCGCCTTCCCACAAGAGCTCCACGATCTCAAGAAGAAACGCGCCGTGCCGAGATCCAGCCCGCTACTTTGACTCTTATGTATTCTGTGCCGCTACGCCGGTTCTCCATCAAGTTGGAAGACGGCCTGCTGGAAATCGGGCGTGCTAACAAGGCGGACATCGCTGACGAGGAGAAACATACCATTGTGTTACGCACCGATCACCACGGATGCCCAGAAAGAATTAAGGCCGGCGACATCGTGATCATCGCCGACCACACCTTATGACCTTACCACGCAAAACATGGTCCCGGAGAATCGTCTAATACACATTCCCTGGGCCCGACGACGTGGTGCGCAACGTCGAAGGCAGGACTGCGGGTGAAAACTTTCGGTGAACCACCGCCAAGCTCCAGTCATCGACCGCACTCTCCCCGGACCAGAGGGAGAGGACGCGCTGCACAACGGGCACGCAGTCGTCTTCCAGAGATGGCTACGGAACTCCTTCGCCGGAGGGAGACTGTTAACGACATGCGTATGCGTGCACATATGAATTTGTAAGAGGATCGACCAATCACAGCGCTTCCATTTTAGTCAAGGTGAAACATCCCATTCTCGAAATTTCCGGCCTTTGCTTGAAGGTTCGGTATTATTCTAGAAAGTTTGGGCAAAATCGAAATCAGAAGCGTGTGCTGTGATTAGTCGGGTCACTAACGCATATAGTAGCTACCTGCTAGTAGCAGAATTAGTAATAAAAAAGTAGTATATATATGACCGTGGATTAGTTGAACTTTACCAGTCGATAGTCGACAGTCATCCAATAAATTACTAGCCATGGACGCCAACGGGCAAGCAGCAGTAGTAGTAATAGTGAATATACGATAGAAGAAATCTCCAATGTTTCATTGAAAAGAACCAGCAACAGTGTCTACAGTCCACTATACATATGTACTTAGGCTCCAAGGACAGGTGTGATTCTACCGTCAACATATATATTCATGAATGTACAATAATTAGGTATTTAGGTACTCACTCATCATCAGCGCGTATATCTGGTTGCATTCTCAGCGGTAACGCTTCAAAGCCCGGGGTCCGCTTCCTAACCTAGGTGATTTGACGATTCGAGGCTTTTAGTTTTTCAGAGTGACTGCCGTCTGACCTCCGTAACCCAAAGTGTAGACCAGAACCAATCCTAGGATAGGTTTAAGTATGCTCTTTTTTTGAACCCACGACCTCCGGATCACAAGGCAAAGGCACTGGACCACGGAGGTAGTGACTCACTCCGTGGACACACTGACTGCAAAAGATGCAGTGGCCACTGAATCAAAACCAAAACCAATTTCAACAGCTTTGGTTTCAAAGAAGCACAACAACACACGAGGTAGGTACTTGAAATAGGTATATATATATATTTTATGGTTTGAAAATCGATGTCAGTATATTGGTATTTGCGTAGAGAAGGAACATATAAAACATTACCGGATTAGTGACAAAAGGTAAAATAAGCAGTAGGTACATATGTACCCTATTGTCTTACTTCGTTTGTTCCTCTGTTTGTATGTTGTGTACAGTAGCGGCGTTAGGGTAGGGCGCGGTTGGGCGACCGCCCAGGGCGCCAGATACAAAGGGGCGACAGGGGGCGTTTTTGGGCAAGGGGGTCACAGGTAATAATAAATAAAAAAATAGCGGCTGGTTAATGGCGGCAACTCGCAACGAAGGGAGGAGGGGGTGCATACAAATAAGAGTCTAGTTCTTATTTGTATACACCCCCTCCTCCCTTCATTTACAATGGGGCGGCAAATTTGAAGACTCTCGCCCAGGGCGCTGGTAGAGCTAAAACCAGCACTGGTTGTGAAGTCCGTGTTAGTTGGATTATCCAAAAATAATGTACCCACATTTTTCAGTTTATCAAAAAAGTAAAAATTCACAAAGATTCAAAGTAACTAAGTTGCAGAGTGGGGGCTTGTGACTACACCGATGTGTAAAAATTGTACGAACGCGTGACGTCATGAGAAATTTTAATGCGCTGTATCTTCATCATTTATTGTTTCTCAGAGAAAAGAAAATATATTTGTACAATATTTTTTAATAATTTAACCGATGGGCCAAATATATTTTTCAGTCATCATGCCTGTTGAAGAAGTAGAGCAGCTATCTAAGGAAGAAGAGCCGCAGTTTGAGAAACTGGTGGCACCCTCGGCTGACTCCTGGCAATTCGAGATCCATCCAGAGTATCCATGGACTATTCGGTTTTTCATGGCTTACGTTTTTGCTGGATTCTATGGAGCATACGTCTGTATGACTGCTGCGAAGCTCCCTACTGTGATATTTTGTAAGTATTTAACTTTTTTTTCATATTCCAAACCATAATTGGAGTATTTACTTACTATTACTATTCATCATTATTTTAGCCGCATAATGTCCACTGCTGGACATAGGCCTCTCCCAAGGATTTCCAAAATGACCGACCTAAAGCGGCCTGCATCCAGCGCTTTCCAGCGACCTTAGTCAGGTCGTCTGAGTACCTTGTGGGTGGATATCCTAACCTTCGCTTGCCAGTAGGCGGTCGCCAGTCGAGAACCTTTTTGCCCCATCGACCATCGGTTCGTCGCGCTATGTGTCCTCGAAGAGCTAATCGCTAATAACTCGCTGAGTTATTTATGTCAGTGACTTTTGTTCTCCTACGAATTTCTTCATTTCTGATTCGATCACGTAGAGAAACACTGAGCATAGCCCTCTCCATAGCGCGTTTAGCTACCTTGAGCCTTTTATGAGACCCATAGTAAGGGACAACGTTTCAGAGCCATAAGTCATCGCTGGTAACACACATTCGTCTTGAGGTACTGAGGTATTTGGACGAGAAAACACTGCGTAACTTAGAGTCGTCATATCAAATTAGCTGGGCATTTAGATTACCTATGCGAACGAAACTCAAATTTAAAATTAAGAAGTTATTTTTTATTCATAAATTTACTACATGACAAATTAAAAACTACTTTAGGGATAATATTAATCTGTGATATTTCCGATTAGACTCACATGAGTCCCAACCAGGGGGCGGAGAGGAATGTCAAGGGGGGCGTGAGACGTTTGTATTTAAGAGAAACATAACTTGAATGCGTAAAGGTAGAATTCCGTGCATCGCGATCGATCGCGGCCGCGCGAGGCCTACGATTGTAGTCGGTCGCTCGCGACAATAGTCAGAGTATGAAAAAGTATGTCACCCCGGTTCCGAGGCCCGCGACAGACGCGCGCGGCCGACGAATGTCGTGAGCCGGTGTTGTGTGTTAGTCGGTGTTGTCCGTCAGTCCCCTCTAGCTAGACGTGTGTCTACCGAAGTTAAAATCATGGTTGAAGTGCTAATTGACATTCTTGAAGAAGAAGAGGAGGATAACGAGCTGCTGTTGCTATAATCTGAATGAATGAATAGAGAACCAATCGACCCTATCTTTAAAAGCAGAAATTAAGAAGGATACTATATGTACATATATAAGAAATATTGATTTTAAAGCATTTGTATTGTAATGTAAAAAAAATCTGAAGTTTTGCAAACTAAATAAAAAACAATTCAATTTTGTGTCAAGAAAGACACGCACGGCCGCGCGCGGCTCACGACATTCGTCGGCCGCGCGCGTCTGTCGCGGCCCTCGGAAGCGGTGCCATACATTTTCATACTCTGACTAATGTCGCGACCGACGACAGTCGTAGGCCGCGATCGATCGCGATGAAATGCACGGAATTCCACCTTAATGTAAATAAACAAGTCGCCGGTAGCTGTTGCTGTCACTGAAGGTTTTCTTCCATATTCTGGTCTAGTCGTACGATGTTAGAATAAACGCAAACCCCTAATCGATATTGTAGGCAAATATACTTTTGTACGTATCTACTTATGTCACAAAAATTGATAGGTTCGCTCTCTGCTCCGTAGACGTTTTGTGTGACAGTCTTGCCTCCGTATTTTAAATACTTGTATACTAATTATAAATATAATCAGAAGTCCTTTTCTTTTATTTTCATCATAAATATTGTGCCATTAAAATCAACAATGTAATATATATGTATTTAAAACTTCTTTATTTATTCTATCACACAATTTATTTAATTATACATACATTAGGGTGTCCCTCATATGGTCGAAAACTTTTTTTTTGAAGTTATTCAAACGCATACCTCATCGTTTTTTTCGTTGTATATACACTTACTTAAATATAATATTTGAAGTACCTAATAGATCGAGAGCTGGCACGAATTTTGGGTAGGTGTTTGAGGCAAGTTGAAAACTTGTCACATACATCTCCTATTATACCTCAACACGGAACTGCAGACCTGGCTGGTGAGTAGCGGGGCTAAAGCAACCTATGAAATTTTTAAGTTTTTTTTTTCAAAAAACGTATTTGAGTCAATATGCATTTTTTATATGTTGTAGTTTAGTGTTTAAAGAATAAAAAAATCAATAAGCCAGACGATTTGGTGGGGGCTTTGAAATTGCCAGGCGGGTGCAAAAGTATTTTTCAAAAAAATATAAAAAAGGTAAATACCTGTTTTATATTTTTTATTACAACTTGAAATTTTAATACGGTATTACTTATAACTAAAAAATAAGATGCTCAAAAAGACAGGTCGTTTTGATGGGACTTTCTACCTGCCAGGTCAATCTAAATAAATCATAATGGTGCAAGCGAAACTAGGCCTTATGTCTAGGCCTTTTGTCGTTTGGGCATAAAGACTAGACTTGTCTGCTTTGATCGTTGTAGTAATACACACATATACTATATTTTATAACTAATACAATCCCGTGTGGTTCCGACCACTCCATTTCTTCATGTGGATGTCGTAAGAGGCGACTAAATTATCATTATGATTTATTTAGATTGACCTGGCAGGTATAAAGTCCCATCAAAATGACCTGTCTTTTTGAGAATCTTATTTTTTAGTTATAAGTAATTAAAATTATTAAAATTTCAAGTTGCCTCAAATACCTATTTTATATTTTTTGAAAAATACTTTTGCACGCGCCTGGCAGTATCAAAGCCCCGACCAAATCGTCTGGCTTATTGATTTTTTTTTCTTTAAACATTAAACTACAACATACAAAAAATGCATATTGCCTCAAATACATATTTTGAAAAAAAAAAAAAACTTAAAAATTTATAGGTTGCTTTAGTCCCGCTACTTACCAGCCAGGTCTGCAGTTCCGTGTTGGGGTATAATAGAAGATGTATGTGACAAGTTTTTAATTTGCCTCAAACACCTACCCAAAATTCGTGCCAGCTCTCGGACCATAAGTCAATGTTAACCCGTGCCGACTGGGTCCCTAAGTTTATCCAAATAGCGGTTTTTGAATGCTTTACAATATTCGGCTTAGTCATCGCGAATGTTCATATCTTAGTGTTATTTTGATGGAAATACATAATTCACAAATGCTTTAAATTATTTCAATTATTTTATATTTAAATCCTAAACATATTCAAAACAGACAAAAATCTAGTTACAGTAGTCAATGTAAATCAATAAATAAAGTAGGCAAATGTCAAATTAAAAATTCTAAAATATTGTTCTTTGCTAAAATCACAAAAGCTCCTTTAAACCGGCCTAATGTTGTCGTGTTACTCTTTTAAACTTCTCACATCCAAACCAGACAACAGTTTTAGGTATATACCAAAGAAAACTATTACTACTTCAGGCATGTTGTTCTAAAAATACTTACAATTTAATGGTTTGCCCTCTGTCTTTTCGCGTTTGCGTCCAATACCAAGATAACATACTCACCGCAAATTAAGATCTACTGCTTCTTTTTCAACTTGAACTATTATCAATTATTATCAGCTTTACGTGCCATCCGAAGCACGGAATCATCTTTATTTACGGATAATCAGGTGATTCAAAGCCTGCAATATCCTAACCAGACTGGAAACAACTTTTTACAAAGTATGCTTCTCAGTGGGATTTGAACTGACGACCTCCGGATCACAAGGCAAACGCCTTGACCACTGGACCACGGAGGCAGTCATACACAGGTAAAAATGAGTAAAACCATGTTCTTATGCGTATTTTTCCAGCGCTGTTCATGGTATGCCCATCAATGTTGGGCCTGACAGTGGGCGTGCATCGTCTCTGGTCGCACCGAGCCTTCAAAGCCAAGCCTCCTCTTGAGATCCTGCTCGTCTTCTTCTTCCTCCTAGCCAACCAGCGCTCCATAGTGACCTGGGTTAGAACACACAGACTCCACCATAAGTGTTCTGACACAGACGGAGACCCACACAACGCGACCAGAGGCTTCTTTTTCTCCCATTTCTGGTGGATGGTGGTCAAGCCGCACCCTGAAGTGCTGAAGCGGGAGAAGTATATCGACGTGTCAGATTTGATGAACAATCGGATCGTTAGATTTCAGGAAGAGTGAGTTATTTATTAATACAAATTTTACATACAAAATTATACAGAGACATTTTTACAAATAAAATATCTCTTCTAACGCGCCACATCGAGGCAACGTACCCAATATGCTGGCAGCATTTCCTCGCTGTATAGCGAGACTTATTCTCTGAGCAAAAAAGCCGCCAGCTCTAGGATCACCAGTTGCCTCGATGAGAGTGAGTTGTCTTTTAGTTTTGTGTCTTGCTCTTGCAGATTCTTTGATATTGATGATTTGACGACCAGGCGTAGAGGTTAAGGCCGTACCTAAATTTTCCGGGGTCCAGTCCTACCCCCATTTAAAATAAATCATTTAAAAAAAAACGGAGACCCCATTAAAAATTTTGCTACTACCAACTCCTAGATAACCCTTCAAAGTATTTTATGAACTACTATTTACAGTTTAAAGTGAGAACGTTAAGCTTTACACATACGCTACGCACATTTGCGAAAAACGGCCACTTTTGGCAAATGTGCGTAGTAAAGCTTAACGTTCGCATGGTGTCTCCGTTTTCTTTGAAATGATTTTTCTTTGAGGCAGCACTGGGCCCCGGAAAATTCAGGTACGGCCTTAACATGCCAATCCACCACTACAAAGGTTCTGGGTTCTTCAGACTTGGTGCTGTCCCGCTTGCGAAAACATAACAAAACGACCTAGAAACGACAACACACCTGTCAGCAAACAAAAGCAATTCATATTATATGAGACGATACCAACATGTCAATTGAGGAGCACACAACACAGCCAAAGCATACATTAACATCTCCAACTACAGAAACACGAAAAACACAGAAAATTAACCAAAATATAATAACGCTAGAAGCTATTTATTAGCCTTTTACTAGAAACCAAGCTTGAACAATATAAACATTCTATCCTACTGGACATCAGACACTTACTGGGTACCGAGATCAACTCTGTCGCCTTGGAACTTAAAAAAGAATTTACACAAAAAACGGAAGAATTACAACAACAACAGACTATACAACACAAAAAAATTATATTAATAACAGAACAAGTAAATATATTAGCTAAGGAAGGAAAACAAAAAATTGCAAAGGTAATCGTAGTTATAGACCAGTGCAGAAGCTTTTGAAAATGGTAAAAACTGAAAAAAAATTATAGTAGGGTGAAACCCATTGGAAAAGGAAAAGAATATTACAAAAATGAGAGGAAAAATAAATTACGGGCGATTGAGGTCGGGGGGTGGGGGGTGAGGTTTTAAGACCGTACCTGAATTTTCCGGGGTCCAGTGCTGCCCCCATTTAAAATAAATCATTTCAAAGAAAACAGAGACATCATTTAAAATTTTGCTACTACCAAGTCCTAGATAACCCGACAAAGTAATTTATGAACTACTGTTAAGCTTTACTACGCACATTTGCGAAAAAGGCCACTTTTGGGCCTTTTCCAATGGGTTTCATCCTACTATAATTTTTTAGGGTTTAAAAAATTATCGGCACTGGTCTATTAGATGAATTACTACAACAACAAAAAGAACGTGACAGTAGAATAACATAATCCGTTAGATAAATCAGGACAAAGTTTCAAATGCCTAAACACATTCGTCCTACACGGCTTCAATGAATAAATACCCAAGAGAGCAGGAATACGAAAATGAAGAATTACAAATGTACTTAGGGATATTTTACATGTGGTCTACATGTAAAATATCCCTAAAATCACAGGTAACACAGAAGAAATTCGACGACTCAGAGTAAGAGGACCGCGACGCCCACTTCGCGTGGAATTAATTAGCAAACGCATGATCCAATACATCTTTAAAACTTTGGACTTTACGTACCTATGTATAAGCTGCTTGTCAAAAAACACTGGACGAGAGAAATCGAACAAGAAAATCACAAGAATTAATTAACTTCAAACATGACTTTAAACAACAGTAGGCACATCACATACTACCACAAAAAATCACACGCAAGGTTACGTCATACAGCGAAGGTCCTTCACAGCAAATTACTAGCCTACCACCTGCTTCACGGCTAAGCAACGCACCAAACACGTTTCGCACAATGCGATAATGAAATAAATATATTCTTTCAAAACTTCCAAATCCTATGGAACAAACGCACAACACTTGACGCCTTCCTAGATCAAATGACCTTTCACGCCTATTGTTTATCTGGAACATTCTTAACAAAGGAAAAATTGGAGCTCTCATACACTTCAATCATTATAGCGTTACAAGTGCATACTGCCAGCGAAACCACGAAGGTGGGGGAGTCTGCATACTATAACCACACTATAACGAAACGATGTGGACTACGTAGACCTCGAAGATATTATGGATATTTCAATTGAATTTCTTGTAGAATTACGTGCCGTAGAATTAATTAACCAGGACTTAATATTCATATCATTGTATTGGAATGACAAACGGGTAAATGATTTTTGATTGGATCAAATTAGAAATTGAAAAAACGTTAAACAAAATTACAATTGCTTTGACGATACCCTTCCAATTATTCTGGATAAGTGTATACCTAAAAAAATAATAAAAATTAACCCAAATAAGAAAAAAGTTGGCTTACTAAGGGACTAAAAATCTCGTGTAAAAATAAAAAAAAATCTTAAAAATATTAATACAGGGATATTATTAATAAATACCACAAATTGCAGTGTTCTTAAAAAAATATTACAAAAGCTATGAAAAGACGCATACAAGGTCTTTTATAAAAAAATGGAATATATAAATAAAGTAAAGAGATCTAAAAATATTGTAAAAGCAATGTGGAGTATTATAAAAGAGCGTACTAATAATAAATAAATTTTTAACAAAAAAAAAAAACAACCGACTTCATTTTTTTTCGAGTTTCTTCCATATCTCCAAAGTCCTTCATCATATCTTCACCAAATTGGTAAAGGCTTTCAAATAAAAAAAGAATCATCAAAATCGGTTTACAATTGGCGAAGATATCGCGTAACAAACATACATAAAAAATAAAAATAAAAACATACAGTCGAATTGATAACCTCCTCCTTTTTTTTTTAATTCGGTTAAAAATACACCGAAACAAAATAAAAATATGCAATGAAATATCTAGAATTATGTATCGTCGGAGCCGAAACAAGTCGCCAACTCATTTAAAGCCTGCAATACATGTTGGTCGAGCTTAGGCCAACGCGAGCGTAGGCAAATTAATAAAAGGCAAGTGCTACTGCCTAGACGTTCGGCAAGTTTATCGAAAACCAATGCAAATGGCCAATATAGACGAGTTTTGAAGAGATGCCCACACGTTGGGCTCTGTCAATTTGTTTTGTGAATTGAAGCAATATTGACGAAGACGTAGAAGTTCTTGCAGCTGCTGCTATTTATTTAATGAGCGCTTATAATTATTATATCGGTGTATACCGCACTAAAGTTATGTTTTGTTACCTATCCACTTTTTTTTTGTTTTTATTGTTGCAATTTTGTTTAATTGAATTTTCAAGACTGCGCAGACAAACATGTGGACACTATTGACCGAGTGCGCGCAAGCGCCTTTGATTTGTGCAGAAAAACCGACAGCACTTCAAAGTGCGGCAAATAGTCGCGAGCGACCGCAAGTGGTAACAAGCTACGCCAAATGAGTTCTATAGACGTTGGCGCCTCACTTTACTCGGCCAACTAACTAGGCGAGCGACACCGAGAGATGGCAAGACAATGCAAATATACTGTCTATACGTTGGTATTGGCGTTCACTCGGCGACGCCCGGCCAACATGTATTGCAGGCTTAACAAATACTTTGCATCGGTGGGGACGCCGAGTGGAGCTCAGCCGCCACGAGGCCGGCCCGTGATGCACCCGCCGCCAGGCAACTCCTGTACCTACGCCCGGTAGAACTCGCGAAAGTAAACAAGATACTTAGAGAACTAAAGGGTAAACACAAACATAATGATACCTGATAAAATTCTCTACAACTTTGCATTTCACACTTTTTATCTATCTCCAATCGTTGCGTTGCTATGAGCTACGAAAAACAAACGATTTTCAAAAATGTGTCCAATTCTCTGTCCCGTTCGTTATTTTTTTGCTCACATCTCGAAAACGGTGCGTCGCACAAAATTTTGTTGTAGTACATAAAGGAACCTGATAGGATCATCTACAACTTGGCCTTTGACAGTTTTTATCTATCTCCAATGGTTGCGGAGCTATGAGATCTAAATAAAAAACGATTTTTCAAAAATGTGTTCAATTTTCTGTCCCGTTCTTTGTGTTTTAGCTTACATCTCGAAAACGGTGCGTCGCACGAAATAATGTTCAACTCCATAATGAAAATTGATAAAATTTTCTACAATTTTAAGTTTCTTAATTTTTATCTATTTCCAATCGTTGCATAGCTATGAGCTCCGAAAAACGACCGATTTTTAAAAATTTCTGTCTCGTTTTTTGTTATTTTGCTTATGTCTCGAAAACGGATCAGCTTTAATGCTGTCGGGTCTCGTGTGTTCTTTCCGACAAGATGTGTAAACAGCAACTTCAAATCTTTAAGTTGTGAGCTCTTTTGATCATTTCTAAGTTTACTGGCAGAAATCAGAGAATTTATGCCCTTTTTACCGATCTTGGAAATATTTTCTCCACCTTCTTCCAGCACTTCATCACAAATAAAACACATGTCTGTCACCTTGAAAACTTGCTTGTGACTGCTACCCACAGAAGCTGCTACCCTGCGTTACCGGGTGCTCAGTCACAATACTCAATAGGTCACTGACGAAATAGCAACATAAGCCCGAAGGCATCTTGATATATATTATTTGGAGTTTTAGCCAGTTTAAAAGTGAACTGTTTCCGCCATCACCGCGTAGAGGTACTCCCAGCTTATGTTATTTTTTAATAGCGTGGGTGAGGAATAAGAAATAATTTTGGCATTCGTATGGTTACAATAAAAAAACATAATAGAAGGAAACATAGAAGCAAGAAGAGGAAAGGGTAGACCAAGAAGAGCATTTATAGATCAAGTGAAGGAGAAAGTTGACGTCGTGTCGTATAGGGAGGTCAAAAGGATGGATCAAGAGAGGGAGACATGAAAACTACTCCACCGACAAGAACGTAGTTCTTAAATTATAGATAGATGGTTACAATGTGCTACATAGAATGAACACATTTTAAAAAATTGGTCGTTTTTCGGAGCATATAGCTATGCAACGACTGAAGATAGATAAAAAGTGTGAAAAGCAAAGTTGTAGAAATTTTTATAAGGTTTCATTACGTCGTACAACAAAATTTTGTGCGACGCACCGTTTTCGAGATATAAGCAAAAAACAAAGAACGAGACAGAATTAAACACATTTTTGAAAATCGGTCGATTTTCGGAGCTCATAGCTAGGCGACGATTGGAGATAGATAGTAAATGTGAAGCGCAAAATTGTAGGGAATTTTATCAGGTTTCATTATGTTTTTTATTATTTCGTGCGACACCCCGTTTTCGAAATGTAAGCAAAAACACAAAGAACGGGACTGAGAATTGAACACATTTTAAAAAATCCTTTTTTTTTTCGGAGCTCATAGTTATGCAACGATTGGAGATAGATAAAAAAAGTCAAGGGCCAAGTTGTAGATGATCCTATCAGGTTCCTTTATGTACTACAACAAAATTTTGTGCGACGCACCGTTTTCGAGATGTGAGCAAAAAAATAACGATCAGGACAGAGAATTGGACACATTTTTGAAAATCGTTTGTTTTTTGTAGCTCATAGCAATGCTACGATTGGAGATAGTTAAAAAGTGTGAAACGCAACGTTGTAGAGAATTTTAGATACGTCGTATTTACGACGCACCGTTTTTTAGATGTAAGTAAAAAACTAAAAAACGGGACCTTTTTTGCCCCCTCACCCGCCTCAGGCTCATCTCCGAGGGGTAAGGACTTTTAGTACTTACCTATGTTTATCTCCTAACTAGTCCAAACAAGTTCATAAGTAAAATTTTCTGCTGTCGACTTTTCCATCCACAATCATTCATTGCCCAGGCTATACATAATATTCAAGAGACATTAAATTTACTCCAAATTGGGTTCAATCCTTAGCCAGGGCAAGTTGGGAAATGGCCTTTTCAATGTGTTTTTAAATGTATTTATTATAAAATTTTAACTTACTTTGGGGCTAGCTCAATCAGTGTGATTTGTCCCTTATATTTATTTATCTAGTTGTTTGTTGGCCAACACTTGTGTCAGATTTTTCAAGTTACCCAAAGGCATCTGACATAGTTTGAATGCCATACAATGATGACAGCCAGGACCAGCGGCTTAACGTGCCTTCCGAAGCACGGCGCTAGTAATGTAGTTAGAAGCGTCAAGCCACCGAGCTCCTAAACTTCCGAGCAAATTCTAGTAGTCTTTTGTGATGAAATACAACTGTCCAAAAGTATTGCAAATCAGCAGATCATTGCATACAACGTTGAGCGTGAGCCGTGAATTGCATGCGTCTGTTTGTTCTGTTGCATGCATGATCATCAGCTTCATCTCTTTTTAGAGACAGTACCGTATTTTGATTTATGAATTTGGTAATTAAATGTTTATAATTTGCCTTCTTTTTCCAGCCACATCACCTTGCTACTACTTGTGGTTGCATATATCATTCCGACGTGGATACCGACATTGTGGGGGGAATCGCTCCACATGGCTTTCTTCGCCAACGTGTTCCGGCAAAACATAGTTTTACGTTT
The DNA here is from genome assembly GCA_963576875.1 of Acrobasis repandana. Lineage (NCBI taxonomy): Eukaryota > Metazoa > Arthropoda > Insecta > Lepidoptera > Pyralidae > Acrobasis > Acrobasis repandana. The sequence continues at coordinate 22,928,949 of OY756215.1, forward strand.
GATCAACTCGATCAACAGTGTAACGCACCTAATAGGATATAGACCGATAGACAAGACCACCGCTGGGACTCAATTCCCGCTAGTGGGAGTAATGACCTTCGGAGAAGGCTTCCATAATTACCACCATGCCTTCCCATACGACTACAGTACATCAGAATATGGAGACAACAGGATAAATATGGGCACGCGTTTTATAGAATTCATGGCGAAGATTGGATGGGCATATGACCTAAAGTCGACTTCGGAAGATATGGTGCGGAGCAGGGTGTTGAAGAAAGGAGATGGGACCGATCAGTACTACATCCCCGATAACGCGGGAAAGCAGAAATTCTTTTGCACGAAATTTTTAAAAAATATGTGATTCTCTAGTTTACAATTTAACAACTTTCAGCTGAGTTCTAAAAAGAACTTAGCTGAAAGTTGTTAAATTTTGTCAATTTATGTAGGTAAGGGTTTTTTTTTACTAGCCTATTTTAGTGTTCCACTGCTGGGCAAAGGCCTCCCCTTTCTGTTTCCAATCATTTCTGTAGGTAAGGGTTATTTAGGAAAAATATAAAAAAAAAATCTATCACGTCCACATTCAAAATTACTACTAGGTAGGTATGTGGGTAAATTATAAAATTTAAGTACAGACATTGTTTTTACTGTGCAAAAAAGACCACGACCATATCACAATCCATGAGAAAAAATAGAATTACTTGGCAATTTCACAGCAATATTACCTATGTGAGAAATGTTGAGATGAGATTATGTTACAGTGGCATCAGTTGTTGTGTGTTATTAAAAAAGTTCAGGTAATACTTACCTCCAATATCTATAATTTTCCTCTACCTAAGGTTGTCTAGAAGAGATCGTATGTAGTGATAAGTCCGCCTTTGTGCCCATATTTTCTGTGCCTGTTATTTTTTATGTATTATTTTATTATGGTGCAATAAAGTGAATTTGTATTGTATTGTGTCTCTGTAAAGAACCTATGGTTTACTGCTTTTTAAGTCCTGAGGAAAAAAGGGGTGTTATAAGTTTGACGCTAATGTCTGTCGGTCTGTCTGTCTGTCTGTCATCGTAGCGCTCGAACGGATGGACCGATTTCGATGCGGTTTTTTTACGTGAAAGCAAGTTCCCTTGCGGTGGTTAGCTTAGTTCTTAGCCAAATTTGATCATAAGAAAAAAAACTAAAATAAGAAACAAATTATTAACCTGAGTAAAAACTTACGTTTGCATTGGACGGGATCCAACATCCATAGCAAACGTATGAGATAGCGCCCTCCGTAGAGTGACTCTACTTAAGTATATCCTTGATATGATATATACCCTCGTGAGGGGTATCAACGTCTTTTAATTCAAACACTTGTCGTGAGACACGTCTAACAACGACTGCTTTGACAAAACGTGGAGCAAAAGATAGAGCACTGCGCTATGGGTGCTGGTCCAAGAGCTCTGACAGATCACATATACTTCAAATGATAGGCCATAATGTAATCCTCAAACGAGCCGAGGGTCATCAAATTATTTTTGGAAAATCTGTAGTTATTCACTTCCAAAACAAAGACCCCTCGCTAGTATCTTCTTACTTACAAATGAGAGATCTCTTTATACTGGTCGTGAATATTTTCGGAAACTGAAGGTTTGCCAGAATGAAACATATGTCAAATGAAGAGTATAAGTCTTGTCTTTAATAACACAGAAGATCATAAAAATCTGTATCGTAGCAACTAAAACTATGAAACCTTCGAAACATACCTAGATGATTTTATGATTTCAAACGACCTTCGTGGCGTAGTGGTTAACATGCTAGTTCGTCACTCCGGAGGTTCTGGGTTCGATCCCCAGCCAGAGCAAGTTGGAAAAAAGGACTTTTTCAAATGGTCTTAGGTCTTGGATGTTTATCTATATACCTATTTTATTATAACATATACTTAGTATCATTGAGTTAGTATCGCATAACTCAAGTTATTAACTTATTTTGGGGTTAGCTCAATCAGTGTTATTTATCCCTATTTGTTTCTTTATTCTTTAATATTATATTATAACTAGCTTTTTCGGCGCTGCGCGGGCTGCAAGCAGCCCGCGGTTTTTCGTGCGGCTGTTGAAGTTGGTTGGAATCTTATTTCCAGTTGAGAGAATAGGTAAGGTGCTAAAGTCAGTATAAAACAAATAAAAACGTATACGGGCCGCCATCTTGGAATCAAATTTTGTTTGCAGATTAGAGTTCCGCGGCATGCTTTACCCCAGCATACAAAATTCCAGACCCCTTCGATGTACCAGTAGGACGTTATGAACGAATAAAGTTAAAAATTTTAAAATCCAGACGCCATCTTGTATTCCAAAAAAAATTTCAGATTTGGATTCCCCGGCGTAAAAAACCCTTAAATTTTGAATTTTAGTCAAATCGGACGCAGCCGACTATTGGCGGCCATCTTGGAATATTAAAAAAAAACGCTCAGCGCTTGGTGGGATTGGCTCGGCCTACGGCCTCGCCACGCAGCTCGGCCTGCGGCCTCGCGAGACAGCTCAGCCTTCGGCCTTCGGCCTCAGGCTTCGCTTAGTGACTTGGGGGGGGGGGCTTCTGGGGGAGGAAGGAGGTCCGGAGGGGCTCGGGCTTCGCCCTCGCCACACAGCTTGGCCCACGGCCTCGCGAAAGAGGTCTGTATTTGGCCTTTGGCCTCTGGCTTCACTTAGACACTTGTGGGGGGTGGGATTCTGGGGGAAGGGGGGAGGTCAAGAGGGGCTCGGGCGTCATCCTTGCCACGCAGCTCGGCCTTCGGCCTCGCTTTCACACTCGGAAATTGTCCTTGTATGGCGGCCATCTTGGATTTTGAAAAAAATCAAAAAACAAATGACAGTCGTCAAATTGCTTACAACCCCCTACATTTCTGAAAAAAAAATCACACCCCTTACCCTAACCGTTTTTGCAGGCTGTACCTCGTCCACATGAGGATCTGATGATCTTCAACATGTCCGATTTTTCTGGTACACACTGGAGCACCTTCTACACGACCATATATCAATCACTAGCTGTACCCGCGACTTCGTCCGCGTGGAATACTGAGTTTTGTTTTATAGCCTATGTCCATTTCTAGGTTATCATCTATCACCATACCAAATTTCATCAAAATCCGTTCAGCCGTTTAGGCGTGAAAGAGTAACAGACAGACAGAGTTACTTTCGCATTTATAATATTAGTAAGGAAGTAAGGATTACCCCACCCACCCGGGAACAGGTCAAACAACTATGTCAATCATTATATATTGTATTCCTGCACTATTACAGTCTGAAAGTACTTGCTCAATGTCCTGACTATATGTTAGTTTAACTTACAACAAAATTCTCAGTGTAAACATTTCTCTTTTAATTTTAAATCTGCTTTTGTCTAATTTAGTTAAGATACTTCTGTCTATTGCGATGACACAGGAACTACCTTATTTAACAATCTGTGTTCTACCTACACAAACATATTCTTGTATTACAATACTTAAAACACAATTATACAAATACCATCATTTTTACATACACATACACATACACAAACACAAACACTACACATATTTATATAAAACTATTTCAAAAAAAACAAGCAAAAACTACTCTCATTCTCGCTATCTTCTCCATATCCAATTCAGTGTCGCAACCATTTGTCTTTTTATAAGTATAACATTAACCTTAATATGATGAGTAACTTAGAGGAGATTTTGACTGATATTGACAGAAGTGTCAATGTCGGTAAAGCGGTATCTGTAAAGGATCCGGAGATGTGTGGTGCCTTTATGTCCAAGTCTACTAGTTCTTTTAATATTATCTCACAAAATATAAGAAGTATAAATTGTAATTTTGATGAACTAACAATCTTATTAGACCAAATTAAGATTGATCAGGACATTATTGTACTAACTGAATGCAGATTAAATGATAATATTATACTACCAACCTTTAACAATTACAACTCGTTCAAAACTTCTAAATATATTAATCAAAATGACGGCACGGTTGTGTTTGTCAAAGATAATTATGATGTTACCGTAACCGAACCAGAATATTTTATTGATGCAAATTGTCTTGTCATAACCTTTCAAAATAACTTTGCTATAATATGCATCTATAGACCCCCTTGTTTTTATAATATAAAAAATTTCTTAGACTGCCTTGACAAACTACTTACTGAATTAAAAATGTACAGTAATATAATATTGGTAGGTGATATAAATATTGACGTTAAACCTAACAACGAAGATAGAAGATCCCCTGAGTATTTAGATCTACTGTATTTCCATGGTATGCTACCGTCACATACACTAATAACGCGTGACAAAAAATGCATTGATCACTGCTTTGTAAAAACTAAGCACGTCACAACCATTGTAGTTTGTCAAACGACGATAACAGATCATTATTGTGTACTATTAGCACTTCCAAAAAAGCCATCATTTAGGAAGTATAAGAACCAATACTACACTAAAATTGACTACACAAGAGCGATAGAGGAGTTATGTTCTATAGATTGGATCCAAACGCTTCCTACAAATAATCCTAATGCTGCTACTGATACCCTCATATCTGTTATCAAGACAGTTCTGGCAAAACATACAGTAATTATAAAGTTATCGCGTAGAAAAAGAAACACTAAACCCTGGGTTACCCCAGGCCTAGTCAGATGCATAAGAAACAGAAATAAGCTACAGCAAAAATTAAAAAAAGAACCAGAAAATGCCGTTCTCCGCTTAACATACTCCCGCTATAGAAATACTTGTAATAATCTTTTAAAAAAGCTGAAGAGAACATACTATAGAGCAGAATTAAATAAATATCAAAATAATCTCAAACAACAATGGGCCATAATAAAAAACATATGTTATTTGGATAAAAACAAAAATAACTCAGGAGAACTATTAAACCTTAAACGTAATCCTTTGGAGTCAGTAAATCACATAAATCAGTACTTCTCAAATGTTGGAAATAATTTAGCTAAAAATATTTTACAACGACTTAATACTAATGAGAGCACTATAAAAGATAAGGCACAAAAACTCCTACCATCTACTTTAAACTCGTTCGTCCTCCTACCAACTGATATATCAGAAGTAATAGCAGTAATAAAAAGTTTAAAATCAACTTCATCAACAGGATATGACAATATCTCAAATATATTCTTGAAACAAGCAAGTCACGTACTTGCAGAACCTCTTACTATTATTGTCAATCAGTGCTTTTTTACTGGTATATTCCCGGATTCATTGAAAAAATCTTTAGTGATACCGGTATATAAATCAGGTGACAAAAAATGTCTATCTAACTACCGACCAATCTCGCTCCTTTCGAGTATATCTAAAATTATTGAGAAACTTATCAACAACAGACTTAAAAACTATTTAGAAAAACAAAATCTTCTGTCGCCTAATCAATATGGATTCCGTTCTCAAAAGTCTACTGTAGATGCCGTCAGAGATGTTGCTTCGATTATTACGACAAACCTGGACTCGAAAATAAAATGCCTCGGTCTCTTTCTGGATCTAAATAAGGCGTTTGATAGTGTTTCTATACCCTTATTAATTAAAAATCTTGAAAAGAAAGGTATTAGAGGTACTGAGCTGAAACTTTTTGAAAGTTATCTATATATATAAGGGACAGAAAGCAAATGGTCAAAGTTGATAACTACATAAGCGAAGAGAGAACCATAAACTATGGTGTTCCACAAGGTAGTGTCTTAGGACCTACCTTGTTCTTAATCTATATTGACGATCTTTGCCGACTAGACATTCCTGACGCTAATATTGTGACTTTTGCAGATGACACGGTGGTATTATTTAAGGGTAATGATTGGGAAAAACTAGGGAAAGACGCTGATACCGGGTTCAAAAAAATTACGGATTGGCTAGATAATAACCTCACGCTTAACCAGAGCAAAACAAAATACATGACATTTAGTATTCAGTCAAGCACCCTGCCGAATAAAGGTATTATTCAAATAAGAAATCACCAGTGCACAGACACAAGTGTCTGTGATTGCTATACATTAAGCAACACTACAACTATAAAATACTTAGGAGTTATTCTAAACCAACACCTAACATAGAAAGAACATATTCAATCATTGACCAGTCGTGTGCGGAAACTTATCTATATATTTAAGAATATTAGACATATATGTAGCCATAAACTACTAAAAATAATATATACATCTTTGTGTGAATCTATTATAAGCTACTGCATTCTTATCTGGGGTGGATGTTTTAAAACAACACTTGTCAATTTAGAACGAGCACAAAAGGCCGTATTAAAGACCATGACTTTTAAACCCATGATATACCCATCAAATAAATTATTTGATGAAATAAACATCTTACCAATTCGCAAACTTTATATAAAGACTTTGATACTATATCAACATAGAATACCACGGGATACCCCTACAACAAACAGAAGAACGGATATCATATATAATGTACCAGGATTTAGGACAAGATTTTCACAAAAGTTCCTGATATTTTTAGGGCCCTATATATACAATAATATATCAACTAAAATTGATTTGTACAGACTCACCTTATACTCCTGCAAAAAAGAAATTACAGCTTTCTTACTGGAACTGGACTTTATGGCAACAGAGAACTTATTGAGAGTCGTAGAATAAACACACACACAGACACGCGCGCGCGCGAGCGCGCACACATACACACACACAAATACATACACACGTATACATACATACATACATACATACATACATACATACATACATACATACATACATACACACTTACATACATACATATACGTACACACGCAAGGACACTTTTGGAATTTTGGAATGTAATGTTATAATTAATTATGTTATACATATACCTATACATATTAATACATAACTATTAATATTTCAACTAAACAAAATGTATATGTTATATAATTTATTTTCAGTAACTAAATCATGGAACCCAACAACATTTTAATATAATACTTTATTTAAAATATTTAGTTCTAGTTCTAAGGATTATTTAAATAAAAAAAAAATAATAAAAAAAAAAAAAAAAAATTGCAGGCATGGATAATATAGGTACCAAGTGGATTGTCCTAATTTGATTTGTAATCAATTTGATTCTTAGTACTTGAAAACTTGTATTATAACTGTTGGCTCTGTACACGCACGTACACTATGTCCTGTTATCATCGAGCTGTGAGTCATTCTATGCACCGGCCGGCGGCGACCAACAGTATTGCCTACGTGCATATACATTTAAAATTAGACTTTAAGATAGTTCGAATAAGTTTGCTCGTATACTTTTCTTACTAATCACCTTGCATAGCAACTTGCTTACTTACCATAGTTGTTTACTAACGAGGAATCACTACCCGACCGTGATACAGTAAATTTATTACTACTACGGCGGGTAGACGATCATCATTAAGTGTTCAACTATGCATACAAATAAGTACCTATTTAACTTACTGTTTGTAATAAAATTGTATATTGGCACTACTGTACTTTAAAAAAAAAATGAATAAAGAATTATTATTATTATTATTATTATTATTAATCAGTGAGTGAGTCAGTGGTAATGTAGGTTTATATATTACTAGCAGTCCACCCCGGCTTCGCCCGTGGTACACACATAGCCTATGTCACTCGGGAATAGTGTAGCTTTCCAACGGTGAAAGAATTTTTTAAATCGGCCCAGTACTTTTTGAGCCTATTCATTACAAACATACAAACATACAAAAATAGGTACAAATTTTTATAATATTAGTGTACAAGTGTAGATAACTAGCTTTTCGGGCGCTGCGCGGGCTGCTCGCAGCCCGCGGTTTTTCGTGCAGCTGTTGAAGTTGGTTGGAATCTTATTTCCAGTTGAGAGAATAGGTAAGGTGCTAAAGTCAGTAAAAAAAAAAACCTATACGGGCCGCCATCTTGGAATCAAATTTTGTTTGCAGTTTTGAGTTCCGCGGGATGCTTTACCCCAGCATACAAAATTCCAGACCCCATCTTTGTTTAAGTAAGCCTTTCACATGGCATATATTTCCTTCTTGCACAATTCCAATTTCTTAAGAAGATCTGAAACTATGGTCTATGTTTCAAACATTTCACAGTTTTAAATGCTAATAACTTAACTCCACCCGGACAGATTTTTATGTTTTTCTGTTTGATAATAGAAAAGATCAAAGCCTTTTATGTGGAATATATTGTATTCCTGCACACTTTCAGTTTCTTAAGAAAATCTGAAACAATCGTCTATGTTTTAAACATTCACAGTTTTAAATGCTAATAAGTCAACTCCACCGGGACAGATTTTTATGTTTTTCTGATTGATGAAAGAGTAGATTAAAGCCTTCCATTCGACATATATTTCATTCCTGCACACATTCACTTTTTTAAGAAAATCTCAAACAATTGTCTATGTTTCAACCATTTCACAGTTTTAAATGCTAATAACTCAACTCCACCGGGACAGATTTTTATGTTTTTCTAATTGATGAAAGAGAAGAATCAAAACTTTCATTCGACATATATTTCATTCCTGCACACTTTATTTTTTTTAAGATAATCTAAAAAAATCGTCTATATTTCAAACATTTATCACTTTTTTGTATGATTTTCTGACTGATGAAAGAATAGATTAAATCTTTCATTCGACATATATTTTATCCCTGCACACTTTCACTTTTTTAAGAAAATCTGAAACAATGGCTTATGTTACAATCATTTCACAGTTTTAAATGCTACTAACTGAAATCCACCGGAACAGATTTTTACGTTTTTCTGATTGATGAAAGAATAGATTAAAAGCTTTCATTCGACATATATTTCATACCTGCACACTTTAATATTTTAAGATAATCTAAAACAATCGTCTATGTTTGAAACATTTATCAGTTTTAAATGCTAATAACTTAACTCCACCGGGACAGATTTTTATGATTCTCTGATTGATGAAAGAGTAGATTAAAACCTTTCTTACGAGATATATTTCATACCTGCACACTTTATTTTTTTTTAAGATAATCTAAAACAATCGTCTATATTTCAAACATTTGTCAGTTTTAAATGCTAATAACTCAACTCCACCGGGACAGATATTTATGTGTTCTGTTTGATTCAAGAATAGATTAAAGCCTTTCATTTGACATATGTTTTATTCCTGCACACTTTCATTTACCGAAAATATTTGATGTCCAGTATTAGTCCAGTATAGATACACCTCCCATTTGTACGTAGTCCTTTGTGTGTACGTAGTGTGAAGGGGTCTTAGTTTGGTCGCTAATAACTAGAGTTTTTGAAAATAATTTGATGCACTTCAGACTGTTTAAAGACTGCATTATGGCCTATTATCCGAGGTATGTGTGACCTTTTAGAGCTCTTGGACCAGATCTGCCCACTGTCCATTGCACTGGTGTTGCCCTAAACAAAATGGTCAAGTACTATATTGTGTTTTATTGCTGTAAATTTTGTGTTCCGCTTGTCAATTTCAAGATTCAGGTTGACATTTGTCAATAAACCCATGTTATTCTAACTTCCCTTTATAATCGCATAGCGTCACGAACATACGATCTCTATATGTCGTGAATTTTATTAAATATTGGTGCATTAAAACCCCGGCCGGGTGTCAAGACAGTGTGAGACCGTCCTCTTCACCAAGGGCGATCGGGATCAAGAAAGCCAGAACAGATTGCTGTAATATAATCATAACTACTGACCACGAGAATGTTCATAGGTGAAACACGTGTGCATTTCTTTATAACAGCACCAGGCCTATAAATACCATTGAACCAGCGCCTATTCCGCGCGAGACACCTTTCGAACAATTTCGAAAGAGCGCCTCCAATCTTAGATCATAACATCGACATAAAATATACAAACTAGCTATGTACTTTGAACATTGGCACAGAATACATAAGAGTCAAAACATTGGCCCCTGTTCTATTTATGAAAATGCTATCACACTGCAGCGCTAAGTCGTTATTAAGCCGTTCTTCATATCATTAACTTATCTGTAGCGCTAGATTTGCCAAGAGAACCGACGAATCGTTAAATATGGCGGCGAGAATTTCATCGTCCATATTTAATTTTCAAAGAATGAAATCTGATCGAATCGAATAATTTTATTCAAGGACGGTAGCAGAATTTTGAAACATAACAAAGCATTTTTAATTATGTTTACAGTGTTTTCTTATGGTTTTCGCTTATAAACTGTCGAATAGGCGTATAGGCGCAGGATCATCGAAATATAATCTCTAGAAATCTAACGCTCCTACATTCACCGCTTCGATTCTGATTCCATTTACGCAAACAAACTAAGGGACGAAACATAGCAAGCGCCCCGGGCGCGCGGCCCGGGCGCTGAGCGGGCGCTGAGCAGCCGCGCGCCCGACGCGCTGCGCCGGCGCACGTTCACTGCGAACTAGGATGACGACACTTTTATGTGACTTTTGGAACCGTCAACATGCTAACTGGAGTAACCGGAATTATAATACTTTTATTATTATGGAGGAAACGGCAGCGACAGAAACAAAAGAAAAGGATTATCTGGCGGAAATATCGTGTTCATCCATTCAATGCTGATAGAATTCGAATCGGACAGTATCATACTCACTATCAACGTTTGAGAAAATACCCAGAAAAATTATTTGGTTATTATCGGATGTCTATAAAGTCTTTTGATGAGCTTGTTACAATTATTAAAAATGATTTGACAAGAACTGGAAACAAGAATGGAGATGGAATTAGTGCTGAAGAAAGAATTACAGTTACTTTAAGGTATGTAATATTTTTTATTAGGTAAATCTACAAATATTACTTAAAATTAAGACAAGAATTGATTTCGTTATCGTCATCAGGAGAGAAGTTCAAAAATTCGGAAAGAATAGGAGGAATTTCTTGAACTGGTGATAATGGTAGTGATTGTGGCGGCGGTGGTGGTGGAGGCGGGGGTGGTGCTGACGTTGGTTGAGCTATGAAAGTAGTGGCTTGTTGATTTGATTGAAATTGGGCTGTATAGCCATGGTGTGAAGGTCCACTAGCATATTCATAACCATAATATGTGTTTTTTTCTATCACAGACATAATTTCAGTTTTTGTTCTTAGTTTAATTGCGGTGGGCATTTCTTTTAAAGACTGCACCAGAGATAATGCAAAAAGAGTATCTTCGTCTCTCATAAATTCGACTTCCTTTTCATTTCTTTGCTTAAGTATTTCAAGTAATTCCTTATTCTGATCTATCTGATCATCATTATCAGCTTTTTTAGTGTATTTCCTGGTAACTGTAGGTTTGTTATGTATACTATCAGTTTCTGTATGGGTGCTTTCTTGTGTAGAGTCATCGTCAGTTGGTATATTACTGGATAAAATATGTTCTTCTATTACTGGCCTTAGAAATTCTAACATTGAATAGTAGATATTTTTTTTTTTCTTCTGTGCGGCAGCTCCGGATTTTGGGCTATTATTTTCTTTAACACATTTTCTATATTTGTCCTTTATGCTTTTCCATTTTGTCACCAGTTCTTTTCCTGTAAATTAAATATTAACAATAATAAGTATAACTTAAATGTAATAGAATCCAATTCTTAATATTTTTACAACTTTTTAGATATCTTGCTACTGGAAAAAACTTCATGGACATCGGTTTTGACTTCATGATAGGCAATACTACAGTGAACCAGATTGTGCGAGAAACCTGTCGAATTATTTGGAAAAAACTCTATCCAAATGAAATACCCATGCCAACTACAAGCACATGGATTCAGAATGCTCAAGATTTTTATGCCAATTCACAGTTTCTAATTATATTGGTGCTATAGATGGCAAACATATAAGAATCATGAATCCACGAAAATGTGGTTCATTGTTTTATAATTACAAAAAATATTCTTCAGTCGTATTACTGGCGGTGGCAGACGCAAATTATTGTTTTATTACAATTGATGTCGGAGCATATGGAAGGGAAGGAGGCAGCCAAATATTTAAAAGATCAAACTTTGGAAAGAGGTTACAAAATGGTACATTAAATATACCAGATGATAGAGTACTACCAAATAGCGACGAACAACTACCGTTCGTATTTTTGGGAGATGAAGCTTTTGGAATTCAAAAACATTTGATGAGGCCATATCCAACCAGTAGCGGCCTAAACCCTGATAAAAAAATATTTAATTACAGGCTGTCACGCGCTAGACGGTTTGTGGAATGTGCATTTGGTATATTTTCTAATAAGTGGCGTATTTTTCATAATCCTCTTTTAGTTCAACCGGAATATGCAATTGACATCATAAAAGCTGCTTGTGTACTTCATAATTTCGTTAGAAAAAGAGATGGATATAAATTTAAACATACTCTGGTAAACCTATTGAATTCTAATTTGACTTCTACAACTGGAAGAACTCAACCAGCACTATTAATAAGAGATAAGTTTTCACAATACTTTTCTAGCCCAGAGGGAAGCTTACCATGGCAAACAAGGTATATCTAAACTGGTAACAATGTATGTACTTAAGTTGAGAAGGCTCAAAATTAAAAAGTACTTGCAAAAATATCTCGTCTTTTCAATTTACACAGCACAGCACTAAGAATACATCAATTTACTCACCTTTCTGTTGTTTCACATTATCACTAAAGTCATTCCATTCCGGATACATTTCCCTGCATACATCACTCAAGTGATTACTTTTTATAACCTTATTCCGATATGATTCTGCCCGGGAATCCCATATCGATGACCTTTTTTCAATTTCATATATGAATTTTTCAGTATCAAACATGGTTACTTAAAAAAACGTGCGCCCCGTCCGCTTGCTATGTTTCGTCACATTGAATCCTGTACAAGCATGCATACGAGCATCGCGGGCGCAAGAAGGTCGCGCGCCCGCCTCGCGACCGCCGCGCGGCATAGTCCTACGTCTTATGAAAAAAAAGCTGCACTTTGTGATGAAAGCAAGCCGCTTTGCACAACGATAGTGGGGACCAAAATAAGCGATTTCATCCGCAGCAGCGAAAGTTTCATCCCTTAGGAACAGAGATGGCGCCACTTCCTTAAAAAAATAATCAAAAATTTCTACAAGCCAAACCACTGCACCAATTTTGATAAATTAGGTGTCAAATGAAAGATAATTACATAATCTATCGTAAAAAAGATATTGTAAAATTGTACGTGTAAAAAATGCCCAAATATTTGTTTTGTTTTGGAAAAAAATGAGTTTTAAAAAAAAAGTGACAACGCGCGCGGCAGACCGATCATAGTTGAGTGGGAGAGAGACGCAAGGCATTCGGCGGGCCTCTCTCTCGTTCGGTGACTCATCGTAACGTTACCGAGCGTTACACTTTTTCATAAGTGACTCCCAGCCGCAACCTAATTTAAGACGTTGTCACGTCAAAAATATCTGTGGGGTATTGTTTGGTTAATTCATATTGTTGCCAATTAAATACAGTATTTGGTAAAGAAAACTGCATGTCAATATCCTTAATAATTATGGAGATATAAAATTATTAATGAGGGCAGTAATTTCTCGGGCGCACCCATCGATCATATAATATGATCGAAGGGCGCTCCGATTTGAATGATATATGTATCAAACGACGCTTTTTTGTCATTTTACGAAATATGTACCTATTTAAAAAATATTTTTTACAAAGCATGTAAAATATTTTCTTTAAATACATATTTCTTAAAATGGAGTTAGGACTGTTACTTTAGAAATAATGGAAGTAGGTATATATAACAAAATAATTTTATTTAATCTTCTAATCGTTATTCGTAATCGATGATGGTGTTTGAACTGAAAAGGAATAACAAAACCTTATTATTTAGTGTAAAATGCAATAAATACCTTTTATAATTTAATTTTAAATAAGTATCTACTGAAATGAAAAAAGTTAATTTTTGTTTATCTTTTTTGGATTTTTTTGGAAATTATTTGAATGGCGAATCATTAATAAACATTATTTTTATTTACCTTTGATTTACACAATGGCCTTTGCATAATTTGCACTGCAGAGTGCATGGTAGGCCAATTCGTCGACAACTACAGCGCATAGTGTCGCAAGAAGTTCTGCACCCGCAACGATCTAGGAGGCTTAACTCTGACCAAATCGGCGTAGCAGTGGACCATTTAGGAGTCCATCCCCCTTGAGAACTTTTCTGCCATCCCCAAGAAGATGGACATGGAATTGTGGCTCCTAAATTCAATGCGTTACCCCATATATGACCAGCTTGGTAAGCTGCACGCAAGGCATGTTTGTTGAGTGCGGCTGATGTCGGGGGAAGGTTTGTCACTAACTTATTTTTTGCTGCAAACAAGTCTTTACGTACAGCATTGACACTCGTGTGTTCTGTTTGAACATCATATAGTTTGCAAATAAATCTGGAAACAAAATAACTTTTGGTACAGAAACATAGATATGTAAATTCCTCTTTTTTTAATAATAATGAAATGAGCACACACCGTTCCAATTGAACCATTGCCTCTTCGGAGAGGGTTTCTAGAGGATAGGACATGCTAGCAAAAGCAGTTGTTACTTCAGGATATGACATCCACGTCTTGAAACAAGATTTTTTCCCTTTTGAATTGAAGTAAGATGTGGTGTCACACCCTGTGAAAGCATGGAACCCTCGGAGTGCAGTAGACATATTGGGACCCAAAGCATTTGCTATTTTGTGTACCGCCACGTATCGTCGTTTGTTGGCTGTCCCTGTCAGCAACCATAGTTCAGTCAGGCCGATTTCTTTTAATGTTTCAAAATATGAAACCAGCAGGACTAACACGTCCGTATCCGACGAGCGAACTAGTATGCTGATAGTTCCGTGCTCGGCCATATCTTTTGCGTGCCATACAAGACGGCCATCAGCTTCTTCCATGTGCGATGGAATTGTTTTCTGAGCTATAGTTGAAGATAAAATGTCAGAAGCAGATACTTGGTTGCCTAAATTTGTCACTACCATAGCGTCAGAAGCGTCATCCAGGAAATTGCGGCCAAGAAATTCAAATGGTTCTGTCTTATTTATGTCATTCTTCAAAAAGTCTGACCAAATAGAAGGCAGACGGCCATCGAGAGTTACTTGCCGTCGAATCCCAGTCCCTCTTCCTTCTCGTTCGTGTCTTTTGAGGCTATTCGGCAGATATAAATCCCATACAAGGTCTATTCTCTTGCAGTTCAACTTTTGTGCTAGATGCTGAATGTTCGGCTTGATATCTAAATAATAATATTCCTTAAATGTCTTGGAATTTTTAGGGTGCATCATCTGCACAACCGCTGCTCCATCAAGGATTATCCCATCAAACTGAGAAGGAGCCCGGTCTTCAGTTCCTGCTAACGCCTCAAGTTTTTCAGCAAGGTCAGCCTTTGTACCTGAACGAAGACCTCCATTAACCGACAATGATGGTGGGCATATTTGGTTTTCGTATTTAAAGAATTCGTCCAGGTCCAGCTGACGTTCTCTCGCAACTATAAAAAGTCGGGAGTGCAGTTGGATGTCAACTTTTAAACTGTTTATTTTATCTATAGGTTCATTTTTTTTATTTTCTGGTCAAAAATTCTAATTTTGCTTTTTTTAATTGGTTCATATAGTGATTTTGATCCATCCACAAGTCGTTCTTTGACGAACTTTATGTATTCCTCGTTTTCTGACTTTTCCGCCAATAACAAGTTTGTGACAGCTGCTAGAGGCGCTACCACGCGCGTGTCCAGAGCAATAAGTTCAGTACCATTATCCATAAAAGGGTAAAAACGACCCCTACCAAACCATACCAGAGAAGTTTCTGCTTTACAGCTTCGTGGTTCTTTGAGATATTAACATGCAGTTTTTTTTATCAAATACTGTATTTAATTCACAACAATATTAGTTAATAAAAAGATACCCCAAGTAACATTATTGTTTAAAAAATAAGAAAAAACCGACAATCAGCTCAATATTTTTCCAAACAAAGGTAACATTTGGGCATATTTTATAAGCATAACTTTTTGATTCTTTTTTTAATGATAAATAATATAATTCCCTTTCAGTTGACACCTTATTTATCAAAATCGGTGCAGTAGTTTGGCTAGTAGAAATTTTTAATAATTTTTTTAAGGAAGTGGCGCCATCTCTGTTTCTAAGGGATGAAACTTTCGCTGCTGCGGGTGAAATCGCTTATTTTGGTCCCTACTATCACTGTGCAAAGTGGCTTGCTTTCATCACTAAGTGCAGCTTTCCGACGAAATTTCGCCATAAGACCTAGCACTAGCAGCCGCCGGCGGGCGTGCGTTCCTTTCGCGATGGCGCCTCGTATGTTTCGTAACATACTAAACCATATAATTTAACTAAGCGACCAGGGCGCACGCCCTGCACGCGCCTCAGGCGCACGCCCTAGGCGCTTTATATTGTTACGAAACTGGGGTTCGGTATTTGGAGAAAAACGCCAAACTTCGTATGAGGGATTTATTCACTACGGAACCCTAAGTTGACACGTGAAGATGGTCCAAACGTCCAAGGTCCAAGTCGCGTAGCAGCTGAGGTCCAGGTATCTCGCCAAGGTAGTCGCAGGTACTTCCACTTGTCGCACTAAGGTAGGTTTCCTTCGCTTCGAAGTAATCGCTTTGATAGCTCGTATTGAACTGCCGTGGCGCACCCAACGTTCCCTATTTATATGCGCCATCGAATAGGTCCACATTAATCTCGAATATTCTACATAGTCGACGAATGTGTTTCGAAGCATCCAGGCGCCGGGTTTGTGTGTGAGTGTAACATGGTTAAGCAACTCTAGACTTTATGACACAAGACATATGGGCCAATTTGGCTTGCACCATTCTATCGTAGTATTCGTTCGCGAATATTGTTCGGGAAGATTCTATCTCGTTCGCGACACTGCCCCCTTCTTAGAGGCGCTCGTCCCGAGCGTCACTATTGCTGCCATGGTAACGTGCCAGACGATCTATGTGCACCACTTTAAGTGCTCCTCTTGGTTGACGTTGGATCCGATAGGTCACGTCGTTCATTCGCGTGATGATCTTATATGGACCTTCCCATCTTGTTTGTAATTTCGGTGACTTTCCTTTCCGGCGAATCGGGTTATGAAGCCAAACTAATGCTCCTTCTTCAAAGCCACTTGTGTTCGCTCTTCGGTCATATCTAGTTTTCATGTTTTCGCTTGCCTGCAACCCGTTTTCGCGAACCAATTCGTACACGTCACTCATTCGCTTTCGAAGATCAGATACGTAGTCTGGCACAGGATGTGGATCTTCTGGTGGCCTTCCTGTCAGTAGATCTACAGGTAATCTAAGTTCTCTACCGAAATTCACCTGAGCTGGGGTTAGCTTCGTGCTTTCGTGTTCCGATGTCCTATAAGCCAGGAGGAAAAGCGGTATGTACTTGTCCCAGTTTTTCTGATGTTTGTCAACCAGTTTCGCTAAATGTCTCTCCAGCGTCTGGTTAAATCTCTCCACCATGCCATCAGACTGAGGGTGATATGGGGTGGTCCTAGTTTTATGCAATCCCAAGAGTTTGCAAACTTCCTGAAAAATTTGGGATTCGAAGTTCCTTCCCTGATCTGAGTGTATTTCTAGTGGCACACCGAAGCGACAGATTACTTCTTCAACCAACTTGGAGGCTACTGTTGTAGCTTCTTGATTAGGTATAGCAAATACTTCTGGCCACTTGCTGAAATAGTCCATGACGACCATGAAGTATTTATTTCCTGATTCAGTTACAGGGAACGGTCCGGCAACGTCAACTGCAATTCTCTCCCAGGGCGCAACAACATTGTAAAGTTGTAGACCACCGCGAGTTCTTGTTGATGGGCCTTTCACGGCTGCGCAAGTTGTACATTTGCGGCACCAATCTTGCACATCTTCCCGACAATTCAACCAGTAAAACCGTTCTCGAATTTTTGTTAACGTTCTCTTGACGCCAAGATGTCCACCTGTTACACCATCATGTATTTCACGGAGAACGTCTTTCACCTTATCCCTGGGAACAACAACCTGTAGGTGAAACTCTTTGCCGTTCGGTTTTTCCCATTTACGGTAAAGTATTCCATTCTGCAGGATGAAACTGTCCCATTGAGCCCAATAAGCTTTAGTGATGGGACTCGTAGGCGCAACCTCTGCCCATCTCGGCTTATCCGCACCACGTTCTTTCCATGCGATAATGAGCCTTATATCTTCATCATCCTCTTGAGCTTCTCTGAAGTTCTCATCGTCCCATTGTCCTGTAGGGATCGTCCTTGTGATCTTAACCGTAAGCTCCTTTGTCTCTTGTTTAGCACAATGCTTACAATCTTTCGGGCACGGTCTTCTTGAGAGTGCATCAGCATTTCCATGGGCCTTACCACTACGGTGTTCAGTGACAAAGTCGAATTCTTGAAGTTGTTCAATCCAACGTGCAACTTGGCCTTCTGGATTTTAAAATTGTAACAGCCACTTCAAAGCAGCATGGTCTGTGCGGAGTGTAAACTGTCTACCAATAAGATATTTGTTGAAATGTTGCAGCGTCTTCACAACAGCCAAGAGTTCTCTTCTTGTTACACAATAATTTCTTTCAGGCCTTGACAAAGATTTACTAAAGTATGCAATTACTATTTCGTTGTCACCTTGCTTTTGAGATAGTACCCCTCCGATCGCTGTGTTGCTAGCATCTGTGTCAACGATGAACTGGCCACTAGTCTGCGGGTATCCCAAGATTGGAGTCTTGCAAAGGCATTCTTTGAGTTTAAAAAATGCATTCTCACAGGTAACGTCCCATTTGAAAGGCTGTTTGTCTTCTGTAAGACGATGCAAAGGTTTAGCGATTTCAGAAAATCCCTTTACAAATCGCCTGTAATATGAGCAAAGTCCCATAAATGATCGCACCTCTGTCTTGTCTTTGGGGGTAGGCCAGTTTTTCACTGCTTCAACTTTATCAGGATCAGTTTGGATGCCCTCACTGGTGATAACATGCCCAAGGTAATTCACTTTGTTTCTGAATAGAGTGCATTTCTTTGGATTCAGTTTTAAGTTGGCACCCCGTATTTTCATAAAGACTTGCTCCAGATTCCGCAGATGATCTTCAAAATCTCGACCCATGATGATTACGTCGTCCAGATAAACTAGACAAGCGTCTCCTACTAATCCTGCTAGTACACACTCCATAAGTCGTTCAAAAGTAGCGGGTGCGTTGCATAATCCAAAAGGCATAACATTGAACTGCCATAACCCTTTTCCTGTCGAAAACGCTGTCTTTTCTTTGTCTTTTGAATGAATTTCCACCTGCCAGTAACCAGATTTCAAGTCTAGGGTGGAAAACCATTGCATTCCACTAAGGGTATCCAAGGTGTCATCAATTCTTGGTAATGGGTAGCTATCCTTCTTTGTGACGTCGTTCAGTCGTCTATAGTCGACACAAAACCGTGTGCTGCCATCTTTCTTCTTAACTAAAACAACCGGGGAGCACCATGGACTTGCAGATGGTTCAATGATCTTATTTCTTTTCATGTCCTCCAGCAGATCTTGCACTTCATTTTCCTTAGCATATGGAATTCTTCTTGCTCGCTGACGTATAGGTCTTTCGCTTCCAGTATCGATTCTGTGCTGAACTAGCGAAGTTCTTCCTAGATCACCTTCTTTGGAAGAGAAAATATCAGCAAAATTCAGCAGCAACTTCTTTGCTTTCAAGCTCTGCGAGTAAGTAAGGTTGCTTTTACAATCTTTTAGAAGTTCGGCAATAATAGAACCACTTGTGTTTTTAGATGCGTCTGAGCTTGGTGTTGATTGACACTTTTTCATCCAGACAACTTCCTCACATTTTCCAACAACATCTCCTTCATTCAGAATGATTTCGTGGTCCTCTATGTTAACTATCCTAACGACTGCTGTATCCTTTCCACTGACTAATGTCCTTGCTGTCAGGAATCTGCGATTCATTGTCTTGTTCGTTATATCTTCGATAAGAACGCATCTAGTTGGCTTGCGTGTTTTAGTTGATGGCAGTTTTACCATTATTTGCGCTTGTGTTCGACCAGGTATGACGATTTTATTTAGACAAGTTACTTTTCCGGTAGTGGCTCCAAGGATGAACATTTCTTCGTTACCACACTTAAAAACTCCATTAGTGACATCGATTTTACAATTATATTTCTTCATGAAATCTAAGCCCAATATGCATTCATCCATAATCTCAGCCACAATGACATCATGGGTGTATGGTGACTCTCCCACATATATCGTCACCTTCATTTCTCCTAGGACAGGTATTGGCTGGCCAGAGGCAGAGAGAAGCCGACAGTTGAGGTTCTTTCGTTTCATCGCAGCCTTTACCAGGTGCGGGCTGATTATTGTTCTGGAGGCTCCTGTGTCTATGGTCAATTTGCAGTCTGTCCTATTCACTTTGCCGCATATCGCCAAACTGCTCCTATTGCTCACTTGTGAGATGACAATTGCTGGGGCTTCCTCTGCGCCAGCCAGTACCCGCCCCTTAGTCCTGGCTGTTACTCGTTTCCCTGATTTTTCGCAGGAAAGGAGGACTCCTGCCTTTTTGTTATTTCATCAAGCTCTTCTCGTAACTTGGTTAATTCATGCTTTTCTGGACAGGAGAGTCGCAAATGTCCTTTTTCATCACATCTGTAGCAAATAGGTGCTGAGCTACTGGTCTTCTTTGGCAGGTTCTTGATTGCCTTTACCTCTTCTGTGACTTCTCGCAACTTATGTACGCGCATGTCCTGTCTTAAAGCTTCGTACTCTAGAGCATGTGCCAAGGCATCTTTAAGTGAGGCATGATGATGGATTCCCACTGCAGCCCTTACCTCCGCATCTCTTATTCCAGCAATAAAAGCTTGAAGAATATTGGTGTCTACCATTTTAGAGTCAGCAGAAGAGAAGGCTTTGCGCACTAGTTTTTCTATTTCCAGTGCCCACTGTTGAAGTCCTTCTCCTGGGCGCTGCACTCTGTCACGTAGCTGGGCTCGAAAGGCGTGTTCGAGATGACGTTCTCCATACCTGGCTTCCAGTGCCTCCATTAATTGTTTAAAGGTGCTGCCAGAGCTAGGCAGTGCCTCCAGGACCGATAGGGCTGAGCCTTTCAAAGCAATTGTAAGGGCTGTATGGCTCTGTTCATCGGTCCAGCCGCTTGCACTAGCGACGGTCTGGAATTGCTGTTTGTATGCGGCCCAGGATGTTGTACCGTCATAAGATGGCACTTTCACTTTTAGTCCCTTATTTTCACCTCCGGATGCGCTTGGAACTCCCACTGTTTCGAGACGCAATACTTTCTTCTGTAGTCCAGAGAAATTAGTCTCCAAATCCGATACTTTGGTTTCCACAACGTCTACATCCTGACGGATCCGCTCCACTGATTTGTTTAGCTTGCTGACTGCCCCAAAAACTATTTGCTGGTCCTCACTCAAGCGTGCAAATCGTAAATTTTGTGCCTCTTCTATACGTTGAAATTGTGCATCTTGTTTTTCTTCTATGCGTTGAAGTCGAGTATTTTGTGCCTCTTCTATACTTTGAAGTCGTTTTGTACTTGCATTTTGTGCCTTGTCTATACTTTGAAGTCGTTTTGTAGTTGCATTTTGATTTTCACTTATGCCTTGTAACATCTGCATTAAGGTGTTTAAATCCACTGATGCCTCTAATGTACGTGGTACTGTTTGGTGGGCGTGGCCAGTAGGCGTGGTCTGGCCAAAGTGGGCGGGGCCAGTGGGCGGAGCTTGAGGTCTGGTGGGCGTGGCTTGAGGTCCGATGGGCGTGGCTTGACGTCCAGTGGGCGTGGCTTGAGGCCCGGTAGGCGTGGCTTGAGGTCCAGTGGGCGGGGCCTGATGATCGGTGGGCGTGGCTTGACATCCGGTGGGCGTGGCTTGTGGCCCGGTGGGCGGGGCCTGATGATCGGTGGGCGTGGCCTCAGGGTCAGTGGGCGTGGCTTGAGGTTCAGTAGGCGTGGCCTGAGCCACGCCCCCTTGAGCCTCCATGGCACGCTGGGCCCTGGTCCTGACACCTTCCCTGGTGGTATCCTCTTCTTCCCTCGGGAAAACTGGCATCTCCAAATCCACTTCCGACACCAAATGTTACGAAACTGGGGTTCGGTATTTGGAGAAAAACGCCAAACTTCGTATGAGGGATTTATTCACTACGGAACCCTAAGTTGACACGTGAAGATGGTCCAAACGTCCAAGGTCCAAGTCGCGTAGCAGCTGAGGTCCAGGTATCTCGCCAAGGTAGTCGCAGGTACTTCCACTTGTCGCACTAAGGTAGGTTTCCTTCGCTTCGAAGTAATCGCTTTGATAGCTCGTATTGAACTGCCGTGGCGCACCCAACGTTCCCTATTTATATGCGCCATCGAATAGGTCCACATTAATCTCGAATATTCTACATAGTCGACGAATGTGTTTCGAAGCATCCAGGCGCCGGGTTTGTGTGTGAGTGTAACATGGTTAAGCAACTCTAGACTTTATGACACAAGACATATGGGCCAATTTGGCTTGCACCATTCTATCGTAGTATTCGTTCGCGAATATTGTTCGGGAAGATTCTATCTCGTTCGCGACAATATGTTTCGTGCCAGTTACAACGAAACACTCAAACACACACATAGACAAAGATGCATGCGATTGGTCGTGACAAGGTCACGTACGCGTCGTATCGGTTAAGCAGCCGGCTCCCCGAAGCCGGCACGGCCTCGGTCAACGCCACGAGCGGTGAGGTACAATATTAAAATGTTTATTTACTTACATATGAAAGGTGAGTCCTGTGTTTTTCATTTCTGTATAGCTTTTACACCACTTCACGGCACATGACGGCATTTTTAATGAATCGATTATCGCAAAAACACAGCAATATTCTCAAAGGAAACTTCTTGCGACGCAACCGCACGACACGAGCGTCACGGCGAACTGTCGCGCCGCGCTGTTCATATTTTACGCGGTACATATCGCGTGGAATGATTTTTCGGGATTAGTTACGATTGTAGAGAATTATTGTTCGTAGCGCAGGATTCTTTACCCCAGTATACAAAATTTCAGACCCCTACGAGTTCCCAGTGAGGCGATATGAACGACATCAGTTTTTTTACTAAAATCCAGATGCCATCGTAGATTAAAAAAAATGACAAATTTGGATTTTAGAACCCAAAATACGCCTAGATATCGATTTTCATCCAAATCGGAAGCAGTAGACTTTTGGCGGCTATCTTAGATTTCCAAAAAGCAAGCCTTGCTGTGGATATCTCGTCCTCGCCCTACGGGTTCGCCTCACTCCTCCTGTGGCCTCGTGAAAAATTACTTGGGAGGGGGGGCTTCGCTCCACTAAGTTACTTAGGGGGCGCTTTTATCAAATTTGTAAGGGGGGGAATTTTTTTTCGAATATTAACTCGCGCTTCGTGCTCGCGTCACTCCTCCTGTGGCCTCGTGAGCCAGGCTGTACCCCTTCCACGTCAGATTTCTTGAAATCTTCAACTTTTAGGTTTTTCTGGTACTCGACTGACCCCCTATACATTCCAATAAAAGTCATTCACAAAGTCATCAACTAGTCGGGAACAGGTCAAGCAACTATGTCTATGAGTGGGCACAAGGGGCAGGTCAGTCTGTAGTTGTAGCTGCAGTCTATCTGCCGTATGAAGAAAAGAAACCGGTTTCACCCGAGCTCACCGTACTTGTGCGGCATGCGGAGGAGAGAAAGCTGGAACTTATCATAGGGTGCAATGCTAATTCCCATAACGTGATGTGGGGTAGCACAGACACGAATGATAGAGGGATTAAATTAGCCGAATACTTGGTAAGTTCACCTCTATTTCTTTGCAACAAAGGTAACAAACCGACTTTCGTAACAGCTACGAGAAAGGAGGTAATTGATATTACAATGGCCTGTAGGAAGGCATCTGGTAAAATTCACGACTGGCATGTGTCGGATGAGATAACATTGTCTGATCACAGGTACATATGCTTTAGGTACAGGAGTGAGAATATTTTAAAATCACAAACTGTACCAAAAAGGAACCCAAGACACACGAACTGGGTGTCATATAAAGAATCATTGAAGGCCGAACTAGGGACTCCGGGATCCAAGCTTAACTCTATAGTTGACCTGGAACTGGAGGCTCAACGTATTGTGGACGGCATTAGAAATGCATGGGTGGACAATTGTCCACTGCGTAAACCGAGGGCACAAAAAGATCCTTGGTGGACTCCGGCATTGGAAAGAATGCGAAGGGAGACAAGAACGCTCTTTAATGTAGCTAAAGCCAAAAAGGACTTTAGTGACTATCACAAGGCCCTTACCGATTATAGCAAAATGGTGAGAAAGGCAAAGAAGGGTGCCTGGAGAGGACATTGCGACTCTATCAGTTCTCTACCTGAAGGAATGAGACTAGCTAAAGCAATGGCTGTCACTAAGGCGGATCCATTGTCATCTGTTAAGAATGAAAATGGTGCGCAAACGGAATCTGGCGTAGAGACATTAAGGGTGATGTATAAAACTCACTTTCCAGGTTGCATGGAAACAACTATTGATCAGCAGGATCTCAACAAGGTGGAATCTTGGGGGGCTAGAACCTTCAGGAGTGACTGGGAAGTGGCCAAGAAGGTGATAGATGACGAGAAATTAAAATGGGCCGTGGGTACCTTGCAACCATACAAGGCCCCAGGGCCTGACGGCATCTATCCAATATTCTTGCAGAAAGGAATCTCTGTACTGTAAATATTTAAATATACGTAATACATTTATGTAGAACCAAACGCAGCCTTTAGTTGTCAAGGGGATTTGAAAGGTTAGATGTCACTGTCAGATGACTGACAGATAGAGAATAAGAGCGGTTGTGCACTAATCCGAATCCGAACCATATTCAAATCAAATCCAAAACGAGAAAAATTCGGACGGAAAATTCTTGAGTAGCGTCTGCACTGCAGCCGAATCCGAATCGAATTCGTGAATTTCGAGGCCACCGATTTCGTTAGTGCACCACCAGACTTTGATTAGAGAGGCCGCATTCACTATGTGTCCTGCATTTAACCGCCGTCAGTTGCTGGCACTATTATAAAACTTATTATTTATTTACCCCAATCAAAAATAATATAATTACTAACGTAACAGATACCCAACGTCATACTAGCTATTGGAGGGTCCGTAGGTAGACGAATGCAGAGGCAACATGAAAACAGAAAAAGATCGCAGCACACGCGACTAGCAAATCCCTGTATTTATTTAATAGAAAGTGTTAAAAACCGTCACTAGATGGCGTTTTCGAGAAAAAAACATATGGTTAGGCTAGGCAAAGAAAGATCTTGGACAAAATATTTTAGAAGACATACCCATTTTAAACTTTTATTCAGTGACTTGTAAATTCTCAGACATTCGTCACTGCATAAAATGGTTCGATTCGGTCCGCTAGGAGCCTCACCGACAATAGATAGCGTTTATGTTTTATATTTGTCGCTTTTATTTTTACGATAAAACGTGTATTTTACTAAGTATTACATTTACAACAAATTTTATTCACGTAAATAACGCAATATTTGTAATATATCCCAACTATAAAGGCCCATTTACACAGTGCAAGTTTCTTGCCTGTTGCATACAATTTTATTGAAGCAATAAATGATTTGTATGGCTGACGTTCTGTTTAGACCATGCAAGTTTTCTATTGCTTCAATTTAATTGTATGCAACAGGCAAGAAACTTGCACCGTGTAAATGGGCCTTAATATATGCATATTTTAAATGTCGCCTGTTTTTCATGCAAGCATTTACAGGGCTTCTAAAAAGTAGAATGCTCAATTGGTCGTTTACGTCATATGCTCATTGGACCAGCAGATAAGGTGACTTCTGTAGCGATTGCTTGATTCAAAGTAAGATTCTCAGCCGTGGTGGATTTTTTTTAGCTTTTTTTTTTTTATTATTTCTTGAACCGTAATAGCTAGACACTCACCGATTATGTACTCGTATTACTGTGGCGGCTAAAACAACAAATACTAAAAATAAGAAATAGTTAAAAATTAAAGGGGGTCGTCATACAAGAAACGTGTTTTTTTAGCGTTTTTAACTTGATCTTTATAATGGCATTAACTAGATACTTGAAATTTTCACCAATTATGTATTACTATGACCACAATAACAACAAATACTAAAAATAAAATAAAGTTAAAAATTAAAGGGGGTCGTCATACAAGAAACGTGATACTTCAGCGTTTTAAAACATTGTACGGTGGTACGGAACCCTTCATGTACGAGTCCGACTCGCACTTGCCCGTTTATTTCATTATATATAACGTCTAAGGAAATATACTGGAACTATTATATATTTAAGGGTGAATTCAGTCCATGCTACTGAACAAATTTCCCTAAGGAACACGTCATATCGAAATATGAAAAATATTTTTTGGCTTTCTATACAAACTCGGATCAGCTGATCGGCCAATTTATATGGGGGACCAAAAATTATTTTTCAAATTTCGTTATAGTACCTACAACGTGTAACAAAAAGGGGGTATTAATCTGAAAGGGAGTTAACGTACTAACCAATGTGAACAACTTTTACTATGGGACCATCCCAGAAATCGCAAAAAAAAATCTTCAGCTCCATACATTTTATTTAAATTTGTATGGGGCTGAAATTGTTTTTTTTTGCGATTTCAGTCATGGTCCCATACTAAAAGTTGTTCAAATTGGTTAGTACGTTACTCAGTGCCATATAGCAAGAGTAGCAATTGCTACGGGCCCCGCGCTAAAAAAGGGGCCCCGCGTTCTCAAATCCGCTCACCTAGATCGTTCTTTTTTTTGTTTTATCGTAAATGGGCAACAATGTTGTCAACTTCAAGTTGCCCAAAGGCAGATACGTAGCTTGTTGACTGCCATTTTATTGCTTCACCAGTAGTGGCCTAACGGGGTGGCGAGCAGGGTAATCGCCCAGGGCCTCGCTCTTGCAGGGGCCTCGCGCAACAACCCGAGCTGATTTATTTTTATTCATTATATTCGTCCCGTCCCGTCGTCGCCAGAAATAACGGGCTGTACAAGGCCTCGCAACAAAAAACTCAAGCCCGGAGCCTCGCAATGGTTTAGGCCGTCGCTGCCACCGAGCTCCCCATTCAGATCAGGGGCCTTTTAGGTAGAATTTGCTACGGGC
Organism: Acrobasis repandana; assembly: GCA_963576875.1. Taxonomy (NCBI): domain Eukaryota; kingdom Metazoa; phylum Arthropoda; class Insecta; order Lepidoptera; family Pyralidae; genus Acrobasis; species Acrobasis repandana. The sequence goes on from OY756215.1 coordinate 22,955,983, forward strand.
CCCGCGCTTCGGATTGATAGTACGTAAGTACATAATATCTCAATAGGTTGATACCCCGTTTTTGTTACACGTTGTACCCTTGTCCCTTGGGGAAAGTTGTTCAGTATCATGGACTGAATCCACCCTTGAAATAGTTTCAGTATATTTTGTTAAACCCTGTATAATGGAGGAGGATGAGTGGGTAAGGTAGGCTGGTAGTAACGAGATCTATGTACTTACGTACTAGAGAAGACGCCACATACAACAGTAGTGTTCTATTCATCATAGGCTATCACTGTTCACCTCACATTAGTCACTCGCTAGCAATACGCGCATAATACACTCCACGATTCATTAAAGAAAACACTGTCAACTTAGTCAAAAATGCCTTGGTGTGTGTTGAGATACTGCACTAGTAATTCAAAGAATAAAGCAAAATATAAAGGAATAACTTTCCATCGGTAAGTAACTAGATTTCATTGATTGAAAATTAAATACGGACTGCCAAATTTCGGCTGCCATAATGTATGAAGTGAGTGAATGATCTGTCAACCGATTGAATAATTCGTCATAGACTAACAAAACAGAAGTGAAATGTAGACATCATAAATATGCCTACATTTCACTTTCTTCATGGATGCATCGAAAAACTATTTGTTTGCTACTCAGTTATTAATGTTTGTAAAACGTTTAAAAATGTTTATATTTATAATTTTTATCTACATATGCTATAAATGCTTTACAAAAGTTTCCTAAAATCCTATAAATCCTTTATAAAATTAAGTCACATCTCGTAACGTCTCACTAGAACCTCCGAGGGCTCAAAAGTTTTGTATGTGGGGGCTGTACGCCTACATTCTGTTACAAAAACCTACAAAATTTCTGAGCCCTTTGAGGTGCCCCGCGCAACTTGAAACTAATATCAGATTTTGGATCCAAGATGGCTGCTTACACATTTTTGATGTTTTATTATGTTTGTCCCTATAATTCTGTTTCCTCGTAACTACTACACGGCTAAATAGATTTTGATAAATTATATGTGGTTAGATTCATCTTAATCACTTGAGTGTCATAGCACAGAATAAATACCAGTAGTAGTCATAGGCTATATTAAAATTTTTGGAAAGCATAATGGCGGATTTTTGGCGCCCAATTGCGCAGCATACGTGTATGATTATATAATACATTAAATACATAGATAGCTAACAAAGAAAAAAAAACTAATAGGTATACAAGTACAAGAAATCACCTTCTTCTAGTGCAAAACATTATGTAAAGAATTTAAGTAAGAATAATAAAAGGTTACCAATCAAACAGATATGTGCAGTTTAACTTTTACCTTTATAAATATGATAAGAAAAAAAAACAAAGAAAAAACACATTAAGAATGCAGCCGCCTCCCCTTCCGTGAAGATCGTAAAAGCTAGTCGTGGGTCTACAATCTAAAAATCTATATAACCATACAACCATCCATACACCCATCCGTACATCCAGCCATACTTACCAACATTCGCGTTTGTTAAGGACCGTATGCGTAAAGCCACGTGGTCGGATTTGGCTCTGAAATATGCAAAATTTTCCCGCTAGGGGAATAAAAATGTCAAGATGAAGTTACATAGAGTTAATAATGTGTAAACGGGACAATAGATGTAGGTAATCATAAATTGTAACGTAGAATTAGTATACAGCTTACTTTTTTCTTTTCGTCAAGACTTCCAGTCCGCGATACTTATTAAAATTTTTAAATCAATCAAATCAAAGAATTATTTTGTTTGAATTATTATTTCTGAATTAAGGCCTTGGCAGACGTCATTATAATGTACTTAACACTTTAGTAGACAGGCTATCAGTAGAAAAAGTAAATTCGAAAATACAGTAGTGTGCGTGAATGCAAGACGTTTATTTAAAAAGCGAGTTTAAATATATGTGAAATTCATATAGCACTTTCTAAAAAATCCAAGTATAGTTATTCGAATCTTGCGTAATATTTATAACTTTTTCAATTTATTAGTCGACCTCCGTGGCGATTCCTTAACACGCTAGTCCGTCACTTGGAGGTTCTGGGTTCGATTCCCAGCCAGGGCAAGTTGGTAAATGGCCTTTTTTAATTTGTCCTGGTTCTTGGGTGTTTATTTTATCCCATCAAAAACATAAATGTAAAAATGCCAAGTTCAAATTCCGACAAAACAATTGAAATTTAAATAGCTGCCAAGTTATTTAGGTAGAGAAAACTGAAATTTATTCATAAGAAACTCAACATTTAACTTGAACAACATTAAGATTGAAAGCACGGTCACCATCCTAACTGTGACCAAGCTAGTAGTTGCTTAACCTGTAAAAGCACGGTCATTCATCCATCAATTTTTGAATTTATCGTATGCGACGTGGAGCGAAATATTTGCACAAGTGGTTTTGATTACTCGTATTTTGAAATTTGTTAAAGCGAAAATGATAAAGAGCCCTTAGAATAGGGAATCCGTTTCGTTTCACGCAACTTTTTAGGGTTCCGTAGTAAACAAGAAACCCTTATAGTTTCGTCATGTCTGTCTGTCTGTCTGTCCCCAGTTTTACTCATAGACTATTAGTACTAGAAAGCTGTAATTGGGCATGGGCGGGCATGGATATGTGGTAATAAAAACTTGAAAAAAAAAATGTGTGGTGTGAGACGTCGTTGAATAGGTCTTTCAAAAATATTGTAAGATTATGAACACCCTTTTTCGTTTTAGCAATCCGTTTGTGAAATATTTGGTTTTTGATTGCAAATTTTTGTTAGAATCATGTGTCTCCCCTCTTTGTCAGTTAAACGGTTGTATATGGACATATAAAAAAAATTCACGGCAGTAGTATATAACGTCTCCCTGTACTAAAACTAATTTAAGGTGGATTCAGTTCATGATACTAAACAACTTTTCCTAAGGAACACATTATATTTAATAATGTGTTCCTTAGGAAAAGTTGTTTGAAAAGAAAATGTTTGCTTTCCATTCGACCTCCGTGGTTTAATTGTTAACACGCTAGACCGCTAATCCGGAGATTCTGGGTTTGAGCCCCAGCCAGGGCAAGTTAGAAAATGGTCTTTTTCAAATTGTCCTGGGTCTTGGGTGTTTATCTATGTATGTATTTATCATAAAATATAGTATCATTTTTTTTTTTTATCTTTATTATCATAGGATATTTATAATATCTCTTAATAATAGTCACTTTGTTTTGTTTTGCACAAATGTTGACGTCAAATCGTTACTTAAAGCTAAGTTTACGCCGCTTCCTAGGCGCAAGTGCAGAAGAAGCGGCAACAAACTGCACTGCACGTTTTCTCCAAAGACGTCAACTAACAAACTAAAAACTTAAAATTAGTTATATAGATGGACAGAGATTACATTGTTTATTATGTCATAATTAAAGTATTACGAAATTTAAAATAATGTCAATTTGTAAATTTAGTTACCAATGTACCTAAATTATGACATGTCTAAGTATACAAACCTTTAAGAGGGACCCGCGCCAAGCTCAAGCCAGACGTTTTTGTCTTTAAGATAGTCATCGGTCCTATAATAAGCCTTCTCACAAAGTACTTTCTTTACATAAGCTTTGAATTTTCTGTCTGGCATATCAAGGACCGATTCTGACAATTTATTATAAAAAAGTATACACTTCCCCATAAAAGACTTACTGACTGTATTCAGCCTGTAATACGGGCTAACTAAGTCATTCTTATTACGTAAATTTCTATCTGTAAAATCACTTACTTTATTGAACATGGAAATATTTTTCCTTACATACATTATATTTTCAAACATGAATTGTGATGCAAAAGTAAGTATACCTATTTCCTTGAATAATTCCCTCAGTGAGTCTCTCGATCCTAAACCGTAAATAGCACGAATTGCTCTTTTTTGTAAAAGAAAAATAGTCTGAATGTCCGCTGCACTCCCCCATAGAAGTATCCCGTAAGACATTAGACTGTGAAAGTAACTAAAGTACACTTGTCTAGCAGTTGCTACATCTGTCAATTGTCTTATTCTCCTAACAGCGTAAGCCGCAGAGCTAAGCCTATTAGAAAGTTTAGTTATATGAGCGCCCCATTGAAGTTTCGAATCAATTGTGATTCCTAAAAAGGTAGTACTTTCAACCAGATCGAGTTTCTGACCATTAATTAGTATGTCAACACAGGCTTGATTCACATTAGGAAGAGAGAATCGAATGCATCGGGTCTTGTTCGCATTTAACATGAGGTTATTGGCCGAAAACCAATCAGAAATTAAAGATAAGGTGCTGTTCACCGCGCTAGCATCACTGTTATGTCGATCTATTTTAAATATTAGCGAGGTGTCATCAGCAAACAGCACCATGTCAGCCTCTTTCTCAACCATGTAAGGCAAGTCATTGACATAAACTAAGAAAAGGAACGGTCCTAGAATTGAACCTTGGGGTACGCCCATTTTCACATTAGACCCGTGTGATTTTACGCCGTTTATATCAACAGTTTGAAGCCTATCAGTTAAGTAAGATTCTATTAATTTAATTGACTTATCATCAAAACCGTATTGACGAAATTTGAGCAAAAGTGTTGGATGATCAACGCAATCAAATGCTTTAGAAAGATCGCAAAATGATCCAATTGCATCATTTCTGTTTTCCCACGCGTCGTAGATATTAGTAATAAGTGCTACTCCTGCATCGGTGGTCGATTTTCCAGCAGTAAAGCCGTATTGTTGGCTATGGAAAAGATTATTGGTCTTAAAGTGAAGTAGCATTTGATTGAGCATTATCTTTTCGAACACCTTACTCAAAACTGGCAGAATAGAGATAGGTCTGTAGTTGCCAGGGTCTGTTTTTTCTCCTTTTTTGAATAAGGGGATTAGTTTACTACATTTCATTAAGTTAGGGAATATGCCTTCATCAATACATTCGTTAAATATAAAAGCTAAATCGGCAGCAATTATGTGTATAATATGACTTACTACGGCTACTGACATGCCCCAGTGATCTTCTGATTTTTTTAAATTTAACTGTTTAAAAGCATCTATTATATCGCTAGGGCTAACATGCTTAAAATTAAATTTAGAATCACAAGGGCTAACATTACTCTTAAGCAAAGCCTCAGCACGCTGGGCGCTAGAACTCACATTAGAAGTGAGTTCCAAAGGAATGTTAGTAAAATAATCATCAAATATATTTACTATTTCTTCAGTTTTTGAAGTATTTTTACCATTACATTTGATTCGGCAAATATTTTCTTTGGTTTTATTTTTACCTGTTTCCTTATTTATGACACTCCATGTTTCTTTAATTTTATTAGGAGCATTATTTATTTTTTTGCTAATACTATTCGACTTGGCTCGTCTACAAACTTTTTTAAATATTTTAGAATAATTTCTAACATATTCTATAAAAGAAGGATTAAAGTTATATTGTTTTTGGGCATATAGATCATATAACCTGTTTCTACTTATGTAGATGCCGGTAGTAGCCCATTCACTAAACTGTGATTTACTATGAACTACTACTCTTTTTTGTTTTAATGTTTTAGAATACTCAGAGGAAACAGTACTAAATAGTTTATTATAATGGTCGTCAGGATTATTTCCTGTATATACCACTGATAATAATTTGTTATCTAAATTATTTTTAAGTTTTTTTATGTTTTTAGAAGTAATCGGTCTACACAAGATCTTATCTTTTCTCAAATTACTGGTGGACTCTTTGACAAAAGCTACATATACACCAGAATGATCTGAAGGCAATTTATTAATAACAGATTTATCACAATATTGAATATTACTAAAAAAATTATCAAGACATGTGCCAGATGTAGCTGTAATTCTGGTTGGCTCAAAAAATAAGTTTTCTAATCCATAACACTTAAAAAGATTTAGGAATTGTGTGCTCTTTGGATTATGTACTAAAATATCAACATTAAAATCCCCGCAAATAATTAAATTCTTTTTACTAGTTGAACAGGACTTACGAACCTGGTCCATTGCTTTTAAAAAACTTTTGAAATTACTATCTGGTGGACTGTATACACAAACAATTATATGATGATCAAGCTCGGCACAGGCCACCTCACAACAGCGCTCAACAGAATGTCTGACAATATCCTTCCGCTCTTTGCTACGGAAAGAATCTTTTATAAAAATTAAAGAACCCCCTCGTTGAGCAGACTTTCTGTTAAAGCAGCTAACAATAATATAGTTGTTTAGGCTGATCATCATCTGACTCTCATGCAGCCAATGTTCAGTCAAACATAAAATGTCCACATCCATTTCTTTTAAAACTAATTCTACTAATAATTCTTTGCCGGAAAGACCTTCTAAATTTTGATGAAGTATTCTTAATTCATGAGGCCTTCCCGTTGTCCGAATGGTCAGTTTAAATCTGTCGTCAAGTCTACAGAATTACCGTTAAATAAACTTGGTAAGTCTGTATGTGTCTTAAAACTAGAATCTTGTTTACAATGTAAACTCGTCCAAAAATTAATATTATTTGCTATCAATGTAGCAATCTTATGTCTAAAATATTTTGAAAGATAAATATTATCTTTTGTCACATGACATTCACTTATAAAATTGTTAGTGTCAAAAAACACTAATTTATCACTATAACGACATGTCATATTATGTATCAAAGTATTGAGATAGTGAATAATTTTGTTAGTTTTTGGAGACTGGCAATGTAGATATGGGAACGCACATAATATTATTTTGCTTACTTCTAGTTCAGATAAATAATCCATACAGCTGATTATTTCTTTCTTTCCTACTTTGTTACTATTGCCTATTAATAATACAACAGTAGATTTACAATTCAGTTTGGTTGATTTAATTTTATCTAAAATTTGAGTATAGGTTGCGTCCGGGAAGCAGTAATTTATACAAGTTTTATCTAGAATTTTGTTTAACATGCAACCCATATTGCGACCTATACTGTCAGAAAATACTATTGTATTACATGGAGGGTCAATAAAGTCAACACAATCAGACACATTACTACACAAACTACCGTCACAAGGAGAGAGCTCTGGTGTGGAGACACTGATGGTGGGCTGGGTGAATTGCCCGCAGGTACATTGCTTAGTTAATAAATCAAGAGTTTCTTGATTGTACCTGCTGTCGTTAATCAATTTCTCCACAGTCAGCATGTGTTCGGTATTTTGTTTTTGTTGGAGGTCATACTTAGAGAATAATTTGGAATAGTCCTCCTGCAACTTAATAATATGAGATTCAAGTCTAATCCTGTTGTCCTCATATGACTCCTGACTTTCCGCCAATTGTTTATTACATAACTCTAACTCTGACTGCAATTTACAATTTAATGAACTGGATTTTAATAAACATGATTTCCTGAGATTAATTTTTAATTTATTATTAGTTTTCTTAATTTTTTTGGATAGTTTTACATATTTTTTAACTTGGTTATGACTAATCATTGATTTTGAGTTATCTTAATCAATACTACTCGATGATGTCTCACTAGTGAGATCAATAACTGGAGAATTAGTTGAGGGAGACATAGCGACACTATCAATGAGCTGGTCATATAGGCTGGACACCTCTGCTGACTGACGCATCTGGGCATCTTGCTCATAGCTATTGATTTGTCTGTATGCCTCGCCCAACTCCTTTTCTAATTCAGTGGTACGTCTGAGGGTCTGCTCATACGTATCACCACATTGGCGGAAAGAATCTATTTCTAACTTTGATCGGTTCAGCTGCTCATTCAAATCATCACATAACTGAAGACTCTCAGAGAGTTTTTGTTCAAGTCTAATGTTGTTATTTCGCATCAATACATATTCGCGTTCATTATCTTCCCTTTCCAGTAATAATTTCTCGTTGTCTTCTTTTTCTGCCTTGAGCTCGAGTAAGACTTGCTTCAGCTGGATTTCCAGTTGTCGGGCAGCCTCAGCACGGGTTGAGGTGGACATATTTTACAAAAAGGGACAGATGTAATGTCTAGGGAAGATAATAAAGGCTAGAATTGCACGATAAAGCTAGCAAAACCGATCACCTAACTAAAAAATAACAATAACATAACCTAATCTACTTTGTCAATTTACATCAAAATTAGATGTGTTTATGTAGGATAATTTTCGCAAATATGAAAAATTGTGCACAAAGGACGCTGTGTTTTAGTGAAATATATAAACGGGATTAAATATTGTACCGTTCTTACCTTGTAAAAGTTGTAAAAAGCCGGTAACAATTTATACCCACTGAACGTCAACTTGGAACACCATTATTTCACAAAATACACTAAATTTACACAAACAAATTATGAATTATGCAAGCACCTATCTCATTTTACGATTAAATAATATTATTGAATGAATTAAACTATAAAAATATTTAAATTTACAATATTAAATACGGAGCAATAAAATTGACATATAAGCTCCTGGGTTGCCAGCCGCCAAAAAAGTTGAGTTAGTATCCCATAATACAAGTTTAAAACTTACTTTGGGGCTAGCTTAATTAGTGTGATTTGTCCTTACATATTCCATACATATATTACATAAATATTACATTTTGCCAAATCTTGTGTGTAAGAGATCAAAAATATTTTTTGTATTTCGTTTGTTCCTTGGTGAAAGTTGTTCAGTATCATGGACTGAATTCAGACCTAAAGTTAGGCAGTTGTTAGTTACATAAAACAAGTAGGTACTGACTACGGAACCCTACACTGCACGTGGCCCGTCACGGCACGTGGCCGGTTTATTTTGGTTAAGTTGAAATTTTAGGGAACCATAGACAAATTTATAATATTTCTGCGTAAATCAATATTACTTATCGCTGACAGGACGGTCTCAAAAATACAATCAAATAGTATTTTAGCCGAGCGGTGACTTGGAAAACTACACGTTTTGTGTTCCACTGACAGAAAATATACACATTTGAATTTTCTTTGTGAAACAATACGTTTAGCGACCATCTGCAATCGTAACACCTTTCACTTCTATTCACCTCATTATGTAAGTTCGGAGAGTAAAAAAGGATTGCACGTTGAACAGATCAACGTCTTGGCTTAGCAGCTGTATGTCCTCAATGAATGACTTGACTGTTTGATTTTGTACAATATTTTTAACGAATCAACAAAGAGCACTAAAAAGAAATCTTTTCCTGAAAACGGTTAAAAAAATTGGTTGATTAATGAAGCAATAATTAGCCTCCTTGCTTTAAGGTAAAGAACTATTAACTGTATCTTTTTCAAAAGTTTGGGTTCAGTGGTTTCGGAGATAAGGATATTTTTATTATTTATTTTCAAAAATAACTTTAAAAACACCAACTTAAAAAATATAGAAAATATATTTAATATTATCATAAAATGCTCTTTCATTTGATATTTTACGCGATATAGTTCACGAAACCCTTTTTTTAATGTTTCATTTATCTCCCATACAATACAATACCCTTTATTGCACAAAAGTAAAAAACAGAACATAATTATCTTAAAAATTAGGAAATGCGCAAAAGGCGGCCTTATCGCTAAGCAATTTCTTCCAGGCAACCTCGTTTATATAGAAAAAATGATGGGAAATTAGGCAGTGCGGGGTGGTCAATATAATAAACATACTTATATACAATAATTATAATAAACATACATACACCTAATACTTAAATACATACATAACTTACACACAGAAAACATAACAGGACAAAATGAAGAAACTAAGTGGAAACAAGGGAAGGAAATTACCTTTCATAAGGATAGAAAGTGCGATTTTACTTGGGATTTAAAGCTGGCTAGCGTTTGGGCGCGTCGGATAGTAAGTGGTAGTGAGTTCCATAGACGTACGGCTCGAACAGACAAAGACCGCGAGTAAAAGTCGGTGGAGTGAGCAGGAATTCTTAAAAGAAGGTTTAATAATTAATAATAATAATAAGCCCATAAGCACCTACATTTAACTTCCGTCTTTGGGTCACAAATTTACATTATGTGCACCACATTTCAACTGAATCTGTCCAGTAGTTTAGTAGGGGGGTCAATTTTCGCCCATTTTCTTAAATAACTTAAAAATACCGATTTAAAAAATAATAAAATATATATATATTTAAAATTGTCATAAAAAGTTCTTTCATTTTTGTGTCACACGATTTTGCTATCAAAACTTTTTTTAATGTCTAATTTACCCACCATAAGTGGCCCCCTTTTTTAAATTTAATTTATTTACGTTATACGTCTATCTTTGGGTCACTAAGTTACATAAGTGTAGGTACTAAATCTGAACTTAATCATTCTAATAGTTTCGTAGCAAATTGGCTGTGACTTACGGACAGACAGACAAGCGAAACCCTAAAAACAGTAAAAACACCAAAAAAATCAGTTCCTATACAAATTTCCCGGGCGGCTGCACACTTTTGTATGAAAATGTTATTGACGTGACAACGTCTTATAAATTGGTTAGCCGGGTGACACTTCAAGAAACTGCGTTACGCTCCGCTCACGTTATGCGCTCACAATGAGAGCGAGTGAGAGGCACGCGTGCCTTTCACTTTTTATGTCTGTCTCTCTCGCTCTTAGGCGGGCTAACCATGCCCGAGTGGAAGTCAAGTTTGGAGTGAAGTGGAGTGAAGTCGTTGTCACGTAAAACTTTCGCCCGTATACCGACTTTACAGGCAACCAATTTTTTTTTTTTAATACCATTATACTATACTAGCAGTCCACCCCGGCTTCGCCCTTGGTACACACAAAGCCTATGTCACTCGGGGATAGTGTACCTTTCCAACGGTGAAAGTTTTTTTTAAATCGGTCCAGTAGTTTCGGAGCCATGTAATGCAAACAAACAAACAACCAAATCTTTCCTCTTTATAATATTAGTATAGATAAATAGCTTCTATAGCCTGCCTGCCTAGCCAAGTATAGATCTAGTATAGCCTGTGGTTCGATATATTACGCATAATGTCAATTCGTATTTTGATATACATTCATGGGGAAAAGTTGTTCAAAATTTCAGACTGAATCACTCCTCAAAATAATTGTTAAACCCTAATTAAACAGCACCTTTTATTACAAAAACAGTTAATATGATTCCGCGACCCGAGAAAGTTCCAATCGGATTTTCACCCTAATCGCCAATTAAAAAATATAGGTAATAAATCAAACCAAATTATTTTTTTCATAGACTTAATTTTCAATAAAATAAAAAAAAAATGTGCGATACCGTATCTGCGATAGCATTACATCTTTGCTTGAATGTCAACAAAATGTCAAAACTGTACCATAGTGTAGCAAAAGTATGACATAATTTGGCAGTTTGTACATAGTTTTTTATTGAAATATTTTAGACTGTAATGCAATTTTACGTAATTCGAAAATGGATTTTTTTGAAAATTTCGACACGGCCTCCTTCCTGAACGCCCGGCGGGCAACTGAATTTGTATGGAAGAATCATGGCCGCCATTTCAGAGAATTCTGTCAAAAACGTTGCAAAACATCCAATTTTTAAATTTTTTTTTTTTATTATTGCGTGACTGCATTGTAAGCAAATATTAAGAATAATGTTTCAAAATAGCCTTTATTTTTATAAAATATATGCAATCCCTTGCTAGAATATTTCTTTACACAGAAAAACAAGCCAGTTTGTAGCAAGATTTTCTAAAATATTTCTTTCAGGTTTCTTTACAATTATCTTACTTTTTCTGAATGAAAATTAAAAAAATACGGTTTTCGTCTACTGGATAGTCTATTCACCTATAACTAGGTATATAATTTTCTTAGTGGTCTTTTCTACTTAAGCCATAACTATTGCCCGCGCAAAGTGCGTTTTGCATGTTTTTGGGTAAATTCAATGCTTGTTTTTAGGAAAACTACAAAATATTTTAAAAAATCCTTTTTTTCGTCTACTGTCCCAACTCTTCCTCTATCTATGTGTATACATTATTTGACTTAAATCAAACGCTTTCTGTACAAACTTGTTGCCCGCGCAAACCCAGTTTACATGGTGCCGACCCTTAAAATATATGTAGGATTTAATTTGAACCACGTACTCGTAGGTAGGTAAAAATATATTGACCTTTCTGTACTACTCTCGTGTTTAGTCTATGAGAATGAAGAATGAATGAATAATCGAATCTGGGACATGGCCGTGTAGGAAGACGCCGAGTCTATGTATTCATGTCGATGGCTGGTAGTTTAGTTACTAATAATGACACATTTTAATGTTTTATGTTGTTAGGGTTCCGTACAAAAAATTAAAAAATGGAACCCTTATAGGATCACTCGTGCGTCTGTCTGTCTGTCTGTCCGTCCATCTATCACAGCCAATTTGGACCGAATCAGGTGAAATTTGGTAGGATGGTGTAATCCTATGACCCAACCAAACACATAGGTATGTGCAAAGGAAATAAATATTTTTTTAAAATAAGGGGGTCATTTTCGGGGGACAAATTAGGAAATTGAAAAAGAAAAGTTTTGCAAACCTTACTGTGTCATAATTAATTATATCAAATGAAATGTTTGCACGTACGTGTGGTTGTCGTAAGAGGCGACTAAAGGTCTTAAGCACAAACATCTCGTGCTACATTTGCATTCCCAAGGAGGGTTAACGTCGGGCGGCAGCCGGTTGTAAAACTTTTCGCACAAATACGTTTTCGAAGACGGTTGACGACGGGCAGGCGGCCAGTCGTAAAATTACAGCCAAATCATTTTAACTGTTCCGGCATTTTCTTCTTCACTTGGCAAAGTCTTTGGCATCCTTGGGTGACCATTGACATGCTTGTCATTTGGAGAAGAAAAAGCGGGAAAGCGCACCCCAGGCTCCGAAACAGCTTAGCTGAGGATGCAACTGGGAACGCCCTTAGATGAAGAAGAAGAATTATATCAAATGAAAGGGCTCATTAAGAGGATCTCAAATATATTTTTGTTATAATTGTAAAATAAATATGTAGTTTGATTTTGCTCATGACAGAAGACGAAAATCCACCCCCCCTGATCTCCGAAACTATTATTGAGCCTAAAATTTTGAAAAATATACAAAATTTAGTACATTGATTGAAGTTGTTGTACGGAACCCTCTCCACGCGAGCTTAACTCGCACTTGGCCGGTTTTTTTATTTAGGTAGGTATCTTGTTCATTAAAATCTTTTCATAATCAGATACAATTACGAACCAGGATTACCATATACAAAACAAAGAATTGAGTTTACCATCTTGTACATATAAGTACCTATAGTAGTATAGTAGGTAGTACGTCTCGCGCGAGAGCGTATTGTTCGTCCGCCGTAACAGCCGTAGCCTAGGCAAGATGTTGCCGTTTCTTGCGCACAAAGCGGCAACGTTTGCGTGATGCGACTGACGTCGAGATGACCGTGCGCAAAGTCACAAAAAAGAAATATTAGGTACCAACCATTGGTACCAACCACAAAAGTGTAGACAACGCCATCTAGTAACTTTTTCAAAAACATTCACATGAAACAATAACAGGTAAATTGTGCTTTTCTGTACACGTAATTGAATTTTGTAAAACTGGCAAATAAATGGTTGAATATGCTTTAAAAATTGTTATTGTAATTCATTTAAGGTATATTTAACCAGTAAGAATATTATTTTATCCAAATAATGGTTATAAATTATTTTTATTTTTGAATTGAAACCTATGGCGCCATCTAACGGTGGTGGAAGAGAATCAATCAATCATTTTACTAGAGGATAATACCCCATGCTAACGTCCCATGATGGGAACATACGAATTGACACGTCTAAGTTTACGTTTTTTGCTGGCAAATATTTTGGACCTAATTATATGTTAAACTAAGCAATCAGACATCAAACGCGATGTCAACATATGGACACCCATATAATATATTTACCCATTAGAGAGGTTTTTTTTTGACTGCTCATTTAAAGTCCAAAACTACCGATTTCGGGGTTCGTCCCTGAATAAAAGATATTTGTATTGACGAGTTCTTTAATCCCTCATCAACTTTTTATAACATTTTCCATAATTAGCATGCCGGGTATTTACCCCAATCTACCCGTTGTATGGGAATATACAAATTGACATGTCTAAGTTTAAAGTTTTTGCTGGCAAATATATTTTTAACCTAGTAATATCAAAGAAATATCTATTCACAGTGGTTATATTAGCAATATGGTGTAATTAACTCGCGTCAAAACGCAGCATCTTTTCGTTTAGACACCTACAGAAATCCATTGCAAGCCAATTGTATCCTTATGACTCTGGACAAACGATTCATAATACACACAAAACCGACTAAAATAGACTCAGCGAGCGACGCGCTAGGGTTGACTGGTACAAGAAGCCACTATCGCCATTTAGCGCACCGTATTATCGGTCTTCCATGCTGGTCTGGGAGACAAGAATAAAACTTAAATATAAATAAATAGAAATATGTAAGGACAAATCACACCGATTGAGCTAGCCCCAAAGTAAGTTTAAACTTGTGTTATGGGATACTAACTCAACGATACTATATTTTATAATAAATTATTTTATTATTAATTATTTTATAATAGATTGGCGGAACTAGCGTGTTGACGATTACACCACGGAGGTCATAGCTACTTCTCTCCCCGCGCAAATCGTAGAAGCCGATCGAAGGAATGGGCGAAAATGCAAATCATGTTAATAGGCGATGCGGCTAGCAACCCATCACTATTTTGATTTGTTTTTCCACCTTTTCGCCCACCATTACGCTAAAAGTTGCCTTTGAGTATTGTGGCCCTGGGCTCTCTTAGAGCCGCAACACTTAAAATTCTCTGTCTGCCCCATTAGCGATAAAGGCGTGATAGTTGTATGTATATATCATCGTTTGGTAGTAAACCCGTATGTCGCGTCGCGGGCAATGCGCAGCCAACGTAGACGAATAAGCCATAGACGAAACGAAAGCTATCGTGTTAGGTGGTAGACCCGACTGGATTTGCCACCGCACTCGTAGTGGTTATACAAATCGTTTATCCAGAGTAATAAGATTGAAATTGGCCTGCAATGGATGTCTAGGTATCTAAACGTAAATGTGATGAGTTCTGACGTGAGCTAAATTAAACCTCCGTGGTGTAATGATGTCACACATCACACACACACGCTAGTCCGCCAATCTGGAGGTTCTGGGTTCGATCCCCAGTCAGGGCAAGTTGTAAAATGGCCTTTTTCAAATTGTCCTGGGTCTTGGGTTATCTATATATGTATTTATTATAAAATATAGTATCGTTGAGTTAGTATCTCATATCACAAGTTTAAACTTACTCTGGGGCTAGCTCAATCAGTGTGATTTGTCCCTATATATTTTTATATTTATTGATATCGCTAGCCACATTGAGTAGATATTTCTTTGAATTTCTTTGCTGAGTGAACCTTCTGTACGTGAGTACTAGTACCTATTCTGTGGTAGTCATGACGCGAGCTAGACTTGCACACGTCCACATAGACAGGTAGGTAGGTACTCAATATTATAATAACAAAAACAAACAACTTTTTTGCGGTCGGCTCTTGGTCTAAGTACGACAAGCGAAACACAAACAACTCTAATGAATGAAATATAATAAAACATGTGCGAAATATTTAACCAGCTAAAACAAAGTCTTTAAAGTAGATACCGAATTCTATAGGATGTACTTAGTAGGTACATACCATTTCTTTTGCTAGGGAATAGAAAAGGTCCTAAGTAGGTGAGTTAGGTACCTACTTATAGCGAAACAGATCGTCAATCTCAAACCAAACATCAGAAATTCGAAAGAATAATTTATGTATTTTTTAACGAATAACATCCCACATTTTTCTTGTAAAATTTCTAAAAGTATCATAAAATTATAAATTGCTGGTCTGATTTGTGTTTCTTGTTGATCGAGCGAGCGAAGCGAGGTCTCTAAATCGAGTTGGGGGCGAAAACATATTGTTTATAGTATGTATGTATATTTGTTTGTACCGCCATAACTGCCGAACCGATGGTCCGATTTTGATGAAATTTGGTACGCATGTAGGAAATATCAATAGAATTTTCAAGTTCGTTGCGTATCAAATCGGTTCAGTAGTTTTTGAAATATTAAATAAAAAAGCCGGCGATTATGTAGCAAACGAAACCATAGCGCGTTCTATTTGTATTAATTATGGCTGCAATTTTGCCGCAGGCCTTAGTACAAAACAACTGTTCATTGAATAGATTATTAGTAGCTACTAGCTTGCTAGCTAGCAAACTATTCATAACATTTATTAAAATAAACAGTGCAAAGTTTAATAAATTGGTTGATTCCAATTTGCAATTTAAGTACACAATTTGTTGGAAGGAAATGTGTTTCATTGTGTTAACATTCTGCTAATTTATGGTCAATTTTGATATCAGGTTGAACGTGTTTTGTAACCTTTATCCTATTTTTTGTAATGTGGTAACACTTAAATAGGCTCAATACGATATGTTTCCTAAACCCTATTTATTTAGTGTGGCAACACCATTTTTTCACTTTGATGTTTTTGTTGCTGGCGCGCTATACGACGGTGATGAAAAGGTTACTTGCCTATGAAAAGTTATTACCTATATTGTGATGTGAATATTGTCAAGTGCAGTATATATATTTGTGAGTGCAATCGGTATTTTTATTAATTGATTGACACAATTTTTGCTGAAACTATGTACAATTATAGACAGACAGAGAAAATTAAAACCAAAAGTTTATACAATAAAGTATATACTTGTTCAAGATTGTTTCACAAGCTTCAATTCCTAACACTTCCAATACTCAGTTTGATAACGAAAGAAATACGGTCACAAAACATAAATAGAATTAAAAAGTCGAACAACAAAATAAAAACCGTCTGGCAAATTATTAAAGAAAAAACAAGCAATTCTAAGAATAAATTACGCAAAAACATAGAAATAAAATAAAAATACTGTAACAAAAGATCCTGAAGAAATTGCAAATCATTTCAATAACTTTTTTACTTCTATAGGAGCTAGTGCTAATAGCCAGAATGATCATAAAATCACTAACACTTTCAAAAACTCTATGTACCAACCTTACACTCTATTAATTATAAAAAGCCTTAAAAATAAATTTAGTTGTGGTTTGGACGAAATTCCACCTGCACATGTCAAAAACATGTGTAGATGAATTAGCTCCAGTATTAACCGCACTTATAAATCAATCTTTTATTGAGGGATTAGTGCCAGAGCTTTTGAAAAATCTTTAGTTAAACCAATCCCTAAAAGAAATGGAGCCTCGGAAGTAGATCTTTTTAGGCCAATAGCGTTGCTTTCCATATTTTAAAAAAAAATTTAAACTGCTTTGTCAAGAAGAATAACTTCATTCTGCAATAAACTCAAACTTCTAAACGAGAATCAGCATGGTTTCAGAAAAGGTCGATCTACAACCTCAGCTATGTTTACATTCATGAACGAAATCTTCAAAATTATAGATAAGGGCCAATACGCAACGGGACTACTACTAGATATGAGCAAAGCATATGACAGAGTCTCTCATCCGATCTTATTAAATAGATTGTATGGTTTGGGAATTAGGGGTTCAGCTCATAAATGGTTGACATCTTATTTCTCAAACCGCGAACAATGTGTCGAAATAGACCACCTTGACAATGAAACCGGAACATACTCAAAAATAAGATCACAATATAAAACAATAAACAATTCAATTCCGCAGGGCAGCGTACTAATGCCTTTTATTTTTAATTTATATAAATGACTTGCCAAAAGCTCTACCCGACCTAAAATGTGTTCTTTACGCTGATGATATATCGATAATTATACCACACAATAATATCACTGAATTGAAAACACACCTGAATAAAAATTTACATTCCATTGAAAATTGGCTTAGTAAAAACAACCTTGACATCAATTTTAAAAAAACGAAACTAATAAATTTTAGGCCCTACCAAAAACCAGACTTAAATATATCATATAGCTATAAAAACACCGAAATAGAGCGAGTAGATCACTGCACATTGCTAGGAATGGATATAGACGCACATTTAAACTGGAAAGAACATGTTTGCAAACTCACAAGTAGATTAGTCCGTTTTTGTTATGCATTATACGAACTAAAAACATCCACAAATTTAAATATAGGATTACAAACATACTTTGCATATGCCCACTCGTGGTTACAGTACGGGATTTTGTTATGGGGTATCAGTACCGATACAAATGACGTATTTGTATTACAAAAACGATGCATCCGGATATTAGCAAAGATTAAAGAAACAAACAGTTGCCGGCCATACTTTGTAAAATTTAAAATCCTTACCCTAATTAGTATTTACATTTTTGAACTTTGTAAATTTGTAAGACAAAATAATCACCTTTACACTATCGCGAAAGATACTTACACCCGCGAGTATGAATGACCTAAGGAACAAGAATAATCTGGCTCGACCTGCAGTCCGGTTGCAGATGACTAACAAAAGTCCACATGTAATGTCTATTTTAATATATTAGGTCCTTACATACGAAATTGCCGTTCAGTATCAAAAAAGTGAAACAAGTTTTTTTTAATGAAATTATTATTTAATCAATCGAAGTATGCGCCGTTGTTATCGATACACTTCCGCCATTTTATGGGCAGATCATTGATACCTTTGGAAAAAAAATCCTGGGAGCGAGAGTCTATGAACTGTTTGAAGGCGGTTTTGACTGCCTCATCAGATTTGAAATTTTTTCCTTGTAAAAAGTTATCCAAATTTTGAAAAAAGTGGTAATCGGTTGGGGCAAGATCTGGAGAGTATGGTGGTTGACGCAGAGGTTCCAGTCGCAGCTCCTCTAACTTGGCGATCGTTTGATGTGCAGTGTGTGGTCTAGCGTTATCCTGAAGGAGCGGTAGGCTAGAGCAATTCATCAGTCTCGGTTGTTTAATGGCGAGCTTTTCCATCATTGTTTGCAATTGTTGGCAATACAAGTCTGCAGTAATCGTCTGGCCTGATCTCAAGAAGCTGTAGTGGATAACACCAGCACTGGTCCACCAAACACTAACCAGAATCTTCTTTTTGGTCAATTTTCGCTTAGGGCAAGGTTTTGCCGGTTCTCCAGGGTCAAGCCATTGTGATGATCGCTTCCGATTGTCGTACAGGATCCATTTCTCATCACAAGTCACGATACGGTTCAAAATCGTCTCATTATTGTGGCGATTAAGCAAAGAAACGCGTGTTTGTTGGTTTGCTTTAGTCAAGTCGTGCGGTACCCACTTTTCGAGTTTTTTAATTTTTCCGATTTGGCGCCAGTGGATAAGTATCGTTTTGTCACTTACGCCGAAGGCTGCTGCTAATTCAGAAGTGGTTTGAGATGGATCCGCTTCCACTATCGCCTTCAATTCTTCGTTATTTACTTGAGTATCAGGTCGTCCACGAGGCTCATTGTGTAAATCGAAATTTCCAGAACGGAAACGTTGAAACCAAAAACGCACCGTTCGTTCGTTAGCGGTGCCTGGTCCATACACGTCGTTAATTATTTGAGTCGTTTCTGCAGCACTGGTGCCACGGTGGAACTCGTATTCGTAAATACCGCGAATTTTCAATTTGTCCATAGTTGTTGTTATAGCAATGTTGAAACTCAAACAAATGATGTTAAAACAAATGAAATACGAATTTTAAAACAATATTTTTCTGGCTTTATTTCGAAATAAATTTGAATTTGGAATTCCTAATGAAACGCAAGATATTTGATTTTAAAGTTGCCAGTATTGAAAATCGGCAATTTCATATGTAAGGACCTAATATAACAAATTACCGCTAAACATAAGGACTATTGTAAAGGATAGCACGTTCCTTAGTACATTAAAGAATTATTTAATAAAAAAAAATTTATTATTAGGTCCTTACATATGAAATTGCCGATTTTCAATCCTGGCAACTTTAAAATCAAATATCTTGCGTTTCATTAGGAATTCCAAATTCAAATTTATTTCGAAATAAAGCCAGAAAAATATTGTTTTAAAATTCGTATTTCATTTGTTTTAACATCATTTGTTTGAGTTTCAACATTGCTATAACAACAACTATGGACAAATTGAAAATTCGCGGTATTTACTAATACGAGTTCTACCGTGGCACCAGTGCTGCAGAAACGACTCGAAGAATTAACGACGTGTATGGATCAGGCACCGCTAACGAACGAACGGTGCGTTTTTGGTTTCAACGTTTCCGTTCTGGAAATTTCGATTTACACAATGAGCCTCGTGGACGACCTGATACTTAAGTGAATAACGAAGAATTGAAGGCGATAGTGGAAGCGGATCCATCTCAAACCACTTCTGAACTAGCAGCAGCCTTCGGCGTAAGTGACAAAACGATACTTATCCACTTGCGCCATATCGGAAAAATTAAAAAACTCGAAAAGTGGGTACCGCACGAATTGACTGAAGCAAACCAACAAACACGCGTTGCTTGCTGCGTTTCTTTGCTTAATCGCCACAATAATGAGGGGATTTCGAACCGTATCGTGAATGTGATGAGAAATGGATCCTGTACGACAATCGGAAGCGATCATCACAATGGCTTGACCCTGGAGAACCGGCAAAACCTTGCCCTAAGCGAAAACTGACCAAAAAGAAGATTCTGGTTAGTGTTTGGTGGACCAGTGCTGGTGTTATCCACTACAGCTTCTTGAGATCAGGCCAGACGATTACTGCAGACTTGTATTGCCAACAATTGCAAACAATGATGGAAAAGCTCGCCATTAAACAACCGAGACTGATGAATTGCTCTAGCCCACTGCTCCTTCAGGATAACGCTAGACCACACACTGCACATCAAACGATCGCCAAGTTAGAGGAGCTACGACTGGAACCTCTGCGTCACCCACCATACTCTCCAGATCTTGCCCCAACCGATTACCACTTTTTTCAAAATTTGGATAACTTTTTACAAGGAAAAATTTCAAATCTAATGAGGCAGTCAAAACCGCCTTCAAACAGTTCATAGACTCTCGCTCCCAGGATTTTTTTTCCAAAGGTATCAATGATCTGCCTATAAAATGGCGGAAGTGTGTCGATAACAACGGCGCATACTTCGATTGATTAAATAATAATTTCATTAAAAAAAACTTGTTTCACTTTTTTGATACTGAACGGCAATTTCATATGTAAGGACCTAATTATATTCAATTTAGGAATACTTCGAAGATAAGGAAAATAGATAGTTATGTAGATACATTAATAAGTTTACGCAAATTTGCCTGTTAAAGAAAATTAAGATTTTAGAATTTTTAGTACTTTTAAATTATTAGGTATATTTCTAATATTATTAAGTACTAGCTGTGCCCGCGACTTCGTTCGCGTGGTTGTCAGAACGTAATGTTATATAGCCTAAAGCCTTCCTCTATAAATGGACTACCCAACAAAAAAATTTTTTTTCAAACCGGACCATTAGTTCCTGAGATTAGCGCGTTTAAACAAACAAACAAACTCTTCCGCTTTATAATATTAGTATAGATAAACAGTTTATTTAATAATATTAAGTATAAAAAACTTTAGAAAATGTAGCGCCCTACCAGGGTCTCGTGTGCATTTAGTAAACTAGATTTAAGTTTCACAATTGTATGTACATGAAAACATGAAATAAATGAATATGAATATGAATACGGCACCTCCAGACATGCCATAGGAATTTTCGAAGCAAATCCGTTCCAACTACTGTCATTTCGACCACTTGACCAATAATGGATTAACGAAAGAACTTGGAAGGTCACTGAGTGAGCGAGAGGTCCTATAATTGTTCGTTGCATACTCGTATATCCCTTATCTCAGGTCAAAACAATGAATTTTGAAAACGTGTCTGTCAAAAGACTTACACGTACAGTACATGTATAGCACACTAAGACAGAAACGAAAAGTAATCCGAAAAACGATTTCTTTATGAACAGTCGTGGTTAACCTAGAGTGGGGCTTGTGTCGCCACCGATGTGTAAAAATCGTACGAAAGCGTGACGTCATGTGAAACCTAAATGCGTTGCATCATCGCCACCTATTGTTTACCAGAGAAAAAAAAAAACCGATGGGACTAAAATATTTTTTCAGTTATCATGCCTCTTATCTTGTCTTATTTTCCTTACTGTAAGAAATTATTATATTTGTTCAAATTATTGAAGTCACTATTGACTTCGTTTTACTTATAAACCGATTCTGATGAAATTTGGTAGGCATATAGGAAATATCAATAGAATTTTCAAGTTCGTTGGACGTCAAAATCGGTTCAATAGTTTTTGAAATATTAATAAAAATGTCCACGATTATGTAGCAAACGAAACCATAGCGCGTTCTAACTTTGGGTAGCGCCATCTAGATGTTACTTAGGAAACTATAATCGCGAGGTCTAAGTTCGTGGCGAACTACTAGTATAGGTACTTACCACTTCTGAATTGTAATAAAACACGTACTGGCGTATTCACTTTTTATTTTATTAACAACACAGATTGGTTCAGCGGGAGAGCGTTTTGTGGACTCTATTCAAATTGCGTAGCGGAGATTAGAATAAAAGAGAAGATGTGAAGGGTGAAATGAAAGGCCCGCTTACCTGTTTTCTCCACGTTAGCCACACCAGTCTTTTTCTGCAGCCGCACGGTGCACTTACACTTCACTTTGAATTAATTATTTGACGCGGGCCTAGCTAGGCCTAGGAAATAATAAACTCTCTGTCCATTCTCCAAATGTACTGCTAGATGTTGCACAGCTGGTTCGCGTTCGTGTATGGAAAAACTAAAAATCCTCCACGCTGCTTCGTTACTGTTGATGTATCGTCCCATTTGGTACATGAGGATTTCATCATTTCTATTATTTTGTTCGCTATTTTGGACTATTTGAAATACTGCCATATCACTACCTTTGTTTACGTACTTACATATATATTTAATAGATTTTACTGAGTTGATTTTTATTCAACGTTTATGTGTGCTTGGAACATTTTGGAAAGTAGTGGGTTATATGGTACTATCCATTGATTATCTATTTCCAGTTCGTCTCTGCCTTGTATTCGAATTTTTGCTGTGAAGCCACCGTTTTTCGGTGATCGTCTTCTGTATTTGGGATAGCCGTCATCTTCAGTTTTTGTATCGTCCAAGTATGGTTTTGGATATTTTTTGTACATTTTCCATCACTCATGCATGGCGCATTGAAGTTTAATGGTCCACATGGTCCGTGAATCATGTTTTTCACTACTATGTTGTATAGTTCCGGATCATTTTGTGGATTGGGAAATTCAGCTTGGATGATTTTGTCGATATCCGTGGGATAAATTTTATCGTGTAGCCATATGAGATTGTGTGAGTGAGGTAATCCTCGTTTTTGCCACTCGATTGTATACATCCAGCATCTAACGGTTCCAAAGATGTGGTATTTTGTGATGACTTCAATAAATCTTATTTGTTTTTGTCGAAAAACTCGGGCTATCATGTCGTGTCGATCCATGGAGGTTTGTCCGTATTTTAGTTGTTCTTTGATTTCTGGCCATGATGAGTTGCATGTAAATGTTATGAAGAGATAAGGTCGTCCATATTTTCTTACGTAGGTCATGGCATCTTGAGTATATTCGTGCATATGTCTTGGACTTCCTATGTATGATGAGGGTAAGATTACCATTGTTCCAATATCGTCAATATTGCCGTCATTTATGATCGCATCTCGAAGGTGGATGTATTCTTCTGTGCGTAGTTTCTTCTGATTCAGTTTTATGTAAAGCATCCGTTCTGCTTCTATTTTTGCGTACATATCTACCAGAAATTGTTGGAATAAACGGCGAGTGTTGAGAATGTGATTGTATATTTCATTGTCTCTGATCATTAAGCAAAATCATCATTAACAAAAAAGTCCAAGGAGTTCTATGCGGTAAGCATAGAACTCCTTGGACTTTTTTGTTTGTTTCTATGCCGGTTTTAGGATGAATTTGTTTTATATTGAAATGATAACCATCCTCTCCGTGCAGAAATATTAACGGATATTGAAGAGCATCATATGAACGGTGTGTCTCTGCAATGCGTTGTAGTCCTTTTCTTCTTCGTTGTACAATTATGTCACGGCTTGTATTTTCATTGTCCACAATTACGATGGCGACTTCATCTATCTGAGGTGCATTAAATCTACGTTCGTGTTCTCCACGTGGTCTTTTATCGGCTCGAATTACAATTTTATAGTCATCAGAAATCATGCGGTCCAGTGTTGTTTTGAATATGTAAATCAGTTGATTGTATTTGTGTAAGATCCTCTGTACATCTTGGATTATTTCGCGTTTCAATCCAATAAAATTTGTACATCGTTGATCAATTTCGTTTTCTTCATTTCCGATGAAATATACTTGCAGAAATTTATAGTCATCGTTAGGCATTGGTAGTAACGATCCAGTTTTGTGATAAATTTGCCCTTGAATTGAAAATACATATTCAAATTTGTCTCCATTAGTGTCAGTCGAAGTAACACCGAAAGAAGTAATTTGAAAGCAGAAGTTGTATGATCTTATATTTTGAAGAAAGTGTTTTGATTCTGGTGTATCCCCGGTCATGTAATGTAGAAATTCCTGTGGAGGTGCTTCCAGTGGTGGTAACCGAATTTTTCCATTCATGCAACAGAGACCTGATGTTTCTTTACTGAATTTTTTCACGTGGCAAAATTGGCAAATGTTATTCATTTTTCTGATCACAACATATTTATGATCGTAATATTTCTTCGTCGGTTCGTAGTGGAATGCTTCCTTTGTTAGATTATCTTTTAAAATGCTCGATTCTTCAATACTTTTATTTTCTTTTCTTTCTTCGCTTTTTCCGCTTCTCAGGGTGCTCATTCTGGTTCGATAATTTTGTAAACGTGCTTCGCGCTCTTTTTCCGTTTCATTTCTTCGATTTTCTTTTTGTTTCCGCCGTTTCGCTGCAGAACTGGCAAGATTTCCACCTCTTTTACGTCTAGGCATTGTATTCTGTAAAATATAAATTAAATGAACATTTTATAGACAAATATATTGTTACGTAAACGTGGAGCACGTTGAGACAAAGAAAAAAAAAATATTTAATCTTCAAGCTTTAAAAGAAAATAAAAAAAAACCATTAGAATTAATTAAATACACTATTAAAAATACTCACATTTGATATTTCACAATAAAGGCTCACAGAAATTTTTTTTCTTCTTCGCTTCGAAAACGAGAATTAATTAAACACACTATTAAAAATACTCACACGTGATACTTTAAAATAAAGGCTCACACACAGATAACTTCTTTCTTTTTCGCTTGTTTCGCTGTTCAAATCAAACTAACTCTGGCGGGTTACACCGGGCTCTTATATATTCAGAAAGCTAGGCTCTAGGATATTCGAGAAAGTTGGCGCTAGGATATTCGAGAAAGTTTGGGAATACATTCTTTCTCACACCTTCTAGATAGAATGTTCTCGACATTATCGTCCGCCATAACAATAGGTGCTGCAGCTGTAGCATACGCAGTAAAGGCACGAAATTTAAAAACTTAAATTTTAAAATGTTTTCAAAAGTAATTTGAATAACTAAAATGATGTCGCTTTAACTCCATCATATAACTTAGCTACTGCTGTATAAATACACAAAATTTAATAACTTTATTATAGTAACAAATGTAATTTAAGACTTTATTGAAATCGGAATTTTAAATTTTGCGCCCCAAATAATCGTTCAAGTCCATATTGTGTACAATTAATGAAATTCAACTATTCGACAACAGATGGCGCCACTTTGGACAGTGAATGAAGTTCAACTACTCGACAACAGATGGCGCCACTACACTTACTTTCCGAGTTGAAGGGTTGGAAAAGCCCTTATATCTTTAAAGGCACACCCTTTAGGTTAAAACAGGAACTTTCTTGATCGAGGGAGAATAAAGGGCTATCACACTATATAAGTCCCTTTATCGTGCTGGGACTCCTTTTTAAGTTTTATCGGCACGCACATTTTCTCAACTTAGTTTTATTATATATAATGATTTTACGGCTCTGGATACAAGTCCTTTAGAGCTTATCTTTTATTTCGTTCTTTATTCTTAATCCTAACCTAACCTAATCCTAACAAGTTACAATCAAAGGGTGGTGTAGGCCTTTGACTGCTTCAAGGGAGCTTCTGGCGACAAATCTGTACGAGTCCACTGGTTTTCATAGACGACTGAGTGGCGGACGACGCCCGAAGACGCCCACACAGTCCGCAAAACAAATATCACTACAGCCGTACTATGACTGTCCACTTCAACTATTTTACACATTGTTCATGAGCATGAGCATTTATAACACCAAACAACACCAATTTCATATTATAAAGTCCACTAAAATCAATTTGCAAAATAATTTAAAGCAAACCCCAACCCCTTGACTTCCGCCAAAAACTCCAAAACGTTTGTTATCTTGTGTTTTCTATTTGTTTTTGTTGATATCAGGGTGACGTTTAGGAATTGCGATGACTTTGACAGCTCAGATAATGACTTGGTATTGACAGCTGACGTTTTATCAATCAAGTTCTATCTGATATGATTTCTTTACCGCCACTTTTGCATTTACCAATATATTCATTCACCTTCAACTTAGAAAATCACAATGAACTTGCAATTTTTTCTTCGATAGCTTTTCAGGAACTGGTATCTCTAGTTAGATAGATAGATAAATCATTTATTGCATCTATAACACACAGTACATATAATAGAAAATGACAAAAAAAACAACCTAGGTATTATAAATCAAAGACATGTGTGTGCTACAGTATTACAAAAGGGAATGCCCAGTGAGCAAAACACTGATTTTCAGCTACCGCCAGAACGGATGTGCTTGCGCAGCCAAAGTTAATTTAAGTACTTATTATAAATAAAAAGAAGATATATTATAAATATTTATATAACATAAATGTAACATAAAGACAGTGAGGAAAAAAAAGAAAGCAACAAGGAGTGACATAGAGTTACAAAGTCGTGCAAAGACTATAAGAATAAGTGCGCTTCCTGAGAGCACGCTACCTAAGCGACAAAAACTGGAGTGGTATAGGATTTTTTTGACAATTTAGTAAATAAGCTATATAATTTCGTTTAAACGAGAAAAGCGAACCCGACTGTCTTAAAGGAGGCGGTAAATTGTTCCAGCATTTTGTCGCCTGGTAACGAAAGCTCCCCTCGAACGCTACGGTTTTATGTGTGTGGTAGGATAACTGAGACCGAACATCTCTGGTACCATATCTACTATAACGGCGATAGAATTTTATCTTTTCATATAGATATTCAGGAGCTTTATGTTGAAGGACATTAAACTTGCCAGGTGTAATTTTCTACGTGAGTCCATGTTCAACATTGAGGCGTTATTTATATATGGTGACACTCGCGTTCGAGGAGGTATATTAAAGCAATACCTACAGCAAGCGTTTTACACTCTCTGAATTAAACGGCGTGTTTTTGCGAGTAGACGAGGTCCATATACCGTATTGTAGCCACTACAGAATACGTCGCGCTGAAAATTCATCACCATATTTGGTCATCAACTTACATCGCACGCGCTATTCGTCTACAACTCCAAATTAGGAAACATATCGGGACACGGGAGCAGTGTCGCACCGCGCCAGCCAATCAAAACACAGGAACGAGAACATTACCTTATTTGGCTATCTGTTTGTCCCTAACCACTGTATATAAACCCGAATTTTGTAAATAAATTATTTATTCGACTATCGACTCAGGAGCATAGAACACGCATTATTATTTACCTCCAGCTAGGTACACGTACCCTACTACACACACCATCGTTGGCATCCATAAGCTACAGTGGTGACCCCGACGTGATACAGTGGTGACCGCCGACGACTCCGCGTGTCACGCGACACGCGGACCACCAGCTCCAGCGTCAACCAACGTGACGTCCTAAGCAAGTGATGTAGAAACACTCACCGAGCCCACATCCTCCGCACCCACGTCCAGCTGCCACCGGAAGAAAATTCTGCCCAGCTGCGCGCCGTGCACCAGGAACTCCAGCTCATCTCTACGCAACCAGCGTTACTTTTATCGTGCACTTCATTTCACCGGCACTGTATGTACCAAGCACTACGATGTCCACGACCGTTCAAGAATATCAAGAGCTCGTCCAGAGTCTTCGAAAACTATCACAAGAAATCGCGCACCTCAAGAAAGTCAGATCCGCCACTTTGTCAAACACCGGGTACAGCCATCAACATCGTCAGTCGAGTCATCACCGTCCGGCACATTTTCATCACCGCTCACGAATCCCACTACCGCGTCCCACGTCACCTGCCCGTTCTACGACGACCTGCCACAAGGAAGCTAGAACTCTCGCATCGACAGACAACAGCGACGCCGCCGGAACATACCGCCTATTCGTCACTGATAAGAAGACAGGCTTATCATTCCTCGTCGATACCGGTGCAAATATTTCCGTCCTACCACGCAGAGCAGGCCAGCAATCGACGCCTCTACCTTTCAAGCTGTACGCCGCGAACAACACTACGATAAATACCTACGGAGAAAAAACGCTCGAACTCGACCTCAGCCTACGCCGTCCATACATATGGAAATTCATAGTCGCCGACGTCTCGAAGCCTATCATCGGAGCCGACTTCCTCAAACACCACCAGCTCGTTGTAGACCTTACAAATCGAAGACTTGTTGATGGAATCACGAATCTCCAAATTCACGCTCCAGTCTGCGCCTCAAGCACTCCGACTATACGAAGTATCGACGTTCAACAGTCATACCACGACATACTAGCTGAATTTCCCGGCATCACTCGCCTAACACCGACAAAAGTTAACCCGAAAACAGATGTTGAACACTACATCGAAACTCAAGGCCCACCAGTCTTCTGCCGCGCTCGCCCGATCGCGCCTCATCGCTATGAACAAGTACGAAAACTATTCGAAGATATGATGCAACAAGGAATATGCCGCCCAAGCAAAAGCCCTTGGTCATCACCACTCCACATCGTACCTAAGAAGAATGGTGACATCCGTATCTGTGGCGACTACCGACGACTAAACGCCATTACGAAACCAGACCGATATCCCGTACCACGTGTTAAAGATTTCACATACCAACTCTCCGGCAAGAAAATATTCTTTACCATCGACCTAAATCGTGCCTACCACCAACTATCAGTTCGTGAAGAAGATGTTCAGAAAACTGCGATAATAACACCGATGGGATTATGGGAATTCCCAAAAATGGTTCCAGGTTTGAAGAATGCCGGTCAAACTTTTCAACGGTACATCCACGAAGTACTCAGAGGACTCGATTTCGTCTTCCCATTCCTCGACGACCTACTGGTAGCTTCCTCGTCAGAAACTCAACATCGCGACCATCTACGACAAGTTCTCCGACGACTTGAAGAAAATGGCCTCACTATAAATCCCGCCAAATGCAACCTCGGCAAGACAAGTTAAATTCCTTGGCTACACAGTTTCACAAAACGGCATCAAACCACCCGAAGAAAAGGTCAAGGTCATCACAGAATATCCACGTCCAAAAACAATAGAAGAACTTAGAAGATTTCTCGGTATGGTCAACTTCTACCGTGAGCACATACCGAACGCCGCCGTCATACAAGCACCGCTTAATTCATTTCTACACAATTCGAAGAAACGTGACAAAACACCAATCACTTGGAACGACGAAGCTACGAAAGCATTCGAGGCATGCAAAGCAAGCATCACCAACGCTGCTCTGCTCGCCCACCCATCGCACGAAGCCACTCTCGCTATTTTCACCGACGCGTCGGACACCGCCGCCGGCGCAGTACTTCAACAAAACATAAACAACACATGGCAACCACTTGGCTACTTTTCGAAAAAATTCAGCGACGCACAGAAGAAATATTCGACGTACGACCGAGAACTACTCGCAATCTACATGTCTATGAAACATTTTCGAAAAACATTCTAAGGACGACAACTTATTATTTTCACTGATCACAAGCCACTGACATACGCAATGAGCAAGGTACAATCCGCGACCGAGACACCACGGCGAACGCGACAATTAGCCTTCATTAGCGAATTCACTTCAGACATACGACACATCCATGGAGAAGAAAATACCGTTGCCGACGCACTTAGCCGAATTGAAACAATTACCTATCCGTCTACCATCAACTTTGAAGAACTGTCACGCGCACAAGATCAAGATAGCACTATTCCATCATTACTACAACAGCCAAATCTCGCGATCAAGAAACTCACGATTCCCGGTACAAACATCGCTACCTACTGCGAAACGTCGACATCGCAAATTCGCCCTTATGTACCAGCGAACTTTCGCCGAAAAGTCTTCGACGCAATTCACAACGTAAGCCATCCCGGAATTCGCAGTACGAGAAAAATAATAGCACAGAAGTACTTTTGGCCGTCAATGAACACGGACATTGGATTATGGGCGAAAACTTGTATTCCCTGCCAGAAAAGCAAGATACATCGACATACTCAAAGCAAACTAGCCGAATTCCCGCCTACGGACAGATTCGAGCATTTGCACGTCGACATTGTCGGACCTCTCGAAACCACCGCTCAAGGACATCGCTATCTCATCACCATGATCGACCGAACTACGAAATGGATAGAATGTGTACCAACAGACCATATAACAGCCGAAAACGTCGCAAAAGCAGTGTACGACCACTGGATCACAAGATTTGGATGTCCGATCACCGTAACTACCGATCAAGGCCGCCAGTTCGAAAGTGAACTTTTCACCAAACTTATGAACCTCATGGGCTGTCAACGGAATCGAACTTCGTCCTATCATGCTCAATCGAACGGGATCCTGGAACGTTTCCACCGTTGTCTGAAAGCTGCACTCCGTGCCAAGCTCACCAGCGCAAGTACCAATTGGGTCAACGAACTCGGAACAGTACTACTGGGACTTAGAACCGCCCTACGCGAAAATGGAGTTACGCCCGCGCAGCTGACCTATGGCTGCAACCTACGACTTCCTGGAGACTTCTTCATCACCTCGCCATCACCAGAAAACACCCTGGACTACAACTTCGTCGAAAAACTACGAAAAATAATAGACGACAACAAGCCACGAAACGCAACGACGTCACATCGAAACAGCAGGCGTATTTTCGTTCACAAGGATTTGACAACATGTAGTCACGCCTTCATCAGGACTGATGCAGTTCGAAAACCACTCCAAACTCCATATGAAGGCCCATACAAAATACTTTCACGAACCGACAAGCTATTCAAACTTCAATTACCGAACCGACAATCTACTATTTCGATCGACCGACTGAAGCCCGCCTACATTATAGAAGATTTTCAAGATAGTTCACATCAAGACACTTTACTCCCGGATTCGTCATCACAAATCATCATCACACAGCACTGCAATCCCATTCCAACCGCAATCGCCCGCGCGTTAAATAACGTCAATGACCCGCCGCCGCGTGCCAGCAGCGAGCCGCCCGCATCGCACACACCGCCCGCGCGATCCAGTTTACGCATCCCGGCCGCGCCTGATACAGCGCTTCTTCCCGCCACAAGACAAACTCGCTCCGGAAGGAACATCAAGTTACCGGTACGCTTTCGCTAAGGAGGGAGTACTGTAGCCACTACAGAATACGTCGCGCTGAAAATTCATCACCATATTTGGTCATCAACTTACATCGCACGCGCTATTCGTCTACAACTCCAAATTAGGAAACATATCGGGACACGGGAGCAGTGTCGCACCGCGCCAGCCAATCAAAACACAGGAACGAGAACATTACCTTATTTGGCTATCTGTTTGTCCCTAACCACTGTATATAAACCCGAATTTTGTAAATAAATTATTCATTCGACTATCGACTCAGGAGCATAGAACACGCATTATTATTTACCTCCAGCTAGGTACACGTACCCTACTACACACACCATCGTTAGCATCCATAAGCTACAGTATCTCCATAATTAAATCGTGATAGAACTAACGATTCACACAACCTAATACGCACGTTTGTATCAATCAGTTGCTTCGATTACTTGTTGTTTCCTTGGAAGAAATATAGTCTTCCAATCTTGACGCGCCTCAAATAAGCCGGTGACCGATTATAGACGTAGCACTTTGACTCTTAGCGGAACGCGGAAAAAACCACAACTATGCAACTAGGACTTCGAAGGACCACTTTTGTTTAAATAAAATACTTTTTATACGAGTAGCAAACTTTCACTATATTTAAATAAATAATAAATTTTACACAGCAGAGCACAACGTTCGCTTACGGGGTATAAAGCTTAAGGGAAGATGGCGTCTAAGTTGACCACAAACAAAACTAGAATTACGTTGCCAGCAGTAAATTTAAATTACCACTAGTCTATTGTTTAATAAATTATTAACGGACACTCGAAGGACAGAAGGACAGGTGTGATTCCACCGTCAACAAATACCCAATAAAATATCAAGTTGCCTCAAATACCTTGTTTATATTTTTATAAAAATTCTTTTCTACGCGCCTGGCAATATCAAAGCCCCGACTAAATCGTCTGGCTTATTGATTTTTTATTCTTTAAACATTAAACTACAACATATAAAAAATGCATATCGCCTCAAATACCTTTTTTGTACAAAAAATTAAACTTAAAAATTTATAGGTTGCTTTAGCCCGAATAATAATATAATACGGAACGACCGAGTTGGAGCTGCCGGTAGTGGAGTTGCAATTTACCTACTTCTACTTTCGAAACTATCCTTGAGTCAGTTTGTTCAGTTTACACACATCATCTAATCCTTGGTGACTTTAATACATGTCTGCTCAAAAACGACTCGCTCTTCTAAATTGTTAAATATTGTCAAGTTAGTCAATTTCTCCATTCTCCCATTAGGGCACACTCATTACACCGACCACGGTCCTAGTTTACTTGACTTGATAATAACTAATAAATAACTTCCAATGATAACAGTGTAGCCACTTATGGTCAAACACCAGCTCCCGCATTTTCTCACCACGACCTTCTCTTTATTTCATACAAAATTAAAGTCCCAAAAACTAAACCCACCATTTTACATGTTCGTTGTTATTCGAAAATAAATAATGATGCTCTCACAGCCGACGCAGCAGAAATTGATTGGTCTCCTGTCTTTGCAGCGAGTACAGTTGATGAAAAAGTCTCTCTGTTTAATAATAAAATAATATCACTGTATGACGTTCACGCTCCAGTCAGAGCTATTAAAATACGACGTCCGCCAGCTCCCTGGATTACGACAGGAGTCCGCATGGCCATGAAGCGCAGAAATTTTGCATTCCGCAAGTTCAAACGGGAACGCTCAGAAGAGATTGGTCATTGTATAAGGCTGCAAGAAATCGGTGTAATCAGATGTGTAGAAATGCAAAACGCCAATACTTCACCGAAAATATAGAAAAAGTCTCACCAGCTAATCTCTGGAAATTTCTAAATTCTCAGGGCATAGGCAAAGTACAGAAAGACTCTTCTAAATTGCCTTTTTCCTTAAATGATATCAATAAACATTTCACATCAGTTCCTCTTCTTAACAATCATACCAAAAATTCTACTATCGCTTCCATAATTGCATTGCCTGTCCCTGATGGTAGGTCACTTGAGTTTACCGCAGTTACTGAGGACAATGTTTGTAAAACTATCCTATCCATCACTGCGACGCTTCATTATTTGCAACGTCTAAAGAACTTCTTACCAATCAAAACTAAAACTATGATGGCTCAAGCACTTGTACTGCCCATTATTGATTATGCTGATGTGTGTTTTCTGGACATAACTGAGGAACAGCTTAACAAGCTGGATCGTCTGCTTAATAACTGCATTAGATTTTTTTTCTGTCTGCGTAAGTATGACCATATCTCAGAATACCGTTCTCAGCTTAAATGGCTCACCATCCGCCAACGCAGGAATCTACGTTTACTGTGTCAGCTTTATAATGTGCTTAACGATCCTCTTTCCCCAGACTATTTTAAAAATGACTTTAAACTTCTAAGTTCCACTCATGACAGAGTCCTGCGTTCTTCAAATAAATTGACCCTAGTTATTCCTTCCCACCGTACTGGTTTTTTCTCTAATTCTTTCGCCGTTACGGCAGTAAGGCTTTTAGGACACTGACACTGTTAGGACTGCCACTAGTCGTGCTGGCTTTAAGGCCTTGTTGATCAAGCATATGCTCGCTCAGTCCAATCAAGTGTAATACCTACGTACGTACTTAATTGCTGCATTTGTAATATCGTTATGAGAAACTATTATTTATTAGTAGTGTATTTTATAGATGAATATAAGTATATAGTATGTATCAATGTATGTATATTTATGTAGATATTTATATTGTTAAAGTATAGTAAGTAAGTGACAACTCATGGAGAAGAAGTGGGAGTACGCGCAAAGCATTCACACATTGTTTGTGGACTACACCAAAGCCTATGACAGCATAGACCGGCAGACCCTCTATAACATCTTGAGGAGCTTCAAGATCCCTGAAAAACTCGTTACTATGATCCAAGTCGCGACTAGCACGAGTCGAATGAGAGTCAGAGTAGGCAGTGAGTTAACGGACGAATTTGCGGTGATTACCGGTCTCAAGCAGGGCGACGCCCTGTCACCAATGCTCTTCAATTTGGTTCTAGAATATGTCGTTAGAAAGGTTCTAGCACAATGTTCTGGTGTGGAGCTAAATGGGAGTCATAAAGTAATAGGATACGCGGACGACCTAGCTCTATTAGGGGAAAACCGCGAAGACGTTCAAAAGTCTGCAAAGGTCCTGGAACTAGAAGCTGCACGGGTCGGTCTCAGGATCAATCAAGAAAAAACGGAATACATTCACATGAAGCGGTATAAGAACACCCGTGTCAAGCGAGAGGATCTCCATGTGGATGGCACCGTTTTTAAGGGAGTAGCGAAGTTTAAATACCTAGGATGCACTATTACGGACACAAACACGAGAGAAGACGAGATTAACATCCGCATCCAAAATGCCCTTCGATGCAGTGCAGCCCTACATAAGGTGTTGACGTCCAAACTTCTCAGCAGAAGCACAAAAATACGGATCTATAAGACGATCATCCGTCCTATACTATTGTATGGATGTGAGGCATGGACGCTAACATTAAAAGAGGAAAGAAGGCTTCTCGTAGCGGAAAGAAAGATACTTCGCAAGATCCTGGGACCAGTGAGAGGAGAGGATGGTGTATGGAGGATTAGGAGCAATGACGAAATACAAGATCTAGTGGACGAGCCTAACATTATGGGCGAAGCTAAAGCGCACCGCCTTCGATGGCTCGTACACGTCGAAAGAATGGAGGAGGATCGGGGAGTGAAGAGAGCATACCAGGGCCTGCGACCGATCGGTCGCAGGCCGGTGGGCCGTCCCAGGTATCGCTGAAGCGACGTGGTGATGGCGGACCTGCGCGAGCTGCAAGTTGGTGACAACTGGCGAGAGCTAGCGTGGGACCGGGAGCGCTGGCGTACTCTTGTGTTGGAGGCCAAGACTCACTTTGGGTCGCTGAGCCAGGATAGTAAGTAAGTAAGTAAGTATAGTAAGTAT
This sequence comes from Acrobasis repandana, assembly GCA_963576875.1. Lineage (NCBI taxonomy): Eukaryota > Metazoa > Arthropoda > Insecta > Lepidoptera > Pyralidae > Acrobasis > Acrobasis repandana. The sequence continues at coordinate 22,991,390 of OY756215.1, forward strand.
TAATAAAGTAGTTTATGTAGAAATTAAATATATATCTAAATGCTCTGAAATTAAATGAATATCTTTTGTACCCATTTTGAGTTTTCTAACAACCCAAAGGTTGGCTGTCAGATAATGCTTTTAGCATTAAGGGTCGGCACCATGTAAACTGGGTTTGCGCGGGCAACAAGTTTGTACAGAAAGCGTTTGATTTAAGTCAAATAATGTATACACATAGATAGAGGAAGAGTTGGGACAGTAGACGAAAAAAAGGATTTTTTTAAATATTTTGTAGTTTTCCTAAAAACAAGCATTGAATTTACCCAAAAACATGCAAAACGCACTTTGCGCGGGCAATAGTTATGGCTTAAGTAGAAAAGACCACTAAGAAAATTACATACCTAGTTATAGGTGAAAATAGACTAGCCAGTAGACGAAAATCGTATTTTTTTAATTTTCATTCAGAAAAAGTAAGATAATTGTAAAGAAACCTGAAAGAAATATTTTAGAAAATCTTGCTACAAACTGGCTTGTTTGCTTGAGTAAAGAAATATTCTAACAAGGGATTGCATATATTTTATAAAAATAAAGGCTATTTTGAAACATTATTCTTAATATTTGCTTACAATGCAATCACGCAATAATAAAAATAAATAATTTTAAAAATTGGATGTTTTGCAACGTTTTTGACAGAAATCTCTGAAATGGCGGCCATGATTTTTCGATACAAATTCAGTTGCCCGCCGGGCGTTCAGGAAGGAGGCCGTGTCGAATTTTTCAAAAAAATCCATTTTCAAATTACGTAAAATTGCATTACAGTCTAAAATATTTCAATAAAAAACTATGTACAAACTGCCAAATTATGTCATACTTTTGCTAAACTATGGTACAGTTTTGACATTTTGTTGACGTTCAAGTAAAGATGTAATGCTATCGCAGATACGGCATCGCACATTTTTTTTAAAAATTTTATTGAAAATTAAGTCAATGAAAAAAATAATTTGGTTTGATTTATTACCTATATTTTTTAATTGGCGATTAGGGTAAAAATCGGATTGGAACTTTCTCGGGTCGCGGAATCATATTAACTGTTTTTGTAATAAAAGGTGCTATTTAATTAGGGATTTACAATTATTTTGAGGGGTGATTCAGTCTGAAATTTTGAACAACTTTTCCCCATGAATGTATATCAAAATACGAATTGACATTATGCGTAATATATCGAACCACAGGCTATACTAGATCTATACTTGGCTTGGCAGGCAGGCTATAGTAGGCTATTTATCTACACTAATATTATAAAGAGAAAAGATTTGGTTGTTTGTTTGTTTGCATTACATGGCTCCGAAACTACTGGACCGATTTAAAAAAAACTTTCACCGTTGGAAAGGTACACTATCCCCGAGTGACATAGGCTTTGTGTGTACCAAGGGCGAAGCCGGGGTGGACAGCTAGTTTAGTATAATGATATTAAAACAACAGTCAAAAAACAAAAAAAAATCTGCATTTTTATACAAAAGTGTGCAGCCGCCCGGGAAATTTGTATAGGAACCGATTTTTTCGGTGTTTTTACTGTTTTTAGGGTTTCGCTTGTCTGTCTGTCCGTAAGTCACAGCCAATTTGCTACGAAACTATTAGAATGATTTAGTTGAGATTTAGTACCTACACTTATGTAACTTAGTGACCTAAAGATAGACGTATAATGTAAATAAATGAAATTTAAAAAAAGGGGCCACTTATTGTGGGTAAATTAGACATTAAAAAAAAGTTTTGATAACAAAATCGTGTGACATATCAAATGAAAGAACTTTTTATGACGATTTTAAATATATTTATTTTTTATTATTTCTTAGATCGGTATTTTTAAGTTATTTAAGAAAATGGGCGAAAATTTACCCCCCCCCCCCCCCCTACTAAACTACTGGACCGATTCAGTTGAAATGTGGTGCACATAATGTAAATTTGTGACCCAAAGACGGAAGTAAAATGTATGTAAATGAATAAATAAATAAAAATTGGGGCCACTTTATGGGAGATAAATGAGACATTAAAAAAAGGGTTTTGTGAACTATATCGCGTAAAATATCAAATGAAAGAGCATTTTATAATAATATTAAATATATTTTTCCATATTTTTTAAGTTGGTGTTATTGAAGTTATTTTTGAAAATAAATAATAAAAATACACTTATCTCCGAAACCACTGAACCCAATCTTTTGAAAAATATACAGTTAATAGTTCTTTACCTATAGATTACAGGAAAACCTATTAGAAGATAAAAAATAAAAGGGTGCAATAATGCTAATTACTGCTTCATTAATCAACCAATTTTCTTAGCTGTTTTCAGGAAAAGATTTCTTTTTAGTGCTCTTTGTTGATTCGTTAAAAATATTGTACAAAATCAAACAGTCAAGTCATTGATTGAGCACATACAGCTGCTACGCCAAGACTGTTGATCTGTTCAACGTTCAATCCTTTTTTACCCTCCGTACTTACATAATAAGGTGAATAGAAGTGAAAGGTGTTACGATTGCAGATGGTCGCTAAACGTATTGTTTCACAAAGAAAATTCAAATGTGTACATTTTCTGCCAGTGGAACACAAAACGTGTAGTTTTCCAAGTCACCGCTCGCGTCAAATACTATTTGATTGTATTTTTGAGAACGTCATGTCAGCGGTAAGTAATATTGATTTACACAGAAATATCATAAATTTGTCTATGGTTCCCTAAAATTTCAACTTAACCAAAATAAACCGGCCACGTGCCGTGACGGGCCACGTGCAGTGTAGGGTTCCGTAGTCAGTACCTACTTGTTTTATGTAACTAACAACTGCCTAACTTTAGGTCTGAATTCAGTCCATGATACTGAACAACTTTCACCAAGGAACAAACGAAATACAAAAATTATTTTTGATCTCTTACACACAAGATTTGGCAAAATGTAATATTTATGTAATATATGTATGGTAATGTCAGGACAAATCACACTAATTAAGCTAGCCCCAAAGTAAGTTTTAAACTTGTATTATGGGATACTAACTCAATGATACTATATTTTATGATAAATACATACATAGATAAACACCCAAGAACCAGGACAATTTGAAAAATACAATTTTCTAACTTGCCCTGGCTGGGGCTCGAACCGAGAACCTCCGAATTAGCGGTCTAGCGTGTTAAAAATTACGCCACGGAGGTCGAATGGAAAGCAAACATTTTCTTTTCATATTTAATTATGTGTTCCTTAGGAAAAGTTGTTCAGTATCATGAACTGAATCCACCTTAAATTAGTTTTAGTACAGGGAGACGTTATATACTACTGCCGTGAATTTTTTTAAGTGTCCATATACAACCGTTTAACTGACAGAGAGGGAAGACATATGATTCTAACAAAAATTTGCAATCAAAAACCAAATATTTCACAAACGGATTGCTAAAACGAAAGAGGGTGTTCATAATCTTACAATATTTTTGAAAGACCTATTCAACGACGTCTCACACCACACATTTTTTTTTTTCAAGTTTTTATTACCACATATCCATGCCCATGCCCAATTACAGCTTTCTAGTACTAATAGTCTACGAGTAAAACTGGGGACAGATAGACAGACAGACATGACGAAACTATAAGGTTTTCTTGTTAACTACGAAACCCTAAAAAGCTGCGTGAAACTAGAAAGATTCTCTATTCTAAGGGTTCTTTGTCATTTGCGCTTTAACAAATTTCAAAATACGAGTAATCAAAACCACTTGTGCAAATATTTCGCTCCACTTCGCATACGATAAATTCAAAAATTGATGGATGAATGACCGTGCTTTTACAGGTTAAGCAATTTCTAGCTTGGTCACAGTTAGGATGGGTGCTTTCAATCTTAATGTTGTCCAAGTCAAATGTTGAGATTCTTATGAATAAATTTCAATTTTCTCTACCTACATAACTTGGCAGCTATTTAAATTTCAATTGTTTTGTCGGAATTTGACCTTGGCATTTTTACATTTATGTTTTTGATGGGATAAAATAAACACCCAAGAACCAGGACAAATTAAAAAAGGCCATTTACCAACTTGCCCTGGCTGGGAATCGAACCTCCGAGTGACGGACTAGCGTGTTAAGGAATCGCCACGGAGGTCAACTAATAAATTGAAAAAGTAATAAATTTTACGCAAGATTCGAATAACTATAACTTGGATTTTTTAGAAAGTGCTATATGAATTTCACATATATTTAAACTCGCTTTTTAAATAAACGTCTTGCATTCACGCACACTACTGTATTTTCGACTTTAGCCTTTTTCTACTGATAGCCTGTCTACTAAAGTGTTAAGTACATTATAATGACATCTGCCAAGGCCTTAATTCAGAAATAATAATTCAAACAAAATAATTCTTTGATTTGATTGATTTGAAAATTTTAATAAGTATCGCGGACTGGAAGTCTTGACGAAAAGAAACAAGTAAGCTTCTACGTTACAATTTATGATTACCTACATCTATTGTCCCGTTTACACATTATTAACTCTATGTAACTTCATCTTGACATTTTTATCCCCCTAGCGGGAAAATTTTGCATATTTCAGAGCCAAATCTGACCACATGGCTTTGTGCATACAGTCCTTAAGTCCGCCTATTGTGCTTTACAAATTGTATTTTGTACAATAAAGTTTAAATAAATAAATAAATAAATAGCCCCGCTACTCACCAGCCAGGTCTGCAGTTCCGTGTTAGGGTATAATAGGAGAGATATGTGACAAGTTTTCAACTTGCCTCAAATACCTAAAATTCGTGCCAGCTCTCGATCTAATAGTCTTGCCGCCATGACTGAAAATGATTCGGCGTATGTCTGCATTGCATGCGGTGGAATTTTCTTTTTGCATTTATTCACGTCACCAGTCAAAGGTTAAGTAAAAACATATTTCTTGGCTTTTAAAAAAAAAAGGTGAAAAACTATTGCTAATACTTGTGACCTTGACTCTAGGTAAAATGAAATAATAAAGAATTTTTTTCATAATGTTAATTTTGCAAGAAAATGGAACAAAGGCATGTGCCATCCATTATTGGTTTCGGTTTTGGTTTCGATGTCGATATATAAGTTTATATTTTTGTACGCTTTTGGTTCTGTGGTTACCGCTGTGATAACGTTGTGATAACGTCAAGGCACAGAATACATATAAGTACAAGTACAGAAGTCTCACTCCGCGAAATCAATTAAAGAAAAAGGGACTCTAGCCACGTTACAATTAAGCGCAATTCAGATCGCACAGCGCTACCTTACCTACAGTTATATTTACCTAGAAGTTGCCTCTCTTTTTATCGCGTAACTCTTACCTCTTCTGGCGAGTAAGGGTTGCCATCTTTAAAAGAATAATCTGAATATCTTATTACCAGTTAGGTATTATGCGCCTATTATGTACTCTTATTTTGTTAACAAATGAAGTTTCAAATAAACTTAGGCTATGTCTTATTAGTATGTAGTTAGATCAGAAAACTACTTTATTTTTACAATGTCTGCATAGGTACTTTACACTAAGAAGATAGCCATAAGGCATACGTTAGTGTGTAGGTACCTTGTTTGTTTATGAAACTAAATATCTTATATAGGCGTTTTTGTTAGTACCACGTGTATAAATCGCAATGACATATGACGCGAAGAAGATAGTCCAGGGTCTAACACCTAAAATCATAATGTTGGTTCTCAACTTTTTTCAGTAGCGCACAATTATTATATTATTTAAACAGGATCTAACAAAATATACTGAAACTATTTTAAAGGTGGATTCAGGCAATGATACTAAACAACTTTCCCCAAGGAACATACAGGTGGTAACAATGGAACAGACATACCTATTTACATTCATATATATACATACAAATACTCTAAAAATATTACCCTCCATCTGGGTGGGTCAGTCGAGTAAAAATAGGTTTTTGTTGCATGAATGTTGAAATTCTTAAATAGGAAATATACATTACGTATCTATTCACGAAAATGTCACTTATAGCTCTCAGACTAGAAATATCTATCTGCCTTTTTTATTTAATATTTGTATTACATATTTTAAATTAGGGGTTTTTTGGTTGTATAGAAAGTATGTTTGTACATAAAATAATACGTATATAAAATAATAATTATATAAGCTAATAAAAAGGAATAGTTTAGTAGGTGCCTACTACACCGAGCAACAGCCCACTGCCATACGCCGCTTCGGGCGGCGCGCTGGCCGAATATACCTTGTACGAGCCATGCTCGCACATTAATTTAAATTACTAAGGTAATATAAATTACTGGTATCTGAGCTAGGATGAAAATCATCCTGTATTTTAGGCGTTACATGGCTAACTAGTGCTATAAATATAGTAAACAATTAAACTTAAAAATTAAATTACACAATAAAAATAACTCATTTATTATTTTATAACTATTAAGTAGTAATTCCCCTGTTTCTTCGTAAGAGATATTTAGTACTTCTTGTAGTTTTTTTTTAGTTGCACTATAAGTAAAGGAACTAACGGCGTACAGGAAGGACTGGGGAACTGTCGCCACTAACAGAGATATATGGAAGGCTGGAGGGGAGGCCTTTGCCCAACAATGGGACACTATAGGCTAGTAAAAAAAAACGACGGTTTGCACTCCGGGAGTGCCGGCAGAAGTGAAAACTTGAATATTAACGTTGTGCATTTTCGATATTTTGGAATGGTTAGGGAATAATTTTGCACGAATTGCTTTAATTATCAGTATAAAAGTACTATAATTTATGTGGTAGAATATAATATTTATTTATTGCGCTATCGTACACAAACATGACAATTTATATTACATTAAAAAGTTTATCTCTCAGCTAAACGAAACAGCAGGCGCAGGCATACATTTTCGCCGCGCCGTAGAAAGAGAGGGGGATAATTCCTCTCCTACGCCGCGCCGGCTGTCTACTCTCCATCCGTCTTACGAATTTTCGATCAGGACACGTGTCCCGACGCGAGTTTAACATTTTTTTACCCATTACAAAAAAAGTGCACAACGCCTCTAAAGAAGTTTTTACTTTAACGAAATAGTTTTGCTACTCGTTCATAGATGGCGTTGTAATAATTTTCAATGCTTGTAATGTTATCATTAATGTTGAAAAGAATAACTAGATGGCACTACGTCAAATATTCATTGCATGGGTAGCCGGCTGTCTACTCTCCATCTGTCTTACGAATTTTCGATCAGGACACGTGTCCTGAAGCGAGTTTAACATTTTTTACCCATTACAAAAAAAGTGCACAAAGCCGCTAAAGAAGTTTTCACTTTAAAAAAAAAAGTAAAGGGATTAAAATCTAGTTTTTTATTAAGTCTATTGTAGCAGTGGGCCGAGGAATAGAAAAAAACGAGAGGAGGAATTTAGTCATCGCAGTGTTTGAGGCGAGAGTTTAAGACGATACACGGAGTCCAGTGCAGCCCCCATTTGAAATAAATTATTTGTAAGGACAACCAACAAACAAACAAAGACCTGTTATTGTCAAACTTACACTGGCATGGAGGAAAATGGAAATTCTAAGGAATAATAAAAAACTTCCACAAAACATATATGCTGCTGAAGATTTTCCCAAAGAAGTCTTGAAAATTAGAAAACAATTAATACCAAAACTGAAAGAAAAAAAAGAGAAGGGTAATATTGCAACAATTAAATATGATAAGCTAATTATAAAAAGAAACTCAACTCAAGAGAGAGCAAATGAAAAAAGAAAAAGATCGCCCACACCTGTCCAACCAAATAAGGACAATGAAGGGAAACCAACACCTACAAATAAAATTAATAAAACTAACATGTTCTCTTACATGAGAGCTTGTTCAAATTCAACTAACGAAATGGGTAGCAAATAGCAACTACAGATCGGAAGCCGGAATAACAACAACAATAAAACAATAATAAACAAACAAACAAAAACACTTCACCCCAATCCGGCTGGTCCCCGTGGGGTGTGCGACCAAAACCCTCCAAGGAATAGAAATAGAAATAAAAATATAAAAAATACAAATATAAAAATACAAATATAAAATGCCCAGATACAGAAAGACAGAAGTAGAAGAAAGATTGCCGTTACATCTTAACACTCAATACAAGCACATTGCAAACAAATGAAGCCCTTTGCGAGCTGGAAGATGCCATCGCTAAAATAAAATGGGACATAATAGGACTATCAGAGGTTAGAAGAACAGGAGAAGAAATATTAGATTGTAAATATTTCATTCTGTATTACAAAGGAGAAACATGTATGTTCGGGGTTGGATTCATCGTAAACAACAAACATAAAGATTGTATCGACGATATCATAGGCATATCAGAACGCATTGCAATCCTTAACTTAACAATTCGAGAAAGTAATCTAAAATGGTCTATTGTACAAACCTATGCACCTATAGAGCAGGCATCAAATGAAGAAAAGGAAAAATTCTACAATCAGCTAAATACAGCTATGAGCAAAACCTACAAAAATGTCATAGTGATGGGCGATTTTGACAGCCAATTAGGGCAGAGATGTCAGGGGGAAGAGAACATAATTGGCCAATATGGCACAGGCAAAAGAAATAACAACGGCAAAAGATTAAAGAAGGGCCAGGGAAAGAGATAGTTGGAAAGTCTTGGAGGAGGCTTATGTCGGAAAAGACAATCCAGGGAAAGGGTGATTTTTATAAATATGGATAAATTATCTATTGTATTGTACCTGGAATGAAGCTATAAAATAAATAAATAAATAAAAAATTGTAAGGAAATGGAGATATCATTAAAATTTTAAGCTAGCAAAACCTAGATAACCCTTCAAACTATTTTATGAACCACTGTTTACAGTTTAAAGCGAGAACATTAAGCTTTAGTTTGCATTTTTGCGAAAAACGGCCACTCTTAGCAAAAATGCAAACTAAAGCTTAACGCGTGATGTAACGTGCGATGAATGATACTAGAAAAATACTTACATATAGATCTGGGGACCAAAAAAAAAATACTATTAAAAAATAGTTAATGTTAAAATTTACAAAATTGCTTCCATGACGTTAGATATGAGTATATCTTAATTAATTTGGCGTACCTATGTTTTATAAAAATTAATTCAGCCGTTTTGTACCTGCAGGAGCCCGAACTTGGTATGTTTTGAAAATGTTTTTTGTTTTTTTCAGAAAACAGGTGACTAAAATGTAATGATGTAGTATATTTTTAGAATCAGCTTATAAAGTCCTTTCATTTGGTACCCCACACGACTAGTTTTAGAAATAAAAATATTTTTGTTCCATACAAAAAATTTATTACTTACGTCATAATCCCACACTGCACAAAAACTCAAGATGGCTCGCCGTATTTTTTAGCGAACACACGCTACTAGAGGGCGCCTGATGTTGATAGTCTAAATTTTGTTCCTGCTTCCACGCACACAAATCTAGCTAAAGCGAGACAGCCAGTGAGCCATGCGGGGCGTAGGGAACCGCGGCGGGTCAATGAGGCTGGTTTACGCGTTTCTGGTTTTTGCGTTATTTTTTCGTTTTACAAAGAATATTTCAGAGTTATTTAAAAAGTGAGACATATGATGACTGCTTTTACAATTATAATCCAAAGTTACAAGGGCTAATTTATTGTATTTCTTGAATACTTTCTGTTTTAATATTCTATTCTAAGGAGATTTGGAGGCAACTTCGCAATTTTTTTCTATCGAGAAAATTTTAAGTAATCGTGTTTTCGAAACATATAGTCCGGAACTTTGCTGTGTTTTTATTTCAAAGTGAGTATTTCATTAATATTGATAATATTTAGGATCGCTCTAAGTACTATCGCGGTCATACGGGCTCACTTGTCGGTGGAGTGTGAATTCTCTTCCATTTGTATCTCTCATATATCGAGGTGTACAGTCCTCACAGAACTACTAGTATATAGATTAACACCCAACATCCAAGACTGAAAAAACACAAAGACAAGATTGGAAAAAGACTATTGTCCAACTTGTTTTTTGTGTTGGTTTGGGAATCGAACCTGGAGTGCAGATTAGCGTTATATTATAATCAATACACCACGGAGGTTATCAAACTTATGGCCTGAGACTGCCTTTTCTACTACTACTTTCTAGGTGATTTTACGAGGCTATTAGTTTTTAGCAACGAGATCTATGTACTTACGTACTAGAGAAGACGCCACATACCACAGTTGTGTTAACCTCACATTAGTCACTCGCTAGCAATACGCGCATAAAACACTCCACAATTAATTATAAAAACATTGTCAACTTAGTCAAAAATGCCTTGGTGTGTGTTGAGATACTGCACTAGTAATTCAAAGAACAAAGAAAAATATGAAGGAATAACTTTTCATCGGTAAGTAACTAGATTTCATTGATTGAAAATTAAATACGGATTGCAAAATTTCGGCTGCCATTATGAATGAAATGAGTGAATGATCTGTCAACCGATGGAATGATTCGTCATAGACTAACAAAACAGAAGTGAAATGTAGACATCATAAATATGCCTACATTTCACTTTGCGTACACTATTTGTTTGCTACTCAGTTATTAATGTTTGTAAAACGTTTAAAAAATGTTTAAGTTTTATAATTTTTATCTACATATGCTATAAATGCATTACAAAACTTTCCTAAAATCCTATAAATCCTTTATAAAATTAAGTCATATCTCGTAACGTCTCACTAGGACCTCCGAGGGCTCAAAAATTTTGTATGTGGGGGCTGTACCCCTACAAGTGCCCCGCGCAACTCGAAACTGCTATCAGATTTTAGATCCAAGATGGCCGCTTACACGTTTTTGATGTTTTATTATGTTTGTCCCTATAATTCTGTTTCTTCGTAAATAATACGGGACTAAATCGATTTTGATAAATTATTATATAACTATAAGCCGATTACAAATCTTCATTTATGTAATCTAAATAAACATAATATGTAATTTAGACCCAATACCTACGTATATGATTATATACTACATTAAATACAGAGATAGCTAACAAAGAAAAAAAAACAAAAAGGTATACAAGTACAAGAAATCACTTTCTTCTAGTGCAAAACATTATGTAAAGAAATTAAGTAAGAATAATAAAAGGTTACCAAAGAAACAGATATGTGCAGTTTAACTTTTACCTTTATAAATATGATAGTCGTGAGTCTACAATCTAAAAATCTATACAACCATACAACCATCCATACACCCATCCGTACATCCAGCCATACTTACCAACATTCGCATTTATTAAAATATATGTAGGATTTAATTTGAACCACGTACTCGGTAGGTATGTAAAAATATATTGACCTTTCTGTACTACTCTCGTGTTTAGTTTATGTTACCAAAAAGGACATGGCCGTGTTTGAAGACGCCGGGTCTATATATTCATGTCAATGGTTTTTAGAGTGACTGCCGTCTGACCTCCGTAACCCAAAGTGTAGACCAGAACCAATCCTAGGATAGGTATGAACAAACGCTAGATGGCGTTCGGGACCCACAGCTTTGCGTGCCTTCCGAGGCACGAAATCATCTTTCTTTTCGAATAATCAGGTGATTCAAGCTTGCAATATCCTAACGAGACTAGAAACAACTTTTCACAAAGTATGCTCTTTTTTTTTGAACCCACGACCTCCGGATCACAAGGCAAAGGCACTGGACCACGGAGGCAGTGACTCACTCCGTGGACACACTGACTGCAAAAGATGCAGTGGCCAGTGAATCAAAACCAAAACCAATTTCAACAGCTCTGGTTTCAAAGAAGTACAACAACACACGAGGTAGGTATTTGAAATAGGTATATACTCGTATATACTTATATATACTTTATGGTTTGAAAATCAGTATATTGGTATATATATAGTCCGTATATTGGTATTTGCGTAGTGTCTTCACCCGCAAATACTTTACTGGAGAAGGTACATATGAAACGTTAGCGGATTTGTGAAAAAAAGGTAAAATAAGCTGTACCTATATACTCTATTTTCTTACTTTATTTGTTCCTTTGTTATATGTTGTGTACATGAATTAGGGATGATGACTGGGTCAGAAAAGTATTATTCTAATTAGTCCGTTAGTAAGATTATACATAAATAATGTACCCATATTTTTCAATTTATCAAAAAAGTAAAAATTCACAAAGATACAAAGTAACTAAGTTCCAGAGTGGGGGCTTGTGACGTCACCGATGTATAAAAATCGTACGAAAGCGTGACGTCATGCAAAATTTAATTGCGCTGTATCTTCATCTTATTGTTTCTCAGAGAAAAAAAAAAATATTTGTACAATATTTTTTAATAATTTAACCGATGGGCCAAATATATTTTTTCAGTCATCATGCCTATTGAAGAAGTAGAGCAGCTATCTAAGGAAGAAGAGCCGCAGTTTGAGAAACTGGTGGCACCCTCGGCTGACTCCTGGCAATTCGAGATCCATCCAGAGTATTCATGGACTATTAGGTTTTTCATGGCTTACGTTTTTGCTGGATTCTATGGAGCATACGTCTGTATGACTGCTGCGAAGCTCCCTACTGTGATATTTTGTAAGTATTTATCTTTTTTTATATTCCAAACCATAATTGGAGTATTTACTTACTATTACTATTCATCATTATTTTAGCCGCATAATGTCCACTGCTGGACATAGGCCTCTCCCAAGGATTTCCAAAATGACCGACCTAAAGCGGCCTGCATCCAGCGCTTTCCAGCGACCTTAGTCAGGTCGTCTGAGTACCTTGTGGGTGGATATCCTAAGCTTCGCTTGCCAGTAGGCGGTCGCCAGTCGGGAACCTTTTTGCCCCATCGACCATCGGTTCGTCGCGCTATGTGTCTTCGAAGAGCTAATCGCTAATAACTCGCTGAGTTATTTATGTCAGTGGCTTTTGTTCTCCTACGAATTTCCTCATTTCTGATTCGATCACGTAGAGAAATACTGAGCATAGCCCTCTCCATAGCGCGTTTAGCTACCTTGAGCCTTTTATGAGACCCATAGTAAGGTACAACGTTTCAGAGCCATAAGTCATCGCTGGTAACACACATTCGTCTTGAGGTACTGAGGTATTTGGACGAGAAAACACTGCGTAACTTAGAGTCGTCATATCAAATTAGCTGGGCATTTAGATTACCTATGCGAACGAAACTCAAATTTAAACTTAAGAAGTTATTTTTTATTCATAAATTTACTACATGATTCAATTCAAAATATCTTTATTATCATAGGATATTTACAATATCTCTTAAATAGTCACTTTGTTTTGTTTTGCACAAATGTTGACGTCAAATCGTTACTTACAGCTAAGTTTACGCCGCTTCCTAGGCGCAAGTGCAGAAGAAGCGGCAACAAACTGCACTGCACGTTTTCTCCAAAGACGTCAACTAACAAACTAAAAACTTAAAATTAGTTATATGGATGGACTGAGATTACATTGTTTGTTATGTCATAATTAAATAGAATTATAAAAATTACGAAATTTAAAATAATGTCAATTTGTAAATTTAGTATGTACCAATGTACCTAAATTATGACATGTCTAAGTATACAAATCTTTAAGAGGGACCCGCGCCAAGACCAGCGTCAGACCTTTTTGTCTTTAAGATAGTCATCGGTCCTATAATAAGCCTTCTCACAAAGTACTTTCTTTACATAAGCTTTAAATTTTCTGTCTGGCATATCAAGGACCGATTCTGGCAATTTATTATAAAAAAGTATACACTTCCCCATAAAAGACTTACTGACTGTATTCAGCCTGTAATACGGGCTAACTAAGTCATTCTTATTACGTAAATTTCTATCTGTAAAATCACTTACTGTATATAACATGGAAATATTTTTCCTTACATACATTATATTTTTAAATATGAATTGTGATGCAAAAGTAAGTATCCATATTTCCTTGAATAATTCTCTCAGTGAGTCTCTCGATCCATAACCGTAAATGGCACGAATTGCTCTTTTTTGTAAAAAAAAATAGTCTGAATGTCGGCTGCACTCCCCCATAGAAGTATCCCGTAAGACATTAGACTGTGAAAGTAACTAAAGTACACTTGTCTAGCAGTTGCTACATCTGTCAATTGTCTTATTCTCCTAACAGCGTAAGCCGCAGAGCTAAGCCTATTAGAAAGTTTAGTTATATGAGCGCCCCATTGAAGTTTCGAATCAATTGTGATTCCTAAAAAGGTAGTACTTTCAACCAGATCGAGTTTCTGACCATTAATTAGTATGTCAACGCAGGCTTGATTCACATTAGGAAGAGAGAATCGAATGCATTGGGTCTTGTTCGCATTTAACATGAGGTTATTGGCTGAAAACCAATCAGAAATTAAAGATAAGGTGCTGTTCACCGCGCTAGCATCACTGTTATGTCGATCTATTTTAAATATTACCGAGGTGTCATCAGCAAACAGCACCATGTCAGCCTCTTTCTCAACCATGTAAGGCAAGTCATTGACATAAACTAAGAAAAGGAACGGTCTTAGAATTGAACCTTGGGGTACGCCCATTTTCACATTAGACCCGCGTGATTTTACGCCGTTTATATCAACAGTTTGAAGCCTATCTGTTAAGTAAGATTCTATTAATTTAATTGACTTATCATCAAAACTGTATTGACGAAATTTGAGCAAAAGTGTTGGATGATCAACGCAATCAAATGCTTTAGAAAGATCGCAAAATGATCCAATTGCATCATTTCTGTTTTCCCACGCATCGTAGATATTAGTAATAAGTGCTACTCCTGCATCGGTGGTCGATTTTCCAGCAGTAAAGCCGTATTGTTGGCTATGGAAAAGATTATTGATCTTAAAGTGAAGGAGCATTTGATTGAGCATTATCTTTTCCAACACCTTACTCAAAACTGGCAGAATAGAGATAGGTCTGTAGTTGCCAGGGTCTGTTTTTTTTCGGTCGTTCTCGTACAATTGCATTCCCAAGGAGGGTTGACGTCAGGCAGGCACCGGTCGTAAAACTATAGCCATATAATTTAAACTGTTCCGGCTATGTCTTTTCCATTTTGCAAGGTCTTTGGCATCCTTGGGTGACCATTGACATGCATGCTATATTTAGAGAAGAAAAAGCGGGAAAGCGCACCCCGGGCTCCAAAGCAGCATAGCTAAGGATGCAACCGGGAACGCACTTAGACGAAGAAGACACACATACCGGGCACCTCGACGATTCCTTCCTTACTAGGTGATCTAACAAATTCTGTATAGGTGCGAGTGAGTAGCTATAGCTACTCGTATAGGCAAGCTGTATTGTGAGAGAAAGCGTTTATCGGCAGTTGACTGCGTTCTTGCAAGCAGCTCCTCATCCTCAGCTGTGCTGCTTTGGAGCCCGGAGTGCGCTTTCCGGCTTTTTCTTCTCCAAATATAGCATGCATGTCAATGGTCACTCATGGATGCCAAAGACCTTGCAAAATGGAGAAGAAATAGCCGGAACAGTTTAAATTATATGGCTATAGTTTTACGACCGGTGCCTGCCTGACGTCAACCCTCCTTGGGAATGCAATTGTACGAGCACGAGATGTTTGTGCTTAGTCCTTGAGTCGCCTCTTACGACATCCACATGAAGAGATGGAGTGGTCGGAACCACACGGGATTGTATTAGTTATAAAATATAGTATACGTGTGTATGACCACAACGATCAAAGCAGACAACTCTAGTCTTTATGCCCTAAAGACATAAGGCCTAGTTTCGCTTGCATCATTATGATTTATTTAGATTGACCTGGCAGGTATAAAGTCCCATCAAAATGACCTGTCTTTTTAAGAATCTTATTTTTTAGTTATAAGTAATACCCTATTAAAATTTCAAGTTGCCTTAAATACCTATTTTATATTTTTGCACGCGCCTTGCAATATCAAAGCCCCGACCAAATCGTCTGGCTTATTGATTTTTTTTCTTTAAACATTAAACTACAACATATAAAAAATGCATATTGCCTCAAATACATTTAAAAAAAAAAATTTAAAAATACATACGTTGCTTTAGCCCCGCTACTCACCAGCCAGGTCTGCAGTTCCGTGTTGGGGTATAATAGGAGATGTATGTGACAAGTTTTCAATTTGCCTATAAAATTCGTGCCAGCTCTCGGACAATAAGTCAATGTTAACCCGTGCCGACTGGGTCCCAAAGTTTATCCAAATAGCGGTTTTAGAATGCTTTACAATATGCAGCTTAGCCATCGCGAATGTTCATATCTTAGTGTTATTTTGATGGAAATACATAATTCACAAATGCTTTAAAGTATTTAAAATTAAATTAGAATTTAGAAAAGCAAATTATGAGGAAAATAATTTGAATGAATTTGAAGGAAATTATGGATTTTTACGTTACTGATACATACTTATTTCTGTACTCTTGCCCACATCGTTATAAGATCTGTTTCGTTCTTTTTTGGCCGCAATTAAGCCATGAATAAGCCAGATCTAGCAGGTGAAACATTATCTTCATTGCATCTAAAAATTTCAATTTTTTTTAAATTAAAATCTCGTTTTCTTGAAGAAAACTACCACCAAATTTTAAATTTCAATCGTAAGTAGCTCTATTTGTGCTCTACTTGTACACAAAATTACCTTAACAATAATAACATTGTAAAAATTAATCATTAGAAATCCTAAAATTATTCAAAACAGACAAAAATCTAGTTACAGTAGTCAATAAGACTTAAAGTAGGCAAATGTCAAATTAAAAATTCTAAAATATTGTTCTTTGCTAAAATCACAAAAGCTCCTTTAAACCGGCCTAATGTTGTCGTGTTACTCTTTTGAACTTCTCACATCCAAACCAGGCAACAGTTTTAGGTATATTATATACCAAAGAAAACTATTACTACTTCAGGCATGTTGTTCTAAAAATACTTACAATTTAATGGTTTGCCCTATGTCTTTTCGCGTTTGCGTCCAAACTTGTTGAACAGAAGATTTATCAATTGATAACATACTCATCGCAAATTAAGATCTACTGCTTCTTTTCAACTTGAACTATTATCAAGACAGAATCCCAAATGTTCATTATTTATTCGGGACCAACAGTTTTACGTGCCTTTCGAAGCACGGAATCATCTTTATTTACGGATAATCAGGTGATTCGAGCCTGCAATATCCTAACCAGACTGGAACAACTTTTTACAAAGTATGCTTCTCAGTGGGATTTGAACTGACGACCTCCGGATCACAAGGCAAACGACTTGACCACTGGACCACGGAGGCAGTCATACACAGGTACATCTAGTCTTGTTTTTATTATTTTTTACATCAAAGTATTGGATCCGCACCACGCATTTCTTCAGGTAAACAGCTGAAAATCAGTGTACCTATTGCTCCCGGGCAATATTACCAGCACACACATTTAAAAATTGTGCAGGTAGGTATGTTTTTTTTATAGTGACTGATTTTCCTATTTTTGTATGTGTGTTACCTATAGCAGCAAATAAAGAGCTAAACACTATAAAATATTTCGACACACTGAGAGAATTATTCATGGAAATAGGTACTTTTACTTTTGCATCACAGTTCAATCAATCAATCAATACTTTATCAATCAATACTTTATCAATCAATACTTTATTTGCATCCTTAATGTATATACATAGGTCGTTTTACAATAGTGCAGAATCAATTAAGGACCCTGACGGGCGCAGCAATCGAAGAGGGGCTGACTTGTCTAATTTCGTATATTTGGTGTCAATAATTTAAATTACATATTTAGTCTATTTAAAAGGATAGGAAAGTAGTATTTGTACAAATGTCAAAGATTCAAAACAAATTTCATATAATGGATATTGAAAGGATTTAATTTTATGTAAAGAATATTGAATGATAAATGTTCATATTTGAAAATATAATGTAAGTAAGGAAAAATATTTCCATGCTCAATAAAGTAAGTTATTTTACAGATAGAAATTTACGTAATAAGAAAGAATGACTTTGTTAGCCCGTATTACAGGCTGACAACAGTCAGTAAGTCTTTCATGGGGAAGTGTATATTTTTTTATAATAAATTGCCAGAATCGATCCTTGATAAGCCAGACAGAAATTTCAAACTTATGTAAAGAAAGTACTTTGTGAGAAGGCTTATTATAGGACCGATCTTTAAAGACAAAAAAGTCTGGCTTGAGCTTGGCGCGGGTACTGTCATAATTTAGGTACATTGGCACATACTAAATTAACAAACTGACATTATTTTAAATTTCGTAACTCATAAAATTCAATTTAATTATGACATAACAAACAATGTAATCTCAGTCCATCCATATAACTAATTTTAAGTTTGTTAGTTGACGTCGTTCGAGAAAACGTGCAGTGCAGTTTGTTGCCGCTTCTTCCGCACTTGCGCCTAGGAAGCGGCGTAAACTTAGCTGTATGCTGCAAGTAACGATTTCACGTCAACATTATTAAGAGATATTATAAATATCCTATGATAATAAAGATATTTTAAATTTTGACAAAAACTCTGTACCGTTTTCCTGTACTCATTTTTAGGGTTCCGTACCTCAAAAGGAAAAAACGGAACCCTTATAGGATCACTTTGTTGTCCGTCTGTCCGTCCGTCTGTCAAGACCCTTTTTATCAGGAACGCGTGGAGGTATGAAGCTGAAATTTATATCAATTACTCAGGTCTACTGTCCCTTGAAGCTGTGAAAAAATCAAACTTCTAAGCTTACGCAATCAAAAGATACAGCCGTTTATGCCGCAAATTTTCGACACTTGCAAGGGAATCAAAACCTACAGGGTGCTTCCCGTGAACTCAGAATCTTGAAATTTGGTACGAAGCAACGTCTTATAGCATAGATAAAGGAAAAATTACGAAAACCATAAATTTTTAGTTACATCACATAATATATTTTTTTTTAATAATTTTAAACTTACTACCCATTTCCTCATAAACGCGTAGAGGTATTAAATTGAAATTCATACCAAATACTAAACCTTGCAGGTTTGTACGGAACCCTCGGTGCGCGAGTCCGACTCGCACTTGGCCGGTTTTTTCTGATACCATCGTGTTTTTCATAAAACAATATAGTTAATTTTTTTCAAAAAAATGAGTAAAACCATATTCTTATGCGTATTTTTCCAGCGCTGTTCATGATATGCCCATCAATGTTGGGCCTGACAGTGGGCGTGCATCGTCTCTGGTCGCACCGAGCCTTCAAAGCCAAGCCTCCTCTTGAGATCCTGCTCGTCTTCTTCTACCTCCTAGCCAACCAGCGCTCCATAGTGACCTGGGTTAGAACACACAGACTCCACCATAAGTGTTCTGACACAGACGGAGACCCACACAACGCGACCAGAGGCTTCTTTTTCTCCCATTTCTGGTGGATGGTGGTCAAGCCGCACCCTGAAGTGCTGAAGCGGGAGAAGTATATCGACGTGTCAGATTTGATGAACAATCGGATCGTTAGATTTCAGGAAGAGTGAGTTATTTATTAATACAAATTTTACATACAAAATTATACAGAAACATTTTTACAAATAAAATATCTCTTCCAACGCACCACATCGAGGCAACGTACCCAATATGCTGGCAGCATTTCCTTGCTGTATAGCGAGACTTATTCTCTGAGCAAAAAAGCCGCCAGCTCTAGGATCACCAGTCGCCTCGATGAGAGTGAGTTGTCTTTTAGTTTTGTGTCTTGCTCTTGCAGATTCTTTGATTTTGATGATTTGACGACCAGGCGTAGAGGTTAAGGCCGTACCTAAATTTTCCGGGGTCCAGTGCTGCCCCCATTTAAAATAAATCATTTCAAAGATAACGTAGACACCATTAACAATTTTGCTACTACCAACTCCTAGATAACCCTTCAAAGTATTTTATGAACTACTGTTTACAGTTCAAAGTGAGAACGTTAAGCTTTACACATACGCTACGCACATTTGCCAAAAACGGCCACTTTTGGCAAATGTGCGTAGTAAAGCTTAAGGCCGTACCTGAATTTTCCGGGGTCCAGTGCTGCCCCCATTTAAAATAATTCATTTTAAAGAAAACGGAGACATTATTTGAAGTTTTGCTACTACCAAGTTCTAGATAACCCTCCAAAGTATTTTATAAACTACTGTTTACAGTTTATAATGAGAACGTTAAGCTTTACTACGCACATTTGCCAAAAGTGGCCGTTTTTCGCAAATGTGCGTAGTAAAGCTTAACGTTCTCATTTTGAACTGTAAACAGTAGTTCATAAAATACTTTGAAGGGTTATCTAGGACTTGGTAGTAGCAAAATTTTAAATAATGTCTCCGTTTTCTTTGAAATGATTTATTTTAAATGGGGGCAGCACTGGACCCCGGAAAATTCAGGTACGGCCTTAACGTTCGCATGGTGTCTCCGTTTTCTTTGAAATGATTTTTCTTAGAGGCAGTACTGGACCCCGGAAAATTCAGGTACGGCCTTAACATGCCAATCCACCACTACGAAGGTTCTGGGTTCTTCAGACTTGGTGCTGTCCCGCTTGCGAAAACATAACAAAACGACCTAGAAACGACAAGACACCTGTCAGCAAACAAAATCAATTCATATTAGACGATACCAACATGTCAATTGAGTAGCACACAACACAGCTTAAGCATACATTAACATCTCCAACTACAGAAACACGATAAACACAGAAAATTAACCAAAATATAATAAGCTTGAACAAAATAAACAATCTATCCTACTGGACATCAGACACTTACTGGCTACCGAGATCAACTCTGTCGCCTTAGAACTTAAAAAAGAATTTACACAAAAAACGGAAGAATTACAACAACAACAGACTATACAACACAAAAAAATTATATTAATAACAGAACAAGTAAATATATTAGCTAAGGAAGGAAAACCAAAAAATTGCAAAGGTAATCGTAGTTATAGACCAGTGCAGAAGCCTTTGAAATTGGTAAAAAGTGAAAAAAAATTATAGTAGGGTGAAACTCATTGGAAAAGGAAGAGAATATTACAAAAATGAGAGGAAAAATAAATTACGGGCGATCTGAGGTCAGGGGTAGGGGGTGGGGGGTGAGGTTTTAAGGCCGTACCTGAATTTTCCGGGGTCCAGTGCTGCCCCCATTTAAAATAAATCATTTCAAAGAAAACAGAGACATCATTTAAAATTTTGCTACTACCAAGTCCTAGATAACCCGTCAAAGTAATTTATGAACTACTGTTAAGCTTTACTACGCACATTTGCGAAAAAGGCCACTTTTGGGCCTTTTCCAATGGGTTTCATCCTACTATAATTTTTAGGGTTTAAAAAATTTTCGGCACTGGTCTATTAGATGAATTACAACAACAAAAAGAACGTGACAGTAGAATAACATAATCCGTTAGATAAATCAGGACAAAGTTTAAAATGCCTAAACACATTCGTCCTACACGGCTTCAATGAATAAATACCCAAGAGAGCAGGAATACGAAAATGAAGAATTATAAATGTACTTAGGGATATTTTTAATAAATAAAAATATCCCTAAAATCACAGGTAACATAGAAGAAATTCGACGACTCAGAGTAAGAGGACCGCGACGCCCACTTCGCGTGGAATTAATTAGCAAACGCATGATCCAATACATCTTTAAAACTTTGGACTTTACGTACCTATCTATAAGCTGCTTGACAAAAAACACTGGACGAGAGAAATCGAACAAGAAAATCACAAGAATTTATTAACTTCAAACATGACTTTAAACAACAGTAGGCACATCACATACCACCACAAAAAATCACACGCAAGGTTACGTCATACAGCGAAGGTCCTTCACAGCAAATTACTAGCCTACCATCTGCTTCACGGCTAAGCAACGCACCAAACACGTTTCGCACAATGCGATAATGAATTAAATATATTTTTTCAAAACTTCCAAAGCCTATGGAACAAACGCACAACACTTGACGCCTTCCTAGATCAAATGACCTTTCACGCCTATTGTTTATCTGAAACATTCTTAACAAAGGAAAAATTGGAGCTCTCATACACTTCAATCATTATAGCGTTACAAGTGCATACTGCCAGCGAAACCACGAAGGTGGGGGGAATCTGCATACTATAACGAAACGATGTGGACTACGTAGACCTCGAAGATATTATGGATATTTCAATTGAATTTCTTGTAGAATTACGTGCCGTAGAATTAATTAACCAGGACTTAATATTCATATCATTGTATTGGAATGACAAACGGGTAAATGATTTTTGATTGGATCAAATTAGAAATTGAAAAAACGTGAAACAAAATTACAATTGCTTTGACGATACCCTTCCAATTATTCTGGATAAGTGTATACCTAAAAAAATAATAAAAATTAACCCAAATAAGAAAAAAGTTGGCTTACTAAGGGACTAAAAATCTCGTGTAAAAATAAAAAAAAATCTTAAAAATATTAATACAGGGATATTATTAATAAATACCACAAATTGCAGTGTTCTTAAAAAAATATTACAAAAGCTATGAAAAGACGCATACAAGGTCTTTTATAAAAAAATGGAATATATAAATAAAGTAAAGAGATCTAAAAATATTGTAAAAGCAATGTGGAGTATTATAAAAGAGCGTACTAATAATAAATAAATTTTTAGCAAAAAAAAAAACAACCGACTTAATTTTTTTTCGAGTTTCTTCCATATCTCCAAAGTCCTTCATCATATCTTCACCAAATTGGTAAAGGCTTTCAAATAAAAAAAGAATCATCAAAATCGGTTTACAATTGGCGAAGATATCGCGTAACAAACATACATAAAAAATAAAAATAAAAACATACAGTCGAATTGATAACCTCCTCCTTTTTTTTTAATTCGGTTAAAAATACACCGAAACAAAATAAAAATATGCAATGAAATATCTAGAATTATGTATCGTCGGAGCCGAAACAAGTCGCCAACTCATTTAAAGCCTGCAATACATGTTGGTCGAGCTTAGGCCAACGCGAGCGTAGGCAAATTAATAAAAGGCAAGTGCTACTGCCTAGACGTTCGGCAAGTTTATCGAAAACCAATGCAAATGGCTAATATAGACGAGTTTTGAAGAGATGCCCACACGTTGGGCTCTGTCAATTTGTATTGTGAATTGAAACAATATTGACGAAGACGTAGAAGTTATTGCAGCTGCTGCTATTTATTTAATGAGCGCTTCTTATTATTATGTCAGTGTATACCGCACTAAAGTTATGTTTTGTTACCATTTATTATCCACTTTTTTTTTGTTTTTATTGTTGCAATTTTGTTTAATTGAATTTTCAAGACTGCGCAGACAAACATGTGGGCACTATTGGCCGAGTGCGCGCGAGCGCCTTTGATTTGTGCAGAAAAACCGACAGCTCTTCAAAGTGCGGCAAATAGTCGCGAGCGACCGCAAGTTGTAACAAGCTACGCCAAATGAGTTCTATAGACGTTGGCGCCTCACTTTACTCGGCCAACTAACTAGGCGAGCGACACCGAGCGATGGCAAGACAATGCAAATATACTGCCTATACGTCGGTATTGGCGTTAACTCGGCGACACTCGGCCAACATGTATTGCAAGCTTAACAAATACTTTGCATCGGTGGGGATGCCGAGTGGAGCTCAGTCGCCACGAGGCCGGCCCTTGATGCACCCGCCGCCAGGCAACTCCATGTACCTACGCCCGGTAGAACTCGCGAAAGTAAACAAGATACTTAGAAAACTAAAGGGTAAACACAAACATAATGATACCCGATAAAATTCTCTACAACTTTGCATTTCACACTTTTTATCTATCTCCAATCGTTGCGTGCGTGCTATGAGCTACGAAAAACAAACGATTTTCAAAAATGTGTCCAATTCTCTGTCCCGTTCGTTATTTTTGTGCTTACATCTCGAAAACGGTGCGTCGCACAAAATTTTGTTGTAGTACATAATGGAACCTGATAGGATCATATACAACTTGGCCCTTGACTTTTTTTATCTATCTCCAATGGTTGCGGAGCTATGAACTCTAAAAAAAAACGATTTTTCAAAAATGTGTTCAATTTTCTGTCCCGTTCTTTGTGTTTTAGCTTACATCTCGAAAATGGTGCGTCGCCCGAAATAATGTTCAACTCCATAATGAAAATTGATAAAATTCTCTACAATTTTGAGTTTCACAATTTTTATCTATCTTCAATCGTTGCATAGTTGAGCTCCGAAAAACGACCGATTTTTAAAAATTTCTGTCTCGTTCTTTGTTATTTTGCTTATATCTCGAAAACGGATCAGCTTTAATGCGGTCGGGTCTCGTGTGTTCTTTCCTACAAGATGTGTTAACAGCGACTTCAAATCTTTAAGTTGTGAGCTCTTTTGATCATTTCTAAGTTTACTGGCAGAAATCAGAGAAATTATGCCCTTTTTACCGACCTTGGAAATATTTTCTCCACCTTCTTCCAGCACTTCATCACAAATAAAACACATGACTGTCACCTTAAAAACTTGCTTGTGACTGCTACCCACAGAAGCTGCTACCCTGCGTTACCGAGCGCTCTGTCGCAATACTCAATAGGTCACGAACGAAATAGCAACATAAATCCGAAGGCATCTTGATATATATTATTTGGAGTTTTAGCCAGTTTAAAAGTGAACTGTTTCCGCCATCACCGCGTAGAGGTACTTCCAGCTTATGTTATTTTTTAATAGCGTGGGTGAGGAATAAGAAATAATTTTGGTATTCGTATGGTTACAATAAAAAAACATAATAGAAGGAAACATAGAAGCAAGAAGAGGAAAGGGTAGACCAAGAAGAGCATTTATAGATCAAGTGAAGGAGAATGTTGACGTCGTGTCGTATAGGGAGGTCAAAAGGATGGCTCAAGAGAGGGAGACATGAAAACTACTCCACCGACAAGAACGTAGTTCTCAAATTATAGATAGATGGTTACAATGTGCTACAGAGAATGAACACATTTTTAAAAATCGGTCGTTTTTCGGAGCTCATAGCTATGCAACGACTGAAGATAGATACAAAGTGTGAAAAGCAAAGTTGTAGAAAATTTTATAAGATTTCATTATGTAATACAACAAAATTTCGTGCGACGCACCGTTTTCGAGATATAAGCAAAAAACAAAGAACGAGACAGAATTGAACACATTTTTGAAAATCGGTCGTTTTTCGGAGCTCATAGCTATGCGACGATTGGAGATAGATAGTAAGTGTGAAACGGAAAAATGTAGGGAATTTTATCAGGTTTCATTATGTTCTTTATTATTTCGTGCAACACCCCATTTTTGAAATGTAAGCAAAAACACAAAGAACGGGACAGAGAATGGAACACATTTTTGAAAAATCGTTTTTTTTTTTCGGAGCTCATAGTTATGCAACGATTGGAGATAGATAAAAAAAGTCAAGGGCCAAGTTGTAGATGATCCTATCAGGTTCCATTATGTACTCCAACAAAATTTTGTGCGACGCACCGTTTTCGCGATGTAAGCAAAAAAATAACGATCAGGACAGAGAATTGGACACATTTTTGAAAATCGTTTGTTTTTTGTAGCTCATAGCAATGCTACGATTGGAGATATTTAAAAAGTGTGAAACGCAACGTTGTAGAGAATTTTATATACGTCGTATTTACGACGCACGTTTTCGAGATGTAAGTAAAAAACTAAAAAACCTTTTTTGCCCCCTCACCCCCCCTCGGGCTCATCTCCGAGGGGTAAGGACTTTTAGTACCTATGTTTATCTCCTAACTAGTCCAAACAAGTTCATAAGTAAAATTTTCTGCTTCCGACTTTTCCATCAACAATCATTCATTGCCCAGGCTATACATAATATCCAAGAGACATTAAATTTACTAAATACAAATTGGGTTCAATGCTTAGCCAGGGCAAGTTGGGAAATGGCCTTTTCAATGTGTTTTTAAATGTATTTATTATAAAATTTTAACTTACTTTGGGGCTAGCTCAATCAGTGTGATTTGTCCCTTATATTTATGTTGTTTGTTTGTTTTTCGTGTGTGTAAGTGGCCAACACTTGTGTCAGATTTTTCAAGTTACCCAAAGGCATCTGACATAATTTGAATGCCATACAATGATGACAGCCGGGACCAGCGGCTTAACGTGCCTTCCGAAGCACGGCGCTAGTAATGTAGTTAGTAGCGTCAAGCCACCGAGCTCCTAAACTTCCGAGCAGATTCTAGTAGTCTTTTGTAATGAAATACAATAGTCCAAAAGTATTGCAAATCAGCAGATCATTGCATACAAGTTGAGCGTGAGCCGTGAATAGCATACGTCTGTTTGTTCTGTTGCATGATCATCAGCTTCACCTCTTTTTAGAGACAGTACCGTATTTCGATTTATGAATTTGGTAATTAAATGTTTATAATTTGCCTTCTTTTTCCAGCCACATCACCTTGCTACTACTTGTGGTTGCATATATCATTCCGACGTGGATACCGACGTTGTGGGGGGAATCGCTCCACGTGGCTTTCTTCGCCAACGTGTTCCGGCAAAACATAGTTTTACATTTGATCAACTCGATCAACAGTGTAACGCACCTAATAGGATATAGACCGATAGACAAGATCACCGCTGGGACTCAATTCCCGCTAGTGGGAATAATGACATTCGGAGAAGGCTTCCATAATTACCACCATGCCTTCCCATACGACTACAGTACATCAGAATATGGAGACAACAGGATAAATATGGGCACGCGTTTTATAGAATTCATGGCGAAGATTGGATGGGCATACGACCTGAAGTCGACTTCGGAAGATATGGTGCGGAGCAGGGTGTTGAAGAAAGGAGATGGAACCGATCAGTACTACATCCCTGATAACGCGGGAAAGCAGAAATTCTTTTGCACGAAATTTTTTAAAGATATGTGATTCACTAGTTTACAATTTAACAACTTTCAGCTGAGTTCTAAAAAGAACTCAGCTGAAAGTTGTTTAATTTTGTCTATTTATGTAGGTAAGGGTTTTTTTATACTAGCCTATTTTAGTGTCCCACTGCTGGGCAAGGGCTTCCCCTTTCTGTTTCCAATCATTTCTGTAGGTAAGGGTTATTTAGGAAAAATATTTTAAAAAAAATCTATCACGTCCACATTCAAAATAACTACTAGGTAGGTATGTGGGTAAATTATAAAATTTAAGTACAGACCTTGTTTTTACTGTGCAAAAAAGATAACGACCATATCCATGAGAAAAATAGAATTACTTGGCAATTTCACAGCAATATTACCTATGTGAGAAATGTTGAGATGAGATTATGTTACAGTGGCATCAGTTGTTGTGTGTTATTAAAAAAGTTCATATAACAAAGAGCAAAAAAGGTAATACTTACCTCCAATATCTATAATTTTCCTCTACCTAAGGTTGTCTGGAAGAGATCGCATGTAGTGATAAGTCCGCCTTTGTATTGTATTGTATCTCTGTAAAGAACCTATGGTTTACTGTTTTTTTACTCCTGAGAAAAAAGGGGTGTTATAAGTTTGACGCTAATGTCTGTCGGTCTGTCGGTCTGTCTGTCTGTCTGTCATCGTAGCGCTCGAACGGATGGACCGATTTCGATGCGGTTTTTTTACGTGAAAGCAGGTTCCCTTGCGGTGGTTAGCTTAGTTCTTAGCCAAATTTGATGATAAGAAAAAATACTAAACTAAGTGTTCACGTGAATATGAACATGTGACCTCCGGGGCATTCACCCAAGAATTTGCAAGCAAGAAGATCGCAACGCAAATTAATTTAACGCATACACTTTTACACATAATATTGTAATTATACACACATATGTAGATAGTTTTTGTATATATAGATAATGTTTATTTGAATAAACTCTTTTTTTTGCTGCCTACGCTTGGACATCATACTGCTGGTTTTATTTCCTCCCACCCAAGACACCCTTAGCCTGTGACGGTCTTGTGAGTCTGCTTGACCGGCAGTGAGAAAATCTTCCTAATACCTTGAATCCTTCCCACTTTCCGTTTGTTACTATAGGTCGCAAGTAACAGACATTCCTGCATCTATTTATTTATGAATACATTCGTAGTGTATGGTTAGGGCTAGGCTGTGTAGGTAGGGTAATAGGGTTGATTGTAGGATACAGTCTCTCTCTTTCCATACTTCATGTACAGGTGACTAGCTATTACAGCACAAAACAGGACTACACACTTACACTTTAAATACACCCGACACAAACTATACAGGAACACTTTTATAGCTAGTTATCTGTACATAATGGTCCTTCGAGCAATTTGAACTAAAAAATAACGCGATCCACCCCTGTCCCCCTAGGGCTTATGAAACAAAAACTGAAAGACATGTCTTGAGTGTAGCAGGCTGGTGTAAACACAAAAGCATCAGTTTGTTGCATATTGAGACAGACATAGTACTTATATATCCATATCCTATAGACATCCCTTGCCGGTAGCAGATCGGTGGACTTCCACAAGCGGATCTCACCAGTTCATTGAGAAGTTGCATATACCGAGCCAAGGGTGTAGGTGCGGTGAGTACTGACGATAGGTTAGCTACTAGGTTAGGATAGGGACAAGACATAGGAAGAAAGAAGAAAGAAGAACGAAGACAATGGACGTTACAGAGATCAACGAGCTTATTAAAAGCCAAGAGCAAGACGGCATCGAATTAAAAAGGATATGGGAAAACATCAAGAAGGATTCATCTTCAAGGAAAACTCTAAAATATATACAAGACAAAAGTACGACACTAGACAGTATATGCCAACGTGCATTGTATAACCACCGACAATTAGAAAACCAGGAGATAATAAAGACGCATGCATACGAGTATATCACCCTCGATTTCTTCGAAAACAATATACGAAAAATCTATAAAGCGGCCATAGAGCATTTAAAAATGCATGAAAACAGACTAACGACGGAGCATCAAAGTAGCAGCAAAAACGACGACCAAAACGACGCAAGTTCTCGTAAGATATTCATACAAAAATACAGATTGAATCAGCTTATGAAAAAAATTTCGACGGCAGAATTAGCTATCACCGAAAATAAACCGGAGTGGCATCTGCAGACCGTAACTAGAAGCCTGGAAAAACAATTCCAGGAAATTGACGAAAATCATATTGACTTGCTAATGGACCGAAGTAACATCAACGACGAATATTTGAGTGAAGACTTGTATACGGACGCACAGGAAAGTTATGACGAAATTATAGAAAAACTATCAAGAAAAATTAACGACAAAGACAAACTAACAACCAAGTATTCATCGACTAATAACTATATCAATATTTACGGGAAGTTATGAGTCATGGAACTCATTTTATGACCCATTTTATTGTACTATTATTATTATTTAAAAAGATAATTGACGAAGACTCTACTATTTTAATAACAGAAAAAATGCAGTATCTAAAGACTCACGTGCGCGGTGATGCGGAAAAGCTGATCAAGCATTTTGACAGTAAACGAGACCAATTATAAGGCTGCGCTCACTTTATAATTAATCGTTATAAAGACGAGCGACTTATTGCAAAAACAAGAGTTCCCAAATGCGAAAGCGTTACGAAATATGCATGACACTATCAACGAGAGTTTAGAGGCGCTCAAAAACCAAAATATCGATATATCGACTTGGGGTCCATTTTTGGTGAGACTAATAAGCCGAAAATGGGATTCTGAAACCAATATTAAATATGAAGATCAGCTAGACGAGCCAAATAAGTTAGAAGATTTTCAACAAATGAAGAAGTTTTTAGAAAAACGATTTGAAAGTTTAGAGTCCAGTAAGAAAACAACTCCTACTAAAGCATTGACATATTTCCCATCAACAAATAAAAAGATAGAATTTCCAACACCCAGGCAAGACAAAAAAGGAATGTGTTGGTTTTGTTCAGATGAACATAATATTCATTATTGCCAAGCCTTTAGAAAAATAGACGTCAATGACCGAATTAAAAAAGTCCAAGAAAAGCAAATGTGCAATATTTGCCTGATGCATGATTGCAAAATTGAATGTGTCAGTCAAAAGTACAAAAAATGCAAGATATGTAATAAAGCACATTCCACACTGTTGCATCGCAACTATAACGAATATTTAAAAGGTAAAGAACGTAACAACATCAATAAAAACCAAACTAAGAACTATACGAACTCAGGGACTTCAAAAAATGAGACTCCTAAAGTTCAGCAAAAAGACAACCTTATATATAAAAGTACGTCTCATTTAACAACACACACCAAACAAGGTCAAAAAACCGTCCTTCTAGCCACGGCCTTAGTACAAACTACAACGATTGATGGCACGCCACAGCTGTTACGAGTATTGTGTGACCAAGGGTCCGAGGCCTCATTATGTACCGAGGAAGTAGAACAGCTTTTAGGCCATCCAAAACAAAAAATTAAGGCAGAAATAAAAGGTATTGCAGATAAAGAAGCGAAAACTTCTAACTACATGATTGACGTCACACTTAAGCCACGATTTTCGAGCACATTCCAGTTACGAACATCACTAATAATTTTACCTAAACTTACCGGTGAATTGCTAAAACAAAACTTACAACAGTTAGAAAATAATCTGTTGGAAAATAAGATGATTGCTGACCCTACATACTATAAAAAAGGTCCTATCGACATAATTTTGGGAGCTGAAGATTATAGTAAGATGATGTTACAAGAATAATTGCGCAAAATACAGAGTTAGGCTGGATTCTGTCCGGATTTTGCTCGACAGAAAATTGTAATGGATTGAAAATTATCAGTTTGATTACACGCACTGACGAACTGTCTGTCAAAATTGCAACTGTCTAAATTTTGGGAACTCGAAGAGATACCAGAAAACCACAACTTGACAAACGAAGACCAAAATATGTGAAGACTACTATCAAAAAACTAATCAAAGAAATGAAGACGGAACCTATATAGTTAGACTCCCGTTTATAAACTCTTCCCTGGAATACGGGAATACGCGCCAAAAAGCGGCCGCCAGATTTATCCAGCTTGAACGAAAGTTGGAGAAAAACAGTGACTTAAGACAAAAATATAACGACTTCATGAAAGAATATTTAGACCTAAAAAATATGAGAAAAGTAAATAAAAACGACTATTTTAAAGGAAAATATTATATTCCACGCCAAGCTGTAATACGAGACGATGCGATAACAACAAAAATACGCGCTGTATTCGACGCGAGTAGTAAGTCGAGCACAAATGTGAGCCTTAATGACAACCTACATAAAGGTCCTAGACTTCAAGAGAATCTGTCGACAAATTTACTCCGGTGGCGCAAACATAAAATTGTTTTTATGGCGGATATAGAAAAAATGTATCGTTTTATAAAAGTACATGAAGATGACCTCCAATACCAAAGGATTTTGTTGAGATTTTCTCCCGAGCAACCTATCGAAGAGTACGAGCTAACCACCGTAACTAACAGCACTACGGCGGCGCCTTATTTAGCTATAAAAATACTGCAACAATTAGCAATTGATGAGGAACAAAAATATTCTGTTGCCAGTAAGGTAGCACTTCAAGATTTTTTCGTTGATGATATTTTATCTGGGGAAAGGGATATTACGCGAACACAATTATTAAACATGCTAAAGGATGGAGGATTCAACCTTCGAAAATGCTCCTCTAAAAGCTCAGAATTATTAGAAAAAAATGCCGAAACAAAGTAAAGACGATGACATGCTCAAATTACCATTCGACGAAACAAGAAAATCGTTAGGTGTACTGTGGTCACCAGGCGAAGACACTGTCAGTTTCAAAATAAAAATTACAACTACTGAAAAACCAACAAAAAGATTCATATTGTCAGAAATTTCTAAAATATTCGATCCTCTCGGTTGGCTACAACCCATTACAGTCACCATGAAACTCCTTATGCAAGAACTATGGACAAGTCAAGTAAAATGGAATGAAATCGTACCAGAACATATAAAAAATAAATGGAAAGAAATTTAGGCTCAATTAAAATGTATTGAAAAAATATCAATTCCAAGATGGTTTCATTGCACTGAACTGAGTATCGAATTGCACGGATTCGGTGACGCATCGGAGGTCGCGTACGGTGCAGTTGTTTACAGTCGAGTAAAGGTTAATGACACATATCATGTGACGTTATTACAGGCGAAATCGAAAGTGGCACCTAAAAAAAATAAAACGACCTTGCCCAGACTTGAATTATGCGCAGCACTCTTATTGACTTATTGATTAATTGACAAAATTATTAAATCTATAGGCTGTGAAATCGCCACTATATATTGTTGGACGGACTCAATGATCACTTTAGGATGGATTAGGGGAGAAGCAAACAGATGGCAAACGTTCGTAGCCAACAGGGTGTCCGAAATACAAAAAACGCTTCCAAAAGCAAACTGGAATCATGTAGAATCCGCTGACAACCCGGCTGACATCATATCAAGGGGTTTATTACCTAATAAGTTAGAAAACCATGAGTTATGGTGGAACTGATCAAAATGGCTACAAACGGACAAATTAAAGTTGACTAAAATAATACTAGTAACTAACGAAGAAGAAAAATATTGCCACTTCACAACACTTGAAACAAAAAATGAAAATGAAGTTTTTAAAAGATTTTCCAGTTTTGAGAGAATGGCGCGAGTTTTGATATACTGCTTGAGATTTATAAAAAGACAAAAAACTACTTTATTGACCCTTGAAGAAATCGATATTACTAAGAAACAAATAATATTGCAAGTGCAAAAAGAAGTTTTTAGCGAAGAATATAAGGTTTTACAAAAAGGCGAAAACGTGAAGAAAGGAAGCAAATTATCTAGTTTGGACCCGTTTATAGACAGCGATGGACTTCTAAGGGTTGGCGGCAGATTGAAACATTCCCAACTGCCATATAATTAAAAAACACCCTATATTGTTACCTTACGAACATCACGTCACAAACATTATAACACGTGATGCACATTTAAAAACGTTGCATGGCGGAAATAGGCTGGTGTTAGCATATTTACGTCAGAAATACTGGATTATGAGCGGACAAAGAAAAGTAAAAAGTTGCATCAACAAGTGCGTAAAATGTATAAGATACAAAGCAGAGATTGCAAAACAAAAAATGGCGTCATTACCTACGTCACGCGTGACGCAATCTTATCCCTATAGTATATCAATGTGTGATTTTGCAGGCCCAATACAGATGCGAGCCATGAAAGGCAGAGGACAGGATACATCGCCGTATTTGTGTGCTTAGCGACAAAAGCTATTCACTTAGAGTTGGTAGGAGATTTGTCAACGGAATATTTTATTGTTGCCCTAAGGAGATTTATGGCTCGTCGAGGTCACGTGTCACACATATATAGCGACAATGCAACAAACTTTGTAGGAGCAGCAAGATTTCAACGAATAATATTTTATGGTTACAACTGCGAATGACAAATACTTGGCTATACCTAACGAAAACGACAGAAACTGTGTCCATTATCTGTGATGGGCAGAGAGAAGAAGTAGTAATAAATAGTGTAGGAGTTATACAAATCTCTGAAAACTGTAACATAAAGACATTGACCACTCAGCGGCTAAACGAACGACATCCTCCTATGTCCTGGCATCCTTTAGTAAACCATTATAATTTATTAACGATATTTTAAAGGAACAGGTTATAGATAGTTCATAAGATATTTTTTTATAATTTAATATCAAATGAGCGTACACTACAATCAACCCTTGACAATTCCGTTTGGAGTAGCATAACTACCCAAACATATGTAGCTAGTTTTAGTTCATTAATTATATTTTCATTATTAGTTTCATTAATATACTGTTTCGGTCCACAGATCGTCCGACGACTAAGACAGAAGTTGGCTGCCAGACGGAAAACAGCTCACCGGACGGAGAGCAACGACAACCCCACGCCCGCAGCCGCAGCAGCCACTCTCAGCGACAACGTCGTGTACGCTTGTGCCCAGCCCACTACTTCACGGCGAAGCGCTGCCCGAATACCTGTGCCACAACTCTACGAGATGAAGACCTTCTCTCCCTGAGAGGCGCCAGAATGTTCACGTGAATATGATCATGTGACCTCCGGGGCATTCACCCAAGAATTTGCAAGCAAGAAGATCGCAACGCAAACTAATTTAACGCATACACTTTTACACATAATATTGTAATTATACACACATATGTAGATAGTTTTTGTATATATAGTTATTGTTTATTTAATTAAACTCTTTTTTTGGCTGCCTACGCTTGGACATCATACTGCTGGTTTTATTTCCTCTCACTGTGGCCAAGACACCCTTAGCCTGTGACGGTCTTGTGAGTCTGCTTGACCGGCAGTGAGAAAATCTTCCTAATACCTTGAATCCTTCCCACTTTCCGTTTGTTACTATAGGTCGCAAGTAACAGACATTCCTGCATCTATTATTTATGAATACATTCGTAGTGTATGGTTAGGGCTAGGCTGTGTAGGTAGGGTAATAGGGTTGATTGTAGGATACAGTCTCTCTCTTTCCATACTTCATGTACAGGTGACTAGCTATTACAGCACAAAACAGGACTACACACTTACACTTTAAATACACCCGACACAAATTATACAGGAACACTTTTATAGCTAGTTATCTGTACACTAAGAAACAAATTATTAACCTGAGTAAAAACTTACGTTTACATTGGACGGGATCCAACATCCATAGATCGGGATCCAAACGTATGAGAAAGCGCCCTCCGTAGAGTGACTCTACTTAAGTATATCCTTGATATGATATATACCCACGTATCAACGTCTTTTAATTCAAACACTTGTCGTGAGACACGTCTAACAACGACTGCTTTGACAAAACGTGGAGCAAATTTGTTTGAAACAAAATTTGCTACGTGTGAACGTACAAAGTTTCGCCTCCACACTATGTTACCAACATTAAAGCTCAAGGAAAATCTCTTAGAATTCTAAATCCGTGCATTTCTAGAAAATGCTAAAGCCAGGTTATCGGCAACTCTTGCGTAGATTTCTCCTAAGGAGCCTAAAGCTTGGACACGGGAAGTCTGACTTTCGACTAAATTATCGTCTAACCAGTTCCATTTGCATCCATAACTCTAATCTCCCGACCAAACATTAAAAATTTAGGCGTATAGGAGGTAGCCAAATTTACGCAAGAGTTAAGATAGAGCCTGACTTTAGGTAGAAGGCGTGCCCAGTAACGCTGGTCGTCTTCTACTAGCATACTCAAACAAGTTATAACTGACTGGTTGTAACGCTCAACTACGGAGTATAGAACGTAGTGAACGTTAGCTCAACATCAAAACGTGATAAAAACGAGCCAAAGAAATTGCTACTGAAACGAACTGGAAAACAGTAGCATTATCGCAAACAATGGCATTAGGAATACCAAAACTCGAAAATACTTCATGTTCTTAAGCCTTCGAAATGAGTTGAGCCGTAACCCTCCCCAAACTAACCAACCAAACAAACTTTGTAAAAACGTTTACCATACACAAAATATATTTATATCCGTAATAGGCTTCAGGAAGTGGTCCGATAGTATCGATTGAAATAGTATCCATCGGAGCTGTGACGTTTCTATCCAAAAAGACGCATTTATTAGTCGGTTGTACGCGAAATATTCGCATGAGTGGTCTTGACCACTCGTTATTTTAAAATTTATAGTGTAAATGTATAAGTAAATGTCAAAATTACAAGTGGTCAAGTCAAGGCCACTCAAGCACGTCCTTCGCATACGATCAATTCAAAAATGCACCCGTTTGGGGCACATTCGCGAAAATCATTCGTAATGGGAATAGCACTCTTGAAGTGTGCAGCTGAGGTGTGCAGAATGCAAGGCATAGATAATGATGCGACCAAAGAGCTTGGACCTTCTCTCTCAATGCGACTACTTGTGCCTCACGGACGCACAGCCAGCCACCTCTGCAAGAAATAAACACATTTTCATGGATTAGTAAAATAAACGAAAACCAAAAACCAGTAACTTCGTCAAATAACCTTAGATAGATAGTGGACCCCGGGCTCTGTAGTGGTATGCTAAGGAATACGCTCGGATGATGATGCTCATCAATTAGTACAAATACTATCTCACGTTCACGCACCAAAGCGACACCATTAAAAATCGTCCCTTGGAATGCAAGCGGGTGCAATCAGTGCACGCAATTGCTATGCAGATTATTGCAGATCCGCTAGTTAGTGCGCCGAGTGCTGAGATTAGCATTGCAAGTGGCTGATGTGGGTCAGCAGCAGGCTGCACTTGTAGCTGAGAAAGTGGGCGGTGATGAATGCACATATCTTGGGAGGTGGATCTGTCACTGAAGATTTACTAAATACGGTTATACGGTGGCGCCCGGTGCATTGATACAATATCCAACAGTATCAGATGTAGACCTTCTTTAGAAGGGGCAAAATCTAAATATGCCGCTCCATGTCCTGTTATTTCTAGAGATGGGGTGTGTCACCCGATCCTCGCATCCCACCCCCTAGCAATACAGGACTACAGGGCTAGACCCTGGATCCACTCAAGATGTGTGAAATTTTAACAACTAGTGAAATTACTTATTGACATATAAATAAATAAATAAATATAAATATATAGGGACAAATCACACTGATTAAGTACAAAGTAAGTTTTAAACTTGTGTAATGGGATACTAACTTAACGATACTATATTTTATGATAAACACATATATAGATAAACACCCAACACCCAGGACAATTTGAAAAAGGCCATTTTCCAACTTGCCCTGGCCCTCATATGAAATGTCAATCTGGATTTTATAATGACATTTGTACATAGTATATATTTATTACTCTGTGATTACTTACCTACATACAGTTCTTCTTCCAAGCACGTTCCCGGCTGTGCCTCATTTGTTGTTTTTTGTTTTATTGGTCACATCTTGTAAGTAAAATTTGAGCCACTTCCCGCTTTCCGATTGAGATGAAACTTTGTATTCTAATGTAATTCAGATGACAATGCAATATTATTATAACAAGAAGTTGATCTAATGACGGAGCCGGAAGGTGGCTATTCCTTGTACGAAAAAATGATTTTTTTCCGAACTAAAAATACAACGTAAAACTAACAAGTAACTAAATGAAAACTAAACAATCTAAAATATAACCTAAATTAAAACTAACTAAACTAAACATATTTAAGAATAGAACTGACTTTTATTAAACTATATAAAAATTGAGGCCAAATCGCTGCCGTCACAGGGCAAAGTACCCAAAAGGCTGGCGGCATTTCCGCGATGAATAGAAATACTTAAACGCTGTCCGAAATGCGCACCAGCCCTTGGATCCTCCAAGACGTCGATCAGGCGAGCCGAAATTTCCTTAAAAATTTGGCGGGCTTCCACACCCCAAGGCCCTAGTGTCTCCACAGCAAAAGGCACAAAATTATACGGCTCTCTAAGAGCCGCATATTTGCGCCTCTTGATGGCTTCTGCTGTCGTCGCTGCGCCCGCCTTTCGGGTAGTCGCAGTGCTTTTTCCGAATAACTTATTATTAATGGATCTTCGAGAATCCTAACAATTTATTGCCAAATCGTATAAAACCAAAAGTTTCAAAAGACACTCATATCCCCAAGGCATAAAGACCTTCTGTCTTTCGTTACATAATAAAAGTAACGTAACCCTTAATAATCATGATATTCTCTCGTAATTACATAACTCCATTGTTTCAATATAGCACCAGCCAAATTTTGAGATTTCCGCAGGTCTGGCGGCTTTGCAGGTTCATTAACTGAATCGTATCAGCTTATCAGAAGTACGGTTTCTTTCTGTACATATAGACATGGACAAAAAATACGAGAGGACTGACAGCGCCATACAAAAAGGCGTACTCTGAAAGCCAAAATCCTGTATTATTTCTAGATGTCGCTACTATCTCACCCGCTATAGCCATACGTAAAAGATACTGGGTACTTAGACTGACGGTATCGACAGAAAATCAGACATGACGCTGTTTTTTCGTAGAAAATCCCGTACATTCATGAAAATCAGATACCAGTATTGGCTGCATACACACATGAAATCTTTACCCATCTTGTGTATAGTGACCTTAATGATCCCCACTGTACCCCACATGTACTCGTCCAGGTTCAGATACTGATGCTTTATGACGAAGATATCAGGCTCCATCAGGGAGGGAGGAGCGTGCTTGGAATGCGACCACGTTTTTGAAATAATACCTTCTCGTCGATATCAACTACTACGAACTACTACGTACTCGTAAGTTACTAAGAAGCACTACATTTTTAATAATTTTAACATGTACGTACTTATTATATTTTGCACCCGAAAAAAATCTCTGTTTATCTTAAAAGGGGTCCTGAGTCCAGAATCAAAATTTTGCTCCCGCTTCACCCCGCACACAAATTTACTCTAGCCAAAGCGAGACAGCGAGTGGGCACGCGGGCAGCACGGCGGGTCAATGCAGCAGTGGTT
Source organism: Acrobasis repandana (assembly GCA_963576875.1). Classification (NCBI taxonomy): domain Eukaryota; kingdom Metazoa; phylum Arthropoda; class Insecta; order Lepidoptera; family Pyralidae; genus Acrobasis; species Acrobasis repandana. The sequence goes on from OY756215.1 coordinate 23,029,649, forward strand.
TACGCGTTTGTGGTTTTTTAAGTTTTTTTCGTTTTACAAAGAATATTTAAGAGTTATTTAAAAAAAAAGACATATGATGACTGCCTTATATTATAATTATAATCAAAAGTTACAAGGGCTACTTAATTGTATTTCTTGAATACTAGCCGTTTTAGTATAATTCGGAGGTGATGTGGAGGCAACTTCGCAATTTTTTTCAATCGAGAAAATATAAAGCAATCGTGTTTTTGAGACTTAAGTGACTAGAGTTAGTCCTGAACTTTGCTGTGTATTTGTTTCAAAGTGAGTATTTCGCTAATATTGATAATACAAAGATCGCTCTAAGAACTTTAGGGTAGTATGGACTCTTAATGATTGACTGGGAGAGAACTTGATTGAGTTTCATTTTGTACTTACAATATTTTTTACGAAACAACAAATAGCACTTAAAATAAATATTTTTCTGAAATCAAAGCAGATTTCAGAAAAATATTTATTCGAGCCACAAGACCTAGAATGCTCTGCCTGCCCCGTTAGTAAAGTCGTGATAGGATAGTGTATACTGTTTCGTGTTGGTGGACATTCCTCTTCATAGCAGGAACTACCGTCAACACGGGAGTCGTGCAATTATGGTGGAAACGCTTTCCACCCTCCTATAACGATGGGAACTGAATCCAAGTATTTTCCGATTTCCTAGCCATGCTTTCCTTTATTGTTCCGTATATTTCCTACCAGGCAGGACTATCATCAGTGCTACGGTTACAGCTCATAGGCATCAGGAGTGGCAAACCTTTACATGTGATTGCTATTTCTCCCCGAATATACACTAAAGGAATTATTTTCTGGTGGATTTACGAGTGACCTACACATACACTATACTCGTACCTATGTATATGTGATACCTATCATAAAGTATTTATTTGTAATGTATGTAGATTGTAGGTACGAGTACTATCTATTTTAATTTACAGATGCAATATACATACAAGTTGACTGATCAGCTGATCCGAGTTTGTATGGAAAGTCAAAACTTATTTTTCATATTGCGAATCGAAATATGAGAAATAAGTTTTAGCTTTCATACAAACTCTGATCAGTTGATCGGTCAACTTGTATGGGAGGCAAAAAATTTTTTCCATATTTCGATTTATGTTCCTTGGGGAAAGTTGTTCAGTATCATGGACTGAATCCACGCTTAGAATAGTTTCAGTATATTTGGTTAGACCCAATATACATACATTATTTAATTAGGTTTGTTGGTTATGTTTGGTCATCTTATACGACACGATCAATTTATTAAAAACATAATGAAGGTAAAATAGAAGCAAGAAGAGGAAAGGGAAGACCAAGAAGAGCATTTATAGATCAAGTGAAGGAGAAAGTTGACGCCAAGTCGTATAGGGAGGTCAAAAGAGAGGGAAACATGGAAACTACTCCACCGACGTAGTTTGTAAATTTTAGATAGATACTTAGGTCTATAGGTGGAATATACGATGATCGTGAAAAGTGAAAATTTGCTAGACTTTTGCTTTCAGTGATATAGAAACAGTTGATACAAGAAACAAAAACTTTAGATGTTGTTCTCTATTAATCAAATCTATCATTTGAATATTCAAACTTTTCACATCACACCAAGAATGACAAAATAAAGACTTAAGTATCACCCCTAGCCTGTGCCCTAGATATATTGAATTTTTTGTCAATTTTTTTTCACTGTTTCTAATATACATGTAGTGATGTGCCGTTCCCGTTCCCCAGATTTTCGGGAACGTTCCCGGGAATGTTCCCAAAAAATGGAAATGTCAGAGAAAGTTGTAATTTTATTTGTCAGACATATTTTTTATAACTGTAAATATATTTTACTATCGTAAAGGTATAACTTGAAATGGTCATAATACATAACACAGTTCCCGGGAACGGCACAACACTAAATACACGCAACTGTTGCCCTCCCCGCTCACCGCCCGCCGTCCACCACGGGACCGGTAGCAGGTACCTAGTGACATTCGAATGGGAGATGTTTGGTCTACATTTGTCGGCTGATATCTTTGGTTTTTGATAATATTTTTTGGATATATTTGGTTTATTTGAGCGAGGTTGCCTGGAAGAAATTGCTTAGCGATATAAGGCCGCCTTTTGTGCATTTCCTAGTTTTTAATATAATTATGTCCTGTATTTTTCTTTTGTGCAATAAAGCGATACACAATACAATAGTATTGTATTGTGTATCTAAATCTAAATATATATAACTCAAAGGTGACTGACTGACTGACATAGTGTTCTATCAACGTACAGCCCAAACCACTGGACGGATCGGGCTGAAATTTGGCATGCAGGTAGATGTTATGACGTAGGATGAGGAATCCGCCAAGAAATAACGCGAGCGAAGCCGCTGGCAAAAGCTAGTTGTACATATGACAGAATATGCATATTTAATTTCGTTTAAAGAGTATTTTCCTTGAATATACTTACGAGGTCAATATCACCCTGTATATTCTAAATAGTCAGGTAAAATGGCCTCAGGTTCGCCACTCCTGAACATAAGGCGTACGCGGAAAGTACACTAATGGCAGGAAGCGGTTTTACTCGTCTCATTGTCGTCGAGTTTCTATGTACTTACCAGCTGATCACGTGTTCGATTCTTCGCCTTTAATAACTCGCTAATCGATACTTATAAATTGGGTACACTTTCTCTGGACATATAAATAGGTGTGTTTTTATTACATCAACAAAACAATATATCGGTCGTTATAAATGACATCAATCATACATTTTAATGTGAGTAAGACTTGTAATATACATATTGAGAGTTCATTGTGTAGGTATTACCAACATTGTATTTTACCTACAATATTATTCAAAAACCATGTGGGCTACCATCATACTACAGAATAGGTGCTAGTATGATCATACCGTTGTTAAACTAGAGTCATATTTATCTATATATAAAGGAACCACTGTTTGTCTTTATCATAAAATGTATCACTACATAGTATAAAACAAAGTCGCTTCCCACTGTCTGTCCCTATGTATGCTTAGATCTTTAAAACTACGCAACGGATTTTGATGCGGTTTTTTTCAATAGATAAAGTGATTCATGAGAAAGGTTTATATGTATAATAAATACCCGTGCGAAGCCGGGGCGGGCCGCTAGTTTATCATAAAATAAAGTATCGTTGAGTTAGTATCCGATAACACAAGTTTAAAACTTACTTTGGGGCTAGCTTAATCTGTGTAAATTTTCCTTAGAAAAAAAAGCCGTATAGGTACCTAGACATTTTTTAGCTAAACTTACAAACGGTTAATCATTGTCAGTTGTATTACAAATACTATGATCGTGTTGTTTATACTATTTTATTTAATTTAATAATTAAGTATCATGACATGCAAAATAGTCTATCTATTATAGCTAAAAGCTTAAATTAAACTACAATCTATAACAGTGGCGTAGCGTGCCTTGGCGGGGCCCCGTATAAAAAATTGTTTGAGGGCCCTTATGAAGGGTAAAGATTTCTCACGAAAGAAAGAAAATGTTTGCATAAAATTAAAATAAATATTTATTCATCATAATTATCTGTCACTTTTTCCAAAATTTTTACAAAGAATTCAAATTACCCCTTCAACCGCGAGACTTTATATCAGTTGTCGTGCTCACAGCGCGAGGAATTGTGAATATCCATAGTTTTTGGTCGGATAAAACCGACGCTTGCGAAATGGGCACGAAAATGTTTGTCGGATTAATCCGACGTTCGCGGTTTAAGGTTAAATATACACCCTTCTTGCCTTTTTTTCGGCAAACTGATTTAGCTGATAATGACATAAGTTTTTATAAGGTTTCTGCTTCTATGGACAATAGTGTCAGGTCTGAAAGGCGTTCATGTCCCATCGAAGTTCTTAGGTAAATTTTATCAGTGTTAATTTTGAAAAAGTTTTTGCTGACGCACGTCGGGGGCCCCCGTGGACCGGGGGCCCCGTATAATTGATACGGCAGATACGGTGGTAGCTACGCCCCTGATCTAAAACGTAAAAATACTATCTACAAATTCAATTTGGTATTTATAGCCTCCTAAATTGATTCACGTAGCAAAAACACATGACAGAAACTCATCTCGCATCTTAGCATTGGATACCTACCTCAACTTTATCTATACTAATATTACTCGTATAAAGAGGAAAGATTTGATTGTTTGTTTGTTTGTTTGTTTGTTTGCATTGAATAGGCTCCGAAACTACTGAACAGGTTAGAAAAATTCTTTCACCGTTGGAAAGCTACACTACCTATCTCCGAGTGACATAGACTGTGTGTAACACGGGCTAAGTCGGGGTAGACTGCTAGTCAATAATAAAATCTATGTTTCTATTACCTGTTTCTACCTGTGTCATAAAGGTATCGACATAGTTACAATGTTTAGATATGCTAATATTATAATCCATCAGAAATACGTAGTACATGAATGTACCTACGTACTAAGTAAGGATGTTTTCGACTGATAGTGTTATCAAGTAGAATTTATCTCATCTTAATCTCTGGGTTTTCTTCACATGACACAGCATGCTGATCTTTTTGTTAATACTCGTATCATTCTGGGTAATTTTAAACTTAGACGAGTGATAACACTTCCAAGGAAATAAAATAAAGGTATTTGATATTACATGATGATCCAATTTAATTTATTTGCATATAACATTGCATTGTATTTTACGGAACTGACAATGTTATTGAGGGTTGTAGCTAAAGCTATACTTACCTATAACTGAGTTCAGTGGCAGATTTGCAGTCCTAGCCACTCTAGGCCCCAGGCCATGTGCCGCCCCTTTCTCAGCACCCATTATATAGACTAGATACATAATTGGGTAGTTTCCTAGGTCAAAAATAAATTATTATATATTATAAAACGTCACAAAATAATGTCACTTGTAATTGATCACATCCATTTTAAACGTAGATTTAGATTTATTAATGCAGGAAAACGGATATTAAGAGCACTATTTGACTTCAAGAAACTATGACGTCACAGTCCGATATTTCATACAAATCTCATAGAAAAAGTTTGTTTTGACGTTTAGAAAAAAGTGTCTGATTTGACTTGTTGGAAACTAGCGGATTATTGAATTTACTTTATGTCCCGTTTAAAGTGGCCCCAAAAGTGGGCAACTTTTAATTGATTCAGAAAATTGGTAAACGTTAACTAAAAGCTGCTAGTTTATAATACTTTCCGAGGCCTGAGGGATGATTCGAATTTTAAATAAAACATTTAGAACGGTTTTAGGTTTCGTTTATTAATAAATGTTTTACAATGTGTTTCAAAACTCGTCTGCACTCAAGAATTACCTTACCCTATACTTTCCCTTACAAACGTAGTCTACATTTTATTTTGAAACGACATGTCAGATTTCGGTATTCGGTTCATATTTTGACTGTGAAAACCAATTATAACCCTAGATATATGCAATTTCTTTAAAGTTACAATTTTTTTTCCAAAGTCTGACATGTCGTTTTAAAATAAAACGTAGACTACGTTTGTATGGGAAACTCGGATTCTGTCTAGGGTAACGGGACTCTTAAGTGCAGCAAAATCATTTATTAAATCTTCGTGCCAATGCAAATCATGATTTGCTGCCCTTCATATCTTGCCGCCCTAGGCCCGGGCCTACTGGGCCTCAGGGCAAATCCGCCACTGACTGAGTTAATACTCCTCTTCTTCTTAGCGAGTCGAAAAAGCTTTTTTACAAGCTTTAAATTTCACTGTCCCGTTGTCTGTGTGTCCGTAATCAAATTTTGCAAGCTAAATTAGACCCACTTCCCATTATTCGATGGAGCTGAAATTTCACAAACCTATGTACGTTGGGTGATAATGCAATATTATGGACCTGATCTCATAATGAATCCGAAATGTGGCCATGGCATCTCTATGATAAAATAACATAACCTCATCTCATCGAGTTTGGGCTCAAATTGATTCATCTCGAGGAGAACTTTAAACTTTTTATGTTCATTGTTTTACATATAAACTTGTATATAAGATTGTGAATCACACTTACTCCCGACTTCTTAGGCGAGTTTATGTCGTCTAATGTTGAGGTATGACAGAAGATGGGCAATAGTTTGAACAGCTCCACAGTCACAACGGACGTTGATACAAAAACCCCACTTGACTCTGTTTCAGTTCTCGCGGCATCTCCCAAAACCAGCCCGAAGCCTGCGAAAAGCCTTTAGCCTTTCAAAACTTACCACCCAGTGGTAGTTTCTCATTAGGTGGATGATATGATGGTAACAGGGAGTATTTCTTTTTATACCACCAATGTTTTAAAGAACCTTGTTTGTATTTGTTATTTGTGTACAATAAAGGTTTAACAAACAAACAAACCTATTTACGTATCTATAAAAATAAATAAATAGATAACAACAAATTACACTGAGCTAGCCCCAAAGTAAGTTAAAAAACTTGTATTATGGAATACTAACTCAACTTATACTATATTTTTCATATAAATACATATAATAGGTATAGATAACACCCAAGACCATAAAAAAAAACACCCAAGACGTAGGAGAATTTGAAAAAGGCCATTTTCCAACTTTTCCTGACTGGGATCGACCCCAGCACCTCCGGATTAGCGGACTAGCGTGTTGACCATTACGCCTATAAGTCTGTATTCATATTCATGTTTCCCTTTTTAAGTTTCTCAACTTGTAACTTGTCTGCATTGCATCTCCAGCAAAGTATTTACCAATACAAGTTTCTACATCTTCTAAGAATCGAAGGTATGTGATACCCCGGATGGAGTGCGTCATTTACTTTCCTCCTACATTATTCAAGCTTTCCTCTTGTGTACAAGTGTATTCGTTTCCGTTAGCTGAGTCATCCGATTCATTATGAATCGAAGTGTTATCTAATGGCACGTAACGCAGCGTGGAACATAACGCTCATGAACGAGGATAGCTATTTGTATCTCTGCTTGTAATCTCATATCCATTCAGAGATAGGTACGTATATCTCATATCCACTCATTGAATTATGATTGTTGGTTGGTATCTCCTAAGTATAATCAGACCTGTGTTGCCTGTGTCACTCCCCGTTTAGGTATCGAAAATGTACCTACATTATTACTATGCGAGCAGGCGGACCCTCCGGGTAGTAAATTAAGTTATACGAATCGTTTGTCCAGAGTAATAAGAATGAAATTGGCTTGCAATCACAGACCTACCACTACTAGACCTGCAAAGAGCGTGGCCACTTTAGTGCATCTCTTTCTATCTTTGATTATTGCCTCCACCCATATTTTGCACATGTCACAGAACACAATATGGTTACAAACTTAAAATAAGCTCAAATAAAACCCCTTAATCACCTTTTAAATGATAAAATCCCTAAAATTAATAATTTTCTTTGATCGTTTTGTGGTTCGTTTGGCCCAGATTTTGACAGGAGGCCAGCTTATAGCAGCCACGCCGATAGAGACAAAAAAACATATCAGCGTTTCTTTTACTCTTACGTTGTACTGTATTTGACAGTCTCTTTCTAGCAATATCGTTGCAAGTCTAGTAGTGGTAGGTCTGTGCTTGCAATGGATGTCTAGGTATCTATACGAAAAGGTGCTGAGTTCTGACGTGAGCTAAATTAAACTATATCGCTAGCCACATTGAGTAGATATTTCTTACTCTCTACGTTAGTCCCTTTCTTCTGCACACTCATATTGGTAAATTTTTATTTTTTATTTTTATTAACCATCGTTGGGCATTTTTTGAGATGGGAAAAACCATTGAACTCGCCACACCGTTACCGTAACCGACACCACCTTGCTCAAGTTTTCACTTCTGTCGACACTCCCGGAGCGCCACTGTTTGTTTTAAGTAAGTAATTAAGTAGGTTTATTTTAATTTATTTAAGTTTTTTATTTATTATTTGTTATATTTCAGAATTATTAAAACTATAGTGAGTTAACCATAAAGCTTCTTCTATATTTTCTTTCTTTTCTGCTTTGCTAGTACCATCTTCATACCAAGATGTAGGCTGGTTTAAACCCAAAAGTAATAAGATTACTTTAAATCTTAAAACATTGACTTATTAGGGCATTGTGTCTTATTACTTCTAGGTTTAAACACACTGTATTTGGTATGGAAATTATAAAAAGTATTTATTTTCTTGGCGTTTAATTTTGCCAGGAGATGAGTCAAAAATTCGAAAATAAGCGGTGGAAAAAAAAATTATTTTGCATCACACTAAACAAAAAATATTTACTTTTCCATTTTCCCAACACATATATTATACGTAATGTAACTCTCTTTCTCATCTCAGCGTATTCCCACTTGCATCCTCAGCCAGCTGTAATGCTGAGAAGCCCGGGGGTCTGCTTTATGGCTTTTTGCTTCTTCACTTCGCACTTCGAAACTAGACTAAGCCAAAGCAGAGACTATAGTCTATAGTGTGTGGTGCGCCTTAGCACCTGCGTATGTATAAGGTAACGTAATGGGCAGAGACAATGCTGGTTTACAATGTGTTTATAGCCAGAAATTACGACAACTAGAAAGTCGTGATCGCGTCGCGGTTTCAAATTTTATGGGACCGGTTTGGATGCCTTTTGTTTTTTTCGTCTTATTAGAAGCAGGCGGTGTTGTATTACACAAGGCACATTTTATGCGAATTTGTAAACAGGTGAATTTGAAACAGACAGCGTAGGCTACTGATCTAATCATTTCTTGATCGCTTACATGTTGCATATAAGACGACAAATATTGGTTAAATCATTATTCACCCAATTTGTTTTTTATTTATCATTCTATTATATAACATTTACAGTTTTGACACCAAAAGAAGTTGACAGCACTATACAGGTTGACTTTTTATCCACCTGCTAATTTTTTGGAGCAAGTTCAGTCCATGATACTAAACTGCTTTCTATAAAAAATGTTATTAAAAATCGATAAAAAAATTTAATAACTTTTTTATAGTTTTTTAAACTTCACGGTTGTCAACATTATTTTTGAAATAAAACGGGATATTTGCCGTGATTATTATTATTGTTGAGTTTTCGGTATTTCGGCCCAGTTACATGGGCCATTTTCACGAAAGAACTGAAGATTTGCGGGTGGGTGCAGGCAGCTATCAATGGCAGTTATTTTTATACAATTACAATTATAACTTTTTTATAGAAAGTAATTCAGTATCATGGATTGAACTTGCTCCAAAAATTTTGCAGGTGGATAAAAAGTCAGCCTGTGTAATTTGTGGTTGACAGTGACAAAAGAGGTAACATATTGGGGGAGGTCTGCTTGTTTTGGGGTAATGAGATAAACTTAGCAGTGTATAAATGATCTGACATCAGCCACTTTTATGAAATCGACAGAAAAAATTGAATGATTTTCACTTAGACTTTGACTTTGAGGTCGGTGGCCCAATGGTAGTACGCATTACTAGCGGGAAACCCAGAGCGTGGCCCACATTCGGATGGGTGACCACAAGTAAAATTTGAGCTCCTCCATGCCTTAGAAGGACCGTTAAGACTGGGACTGATGTGGATAATCTAAGTTTTGCTCTCGCTTCCACGCAAAAAAATTTACTCTAGCCGAAGCGAGGCAGCGAGACCATGCGGGGTGAAAAGATCATGGTAGATCAATGAGGCTGGTTTTGGTTTTGAGGTTTTTTCCGTTTTACAAAGAATGTTTAAGAGTTATTTAAAAAAGTAAGACATATTATGACTGCCTTATGTTTAATACAATTATAATCCAAAGTTACAAGGGCTAATTTATTGTATTTCTTAAAAACTATCCTTTTTAGTATAATTCTGAGGTGATTTAGAAGCAACTTCACAATTTTTTTCTATAGAGAAAATTTCAAGCAATCGTGTTTTCGAAACATATTTTATGTATAGAGTTAGTCCTGAACTTTGCTGTGTTTTTATTTCAAAGTGATTATTTCGTTAATATTGATAATATTTAAGATCGCTCTAAGAACTTTAGGGTAGTACGGTCTCTTAAGCCGTTTCTCCTGAGACCCAACCCAACAGTTATCATTGTATTGTCATATAGTTATGTTATGAATTATGCTATCATAATGCAAAATAAGATGCAAAGGCACCTGAAAAATTAGGCAGCTTGAAAAATCTTCCACCAGTGTTTGCCACATACACACACAAATAAAGCCTATATGGCCATAATAACAATGGCAAAGGTCGTATGAGTATCTTTGGTGAATTGATCGCCATGCGTCGCTGTAAGATGGAAGTCATACTCGTACCTACTAATGCCAGTCTTGATAACAATGAGACGTTAATGTTGATGGAGCAGACAGACGAAACTATTGGGTCAATGAGCCAGAAACTAAGGGTCAGTTCATAACGAGACTCGACGCGACGCGACGTAGCGCGCACTTTGGAAGAAATATAGAACTTGTTTACTAGGCAAAAAGATACTAATTTCAGCGACATCCCGCTTTGCCGCGCTGCGTAGCGATGCAAAGCGATGCGCAGCGGGCTTTCACCCTTTTTGTCTTGTAAACAAGTTCTATATTTCTTTCACGTGCGCGCTACGTCGCGTCGCGTCCTGTCTCGGTGTGAACTGACCCTAATGATACAATACAACCTGATACTTTTTGAATTAGGTACTGACTTACTTTTGGTCACTGATATACATATAGTTATACTATACCATTAGACGCAAACGATTAGCTTTATTACTGAGCAGATTGCAGGCTAGCAGTACACCAACCTGCAGATACTGTGCTCCAAATTTGACAGTACACTGTTATCGTTCTGGTTTGAACTCTTATGTATTCTGTGGTTCTGGAGCAAAATTGTAAAAGGTGCTGTTAAATAAATAATAATGACTTATGTACGTACGTAACTGTAAGTGTTTTTAAAAAATCACTGTAATTAATCTACTACAGTTTATTCCTCAAAAATTTTACATAAGAATCTTAAGACTTCTACAGACATCCACAATCCAAAACACGATTGAACATTTTTGGCTTGATAGAAAAAAATCACAAACATACCTCTAAATTTGCCTTTATAAGACATATTACTATTTTATATAATCAATCACCTTATTATATGAAAATTATACCAAAAAATGTACTATATATATATATATATATATCTATCCGTTTTGGCTACAAAAAATATATAAATATAACACAAAAAATAATAATAAATAAAACACAGTGAAATATTCGTCGAGAGCGAACAAAGGCCCGGACCCGAGCTCGATTTTAGTTTCATTACAGTGGTTTTTTAAAGACACTCACAGTTTTCTTGGCTCACAAGGGGCTTGAAAGTAGGTCATACGTGGTGAGGGTGACCTAACTTGCATACATTAGGCCTAGTACATCGGTTAAGTTATTACCAGTCTTATGCAACAAATTATACAACGTAATGTCAGTATTCCACAAATACCCAGTAAGAAAATGGATGAAATGTAGAGCAATCGAAAAATACAGAAAAGATTTGTTTGGTGATATGTTTATGTTTCAGTGATAAATTCGTTGCATATAAAATGCATAATGCAATTTAATTTACCTGTTTTACACTAGTTTTGTTTCATGAATAACCCGTTTTAAAATAAATAATCTTTTTTGTTATGCCAAATATTAGGGACACAATAAATATAATATAATATAATTAAACGACCTCCGTGGTGTAATGGTCAACACGCTAGTCCGCCAATCCGGAGGTTCTGGGTTCGATCCCCAGCCAGGTCAATTTGGAAAATGGCCTTTTTCAAATTTTCCTGGGTCTTGGGTGTTTATTTATATATGTATTTATTATAAAATATAGTATCGTTGAGTTAGTATCCCATAACACAAGTTTAAAACTTACTTTGGGGCTAGCTCAATCAGTGTGATTTGTCCTTATATATTTATTTATATATTTATTTATTTATTTATTTAATAAATATATGAGTTGTAGTGTAATTAAATGTCACGGGATAAAAAAATGTTTAGTTTTATATAATTTTCTCAGAAAATACGAAGCAGCAACAAGGGATGTGAATGCGCTAAGATATAGAGGATATTTATTAAATCGAATATAATACATTAAATATATAAAGTTTTACAGTATGATTATAAACAAATTAAAAAAATAACGAGAAAACTAACTAAAACTATACTAATTACAATAACTTAAACTACTTATAAATAAAAAAAGCCCTGGCAAATCACTGCCCCATGGTTGCGTGTCCAGAAGACTGGCAGCATTGCCACGTTGTATTGGAAAGCTAATCTCTGAGCCAGATAAAAGCTAGCCCTCTAATCACGCGTGAATATAAAATACTCAAATATTTCGAAAATAAGACATCCTGTAGTCGCAGTAAAGCATGAATTTCCATCGTAAGATTCAATCGACGGTGATGTCATGTTGTCTATTCGCTCATATCTCGAAAACATCTAGTTACGTAACAAGCATTGTGCGTGTCCCATATTAAACTTGTCAGACAATGGTTTGCTCGGATGCACCAGTTATGGAGGGAGATGTGACGATACCGACTCGTTTTTCAATTGCCTGTCGGTTTTTTATGTTACGACTTGGCTTTATTTTCTAATCTGATGTAAAATTATTACAAGAAATTATTCTTAAGTTATAAGGTTGATTATTTATTATGTGTTTATTCATTCTGGCGCTAGTATGTGACAGTACATACGTGGCCCCAATAACGGAAAAGCTAAGAAGCAATCTCATCAAAGCATGTGATGAAAGTTCTTGGAAGTAGTTGATATTTGAAGAGTAGAATCGTTGCAATTTTTTTGCAAACATATAGTGTAAATATATGATAAGAATAAATGTAAATCTGTAATGCAATAAAGCCCATCAGGCTGGGTAGGGACCTAGAGGTATTGATATCTGCGGTGATGACATTGATGTACAATAGACTACTTAAACTCAGCTAATGACAAAGTGATAAGTAAATATTGGCCATTCCGACTCGCTAAGAAGAACAATTCATCTAATGAAATGAATGCTTTTCAAATGTCAAAATTGTCGGTTAAAAGTAGTACGAAGCTTATTATTACGCTGTGGTTAAAAGTTAAGTCATCAAATTGTCCCAAATCCCAATTTTAGTTTATACGCAAACCAGTAAGTCATTGTATTGTCTAACTGACACACACGAGTTTCTAAATTGCAAAACAAAAGCTTTGTAATAAACGTTTTATATTGTTTTGATACTAAACAATGGATTGTCCCAAAATGTCACTAAGGAGTCTAATTCTCGTAGTGCACACGATTGCCAATTTAGGAATGCTTTTGGTTAATATAAATTATTTTAAACTGAATCTTGAGCTGAAGACAATAAAGAGTAAAATAAGTTGTAGCTTTGTATTTGTAAAACGGAAATGTTAAAATAATATACACAGTGGTCGAGTTGAATAGGCGAGTCATCTAGTGATGGCGACTGGTTGCGGGAAACTTTAAAAAGTATGCTTAGCATTTATTGCAAAATAGGGCTTCGCAGCATTATGGCTGAGGATGCAACTGCGAATACGCTGAGACGAGCGCGATTAATCATTATTCGGTCCTGCTGTATTCAGTCTTGGCATAAACCCCATCATATCCGGCCTCAAGTCACCCCTTAATGCCTGGTATTTGGATGATGGCACTATTGGCGGGGACGCTTTGACGGTGAAATTGGACAGTTATCGCATTGCCTCCAGCGTCTTCGAAAAAATAGGGTCCGATCACTCTGTCAACACAGATGCCACACCATACAGTAACTTTTAGTGGGTGTAGAGGTGTTTCTTGAATAATGCGCGGATTATCAGTGCCCCAGAACCGAGTATTCTGCTTATTGACATGCCCTGAGAGATGGAAATGCGCTTCGTCACTCATAACCAATTTTGAAGGAAAATCATCCTCTTCAAGGTTGAGGTTTATGACGCGCTGGCAGTAATCTAGACGAGCTCGGTGGTCAGCAGGCAGCAGCTGATGAGTCATTTGAGTTTTATACGGGAACATCTTTAAGTCTTTCACCAAAATACGCTGCAGGGTCCGTCTGGAAATGCCCAATTGCGTGGCACGTCGCCTCGTTGATGTTTTTCTGGACACTCTTCCACATCTTCGCGCACAGCATCGATATTTTCAGCTGAACGGCCTGTTCTTGGTCTCCCAGACTTAGGTCTATCCAATGTTGAGCCAGTTGCTTCAAGGCGTGTGGCAAAGCGTCGAATTGTGCGACCAATCGGTGCCGGACGGTGGTGAAATCGTCGACGAAATTCACGTTGTGTTCTTATCACTGATGAATTATTCCGTAAGAACATTGACACAATTATTCCACGTTCTTGGGGAGTAAAACGGTCCATGTTTATTTTCAGTGTATTTTACATTTGTTCACTACACAATTTTCAACAACAGAATGACAGAAAATGTCATATAAAAAAAATAAAAGTATTTTCTTTAGTGCCAGTACTTTTGCGCCACCCAGTATTAATAATATTATTCATAGAACATTGGCCACTGTCGGTGTTCCATCCATTTTGGAACCGAATGGGATCGTCCGCACTGATGGCAAGCGACCTGATGGCTTGTCCTTGGTCCCATGGAGGCAGGGTAGGTGCCTCGTTTGGGATGCCACATGTGTGGATACTCTTGCACCTTCACATTTGCCTGCAACGTTTAATCTTGGTGGAGCGGCGGCTTGTACTGCAGAGGCTGCTAAAAAGCGGAAATACGCAGGTCTGGGAGATGGTTTTATTTTTCTTCCATTCGCAGTGGAGACGATGGGACCTTGGGGCCCTGATGCAAAGTTATTTTTTAAGGACGTCACAACGCGCCTTATCGAGGCAACTGGTGACCCTAGAGCTGGCGGCTTTTTTGCTCAGAGAATAAGTCTCGCTATACAGCGAGGAAATGCTGCCAGCATATTGGGTACGTTGCCTCGATGTGGCGCGTTGGAAGAGATATTTTATTTGTAAAAATGTTTCTATTATATGAGTTTAATTGTAAGTTTGGAGTAGTTTTGTAGTTTTTTTGTAGTTAGCGATAGTTTAAAAGTATTTATAGTTTTGTAGTGTTTGGAGAAAATGCTGCACTTTATTAATCATTTATAATTGAATTAATTGATTAACTATTGTTTTTAATTGGGTTGGGTAATATATGGGGTAAGGTAGGTAGAGTGCGTTATGGACAATATGGATGAAAAGAATGTAACAAGTGCTTTGATAAATAAACGGGCAAGTGCGAGTCAGACTCGTACATGAAGGCTTTTGTACCACCGTACAATGTTTTAAAACGCTAAAGAAACACGTTTCTTGTATGACGACCCCCTTTAATTATTAATAACTTTATTTATTTTTAGTATTTGTTGTTATAGTGGTCATAGTTATACATAATCAGTAAAATTTTTAGGTGTCTAGCTATTACGGTTCAAGAGATAGAGCCCTGTGATAGATCGAGATAAAAACGCTGAAAAAAAACACGTTTTTTGAATGACGACCCCCTTTAATTTTCAACTTTTTTTATTTTTAGTATTTGTTGTTATAGCGGCCACAATAATATAAATCAGTGAAAATTTCAGGTGTCTAGCTATTACGGTTCAAGAGATAGAGCCCTGTGACAGACGGACAGACAGACAGACAGACAGACAGCGGAGTCTCAGTAATAGGGTCCCGTTTGCACCCTTCGGGTACGGAACCCTAAAAATAGAGGAAAATGGAAAAGACTCTCATGCTGTCCCGACCCCACGTAAAGTGGGATAAGGTCAGGAAGAAGAAGAAGAATATCATAGGGTAATATCCAAGTGAATTTTTGCAAACCTTATAGATCTTATGTAGATACTACAATTCTACATAGTGGTACTATCTGTTAAAACTTTCATTACGTCAATGAGTACCTAAAATAATAATAATAGTAGATGTAAGGAGGAAGGCAGTCAAGTTACAATGGGATTAAGCTACTCATGTCTGAAGGATGCGATTGGATATCATAGGCAAAAATAATACATACATACACTATCAAGTATATATCCCTACTAATGGGGCAGACCGAGCATGTTGGGTCTTGCAGGTCTAAGCAGACAGCGCCCCAGGGCCACAAGAACCAAATAGTGATGGGTGGCTAGCCGCATCGCCTATTGATATGATTCGCAATCAATCAAATCAATCAATCAAAATATCTTTATTATCATAGGATATTTATAATATCTCTTAATAATAGTCACTTTCTTTTGTTTTGCACAAATGTTGAAGTCAAATCGTTACTTACAGCTAAGTTTACGCCGCTTCCTAGGCGCAAGTGCAGAAGAAGCGGCAACAAACTGCACTGCACGTTTTCTCCAACGACGTTAACTAACAAACTTAAAACTTAAAATAATGGACGCATATTCGCCCATTCCCTCTTCTACGTTCTGCGTGGGAAGAGAAGTAGCTAATACATTTTAAGTTATTTATTTTCTCCCAGACCAGTCAGAAAGAGCAAAGATAATATAAATACTAATCATAGGTAAGCGAAGATAACCACAGTATAGACCCATGCAGGCAGGCGACGGAAAAGTGACTGCTCTAGATTCGATGGCCAGACGATCTTTTAGGGTATAATAATAACCGGCAAACTATCGCCACACATAAAAGAAATAAACGACTAGAGGGAAGGTCTTTGCCTATCCATGAGACACCATAGGAAAATAAAAAAATAACTCGGCCAATTTGAGAGACAATTTAATCCGGTGTTTTCTATGCGTTATTTGCCATGCACTGAGATGCTCTGATTCTGGCGATAAATACGACATTACGTTTTAGCGATTTTGTAATAAACTCGAAAGTGAAACGCACACAGAATCCAGATAAGCGTCAGTGTTTCTGGGTATTGGTGTGGTTGGTGGCTGGTATTCGAGACCGGTTGTCCGGTGATTTCATAAAGCTTCCTTGTGTGAAGGATTGCATACGAATGAACTGTTACACCAACTGCCAAGCAAGCATACTTTGTGAAAAGTTGTTTCCAGTCTGGTTAGGATATTGCAGGCTTTAATCACCTCATTATCCGAAAAGATAGATGATTTTGTGCTTCGGAAGGCACGCAAAGCTGTGGGTCCCGAGCGCCATCTAGCGTTTGTTTAAACCTATCCTAGGATTGGTTCTGGTCTACCGTTTGGGTTGCGGAGGTCAGACGGCAGTCGCTCTGTGTTAAAACCAGTAACCTCGTTAGGTAACACCTCGGGCTCTGAAGCGTTACTGCTGAAGATGCGGAGAAGGGAATACGCTCAGATGATGATAACCTGTTACAAGAACTCACTCATTGATGAACACGGCGGTTCACATATGAAAAACGCGCGTTCTTTAAACTCGGAATAAGATTTTGTTTTTATTCATATTTTTTGTCTAGTCAATACTTCGTAGAGCCTGAAAGGAGGCTGACCGATTTTAAATATTTTAATATATAAAACGTAATAAAATGTATTAAATCCGTCTTAATCGGTCCTGCTACATCTACAACTACATCGGCCATAGATTTTTTGAATGTAATTAATAATATATATTACTGAAGTTAAACTTAAAAAAAATATATATGTGTAATTTGAAGGCCTTAAGAATTGCATTTTATTTATTTATTTAAAAACTTTATTGCACAAAACTATTGTACAAGTGGTGGACCTAATGCCATATGACATTCTCTACCGGTCAACCATAAGACCAAGCAGAAAATATGTGTGGCTGGCGTGATTAAAATAAATCTGCATCTTGAATGCTTAAAATAAATATATACTTACAGTCTAACAAAATATGCTGAAACCTTTACCTGGATACCTTAACCTGGATTTAGTTCATGTTATCGAAACATAAAAAATATTTTTTGGCTTCCCATACAAATTGACATATGTTCCATAGGGAAAGTTGTTCAATATCACGGACTGAATTCACCCTTAAAATAGTCAGTCTATTTTGTGAGACGTTATATATATTTTTTAACAGAATAGAATAGGATAGGACTACTCCAAGTCTTCCCTTGGATGTCGTAGAAGGTGATTTAGGAAACACAAGCCAAATATAGCTTATAACATCAATGATACCTCTCCAACCCGTCTGGCCAGCGTGGAGAATGTAGGCCGAATCCTCTGACTGCTCTAACTAATAAATGGCTTTGATAGTACAGAGAGGGTCGTGATTCTGCAGTGGAAAAAAAATCATGACATTTGATCAACCAATTTGGTTTGTTTATGAACATATAAAAATATCTCGGAATGAATCCACAGTTTTGTTTTCAAAATATTATGACAAAAACAACGATAAATGCGTCATACGATGATACGATAACTCAAATAAATCACAACAACGATGTTTACTAATCGTTTTCTTACTATGGTCCGAGAGCTGGCACGAATTTTTGGGTAAGTATTTGAGGCAAGTTGAAAACTTGTCACATACCTCTCCTATTATACCCCAATACGGAACTGCAGACCTGGCTGATGAGTAGCGGGGCTAAAGCAACCTATAAATTTTTAAAAGTTTTTTTTTCAACAAAGGTATTTGAGGCAATACTATGCATTTTTTATATGTTGTAGTTTAATGTATAAAGAATAAAAAAATCAATAAGCCAGACGATTTAGTCGGGGCTTTGATATTGCCAGGCGAGTGCAAAAGTATTTTTCAAAAAAATATAAAAAAGA
Organism: Acrobasis repandana; assembly: GCA_963576875.1. Classification (NCBI taxonomy): domain Eukaryota; kingdom Metazoa; phylum Arthropoda; class Insecta; order Lepidoptera; family Pyralidae; genus Acrobasis; species Acrobasis repandana. The sequence goes on from OY756215.1 coordinate 23,048,220, forward strand.
TATTTGAGGCAACTTGAAATTTTAATAGGGTATTACCTAAGGGTATTACTTATAACCAAAAAATAAGATTCTCAAAAAGACAGGTCATTTTGATGGGACTTTCTACCTGCCAGGTCAATCTAAATAAATCAAAATGGTTTAGCCCCGCTACTCACCAGCCAGGTCTGCAGTTCCGTGTTGGGGTATAATAGAAGAGGTATGTGACAAGTTTCCAACTGGCCTCAAATACCTACCCAAAAATTCGTGCCAGCTCTCAATCTACTACTAACGTCACGCTACATCGTCCTTAAAATCGTCCTTTACATAAAATATTTAAATTTTTTGTTGGCCATTAGGCGGCTATTAAAATGCGCAAATGGCTTAATACTCGACCTTATTTTGTTTATGTTTCCTTCAGTAGTTGCCTTAGAGCAGAGACAAAGAGAGATGAGAAAGAGAATGCAAAGGATATTTGTTTTGATGACCCCGTGTGTTTTCGGGTTAGAATAGGACCACTCCATCTCTTCCTATGGATGTCGTAAGAGTTGACTAAAAGACTAAGCACAAACATCTCGTGCGACAATTGCATTCCCAAGGAGGGTTAACGTTGGGCGGCTGCCGGTTGTAAAACTTTTCGCACTAATACATTACCAAAGAGGGATGACGTCAGGCAGGCGACCGGTCGTAAAACTACAGCCAAATCATTTAAACCAAATCATTTGTGGTTGATATTCCTCCCCATCGTACCTCCCGTTTCGCCTCCTCCTTCATTGTGCGAACCGTTAAGGTGTGGAATTCCCTCCCTGCGTCGATGTTTCCACATACGTATGATTTAGGGATTGTCAAGGCAAGAGTGAATAGGCATTTTTTGAGTCTGCGGGTAACACCTTAGACCTCATCTTAGCTTCCCATCAGGCTAGATAGAAGTCAAATTATTAAACTATTTTCTGTAGCTATGCTATGCTTAACGTACCTACTTACGTCAAGGATTCGAGCTCAATTTTTTTTTGTTAGCCAATTAGGTCAAATAGGTTGTTGGGCAAAAACCTCTCCTTTTTCTTTCCATACATCTCGGTCCCTTGATATCACTCTCCACTTCTCAAAATTAGGCAAATCATCTGCCCATCTTTTTCTTGGTCGTCCTGGTTTTCTTAGGCTATCTGGAATCCAATTTGTGGTAATGTATTTCCGATATTGAAATTAAATAAACTTTATATGAAATTTTTTTATTACATATTTTCAGGAGCTCCAGTGAATAAAAATTAAATTCAAAATGTACATCAGTGCCGGATTTCCTGTATAAGTCTCAGTCTAGGGGCCTCAGTGACGTAACCATCATATAAACTCAGAAACCGAGCCTGCAAAATTTTTATAGTGCATTTCCAAACTGACTTAGGAACGGAAGAAGAAAAAGCCGAATGGCGCATCCTCGTCATTCGGCTTTTTCTTGTTCAGATTTATCTGTATAGATATATATCTAAGGATACAATCGGAAACATACTAAGATGAGAAATATTTATTTTGGAAATCCTCAATAAAAATTTTAAATTACTCATCTCCTTTGTTTCCTTACCTACACTAACCACACATATAAGTTTGCGGTCGGCTAATGGCCAAGTCTTGCTTGAGAGCGTGGTAATGTGCATCTTTCGCGTTTTCATTGACACACTTTATGCTAATGTGCTAGACAAAATGCATCCGTTCGTAGTTTGCACATTTTTATTATCTTGAGAACAGCTCATTTAAGTATGTTCCATTAGGAAGCCATAAATTATAATTTATGGTAAACACTTATATATGTTTTTTTATTGCACGCCTCACAAGCGAAGCGCATGAGGTAGTGCTCTACTCTCGCCTTACAAAAATCAAGTGATTTTTTAAACTAAATGTGTCTCTAATTATTTTCTATCGCACTTGTACAATAATATTTACACATAAATGTCAAGGAAAAACACTAGTTTCAACACTTATGACATTTTTAAAAGACATTTTGCCTTTTAAATAAATAAAAACAATGTTTAATAAAATCATTTTGTGGACGTCCGTGTGTCTGTATATATGGAAACTAGCGTGGTCACGATAACTCCCGAAAAACTTATCTGATCAAGTCCATTTTTTTTATACGCTTCAGTATTATCCAAAACTAAGTCCTTTCGAAGATCACGGTCTAATTCAATGTATTTAATAGTTATTCTCAAAAAACATCATTTTTGAAATTTTTTTCTTGTTTTTGCTTAGTTTTTTTGAGATTTCTTAAAATCTACCGGTCCGAATCGGTTTAAATTCACAGAAAATCTGAGTTGTATAGAACTCTTTGGAAAGCTACTTGTTTGGTTCCGATCGGTTTAGTTGTTCAAGAATTATAAGCGGGTGACACTTGCTCGTGAGTGGTCAAGGATTCCTGAGACCTTTAAACGTCGAGATCTGATGAAAACTCGACTTTTAAATAACGGGGTGAAACTAATAACGTCCCGAATTTTGAAAATTTTCACAGCGGGAAGTTAAAAAGAAAAGTTAAAAATAATTTCCAGTCGTGCGTTAAAGCCGACACATACTTTTCTTCGTTTTAAGTTAGCAATAAAACAATCAAAATCAATTTAATTTTGAAAAATGAGATTATAAGGCGTGCACTTTTGGATTTTCCGAACTATTTACGATTATACAAAATGGAAAAGACACATCCTTTATAGACATGGGTAACTCCGGATTCGAATATTATGAGCCAATTCATCAACAGGAGTCGATACCCGTACTGAATCCCGGTAATCGTTATCGGCTCCCGCGAGTTATCTTGGTCCCGCCGGGAACCGGTGGCGCCTGTTGGGTCGCGAGCCGCGTTTCGGCTCCACCGCGTCTCGGGAGGAATCGGGAGTCGAGAGTCAATATTATTCTGTATTGAAACCGGTACCAGAAAGGACATCTGTATTATGTAGATTCAATAGCAACACTAAGCGGACCTCGGAGCTGGAGCCGATAAGGGAGTAGGAATCATTAAGATGAGTCGGTACCGGATGCGGAGTAAGATTCAGTGAGCCGAAACACTCCTCGGAGTCGAGATTACCCATGTCTAGTCCCTTACACGTTGTAAATATGAGTTTGTTATAACATCAGTCAGCATAACATTTAGTTTATTTTATTTTGTATATCGTCAGGAGTTAACAACGAGGCGATTATTAAATTTTTAGTTTACTTTTTTAATTTTAAAGAGGTCAAAGTCAAAAGTTTTTATTCAATGCCTACATTAAATAAAAACTTTTGACTTTATCCTAATAAATATATCACTTATTGAAGGTCATTATTTTTAGTGCAAAAGCTACTCGTACCGATAGTAGCGTTTCGCAACGACCACTGTTGAGAAGAAACGCCGAAAGAAACACATTTACAGAGTATTGGTCGCCTACGCGCCAGAAGGGCTTTGTCAGTTTACAAAGATATTATGCCTAATACAATGTTATCACAATGTAACATGTAAAGCTTGCGAGGTTTAAAGATTTTATTTTTTGAGACTGATAAGTAAAATTACGTTAATTTGCAAGAGGATCTCGATAGTTTTATCGTATTTGTTATTTTTTACATAGACATAATAAACCAAAAAAGAAGATAATAATAAAAAATACAGAAAAAAATTAAATATGTGAGTCCATAGGACTCAAATATTGTATGGTATGGTAATGGTATTTACAGGTCGCTCCAAACCTCTAGTTCTATCTGAAGTTAAGGCGATTCGCGTCGCAGTAGTAAAATACAGATTCCCATAACAGATAGTTTTTATTATTAAGTTTATGTCTTACCAGACAGGCAGGTGGGTAGTGGAAAGGAAGTTGTATCACAAGGATTCTAGCTAGACACTGGGAAAAAGCACTTCACTATAGTATAGTTATATCTCTTTAAAGTCTTAATTCACGCGACACATATTTTTTACATAATTGACAACACTGTTATTTTTTGGATAACATAGCAACCACCTTTTTTTTCGAATAGACATTTTACTTTTTTATTTAGTGTAGGTACTGCTATGCAACCTTAATACTTTCCCTCACTAACAGGAAAAGTTTTGTATACCCAATTCGGCTCTAATTTTGTTAAGCCTGGGCTTTGGAACTGCCTTGGTAAGTAGGTCAGCCAACTGGTCAGCTGAGCTTGTCTTCTTGATATCAACAAGTCCCTCTTGCACGGTTTCACGAACGAAAAAATGTCGTACTCGGATATGCTTCGTCCTTTTATGAAACTCTGGGTTATTGGCAAGGCGTATGGCTGCTTCATTGTCCACTCTCAAAGTTGGTATCCCTTCCAAATTTGTTAGTTGGTTAAAGATTCTTTGGAGCCAGACTAGCTCGCGCGCACCTTCGCTTGCTGCAACAATCTCTGCTTCAGTTGTTGATATCGCGACTGATGGTTGACGCTGGCAAAGCCAGGAAACAACTCCTCCAGCAAAAAGACAAGTGATTCCTGTAGTAGAACGTCCAGTTAGGTCGTCACCAGCATGATCTGCGTCACTATAGCCTTCGATTATGGCTCTAGTAGAGTTTGCATTATATCGAATGCCGTAGGATGTCGTTCCTTTTAGGTATCTGAATATCCTTTTTACCCTCAACCAGTCCTCTTCAGTGGGGTTTTCTAACGTTCTGGATACAACCCCAACAGCGTATGCAATGTCAGGACGAGTCCCTGTCATCAGATATGCTAATGCACCTACTGCCTCTCGGTAAGGAAATTTCTTTCCAGAGTTTCCGTTTTGAACTTTCCCTCTTTCATTAGCCGAAGTTTTCTCGATTGGTGTCGACACTGGATTGCACTCGGACATTCCAAAACGGTCTAAGATTTTCTTCGTGTAAGCTTCTTGCTTAATACATATAGAACCATCTTCAACTCTCTGGATTTCCATACCTAGGTAATATGATGCTGGTTTCGTTGTGATTTTTATGGTTTTACCTAATTCCTCCAGAAATTGGTTTCCTAAAACCTTATCTGTAGATGCCACAAGGCCGTCATCCACATAAAGAGTTATTAGGATTTTCTTGTCCTTAACATTCTTGGTGAATAGGCAGCTATCAGCAGTACTCTGTTCGAAACCTTTTGCTAACAGAATCTCCTCAAAACAAGAATTCCAGCAGCGTGGTGCCTGTTTTAGTCCGTACAGACTTCTTCTTAATCGACAGACTTTTGATGTGCCATCATTGAATCCATCAGGCTGTTTCATATAAATCTCTTCTTCGATCTTGCCATTCAGGAATGCTGTTGAGACGTCAAACTGCATCAGATGTAGCTTTTCTTTGGCGCTAACACTTAACAAGGCTCTAATCGTAGCCATCCGGGCCACCGGACTAAAAGTTTGTTCATAGTCAATCCCTTTTTGTTGCTTGAACCCTTTTGCTACAAGCCTCGCCTTGTATTTGTCAATTGTGCCATCTGGATGACGTTTGATTGTGAAAACCCATTTACACGGAAGCGGTTTCCTATTTGGCGGTAAATCACATAACGTCCAAACTTGGTTCTCTTTAAGAGACTTGAGCTCATTTGCCATGGCTTTCTGCCATTCAGCTTTGTCTTCTCTTGAGATAGCTTCATTATAGGTTTCAGGGTTTCTTTCCGTACCTACGAAACACACATAGTCGTCGAACTTCTTAGGACGTGTAATGGTTGATCTTAGATTATATGGCGGCTCCGATTCAGGCACGGGTTCACCCAACACTGTTAAGGGCTCCATTACCTCCAACTGCCCCTGATCAGCGTCGACAAAAACTTCATCATTATTGTCATCCAAGCCCTCCCTTGACTCATAGTGCTCGCGCTCGTGAGTTTCGCGTTCTTGATCTTGGTCTTCAATGACACTATTTCTATCTCCCTCAAGAACATGATCACGATATTCTATATTGGCATTTGCAGACTCTTCCTCATGAATATGTTGGCTATTATTGTTATCTGTAACTCCCTCTGAAACAATAGGAACGTGAATGGTAGTCTTAAACTCCACATTACTCTCAAACGTTATGTCCCGCGACTTTAACGTCTTAAGTCCATCCCAGATTCTAAAGCCGTCATCATTCTCGTAGCCAATTAATATGCCTTTAATCGCCTTTTTACTCATCTTTTTGCGATTTTGCTTTGGGATATGCGCATAACATGTACTCCCAATTATTTTAAGATGGGATATCTTCGGCTTTTTTCCATGCCATAGCTCATATGGAACTTTACCGTCTATCTTGGTTGGCCCTGTCCTGTTGAGGACATATGCTGCTGTATTTATCAATTCAGCCCAGAGTTTCTGTGGTAACCCACCTCTGGCGTGTAACATACTTCTTGCGGCTTCAACGAGGGTCCTGTTTTCTCGCTCGCTACATCCATTTTGCTCTGGAGTGTAAGGCATAACAAGTCTCTGTTGAGTCCCATGATCATTCAGTATTTTCCTTACTTCTTTATTATCGAATTCTCCACCATTGTCACTTAATAGACACTTGACAATATGACCAGTAGTTTTTGTTTCATTCAGCATCAATTTCAATTTATCTTTGACTTCAGATTTCTGCCTCATGAAATAAACTAGCCGATATGAGGTAAAGTCATCTTTGAAAATAATAAAGTAACGGTATTTCTGTATGCTTGGGTGTTCAAATGGGCCACAAACGTCAGCATGAACTATTTCACCAGGGTTGGTTGCCCTATCTCTCCTCCCGAACGGTAATCTGTGCGCTTTGCCAAATATGCATGCCTCGCATTTAGATTTGTCCTCAGGCAAATTAATCCCAAACTCTCTCTTTACCAGAGCTTTGATATGTCTCTTGTCCTGATGTGCGAATCTCTCGTGATATACTTGCAGCATATTTCTACCCGTCAAAACATTGACCTCTATAGTCGAATGTTGTGTTGGACTGACTGTCTTCAAATCCAACTTGTATAGTCCGCCATGATGGACCCTACTTCCAACAACTCTAGTCATTCCTTCAATATCTAACTTGCACTCTCTAGTTGTAGAAGTGAAAACGCTGTTCTGCATCTTATCTTGCGCCGCAAGTGTCGAAAACAGATTTTTCGTTAAAGATGGTACTAGCCACACATCATTAAGGGTTATCTTCTCCTTTTGTCCATTGACATTTGATTCCACCACTACAGAACCCATTCCAGAAGCAGATATGGTCGTCCCGTCTGCCGTAGTCACGGTGTGATCTGAATCAAATTCATGAAATTCGGTGAAGAAATTTCTCCTTACTGCAATGTGTACAGTCGCTCCATTATCACAGAACCAGCTCTCACGATCTTGTACTTGATTGATTGAGCATGCATTTACCATTAAAGAAATCTGTTGTACTTGCTTGGACTTTGAGCTAGACGCTGATGTGCCTGGAGTTGGTTTAGGTGGCCTCCCATCTTTAATCCACTTTTTGCACTTCCGAACTCTGTGTCCTTTTCCAGAACAGTAGTTACAGATCAGCTGCTCATCAGGATTCTTCTTATTTTGCCGTTCAGAAGGTTTAGTCACAAGTGCCTCTTGCCGAGAGTTCTCTTGACTACTTAACTTTCTCTCGAACGTGCAAAGGTGAGTCGTCAAACTGTCGATAGTCCTTTCTGACTGTTTAAGCATTAGCCAACTTGACTTAAAGTTAAAGTACCTATCGTCAAGTGTATCTAAGACCTTACAAATGAGGAACAATTCGGGGAGCTTAGCAGTAGCGTCGATTTTTGCGATCTCAGCCTTTAATTCATCCCAGATATTCTTAAGGTGCGCCATATGTGTAGGAACATCATTCTCTATCCTATGCCGAAAACCAAAGAATTCGAGGCATAAATTGTATGCTCTGTCATCCGATTGTCCATCAAATAGCCTATGAAGCTCTTGCCATACCTCTTGTGCTGTCCTGAATCTCATAACTTTTTTGAGCGTTTCCTCTGTCATATTAGTGGTCAGCATGAGTAGAGCGCTACTCTCAGTCCGCCTATATTTTGCCATTGCAGCATCATAGGAGCCGATTTCAGCGTCACCTGCTCCTTCAGCAAGGACTGGCTTTCTGAGCTTACCTTCAACTGCTTCTAGGGCACCTACCGTGCCTTCCAGCAATATAGAAACTTTATATTTCCAGGTAGCCCAATTTTCCTTTCCTGCTAATTTGCCGAGCTCAATTTTTGTCGAAAAATCCATTGTGATTTCTTTTTTCTTCCGCTAGGGCCCAGAACCTATTAAGTTTATGTCTTACCAGACAGGCAGGTGGGTAGTGGAAAGGAAGTTGTATCACAAGGATTCTAGCTAGACACTGGGAAAAAGCACTTCACTATAGTATAGTTATATCTCTTTAAAGTCTTAATTCACGCGACACATATTTTTTACATAATTGACAACACTGTTATTTTTTGGATAACATAGCAACCACCTTTTTTTTCGAATAGACATTTTACTTTTTTATTTAGTGTAGGTACTGCTATGCAACCTTAATATTTATTTCATTTTTGTTTATTGTGTATATATATCATATCTACATTTTTACAATCATTTTGAAAAAAATATTATTGTGGTAAATATTCTGTCCCTGTTTGTAACCTGAGTGAGGCAACTTCAGAGCGAACTAGAAGTTTGGCGCGACCTGTACGTAAGTAAAATTCACTTAGTGAATTAAGGCCGTACCTGAATTTTCCGAGGTCCAATGCTGCCCCCATTTAAAATAAATCATTTCAAAGAAAACGGAGACATCATTTAAAATTTTGCAACTATCAAGTTCTAGATAATCCTTTAAAGTATTTTATGAACTACTGTTTACAGTTTATAATGAGAACGTTAAGCTTTACTACGCACATTCGCCAAAAGTGGCCGTTTTTCGCCAATGTGCGTAGTAAAGCTTAACGTTCTAACTTTAAACTGTAAACAGTAGTTCATAAAATACTTTGAAGGGTTATCTAGGACTTGATAGTTGCAAAATTTTAAATGATGTCTACGTTTTCTTTGAAATGATTTATTTTAAATGGGGGCAGCACTGGACCCCGGAAAATTTAGGTACGGCCTTAAGGGCTAGTATTAATTATTACTGTTGTCACTAAATGACAGTCATTATACTACGTCAGTTGCCTGAGGCAACTCGTAAAATCTGACATCGTTTGTTTTTCGTGTGTGTAGGTAAAGTGGCCAACACTGGTGTTAGATTTTTCAAGCTGCCACTCGTCGACTGCTATGCAATGATGACAGCCGGGAACAACGGTTGAGCGTGCCTTTCGAAGCACGGAGGAGCTCGAGGAATTATTATGCCACTTGTGGTCACCCATCCAAATGCGAGCCACGTTCTGGGTCACTTAACTTGCGAAAGCACTAGCTACCTAGGTACTCTAGGTGATTTGACGAGGTTACTGGTTTTTATACAGAGCGACTGCCGTCTGACCTCCGCAACCCATAGGGTAGACCAGAACCAATTCTAGTATAGGTACAAACGCTAGATGGCGTTCGGGACCAACAGCTTTACGTGCCTTCCGAAGCATGGAATCACGGATTTTTTTGGGATAATCAGGTTATTTAAGCCTGCAATATTCTGACCAGACTGGAAACAACTTTTCACAAAGTATGCGTCCCAGTGGGATTTGAACCCACGACCTGCGGATCACAAGGCAGACGCCTTGACCACTGGACCACGGAGGCAGTCTAGCTCTAGCCCATACCATACCCAACGTTAAATATTATGCATAAAACTTACAAACTACGTCGACCACTCGACTACCGTGTTTCTTATTTCTTCACATCACGACACTAGTTTTTTAATACTTCTCAAAATAACAATTTATTATCATGGCCACTTTTATATCGTAATTCATCGTTCAAAAACGAGTAGGGATCAAAGAACTCTTAATTCGGTCCAAAAGTAGCAGGTCGACTTTTTACCCGACCTCGATGATGGAGGTATACGCCTACATAATGATGCGCGAATTCTCGAGACGTTGGCATTTTAACAATCACAAAATAATGTAAAGTTTGCCAAATGGCCCGTTGATGTCTTTCTTAGGTTGAGAAAAATATTAATTATTTTTCATAAAAATCTCAATTGTTTTAACGGTGTAAACAAGTTTAAATACCATAAGGTAAGTAAAACTAAACTAAAATTTATCTTACAGTTAAAACTAATCGTAGCCTTGTGGTTCCCGGTAGAGTAGAATAGGATCGCTACAAGTCTTCCCGTGGATGTCGTAGAGGGAGACTTAGGACAAACAAGCAAACAAAGCTTATAAAATTAATGAGACCTCTCCAACCCGTCTGGCCAGCGCGGAGAGTGTAGGCCAAATCCTCTAACTGCTCTGGCTAATATATAGCACTGGTAGTACAGAGAGGGTCGTGCTCCTGCAGTGGAGACTAAAAAAGACCTGATGATGATGATGAATCTTTATATGGAAAATAAAAACTTTAAAAAAATTTCATCATAAGCGCCACAGCAAGGCAACGTACCCAAAATGCTGGCAGCATTTCCCCGCTATGATAGCTAAGCTAATCCATTGGGCGAAATTTTCAACTAATGAGTACTGGGAGAAAATATTTGACAGTGTGGACTCTTTCATGCTGGTCTAGAAAAAAATTAAAACTTAGAATGTACCAGCTGCATTTCTTCCCGCGCAGATCTTAAAAGCCGATCGAGGGATAGGCGATGAAACCAATCACTATATTATTTCTTTTTCCATGTTCTTGCCCATCATCACGCTGAAAGTGGCCTTTAGATCTTGAGGCTTTGGGTTCTGTCTGCTCAGGGCCGCAAAACTCAAAGGCTTCTGTCTGCCCCATTAGGGATAAAGACGTGATACTGTCATGATTTTTAAAAATAGTCACATTATTTAGCTAATAAATTAATTATACATCGTGTTAATGAAGGAACGCAAAACCTCTCAGATGGTACCTCAGCCCATGTAACTGAACATTTTTTGTTCAACAACTTTCAAAAAACTAAAAAAAAAAATTGAATTTTGCTTGTAGCTGATCGAGTCAATTTGTATGAAAATCCGATTTATTTTGGATTTCGTGAAAGTTGTTGAACAAAAGAAGTTGCTCAGTTTGTCTGCGAGGTTTTGCGTTCTTTCATTAACACGATGTATAAATAAATAAAAAAAAATCGTTAAGTACATATTGAATTTAATTGTAAAATAAATTTGATTTACTTAATAACTGGATACCTTTTGTTTTCCTATTTAAATTAAAAAAATAATGTATTTCTGTTTACTTTAAATATTTGCATGAATGCACAGAATTGTTATAAGCATGCAAGAAATAAAAGGCTTTTTTATTTTATTTTTTATTTTATAATATTTAATTAATTATGGCAACGTTGAATTACCCAAAAATGTAGTGCCATTTCAAAAAAATATACGAATAAAAATGTCATCTTTAAAAAAGTAAGGTATTACCATTGCCGTTTTAAATAAACGGGCAAGTGCGAGTCAGACTCGTACATGAAGGGTTCCGTACCTCCGTACAATGTTTTAAAGCGCTGAAGAAACACGTTTCTTGTACCCCCTTTAATTTTTAACTTAATTTTATTTTTAGTACTTGTTGTTATAGTGGTCATAGTTATACATAATCTGTGAAAATTTCAAGTATCTAGTTAATGCCATTATAAAGATCTAGTTAAAAACGCTGAAAAAACACGTTTTTTGTATGACGACCCCCTTTAATTTTTTTTATTTTTAGTGTTTGTTGTTATAGCGGCCACAATAAAACATAATCGGTGAAAATTTCAAGTTTCTAGCTCTTTCGGTTCAAGAGATAGAGCCCTGTGACAGACGGACAGACGGACAGACAGCGGAGTCTCAGTAATAAATAGAGTCCCGTTTGCACCCTTTGGGTACGGAACCCTAAAAAAAGTAATGCCAGAGTAATTGATGGGAACACTGAATGTTCATTTTCGGGTGGTCTGGCTCACATTCTTTTGGCGGCATGGTGCAGAGCAGACGACTAGTTGGGGTTGGGACTACGAAGGACAAAAGGCTTAGATTCACCACAAAAGCATGTATTTATGTTATGGTCTCGAAAGAAAAAAATGTGTGTAAAATTGGTTAATAATTTGATGGGCAAATTAATGACGGAAAACGGTTCTACAATCATACTTTACTATGTACAATCATTTAAAACCCTTATTTGAGTTACATCGCAAACAACAAGAGCAAATATCTTAGTACCTACCGGTCACGTTGTTCGTCCTACGTGCTGATCAACACCGATGTATGCTCAACACGCACCGCATTCCGCACCGGTGTGTCAATATTCTCGACGCCATCAATATTTATGCGTTTGAAATCTTCCTTGAGTGTTGCTTGTGCAAGCATATACAACGTGTAAGGGACATATGCCTAATAAATCTAACCAAGGGCTATATTAAATCACTATAGTATAGTGTCATTCCCCGTTTAGGTATCGAAAATATACCTACATTATTACTATGCGCGCGGCGACCACTCCGGCCGGAGTGGTAAATTCAGTTACACGAATCGTTTGTACATAGTAATAAGAATGAAATTGGCTTGCGATGGATTTCTAGGTATCTAAACGAAAAGGTGCTGAGTTCTGACGTGAGCTAAATTATTACATATCGCTAACCACATTGAATCACATACTGAACTGTCAATTGAGTATTTTACTAGGCTAACAAATATGGTTACAATTATAATAATAGTTATAAATCAATGTAATTATTATTATTAATTATAGTTATGATTGTTAAATATAAAAGGTACCCTTTCTTAGAAATTAACTATTAATCATACTTTATTTTGATTAGTAAGTAATGTTGTGAAGTTGTTACGAGTTCCCCCCTCCCATTACGAGTGTTCTTACAGTCGCAAAATCAGTTCTTGAGTCAGTCTGCTTTGAGACTTCGAACGAGAAAGATAAGTATTGTAAATTGTGATTATATGTCGGGGTAGTAGTTAACGCCTAATTAGCGCCTCACGCCAAGTGGGCAGTTTAAATAATAAAACTCGTGAATATTCGTAGTTATGTAGCTGTGACTAGGGGAGGCCATGACTTATTCAGATACGATTATTATAAGGAATGCGGATCACTTGACCTATTTGTTATAATGACGCTCTACTTCACCTGGACGGTAAGCCCGGTGAGCACAGGATAACTGTGCGGGCTAGAGAGTTAGTTTAAGCTGTGATGTGGTTTCACAAGGAAGCTTCTCATAGTTAAGCGCGTGGAGGGGCGCTGACCTTACCGTCTCTCATTACTCATTTTTAATGAATGTCCATCCGTTTACCCTCATTGTGACATATATTTGTCAATGTATAAAGCAATTTAAATGTTCGGTGCTAGTAAATTAAAATAAATCTGAGTTAAATGTTGACTTTGTTTTTTAAATTATATGAACCTAATTAGTGTATTGCAACAATCGCTACGCAGCGCGGCAAAGCGGGCTGTCGCTGAAATTAGTATCTTTTTGCCTAGTAAACGCACCACGTCGCGTCGCGTCTCGGTGTGAGCTGACCCTTAGCAGAGTGGTTCCCGGCAGAGTAGAATAGAACCACTCCAAGTCTAACCGTGGATGTCGTAGAAGGCGACTTAGGAAACACAGCAAAGCTTATAAACATCAAGGAGACCTCTTCAACCCGTCTGGCCAGCGTGGGGAGTGTAGGCCAAATCCTCTCATTGCTCTGGCTAATATATATACTCTGGGAGTACAGAGTGGGTCGTGCCTCTACTGCCTCTGCAGTGGAGATTAAAAATGACCTGATAATGATGACGATGACACTTTTGTTTGGAAATGCTTAATTTTCTTTGTGTTATATATGAATTAGATTTTTTATTAGCTACTAGCTGACCCGGCGAACTTCGTTTCGCCCTTTCCCGTTCCCTTTTCCATCATTTCTCACCGTCTAAACCTTCCCTGGACATTCATGAATATTTCAAGACAAAAATTAGCCAAATCGGTTCAGCCGTTCTCGAGTTTTAAGCAGACTAACGAACAGCAATTCATTTTTATTTATATAGATCTATGTCCCACTGCTGAGCAAAACCTGCCCTCTACGCTTCCAATCATCTCTGTTCAAAATTTCTCAGTTCGTCCGACCACATTGTTCTAGGTCTGCCCCGTTTCCTCTTGCCATCTACCGGAGTCCAGACAGTGGCGATATGAGCTTTTTGCAAACATCCACCACTTTCGTTATGGAACGCAGGGTGGTTGGTATACCTGACTCGATCCGTACATTTGATACGTATCATGCTACGCTACGCTCCATAACTCCTTGGCAAATCAGTTTTTTTTTATGAGCTTATAAAGAACTTCTATTTTATTTTATTTATTCAAGTACACTTGGAAATTTACAAACACACATAAAAAAATAAGGAAACATAGTACTTAGGTGCTACTTATTTCTAAAGAAATTTCTTCCAGTAGACCCGCGAGAGGAAATGGGAAAAAAAAGAGGTAATAGGGTATATTCATGTTATTTTTTTATTTTTTTAAACGATTCTATAAGTTATTATATAACCGGAAAAAAATATAACACTTACAGAATATTATTAAATAAGCTTAAAAAAATAATTAAAATTACTATTATTTTTGGACGACTATAAACGCGGTGCCATTTTGCGCTTTTTTCTGTGACGTCACCGTGCATTGTCAATGTCAAGTGCAAATTACAAATTCAAAATATTATCAACAAAACAACGAAGTTTTGGATTCACAGTTTTATTTTATAAGTAATACTATCTAATTTGTGATTATAAGTGCGTGATTAAAGCTTTTAATATTAATTCATTACGAATGGAAGGGCGCAAAAAATCTTATTATAAATATTGTATGGTTCCTATGTGCAAAAATAACATCGTAACTGCACCTGACAAAATATATTTTCATATGCCCAAATATGCAAATGTAAGGAATCATTCCGCGTATTAGGGTTCGCTGTTTTACAAAACCGAGCTGTAATGCCAAACAGCTAGAGGTTTAGTAAATTAGCGGATTATACTATTCAACTGCAACTGTACATACCTATTGTGAACAAAAAATACATATTGTGAGCAAAATGAGTAGTGTCATCCTTTGCAAAACTACACAGTAGTATTGTAAGTACCTACTTCAATTATTTATAATTTAATAGGTAGTAGACTAGCTGCCTGCTACTATAAGCTATAAGATAATGTACTACCTACCGTAATTAATTAAACAAATTTATATTATTTAAGAAAAAAAATACCCAAAATTCTCCAAAAGATTTATTTTTTTTCTCTAAAATTTCCCATTTTTACCCAGAATTGCGAAAAAAATACCCAATCTGGTAACACTGCAAATTACAAATGACTTATGGACAGTGACAGATAGTCTTCTTCTTTTTAATTTGTGATTGACAGCACAGACTATTTAGAAAATAGAGTCTGAAAGTGTTTCGTGACGTCACGTGGCGTTTCGGAAATTTGCGAGGGAATTTTAAAAATACAGCTTTTAAATAATTAATTTCTCAATGGAAACACGTTAAATTGAATAGATATATATATGGGTATTTTTCTTTAGCAATGAAGTATACACATCATTTTTTTTGTTCGTTTCTGAATCACATGCATATTGTCTATTGGCGTGTACCTACAATACAAAACTAAATAAATATATAGACAAGATATATACCTACATAAACATACATAAATATATTGAAAGACATTTATTTGTTGCTATAACACACAAACTTACAAAAAACAGACAAACATATTAAAAAAAATTACACAAAAACATAATAAATTTAAATGTGTGTGCTACAGCAATACAAAAAGGACACAGCTCAGTGGTAATATTGCCCGGGAGCAATACACTGATTTTCAGCTGTGTCCTGAAGATGCGTGGTGCGGATTTAAAAGTACCAATGTGAAAATAAATAAATAATTAAAGAGAAATAATTAGGGCTGTGTGTATGTTTATATAAATAAATAGTGTAATTGTCTAGAGAAGTTGAAATACATATATACTGCACTGATATTTGTGTAAATATTGCCATTAAATGGCAGCTAATTTTATTAAACAAATGTAAATGAGGACGAATGCACGACAGTGTATGGGAGAACAATATATCAGCTTGGGAGAACCTTCAGCGACAGCCACAGCTACCGGCGACATGTTGGATTTGAAAGTTTTTGAAAATCTAATAGATGGGTTCGAAACCTTTTTTTAAAAGAAGAAACAGATGTGTGAAGTCTAATAGGAGGAGGTATATTGTTCCAACATTTTGTCGCCTGATACCGGAAGCTGCCCCTGAAAGAAGCTGTTTTGTGACGATGTACTTGAAGTGGTGGACGACAAGATCTTGCATTACGGTTAGAATACTTAATCCTTGAATAAAGATATTCTGGAGTTCTATATTTTATCACTCCAAACAACAGGGTTGCCAAATGAAGCTGTCTACGGGAGACCATATTCAGCATCGAACCATCGTTGAGATATGGCGTGATATGGCTTCGCGGCGGGACATTGTAGCAAAATCTACAGCACGCGTTTTGAACACGTTGTATTAGACGCTGAGTGCGCTCTAAAAGTCGAGGCCCATAGACTATATCACCGTAGTTAAGTCGCGATAAGATTAATGATTCGCATAGCCTAATTCGTACCTGCTCAGTTAACAAGTTTCTTATCTTATATAATATTTTCAATCGGTAGAAACAGTTCCTAACAATATTGCCGACATGTTTTTCGAACCTAAGCCCACCGTCCATTATAATGCCTAGATTTTTTGCCTCATCCACTCTTTGTATTACCGTACCTAACATAGTTAAAATTGGATTTTGGTCGACTATTTCGGCAATTTGCGCGTTGGAACCAAAAATCATGAACTTAGATTTCGCTGGATTGAGTACAAGAGAATTTTTGGTGGACCAATTTGCAATATTTTCCAAATCTTCGTTCATTTTTCGGACCGCCTCACATATATTTTCGGGTGTTTCAGATATGTATACCTGGACATCATCGGCATAGCAATGGTATTTACAATGTTTTATTACCTTTACCAGATCCGCACTGTAAATAATAAAAAGTAGAGGTCCAAGTATAGATCCCTGTGGGACTCCGCGGTTTACAGGTCGTGGTTGAGAAAGGAGGCAAGAACCATCATCTTTTACAAGTTTTACTCTCTGAGACCGCCCACTCAAGTAACTATTAAACCACAATACGGACTGGTGGTCAAGGCCATAATATGTGAGTTTCGAGATCAAAAGAGGCGTTTCAAGGCTATCAAAGGCGCGGGAATAATCCAATAAAGTCAGGCAAGTTCCACGTCCGCTATCCTGCTCAGCGAGAATATTGTCGATGACATCTAAAAGTGCAGTTTGCGTTCCACGGCCTTTACGAAATCCGGATTGGTATATCGGTAAAATATTACTTACATAAATACATAAATAAACATATATTCATAAAGCATATATACAATAAATACATATGTTAATATTTCTAAATATATTAGGATGATAAATACAGATAGTGATCTTTTACTCGTTTCTTGAACGTCGTTATGGTTTTAGACTCTCGAATGCTCGAATATTCTATGTGTAACATTTCTGACATACCCAGCGTACCCTAGACAGTCAATAAAAAGGTGATTGACTAAACTCCCTCTCTCATACTCAGCTGTATGCTGTGCAGTCTGGGGTCCACTTTCCGGCTTTTTTTTCTCCACTTCGCATGGCCTTGAGCATCTTTGGTAGTAAGACTATCAGTATACATATCATCCTTGATGACGTTAAGCCAGCATTTCTTGGATCTACCACGCCTGCCGGGGCCCGGCGGAGGCGGCATGGCTAAACAATACATGTTGACTTAAGCGTACGGCTGAATTATGCTATACCCGAAAGGGTTAATAAGAAGGACTATATTTTTATTATAAGACAACATTGTACTCTTATTAAGCAAATAAAGAATTTGATTTGATTTAATTTAAACATTTCTGTAGCTTTAGAAAAATATTAAAGATCAATTCCCATATTTTTATTTGTTTGTGATAACTTTATTGTACCAAAACATTAAAAATAAAATGCATAATTCAAAAGACCAAATATACAATGGCGGACTTATCCCATTATATTTTTTGTCTCTACAAGGAACCTCAAGTTCAATATTCAAACATAAAGAGTGAAAATCACAAAATAAACAAATTCTTAACACCGCGCTGCGAAGAAGGTCGCGTATTTACAAGACGGATAATGGCGGCTTTACGTGGGTTTACGTCAATAGCGGCTCAAACTGTATGAAGGGACCAGAGTGGTGCAAACAGAGTTGGAGGTGCGGCTTCGAAAGGAGCGATATAAAAGAAACATTAAATCACTGTGACGTAGCGTTTTCGCGGGATCGAACCACGGACGCTAACGTCAACATAAAATTAATAGAGTCCGTTACCAGAGGGGTATGACGGGGTATTGTGTCTATGGGGTTATTCGAGAGTGATGTCAAATCAAACCACTTTTACACAATACAATGATATTTAGACTAGACTTAATCTACCGAATTGTGTTACGGAATCCTAAATTATCAACATTATATAATTATTACGTATTTATCCATAATGGGGCATACAGAACATTTTGAGTTTTACCGCTCTAAGCAGACAGTGCTAAGGGCCGAAATGAAATCATCACTTAAAGCGAACCCAACTACAACCAAGGATATAGTTCGGAGTGTAAGTTCCAAACCCTTGCCGCTAAGACTGTAAAATATAAAGTGGAAGGGACATACCCGTTATAAATCGAACCACGGACTATACTAGATCACTAAAGTATAATGGAATTTAAAAACGTTGCATATGGAGTACAATTGTGTGTGACGACACTGACAACCTTCTCATTCGTGTACGTAGTCCTAAAATTTACAGATCTAACATTTTAAGTTTTGTAAGTACACCAACACGATTATTCGCTTATTTTATTGTCCAACTCAAACAAGAAACTTTTGAGTTTACTTTATATAAATACGTGAGTCTTAACACTTCCTGGCATGGTTTAAATTGAAAAGACGCAGTTTGCTGATATATGGGCAAACGATTTTGTCATCCCAGGCACGGCGGGCTTGTATTTATGCAAGTGCCATTTGCATGACAGTTTGCAAGGATGTGCAGCATAGACAAACACACGCCAAGTCAACATGTAGGTTCCTTAAATGGACATGCCTCTTAGCAGGTGTGAGACAAAAAGTCTTATTTATTTAGGAAAAAGCTTTGTTTATTAACGCTTTAAAGCTTTATTTAACTTAAAGGCTTCATAAATAAGAAAGAATCCTAAAAATAAAAAATAAATACTGACATCCTGCAAAATATTTTGATTTTTTTGTACCCTTTCTAATGCTATCTACTCGTATCAACTTATATCAACAGGCACATTTAAAATACTAAAATAGTGATGAAAGACAAATACATAAATATAAATATTTTTTAATTTACGATCAAAATATAAAATGTCAAGAGAAAAATAAATAAAACATTAAAACTCGTATAGAGTTAATATAAACAAAATATTAACATTATAATACATACGCATTTACATAAAGCTTAAATTCCATTTAAATCTGCGAAAAATGGGATATGACGCAATAATTCGCGCATATGACCTAGACCAGCAAAGGTTGATGTGATATGTCACTGAATGTCAATCATCATTTCAACTGGGAAGACAGAATTAGAGAAGAATATAAAGGTTAGCTTTGTAGTACAGGGAGAAGTGGAAATAATTCGTTACATTATAAATTAACTAATTAGAAGAAGAAAATATTACTTAACCCCTGAAACATATACGCATATAAAAGTTGCTTATTTGTGGGCGTATTTCTGTGCTTTTAGCCTGTTAAGGTGACAGGTGAAGATTAAGCCAACCCCTCGTATTCATAAAAAATAACAATCGAGGTCGCGGACTCAATTATTTACAGAATTTATACTTATTGTGAAATAAAGGCATCATACAGTTTTCAATCACATATATCATCATCAATAGGTCTTTTTTGCGTTACTGACCTGACCTGCATGAGGAACTACCTGCAGCCAAAGGATTTAGCCTACACTCCTCGCTGGCCAGACGGGTTGGAGAGGTCTCATTGATGTTTATAAGCTTTGTTTACCTTGTGTTTCCGAAGTTGCCTTCTAAGACATCGACAGGGAGACTTGGAGTAGTCCTATTCTACTCTGCCGGGAACCACCCGGAAATCACGCAATGACGACAGGCACGGGAAATAACATGTAAATTATATTACATCATTTTTATCCAGTTATCATTATCACATTCAATATCAGACAGAGCAGACTTGATTGATGACCTGGTTGAGATATGACGAGACGATGACCGATGATGATTCGGCGATCTGATAACAGCCTCTGACGCTGGCTCCTCTACAATGTACCTGAGATTGGGAGACAGGACATATTGCATAGATTCAAGTGGCAGTACTTAGAAGAAGACGTGAAAACAGTCGTGGAAATCAGCATCTCATCGTTTACTTGTATGTTTGTCAAAGAATGTGGTCAAAGCAAAAGCTAACGGCCGGCAGATGTAGTAGACCCAAGAAATGCTGGCTTGACGTCGTCAAGGATGATATGCGTGCCAATGGTCTTACAACCAAGGATGCTCAAGACTGTGCGAAGTGGAGAAGGAAAAGCCGGAAAGCGAACCCCGGGCTTCGCAGCGTTGCAGCTGAGGACGCAACTGGGAATACGCTGAGATGAGAGAGATAGACAGCAGTCAAAGCAAAAGCGAAGTTTATGCTTATTCATTTTCTTTACTGTCAAGGCATAACGCTAACATCAAGATGTTTGCTTGTTTATTTCCTTTTACGCTACCGCAGGACAACATAACACACACAGGGCATCGAGATGTTTTTGAATTTTTCATTTTTAGAAGCATCTCGATTCTAACGCCCATTAATTTGGCCATTTAGAATCTAAATAGGCGAGCTGTAAGCAACTTTTGTCCCTATTTGTATCTACGAAGTCAAGACACGAGTCAAGAGTAGCAATATCTAAAGACTTCGCTTGTCTTTGCATATTGCGACTGCACTCTGCCTACCCTAGAAACTTCATGACATCATGTGCAAAAATGTATACAATAAAATAAATTATACAATATGTTTAATGATTATATACGCTGCGCAAAAGCTATCACACAAAAGGCTATTATTAAATTGAATACTCAAGAATCTAAAATGCAAATAGCGTTCATTACAGAATGTATGTAATTCATGCAAAGTCTAATTCCGTGCGTTCGATAATTGCGGTGGCGTAACTTGGCGTAAGTGATAACAATCGCGTTACGTAATGTAACGGAGTTACACACTGGACGATGTAATAGATAGAGAACATACCGACATTCGACAGTACTAGTAGATAAAAATCGACAGTAGATAAGTATCTGCTTTTGCTACTGCATCATAGATGTGTCGTGACTTTTCCGCCCTAGAATGACAACTCCATTTCTTCCTGTTGATTGATGTCGTCGTGATATCCCAATCCCAACTAATATTAAAAATGCGAAAGTGAGTTTGTATATTTGTTTGTTTGTTACCTCTTCACGCTTTATCTACTGAACCAATCTTCTTGAAAATTCGCATACACATAGTTAGGAGTACTGAGAAGGACATAGGGTACCTTTCATCTCGGAAAAAAGTAATGTTCCCGTGGGATACGCGAGCGAAGCCGCGGGCAAAAGCTAATAATATTATAAAACAAGGTACTCTTCCCGCGATGGCCCAAGCCTACGTCACGAATATCATGATATGTGTTAACACTGATTGTTCTCTTTCACAAGTAGTTAATGAATATAAAATACTAACTAACTTTTTCGTACATCGTGTGATTATGTTTAATTTTTATTAATTTATATTTTGATTATTACCTTAGTTCATATTTGGTTTGTTATGTTAGAAAATGTATTTTGCTCAGGTGATTCAATTATACACAGTGACAACACTCCCTAATGATGACGTATTCTTGGGCCAATCACGTGACCCAGCTGTCACGGGAAGAGAATACCTTGTTTTTTTTATAACATGGATGTCATGAGGTAACGTATAAGCACAAATATCTCATACATTCCGAAGGAGGGTTGGTGTCGGGTAGACGACCGGTTGTAAAACCACAGTCAGAACGTTTTGATAGTTCCGGCTGATCTATGAGGAAGTAAAATGCGGAATGTGCATCCTCCGAATCATCATAGGCTGTAATCGGTAGGTAAAATAGCTTCCCGTTATCATGACTATCATCAACAGGTCCTCTTATTCTCCACTGCAGAAGCACGACCCTCTCTGTAGTACATAAAAGAGCCACACTTGGCCAGAGCAGTCAGAGAATTTGGCCTACACTCTTCACGCTGGCCAGACGGGTTGAAAAGGTCTTATTGATGTTATAAGCTTTGATTTGGCAGGCACACGGCAAACCAGTATTACCATGCCTTCATTTTGAATTCTTTATAATTAAAGAAATTAAATTGTGAATGAGTAAGTATTTTTGTTGAACACGTAGTGTGTAAGCATCTTTACACGGAAAGAGCAGACAGACGGACAGTGCACCTGTGTAGTTTTCATCTAATTAGCTTCATTTCCGGTGCTCCAGTTTAAAGGCTATATTTAAGAAAATCACGTCAATTTTACAATTATCATTTTATGTCATCGTAAATCTGAGTTTACTTTGCAGACTAGTTATATAATTTACACGTAGGCATCATTAAATCACAATATGGGTAATGCGGTTTTGCAAATATTTTGTCCGTATTATTTAGACTCGAATCATCAGCACATTAGATTTGACAGGTATTTTTTAGGTTGAGCAAAGTCATGTTGGTGTCCCGAATATTGTGTTTATTTATTTATTTAATTTTATTGAGCCAAAAGCTACAATAGGTAGACTTAATGCTAAAGCATTCTCTCCCTGTCAACCTTTAGGAGAAGAGAAACAGATAGAATAGTTGGCGTCTAAAATAGATAGAAACAATCCAGAAATAATAAGTACTTTTAAATGATCATACATAAATATCGTATAAAATAAATATACTATATTTATACATACAACATATTATATACATACATATATATATTTAAAGATCAGCAAGAAACGATGAATTCTCCTAATTGTTGAAAGATTCAAAAAGTAAATCATGCACTTTTTCTTGTACAAATGTCTACTAGATATTTGTCTGATGTCCTCGGGCAATGCATTCCAAAGCCGTATAGCTTGAGAAGTAAAGGAATTGGACATGAAGCTAGATCGATAAAAGGGAATTTGAAGCTTGAGCGTGTTACTGGAGCGAAGTTGCCGATCATGCATGTCCGCAAGATATTGAAACTTACATTTCAAGTATTGCGGAGAAAAGGGATTTTTAAGAATAGAGAAAAGAGAACATCGAAGTCTCTGTTGCCTGCGCAGTCGGATGGGAAGCCAATGGAGTTTGGAACGGAAAGCAGAAATGTGTTCTGTTATGAGCGCTGCTCTGGTCTATATTTGGAACAGTATTCCTACAATAGGAATTTCTTTCCGCATTCGATTACTATTGGGGAACGAGGGTTGTCATCGTTTCCCCGACAGAGTACGGCATGAAATTTTTCATAAAGATCATGATTGCCAAAATGTCTGTTTTGCAACAGGTAACTATAAAATTATTAAACCGGTCAAGTACGCGTTGAACTCGCGTGAAGAGAATTCCGTACTTTTAATAAGTTTTCCTTAAATCTAGAGAATTGCTCATTAAGTTTGACGCTAATGTCTGTCGGTCTGTCTGTCTGTGGCATCGCGCTCAAATGGATGGATCGATTTAGATGCGGTTTTTACGTGAAAGCAAGTTCCCTTGCGGTGGTTCTTAGCTATGTTTGATGAAAATTGGTTCATTTGCCTAGTAAATAAACTTGTAAATAATAGGATATATTTCTTATAGATTTTCCTGTAGGAACTTAATCAATAGGTAAAGAACTACTTATTATCTTTATATATCTGGTTTTTTTTTCAAAAGTTTAGTCTCTGTTGTTTCGGAGATATGTTAGATTTTTGGCCTATTTTCATAAATAACTTCAAAAATACCGATTCCCAGTGGCCCCCATATTTAAAATTCATTTATTTACGTCTTACCGCCGAATGGATGGTCCGTCTTTATTATATAATATATTTCAACTCAATCGGTCTTGTAGTTTCGTAGCAAATTGGCTGTGACAGACGGACAGCCAGACAAGTGAGTGATCCTGTAAGGGTTGTTACCTTTTGGGGTACGGAACCCTAAAATTGTGTTTCTTTATAAAAACAGTAGGACCATTAAGCGCAAATGCTAAATGCGTAACCATTACCAGTTACTTCATGTTTGTATTGTAGTTCTCCGAAGCTCGTATGAGGAAGCTGCTTCCTCATACGAGTGACGAATCTTAACGTCTTCTAATGGCGCCGGTCCTCACGCAATAATATGGATGGCGATCTATTTCCACGCAACATTTGCCGAATTTTAACATTTACTTTGCATATTTTAAGGTAAATAACTTCCATTTGGGTAATTGAGGAAACTCTTGCCTATTCTTATGACACCAATAGCTTACAAAAGGCGACGCTTATTTCGTCATTTAGTCGATCTCTTTTGTCTTTTGTTTCTTAAAAAAACCGGCCAAGTGCGAATCGGACTCGCGCACCGAGGGTTCAGTACAAACCTGTACGTATTTAAGTAAGTTTAAAATAATTAAAAATATTTTTATTATATGCTGTAACAAAAAAATTATACTGTTCGCAATTTTTCCAATATAAGACGTTGTTTTGTACCAAACAAGATTCTGAGTTCACGGGACGTACCCTGTAGGTTTTGATTCCCTTGCGAGTGACGAAAATTTGCGGCATAAACGGCTGTATCTTTTTATTGCATTAGCACGCACTAAGAGCACGCATTAGTTTAGAAGTTTAATTTTTTCACAGCTTGGACAGTACGAGTAGATTTGAGTATTTGATATGAATTTCAGCTTGATACCTCCACGCGTTCGTGAGAAAAGGATCTTGACAGTCAGACGGACAAGAAAGGGTTCCGTTTTTTTCCTTTTGAGGTACGGAACCCTACAAATTGTGGACAACTAGTATGAAAACTAATTGTTTATATGATCTAAATTGTTTAAAAGAAATGTAGTGGGAGCGAGGTGATATGCTTCCCGACGAGCATGGTGTACTGTACTGCGCCTCCAACGATGTATTGTCTAAGGATGTATATATGTCAAGTTGCAATCAGAACTCTGATATCGAGATGTAGGACACTGTCAGCGCTATCTTGTATGCTTCTTGTGAACCATGTTGTAGCTTCGCTATTGTGGTTGTAGTTCCTCGAAGTGGCGTAGAGGTCGCTACAGAAATGTAAATGTTTACTATGATCTACGAACAATAATTCTCTAGAATCGTAACTAATCCCGAAAAATCATTCCTGGCGATATGTACCGCGGCGGGCGGGGCTTAAAATATGAACAGCGCGGTGCGACAGTTCGCCGTGACACTCGAGTCGTGCGGTTGCGTCGCAAGAAGTTTCCTTTGAGAATATTGCTGTGTTTTTTCGATAATCGATTCATTAAAAATGCCGTCACATGCCGTGAAGTGGTGTAAAAGCCATACATACATGAAAAACACAGGACTCACCTTTTATATGTAAGTAAATAAACATTTTAATATTGTACCTCACCGCTCGTGGCGTGGCTGCTTGACCGACAAGACGCGTACGTGACCTTGTCGCGACCATTCGCATGCATCTTTGTCTATGTATGTGATTAAGTGTTTTGTTGTAATTACTGTTAGTTTGTTTGCGTAAATGGAATCTGAATCGAAGCGGTGAATGTAGGAGCGTTAGATTTCTAGAGATTATATTTCGATGATTATGATGCAGATACACTATCAAGTCTTATGCCCTAATGAGGCAGAAAAGCTTAGGGATGTAAGGCCGTTCAGCGTGAAATGGTGGGCGTGACGGTGGTAAAAGGGAATCAAAATAGTGATGGATTGCTGGCCATATCGCCTATTGACAAAATTCAGAGTCTTGTCCTTTCCCTTGTTCGGCTTTTACGATCTACTCGGTAAGAGAAGCAGATCTCTCGCGTATTTCATCCTAATTTTTGACAAACGTTAATGAAATTGAAACAAAAAGTGCACATTGCTGAACCATTCACCTCTTCGCACCACGAGATTAAATTACAATCGCGATATAATCGATCATATCGATTCGAACAAGAAAGCCAATCGATTTATATTCATCGTCGTAATCGTGTTTGATTTGGTTGGCGGTGTGACATGGAATGGTTGACAGTTATTCCGGTTCCCTGATCTCAATCTATCGAGTCCACATTCGGATGTCATGCTAGATTTCAGATTCCAAGTGTCACTTAAGTAAAGTAGTGTCGTTATGGATTTTATTGCGTGTAATAAGATATTTTTAAGTCGAAACGGCTATGTTAGTCAGCAGTTTTGAGGCTTGGATGGAGAAATGATATTACTTATGTATAGATTATGGCAGCTCCAACAGTCTCCTGCAAACTGTAGCGGGGCGATCTGATGCCCCTATCTTAAAGCACTGAATTGCTTCTCATGTGCTGCCATCAATCGTCACTTAAGGTCCTCGATGTTACTAACAAAATATGGAGAAATCTGAAGTTTATATGTTGGTACGCTTTTCAGCCACAGGTCCATGGGGACCCGGTCCTTTGAGGCGTTCATGGGGCCAAAGCCAACATGAAGAGGCCTGTTAGTACCTTTTTTATCTAAAAAGTGAGATGGCTGCATCTATGGAGGTCTATCTCTTAATGTACCATTGAGATGCACTAACGACAGTCCTCCATAGCTGCCGAATTATTGCCAGGGAAGGATTTACTAGGTTTAGGCTATGTGGATGGGATGTTAGTGAACCGGATAACTGGGTTATGGAGTGAGGTACGGACATCTACATAAAAATGTCTCACTACAATTTTAGCCTGGTAGATGGTGACTTGCTGCTCGTTGGCTACACTGCCTGTTGGCACCCTAAATAGCCACGAAGATGCGGCCAGGGCGCAAATTTATTATTATAATATTATGAAACGTACCAACCGAGTAAGGAACACCACGCTGCGTTCCATCACAAAGTCGTGCATGTTGGCAAGAAGGCAGCAAGACTGAAGTGGGACAGGGCCAGTCACATCTGCCGCATGCAGCCGGAAAGGTGGGCCCACATTTTATCTACCTGGATTCCAAATCCAACCGATAAACATCCCAGTAATTGTAAGATTTGCCCTTGTAGATCTTACTCCTTATGAAACTTCACGAATTCCTTAGGTTCCACCAGTTTGTCGTGTCATTTTATTATTTACTAGATTTTCATATAGGTACAGTCAATTGATTCGATTTAACTGTTTCTAGTCTGTTTGTCGATCTCAGTCTAGATCACGGTAATTTGCCTCCTAAATCGGCGGAACGGCAGCCATTGTGTCAAACGCTTTGTTCTGTAAGTACCTACCTAGGCTGCTGCATATACTTAAAATCTCCTTTCAATAAAACGTGTAACATACTCGTATTCGTTGCGCATCTTTCAAAGTAACTCCGTTCTAGTTCGACATCGACACATACGCATTTCAGCAGTTTGGTAGCTTTTGTTCATTAAATAAATAAATCAATATATACGGACAAATCACACAGGTTGAGCTAGCCCAAAAGTAAGTTCGAGACTTGTGTTACAGGATACTAACTACTATATTTTATAATAAATACATATATAGATTAATATCCAAGACCTAGGTCAATCTGAAAAAAATAATTTTCCACCTTGACCTGACCGGGGATCGAACCCGGGACCTCCAGTCTCAGAGCCTGGCATGATGACCACAGATGTCGTCAAAAATATTAATTAAACACATAATACCTGTCTTACAATAGATGACCTACCTCTAAGTATATTATAAGGGGAGTGGGTAGATATAAGATAGTTTAACTGAATTAATAGACAAAACATTTTATTTTTTATGTATTATGTATTTTGATTATCACTTTGCCGATAAACTGCCTGGCAGTTTAGCAAAATAAAATAAATTGTAAAATAAATTTAAGTTTCCGGGAATAAATAAATGAAATAAAAATGGCATGCTTCGATCAACAATACAACTAGATATGAGGTCAGCTCGCTAAATAATAGCGCACCAGCACCAGCGGTAAAGTTTTATTTTTTTAGTTCAGTCAAGGAGAAAAACACTTTATAATTATATATATATGTATACTTATTATAGTGAATGTTATTTGATATTCAAGCGGACAGAATTTTGTTTGGGTTTTGTAGGTAAAGCGTTATCTAGGTGTATTGTTGATCGAAGCTTGCATATTGGAAACGAAACGTCAAACGCACAAATCATTCATTGTTTTAATAAAATTAAAAAAAAAATACTTGCACTGTGTAAATGGGCCTTAAAGTTCTATGCAGGTTTAATGCTTGTATGCCTCTACTGAGGATGTACTTACGAATGCAAACGGCGAGTGAGCGACCATAGAGACACTTTCGTCGTACAAATAGCGATGACCGTTACACGATCCATATATGGCTAATATTGGAAACACAAATTTTATTCAAACATTTAAGAGGCAAAGTATTAAAAAGAGTAGACTTTTTCCTTCCACTCATATTACATTTTACATTTTTAACCTGAGTTTGTAATTTTGTTTCTTAAATATGCAAAGAGGAAGGTAGACAGGATGATACATTATTTTTGAAAAAAAGCAAATATTTAACCGATTTTTTATTGAGTAAATTTGTTGGGGATTTTTAGCGGGAAGTCAAGGAGTTTCCTTTAATTTATTTTGCAAATTGATTCTCCATTGAGCCCACTTGACTTTATAATGAGAAATTGGTGTTATGAATGCTCATGTTAATGAACAATATGTGAAATAGTTAAAGTGGATAGTCATAGTACGGCTGTAGTTCATAGTTTGTGGGCGTCTTATGGCGCTGTCCGCCACTCAATCGGCTATGAAAACCTGTGGGCTCGTATAGATTTGTCGTCAAAATCTCCCTTGAAGCAATCAAAGGCCAACACCAACGTAATTGATTGTTATTTGTTAGGAATAAAAAACTATATAGCTCTAAAAAGGGCTGGTATCCAGGGGCGTAAAATAATTCTCAAAATAAAAAGTACATTTGTTGATAGTCTCTTTACGAAATGTGGTGCTATCATATAATACTCTTTGGTGCTATCTGTGGTTGCTATAAAAATGTTAATAACCCGGTGCATCTACCATAAGATAATGAAAGGAGGACTGTTTGCACACACTGCAATGTTTACAACAGACCCTTAGAGGGTCGAGTGGCCTATTACGATATACTAAGTGCCAACTAGGTCATACGATTAGATAGATGAAAGATAATGATTTTTTAATTATTGGGTTAACGTAGAAGTTTTATTTATTTAAATCTTTATCTTTTGTTAATGTATGCCTCTACTGACATGACTGATATGTCGGCCGTCTCGATCCTCTGGCTCTACGTAGGGATGTTGCATCTTTTATCGCATTTACCATGGGGGAATAACCTAAAATACCACTGCACCACCCGCTTGAAATTAAAATATCATCCACACCACCTTGATAGTTGGCAATCAATCATAGTACGTTTTAAAAGAAACTTCCTGCCACGTACGACCGAACTTTGGAATCAACTTCCTGCAGCGGTGTTCCCGAACCGATACGACATTGAAACCTTCAAAAAACGAGTCTTCATCTTTCTGACAGGCCGGTAACGCTCTTGTTACACCCCTGGTGTTGCAGTTGTCCATGGACAGTGGTGATCACTTACCGTCAGGTGACCCGCTTGTTCGTTTGCCGCCTTAACATAAAAAAAATACAAATTATTTGTATTTATGTAAGGTGTATATTTATGTTCTTTATATTTTTAATTATTTTATTGTATTATATTGACCACCGTATATTGACACTATAGGCGTGTGGTTCCCGGCAGAGTAGAATAGGACCATTCCAAGTCTTCCCGTGGATGACGTAGAAGGAAACACAAGGTAAACAAAGCTTACAAACATCAATGAGACCTCTCCATATTGACCACCCCGCACTACCTAATTTCCCATCACTTTTTTTATTTCAAGAAATTGCTAAGCAATAAGGCCGCCTTTTGCGCATTTGCTAGTTTTTAAGATAATTATGTCCTGTATTTTTCTTTTGTGCAATAAAAGGTATTGTATTGCATCGTATCGACCACAATGGTACAAAAGGTAGACTTAAGATTTTTATTTTACTTTTTATAGTTTGGTTTTGAGAAAAAGTTTAGTGATGAAGAAAAAACTTTGGAATGTTGTTGATTGAGAATTTAAGCGATAAACTGTCCAAGTTTGGGAAAATGTAGAATATTACGTATAAAAGTATATTATCTGCAAAGTCACAATAAAAATAGATAGACATAGAAAAATATACCTGCTTAACACATTGTTAGACACTAAGCCAAAAAACAATAGAAATAACAATTGATTTACGTCTATAGGCGTATAGTGTCCTACAATGTGTTAATTTGCTTCTGTATATTTAACGTATACGAAAATTCGGAAACTTCGTCTTCAATGAGATAAGAAACTATTAGAAATTCAAACGGAGGTTTTTCTATTGAATCCCAATGTACATATATTTATACGGGTATAAATTCCACAGTTTCTTTTAATATTAGCTTTCAGCTGGCCCTGTCCTTACATAGCCGCAAAGTCGCAGTATGTATCTATTTATTAGCAATTATCTATAAATGCCACGCCGTGTGACATGCCTTATTGGGGTTATGACTGGTTTAGAGTCAGTGGGCCTCGTCCTCGCTGCTCGGTTAATATGTACATTTATCAGGAAGGCAGGTGGACGCTGTTTTGATGGATGTTTATTTATTTATTTTATTTGTTTATAAGGTTTTATCCGCTATTTGTAGTCGTCCAAGCGCATCTCTCAAGAAACTTTTCCTATTTTGACGAGACAACAATTCGTAAATAAATAAAATTACTAAATAGATAGACGGACCCATCGCACTGATTGAGCTAGCCTCAAACTAAGTTCACACTTGTAATATGGTATACTTACTCAACGATACTATATTTTATAATATATACATATATAAAAAGTGCTCTTCAAGACGAATCAATTGAGCCCAAATTCGGTGCCTGGGTTATTTGTTTTATCAGAGAGATACCATGGCCACTTTCCGGCTTAATCATATGTCATAACTCAGGTCACTTAAGGTTTTGGTACTCACCATAATATTGCATTGCCATCCAACTTACATAAGTATGTAAAGTTTCAACTCAATCGAATAATGGGAAATGGGTCTAATTTAGCTTGTAAGATTTGATTACGGACACACAGACAACGGGACAGGTTAAATTAAGTCTTGTAAAATACGACTCTAGTTGTGGTAGAGCCACGCTACCGGCAAAACTCAGTTTTGCTAGTAGCATGAATGGGCCGGTTCGTCCGGGGAAGAGTACCACACTCTCAAAGAAAATCGACGTCTGAGTAGTAGCTTTGTAACGCTTCTATGCTTCGTTCGGTGAGTGAGAGAGCTGGAGCCGCCCCCCCTCCCCCCTCTGGGAAGGGCCCTAAAATGCGGGTAACGCTTTTGTTACACCCCTGGTGTTACAGTTATCCATGGGCAGCGGTGATCACTTACCATCAGGTGACCCACTTATTCGTTTGCTGTCCTATGACATAAAAATAAAAAAATAAAAGAACGACAGACTATTTCCACTGTTTCCACTATCTTTAAATCAGTAGAACCGATAGCGCAAATAAGTCTATCTTAGTACTAGGATCTTCTGGGAATAGCATTCTATTCGATTGTCATTATAAGATGGGTTTCAAAACGAATTGATAAACCTATCTATGCCTTTAATACACCCATTGATGCGACCAGCTCAATGTATGGTGCATTAGCCTCATCAGGTTCATGTTTTACAGTTACATCGTGTGTACATAGTCTAACTCACGTGTGATCTAGATTACCACCTGATATGACAGATCACTTTCATGCATTACACGGCTCATCAAGCACGGATTGACAGTGGCATTACCACCTGACACCGCCCAGTTGCCGTTACTGGGTCATCACTAAGTTATCCGGAGAAGTACATGATGTAATGCAAAAAGAGCAGAGATATAATAGGGTAACAAAAATAAATTATTTTGTAATGATATGATATTAAAACGTCACAAAATAATGTCACTTATTTAGTGACATTATTTTGTGACGACGTGAGTACTCTTTGTTTTAAAGTAAAAACATACTTTGATCATGAATCATATCCATTTTGAACGTGATTTTAGATTGATTAATGCGGAAAACCTGATTCTAGAAGCGCTATTTGTCTCCAAGAAACTACGTGCGATTTCATAGAAATCCCATAGAAAATGTTTGTCTTGACGTTTCGAAAAAAGTATCTGATTTTACTGATAACTTTTTATCATTATATTCTTCTTCTTCATTAGATTTATTTATTTAAATAAAATACACTTCTTTTTCTGACACATGTGAAATCAACAAGTGCATTTTTATTTAAATGAATCATCTTGGATGGGTGCACAATTAAGCAGCTGTTCAAAATAATTGCGCCACATACTCTTCATTTCCTCATCCGAAGTCACCAAGTCTCCATTTTCTTTCTGCAAGGTTTGTGTATGGGGTTGATAGCCTTCCTACATGACTTAAGTTCTTGATAGAATTTTCTGGAGTTGTTTGACCGTATCAGTGTTTCCATATCCATTACCATTCTATCTAGGTGTTGTCTCTTTGCTCTTTTTATTGTCTTTCTAGTGTCCGTTTTCCTTTGAGTATAGCAGTCTTTCCACCTGTTATCCTGTTCTGCAAGGATCTTAAGCTCTCTTCTTTCTTCTACCACCCTCTCGCATTCGTCATTCCACCATTTCTTTCTTTTGTGTCTGACTTTGGATCCCAATGTTTGCAAAGCTACTTCTTTAATTGTATTTTTCATATTTTTCCAGGTGTAATCTACATTTTCATCTACAACTAAATCTTTGAATCTGTTACTGATTTCTATTTGGAATTTTTCTTTAAGCTGGACATTTTTTAAATTATCTATATTTATTTTACTATTTTGATTACTAATTTTAATGGTTTTATTAACTTTAATTCTCAATTTTAACTTTATGCCTACCATATAGTGGTCGCTGTCGCAGTCTGCCCCTCTAAAAGTTCTTACATCTTGTATGGAGTTTTTATGTCTATCGTCTATTATAACATGATCAATTTGGTTTACAGTATGACCATCAGGGGATTTCCACGTACCCTTGTATATGTCTTTATGTGGGAACATTGTACTTTTAATAACCATGGATTTAGACGATGCAAAACTTATCAGTCTCAGACCATTGTTTTCATTTCATTCAGCATGTTTGCTGTGTCTTCCAATAGTTGGCACAAATATTTCTTCGCGTCCCACTTGGGCGTTAAGGTAACCTAATATTATTTTTACGTCGAAACTCGGGATTTGGTCATATACAGTTTCTAGATGTTCATAAAAGTCGTCCTTAATATCATCTTCAGCCACATTTGTTGGGGCATAAGCATTGACTAGGGATATGTTGCAGAATCTGCTCCTTATGCGGAGCACGCTTATTCTGTCAGAAACTGCATCAAACCGGATAGAGTATAATGACTTCTATAATCTAGGAGATTACTTACAGTATAAATTAGCATTAAGAAAGATAATTCGCGGGAATTCCCGCGTAATCCGCGAAATTCCGCGGAAGTTCTATTTGCTGACACAATTTTTTATATTACTACATTGACATAAAGTTTAATATGCTTTGTAGAGTTTTGTGTACTTATTTATGGGTACTTATCTAAAACTACCCATACAAGGTGCGTATGCGCAAATACTCATGTAAATAAAAATTAACAGTCTGATTTAGCCTGATTAGCAGATGTGTGAATCTGATTAGCAAATCACGTTTTAGCTTAGGAACTGTGAAGATGATGGAGTTCGCATCTAAAGAAATAAAAGTTTGTGTTGAGAGCTGATTATATGATCGATGGCTCGTACTTATCGAAAGATTGTTCGAAAATATTATATGGTCTTTCCAAAACACGTTAGGTAAAGATTTGAAACATTTAAAAATAACTGTTATATACATAATGTCCAACGAGGTTAAAAAGTGCCTGCGAAGGCCTAGTTCTTGAATATTTTGTTATTTTTTTTCATAAATAGGTAACAGGTGCATCCCTAATCTGAGCCTTTGCAACAATAAGGTTGACAGGGAGAGAATGCTGTAGCATTAAGTCTACCTATTGTAGCTTTTGGCTCAATAAAGTTTAAATAAATAAATATACCGACGAAATCCTTCTAAATAAAGAAGTCCGCGCATAAATTACAATATTTATTTCAAAAACTTTTTTACGAAATCTGCGTTTATTCTAAGCTTCTTGTTCAAACTCATCAATATTTATGGCAGTACGCACTTCCAATTTATAATACCGACCTCGCTCTAGGGAAGTAGGTACGACTACCGCGTTCCACTTAGTACTAAGAATTGTTTAAACAAAAATATTGTTTTATCCTTTCAGAGCTGTTTCCTACAAGGAATTAATGGTATGATCAGTACAGCGATTATTTTAATGTGTGCAAAGACCAATTAATACCAACAAACATGTTTGCATGAAGGTAAATCTATTGTAGGTAGGTACTCTACATATGTTTGCTATGTACATAAATTATTTATACAATCTGATCAACGTTGTGATGTGATTGAAAACAATTGAATTTGAATAAATTAATCCAATCATGTTGTCGGTACATAGAGAGACAACATGGACGTAAGTCGTTATAGAATTTTTGCATATAAACGGGATTAATACGACGGCGAGATTTTAAATTAAATAATACTTATTCGTTTTTAAATACAAGTTACGAGAAAAAAAAAAGAAAAAGTTAAAAAGTTAAAAAAGTGTATTAGGTAGTAGGCCAGTAAATTAAAAAAAAACTGACTTTCAAGCGTAGCGTAAGTACTACAGCCATTATTATATATTACTAGACTACGGCACATGCCATAATTATTATTCCTGACTATGTGTGGTGTGCGGCAAATGGTGACTTGCCGCCCACTCGATTAATAGATACTATTTATACTCCAATATTAGTAAAAAAGTAAGAAAACAATTTATAAAGACATTTATTTGAAGTATAGCTTTATATGGATGTGAAACGTGGACAATGAGGAAGAAGGACTGAGAAAGAATAGAAGCATTCGTGATGTGTGAGATGAGAATAAAATAAGCTTGATAGATAGAATAAGCGATGACAATGTGCTAGAAAGAGTAGGAGAAAGAAGAAATAATTTAAAAGCTATTGAAAATAGAAGAGGGAAGATGGTTGGACAATAAAAGGACATGACAATCTATTCAGAATAATAGTAAAAGGAAAAATTAAAAGGGAGATGAGGAAAGGGAAGACTATGGATGAAGTTTTTCAAACCAATTAAGGAAGGGTTAGGACTTTAGGAGTAAGGTAATACCAAGACATTAAAAAGATGTCAGAGAGAAGTGAGGAATGGAGGCATCTCCACTTAACTCCACTGACACACAACAATAAATTTATTACAAACAAACAAGACTTAATTTTTTAGAGACCAAAGCAGCAAGACTTCGGACGGAAGAAGATCGTGCCGTTAAAAGAGCTTACACGGGGAGACCAGCTGGGAAAATCCCGGTTGGTCGTCCTAGATACCGCGGTGGGAAGACGAAGCCTGCAAACACTTCAAAGTCCTCCAAGAAGATCTGCAGATTGTGCACAATAGACAACAGTGGCGTCTTCTGGTGTCAGAGGTCAAGATCCACTTTGGGTCACTCAGTCAGTGCACTATTTATATGAAGAATACGGTTGT
This sequence comes from Acrobasis repandana, assembly GCA_963576875.1. Taxonomy (NCBI): domain Eukaryota; kingdom Metazoa; phylum Arthropoda; class Insecta; order Lepidoptera; family Pyralidae; genus Acrobasis; species Acrobasis repandana. Next base: position 23,083,983 of record OY756215.1, read on the forward strand.
AATCCCAGAAAACTAGTTTCTATATTCCGTGGTTGTAATAAATAAAATTAAAAACATCTTTAGTTCTTTACTGGTCTGGGAGAAAGGAAGAAACACTTGCAGATCGTAAAAGCCGTTCGAGGGAATGGGCAAGAATCTGAATTATGTAAAAAGGCGATGCGGTTAGCAACCCATCACTATTATGATTTCCCTTTTTAACCTTCATGCCCACAATTATGCTAAAAGTGGCCTGGGCCTTACCACCCTAGGCTTTGTCTGCCCCATTAGGGATAAAGACGTGAATCGTGATAGTGTATCTTGTAGTACTCCCAAAATACCGCTAAGGTGTGGAATTCCCTCCCTGCGTCGATGTTTTCCTATACATATGATTTAGGGATTTTCAAGGCAAGAGTGAATAGGCATTTTTTGCGTGTAACACCTTAGACCTCATCTTAGCTTCCCATTAGGCTAGATAGAGGTCAAACGCACTGCGGCAGGACTGTTTTTTATAATTATCATTGAATTGAGACCTATTAGAAGTTGTGAAATAAATAAATTTTATATATAGAAGAAATAACGAATTTAAGATGGAAATAAATAATAAATAAGTATAATTTTTTTCTTTAGTAATTTTTTTAAATTTTATAATTATTTTTTTAGTAAGTAGAGATCTTGACTGATTGGTTCACAACGATGTCTCTAACCGACATCAGACATCGTAAAGAATACGTTCACGCGGACGAAGTCGTGGGCAAAAGCTAGTCTCTAATAAAAAAATAAAAATAAATATTCCAAACAAGTCTTGTTTATTTATTTGTTGTGGCACGGAAACGAGTTTATTTATAAAAGCTTGCCCTTTGAATACATAGTGACACGTCTCAGCCCGAAATAGTGGCACAGACGGACGGCATCCTATGGCCCTGTGTGCATAGCAAGTGAATGGCAGAGTGTGCAACTATTTTTATTGTATTCGGAAGAAATTAAACGTAACGGGTTTGTTTATTTTTAAACTTGAGACCCATTTTGTTTTGACATGTAATGTGTTATCTTATATATAAAATTCTCGTGTCACAATGTTCGTTCCCGTACTCCTCCGAAACGGCTTGACCGATTCTCATGAAATTTTGTGAGCATATTGAGTAGGTCTGAGAATCGGCCAACATCTATTTTTCATACCCCGAATCTACGCGGGCGAAGCCGCGGGCAAAAGCTAGTAAGATATAGAAACATACTGATGCCGTCAAAAAAATATGCAATGAGGAAAATAAGAAAAACCAGCCAAGTGCGAGTCGGACTCGCGCACTGAGGGTTCTGTTACAACACTTTACAAATTTTGCAGTCAAGTGCATACTCGTATATCTAGTATGCATACTTGACTAAATGACGTATAGTGCAAGTTTGTCGTTTAGTGATTCGACACATTTAAATACCATAGACTTCTCATACTTAGGCACAGACTTAGGTTTTCCTGACATTTTTAGGTAAATAACTATTTAAATTTTTTTTCAATTTTTTAAAAAGGTATTGGTCCATTTTCTTAAATAACTTGAAAACGATTTGTTATTAAAACAATATATTTGAGATTCTTACACAATAAGCCCTTTTATTTCAAATATCACACGAAGTAGATAGCAATATTTTTTATTTTTTTATTTAAAAGTGTATCTACTGTACCCCATATTCAAAATTCATTCAGGTATTTAAGTTACACATCCGTTCGTCTTTCGGTCACCGATTTACGTATATATGTGTACCAAATTTCAACTCAATCGATCCTGTATTTTCGGATAAGGGATCCGTTTTTTCCCTTTGGTGTATAGAACCCCAAAATATGACTTGCAATCTGAACGATCGGATATACTCGTAGGTTTCGGTGGTCGGTTTGGCAGTTAGTGTTGCATTTATGGACTCACTAGCTTTTGCCCGCGGCTTCGCTCGCTTATCCCATGGAAACATTACTTTTTTCCGGGATGAAAGGTACCCTATGTCCTTCTCAGTACTCCTAACTATGTGTACGCGAATATCAAGGATATTGGTTTAGTAGATAAAGCGTGAAGAGGTAACAAACAAACAAACGAAAAAAAAAAACAAATAACAAACTCACTTTTGCAATTATAATATTAGTTAGGATAGGATAGGATATAAATTTTATGACCAAAAATTACCTATTACGTTATACATTTCCTGTAAAGTGGATTATTATAGCGTTGGTTTTAATGCTAGAATGTCTGACTAGTCAAAACTGGTATATTACATGAATAAATAATTATTACCAGCACTGTACATAACTGATTGCATTTCAAGCAATCGTTAAAACAGTAATGTGTGTCATTCAGTCTCGTAACAGTGTAGAATCATACAAACAATTGGTACTGCATATAATAGGTTGGGGAAAAAGTCTTTTCGCATTTTATATGAAAATTCAAAACATTTTTTAATATAGTTTATTTCATTTAACTAAAGTATGTAGGTACCATTTTATTCGATAAGTTTTTGCCATCTTATAGGTAGGGACATGATTCCATTGCTATAGAAATTTTGGGGCTTCTAATCAAAAAACTGCGTCAAGTAGTTTTGGCAGTCCTCTCGTGATGTTAACCTGACACTGCCTTAAGAATTCTTAAGAGACCGAAACAGGTGGAAATCTAAAGGTGCCAGGTCAGAACTATACGGCGGATGCATTAACACCTCCTAGCCAAACTCTTTTAATTTTTGCTGAGTGGTTAAAGATGTGTGAGGTCTAGCGTTATCATGATGAAAAACCACACCCCTTCTGTTGATTAATTCCGGCCGCTTTCTCTCAACTTCTTGCTTTAATCTTATCAGTTGTTCGCAGTAGAGTTCTGAATCGATGGTCCTGCCTGGTGGTAACAGCTCATAATGAATAATGCCCTTCCAATCCCACCACACACACAGCATCACCTTGTTCCGAGTTAACCCGGGTTTCGCCACAGTCTGTGAAGCCTGACCGGCCTTTGACCATGACCTTTTTCGCACGTTCTTGACGTACGTGATCCACTTTTCATCACCAGTTATCAATTTCTTCAAAAATGGTTCGGTCTCATTACGTCGTAATAAAAACACTCACAAATGAGTACACGATTCATTAGGTTTCTTTCAGAGAGCTCGTGAGGTACCCAAATAACGAGCTTTTTTGTGTACCCATTTTTTTTTCAAATGCGCCAAAACTGTTTTGTGGTCAATTCCCAGTTCTTCAACTACGTCGTAACTACTGAAATGCCGATCTTGCTCCACTTTTTCAAAAATAGCATCCATTTTATCCGAAAACGCTTAACACTTCCCCTGCTGAAAAAGCACCGTATGTGTTTTCCTCTTTGGAAAAACACACACATTTTTCAGCAGCGGAAGTGTTTGGTACACTTCCGCTGCTGAAAAATGCAATTTGTGCAATGCAAAAAATTTGTGCTACTTTCACAGACACTGCACTAGGTCCATAAACATCGCAAATTTTTTTCGCGGCTTGCGTTGCCTTTTTACCCTTTTTGTTTTGAATAAAAGTGCTTTGTTAGGAGACTAGCGCCATCTGCGTGTGATCTCCACAAAAACACGGGCAAGATTATCGATTCATCGATTTCCCGTGCGCGGATTGTCTTTGCCCGACCAGAAAAATATTCATTGTCTTTATGTCAAAGTCTCAACTTGTCATTCCAGTAAAAATAGTGAAGAAAAATGTAACTGGGTGTGGCGCCTATCGCGTGTTTTAGAAGCATTAAGTTTGTAATTTTGATATATAAAATCGAAAGTTTCGTGGAGAATCGTCGGTAATTATTTGGTGGCCAATTCATTTGAACGGCGGGGAGCCGAAATTGTTTGTATTACGTAAAGAACATTGATTTGTGTGACAATTGTGAACCGCGTGCCATGCGCTTTGAAAGTTGTTGGTTTGTGACACTGTGAGTGAACAACTGTGAATTATCGAAAGAAGAACCAGAAAATTATTGTGTTGTGGCAGTGGTGTAATGGATACAAAAATAATACGTATTCATCTTGGGGCAAGTACATGAGCTCATGTTAGGTTATTGTAGGGACCCAATTCTTCTGCACCACTGACCTTGGGTCTATGAAGAGACCTGAGGCCGTCGCATCCCTGAGGAGGACCACGGGATCGACGCGAAGGCCAGGCGAGGCTGCCTGAGGACCGCAGTGGAGGCGGTGAGTTTTATAATTAGTATAACTACATTTAATTAGAATTAAGTTCAACTCATAATTAGGTTAAGTTAGGTTAATAGGTTCCCTATACCTTATAATATAGGGTGGTAGCAGACTGCGTAGGTTGTATGTGTGTTTGTTTGTTGCCGTTGAGATTGCCGGACTCGTACCAAGAGCGTAGTCACAAAATCTCTTGGTACCCAGAACGTAATCTACTCTGCGCCCAACATTTTTTGGTAGCAGAGCGTAGTTAGTAACACTTTTGGTAGTAAAATTTTAAAATGTATCTAATTTCTTCATTAAATTCACTCATCTTTACGGTAAGAAAAACAAATGAAAATCACGCATTTTCCTAATTTGAATTTGGAATTATCTTCTTTAAAATTTAAACTTTTAAATGATACCAAAACCAGCCAGGTACAAATAGTATAGCCAAAGTGGTTTTGTTACAAGTTCATACATACTGTATGCGAAAAGACTTTTTCCCCAACCTAATAGAAAGCCCTACCAGATGCATACAAGACTGTCTGGCGGACTGTTGCTCTATGTTGGGACCAGTGGAAGTTTTGTACTGTGTATTGATATTGGTTAGGCATATAATATAATATGCGAAACCCGTTCAAAGCATATTTTAATGGTATGTACTGCCAAATAGGTTTTGGCAGAAGCACCAGATTTGTCATTGATATATTCTGGTAATTGAAGAAATAACCGAGCTTGCAAAAATTTGGTTTGTGAATAAATGTATAATTCATTGATTCATCAGAATTATTTCGTGATTAACGAAATCGCTAACAATTTGCGACGCCATCCGATAATGGCGCACTACATTGATAACATAGCTTCAATCACGTAGCCGATACGTCGAAACAAAAGTGAAAATGAGCAATAATGTGAGAATGTGGACCACTTTCGATCAGTCTAATAAGTGGACGATAAAACAATTTATAATTAATTGCAGTCTCTCGTCCGCTCGCAATCGCTCTGTACGCGTCATTGAGTTATTGTCTAAATGGACAACGCAATCACCACCGCCGTTATAAACATTGCATTGCATCATGTTTTTTGACGTGACAACGTCTTAAATTAGGTTGCGGCTGGGAGTCACTTATGAAAAAGTGTAACGCTCGGTAACGTTACGATGAGTCACCGAACGAGAGAGAGGCCCGCCGAATGCCTTGCGTCTCTCTCCCACTCAACTATGATCGGTCTGCCGCCGTTGTCACGTAAAATCTTCGCCCGTAAAACCGACTTTACAGGCAACCATTTTTTTTAGAAACACTGAGACTTTATTTGACTTATATTTCTCAGGTATTGATCTGCATATAAAAATATAATAACAATGGCATTGCTCTTGAGACAATTTATGATTTTTAGGGTGCGGGAGAATATAAGTGAAGTTGAAATAATATTACTCTGAATTTTACAATCTAATATTTTTGTACGCCACCTTGAAAATAAAATTCATTTAAGTAAATTGATTGACGCTTTATTATAATCGAAAATGCATATTGCATTTTCGATTATTGTCTTCACTACAAAATATTATCTTGAACTACAAAAGCGGATTAGAAAGACTTGAATCCTAAGCTAATATTTGCGTGATCTATTTGCAAGCATGTCTTCATAATTTGAGTTGCGCGGCGTTGCTGCGTAGAGCGCGCGCGCACCATTCTGCGCTTTCACGCCACTTTCTCGAATTTAGCATTCGGTGCAAGTGCGGCGCAGGCGCAGGCGCAAGCGGACTGTACGCCTTGTTACGTCAACTGCACTGTGACATCTTTATTAGTTTTACCTGCAAAGACTTGTTTACATACAGTAGGCTCCCAATCATTTTATTTAGTAGCAAGGAGCGCGTCGTCGTTTTCTTCAATAATAAAAGGATTTTTCAAAAAATCAAAAATCTCTAAAAAAGTTTAAAAAATCCACCGTCCACTGACCCTGAGGCTAATTTCGATTGAAAGTTTCAATGTTAAAAACCATAGATATAGAGGTAAACAATCTAGATCTATGTTAAAAACGATAGATATAGAGGTAAAAAAATCTAGATCTATGGTTTTTAATATAGATCTAGAATTTTTTTACCTTTATATCTATGGTTTTTACCTAGACCTAGGCATACGTGTAAAGTCATGTCAAATTTAGTTCCGATCATGGGTTCCGATTACATTCACAATATAGCGAGGTACACTATCTAATTTGTTAACTTATATAAACATCAATTTCCTGGAAATCGATCGATGATCGAAATGAGAAATTATAATAAAAGGAATACAGATAGGTACTTGTTCAAAACATGTGAAACTATTTGCATACAATGCCACAGAAAACAGTAAGAGTATTACAATGCTTAGGATTGTTCACTCAACATAAATCTCAACGGTGCGGGGGCGAAGAAACACAGCCAACACGAAGTACATATACGCATAATTAGTTATAAATAACATAACATTGTACCTCTATGTAACAGTTTGAGGAGCTCGACGGCTCAGCGGAGGGTTCACTATTTGTCATCGGTGGGCAGGAAATTTGAATAGTAGCGTAATAGGGAAGGATGAAAATTTTGAAAACACTTTAAATTTTTTCTGCTGTTAGGAAGATTATACCTCTTTTTTATAAAAAAAATGAGATATTTCTGTTCCTGTGTTCTGTTCAGTACTGTAAACTAACACTGTCATAGTGGTCAAAACATGGCAGTAAAATATGACAGTTGACAACTTATCTGTTAACCTGAGATATTGTTCTGAATTGGGTATTTTAGTGGGTCAAAAATTAATTATTTGGTACCTACTGTTAATAGAATAAAACTTTACAAAATAATGCCACATTGTCATTGATCTCATCCACTTTGAAAAACGGATATTAAGAGCGCTATTTGACTCCAAGGAACTATGACGTGAAATCGATATTGCATACAAATCCCATAGAAAATGTTTGTTCCTGACGTTAAGAAAAAAGTATCTGATTTGATTTGTTGCAAAATAGCGTATCATAGTTGTCAAAATATGGCAGTTAAGTTGTCAACTTAGACGGTCAGGGCATCAGAAATGTGACGTTATTTATGAAAGAAGATATATTTCCAGTGTATACGTAAAATTTTAAAACAAGTACTTATGAAGCACATTGCGAAATAATAAAAAGACTTCCAGCATGAACGCCCAATCAGCAAACTAATAATGGATATCGGAAAATCTGTCGCGCTGAATAAAAATAATTCTAGATTTAATACGGATAAATTAATTTTATCAGCATTTGTAGATTGATGTCATATCGTACAGATATAAACATTTTATTTTATCTTTAATATCGATGCATTAGCACGGCGCGGCGCGCGTGTCTGTCTGGCTGGTGCAATGTCACAGTTTAGGTACTTACTTTGCAAAGGCGGATCTATATACACCAGGCATCTATATTTTGGCCACACACGAAAAATAAAGAAGAAACTGGCATGTTCGGGTTGATACACACATTAATCGGCACAGCCGGGCTGTAAAATCAAATATGTAGATGTATGTTCGGGGGAAAAGCCGTTATAATTTCTTCGAGTCGGCTTTGCAGTATCATGGACTGAATCTGCTCCAGAAATTTTGCTGGTGGTTAAAAAGTCACCGGTATAAGGGCTTATTGGGCTGTAGCCCGGGGCTCTGAGGATATAAAGGACCTCCAGCCTTCGTTATAGACAGAGGACAATAATGTTAATTAAACAAATCTAAACCTTGAATTTCTTAAATCCTAACATTTGCAAACTGTTGGAGAAATTTTTGATATAATGGCTTACAAGCCAAATTCTTCTTTCTTTTTCGTGTGTGGCTGAAACTGGTGTCAGAAGTTCAGAACTTTCAAGTCTTTCAACTATTAACTTACGTAAGTAATAATAAAAAAGCAATCGGTTAACTAGCCAGGCCCCATATACTCACGGTCCGCACCAGCTTATACATTTTTTGTAATAAATATGTCTAACACATTTACAGAAAATAAATACGTACTCGTATATACGGACAAATTACACAGATTGAGCTAGCCCCACAGTGAGTTCGAGACTTGTGTTATGGGATACTAACTCAACGATACGATTTTTATAACGCATATACAATCCAAGATCCAGGTCAATCTGAAAATAATCATTGTCCATCTTGACCGACCGGGGATCGAATCCGTGACGTGACCTCCAGTGTGACAGTCTAGCATGATGACCACTAGGCCTTATAGGTCATCGTAAAAAAGTCCCGTATACTAACATAAGCACTAGCGAATAGTAAACATGTGCTAAGTACGTACATATCAAATATCTCATCATCTCATGGAACATCTAATTGCATGTGAACTTCATCTATGGTGTGAAGAATTGAGCCCAACGACTGTATTCGATCTTAGACCTTATCATGAACATAATAAGGCTCTTGCATTTATCCTACTTATGATGTAGTCTGTTCGGAACAACCTTGACCAGCAGAGGTCACGACCGGCCACGTAACCCACAAATTGCTGGTCTGCAGCGATGGCAAGAAACCGATAATTGCACCCTGTTGGATTGTCTGATGGTTGGTTGGAATTGTAATGGAGTAGGTGTGTTTTATGTTTATTGGACGCAATTTGGTTTCGAAGCCTTGTATGTTGAGTTACTGATTTGGGTATAAATAGCTACGTGCTGTATTCAGACTAAAGACATTATAAAGCCGTGTGGTTCCCGGCAGAGTAGAATAGGACCACTCCAAGTCTGCCTGTGAATTTCGTAGAAGGCGACTTAGGAAACACAAGCTAAACAAAGCTTAGAAACATCAATGAGACCTCTCCAACCCGTCTGGCCAGCGTGGAGAATGTAGGCCAAATCCTCTGACTGCTCTGGCTAAAATATGGCTCTGGCAGTACAGAGAAGGTCGTGCTCCTGCAGTGGACGCTAAAAAAGACCTGATTATGATATTATAATGTAAATAGACACAACTGTCTACTATTATTAAGTATGAATTTACGAAAATTATTTTTTGTGCAGACCATTTACTGTAGGTACTTACTAGATATTGTATTAGACTTCCCTTTGATGACCTCCGTGGCGTATTGGCAGGTAACCACGATAGAACAATCGTGGACTATGGCGGACGCCATTCGGAGGTTCTGAGTTCGATCCCCAGCCAGGGCAAGTTGGAAAATGGCCTCTTTCAAATTGTCCTGTGTCTTGGGTGTATATCGATATAAGCACGTATTTATCATAAAATATAGAACTAATTGTTAAGTTTGTAATTTGTCATTAAAAAAAAACTTAGACCAAGTGTGTCAAAGTATTAAGACAAATTAAACGAGCTTAATCTCGAGAGATTTGCCTAAAGCCAGCGTTCAGGCTCTTTCATCGGACCAGTTTTATGATATGCTCTCCTCTATTGGCTTTTACCTATCAGCTATTGGTTAAGTGTGACCAACTAAAATTAAAACTTAATTAAAACTAACATTAAAATTTAAAAGCAAAAGCAAATTTAAAGATCTCATTGGTCAGGCTCTGTATAAAAGACGCAAAATATCCCACTACCTACATAATTATTACGCACTCACATGATTTGAGATACAATCCAAACGCCAAGGACGCCGAGTGAACAAGGTTATCTCATTATTTATACTCGTCCACAGAGACCACAGATTATTTACCTCGTCTAGCTGTCTTTCAAGAGTCTGAAGTGTAATCATTTTGTCATACAACATGTTGGCAGAGACCTTGTTTGCACAATACAGGCACAACACAAACATAAAACATAGTGCTTTAAAACTTTTGAGTAAACTACCTAAGTGTTTTTAGTTTATAATTCTAAAGAATTTCATCAAATTTTATAAATGTAACGTTTAACGAAATATATATAAATATACAAATATTTTTTGGCTTTCCATACAAGCTGACCAATCATCCGATTTGGATCAGCTGTATATTACGGAAAGCAAAAAACATTTTTTCACGATTTCGATTTATTATGTTCCTTGGGGAAAGTTGTTCAGTATCATGGCCTGAATTTACCCTTAAAATAGTTTCAGTACATTATGTTAGACCCTTTATATTAGGTAGGAGACTATTAACTGCTAATCTTGTTAATTTGTTCATTAATATTTGCAGGCTCATATAACTAGATGAAGAAGTAAATTTGTAGAAAATTTAATATTTCAAAGGTTTAGTTTGGAAAACTCGCTTTATCGAACAAAATAACTTCCTACCTCATCAGCATAATCATCAGGTCTTTTTTTAGTCTCCACTGCTCTCTGGCTAATATATGGCTCTAGTAGTAGAGCCATATATTAGCCAGAGCAGTCAGAGGATTTAGCCTACACTCTATACGCTGGCTGGGTTGGAGGGGGTCTCATTGATGTTTATAAGCTTTGTTTACCTTATGTTTCCTAAGTCGCCTTCTACGACATACACGGGAAGACTTGGAGTGGTCCTATCCTGATAACATTTAAATCTTGAAAAATAAAATAAAATTATAAGAATTGTATGACCTACACTATGTTTTTACCGAATTTGACATACCTATTATATATGCCCTGTTTAAGTAAGTTTAAAAAAAAATTGACCTGTAACAAAATTTTATTAAAATGTTATATATCTATAGGTATATTTAAGAGCTATGCTCTTGTCGGTGGAGTATGAATTCTCTTCCTTTTGTCTCTCTCATCTGCCATTAAAATGATAAACAACAAACTATTCAACTCTGCCGGGAATTTAAATAAGTATTTGTTGAAAAATAAAGAATGTTTTCAATTAGTTGCTGGGTTTGTTTTTAATTTTCATTCCACATTGGCGAATCAGGGAGAAATGATTTGGTAGATGAAACAAAACAATGAAGTTTACTGTCAATATTTACATGCTGCAGTGCTTCTGAGTGTACTGAATGAATATAACAAAAGACAACATAGTAAGAACGTGCAAACATACACAATAATATCGGAAGCGGCAGCACTTGACACATTCACAGCTCATCACGACTTTACAAACGCCAAGGCAAAGAATACATCCTCCTTTGATTACAACACTACATTGTAAATGAGTTACTTTATCTTTGTAGAAGCTGCGGATAATTATATAACGTCTAACATAATATAATGAAACTATTTTAAGGGTGTGTTTAGTCCATGATACTGAACAACTTTCCCCAAGGAACTTACATTGAAATACGAAAAATAATTTTTTGCCTCCCACACAAGTTGACCGATCAGCTGATCCCAATTTCTATGGAAAGCAAAAAAAATAAATTCATATTTCGGTATATGTTCCATGGGGAAAGTTGTTCAGTATCATGGACTGAATTCACCCGTAAAATAGTTTCAGTAAATTTTGTTACACCCTGTATAACGTCTAACAAAATAAGCTGAAACTATTATGAGGGTACATTTAGTCTATGATATTGAACAACTTATAGCGAATTCAAAAAATAATTGGGCTTCCATCCAAGTTGACCAATCAGCTGATCAGAGTTTCTATAGCATTCTATAACGATTTGACTTCAACATTTGTGCAAAACAAAACAAAGTCACTATATAAATATCCTATGATAATAAAGATATTTTGAATTGAATTGAATTGAATTCCCAGATGATACAGATACAGATACTATTGTAAAATGCGGATTTAAGGCTCAGGGCCTTTTCTTCCAGTCAACCTACAGGTGGTGCAGTTAAAAGCAAATTTTGGACGATATGGTGTGCCATATCGTAATTTATAAGTGAGAATTTATTAAAATGTACTGTATTAAATGAACAAAAGTTGTTCAGTTTCATGGGCTGAGGTACCATCTGGGAGGTTTTGCGTTAGTTCATTAACACGTTGTATGTGTTGTTCAGTGAAAACTGAGTTAACTCGAGTAATATTTTTCTATTTTTCTGTCTTATTTTCATAGCTGTAGGGCTTAAGATGTCAAAGCTAGGATTCATGTAAAGTGATGTAAGTATCGGTTTTTTCATGTTCCCACATTTTTTTTTGTGTTTTACAATACAATTGCATTCAAAACTAGTTGAACTAAACTATATTTTTAATTTTGTTAGTGTAAATTGATATAAACAGAATCATAACACTTTAAAAGGACGGACGGAAAGGACGGGTACTCAGATTTGTGTAGAATGATATAACTCTTTTTTTTTTCGACATTATCAAAATAAAACCAGCATATTTCAAATGCTGTCATCGAAATTAACATGTTTAATTTGGTGACTTTTCGCTGTATTATTAGAGATCTTATTTGTCTATGAAAACTGTAAATGTATATCATTTAGCACTAAAGCAAAGCAGAATGTGTAAAATGTTACAATGTGACTTATATTAATTGGCACAAATAAAATGTTGTTTTTTTGTGTCAAACGACATAACTCAATGTTTTTCAATTTTTTATATTAAAAAAAAGACATAACGTAATATTTGTTTCAGTAGTTTATTGAAATGGGTATTATCTATCAATCATAGAAACCAAAAATTATAAAACTTCCATAGAAAATGAGTGGGAATTTTTTGAAACTTTAAACTCGATTATCTCAAAACTATGATTTTTGACTTAACCCCGTTTTCACTGAACATACAGATACTCGTATATGCATAGATACACATAAAAATACACAAATATTGCATAAATTCATAAACCATACATAGACCACAAAAATATTTATGTACAGTTTGTGAAGATCAAGTGATTATATTCTCTTTGGTGAAGATAATGAGAGCGCACAGCACTTTTGGCGACAAGGGACTTTGCGGTAATCCTTTTCTCATTAAGTTTTCCTGTATATATTTTTCTTTACGCTTTAAATCCAACATTATCAAAGCCTTTAACTCTGTACAGGTACAGTACAGCTAAAAAAACGAACACCTTAATCACTGCGCAATTAAATCTTCAATGGAATTCCCATCGCTTTGGACATCTTCTCAAGGTTTAGGACCAGTTTAAATACGCGTAATTTGCTAAATGTCGACATTTAAAAACCACGTGCCCATAAAAATATGTATTTTATGTGCTTGTCTGTGTTATTTACTATCATATGAGTAGCTTCTTCTCGTGTAGATCGTAAAAGCCGAGGGAATGGGCTAAAAAGCTAATCATATCAATAGACGATGCGGCTTACACCCATCTGTCGAGACGATTTCGCCCCACCAGAGCAGCGCGGGGCTCGGGGGCCGAGGACATACCGGACGCGCGTCACAGAGCAGCCTATCCATTCTTCCAAACGCAAAGACCACCTCAGTTAAAATATTGTGATACGTACGAGTAATAAACCAGCCCCTTAATTCGTCATCCCCTAGGATCATAACCCCCACACCATCACTATTTTGATTCATCTTCCCGCCCATCACGCTAAAAGTGGCCTTTTATGGTCTTGCGGCCCTGGGCTCTGTTTGCTTAGAACCGCAATACCCAACATGCTCTGTCTGCCCCTTTAGGGATAAAGACGTGATAGTGTATCGGTATATGAGTAGGTATTTTGTTGTCTCCACCTCCCCCTCGACTATCAAAGCCAATAAAGTATTCTTCATCATTCCTGGTTCCGCTTTCCAGACCGTGTATTTACTAACACTAACTTAGAATAGAATGTAGTCAATGTGTATCTACTATGGCTCTATGTCTGAAATTGCTACAAAAATCCACGGTTCCATGTATTTTTAACAATTTAGTTAGGGTAGTTAAGTACTTCTTCTTCTTCTTATCGAGTCGAAATGGTTACACTGTAGCTTCAATTTCAAATCACCTGTGACCAGTATGTGGCCACGGCGATCCCTCTGTCGTTAGCTTTATTAAGGTCCTCTATGGTACATGATGTAGGGCAGCCCGGACATGACAAAAGGTGGTCCATCGACTGAATGGCACCGCAGTCGCAAAGGTTTTTATCAGCGTGACGCCACCTAACTCGGTTTTCCCGACACCTCCCAACACCAGCCCGGAGTCTATTGAGAGACTTCCAGACTGACCAGGGGAGGTCTCTACCCGGTGGGAGTTTTTCAGCAGGAGGGATATTTGACTCGTAAGGTGGATACTTATTTATCCACCTCACAACTTTTGCATTAGAAGCCTCTATTGCTGGTATGCTTGGCTGCCTGAGAAAGCTGTTACGACTCTTGAGACGTGCTAGTGGCGGGGTCTGTCCGTAGAGTAGGTGCCTTTTGTCATGTTAAGTACTAAATTGGGTTGTTTCCATGTAATCTTCAACAATATCAGCTTTTAGGGCTTAGATCAAAATTCAAATGTTTATTCTCCTAATAGGCCTTTGCAGGCACTTTACACGTCAATAAGTTTTGTACCCGTTAAGGGGTCCATAATTTAATTTTTATAAATTTAATTTAATTAAATATTGAATCTTTATTTTAATTAAAAGTAAATACCTATTTAGATATTACTAATTTTAATCTATTTACAATTTAATATATCGATCAAATTTTATGGTTACAATGAATTATGGAATAAAAGGCTTTTTTATTTTTAAGTTTTGTATAGGTACATTTCGTGTCAAATTAATTAATTATTTCAATTTCAATTTCAATTTATTTATTGCTTTTCACATTTAACATATATTTTCAAGAAAAGCTGCTGATAAGAAACACATTTAAACAATATTGGTCGCCTACGCGATTACTCTTCAGTTTAGCGTTGTAAAGCCCTACATATTTATTTGAGCTAGTACCAGTAGGGCTAACAAGTTGGTACTACCAGTAGGTCCAAACATTGAATATAGTAACTCCTTGATCAGAGACTAGCTTGTACGAAAATTGATTGTAGAAAGTGAGAAATGTCTCGCACGTAACAGCTGCGATCACAAATCACAATAATTGATGTAAACGGCGCTAATGAGCAAAAGTAAAATCGGCCATAATCGGGTAACTTGCGGGGAAATGCTCTGTCGGGCTGTCTGTGAACAAGTCTTTCTGTACGAATGTGTGGCTAGAGTCTGGCTAACAAAAGATGAGACTGGAAAAGGGCGGCAAATTAAGAAAAAAACATCATAAAATCTTTATTATTAAGACCATCCTCTTTAGGATGGTGTAATACTAAATGGTCTGAAAAACATCAAAAAATCTTTATTATTTAGACCATCCTCTTTAGAATGGTGTAAATACTAAATGGTCTAAATACTAAATGGTCTAAAAAAACATCAAAACATCTTTATTTACCATCCTCCTCACTTATCGTAAGCGTCTAACGATGACCCTAGGATCTGAATACCTTTTAATGGATATAAACGTGAGAGCATGTATGTATTGTATGTATTTAATAATCGGTTTAAATAAATTCAAATTCAACGTCTATACGTGCTTTCCGAAGTACGGTCTTCCTTGCTTCGGAAAGCTAGGCGCACCTATCTAGGTAAAAGTTCAGCAAACCAGTCGTAGTCTTGAATTTCTGACGTGAAAGTCAAATGAATGAATGAAAAATATCTAACAAGCTTTTATTGTGAGGCTTAATATATATAAGTACTAATCAAGACAAATGTTATAAGCAAAAACTAGATGGGGTTACGTCGTTTTACTACAGTGTTACATCATCAGATCAGCTTTTTAGGGTTCCGTACCCAAAGGGTACAAACGGAACCCTATTACTGAGACTCCGCTGTTTGTCTGTCTGTCTTTCCGTCTGTCACAGGGCTCTATCTCTTGAACCGTAATAGCAAGACCCTTGAAATTTTCACCGATTATGTATTACTGTGGCCGCTATAACAACAAATACTAAAATAAAAAAAGTTAAAAATTAAAGGGGGTCGTCATACAAAAAAGGTGTTTTATCAGCGTTTGAAAACACAATGTTTTCACAAAAGAGGTACGGAACCCTTCATGTACGAGTCCGACTCGCACTTGCCCGTTTATTGTTATAATAATATTTCGTCGTGATCTGATTTACATTAGCATACAACATTTCATCTCAATCAGTAACCAAAAAGTTGTGGAAAACAAATAAACAACAACAAACAGGGAAAACTAAATAAAATCTTGGAATAATGTTAGATGGAGACTTAATTTGAACCAAATGTAGAGAAGTTTAGAAAACTGAACGACATTGTACTTACTTAGTCACGTAGAAGCAATTACACAAATTGACAAAAGTATGAAAACAACTATGGCTATGAATGGAATGTCTACTATTCAAGTCGGAGAGTTAATTAGGGTTCCATACCAAAATGGTAAAAAAGAAAACCTAATGGTGCTCAGTCCATCACAGGCATCTAGCAACATAGACGCTGTATTGCTTTAAAAGGAATAAATATAATGGAATTCGAAAATCTGACATCAGTGATAGTAATAACATAAAGGTGGCGCCAATAAACGAGAAAGTAAGAAGCAATCGTTTGTCATGGTTCGGACATGTGATGAGAAGAGAAGAACACCACGTAAGAAGGAGAACTTTAAATTTGTCTGTTCTGTTAGTGGAAATAGGGGAAGGGGAAGACCAAAGAAGAGGTGGATGGAATGAGTAAGGCAGGATATGGGGATAGTAGGAGTGGATATTAGTATAACGGGAAATAGAGGAATGTGGAAGGAGAAGACATACTGCACCGACTCCAAATGATGGGATAAGGTAAGGCAGATGATGGGTGACAGTAACAACATAACACTCGATAAGAAGAAATATATATATATATACTCATGAACGTAGTCGGGGGATGAAAGTAGTGGTAAGTATTACACGACTGATTTACAACGAGCACCTGTCCAGAAAGCGTTGCAGCGATCTTTATAGCCTGGTTTTCGTCCACCAGTCTGTAAAAAGTTGAGTTATTGATCTAAGTCTGAGCTAAATATTCCATTTAATTAGCCACGTGTGATAACAGGGTTGTCAGATAAGTATTTCATAAAATTTATTGATTTGTTTCAAGAATAAAATTTGAAGACGCCTATGGCAACACACTAGTATCACTAAAAAGCCATTGTGCGTTTATTTCCTTACAATGATAGCGACAACAGAAAGAGAGAGATCAAACCTTTAGAATATCTACGTATTGAACATCTATATTGGTGTACGTATACAAGTATATAAAGGACAACGGAAATGTATTAAAACTACTTTAAGGCCGTACTTGAATTTTCCGGGGTCCAGTGCTGCCCCCATTTAATTTAGGTAGGAAAATTTAGGTACGGCCTTAATGATTAAATTCATTCCATGATACTAAACGGCTACTTCAAGAAACATATATCGAATGTTTCTTTATTTTACCATAGTATAATATAATATTATATTATCGATCAGCTGATTGGTCAACTTCTGCAGGAGGTAAAAAAAATATTCTTATTTCGCTGTTATATTATCAATAAAAATAATGATACTGTGGTACCTATTAACTAGGTGCCCAAGGTACCTACAGTAAATTTCGCGAGAAGCGCGTAACATTGAAAAAGTCACGATGTGTCGACGTAAAGAAACTTAATACACAGGATGATTTACAGAAAGATGATCTCCTAAAAAAATAAGGCTTTAAAAAATAAAAAGAACTATTGTTATATTAATATACTATTGCTTACAACCAGCAAAGTTTCACAAGGACGAGATAAAGACCGTCACGTATCACATCAAGAAAATTAAAAGATAAAAATTATGTTTTTATTAACCACTAGCTGTGCCCGCGACTTCGTTAGCGTGTTTGTCGGAACGTAATGTTATATAGCCTAAAGCCTTCCTCTATAAATGGACTACCCAACAAAAAAAGAATTTTTCAAATCGGACCATTAGTTCCTGAGATTAGCGCGTTTAAACAAACAAACAAACTCTTCCGCTTTATAATATTAGTATAGATGTAATTTGTCAACCCTGGTGTATTGACGGCTACAACTAACACGATGATGTACAAACTATTTATATTTAAAATTAACCAGCGAAACCACATTCGTGCTCCCTTACTTTCTTACCTGCTGATTTCGGTATTTTACGCTTAGTTTGGCGGGGCGATCTGGGAGTTAATTATTAAGAAATTTTACAGGACTGACTACGCAGGAATCACATAATTTAATTCCCCTGCACCATTCCACCATCGGACAACACGACGTGGACAGGGGTGGAATCCCTGTGGTCGATATTCCTCCTCATCGTACCTCTCGATTCGCCTCCTCCTTCATTGTGCGAAACGCTAAGGTGTGGAATTCCCTCCCTGCGTCGATGTTTCCCCATACATATGATTTAGGGATTTTCAAGGCAAGAGTGAATAGGCATTTTTTGAGCCTGCGTGTTACACCTTAGACCTCATCTTAGCTTCCCATCAGGCTAGATAGAGGTCAAACGCACTCAAATCTCTAATTTAAAAAAAAATCCTTTCAGGTACAGTAGATAGATCATTTTGAAAACAGTTTTACTACTTTCTAATGAATTAAGGTGTTTAGGTTTAGCCATGGTTTAGCCATAAGCGTAGATGGATTTCTAACACGGAATAATCCTGTAACAATAAAACAAAAACAATTATCTGGAAGATGATTCAACAAATAATGAATGATGAATCTAAAAGCAAAGAAATCTCCATTAAATCTACCTGTCACTAGCCTGCGATTCCGCGAGAGTGACAGTACATGAAATAGAAGTTTAATTGCCATTCTTAAAACATTATTGTGTGGAACGGAATTCTGAGTGTTTTCACTGCGATTCGAGATTCGTCGCGCTACAATGAAAGTTAGGATACAGGTTTATGTATGGAACTAACAGCTGTAACAGTTGACTTAGGATGAGACATCCACATTCTGTAACTAATTTCTACGTTCAATTTATTTCTCAAAGTCAAGATTTCAGATGATGTCAATGCTTTGCTTTTCCCGAGAGATTTCGCAGGTTCTTCAAAAAGGACGTAAAACGATTTACTTTGTTATTGCTTGCTTTAAAGTTGCACCAATAGTGAAGTTTTTTGCATTGATAATCAGAAAGAAGTAAATGAAGTAACGTTGTATGTAAATCTTAGTAAATTATAGTGAGGTAGTTTCAACGTACCTACTTGCACCGAAAATGAAAATCCAGGGGAAATATATAATGTCAGTACATTAATTGCACTTAATGACACCCTGCAAGAATTCTCTCGTCACTAAGGAGCTATCCTACAAGTATATTATGAAGACAGTTGACCTGTCCCACTCAAATATTCATTAATTCCTCGACTCTTCATCTAATTGAGTTTAAATCATGAAAAAATCAACTTTATCTCGATATACTAAAGCACATATTATTGTAAGCTGCGTCCCGCTTTGGGTCAAAGTGTCACGAATGCGTATTCGTGCCAATTAGAGGAAATTGCACAGTGCCATTGTCGAGATCCGACCGGCCAAATGACCGAAAAAAAGAGGGCATAGAAGAATATCTCGCATATGCATATTATTATGTCGATACAGACAGAAAATTGAACGCATATTTAATCATGGCAGGAAATAATGTCAAATTGTAAATTTGTACTCGTATATACTCGTACCATCATCATCATCATCAACAGGGCTTTTTAGAGCCATACTTGGCCACAGCAGCCAGATGATTTGACCTACACTCTCCACGCTGGCCAGACGAGTTGGAGAGTTCTCATTGATCTAAGTATATAAGCTTTGTTTAGCTTGTATTCCCTAAGTTGCCTTATTCTAGGCTTATTCTTCTTATTCTAGGGGGTCTTATTCTACTGCCGGGAACCACACGGCGGATTTGTATATACCAATACTAAGTTTCTAAGTATAAAAATCTTAAAAAGGGACCACGCCAAGCTCAAGCCACACTTTTTGTCTTCAAGATAATCATCGGTCCCATAATCAGCCTTCTCACAAAGTAGGTACACTATACTTATTCTTCTATACCCTCGCTGATGTACGGTGACAGCGCCATTGTCATATTTCCGACCAAATGGCTATGATTCGCGACCGACCGTTAACTGGCTACAGAAAGAGGGTGACACATGGCATAACTGTTGCTTTCCAACTCTTTGTTGGCATCTCTCCTTTATATGGTATGCGATGATTAAATTGATTTCACTTTGCATACGATAACTGAGTAAGTATCTGCTGATTTATTAGAAATTACTAAGTACATGTAAGTAGTGCTCTGTAATTTTATTGCTATCAATAGTATTTTCTTATTGCTATCAATAGTAGTTAGTACAGCTTACTTAGTTATTAAGTTAGCCGCTGTGTTTCGAAAAGCATGTGAATATGTAGGTCCTGGCTGTAACGTTCCGATGTTTGAAATAAAGAAAGTCCACTAATTCAAAATCCACAAATATTTGTACTGATTTCACGTCAATTAGTTGTATTAAATTGTTCTTAGCTTGCTATTGTTTGTATTTTTTACTAACTTTAGGTAGGTTAGTGGGAAACAAATGTATAACCATGCCGCCTCCGCCGGGGCCTGGCAGACGTGGTACACTTAAGAAATGCTGGCTTGACGTCGTCAGGGATGATATGGTCTTACAATGAAGGATGCTCAAGACCATGCGAAGTGGAAAAGGAAAAGCCAGAAAGTATTACAGCTGTGGATGCAACTGGGAACACGCTGAGAAGAGAGAGAGTGCCCTTCAAGTGTAGAAGAGGCAGCAACAAACTGCACTGCAGTATTGTCTCCAACGACTCATTATTATAACCTCCCCGTGGTATAAGAATCAAGAACCAAGAATTTATTCACTAGTTAGGTCTTAGCAGAAACTTTTACGCGTCGTTAAGTTTATTGTGTACATTTATTATTACACGTGTTTGTGCATTTATATATAAATTATTAATAAAAAACTATCGATTCTAGCGTTTCAAAACGACCACTGCTGAGAAGAAACGCCGAAAGAAACTCATTTACACAGTATTGGTCGCCTACGCGCCAGAAGGGCTTTGTCAGTTTTCAAAGATATTATACCTACAATGAGCACCCTATGGTTCTCTTTGCTGATGACAGTACTATAATATTTGAATGTAATAATCCCGTGACATATACAAATGAAATAAATACGACATTGAATAAAGTAATTGAATGGTTAAAAAAACCGGCCAAGTGCGAGTCGGACTCGCGCACCGAGGGTTCCGTACAAACCTGCAAGGTTTACAAAGTTCGTTCATTACGACAAGTAAGTTTAAAATTATTAAAAAAAAATATATTATGTGATGTAACTAAAAATTTATGGTTTTCGTAATTTTTCCTTTATCTATGCTATAAGACGTTGCTTCGTACCAAATTTCAAGATTCTGAGTTCACGGGAAGCACCCTGTAGGTTTTGATTCCCTTGCAAGTGTCGAAAATTTGCGGCATAAACGGCTGTATCTTTTGATTGCGTTGGCTTAGAAGTTTGATTTTTTCACAGCTTCAAGGGACAGTAGACCTGAGTAATTGATATAAATTTCAGCTTCATACCTCCACGCGTTCCTGAGAAAAAGGGTCTTGACAGACGGACGGACGGACGGACAGACGGACAACAAAGTGATCCTATAAGGGTTCCGTTTTTTCCTTTTGAGGTACGGAACCCTAAAAACAATAATCTAATAATAAATCTTAAAAAAACTAAATGTATGGCATTTAGTCAAAGACCAAATAAAACACATGTTAAACTTGACATTGCTTATTCAGGGATTGATATTAAAGAATCGGAGGTGACTAAGTTTCTTGGATTATATATAGAGAAAAATATGACGTGGGAATCTCAAATTAAACATATTTGCAAAAGACTTAATACCTATTCATATGCTTTGTATATGTTGAGAAAAGTGGTTAATCAAGATGCTCTTTTAACTGCTTACCATAGCTATGTTGCATCGACAATAAGATATGGTCTGATTTTCTGGGGTAATGCAACAGGAAAAGAAGAGGCATTTAAAGCACAGAAGAAGTGCATTCGTTCATTGTGTGGAATACCCGAAGGGAATTCATGTGTACCACATTTTAAAAAACTAAAAATATTAACATTGCCTGGAATGTATATACATATATGAAATAGCTCTTTTTGTAAAATGAAACATACACCGTTTTCAATGCCTTGGTTCGAATCGTATTAATGACAGAATTAGGCAGATGTCACACAAGACAGCTATGTTCAGTGAAAGTGTGTTTGGAATGGCGTCAATAATATATAATAAGGTCCCAAAAAAAATAAGGAATTCTAGTTTTAATCTATTTAAGAAACAACTAATGGAATTATTAATAAAAAAAATGCTATTATAATGTTAATGAATTTTTAAATGATAAAATATAACCGCTAGTATTTATTTAATTAATTGTTACTAATATTATTTAAATTGTAATAATAATTATACTGTAATTAATTGTAATTAATAATTTAAAAACATTTAAAATTTGCATACCTACGCAAGAAGGTAAAATGTAAAAGGGAGTGGTAATTTTAAGATCTTTATGAACCTACATTTTATGCAAATAAACGTATTGATTGATTGATTGATTGATTGAAAAATGTAATCATAATCTAACATGTAAAGCTTGCGAACAAGTCCCAAATTCAATTTACAGAAATAAGTAATACTAAGTATTTAGTCTTAAATAATTATTTTTTAACAAAAAAACATACAGTCGAATTGATAACCTCCTCCTTTTTTGAAGTCGGTTAAAAACAAATAAAAAAAGAACATCAAAATCGGTTCACAATTGGCGAAGATATTGCGTAACAATCATATATAAAAAAAACCGGCCAAGTGCGAGTCGGACTCGCGCACCGAGGGTTCCGTACAAACCTGCAAGGTTTACAAAGTTCGTTCATTACGACAAGTAAGTTTAAAATTATTAAAAAAATATATATTATGTGATGTAACTAAAAATTTATGGTTTTCGTAATTTTTCCTTTATTTATGCTATAAGACGTTGCTTCGTACCAAATTTCAAGATTCTGAGTTCACGGGAAGCACCCTGTAGGTTTTGATTCCCTTGCAAGTGTCGAAAATTTGCGGCATAAACGGCTGTATCTTTTGATTGCGTTGGCTTAGAAGTTTGATTTTTTCACAGCTTCAAGGGACAGTAGACCTGAGTAATTGATATAAATTTCAGCTTCATACCTCCACGCGTTCCTGAGAAAAAGGATCTTGACAGACGGACGGACGGACGGACAGACGGACAACAAAGTGATCCTATAAGGGTTCCGTTTTTTCCTTTTGAGGTACGGAACCCTAAAAATAATTAAAATAACATTTAGTTGAATTAATAACCTCCTCCTTTTTTGAAGTCGGATAAAAACGGAGCCGAGCTGTCCAGTAGAGCTAGAGCCAGTATCGTAGATTGTAGGCTGGTCAATCCTAGGCTGTCACCACGATGGCAAAAACCATCGACACGCCAAGAAGAAGTTTAAACAGACAATAATACTTATTATGTTTTGTATATATGTGTATTAACCTATTTGTTAACATTGTTTTGGAGCGGTTTAGCGTTTCTAATTCGTTTGAAAAGATGAAATAGCTAGCATTGTACTTAACAAAACAAACGTGTAAATGCTTTGAAAAGGGTCAAATGGCGAGTACGTGTTGACAATATACTAGGTGAAGGTGAACACGAGGTTCGGCTTGTGCCACTAACTGTTGAATAACAAACACCTACGAGTATAATAGCCATATAGTTTCCAAGGCGAAGTTTGGTATTGTAATTTCTCCTGAAAATGCTTTACGAGTATTGGAATGCAGAACAATTTTTGGCCTAATAAAACAAAAGCCAAGCGGTGGTGCTAATGTTTAAGACGAGACTCTTTCTCTGTAAAATGTTAAGACGATTCATGGAGTCCAGTGCTGCCCCCATTTGAAATAAATTATTTGTAAGGAAACGGAGATATCATTTAAAATTTTGAGCTAGTAAAACCTAGATAACCCTTCAAACTATTTTATAAATCATTGTTTATAGTTTAATGTGAGAACGTTAAGCTTTAGTTTGCGTTTTTGTCAAAATTGGCCGTTTTTCGCAAAAATGCAAATTAAAGCTTAACGTTTTTACTTTAAACTGTAAACAGTGGTTCATAAAATAGTTTGAAGGGTTATCTAGGTTTAATTAGCTCAAAAATTTCAAATGATATCTCCGTTTCCTTACAAATAATTTATTTCAAATGGAGGCAACACTGGACTCCATGAATCGTCTTAACATTTTACAGAGAAAGAGTCTGCTGAAAGTAGTATTAATTTAAGAGCCGACCTTCGAAATTGCACTGTTTATCGCACTAGCATTCCTTTTATTAATCGCACAAGCAATCTGTCGACCAAAAGTTTATCATAACTAGGATATTTCGAACCACAATTCTTCTTCAAAACCACGTTTCTATTTCGAAGTTTAGTTACGCACTCTTATTTTTATCCCGGTTGTAGTCGATGTAGCAAAGGTTTATGTTTCATTGTGTATATTTATTGGGAAGGAGAGAGATAGAGCGTACCTAAAATCAGTAATCATAAAAACAAAAAATCCCGACTGCCTAAAGACATTTCTAACTTAGCTCAATGTACTGAAAATTTACTACAGCAGTATGCCTAGGATCGGTTCTTGTATTCTGAGGTTCACGCTCGGATGTTGTATTCTGAGGTTATATGTTAGGATTTCTGATTCATACATTAATAATTTACGTTGTTTTTTCTTTTATTTTATTTTTATTTTTGGGCGTCCGCCTATGCGATGGGTCGACGATATAATCAAAGT
Source organism: Acrobasis repandana (assembly GCA_963576875.1). Taxonomy (NCBI): domain Eukaryota; kingdom Metazoa; phylum Arthropoda; class Insecta; order Lepidoptera; family Pyralidae; genus Acrobasis; species Acrobasis repandana. The sequence goes on from OY756215.1 coordinate 23,108,675, forward strand.
CGCGGGTGGCACCTGGATGAGAGCATCACAGGACCGAGATGGGTGGCGTCCACGAAGAGAGGCCTATGCTCAGCAGGATTTGATTCGGAAGAAGGGCTGGGATGATGATGATATTTTTGTAATACTTCCATATAATCCTTTACTTATTATTTTTAGGTTTTTTAATAAAAAAAAAAAAAGTGGCACTCCGGGAGTGCCGACAGAAGTGAAAACTTAAGGTGGTGTCGGTTACGGTAACGTTCATCAGTTTTTCAAATAGTAGTCTAGGACTACTTTTCAAATAGTCTTTGCAACAATAATATTAGAAATAAAAATATAAAAATTAAATATTTTACTAAACATTTTCTGCGAATCTAAATTCTATGAAATTTCTGTCTGTGAAACAAGGGTATACCCATCGACATGAATATATAGACTCGGCGTCTTCCTACACGGCCATGTCCCAGATTCGATTATTCATTCATTCTTCATTCTCATAGACTAAACACGAGAGTAGTACAGAAAGGTCAATATATTTTTACCTACCTACGAGTACGTGGTTCAAATTAAATCCTACATATATTTTAACAAACGCGAATGTTGGTAAGTATGGCTGGATGTACGGATGGGTGTATGGATGGTTGTATGGTCATATAGATTTTTAGATTGTAGACCCACGACTAGCTTTTACGAGCTTCACGGAAGGGGAGGCGGCTGCATTCTTAATGTGTTTTTTCTTTGTTTTTTTTTCTTATCATATTTATAAAGGTAAAAGTTAAACTGCACATATATGTTTCATTGGTAACCTTTTATTATTCTTACTTAAATTCTTTACATAATGTTTTGCACTAGAATAAAGTGATTTCTTGTACTTGTATACCTATTAGTTTTTTTTTCTTTGTTAGCTATCTATGTATTTAATGTATTATATAATCATACACGTATGCTGCGCAATTGGGCGCCAAAAATCCGCCATTATGCTTTCCAAAAATTTTAATATAGCCTATGACTACTACTGGTATTTATTCTGTGCTATGACACTCAAGTAATTAAGATGAATCTAACCACATATAATTTATCAAAATCTATTTAGCCGTGTAGTAGTTACGAGGAAACAGAATTATAGGGACAAACATAATAAAACATCAAAAATGTGTAAGCAGCCATCTTGGATCCAAAATCTGATAGTAGTTTCAAGTTGCGCGGGGCACCTCAAAGGGCTCAGAAATTTTGTAGGTTTTTGTAACAGAATGTCCCTACATTCTATTATTTACATTACATTAAAGTTTTGTATGTACCACATACAAAACTTTTGAGCACTCGGAGGTTCTAGTGAGACGTTACGAGATGTGACTTAATTTTATAAAGGATTTATAGGATTTTAGAAAACTTTTATAAAGCATTTATAGCATACTAGCTGTGCCCGCGACTTCGTTCGCGTGGTTGTCGGAACGTAATGTTATATAGCCTAAAGCCTTCCTCTATAAATGGACTACCCAACAAAAAAAGAATTTTTCAAATCGGACCATTAGTTCCTGAGATTAGCGCGTTTAAACAAACAAACAAACTCTTCCGCTTTATAATATTAGTATAGATGTAGATAAAAATTATAAATATAAACATTTTTAAACGTTTTACAAACATTAATAACTGAGTAGCAAACAAATAGTTTTTCGATGCATCCATGAAGAAAGTGAAATGTAGGCATATTTATGATATCTACATTTCACTTCTGTTTTGTTAGTCTATGACGAATTATTCAATCGGTTGACAGATCATTCACTCACTTCATACATTATGGCAGCCGAAATTTGGCAGTCCGTATTTAATTTTCAATCAATGAAATCTAGTTACTTACCGATGGAAAGTTATTCCTTTATATTTTGCTTTATTCTTTGAATTACTAGTGCAGTATCTCAACACACACCAAGGCATTTTTGACTAAGTTGACAGTGTTTTCTTTAATGAATCGTGGAGTGTATTATGCGCGTATTGCTAGCGAGTGACTAATGTGAGGTGAACAGTGATAGCCTATGATGAATAGAACACTACTGTTGTATGTGGCGTCTTCTCTAGTACGTAAGTACATAGATCTCGTTGGGTATACCCTAAAATTATAGATAACTTAGTAACTCCTAGAAACATGACTTTCCATTTTATCGGCTTAACATAAGAAAACAACACATACGAAAAAAAGGAAACATACAGTATAAAGCTTCAAATTTTAATACAAATCTTTGCGTTATAAAGTAGAAAAACCTGGTCCCTAAAGATTTAGGCGGCTTGGAATGTTTATACGTAATCTTTTCATAATATTGTTCAACAACGTTGAACAAACGGTTCGGTTTATGAATTTCACATAGCCATGCATGAAATTCTAAACTCCTTGTATACATCCTTTCAAATGTTTAAAAAATATTGCACCGTTTACCAAATCTGATCATATCGGTAACATTCGATACACCATTGTTTAATATTGACTGTTTCCGAACAGAAATATCCACATTTTGTCTCAACATTTGGTTTTGAACAAAAGCTTCCGCTCATTCTTGAATGAGCTGATGATTTTTACAGTTTTTTCTCGGAAAGCCAACGACCAAGGGTTCATTTGAGTTTGAATTTCAGTCTGCCACGGGTCAATCTGGGTTGAACGAAGGCATCGAGGCTATACAATAGGCGGAAACTGACCGTTAAGCTAAATACAGTTTTTTTAAGAATCTATAAGGAAAATGTTTGATTCTTTGAAGTCCTGTTTACAAAGTATGTTCATTAAATTCAAATTCATTAAATCAAAAAGGTTTTTTGTCTTAGATAGATATATCAAGCTTAACCTGCTGTCCCATAGCAGAAAGGCCAGGATTCTAACTCGATGTTCTTCGAAGTTTAAATTTGTAAAGAAGTCAAGTTTGTTGATCCATCTTATGATTTTCGGGCACTTTTTACCTATATTTTAATTAAGTTCAAATGTTTTGAAGGGTGATTCACTCCATCATTTTGAACAACTTTTCCCAATAAATGTACAACGTGTAACAAAAAGGGGGTTTCAACCCGAAAGGGAGTAAACGTACTAATCAATGTGAACTTTTACTTCGCGATTTCAGGGATGGTCCCATAGTAAAAGTTGTTCACATTGGTTAGTACGTTAACTCCTGTGGTTAACTCCCTTTCAGGTTGATACCCCCTTTTTGTTCCACGTTGTATATCGAAATAGGTACACAATAGTCGCGTGATCTAGTTACAATGGGAAGTGAAAAAAAAATAGATTTTTCTTAGTAGTCACAAGTTCACAACAAATGGCTTCATAACTAAAGGCAGGTAAACATAAATTGACGTTGTTGCATTTCTTCTATTCCAATTAGTTGTTGGACCATACTTCAAGGAAATTACTAGGTACATATTGCCAAACTTATACTTACTCGAACGTGAATCGTGTTGTGATCTCCAACTTGGTAGCCCAAACGATAGCAAAAAACCTTAATCAATGTCGTAGTCAGTCTTGTTTGTTCTTGGAATTCGCTCTGCGAAGGTTTAATGACTTTTCGTGGCAAAAAGTCAAAATCGTGTCCGCAACAGCCATCGTCAGACCACGTAACGTCACCGGTCACTTATTGGCCTCAAACTGACCGTGTCGGCGCTATTTCATTTAATACTTTCTATACTTAATTGAATCTTTTTTAATACAGAATGAATTTTGTATTAAATAAATAAAGCATTTCGAACAGCGTTTAATAGTATTTCTATCCAACTCGGAAATGCCGCCAGCATTTTGGGTATTTTGCCCTTTGACGGTAGCGATTCGGCCTTATTTTTTTATATAATTGTATATAAAGTAAGTTCTATTATAAATATTTTTAGTTAGTTTTCGTTTAGATAAGTAGGTATATTTTAGTTTGTTTAAGTTTTAATTTAGTCAATTCTTAGTTGTTAGTTTTGGGAATAAATAAAGAAGGAAAACGTAATGCATAATATTTGAGATGTATTTTTTTAAATATTAAATGTTCACAAGTGTGAGCAATGCTGATTCCTGACGGATGCTGTCATATCACTATCACTATCACTACATAGTATAAAACAAAGTCGCTTCCCACTGTCTGTACCTATGTATGCTTAGATCTTTAAAACTACGCAACGGATTTTGATGCGGTTTTTTTAAATAGATAAAGTGATTCATGAGAAAGGTTTATATGTATAATACATACCCGTGCGAAGCCGGGGCGGGCCGCTAGTTAATAATATAAATAAAACCTTATAATATTCTATCATCATTTATACTTACCAATAACCACCATACATACAGACATATGATCCCCGCTTTATGTTTAATACAATTATAACCCAAAGTTACAAGGGCTAATTGATTGTATTTCTTGAATACTTTCCGTTTTAGTATACATATATAATTCTGATATGATTTGGAGGCAACTTCGCAAAATTTTTCTATCGAAAAAATTTTAAGCAATCGTGTTTTTGAAACATAATGTATAGAGTTAGTCCTGAACTTTGCTGTGTTTTTATTTCAAAATGAGTAATATTTAAGATCGCTTTAAGTACTATCACGGTCATACGGGCTCTTAAGGCCGTACCTAAATTTTCCGGGGTCCAGTGCTGCCCCCATTTTGAATAAATCATTTCAAAGAAAACGGAGACATTATTTAAAATTTTGCAACTACCAAGAACTAGATAACCCTTTAAAGTATTCTATGAACTACTGTTTACAATTTAAAGTGAGAACGTTAAGCTTTACTACGCACAATTGCGAAAAACGGCCACTTTTGGCTAATGTGCGTAGTAAAGCTTAACGTTCTCATTATAAACTGTAAAAAGTAGTTCATAAAATACTTTAAAGGGTTATCTAGGACTTGGTAGTTGCAAAATTTTAAATAATGTCTCCGTTTTCTTTGAAATGATTTATTTTAAATGGGGGCAGCACTGGACCCCGGAAAATTCAAGTACGGCCTTAACCCGACAAGGCAATGGCAAACCAATCCATTATCTCTGCCAAAAATATTCCCATACAACCGACACCGACAAGAGCTTTTAAATGTAGAAGAATGAATCCAATCTATTGCATTGCAATATAATCACTAATCAGTTGTTCATGAACGATTGCACGCACTGTCACTCTGCCGCCAAGCAGCTGGTCCTCATTACTAGTCGAAGGAAAAACTATTTCCATCAGTGAAAAGTGTTAATTATGCGTATGAATAATGCAAAAGCCAGTATGCCAGTAAATAGGTAAGTAGGCTGGGCAGTCTTCTATAAATAGTTGTGTAGCACACGCGAGCGTACCAGCGGTGCCAGCTGCAACCTGCAACCATCCCTGGGAGGTTTTGTCTACGCTTGATTAATTCGTAAAGGGTAGTATTTAAACGCAAATCAAAATTACTGATTGCACAGCAAAATACTCAACTGAAAATATTACTAAACAAACTGCAATTTATATTTGTGGCGCAGTAAAATGGATAGAACTTTCCTAGCACTCGCCGGCCGCTGCCGCGGCACGCTCGCTTCGCTCGCTCGGCTCGTGCGTGTGTTGGTCGCAGTTCTAACATAACCTAACCTATAGGTTTGCCCTAACCTAATAAATTTGATGTGCAGTCAGTATTTATTTGCTGTGCAATCAGTACTTATGATAAGATTGTTGATTTATTTGATGTAAAAAAGTATATAAATGATGAGATTAAATTGATGGGTGATTATTTATTAGATGTGCAATTAATAATATCCCATTCGTAAAATGCCATGCCTTAGCATGGCTCCCGCGACAGCATTTATCGAGAGAAATCGTCTATTACCATCTCGCTCAACGTAATAAATAATAAGGGGCGGGATGGAACTAGTTTGTCACGCGATATCGACTTTATCTGAGTTTATCAACGGTGCCATGCTACTCGTACTGGGGACTGATTACAAATATACTATCACGTCTTTTTGATCTAAGTATATCCAAACGGGGTTCTCTACCCCGATATACTTCATCATCATCATATTGTGATTGTATGTGTATCATATTGTTATCATGGACATAGGCCTCCCCCAAGGATTTCCAAAACGACCGATCGGAAGCGGCCTGCATCCAGCGTTTTCCTGAAACCTTGCTCAGGTCGTCTGCCCACCTAGCAGGTGGGTGTCCTACGCTGCGCTCGCCGGTATGTGGCCGTATGATATACTTAGGTCATCATAAGTCTACGCCCGCAAGATGAAAAAGTAATCCATAACATGATCGTGTACGTGGAGGTGTAAAATGAGTATTTTGCACCATTGATGGAGCATGTCATTGCATATGGTACAACTTGAATCAAAATACTGATAAGTTGACATGATTCAGAATCATGCCTATGTCCCCGATCGGCTTTTACGATATGTGCGGAAAGAGTTTTCCCAAATCGGCATGGGAGATGCCCTAGTTGCAAAGAATATATTCTCCTTTTCATCTAAGCGCATTCCCGATTACATGTTGGAGCAATATTGTGAGCTTTGACCATATGTCTTGCTGCGGCACAAACATGCAACTACTTAATCATTGTTATGTCATTCATTACTTTTATGCATGTTTAGTAAACTCTATGTACAATTTTATTTTTCGTGTGTCTAAACAAATTTTCTATGTATCAGGCTTTTTCCTATCCAAAGATGTGTGATTCTAACGGACGATTACCCAATTATGCCCAAGTTAGTGCATAAATTGGATAAACTACTTATATCTTTTTACCAATGGCTTACTTTTTAGGGTTCCGTACCCAAAGGGTGCAAACGGGACCCTATTACTGAGACTCCGCTGTCTGTCCGTCTGTCACAGGGCTCTATCTCTTGAACCGTAATAGTTAGACACTTGAAATTTTCACCGATTATGTATTACTGTGGCCGCTATAACAACAAATACTGATAATAAAAAAAGTTAAAAATTAAAGGGGGGTCGTCATACAAGAAACGTGTTTTTTCTGCATTTTTAACTAGATCTTTATAATGGCACTAGCTGTGCCCGCGACTTCGTTCGCGTGGTTGTCGGAACGTAATGTTATATAGCCTGAAGTCTTCCTCTATAAATGGACTACCCAACAAAAAAATAATTTTTCAAATCGGACCATTAGTTCCTGAGATTAGCGCGTTTAAACAAACAAACAAACAAACTCTTCCGCTTTATAATATTAGTATAGATATAGATTACGAGTAACTAGATACTTGAAATTTTCACAGATTATGTATTACTATGGCGGCTAAAACAACAAATACTAAAAAAAAAAAAAATTAAAGGGGGTCGTCATACAAAAAACGTGTTTTTTTAGCGTTTTAAAACATTGTACGGTGGTATGGAACCCTTCATGTACGAGTCCGACTCGCACTTGCCCGTTTATTATAGCCTACGAGAGGACCGTTACGTAGAGAACGCTAATAATCCGCAGTGAGCGGGAGTTAAATAATTTGGGGTCCATCTTTTATATTATTTAATGTAATTTGTCTTTTTTCTACTAATTATATTTAATTTAGTTAGTTTTTCTTTACTTTTGTTTATTCCTAATAATTTGCAAGTTTATTTTTTTAATCTTGATTTATTCTATTTTATTTAACCCCATTTTATTTTTAGTAAATCTTTATTGAACACAATGGTACAAAACGTGGACGAAACGCATTCTTTACCAGTCAGCCTTAAGGAAAAACAAATTAATATAGTTAAATATAGAAAAAAATAAAGTTAAATTTTCGTAACAGCTCCAAATGTAATGCCAATATTTTGGATTGAAAGGAAGGATTTGTTTCAGATCTTATGCTTTAATTTTGTTAGAAATAAATTTACGTTCACAGGTCATTTTGCGAACAGGTGCAAAGTCAACTATAAATAAACCTCTTGAGACTAATATGGAATATGCACCTGACACAGATGTGCAAATAGACAATATAATATGTATATGGAAGGCGAGTAAAATAATGAATGTAATAGCACAAGTGACCTCTAGGTGCTCTAGGGTAAGCATTTGTTGCTTATCTTGACTGCAAATACGAGGAGTGTCATTGAATTGTAGGTATGTCATTTAAGTCTGCGATCAGATTTCAGACGTTCTGAAAAAGGGAGAGGTAAGAAGTACCCTTAACCGAAGGGCATGTATGAAGAGGTTGATGAGTGTAGGTGAAGCGAAAGAGGTCTGTCAGGATCGTAGCAAGTGAAGGTCCATAGTCTCTGCCTACCCCTGTGGAAAACAGGCGTGATAGTATGTATGTAGCCTGGAATCCATTTGCTAAAATTCAGATGCTAATGTAATGATACAATTTAAACCGAGCTTTGTAAAACATGCAATGTATGTATAGAGGATTCCCAGCCTGATGATTACAACCCTATTCGTTTTTTGTATGAAAGTTTTTTTTGCTAGAATAAAAGCAATTTTCGTTCTTTGTCTTACTAATTATACTGCACGATTACCTTTACTAATCCAAATTATAAGGAGAATCATTATTTCATTATAAATTATTATTTTACTGAGAGAATCAAAAGTGATTCAGAATACTTTCGTTTTACAAGTGCTTCTATTGCATCATCTGAACTGAGACAATCATCATTTAGAATTTCCCAAGATAATGTCAATAAACGATGACTGACAACGAAATCTGTGTTAATCTCTAGTACTAGTCCATGAATATGTATTTCACAAGTGTTATCAACAATGAATTGTGTATACTACTGCAGGTACAGTTATATTGAGTGCTCTTACATCAAGCGTAACACAGCGGTTATGAAACAGAGTCTAGTGCGAAGACATAAAAAAAGTTAATATATCAGTGTTATGTTTAATCAGTGGTCCACAGTACGTTACAATTGGTCACCGTTATTCAGCTGATTGTTATGAGTCAAACCACAGAATAAATAATACTAACGTACAGAAGTCTCACTCAGCAAAGAAATTCAAAGAAATATCTACTTAATGTGGCTAGCGATATGATTTAATTTAGCTCACGTCAGAACTCAGCACCTTTTCGTATAGATACCTAGATATCCATTGCAAGCCAATTTCATTCTTATTACTCTGGACAAACCGCTGCGCGTATAGTAATAATGTGGGTACATTTTCGATACCTAAACACAGGTCTGTGTCACTCCCCGTTTAGGTGTCAAACGGAGTAAAAATATCAGCTGCTTTACAAATCGGTCACGTCACGTGGCAATCATCTTGGCTTATTTTAAAGCCGATACCAACGGAAAAGTTTTATTTTAACGTCTAAACCAAATCCTATAAGCCATTAGTATTGTACCGCAAGAGATATAACTGCCAAACATATAACAGCCGAAGACAATAATCTACATTAAAAAAGTGATTCTTGTTATGCCTATTCATTAATCCTTCACCAGTCCGTAATTGATAATATTTACCTGGGTTATACTGAATTCAAAATTGTTATTAACTAATTTATAGTTACGTATTTTATAATAGTCATATTTCAAAAAAATTACACCATTCAGCGTGCGTATTATTTCAGCAACATAAAATAACCAATCAAATCGAAAATCACTTCTCGAAATTGTAAACCGTCTTTCAAATTGGTTGCAATTACCGTTGCTCCATACGCGACTAGTCATTCTTATAAACTTGGCTCTAAATTGCTTATTTTGAGTATAACACCATGATTCATTGTTAATTCAAGTGTTATTGTTATTACTTCTATATATCTCATTCGTTTTATTCTTGGTTGTCGTACTTGCTCGCTTTGAATGAATGTTATTGTTTGATCTGGAGTGTTTCAACTAGTTCTATTGTTTCGGGTATCTTATTTATCTATGCCTCTGGCATAATCATTTGGGATCTTGTACTCTCGGTTTTAAGTGGACTGTTTTAACATATAAATAAACAAAATCCGTCGAAAAATATAAAATAATCCGAACAGCCCAAATTTGTTTTCAATAAATAACATTGTTTTTGCACATGGGATAAAGTTGAAATTTTTATCAAAATGAAGATTTCAAGATGTGATCCTATTGATCCTCTTCTTCCATGCTGGTCTGGAAGAAAAAAAAACATAGAATGTACCGGCTGCTTCTCTTCTCGCGCAGATCGTAAAAGCTGATCGAGGACATGAGCAAGCATCTAAATTGTATCAATACGCGATACCATCATCACGTCAAAAGTGGCCTTGGCCTTGCCGCCCTAGGCTCTATCTGCCCCGTTAGGGATAAAGACGTGATAGTGTATCTGTATCTGTATCCTATTGAAAACGTTTATACTGTTTCAATAGGATCACATCTTCAAAAACATAGCGTTATTTTTTTGAAGATTAGGTTTTGAAAATCATATACAAATATGTTTTTGAGACACCTATTGAACAAATTAGTAATAAAATATGAAGGGTTAATATATCTAATACCACTTATCCTCATCATACAACCACTAATTCCAAACTTCTCCCTGCGTACCGGCAAGTGTCCTGTCAGTACTGTTACAAAAATTTGTTCGGCAGTCGGTGTGCGTGAGGTCTTCACAGCAAATTATCTGGGGGCAGCCTCTACCACCGCCATCGAAGCTGGCGGCGTCTGTGGCATGCAGACGCAGAGGCTGTGCGAGTGTGTGCCGGAGCGAGAGGCACGACCGGCGACCGGCGAGCCTACTCGATTCATTCTCGATTTCTCGCCAGTGCCGCGCCAACCGCTGACAATATCGCCCGTCGCGTCACCCTTGTCTCCGAAGTTATCGTAACCTTATCGAGCTATAGTGATTTTAAGTTGTTACTAAAAAGTCAAAACGAATAACCCATTTTCGAAACGAATTGAATGGTGTTGTGAAGAAGTGAATCGATTGTTTTAAACATCCGCCTACCATCGACGCGTAGCGGAACATAAAAACAAACTCTCGTGTCGTGTTTCGAATGGTCCTCAGCAATAATTAGTTTGGTAAAAGTGAGTGTGTGTGCCGTGGACGCTTGATGGTTCAATTGGAACTAGTTTACTAGGCTTTTGTATGTACTGATATTGACAAATCGTGTGGCCGCTCCTTCTGGATTTACGGATGTTGAAGTTGGTTAGTGATTGTTTTTGCTTACATCTATGCTTCCGCCAATAGCATTATCATCGTCCTTCCTAACTTTTTCGATCCCAATCCTGTTTTTTCTGATATCCTTTTCATTCTCAGAGCATGAACTTGAATCGCCTGCTGGCCACCTTGCTTTGTATTGTTTGTAGTGTGTACTACGCTGCTTTGTGATATCGTCGATATTTTGTCAATGTGGGCGTCTGTAATCGATGTGATATGGTGATACCGTAATGAATATCAAACACGATAAGCAATTTCATTATTTTCATAACAGATTACCACAATCAAATCACGATTTCAATACCTATTACTATTTTGACCGTTAGCAATGTTGCTACTCTAAAAGGAAACGCATTTAAAAAGGACGCTTCCTCGCTGCTACCTATTATTGTGCCCTTCAACGAAGGACGTTCGGAACATTACAAAACTATTAGTTTATTTTTCATAATTTGACCCTCATTCAAATTTACCACAAAATCAAATTAGATTTTTCCAAAAATATGTTAAATTCTTTATCATAAACCTGTCATTCATTAGTTTTAACCACATTTATCTCAAAAATGTTACAACGTCAGTCGCTACGTGACGTTTTTCCACAACGCTTAGGAATGCACATGTCTATCTTCTAACTGGATTCTTCCAATGTTCTTATAGTTTTATCACCAGCAGCTGTTGTAGAAACTATTCCACCTGCATTTAACAGTCCGTTATAGCTATCAAGTTAAATTGTTTTAAATATCTCCGTATAATTAAGGTAAAGGGCATAAGCTGACCTATCCTCTTGACTTTATAGTTATTAAAGGTAATTCACAAATACACTTGAACTTTAAACAATTTTAATATCATTACCACCAGATAGGTACTGCTTCCTAGTTATTACCTAGTTTATATGTTTATGACTACTGATTTGAAGATTTCTATTTGTCTAGTTATTTCGAAATTGGTAAATATTTTTAAATACAGCTTTCTCTCGAGAGAGCTTACTTTGTTGGTAGAGTTTACTAGGTTTTAAATAACTGCAAGGATCTATACCTGCTTATTTTACATATGTAATGAGTATGAAATACATTTATTTTATTTTTCTATGAATCCCAAAATGGAGCCTTGTGGTACCCCACTAATTGTATGTGTCTTTAATGGACAATCTATGTATCTATCGATTAGATATCAATATAAGAACATATACAAATGTATAATAAGGAATGAAGCACACTGCTTCTTCAGTTGATCCTTGTAGCAAAATCCCTTCGTTTTTAATTTTAATTTTTACCCCACTTTGTTTTTAATTTTTTATCTTACATCCATTATCTGAGTGCTTAGAATTTTTTCCATTCCCCAGCTGCCGTGTCGCGTGTGAATTTACTAATTACTATCAAAAGCATAGCTGTTCCCGTCGGTTTCTCTTTGTTATTGATGTCGGAGATTCGTGCTCGTCAATTATTGTTCCATCTGAGGATGATGAATGTCGTGTTGTATTTGCTGTATGAGCGATAGCTCTTGAAGTGAAACGTTTAACAAACTCTTTCCCATTAAGTAGGCGACTATTGTGTGGTTGAGATAGCAAATAACACAGAGATATTTACTTTCGACTCGCGTACTGAAGGAATTACACATAAAACATTACACAGTATACGGCTGATCAAAATTGAACAATGAACAACAAACAACAAAATAACAAAAAAAAACAAAAGAGAAACATTACCTTTTGTTATTTGGTGCATAAAATTACTATATCGTATAATTAATATATCGTGAAAAATTCCAAAAAACTAAAAAAGACATCGTGAAATTCTTTAGACTCGTGACTCGTGATGGAGAAGTGAGATTTTGTATGGATTAGTAATTTTTGGAAATGACGCTTAAATGGGAAGATTCATTTCATGGAGTATTGGAGTACCTGGTAGTTACAAGTGTTTATTATAGATGTTGTATATTTTTAATAAAGCCACTATTTGTTTCGTATTGCAACCAAAACTTACGATCAATAATGAAATTCGACAAAAAATAACCATGGCAAGTGTTATTTTATCATGTTATTATAAGTGTTGAGTTTTTGCACAAACAAAAAACTGCGGAGGCGGAAAAACAGAATATTAATTAAATAGTTGGTCATACAACCCTTTTTCAAAGCCTTTTAAGAAGTTATGCATAAGTTTTAAGTATACCGAGAACAATAAGCAGACAGAATAAGATACTTCTAAAATAAAATAAATTAATGTATTTGTAAGTAGCTAAAGAAATAAAAAATAAAACCGGCTAAGTGCGAGTTAAACTCGCGTGGAGAGGGTTCCATACAATTGATTGAATTCTTATAGGTTTTCCTGTAATCTACAAGCAATGCACTATATTTCGTATTTTTTCCAAAATTTTTAGTCTCAGTAGTTTCGGAGATTCGGGGGGGGGGGGGGGGGGGGAATGGTCAATATTCGTCTTCTTTCATGAATACAATCAAAACTATTAATTTTCTAATTATAGTTTTAAGACACCTACAGACTTACCAAGTTTATGTAACGGTAATTCTGTAGACTTGACGACAGATTTAAACTGACCATTCGGACAACGGGAAGGCCTCATGAATTAAGAATACTTCATCAAAATTTAGAAGGTCTTTCCGGCAAAGAATTATTAGTAGAATTAGTTTTAAAAGAAATGGATGTGGATATTTTATGTTTGACTGAACATTGGCTGCATGAGAGTCAGATGATGTTCAGCCTAAACAACTATATTATTGTTAGCTGCTTTAACAGAAAGTCTGCTCAACGAGGGGGTTCTTTAATTTTTATAAAAGATTCTTTCCGTAGCAAAGAGCGGAAGGATATTGTTAGACATTCTGTTGAGCGCTGTTGTGAGGTGGCCTGTGCCGAGCTTGATCATCATATAATTGTTTGTGTATACAGTCCACCAGATAGTAATTTCAAAAGTTTTTTAAAAGCAATGGACCAGGTTCTTAAGTCCTGTTCAACTAGTAAAAAGAATTTAATTATTTGCGGTGATTTTAATGTTGATATTTTAGTACATAATCCAAAGAGCACACAATTCCTAAATCTTTTTAAGTGTTATGGATTAGAAAACTTATTTTTTGAGCCAACCAGAATTACAGCTACATCTGGCACATGTCTTGATAATTTTTTTAGTAATATTCAATATTGTGATAAATCTGTTATTAATAAATTGCCTTCAGATCATTCTGGTGTATATGTAGCTTTTGTCAAAGAGTCCACCAGTAATTTGAGAAAAGATAAGATCTTGTGTAGACCGATTACTTCTAAAAACATAAAAAAACTTAAAAATAATTTAGATAACAAATTATTATCAGTGGTATATACAGGAAATAATCCTGACGACCATTATAATAAACTATTTAGTACTGTTTCCTCTGAGTATTCTAAAACATTAAAACAAAAAAGAGTAGTAGTTCATAGTAAATCACAGTTTAGTGAATGGGCTACTACCGGCATCTACATAAGTAGAAACAGGTTATATGATCTATATGCCCAAAAACAATATAACTTTAATCCTTCTTTTATAGAATATGTTAGAAATTATTCTAAAATATTTAAAAAAGTTTGTAGACGAGCCAAGTCGAATAGTATTAGCAAAAAAATAAATAATGCTCCTAATAAAATTAAAGAAACATGGAGTGTCATAAATAAGGAAACAGGTAAAAATAAAACCAAAGAAAATATTTGCCGAATCAAATGTAATGGTAAAAATACTTCAAAAACTGAAGAAATAGTAAATATATTTGATGATTATTTTACTAACATTCCTTTGGAACTCACTTCTAATGTGAGTTCTAGCGCCCAGCGTGCTGAGGCTTTGCTTAAGAGTAATGTTAGCCCTTGTGATTCTAAATTTAATTTTAAGCATGTTAGCCCTAGCGATATAATAGATGCTTTTAAACAGTTAAATTTAAAAAAATCAGAAGATCACTGGGGCATGTCAGTAGCCGTAGTAAGTCATATTATACACATAATTGCTGCCGATTTAGCTTTTATATTTAACGAATGTATTGATGAAGGCATATTCCCTAACTTAATGAAATGTAGTAAACTAATCCCCTTATTCAAAAAAGGAGAAAAAACAGACCCTGGCAACTACAGACCTATCTCTATTCTGCCAGTTTTGAGTAAGGTGTTCGAAAAGATAATGCTCAATCAAATGCTACTTCACTTTAAGACCAATAATCTTTTCCATAGCCAACAATACGGCTTTACTGCTGGAAAATCGACCACCGATGCAGGAGTAGCACTTATTACTAATATCTACGACGCGTGGGAAAACAGAAATGATGCAATTGGATCATTTTGCGATCTTTCTAAAGCATTTGATTGCGTTGATCATCCAACACTTTTGCTCAAATTTCGTCAATACGGTTTTGATGATAAGTCAATTAAATTAATAGAATCTTACTTAACTGATAGGCTTCAAACTGTTGATATAAACGGCGTAAAATCACACGGGTCTAATGTGAAAATGGGCGTACCCCAAGGTTCAATTCTAGGACCGTTCCTTTTCTTAGTTTATGTCAATGACTTGCCTTACATGGTTGAGAAAGAGGCTGACATGGTGCTGTTTGCTGATGACACCTCGCTAATATTTAAAATAGATCGACATAACAGTGATGCTAGCGCGGTGAACAGCACCTTATCTTTAATTTCTGATTGGTTTTCGGCCAATAACCTCATGTTAAATGCGAACAAGACCCAATGCATTCGATTCTCTCTTCCTAATGTGAATCAAGCCTGTGTTGACATACTAATTAATGGTCAGAAACTCGATCTGGTTGAAAGTACTACCTTTTTAGGAATCACAATTGATTCGAAACTTCAATGGGGCGCTCATATAACTAAACTTTCTAATAGGCTTAGCTCTGCGGCTTACGCTGTTAGGAGAATAAGACAATTGACAGATGTAGCAACTGCTAGACAAGTGTACTTTAGTTACTTTCACAGTCTAATGTCTTACGGGATACTTCTATGGGGGAGTGCAGCGGACATTCAGACTATTTTTCTTTTACAAAAAAGAGCAATTCGTGCTATTTACGGTTTAGGATCGAGAGACTCACTGAGGGAATTATTCAAGGAAATAGGTATACTTACTTTTGCATCACAATTCATATTTGAAAGTATAATGTATGTAAGGAAAAATATTTCCATGTTCAATAAAGTAAGTGATTTTACAGATAGAAATTTATGTAATAAGAATGACTTAGTTAGCCCGTATTACAGGCTGAATACAGTCAGTAAGTCTTTTATGGGGAAGTGTATACTTTTTTATAATAAATTGTCAGAATCGGTCCTTGATATGCCAGACAGAAAATTCAAAGCTTATGTAAAGAAAGTACTTTGTGAGAAGGCTTATTATAGGAGCGATGACTATCTTAAAGACAAAAAGGTCTGGCTTGAGCTTGGCGCGGGTCCCTCTTAAAGGTTTGTATACTTAGACATGTCATAATTTAGGTACATTGGTACATACTAAATTTACAAATTGACATTATTTTAAATTTCGTAATTCTTATAATTCAATTTAATTATGACATAATAAACAATGTAATCTCTGTCCATCTATATAACTAATTTTAAGTTTTTAGTTTGTTAGTTGACGTCTTTGGAGAAAACGTGCAGTGCAGTTTGTTGCCGCTTCTTCTGCACTTGCGCCTAGGAAGCGGCGTAAACTTAGCTTTAAGTAACGATTTGACGTCAACATTTGTGCAAAACAAAACAAAGTGACTATTATTAAGAGATATTATAAATATCCTATGATAATAAAGATATTTTGAATTGAATTGAATTGAATTGAAAATATAACAAAAATATATTTTAGATCCTCATAACGAGCCCTTTCATTTGATATATGACACAGTTAGTTTTGCAAAACTTTTTTTTTCAATTTCTTAATTTATCCCCCGAAAATGACCCTTATTTTAAAAAAATATTTATTTACTTAGCACATATGTGTTTAGGTCATAGGATTACACCATCCTACTAAATTTCACCGGATTCGGTCCAGTAGATTCGGAGCAAATTGGCTGTGACAGACGGACGGACAGACAGACGCACGAGTGATTCTATGCTACTATGTACGGAACCCTAAAAATGAGCAGGAAAATCAATTCTCATACGTTACAGACAAAGCTTTCAATTTAAAATCAGATTTGTATTGAACATATCATACCAAGATTTTTCTGAGTAATGATGACGTACATGGAGGCTGCGAATCCATTGATAATGCTAGATAGAACAAAGAGGACAAAAGAAATCGCCTCAAAGAAATAGCCTCTTTTGTTTTTGAGACATGGTAATGTTTTCACGTTTGTCTTGGCTCGTGTTTTGTATATTAATGCTGCGATCAGGGATAATGTAGCGAAGCTGAATGCTGATCGATCAGATTCTTTGCTTTCGTTTTGTCCCATCTATCACATAGGCTTCTATGTGACAAAGTAAGCCATTAAATGTATTGTACAGATAACAAGACTAAATAAAGGTTCAAAAAATCAATTTGACGATATGAATTCAAAAATATTGTCAAATATACTACGAAGGCTTTTAGCCAATTTTTGCTTAGGGAATAAGTACCTACATCGTTTCCCATAGAGGGTTGATGTCAGTTCTGGCATTTCTTGTCGATTTCGCACGGTCTTTGGCATTCTTAGGTGACCATTGCCATGCATATTATATTTGGAGAAAAAAAAGCGCGAAAGCGCATCCTGCTTCAAAAACCTTGAGGATGCAACGGAGAACGTAAGATGAAGAGAAATAAATACATCGATTAGGTATGTATTTAAAATCATCCTCTTACTTACTCAAATCATTATTTGAGTGGGCAAAAGTTGATCCTTGAATGGTTGGCTTCAAATACCCAATCGAACAATGAATTTTCAGGATGAATAATCCAGATTTGACACAAATGTCTGTTAGTGAAAGCAACTTAAGTAGTTTACTATTTTTATAATTTTTTTTCTTATTTATTCAGAGTACTTTAGGTATTTCTAACAGACATTTACGTTAACACTTGACAATTCTTTCTGATCGTTTCTTTACCACGACACTTTTTTTATTTGCATACGCTGTAAAAGTAAAATACCTTTTATCTCGTTTGTGATAAAAGGTTTAAAACTTTCATCTCTTTACAAGTTGTTTTCAGCTTGAAACGTTTTGCATACAGTTTTATCAATCAATTACATCTTCTTACAAGTTTTTATTCAACTAGAAAAGATTTTACGTTGGACATATTTTTTTTTTTAAATATTAGTCATCATCATCAGCATGCGTGATAGATAAGATAACTGACATATATGTACAAAACAAAAAAAAAAACAAACGCGAAATGGTACAAATATGAAACTTTATGGTTTTATTTACACTAAAACTGTGTCTAAGTATAAATATAATTTAGTAGTAGAAACGATCTATTTGATTTTATGGTTCAAACTAAAGTGAGAAACAGATATTATGAATTAGCTATACACTGGTAACTCACGTAAATAGTCAGCTATTGGCCGACATGTGTCGAACTCATCCGGAGGCCTTCCTCAGGGCGAATGTGACTTACGATGCGTTCTCGAAAACGTCCCGAACCGCGCTGTTGTTTACGTGAATTACCAGTTTATCGCATACTATTTGATCACCAGAATTTCATTTCTGAGACCACCGCAAAGTTATTGCTCATAGCGGTAATATTTGATTCAACTTTGCGGTTCACGTTTTCGACGTAGGTATAATGTATTTCCAAACACGACTCTATGGTTTTACAGTTTGACAGTTTGCGCTTTGAGTTCTAAATCTACCTGCTCAATTTTTTATCCCTTTGCTCGGGTATTTTATAGCCTTTCAAAGCATCGTGAGAATCTTTTTATCTTTATTGTGTTTTTAAAACGATTTACCACGTATTAAGTATTATTTCTTGAAACAACCAAATTTTTCTTTGCAATTCTAATGGCTATTATCTTATATAAGAATATTCTACATATAGGTAGTCATCAGCACGTATTGTTTTTGTTTTACGATCAATATCTATTCGCTGATAAAAATAATTAAGTATTTTAAGAAGATATTCCCCACCCCATTACCAAAAAAAGTTTACAGAGGTGTATTACTTAACTTAGGTCGGTAGGTACCTACTTAGTTTTTTTTTAATTTTTTGCATCAACTAAACTATTCAAGTGCATAAGGAAAGGAGTGTGACAATATTTTATGATAATTACAATAATCGAATTACTAATGTCATTTTTAGTTTCATTTCTTACATAGTTTTAAATTATCTAAACTTTATTATCTAATTTTAATTCAACGAATAGATATAATTGATTAATTTAAAACGGATGACTCAGGTAAATTAATCAATTATGGATTTATCGCACGTTAGTTTTAATAAAATAAAAAAAGTAATAGATATATGAAAATGTACATTATTCAAATTAAGGACATTCTATTTTATTCTAAGGAATTTAATATTAGGCTCTTCAAAGTACAACTTTTCCCCTAGAAACTAGGACATAGCTCACTTAGGCCTGCACACTAGCTAAATTGATAAACAAGAACAAATGACGTGCACGATAATAGCAAAGTTTCCATGAATGGTTTACAAGCAAATATTGTAATCGTTGCTGTCAAAGACTTTGTAGACGTAAGACGTTGTATGCGTGTACTACAGTCACGAGTTCACGACTTGCTTAGTTATGGCATGGCGCATGTCTGCTTCATGGTAGATAATGTTTTAAGTAACGCACAACTGGTAGGTACAATTATGTGTTTAGAGGAAATAATGTAACACTTGCATATACATCTATTTAATATCAAACTTAAAAGGACAACTAGATGTGGTAAAAAAATTGAAAAACCATTTCTTTCTTTATTATTCGCTTACATGCCCTCATAAGTAAGATGGTTAGAAGATAAGTAAATAAACCTTGGCAGGGTATTGCGAAGTTATTGGTAATTGATTTTATAATATAATAATAATTGTAGTAATAGCACAGAATAAATACCAGTAGGTAATAGTAAGTAGTATTAAATCAAATCAATGTCAACAGAACAATATAATTACTGCAAGTGCGTTGGTCGGATGCAATTTGGATTTTCAGTCTCTGAAACTAGAACTAGATATTTTAAAGCATATTGAGTAGTTCATTCGTAGAATCAACATTCTAGGAATTCAACTTACCTAATGGGCTAATGGTCTGAAAGGTACTGTCATGATTAACAGATGCAAAAACTTAGAATTCATAGACCGGATTTGGATTTGAAAAGTTTAGGGAACGAGAGGTAAAAGTATCTCAAAAGTATTGTAATATATAAATACATACAAATGATAATGTACTTACGTGTTTAAAAACAAAAATTAGGTATATGCTTGCTTCTACTGATAACAACGCAACGGAAGAACATTTACGAGTATGTAAATAAAGCTTTTCCTAGTATGACGTAGGTACTTTATTATTATTTGTAGATGGAACCACACTTCGTGCTCGAAGCATCAGTTATATTCTTCCTGAAATTAACAATGCCTTTTATCGCCGTATTGCTTAATAATAATATAATTAAATTAAACGTGATTGGCAAATCGTGATTTGATATTTGGCGTTTCAGATATCAAAGCGCCGTAGTGTAGACAATTAATACATAATATACTTACATAACATAATGCAAGATGTATGTATTTTGTTTCCCACTTGTGCTCTCTAATCCAAGTGTGAGCCACGATTGCTTAGCAACGTGTCTGGTTTCTTTGGGTAATTTATTTTTTATTATATTAGAGTGCGTTTGACCTCTGTCTAGCCTGATGAGAAGCTAAGATGAGGTCTAAGGTGTAACACGCAGACTCAAAAATGCCTATTTACTCTTGCCTTAAAAATCCCTAAATCATATGTATGGGGAAACATGGACGCAAGGAGGGAATTCCACACCTTAGCGGTTCGCACAATGAAGGAGGAGGCGAATCGAGAGGTACGATGAAGAGGAATATCAACCACAAATAGATGCAATCCCTGTCCACGTCGTGTTGTCCGATGGTGGAATGGTGCAGGGGGAATGAAATTATGTAATTTCTGCGCACACTCTCCGAAATGCAGCCTGTAGAAGACACACAGACTTGCTACTAATCGGCGATGTTCGAGGCTCTGAAGCCGTCCTGCCGTAAGCATCTCATCACCAACAAGTCTTCTGGCACGCACGTATTTGGTCAACGCATACCTAAAACTTGGGCTATTGAGCTCCTCTTCTGTGTAATGATTATTCTGTGGATAATGGATAATGAATGAAACAAAACAAAGCAAACGATTATTATAAACATTAAGACGTTTGTCCACGCGCGGTTGCGTAACCAATTGTTCTCCGCCAAATAGACTGAGACTTGTTAAGGTTGAGTGAGGCAATCGCTGGTTTCTCCAAAGGTTCACTAACAGTTATTACCAACTTGAGACTCAACAATGGGAGACGCCGGAACTCTGGGAATATTATGACACCAAGTCGTTGTTTTTATTTTTAATAGTCGCAGGAAAGGTTAAGAGACAAGAATTCAAGATCTAAAAACAAGCCATTCATTTTAAGTTTATTTTTAGGTTAACATTTTTAGGTTATGTCTACAAAGATATCGGAACGACATATTTGGCAGGCAAGTAGATGTGAACAAAAGATTTTTCAACATCACGTTCCAAATGCCTCCAAAAAGATATTCACATATCTCGGCATTTAGTCCGTGATGTTGGCAATAAAAGAGGTCGAACTAAAAGTTCAATCCGAACTTATACAACTTCTTTTAATGTCTCATTAATCGGCTGTTTTGAAAAAATAAATATAATGGGCCAAATAGACGGAAAATTTGTCAGAGGCAAACCTCCAGATTGTGTGCAGAAAGTTATTACGTGAAATATAAAGTCTATTCATGTTTTTACTTAAGGACTTATTTCGAAAGACACTGAAGTTAAGTGATACAGTAAGTGAATTATGTACCTACCAGCGAATTACGTACCAACTACATATAATAATCTAAGAACAAAATATTTACTTTTTTATAATCGCAACAATAAACTTAAGACAATTATCTTGTTATTGTCTTAATGTTTATTAGGAGTAACTTTTATTAGTATTAGGTCTTACCGCGATTAATACTATGCTATGTACTATTACTTAGTATTATTTAGGTATTCTGTGCTATTACGTCTTTATTCCTATATGTACGTGAGTACTAGTACCTATTCTGTGCTATGGGACAGACAGGGCATTTTGGGTCTTGCGGCTCTAAGCAGACAGAGCCCAGGGCCGCAAGACTCAAAGGCCACTTTTAGCGTGATGATAGAAATAATAAATAATTATTTTTTTAACAAAAAAAAAACAACTGACTTCAATTTTTTTTAGGAGTTTCTCCCATATCTCCAAAGTTCTTCAGCATATCTTCACCAAATTAAAATGGGACTAACTTGGTAGTGAAGCCTTTCAAATAAAAAAGAATCATCAAAACCGGTTCACAATTGGCGAAGATATCGCGTCACAAACATACAAAAAAAAAAACATACAGTCGAATTGATAACCTCCTCCTTTTTTGAAGTCGGTTAAAAATAATCAAATCGTGATGGCTTACTAGCCGTATCGCCTATTAACATGATTCACATTTTCGATTATTCTCTCGGTCGGCTTTTACGATCTGCACGGGAAGAGAAGCAGCTGGTACATATATTCTACGTTTTTTCTTTTCTCCTAGGCCAGCATTGAAGAGATTAATACTAACAAGTGAATGTGACTGCGAAACTCTTAAATCATATATAAACACGAAACTCTAAAATCATATATAAATTATTCTGTGATATAAATGAAGATTAAGCTTAGCAATAAATAAATAAATAGATAAGGAAAATTCACTTTGATTGAGCTACTCGCAAACTAAGTTTAAACTTGTATTATGGGATACCAACTCAACGATACTATATTTTATAATAAATACATATACAGATAAATACCCAAGACCCAGGACAGTTAGAAAAAGGCCATTTTCCATCTTGCCCTGGCTGGGGATCGAACCCAGAACATTCGGAGTGGCGGAGTGGCTTGTCGACAACATGACTTTGATAACATTACAATATTAAAAGCGAACTGCGAGACAGCTATTTTGGTGCAAATGTACTCGACAGGAAATACTATAGGTCTTATCTGATACCTATCAAGACTTGTAAGCATCCCTGATAGGTGAAGACAAGTTTAACAACACTACATCCCATCTCTAACTCTAACGTGAAGGCATGAAAGTTTAGAATTCAATGCTTCGAAAGGATTTATCTCTTTGTAAACTAAAGAAAACATACACATGTCACGATAAGAGATCACAAGTTTAACTTCTGTTGTAGATTTTATCAGATATAACGTTGAAAACAACATCGATCAACAATCTATTGTTGAAGTACATGAACGGACTTCATGAAAAAGTCTTTACATGTTTAAATATGTTTTATTTTTATGAGTCGTAAAATTCTTGATAAAATATTTATTTTTATGTACTTTGTAATATTAGCCGTATGGCTCCCGGCAGAGTAGAATAGGACAACTCCAAGTCTTCCCGTGGATGTCGTAAAAGGCGACTTAGAAACACAAGCTAAACAAAGCTTATAAACATCAATGAGACCTCTCAAACCTGTCTGGCCAGCGTGGAGAGTGCAGGCTAAATCCTCTGGCTGCTCTTGCCAAATATGGCTCTGGTAGTACAAAAAGGGTCGTGCTCCTGCATTGGAGACTTAAAAAAACCTGATGATGATTATGTACATTGTACATACTCGTGTCAGTAATCTTTTTGGAGGTAAATTATCTAGAGATTCGGTTGCATAATCTACGTCGTACAAATCTATGCAGTGGACCGGTGAAAAACCTGGAGAAGGCGAGGTTCTCCTAAAAAATGAAAACCAAACCAACCACCTTCATACAACATTTCATCGAAATCGTTTCCGAGACCCTCAATATAATTTAAGTACCTAGTGTAAAGTAACGAGATACATGTCAGAATATAATTAAAACTAAATTAAACTAACAGAAACAAATTGAATGATGCGCATTTCGGCCAATGGCTTACCCTGGAAATGCCGCCAGCCTCTTGCCTGCTGACGATGGCGATTTGGGTTCAATATTTTTATATGAACCAATGTTTGTTGTTTTTAGTATTAGTTTTAGATATAGTACTTATTATTGTACGGATCTTAGGAGTTCCTCAATGGTTCTATATTTATTTTTATATTTATTATGTATCATTTAATAAAATGTTTAGATGTGTTCGGTGTTAGTTATTATGTAATGGAATCTAGTGTTCTAACTAAACGTACACTGTTAAAATATGTAAAAATGACTATGAATTATGTAAAATTTCATATTTTTCCGTAAATTTCCCAGATTTTTCGGGAATTTTGCAGGTTCATGTAAAATTACATAATTTTTTTGCATGTACAATTACATATTTTTAACAGTGTAGGTTCTAAATATATGTAAGAAAAAATTTTCGCCACGATTCAAGCAAAAAATTTTCCCTGATTCTTCGTCGTGATTTTCCATTTGCATACCAGTCCAATTTTTTTTATTTATTTCGTCCTATGTCCTACGTCTACAGAAAGAGAAAGCCATAAGTCCTAAAATTATGCAATAAATTTAAATAAATAATTCAAGAGTCAATATGGATAGACACAAATCGATCAGAGAAAGTGGTCCAGTTTCTCATCACAACATAAATCAGGAATTAGCATTCATAATTTTGATATTTTCCTTTTTTGTGATCCAATTTGAATTTTTATTGTAACTCAGGCCTCATTTGGTACGTCCATGCTCTGAACTTTATACTATGACTCTTGTGTAGTAAAACTTCAAAAGCATATTCCCGTAGTAAAAGCGTCTTAAAATTGGTAGTATGAAAATACTTTACATGAATATTTGTCATAGATTCTGTATTAAATTTTTTGTAAGATGGTTTTCAAACGATTTGAAACATATATAAACAAAAAAAAATATATATTCAATAATAATTTCAAGGCTTTTATTAATACGGCTGTTTTGCTGCTGCGCTCTCCCGTCTACCCTCAGGCAGTAACTGAAATCCAGTACATGCTCTCTGAGTAATATTACGTTAGTATTATTTATTCTGTGGTTTTATTTTCTATATTCTCTAAGTATTTATTGTATGTGTCTTTTACGTTTCAAATAAATTATTTATCTATCTATACTAGTTGCTTAGAACTACATTACCCCACAAGTTATCATTCTGACTTTGCAATAATGTCACTGATGCGTGACATGCAGAAGCGTGTGATTACGTGACGGCGCTAGAAGAGGTTTCCACGTATCTAACGGGCGGGACGAGCTGACGAGCCAAACAAGCCATCAAGAGATGGACAAACATAGATCCGTTAGAAGCGGACACATGTTTATAGACTCTCAGTGTGACATAGATTTTCGTTTTATTGCACTTCTTAGTTAGGACCTTATGAGACCTACTCTGAAATGAATAACAAAAACTACATATCTGCCAATTCGCACGAATTCGCCATATTTTGAGATTTTCTAACGAGTTAACCATTGAGATATCAAAGGACGCCTCTTATCGATCCAACCTCCAATAATTAAAGACAAGGACATATTATTGTGCTTTAAAATAATAATAATGCGATAGCGTAATCGTTTGACAGATTGTAGTGCTGTCGATTAAAAATATCAGTGATCATATCATTATTCTGTCTCAATCAGTCAATACGTACTACGATGTAAATTTGCAATCTTGTATTTTCGACACTGAGACGACATTAGACATTAGCCTACAAAATTCGAATGAAGGTATTTTTTTTTTCTTTGTCTCATATGGGTTCCATCTGGTAGAATCTTGATGCTCCGAATTTCATTTGGCATAACATACTTGGCAGAATCTTATTTAGTAAGTAGAATATTTCAAACGCATAAAGAATATTTGATATAATATTTTTTTGGCCGAATATTTATATGTTCGAATGTACAATAGCATATTTTTAAGATGTCATAATTTCATTTAGTAGAATTACCTTTTACAAACATTACGTTTGGCATAATTTGTTATAGAATAATGTTTAATTAGTGTTACTTTTATTTGGTATAATTTATTTTCACCTTCTAAGAAGATGGCATAATTTCATCTACAATGCAAATCAAAAGCATAAGTAATAATGAAAACCATAATCGTTAAATCTATACTATTGTTGCTCAACATAAAAAAAAGCATTTCTAGTTTGCTCGGTTAGAGCAAAAAATAGGTTAGGTTATGTTAGAACTGCGACCACGGTAGCAGCCAAGGTAGATAGCCTTTTCATACTATAACTATAATTCTGAAATAATCATAATACCTACTATAACCATAATGAACTATGATTCTGCATTGAAATGACTATACGTATGAAATAAATACCAAAAGGCGATTCTGACTGCGAAATTTCTGCGATATAATGATTATCTTTTAGATTATTATGGCTATAAAATTTATCCTATAAGATTATTCAGATTTTTAAATTATTGGTTTTGAATCTATGATAAATGAGTAGATGCCAAACTTATTTCTATGAAATGACGTTTCTGTAAACCGCTGTTATGCAAAATAATATTATAACATAAAAAGTTCTACCATAAAGGGGGGAACCGTCTCATATATTTGCCTTATTTCCATCCAGGTTTTTCCAAGGGTTGGTGTTTCATGTCTACCAAGTTAGTCCTACAAGTATGTCTAACGGGAATTTTTGTCCCAATATAATATCAGTAGTACAGACGATTAATAAGATAGCTGTGGTTTTAACAAAAAACGTTTTGATCACCACGCACTGTCGCAAACATCACCAAGCATTCACTGTTTCTATACAGAATGGTCGGATTTATTGAAACATATTTTAGTATCATTATCGTTGCCAGGAAATGTGATATGAAATGGTGGCGGAAGCGGCCTCACAATATTATCCATAATGTAATGTGTACTCGTAGTTCATTTATGGTCCGGCTTGATATTGCTCGACTTGCTCGTGTTCATTGATTACAATATTTACAACGAGCATTGATTTTATCTTATGGTAATAGACTTCCTGAAGTCAAAGGTCAATTCATGAAAATTGCAGGCCTGCCTCAACAGCAGTTTGAAATCTTCCCTACACTTTTATACACTATTTGGTAGCAGAGGTACTTGCGAAGTGCAGGGAAGCCACGACAGGGAGAAATGAACTTCAAAATATAAACTTGAAATAAAATCTTGTGTGTAGGAGTTTTCAACGTTGATGATTTCTTTTAAGGTCATATATATCTGTAAAAACCAGTTATAATTCCAAATATATGCGATTGGGATGTGGCCTTGGTAAGAACAATTGAATTATATTTTTAGCAAAATTTTGTAATAAAATTTGTAATAATAGTACAAATTTTATTACAAAATAGGGTATATTCATGTCTTTTTTTTATTTTTTAAAATGATTCTATAAGTTATTGTATAAACGGAAAAAAATATCACAGTCACAGAATATTATTAAATAAGCTTAAAAAAATAATAATTAAAACTACTATCATTTTCGGACGACTTAAACGCGGTGCCATTTTGCACTTTTATTCTGTGACGTCACCGCACACTGTCAATGTCAGTGTCAATGGAAAAAAAAATAAAAAAATATTCGTACCATATTTTAGGTTATAAATAATTTATTGACTTGTCTCATAAGTACAAAACTGAGAAAAATGGAAATTTATCAAATATCTATAAATTATTTACCTCGCGGCTTTCACTGCTCTGAGTTCAAAGGATGTAAAATTGGAATTACTTGCGAAGTACGTAGTCATCATAAACACATCAATTTTAGGCAGATTATCTGACTGTATCTGCCACAACAAAACCGCTTTCAATCATTGTAGCAAGTCTTTTTCACCAGGAGTCAGACTTTCAGCTAATAATTCTCAAAGAACACTAATAATTTAGCAAAACAATGAAAATAACCTCCAACAATCATACAAATTGCGAACAACTTATTGACAGTGACAGATTCTCCTTCTTTCTAATTTGTGGTTGACAGTACAGACTATTTAGAAAATTAAGTTTGACAGTGTTTGGTGTCGTCACGTTTCGTTCCGCCAATAGCGTTGCGTTTCGGAAATTTGCGAGGGAATTTGAAAAAGACAACTTTTAAATCATTAATTTCTCAATGGAAACATGTTAAATTGAAAAAATATATATATGGGTATTTTTCTTTAGCAATAAAGTTTACACATAATATTTTTCGTTCGTTTCTGAATCACATGCATATTGTCTATTTTGCCAAAATCTGATATGTCGTTTTAAAATCAAATCTAGCATACGTTTGTATGGAAAGTCTAGGTTATGGGAGTGCAGGTATTTTTAAGAATACTGCTGTTATTCTATAATGAAATGTATCTCAAACACGTGCTCATCTCGGTCGTAAGTCGTAACTCAATACCATAAATGGTAAAGACGTTCAGATTCACATTAGCACTGAATGTAGTTACACAATTATGATAATTTCGCGCTCTCCGACTAACTAATAGAATTACGCAAGTGAAAACAAGTCTAGTAATTGGCGTAGTTTTATTTCTATTTTTATAAAATTAAATATGACTAAATTTAATTGAATACCTACCTATAACGTCACTTCTTTTTAGCAAGTCGTTTTCTTCTTCATGCGGTCCCGGCTGCATCATCAGCTGTACTACATAAGCATTTATCAATGGTCACCCAAGGGTACCAATGTCCTTGCGAAGTGAAGAAGAAATAGCCGAAACAGTTTAAATAATTAGGCTATAGTTTACCTGGCTACGGGTGAATCCAAAAATTTCGTCGTGAATGGTAATGACGATGTCAAAATGGTAATGAATGCACGTCCTATGCTAATGATAACAGGTAATGGTGATGATATTAATAATTCTATATTACATCATTACCATTTGACTGTTATCATTACCATAGGACGTGCAATCATTACCATTTTTACATCGTCATTACCATCACTCCGATTCACCCTACAACCGGCTGTCTGCCTGACGTCAACCCTCTTTGGGAATGCATTTGTACAATTTTTTTTTACAATCGGCCGCCGCCAGTCGTTAATTCCTTGAGAATGTAGTTGTAGCACTAGATTTTTGTGCTTAGTCTTTAGACGCCTCTTGCGACGTCCACAGGAAGAGATGGAGTGATACTATACTAGGCCTGAAATCATAATTTTTTTTAAAATTCTTTTTAGGAAATATTTAGCATCGACCTTTGTATTGTTTCTACATGAAAGATCTTTGGTTTGTTCGCAATAGCTTTACGAGTATGTATCAAGTAGAGTATCCTTGTGTGTGTTTCAATTCTTTGAGATCTTTTCTAGATCATTATGTGTCCCTAACTTCTTAGATTTTATGTTTCTAGTCCTAATGTTTTTATTCTCCCTTGAAATCGCTTTAAAGTACAATATTCTTCTATTATGGATAGATAATTAATCATGTAAAGTGGTGACAAAAGACTGTAAATAAGAAAAAAAACATTTCGATGTTTGTGAAATTCCATTCTTGCAATAACAAAGTCGTAGGCTTGTAAATAATATTAATCATCAATGTTGTTTTATTGAAGTCAGTGAACTTGCATGTTAGTATTTGTCTTGTAACGTGTTTTTATTTGTATATCTTGGATGAAAACAAAACCGTATTTCAATGACGTCCGATTTAGAAACCTGTTTTATTTTATTCAGCAACCTGAATGTTTGTTAACCTACTGAATATTTTTACGCTTTTAGCGTTAAGTTCACAATTTTAATAGTGGAACAATAAAGTTTAAAATATATTTTTCATCTCATCTATTCGAAAAACGATGTTTTCATCCCATATATTTGGGGCTAAAGTTACTGGTAATTCTCTAGACACTGAAAAGTAAAAAGTAAATTCCGAAGTGTTAAAACACATTTGAAAACCGAACACGAATAATATTGGCAGTCAGCAACAAAAAAAGAAGAATTAAGTTTTAAAACAATAAAATATAGGCAACAGCGCCTTTTACATGGATGACTGTAGGTCAAAATTTTTTGGTTCTTTTGCTTCGAAAATATATAAATAAAAACCAATAAAAACGCGCAATTGTTGTCTCTGGTAATCTTATTATGGAATTATTAGGTTATTTTTACATAAACTATTTTAAATGTGAATAATTTCTTGATGAGGCCGATATATTAGGTCCTTACATATGAAATTGCCGTTCAGTATCAAAAAAGTGAAACAAGTTTTTTTTAATGAAATTATTATTTAATGAATCGAAGTATGCGCCGTTGTTATCGATACACTTCCGCCATTTTATAGGCAGATCATTGATACCTTTGGAAAAAAAATCCTGGGAGCGAGATTCTATAAACTGTTTGAAGGCGGGTTTGACTGCCTCATCAGATTTGAAATTTTTTCCTTGTAAAAAGTTATTCAAATTTTGAAAAAAGTGGTAATCGGTTGGGGCAAGATCTGGAGAGTATGGTGGGTGACGCAGAGGTTCCAGTCGCAGCTCCTCTCACTTGGAGATCGTTTGATGTGCAGTGTGTGGTCTAGCGTTATCCTGAAGGAGCAGTGGGCTAGAGCAATTCATCAGTCTCGGTTGTTTAATGGCGAGCTTTTCTATCATTGTTTGCAATTGTTGGCAAAACAAGTCTGCAGTAATCGTCTGGCCCGATCTCAAGAAGCTGTAGTGGATAACACCAGCACTGGTCCACCAAACACTAACCAGAATCTTCTTTTTGGTCAGTTTTCGCTTAGGGCAAGGTTTTGCCGGTTCTCCAGGGTCAAGCCATTGTGATGATCGCTTCCGATTGTCGTACAGGATCCATTTCTCATCACAAGTCACGATACGGTTCAAAATACCCTCATTATTGTGGCGATTAAGCAAAGAAACGCAGCAAGCAATGCGTGTTTGTTGGTTTGCTTCAGTCAATTCGTGCGGTACCCACTTTTCAAGTTTTTAAATTTTTCCGATTTGGCGCAATTGGATAAGTATCGTTTTGTCACTTACGCCGAAGGCTGCTGCTAATTCAGAAGTGGTTTGAGATGGATCCGCTTCCACTATCGCCTTCAATTCTTCGTTATTCACTTGAGTATCAGGTCGTCCACGAGGCTCATTGTGTAAATCGAAATTTCCAGAACAGAAACGTTGAAACCAAAAACGCACCGTTCGTTCGTTAGCGGTGCCTGGTCCATACACGTCGTTAATTCTTCGAGTCGTTTCTGCAGCACTGGTGCCACGGTGGAACTCGTATTCGTAAATACCGCGAATTTTCAATTTGTCCATAGTTGTTGTTAAAGCAATGTTGAAACTCAAACAAATGATGTTAAAACAAATGAAATACGAATTTTAAAACAATATTTTTCTGGCTTTATTTCTAAATAAATTTGAATTTGGAATTCCTAATGAAACGCAAGATATTTGATTTTAAAGTTGCCAGTATTGAAAATCGGCAATTTCATATGTAAGGACCTAAATTATACTAAGTATGAAGTTTACGTATATAAACAAAATATTTAAACATATGAAGAATTACGTACAAGGAAAAAATAATGAAACGATTCTAATGACTGGAAAATGTATAAGATGTGGTGATCATAGAAAAATATTTTCAAAGTAATTCTTTAGTGAAAACGCCACCAAATAAAGGTTAGTAACTGTCTGTTAAACTCTGATTAGGTATATTTAGGTATTCTTCTTCCGTTATAGGTATATATTTGCCAATATTCCTCATAGATGGAGATGAAAAGAAGAATGTGCTACACGGTGTACGGTAATAGTTTTATCTCGGGCGATATACTTGAATCCTTCGTTTCGCTCTGGATTCAAAGTAGCGCCCTCGCGTTAAAACTATTACCTTTACGCCTTGTAGCACAATCTACTATTAAATTGTAAAAAAAAGAGAACGCATTATTAGCGCTTTCGCAAGGGTGACCTTGTAGTCACCTTTGCGAAAGTGCTAATAATGCGCATGAAATTTTCTCGAGCTCCTCTGTGCTTCGGAAGGCACGTTAAGTCGTTGATTCCATCATTGTATGGCAGTCGCTAAGTCACGTCAGATGCTGCAGCTTGAAAAATTCGACACCATTCTTGGCCACGAAAAACAAACAAACAAAAACACATCCAGAACCAGAAGTCTTCTGTTCTCCTGTCTCCTACAAACATTTGTTAATTTAGATCAAAACTATATTAAAAAGAACAAATGAGTTTTTACTGTTTATTAGAGGGAGAATTTTTACAAAAGTAGTCAAAATAACAAGACTATCAACTTTTGCAACAAATGGATAAGAAAATAAATAATACGCTATTTTGCAACGAGTCAAATCAGATACTTTTTTCTTAACGTCAAAAACAAACATTTTCTATGGGATTTGTATGAAATATCGATTTATGACGTCATAGTTCCTTGGAGTCAAATAGCGCTCTTAATATCCGTTTTTCTGCATTAATAAATCTAAAATCACGTTCAAAGTGGATGTAATCAATGACAAGTGGCATTATTTTGTAACATTTTATTCTATTAATAGTACCAAATAATTTATTTTAGACCCATTAAATACCCAATTGCAGTAAGGCTGCATCCACAGGTTAACTATGTATGAGTGGAGCTTATATTGATTTCCACTACGCTAGCTAGACCAGCACTAGACGTGGCTTATCTATATTATCTGTGTGTTCCCCGGAAGTTACGACATGCATCGTCTAACGCACGTTGCAGAAACGAGTAATAATATCTTTCTACATGCCATTCATTGATGGATTTTTATGTAAAAGTCCCGAAGATTCAAAGCTTGTTTTTGTGCTGGAAGGTAAGATAAGGTAACGCATGTCTCTTTATAAACGTCCGTATCGGAAGCCAGGCTTTTAATTCCGTGTGAAAATCTTTTTTTACTGATACTATACTGGGTTCGATCCCCAGCTAGAGCAAGATGGAAAATTGTATTTTTCATACTATTCTGGGTCTTGGGTGTTTATCTATATAGGTATGTAATCATCATCAGGTTCCACTGCAAGAGCACGACCCTCTCTGTACTACCTGAGCCATATGTTAGCCAGAGCAGTCAGAGGATTTAACCTACACTTTCCACGCTGGCCAGACGGGTTAGAGAGGTCTCATTGATGTTTATAAGCTTTGTTTAGCTTTGTTTCCTAAGTCGCCTTCTACGATAGCCACAGGAAGACTTGGATTGGTCCTATTTTACTCTGCCGGGAACCACACGGCATAATATATATTACTATGATCCTAATAATACCTAATACTCTTAATCGAAATGATACCAATCAGGAGAGAGAATCAGGAAAGAAAATAACAAATCTGGAGATACGATTCAACGAACTATCGCTTGTAATGTTGCTCAAATCAAAAACTAATGGCTCAGTGAAAAGTCAGCTTTATCTAGACTAAAGCATACATAATTTCACATTGCAATGTTGCAAACGCGTGGAAGGTTTATTGTGGGAATGGATAAGTTTCCGAGAACCGAGCGTCCGGGAGCGATAGCCAGGGAATACCGCCGGCCCACTGTAGGTCATGACGTCCTCGTGATGGCCACAAATAAAAGGCATAATAAATCAAAGTGAAACATGAAGGCTATGTTTTGCAAATAGAAATGTAGTGATAAGAAACCTGTGATTTAAACAAGGTCTGTTAAGTTGGATAGCTAAAATGGAGCCTCGTATAGTGAAATTAGCTATGCCTACAATACAAAAGAACGAACATATTACAGCACAAAGTGTCTGTCAGGGAAAATCAGTTAACTTACATATGTAAGATAACAAAATGGTATATATATTACATATACCATTTTTGTTCACAATAAGATAAGGTCTAGAAATTCAAGAATTTCTGCCTTTTGTAGGTCTTTGCCTTTATTTATCCTTTGTTTAGTTAGTGCAACTTTGGAATGACGATCCGTTAAGTTTTTTCTGAATTGATTTTTGATGTTTCTTTTCGGATTGTATTAAAATGTTTCAAGCCTCAAAGCCATTATTTCAAAAGTCTTTTACATTAGAAGGTATTAAAACCTGTCACCATCACAGACAAAAATAAACAAAGAGCTGTGTTAATTGGCGCTAATAATCTTGCGCCATTTTGAAGATGCAGCGTGACATCATGGCTTATGATGGCGACATTCCGAAAGCTATCGGATGAATCTTGTTTTGGTGTGTTCGTCTGGAATCTTCTGCATCCGGTATGAAGACGAAGTATTTTTGAGAACACATTACAGGATCGACAATATAAAACTATGGAGCAACAAAAAGAATCTGAAATGACCTGAGTTCACGTAAGGTCGGAGAAAAGCGCTGGATCCGTGGCTGAATTTTCAAAAAATTTGTTATTTTTTCAAAATCTTGGGGCCCCGAAAGTCTACCAATGCAGCTGAAATGATGATTATAGGTTATATGCGCTCTCAGAATTTGGAAGCAGCCTGTTTGCATATGTCCAGTGGTGAAACAGATAAAACAAAAAACCTTCTTTCATCAGAATCTGTACGTGAATTGCAACTTTTCCATGACTTTTGTTTCGAAAGTGGCTGAAGGACTACCTTCCATCAGCTGTTTTGAAAATACAGTATAGTATACCATATCATCAGACTTGAGTCATGATGACGATATTCCGAAAGCGCCCGATTTGAATGAATCTTGTTTGTTGTGTGAATTCAAATTCCTCTGCATCCGGAATAAAATACGAGTATAATAAGGATTTCGAACTTGGTAATGGCCGAGGTCAGAGCGATATTGGAATCTCGTTTTATGCGACTGGGTCGGACGAAATAATATGTGGTTTTTAACCTGTAATAGGGATATCTGTTCGTGTCTACAATCTTTCTCTCTTACCTTTTCTCGACCGATTTTATCAATTTATCTTCGTCAGGTTGAGCAGTGTCAGGACACTATTCTGGATTGTCAGATATCTGGATATTTTCAAACTATAATTTCCTTATCTTTTTTAAATATGTGTGTATTGTATAGTGTTTTGCTATGTATCAAAATTGTGGGCAGATGTTAAAATTTTTATGGCTAACTTACTGAACCACGATATTTTTGCTTTACTTATTTTGCTATCTTGATATGTCTTAATTTTAATTTCTAAAAAAGTCATAGAGAATAAACCACTTGTCTTATGATTTGTTAAATCTTTAAAATGTTGCGTAATGCAAATACCGCTTCCAATGAACTGCTCATTATCATTTCAAAACTAAGATATGTGCATAAAATTATTAAAAAAAACCGAATATTGCTAATTTTATTTTTAAGGTTACATCATATTCCATTCCGTCATTGGTAATTTTGGATATTTTCTCAAGAAGTTCAATTTATGAGTACATAGTTTAGAATAAAAACGGAATTTTTATTAGTAACGGCCACTCTTCGAACAACTTACATCAATAAATTAGAAAATTGATAGTGACCATTTTTAGTTGTTTAAATCGATATTGTCCAAATATGGCTACATTTTATTATCTATTTGTAAACTTAGCGGACCAGTCATCACTAAAATATCAACTTTTTTAATATTTTCAAAGTCAGGCACGGGAGATGTAGTCATCTGGATTTGCATATCGTGATGTTGATTTCTTATTGCAATTCAATAATAAATAAATATATAAGGACAAATCACACTGCCCCAAAGTAAGTTTTAAACTTGTGTTATGGGATACTAACCTAACGATACTATATTTTACAATAAATACATATATAGATAAACACCCAAGACCCAGGACAATTTAAAAAAGGCCATTTTCCAACTTGCCCTGGCTAGGGATCGAACCCAGAACCTCCGGATTGGTGGACTAGCGTGTTCTCCTTTACACCACGGAGGTCGTCAATGGAAAGCATGATTCATTAAGAGCTTTTAGAAATGTTGTTTTGCATCAGCTGCTTCCTTGCATGTATTGTATCAAATAAACTATAAAGCAAATACATAAGTATTCGTATAATGATAGATATGATGTTTTCTAATAATAGTTCAATTTATAGTGCTTGTATGTCTAAGTATAAAAAACATCAGATATTTCTTTTTTTATGTGACATTTTGTTAAACCAAGATATCTGATCTAATTCTTAGTGGAAAAATATATTAACATAGTAATAAAAATAAGACTATTAACGTTTATGTACGTACGTTAAATTCGTTCTGTACTGTTCACGATAACATTCATTTCATATATACAGCAGGACAAAACGACCACCCGGCTCATTTCCACAAAAGATATCCACCAGAAAGCAAACACTTCAAAACATGTACATGGATACGTTATACTCGTACGTCAATCGTTGAATCATAATCCTTAAATAGATACCGCAAATACATAAACTGCATTTGATTAAATAAAAACAAGCAATTTAAGTCTCTATAACTAATTTAATAAGGACGCAAAACATTGTTATACCTATTTCTGATATAGCTTTATATCCATTGATTAAGTATTAAATAGCAGTATTGTTTTATCAGGTGAATCTTCGCCTATCAATGAGGTTTCTTAATTAATCGACGGATATTTGATACCTCTTATTATTCGAGTATCAATAATAATAAAACAATAGGCGTTCAACAATCCACAAGTGAACAACACCTAGAAAATATTTTGAAGGAAATTGACAAGTATAATGTTTTAAATAAAATTTCAAGATTTCTGTAGTCCTAGTCAGCTATACAAACTATTGAAGAATGTAAGAAAAAAAAATGTATGCAATCACAGAGTCAATTGACGTATGTATAGGTAAATAATGGCGCCATCATTCTTACAGTGTACAAGAAATGATGACACAACTGAATGAATGGTTTTTAATCCGTGTTGTTTAATCGTGTCTTGTTAAATTTAGTTTAGATTTTCTCCGAAATCTTACTTATTTATAATTTGATTTGAAATACTGGCTACAGTTTGTAGATCTTGGCATTATTATTAAAAACTATTCCAAGTCCTACACATACATAACTGTTAATTTCTGTCAGATTCTTCATACACTTGCTTACATTGTTAATATTAACAGTATTTATTATTATGGATGACATCGTGAGTAGTTGCAAAGACTATAAAAGGTTTAAGTATGTGTTAGCAGGTTTCCAGGTATCTGGTATTAACATGTGCCAAGTTACATTGTTGACCTTGCTTTGCGTATAATTACTAATGGCGGTGACGTCAACTGATAGTGCGCCGATAGGTGTGTCTTCTTGTTCTTGCACATCGCTTCTTGTTTATTTTTTTATTACTCAGACATATCCTGCTAGATGAAAATGGCCCTCGGTTAAAAACATATCATATTTAATGAAACCTAGTTCAAATGTCATCATCATCATCATCGTCCGAGCGTATTCCCGGTTTCATCCTCAGCGGTAACGCTTCAGAGCCCGGGGTCCGCTACCTTACCTAGGTGATTTGGTGATGAGATTACTGGTTTTTACACAGAGCGACTGCCGTGTGACCTCCGCAACCCAAAGGGTAGACCAGAACCAATCCTAGGATAGGTAACACCTAGTTCAAATGTATTAAGGTGTTTGGGTAATCCGGCACGGTCAATATTTGCTCTATCTGCGACGAGGACTTCAGTTTATCTGTATATTTATTCTTCAAATTTCTTTATTTTTATTGTACCTACCTTTGATTATGTTAAGAAGATACCCACATCAAATGTACATGCTCATCATAATATCTGACCACCAGCACGTACGACCATATCAACAATATTAATAATTTTATTATTATCTATATGAATATTTATATTTTTTTGTCATTACCTATTATATCACTGTTTGATTTCAATGAAGTAATACCCGAGGACACTTGAAGTTTAACTGGGAATGCAGGATTAGCTAACAGCCCGTTATCTCCCGCATTATTATCATGGTGACGTAAGGAGATTACAGTTCAAGTCCTTGCCATCCTTTTAACATTAGTGCTAGGTAATATATTTGCATTGAAGGTATATCCTTGACGTCATGCGAAGTTAGAGGTGTGGAGCTGATAGCATCAGGTTTTTGATAAAACCGATTGCTTTGAAATATAACTATTACTTACCTATTCAAGGGAACACTCGACTCCCAACATCTATGTTCATAAGATTTTTTTGCAATATCAGAATTATATTGTTATCTATGTAAACTATTTAGGTACTCAATTTCACCTACTTGTTCGGCATTGTCTAGTTTTATAGTATTTAAATGTATTAACATACTTTTTTTTTCACTACAAGTATAAGTTCAGTTTACAACAAATTCTATAATATAAGTTGATTCACAAGCACTATTTGGGAATGCATACG
The DNA here is from genome assembly GCA_963576875.1 of Acrobasis repandana. Lineage (NCBI taxonomy): Eukaryota > Metazoa > Arthropoda > Insecta > Lepidoptera > Pyralidae > Acrobasis > Acrobasis repandana. The sequence continues at coordinate 23,146,918 of OY756215.1, forward strand.
GCCTTTATTCGTATATCGTATTGTTTATTTCTAGTGATTCTAGTTTTGCAAGCATTGGCTAACGGTATCGCAAATTCATGCGCTTTGCTAGCGCTTGCTGAAGCTTATAGTGCATTGTTTAATATATCTATTAATGCCACGAGCGTGGCTGTGTCCTTTGATATTGTTATCTCTCACTCATTGTCATTTGCTGTTATTTTTATGATAACTTTAATATCAGCTTATTCATAATCCTAGATTTTTTTACTATATAAAAAGACCATCCTAGCCGAGTGCGACAAATAATAAGATAACGGTCAACCTCGTAAAATCAAAAGAGGTAGCGATCAAAGTGACATGTAAGGCGTCTTGGTGCAAGACGTATCTGATGATGAGTCTCTTTCCATACAATAAATAACACCGACAAAAGCCTGGCTCTTTAAATGTTGTAGTAGTATAACAAAAATAATAAGCCCTATAAGCACTAATGCTAATAAATCAGCATTAGGGCTTATTATTTTCACGGGTGCTATAAATAATGACTTGGCGACTAATACTAATGACTTGGCGACTAATTATAACTGACTTGGCGTCATTAATTATAAACAGTGGTATAACAAAAATATAGGTTAGGTTATGTTAGAACTGCGACCACCCCACTCGCCGGCCGCTGCCGCGGTACGCTCGCTTTGCTCGCTCGGCGAGTGACAAAGTGGTATAGTATCATAGTATGTAATGAAAAGGCTGTCTTTTTCATTACATACTATGATTACAGGAAACAAGAATTCGCCAACCTATTATTTTTGCTACATGCTTTAATTTTTTTTAAAACCCAAATTCAGATTTATTTGTCGCCGCGTTAAGGCGAAGATATAGGCAAATGACCGTGAAGTGGCGCCCTCATTTGAAATAAATTGTTAACTCGTAAATATGGAGATAATTTCCATATTGCTCTTCGTCATGCACTAGATAGCCCTTTAAATTATTTTATAAACCACCGTTGAAAGTATTTACATTAGTCCGTCTAGTTTTAAAACTTGCCTCCGCCAAAAATGGCCACGGCAAGTTTTAAAGCTAGACGGATCACCAATAATAGTTTTAACGGCAGTTCATAAAATAATTTAAAGGGCTATCTAGTGCATGACGTAGAGAAATATGGAAATTATCACCATATTTACGAGTTAACAATTTATTTCACACTTCAAGGCCATTTGCCTATATCTTCGCCTTAAATACATGCCTAGCATTAGTTGCTAAATTTCTCATTGAAATCATCATCATTGAATTTGGAAAACGTGAACTAATTTTCATTTCTTGTTGTCCTCAGGAGTCTCCCGAGGTGCGCATGGCGCTACCACTGCCGCCTCGAGCTCCGGACCCCACCGCGCTAGCCGCCTACTGGACCGAGTGCGAGGAATACCTCTGTCGGCAGAACAACACGAGTCAGAATGAGGACGAGGACAACCATTACGAAGGTATGTTTTACTGCCATTCTATTGATTCACGGCAAAAGGCTAATCCAGAAGCTCTCCTCATGAAACTTCATATTTTGTAAGAAGTCGAAAAAGAGTCGAACGAAGTTCACAGAGTAACTTGCGATATCTCAATTCTCAACAGACCAAACAATCTAAACTCATCTTTGTTCGTTCATTTATTGCAATTACCATTAGTGTGTACATATTTTATATGTACATCATTCGCTGGTCAACAGTTCTTGTCGTTAAAACAATTTTAGTTGTGATGAATCAGAGGATCCATCTTCCCTGTTGATGGATGAACTGTCTGCTTTATTCAAATTGTAGAATAGAATAGAATAGAAAAACTCTTTATTGTACACCAAAAGAAAAAACAAAATAAACAAATAACTTAAAATAACATTAGTACAATGGGCGGTCTTATCGCTTAAAGCGATCTCTTCCAGACAACCAGTGGATGGAGAGGACTATGAGAAAGACAATGACGGTGATGTATTGGAACAGGTTAAGTTCAAATGCAATTTGAACAACGCAGATACGAGTAGTTCATCAAAAATGGGCTTAACTTTATTGTCATCCTCGCAATTTACATTACAACAGTCTTACAAGACAGTTGGTGATTATAATGGTGATGAAGCTCAAGCAGTACATTCGGACATATAAATATTCGGCCAAACAAATATTATATCAAATATTTTTTATGCGTTTGAAATATTCTACTACATAACATTCTGCCAAGTATGTTATACCAAATGAAATTCGGAGCATCAAGATTCTACCAGATAGATGGAACCCCTCAAGCAGACATGGATTTATTATATAAATCTGCCTATCTACACAAAGATCTGCAGCAAAGGCTTGTCCTACAAAGCTCGTTATTCTTAGTATCACGATGCATGTCTTTGTTAAGGATGGTCGTGCATAACGTTCGGACATGCCTTCTCAATGTCATGTGCGTTGTAAAGCGACTGGCTGCAAACGTGATCTTATTGTCCCGTACCGCGAACGAAGCAACATGATGTTTTAACATGTTAGTTTGTAATTGTATTAATTATACAAAAGGTCTATGAACAACATTTCTAAATAGTTTTTAGTATCATTCAGAAATGTCGTTCATATCATACACTAAAGTTATAGCATATTGGTATCAATGACTTACATAATATAAGATGATGTTAATTGGTGATGGAATTTCCTAACCGTTTCCCTATTTGGTTCTGTCTCTTTTGTAATAACAATGTCCTTCCGTAGTCCATTTATTATTTACTCTCCTATTCTAGATATAAAAGAACAACGAACTAGTGCGATATGGATAGCCTTTACACATTCCTTCTACGTCGTTCCCAGTCTTTCTCTTCCTTTATAGCCATTTACCTCCAAATTGACCATTCTCTTGACGAGTAAAACACTCTAATAACTTAATCCTAAGACATTTTACTGCATCAATTTCACTGCATATCTCACAATCAAATTACCATCTTAGCATCATCTATCAAACCACCTTGAAGCACTTCATTAGCAAGTGTTAAGTCAATAACTTCACACTTATTATGCGATGCCCTTCGTTGTGACGTAACGGTTTCACAAGTATCGATTATTTCGACATGCGTTATCGATTAGATTGATCAACGATCATACACCTTTCGACTGCTGTCAATCGTCTCATTACAAATTATAAAGAGCTCATTATACATCTGTTACTCGGTTAGGGTTAAGCCACATTATCGGTTTAGGATGCAGAGTTCGAATCCCGGATTTGCCGCATTCATTAATGTTTATAATTTTTAGGGTTCCGTACCCAAAGGGTTAAAACGGGACCCTATTACTAAGACTCCACTGTCCTTCCGTCTGTCCGTCTGTCTGTCTGTCACTAGACTTTATCTCAGGAACCGTGGTAGCTAGACAGTTGAAATTTTCACAGATGATGTATTTCTGTTGCCGCTATAACAACAAAACAAATACTAAAAACAGAATAAAATAAATATTTAAGCGAGGCTCCCATTAAACAATCGTGTTTTTTTACTGTTTTTTGCGCGATATTAATAACGGCAACAGGTAAACGCTTGAAATATTTACAGAATATTTTAACTTTAAAAATAAACAGGGGGTCTCCCATACAACAAACGTGATTTTTTGGTGTTTAAATATTGTATAGATAATGGTACAGAACCCTTAGTGCGCGAGTCCGACTCACACTTGGCCGGTTTTCTTATACTTATTATTCATGCAAATCGAATCTACTAGCAATGTAGCCTAGGCTTAATCAATCATAGACCTCATTACATACCAGTTTCTCATTTACGGTTTCGTATTCGTTTTGGAGGTAGCGATCGTTTCTGTAATGGCATCGCATACATTGTAATTATATTTGCTATTAACATTGCGGAGTGCCAAGTCACCGCAATTAGACTGTGTTGTGTAAGATATACAAAAAATAGTACGAGGCATCAATGTCTGAAATAATTATTCCATGAGTGGAACTCGATCGTTTGCTTTTTAGGGCTCCGTTTCTTGAAAATTATACTTTTGATTACGACCTCCGTGGCATATTCTGGGCTCGATCCCAGCCAGTGCAAGTTATTGCATTTCACAAAGAATATTTTATCTGGTGTACCTTGAAATTTTGGATCTCCCAGACTAAATTTGACCCGCTGATCGTCTGTTTTTCTGAACTCACTGTAAAATACGTAATTTTTCTGAACTCACTGTAAAATACTTATCATCATCTGAGCGTATATCCGGTTGCATCCTCAGCGGCAACGCTTCAGAGCCCGGGGTCCGCTACCTAACCTAAGTGATTTGACGAGGTTACTGGTTTTACACAGAGCGACTACCAAACTCACTATAAAATACTACTACTTTCTAAGTATAATAAAGAACCGCAAGTGTCCTGTCGAGTTTTTGGCGGGAAGTCAAGGGGTTCGGTTGGGATTTTCTTTCAATTATTTTGCAAATTGATTTTAGTGGACTTTATAATATGAAATTGGTGTTGTTTGGTGTTATAAATGCTCATGCTCATGAACAATATGTGAAATAGTTAAAGTGGACAGCCATAGTACGGCTGTAGTGATATTTGTTTCGCGGACTGTGTGGGCGTCTTCGGGCGTCGTCCGCCAATCAATCGGCTATGAAAACCAGTGGACTCGTATAGATTTGTCGCCAGAAGCTCCCTTTAAGCAATCAAAGGCCTACACCATCCTTTGATTGTAACTTGTTAGGAAAAAAGAATTTCCCACGTTTTATTAACTTGTTCCTGGCTAAATACGCAGTAGCGTCAAGATATTAAAAAAATAAATAAAAAAAAAGTATAATAAAAAATCTTCCGACAATGCGGCTAACAGCCCATCATATTTGGATTCGCTTTTTCCCATATTTACGCCTACCATCACGCTAAACGTGGCCTTTGGATCTTAAGGCCCTAGGATTCGTTCGTTCAGGATAAAGACATGATAGAGTTTGGCCAGTGAAAATCCGCCTCACTCTTTGTTAACAGATTTGATACTTTTTAGTTTTAAATGATATTGAAAATTTTATTTGTTACTAGCTGACCCGGCAAACGTTGTTTTGCCATATAAAGACTACCCCTAACATTTAGGGGGATGAAAAATAGATGTTGGCCGATTCTCATAGATACCGGATAAGCACAAAAAATTTCATCAAAATCGGTCAAGCCGTTTCGGAGGAGTATGGCAACGAAAACTGTGACACGAGAATTTTATATATTAGATATAGGCTTGTAACACCTTGTTGGATTTGTCGCCCCTAAGCTTCCCTGCACTACAGGCTGACTTTTTAACCACCAGCTAAATATTTGGAGCAAGTTCAGTCCATGATATGATACTGCACTACTTTCCATATAATATAGGATATAAATAAATATAATATATAAATATATAAGGACAAATCACACTGATTGAGCTAGCCCCAAAGTAAGTTTTAAACTTAGTTTTAAACTTTTCCATAAAAACAATTAACGAAAAACTAAAATAAAAATCAGTCTTCCCATTCAAATCAACGCACAGCCAAACGGATTTTGTATAGTCGTATTAGAGGACAATTTTTTTTATCGATTTTTAATAACATTTTTAATAGAAAGTAGTTCAGTATCATGGACTAAACTTGCTCCAAAAATTTGGCTGGTATTTAAGAAGTCACCCTGTATATTGCACATTTATAATATTAAATAGGATTCAAATAAAACAAAAAAAATGTGTATTATTTAAATTTGCCGCGGTTTTTTATAAACAGCTTTCGTTGGCCAGACATTCCCGCGTTTAAGCAAATCAAAATTACAAAAACAAAATGTTCGCTTATTGGACATGCTTAATAATACCCATTGGTATCTTTTTGGTGGTTATTTGAAATTGAAACACTAAGCCACCAGCCAGCACCAGCTCTATTCACACTGAACCGGTTCTTTACTTTATAATTGGTAATGAATGACGGCGCGCGGCGGGAAGATCGAAACAAATGGACGCGTTTGACGGAAAACGCTAATTATGCTAAACATGAGAACATTATAGACCCATTTAACACAAAGTTTTTGCATCGACAGTTTTCTTCGCACAATTTTCCAATTATTTTTTTTCAATAAATTACCTTTCTTAGTCCATACCTTATTTCTTCTTTGCTGGTCTGGGAGAAAAGAAAAAACATAGAATGTACCAGCTGCTTCTCTTCCCGTGCAGATCGTAAAAGCCGATCGAGGGAATGGGCGAGAATCTGAATCATATGAATAGGCGATGCGGTTAGCAACCCATTACTATTATGATTTCCCTTTTCCACCTTCATGCCCACCATTACGCTAAAAGTGGCCTAGGCTTTACCGCCCTTGGCTCTGTCTACCCCGTTAGGGATAAAGACGTGATAGTGTATCTGTATCTGTACCTACTTATTTATACAGACTGCTACCGCTAAAATGATAATAATTCAAACTAAATAATGATATAAGAAATAGTGAAAAAATACCACGAGAGCAGAAGTACTTTAGAACTGCATCTTGAATGCCTAAAAAACCCTATAAAAATATGATAATAATTGATAGAAACGGTTTATTTTTTACAAGCCTATGTCCTATAACTGGGCAACCGGACAGACACGAGTAAAAGAAAAAGGGGGAGGCCCTTTTTTCTTCCACTCGTGTCTGTCCATCGCTATTTCCAGCCATTTAGGTAAAAAATTATCAAGGTCATCTCGCCATTTGGTTATTGGTCTACCTCTGGGTACAGAAGGTCGCCATTTTAGCCCATCTATCATAGACCTCAATTGCCCACTAAGAGTAAGTGAGTGGCACGATGAAATGGAGAGACGATATCCTCAAAGTGATGACTCAAAAGTTCATACACACATTCTGCACACAAAACAATCTCATTAGAAGGTAAAAACTGCCATAAAGCGAACAACCTGTGCTGGCAGGAAGCTTATTATTACAAACTGAGATGGAAATGTCGCAATAACTGAGCTATCTTACCACAGATCTTACTCCGTACGTGGTTCAGTGCCCAACAGCTCCGTAAAATAATAAATGTCAAATCTTTGAAAGTGAAAACACAAACAAAAGTATCTAGAGAGACCTTTACTGAATTTACGAACGAAAGAAATTCTTCTACCACAACATCAGCAATTCTTTTTATATTAAGTGGTCAACACTGATATCAACTATGCTGACTTCATAGACATGATTGTACGTCATCACTAATTTAATGACTGCAATCTAATGATAACAGTCGGGACCAAAGCACCATGTGCCTTCCAAAGCACGAATTCAAATGAAAGCATTTCATTCATAACATGAGAGCGTGGATGCCAACCAACATAAATTATTTAAGAAACTAATCTTTTGTAAACATAATAAAAGCATATACAAAAAGAAGACGTGGTAAGCCGAGAATGCGATAACGAGACGTATTGAACAAATTCTATAAGAGCTGGAAGGAAAAAATACAAGATCGGACCGAATGGAAAAAATTGAGGGAAGAGCAGTGGGACACGTAACGGCTCATATAATATTAATAAAAGCATACTATTTATCGAGTGTTCAACATTGTGAGAGCCTGAAAAGTTCGCCACATGTCTCAGGGCGTGGAAGACTTGACTAGTCCTCCAAGGCCGGCTGCGACAGGCAAATGTCAGTGTCCCGCTATTTTCGTACTTATACTGTCATCGAGCCATAATTATGGTGTTTATAGAGGGCTGATATGAATGAGTCTCTCTAATGTTATACTTATACAACGTGTTAATGAAATAACGCAAAACCTCTCAGATGGTACCGCAGCCCATAAAACTGAACAACTTTTGTTCTACAACTTTCTCGTAACCCAAAACAAAAATTTGAATTTTCATACCAACTGATCAGTTGATCAAGTCAATTTGTATGAAAATTCGAATTTTATTTTTGCCATTTTGGGAATATTGTAGAACAAAAGTTGTTCAGTTTCATGGACTGAGTTACAATCTGAGAGGTTTTGCGTTATTTCATTAACTCGTTGTATAGGTGAGATGGAAGAGCCTCAAGGATTGATTTGCTCCATGACAACTAAACCTAATTTTGGATTGCACTAAAGGGTTGATTATGTCTCAGGCTCACATTGTGTTAAAACGATACACGGTGTCCAGTGCTGCCCCCATTTGAAATAAATTATTTGTAAGGAAACGAAGATATCATGTAAAATTTTGAGCTAGTAAAACCTAGATAACCAGCTGGGGCAGCACTGGACACCATGTATCGTCAACTATAACACATATAGGTAGGTAGGTATAAGGAACTAACCTGCCTACCTACTAGTAAGTAAAATAAATTAATACTGAATTCTCCGTAGTCGGGTAAAAATATTTATTAAACTTGTAACGATGATGCATGCCACCTGCATGCTGCATCTCTTCCAACCTCATTTCTTTCTCATCCTGTCCACTTTTCATTCCTCATTTTATTTCAAATTTCATTTCATTCCATTTTCAAATTATTTCTCTCTCGGTCATCTCACATTCTACCATCATCTCTCTTACTGTTCACTTCTGTTCCTACGTTCTGTCTGATCTTAATATAATATATAGAATAGTTGTGTTATAGTTGTGTCGAGTCTCCGTTCTCCACTCCATCTACTTCTTTATATGTGGGAACTCGACTAAGAGCGCCGGGACAGGTCGAGGTCCCACAAACTTTCCACGAATTCTCGAGCCTTTGTTGATTTATTATTGTTTACTTAAAAACCCTCAATTCTGCGAAGTAAAAGTGCTTATTGTCAATATTCAATTGGTAAAGTGGCACGTAAACACATTAGGAATGAAAAGAATAACAAGTTGATTAGCGACAGTGTCTCTGTCTTGAGTTGACACTTCCTCGACAGTGGTGGAAATAAAATGAAAAGTGTCAGCGGAAGTCAATTTAATATTCAATGCCTTGTATTGTGTGTAAAATTCCACACTCAAAATTTAGAAGTACGAGTCGTGTTTATAAAATTGTCAGCAATATTTTATAGTAATTTTTTTAAATTTTTTGGCAATTTCCTGAAATTTTGATTTAAAATTATAGATAAAGTTAAATAATATCTACGAAAATACTTGCTTAGAATAAAAAAAAGTTACCTAAGCAGATTTTGTTAAATAGACAATATGCATGTGATTTAGAAACGAACGAAAAAAATTATGTGTAAACTTTATTGCTAAAGAAAAATACCCATATATATATTTTTTCAATTTAACATGTTTCCATTGAGATATTAATGATTTAAAAGTTGTATTTTTCAAATTCCCTCGCAAATTTCCGAAACGCAACGCTATTGGTGGAACGAAACGTGACGACACCAAACACTGTCAAACTTAATTTTCTAAATAGTCTGTACTGTCAACCACAAATTAGAAAGAAGGAGAATCTGTCACTGTCAATAAGTTGTTCGTAATTTGTATGATTGTTGGAGGTTATTTTCATTGTTTTGCTAAATTATTAGTGTTCTTTGAGAATTATTAGCTGAAAGTCTGACTCCTGGTGAAAAAAGACTTGCTACAATGATTGAAAGCGGTTTTGTTGTGGCAGATACAGTCAGATAATCTGCCTAAAATTGATGTGTTTATGATGACTACGTACTTCGCAAGTAATTCCAATTTTACATCCTTGAACTCAGAGCAGTGAAAGCCGTGAGGTAAATAATTTATAGATATTTGATAAATTTCCATTTTTCTCAGTTTTGTACTTATGAGACAAGTCAATCAATTAATTATAACCTAAAATATGGTACGAATATTTTTAGATTTTTTTTTCCATTGACACTGACATTGACAGTGTGCGGCGACGTCACAGAATAAAAGCGCAAAATGGCACCGCGTTTAAGTCGTCCGAAAATGATAGTAGTTTTAATAATTTTTTTTAGGCTTATTTAATAATATTCTGTGACTGTGATATTTTTTTCCGTTTATACAATAACTTATAGAATCATTTAAAAAAATAAAAAAAAGACATGAATATACCCATTAGAAACAGAACTATTGTCTATGTAGATTTTTTCTTAGAAATAATATAGAGAATAAAATGGTTATAGGCTTATTCAAATCGATTACGAGATAAAAAGCCTCCATCCGTTCTGCGACACTAAAAAATGAGACCATTTTATGGAATTCCAAGAACTGTTATTCTTACAAATTTCGCATAAAAATGTACCTCATGAATTATAGATATATTATTCAACGACTTTAATATTGAAGTTTATTTCTAACTATACCCAGTTAAATAATATGATAATTATGATGGTTAGGCCGCAAATTATAGATTTAGAATTCAAAGCAGCCTAATCTCACAGTATAATATACATAGAGGAATTTTAAAATCTTCTCACATTCCGAAATGTGTTGTGTAATCGAGTCGAGTTACTTTAGATCGATATTATTATCGGTAAAAGCAATCGCTGCGGTACTTTCATGCGTCAGCCTTGAGCCCGCATTCCTCGTTGACTGGTTTTCTTGAGAAAACCGGACTTTTCGTGGAACCTATCTCAATTTCTCGATTTATCGCAGGCCTTTTCTAAAGCGCAGAATAATAACTTCTTTTATATCCCATTATTCGCCTAAAACAAGAGGACCTCCCGCAATATGTCACCTTCGCTTTAATCTCTGTCAACTTCATTTGTGTGTTTACGTAAGTACCTTATAGTTACAACCAATTCCTAAAGTTAGTCTGGCTTTTATAGTAAGACGGTAGGACTTTTCGTTTGAAAAGAAAAAGAAATAAAAAATCTTTATTTGGTATAAACAATTACAAATTATGTATTACAATATAAATTATATAATATGTACTTAAATCCACATAAAAATCACGTAGTAAAACATACCATACATACCTACATACATACTATCACGCCTGTTTCCCACAGGGGTAGGCAAAGGCTATGTACATACCATAACAACATAAAAAATTGGTACAATTCTGTTGGTGATAGTATAATTTCTGAGCGTATTCTCAAGGCGAGTGACTCTGTTCAAATTGTTGTTCTAATTACGTACTGGGCCTACAAGACCTCTTAACGTTACCAACGTGTTTACATTTTGACGAAACCAATTACATCTTTATTGCTCGGTACTAAAGGTCATTTCGACATATCGCAACCGCGAAGGAGTGGCATGTGCGTCTGATGAAATTAAATATTAGATTTAGGAGTCTGTCGACACCATTACACTAGGTGATTGCTCTTATATGCTAATCAAAATATAATTGACTAATATTCACCTTGGTTGGCTTATGATATGCGGCGTGATTTGTTTCAATGTATGCTTTGGAAATTATAAATATTTATCTATAGTATAATAATGATTAAGGCCGTACCTGAAATTTCCGGGGTCCAGTGCTGCCCCCATTTAAAATAAATCATTGCAAAATTTTAAATACTGTCTCCGTTTTCTTTGAAATGATTTATTTAAAATGGGGGCAGCACTGGACCCCGGAAAATTTAGGTACGGCCTTAATAGCATTATTGCCTACTTAAGGTGAAGATGTAGGCAAATGGCCTTGAAGTGTGAAATAAATTGTTAACTCGTAAATATGGTGATAATTTCCATATTGCTCTTCGTCATGCACTAGATAACCCTTTAAATTATTTTATGAACTGCCGTTGAAACTATTATTGGTGATCCATCTAGCTTTAAAACTTGCCGTGGTCACTTTTGGCGGAGGCAAGTTTTAAAGCTAGACCGACTAATGTAAATACTTTCAACGGTGGTTCATAAAATAATTTAAAGGACTATCTAGTGCATGATGAAGAATAATATGGAAATTATCTCCATATTTACGAGTTAACAATTTATTTCAAATGAGGGCGCCACTTCAAGGCCATTTGCCTATACCTCCACCTTAAATATGTTTACCGATAAGTTGATCTCATTTGCGTTTATCTACGTTTTCTAATGATTTTCTCAATTTTACTCTAATCATCCAATTTTGTACTTTGAGTTTTGCTTTATAAAATTGATTCATTTCATTATTGTATTGTAGAGATATACAGATCTGTGATATTACGTGTATAAAAAATTATTAGGTATCTCGAAAAATTTCCACAGACATTCCTCAATTCCTAAAACCTTACTTCCTTCACTAAATTTTGTGGATTGAAAAGGCATTGTTTTTTGTTAAGAAGTGAAAAAAATCATTCACTGAATCTTCGATAGGTAACTTATATTAATATAAATTCGTTTAGAAATATCCCACCTGAACTTACCTCTATTGAACTTCTGTAGGAGTAAACTAAATACTGCAGTAACGCTCAATATTCATGAAGAATCAGTGGCCAAGGTCTTCAGAAATCGTCGATAACCCAGTTTCGCACGCCCAGAGATTTGGTTACACCTGATTGATTCGAAGCGCCAGGTCCAGAAGGTCGATTTTATAATCGAATAATATTGACTTTACCCAGCAGATGTTTGACAAACATGAAGACAATAACTTATTATCTCATACAATAACAGCCATTGTCGCTGTGGGTCATTACGGTGAACGTAATGTTGGATTTCCGAATAGGTGCGGGATGTATGGACATGTTTGGAGGTTAGCCGGAATCCTGATTTGCGTAAACGCGTGGTTATAGTCTGCAGTTGAGATTACACTTACTCCTGCTCACGTGGTATTTTTTCACCATTTCTTATTTTATTATTTAATTTGAGTACTTTAGTACTGCACCTTGAATGCCTAAAAACCCTTTAAAAATATTGTATGGCTTTCCTACACTCTAATTTATTAATTTTCAACTTCATTGTAACATGGGTTAAATCAGATACTTGTAATAGTGGATAGTAGTGTTGGTGACGCAAGTCTAGTGCGTATAGGAATATCAAATGGTGGCGAAATTCGGCGTGCGGAGTTAAACACGTGATGGCTCAGATGGTAAGAGCATAGTCATATTGAGACTAAGGTTGCGGGTTCATGTCCTGCTCACATGGTAATTTTTCACCATTTCTTATTTCATTATTTAATTTGAGTACTTTAGTACTGCACCTTGAATGCCTAAGAAACCCTATAAAAATATTACACTTAGTATTTGTCAAACAGTATAAAAACAAGTGTAATGAAAATACTTATTTATTGATGTAGAATATTAGAGTATCTATGGTCACACATTTTAAATTAGATGGAAATTTAAACATTATTTTCTAGCTTTTTGTCTAAAACTGTACCTACAAGCAAGTCATTAATACCACAAGAGCAGATCCGAATGTTCATACCAATTTTCATAAAACAACCACAGTGTCTTCAAGTACATCCCATTCATACACATAACCAGCTTGAAATCTCGTCTAATACAAGTGCATGCTTGGCCACAATCCCCGCTTTATTTTCTACGGCGCACGAGTCCACTTATACCACCGAGGGCCCGTTACATCGGAATGAGATTCGTAACGGGACCATCGATATGTTGATCTGCAGGACTGGTTTGCTGCGGGTCACAGGGTCTCCTCGTACCCTAATTGAATTATCACTACCTGTTAGTTGAATGTACAGGTGTTGTGTTTTGTTATGAAAGTATAATACCGGTATACAGTATTTTACCCTATATGAGGAAAAATCTAAAACATATTCTTGAGATAGCTTAGGCTAAAAACAGTCGATAAATGTTAGTTTTAGTTCATAAAATAACGAAATAAATTTTAAAATTCAATTCAAAGTTTTCAGTTTTTGTAATCTTTTTTTAAACACCAAATAGTAGCCGCCATGCTATTACGTCATACGCCCCTAAAACCTAAAAAGTGTCAACTGTCAAAATACATGCATCAGTGCAATATGTTCACATACAAATACAACTGATGCACCTGACGTCATGCTCATGACCCCAGAGCAGTAATAGCGTCCACTGCTCCAACGTTTTCGGTAAATTAAGCGTGAAATTTTTAAATGTAATTTAAATGCATTTTTTGGCACTTATCGGTTGAATAAAATGTTGTGTGTTTTAACTGGTTTATTAGCACCATAGAATCTAACTGAGACACTTTTCAAAAGTGGGTTACTACACCTGTACGGTCGACACATACTTCGACACTACCAGTTCGTCTTTGTGTACGAAATACTTTTCCTACTGTACCAATTTAATGTCGAGTGTGGCTTCTCTCTACAAACAATGCCCCATCTTTTGTTATCTTCAAGGTGACCAAACATGGCACCTTGGATGACTTATTATTCTGCCTCCGACAGTACTGTAAAGGTGGCCCTATATTGGTCTTATACAAGTTAAACCATTGGCATATATTGATAATATAAAGAAGATTGGATTAATGCTAGGATACGAAAAAAAATATATGCTCGAATACAAATTGTTCGCTTAGACAAACACTTTTGTATAAGAAAGACATAACTGCTTTAGGGCTCGTTTCGAGGCCTTATAAGCATGTGATGTCTGATAACTCTACTTAAACATCCTGCATAGCATGTTTATTTAATACTTACTTTAAATTATTTAGTCATTTCAAAAATTTTATTAGGGACTACAGTTTGGCCAGTAAATCTAGAAACACATGTTAGTAAAAACAATAACAATTTTGTCGTAAATCCAATTGAGTAAACTTTTCTCGTCCTTGTTTGGTTTGGTTGTAGATTTATATCTCCGTTTTATTTATGCGCGTTGATCTATTATATTATCCCAATCCATTTCAAATATGCCGCTTTTCAAATAATTTAACACATTTACAACCTCTTTGAGTGTTTTTTGCCCCATCGCTATAATGCTTTGAACTTTGTTAAATATTCCGTCAAAGTAAGATTAGATTATACCTACAAGGTTTCAGGAAAACGCTAGATGCAGGCCAGTTCTGGGTTTTGGAAATCCTTGGGGGAGGCCGATGTACATTGTCCATTAGTGGTCTTCCTGATATGATATGATGCTGATTATATTATACTATATTACCTTACCTACGACAAAACTAAAGTTTTTGCAGTGATTACATAATGTAAAAATAAAAGTTGTATAATATTATTAAAATCACCCTATCTGGATCCACGTCACATGTTTTGGTTATTCCACAAATATTTTAGTATAATTTTACGACTGGCTAATTGTAATCGACTTAAAATAAATGCCTACGGATTATCATGAATTAAAATAAAATTCACGTTCAGTTAGTTAAGAGTTAAGAGCAGCCAATAAAATGTAGAATTTATGTATTTGAATATTTTTCAATACTCACTACCTGAGAGAGTATAAAACTACTCTATGTCATTCAAATTCAAATAGGTATGTTTATTGTAGATTATAATGTTTAAGCTTACGTAAAATAAAAAAGAAAAGAACCGAATGCAAAAAGAAATAATTAGAAAATGATTGTCTACTATGCGAGATAATAATTAAGATATGAACATGGAAAATCTCTTTTTTCGTTATGATAATTGAATCACAAGAAGGCTCATTTCGTACCAGGAGTTGGGATTAGACATAAGATCAAATACGACGGTGAGAAAAAGAACATGATTGAGCAATCAATCGATCTGTATTTGAGGACAAAGGGGCAAAATATTAGTTTTTATAAAATTTGGAGGAACTGAGAAAGATTCTGGTGTCACTTGGTACTCGTCAATGACGCAACCACAAGTAGGGTCGGTGTCTGGTAGCCTTGACGGGTGAAAGCTCGACCTTCTTGAACCCAGGACTTTTACCCACTCGTGAACAACGCAATTTATTGTATTGGCGACAGGAAATTTGAAGAAAGTTGCTAAATGCTGCTTTGCTTTGCTGTGCAAAAACCTTTTGTAAGATTAATTTAAAGATGACAATTAAAACTTATTGGACGGATGAGGAATTTGTGTAGGTAAAATGAAATTTTTACGTTGTTACTTGCAAATTAATTGCCTTTAATGTCAAAAATTGGTAAGCTGACAATTGATTGTAACGACTTCCTTCTTGCTTCTTTTATAATATATAATATATATAGGTATAGTATAACCTCGACCTTACCAATTGTTATTTTTGGTTAAACGAAAGTATTAAGGTATTAGTTCCTAGTTTGCAATGCTTGTTTTCAAAATTGAATGTTCATTCATTATTATGGAAAACTTTTTCAGATTTGTGTAGATTATTTTCCTAAATGTATCAGACAAATGGTAACTAAATATAAAGTTATTAATATTTATTTAAATTCAAAACGCATTGCGAGTGCCAGCGCGCACTTCCCATCCCATCGGCCGGCCGTGATTATCAATGCTGGAATGTGAGTTTGAAGTATGGTCCCATTGAAAGTTCTTATAATTAAAAACGTGATCAAATCACATAACACACCTCAACGGAAAGCAGGCATGAATGAGCGTCATTATAGAAGCGTTAGGTAACGTTGTCGAAGTAGGATCCGTTTGGATTGAGTCATTATCGACTCATTCAGATTTATAAGCTTGACCAGTGGCCATTATATCATACGTGGGTTGAAGTTCACGCCAGACCTACTTGTTTCCTTTTGTGCATTTTCAATTATTTTTAGAAAGTGCTAAGTGTACAAAAGTTTGTGATAATAAACCCAAAATATGGACCCAAAACATGGATATGGATTGAGAGTTGAGATATCTAGACAAGAAATGAATATCTGTTACTCACAGGAAAAATACCTGTAGAATATTAAGATAATAGTGAAAGTTTGCAAGAATGCAAGAATAAATAACTCACAGTAATAACAATAACAACAACATAATAAAAACCGATTCGGAAAACATGTTGTTTCTATACATATTTTCAGATTGCTCAAGTTATTGACGTATTTTACAGTAAGTATGTAACATATATAACTCGATTCTATTGACTCTCCACAAACTACTAATCAGTGATTCCAATAATACCCGTGTGGTTCCGGGTTAGAATAGGACCACTCCATCTCTTTCTGTGGATGTCGCAAGAGGCGACTAAAGGACTAAGGTCAAACATCTCGTGCTACAATTGCATTACCGAGCAGGGTTAACGTCGGGCGACGGCCGGTTGTAAAACTTTTTGCACAAATACATTCCCAAAGAGGGTTGACGTCAGGCAGGCGGCCGGTTGTAAAACTATAGCCACATCATTGAAAGTGTTCCGGCTATTTCTTCTCCATTTTACAAAGTCTTTGGCATCCTTGGGTGATCATCGACATGCATATTATATTTGGAGAAGAAAAAGCGGGAAAGCGCACCCCGGGCTCCGAAGCAGCACAGCTGAGGATGCAACCGGGAATGCGCTTAGACGAAGAAGAAGTGATTCCATTAATGATCTAAAAGTTTAAATTAATTTAATTAATGTTTAGACTAATGACTTGTTGTGCCATAAATCTCTCAATCAATCCAGTACCTATTACACACCTAAGGTCGTGATCGTTTCTATAATCCATGAAACAGTATCAAACGGTCGGGTGCTGCTGTCTATTCATCGCCGGATTGTAATAGACTGCTATAGTAATGGTCGTATCGATTGCGCAATGTGTTACGACATGCAATCGGTGAATTTGACGGTCACGCGGGAGTCGAGCACGCCGGTTCATTGTAGAACAGTTTTCGAACTTTTTAGAATTGTGAAGTCAAACTTCGTAGATAAATTAAACTGGTAAGCGCAGTGTTGATCAAAGCAAAAAAAATCAACTTCATTTTAACATAAGTTAAATCAGATACCTCATTGTTACAGTGGGTAGTAGTCTAGTAGTGTTAGGTGACGAAAGCCTAATGCGTGTTATATGAATATGATATGGTGGAGAAATTCGACATGCGGGGTTGAACACGTGATAGCTCAGTTTTACTCGTAAGAGCATAGTCGTATTTTTAAAAGACCAGGTCGCCGGGTCAAGCCCCGCTCGCGTTCTTTTTCACTATTTCTTATAGTTTAAGTAGGTACTTTATATCTAATGCTTAAAAACCCTATAAAAACGACAAGCAAAATAATTCCAGAGGGAGACAGGTCCAAACTAGAAAGTGATTGTTCATGGAATTCTATTTCAATCTCTTTAAATCCAGGCGTAATAGTCATTGTCTATGGATTCCTTGGAGCATTTTACTAGGAAGGCCAAGTGAAAGGAACGAAGGACATTTACCTACCAGAAAATGTTAATGGCTGAACGTTAGAGCTCACGGATGTAGCTTTTTAATCTTCTCTTGCTGATTCAGAATACTGCGCTTTCTAGATGTCTAGTGTAGGTACTTCACTTCCCGTCAACCTACGTGTATTAGCAAAGTTTTAGGTAAAATCTCAAAGAAGGCTGTTTCAATATTTTCTGTTTCAGCCTTTAGTAACATTTAACTATACCATTGATACGAGTACTTACTTGTTTTCTTTGTAATTTTTGTATGTAAGTATATGGAAATGGTCATCGTTGCTACATTTTTTACCGTCGGCAGTGAGTTCTAACCACATTATAACGATGTGAATTTACGGCATGCATTAAACTGCTCGACATTTAAACCTCTAATTTTCCTTTCACTGGAAAATGATTTTACTGTTTTATAAGACTTTCTATCTGATCAAACTAGATGCTGACGACAAATTTTAATTGGATTTAGCTATTAAAACTTGTTCATTTATTTTGCGTAATTTTCCTGTGTTTAATTTCTCGAGAACAATTTTACATTATTGTAGTATTTGTCTAACCTGACTTCTCTCAATTTTCCCATCTTTCTAAGATTTTTTCTGCTCTCCAACTTTTTCTTCGCCATTTTTTATTTTTTCTTTGGAATCAGGTTTTAAAATTTTTACTTATTGCCGTGAACTTTTGTGTCATTCTACTCTGAATGATATTAATAAATATAATATTTTATTAAATCTTTTAGGTAGATTATAATCTTTTAGATTTTTTTTTTTTTCATTATATTGCTATCGTTAGGATTTCCTGCGTTGTCTAATTGAGCAAGTAGGTACTTGCTCAATTAGTAAGTAATTAGTACCAAATACAGGTGTATTTGGTACTAATTTCTTGGTTTTTCTTAGTATTTACTGCTTACATTCTAAAGAGTGATTAAGTTAGTTGCGGTTAGAACCTTTGGTCCGCGACTGTATAGATGTAAAATAATATAGGTAGAGTTCTGGTATCTCACGATTGCGCGAAATCCTTGGTTGTAGTTGTAGCGTGTACCTACACTTGCGCTTTTGTGTGCGTTAGCAATGAGCAACATATTCGACAGTAGTTAATGAAGTTGTAAAATATAGCAGTCGGCTTCTACATTGAAGTTTTTTCAATGCTTTATACCCACTCTAATACACTGACAGTAGTAGTAAATAGATAATAGCCTCGCCTCAGATTACATCGACTATTCTCGGATATAATTTCGTAATAAACATAAAACCATTGACTTGTTTTTGTGCTTGTAAAACAATTCGCTCTTGCTCCAGATAGGTACATTAAAATAATGGTTTGATTCGGCGATCTTGATCTTGGGCCTTGTAGTCTAATAGGTAACGGTTTGTTACGAATTGAAGTTATTATAAAACCAGAAAACCTGCAGCTGTTATAACATTTTGTTGCTGTAACGTAATAATTCTGTAATTTGAAATAATTCTGTAAGCCATATTACGCGGCTGTATTGTGAGAATCAGGAGTCCTGACACTATTTGTAAGCGTCAATATACTTTTGATCTTTTCAATCAAAATCTCGGTAGAATATTTTCTTCTTCCAGTGCCATATTCAACGAAGATCGGAAATCATCATTTCGATCTGCACTTTTGACGATGCTCGGAATAGGTATCGTGTACTCTTGCTGTACCACTGGCGTAGATTTTTCAGCCACGATGTTCTCCTTACTCCAGGTCTCCATCTGCCTTGGATCTTTACTTGTATGATAACTAGAAGGAATTAATATTTTTTATCACGCATTATGTGGTTCAGGTATTGAAGTTTCCTAATCTTAATGCTTTTGAGAAGAAAAAATTAAGAAAGTTAAAATTTTCTGCGTATAATATTTAGATAAGTACTTATTTGTGGTAATACTATCTACTACGATACAAAATTGCAGAATCAAATAAAGTACTGCATACAATAGTTGACACTGGCAACTTATCCTACTGCAAATTCATCAAATTGTCGAACTTGACATGCTTAATAATGATTAGGTGTCTACTTATAATTAGGTAGTTTGTAAGGTCATTAACGAAACTAGATTTACCTAAATATTATTTATATCACGTTAACTTTCATACACAAAAGGGGGAAGTTCATCTTTAGAAAATCTTTTCTAATATAAGTGTAGGGATATCAAATGGTGGCGAAATTTGGCGTGCGGAGTTGAACACGTGATGGCTCAGATGGTAAAAGCATAGTCGTATTGAGACTAAGGTCGCGGGTTCAAGTCCTGCAAACGTGGTATTTTTCACCATTCCTTTTTCATTATTTAATAAGTAGTAACTAAACAACATTTAGATGTGTGGTTTTTGGTTCTGCGCTAATGAATACATTGACCTATAAATTGTAATATAGAAGTAAATATCAGCTAAGCACCATGCATGAGGTGGTCCGTAGTTCTGATAGCAACGTTTGAAAACGCCAAGTGATGACCTCAAAGCACCACGCTTTTCTCTAGACAGAGGACGTTGTCTGGGGTGGTCTGGTCATGGCATTTATACCATTGAGCCAATTACAAGATTTATACCAAGAACAAGAGAACCACTATTAATTAGAGATATTTATGCTTTCTTCAATCAAATTTGAATCTTGACAGCGTTCGTGCTCAATGTTGTTGTTGTTGGATCAGTTTTTGCCTCAGTTTTTGCTCCCAGTCGTGGCCAAGATTAACGGTGCTGTCACCACACCATTCGTAATGGTATAGCTTACCAATGGTTTGTCTTAGCTTACTGACGTGAACCACTTTTTGTTTATATACTTATGCTTATTATTTGACGGTCATTGACAAAGTATCGACTTTTAAAACAATTTATGCTGATGTTAGGTATAAGCTAGCGAATTTAATAATTGTATATACAACCTTTGTTAATTTCTGTTAATTTGTTATCTATGGCATTACTAATACATATTCTTGGAACACTCTTAGCCTCATAAGCTACAAAAAATTGCTATGGTTCATCATCATCATTTCAGCCGCATAACGACCACTGCTGGATATAGGTCTCTCCCAAGGATTTCCAAAATGACCAATCATATTGAAGATAATGGCCTTAAACGCCGCGCTAGCGAGTCCACGATTTTTAAAGGGGATTTAGTCCCTTATGATTTGGGTGGTGGTAGTAGCCACCTGAATCGGGTTATTGGCGCCCAATACTCAGCGTATACATTTTAACGGCTGACTGGAGGTGATCTTTTAGCCAACTCTTCTCCTTTCTTACCTGGGCTTGGGACTGGCAACAGCGAAGCTATTGGTTAAATAAACGTGAATTTTGCTCGTTATTGTTTGGCAGATCCAAACATTTACTGGCAGCAGGGGTTAGGTTTTGCTCTCTCTAGACATCCTTCTTTTCACTAACTCATGTAGCCTTAACGAGATATGATTTTTCCTTAAATTCTTTCACATTGGTATTAATAATATCTTATTTTTGTCCACAGGTACTGTACTTGAAGCAAATAATATTCAGCAACGAAGCAGTTTCATATTTTGGGCAAGTCACAAGATGAATTAATATCAGTTCAATCATACTTTTCTCATTGTCCATTATGCAAAACCAATATAATTATTAAATATTAGTTGAATATTAATGCTAGGTTGAAAGTCTAAATGCCAACTAATAACAATAGAAATTTCTGCTATCGCCCAAGTTATGTTGCACTTGCAATAACTACATTGTTATGTCATGGAGTCATAGAACATGAATCTAGATTGAAATCATATTTTGAACCTAAATAAAAGCTTCTTGACCTACTTTCTAGTATTTAACTGGATAATGCCTCCAAGTCACGACCAGCCATGATCAGTCTAGAAGTTACTCAACAGACTGAGGACTTAAGTGGGACGCGGCAGGAGCCATATACATATATGAGGTTTTACCAACAGGGCAAACTATTCTCAATGTCGGTGTGGGCAACCAAGGCAGATGATACCAGACCTTCCCCGCTGTTCCCATGTCCTGCTTGCTGCATTGTATAGATAATACTGTTGATACTGCACAAAAATTGTAGGTATTTTATACAACATGGAAGGGACATACCCGTAATAAATCGAACCACGGGCTATACTAGATCACTAAAGTATAATGAAATTAAAATAACAGTCATAAATTTAAAAAAAAAATCGACATTTCCATACTATTTGCCAGTGCGGCTGCACCCTTTTTTTAACCGACTTCAAAAATTTTTTTGGTTATGAATTCGAATGTATGTTTTTTTTTTGTTTTTATGTATGTTTGTTACGCGATATCTTCGCCAATTGTAAACCGATTTTGATGATTCTTTTTTTATTTGAAAGCCTTTACTACCAAATTAGTCCCATTATAATTTGGTGAAGATATGACAAAGAACTTTGGAGATATGGAAGAAACTCCTAAAAAATATTGAAGTCAGTTGTGTTTTTTGTTAAAAATTTAATTATTTGTTTTTCGGCTGTTTTAATATTTGAATTTATTTATACTATAATGATCTAGTACCTATAGGCCGTGGTTCGATTTATTACGGGTCTGTATGTCCCTTCCACGTTGTATTCAATTACTAATTGTAAAAGTCCTTTTTACTGAAAAGAACAATCAGTGGTAACACTTCTCGTGTCATTCGTGACGTAGTCTTCGGCCACCGCGGAAAGATAATACCTTGTCTTATTATACCACAGAACAACAAAGACATTTGTTGTTCTGTGTATTTATACCATGGTAGTAAAAACTAAATTTAAGGCGAAGATATAGGCAAATGGCCTTGAAGTGTGAAATAAATTGTTAACTCGTAAATATGGAGATAATTTCCATATTTCTCTACGTCATGCACTAGATAGCCCTTTAAATTATTTTATGAACTGCCGTTAAAACTATTATTGGTGATCCGTCTAGCTTTAAAACTTGCCGTGGCCACTTTTGGCGGAGGCAAGTTTTAAAGCTAGACGGACTAATGTAAATACTTTCAACGGTGGTTTATAAAATAATTTGAAGGGCTATCTAGTGCATGACGAAGAGTAATATGGAAATTATCTCCATATTTACGAGTTAACAATTTATTTGCAAATGAGGGCGCCACTTCAAGGTCATTTGCCTATATCTTCACCTTAAGGCGTGTCCTTATTTAGAGATAAGCAAATTCAACGCTAGAAACGACGACCTTATTATTTATTTTCCTCGTAGATTAGCAAAGTTTGGTGATTAGCAATGTGAGGTAATTTAGTAAGACCTGATTACAACTAGGTAAATTGAAGACGTGTCCTTCTTTTAGAGATAAGCAAATTACTAGTAAAGGTGACCTTTATAAGGTTTTTCCGTGTAAATTTTATTTCTCATTAGTCGTTTTAAAATACATATTCTTCGAAAAAAAAAAAAATTTGTACAAGCTTTTAAGGCGAAGATATAGGCAAATGGCCTTGAAGTGTGAAATAAATTGTTAACTCGTAAATATGGTAATAATTTCCATATTGCTCTTCGTCATGCACTAGATAGCCCTTTAAATTATTTTATGAACTACCGTTGAAACTATTATTGGTGATCCGTTTAGCTTTAAAACTTGCCGTGGCCACTTTTGGCGGAAGCAAGTTTTAAAGCTAGACGGACTAATGTAAATACTTTCAACGGTGGTTCATAAAATAATTTAAAGGGCTATCTAGTGCATGACGAAGAGCAATATGGAAATTATCTCCATATTTACTAGTTAATAATTTATTTCAAGTGAGGGCGCCACTTCAAGGTCATTTGCCTATACCTCCACCTTAAATGCAATAATCCAACTCGATGGGGTTGCGTCGTTTTATTACAGGGTTCCTATAACCACCTTCCAGTTCCATCATCTAATCAGCATCAATCATCATGTTTACATTAGCATACAAAATTTCATCTCAATCGGAATCTGGGAAGTGGCTAAAATTTAGCTTGTTGTTCAAGTTCAAGTTGTTCAGTTTCATAAGCTGAGGTACCATCTGAGAGGTTTTGCGTCAGTTCATTAACACGTTGTATATGGTAGCTTGCGTTTGATTAGCTATTTTCCGCCTAGAGTAGCAATGCTTTACTAGAAAGTTGTAACACAAATTGAGGTGCGTCCTTCTGATACTGGTATACGCAAATTCAATACTAGAAGCGGCGGCCTTTAGAAGCTTCTTTTCGCGTAGATTTATTGATAAATCTACGCGAAAAGAAGCTTCTAAAGGCCGCTTTGGTGAGCGTCCGCAAACTGCAATCGGAGTCCGCAAATATTAATCTTGTTGAGGTCATGCTGAACACGTCCTTTGAATGTGTACGTGACGCAATGTCCGGGTTAGGCAGAAATAAAATTATAATAATTTGAAAAAAACATTCTTTTTAAATATAATATAATATTATAGTTTAGTATCACTTTGGTACCTGAGTGATATCGTTAACGCTATATTTATGTACAAATAGCGTATAACGATATCTTATACAATCGTGTAATTAAATAGTAGTGATATCTTTTATCAGTTGAAAATTCTTAGAAAAGATATTATAACTAATTCAGTTCACTTTGTTTTACTTAGCGGAAGATAAAAATATAATTTTTTATCATTTTTCTTGAATACAAAGTAGGACAAAATTATATTTATAAGTAAAATTTTACATATCACTTATTATCTCTTTATATCAGTTTATTTATATTATGTGACATAGTTTATGAACCACTGGAGGTGATTTGTAATCAAGTGACATTCATTATACATCTATAAATATATTTTTTATAACAATATATACAGTTTTAAAATACATCTACCACAGATATCTACATAAGATAGACTTAGAAATAGAACAATGAAAGGTTAATTGTAGTGTTGATATAGGTACATAGACTAGATATAAACAGAAGTGAAATGAAGTGTCGACATACCCTGGCCCCACATATTATTGGAATATGTATTATCATAGAAAAAGAAAGAGGTCAGGCTAATGTTGAACAGACTCTTAAACCCATATCTCATGCTTTCTTATTACATAAGCTAAGGTTTGCTATTGATACTAGAATGTTTATGATCAAAAGGTCAACGTTATTAAATCATTAAAAAAATTCTTCTCATAATAATAAAAAAACAAGTATTAAAATAAAATAAAAACAGTAAAAGAAACCTGACCAATGAATTTCGCTTTCTACGTAACTTATGTTTGCCTTAAAAGGCGTCCGCTGACCTCCCTCATTCGTATGACCTTCTCTTCTCTAATTGAAATCATAAGTAACTCGTAAAGATAAGAATAAGAATAAGAATAAGAATAAGAATAATTTATTTGCTCAAATACAGTACATAAGATGTGAATTGCATAATTAGTATCATGTATCCAACCTAAACTAAGGCATGCAAAATTATATGTAGGTAGTCAAATTAATAATCTATTAAAATATGATTTACATGGGTACAATTGAAAACACAATAAATTTTAATTAATACAATTTCATAAGTTCCAATATTATTTTTTCCGCTTACTGAAGTCTATATACTCCGATATAGAGTATAAGCAATGCTCTAGTAACCATTTTGTCAGTCCTTTTTTAAACGCTCTTCCTTTCAATGATTTAATGTTAGCTGGTAAGTAATTGAATAAGTAAATACACATGTTAAAAATATTTTTTTTATACATATCCTTGTAGCATCTAGGCTGATATATTCTATTCATGATATTAGGTCGAGTTACCCTCAAAATTACTTCGCTTCTTTTTTGCCAAAATTCCGGATGCGATTCTACAAATACGCAGATATCTCGAATGTAAAGGCATGGCAATGGTAATATGTTTAGTCTTTTGAACAATGGTATGCAACTATCATCAACCCATGCATTGCAAATAGCACGAATACATTTCTTTTGTACCATAAAGGCTTGTTCCATGTGTACCGAATTGCCCCATATAACTAAACCGTAACTAAGTATAGACGACACGTGTCCATGATATGCAGTAATTGAAGCTTCCACGGAGACGGTTTGCCTCAATCGTCTTAGTGCAAAAGCAAAGCGGTTCAATTTACTGCATAACTGGTCAATGTGTGTCTTCCAGTTCAAGTGCTCATCTATAACAATACCCAAAAATTTGTGGTGGTTTACTTTTTCGACTATGTCTCTATTATAATTTAGTGTAATCGGCATCTGATTAGAATTGTAACATGAAAATTGGATGAATTTTGTTTTGTCTAAGTTAACACGCAAATCATTTGCATCCATCCAATCGACAACATCGCGTAGAGAATTGTTTATTTCACCTTCGTATTTATCTTTATCGTCACATTTTATAATTAAAGTAGTGTCGTCAGCAAACATTATGGTTTTGTGTTCAGTTGAATTAGGAAGGTCATTAATATATAATAAAAATAGGAGTGGTCCAAGTATACTTCCTTGAGGAATACCCACATTGCAATTTCTGAATGTGGATCTAAACTTCTCTTTAATTGGTATATTTTGTGTTTTTTTAAACTTAACTATTTCCGTGCATTGTGGTCGATTTTCCAAATAACTTTTTATCCAATCAAGTGCTGGACCTCTAATGCCATAATTGTAAAGCTTATCTAAAAGTATATTTTGATTGACAAGGTCGAATGCCTTGCTCATATCAAGAAATGATGACATTATTGGCACAGGGATCTTATTATTGATGCTTTCAGTGATAGTTTTGACTAATTCAAAACAAGCCAATACAGTAGAACTGCCTTTTCGAAAGCCATATTGGTTTGGGTGCAGTATATTATATTTATCCAGGAATTCCATTAGTCTTGTATGAAATGGCTTCTCAAACACTTTTGATAGCACAGGAGGTAAGGTAATTGGTCTAAAGTTGTTCGGATCGTCTTTATCTCCCTTTTTAAATAGTGGCTTTACTATGCATACCTTAAGTTCTTCAGGAAATATACCCTGACTAAAAGAAAGATTAATTATATGTGCCAAAACATGACAAATATATGGAGCACATAGCTTAAGGATTTTGGTCGGTATATTATCATAGCCACTACATTTGCTGTTTTTTAGCGACATAATAGTATTATAGATTTCTGTGTCATTGACTGGTCGAAGAAAAATTGTATTTTGGTTATTATTAGTCAAATATTTCATATATTTAATATTATTATTTGCACTTTGCCCTTTGCCATTCCTCAATTCTATAAAATAATTATTAAATTCATTGCAAATGTCATTAGGGTCTGAATACACATTATTACCAAATTTAATTTTACTTATGTCATTAGTGAGAACGTTATTAGAAATTGTCGATGATATTATATTCCAAGAAGCTTTACACTTATTTTTGCTATTTTTTATGTAGTTTTTATTATTTAATTTACGTGCGTTAGCTATACATTTTTTGAGAACACTATTGTACTTTTTAATTTTATTTTTAATTATTTGTTTATTTTTAAACCCGTCCTTCCTATATTTTTGATATAATCCACGTTTTGTTCTACAAGAGGCCTTAATACCTTTAGTAATCCAACTTATTCTTCCTGAACGGTTATTTATTTTTACTTTAATAAGGGGAAAACATAAGTCGTGGAATAAACGTAGAATGTCATAGAATTCCCTGAAGGCTGGTGTAAACTCAGAACATGCTAAGATATCGGAAAAAGAAATGTTTGACATAGCTTGAAGAAACTTATGAATATTGCAGGCACTGTAGTCATGTTTGTATTCAAACCAAGTCATAAAATTTGATTGTTTTTTAACTTTAAATGTTAATAATTGCGCAGTTTCATGGTCTGAGAGGTCCAATTCAAGAATTTCGGGAACCGCTGTACATGTGATAGTGATACATGTACTTGGGTCAACATTGGGAGACTACCTCAACCCATATATGAGTACAGCTTGAGAATAAACTGACGCGATGGTACAGACTTAATACTAGTGGTTCTGTCAAAGAAGACATTAAGAGTATTACATGTAGGTACTCATACTGTCTGTCTTCTGTCACAGCGGCGAAATTTCACGTACAGGAGTGTTCCTGTACGTGAAATTTCGAACGCCGGTGACCTTGGGCTCGGAGCGCGTAACGCTAGGGTTGATACCGAACCGAAATGGAATATCGTGCGGTGCGTGAGAGAGACGCGAACTAGATGCCAGCCCTCGGACAAAGCAGTCAGCGATAGCTCGCTCCACGCCCCGCGCGCCTCTCAAGGGGGGCCTTGAGAGGCGCGCGGGGCGTGGACATCCAGCCACCCACACATAGCCGCAAGCGATTTTACGTGCACACATGCTTAAGTGTCGTTTATTTTCGCGTAGTGTATATGTCGCAGTTGAATGGTATAATCCGCTAATTCACTAAACCTCTAGCTGTTTGGCATTACAGCTCGGTTTTGTAAAACAGCGAACCCTAATACGCGGAATGGAATGAACGACTTGTATTCATCCATGCGGCTAGAGAAGTTGTTGAACATTCTATCTAAAGAAATTATATACAATTTAAAATGCCTACGAAGTGGCAATGGCGAGCGAACAAAACGAGCGCGCCGCGGCAGCGGCCAGCGCGTGCTAGGAATGTTCTATTCATTTTACTAGGTTAGGGCAAACCTATAGGTTAGGTTAGAACTGCGACCAACACACGCACGAGCCGAGCGAGCGGAGCGAGCGTGTCGTGGTAGTGGCCGGCGAGTGCTAGAAAAGTTCTATCCATTTTACTAGGTTAGGTCAAACCTATAGCAATAAAAATCGTGAATAGTTTTCTGGGAATTGAAATTAGATATCGAAAAAATCATATCATGCATGTGTCGCAGTTGGATTGTTTAACGGTTTCGTCAAACAGCGGATTACCGCTACTGTTTAACAAAACCGCTAGCCGTTTGGAAACATGGTTAGCGGTATCAATGAACGTAACACGTTGCGCAATCTTAGACAATCTAGCTGAACGATATTCGGCTGTTTAACAAAACCGAGCTGTAATGCCAAACAACTAGAGGTTTCGTGTATTAGCGGTTTATACCATCCAACTGCGACATATATATATATATATTCTTTGCTTCTGTGGTTCTGTAGACCTCGTCAGCCCAAACCATGAAATACTTAACCGACACTTTCCCAATTCCCCTGGCTTAGCAAAGACATACCTTATTTATAATGCAAATAAAAGTCCAAAAAGTAATTTGCACAGCAAAAGTAACAAATAAAGTCTTACTTTAAATCGGATTTCAGGTGCTTGAATGTTCAATACACAATGTATGTATAACCTATGTAGACTATTGAGAAAAATAGGGGTATAGGTTTTAGGGATTACTCGCGTTCCCTTGGTCCTAGGAGGTAGAATAAGGAATATGCATGTAAAACCAATCCGGCTCATATTTTTATTTTACAATTTCTATTAATACGTTACCACGCCTAGTTAATTATTTTTCTTATTGACTCTTATTTGGATTAGAAATAAATTATTGAAAATATGCAAATATTGCGCGGGAACTTTTGAGAAACAAAAGGGAAATGACGACAAAGTTCACAAAAAGGAAATGACAAATTCGGGTGCGTTCGGCAGGACTATCCGTCCATGTAGTTTGATTATCGATGACATTCGAAATGTATGTACTTTTATATAAAGGTTTAACAAACATCACTGGCTGATAATATCGAAAGTACCCAAAAAAGAAAAACATGCGTTGACAGCTTCTGTCTCTAGCGGATATTGCAGACTTTGTCGTCATATTTTAAAATGGCGTGTTTTAGTTGTTATAATCTGCTTGCTATTTTTAATATTTATTTTCTACACCATATACATGTTTTTCGGCACTGATTTATTTTTTGCGGCTATTTCTCTACGAGGACAATCGATTAAAAATATAAAAAAAATGCATGCATACTCTCTATTGAATGTCCTACTAGAGAGTACTGCGCAGTCCGATTGGTAAAGGTAAGTATCGGCGATGTAAAGAAGCGTGCATCGCACTCTTAGTGAAAAACCAAACAGATAAACAGATTTAAAAATTTACAATGTCACCATTAGCAAGACAAATACTTTTTGCCTTTTCTCTTTTGAAAAAGCAACGAAAAGACCATCTGTTCGCAAAGTTATTTTGTTAAAAATTGTTACTAATAGCCGTGTACCATATGCCGTGTGGTTCCCGAAAGAGTAGAATATGACCACCCCAAGTCTTCCTTTGCATGTTATAGAAGGCGGCTTACGAAACACAAGCTAAACAAAGCTTATAAACTTCAATGATACCTCTCCAACCCGTCTGGCCAGCGTGGAGAGTGTAAGCCAAATCCTATAGCTATTCTGGCCAATTATGGCTCTGGTAGTACAGAGAGGGTCGTGCTCCTGCAGTGGAGACTAAAAAAGACTTGATGATGAAGATGATGTCACTAGTCCATGTCTATTCGGACTTCAGATCCCACTCTGATCACTAAACAGAAATGTATCCTCAATTATTGCGTTAAAAGCAAAAGATCTTTTATCTCCTAAGTTAAGGATATACTTATTCTGAGTCACAAACTTCTCCTTTTATCTCTCTTCCCTCTCTCTTAGAAATTCGGGGCTTTGCTCCTATTTCATCGCAGCTTTATATCATCTTTCTAATTTAAAACGCCTTTGTCCCATATGACATTTGTCGCAATTTTATCTATGGCGTAGGATGTATTTTTAACAAGCTTCATTTCCAAACAATAATCACCGCTATTACAAAGCATTATGTGTTCTTTTTGCTTGATTATTTTCATTGTTTTGGAGCAATAATTAGCCTGCTTTTTTGGACTCTCAATTTAAATTGAATCATGCCTAATTCGCTCGGTGTGGGTTTGAAAATTGTAATGTCGTTAGTAGATATTATTTTTATTGATCCGATTTTAATAAGATAAAGATACTCAAACGAGGTTATAACACATTTTGAATGCTTAAAAATCATAAATATAATATGTATTTCTGATTTGCGTTATCCATCTTAGTTTCTTAGCATAGATTCAAGTTCAAGTAGTGTTAGCGACACGTGTACGTACGTACTCATAAAAACCAGTTACGATAATAGTTTTGCAGCGATGATCTCATCAGCTCCCCTTGTCAACGTCTGCTAATGAAGGTCTTAAGCTTCGAAGTACCAATCATAGACAATTTGCGGTATCCTGTGCTGCATGTATACCCTGGGGGTTGGACACATCCTGTGGAAGTCACAACGGATGTTTTTCGTTATTTAATTATATTTAATTTATAAGATTAATACGACAAAAAAACCTTTACAAAGTTGGAGTTCGTGAACTAAAATTAATGTTACTTAAAAGTAAGTAGCTACTCTCTCATAAAGCCCTTAGAATGTTGTCCGGAAATACCGTCTTAACGTGAAAATTAAGTAAGAACTGTTAGTTTGTACAAACTGTCTAAATCTTACGTTATTAAGAAAGATTTTCGTTTTTGCAAATACAATAGAATCTTTCATAACCTTAAAAATGTTGTCAAACGTACGATCAATTCCTGCATTTAAGTTAATTCTGCAATTAATTTTATTGTTGGGACGAAAATGGTCTTCAAAGGTTTAATAACTCACTGAAATATTTTAGAATAACACTTCTAAAATAATCAAAATGTCATCGAAAGAGAATTTTACACAATAGCCACTAGCATCAAAACAAACTCATTAACACCTCACAGTTTCTCAGTAATTAAATCCAGAAGTGTGTCGCGTTCTAAGAATTTGGGTTATTTCGTTTTCGTTGACGATAATCTTCATTATTAAAGGATAAATGGGTGAAGTTTCTAGTCGTTTATTTTTTAGGCAGAGTGGATAATAAAATAAAAACAGGAACCAATAAAACAAGTGCCAGTTTTACGATCGGGTTGACGTCAAAGAAATAAGAAATATTACTCTGGACATAGTCACCTAAAATTTCCAAAATTACATACTTGAATATATACTCATATCTCGCGCAGAGAATTGCAGTAGCCATTCAGCGCGGGAATGCAGCCAGTGTTCTTGGCACCATGCCACATGATCAACATTTAGATTTTTAAACACAGTTTTTTTTTTAATTTAGGTTTTTAATTTAGATTTTAGTTTAGTTTTAGTTAAATAAATTGTTTAATTTATAAAGATGAAATAAATAGAATCAGAATTAAAAAAAAAAAAAACTTGAAAGTTAGAAAGTGTAAAATGTTATTCTCTAACAGGGCCCATGTTTTCTTACATATGTGTGATAACTGTCATCTATTCGCTGTGTATGTATGTACATGTACATGAAGAACAAATCCGTGGCGTAATGGTCAACACGCTAGTCCACCAATCCAGAGGTTCTGGGTTCGATCCCCAGCCAGGATAAGTTGGAAGATGGCCTTTTTGAAACCTGGGTTTTGGGTGTTATCTGTATATTTATTAGTTATATTATATTAATGGGAAGATTTATCACGATGGGTTGGTGATCTCAGAAGATATTAATTTATTATTGCGCAGAGGACGCTGTTGGCCTTAATTACTCTGTAACATATTCCTCCCTAAGTTTGAACAGGAGTGGTGTGAGACCTGGGGTGGTGACAAATCGTATTCTATTATCACCACACGAACCAGAGCTATCAGATAAAAATCAAAATCACCATCGTGAATTCCAAGGATCAGGACAATGGGTATAGATCAAAACCCACGGAAGTGGGGTGGCATACAAACGTACACTTTCACATGGGAGCCGCTATTGTCCGACAAATCATTGTTCTGTGTGATCGAAACATTGTAGTTGATTTCAAGAAACCTTTAATCAAGCTACTATTATTAACTTAATGGTTGAAGTTTGTGACAAGTTGTTTCCAGTCTGGTTAGGATATTGAAGGCTTGAATCACCTGATCATCCGAAAAGAAAGATGATTCGGTGCTTCGGAAGGCACGCAAAGCTATGGGCCCCGAACGCAGTCTAGCGTTTGTTTAAACCTATCCTAGGATTGGTTCTGGTCTACCCTTTGGGTTGCGGAGACCAGACAGACGACGGCAGTCGCTCTGTATAAAAATCAGTAACCTCGTCGAATCACCTAGGTTAGGTAGCGGACCCCGGGCTCTGCTCTGAAGCGTTTACACAGAAGATGAAACCGGGAATATGCTCGGATGATGATGATTGAAGGTATCAATAAGCAATGTATCACAGAATAAGTCCATGGTACTCTTTCCGGGTTTTTCTTTTCCAAATATGGCGCGTATTTCAATGGTCACCCAAGGATGCTGAAGGTCGTCCTAAGTGGAAAAGAAAATGAACCATCACAACGCTTTGGTTTTACGGCACGTACAGAACAATACTATCTACTACCTACAGAACAATATCTATGGATTTCTTTAGACTAAGAACCCAACTTCAGGAGATTAGTCAAGTCAGTCAAATCAGACACTTTTTCGACACGTCAAAACAAACATTTTGTATGAAAAACACAGCCGTGACGTCATTGTGTTTTCGAGTCAAATAGCGCTTTTAATAATATTTTTTTGCATTATAAATCTAAAATCATGTTGAAAATGGATACGAGTGTCACTAATATTTTGTAACGGTTTATCCTCGTAACAGTACCAAATAATTTATTTTTGACTCAGTCTACCCAATTGATGACATCCTCTTCTAGTACTCATAGTATACCTCCTATTATCTTTGCCCTTACTAACGACTAGTATTATAAAATTCCCTGCCACATACAAGGAAGGCTTCTGATGCTCCCGTGGTAGCCGTCATCAACTTAGGTTCTCAAGCCCGTGAGAGCGACAGCTTTGTTTGGGTTTCCTACGAGGTCATTGTTATTGTTGTATACTACTTCGTTGAAATCTGTTTTGTTGTCTTCTCTTATGAATGATTTATTTATGAAATGTTGTGTTTGTAAAATTAAAATATTTTTGTCGATATTCAAATTAAATGTATTCAATAGAAACAACTTGAAAAATACATAAAAAATTACAGGACAGAAATTGACGGCCATATTTAGATACACAGCAAAATAATGGGTTTTAATAGACCTCTCTTTTTTTTTCTTTTTTTTTTTAATTTATGGCTTGACGCTACTGCGTATTTAGCCAGGAACAAGTTAATAAAACGTGGGAAATTCTTTTTTCCTAACAAGTTACAATCAAAGGTTGGTGTAGGCCTTTGATTGCTTTAAGGGAGCTTCTGGCGACAAATCTATACGAGTCCACTGGTTTTCATAGCCGATTGAGTGGCGGACGACGCCCGAAGACGCCCACACAGTCCGCGAAACAAATATCACTACAGCCGTACTATGACTGTCCACTTTAACTATTTCACATATTGTTCATGAGCATGAGCATTTATAACACCAAACAACACCAATTTCATATTATAAGGTCCACTAAAATCAATTTGCAAAATAATTTAAAGAAAACCCCAACCTAACACCTTGACTTCCCGCCAAAAACTCGACCTCTCTTTTAACCACCATTAGCTAAGTGTAGCTGTAAAAAGAATGAAACTGGAAAGACAACATCACAATTTCTCACAAAATCCTAAACAATTAGGTGATAAAGATGATTTTATCTTAGATTATTTCCAAAAAAATATCTTAGTGAAGGATTTTTTAACTGGTCCAACGATTAAAATCGTATAATTTTTTTATTAGGAATAAACTTAGGTAAATAAAATAAACGGGCAAGTGCCAGTCGGACTCGTACATGAAGGGTTCCGTACCACCGTACAATGTTTTAAAACGCTGAAGAAACACGTTTCTTGTATGACGACCCTCTTTAATTTTCAACTTTTTTTATTTTAGTATTTGTTGTTATAGCGGCCACAGTAATACATAATCGGTAAAAATTTCAGCTGTCTAGCTATTACGGTTCAAGAGATAGCGCCCTGTGACAGACGGACCGACAGACAGCGGAGTCTCAGTAATAGGGTCCCGTTTGCTCCCTTCGGGTACGGAACCCTAAATAATAACACTTTATGTTGTGTCTAGCTTAACGTAAATTTAAAATTAAAAAACTTAATTCATTAAAAATTTTATTTAAAGCGCCACATCCATGCAACGTGCCCAAAATGCTGGCAGCATTCTCCCGCTTGATAGCTAAGCTAATCCGTTGGGTGAGAAAACTGCCATTGCCTCCAGTTGTTTCGATGAGGCGTGTTGTAATAAGTTTTAATTTTTTTTTAAATAAAATAATGTGGTAACTACATGTAATTATATCATCTTTGTTAATTAAGGCTCAGATGCTTGATAACTATCTTGCCCGATTTCTTCGGAACCAAGTAATTATTTTTATTACCTGATACTATAATCTTTATAATCATATAATCAATAAACATCATAAAAACTATTCTAAGTACACTTGTTTTCTAGGCTACTGTGCGTAAAGAAATCCGACCAGATAACAAATCATAGTTTCGAAGGCTAATTAGAAAATATAATTAGGTGCTTAGTATAAAGTCGACGAAGCAGCTGAATGATGCAGTTCTCACGTGCGTCACGGTCTATGTGTTGCCTGGGTGGGTTGCACTTGGTAAGCATAATACCCCTCTAATACTATATTTACCTCTTTTTGTAATAATTTAAAGCTGTAGGTTTTAAGCATTCAAGAAGTAGTCAAGTTTGTGATGAGTGTAGATGAAGGCGATGTGGTTCACAGCTCGCAATACTGTGAGTGTTTTTGAGAAATTACTGTGAATTAACTTCTACAGTTTATTTCTCAAAAGTTTTCATAGGAATCTTAAAGCTTTTCTACAGACACCCACAATAATACGATTGCGAATTTTTGGCTCGATAGAAAAAAAATCACAAACATACCTCTAAATTCGCCTTTTACCTTTAAAATACTTATAATTATTTTATACAATTCTCTTTTTATATGAAAATTATAGCAAAAATGTATAATCTAAATTACTAGTCCAAGCTAAAAAAATTATAAATATAATACAAAAAAAACAGCGAAATATCGTTGAGAGCGAACAAAGGCCGGGACCCGTGCTCGACGTTATTTCGCTGTGTTTTATTTATTATTGTTATGTTGTATTTTATTTATAATTTTTTTATATGAAGAAATATGTGGAACCTATTAAATAGCTAGCAGTGGGGCATAAATCAAAAAGCTAATGAAAAATCCTTTTACAATATGAAGATTCTTTATATTCAATTAAGCTGTGAAACAATTTTATCATGATCGGAATTCCCTCGATGTCGCCTACTCTGGTTGTATCACTTAATTGTTTTCCTTGTTTGTCAGTTTGCTTCCTTATCTGTATTTATTTTATACCACATTCCTCAGCTTAAGTACCTGTAACTTCACTTTTATTTATGCTGGCTTCATTGACTGCATCAGATTCCATTGCATCAAATATATCATGTATGGTCTTGAAATAAGTTTTATTATCAATAAAGTATATAATTTTTGAAAGCTTTATACTTTTATTAGGTACTAGCTGTTCCCGCGACTTCGTTTGCGTGGTTGTCGGAATATTATATAGCCTAAAGCCTTCCTCTATAAATGGACTACCCAACAAAAAAAGAATTTTTTAAATCGGACCATTAGTTCCTGAGATTAGCGCGTTTAAACAAACAAACAATCAAACTCTTTCGCTTTATAATATTAGTATAGATTATTTAAATAAGCTTTATTTTTAAAATACTTTTTCGTACAAGCTTTTATTGTGAGGTCTAAGAACTAATCAATAATAAGCCCAAACTCGATGGGATTGCGTTGTTTTATTACATAGTTATAGCCACCATCCGGCTCCAGATCAGCTTCTTGTTATAATAATATTACGTTGTCATCTGATTTACATCAGCATACAAAATTTCATCTCTATCTGAAACCGGGAAGTAGCTCAAATTTTACTTGCGAGATTTGTCCCAAAACAAATAAACAAAATCAAACAGGGTAAAAATATTTGAAATTAAAGTAGGTACTTTCTTGAAGTTAAAATTGGATGAGTACGACAAAGGAATACGTCTAATTAAAGTAGGTACTTTCTTGAAGTTAAAATTGGATGAGTACGACAAAGGAATACGTCTAATTAAAGTAGGTACTTTCTTGAAGTTAAAATTGGATGAGTACGACAAAGGAATAAGTCTAATTAAAGTAGGTACTTTATTAAAGTTAAAATTGGATGAGTACGACAAAGGAATACGTCTAATTAAAGTAGGTACTTTCTTGAAGTTAAAATTGGATGAGTACGACAAAGGAATACGTCTAATTAAAGTAGGTACTTTATTAAAGTTAAAATTGGATGAGTACCACAAAGGAATACGTCTAATTAAAGTAGGTACTTTATTAAAGTTAAAATTGGATGAGTACGACAAAGGAATACGTCTAATTAAAGTAGGTACTTTCTTGAAGTTAAAATTGGATGAGTACGACAAAGGAATACGTCTAATTAAAGTAGGTACTTTCTTGAAGTTAAAATTGGATGAGTACGACAAAGGAATACGTCTAATTAAAGTAGGTACTTTCTTGAAGTTAAAATTGGATGAGTACGACAAAGGAATACGTCTAATTAAAGTAGGTACTTTATTAAAGTTAAAATTGGATGAGTACGACAAAGGAATACGTCTAATTAAAGTAGGTACTTTATTAAAGTTAAAATTGGATGAGTACGACAAAGGAATACGTCTAATTAAAGTAGGTACTTTCTTGAAGTTAAAATTGGATGAGTACGACAAAGGAATACGTCTAATTAAAGTAGGTACTTTCTTGAAGTTAAAATTGGATGAGTACGACAAAGGAATACGTCTAATTAAAGTAGGTACTTTCTTGAAGTTAAAATTGGATGAGTACGACAAAGGAATACGTCTAATTAAAGTAGGTACTTTCTTGAAGTTAAAATTGGATGAGTACGACAAAGGAATACGTCTAATTAAAGTAGGTACTTTCTTGAAGTTAAAATTGGATGAGTACGACAAAGGAATACGTCTACGACTGCTCAGTTAGCAACAAGCACTATGCTTTCGTTCAAGTATGCGGCCCACGACTCATATCCATACGACGTCACGCAAGTTATTGTATGAACATGTGACGAGCATATTTCATACTATTTCTCTAGGGTTACCATCAGTGACGGAGCAAAAAGTTAGTTTTATATTTAGATAATGTTATATTTAGATGGGGTAGTTTTGCGAGGCCCCTGGTGGAGAAGAGGCTGGCTTAAAACACTATTAAGCGCGAAATTCCCTAAAAAAGCTCATTCACTTAAAGTGCGAGGCCCTGAAGACCGCGAGGCAGTGGCCTACGTGCTCTACGTCGCACACACATGCTTTACTCCGCCTATGGTTATCACAACGTAGTACTTCTTCTTTCAAGATTCAGTCCGTAATCTAGGTTGATAAGAGTAGATTGAAAGCTGATTATCGGGCATTGAAATTTTGTTATACCTAACGTCTTGCTAAAAATATAGCTGAAAAATTGAATAGGGCAAGTCACGAAGCTTGGTAACCCTATACGCCATCCATTCATAAGCTGAAAATGGCGACGACGGTCATAGAATCCATGAATGGTTACGAGGACCAGGAATAACCAGACAATTATATGCTTCTAATTATTTTGTTTATCGCACCGATCTTCATATTGGAGCTAGTCCTAAAGCTTGGTTACCCTACGCGCCACCCATTCATAAGTTCAGAATCGCGACGGCCGTAGAATCCATGAATTGAAACAATCAAATCAATTCTCAATGTCATGAGGACCAGGAAGGGCCGAACAATGATTCGTCTCCTATTGTTTTGTTTTTCGCACAGTTTGTTACATTCTGAGATATACAAGTATCAATAAAATACTAATATAGCCATGTTTAGCCAAGATAAATAAAATCTTTAGGTTTCTCGTTGGTAAATAGAACGATGTTGTTTTGTAAAAGTTAATTTGAGCCCTTGAAAAAGTTGATAGATTTAAGCAAATACTTGAGCATTGGTACTGTTACAAACCAATGCACAAGTATTTACACTGTTATATTCGATATATTATTGACTTTTATTTGAATATCATTGGATTGTACTTTTTAATTAATTCTTATCAATTTATGGCGTAACCATTTTACGCTTCACATGTTAGCTTTGGGAATGACAGAAGCTATGTTTGGTCCTTTTAAACATTTGAAAGTAGTCCAGAAAACAAATAATGCTGTTTTAGAAGATCTTCTTTGAGATTGATGTGAACAATTTATAATACATGCTTTTTTATTAGAGGAGAGAAGAGGATAAATTAATACGAAATTGTCCTGCTTTTGAACTTAAGGTTTACCATATTACTCACAATAATACCCACTGAATTCAATTCATCATTCTCAAAAGTTCAAAAATTCATTGTGTGCAGATCCCACGCGGTGTCAAAGTTGATTGTTCTCATTAAACCGATTGGCCTACTAATGCGATCTACATTGACTGCCTACTTTCCGTTAGTCCTTTCTATAGGTGTCACATGAGCATATCAAATCTATTGTTATAATTTGATAACAACAAAATTCCATCATAAAATAATAACGCTACCCCGAAATGCCCAAACTCGATGGGGTTGCGTCGTTTTATTACAGCGTTCCTGTACCTTCTGGCTTTATCACCTTTACACAACGTATTAATGAATTAACGCAAAACCTCTTAGATGGTACCTCAGCCTATAAAACTGAACAACTTTATATAAATAAAATATAAGAATAAAAAAAACCCATTAATTTTGTTTAAGGGTTAACTGGAGGGACGAAATCCCATACAAACGTACTTTCGTTTTAATTTCGAAACCATAAAACTCATCGTATTCAAATTTTTTACAAGCATTAAGATGATAAATATCTAGATCTGTAATTAGTTCGAAAATAATAAACAAAAAAAAAGTTATAGCAACTTAAAATTTGCCTTTTTTATCGACGAAATCGAGTAATATTTAGACGCCTATTACACTTATAATTATATTTTCGATCCTTATGGAAACTAATTATACGACTAGAGTGAAGACTCTAAATTCCAAATAATTTAGTTTTATTTGGGTATGTATCGTATTTATCGAAATAAACGAAAACTACGATTCATGGCCTATAACGGCCCGTTTCGCTGGCGTTCAGTGCACTCTCTTTGTCGTACGCGGGGGTGTAGCTCTCACATGCGGGGGTCGGGACGGAGCTACATTTTTTAGCGCCCTTTCTCTTTCTCGACGAAATAGCAACACGACGAAGCGCGTCGGTAGGCAACTCGCTGTGGAGTTCGCCCGCGCCTCCAGTACCACCTTAAGTCTACGGGTAAGCGAATGGAACAAAAGTTCTTGGGTTCATGTTATTTCTTCGTCATACATAAGCTTACAAATATCATGATGATGCTCCTGATAAGTGATAAAAATGGCAGACCCATGTCCAGTAGTTGTTTGATAAAGTGTAGGCTGAAAATGAAGATAGTGACGAACCATAATTAGCTCATTTAGTCTGACCTAGATAGGTACGAGTAAACTAGTGGGGTTACGCAGGCTTAGATTTAACACTAGTTTAGTTGATCTAAATAACAATGTTTCCTTTATTTGTGCAATTAGAATTGCTAGCGAAACGGTGCCAGTTCAATTCTCGATTCTAGTCGTGTACAGTGCAGTTTAACATACTGTCCCCGATGCGAGCGGAACGAATTCGACGCAACGGTATATCCTTTTAATGAATACCAATATTGTTCCCCATATGGTATTAGTGCCGTATCCAACTCGTATCGTAATGTAAATTATTAAATTTAAATTCATTATGTACGTTAAAATGTAACTTAATAGCTAAACACCTTACATACAAGTACAATATAATTACAAGGAATATTATGCATGCCAATGGGTACACAAACAAGAATTCCAAAGACTGCGCAAAGTGAAAAAGAAAAAGCCGGAAAGCTGATGTAAATAGACTATGCTAGTCAATTTACATCATATGCTGATTACTTGTACATTGCTGCTGATAATAAACAAGCTCTCCTTAGCATATGGAAATAATACAACTAGATTTCAAAAGAAGCACGACATTTTTTAAATTAATCCCTAATTTTATTTCCAAAATATCATAATAACTTTTATTTATGTTGAAGGAAGTTATTAACTCGCATACAAGTTTTTGTTTTAGGTATACCTTTATTTTAGTATCTATAATTTCACATTTGTTCCGATTTGCGATTTCCTACTTCGTGAAGGTGTTTTTAGCATGGATTACAGAATCGTGACTGACGATTGATTTCAAATTAAGGAAATGCAGTTTTTTGAATCACATTTATGTAGCAATGCTTTTTGGAAACTCCGGAACATGTACGAATTTAACCACTTCTTGTCAAAGTTAAGGACACTAATACCAAAGCACGATGAAGCGGTGATGGCCAAGTAATTTAGGCACGATTGTGCGTTTGTGAGGCACGAGTTCGATCCTCACTAGGCCTTACTAATACCTATGACAGAATAAGAACCAGTACTCAAAGAAATATCTACTCAATGTGGTTAGCAATATGGTGTAATTTAGCTCACGTCAGAACTCAGCATCTTTTCGTTTAGATACCTAGACATCCATTGCAAGCCAATTTAATTCTTATTACTATGAACAAACGATTCGTATAACTGAATTTACCACTGCGAGGGGCCGCTGCGCGCATAGTAATAATAGGTACATTTTCGATACCTAACCGGGGAGTGACACAGGCCTGCTATGACATTGTACTCATGTACGGTAAGTTTCAACAACAACGGTGAAAGAAAAACATCGTAAGAAAATCTGCACACCATTCAGTAGTATGTAATAATTTTTAAAGTTCAGAAAGATAGTGATAGCTTAATAACTACGTCAGATGCCTCGAAATATCTGACACCAGTATTAGCTAATAAATAACACACTCAATAAGAGAGTTTACATTTCACTGATTAAATATTTTTTTTTTCATACTCGAATTTACTTAGTTTAATAACAATGATCTCTTCTCGTTCACATTTCAGGTGAACAAAGAATGAGTTTTTTGTATAAATTAGTACTTTGGTAAGATATGTTAGTTTTTTAAGTGAATTCATTTTAATCTATTTAGCTACACAATTGTCACTGACAAGAATGTTATTGAGTGCGGTGAATTCATACATTCATAGAAATTAATTGTTATTTTTCAATAACAAAAATTTTGGGATTATCTGAAGTTCAACTCTATTGTTAACGAATTTAGCGGTAAACTCGAGGAAATAAACAACCAGATATTAAATTGGCTCATTCAAGGGCGACAGAAATAATACGCGTTCTAAAAATAAGATAAACGCCAAAATAATCGCAGAAATAAGATAAAGTAGTCACGGGTTTCGACTGTCGGATTTAGATCCATCACGCGGTATCTCTTGAGATTGTCGGCTGGCTATTTACATGCATGGAAACATTGGTAGTTTAAATATATATTTCTGTTCCAATTTCCCTTAATCGTATCTTTACTACATCAAAATAATTATCATTTTGAATGAACAGAGTTTATTTTTGTTCTAATATCGATTTAAAAAGAAGATTCCTACTAATTTTATCATCCTGACCTGAATCAAACTCATAACTAGTTACTTCCAAATAGATAAGGGGCTCATGATGAGCAGTGAATGTTAGTATTTATATGTTTGGTCAGTTTCAAGTCTCAAACTTATGTTCTTTGAGTCTAGCTCAATCTGTGTGATTTGTCCGTATATATTTATATTTATCTTTTTACCACGTGCTCTTGGTGAAGGTATCTTGGTCGAAAACATCGTAAGAAAACCTGCACACTAGTGGCTATTAAGTTAACTAGTGTGTGAAATATAGAAGGTAATGGCAAACCACTGCATTATCACTACCAAAAATCGTTATTGTGTGTTGCATTATCACTACCAAAAATCGTTATTGTGTGTTGCATTATCTCTACCAAAAATCGTTGTGTGTTGCATTATCACTACCAAAAATCGTTATTGTGTATTGCATTACCACTACCAAAAATCTTTATTGTGTGTTGCATTATCACTACCAAAAATCGTTATTATGTGTTACATTATCACTACCAATAATCGTTATTGTGTGTTGCATTATCACTACCAAAAATCGTTACTGTGTGTTGCAATATCACTACCAAAAATGGTTATTGTGTGTTTTTCTTTCCATGTTATTGCAAGAGCCTTGCTCTTAAATATAGAAGATAGATGTGCAGTAAAAATAAGAGCTAAAATAGTTGTAGTTAGTTCTGTTGTGACCAGAAGCAGCAGCTGCCTTATTTAAGCAGACTAAGATCCTTGTAGTCAGAATGCTGGTGGCTGATATTGTGTCTAGCAATATTTTTAAAGGTGTCGCCAAAAAGTTTCGAAATAAGTTTATTACGATTATGACTTATATTGCATTGTTATTTGTTTCGATATCTAGGTAATTAGAAATATCTATTAGCCTTGGTGGCCTAATAATCATAATCAGTTC
The DNA here is from genome assembly GCA_963576875.1 of Acrobasis repandana. NCBI lineage: Eukaryota > Metazoa > Arthropoda > Insecta > Lepidoptera > Pyralidae > Acrobasis > Acrobasis repandana. The sequence goes on from OY756215.1 coordinate 23,190,150, forward strand.
TCGAAATTTCTAACAATATCATGGACACATATTTATATATCTTTGACTCTATTATTACCTGACACGATTTCATGCATATCTTAGACATATCATTTATCTTATGATATAACTTTTTGCGCATAAAATTATATAATAAACAAGTAGTCAAGAATCAGTTGAAAGCTGGATTTGACACCAAATGGTTGTGTGCTATTCGAAAGTTCGTATCTTTTTGATGGAAAATAAACATGATATTGATAGACACCGCTTCTTTTATCAGTAAGTGTATCTATTTATATATTTGAGGATAGGTACTACAACTTTACAACAAAATTAGAGACAACTTAGCAATATTTTTTACAATTTTACATAATTCAAAATATCTTTATTATCATAGGATATCACTACATATAATAGTATAAAACAAAGTCGCTTCCTGTCTACTGTCTGTCCCTATGTATGCTTAGATCTTTAAAACTACGCAACGGATTTTGATGCGGTTTTTTTTAATAGATAAAATGATTCATGAGAAAGGTTTATATGTATAATACATACCCGTGCGAAGCCGGGGCGGGATAATATATCTTAATAATAGTCACATTCTTTTGTTTTGCACAAACGTTGACGTCAAATCGTTACTTACAGCTAAGTTTAGTGCCGCTTCCTAGGCGCTAGTGCAGAAGAAGCGGCATCAAACTGCACTACAGCATAACAAACAAACTTACAACTTAAAATTAAATATGTGGACGGACTGAAAAACATTTGGGTAGTTTCCAGGGTCAAAAATAAATTATTTGATTCAATTAAGAGAATAAAACGACACAAAATAATGTCACTTGACATTGATCACATCAACTTTGAACGTGATTTTAGATTTATTAATGCAGAAAAACGGATATTAAGAGCGCTATTTGACTCCAAGAAACTATGACGTCACAGTCCGATATTCGGTTTCGATTGGAAAAAATAATCTGATTTGACTTGTTGGAAACTAGCGGACTGGTGGTGGTGGTGTTTATGTACTAAATTGTAGGTACTTTTGTCCTAAACTGACATTTAATATTTAAAAAATCCTTTTAAATATGAGTAAGATAAATATACACGAATGCAATAAAATTTTGCCGCAGCAGTTGATTAATAAAATATAAGAAATAACTCGTTTGCTGTGATAGAACTACAATAACAGATGCTTTCGACTCATAAAACAGGTTCAATTAATACAAGATTCTCAAAACAAAACCATTCATAAATGATTCATCTCAAAATAATACATTTTACTTATAGCGAAAATAAAAAAATAACGGTTTCCTGATGGTTTCATTCATGAATGAAGATTCATAAACTTCTCCGAAGCACCAGTTCTGGTACCTAAACAATAACAAAGATTACAATTATTAAAAACGAAAGTGAAAAAATGAGTGGAACTAAACAGAACTGCTACACGGGTGTTAGAGATTATTTGAAGATCGCTTGTTTGACTGTTGACCACGGGGATACTTCAGTCGTTGACCACTGGGTCAAGGTTGTCCAAAATGCCACTTCTAATCAAAGAAGTCTTTATGTACATCCATCTTCTTGTTAGGCAATAGATTCCGAATCTTTGATGTGTTATTGTAATATTTTTTTTCTAGAAAAGCAAAATAAATTGTAGGATATTATACGAGTACTGACTGAATGTCTACTTTTTGGCTGAAGTATAATATGTTTTGTTGCGAATAGAAGAGACTTGACAATGTGTCTGTTTTTTTCATATACATATGTCTTATTCAAATTTATCCTCTTTTTAAATTTGCGAATTTTAATAAATAGTAAAATCATGTGTCCGTCTTTTAGTGTTTCGTACCCGAAGGGTGCAAACGGGTCCCTTATTACTGAGACTCCGCTATCTGTCTGTCTGTCCGTCAGTCACAGGGATCTATTTCTTGAACCGTAATAGCTAGACACTTGAAATTTTCACCGATTAGGTATTACTGTGGCGGATATAACAATAAATACTAAAAATAAAAAATAGTTAAAAATTAAAGGGGGTCGTCATACAAGAAACGTGTTTTTTTCAGCGTTTTTAACTTGATCTTCATAATGGCATTAACAAGATACTTAAAATGTTCACCAATTATGTATAACTATGACCACAATAACAACAAATACTAAAAATAAAATAAAGTTAAAAATTAAAGGGGTTCGTCATACAAGAAACGTGTTTCTTCAGCGTTTTAAAACATTGTACGGTGGTACGGAACCCTTCATGTACGAGTCCGACTCGCACTTGCCCGCTTATTTGTACATGACATAATTTTAATATAGATAATTCTAATATACGAGTTTATCATCTTTGTAAATTTAGGATTTTTAATAAATAGTAAAATCAAGTAGGTATCACATCTTTCACGCTTCATGAGAAACTGCTTATCGCTGTTGCCAATCGCTTTACAAAATATGCTTTCAAACAAATATTTAGTTCAATTATGTCTTGCTTATTCATAACTGCATCAAAATTCATAAGTCATTGTTAATGGTCTATTGCTTGCTCTCCTCTTTTGTTTACGGCTCATTAGCGATATCTGATACTTCAACCCTTATCTGCTCCCTGGTGGGGCAGGCTTTCTAGTAACTCATCATGAGTGAATAGTCAGTTTGGATTCCAACCTGGTGAATAGTGGACTAGTGATTTTGTGAAGATGGTGGTGCTGTTGAGATGTAGAGTTGAGGATATGTGGTATTATTCTGACTCTGGTTAGTATATTTTTATAATTGGGTATTTTACTGGGTCAAAAATAAATTATTTGGTACTGTTAATAAAATAAAACGCCACAACATACTCGTAATGCCACTTGTCATTGATCATTCCAAGGCACTATGACGTCATAGTCCGATATTTCATACAAATCCCGTATAAAATGTTGTTTTTGACGTTAAGAAAAAAGCATATGATTTGACTTGTTGTAAACTAGCGTATTATTATTACTAATCTGTTTGTACATTTGTCCAAACTTTTTTACTCGCTAGTGAGCAACTTTCAGTAACTTATATGAAGTAATCGAGTAAAGTTTGACTTTTTATTATAATTTATCATAATGTGGAAACATCTTTGAGAGTTAATACATATTTGTGTGTGTGTTTTTTTTTAAATTATTTTACACAGCGTGTTAATTTTTAAAGCATCACTATAATGTTCAGGTTCAAGACAGATGTAAAATAAGGAGTAGTTACATTTATGTCAGTGTAAATTGGCCGTGTTATGACGGTCTTCGGACAAGTCGCAATGCAATGACGGTAAAATTCAGAAGATTACCGATATAGCCCGTCTAGACTATGACACAAATAGCGATGCGACTGCGCTATTTGAATATTTTTATTTTACTATTCTATAAATCGCATCGCAGTGACGTGAAATGAAATTTTCTCTTACAGACATCTCAAGTGTTTGTTGATTTTTGTATTCTTTTTGTATTGTATTAAAATAAGCTGTATCAAAACATAGTAAAACTTTGAAATTATAATTTTAGTTAGTTGTAGTTATTAATTGCATTTTTAATTGTTGAACCCTTCGGAGAAACAGTTTATTCTTTTTTACCCGACTGCGCCATAATGAGGGTATGTATCGATGTCCTAAAACTAAATGGCGGGTTTTTGTCTCCAAATTTGATTTTATTAAAAACCTCAACCTCTAGTGGGATATCATAATAAAGTATTTTTGTTGGGTTTTGTTTTTTAATAATTACTTGTTAGGTGCACTTATCAAAGGTGTTTTCTATTTTCTGATTTCATTATTGTGATTTATATAGTGTCAAAGTTCATGACCTTTCTTCATGCAACGGTTGTTATGACACATTACGAATTGAGCACCATGTTGCATTGTGTGAGTGATGATGAATGGATTATCAAAATAAGTTTGATTGCGATCGCAACAATCTGTTATTGTTCAAGTATCATTTTTTACTCACTTGAAATCATTCTCTTCATATATAAACATAAACTTGTATTGGTGTTCTATGATGTTGGAGACTAGATTACATAGATAGAAGTTAAATAAAAAAAAAATTATATAAACATATCTATTGCATAATATTTTTGTTTCAGAAGTGGCTTTTTATCATCAAATTCCTACATATTAGCTGTAATATTATGAGGATTATGTGTACTTATTTTTACAATATCTAATAACTTTTTGATTGAACTACTTCCTTACATGATATGAAATAGAAAATCTATAATCTATCATGTAATCTTTCAAGTAATACCTCTGGCATGTAATCTATTAATGACAAAGTAAATAAAAAATGGTCTTATCTAATGTTAACGTTATCGATGGAGAAATAGCTATTTGCGCGACAATTAGTAAGAGTATATTACAAATATAACGCGTTTACCGTTGCTATGATTGTCTGTATAATGTATATCTACAAATATTAACTACTTATGTACTAGCGTGCTAATTAAATACAATTAACCATAGTTATTTACTTATTTTGACGAATTGTGGATAAAACTAGTCCATTTGTCTCATTGCTACCTTGCCTACCTTTAATTTAAATTTATGAATCTATATAAAAGCTAAAATCACTCACTCAACACGAAATCTCGAAAACTACTTAGCCAATGAAGATGAAATTTGGCAGGAAGGTTTTTTCTAAAAAGGATTTTTAGAAATTCCATCCCTATGGGGTGAAATAGGGGTTGGCAGTTTTTATGAAACTTCGTAATTTTAAAAGTGAGGCACATAAATATTTTAATGTATTTTAGTAGTTTGTAGAAAATAATAATGCATTTATTAGGTTTTTAAAATTACATCCCTATAGGGGTGAAATAGGGGTTGCAAGTTTGTATGAATCTTTGTTATTTTTGAAGCGAGACACATGACTTTTTGAATGAGTGGTAAGTAAAAAATAATAATGCATTAATTGGATTTTAATAAATTGCAACTCCAGTTGCAGTTGCAAAAAAACAATCTACTTAATTTGTGTAGTTGCTAGTACTATATAAAACAGATACTCAATAAGTAGTCAATAATAGTAGATTGTGCTACAAGGCGTAAAGGTAATAGTTTTAACGCGAGGGCGCTACTTTGAACCCAGAGCGAAACGAAGGATGCCACAATAGAATCACGAGGGTAGCGAGGGATTCTACGGTGGAATCCTGAGTGAAGCGAGGGATTCAAGTATATCGCCCGAGATAAAACTATTACCGTATACCGTGTAGCACATTCTTCTTTTCATCTCCATCTATGAGAAAAAGCAAATATATACCTATAACGAAAGTAGAATACCTACATATACCTAATCAGAGTTTAACAGTCAGTTACTAACCTTTATTTGGTGGCGTTTTCACTGAAGAAGTACTATAAAAATATTTTTCTAGGACCACTACATCTTATACTTTTCCAGTCATTAGAATCGTTTCATTGCTTTTTCCTTGTATGTTAATTATTTAAATATGTTATTATTTAATACGCAAACTTCATACTTATTTACTATCGGCTTAATCAAGAAATTACTTACATTTAAAATAGTGTAAAAATAACCTAACACTTCCATAATAAAATTACTATTTAAATCAAAGACAACTTGCGCATTTTTATTGGTTTTTAATAAATTATATTTTTAAGCAAGAGAACAAAAAAATGTTGACCTACAGTCATCCACGTAAAACGTGTTGTATTCCAATTTTAAAAAAATTATGACCCCGTTGCCTATACTTTATAATTTTAAAACTAAATTCTTTTTTTTCAGCTGACTGCCAATATTATTTATGATCTCACATTCGTGTTCGGTTTTCAAATGTGTTTTAACGTCTTTTCAGTGTCTAGAGAATTACCAGTGAGGCAGTGATTTTAGCCCCAAACATTTGGGATAAAATCATCGTTTTTCGAATAGATGAGATGAAAAATTACTTGTAAGTAGCTAAGTTTACCTACTTTCTCTTGTTATCCTTTTTCATTATACTATCCATTTTTTAACTATTATCTTACGAACTTTTATACCATTTTCCTCTTCATCCACATCCTTTCATTCATTACTCATCTCATCATCAGTGAATTTAAGAACTAGGTTCTTGTCGGTAGGATTTTTTATGTCTCCCTCATGAAGTGTTCAAAATTGTTATTGTAAAAGTGAGTTTTAATCATTTCAATTAAGGTTACGTGGTGCTCTGTTTTATTGAAATCGGAAATGCCTATCCGTCGGATGCTGCACTCAATCCCCCAATGTAAATTTCGTAGTCTATAAATATATTGCCATAATAATCCCGAGTGAGCGTTTGCTCCCGCGGGCAGTCCGCCCATGTGCGCCCGTTCGGGATGCGCGCGACGCGACTCAAATCACATGGTGTTAAAAACATTGGACAGGCAAAGAATAAACAACTGTGCAGACATTTCGGTATCGCCGTTTACAAACGTTATGACATCTATGATCTGTTATTCATAAAGTGTTTCGTTTTCTGTTTTAGGAGTTGTGGTCTTTTCGTGTCGCATTTTTTTTTTGCAGATTTGGTTCTGGCCTGATTTAAAGTTTAAAGTTAAGAACCACCTATATAATTCTTTTTGGTTATTATTTTTCGTGTGTGTACTCGTATGTTACGCCTCTCTTGAGATTTTTTTTACTTTGTCGATAAGAAAGAACAATCGTCGTTAGATATGTCTAATCAGACTGCGTCATCGGAAGTTATCCAATTCATTCCTGTGACGATTTCTGAGTCATCTATGAGTTTTCTTATCGTCAGAACAACGCAATAATTTGGCAGAGTTCTTTTGTTTTCGTAAAAATGCACACCCACAATTTTACAATGCAGTTTCCTTTGTTACAGCCACTATCGCTCGTATTTAGTTTAATTCCAACTTCGTGAGTGTTAGTTGACGTATTCAATCACTTTTTTATATTAATGCGAACATTGTTATTTTAGTTACGTGGCGCTGTTGCATTTAGTTCACCTATTTTCTCAATTTCGTAGTCAAAAATTGCGGATTTAAAAATGGAACGCCGGTAACACGGTGTGCTTAATTACAGTTTTTTAGGTTTCGCGCTAAAAATATTTAAATTAGGAACAATTTTGAGGATTGTTTTACTCGTTGTTCGTTCGGAGCATCAGTTCAGTTTTCGGCCAGTTTCAATGTGTGTTATGGGAGCACTATGTCGATTTCACGCGAAATATATTATCGGTGAGTAGCTCGTTTATTAAAATGCAATAATTTAATCATCCATTTATTAATTTATGTCAATATTAAGCTAGTAAGTACTTATAACTATTATTAAAGCTAACGTGAGATAAATAAAGGAAGTAGTGCTTTAAACGAAACGGAATTGTCGGGTCGCTTCAATCTTAACACTCGCCCTGATAACATATTAACTACTTACTTAATTCATTACACTACGAGAGAAAAAAAAATAAAGATAAAAGATCATAATAATGGTACAATATAATACCCTTTATTGCACAAAAGAAAAAATACTGGACATAACTGTCTTAAAAACTAGGAAATGCGCTAAGGCGGCCATATCGCTAAGCAATTTCTTTATGGGAAATTAGGTAGTGAAGAGTGGTCAATATAATGAACATACTTAGGTAGCCTAAGTTTCATAAATATTTGTGAAAAATATTATTTATTTTTTTCCTTTATATAATAATATAATAAAAAAAATTGTTGGAAGAACTAACAAATGGTGGAAAAAAGTTAACAAAAACTTAACCTGTTACTGAAATTTTGACTTAATAAAAGTCAAATAACGAATTAAGCCCAAGGCTGTATGTAACTGCGAAAATTGCAAAAATGCAATTGTAGTTTCGCAACTGAAACATTTTAATGTAGATATCATGGCCACACATTTAATAAATCTCATTTGGAGCCATCTTCAATTACCTTCCAAAACTTGCAGAGTACATTAGGTAGATAAAAGTATACGGTCTATTAAGGATGGTTAATATCTACAACAATGAACAACTTTTGCAAACTAAATCTATTTTACTTTGTAAAAAGTAGATTTGTTCTTGGGAAAATAAGATATAAATTGTTTTATAGAGACCATAGAATTAAAGACAGAAAATAGACTGTAAATATTATATTAATAAATAGCCTTTTCATGTACTTACCATATCAATTTAAAATTAAGGGCAAGGCCATTTGTTATCTATGTGATACTCGTATGTGTCAGATATATTTTTTTATTTAATTAGGGATTATTGACAATCTTTATCGACAAGATAATGATATTAGTTTAAAGAAATTATTTAAATTAAAGTTCTTTTGGTGAAACCTGAGAAATACACTATTACGTCTTCATCCCTAATGGAGTAGACAGCGCCTGCGGCTGTTAGACACACAGACCTCGTTTAGCTTGATGGTGGGCGTGAAGATTGGATAAATGGGCAAGTGCGAGTCAGACTCGTACATGAAGGGTTCCGTACGTCCGTATAATGTTTTGAAACGTTGAAGAAACACGTTTCTTGTACGACGACCCCCTTTAATTTTTTACTTTATCGCATTTTTGGTATTTGTTGTTAAATTGGCCATAGTAATACATAATCGGTAAAAATTTCAAGTATCTAGTTAATGCCATTATAAAGATCGAGTTAAAAACGCTGAAAAAACACGTTTCTTGTATGAAGACCCCCTTTAATTTTAATTATTTTATTTTGTGGTGCACCTTGGTGGTCGCTATATTATGTAAACTTATAGATGGTTTATGCATCCGGGTTACAACGATTTTGCTATGACATTCACGAGAAATAGAGAAACTCGTGCCTACATCCTGACCATTAATTTCACAAACGCTTTTCAACCAATCCGAACAGTCATAAATAAATAACTGTATCGGACCAATTGAAGATAAAATGAAGTGGGTGTGGACGGAGATCGTTAACTAGCATCTCGAGCTGTCTCAGTTAGAGTTGGCTATAAATAGAAGTAAACTCTGGTAAACTAAACAACATCCTGGACTAAAATAAACCACTCGCCAATTTTGATGCTCTCGAGGTTTGTGTCTGACGAATTGGTAATTGGGATTTTGGGATTAGATTAGAAATAACAAGAGTAATAATAAGAGTTTGTTTGTGTTTGCATAGTGTAACAGCACTGGCCACATAGAAAAATAAATATATGTATAAAAAAGTAGTTCGGTTTTCAAAATTTCATTTATAAACATTTTTTTATTTATGACTAGCAGTCCCCGGCTTCGCCCGTGGTACACACATAGCCTATGTCACTCGGGAATAGTGTAGATTTCCAACAGTGAAAGATTTTTTTAAATCGGCCCAGTACTTTTTGAGCCTATTCATTACAAACATACAAAAATAGGTACAAATCTTTCCTCTTTATAATATTAGTGTAGATACTGTAGATGGGTGAAAAATTCCACGTGATCTAATGATCTATTGTTTTAGTCAAAGAGCAATGCGCGCGCCCGCTTAGTGTTAATCGATGGCTTTAGTTCAAAATCCCTGACCTCTGTCTTATCAGAGATCTCCAAAATCTCTGGTCTTTACCAGACAGAGTTATAGTTGACGAGTATTAGACGTTCTTTTTTTCGTATGTGTGTGTTTAATTTTTTTTCTATTTGTATCACAGTATCAATAAGAAAAATCATTACTGCCATCTATAAATAATAACCGAGACTTACAGCTTAATGTGCCTTCCGAAGTAAATACCTACGAACCGTTGCAATCACGGGAAAAAGTGGCCGCACGAGGGCCGCACCGTTGAGCTATTGAACTCAGATTTCAGATACCTACTTAGGCGTCAACAAGTAGTATTTACTCATAAAATCAACTCTTCACTACGCGGAAACAAATCCCCTTCGCTCCTTAACTGATTGCTGCCGGACCAGTACCAGTGGAGGGCATAAAAAGAGTGTTTAAAGTTAGGCTGTTAGTCAGGGAGGCTGAGTCAGACAACATGCAGACTGCCTGCCTATATTTAGTGCAGTCAACGGTATACAGTAGATTACAGATACTAAGAGTTTTGCAAATACCTACTCGTAATAAAGAGCATCGAAACGACTATAACTTTTGAGTGTGAAAAGAACACCGAGTTAGATCTACTGACAAATCAAACTTGCTAAGACATTGCATGAAGCTGTAATATAATAAATACAGGCTGATACCTCGTAGCTATATTCAAGCTCTTTAAGCGATATAAAAAATACATATTCTGTCATATCATATGTATCTTGTTACATATTAAAAACCAAAGATGTCCAAACATCTCCAATTTTAATGTCACCCAATTTCTATTAATACATAAATTTTCCAAAATCTGACATGTTGTTTCAAAATAAAAGCTCTGTATGGGAATGTCTATATGGGTAGATGACAGGGTCATTTCTAAATTATTTTGTACTGTTAAGAGAATAAAACGTCACAAACTAGTGTCACTTGTCATTGATCATATCTATTTTCAACATGATTTACAATTTTTTAAATGCAGAAAAACTGATATTAAGAACGCTATTTGACTCCAAATATCTATGACGTCACGGTTTTGTATTTCATACAAATTCCATAGAAAATGTTTGTTTTGACGTTAAGAAAAAAGTGTCTGATTTGACTTGAGAGTTTTTGGCGGGAAGTCAAGGGGTTCGGTTGGGGTTTGCTTTAAATTATTTTACAAATTGATTTTATTACACTTTATAATATGAAATTGGTGTTGCTTGGTGGTTGGTTGGTTATAAATGCTCATGACATGAACAATGTGTGAAATAGTTAAAGTCGACCGTCATAGTACGGCTGTAGTGATATTTATTTTGCGGACTGTGTAGGCGTCTTCGGGCGTCGTCCGCCACTCAATCGTCTATGTATACAGTGCACTCGTATAGATTTGTCGTCAGAAGCTCCCTTGCAGCAGTCAAAGGCCTACACCACCCTTTGATTGTCTTGTTAGGGTTAGGTTAGGATTAGGAATAAAGAACAAAATTAAAGATAGGCTCTAAAGGACTTGTATCCAGAGCCGTAAAATTATTTAATAAAAAAAATCTAATTTGACTTATTGTCATCTAGAGGATTCTGTCTAGTGAAGGGGACTCTAATTTCCATATTTTTTTCTACTCTGTGGTACGTCGGCTGGACGGTGTGAAGTGAAACATCCTGCTGGCCGGTTATAGCCTTATACTGCAAGGTTTTTCTTCTGCATACGTGAAACGAAACGTTTTTCAAACCGCGTTTATTTAAAACGTGTTGAGGCGTCTAGCTTTCGAATGAGTTTCATTCGGGAAGTGTTTATAAAAGTATGCGATGAAAAAGTAGCTATCTGTTTAAGATCGATTGGAATGGTAAGAAAATCGGAGATACATCCAAATTGGTACGGTAATAGGAACCTGTCACGAATCTTATTCTAGTTTACGACCTCTGAGCTAGTAATATGTTGCATAAAGTTCTCTTGTGAATATTGCTTTCTGGAAGGTACCTACGTAGTAATCTATGTTTCTCAGACTTGGTAGTTCCGAAAACTGCTGGTAGATTTTAAAAGTCATTAAAAATCAAGAAAAAACAATTAATAAAAAAGTCATCTAACATTTTTAAAAATTGAAAGTCATAAGATATATTTTTGTAAATTTTTAGAGCTATCTAGGTTATTATCTTAAGATCCATGCTTAAGATAGACCAACCATTGTTTACTCTAGTCCGAAGTTACAGTTCTATCAATTCCATCCAATCCAATTATCTTTTTAGCAATAGAACCAAATAACGTGCGTAGGTGTAAAATTCAATCTTATTCTATATCATTAGTATCATTACTCCAATTTATAACAGTTATTCCTTACCCACGCGTATCAAACGACTTTGAAATCATATCGCAATGTGGTTTACTTGTATTGCTTCCCGGTAATGTCCTAAGATCATGACCAAGCATTATCCGTGGGCGTCACATCTTAAGTAACCCTATTACCAGATATGGAGATGGGAAATTATCCACCGTTAGATACTGCGGCAGACGTAATTTCTGCTTTCATCAAGTACTTGCATGTATATGGCTTGGCTTTGTTGTCGCAATAAGTTTTGCCTATTTCCAAGTGACTTAAAAAAAGGAGGAGCTTATGTATGCTCCTTAATCATCACCATCATCAGATCTTTTTTAGCCTCCACTGCAGGAGCACGACCCTCTCTGTACTACAAGAGCCATATATTAGCCAGAGCAGTCAGAGGATTTGGCTTACACTCTCCACGCTGGCCAGACGCTCCTAACTTCTCCGTTTTTTGTTTGTTTTTAACCGACTTCAAAAAAGGAGGAGGTTATCAATTCGACTGTATGTTTTTTTTTAATATTTTTATTTCATGTATGTTTGTTACGCGATATCTTCGCCAATTGTGAACCGATTTTGATAATTCTTTTTTTATTTGAAAGCTTTTACTACCAAGTTAGTCCCATTTAATTTGCTGAAGATATGATGAAGAACTTTGGAGATATGGAAGAAACTCCTAAAAAAAATTGAAGTCGGTTGTTTTTTTTGTTAAAAATTTAATTATTAACATTCAAGTCGGTCCCTTTGTCACCAGGTGAAGATCTGATGATGGAATATGTTTAAATTCCATGCACACATTTAGTGATTTTGATGTTTTGACAATAAATCAAGCATTCGCATTCAGAAAGTGGAGTGGTAAAATGGAACTGATGAAGAAGCTAAGAAATAGAAAATGATATTGTATTTTTAGGGTTCCGTACAAAAAATTAAAAAACGGAACCATTATAGAATCACTCGTGTGTCTGTCTGTCCGTCCGTCTGTCATAGCCAATTTGCTCCGAATCTACTGGACCAAATCAGGAATTTGGTAGGATGGTGTAATTCTACTGAGCCTAAAATTTTGAAAAAAATACAAAATGAAGATCATTGCTTGGTGATTACAGGAAAACCTATAAGAAGTACGGAACTCTCTTTACGCAAGTGAAACTCGCACTTGACCAGTTTTTTTATTTTAGTCGGAGCAGAACTAAGAGGAATGAAGTGTCCAATAACATTGATTGAATCCACTTTGTCCGTAACTGTCCTTCAATAAATTGTCCTTTGTAATAAATATCTCTCAATAATCTGATTTTAGAATAAAATTATATTCTATAAGCAAAGGCACGTTCTCGTTATAAGCACAGTTTCACTCTGTTCAGTGGTATTTGTGCAACTTTTCTAAATTAGTAAGATTATAATACTTTTTGCACTGCTAAAATTTGTATTACTAGCAGTCCACCCCGGCTTCGCCCATGGTTCACACATAGCCTATGTCACTCGGGAATAGTGTAGCTTTCCAACGGTGAAAGATTTTTTTAAATCGGCCCAGTACTTTTTGAGCCTATTCATTACAAACATACAAACATACAAAAATAGGTACAAATCTTTCCTCTTTATAATATTAGTACTGGGTGGCGCAAAAGTAAAGACCCTATTTGGTTCAGCTATAACATTTTTTCTAAATTAGAAAACTAGATTTAGGTTTTTTTAAATGTATATTTGTGCCATTAAATTTCGTACCATTAGGATTTAAAGATGATGTCTTTTAAATGGTGACCTCCAGAGTTGATACACATTTGAGCCCTATTTATGACATTTTGCATAACTTGCCGTAACACTTCCTGCGATATGTTCGTTATTTCTTGACGAATGTTTTCTTTTAGAGCTGCGAGAGTCTGTGGCTTGTTCACATACACCCGAGATTTCAAAAAACCCCAAAGAAAGAAGTCTGGACTGGTCAGATCGGGTGATCTTCCGGACGGTGGTGAAATCGTCGACGAAATTCACGTTGTGTTCTTATCACTGATGAATTATTCCGTAAGAACATTGACACAATTATTCCACGTTCTTGGGGAGTAAAACGGTCCATGTTTATTTTCAGTGTATTTTACATTTGTTCACTACACAATTTTCAACAACAGAATGACAGAAAATGTCATATAAAAAAAATAAAAGTATTTTCTTTAGTGCCAGTACTTTTGCGCCACCCAGTATAAGTATAGAAGTATAGATGTACACGCCTACTACCTGTTTTCCTAAATTTTCCTCTGCTGGGTCTGCTGAAAGAGATTTCTTATGAAATAAGCAGTACCTATGTACTCTATTTTATTACTATTTTTTTGTTCCTTTGTTTGTATTTTGTGTACATACATTTTTAATAAATAAAATAAATAAGACAGAATGTTCGTTAATGCAACCCTTTTCTTTGTCCACAGAAGGAGAATTAGAAACGGAATGGCTTCAAGCAGCCGGCCTGGGTTCTCTGGCGGCGCCATTCCAGGCTGGCCTGGAGGTAACGGAGGCCCAACTGGGTGAAGCCGTGCGACCGCTGCCCAGGGAGCAGGCAGCCGCTGTGAGGAGACGAGTGAGGAGGCTCAACAGGACTGTCAGGAGGAAGCGAGCCGCCTCAAGAGCCAGGAAGCCAGATATCAGGGACGTCTTCCGGGACTTAGAGGTTAGTTTTATTACAATTAGAGAATAAAGTAGAAGTAGTATTTATGTAGAAAGTAAATATATATCTAAAGTTTTATCAATATCCCTTTTCTAACAACTCAAAGGTTGACTATCAGATAATGCTTTTAGCGTTGAGTCCACCTATTGTTCTATACAAGTTGTATTTTGTACAATAAAGTTTAAATAAATAAATAAAAATAGTTTTTTCAACACCCTTGCTCTTAAAATGGATCTAATTTCACCGGTTTTAGATATATAAAGTAGCCCATAAAACACGCGTGTGTTAGAAACGCAAATAGTGAAGTTATATTTCTATAACTCACGATTTCGTATTGCGAAAGAAAGGGACAGAATTAATGGTAAAATCCAGTAAGAATGAGAGAATAAAAAAAATGTTTGACAGTTGTGTGTGGTGGAGTCGAGATAGTTAGATAACATTTGGTGAAGGTTAAACAAAGGAAAAGATTAATTCAGACATTGAACGTCACCGTTGTTTCAATATTTATCTTTGTATCTTAAATATGCCTCAAATTGCTTTTTTTTTCAAATTTCGAATTTGCATGCCTCGCGGCGCCATCCAGGGCCGCGCGCCGTGCTGATTTTAAAAAGTAAAACAGCGAGACAGCAACAGTGTGCATCACAGTTTTATGGTTGAGTTTATTTAAAATCAAACATATCAGTTTATTAGGTATTTTTCCTCGCAAGTATGTTGAAAAACGTCGAACGATATACGTGCGTATATTGGTTAAACATACTCAGCTCCTTACGCCCTCGCCAACGGCTCGGGCTGAAATTCCGCTTCGTGTGTTATAATTACCATAACGCATTTATATCGTAATGTACAATTATAGGGATTTTTAGGCATTCAAGATGCTGTAATAATGTGCTCAAATAGCCTGATGCGAGAAATTATATAATTAGAGGAATAGGATATGGTAGAATAATTCAGCTTGTGAGGTTGAACACGTGATAGCTCAGTTGTTAAGAGCATGGTCGTATTTTTACTAAGTCCCTGGTTCAAATCGAAATAAAGTTCTAATCGTGGTATTTTTTCACCATTTCTTATTTCATCATTTAATTAGTAGTAGTTAATACATCAGGCTAAATATTTGAGGTGGGCTTAAATTTAAATACCAGAAAGTAAAATAAATAACTGTTACTAAATGTGCACTAAACAAAGCTTATAAACATCAATGAGACCTCTCCAACCCGTCTGGCCAGCGTGGAGAGTGTAGGCCAAATCCTCTGTCTGCTCTAAGTATGGCTCTGGCAGTACAGAGAGGGTCGTGCTCCTGCAGTGGAGACTAATAAGGACTGATGATGATGCTGAAACTCTAAAAGAAAGCTAGCTAGCTAACTTATTGCTTAAACTTAAAATATTGCATAAACAATAGTTTTAACTGTTGGTTTATTTACATTAGGTGTTCTTATCGCGCGCTTGCAAGCTAAAGTATAAAAATGAATTGAACAAGGGTTGTTTGTTTAATAACTAGCTGATGCTGTTATATCTCAGAACTGCGTTGATGGAATCTTACTCCCTGGAACACCACTATTGTTTGGTTTTGTTAGTTCAGAAGTTTAGAAGTAATTTAGACCGTTCGTTCCTTGTTCTATTTTGAACTAAATATACCTACGTACGTGGGCGCACTATAAGTTTCCGGAATGAATATGAAAAAATACTATTAAAGGTACAAAATTAATTTATTGTTTTTCAAAATAATCTCCCTTGGCGTCTATGCACTTTTTCATTCGATGAAACCAGTTTTGAAAACTTTTGTGCCACTCCTCTGTGGTGACCTCTGAAACGTGTTTTTCATACTCCTCGACAGCCTCTTCTGGTGATGAAAATCGTTGACCGCTTAATTGGTTCTTAATTTTTGGGAACAGAAAAAAGTCACAAGGTGTCAGGTCGGGACTGTATGCAGGATGACTCATGAGTTCTACATTTTTCGCCTTCAAAAAGTCGTTTGTCTGTCTGGCCGTGTGAGAACTAGCATTGTCGTGGTGCAGGATGATACGGCGTTTACGGTTATTTTTACGGAGTTCGTTAATAACTTCCGGCAAACAAATGGTCGTGTACCAGTCACTATTCACTGTACGACGATTCTCTAAAGCAACAGTAGCCACGTGTCCAGTTTTATTAAAAAAAGAAGCAATCATCCGCTTAGATGCACTTTTAACGCGCGCCACTTTGGTTGGTTTCGGCTCATCTTGAAAGACCCATACGCTCGATTGCTGCTTTGTTTTGGGATCGTAGCAATAAATCCATGTTTCGTCACCTGTCACTATGTCCCACACCAAATTTGACGCACCTTCGTTGAATCTGGTAAGCATGGCACTGTACCAAGTGACGCGGTCCGTTTTTTGAGCCTCGGTCAAGCTGTGTGGGATCCACCGAGAGCACAGCTTTCTCACACCCAAATGTTTGTGTAGGATTAATTGTATTTGACTCATGCCTATTTCTAAGGATGCGCGAATTTCATGGTAGGTCACATGCCTGTCTGTTTCAATCATACGGCGCACAGCATTGATGTTTTTGTTGGTCACAGCGGTGGACGGCCGACCATCGCGAGATTCGTCACTGAGATTGGTACGACCACGCTTGAATTCTGCAAACCAGCTATAAACAGTTGTCTTGCATGGTGCTTCATTGCCAAAAGCTGTTTCAAGCCGAGCGATGCTCTGTTGAGCTGTCAAATTACACTTAAAATCGTAGAAAATCATACTACGAAAATTTTCCCGAGTTAAATCCATGTTGATGCAGACACACAATTTTTTAAATGGCGCCACAAGGTAAAAACAAAAGACAGTCAGATGAAACAAACTGCATTCTACAGCCAAAGAGTTCTATTTTCAAATGTTGCAATAAATTTTTAAATATTGTTTATGTAAGTGGCCAGTTCCGGAAACTTACAGTGCGCCCTATGTACAAGTGAACTCAATAGTTCAGATCAAATAGTTAGTGTAGTTTTATTTACACCCATTTCAAATATTAACGGCGAAATTGTTTCGAAATAAAATTAATACAAGTAATTAATAAAATAAAAAAATTGATAATCTGAGAAAAGTAGAGAAATAAGTTTGGAAAATCCAAAAGTGCACGCCTCATAGCGGTCACTCAATTTTCACAAAAAAAAACAGAACTTGAATATTGCATATTTATCGGTGTATTATAAACAAAATAAAAAAAATACTTTTAAATCTTCGCGCCATGCGCAGTACCTTTCTTTTCTGTGTGGGCACACAGAAAAGAAAGGTACTGCGCATGTATTGGCAATGTCAAGAAGAAAAGCAAAAATGAAAAGATTAACATTGTATCCAGAAAAAGAATGGAAATTAAGAATGGCTAAAAGGCAGATACTAAACACCGTAAAAAAAAAATATTGTCAATGTCAACGAACCTTATTTACATAGATTTAGATATACCAACGATAGGTGGATTTCATTTTATTGCTAATTATAATTAAACTACTTTTAATTAGACCGTGATTTTCGAAAGGACTTAGTTTTAGATAATACTTAAGCGTATGGAAAAAAGAAGGGTTCGATTTGTTAAGTTTTTCGGGCGTTATCGTGACCACGCCAGTTTCCATACATCCCGACACACGGACGTCCACGAAATAATTTTCTTAAACACTTGTTTTATTATTTTTAAGAACAAAATGTCCTTTAAAAATATCATGACTGTTGAAACTAGTGTTTTTTCTTGACATTTGTGTGTAAATATTATTCTACAAGTACGATAAGAAATAAATACCGACATTTTAGTTCGAAAAATCACTTGATTTTTGTTAGAGCGAGAGTAGAGCACCACCTCAACGCTCCGCTTATGAGGCGTGCAATAGGTAAAATAAAAACTTTAAATTTTCTTTCAAGTTTAGAGATTCTTAGAACACTCCCTACTTTAACTGTTTAATCATTGTCTCGTTTGTTCAGCCGCCAGAAATAATTGTGAACATTGCACAAGCAAGTATTGGCAATATTGACACAAACAGCTCGCCGATTACTCACTAATCTAATACAATTAAAAGACTGGATAGTGATTGTGATTAATAAAATTTAAAACATACAATTACAACTAATGATTCAGAGTATTTAAACATGGAAGATTTTACATATACGAGTATAACCTGATGGTGTAGTTGCGTTTACGTGTCATACAACTTTTTTTTTTATAAGTATTCCAATGCATGGTCTTGTTTGCAGAAATGTTATTAAAAAAAACGTTATGTTTAGACAATAAAATTCCATTAATAAAATAACAATTAAAAAACAGTTAATGTAATGTTAATGTTATCTAGAGCGAGATAGAATGGTGACATAACGATGTATGGATATTTGTATGATTTTTAACATCACTTAACGAGCCTTATATGATATGATATATGATGGCAGCTCAGGCCAAGACTTAATCAGTGATCCAAAGGGCGGAAGGACTCCAGATATACTTGATATTTTATGCCATTTGTGGTTATCGATCAAATGGCTGGATCAAGGGCCGGATTTAGAAGGCACTACTCCTGGACACGACACGCATTGTCAGGAGATATCTCTCTCTGCGATAACCGCTGGTACTCGTAGCTTGGACCTTGTACCGTTGCAAGCGGGCATCTAGGTTAGATTTTTATGTTTACTTTTTTTACTTACAATTTTTTATTATTTACTTTTTATAAATGACCTACTAGCCTAAGTATTAAAAAAAGGAGAAATATGGTAGTAGAAGATTTGAAACCTCCTTGGAAGTAAAAAGTATAACCTGTCTGTCAAATCTTAACAAATCAATACGCTTTCTGGTGTACTTGCCGCTGTCCATATCAGATTTCAAGTTCAGTGATCACATACGAGACATCATAATTACTAAAGAATGCCCCTTGAGCGTAAAACTGTGAGGTTACTTAAGTAGCGAGTTCTCACTTTCTTTATTTAAAATTACCCGTCAATCGTAGACGGGTTCGTTGCTTGACTAACTTGTCAAGTTAAATCATTTCGCTCATCTGGCAAACGCATATTTATCATAATGCCACACACCACGAATTCTCCAACTATTCTCACTATTAGAGCGCTTACACATTACGCTGCGGCGGCAATTTTCGTCGCTACATTGCCGCGCGCTCGGATTATATTAGTATTTGTACTAACCCTTATAGGGTAAAACCAGGATAGATGCCCCAGGGGTATAATTGCCCCGATTGTAATTAGTGTAGTTTCGCGGATGAATCGCATGCTATTTTATTTTCTATCGAAATATTCTCCAACTATCACTAAGTTGCCCGTGTGTCAAGTCTCTAAGCAATTGTTTAGGATGGCAAAAAGCAATAAAATTTTTTGCTGGATAGATGCCCTATTTCTCGGCGGGGCATCTATTCTAAACATAATTGACATGGATTAGGCGGCTATCTCCTATACGGAATAGTTTTCCCAAATACAGAGGTGCACAAAAATTGCTAATACTCTGTAAATGTTACAGATAATGATTTTTACTTTTCATAAATCTGTACATAAAAAAACAAAGTACCGGCCAGTATGACAAATAAAGTAATTTGCTTTTTAACCGACTACGACTATTTTTTTTTATGTATGTTTGTTACGCGATATCTTCGCCAATTGTAAACCGATTTTGATGATTCTTTTTTTTATTTGAAAGCCTTAACTACCAAATTGGTCCCATTTTAATTTGGTGAAGATATGATGAAGAACTTGGGAAATATGGAAGAAACTCCTAAAAAAAATTGAAGTCGGTAGTTTATTTTGTTAAAAATTTAATTATTGTGCTAAGAGATATAGAATGATTTCAAAAAGTGTGGCAACTATCCGGCTACCCTACACGGTGCATAAGTGGCAGTGCCGAAAACCGCTGCCGCGGCGACGTAGTGTGTAAGCACTCTTACACCGTCTACATATTATGATTTATCTTAGCAGCGAATGTATACGGATAATGGAGCATAGTTTTAAAAGATGGTATCGGTATTAGCGGGTGTTAAACTGGTTTCACTGTGTCAAGTTGAAGTTCGTTTTTTTCGTAATTTCCGAACGCACCGTTAGCCGGCCCACGGCTGGTTTGCTCGGTTTCTAAACGTATTGCGTGTTAGTTTTAATTAATCGCAATTATGTTACGGTTATGGGCAGGTAACGAGCACTTGTTATCGATATTAGTATTGCTGAAACTTTGTTGTGATTACTTCTAGTACTTTCTAGGTTAATTTATTAATTTATTTTATTCTTCACTAGCAGTCCACCCCGGCTTCGCCCGTGGTACACACATAGCCTATGTCACTCGGGAATAGTGTAGCTTTCCAACGGTGAAAGAATTTTTTAAATCGGCCCAGTACTTTTTGAGCCTATTCGTTACAAACATACAAAAATAGGTACAAATCTTTCCTCTTTATAATATTAGTATAGAAGTATAGATATAGATTGAGCCAAAAGTCACAATAGGTAGACTTAATGCTAAAGCATTCTCTCCCTGTCAACCTTTAGGAAAAGAAAACAGATAAGAAAGTTGGCGTTTAACTAACAGATACGATATCTAGATATAAGCACTTACTTTTCAATTAATAAATATCGTACAAAATAAATACATATTTGGAAAATAGTGAACGAATATACACGTTAAATATAATATAAACGTTACTTGGTTTTGGTCAGTAAAAAAAAACGTACAATGTACCAGGTGTTTCACTTCTCGCGCAAGTCGGGGGAATGGTCAAAAATTTTAACACAAATCCACCAACGGCTTTACCCTTGGCTTAACGTACCTTGCAAAGCACTGAAGAGCTAATTCTAAAAAGTACGAATCATTTTTTTTTATTAGCCGATTAAGTCTCATTTTTGGAAAAAATATATATTTATTTAAATAAATTACTTACTTTAAAAGGTGAAACACACAGGGACCCAGTCTCTCTTCATCTACTCGTATGTCGCCATTTCAGATTTTCTCTTGAACGTACTGATTTCACATCTCACGTGGCGCCAGATTAAACAGATTTCTCTAAAGTCAATCGAGAACCGATAATCGACTTGTTCATACACTTCATCGAAGGCCATTTGTGGGGAACCACAACACGATTGTACCATATGTGAGTAGGTCACTGACAGGTGGGTTAATCGAAGTGGAAGAATGAGATTGTGGTAAAGTATTCCACCTTATCAAGAGCAGCTCTTGTGCCTTTTACCTATACGATACAACAGACTAATCATTTTATTTAAGTGCCCATATGACCCTGATAGTACTTAGAGCGATTTTAAATATTATATCAATATTAACTTTGAAATAAAGACACAGCAAAGTTCCGGACTAACTCTATACATTAAATGTTTCGAAAACACGATTGCTTAAATTTTTCTCATTAGAAAAAAAATGCAAAGTTCCCTCCTTATTACAGAATTATATTGAAACGGAAAGTATTCAAGAAATGAAATAAATTAGCCCTTGTAACGTTGGATTATATTTGTTAGTCTTATTCTTTAAATAACTTTTAAAAATTCTTTATAAAACAAAAAACCCTCAAAAACAAGAAACGCGTAAACCAGCCTCATTGACGTTCCGCGACCTTTTCACCCCGCATGGCTCGCTGTCTCGCTTCGGCTAGAGTAAAATGTGCGTGGAAGCGGGAGCAAAATCTAGATTATCTACATCAGGCGCCGTCTTAAATTAAATAGTAAGTTATCTAACTGCCACTATGTTACTAAAGTATCAAATTTTACACGTAAAAGCCCATTTTTACCCGACTTCAAAAAAAGGAGGAGGCTATCAATTTGTTGGAATCTTTTTTTTATGTATGTTCTTTTTTTGTTCGAAAGGGTATCCTTGTCAGGTGGTCCCATAAAATTTTTATTAAGATCGGTTGAGTACTTTGGTTTTTTAACCAAAATAACTGGAAAAAATATGTCTTTTTCATACACTGGAGTTGAAGTTGGATTTTAGTTTTGAAAAATTATTACAAACTCTTATTTATAGCTTGCTCTATTTATTGTTTTTTGGCTCAAATCTTGCAAAGTTAAGTTTGAGCCACTTCCTGGTTCCTGATTGAGATGATATTCTGTATGCTATTAGTAAATCAGATGAAGATGCGATATTATTAAAACAAGAAGCTGATCGATTGATGGAGCCGAAAGGTGGCTTTAGAAATCCTGTAATATAAGACCGCAACCCCATCGAGTTTGGGATTAGGTACTACATTTAGACCTCACAATAAAATGTTGTACGAAGTTTTTTTCGAAAAACTTATTTCTTCCTTTACTTGAAGTTGCTATAACACAATAAATAAGTACAACATATACAAAGACGTCTACGCTTATGAAAACATTACGTATATTTCTTATAATAAATGAAGAATACTTAAATTAAGACATTGCTTATAACATTAAAATAATCTGAAATGACTTTCTTAGAACGAGAATCCGACGGCGTTTGTAATTATTTGTAATTCGTCATAATAAAATTAAGTTAAGCCATTAAAATAGTTTTAAAACAAGCAAGTTGTTAATGGGCCTTACCTTACCTTACATACAAGGAGGAGTTTTAGCGGAGTAGAAGCAATGTAGAGACTATATATAAACGAAAAACAAAATCATGACTCTGCAAACGTTTCCTTCAAATATAGACTTACATTTTTGAGTTTGAGTACAAAAGGTTTGAAAGAATTGAATGAGGTGGTGCAAACTGAAATGACTGATTTTGACGCATCAACTAATTTGAATAATATCAATAGGCGATGCAGCGCGATGATACGCTCACTAGTGCGTTAAACGTGACTTTTGGGTTTTACGGCCCTGAGCTCTGTCTACCTCGTCAGCAATAAAGACGAGATAGTGCATCTGAATCTTAATTATATGGCATAATACAAAGGCGGATGCAACACAGACATAAGCTGTTCGGTAGCGCAGCCGGGTCCGTTTATATAAAATAATTACAAACACGACTATACCACAGACACTTGGAAACAGTCTGCGCTGTGATCGGTTACGAAAGACATTGTTTTAACAAAAACGGCTGCAATACAGAAAAGCTCATTACCTACTCACTAGTGTATATACCAAGTCTTCGTCGAGAACAAAATGTGGACGGCCTACCACCCCCGAAATAAAGAAGAAAGGAAGAGACCACAATATAGTACTAAAAAGAAGCTTGAACTCTACGCTGTACCTACTTACTCCCGTGGTATTAGGGCCAGAAGATAAGTAACTTCGTCGGTCATTACTGTCATTAGATAACTATGCAATTAGGCGTTCTGGACATCAAAATACGCATCTTCAGTCGAACCGCGACGCGCTGTAACCATGTACGTTTTGTAAACGCTACAAAAATACCAAAAAAACAATACAAAAACCTCGTTTATTGTGTTTATTACTTAAGTGTTCGTGTTACTAAATTTATTCGCTAAAAAGGAAGTTTTAGTGAGCACGAATTGCCTCGCGTCCGGTGAATTTCAAAACTGCGTTCCTGCGTCCACATTGCGTTTTGTTGGTGCTGCGTGCAGTTGTTTTGTGTTGATGGTTTGTTTGAAAACATGATTTGTGATACGGTGCGCTCCAAAGTGTGTGAGAAAGTGGTAAACTGTAAAGGATTGGCTCTGGTGAAGACTTACTTGGATTCTTTGGTATGTTTTGAAGTTATTCAGTCAAATTTGGTGGAGGTGAATCTTTCTGGTTTATTCTCGCAGTTAGTTAGTTAGTTTTATTTGTCATTGAAACTACAAAAAAAAAATCATTAAGCTTATTATTATATTGGTTCTGTCATCATCATTTGATAACACTAAAACAATAAAATAATAATTTTGCCCTCCCATACTAGGTGACCGATCAGCTGATCCGAGTTTTTTTGGAAAGCAAAAGATTATTTTTATATTTCGATATATGTTCCTTGGGGAAAGTTGTTCAGTACCATGGACGGAACTCACCCTTGAAATAGTTTCAGTATATTTTGTTACACGTTATACAACGTGGAAGGGACATACCCGTAATAAATCGAACCACGGGCTATACTAGATCAGATTTTTTTTTTGTTTATTGGCTGTTATTTTAATTTCATTATACTATAATGAGCTAATATAGTCTGTGCTTTGATTTATCACGGGTCTGTCCTTTCCACATTGTCACAGAAGACAGTAATAGTATACAGAACGGAATCTCCTGCGGTCCCTTGCAATATGTGTCCCCGTTCCCCGTCCCCGTCCCTCTCCCCCGCTCTCGCCTTGTCTCAGGGGAGAGCGGGTGAACACACACTGCACGGCGCACGATGCCGCACAAGAACGGAGGAGAGGTGCGGGGACGGGGACGCATATTGCAAGGGACCGCAGAAGATTCTGTTCTATATACTCTTACTGTATTCTGTGACATTGTATAGGCCTCCCTTTTTGTTATTTTGTGTACTCCTAGGGAGAAAATCAGCCAAACTTAAATGGGACTTGGCTGGGCATGTGTGTAAGATGCACCCAGATAAATGTGCTAAGATTGCTACAGAATGGGTGCCTGTAGGCTACCGTCGCAAGAGTAATGTAGTCAAGGGACTACATTAGGTACATTACAACGGAGGAACTCCATTTGCACTCAAACCTAAAATGCTCCCAAAACAATATATTCGTACACATTCAATAAAGACTGCCTTGACGAATCACATTTAGATTCAGCATGAGAGAAAAAATACAATTTATGAGTAGCCCAATTTCTTTGCATCTGAGCTATTTTAATTTCACGGTATGTAGCGGAACGGTGGCATAATACACACTTTTACTTTTTGGTTATACATTTTGAGATCAGACGTGAATACTACAGCGTGTAAAATAAACAGAGTAACTTAACATGTGTTTTGTTTTGTCGCATTATTTCTATAATATGTGTTGAATGTTACAATTTACTCATAGCCTCCAAACTATTAAATAAATTAAAATTATTACTTTATTCAGTTGTTCGAATTTCCTCGTCCCAATTACGCATTTTCACGTCAATCAAGTCAGAAAGGGCACTTACATTATAGATGTGAGGGGCGTTCCGAGCATTGTTATGAATCCAGTAATTGTAATCCATAATTACTGGCATCATTTATAATTGATAAAACAGAGTAAAGTTTTCCTACCTAATAAAGACATCAACGAGCTTACTCGTCATGCAAATGTCCAATAGGTCAACTTACAAGTGTAGTACTTGACAAGGCAAGGTCAGTTGAGCGATTAGTAACGATGAACCCGAGAAATCTAAGACAGGAAGGATGTGGATAATGTGGGTTTAATTGTTATTAGTTCCTGCGTGACCAAGGCTGGATTAACAACGGTTGAGGTTTGAAGTTTGTGCTGCATAGATAAATAGATATAAAGGACAAATCACTTCAATTGACCTAGCCCTAAAGTAAGTTTAAACTTGAATTATATGTACTAACCCAACGATACAATATATAATAAATACATATATAGATTCACCAGAAGTACCAGAGTAGAAGGCGACTTAGTAAATACAAGCTAAACAAAGCTTTAAATAAAAAGACCTCTCCAACCCGTTTGGCCAGCGTGGAGAGTGTAGGCCAAATCCTCTGACTGCTCTGGTAGTACAGAAAAGGTCGTGCTCCTGCAGTGGAGACTAAAAAAAGGCCCGATGGTGATGATGACATATATAGATAAACATCCAAGACCCAGAACAATTTTAAAAAAAGGCCATATTCCAACTTGCACTAGCTGGGGATCGAACCCAGAACCTTTGGAGTGGCGGACTAGCGTGTTAACCATTACGCCACGGAGGTTGTCAGCATAAATATATCGTAGTATCAATATAGTAGTAACGTAATTGCTATAGAGTAAAATAATACCTATGTTAGATTGTGCAGTGGTGCTCAAAGATTTAATTGATTGAGCAGGCATTAGGTGTGAATATCGGATTGCAAATAATATGTAGTGTTGTGTAGAGTCCTCACAAGCTTGATCATGGTATAATAACTCTTAATAACGATCTTGCTGACAATAAATTAAAAAAATAACCTATTTTGTTAACACTTAAGGTTTATATTCATAAATTAACTGCATGTCATAAAACTCGCTTGCCGTTCCAATTTTTGTTTTGTGACACCCGACAGCGTTCAAAGTGTGCTATTTTAAGACGGTGACTTTAAGTAGTTAGAACTGATGTACATTATGAAATGCAATAAATTGAATAATTAAACAAGGTGACACTAAGAAATTCCCGTGACAGCTGGTCACGTGATTAGCCCAAGAATACGTCATCAGTTGGGAATGTTTCCACTATTTATGTATTTGAATTACCCCAGCAAAGTGCATTTTTTTAACTTAGCATACATCACCTTAGGTCATTGTAACATACCAATTATGAACTAATAATTTAATATGTACATAAATTTATTGGAAACTAGCTTTTGCCCGCGGCTTCGCTCGTATCCCAAATCCCAAGGGAACATAACTTTTTTCGGGATGAAAGGTACCCTATATCCATCTCAGTACTCCTAACTATGTGTATGCGAATTTTGAAGACGATGGGATCAGCAGATAAAGCGTGAAGAGGTAACAAACAAATAAACAAACTCACTTTCGCATTTATAATATTAGTTAGGATTAGGATTAGGAAGTTAGGATTAGGATAGGATTAAACAGGTGAATCACACGATATAGTTATTTTCTATTTTTATTCATTATTTACTAATTGAAAAAGTCCATAAATTTACTGAGAAGACTTATCAGCGGTAACACTTATCGAGAAATTCGTGACGTAGGCTTTGGCCATCGCGGGGTAGAGAATATCTTGTTTGATTATACCTTAAGAGGTAGGTTACACTATCATTCTGGCATCAGTCAATTCCATCAGTCTGTAATGACGTGACTGACGCCAAAATGATGGATGTTTTTCACGGTTACACGGTTAATCCAGAATGACAGCAGACTGATAAAAAGTACGTGTATGGCAAAGAGCTAAAATGAACCTTATGTACATTGGTGTACGGTGTGTAGTAAAGTAACTAAAGAACGGTGACTGACGCAAGAATGATACAAGCGGATTACGCGATCCGTCTTTCATCATTCAAAACAATTTTAATTTTCATCAGTCAGAACCATCAGTCTGTCATTCAGCGGGTTACACGATCATTCTCCGATCATTCTGATCAGACTGATGGAATTGACTGATGCCAGAATGGTCGTGTAACCTTGCTCTAAGAGTTAGATTAGCCATACCTACTTCATATTCTTATTATATACCGGATGTGACTCGATATCAGATTCTGCATTTCATCTGATATAAATCGACGAGCAAAACGACAGCTTAACGGCGTATAAGACATTCCAAACATGCCACTCGGCAGGCTTTTAAATCAAAGCATGTATTTACTCGGAAACGGCGATGCGTAGGCGCAGGCGAATGATATGACATTAGTGGCTCGAATGGAAATTATTAGAAACAGTTACCTACATCGCGATAACTGTTATGTGAAAGAATTTATAATTTTAATGATGTAAATGGTTTGTCAGTAAGAACTTTACATTTTTACGAATTGAATAAATGGAATGGTTTTGGAATCTTTTCTATTTGGTGTCGTGAGCTGCCAGTTTGATAGTATTTTCATGTATGGTGCCTCTAACCATTTGTGTTTTCTGTGACCATAGATTTTATTATCATTTTGATTTAACTCGAATCTTCAACAGCCAGTATTTTTAAAAGTCATAAACTAAAGACGTTTTCTTCTTATTTGTAGTCATTTGCTGCAAAACTGCATATCAAATACAGACTTAGGTAGTAAATATTAATTACATTTTGCAAGTTATTGTTTATAAACTGTTTTTTTTTTAACTTATTTGGTGCTATTACGATGAAGCGTAACAATGGAAGGTTACTATAGATAAATAAACGGGCAAGTGCGAGTCGGACTCGTACATGAAGGGTTCCGTACTACCGTACAATGTTTTAAAACGCTGAAGAAACACATTTCTTGTATGACGACCCCCTTTAATTTTTAACTTTATTTTATTTTTAGTATTTGTTGTTATAGCGGCCACAGTAATACATAATCGGTGAAATTTTCAAGTGTCTAGCTATTACGGTTCAAGAGATAGAGCCCTGTGACAGACGGACAGACGGACAGACAGCGGAGTCTCAGTAATAGGGTCCCGTTTGCACCCTTTGGGTACGGAACTTTGAAAAAAGACGACGACGACGACTACTCTTGAGCACAAGGTTTAGAATAAATTGAGATGATAAAGCTAGAGGTATTACCCGTGTGGTTCCCGGTTAGAATAGGACCACTCCATCTCTTCCTGTGGATGTCGTAAGAGGCGACTAAAGGACTAAGAACTTAGCACACACATCTCGTGCTACAATTGCATTCCCAAGGAGGGTTAACGTCGGGCGGCGGCCGGTTGTAAAACTTTTCGCACAAATACACTCCCAAAGAGGGTTGACGTCAGGCAGGCGGCCGGTCGTAAAATTACAGCCAAATATTTTAACTATTCCGGCATTTTATTCTCCACTTAGCAAGGTCTTTGGCATCCTTGGGTGACCATTGACATGCATGTTATATTTGGAGAAGAAAAAGCGGGAAAGCGCACCCCGGGCTCCGAAGCAGCTCAGCTGAGGATGCAAACGGGAACGCGCTTAGACGAAGAAGAAGATAAAGCTGATCAATGCAATTTCAATAAAATTCTAACTGTACTGTAAATTCATTACCCTCTTTTCACATCGAAGCATCTATAAACTGAGTAGGTCTAATGGGTGTGTCCATTCCGAGTCTATGATCCGTCACGACTGGTCATACTCTAAAGTATATTCCACTCTGTTAAAAATAAAAATGTCGAATTGGCTTGCTACATAATATATAAATCTGTAATCTGACCCGAAGTTTAGTTTGATCGATCATTTTGGAAACTTTTGACCTTTATCTAGAAATTTCGGTATTAATCTATTTTGTTTGCAATTAAAAATAATCCATAAGTGGCCTTATGATTTAAAATTATGATAGTGATAACTGAAATATGTTCAAACTTTTATATTCGTGAGTCCCTTTGTCGTCAAGTTGATGCATTTGGAGAAAATGCTGCAGTGCAGTTTGTTGCCGTTTCTCCTGCACTTGCGCAAGAAGCGGTATTAAATTTTAAGAAGCTGTAAGTAATTGATCTGACATCAAAAAATTTTTAGAAATCGAAAAAATATTGTCAAATAACAAATGATACAAACATCCACAGTTTAAAAATAATATAAGGCTACATAAAGCAACCTATAAATTTTTAAGTTTGTTTTTCAAAAAAGGTATTTGAGGCAATATGCATTTTTTATATGTTGTAGCTTAATGTTTAAAAAAATAAAAAAATCAATAAGCCAGACGATTTAGTCGGGGCTTTGATATTGCCAGGCACGTGCAAAAGTATTTTTCAAAAAAATGTAAAAAAGGTATTTGAGGCAACTTGAAATTTTAATAGGGTATTACTTATAACTAAAAAATAGGATTCTCAAAAAGACAGGTCATTTTGATTGGACTTTCTACCTGCCAGGTCAATCTAAATAAATCAAAATGGTTTAGCCGCTACTCACCAGCCAGGTCTGCAGTTCCGTGTTGGGGTAAAATAGGAGAGGTATGTGACAAGTTGTCATCATCATCATCGTCAGATTTCAGGGACCCACTGCTGGGCATAAGCCTCCTTCTGTCTGCGCCATCTTAATCTGTCCCTGGCCATTGCAATCCAATTCTTGCCAAGTTTTCAACGTGCCTCAAATACCTACCCAAAAATTCGTGCTAGCTCTCGATCTATAAGGTCCTACCAGAACATTAAAAAAATACCACACAAAAGAGAGGAAGGCATTTCCACTTTACCGACAAGAGCAAGCGAAAATTTAATACGTCCCTACGGAAATACTTTTTCAAGTATTTACTGGCGGAGGGATCATAGTATTTTAGTGGACATGCCCACTCTCCGGCATGTCCTATACTATATACCGGTTCGTTTCCGTATAGCTTTTTACCGGACCTGTCATAGTAGGAAATAGTCTTCAGTGTGAATATGGCAAAAACGCGGGTCGCCAACCGGAGCGGATGGAATGTGTAGCATGCTACCTATTTATTTTTTGATTCGAAGATGAGATTCGAATCTCGTCTCGTGAAGTTTTTTTTATTGAACTCTACAAAAACATTTACATAGTCGGGTTTTAAAAAATCTAGAAACGGAACTAAAATTTATTGGTCCTTACATATGAAATTGCCGATTTTCAATACTGGCAACTTTAAAATCAAATATCTTGCGTTTCATTAGGAATTCCAAATTCAAATTTATTTTGAAATAAAGCCAGAAAAATATTGTTTTAAAATTCGTATTTCATTTGTTTTAACATCATTTGTTTGAGTTTCAACATTGCTATAACAACAACTATGGACAAATTGAAAATTCGCGGTATTTACGAATACGAGTTCCACCGTGGCACCAGTGCTGCAGACACGACTCGAAGAATTAACGACGTGTATGGACCAGGCACCGCTAACGAACGAACGGTGCGTTTTTGGTTTCAACGTTTCCGTTCTGGAAATTTCGATTTACACAATGAGCCTCGTGGACGACCTGATACTCAAGTGAATAACGAAGAATTGAAGGTGATAGTGGAAGCGGATCCATCTCAAACCACTTCTGAGTTAGCAGCAGCCTTCGGCGTAAGTGACAAAACGAAACTTATCCACTTGCGCCAAATCGGAAAAATTAAAAAACCTCGAAAAGTGGGTACCGCACGAATTGACTGAAGCAAACCAACAAACACGCGTTGCTTGCTGCGTTTCTTTGCTTAATCGCTACAATAATGAGGGGATTTTGAACCGTATCGTGACTTGTGATGAGAAATGGATCCTGTACGACAATCGGAAGCGATCATCACAGTGGCTTGACCCTGGAGAACCGGCAAAACCTTGCCCTAAGCGAAAACTGACCAAAAAGAAGATTCTGGTTAGTGTTTGGTGGACCAGTGCTGGTGTTATCCACTACATCTTCTTGAGATCAGGCCAGACGATTACTGCAGACTTGTATTGCCAACAATTGCAAACAATGATGGAAAAGCTCGCCATTAAACAACCGAGACTGATGAATTGCCTTAGCCCACTGCTCCTTCAGGATAACGCTAGACCACACACTGCACATCAAACGATCGCCAAGTTAGAGGAGCTGCGACTGGAACCTCTGCGTCACCCACCATACTCTCCAGATCTTGCCCCAACCGATTACCACTTTTTTCAAAATTTGGATAACTTTTTACAAGGAAAAAATTTCAAATTTGATGAGGCAGTCAAAACCGCCTTCAAACAGTTCATAGACTCTCGCTCCCAGGATTTTTTTTCCAAAGGTATCAATAATCTGCCTATAAAATGGTGGAAGTGTATCAATAACAATGGCGCATACTTCGATTGATTAAATAGTAATTTCATTAAAAAAAACTTGTTTCATTTTTTTGATACTGAACGGCAATTTCATATGTAAGGACCTAATATTCTCGGTAATTTTTTTGTGTGTTTGATTGTCCTTTTACATACATACATTTGTTTCAATCAGCTCGTTAGTATACTAAAATTAATTTCTTTTACAGTCTTGATATCAAGTTGGATGTATCAATGAAAAGTGACATTATTTTGTGACGTTTTATACTCTTAAGAGAACAAAATAATTTATTTTAACCCAGTGGAGGATTTTTACTATCCTACCCTTATGTATGTATGTTACTTCCGCTTTCACGCCAAAACAGATTGGATCGAAATTTGACATGTAATTAGCTTATTACTTGAATTAACACATAGGATCACACACTTTTTATCCCTTGCCAACTAATAATAATCAACAAAATGAAACATTGCCGCTGCAGCGCGATAGTTTGCAAACAATACAACTTAGATTCCATTATGGGATAAGTCCGCCGTTGTCAATTTACTCTATATGTTGTTTTTGTCTTCAATTATGTGTTTTCTAAGTACAATAAAGTTATTACAAACAAACAAATAAACAAACTTAGTAGCTAAAGAGGACTGAACTTGTTTCTAGAAAAACTTTATAGCTAAATAGGTAAATTAAAACCTATTCAAATCCCACTGGGAAGTTTACTTTGTGAAAAGTTCTCTCCAGACTGGTTAGGATATTGCAGGCTTGATTCACCTGATTATCCGAAAAGTAGGATGATTTCGTACTTCGGAAGGCACGTAAAGTTGTGGGCACCGAACGCCATCTAGCGTTTGTCCTTCCTTCTCCTTCCTATCCTGGGATTGATTCTGGTCTACCCTTTCTTTTCTCTGTGTAAAAACCAGATACCTCGTCAAATCACGTAGGTTTAGGTAGCGGACCCCAGGCTCTGAAGCACAACCGCTGAGGATGCAACCGGAAGTACGCTCGGACGATGATGAGGTAAATTAAAACCTAATATCCTTTTATAATAATTAAATAATAAAACAAAGTTTCGTAACACTATGACATAAAAAGAAGACTCGATAAAATCTATAGCACTAAATGAATTCTAATTAGCTTGAACGTCTACATTTTAATGTCCTAAGTGGCTTTTAAGTATAACTTTCTAACTATTACGCAACAATACAATACGTAATAGAAAATTTCTCTTTCGAACAATCAGAAAATTGTGAGTTTTGCGAAAGAGGGATAATAATCAACTAACAAACATGTTCCCACGGCGACAATTATATGCCACGTGCTTTCTAAGGGACAAAAAACCACTCTCGGGTATACAATGTAGTTTCCGAGACGTATTAGAGTTGGATTAATTGGTAGGAAAGTAGAAGAAAACGGTTTGTTTAGCGACGTTTATAGATAGCGGCTGTTCACACTTTCCCGCGGAAGAAAATAAGTTACCTACGTTTTATGTTCTTGACATATGCATCTAGCTTCTTCCACAATGAAGTTACAGGGGTGTAAGAAGTGCCTCGAATATATAATACACTATCACGTCTTTATCCCTAACGGGGCAGACATGCAGAGCATTTTGTCTTACGAGCCCAGGGCCGCAAAACCCGAATAACACTTTTGGCGTGATGGTGGGCGGGAAGGTGGAAAAAGGAATCAAAATAATAATGGGTTGCTAGTCGCATCGCCTATTTTCGCACTTTCCTTTGATCGGCTTTTATACTGGTACATGCTAAGTTTTTTCTTTTCTTCAAGATTAGCGTGAAATTGCTTCGAGAAAAGTATGCTAAGGCCTTTGTTTATTTGTTTACACGACTTGGTGGCGGCAAAAGAGGTGCACGGTGAAGTGTTGCGGAAACCGGCAAGTTACATAGCAAACAAAATATACTAGTGGGCCATAATAATTTTGTTGGCGCAGATAGCTAAGATTACGTTCTGATACCAAGAAATGTTACTAACTACGCTCTTGGTACGAGTCCGGCAATCCCACCGGCAACACACAAACACACAAACAAACCTACGCAGTCTGCTACCACCCTGGATAAGGTCCAGGGAACCTCCTAACCTAATTATGAGTTAAACTTAATTCTAATTAAAAGTAATTACACTAATTACAAATGGGAAACGATCAAAGATAAAACTTACCGCTTCCATGTCGTCTTCAGGCAGCCTCGCCTGGCCTTCGCGTCGAGCCCGAGGTCCTCCTCAGGGCTGGCGACGGCCTTAGGTCCCACCATGGGTCCCAAGTCAGTGGTGAAGAAAATGGGGTCCCTAAGCGAACCTAACCATGAGCTCATGTATGTCGCCCCAAACGAATACGTCGCATTTATAACACCACTTCAACACAGCACAACAAGTTTCTTCCTTTTCTTGACACTTCAAGATTATTCACATAACCTAACAGCGGAACGTAACATGGAATGTCCCTCGCTCCGATTCAAACACTTATCACTGTTTATAGATTTATGGGCATTCACGCCACCAAAATTAGTTCCTTTTATAGTCAATTTACAAATACTTCCGTATCACACGGGAAATAGGCAAAAACCAACAATTTACAATGCCGCATGGCACGCTTTTAAACTTGACACATATCACTGTTCTTATCCGTACTATAAACAATTTCGGCTCCACGCCGTTCCAAACAAATTGGGCACACAATCAAACAATAATTAGCGACAATTCTTCACGAAATATTCGCAATATATCAAATACAAAATTAATGCCGCATGGCTTTCTCTTTCGCGCCGGGACCAGCGCAACCTGTCATTCAACAATGTCAGTCGAGACTTTGACGCAAAGACAATGATTATTTTCTGGCCGGGCAAAGACAATCCGCGCAGGGCGGGGCACAGCCGGAATATCGATGAATCGATAATCTTGCCCGTGTTTGTGGAGATCACACGCAGATGGCGCTAGTCTCCTAACAAAGCACTTTTATTCAAAACAAATTTTATTGTGGTCATAGTAATTAAATAAAATTATGTAGAAATTAATAACATTTTTATTAAATGTATATTTATTGTGTAATATTATAGGTATAGGAATTTTGTTTTAATTAATATTAACCATGCTACACTTGCACCCCTTCTACAAATTTCTCGACTTGTCCCAAAGGCAAACTGGTAGATAATGCATAACCGTTAAGTTTGACCTATTGTAATCAATCAAATATAAAATTGTGTGCAAAAAATTTAGCTTAAATAAATAAATAATATCTTGAGTTCTTCCGTGCTTCGGAGGGCATATTCTCGTAGTTGTTGATAATTTTTTCAGATAACTGTCAGCTAAAAATATGATACCAGTGTTGGCTATTACCACAGTAAATTTTCTTCATTTTTGTAAATAAAACTAAAATTTTATTAAAATTTTCAAGCTAGGATCCGTAAAAGATACATAATGGACTCTGTCGTAAATTTCAAATTATTGATTCTACGTTTGGTTGGAGAAAGTTTTTCCAATCATTGTAGAAAAGATTGCATCATCGAAACACTTACCTCTAGATAAATACCTAACAAAATTCTCACAGACGTGTGTTGTGAAATGAGTATGAGAATAATAGATAATTTGACCACAATTTGTTAAATAGACGTCAGGTGATTCGGTCGCAGAAACGGTCTCTATTTATTAATCGTTAAAAATATTAATTACATCACGTTACGTATATAGTTTTGAATTAAAATTGTAAAATATGAGCACAGTCATGTCGAATTAGTTTTAAAAGGGCTGTGTATTCTTACCTTCAGGAGTCAGTTCTATTAGGTAGTGAATTTCAACACTGTGACATTGACTATGCAGGGCCAATAGTTATCTTTCAATATCTAATATAAATCTTCTCTTAAATTATACGAATACTACAGTGTGATATGGACTCTAGTTTTCTGCTGTAAGAAGAAAATTGTACATTATTTACTTTCTTTCTGAATTTTTGATACTGAACAAACTTAATAACCAGCTAATATGTATTGTTTCAGAATTCAAGCGGCAGCGAGCCGAGGTCGCGCAGTGCGACTCCCGACTCATTGGACTCGCTGCCCAGCGGTGGATCAGGCAGCCCCCCGGCTGAGTGGGCTGATGGGGCCACACCGCCAGATTTCGTGTAAGTAATGCTTATTTGTTTCTGGAATCTGGTAACTTTCCACCAAAATGCGTCAATGCTGTGAAATGTCTTGACTGAGTCCGTTGCTGTCCAACTCTTCTACATGGGATTCGGAAACAAAGTGGCGAGTCAATTTGTCTTCTTTCAGAATGAGTACCTAATTCAACTTTTTAAAGAGTTAATAGTCAACACTGGTATCGTATTTTTAGCTGACAGTTATCTGACAAAGTTATCAACAACCTTTTAAAGTGTAACAATTTTCACATTGACTA
This sequence comes from Acrobasis repandana, assembly GCA_963576875.1. Classification (NCBI taxonomy): domain Eukaryota; kingdom Metazoa; phylum Arthropoda; class Insecta; order Lepidoptera; family Pyralidae; genus Acrobasis; species Acrobasis repandana. The sequence continues at coordinate 23,226,238 of OY756215.1, forward strand.
GTCTAGAACTGTGAGTTTTGGAAACCTAGCTTTTTTGAATGGATTAAAGAAAGGAATATAAAATGCTGCTTAACTCTAGCAGTAGTATCTCTGTAGGTATCAATTTCTGATAATCTAAAATAAGGTGTATGTAGGGGTTTTACAGTGGAAGCTATGCATCATGCATACAAAACCAGAATGGTATTGCCGTAACTTTATCTCCCGGAATCTTTATGAATTTGTGAAACTGATCCGTGGAGGTTACGAAAATTCTCAGTTACTGTTAGGTAATCGTGGTGTGCATTGTGCATCGCCATGATGTCACGTTTGCGGTGACCTCACTGGAACTTGGATGTGACTTTGAACTGGATTCGTAGATTTGGTTCGATTCGTGATTTTTTTAGACAAAATATATTTGGATCTGTGTAGGTAGGTACCTACTTGAATTTCTGCTAGTCCTCCCAGGCTGCTAGTGGCATTTTGCAGACAATATCACTTCATGGCCAAGAGGTAACGTAAAATCTGTACAAACCACGGCAGTGATAAAATCCTCAGGTCTGGGGTTGCTATCTTCAAAAATAGGAAAGCCTGACTCTGCGCCATTTAGCCCTGAAAGCTGGACATGGATACAGTGTAGCGTTGAAAATGACATGTAAAATACATGTATTTTACAGCATTTTACATGTATTTTACAAATATGACGAAGACAAGACATGTAAAATACATGTATTTATATGTAATTTTCAACGCTAATACTGTGACGGAGCAAGATCAAAGTTTTATGTGGGCGAGATGGTTTTGGGAGGCCTTAAAATATGGTCATCCGCTTTGCCAAAAAACCTAATTAAAGCCGGAAAAACACACAATCATTTGGCCGGACACGGCCTGTAATAGCCAAACATGTGGCAACCCTACTACTACGTCGTCATTGATTTAGCAAATTTTTACCATCTAAGATTATTTTCTTCTTATCGAGTCGAAATGCTTTCACTATAGCTTCAATTTCAAATCATCTTTGACCAGTATGTGTTTTTTTTTTCTACAATTACCGAACGGAAACTGATCCTAAAAAACTCTGATCGCGGTAGATTAGGTATAATTATCCTATTACTCTGCAGTCATGTAGGTATGCTTATCAATTTATTTATTTTTTACAGTGACAGCTTCCCAGGAGTGGGCACCCATGCGCCGCTCGCCCGCACGCCGTCCGCGCCGGCGGCGCCGCGGCGCACGCGCCTGTCCCCGCCCACACCGACCGCGCACTCTCCCCCGCTGCCCATGCATGAGCTCTTCAAGCCCAATGATCTGCATCTGGCTGACATCGCGAGTAACACTGGTAAGTTTCATTATCACCAGATAAGATAATGTGGAAGAGCCGTGTGACGGCAAATTAGAATTCAGTTTATCTCCACACATTTCTTGCCTTTAGCGACGCCCATGCATGACACCACATGAAAGACTGTAAGAGATAACTGACGAAGTGTGTCTTGAACTCCTGAATCGAAAGTTCCATAAACATCACACATTTTCACAACGCATCCATTTCCTGCGGAAAATCTTTATTAGTTTGATGTTGCAACGTATCGTATCTAACAGAAAGTTACTGTGTTTACAGAGGGTATCGAGCTCCTCGGCTACCAAAGGTACGGGACCGTCCAGGGTCCGAGGATAGGGAAGGAACGAATCAACGGATCAATACTCAAGGACAATGACCCATTCATGTAAGTGCAGTCTTAGAATGTATGTACGAGGAAAGATGAGCGGCCATTAGTTATTCCATACAAACTCTCGACTGTTTGTCTCTGGATTTTGACCGTCAATCTACTATTTTTTAATAAGATGAATATCATCAATCTCGTATCTGTGCCTAGGCGTTTTGCTTTTTTTGATATTTGTGTGTGATTTATTTTAAGTGCTAGGTTACTTCAAACAGTGCTTACAACGGCACAATAAATAGACCGCAAACAGGCGCCTAGTACCTATACAAATCCCAGAACCCAAATAGAAAAAAAAACCAAGGGTTTTTAGACGAAGTCACCACGTCGCCGACCGGACTGGTCCCCCGGTCTATTCCGGGAGTACCTAAGTTAACGGCAAATTATGCTTGTATATATTTTTTTATTTTTTGTTTTTTTTTTTTAAATATTTATTTATCTTTTTTTATTACAGAAATAAACACGCGGCAGTTTCCCGGGCCAAGAGCGCGGCGTCGGTGCAACAGCCTCTTAGTTTCGAGCACAAGTTTAACCTCGACAGACAGATGATCGATCATGAAGAGGTACGTCAAGCTGAATATTTTTAACTTATGTTCTATTTGCCCACTCTACGGTTTCTATAGTTTTTGTTGTCTTTCTCCTTTCAATTCCTTTTAAAATCCCTCAGCTCAGGTTTAAACCATTACTTATCCGCCCAGAACAAGAAGACTCCTGCGTATGTCACCTTCTTTTTCTTCACTGTCAACTTAATTTGGGTAAATAATGGTTTAAACCACGAGTCCTAAAATTATGCACTTATATATAAGGCACAAGTATTCAAGTAAGAGATCTTCACTTTTAGTCCAATCAACTATTGAACTATACAGTCAACTGAACGCCACCAATCACTCAGGTATACTTAGGTACCTCGTCTAGTCCAAAAAGTTCCCTCCACTGATTATTTCAGTGTGTAGAAGTTAAATGGGTACTCATTGTAACATTTTAATTAAGGCGAAGATATAGGCAAATGACCTTGAAGTGTGAAATAAATTGTTAACTCGTAAATATGGTGATAATTTCCATATTGCTCTACGTCATGCACTAGATAGCCCTTTAAATTATTTTATGAACTGCCGTTAAAACTATTATTGGTGATCCGTCTAGCTTTAAAACTTGCCGTGGCCACTTATGGCGGAGGCAAGTTTTAAAGCTAGACGGACTTATGTAAATACTTTCAACGGTGGTTTATAAAATAATTTAAAGGGCTATCTAGTGCATGACGAAGAGCAATATGGAAATTATCTCCATATTTACGAGTTGACAATTTATTTCAAATGAGGGCGCCACTTCAAGGTCATTTGCCTATATCTTCACCTTAAGAGCGTGTGTAGCAGGAGCGAGATAATATGCTCGACCGCCATAAAGGGAAGATCCTCCCGCCAGGCATAGTGTTGCGCGGGGAACCGCGGCTCCGACGGTGTATTGTCGGAGGTTGTATATATGGTCAGTTGCAACCAGAACTTCAAAATCGAGATGTAGGATACTGCTGGCGCCATTTCGTAGTCTTCTTGTGAACTAATGTTATCGCTTCGTTGTTGTGGTAGTTCCTTCGTAGTGGCGTAGAGGTCGCCACACGTGTGGCAATTTGACTGTGGAATGGCCTTGTCTGCGCTCTATATGCGCGCAAATAATAGTGCGATAAGTAAATCTATATGGGGTGACACGAGTGCTCTGTCGTGCGTTCATATCATTTATGCACTAGTTGGGCAAATACAGATCTGGCCATTCGGCATTTTGACAGGCAGGTAATCGCGAATGACCAAAGTAGAAAAAAAACACCTAGATATTTTGCTTGTGAGCATAAACCGAGCAATGGGACGAGCAGTTTTGAATTAAAAGATCTAATGACGTGACGACAGCTTTGATGTAAGGATCTAAGGATTCGGTTTTCGTTATATCAGATGGTCCGAGCCCAGCTACTTATTGCAATCCTTCGTCCAACTGGCGTTACCTAGCTAACCTAATCAGACGTCTGAGTGCGTGACCATTTTTTAGGCCCAGGTTCATATATTCCTAAGTAAAGCTACGTGGCTAATATTTTTCTGCATTCGTTGTACTCCAGGTGTGGCCAGAAGAAGACAGTACAGTGGACATCGAGAGCGTGTGCGAGCCTCAGCTGAAGCGCCTCCCTCCTCTACTGTGGCTGGAGCTGACAGCGCTGTTCGACCGCTACTCGCTGCCCTTCCAGAAGAGGAAACCTCCCAAGAAGAAGAGGAAAGAAGGTACTTTTTGACAAACAAAATAATATATCTTCAGTCAGTCTTCTTAGACACGATTAGGAAAGTCGAAAAATTTTTTGAGTCAGGAGACTATAGTCATCATGGACAATTTGACTTTTTCATATTGGTTTGCTCAAATTTTTTCGTTCTGCTCTGAGCTGCTCTCGTCCAATTGCAATATATGCCTTGAGCACTTGTTCTGGGCCACCATTCGCATAGATATGCCTTAGCAAGAGACAGATGAAAGGTTGTTAGAAGCCCTGTTGTTGTTGAATGAAGACGAAAAAAATACTTGAAGGCTAAAATGATGCTCATATTGTTGTAACTTTTTTTCCAGAGGGCTCAGTGTTCGGCGTATCGCTGGAGACTCTAGTCCGCAAAGACATGATCATGTGGGAGGAAACCTGGAGCTGTGTGCCCAGCATCATCCGCTCGCTGGCGGCTGCACTGCGCGCGCGCACACAAGATGAGGGGCTCCTGCGCGTGCCCGGGAACAAACAAAAGGTAAGCAAAGACTAGCATAGAATAGCTAGAATATAACCTCTCCATCTCTTGCTGTGGATGTCGTAGGAGGCGGCTAAAAGAACTCTTACACTCAACACAAACATCTCACGTGACTACTGCAATCCCAAGGTGGGTTGAAGAGCTTTTTCTTCTCAAAGATGATGTGCATACATGTCTTCTTCTTTTAGTGCCTCTCACTTACTGGATATTGGCCGTCAGCTTCCCAAACTCCTCTCTATCCATTGTCAAGTGGAATAATTTCTTTACTTTGGTATTTCATACATGTCAGTGGTCTCCAATTGGTGTACCAATTCCTGCGAAGTGAAGAAGAAAGGGTTGACTGTGGTTTTTAAACCAGCCGCGTGACGTTATCCCTCCTTGCATCATCAAAGCAGATCAGAATGTAACTGTCTATTTGTTTTCAGATCGAAGCCCTATGCCAGCTGATAGAGCAGCGATGGTACGAAGACCGCGGCACCGTGGAGGCCGCGCTGTCCCGGGCGTCCAGCCACGACCTCGCGGCCGTGTTCAAGCGGCTGCTGCGGGCGCTGCCCCAGCCGCCGCTCACGCAGGAGCTCATGAGGCTGTTCTACCATACCTACTGTAAATACATTGAATGATTTAAAGAAAGTGTCAACTTGAGAGGTTACCTCATAATATTTTATGAAGTACTGCCCGTTCAGTTACCTACACCTTCCTTAGTCCCGTCTTACGGCACCCAAGGGAGAAAAAATACTTGGTGACAAATTGTATTCTGCGTTTCTTACGCAACACTCAAAAAATACAGCCTTCAAAAAAGGTTGTGGTCAAGACTCCTGTTTTAAATTATGTTGCCTCTCGTAAACCAAATTCTTAAGAGTCAAAAGACTCCCCCCCCCCCCCCCTTGAATTAGATTAGAGAATCATTCAAATAGACCGTGTAAGTGTGACGTCACACGAAGTCGCGCACGAAGTGCTCGAACTTAGAAGAAGTTATTAAGAGATTATAGTAAGCTTACCTTTATAAACTATTCTTGTTCTGCAGCTCTAAGCGGCGCCACGCAAGGCCGGGCCCTGAACCTGCTGGTGCTGCTGCTGCCGGCGGAGCAGCGCGCCACACTGCGCGAGCTGCTGCGGCTGGTGCGGGAGATCGTGAAGCTGAGCCACACCAACAAGATGAGCGAGCATAACGTCGCCATGATCATCGCGCCCACTCTCTTCCCGCCCAGGTACACTTCTTGTATACCTAGTCCATTCGTTCAATTGGTTGGAATGCCATCAGTGTACCGACAAAGCGGCGTTGGGTTTCTAGACACATCATCAATTTTTCAACCACAAAATGATCAGTTATCTAGATTAGGAGTTGTCAAGACCAGCGATTTCTTTTGAAGTTGTTAGATCGTTTGGCAACCTAGTAGATTCGAGAACTTTCGATCGATTTGTCGGGCAGTACCTATACTATTGCGCTCACTACCACTTCAATAGCTAATCAGCCGATGGTGATAATAGGTCATATGTGACAGAAGCAATCAGAGGGATTGTGTAGCTGAAATCTTTCATACAAAAAGCGATAGCGGGTTTTCCCCCCTTAAAACCTATTCCGATTTTGATGATTTATGTAAATTATAAAAACTATGACCGTACGTTTTGATTTTTTGCAATTTTACACATTAGTAAAATTTAATTTTACATTTTCGTTCACAAAAACTTCGTCAAGTTTACTTTTTTGTTGATTACATGGAACCAAATCATAAAAAAATCAAAACGTATGGCCTTTGTTTATGTAAGTATCATGAGTCGATTATTTAAAACCAAATTTAATTCATTGTATAAGAGAGCCACAAACAATTATGAAACAATATATCAAATACCTATTTTCAAGTCTTAGCGGCAATTTAAGGTTTCTTTTTTTTCCAGTTTACTGATCAAGTCATCAGACAGCCTGGAGACGCAACTGGCGACGGCAGCGAACAGCTGCCACGTGACGGAAGCCCTGATGCGGTGGGGCGAGCAGCTGTGGGCCGTGCCCGCGGCTCTCCACGCCGCGTCGCTGCGGAAGCCGCCGCCGCACCGGCGGAACCTCCACACTTGAACTCGAAACGACAGCTCGAATATCGACTGGACTCGATAGTTCTTAGGTCTAGGACTCCTTGTACGTCAAAATGAGATTATGTGTACGAGTAGATAGGAATAAATAACACCAGTGTATATGTGTGAATGATGCGCGTCGCGTAAGGTTTGATTCAAATTAATTAATAACTAAATACAACCTTAATCCAATCAGACAAAGAAAATCAAATCAGAAAAAAAAAGTTAAAATCAGCTCCTTTTTTAATGTAACATACTAATGTAATTAACGTTACATACTTAAGTAATTAAACATCTACCTTCTCTTTAAATGGATAAGGTTTTAATGTTGCATACTATTTTCAGCTTTGTCTGAATGGAATAAGGTTGATATTTAATTACCACTTAAAGGTGCTCGAGTATTTTTTCGCCTGATGTATAATATAGTATGCAACATAATGGATACGATTATGTTGCATATTATTTTCAGCTTTATCTGAATTGAATAAGGTTGATAATTTACACTTGAGAAGTGCTCGAGCACTTTTTCGCCTGATGTGAATTGACCTGACTCGAAGTCTGCCGAAGGAGGAGAGATCTGTCATGTATCAGCGATCGTATCCACTTTTAAAAGACGGCGGTATAATTGAATATTATTAAAAGCTTTTGCTATTGTACATTTATTTAAAAGTTAATATATGAATTATGAATTTGGAGCCGTATAGAACGTTAACCACGAGTTAAACCGAGAGTATATAATAATCAAAGGTTAAAAATCTCTCCGCTTTTTGGTGGACCAAATCGAAAATTTTAATAAAGTATTGTGTACATAGGAGTCCCTTGTAAATTATTATAGATTGAATGTTTCAGTCAAGTTGTGCTGTGCTTAAGTTATCCTGAACGTTGTATTGAGTGATATGAATATTTAATTATACTTATACTCCGTGTTAATTTTGTAGTTAACGCATTTAGTGTGGTATACAATTGTGAATGAGAAACCAAATATTCATTGTCTACATAGTGATATTATAGTTTTAATTTATACTCGACTAGTTACAATTTATTTGACAGTGGCAACATTGTCACTAAAGATCAAAAAGGTACCTTAGAGATAACCTGGTTATAACCTATCTTTTTTGTAGTAAAAATGAAAATGTAGGCAGTTTTCTGCTTAATACGACAAAATTAAAATGACATTTTTAGGTGACTTTTCTGTTTATTAGCATCAAACACGCCTGGCGTGCATCGTAAAAAAAAAATAGAAAAGAAAATTCCGAAATCAAGACGAGATTTGGATGTACATATGTTGGACGACGGTAACTATTGAAAAACATATTAAGAATTTGTAAAATAACTTTCAGTGTTACCAACAGAAAAAATTGGACTATGGTGTTACCGAATTGTGACTAGTTGAGTGTAAAGAACGTTTTCCAGTTTGCATGGTATCGGAGTGTAAAATTTAGAAATTCCATGTTTATGAAAATGTGTGGTGCCATTGAGATTTGGACGATTGTTCAGTTACCATTTTGGCAATGAGGTGTAACGTGGTGCCTTTTGCGATGATATTTTATTTTAATCTTCACTTTCAGAATTCCATGTATTCTTTATAGTCGCCATTTTGTGTGTCAATTAGCGTTATTGACCTATACAGGGTGACTTTTTAAACACTAAATTAATGCATACGGGAATTAACGCGAAACGTACCTTTTTTTATTTATTTTGCTGACGTTTCGTTCGGGTTTCACCGAACGTGGTCCCAGATTGACTGAAGCAGCGATGACGCCTACGCCTCCCCCTGCCCGGTGTGATCTTCGTCCACCGAAACGACAGCAAAATAAATAAAAAAAGGTACGTTTCGCGTTAATTTCCGTATGCATTAATTTAATAATAATGCAACGCGATAGTTTAAAAGTATTTTTAAATACTGTCCAAATTTTTGGAGCAAATTTAGTCCATTTCACTGAACTACTTTGTACAAAAAAAGTTATTAAAAATCGATAAAACTTTTTCGTCCTCCCATACAAAATCCGTCTATCTGAGCGCTGATTTGTATAGGACGAAATATTTTTATCCATTTTTAATTAAAAAAATTAATAGTTATATAATTTAATACGAGTTCTAACATTAAGGCAGTAAAGTCAATTTTACTGTATAGATTTTGAGGTGATTAAGTTTAAATGAAATTGACATGTAGATGTCGGTCAATGTTCGCAATTTACACAATAAATGGCAACTAGTATAGGCTAATTGTAAATACTATGCACTATGATTTTTGTATAATATTTTACCAATACTTTGACTAGGCAAGCAAAGACTGACTTGGTGTATTATTAATCAAATATTATTGATATTTCTTAAGTGTATTTACTTCCAATATTGAATAAAACTCATATTATTTCCAAGAGGCGGTTTTATTTCTCTACCATTTGTAAATACTGCAGTTCTGCACAGTTTTTCAACAAAACAAAAAAATATACATTGTGGCAGGGTTCCATCTATCTGGCAGAATCTCGATGCTCTGAATTTTATTTGGCATAACATACTTGGCAGAATCTTATTTGAAAGAACATTTCAAACGCATAAAAAATATTTAATATAATTTTTGTTTGGCCGAATATTTAAATGTCCGAATGTACAATGTAGTGTACTTTTAAGATGTCAGAATTTCATTTAGTAGGTACAATTACCTTTTACATACATTAAGTTTCGCATAATTTGTTTTAGAATAATGTTTAATTAGTGTTACTTTTATTTGGTATAATTACTTTTGACCTTCTAAGAAAACCATAATCGTTATAATCTATACCTACTATTGTTTGTCAACATAAAAAATACCATTTTGAGTTTACTCGGTTAGGGCATAAATATAGGTTAGGTTAGACAGCCTTTTCATACTATGATATTTTTTTATATTATAGCAATAAGCATTATCGTCGTTATGTCCGCTACGAACAATTGTATTCAACCAATTATCTATGATAAATAAGTAGATGCCAAACTATTTTCTACGAAATGACGTTTCTGTGAGCCGCTGTTATGCATAATAATATTATAACATAAAAAGTTTTACTATAAATGCCACCCATTGTGGCATTCCACAATGTATATTTTTTTGCCTCCGGCCAGTGACCTTCCACCTTCACTTGGTATCTGTTGCGACTGGTTAGATCGAACAAAATTTAGTATTTAGTGTTAGTTTCCATATTTAAAAAACAAAGCGTGCACTGCATACCTACCAAATTGACATGCGTTTTTAACACCTAATTTGCCTCAATAAAATTGCCTTTATGTGCGCTACGTGAAGCGGGACCACGCGATGTATTTTGTCTATATCTGTCACAAACTCTATGTGCGAAAGAGACACAGCATCACGCGACGTATTCTGATATCTCTTTTGCACGTAAAGTTTGTGGCGCTTGACACAGCGCACGCCTTAATAATGACCCATAGGGTCAGTTCACACCGAGACGCGACGCAACGGACCGCACGTGAAAGAAATATAGAACTTGCTTACTAGACAAAAAGAATGAGAACCCGCTGCGCCTCGCTATGCATCGCTACGCAGCGCGGCAAAGCGGGCTGTCGCTGAAATCAGTATCTTTTTGCCTAGTAAACAAGTTCTATATTCCTTCCAAAGTGCGCGCTACGTCGCGTCGCGTCGCGTCTCGGTGGAAACTGACCCTTATACGTCGCAAATGTCGCAATTTCTATCCAACCAGGGAACAATTTTTTGCCCAAAATGGGTCTAATACAAATTGTCATACAAAATATTACAAAACATTTCCATTTAACAATTATTCACAGATCTTTTACACCATAACACAACTTAATACTTAAAATTCTTAATGAGATATATGGCTTCATTATCAGCTCCGCACAGAATCCTTCCTTTATCACAGTGAAGACTATTAATTGGTTTATGTAGAGCTGGCATTAAAGAATTTACCATCATAGCATTTTTGTCCTCCAAAGGCATAAACGTGGTGATTTGATTATCCGGCCCTTTCGAACTTTTCGTGATGCCCTCCATATTCCAATCCCAGATTTCTCCAGACACCGAACAAGATAGTAATTTATTCGGGTTTTCTGGATGGAACTGTATTTCGGTAACTCCTGCTGCATGAGCGTTTAATAGAGAGGTAGGGAATGAGTTCATACGTAGATCCCAGACCGCTACGGAACCGGACTCGCTGCCTGCAAGGATGATGTGTGGTTGTGTCGGGTGGTATATGATGCATGTAGCTGCGAGCTCGTCGCCCGCTAGCAGGAATGATGCAGCTGGTTTGTTGTTTGTCGATCGTAAGTCCCATATTTTCATATGCCCTCGTAAGTTGCCTGTTATAACCTGGAAAAGATTTATGGAATATATGCTCTTGTGTAATGTGTCAGTGGCTCATTTTAGGTTATAAATAAATAATAAATATATATATATAGGGACCAATCACACTGATTAAACTAGCCCCAAAGTAAGTTTTTCAAACTTGTGTTATGGGATACTAACTCAACGATACTATATTTTATGATAAATACATATATACAGGGGGGAATTGAAATCGTTGGCATCCTTTTAAATATCCTCTAAACAGAATATCCATGATACAAAGTAATTTGAGCCTAATAAAACGTCAATCAAAAGTTGTCATTTTCGTATTAAGGCGAAGATATAGGCAAATGGCCTTGAAGTGTGAAATAAATTGTTAACTCGTAAATATGGTAATAATTTCCATATTGCTCTTCGTCATGCACTAGATAGCCCTTTAAATTATTTTATGAACTGCCGTTGAAACTATTATTGGTGATCCGTCTAGCTTTAAAACTTGCCGTGGCCACTTTTGGCGGAAGCAAGTTTTAAAGCTAGACGGACTAATGTAAATACTTTCAACGGTGGTTCATAAAATAATTTAAATGCTATCTAGTGCATGACGAAGAGCAATATGGAAATTATCTCCATATTTACGAGTTAATAATTTATTTCAAGTGAGGGCGCCACTTCAAGGTCATTTGCCTATACCTCCACCTTAAAGAAAACCTCTAAACATGCTTAGACTCCTTGATAGATGATACTGCAATTATAAATAAGAAAACGTATCGTCATAAAACGCATGAAAAGTAAATTAATTAAAATAGTATTAATTTCATCGCGTCGTCGTAGATTCCGTAGTACCTAACATTCGTTTCCTCAATCGGTCGCATGACATCGCCTTTCCCCACTCGACATTAAACCTTATCCTCGCAACTTAAAGTCTGTTTATGTATGCCGACCGCCCGCGCCACAGCTGGTGAGTGTACTTACCAGCGCCGGGGTCATAGCACTCTCGCAAGCGCGACGCGTGATGTTTTGATACTTTGTTTATTTTTTTACTTTTCGATACTTTTTAATTACTGCACTAATTGCAGTATTGTTACCGTAAAAATATCCTTTAAGTGAGTATGTTAAAAAGTTAAATTAATGCCAATGATTTCAAATGCTCCCTGTATATAAACATCCAAGACCCAGGACAATTTAAAAAAGGTTATGAGGTACTGAGGTATCAATGACAAGATACATAATAACTTAAGAATTTATATAAAATATGAAGATTTTATTTAATGGAGGGAAAACAGCGGACAATAGAAGTGATTGGAAACAAAAAAGGGAGGCTTTTGCCCAATTTTGGGAACAGACTAAAAAAAAAAAATAAGATTTTTTTATCTCGTATAATAAATGGTCAATAATGAGCAGGTACCCCAGACAACTAAACTAAACTTACAAGGAAAAGAGGAAGACCTCACAAAAGATGGATGGATGACATTAAGGAAGTAACTGAAGCTACCTGGATTAGGAAAGCAGAAAAAAGAGACATGGTGAATCCTTTAGATTGGAGGACTTTTTAATAGACAACGGACGAAAAGAAGAAATAATGTTGTTTGTTTTATTGAGTGTAAAATTTAGAAATTGAACTGAATATAGACTTTTTACACTTATTATGTTATTTTAGGTTATATATTATATGTTGTTATATTATAGTCTCTTATTATTTTTATGAAGAATAAATGTAGGTAAGTTTATAATGTCTAACAAAATATACAGAAACTATTTTAGGGGTGAATTCAGTCCATGATATTGAACAACTTTTTCCAAGGAACATTATACATTATCGATATATGAAAAATACATTACTTTCCATACAAACTCTGATCTGCTTGGTCAACTTGTATGGGAGGCCAAAAATATTTCTTATTTCAATATATGTTCCTTGGGGAATGTTGTCCAGTTTCATGGACTGAATCCACCTTTAAAATAGTTTCAATATATTTTACTAGACCCTGTATAAGGAGCCGTCCACAAATTACGATACACAAATTCAAATTCAAAATATCTTTATTATCATAGGATATTTATAATATCTCTTAATAATAGTCACTTTATTTTGTTTTGCACAAATGTTGACGTCAAATCGTTACTTAAAGCTAAGTTTACGCCGCTTCCTAGGCGCACAAAATTTCTACTTTTTAGAACTGCCGACTGCCGCGCACATATGGTTTCAGAATTCGGTTTCCTGATAAGGAACTCAGATTCGGTATTCCGTGAGACCAGTGCAAATGTCTAGATTTTGATTTTGAACTGAACATGAGGTGTATTTCCGTTTAGAATAAATAAGAACGTGTGCACCTTGCTGGACATTTTATATGTAAGAGCATTCAGGTTTCCGAATCTGAATTCCTGATCAGGAAATCTAATAAGGAGGAAACCTTACGTATGGGCCAGGGCTTAAGGTGAAGGTATAGGCAAATGGCCTTGAAGTGGCGCCCTCAGTTGAAATAAATTGTTAACTCGAAAATATGGAGATAATTTCCATATTGCTCTTCGTCATGCACTAGATAGCCCTTTAAATTATTGTATGAACCACCATTGAAAGTATTTACATTAGTCCGTCTAGGTTTAAAACTTACCTCCGCCAAAAGTGGCCACGGCAAGTTTTAAAGCTAGGCGGATCACCAATAATAGTTTCAAAGGCAGTTCATAAAATAATTTAAAGGGCTATCTAGTGGATAATATGGAAATTATCACCATATATACAAGTTAAAAATTTATTTCACACTTCAAGGCCATTTGCCTATATCTTCACCTTAATGCTATATTACGCTTTTTTCGATCCCTTTAGCAAGTATGATATTACTTACAAGTAAGTTACAATATGACAGTTTAATAGGCTAAGCAAATTTATTCTAAAATCTAACCTCTGTATGTTTGATAAAGCAAACGGAATGCAATGAACAGCTGTCTGCACCCGTGATTGTGAGGGAGACATCTCCTTTCCTTCCGTTCAATATGTTCAGGTTTCCATCTTCTCCAACAGTGGCAATATCTCCTTCAATGATGTCTAGCGCTGTACAAGAACATCGCTCTACTCTGAAAAGATAGTAACATAGTTTTTTAGGCAGTCAAACTTAATTTTCTCACATGCTGATCTGGTTTCTTTCCCAGCCAGAAGAAACCAGGAGATTAAAGAGCTAGTGTCCAAACCAAATATTATTGGTGAAACGAAAGCAGCTAGGCTTCGCTGGCCGGTAGTGAAAACCTACTTGGGTAGCAGAGCGGCTTACAAGACCAAAAGTAATGGCACCATCTAGTGTCAGAGGCCAAGATCCACTTTCAGTCAATGTGACATGGATCTGCCACACACTCAGGAGGGATTCACATTCCGTGGCAGGCATTGGACTTTCCTCAAGGAAAGAGGAAGCGAGATCGCTCAAAGAAAACTGGCAGCAATTGACAGCAGCACACAGCAACAGTGTTTGTTTCTCAGCTATAATATATACATAAACATAGCAGCATAGATGAAGACAATTAGGTTGTCTTGGGGTTTGTTCAAGTATTACATAAGCAGAATTTGAGTCATTTTTAACCCCCCATTGCCCTTGTCAGCATAAGTAAGCAGTTATTTTACTGTTTAATTTCAAATCAAAATTACAAAACTTTGAGAAGAAATATAAAAAGTAACTAAAAAAGATAGCTTTTGTAATGGAAGTCTAGACCCTTTGCCCCCTTTGACATAAAAAATAGCAAATCAATGACTCCAACTAGTGCTTACGTAAGATTTGAACGATCCCATTGCCCGAAGTGAAGCGTGTTGCTCAAGACAGAATGAGATGGAGAAGCACTGTAGCGGCCCTCTGCCTCACCCAGGGGACATAAGAAAATAAGTCAAGTATCACAGCAAAGCAATTGCGTTGCAACCCATCATTTTTTTGATTCTCTTTTCCAACTGAACGCTAAAAGTGGCTTTTAGGTATAATTATGGTCCGGGCTCACTTTAATTCATAAATGATAAACATATGATTAGTATGTGTAATGTTAAATAGGTTTCGACCTCCGTGGCGTAATGGTTAACACGCTAGACCGCTAATCCGAAGGTTCTGGGTTCGATCCCCAGCCAGGACAAGTTGGAAAATGGCCTTTTTCAAATCGTCCCGGGTCTTGGGTGTTTATCTATATATGTATTTATCATAAAATATAGTATCGTTAAGTTAGTATCCCATAACACAAGTTTAAAGAAACTTACTTTGGGGCTAGCTTAATCAGTGTAATTTGTCCCTATATATTTATTTATTTATTTAATTTAGGAAGGTACTTGAGATTTTGAATGAATTTTGTTTTAAGTGCGAAAGTAATCTTACCCAAAGTTATGCAAGTTTTTCCAAGAGTACACTTCCCTCAGCGGCGTTTGTTTATCATACAAGCTAACCTCCAATAGCCTAACATCACCATTAGATGACGACAAAGCTATTTTAGTTTTATCTGCAAACTTTATTTCCGTCACGTCACCTTCTATGGGGTACTCTGACAATGCTCGAGGATACTCAACATCTTCATCCTCATGGACACTCTCGAAAGTCCAAACTTTTACCGAGTTAGCAGTGTCATCCCAACTACCGGTGAAAAAGCATTTCGTCTCCACATATTCCTCCGGTATCCACCTTATCTTGTTGATTTTTTGTGACACAAAGGTACCTTGGACTTCTAGTGGCATTTTTCTGATATTAAAATTACGTATTTAATTAAATATTTGAAAAACTTATTGAAAACCTCGTAGAATTAAACCGTATTTCATTCAATTGAATTTTGTTTGAGGTTATTATTATATTATAGGGTAGGGTATTATAATTCATTCATGTCAAAATGTCAATGACAGCAAATACGTTCCGTTACTCTCATTGAGAACAAGTACCTATGTAATTTTTGATAAAGGTTTTATTTTTATTTTTACAAGCTACGGTCAACTTTAATTTTCTTTAATTTGAGAAATAGCATAATATCATGCATTTCATATGCAAGTCGCAAACGCAATACGCAACGCACGCACACAAGCACTGGCAAAATGCACAAATCGCAGTCTGATTATTTATTTTTATATCTTATCTTCAGGGGTGTTGAATTATTCTAGAGCTGGCAGCACTTTCTTGATTACCTTTGATTTTGACTTTGACAGTTCTTTTCTTTGTTTACTTTCCGGAATTCATGGTCCGGTCCGGCCTCAGAACAATAAATTATCTCATATCTCTGGGTCCGGCGTTTATAAATCATTTTCTAAGAATTTGTGATACTGTGAAAAGATTTAAATATTGAAAATTTGTATAATGGTGCGTGAAGGAGTCTTAAAGCCGGCTGAATCCGCAGAATTAATTGCAAAAAATTCCAAATATGTTAAAATACAAGAAATTGGATTGGAAAAGATATGCGAAGAGGTTAGTCCTTTTATCTCAGTTAATTATTTCTACCTTGTGCCGTATATCAACAGAGGTTTGGATGGTGTCGAAAAACAATTTGATATGGATTCCAGGATTTGGCATAAGTAACTCATCTGAAAAAGCCACTATCTTCATCCAGTCGGTGAAAAATCTAAATTTAATTTAAATAAGTACTACGTAGGGAATTTATAAATATGAAATCAGATAGGTTGAAATAAGTTTATCTTGGATTTTACATATTGCGTCACAAATTTCGATATTTCAAGAACATCGTTGTAGTAATATGTTGCAATAATTGTTGTGGTACTTCCAATGGACCTTTGTACTTCTCTTTTCATTTCAAGTTGGTGGCCGATACTGCTTTCTAGTCTTCAAAGTCAAAGTTATTTTATACAACATAGATTAAATTTTATAATAATCAAGATAATTTTTTAATCTTGTTTTTAGAGGTAAAGCTAAGCGAAGATCTTTGAACACTAGTGTGCTGAACGTCCAGGCAAACAAGCATAATTCTTTAGAGTTGTGATTTGCAAAAAATAAGGCACTCAATGTCTGTTGCATTTGGTTTCGCACAAAGTCCATTTTGTGCCACACATTTGCCTGCGTCTTAATGTCAAATAAAAAAAAAAACAAGTTGCGTGACCGAATATTGGGGAAATTATGCCTACCAAGCAATTTGAATGACTAGCAGCACACATGTCGAACTTACGTCGTATTTATCACGAAATTCACCCACGGAACTTCGGCACAGTGTGTTTAGACACTTAAGCCATTCAGCAATAAAAACTGGGACCAACAGCTATATATCTTTTTAAGCACAAGAGAGCTTTAGAGATAACCTTTTAACATTTGAACTTACAGATGATGACGTCAATGAAAGAAGGAAAATTAAAAATCCCTGATACTGGTGCAAATATTTCCTATTTGAGTAAAGAGGATCCACAAGCGGTAGACTTTGTTTTCGTCTGTGATGCCCTTAACTTTTGCTTCTGGTCATATTCTGGAGTACCTAAGTGGACCGTGGATGGTAACAGTGGATATTATGCTCTAGAGGCAGCTTTGATAAGAGAATTTAAGGTACTATTCTTCTTCTTTAACTTAAGAGCTTGATCTTGTCGGTGAAGTTAAGTGGAGATGCCTCCATTCCTCTCTCATCTCTGCCATATTTTTAATGTCTTGGTAGGACCTTACTCCTAACCCTCCCTTAATTTGTTGGAAAAACTTCATCCTTGGTCTTCCCCTTCCTCGTCTCCCTTTTATTTTTCCTTCTACTATTATTCTGAATAGATTTTCTAAATACAATAGTATTATTTAATGGTAGGAAATATTTGTTAAGCAACAAGCGTGGTCCGCACTTTAAATATATTAAAATAAGTTTTGTCTCGTTCTTACTATATCAAATATCAAAAAGAGAGATAATGACAAAACATATTTAAACTAAAACAGGTTTAGCGAATGGTTAGTAAATCATCAGTACCGTCCAATTTTTTTTTACTTGACAACCATCCTTTTAAATATAATAGTACACCTATGGCAATCTAAATTTAATTATAATTTATATTTCAGAAATGCAATACCATCTTCGAACCCGCATATTATTCAAAAATATCTGAAGCTCAACTTCGAGAGATTTTTAAGGGTAGCAACAATGCTCAAATTCCTTTATTTGATGAAAGGAAGAGAGTATTACATGAAGTGGGAAATATCCTATTACAGAAATACGATGGAACTTTCAAGACATGCATAAAAGAAGCGAATAAATCTGCAGTAAAATTACTAGAAATAATAGTTGATAATTTCCCATGCTTTGTAGACGAAGCTTTATATAATGGTACAAAAGTATCTTTATACAAACGGGCACAGATTTTGGTATCTGATTTATGGGCCTTCTTTGGAGGAAAAGGGTGGGGGGAGTTCACTGATATTGACAAGATAACAATGTTTGCTGACTACAGAATTCCGCAAGTCTTTGTTTATTTTGGGGTATTAAGTTATAGTGATGAATTGATGGAGAAACTTAAGAAGGGTAAGGACATATTTGGTTATTTATTATTAGAGGTTCTGGTTATTAACATTAACTCGACGCAGGCGCTACTCCTAGAAAGTGGGGAACCTAAACAGTGAAATATGTTTTTTAAATACAGTGTTCCTTATGGTGGGATTTCCCAAATGTTTATAGAAAGAATCAAACTTATACGTTGTGAAGGAAGGTTTTTTTGAAATCACACCGTAAGATTAACAGTTTCACACGATTTACAGCTCATATTTCAATGGGTCGAGTTGTAATGAGCAAAGGCCTTAAGATTGATCAGTGGTCTTTTGATTCGTATATTAGACAGAAATATAGATAGCTATAATTTAAGAACTACGTTCTTGTCTCATGCTTGAGCCATCCTTTTGACCTCCCTACCTTATCCCTTAAGGCGGTGATCCCACTGCACCGCGCACTGTTGCGGAGCGCGGCGCGGCAGATTTTAACATTGTATGCAAGTATCTCAGTTTGTATAGAAAACACGCCTAGGATAACCGCATAACCGGGCACCCTAGGTCTAATTTTTTCATTGGTTATGAACTTTATGTCAAACGCATAAGGTTTAATTTAAAGTGGTAACTATTCCACCATTGCCTTATTGGACATGGATGGTCTTCTGGGTCTTCCCTTCACTATCCTTGCTTCGAGTTTTCATTCTATTTATGTTTTCAATAAATTGATAGAGGTGGTCTTTACTGGTTTATTTTTACTTTTCAGAGGAACTACTACCAAACGGCTCCCAAGAAGAAGTGGAGATCCGGGGGTGCTCCATTCACGCCGTAGAGCTCCTCAAGAAGAGAATAGAAGAGAAGGTAAGAGAATCCAACATGAGTGACGTCGAGGTGCCCAACTCCTGCCTCATCGATTATTTCCTATGGTGCTATAGGAGGAAGTATGCCGATGAGTTGGAGAAAATACCCTTCCATAGAACGCTGAGTATTTATTACTGATTTTTTATTATATTATGTAAGACCCTGTATAAAACAGGGTCTTACATAATATACTGAAACTATTTTAAGGGTGGATTGAGCCCATGATTCTGATCAACTTTCTCCAAGGAATGTATATCGAAATATGAACAATAATTTTTGGACTCCAATACAAGTTGACCGATCAGCTGACACGAGTTTGTATGGAAAGCCAAAAATTTTTTTTTTTATATTTCTATATGTGTTCCATGGGGATAGCTGTTCAGTATCATAGCTAAGCCAGAACATAACTATACGTACTTACTATGAGGAATACAAGGTATTACAATTAAGTATGTATATGAACGCTACATATAACGTTTTGTAATAGTAAGAAAACAAGGTGCTTCTTTTCATATTGTTATAATAATGATGTTTATTGACAAATACATATGTCTTATTTAACTCATAGGTATTTTATTATATCACATTAATTTTAACAGAATCATCTAAGGGAGGGAATCATCTATTGTAAATTTTACAACGAATTACACCTAACTAAAAGATACTATGGACACAACCAGTAGAAAATACCCAGTAATGTTATATACAACTTTGGCATTTAGGTACTAACTTACTTTAAATTTAGTGCGTCTATTGACAAGTACGGCGCAGTGACAATGACAGCTCGCCATGCGCCGTGTTACTGTGGTCAAGTAAGCAACTGTTTAAGAGTTAGCGGGTGTTACACTTCAGTTTATTGTAGAAGTAAGTAACAGACGTCCAAGTCTTACAATATTTGTAAAGGAACAACCACACTGATGTATTCTTTGTGGAGCAACGTTACTGAAGAAAACCACGAAATAATTAAATTTTTAACAAAAAAAACCGACTGCAATTTTTTTAAGGAGTTTCTTCCATATCTCCAAAGTTCTTCATCATATCTTCACCAAATTAAAATTGGACCAACTTAGAAGTAAAGGCTTTCAAATAAAAAAAGAATCATCAAAATTGGTTCACAGTTGGCGAATATATCGCGTAACAAAACAAACATACTCGTACATTAAAAAAAAACATGCAGTCGAATTGATAACCTCTTCTATTTTTGAAGTCGGTTAATAACACAATGATTTTATTCATTAAAACTTACATACCAAATGTTACTTAACTCAATTTTCGTGTTGTTAATGTTGCTCCACAAAAATAAACATCAGTGTGGATGCACCTTTACAATCGAACGCACCCAATAACAAGATGATTATGAAGATGACAAATGGCACTATATATTTACAACGTATCCTAAATTAAATATATATATATATACATATGGGATCGTCCACAAAACGAACTAGATTGTTAACTAGACAAGTAGACACTTCGTTATGTGCCTAAACTACATGAATTGTTTACAAAGTAAACAAGTTGTAGTTTACTGGGTTCTGAACGGATGAATGGGAAATCGTAGCTGACCGAACGAAACGAATGATATGGGATCATTGGAAGACGCGTTGATGGTAGTCAACAAAACATTAGTAGTTATATCCTTATCTTATCAGATGTTTAAGAGCTATTATAGCTATATATTATTATTATATTTATATACATCTAAAGTCCCATGACACATGGCTTGTTTCTATTGTTGATAGCAACTCTCAAACGTACATACAATACCCGGCACATAAGTTGACCCAAAATGGCGGTCACTGCGCACACTTTTCCCTCTAATTATACCTGCGCATAGCCGCCATTTTGGGTCAACTTGTGCCGGGTATTGTACTTTTCTACATTCGTTAAATTTTTTTTTACATGTGATAGTTCTATTTATAAATTGAACCTATTGTAGTGGTAATACAGCTAAAAGTCGATTTTGTCTGTTTTAGCTCTATTATCTGGAAATGACACATTTTCGTAAATTTTTTCTTAGACACAGAGTTCAGAAAGCAACTTTCGTGACAAAATATCCTTCAATTGGAATGTTAAGTACTTAAAGTCAATGTATTCGGTGTCATCATCGATATCTTCGTTACAATGCAGGAATGACTTCATAGTTTGTGATCGACTCTTGCGCACATTAAATTACTTGTTTACAAAATTAAACAAAAAATAACATCGAGGCAATACTATTTAGTGCTGAACTTAGATTTGAGACTTTCAAAGAAGGCTAGCTTAGTTTTTATCGTGCCTGGTTCAGGTAACGGACTTCCTGGTCTGCTGGATTCCTTTGTAACCTCCTCTCCTTCGGGGATTTCCTTGGATCCCCCTGGAACCGTGAGGGGTGTCGCCATAGACAATTTGAGTTCCTCCCTGAACTGTTTGGAGATGCTTCTGGCCGTTAAGCTGTGCATGTAGACCTTGTTTGATGGCTTGTCAGAGTTGAGAATGTTGTCTTTGCTTTTTCGCCGCTTGAAGATTGGTTGTGGAGGCTGAAAATAGATATGAAGGTTTCATCATCATCATCATCATCATTATCGGGTCTTTTTTGAGTCTCAACTGCAGGAGCACGACCTTTTTTGTACTACCAGAGCCATGCTTGGCCAGTGGGTTTAGCCTACACTCTCCACGCTGGCCAGACGGGCTGGAGAGGTCTAACTTATGTTTATAAGCTTTGTTTAGCCACAGAATAAATAATACTAACGTACAGAAGTCTCACTCAGCAAAGAAATTTAAAGAAATATCTACTCAATGTGGCTAGCGATATGGTTTAATTTAACTCACGTCAGAACTCAGCACCTTTTGGTAAAGATACCTAGACATCCATTGCAAGCCAATTTCATTCTTATTACTCTGGACAAACGATTCGTATAACTGAATTTACCACCCAGAGGGGCCGCTTGTGCGCATAGTAATAATGTAGGTACATTTTCGATACCTAAACGGGGAGTGACACTGGCCTGGTTTAGCTAAGTCTATTTCCTAAGTCGCCTTCTACGACATATACGGGAAGACTTGGAGGTTTTGTTGTTAATATGTACTTAATAAGTCTAAGGTGGTTCAACGTTAACAATGTTATGATAATAAAAGCCGGACATATATAACAAGGCCAGCGGAAAATAAACTGCATTGTCTTATCAATTAAGTCGCTAATGCAACTTCCTTGATTCCTTATCTTAACAAATATAATTCTTTATTATTAATCATAACTTTTCAGTTTTACCAATTTTAACTTTCGAGTTTTTCTTTTTCCCTTGCAACAATAAAGCTTAAACAAATCTAGCATGATTTAAATAAAATATGCAATTATTTTGACAAACCATACCTACATCCTCCGTTAAGATAATCAAAGAAATCAAATTTATTTGATGGAGATGTCTACCGTCATATTATGTAATATTATATACACCGCAGCGCCCGTCAGGGCCCTTAATTAATCCTAATTTTGTTAAAACGCCTGTATTGTTCATTATCGAAGCAATAAGTATTTAAATTGAAAATATGTGATAAAAATATCCGCCAGTTCCGCCACGAGTGGGACTCGAACCCACGACCCCGTTAACGCCGTGAGTGCACTACCAATTGTGCTATCGTGACTTCGAATCACCTCGACGAATTTTCTCATCACATAGTCCACGCATTTGAAGCATGCGTAAATCTTCATTACTACTTACTATTCAGAAGTATGGTATTCAACTTAATTCATATTCGATGAATTGAAAGCTGATTAAAGTGAAGAAGGCTTGGTTTCAATTATTATTTTTAATAGCACATTCATCACATATTTTCAATTTGGATAAACTTCCGAGCATTGTTATGCTATTAAAAATAATAATTAAGTATTTAAGTATTGAGGGCATACAAGTGTATGCTATAACATATGTTCCACAATAAAGAATCTGAAAACATCTGAATCTAAAACTTTTTAATGTCAAACGAATATGGCTTTGATGAAAGTTTCCTAATAGGACAGCAACAAGATGTGTTGATTGCAACTATCTTTGTATGAATCATAGCGTTACTCACCTTAATCGGTTCATGTATGTTTTCCATACTAACAAATTTCTTTGCCAATTCTTTCACCTTGGGTAACTGTGCTAATATCTCCTCCACTTCACTTATCCTCTCTAGTTCTTTAGATCTTTCTGAAATCGTTACTTCATCTTCTTCATGAGATGTCTCAACGACTGTCACTGATTCATCATCTACGTCTTCACTTGCACTGAACTCAGCGGTTTCTCCCAAATCCTTATCTACAGTATAGATGTTGTCATTTCTGTCAGTTACTTCGTATCTTGATAACTTATCTTCCGGCTGGCACTTCATTATCTCGCCTGTTTGCACGTTGTAGATCTTAATTGAGTCTTCTAAACTACTCGAGCTTATGTAAGAGTTGTCTACGCTAATGTTTGTTGGCGACTTCATAGGTTCGTCATTTGTTTTCGTTTCTACATCTACTGGCGCAGCATAAGCGTCTTGTATTATTTCTTCAAATCGTTGATCTGTTTCATCGTCTACATACACGGGTTTAGCAGAAAATAGTGTTTGTTCGTGAGTGTCGTCATCGTATTCTATTAATATTTCACTTTTATTGCTACTCGCTGTTATCGTTATGGATTCCTTGGGCTGGTCTTTAGCGAACGTTGTGTACTGTTGGTTTGCAGCAATCGTGTTGAATTGCTTTATAAGTAATCCCTGAAATTTCAATGCGGTTAATATGGTGTATAGTTTATTAGTTAGGGAAATAATTTCAATATTGTGATTTTGAATCTAAAAGCCCCAATTCGTGCTAAACTAAGAATTAAGTTTCAGATACAGTATATTTTAGGAGTGCTGTAAACAGCCGTCAAATCGTGCAATTTAGAGAAATATTAACTACTCACTCTTCAATGATAGAATATAATAATATTAACAAAAAATACACAGAATGGCTAAGGAGTTAGTGTTAGTTGCTGTGAGGGTGAAAATTTAAGGAAATTAGAAGATTAGGTTAGTAGTCTGTACAATGTACATCTGGTTAGTATAGTGGCAAGCCATCCAATGCGGTTAGTCATAATCTTTGCCAAAATCGTACAACACTCACCACTAACGTCTTGGAGGATTACTGTAGTAATAATACTGAAAATATTTATTAGGAAGGACACAAATCTATAGTGCAATACTAAGATACCCTCATATTTATAAGTGCAGAGTGCTGTTAGTCTGCGAATTCATATTTAACAAAACATGCCAACTTAAACACACATCAGGCTGTTTGTGTGTCAAAACGAAGATATTTAAGATTTTGTGGACGATTTAGTAATGGTAGCAGCTCCTTTCACCACTTAAGAAACTATTTTATGAAAGGTGTTCGAGATGTCAGTTATTTTAATTACATTATTACGACCTATCTGGGTACCTATGTATGTATCGTACATAGTAATAGAGATTCGTATAGTACATAAAGTTTAGATTTCGGTAGGACCTATTACTGTCAGTATGAGTGCTAAGATTGAAGGTGAATTAGAAATATTTGAAATCATCGGAAGTATTTCACCAGAGGTCGTTACGAAAACCTTTGCTTAACCTTAGGCTTCCGCCGAACGTATAATTGAGACCAGGTCGCCGCTTAGCGCGGACGCACAGGTCTTCGCTTCTCAGAGTGTTGCTCCGCCTAACATCGTTATACGTCTCAAAAAGATCTTCAGTGATTTCCGGTTTTGTCGGTATTTTTAGTCTAACTATATCCTCGTTTTCCACATAACCGTCACCTTCATCGCACACAGTTCTACTTTGTTGTCTTACGTTGGCGTATCGGCCGACATTACGTTTGTCTGTCGCATGATTTTCGTCATTCTGATTGGGGTTTTCGAAAATGGGGTTTATGGCGAAGTTGGGGCTTGCGTTTCGAGGGCTCAAGACGGCGCGGACGATGTTCTGGTGAAGGGCAGAGGCCTCGAGATCGCTCAACGAGCTGCTGGCACTTACAGGAGAGAATTCTGTATCGAAATTGTCTAAACTGGTCGATTTATTCATCGACGATAGTGAACTTGTGTCGCTGAAACTATTCTTCTTGCGACTGCCCCCTGAAGCTTTGGCTTCTTTTATGTAATAATCTCTGTCATATCTGAAAATAAGTAGGCCAGTATTAGTCAGTTTACTATTTAATTCAGAATTTAATATTTTATATGTAATTTTAACGGCGTACCGTTTGTATTGTGGTATTTCTTCAGCCAGTACATCTTTTAATATTTTAGGTGATGGACTTTTACATCTTCTACCATTCATACTGTTAACATTCCCGTTAACGTTTAAGGTATGCCCATTTTCTTTAACTTCTTTGACAGGGATATCTTGTTGTGCAATCGTATTAGAATCTTCAACGTCCTGGGATTCTTTTGTGTCATCATCACTAAGGTCTTTTGTTTTGGTGGTAAGCATGTCAAATAAGGAAGATGTGCTTTTAGCCATAAGTCGCTTTTGAATAGCTTCGGGCGAATATGGATTGTTCGGCATTTCTACATAGTTCAGCCACTTCTTACGCTCTCTGTACGCGATCGAACCTGAAACGATAACTATTTTTATAAACATTTACACCATTTAATTTAGTGTCATGTAGTTATTTTTTTTAATTACCTGGTATAAGATCTTCTTTGTCAGTATCCCGAGTTGGAATTCTGAAAAATAAAATATTAAAAATATTACTCAACCTTATTATTTAATACTTCTTTTTTAACTTTTTTTTGCATGTTTAGAGTTCATTGTATGTGGATGAATTATATTTATTTTAAAAAGAAGCTATATTAATTTGATGAGATTTCCCTTTCCTTTTTAAATCAATTTATGTAGGTATTTTAGTACTTACTCTTGTGGTTCGTCGTGAAAATGTTGTCGTCTTAGACTGTCTGCGTATCTTTGGACTGGTCTTGTCACCGTCTCTTCATATTCGCCTTCTCTTTCATGACGACTTGCAATTGTATTCGTTGATCCTGTGAAAGTAAATGTTGCTTTGTTGATAAATGAGTTGCTTTGTTGATTGAAGATCGTATACATTCAGCGTCGCCTTATTGTAAAGTAAAATTGTAAAAACTTACCTTTGATATTTGAGAAACTGTCCACAACGTCCTTACCAACTTCTTCGTTGGCAATGCTGTTCAATTCCTCAATATTATCAAAGTCTCTGTTCCCGTTCAACATCGTCCTGTGTATTTCTTCTTTCAAATTAAACTCTGTTTTTTCTAATGGTCCACTTTCTATATCAAGAATCATAATAGAGTCATTACCATTTTCGTTTTTATCGTGAGTTTCGACACCGTTGATTTTGTTTTCATTTATGTCATTATTAACTGCGTCTATTATTGTTTTATCTTTGTATTCGAAGTCGTCACTTTTCTCAAAGTCATCATGGCCGTCTATTATTGTTAGACTGTCTGGTTCGAAGTCTTCTTCGATTTTAGTTTTTCCTCCAATTACATGTTTGGAGTCTAAAACTCTTTTGATATCGCTTTTGTATTGTGCATCTTCTTCAGCGTCACTCGCGTTGTCTGACAGATCTGTAGTATCGTCGGCATCTCTGTCCCCAATGAGGACTCTGTATTCAGTGTTGCTGTTTGGGACTAACATAGGCACTGGGACGGATTGAATAGTTTTGATCTTTTTCTTTTGGAAAAGCCAGTTCTCCTCCCAGCTGCCGTCGACTGCTTGTATGTCGCTGCCGGACACTTCATCGAAATCTCGGTCTTCGTTATCTAAAAAAAATGAAGTGATTATAGTAGATTTGAAGCCGTGTGGTTCCCGGCAGTGTAGAATAGGACCACCCCAAATCTTCCCGTGGATTCCGTAGAAGGCGACTTAGGAAACACAAGCTAAACAAAGCTTATAAACATCAATGAGACCTCTCCAACCCGTCTGGCCTGCGTAGAGAGGGTAGGCCAAATCCTCTGACTACTCTGGCTGATATACGGCTCTGGTAGTACAGAGAGGGTCGTGCTCCTACAGTGGAGACTAAAAAAAAAGACCTGATGATGAAAGTAGATTTAAAGCAGCGGTGTTGTGATTGGCTCAATGCGTTGTTACTTGATTTGCATTCGTTGTTTTTGTACAAGTTCCATCGTTGTGAGAAATTGTTATACAAGTTTTTTTTGTACATTTGGATTAGAAATGATTTCTCTTGACTCACAACATGAATGCTGGGCTGAGCAACAAGGGATTTCCTTCACCAAAATAGGTAAGATTTAGCGCGTCATATTTGTGGTTATTTATTTAGGAACTTTGAAAGACTTGACAACAGTTTTAGATAGATACGCAGTAAAAATAAACAGAATAATTACCGATGGCATTGTGAACTATGTCTCCTCCGAACTCTGGGAATGGCACCCGTCGGGGCAGCTCCAGCACATCGTCTGTGCCGTCTTCTTCTTCCCAGTCTGATACGTCCACCTCATGAAGCTGGAAAGTTATATTTTTATGTTGCAATCGTGAATTGTGATAGTCCAATAGTTGGCCATAGAAAGAGAGGAAGGCTGAAGGCGAGATGGCCAGATGATTTGTTAATATTTGAAAATGATTGGAATGTAGAGACAGCTGTAAAAGAAAAGAGGGGAGGCCTTTCCCCCGTAGTGGGACATGCAGAGCGTCTAGACATTACGCCGCCGCGGTGCCGTTCGCTTAATTTTTGTACTGTACCACGCACACGATGCTGCCGTGGTAGCGGCGAAAACAGCTGTCGCAGCAACGAAATAATTAGGAACTAAGAAACTGCAAACGCACGGCGCCGCAGCGGCGAAAACTGCTGTATGAGAACGCTCTGACTGCGACGAAAGGAGAAAGTCTCTGATCACAGACATACTAAAAATGTCTTTTGGGCCAGAAAGTTATTTATTGTGCACGCGTAGTGGGAGTATCATCATCTGCCTCACCTTATCCCATTAATGGAATAAGGTAAGGCAGATGATGATACTCCCTACTACTACGCGTACCTATGTGGAAGGAGAAGACATACCGAGCCGACCCCAGATAATTATCTGGGGTCGGCGCAGAATGTGTTCTTCCACATTCCTCTATTTCCCGTCATACTAACATACTCCCGTCTACTCCTTTTAGCCCCATATCCTGCCTTACATCCGTCCATCTTTTCTTTGGTCTTCCCCTATCCCTATTTCCATTAATCTAATTTAAAGTTCTTTTTGTTGATTGTTGATCTTCTCTGCTCATCAGTGGCGGATTTGCAGTCCTAGCAGCTCTAGGCCCCAGGCCATGTGCCGCCCCTTTCTCAGAACCCATCATATCGACTAGATACATAATTAATAAGGAACTTTCTGCCACGTACGATCAAGCTGTGGAATCAACTTCCTGCAGCAGTGTTCCCGAACCGATACGACATTGAAACCTTCAAAAAACAAGTCTATATCTTCTTGAAAGGCCGGTAACGCTCTTGTTACACCCCTGGTGTTGCAGTCCATGGGCAGCGGTGATTACTTACCATCAGGTGACCCGCTTGTTCGTTTGCCGCCCTATAACATAAAAATATGATTTTTTTGGCACGATTTGACGCCCTTCATATCTGGCCGCCCTAGGCCCGAGCCTACTGGGCCTTAGGGCAAATCCGCCACTGCTTCTCATCAAATGTCCGAACTATGACAACCGATTACTTCTGAATTTCTCGTTTATTGGCGCTATGTTTTAACTTGCTCACATTCTCAAAAATAATTCTCCAAATCTATAGGCCATATACGTAAAACTACTAACCGGTGGTGTAATGTCTCTCAAGTGCCTCGAGCTGAGTGATCTCGGTGAAGACCGCTCTGAAGGCGTGGGGCTGGCGCTGGCTGAGTGGATCCCGCTGCTGCGACCACCGGATCCATTCTCTGTCTGATAGCGTTCGATGACCTGGAAATACAGTAATATATATTACAGAACTTCGTCTAATAATGTTCTCGTGTTTTTCTTCCAGAAGGTAGCCACTTTTACAACTTTGTCTAAGGCCTCACAGGTTACGCTTAGTGCATCTGGTGATTGGTGGATAGGAGACGTGACATAATCTGGTCGTTATGAACACACTGATACTGGCCAATATAACGCCATAAGGCCAAGATATGCCTGCACCGGCCTTCCTTAGTTTGGAGGCAGTTTAAGTTTTTCCATGTGGCCCATGAGAGAACATAACTTGGTGGTAGTTTAGTTGACATGACCCGTGGAAGTCAATCATTTAAAATAATCACCTCAATATCTCCAGAATCGGTACTACCACTAGGGAAGTAACTACCGATTGCACTAAAGAAGTTATACATGTTTGAATATACATTAAAACTCCATAAAAATATATTCTTTTTTCACGAGAAATTCTTCATTTACTTTTACTTTATATTTGAATTATTTCATGCCAGGTTTCTCAGGAATTTCTCATTAGTCCTGGCATCTAAATAACGGATTAGAATTGAAAAAGCTAATTAACCTATATAAACGGTGTTTATTTTTTTACGCTAGGTAGGTATAATGTTATACATAAAGGTAATTAATCTATATTAGGATTATTCTATGACAGGGTTGATTTCTCATTAGTCCTGACTCCTGGCACATAACGGATTGAAATGAAAAAATAATTAACGATTAAAAACTTGTCTCCACTCTTGCGAACCGTTTTGCACTGCGGAGGAAAGTGTCGCCCGTCTGTTTTGATCTTTATCCAGGGCTGTCAATTATTAGTAATTTTACGACTAATATATTTTTAAGTTTTTCTACACTCACCTTATTTAGTGGGTAGTGAAGTATGTATTTATATTTTAATTTTTATGTTATATTTGGTAACAGGTATATAATATATGAAGGTTTCAATGTCTCAGTAATTTGAAACATTATTATTAACAAATAATTAATGTTATTTTTTTTTATATTTGGCATTAAAATATACAAATACGAATTAAAATTTCTTTCTAAATAATATAATGAAATCAAAGTAAAAAATAAATAAGTGTAACTAATTTTTTCCTGTTTCCTTACGTAATTATATTTGTAGGTACCTAAGTGCACTTTGCTACGATGTAGAAAGTCCTGTTCAAAAGGTCATCTGTGTCATCGGGTGACAATGACGAACTCGCTTCAAAATGATTAATATAATCTTATCAAGCGATTATTTATAAACAAAGTGGGTAAAATTAAATCATAATATTATTGCGATTGCATCCGTGTAGAGACTGAATTTAAATATTGATTAAAGTAGGAATTTAAAAAAAATGCCGATAAGTGCAGACTTATAGCCAAAATTTTAATAAAATCCTTATTTGCATTGGATATTATAACTTATTTTAGATAACACTTTATAAGAGAGAGATATATAAGGTTTATAGGTTATTATTGATAGATTTGAACCGAAAAACATACCTACATATACAAACATAGCAAGTTAAATAATAGCTTGTAACAAATATACGTAAATTACTAGGGTTCGTGAAATCCATCAATTTAGATAAAAGTTCTAAAAGAAACAAAAATACGTTTAATTTTGAAGACAATATTAATAAATAAAACAAAAAAAAAGTAAGCATTTTTATAACTCGACTAAGTAAAACATTAGGTTATAAAAATATATTACCTCTATATAGGTATATAATGCGCGGGATTGACGCGTGGCGCCTTCGACGGGAGAAACAGGAACTAGGGGTAAGTTTTTATAATTTAACCCTTTCACCGCGAGACTTTATTTAATATCAGTTGTCGTGCTCTCAGCGCGAGGAATTGTGAATAGGTATCCATAGTTTTTGGTCGGATAAATCCGACGCTCGCGAAATGGGCACGAAAATGTTTGTCGGATTAATCCGACGTTCGCGGTTAAAGGGTTAAATATTTTTTGACTCTGAAATTGTACTTTCAGTGAAATTGGCTCCGGGTATTCAATCTTTTTTTCGACTATTCAATTTATTTTATAATATTTATTTATTTTATAATATTCATAGGGGTCGAATCCCACTCGTGGCGAAATTTTCCATCACATATTTTCAATTTAAATATTGTTCCGAGCATTGTAATATTTGTAATGCTGTATAAATCAATAATTAAATATATTTTCATCAGAAGTTTTAGTTAGGACTAAAACTTTTTGTATACTTGTATGTTGTATACGTGTTTGCTATATTTTGAAACGAAGATTAGCGCCACGTCTAAATATTTACAAAGCTGTTTTGCATTATTCATGAGAAATAAACGTCTGCGTTACGAAAAAAGCGCACTCTATGTATTTAATGTAATTTAAATGGTCAGCGGTGACCTTGACATCGCTACACTTTCACTCTGAACAGGTTCATTTACATAAGGTGACTTAACACTCGTTTTTTTTATATATTATAATATTATTTCATTATTACCTAGATATTCTATAGTTAATGCAGTTTTAGGAAATAGCGATTGACAAATTTATCCATGATTAAATATTTTTAAGTAGATACTTACCTACCTATTTGTTGCAGTGACAATATGTAATTTCATGTAAGTACATATTTATATTGCAATAGATACATGTTGTGTTAATTTAAATGATTTTATAAGAAAATACTGGAACATTAAATATTTTTAAAATTGAGTGTTTAGTAAGTAACTAGTAAGTAATTTACCTGAAATACGATATAAAATATTTAGCTTTTTAATGATTAAAAAGAATAAATGGGCAAGTGCGAGTCGGACTCGTACATGAAGGGTTCCGTGCCACACCGTACAATGTTTTAAAACGCTGAAGAAACACGTTTCTTGTATGACGACCCCCTTTAATATTGAACTTTATCTTATTTTTAGTATTTCTTGTTATAGCGGCCACAGTAATACATAATCGGTGAAAATTTCAAGTGTCTAGCTATTACGGTTCAAGAGATAGAGCCCTGTGACAGACGGACAGACAGACGGAAAGACAGACGGACAGACAGACGGACAGACAGACGGACAGACAGCGGAGTCTCAGTAATAGGGTCCCGTTTGCACCCTTTGGGTACGGAACCCTAAAAATGACTTTCTTTTTGATGTTTGAAGATGTGAAAAGTATTTTTATTATTTATTAATATCATATACTTAAATATTTAATTACTTTTCAAACTGGTTTTCCCAAACTATTTAGGTTAATTATTAAATCGCTTTCCAGTGTTGTTTTAATTAAATTATGTAAGAATACGAAAGGGTCATCCAAATGTAAACAAATATCCACCTATAAACATATTATGACTGTTTATATTATTTACTTTAAAAGTAGGTAGGTCATATTTTAAGAACTACGTTACGTTATTTTAAAGCGATAATTAATTGATTATAATATTTAAATTATAATGGCCATGCATTGAGGTTACGCTTAATTATCTATAGTAAACAATCGCACTTTTTAAAAAAAGTATCACTATAAATCTGAGATCACTAAGTACCTAAGTACAGAATAAAATGTTACATGTTTAAGGTGAAGATATAGGCAAATGGCCTTGAAGTTTGAAATAAACTGTTAAATCGTAAATATGGTGATAATTTCCATATTGCTCTTCGTCATGCACTAGATAGCTCTTTAAATTATTTTATAAACTGCCGTTAAAACTATTATTGGTGATCCGTCTAGCTTTAAAACTTGCCGTGGCCACTTTTGGCGGAGGCAAGTTTTAAAGCTAGGCGGACTAATGTAAATACTTTCAACGGTGGTTCATAAAATAATTTAAAGGGCTATCTAGTGCATGACGAAGAGCAATATGGAAATTATCTCCATATTTACGAGTTAACAATTTATTTCAAATGAGGGCGCCACTTCAAGGCCATTTGCCTATATCTTCACCTTAACGGTTAACTCTAAAAAATTGAACCTTTCAAAATGAAATACCTTCATTTTAAAATACTTGATTGGCATAATGTTGAAAAAGGTTTAAAAGTAAATTGGGTGACTTTTATTTACTGGCAACATTTTTGGAGCAATTTCAGTCCATGATACTGAACTACTTTCTATGTAAAAAAGTTATTAAAAATCGATAAAAATTTTTCGTCCTCCCATACAAATCATCTCTCAGCCAAACGGATTTTGGCTCCAAAAATGTTGCCAGTTAATAAAAAGTCACCCAGTATATACCTACCCTATATGACCTAAATATCGCATTAATACACATATGTTCTAGACTGTACCCCAAAAAGATGTGTTTACACTTCGATCGCAGTGTTTACAGTATGATTAGATTAAAGTTGCTTTATTTATATTACACGAGTACTTACTTTTTATAAACATTTAGGTAAAAAACTATAATTACATTGAATACTGGAACATTTAGAAATTATACATAGGTACATAACTAGCATCCCATACAATAAGTTGTTAAGAGCAATGACGGTCTTGGAAAATAAAATAGAATGGACACTTACGTAGAGAACAAATGCAATAATATAGAAAAATATGACCAAATACGTCATATACAGCGTATATAACGAAATCATTTTAAACTTCACTTTTGACAAATGACCTACACGAGCGTCATCACTGGACGGGGCAAAGCTGCCGACTTTAATAATTATTGAAATTACTCACGATTTCTTTTGACTGCAGCGGATCCATAGTATCTGGTAGACTGGCTATCGTTATCACTGATATCTGTTATCAGTTAGGCTGCGGAGGGGCCTTCGAGATCCGTGTGATATCTTAGCGATAACTTAGAGTTTGAATAGTAATTATTTAAAATAGGTAAATATACCTACTATAACAAAAATAAAACCTGCAAAATGTCGGTAATATACGTTCAAATACTAGGTAAGTTTTAAAATTTTTATTTTGCTCCTACTTTTATCACACCTATTATCTTATTACCTATATACACTATTCTTTATATCTCTAAGTAGGTATACCACATTTCGGTTGACCCTTTACTAACAATTTTTTGTAAGAAATTTGAATAAATAAAATAAGTTAAAGTAGGTAAAGGACATGTGTCTGTTACGTTAGAAATATAATTATCTTCGATATACCTAACTTGTAGGCAATGCCATAATTTCTAGTCGTTGTGTGACAGACTAAATAAAATTATATCCTTTGAACCTACATAATCCCACGTTTAAAGTACATTTACTGAAAGAGTCAATGCCCTACACAATAATGTTACATAAATACATGATTTAATTAGTCATCTAGCTATCTCCGAAGTGATAAAGCTAAAATAGGTATCTATTTATGGCTTGTCATTGTCCAGCGGATGATTTATAAAAATCATCGTGATATTTGAGTTGAAACTACGTCCGTCTCTGTCACAAACCCTACGTGCGATAGAGATAGCAGAAACCGTCGGGGG
Organism: Acrobasis repandana; assembly: GCA_963576875.1. NCBI lineage: Eukaryota > Metazoa > Arthropoda > Insecta > Lepidoptera > Pyralidae > Acrobasis > Acrobasis repandana. Next base: position 23,260,606 of record OY756215.1, read on the forward strand.
TAACGTGTCTCTGTCTGACGTAGTTTCAAGCCTTAGAGAGTCTGTCTAGGTCTAGATCGTTGCAAGTGGAGGTCCATATAGTATCTGTCTACCCGTGTTGGAAACAGGCGTGATAATATAGGTTAATCTTGCACCCCCTAGCTATATTGAAAACATTAATAGAACACAAAACCGTAAGAAAAATTACTTCTTTCCTGTCATAATTTTTTTCTTCCAAATTTTAAAATAATGCCTTATCTACTGACTTTACTGTATGTGCGGCCGTTGCCCTTCTCGCTCACCGGCCGCTCGCCATGAGCCCGGTAGCGGGTGGTGACATTAAAATGGGAGATTTTTGGTATGAATTTGTCGACTGATATTCTTTGGTATTTATCACCCGTGTGGTTCCGGGTTAGAATAGGACCACTCCATCTCTTCCTGTGGATGTCGTAAGAGGCGACTAAAGGACTAAGCACAAACATCTCGTGCTACAATTGCATTCCCAAGGAGGGTTGACGTCAGGCAAGCGGCCGGTCGTAAAACTATAGCCAAATCCGGCTATTTCTACTCCATTTTGCGAGGTCTTTGGCATCCTTGGGTGACCATTGACATGCATTTTATATTTGGAGAAGCAAAAGCGGGAAAGCGCACCCCGGGTTCCGAAGCAGCACAGCTGAGGATGCAACCGGGAACGCGCTTAGACGAAGAAGGTTCTTTGGTATTTATTATGAAACAAGATACCTAGGAGAGACCCGTGAGGTTCCGGGTCCGGTAGCCAAATCCGGCTATTTCTACTCCATTTTGCGAGGTCTTTGGCATCCTTGGGTGACCATTGACATGCATATTATATTTGGAGAAGAAAAAACCGGGAACGCGCACCCTGGGCTCAGAAGCAGCACAGCTGAGGATGCAACTGGGAATGCGCTTAGACGAAGAAGAAGAAGATACCTAGAACAGAATATGTATAGATCGGTAGCGGGGTCATTCAAATGGGAGATTTTCGGTATGCGTTTGTCGGCTGAACTTTCTTGGTTTTCATTACCTATTATTATGTATCATAAATATGACAGAATGTAATTTTTTTATTTAGCTTAAAGAGTACTTTCCTTGAATATGGCTACGAGGTTCAAAATCACCCTGTATACGTATGAAGAATTAAATTACTTCTTTGTGACAACCCTTAATTAGCGAGCAAACCTACTGACATAACATGCGCTCGTAGGGTTTCTTCCAATAAGGTATGTTTACATAACTCATATAAACTTCGTAATTATACTTATGGCCAGACATGGATGGATAATGTTCGGTTTTGAAAGTCTTCCGTGAATGTCAAAGTGGGATATAATATCTACAATCTCCAAATCATCTTCTAAACAAGTAGACAAGTAGATACCTACGTAGGTTTTAATTCTGCCAGGTTAGTATGGCTATGGCGACAAAATTTTATCCTTGTAATTTGTCGCATTTCGCGTAATAAACCTTTTGATGAACCGATGTTTTTAAGTCATTCTAAAGGATGAAGGAAAAATGTGGCATTTGCATTTTATTCATATAATATTAAAACTAATAGAAATATTAATAACTAGCAGTCCACCCCGGCTTCGCCCGTGGTACACACATAGCCTATGTCACTCGGGAATAGTGTAGCTTTCCATCGGTGAAAGAATTTTTTAAATCGGCCCAGTACTTTTTGAGCCTATTCATTACAAACATACAAAAATAGGTACAAATCTTTCCTCTTTATAATATTAGTATAGAAGTATAGATATAGATTTGTCCCTTGCCTTCTTTGCATTATAGAGTAAAAAATAGTTATATAAAAATATCTACCGCCTCAGTAATATTTTTTTCATTCGAAGTGTATGATAGAATAAATCGTGTTTTATAGAGAAAGCTGATCGATAAATCACTACATAGTATAAAACAAAGTCGCTTCCCGCTGTCTGTCCCTATGTATGCTTATATCTTTAAAACTACGCAACGGATTTTGATGCGGTTTTTTTTAATAGATAAAGTGATTCATGAGAAAGGTTTATATGTATAATACATACCCGTGCGAAGCCGGGGCGGGCCGCTAGTTAGAAATATACAGCAACTCAACCTACTGATACGCGCAGATAAAAACTGTTACCACAAAAAAAAAGGTAAAGTGACATTATTTCCAAAGTTATTTCCTATAAGTATTTATTTCCCCGCAAAAGATAATACTTTTGATGACCGCAGAACTCAATAGCCTTGGTCCATCTAACTAAACGCTTTGACCATAATTTGCAGCGTCAAGTTTTGTGCGGCTAAACCATGAGAATTTAGAAAACAATTGTCTATTGCATTTACAAACTGCAGTTACATTTTAATAAGATATAATAAGGCTAGAGTAAGAAGACACAAAATAATTTGAATGCGTTTTAATCATCCGACGATCTCTGCGACTTAATAACGGGTTATTTTGTGTGATTGTTGTAATTTTACAGCTCATAATTATGTGGAGATTATGTACTTTGTATATGACGATTGACGAACCCTGAACTTCTTATTTTTACCCGTCTACGGCAAAGCCAAGAAAACTCCGGAAATAATAAAACGCCGCCCGGGCGTAAACTCTCCTTTAGGAATGCTGTTGTTGAAAGAGATGTTTATGTTATGCTTGGTCCTTTCGTCGCCTCTTACGATATCCACAGAAAGATATAGAGTACTATTCTAGGCCCGAAACCACACTGTAAGAGTTTAGGTCTCTCACTGTGCTAGTTCCAAGCGATGGAAGCGCTCTCATTTTGCACTCTAGTTTCTAACCTTGTTCACTACTTAGCAGTGGCCAGAAGATACAAGGAGAGCGCGGTGATTGTGTAGCGTATCTAGCAAGCGCTAGCAGCGCTGCAGCCTCCACGACCCTAGCGACAAATCTTTTTAAGGTGGGATAGTTACAAGCGATGAAAGCGCTGGGTTTCTTACCTTGTTCAATATAGCAGTGGCCATGAGATCTTCATACGTGGATGACTCTATAGTAGGAGGACGAGGCGGCTGTGCAGCGTATCTAGCAAGCGCTAGCAGCGCTGCAGCCTCCTCCACAATTCACGCGACCAGTCTCTTGAGGTAGCATAGGTACAAGTGATGGAAGCGCTTGGTTTCTTACCTTGTTCAATATAGCAGTGGCCAGGAGATCTTCATACGTGGACGACTCTATAGTAGGAGAGCGCGGCGGCTGTGCAGCGTATCTAGCAAGCGCTGGCAGCGCTGCAGCCTCCTCCACAACCCTCGCGACCAGTCTCTTGAGGTGGGCATGGGCGCCGCTGGCTCCGCTTGAAGGGTGGGTGTTGGAAGCGCTGGATTGGTGGGAGTTTCGACGTGATGATGGTAAATCTGGAAAGAAGAGATTTTCTAAATTAATAAGATTGTAACTAATATTGTATGAAAATCTAGGAAAGTGCTTCTCGTTCTGATTACTTTCATTTTAAACCGTCACGCAAAAAGAGAGGTATTAATTTATTAGACACTCTTGATAAATTACAAATTGTTTATTTGTTGTACTTAATACTTATATTATAATCAAATATAGGTCCATATTCAGAAGTAACCTAGGTATAGGTAAGTATATCTACCTACTAACATTTACAACATTAAGCCAAACTACAAAAAGACTGACATATTTTAAATTATATTCTTATTACCCATTTAGCTATTCAGTCTTTCATTCTATTACACATAGCATTGTGATGTTAACTACGCCATCTAGTACCTATTTAAGCATCGAACCTTTACGCGAATGCGGCGTCTGTATAATGATGGCTGAATAATAATGGGATTTATGTATATGCAATAGGTATATGCTCCGGCATTTATTGTCTCATTAGTGCTTTTTAGGGTTCCGTACCCAAAGGGTGCAAACGGGACCCTATTACTGAGATTCCGCTGTCTGTCCGTCTGTCACAGGACTCTATCTTTTGAACCGTAATAGCTAGATACTGAATTTTCACTGATTATGTATTACCGTGGCCGCTATAACGAAAAATACTAAAAATAAAAATAAGTTAAAAATAAAAGGGGGCCGTCGTACAAAAAACGTGTTTTTTCAGCGTTTTTAACTAGATCTTAATAATGGCATTAACTAGATACTTAAAATTTTCACAGATTATGTATTACTATGGCCGCTATAACAACAAATACTAAAAATAAGATAAAATTGAAAATTAAAGAGGCTCGTTATACAAGAAATTTGTTTCTTTAGCGTTTCACATTGTACGGAGGTACGGGTTCGACTCGCACTTACCCGTTTATTTAAAGAGCATGATCAGTCCATGAAAATTCTTGGCCTACACAAGTTGACCAATCAGCTGATCCGACTTTCTATTGGTAAATTGGATACATGCTAGTTGGGGAAACTTGTCCAGCATAATGGACTGAAACAACCCCTAAAATACTTTTGTAAGACGTTATAATATACAAAGTGGAGGAAGGGACATACCCGTAATAAATCGAACCACGGGCTATACTAGATCACTAAAGTATAATGAAATTAAAATATCAGTAGAAACAAATTCGACATTCTCATACAAATCGCCCGGGCGGCTGCACACTTTTGTATGGATTTGTCGAATTTTTGTTTTGTTTCTTTGGGGTTATTTTAATTTCATTATACTATAATGATCTAGTATACAGCCCGTGGTTCGATTTATTACGGGCATGTCCCTTCTAAGTTGTATATAAAAACCCGTTTTACTTAGAGTACCAAATAACGAAACTGCTGCAATTAGGTACTATTATGCAAAAAAAAAAGTGTTTAGAAAAATATCAAAGTATTTATTCCGTTTTTATAAAGTTTGATAAAAAGTTAGTGGACCTCGCCATATTGGAGAGGTGCAAACCTCTCCAATATGGCGAGGCACACGTTGCACGTTTGGCCAGCGTGCAGAGAATCCTCTGACTGCTCTGGCTAATATATGGCTCTGTTAGTACAGAGAGGGTCGTGCTCCTGCAGTGGAGACTAAAAAAGACATGATGATGACGATGATCTACTTTACATATGTTTTGAATTGTTGGTAATCCTGACAGAGAGATTAGTACCCCTGTGCCCCTGTGAGAGACAGGCGTGATTAATATAGGTATGTATGTATTTTATGTGTAGTTATAAGTAGTTATGACGACCTCCGCGGTATAGGTAGTGGTTACCAAGCCAGTCCGCCACTCCGGCGGCGGTTCTGGGTTCGATCCCCAGCCAGGCCAAGTTGAAAAATGGCCGTTTTCAAATGAGAATCAACTAGGTTCTTAGTTAAAAATGTAGAATTACAGTGACATCAAAACCAATTATTTCGGTGAAAGAATTATTGAAATTGGACTAAAAATGGAGAAACTAGAGCGATTTTCGTGCTGCACTCTCAAACTCTCCAATGTACTCGATTGGTTGATTATATCTGATCAGCTGATCGAGTCAATTTGTATGAAAATCCGTTTTTTTTTTTTATTTCGTGAAAGTTGTTGAACAAAAGTTGTTCAGTTTCATGGGCTGACCATCTGAGAGGTATAGCGTTATTTAATTACTTATATGTATTTATTATATAATATAGGTGTATCGTTGAGTCAGTACCTATCCCATAAACTTTAAAATTACTTTGGGGCTAGCTCAATCAGTGTGAGTAATCCGTATATATTTATATTTATTTATTTTTGAGGACGGAAACTGCATCTGAAAAGATAATTTTTGAACCGACCTAAGATGGTTTTGTGATGAACAGGTTTATTGGACAATGCTATTCGGAAAACCGTTATGAGCTCACGCTTATAGGTACCTTGTACCTAAGTGTATATTTAGCTCTTCAACTAACTCCTTGACCTAGGAATGCAATCGTCGCAACAATGTAAGCGATATTACCTCATAACACAAACAAAGGCTTGGAAACGTTTGTTTCCGAGCTACGTCCGCTGTTCGCGGTATGCGAAAAAGTGTAAGTCGTTTTTTTTCCATTCTGGTTTAGAACAGAAAAAAAAACAGCTGCCTCTCTTCCCACCCAGATCGTAAAAGCCGATCGAGGGAATGGGCGAAAATGTGAATCAAGTTAATAAGCGAAACGGGTAGCAACCCCATCACAATTTCTCACTATTGACTCGCCCATGCACTATCACGCTAAAAGTAAAAAAAACATTTACTTTTTTGGATTTATAACTATATTTCAATATCTACAAATTGAAACATTATGTTGAATTATGACACGTTGTAAAGTTAATAGATATCGATTATTTTTATTCGACTGCCTCCGTGGTCCAGTGGTCAAGGCGTCTGCCTCGTGATAGTCATGGGAGTCAGTGGAGGTCATGGGTTCAAATCCCACTGGAAAGCATACTTTGTGAAAAGTTGTTTTCAGTCTGGTTAGGATATTTAGGATTATCTGAAAAGAAAGATGATTCCGTGCTTCGGAAGGCACGTAAAGCTGTTGGTCCCGAACGCCATCTAGCGTTTGTACCTATCCTAGGATTAGTTCTGGTCTACCCTTTGGGTTGCGGAGGTCAGACGGCAGTCGCTCTGTGTAAAAACCAGTAACCTCGTCACATCACCTAGGCAAGCTAGCGGACCCCGGGCGTGCCCGGGCTCTAAAGCGTTATCGCTGAGGATGCAACCGGGAATACGCTCAGATGATGATGATTATTTATTCAAAACCTAGTTTTCGTTGTATAAGTGTTTATTGGCAGTTGTATAATTAATTAGATCTAGAATTATATAAAAATGCATTTAACGCACAGACCTACCACTACTAGACCTGCATAATCTACCACTACTAGACGGTCACACGCACGGTATCATATGAGCAATCTCCTCTATGTCGCATGCTTACGGACCTTAACACATTCCTGAATCAGCAACCTGAGTGTGATGTGTTTGTTGATGGAGCGAATGTGGTTGTAAGGAACCTATTAATATATTGCGAGAATGACGAAAGTGAGTCAACTTGTGTATTATAATAAGTTTTTACTGTACATTATTTTATTAGTAATGATACCCGTCGTACCAACCACGTACCAATACTAAAATATTTTAATTACATTTAGCTATAAGTTCTTTATATATACTGTAATTGGTGAAAACCGTTGTATTTAGTCATTACAATAAATAAATAAATAGTGCGTGGCCACTTTAATGCATCTCTTTCTATCTTTGATTGTTGCCTCCACCCATATTTTGCACTCGTCACAGAACACACTACGGCTACTAACTACAACCCTAAATCACCTTTTAAATGATAAAATCTCTAAAATTAATAACTTTCTTCGATCGTTTTGTGGTTTGTTTGGACCAGATTTTGACAGTAGGCCAGCTTATAGCAGCCACGTCGATAGAGACAAAAAAACATATCAGCGTTTCTTTCACACTCACGTTGTACTGTATTTGACAGCCTCTTTCTAGCAATATCGTTGCAAGTCTAGTAGTGGTAGGTCTGTGATTTAACGCCTCCGATTCCGATGTATACAAACAATTTATAATACTATCTAGAATAACTACGAATAATAATCTCACAAAAACGACGTTAAAAATTAAACTTAATGCCACGCACATAAAGCTCATATTTTTATAACGCTTATATTTAAATACCTAACTTTTGATGATTTTGATGATTCTTTTTATTCAAAAGCCTTAACTACCAAGCTGGTCCCATTTTAATTTGGTGAACATATGATGAAGAACTTTGGAGATATGGAAGAAACTCCTAAAAAAATTAAGTCGGTTGTTTTTTTTGTTAAAATTATATACTCGTACTTAGTGATGTGCCGTTTCCGTTTCCCAGATTTCCGGGAACATTCCCGGGAATGTTCCCATAAAATGGAAATGTCAGGGAAAGTTGTAATTTTATTTATCAGACATATTTTTTATCACTGTACATATATTTTACTAACGTAAATGCATCACTTGATGTGGTTATAATACAAATACATATTTCCAGTATTCCGTAACATTCCGTAGAAATACGGGAATGTTCCCTGGGAATGTTCCCAAATTTCCAAATTCCCCGAGAACGTTCCCAAATTCCCGGGAATTTGGGAACGTTCTCGGGGAATTTGGGGAAGGTTCCCGGGAACGGCACATCATTCGTACTATGCAGTGATTGTGATAAAAAAAAGTGTAACTGAAATGCAAAAACTCTGATTGATGGACTCAAATTATCTTTGATGGATCATTATAAGCCTATAGGTAAACAATAATAAGTAGGTACCTAATAACTACTTATTTAGTTAGCACTTGACAGTCGATGCACCGATTGCACGTGAGGAAAAACACGTGATATTGTCTGTTCTAAAATTGCGATGTAACACATTCTATATATGACACAACTTCGATAGGTAAGTACATAGTTATACAACGTGGAAGGTAATAAATTAAACTACGGGCTGAACTAGACCAATAAAGTATAATGGAATTAAAATGACAGTCAAAAAAAAAAAATTGGTATTCCCATACTATTTTTATAAAATAAATCTGTATATAGGTACCTATTGCGAAGTCCAAGGCAGATCACTATCGAGGCGCATTAAATTCAGTAGGTATCTACTAAGTACCTACATAGGTATGTACATTGATAGGTACTTGTTGTTGTACATGTACATGTTTATTTTATTAAATGCAGGAAAAGTTAAAAGTACTAAGTAGACTCCGTCAATGTCAACGGCAAATATTTTGGTCTGCTTTTGTTATTATCGAAATAAGTGTCGTTTATTGAAAGTTTACTGTTTTATACCCAAATAAAAACATCGCGTTGCGTTATTATCATAAGTATCTTTTTATTTAACTTTCCTTTTCGTTTCCTTTTATTGATTTATACCTAACAGTTTCATAACAATAAACACAACTAATGGATGATTTCAGCGATGGCTAATCCACGCGTCAACTCGTGAACGGGTGCCGCCAGGAATGACTGGTCGGTCAGCTCGGCTCCGTTTTTAAAGCTACTTAATATTACTTACTTGTTTATTCTGTTAACTGGAGTAGGTCACTCGTTCGCAAGCTTAAGGTACATGTTATATTGTGTTATATCACAGAATAAGTATCAGGTTATATACTAAGTAGTACATATTCTAGTCAAAAAGGGGAATAAATATAAGTGTTTATTAGCAGTAAATATTAGAGCCTATGGTACACAAGGTGGTGTGAAAGCGATTTTGACGTTATGTGGTCACAGAATACAGTAAGAGTAAGATGTGGTTAAGGTAATATGACTTCATAAATATTCCAGTTTTTGACTTTTTTGACACCCAAAGTCGCTAGCCGCCATCTTGAATATAAGGAGCCAAATTTTTTTTTTTTTTAATATCTTCTCAATGGGTGATTGTGTGATAAAAGTTTACATGGGAAGAAAAAAGAAGATAAAATTCCTCTCAATTTTTGTCTACATTTTTATTCTGTAACTCTTATACGATAAAAGTTACAAGCGTCATAATGAAATAAATATTAATATCCATAATTTAAATAACAAAGCGGCCATTACATTTTCGAAAACATGACGTGTGTTGCTTCACATTACGGCTATATCTTCCTCTTGACTATTCATCCTCATCGCATATGCGTTAAATAATAAACTTAGACAATGCAGTCTGACATTTGAGGCAGGGGTCAGCTGATTGCCAATACGTGAGCAGCGGGTCAGAGAGTAAGATGAACCATCGACTATCTTGTTTATGCATAGAGCTGGTACCAAGCTGTACAATGTTATATAGAAAGGCGATAGTATACCTACCTAATATAAGGAGCTCACCACAATAACCCGAAATAACCTTGTCCGATGAACTTTTTAACACAAAACCGTTCTTTATTGCTCGGTAGTTGGTTCTTCTTTGCTGGTCTCGGAGAAAAGAAAAAACATAGAATGTACCAGCTGCTTCTCTTCCCGTGCAGATCTTACAGCCGATCGCGGGCATGGGCGAGAATCTGAATCATATGAAAAGGCGAAGCGGTTAGCAACGGCGGTTATTATGATTTCCCTTTTCCAGCTTCATGTCCACCATCACGCTAAAAGTGGCCTGGGCCTTACCGCCCTAGGCTCTGTCTGCCCTTTTTTTATTGACAATAATATATATTTTTAATGTGAGTACAGGTGACGCCAAACTTATAGATCGCTCTAAAGTTGCCTCACTCAGGTTACAAACAGGGACAGAATATTTACCACAGTCATGTGAAGTTTTCCCGCGAGATTAAGAAAAAAAAATCAAGTACACTTACCTAGTATCTCCTCCAGCCAGTAACAGGAAACGTAGAGGAATATGGCAACACCGAGCCAAAAGCCGATAAGTAAAACCGCAAGGTACTCCCACATTGTCGCATCACTGTCACTTGATATTTTATCACAGTGATTTTTTAATATCACGTATTTTTCACTGCTATATTAATCATGTCGTCACTGCTGCTCTCTGAGTTCGAAATGCGGTATGAATATGGGCTAAGTTGCTTTCGCTTTTACATTAATAGGTAAGTAATTTTGTTATTAGTGATCTAACGTCATGCCAGGTACCTAATTAACTAAAATGATATTAGAACTGATAGAATTTGTCGTTAACTTGTTAGCATTTTAGCTTGCATTGCCCTGTTGTTAATATGTACAGGCCCGGCAAAAGACATGTACAGATAGATATTATAAATTTATTAGGTATCCTTACTAATATTATAAATGTGAAAGCGTGGATGTTTGTTACCTTTTCACGCAAAAACTACTTGACGAATCATCATGAAACTTTGTACACATATCCTGGGAGGTACTAGAAGTAACATAGGGTACCTTTTATCCCGGAAAAGTGTAATGTTCCCGTGGGATACGCGAGCGAAGCCGCGGGCAAAAGCTAGTATTAATATAAAAAAACAGTGCCAGTAAAGTAAAGATTTAACAATAACGTAATCTACTGTAACATACGCGAATGAACATTTTTTTGAAATAATTTTGTAGAACAATGTACCTACAATAAAGTTTTTTGAAATAAATAAACATAAGTTTTATAAGTACTTACACTTATATGTTTTTGCAATGCTATGCCAAATAATATGTATTACCTAATGTGTCAATCAACTATCATTTATTCATTTACCAAATACATTGTCACAAAACAAGAATGGCCTTTCTTTCGGTATGATGACCTTTAAGTACTTAATGAATGTCCAGTTAAATGCAGCTACATGCTTGTATTGAACTGTCATGTTAATCACATGCAATAACATCGATTAATTTAAATTTAATTTATCCATTACAATAGTATTATTTCTTCTTCATCTAAGCGCGTTCCTGGTTGCATCCTCAGGTGTGCTTCGTCAGAGCCCGGGGTGCGCTTTCCCGCTTTTTCTTCTCCAAATATAACATGCATTTCAATGGACACCAAAGGAAGCCAAAGACCTTGCAAAATGGAAAAGAAATAGCCGGATTAGTTCAAATGATTTGGCTATAGTTTACGACCGGCCGCAGGCGCCTGACGTCAATCCTCTATGGGAATGCAAATGTAGCACGAGATGTTTGTGCTTAATACTTTAGTCGCCTCTTACGACATCCATAGGAACAGATGGAGTGGTCCTATTGTAACTCGGAACCACACGGGTACATTACAATAGTACGAGTATTACAAACTTAGATAATCATAGAGCGTAATGAAAATAAACCGGCCAAGTAGGAGTTAAACTCGCGTGGAGAGGGTTCCGTGCAATTGATTGAATTCTTATAGGTTTTCCTGTAATGTACAAGCAATTAACTATATTTTGTATTTTTTTCAAAAATATAGGCTCAGTAGTTTCGGAGAAAAAATCAAAACTATTAATTTTACAATAATAACAAAAATATATTTGAGATCCTCATAACGAGCCCTTTCATTGATATATGACACAGTGAGGTTTGCAAAACTTTTTTTTTTTAATTTCCTAATTTGTCCCCCGAAAATGACCCTTATTTTAAAAAAATATTTATTTATTTTGCACAGTGTTTGGGTCTTAGGATTACAACATTCTACCAAATTTCACCTGATTCGGTCCAGTAGATTCGGAGCAAATTGGCTGTGACAGACGGACGGACAGACAGGCGCACGAGTGATCCTATAAGAATTCCGTTTTTTAATTTATTGTACGGAACCCTAAAAATGACCAGAAATGAAATGTTTTTGTGTGACTTTTAAAGAGTTGTACTGGGTTGTATTTGTACCTACTACACGAATAATCAGTAATGCAGCACGATACCATCTTCCCAAGGTAAGATAACTTAAAATTAACACAGTTTACGAGAACATTTTAAAATCCAATTTTCGTGTGCCGTTCGTTCCAGCCGACAAATGCAAACACGTCTGGTACCAAGACCGTCACATGTCACTTTGATCGCAATCTCTTTTGCTCTTGCTGGTCAGGGTGACCGATATCCTATTATTTGTCGCACTGGGCTTATGGTGGTCTTTTTACACAGTAAAAAAAACCTAGGTCTACCTCTACGCAGATAATTGCCATTGATCATGCTCGTAAGAAAAATTTCTAGACCCTTACTCTGACAGTGGCACGACAAGACAGTTTTACGTACGTAGCAACGTGTCCGCGTTTTAATGTCAAGCAACATTGAGCGTAACGAAATGACGATAAAGTTTAATTTGGTTTGACATAGAAAAAGGGATACTATCGAATGACTATCGTGTTAAATTATGGAGTAACGGTCCTGAGACGTCTTTCTTTATACGAGTGGTTGAATTCTAATATTATTGGTACAAATCATAATTATCCAACTAATCCACTCCTATATATCGCCCAGTAAAAACGTTAAGCTTTTATACGCATTTTTGCCAAAAGTGGCCGTTTTCCGCGAAAACAAACTCACTTTAAACTGTAAACATGTTCATAAAATAGTTTGAAGGGTTATCTCAGTTTCCTTTAAAATAATTTATTTCAAATGGGGGCAGCACTGGACCCCGGAGCAAACCTACGGAATGTTCAGCGGAAATAATTCTTTCTGGCGAGAAAACCGTTTTGCGATTTCCAAAAGGAAATGGCTTCGCAGCACTCAAATTGAAAACCACTGATGTCCACAACTTAACTGTTGTACAACTTTCTAAAGACGTGAAAGAATGGCTTCTTCAGATCTAGTTCCTACGGACCTAATACCCATTTCATAGGCCGTTACATTTGAAGGTTAGACGCCTGTTGAATGCGAAATTCTTTTAAAGAGTTACACGTGCTATTGCCATACCTATTGGGCGTAAATATAGCTTGCCGTAGGAGGGGTCAAGTTTAGATTTTATCATACACATTGTATCTGTAGATATTTTAGTGAAAGACGGGGTCTTGTTAATCTATACTAATATTATAAAGCGGAAGAGTTTGTTTGTTTGTTTAAACGCGCTAATCTCAGGAACTAATGGTCTGATTTGAGAAAATCTCTTTTTTTGTTGGGTAGTCCATTTATAGAGGAAGGCTTTAGGCTATATAACATTACGTTCCGACAACCATGCGAACGAAGTGGCGGGCATAGCTAGAAATGTATATTTCGAGATCATAACAAACACATCGTAAAAATATCAACCAGATAATAAAAAACATTTTTCTTTATATAGTAGAAAATAATTTAATACAACGTGGAACAGGGACATACCGGTAATAAATCGAACCACAGGCTATACTGGATCACTAAAGTATGATAAAATTAAAATAACAAACAATCAACAAAAATAAAAATTCGGCATTTCCATACAAAAGTGTGCAGCCGCCCGGGCGATTTGTAAGGGAATGTCGAATTTTTTTTGGTCTCTTGACTGTTATTTTATATCCATAATGCTTTAGTGATCAAGTATGGCCCGTGGCACTGGTAGGACTCTCCATTGATTCAGAGTAACATATATACCTACTACTACTACAAACGAAACAATTTATCTGTACACACGTCGATGTGTGAGTTTTATACTTAGGGTCGCACCGCATAATTAATTTAATACTTACCTACTAACGAGGTCGACATATTTACGATTATATTTTTCCATACCTGAAGATTTGCGAACACTATGACGTAAAAAATATTGTGTTTTATATGTATCAAATGTTACAGAAAAGTCGGAAACAGCTACATAATATCACTTCACAAATATTTTTCATTATGTCCATTGTCCATTTCACCATTAGTTCACTTTACTGATTATTATTGAGTCATTTATAATGTAACGCACTAATTCACTATTGTAATATAGTAATTTGCATATTCGGCGCAAAACTATACGGTAATTATATGAATAAATTCAATAAAAATAAACAAATGTTTATCACATTTTCACGCACAGCATGTCAAGTTGTCATTGTCAACAATGGCATTTACACTATAACCCGCGGAAATCTATTTGGCATTTGCGTGTATGTGATTACCTGTGAGCGAGGAGCCAATGTAACATTACCGGATTGCTAATACCCCTCTCGCTCTTGTGTATCTCCCGACAATGCGAGAGAGTGAGAAGGGTATATATATCAAAATGGTTGCTGGGTAATAACGTGAAATTATATTGTTGCTTTGCTTACCTGTTTTCATCATTTGGAAATGTATGAAATATACGTTCTTTAGAGTATTGGGTGGATAAACAATTATTATACGCGCACCTTTTCACCATGATGGTTACTATTGGTTGACAGTTCTCAAGACAACACACGTCGCGTATTGCGTGCGGCTAGTAATTAAACCCTGGTTTGGAGCCGTCAAAGCTCACAAAGTGCGGGGGAGAGGTGCGGGGACGCCAATTTGCGGGAGACGCTGTGAGAGACCATTCTGTTTGACTCTTATGTATTCTGTGCCCGTGGTTCAATTTATACGAGTATGTCCCTTCCACCTTGTATAATCCCCTGACAAACAATTATCGCGCTTACGCAAAGAGTTCAAACGCTTTAAGTTATTAGCATCAAAACCCCAAAATCCCATCTTTATATACGCCCACAACTTTTGTATTATTCATGGTACTATCTATTTCACATAACATAACAGTGTGGTCTGCTTTACTATGAGGGCGATCGGAAACCTTCTGAAGGTCGCAAGGAAAGGTTAGATAACGGTGTTTGACTAAATTGATAGGATAACCAAATAGGTAATTTATAGATGGCACTGCAGTGTTTGACCGACTACGGAGAAGCCAAAAGGAGGGTAATGTGTTTCGCTGCTATGTATATTCATTTGTTCCCTCGTATCTTGTATGATACACGAGGTACCTTGACAAATTATGTATCGTTGTAAGCGTCTTGGCTGTCCGCTGCTGGTTATAAGCTATATGACTTCACAGTAAATTCAATATGGCACCCTATATAGACCATAAAGTGATGAACAAAAAAATTAAATAAATCGAATCATAACGTTTAGGGTAGATATCCAAAAATATACCTATATTATACATTATTAGCTCTTTCTCGCTGCTGTGCTTGAATCAACTGGATAAACGTACTTTTCAGCAAGAATCTTCCCGTAGTACAGTATAAGTTTTTAAGGAAGATAATTGGTATATTTGCAGTTTTATTTTTCAATATCCTAGTGATGAAGGAATATACCAAGTACTTAGGATAGGACAGACATACCAAGTCATGTGAGATGGCATGTGTACAAATACCCTCGCTTTCTGCCCGTGTTTATTGGTATTTTATTACTTCGATACGTTATAAATCTGTAATCCGATGCGTCAATCAAAGAGGATTACTATCGGAGATTGACTTCTTTCTAATACACTCGTTAATGTCATAGATTGTGTAGAAAATATATCACAATTTATAATAGATCCTGCTATGGTATTTTATATATATCTAAGTTTGACGCGGCGGTGAGGTGACCATTGTGCGTCTGAGAAATCAATCCTTACAATAACGACCTCCGTGGCGTAATGGTTAACACGCTAGACCGCTAATCGGGAGGTTCTGGGTTCGATCCCCAGCCAGGGCAAGATGGAAAAATCGCCTTTTTCAAATTGTCCTGGATCTTTTGTGTTTATCTATACTTACTTATATGTATTTATCATAAAAATATAGTATCGTTGAGTTAGTATCCCATAACACAAGTTTAAAAAAAAACTTACTTTGGGGCTTGCTAATCAGTGTCATTTGTCCTTAAATATTAAAAAAAAAGTAAATGTTTTGGATAGAGACTGTACAATCTTTCTTTTATATAGAAATCACTACTAGGTACCTATTTCTAGATATGAGATGAGATTCAGTAAAATAAATATTTAACGATACCTAGCCTAACCTTTGAACCTCTAACATAACCTCTGGGGGTTTATTAGATAATCTAATTAGACAGCCTGTTTGGCAATTCATTGAAAAATATGACTAACGTGCATCTACTTACGTATGAAATTCCGAACGTGATTACGTTGATTAAGTGCTTTTTTGTTAACCGGTCATCTTCGATGATAGATAAATTATACTAGAGACATATCAAATATTACAATACAGTTCTAAAAATGACTCTATTTCAAAGAAATAAGGTCCACACTTGATCGATAACTCACCATACCTACTATCGGGATTTCCCTTTCTTCAGACATAAAGCACGGAACTAAATAAAGGAAGACATACCGTTAAGTAACAAGCTTCTCCGCACTTTCTCACTCATTTCCTCGACCACTTTCGTTCATAGGTTCTCGATAAAAACACACTTTGGCCACTCCTTGTACCTACTTGGAATCGCTTAGAAGGAAAACTGTACGTTTTCCCTTATACGTGTGTTGCAAAATGTGTATTTCCTTGAAGTATTTATGCTGTGGATCGTTCAAGATCACTTGAGGTTTTAAAATAATGTGCCGAGGTTACATGCGGTTGATAATGTTAACATTAAACGAGCGTTAAATATAAGATTTTATTTATTTATTTTAACATTTTTGCACATAAAAAGTGTACAAATCTGCCAGTCAACCATTGGACCCAGTAGAGAAATAATTTGGGTGGTGCGACAGAATGCGTAAACAAAATTGAAAAGTATAAATACCTATAAGAATAAATCATAAAAAGTATAGATTTTAAAATAAATATTTAAGTGCTGATTTTCCTTATGACTAGGTACGTTTGAAACATTTTTTCAGGATAAAAATTTCACTGTTGACACTTTCCTTTACATATAAAAAGATAAACATTTTGAACGCTAAATTTGAGTCTTCGAACAGAAAAGTTCTGTTCAAAATACAGGACAGCTCTTCCCAAAAACAACAAACAATCTTTTTCGGTAAGGCGTTCTTTCAAAGGCCTGATTTAAATGGCTAATTTTGTTTAAAAAAAATACATATATAAAATAGATAATCATCGACTAAGCGTCCAAACCACAGCAAACGAACGTTAATGTGTCGTTTAGAATTCTTTCGACGTTCGGTTCATCGATCAAGTGCATTTCGCGAACGGGTATCGGAATCAATCATAACAAAAAATATAATATTTTCTTGTACATATCAATTCTAATTTCTATTTATAATTTGTAACGGCGATGTTACAAAAATCATGTTAGAGTTCACAAGGTCTCTCGTTGACAGAATAGAAACTGACTCGTGTGTACTACAATTGTGTACTTAGACACTTGAGAGGTCATCGCCAGCATAATAACATCAGCATGACACGGGAGGTGGTTCCGATGGGAAGTACAGCTCTAAAAAGCTGTCTGTTTTCACTTTCGATACAGACGGTGTCTATAGTATACGCTCTTGTCATAATCAAACATATTTTCCTAACATATCATTGTATTTCTTTCTTCTTGGTTTATACCTAGCTGACATTGGTATCAGATATGCTTATAAACGACCTGCCTTAAGACATCTGACGTAGCTACTACTACTACCACAGAATAAATAATACTAACGTACATCTTCTTACCGGTAAAGTATATTCTGGATTGGGCAGATTCTTGTTACGACAGATTATTTTTGGCAGATTTTTTATACAGCAAAAGTAACATGACCAACATAAACCACGCAACACACACACAGATCTGTATATATACTACTAGATAAAGAAAGTCTTTCAATTTGTATGAAAACCTGGCGTGCCAATTTTCATACAAATAAGGAATTCACTTACAAACGGAAGGAAACTTTTTTATTACTTTTTCTAACGTTTTTCGATGAGTTTCTACGGCTCAAAACGGTAGATTTAGCTATTTTACAGTAGAGAATAAATGTCCGATCTAATAAATTGACATACACGGACTAAAAGTGACGATCCTAAATCAATAAAGTCAATTTAACTTGAGATCGACACGCAAATTCATACAGAGGCTGTGTCTATCTTGATCCCTGGTCTGTGCCACACAATCTAGGTAAAGTCAGCGATATTAAACTTTTTATTGACGCAATGTAAGTACGAGTACTGCAAACTCAGACTGGGTGCGAATCGTACCAAGGACCTTTTTTTTAGGTAAAGGGTCTTATACCACTAGACCACTACCTTTGTTTGAGAGCTTGACACTTGAGAGGTCATCGCCAGCATGTCACATAACGCAGGAGGTGGTTCCGATGGCAGGTTCGAATCCTACAACCTGTCTGTTTTCACTTTCGATACGCGACGGTGTCTAGTGTACGCCCTTGTCACTATCGAACATGTTTTCGTAATATGGTATGGATTCTATGAATGAATATCTTTGCCTTTTGAATACTTTCGCTTTTAAAGATCGATATTTAGGTACCTTATCACTACGTGAACAGAATTCTAACCAAATACCTCCAATATCTTTGATTCTAACTGCCAAGTAGGTAATATGTATGTTAAACTTTGGCCCCTGTTTTATTTTTGATTATATGGCGGGGTTAATTTTATCATACCTACGTAATTAATTTTCAAATAATGAAATCTGCTTTCTTACCGACAGAAAGTTATATCTTTACACTTTGTCGTGTTCCTTGAACTATTCTTATTGTATTGTAATCACCTAGGCATTTTTAAATACCTATTTTTACCATGTTTTTGTATGGTTTTTGCTTATAAACTGTCAAAAGTACTAGGCGTATAAGAGTTAGCAAGAGACTAAGTGGAATTTATGGAGATAGACTATTGAACGGAACAAAACAGTGATACGTGGAGTCTCCTCTAGTTTTACCTAAAGCTCTTTGGTATTTAGCTAATTCTTTAAAGCCTGTTTCAGTCTAATGCTGGAACTGCTGGAACTGGAATGCCTTGAAAGGAACCTGAACCTTAGTTACAATAATTTGTTGTTTCTTTTCACCGACTGGGTTCATCAGTAGGTATTATATAGATTTAACTATGACGAAATGTCATGATGAGATGATGTTTTTTCATTTACAAGTCTTAGAAAATGTATAAAATTACATAATAGTAAAATTACAAATCATGTGTGATTTATCAAGTTTTAATTCGGTCCCAAATAATTTTGGAGAGAGCGTCTAACTCTATATAAATGTCAGTCATAAAAAATAATGGAAATGTCTGCCTTTCCGATTATGGTAGTCCATTGTGATTCGGTAAACCGTGTACTCCATCAAGAAGTAATACATACATATACTGTATTTTTTTAAGTACTGTAAGTTCTTTTTTTATATTTATTTACTGTAAACTCTTGTTTTGTTGCTTTTTCATCTGAGTTGGACACAACAGTCGGGTCAGTCGGCTAACTACGAGTTATACCTACTTAGAAAGAGGCGGCAGTAGTTTTTTTTTACAAAATTACTGGCTGTAAAGAATCATAGATTTAAAAATATTAGTTCAAAATTCTGCAAGAAAAGAGTCAATATCGTGGCTAAAGAGTAAAATTCGGGGATATGTATAATTGTATAGTATGAGAGAGCCTATAATATGTTACGATTTTTTTATTGTATACTTACAAGAAGCATACGTGGTTGTTTTTTATGTAGGTACTATTACATATTTCTTTGTTGCTTGTCTTATCTCTACTTTGTTTTGTTAGTACATAATAGGTTACGCATTTGTTTAGCTTGAAATTTCGGCATGACTTCATACTTCATAGTTTGGATGGATTTGTATCATGTTTGTTGTTTTAATCCGAATGACTGCATCACGGAAATAAACATCGTGATTAGTTAATGTGTACGTATGATTATGTAATTAGTACCTAGTTATTGTTGATCAACATAAGTGATACAATGCAATACTGTTAATTAATTATTGTTGCTAAACGGGCGAATTACGTAAAGTCCTTTTTACTCACAAGTACTACAATTACTATGTGTATACAGGGTGACTTTATAACCACCAGCCAAATTTTTGGAGCAAGTTCAGTCCATGATACTGAACTACTTTCCATAAAAACAATTAACAAAAAATGAAAAAAAAATCGGTATCCAATATAAATCAGCTAAGTGTTGACCAAACGATTTATCAATTTTTAATAATTGTTTTACAGAAAGTATTTTAGTATCATGGGCTGGAATTGCTCCAAAAATTTGACTGGTGGGTAAGAAGTCAACCTGTATGTAGTTATTTACTATTAGTAACTACATACATACACATATTTGATAGACTCTGTGTTAAAAGGTGGAATAACAAAAAACCTCCCGTAATTTTTGTCACATTCTCTTTTGTCACTGTCAACTTCATTTGGGTGAACGAGTATTGGTTTAAATCAATTCCTAAAGATAGTCTGCTTTTTTAATTTTAAACCAAAAAGCAGCTTTCTGACACCATTATCGGCCACCTACACACACGAAGTACAAACAAAAACAAAAACTTGCACATTCGTAATGTGTTAAACTATTACCTAAAACAAACATTAAGGCGTGTTCACACGGTCCGATTGATTCATGCTCATAAGTTATACGCAACCGTGGACAAGTGGCAATTACTTTGCAATCACAGGTCTGAGACGGTGTGGTTTCTCAATGATTAAGGCATTTTATAATGATCTCTTCAAGTTGACAGCTAGAGATAAGAGCAAGCATAATGAGCAAGATATAATATTCAATTCAAAATATCTTTATTATCATAGGATATTTATAATATCTCTTAATAATAGTCACTTTGTTTTGTTTTGCACAACTGTTGACGTCAAATCGTTACTTACAGCTAAGTTTACGCCGCTTTTTAGGCGCAAGTGCAGAAGAAGCGGCAACAAACTGCACTGCACGTTTTCTCCAAAGACGTCAACTAACAAACTAAAAACTTTAAACTAGTTATATGGATGGACTGAGATTACATTGTTTGTTATGTCATAATTAAATTAAATTATAAGAATTACGAAATTTAAAATAATGTCAATTTGTAAATTTAGTATGTACCAATGTACCTAAATTATGACATGTCTAAGTATACAAACCTTTAAGAGGGACCCGCGCCAAGCTCAAACCAGACCTTTTTGTCTTTAAGATAGTCATCGGTCCTATAATAAGCCTTCTCACAAAGTACTTTCTTTAATTTACTATAATAATACTTTCTTTAATATAAAAAATTTTCCCAAACATCACACCGCTGCGGTGCTGCGCGCTTGGATTTTGTTAGTATTTGTGTGTTAAGGTCTGTACCTACGAACAATAATCCTCAAAATAATTATATTTCGATGGTCTGTACAATACACACCAGTATCACTACTTCATCCCTAATGGAGCAGAGAGAGCATTTTTTTATGTTGTAGGACGGCAAACGAGCAAGCGGGTCACCTGATGGTAAGTGATTACCGCAGCCCATGGACAATTGCAACACCAGGGGTGTAACAAGAGCGTTACCGGCCTTTCAGGGCCCTCCCCAGAGGGGGGAGGGGGGTGGGGGGCTCCAGCTCTCTCACTCACCGAAAGAAGCATAGTAGCGGTGAAGCTACTACTCAGACGTCGATTTTCTGTGAGAGTTTGTACTTCCCCGGACGAGCCAGTCCATTCATGCCATACTAGCAAAACAGAGTTTTGCCGGTAGGGTAGCTCTATCACAACTTATTAGCTACTAGCATTTTGGGTCTTGCGGCTCTAAGCAGACAGAGCCCAGAGCCGCAAAACTCAAAGGCCACTTTTAGCGTGTATGGGCGAGAAGATAGAAAAAGGAATCATAATAGTGATGGGTTTCTAGCCGTAGGTATCGCCTTCACAGGCTGACTTTTTAACCACCAGCCAAATTTTTGGAGCTTGTTCAGTCCATGATACTGAACTATTTTCCATAAAAAGAATTGAAGAAAAACTAAAAAAACAATTTGCCTTCCCATACAAATCAGCGGTCAGCCAAAGGGATTTTGTATGGGAGGACGAAAAATTTTTTTCGATTTTTAATAGCTTTTTTTATAGAAAGTTGTTCAGTATCATGGACTAAACTTGCTCCAAAAATTTGGCTGGTGTTTAAAAAGTCATGTTTTAACATGATTCGTATTTTCGCCCATTCCCTCGGCTTTCACGATCTGTGCGGGAAGAAAAGCAGCTGGTACATTTTAAGTTTTTTTCATTTCTCCCCGACCAGTATAAAAGGACCAGACCAGCAAAGAAGGGTCAGTACAAATACTAGCAAAATCAAAGCGCCGCAGCGGCAAAATCGCTGCCGCAACGCAGCAGCGTAGTGTTAGTGTGTGAACGCTCTAACATTATATCTTGTTAAATTAAGTTATGCAGACACTAAATTAATTTATTTTTTAATGTTAAATTAATTTTAATTGTTGGTAATTTGTGTTTTATATTCATATTAATTTAAACGTATTTAAAGTCAAGTCAAGGTGATGAACATGCAGCAACAACAGCAGCGTGGTAGCCATTTGAGAACCGTTTTGCGCCATTGGCCATCGGTTTGTAGTCTAAAGAGTAATCTAATCACTGTTATTTTTAAAACCAGTGTAGATTTTCACACATGGATTGAAGCGGAGATGATTGACCATCACATTGCGTGGTTGATATTTAATTAGATGTTGCAACTGGTGTCAGCATTTGCCAACTTAATGGTTTTTACAAGCATGCTACATTATCGCGGCTTCGCTTTTTATGTGTTTCGAAATGTGACGGTACGTAAATATTCACTTGTATGTAAGCGCATAAGCAATAAACTTGTAATGGCTTGGAAGGGCTCTATAAGTGAAGTCTACATTCACCTTTTGACGTACTTGCTAAATAGGAAAATAATGACAGGCGAGTGAAGATTCCGTACTCACTTATCTACTAATTAATTAACTAGCTGTACCCTGCGCGCGTTGCTACGCCAATTTATTTTCCTAAACTATCCCTGAACTATAACGAAATTAACTCGAAAAGAATCGCAGTCAGTCAAGCCGTTTACGATTTTATAAAGGACATACAGACAAGCATTTATAAATGTATATAGATAGATTCGAAGATATAAAATAAAACTCATTTTCCGTGCACTTTTTAGCCTTTAGTTTTACTAAAACTTGTAAATTACGTATGCATTTCAATTGGTTTCAATTTATCACCAGCACCAGCTAAAATTTATGTGCATTCTTTTAGATTATTTCCGCGAGAACCATGTGAAACAGGATTTTCGTGAAGGTGTATTCGTAAAGTGTAAACGAGTTTGGCAATAATGCCAAACTTGTTTTTTTATTAGCCTTTATTTTCCCACTGCTGGGCAAAGGCCTCCCCTCTAGTACGCCACTGATCTATATCTTAAAAATGAAGTTATTACTCGTACATCTATAACTCTTTCGCTCTCAAAGTACGAAGGAACTCAGTAATAGGTACTGTAAACCATCAGATCCGAGCTTGGATTAAATCCAAACAATACTTACAGATACAGTTAACTAACAAGGCAGGCAGAGCCTTGCGCTGATAGTCCCAAAAGCCACTTTTAGCGTGATGGCGAGATTAAGATGGAAAAACAGAATCAAAATAGTGATGGGTTACTTGCCGCATCGCCTATTAAGACGATACACGGAGTGCAGTGCTGCCCCCATTTGAAAAAAATATTTGTAAGGAAACGGAGATATCATTTAAAATTTTGAGCTAATAAAACCTAGATAACCCTTCAAACTATTTTATGAACCACTGTTACAGTTTAAAGTGAGAACGTTAAGCTTTAGTTTGCATTTTTGCGAAAAACGGCCACTTTGGCATTTGCAATTTCAAATGGGAGCAGCACTGGACTCCGTGTATCGTCTTAACATAATTCAGATTCTCGCCCATTCCTTCAATCGGCTTTTACAATCTGCGCGGGAAGAGAAGTATTCCGTACATTCTAAGTTTTTTATTTTCTTCCAGACGAGCATGGAAGAAGCAATACTTTATACATGCTTTAAAGACTTTGTCGGAATAAAATGGAAGATACCCGGATATAAGAGGGTTCACTAAATCATCAAAACATGTTATTTTCATCGCTGACGCGGCGGGAACAAAAAATAAGAATTTGTGAACCCAGCTCATTGCTTATTATTGTGTTTTTATGTTTTATGTGGCGGCGACGTGCGAACGAACCGGTCCTTTGATATTCGTGCAAAGTACAAGTACACAGTGAGGAGATTACAGAACGTAGCCTATGTTTTTTTTTATGAAGATACAAAGATACTTTGTCAAAAACATAGCTAGCTTACATATAACTAACTATCCTTATAACTATTCTTTTAAAGAGATAACTCCTGGTAAGAACACTCGCGATTAGGTTATGCCAGAAATAAAAAATTGACCCTCCACTTATTGGTTAAACCATATTTCAGGTTCTTGCAGCCAGAAGGGTGGAACACGCGACACGTTCAAATGACTTACAAAAACCGGCACGGCAATATCGTCTGTCACTTTTGCCGTCTGACTCACCAGTGAAAACGCGACTTTCTTGTCGCGCACCACCATCTTTTGCAACTTTGAAACCCTTCTCACTGGTGTTTTAAAGAGGGGTCACGAGACTCACGAGTATAGGGAAAGTAGAGGTCCAGTTTATCAATAATTTTTTTTCTATTTCCTCAAAATGAAAAGTTGTTCAAACCTTTCAAACAGAAAAAAAGATAACTTTTCCGCCCAGTATAATGTCAGAAGAGCAAAAGAAAACTTGATAATAATGATAACACATCATAATGAGATATACTCGGTCATATGATAGTGTCACGAACGTGACAGAACCTTCCCGAACAATGTTCGCGAGCTAAAAGAAATACGATAGAATAAAATAAAATAGGTACAAGCAAAACTAGGCCCTATGTCTTATGTCATAAAGTCTAGAGATGCTTGACTATGTTACACTCACACACATACCCGGCGCCTGGATGCTTCGAAACACGTTCGTCGACTATATAGAATATTCGAGATTAATGTGGACCTATTCGATGGCGCATATAAATAGGGAACCATGGGTGCGCCACGGCAGCTCGATACGAGCTATCAAAGCGATCACTTTGAAGTGAAGGAAACCTACCTTAGTGCGATAAGTGGAAGTACCTATGACTACCTTGGCGAGATACCTGGACCTCAGCTGCTACGTTACTTGGACCTTGGACATTTGGAAGACCATCTTCTCGTGTCATCTTTGGGTTCCGTAGTGAATAAATCCCTCATACGAAGTTTGGCGTTTCTCTCCAAATACCGAACCCCAGTTTCGTAACAATAGGTAACTAATGATTGTGATGCACTTTTATTTTCAAAGGCAATGTTTAGTTTTTTAGGTATACATATACCTAAAAAACTAAACATTGCCTTAGAAATTAATAATTAATACTCTTTAGCCAAGTAGTAATATGTGTTTAATTACGTGATTGATAGCGCGTCTTTATGAGTGTATGGGGTATCCCAACTGTACTTTATTTATTTTGTGCTTTAATATTCGTGCAAAGTACAAGGCAAAGGTTTTTTATTGGACAGATAAAGTGAGGCTCGTACTTGATTTGAAGTGATGAGGTTTAGGTACTACAACTTTTACAATAATGACGTATTTAACCTTTTCCGGGATACTTACGGCCATAGATGCAATTATTTATTTATTAAATCTTTATTGACCACAATGGTACAAAAAGGACTTAGTGCATTCTCTACCAGTCAGCCTTTAGGAAAAACAGAAATACCTAAACTATTAACGATAGGCGCTTAAAGATAAGCATGTAATTAAATACGCACACAAAATACATGTCTTCATACATACCCATACATACATATTATAAAATACAAACAATTCAAGAAATTGATTAGTTCTGCTGCAAGAAATGAGCAAAGGATTTTGTATTATAATCGTTAGATTATTGTGCAATAAATATTAAATGAAAATAAAATAAATAAAGGAGTTTGGCCTTCGGTAACCACGTTGTTACAGCTCTCCCCCAGCTCTCGCGCTATTGGACATGTCTCGAAGCATCGGTAAACGCCATACTGGTGCGGATTCAGTTCAGCCTTCAAAAAAAGGTTGTGGACTCAGTGGACCACCCGAAAATCGGTCAAGTGTATCATATAAAGATGTTGACAAAATAGTTTCTTTTTCACGACGTATATAATTTCATCGATATCCCGGTTCACATATTTGTGTATATTTAGGAGAGCTAGCGAATTATCCTGTGCCATTAAGGCACGCAATCAGAATTTTATTCTGCGAAAAATAGAAAACAATCTGCGGTAGCTACGCTGTCCTGAAGAATTGCCAGTATTTGTTGACGTTACAAGTCTATTTGAACTAACGTGATACAGACATGTATTAATATACGATAAACGTCCTAGTGCAGCTCGAGACGTCTTCGTGTAGGCGTCGCGAACCACATTCGCCCTGAGGAAGGCGTCCGGATGAAATCTTTTTACGTGAGTTAGGTACCCGTTTGTCGCAAATTAGTAAAGTCTGTTAGGGTTGCTTAACCTGTGCCAATCGTGCCCATAACGATGGCGCTTAAAGTTATTCCCGATGCCTCTCTTATTTGGTCAAGGGGTCGCCGAGATATGGAGTTCAGAGCGAACTACAGCCATAGAATACAGTAAGAGTAAACAGAAGGGACTCTTCTAAGGTACGCGCAATATACGTCCCCGTTCCCCGCACCCGCACCTCTCCCTCGGTTCTTGACGGCCAACGTGAGTAATCGAGGCGAAAACGGGGAAGAGGTGCGGGGACGGGGAACGGGGACGCCTGGGTGACGCATATTGCGCGTACCTTAGGAGTGTCCGGCCTGTGCTACAGCTACCTACTCTTAACAAGTAGTAGCATTTTTGCAGCTTCTTCACGTTGATTTCCTCCGGCAATATTGTGTGATCGAATATCAATTCCACGGCTCCACCACCACCATGATTCAGTTGCTGTGATAAAGTCTTTGTACTAAGTAGAGACACGTTTTTACCCACGTGTAAGCGTATCCGAGTAAGAGTTATGCTTTCATTCGATAAGGTACGAGGTGATGCCATTTTAATAAGTTTATCGCATGGTTTCGTCCTTGCATGGTTATTTACGATAACTTTCTAGAAACACAATGCTTTTGAGAAAGGTGTGAATATAATAATAGGATATTGCATTATTCGAAAAGAAAGATGATTCCGTGCTTCAGAAGGCACGTAAAGTTGGTCCCGAACGCCATCTAGCGTTTTTACCTATCCTAGGATTGGTTCTTACTACCTTGATAAACTGAAAAATATGGGTCCATTATTTTTGGATAATCTAATAAAAACAGTACAATTTTTCGGATTCGGTCCACATCCTTATTGAACGGGACAAAACAGTGATATGTAGTGTCCCCTCTAGTTTTACATAATAACTAACGTGACCATACGTCCCGTTTTAAACGGGACCGTCCCTTTTTTCGGTTCTCTGTCCCGGTGTCCCAAAAAGAAGCGGGACGTCAAATTGACGCCCCATTTATCGCCTTCTCTTATACGTCCCAAAGGTATTCTCCGGTTTGCAGCGCTTAGCGTTAAGATTAAATTAGATAATAAAAAAAAACTCCCGTTTTCCAAAATGCAATAAATTAAATAATAAAAAAAATGTCTCGTTTTCCAAAACCGGCAACCGCGCCAAGAATTGACGGATCGGCCGGCCGCGCCCGGCGTCGACTCTACTAGCCGATCCGCATCGCCCGCGGCACAAATGCAAGTACTAAGAGTATTTTCTTTATTGACTTACTAGCAATCCACCCCGGCTTCGCCCGTGGTACACACATAGCCTATGTCACTCGGGAATAGTGTAGCTTTCCAACGGCGAAAGAATTTTTTAAATCGGCTCAGTACTTTTTGAGCCTATTTATTACAAACATACAAACATACAAAAATAGGTACAAATCTTTCCTCTTTATAATATTAGTGTAGATGTAGATATATTACTAGATTTACTTCAATAAAAAAATTGTTGACATCTGATAAAACACAGTTACAGGTTCCGGTCCTTAAGGCAATGTTGGTCACTAAGGTAAATATTAAAAAAACGTGCTAAGAATTTTATTCTTTCTTAAATCATCAGCATTAAAGCAAATTTGTTCATCTGAAAAATACAAAAAACACTGAGACTTTTTTAATTTGTGATAAATACTATTTTGATAAATAAAATAAAGCTTAATAAGAAATTTGTTTTTTTTTTTTTCACTATACCTAAAACTACCAATTGACGTTAATAAACTTATGTCCAGGTTTGAGTAAAAAAATAAATGGTCAAGTTAATAATAACTCTTTGTAGCCAGTGCTAGCACGTCTTCATAGTCAAACGCTCAATTTTGGTGTACAATTTCAAGGTTAACAAGTGACATCAGAAAGTCATTAGTTAGAGCAAACAATGACTTTAGATAAAGCTGTCTGTGCGCGAAATCCACGAAAAAACTCTACAAGAAAATGTATGATCTTTACATGTGAGGGGTCAACTGAGACAAAAAAAATATCTATCAACACGCAAAGAACAAGGGTTCAACTTAAATTATGAAACAGTATGTACTTACAAAATACTGACGTCAAAACGTTGAACGTCTGTATACAGCGTGTTAATGAAATAACGCAAAACCTCTCAGGTTGTAACTCAGTCCATGAACAACTTTTGTTCTACAACATTCCCAAAATGCCAAAAATAAAATTCGGATTTTCATACAAATTGAGTCGATCAGCTGATCAGTTTGTATAAAAATGATTTTTTTTTAGGTTTCGCGAAAGTTGTAGAACAAAAGTTGTTCAGTTTAATGGGCTGAGGTACCATCTGAGAGGTTTTGCGTTATTTCACTAACACGTTGTATAATAAAATCATATTTTTTTCGATAACAAGGGTTAGATGAGTGGTTAAAACTGTCTATGCTATGACTTTAAAAATGCTATACCTACTATAGAAAGAAAAAAGCCCTAATCTAAAATGGTCTGGCTGGTCTAAAAATAAACAGAATGTTACGTACATTCTGTTATCTTTCCGCGCAGATGGTAAAAGCAGATTGCAAATCATCTACACGTGTCTAGACGCCCACCATTTCGTATAAAGTCACTAGAGGCCCTCGTATGTCAAATGCTGCTGGGATAACAGCAAATTACACATTACGCCGCGCGCTTTCGTTTGGTTAGTATTTATTTATTTATTTACAAAATTCATGTACATAATTTACAAACAGAGGAACGTACAAAGTAATAAAATGGAGGACATAGGTACTGCTTATTTCATAAGAAATCTTTTCCAGCAGACCCAGGAGAGGAAAATTGAAGAAAACAGGTAGTAGGCGTGTACAAAATTATATTTTTAGTAATTACACACGGCACGGTGCCGGCTACCACTGCCGTGTAAAATATACCATCAAAATCCTAACGTGCCGCGCCACAGCGGCGAAAACCGCTGCCGCGGCGGCGTTATGTTTATCTAAATGTGTTGGTTCAAAGGATGTTGTAAAAACACATACTACTTACATAAAAAATTACCTAGTTTGTAACTACTTTCTTTACATAGTAGGTATGTGTTTTTTAAAAAACTTTCCATGCTTGTCTTGGAGAAGAGAAAAAAAAACAAAGAATGAACCTGCTTATTATTTTTAATTTATGGCTTAACGCTACTGCGTATTTAGCCAGGAACAAGTTAATAAAACGTGGGAAATTCTTTTTTCCTAACAAGTTACAATCAAAGGTTGGTGTAGGCCTTTGATTGCTTTAAGGGAGCTTCTGGCGACAAATCTATACGAGTCCACTGGTTTTCATAGCCGATTGAGTGGCGGACGACGCCCGAAGACGCCCACACAGTCCGCGAAACAAATATCACTACAGCCGTACTATGACTGTCCACTTTAACTATTTCACATATTGTTCATGAGCATGAGCATTTATAACACCAAACAACACCAATTTCATATTATAAGGTCCACTAAAATCAATTTGCAAAATAATTTAAAGAAAACCCCAATCAAACACCTTGACTTCCCGCCAAAAACTCTAACAAACTGCTTCTCTTCTTGCGCAGATTGTAAAAGCCGATTTAGGGAAGGGGCGAGAATCTGAATCATATCAATAGGTGGTGCGGCTAAAAGGGAATCAAAACAGTGATGGGTTGAGTATTATTTATAATATTTATTATAATTGTTTACTTATAATAACTTATTTATTTATAAGTTCCGTAAACTTTGTAATTTTTAATGTTTCTTATTTGGTGCAATAAAGTTATTGTATTGTATTGTATTATCACTATTTTGATTCTCTTCTTCCATTATTATCTAAAGGGCTAAACGTGGCCTTTGTGTTTAGTTTTAGTTTTTACTTATTAAGAAATAACTAACAGGTACATGCCTAGCTATGTATGTCCAGCAGTTGACGTCATGCGGCTGATATGACGATGATGAAGAACATAAGATACTATAATATAGTCCTAAAAACTATCCAACAGATAACTGTTAGGGATAAAGACGTACCTACCTAATAGTGTGTGTGTGTTGTTCAGTTTATTTTTGTCATCAGTTAAGAGTCCCCTTACCCTAGACAGTATCAGAGCTTTCCATACAAACGAAGTCTACGTTTTATTTTGAAACGACATGTCAGATTTCGGTAAAAATTTTAACTTCAAAGAAATTGCATATATCTAGGGTTATATTTAGTTTTCACAGTCATAATTTGAACTTGAAAGGGAAATTATTGTGTATTAATTAAACCATATTTGACCATCAGTATGAAAAACTTTTACACTTATTTTGACTGTGAAAACCAATTATAACCCTAGATATATGCAATTTCTTTAAAGTTACAAATTTTTACCGAAATCTAACATGCCGTTTCAAATTAAAACGTAGACTACGTTTCTATGGAAAAGTCTAGGGTATGGGGTTTCTTAAGTGATTAACGTAACACCCTGTCACTTTACTCAACTGCAACTAAAAACAACTGGTGTTGCAAAAAGTGACTTGATACGAGAATGTGACCCAGTGACAGTACTAGTTCCAGTGGATCAAGTAACAGTTACGTACGTATTAACGTAACAGGTGGAAGCCTGTCGCTAATATTATGTACCTACGATAATAGCCAAAGATAAAAAAAAATATATAGGTAAAAACAAAAAAACAAAAGTTTGTGGTAACAAAAAAATTACAATTTTCAGTAGAAAAAGAGAAAAAATACATTTAATTGAAGATTTAGAGATCCATTTTAAGACAGAATTCAGTCCTTAATACTGACCAACTTTTCCCAAAGAACTTATATCGAAATATGAAAAATAATTTTCGGTTTCCAATTGACCGATCAGCTGATTTGAGTTTATATGAAAAGCCAAAAGTTTATTTTTCATATTTCAAAATACGTTCCCTTGGGAATATTTTTCAGTATCATGGACTGAATTCTCCCTTAAAATTGATATAGAATATTATGTTCGGCGTTGTATTATAAATTAATACTACTTACCCAAAACTTACTTAACCTTACGTGTTATCAGAATTTACCGAAATAAAATAATACCAAACGATATTCAAAATTATTTATTTCTCGCGATTAACTACTTAACTGGTAGACCTTACTTTAAAATAAAACGACGTGTAGTGGCAACAAATAATAAAATTATAAATTAATTTTCTAATAACTAACAACAATATTATTATGCAATACGCGGGAAGGGAATCAACATTTCGTTTTCGTGAAAAATATTTGAATGTGGAACATCCTTATCTCATTTTCTTTTTACATCGTTCTTTTTGGCCAGCGCTTTTATGATTACAATCTATTTTGCTCAAATAAGTATATCGAATCTGTACACTCAGTCACAGAGTACAGTGATAAAAATTCGTCCAGAGCTAAACAATTTTTAGGGTTCCGTACGCAAACGGGACCATATTATTAAGACCACGCTGTCTGTCCGTCTGTCACAGGGCTCTTTCTCTTAAACCGTAATAACTAGACACTTGAAATTTTCACCGATTATGTGTTACTGTAGCAGCTATAACAATAAATACTAAAAATAAAAATAAAAGTTTATAATGAACGGGGTCGTCATACAAGAATTTAATACATAGAATATCTTCCAACATCTCAATTTACATATTTTGGCCTCAAGTAGCCTACCGAGGACTTTTTGAATGCCAATATATATGATTTTAAATTAAGTTTAGAATTAATTGATTAACTGGTTGGAACAGTTAGGCAACCTTGAGCATTTGGCAATAAAATTCATATAAAAAACACGAGTATATAATATATTAGGTCAAATCACACATATTTACGACCTCCGTAGAGGATTGGTAACCACACTAGTCCGCCACTCGAGGGTTCTGTAATGGATGTGATCAATGACAAGTGACATTATTTAGTGACGTTTTATTCTCTAAACAGTACCAAATAATTTATTTTTGATCCTGGATACTACCCAATTTGTCCTTATGTAGGTATTTACTATCGTTTGCTTCAAAGAAAGCTTTAAACTTCTAATTTCTTCTCTGATGTGATGATAAATACATACACCCAAGACTTAGGAAAACTTTGGCAGGCCATTTTCCAACTTGCCCTGGCTGAGGATTAAACCTAGAACCTCCGCATTGGGGGACTAGCGTGTTAACCATTACGCCACGGAGGTCGTCTTAAGTATAACGGATTATCACTGGTATTATATAATGCGAAATAGTTTTATAATTGATTCACTGATTGACCCACAAGCTATGATGCGTACATACGCAATAATCACGTCTTAATCGCTAACGGGGTAGACATAATATGGGGCCGTTTAGGTGGAAAAGCGGATTACCTACTAGCTGCAATCTGCATTGTCTATTAACATAATCCTCTATATTTGCCCATTCCCTTGTCCGGATTTTATTATCTGCACGGAAAGAGAAGCAGATGGAACATTATATATTTTTTTTTTATTTTCTTCCAGACTAGCAAAAGAAAAGGTAAGGAAGAAAAGATGAAAATTTTTTGCGTATTTTTTTACCAGCTTTATAAAAGGAGGAGGTTCTTAATTCGTCGGAATCTTTTTTTTAAGTATGTTCCCCGGTTACTCGGAGACGCCTGGACCTGTGCCTGGACCAATTTGAAAAATTATTTCGTTTGCAAGGGTATACTTGTCAGGTAATCCTATACACTTTCTTTAAAATCAATTGTGTACTCGTAGTTTGGTATTGAAGTCGGCTTTTAGTTTAAGAAAAATATTTCGTAGACCAGTATCGAAGAATGCCATAAAGCCTCTGAAACGGCTCGACTAATTTTGACGGGACTTACGAGTACACTAGCAGATAGCTTATATTATAAGGAATAACAAGGCTACTGTTATTGAAAAAAAATAGGCTTCCGTGCAAAAAAATAACCCAGATTTAAGTCCACGCGGCGCCTAGTAACCAATAAACTTATTAATATTTCCTTCCTTACTTTTAAATCGAAACGAATTAAATTATAAGTATAAATGGTTATTACTTTCCTTTCGTTGACACGCTATTTAAGTACCTACATAAAGTAAAGGTAAATGAAAAAGTGCTGTAGGTCTTGAATTTATAGCATTTTGTTTTATTTTCTAATATCACATAACGATTAAGATGTTAGTAACATCACATAAAGATCAAGATGTTTATTATCTTAGCCTCAGAAATAGAAAAAATAAACGGGCAAGTGCGAGTCGGAATCGTACATGAAGGGTTCCGTACTTCTGTACAATGTTTTAAAACGCTTAAGAAACACGTTTCTTGTACGACGACCCTCTTTAATTTTTAACTTTATCTTCTTTTAGTATTTGTTGTTATAGCGGCCACAGTAATACATAATCTGTAGAAATTTAAATATCTAATTAATGCCATTATAAAGATCTAGTTAAAAATGCTGAAAAACACGTTTTTTGTATGACGACCCCTTTAATTTTCAACTTTTTTTATTTTTAATATTTGTTGTTATAGCGGCTACAGTAATACATAATTTCAAGTGTCTAGCTATTAAGGTTCAAGAGATAGAGCCCTGTGACAGACGGGCAGACGGACAGACAGCGGAGTCTCAGTAATAGGGTGCCGTTTGCACCCTTTGGGTACGGAACCCTAAAAATGACAGGACTAATAAGTAACTACAATTTTTTGTGGCGCTGTGTGCTGGCGGTAAAAGGCAAATAAACTTTGAACTTCGTTTGACGTATTTCGTGGCATCACAATGACGTGAACCTACCTACTACGTACATCATTTTCGAAGATTCAGTAATGAAACAGAAACCCTTCCTTATTTTATCACTTATCATTTGTGGACGATTAAGTAGGTATTCCACAGAAATAAGAAGTAATAATGTACATACTATTGCAATTAATAATATTGTATATATATATTTTTTTTTAATTTTGAATTTTGACTATATTTTTTAATTATTCAGCATGGAGACTGTAGGCCAAATCCTCTGATTGCTTTGGCTAATATATGGCCCTGGTAGTACAGAGAGGGTCGTGCTCCTGCAGTGGAGACTAACAAAGACCTGATGATGATGATGATATTTAATTATAAGACCACATTGTACTCTTATTATGAACATGGAAACAGAGGAAGACCAAAGAAACATTGGATGGAATGTGTAAAGGAAAAGGAGGATATGAGTAGGAAGGAAGTGACGGACAAATTGACTGGAGATAGAGCAAGATGGAAAAGAATTGACATGCTGTGCCGACCCCACATCAAGAGTGAAATAAGGATAAGGCAGAAGCAGAAGAAGAAGGTACTCTTAATATGCAAATAAAGAAATTGAATTGAAATAAAATTAGTTTTAGTATGTGTGTTAGCCTGTGTTTTATTATCAGATGAAATAAGATCTTGTGATTGCATTTAATAATATTGTTGCAGTAAATATATATGTAAAACTGTCATTGAGTGGCGTAAGTTTGTGAAATCTCGCTATAATTAGCGACGAGCTCCCACGCATCGCATAATATGTGGGTTTTGTACGAAAATCGCTGCTCGCTTCTGCTGGGAAATCTGCGTAGAAATCTCCAATCTGGAAGTTTTGAAGGTTCAAAAAAAATAAAGAACAATCCCAGATAGGGTTACCATCTCCAAAATTATGAAAGCCAAACTCGTTGCTGAATAAGGCCGTACATTTAGCCCTAAAATCCGGAATGGATACAGTGGATTAAGATCGAAGTTTTACAAGTTTAAAGTTCTGGCCTAAGAATGATAGAATAATGCCTAAGAAAAAGTTCTTCTTTTTTGCTAAAAAACCTAACAAAAGCCGGAGAGGCAGGTTGTTTGTCCTGCCTCTCATATTTGGCCGAAAAAGCCAAACATATCCGTCCGGCTAGATTACAACCCTAATCCCAGACTGAAATATATAGGTACCTACAATAAAAAACCTGCAAATAAATTTCCAGACTAGACGTTTGTCGAGTGGCCTTTGGGTTTTGGGGCCCTATACTCTGTCTACCTCGTTTGTGATAAACACGTGAAAGATTATAAACAGAGTTCCATTCCAGCTTGTGTGGTACATTTTGGATGCAAATCACAAACAATTAACATTACATGGTGACATTTTAATCACAAATTAGGCGCCGAACGTGATGGTGTCTTGAGAAAATTCTAAGGAATGTGGGCTCTGTGTCGTCCAAGAATTGATATACCTAAATACATTATATGTATATGTTACGGCTAAATATAGGTGTGAACATAAACCTAGGATTAGCCAGCTAAACTTAGGTTTAACCTAACTTAACCTAGTTCTAGCCGGCTAAAACTAGGCGTAGCCGCATTTCGGCTTTTAGCCGTAACATATATAAGGCCTTCCATACAAGTTGACCATCAGCTGATTCGAGTTTGTATGGAAAGCCAAAAGTTATTTTCCATATTTTAGTTTAAGCTCTTTGGCAAAAGTTGTTCAGTATCATGGACTGAATCCACCCTTAAAATAGTTTCAGTATATTTTGTTAGAAGTTTGTTTGTTTGTTTAATTTCTTTATCGCACAAAAATTACATTTAAATGTACATTATTTAAAACAAAGAGAAAAAGAAATAACTTGTACAAAGGCGGACTTATCCCAAGAAGGGATCTCTTCCAGATAAGTTACGCTTAGACGCTGTATAGGTAAGTATACTATCACGTCTTTACCCGTAATGGGGCAGTCACAGCATTTTGGGTTTTGCGGCTCTCAGAAGCAGACAGAGCAAAGAGCCGCCAGAGCACGGAATACATAATAGTACATGGCCAGACCCACAGGCCACTTTTAGAGTGATAGTGGGCGAGAACGAAGTTTATGAGAGGAAGTTTATGGAAAAAACAAATGTTCCCAGATTTTAATATTAGATTTAAAAAAAGTTTGGAAAATCCAAAAGTGCACGCCTCATAATCTTATTTTTCACAATTAAATTGAAATTACGATTAAACTACATTGAATTAGCCCGTGATCTTCGAAAGGACTTCGTTTTGGATAATACTGAAGCGTATAAAAAAAAATGGACTTGATCAGATAAGTTTTTCGGGAGTTATCGTGACCACGCCAGTTTCCATACATACAGACACACGGACGTCCACAAAATGATTTTATTAAACATTGTTTTTATTTATTTAAAAGGCAAAATGTCTTTTAAAAATGTCATAAGTGTTGAAACTAGTGTTTTTCCTTGACATTTATGTGTAAATATTATTGTACAAGTGCGATAGAAAATAAATAGAGACACATTTAGTTAAAAAAATCACTTGATTTTTGTGAGGCGAGAGTAGAGCACTACCTCATGCGCTTCGCTTATGAGGCGTGCAAAAACACATAGGTAGTAATATAATACGGGTAACTCACGTAAAAAGTGACTTGCCGAAATGTTTCGACCTCATCTGGAGGCCTGAGTGTGCGCGTTGCAAGTCACATTCGTCCTGAGGAAGACCTCCTGATGAGGTCGAAACATGTCGGCCAGTTGCTGACTTTTTACGTGACTTATTAGCACATTAACTATATAATATCTATTTATTTCCAAAGAATTTCTTAAATTAACTTAGTTATAATAACTAGTCTTGCATGAATCTGCGCCCATCCATGACTTTTCAGTTTATTACCACAGTATAGCACAGTACAAAAAAGCTTGTATATATTACTTCATGAATGTTATGCCTCGTTAACAGACTTCGATAAATATTTAAAAGTTCTCGGTCAAGTAACTACGACTAATACATTATTTATAACCTATGGTCTATGTTAGGTAGTGTGTCGAGACCTACGTCACGCAAAAGTACGAAGATCTAGGGTAATGGACGTTGGAGAAAAGGTCACGAAGCTTAAGCGGCAATGAGTTAGACACTTGACACATAATTAATAAGAGTACATACTCGTACAGAACAGAATCTCCTAAGGTCCCGCGTAATATGCGTCTCCGTTCCACGTCCCCGCAACTCTCCCCCGTTCTCGCCATGCCGAGGGTGTTGAGCGGGCGAACACACACGCATTGACGTGTGCACGGATGTATAGTTACGTTTGTAGTAGTGTAGGCATAAATAATAATTCGGTTCTATGAAGTGCCATACCTGTGCATTTGATAGGATACACGGTCATTGGGATACACTGACAATCGATCGAGCCAGAGACTGACAAAGGGATATTGAAACCTTCAGAGATGATGGTGAAATGAGTGACAAGGGATCAGACAATGATTTGAAAATGATATGAAAAGGAATTTGAAATGAAATGAAGAATGAAAAACAGACAGGATGAGATGAAGAAAGGAGGTTTAAACATGATGCATGCAGCATCGTTACACTCTGTTAATTGGGAGAAGGCCTTTTGTCCAGTTGTGGGCCGATACTAGGCTGTATAGATAAGCATATCCACGGTTACTCAAGGATGCTGAAGTACGTGCGAAGTGGAGAAGAAAACGAACTGGAACAGTTCCAGTTCTGGAACTGTATTGTATTGTCACTGAACTTACATAGATATACATAGTAGATATTTAGTGGTGTTTTGTTTGCTTCGCGTGTGTAGTGTGCCCACTACACACACACAGTGTTGCCACACTGGTATCAGATTTTTCAAGCTCCATAAAGGCATCTAACATAGCCTTAAATTGCCCTACAATAACGACATTCAGAACCAACGGCTTTACGTGCCTTCCAAAGCAAGGAGGAGCTTGATAATTTTTTATACTATTATTGTTCGGTCACACATCCAAGTGCGGACCACCCCGGTGTTGCTTAACTTGCGAAAGTGCTAGTAATACTCCTGTCAGGCTACCAATCTCCTCATTTAGGACTTGTATTTATTTATAGATTTCTAGAATGATAAATAATCATAAATGTTACTAATTAACTAACAATTAATTTTATAATAAGTAGATAATAATTATTGTTGTTCATAAAATAACATTTGACGTTTAAATTTGTATAAATTAAACGGTATCGAACCCCGACACCGCGGGTTATCATGCTTGATATCTGCAATCACGCTAACAATTACACTGGTTTGCGAGTCAAGTATAATTTGTATAATTATGGTAAAACCATTCGAGGATTAACGAGGTCGGTAATTAGTAGCGTTGCAAGGTTACTTTAATATCGATAGATTGGTAAACATATTGATTATCGATATTATACAAAAATCGATAGTTGCGTAAGCCAGTTAACGGGTGATAAAAAAGGAAGATCAATGAAACAGTAGACAACCAAAGTGTAATATAGTAAGTGTAATATGACTTAAAACCCATCTCTTTTTCCCTCTTATCGGCATTTACTCATGCAAGAATGAGACTTCGCCAAACATCAAAAGTAAAAATACGACAAAATAATAATGTGCTGCTTTAAACGACAAATTTTAAATGACATTATCTAATGACATTGACTTCTGTTTATGTGACTTTTCTATTTAGTAGTGACGTGTGTGACGCTACTAAATAGAGACGTCGTACAAAAAATGTGACACCTACGTTTGAAAACAGCAACTATATTTTAGAGACGTCATCGCGGAATCTATTTACCTCCAATATCTCTGAGACATAATGTCACCCATCCAAGTACTGACTACGCCCTATGGTGCTTAACTTCGGTGATGAGAATTTGATGGACGTCAAAATAGAAAGACTAAAAATACTGTGAAAGTCAACAATTTTTATTCAATGGATAAATATATCACTTATTGAAAGTCATTATTTTTAATTATTTTTAGTGCAAAAGCTACTGATACTAGCTTTTCGCAACGACCACTGTTGAGAAGAAACGCCGAAAGAAACTTATTTACACAGTATTGATCGCCAACGCGCCGGAAGGGCTTTGTCAGTTTACAAAGATATTATGACTAATATAATGTTATCACAATATAACATGTAAAGCTTGTGAACGAGTGCCGCATCCAATTTACAGAAATAAGTAACACTGAGTATGTCCGAGCTGACCAGTCCCTACTGGCGGCACCCGTTCACGAGTTGACGCGTGGATGGTGGATGGACTGTGAGGAAGGCAGGGAAGGATGTATGTAATGAAGGATTTCATTAGCATTGACATAATAGGATAGCATTGACAACGACTTAAAACACTGTATTTTGTTAGCAAATTCACTACGAGTACTTATTTAATTTGGAATTAAAATTTGGAAATTCGGCTCACATTTCAAAGAAGAATCATTGTTAATTCAAAAGAGTGTAAGGAACGGAAATGTAAATGATTTCCCTGTCTCCGTCCTTACACATTGAATGCAGTAATTAATGATACTTTAACGATATAAACACAGATACACTATCACGTCTTTATCTCTAATGGGGTAGACAGAGCCACAAGATCGCGTGATTGTGGGCGTCGAGTTGGAAAAAGTGAATCAAAATATTGATATCGATAGTTTTTGCTCGATATAATGAGTGAACATGTACAGCACTAATAAACAACCGATGACGCAGATATTCCGACATATTTGTGGAAACGCGAAAGTATGATTTAAAACGTTCAGTTTTTAAACGTTAATGACGAAGTATATCCGCCGGAAACTAAATTACATGCTTCTTATATTTTAATCACAGACCTACCACTACTAGACCTGCATAGTGCGTGGCCACCTTAGTCCATCTCTTTCTATTTTTGATTGTTGCCTCCACCCATATTTTGCACACGTCACAGAACACATTATGGTTAATAACTTAGCTAAGCTCAAATAAAACCCTAAACCACCTTTTAAATGATAAAATTCCTAAAATTAATAACTTTCTTCGATCGTTTTGTGGTTTGTTTGGCCCAGATTTGGACAGTAGGCCAGCTTATAGCAGCCACGCCGATAGAGACAAAAAAACATATCAGCGTTTCTTTCACACTCGATGTATTGTATTTGACAGTCTCTTTCTAGCAATATCGTTGAAAGTGGTAGGTCTGTGATTTTAATTCTTTACTTTACTTGAATCTAGTATGTACACTACACCTATAATATAATACAGGGTGGGGTACGGGAACTTACTAATTAAAAGAAATTATAAAATAAAACATTTTTCGTATCTATTGACACGGACGATGCCGTAGTCAGAAGTCAGAACATAGTATGTTTGTTTGTAATGTATTTTTTTTTTAATTTTCTTCGTCATTTTTAGATACATAAAGAATTAAGGATAAGTCAGTAAGACTGTGACCAAGTAATTTGAAAAAAAATTGTTATTCGAATCGTTAGACAAAACGTTTACGTGTAATCATATCTAAATCATGTGTTCAAGGCGCGATAGTTTAATAATAACAGTTAGATTATAAAATAGTTTGGAAAATCCAAAAGTGCACGCCTCATAATCTCATTTTTATTTATACTGGCAGTCCCAAAATGTAAGATAATTT
Source organism: Acrobasis repandana (assembly GCA_963576875.1). Classification (NCBI taxonomy): domain Eukaryota; kingdom Metazoa; phylum Arthropoda; class Insecta; order Lepidoptera; family Pyralidae; genus Acrobasis; species Acrobasis repandana. The sequence continues at coordinate 23,301,491 of OY756215.1, forward strand.
GCAAGTGCAACACCGGCCAAGCTGTGAAATGTCAACTGTCAATTTTGACATTGTGGAGAACTAAAATTTCACAATTAAATTGAAATTACGATTAAACTACATTGAATTAGACCGTCATCTTCGAAAGGGCTTAGTTTTGGATAATACTGAAGCGTATAAAAAAAAATGGACTTGATCAGATAAGTTTTTCGGGAGTTATCGTGACCACGCCAGTTTCCATACATACCGACACACGGACGTCCACAAAATGATTTTATTAAACATTGTTTTTATTTATTTAAAAGGCAAAATGTCTTTTAAAAATATCATAAGTGTTGAAACTAGTGTTTTTCCTTGACATTTATGTGTAAATATTATTGTACAAGTGCGATAGAAAATAAATAGAGACACATTTAGTTAAAAAAATCACTTGATTTTTGTAAGGCGAGAATAGAGCACTACCTCATGCGCTTCGCTTATGAGGCGTGCAATAATTTGCTCGTATTCTTTACAAACTTTTATTACAAGCTTTTAGGTAGGTATGTCGCTTGCCCTGTTTGTTGTTGTTTATTTATGACTTAAAACTAAGTGCTAAAAAAATGTATATGGAAAATTTTTAAATGTATTAACAAATTATTATTTTAATTAATATTATTCTCGGTGATTGCCTAACTAATCATTGCTACTTACATGGCTTGTTAGTACGATAAGGCCATGGCTTCACCCACTCGGAACTAAAGTAGGTTTTAGAATGTATGTACTCTTATGAAAATTGCTCTTTTGCATAAGGTCAATACAGCAGTCCTAAGAAATTACCGCCAAATGCGAAAATAATATACTTCTTAGGCTAATTCACACTTAACGCAGTTACAAAGGAATGAACCGTCGTTACAAAAAGGATTTATCCTTGGTATAATAAAGCCATGACCGTGAGCTTCGCTCCAGTCATACTCTTCGTCTCCATTTTCCATTATTTCGTTAAAATTTTATGTCTCTTTTACTGTTCAAGTTACGCGACTTTGGAATGCCTTACCGGAAGACATCAAAAGTATCTCAAATAGGTTCCTTTTTAAGAGAAAAGTCCACACGCATCTTTATGCTAATTTGTTGCAGCAGAACTAATCATTATCATAGATTGTTTTATATTTTGTTATGTATGTATGTATGTGTATGTATGTATGTAAATGTATGTATGTGTATGTATGTATTGTATATGTAGATATGTGTATAGTGTGTGTAGAAATACATACTTATCTTTAAGCGTCTATCGCAAATTTTTTCTGTTTTTCCTAAAGGCTGACTTATAGAGAATGCATTAGCATTAAGTCCACCTTTTGTACCATTGTGGTCAATAAAGATTTAATAAATAAATAAAAAAATATAACAAGGTATTCACTTCCCGCGATAGCCCAACACTACGTCACGAATGTCACGACAAGTGTTACCACTGATTGTACTTTTCAGTAAATTTAAAGACTTTCTCAATTAGTTAGTGAGTAGGTATAAAATACAACTAGGTATATCTGGTGGTTCATCTATTAAATTTTTAATTTTAATTATTCAATCACACACAGTGGCAGCACTCCCAAATGATGACGTATTCTTGGGCCAATCACGTGACCCAGCTGTCAAGGGAAGAGAACACCTTGTTTTATTATAGCTACCTGTATCATGAGACATAAATAGACTGATGATTACTAAAACCTAAGGCCTTTTCTACCAGTAAATTAACTAACTACTTATACATGAGAATGCGGTAGTGCAAAAACTAGAAGATATAGGTATATATAACCTATTCGAGTTTTTAATGGTAAACAAATCTTTGATCTACTCGCACCTTATTGCCATTTGCTTGATTTTGTGGAAATGTCAAGTATTTGAGGTTAAACATTTAAAATGAACCGATTTTTACGGTCTTACTGGACGCATAATAATATAATTGCGAAATTACTTAATTCCGACGAAAAAAGCTAAGCAGAACGCCATTACTCCAAATTATGGCAATTTGCCAAATCAGAATTCAGGGCGAGTGCAGATTCTTTTTTTATACCTATAGGTACAAATATGAATTCTGATTCTGACTAACAATAGTCTGTACAGGAATTATATATGTACCCGTTTCGACATTAAATTGATATACATTAATATTTTAAAATTAATTTTACTACTCAGATAGAGAAGTAAAATGAAGTAATGGGAAAACTCTACCTATTATTTATTTTAAATTAATTAAATGCGAAACACCGAGTTATGCTCTAAAACCCTGATAATGGACGTATCTACGTTTCAAAACAACGAAATGAAAGTGGGAGTGCATGCATGTCTGTCGTGAGAAACCAGAAAGGCTTAAACTCACGGAGGGGATGGCGAGATGACATCGAACACTACCTGAATATGACAACAAGCTGCCTACGATTGTGATCTGTGGAAGCAGAAAGGGGAGGCCTTTGCCCAATAAACCGGCCAAGTGCGAGTTAAACACGCGTGGAGAGGGTTCCGTACAATTGATTGAATTCGTATAGTTTTCCTGTAATATACAAGCAATGAACTATATTTTGTATTTTTTTCAAAATTTTAGGCTTAGTAGTTTCGGAGATCACGGGGAGGGGGGGGGAAGGTCTATTTTCGTCTTCTTTCATGAATAAAATCGAAACTATTCATTTTAAAATGATAACAAACATATATTTGAGATCCTCATAACGAGCCCTTTCATTTGATATATACACAGTAAGGTTTGAAAAACTTTTTTTTTTAATTTTCTAATTTGTCCCCCGAAAATGACCCTTATTTTATAAAAATATTTATTTACTTTGCACATATGTGTAGGTCATAGAATTACAACTTTCTACCAAATTTCACCTGATTCGGTCCCGTAGATTCGGAACAAATTGGCTGTGACAGACGGATGGACAGAAATACGCACGAGTGATCCTATAAGGGTTCCGTTTTTTCATTTTTTGTACGGAACCTTCAAAATGGGACACTTCATCATCATCATCAGGCCTTTTTCAGTCTCCACTGCAGGAGCACGATCCTCTCTGCACTACCAGAGTCAAATATTAGCCAGAGCAGTCAGATTTGGCCTACACTCTCCACGCTGGCCAGACGGGTTGGCGAGGTCTCATTGATGTTTATAAGCTTTGTTTAGCTTGTGTTTCCTAAGTCGCCTTCTACGATATCCACGGGAAGACTTGGAGTGGTCTTATTCTACTCTGCCGGGAACCTCACGGCTAATGGGACACTTAACAGGCTATAATTTAGACAGCTCAAAAAATCTGACATCAGTTTTAACTACACTCGAGAGAAAGAGATCTAATTACACGAAATCGCGAGATATTGAAAAACTACTAATAACGTCGCGTAGTCACGCCCGTGATTATACTGCTTCAATTTCTACGATGCGATTTCTTGACGTGATCTTGTGGCTTGGGAAAACTACATCTGCGAGATGTATGTGTTTGGTAGTTTTAAATCAGCGATTGGATGGGCCGTCGACAGTGGCGATGGAAAGAGACGGAATAAGCAAATAAAATGTATTTTTAAGGCAATTTATTTACAGCAAATTCAGTCCATCACTGTTGTTAAAACCTCTACAGATAGAAGTTTTTACTATAGGTTTCTTACTGGCTGGTTTACATTTTATGTGATTGCATTTCCCAAGAAAAGCCAATATTTCAGAATAAGAAAAACATTATTTTCTCAACTCCCCATAGTTACCATACAACCACGTGAACAGCTGGTTTTTGTGTGGGAGATCCAATTTTTTTATCGTATTTGGCCGGTTTTTTTATAGAATGTGTACGTACAGTATCATAGACTGAACTTCCTGTCAAAATGTGCGTTCCTAAAAATAATATTTATTCTGTCTACTCAGTACATTATACCTATACGTGGCTGGTTAAATAATTTAAATCCCAGATAACAATAATTAGAATTTCTTTGTTTCATTTCTGTACAATGTTACGTCTTTCAAAATCACCATTTTGATGTTTATTACCCTTACCTATGGTTCGGAGGATAAATCATGCGATTAGGGATAGATATTCTATATTGCACCTTCCTAGACAGGTACATAAATGTATTTATAAAGTGATTGTATTATAGTCAGTAAAACTTATCACTTTAACCTATTGATATAATATTGAAATTTGTTTTAAAGTCACGTATTGCCATATTCTACATTGTATGTTAAGTATTTTATCACCATTTAATGCATTATTATTGTTACTGACGAACGCACATATATACGTTTCGATATAAAATAAATTTGAAATCACGCGTGTAATATACACAATTACATACGAGTTTAAAAATAAAAATAAAAAAAAATGGATTTTTAATGCGACCATTGTTTTAAAGTATTTAAATTATTATTTAAAATTTTTAATAATTAATATGTTTTCCATTTTATTTGTTTTTTGTTTTATTAAGCTTGTATAATATAACCATGAATCTCATTATTTTTGAAATTACAATAAAAAAGACAAACAATAGATGTAAACGTGGGTACATAATACTTGTCATATAATTATCTAGATTACAAAAGAAATGAATGTCACTTTTGTTCGCAAGGTGTGAGAAAGGAAAAGTTTAAGTGTCGTTATGACACTCGGGAGTAAATGTTCTTTTAAATTGCGTATTGGGATTATAGGTAAGGAGTAATTAAACCGGTAACAGAAAGGTGTAATTAAATAAAAAGTCGAAAGTAAGCTTATGGTTTAAGACATAAAACCGAACAAATTTGCTAAGAGCAAGATATAAATGTATGTATAGAGCTTCATCGTAAAAAAAACAGATTGTATAATCTGTGGTTCATACCTATATGTTTCGGAGGCGTAAAAGATTTTTTCTTATACTTATATGTAAACAGGTACAATGTTCAATGACATTGTAAATCATAAAAAACCCAACCAAATCACTAAGTAAAGGTATATTTATATTTTAATCTTTCCTCTTACGAACAGGTTTTCTGTAATGACTGAACATTGCCGTCATTGCTGACTTAACCGCCATACTCATGATTCCAGCCTACTACAACAACTACTTATCAGTCGAGTTAACTACTTTAATGATAAGAGTTTTCACGACGTGGCTTGGTTTTCCTACAAAGAACAAAATGTTTTTCTAAGTTCAGATTTTTCAGTTTGATATTTTTGTAAAGTATATTTAATAACTTATCTACTAAGTAGTACCTACCTATTAAATTCAATAAATCGATTTATATAAATAGAGTTGTATTTAATTTTATTTTAAAGTAAAAGTAATAAAAATTTGACTCAGCTCTGATATCTTTTCAACCTGACCAAATAACATTCGCGATTTTGTCGAAAACTTCTGAAACTTCTCTTAATGAAATCATCGCGAAAATCCAAAAATTTTTTAGTTTATCTGGTTCTTATGTCATTGTCAAAAATTGTATAATTTTTAAATCCACAGTTATACATTTGGCTTATTTTTAAATTAATTTTGGTTAATAACAACATCTAGTTAAATTTAATTGCAGTAGTCAATATTTAAAAATAGTTTGGGATGTAGTGGAAAAGATTTTTTAAAATTGATCACGTATCGTCCGAAAATTCCAAAATCCATTGTAAGTAGATAATAATTCAAACGCACATTGCAAATTGATCAGAGTGAATAACTTACAATTTGACAAACAGAATCAGCGCTTCTAAATCGAAAACACTTTAGATGCTGATTTATGGACATCTTTTTATAAATGCGGCTGAACGTTCTTCTTCTTGTCGAGTCGAAATGGTTTCACTGTAGCTACAATTTCAAATCATAACCATAGGCTGAACGTTTATTATACCAAATAGTTTTATATTTTTTGCTCACATTAAAGTTAATTAACTTTGCAGAAAAATTATATCAATAAATTTATGTAAATAACACATAATGCAATCATTAAACACCGCATAATGACACGTGATACGCACGGTACCGTATCTCTACGTATTTCATTACGCTAAATATTTACACAAACCTTATCATAAAACTAGGCCTAATTACGGTAAACTACTTATTAAAAATTCAGTGTATTCAAACCTTCTTTTGACCTTCAGCGTATTAATTAAACATGAAAATATTTATTAGATGACTAGATAAGCTAATACCGCCACCATGAAAACTCAGGGAGCATACGTCACGTACACCTGAATAAATACATATTCATACCACACTACGCATTTTCCAGCAGATAAAAAAAACCAAAACACAATTTCACATCACTACACAAACTTCAAAAAAGTTAAAACTTTGGAGGCTTTATTCGACGGTTATTTTAAAAAATGCTGGCCAGTTTGTGATGTTCGATTTGAAACTTCGAACGGTTTTCGCGAGCGCGCGAAAAATTCGGAGCGCGCGGGCGGATGCGCGCGTCGCGTGTTGAGACGAAGCGGTCAATGCGTGCGCGCGGGTACTCTACTAGAAAGACGGCCGGTGACACAACCTGCGAGTTTGTTAACCTGACATTCATAATATCGAAGTCTGCGTTTACTAATTAAGTAATTAGAGGCTTAGGCAGCTGCCGATAATTCGCTTAGTAGTTCCGTGCGACGACGAATTTGGGACAAGGATATGACGGTGTATTCGCTAACAGGGTTACGTTGTCTATTTCGTTATTCATTACATAAAAAAAATCCTAGAAGTTGTTAGTAAGAAACATTAAACTTGCAATAATTTAGACCTAAAATTGTGTGGTCTAGTGAGTAATCACATAATCAGTTTATTTATTTATGTCTCTATTGGTAATCATTTGTTACACTTATTGACGTCATTCTCTAATAATAGAATATTATCAAATGGTAAAGCTCATGTAGACGTTTTTGGATCAATTAACCAGATAGTTCTGAAATTGTACTGTTTCGAAAACAATTTATATATTGGTACTAGCTTTATATTTAATGATTTTTTTTTACAAGTATTGACGTCGATCACTTATGGTACCTATATAAAGGGATATGTATACTATCAATGAATTACTACGTACCTAAGTTTAATTTATTATAATCTTTACCTAGTAGAGAGTAAGAAAGGACGAGAATATAAATCATGTTAAATATAGGCTATGCAGATAGCAACCCTATTTTGTTCCCTTATTCCATCTTCAAGCCCACCATAACGCTAAGCACGGCCATTGGGTTTTGCAGCCCTGGGCTCTGTCTACCCCGTTATAATGTGAATGTGTATTCTAGTAGAGAGGAAGTGTCTTCTCTATATTCAGTGGAATATAATCAATTTTATTTCGTACTGAGTTGGCATTTGAAAAAAAAAGTATTTATATTGCTCAAAGACTTCATCAAAACATACCTACATAAAATAATGCACATAAAACAAACGAAAGGTTAATGGTTAATCACGAAACAGGTGGATGGAAGTTTATAAAAATGTAACTTCGTAAACAACAACACTTAAATACCTCTCGTTATTTCACTATAAAACTAGAGCAAAATTGCAGCCAATAAATACGGGCCTAATTTACATTTTCGAATACGCTATAGTAGCCTGCATTTATTTAATTTTATTTATTTATTTCTTTATTTACCTTTTACGAGTAATACACATGGTACTCGAATAGCGGTGAACTACTAAAAGAACTATCGTGGTAAGCGCGCTAAATAGTCGCGCGATTAAATATAAACATGAAACCTCAAGAAATAACAGATTAATTGATAAGTATACAGTGACATAAGATGTTAGTGGCTCATTTTTAAGGTTCCGTAGCCAAAAGGCAAAAAACGGAACCCTTATGGATTCGTCATGTCTGTCTGTCTGTCTGTCCGTCCGTATGTCATAGCCACTTTTTTCCGAAACTAAGAACTATACTGTTGAAATTTGATAAATAGATGTATTCTGTGAACCGCATTATGATTTTTACACAAAAATAGAAAAAAACAATACATTTTGGAGGTTCCCTATACTTAGAACTGAAACTCAATTTTTTTTTCATCAAACCCATACGTGTGGTGTTTATGGATAGGTCTTCAAAAATGATATTGAAGTTTTTTATATCATTTTTTCTAAACTGAATAGTTTGCACGAGAGACACTTCCAAAGTAGTAAAATGAGTGTCCCCCCCCTGTAACTTCTAAAATAAGAGAATGATAAAACTAAAAAAAATATATGATGTACATTACCATGCAAACTTCCACCGAAAATTGTTTTGAACGAGATCTAGTAAGTAGTTTTTTGTAATACGTAAATTGGTAAATCACAATTTACCTTTAGCACTTATATATTATTATGTTAATTACTTGCTTTTACGGAACCCTTCATGGACGAGTCCGACTCGCACTTAGCCGCTTTTTATATCACATTAACCAATGAGTAGACATAGCTAGCACGTGTTTAGCTTAATCCGCAGTTAAGCCGCGATTAACTTAATCCGGCGAGGTCACCCGCCGACGCGTTTTCACCGTCTTTTCTCGGGTAAAATGGGAAGTAAATTAATACACTAATTTAGATCTTAATTGGATTTATGATATTCGGCATTTCCACGCTTATAAGCATTTTGACGTTGCCATTAGAAAACGATTGGTTACGTAGTTTTTTCTTTAATATTTGATAATATTATTTGAGGTACAATCTATCTCTACAAATCTTCCATAGCAAAGAAAAAAAACATGGTTTTCTCCCACGCATTTTCGTTTCAAATCGGTCAAATGAATAAATGCTAACTTAAGAAAAAAACTTTTTAAATGGTATTTATTATTTGAACATTAAGGCTTTAATTTGTTTATTTAGTTTTTCGAAAATAACTAACTACCAATGCGAATTTAAGTTGTAGGTACATGTAGTAGGTACATAAATTATAGCTTTTTGTTGTAGATAGGTTATCTGACAAATAACAAAGTCTTCTTCAAAAGAATAACCAAAGGCTTGTTTATCTCATACAATTATTTACAATGTCGGATTTACCTTGAACAGTGGTTTTCTGAAGTATGTGTATGTACAGTCAGTTCAGCATTATATTCATTACTAGCTGTGCCCGCGACTTCGTTCGCGTGGTTGTCGGAACGTAATGTTATATAGCCTAAAGCCTTCCTCTATAAATGGACTATCCAACAAAAAAAGAATTTTTCAAATCGGACCATTAGTTCCTGAGATTAGCGCGTTTAAACAAACAAACAAACTCTTCCGCTTTATAATATTAGTATAGATATTACGCATCTAAAGAATACACAAGTAAGTATATATACGGTACTTACGACCCTTTTAGTCATGTGGAAAACAAAGCAGAACCAATTATGTATTCTGTGGCAGAACGTATACTAAAAATATATAAAATTTTTAAAGATTAAAATATGAAACTTCTTGATAAATATATAGATTTGAATATCAGCATGTATTCTGTGATATCAGTTAACGTATTTGGAGGAAATGCACTTGCGCTTAGGAAGCGGTCCTAAATTTCCGGTCTAAATGATCTGACGTCAATAAGTTTTATGAAATCGAAAGAAATAATAAACGGGCAAGTGCGAGTCGGACTCGTACATGAAGGGTTCCGTACCTCCGTGCAATGTTTTAAAACGCTAAAAAAACACGTTTTTTGTATGACGACCCCCTTTATTGCACGCCTCATAAGCGGAGCGTTGAGGTAGTGCTCTACTCTCGACATGTCAAAAAACCCAGTCTTTATAACACTTACAGGATAATATGAGTGCACTAATATGAAGGTAAATAATCTGTCTAGCACATATGGTACATTTTATAAACAATTAATTTGTTTAATATAATAAATAATAACATTAAAACTAATCATTCTTGGACGTCCGTGAGTCTGTGTTTATGTGACCATGTATGTGGCAGAGAAATTGGTCGAAAAATTCATCTTACCGGAATACTTTTGTTTTTAATATATAAAGTATTACACTGTGCTGATTCCTAGTTAATATTAGCGTTCTAAGTACTGTCGTTAATTATAATTTATAAAAAACTAATTTTTTTACCCCTTCACCTTAAAACCGACACATACTTTTCTTCGTTTTAAGTTAGCAATAAAACAATCAAAATCAATTTAATTGTGAAAAATGAGATTATGAGGCGTGCACTTTTGGATTTTCCGAACTATTTTTTACTTTTTTTTAGTATTTGTTGCTATAGCGGCCATACTAATACATAATCTGTGAAAATTTCTAGTATCTAGTTAATGACATTATAAAGATCTAGTTAAAAACGCTGAAAAAACACGTTTTTTGTATGGCGACCCCCTTTAATTTTTAAACTTTTTATTTTATTTTCAGTATTTGTTATTATAGCGGCCAAAGTAATACATAATCGGTTAAAATTTCAAGTGTCTAGCTATTACGGTTCAAGAGATAGAGCCCTGTGACAGACGGACAGACAGCGGAGTCTCAGTAATAGGGTCCCGTTTGCACCCTTTGGGTACGGAACCCTAAAACTTTACAATTATCAGGTGACACAAACATCCAAAGATAAATAAATGACTTTGACATTGACTTGACTGTCATGTCTTTATCCTAAACGGGGTAGAATCTCCTAAGGCCGCAAGTTCAAAAGGCAACTCCTAGCGTGATGGTCGGCGTTGAATAACCTTAAAAAGAGAAAAAAAATAATAATTGACAAGTAGATAGGAGGGTTGACTGTATTCAAGTACTATTTATGCAAATCATGCCAATTTTCTAGCATCAGTGACTGGTGACATGTGATCTTTGGTGTTATTTCCTCTATTATTTCTGAAGGCCTTGCCAATGTCGTCAAGATCAAGGTTGAGACTATACAGGTTGATTTTGCACCTTCTAGCTACATTGAAATCTTGTAATCAGAATCATTAATAGAACAACTAACTAACTGCTGCAACTATTTTAAGGTTGAATTAAAATCCATGTTACTGAACAACTTTCTCCAAGGGACATATGTGTATCGAAATATGAAAAATAATTTTTGGCTTTCCTTACAAACTATTAGCTGATCGGTCAACTTGTATGGGAAACCAAAAATAATTTTTCATATTTCTATATATGTTCCTTGGGGAAAGTTGCTCGTTATCATGGACTGAATCCACCCTTAAAATTGTTTCAGTATATTTTGTTAGAACATGTGACTGTAAGTAGTCCTAGATTCATATGACAGCATAACTTATTATATAAACTTTATTGCACCATGACTAGAACTATAAAATACAAAGAACATAAAGACAGAAACCAAAGTACCAAGAAAAGGCGGCCTTATCAGTTCACCTACCTCGAGAGTCGAGTCTTAGGTGAAATGGAAGATATTGCAGTTGTGATAAATTCCCCTTTTGACACATTGACATTGTTTTGACATCTGTTTTCTGTATCTATGTTAAATGTTTTGATAATTTTGTGAATCCGAAAAGTGGTGATTATATTAAACTTGTTATCAGTTAATTACGAAACCGAGTTATTAGCGGGAGGTCGAGGTGTTTGGTTGGGGTTTTCTTTAAATTATTTTGCAAATTGATTTTAGTGGACTTTATAATATGAAATTGGTGTTGTTTGGTGTTATAAATGCTCATGCTCATGAACAATACGTGAAATAGTTAAAGTGGACAGTCATATACGGCTGTAGTGATATTTGTTTCGCGGACTGTGTGGGCGTCTTCGGGCGTCGTCCGCCACTCAATCGGCTATGAAAACCAGTGGACTCGTATAGATTTGTCGCCAGAAGCTCCCTTAAAGCAATCAAAGGCCTACACCAACCTTTGATTGTAACTTGTTAGGAAAAAAGAATTTCCCACGTTTTATTAACTTGTTCCTGGCTAAATACGCAGTTGCGTCAAGCTACAAATTGAAAAAAAAAAAAAAATTACGAAACCTTCCACGGATTTTTAATTATATTATAAATAATTATTTATATACTTATTTTACCATTACCAGTAGCAGAGGCGGCAATGCCGCGGTGAAAACGCTCTTAAATAAAATATAAGAATAATAAAGAAAAAACATAAAACTACGGTTGCGACATTTTCTCGACTTTTAAAAACAGGTTATGTAACAGAAAATTCTTATCAACGAACAGTTTCGAACACATCCGTGTGTTTTATTATTATTACCTATTACCTATCAGAAAAACCAACACAATCTAAATTTGCATTTTGTTTAAGATTTTTTTTTAAATCTTTATTGTCATTGCAACTACAAGAAATATACTTGATTAAAAAATCCTTATAAAAAAGTCCGAATAGTTTTATAATATTGGATATTTTTCATTATGCAATTTTTTTTACAGCAAATGATGTGATGCATTCTCCAACGAAGATAATGCGTGAAATGAAAAAAAAATGAAATGAATGATAGTAATGTAAACAGTTACATCTACTGATCTATAAAGCATTACGCATTGGAAAGAATCCTGTAAAAACAAAATATTTGATTTAGATTCACCTGTCTCGTTGTTTGTGTGTCTGTAATCAAATCTTACAAGCTAACACCTCGACGACGACCTCCGTGGTGTAATGTTCAACACGCTAGTCCGCCAATCCGGAGGTTCTGGGTTCGATCCCAGCCAGGGCAAGTTGGAAAATGGCCTTTTTCAAATTGTTCTGGGTGTTTATCTATTTATGTATTTATTATAAAATATAGTATCGTTGAGTTAGTACCCCATAACTCAAGTTTAAAAAAACTTACTTTGGGACTAGCTCAATCCGTGGGATTTGTCAAAAAAATAATAGACCTACTACATTTTTTGATTGAGCTGTGGTTCAAACGCGGAGTCACTATCTGAACGTTTTTTTGTAAGGAAAAATCATTCGTTTACGTGAATCCGCGTTTCAAAAATGGCACTTCTGAAACTTCACAAGTAAGTTGGGTAACAATGCAATATTAAAGTACCAATGACCTGATCTCATGATGAAGCCGGAAGGTGGCCACGGTATCTCTGTGATAAAATAACATAACCCGCGTTGGGTGAGCCCAAACTTATTGTATTGAAACTTTTTAGTTTAAGTTTTATACCAATACAATCTTGTTTAAAAAAAAATTTTTTAATATCTTCTATTATTTCTATTTTATCAAAAGTTATGATGTCTAATTAAAATAAAGTTAAGATTAGGAAGCATATTATAAGATTTACTATTTATTTTCGTCATAATTTATGAATCAATTTCAAAACCAAGATAACATTAATAAATCAGTATTTTACATATTTTCTTAATAAATCGATATTCAAATTAATATTTTACATAATAAATTATAAGTTGTAGTACCTAATAAACTTCAGGAACTTTATTGATCCCCATTAGAACTAGCAAATCTTGCGAAAAAAAATTGCTAAAGACATAAACATATTCATGTCATAATTGATTATCACCTACTTTTGTATGTTATTATGTAAGTAAAACCGGGCTACCTCAAAAGTTATTTCGGATATCTGTCACAAGGCGACACGGTCGAAAGGTAATTTATACAAACAATACGCATGTTTATAAATAAAACTCAATATGTTATGAATGATTGATATGAGTTTGTTTGTTTTTCGTGTGTGTAGGTAAGTGGCCAACACTGGTGTCAGATTTTTCAACCTGCCTATAAAAGCATCTGACATAGCTTGACGGCTGCTTACTTGATATGAGTATAAAATAAAGAGGGAATGTGTCTTTATATTTTCGAAAGTTTATATTTTAGTTAGCTATTACCTTCTTGATCATCGTTTTAATATTTTATCAGTGTTGTCAGAGATAATGGAGTTAAATAAGAATAGAAAAGTTATGAAATTGGGAGTCGACATCTTGAGGCGATGTCATTTGATTTTGTCGTATTAATATTACCTTTAGATATAGAAAATACTGGACGATAGAGGGTATCAAATCTTGTTAAAAATTATAGGTACCACGACGTTTCCATGCTATACGACTGCTGTAATATCATTGATATTTAAGTTAATTGGTTAAATCCGCAAATTGATAAAACCTCTAAATGTTTGGCATTTCAGTTCGGTTTTGTTAAAGAACTGAAAATCGTTCAGCTAGATTGTCTAAGACCACAGAATAAATACCAGTAGTACAGAAGTCTCACTCCGCAAACGTTTTCAAAGAAATATCTATTCACAGTGGTTAGCAATATGGTGTAATTTAGCTCGCGTCAAAACGCAGCACCTTTTTGTTTAGACACCTACAGAAATCCATTGCAAGTCAATTTTATCCTTATGACTCTGGACAAACGATTCATAATACACACAAAACCGACTAAAATAGACTCAGAGAGCGACGCGCTAGGGTTGACTACTACAAGAATTTCGTAAACTATCGTCATTTAGCGCACCGTATTATTGGTCTTCCATGCTGGTCTGGGAGACAAGAATAATACGAATACTCGTAATACTTGAATATAGATATAAATATGTAAGGACAAATCACACCGATTGAGCTAGCCCCAAAGTAAGTTTAAACTTGTGTTATGGGATACTAACTCAACGATACTATATTTTATAATAAATACATATATAGATAAACATCCAAGACCCAGAACAATTTGAAAAAGGCCATTTTCGAACTTGCCCTGGCTGGGGATCGAACCCAGAACCTCCAGATTGGCGGACTAGCGTGTTGACCATTACACCACGGAGGTCATAGCTGCTTCTCTCCCCGCGCAAATCGTAGAAGCCGATCGAAGGAATGGGTGAAAATGCAAATCGTGTTAATAGGCGATGCGGCTAGCAACCCATCACTATTTTGATTCCTTTTTCCACCTTCTCGCCCACTATCACGCTAAAAGTTGCCTTTGGGTATTGCGGCCCTGGGCTCTGATTGCGTAGAGCCGCAACACTTAAAATGCTCTGTCTGCCCCATTAGGGATAAAGACGTGATAGTATGTATGTATGTTTCATCGTTTGGTAGTAAACTATAATGAATGAAATATAATATACCTAACATGAGCGAAATTAAAGAATTCGTTTTAGCTGGTTAGATACCAGCTAAAACAAAGTCTTTAAAGTAGATACCGAATTATATAGGATGTACTTAGTAGGTACATACCATTTCTGTAACTTTAATAATTATTTTGCTAGCGAACAGAAAAGTTCCGAAGAAGGTAAGTTAGGTACCTACTTATAACGAAACAGATCGTTAATCTCAAACCAAACATCAGAAATTCAAAAAGAATAATATGTATACTTATACCTACGGTCCTACTTATTTTTGTAACCTAAGAAGGTACCTAGGTCCTAGGTATTTAACCTACTTAGTGTATCTATCATTAATGACATAATAATAATAACCACAGTAGATCTTACCTTTCAGCGTCCTTAGGAAGTCTAAAAAAAGTTAAAGTTGGATCGCAATCCTTGTTTAAACATGTAAAAACTGCGCAGTATTTTTAGCCTTCTTTTTATGTTTTTCCATTTTTAAAACGGTCGGATCGGTGAAGTACCTAGGCGACGAACAAAGCTCGCGCGTGCGTTACTGCTCGCACGTGAGCCCCGACTGAATTAGCCACCCGAGAAGGCCGCCGCGCGTAGGCATATTTTTGATACCTACACGGGTAGTGACACAGACCTGCTAAGATGACTGCGCAACGTGTTACGTTCATCTAAACAGCTAACCACGCTTCTTAACGGCTGTCAAACAGCTTTTGACGACACTGTTAAACAATCCAACTGCAACACATGCATAATAAGGATTTGGTGTGTTACAGTTTTTTTTAATTGAATTTCATTTCCCAGAAAACTATTCCACGATTTTTATTGCCATAGGTTTTTTTAAGGTGAAGGTATAGGCAAATGGCCTTGAAGTGGCGCCCTCTTTTGAAATAAATTGATAACTCGTAAATATGGAGATAATTTCCATATTGCTCTTCGTCATGCACTAGATAGCCCTTTAAATTATTTTATGAACCACCGTTGAAAGTATTTACATTAGTCCGTCTAGCTTTCGCCAAAAGTGGCCACGGCAAGTTTTAAAGCTAGGCGGATCACCAATAATAGTTTCAACGGCAGTTCATAAAATAATTTAAAGGGCTAGTGCATGACGAAAAGCAATATGGAAATTATCACCATATTACGAGTTAACAATTTATTTCACACTTGAAGGCCATTTGCCTATATCTCTAACATAACCTAACCTATAGGTTGAACCTAACCTATTAAAATCGATAGAACTGACCTAGCACTCACCGGCCACTGCCGCGGCATGCTCGCCACTTTGCCACTTTGTAGGCATTCTAAATTGTATATAATTTCTTTAAACAGAATTGTTCAACAACTTCTCTAGCCACATGGATGAATTCAAATCGTTCATTCTATTCCGCGTTAATACGCGGTTAAGGTTTCGCTGTTTAACAAAACCGAGCTGTAATGCCAAACAGCTAGAGATTTTGTCAATTAGCGGATTATACTATCCAACTGCGACAGATACATGGTGTATATTAGGCGTCAGATACCAGGTCGACTAAATCCTCTTAAATAAATAAATAATTTGTGATAAATTCACATTTGTATATACGAGAAATAATTTATTATAAAGTCCACTTATAATGTTTCTTTGATATTTTGTTGACAATAACTTTGGAAAAAAGGCTGAATAACTAATTTATCATTATCAGGTGAGGTCATATCAGCCAAGTCCACAGCTGGACATTAGCATCCCCCAAGGATTTCCAATACTAATTTACTAATTTATTTTATAATCTATTCACTTTAGTTAATTAACAGATATAGTTTAGTTTTAGTTAGTTACATAACGTATAAGTTCTCATACGAGAAAATTTAAAAGAAACTAATTAAGTGCCAGAAGGTATTTGAAACCATACCATTAAGACGATACATGCTGTCCAGTGCTGCCCCCATTTGGAATAAATTATTTGTAAGGAAACGGAGATATCATTTAAAATTTTGAGCTAGTAAAACCTTAATAACCCTTCAAACTATTTTATGAACCACTGTTTACAGTTTAAAGTGAGAACGTTAAGGTTTAGTTTGCATTTTTGCCAAAAGTGGCCGTTTTTCGCAAAAATGCAAACTTACATAATTTATTTCAAATGGGGGCAGCCCTGGACTCCGTGTATCGTCTTATGTCCTTGCGTTTAGATTGGAAATGCAAATAAAATAAAATTTGACATTATCAGCAAGGAAAACTACATTTCTATCACATATCTACTAAACTATATGCATTATTACTTACGTAAATCATAATAAAAACTGGTTTATTACTACTAGTGAAAATTGGTATCTATCATATTATTTAGTATTCGGTAGTATCACAGAATTTATACTAATACTAACTAGTATATATAATAGTACTCTAAGTGGTATTGCGTACAACGTGTAAATGAACTAACGCAAAACATCTCAGATGGTACCTCAGTCCATGAAACTGAACAACTTTTGTTCTACAACTTTCACGAAACCAAAAAAAAATTTGGATTTTCATACAAACTGATCATCTGATCGAGTCGATTTGTATGACAATCAGAATTTTATTTTTGGCATTTTGGGAATGATGTATAACAAAAGTGAAAGGTTTTGAGTTAGTTTATTGAAACGTTGTATAGAGTTTATTGCGTATACTAAATTACTAACTAAAAATTTATAAAATTAAATGTTGTTTTTTGTTTTTACAAATGTTAGTTCACAATTTGTTTTTTGGGTCAAATCTTTCAAATTTCAGCCACTGCCCGATTACCGATTGAGACGAAAATTTGTATGCTAATGTGAATCAGATATATAAATAAAAAACCGGCCAAGTGCGAGTTAAACTCGCGTGGAGAGGGTTCCGTAAAATTGATTGAATTCCTATAGGTTTTCCTGTAATCTACAAGTAATGAACAATATTTTGTATTTTTTTCAAAATTTTAGGCTCAGTAGTTTCGGAGCTCAGGGGGGGGGGGGGGGGTGAATGGTAAATTTTCGTCTTCTTTCATTAATAAAATCAAAACTATTTATTTTAAATAATAACAAAAATATATTTGAGATCCTCATACCAAGCCCTTTCATTTGATATATAACACAATAAGGTTTTAAAATTTCCTATGGTGTCCCCCGTAAATTACCCTTATTTTAAAAAAATATCTATTTACTTTGCACATATGTGTTTGGGTCATAGGATTACAATATCCTACCTATCAAATTTCACTTGATTTGGTCCAGTAGATTCGGAGCAAATTGGCTGTGACAGACGGACGGACAGACAGACAGTCGCATGAGTGATTCTATAAGGGTTCCGTTTTTTCATTTCTTGTACGGATCCCTAAAAATAAATATATAAATAGATGATGCAAATATTATTATAACAAGAAGCTGATCTGATAATGGAGCCGGAAGGTGGCTATAGGAAGCCCATCGATGGGGCCTCACAATAAATACTTTTATTCGTTATAGGCACTTATTTCTTGTTTGTGTATTATACGCACCATGTATTGTAAATTCTCCGCTTAATTCATTATTAACTGAAATATATCCCTATCTAGGAAAAGTGCGCCTTTGTACTATTCTCTTTTTCTAACTGGTATTTTTGTTTTAAGCTTATGTGTACAATAAAGTTTTTACAAACAACCAAACAAGCAAAGCCTAAAAAAAATATTACTCGTACTCACTCTTACACCTTTTTAGAATGTAATTAATATCATTAGACGTAGCTTCTGTTTACCCCGCGGGACCAATGCGCGTTAGATAAAATATCATCTAGGTATAAGTCATCGATTAAGCATGTTGATAGAACACTCAATAATTATGTTCTATCTAAGATGACTTATATATATCCTTTGGACATGCCCTTCAATCATGATCACGTGCGTTATCACTTATTATTATTAAAGCGAACTGAAATTGGTGTCTTTTTGTGTATCTATTAAATAAGTTCTATATTTCTTTTAAAGTGCGCACTACGTCGCTCCGTGTCGCGTCTCGGTGTGAACTGACCCTTCACCTGGTTCTATGGGCATTTTTCCGTGCCTGGGGTCTTCCTTGCATGTGAGGGAAGCAGCGATATTTTTCTGCGTTCCCTTTTCGTGGACTGGAAAAGTTTTCCTTCGAGCCAGCCCGGCTCGTCGAAGAAACGGAGCAATTCAGAGGGTGAGCTGCAGGCCTCCACCATCGTACTTGGAGATCCCAGATACTCCTCTCTTGTTGATACAACACACGGACACTCCAGTATCACGTGTTTTGCTGTTGAAATGAACTAACCCTTATGCGTACAGTTAGAGGGTAAGCTAATTTCATACAAATATAAACATGATTGTTATATGATAAAAACGGGGAGATATGAAAAAGTGTCCACTGACAAGAACATAGTTGTTAAATTTGTTGTTTGATGACAAAAGTAAGTCATTATTCATTAATTTTATATGCTTCTTGGTGGGACAAAAAGGTTAAAGTACAAATGTCGTTTTGTCTACCAAAACATGCACGCGCCGCGTCGGTAGTCGCAGAACTTTTATTTGCGAATATCATTGCATTTGAATAAAAAGATTGAATAACTTACGAGTACAAGGTAGGTACCTAAGTTGTCTCAGCCGACTCTAGCTTCAAGTTGCGAAAGTGGCTGTATCTGGGTACATAGTTGGGTGTTATCTTTTCTATTAATTGCACATGTTATTCATTAAACCCGTACTGGCTTCACAACCTATTTAGCAATGGCTTCATGAGAATGGCCACGGTAGCGTAATTACAAAATACAGTTTTTGTATTTGCAAACAAATTACTCTAAAAAGAAACGGAGTGGAAAGCAGTAAGTGTGATTTAATTGATAAAGTAATTTATGGTTTTTGGGTTTGGTAATCCGTGAAAGATTATATTCATTACAACGTTACAGATAAAATAAATAATACCGAAGTATCAATGTCGCTTCGTTTTATGAGATGTAATCATTTATTTACAACAACTGGCTTCGTTAAAAGTTTCATTTAGCAACAAATTTCGTTAAAAAATGTACAAAAAGTATTCAGAACAGGCTTCGTCAAAAGTTGTACTTACCTAGTAACAAATAAATAAAAATGTCGGCAACATGCTTCGTCAAAATTGTCTGTCTAGTAGCGCCCAAGAGGGGATTTTGGGATTTCTCGAGCGCGTCAGTAATGAAACATCGAAAACCTATCATGTTTGAGCTGATTTGATTTGTCTTGCTTGACTAGTAGGTACATTCGTCTCACAATAAAGTTTAAAAAGGTTTGAATAGTTTTTATTTCAAACGTCAAATCGTCAGATTAAGAATACTCCTCCAAATAATCGTCAGATTAAGAATACTCATCCAAATAATCGTCAGATTTTGGCCAAGCACGCATCTGACGCGCGCGCTTTAGTATTGCCATGTAATTGTTCTTTTGAAAACCTGTAGACGCTTTCCCCACCGGTGAAAAGGAACACATTATGTAACCTTTTAGCGGTGGACACCCACCCACAAGGTGGTCAGACGATCTGACTAAGGTCGCTGGAAAGCGCTGGACGCAGGCCGCTCTAGATCGGTCATTTTGAAAATGTCTGGGAGAGGCCTATGTCCAGCAGTGGACGTTATGCGGCTGAAATGATGTAACCTTTTATTCTTCTTAACATCTTATCTTCAAAATCCAACAGGTCCCCACGACGTTCGAGTAAATTCCCATTTAGCATCATGGGCACTACTATACTAATCCACCCTGAATCGTCCCTATCCCAAAGGTTCCCATAATGCTAGCAGCATTTCCGAAAGTAAATCGATAGAAATCCTTTATGCGAGTAACGATACAGAGCGAATATATGAGATTGATCTATTAGATATTAATTTAAAACACAGTCAGTCCAGGACAATTCAAAAAGGCCTGTTTTGAACACAGAGCCTCTGAAGTGGCAGACCAGCGTGTTAACCTTTACGTCTCTGAGGCTTAGTGCAGAGTCCATACAAAAGGTGATCAAAATGTGAAATAATTCCTGAATTGCAAGGTTATCTCACTCGTCGACTTTTACAATTTGTGAGGGAAAAAAGCAGCTGGTAGGTCCATTCTTCATTTTTTCTTTGCTCCAAGACATGGAAGATAAAAATATTCACTTATTTTTGTTGTGAATAATCCTATTACAGTGGAGGTCGTAAAGGCTGTATGTTATCTAGACACTCAACAGGATCTGTCAATTATAAACTAGTATTGAAACCTTTAAATAAATTGGACTTGGGCTGGCGGGAAATTAACTTTTAAATGGACAAAGACCAAAGTTATTAAGAGTACCTTTAGGTATGCGATGCCATTTTAAAAACTAGTTTATTATTGTCAACGTAATATTTTTTTTTATTTGTTAGCTGGTAGGAGTCGCAAAATGGGTGAAAACTAAGGCTTTTTTTACTGATTTTATATAGGTACAATTTATTTACAGTTTCTTATTGAAGTAGGCAAGTATAATATATAGGGTCTAACATAATATACCTACTGAAACTATTTTAAGGGTGAATCCAGTTCATTATACTGATAAACTATCCCCAAGGAACATTTAAATATATTCAACGAGTTAATGAAATAACGCAAAACTTCCCAGGTTATAACTCAGTCCATGAAACTGAACAACTATTTTCCTACAACATTCCCAAAATGCCAAAAATTAAATTCGGAATTTCATACAAATTGACTCGATCGGCTGATCAGTTTGTATGAAAATTCAAATATTTTTTTGGGTTTCGTGAAAGTTGTAGAACAAAAGTTGTTCAGTTTCATGGGCTAAGGTACCATCTGAGAGGTTTTGCGTTATTTAATTAACACGTGGTATATATATAAGTCATAAGTTATAATATATTATGCACACCCGTCCGCACGTCAATATATGAGTTTCAGTGTTCAAAGCCATCAAACGTCACCAAAAACGGGGGAGAGGCTACTGCGAGGACGCTATATTGTGGCGGACGCTGCGAGTTTCCATTCTGTATGTAATTACTTATATTAATTCTGTGCTCCAGGCCCTCCAGGTTATTTAAACCTTTACTCATGTGATGCTACCCGCTCTTAATCACAAAAATCGCGTACCCCTAACGAGCTCCCAGAGATGTGTTTATTAAAAACAGATGATTTAGAGATTGCCCCTTTCCTTTTCGAAAGTGGGGGTAACAAGAAACAGCATTAATGGGAAAATGAAACGCCATTGTGTACACTGTGAGACCTAATTTCATTTAGTACGGTCATTGTTCGATGATGATTGTATCGTTACTATTGATGCTGTCTTTTTATGATTGTCATTTGTTTTCTATTAGATATTGTGGAGATATGGCTTCCTATTAATTATCTCTATACAGGCTGACTTTTAAACCACCAGCCAAATTTCTGGAGCAAGTTCAGTCCATGATACTGAACTACTTTCCATAAAAACAATTAACGAAAAACTAAAATAAAAATTCGCCTTTTCATACAAATCAGCGCTTAGTCAAACGGATTTTCTATGGGAGGACAAAAAATTTTCATCGATTTTTAATAACTTTTTTTATAGAAAGTAGTTCAGTATCATGGACTGAACTTGCTCCAAAAATTTGGCTGGGGGTTTAAAAGTCAGCCTGTATAAGGCAAGTATTATTTATTGTCAAGTTATTCGAGATGTGGTGCTAGAGAAGAATGGAGAAAATAAGCTGGATGGATAGAACAAGCAATGACCTCCTCATTGATTACTAGAAAGAGTGGGAGAGAGAAGAAATATTTTAAAAACTATTAAAAATCGAAGAGGGGAAATGATTGGACATTTAACAAGACATGACAATCTATTCAGAAGAATAATAAAAGGAAAAATAAAAGGGAGACAAGGAAGGGGAAGACCAAGGATGAAGTTTCAATAAATTAAGGAATGATTAGAAGTAAGGTCCTACCAAGACATTAAAAAGATGGCAGAGACGAATGGAGGTATCTCCACTTAACTCCACCGACAAGAGCAAGCTCTTAAGTTAAAGAAGAAGAAGGCAAGTATTTACTGCTGGTCTGTAAAAGAATAATTTTAAACAAAAATAAAATATTTTATAGAAATAAAAGTCTTTATCAGAAAAAAAGAATCTTTTCACGTCTCCAAAACTCACTTTCTTGCAAATGCTTGGTTTATTGACAAAAACATATTATCAAATTAAAAATTCTAAAGCAGCACGCACTGATCAAATTCTTCCTGACTGTAGGCCGCCCGCGTTCATCAATGCTTGCGTCCGTTTGCTTTTATGTTAAAACTGTTTAAATATACCTATTTTATTTATGTTTAGTGTTTGTAAACACCTTATTTTCAGCGCTTGTTGAGTTGAAATAGAGTGAGTACATTTTAAAGTATACTTTGATTTGAATACAATACAATACCTACTTTATAGTAGTGTGAAGGGCCTGTAGCACGGCCCGCGCGTCCGCAGCGGGTCCCACGCTCAGTAATACAAGCTCGATATTATGAAGCCTTTATGACGTACACTTGGAGACAAAAATTATGATACACAATAACTACATGTGTTTTTTTTTGTCATATATTTATTCTAAATAAAATTTTATTATATATAAAAAGAATAGATACTCGTAGTTGGTATAGGTACCTTATTTTTTTAAAGTTGAGGTAACATCTCTTAATTTTATTATTTCTTATTATATCTGTGTTCGTATTTTTATTATATAGACCAGCTATCACAAACATTGGTCTATTATATTTTTTGTAAAATGGCGGCGTGAATTTTATCATACGTATTTAATTTTGAAACAATGAAATCTAGTTTATTACTTCTGTGTTTATTACCCATAGAAAGTTATTTCTTAACACTTTGCCGTGTTCCTTGAATTATTCTTAGGTACTGTATTGTAAGTTGTAACACATACCAAGGCATTTTTATTTTGGTTACCATGTTTACGTATGGTATTCGCTTATATACCGTCTAACAAAATATACTGACACTATTTTATGGGTCAATTCAGTCCATGATACTGAACAACTTTCACCAAGGAGCTATATCGAAATATTTATATAATTTTTGGCTTTCCATACTAACTCGGATCAGCTGATAGGTCAGCTTGTATGGGAAGCCAAAATTTATTTTTCATAATTTGATACCTATTCGTTCCTTGGGGAAAGTTATTCATTATCATGGACTGAATCCACCATTAAAATTGTTTCAATATATTTTGAAAAACCCTACTGTATACTGTAGAAAGTACTAAGCGCATAAGAAACAGCAAGCGACAAATAAAGTTTATGGAGGTAGCTACAATTGAACAGGATAAAACAATTAAAGCGACCATAGAGGTGCATCACTGAAAAGTGGGATATATGGTGTCTTTTATAGTTTGACATAATAGCTCTTTGGCCTGCACATTACCGGAGACCGTTTTATAATCATCGCTAATAAATTCCTGGATGAAATATCGTTACATAACGTTACATAACTTAAGTCCCTTCCAATGTAACTGCAGGGCATAGGAGTGTTGATAGGTAAGTACTAAGACACGGAAGGAAAGTTATTCAGATGGAGATACTGTCCTCTTAAGGTATGGCATGCTCGCATCGTAGATACAAAGTCATATTTATATTCGTTAGGCGAGGCTATCATGAAGATGAATCCAGCTTGCTCGAATAGGTACTAGCATTCAAAGCTTAACATTGTAAGGCCGAAGGTCTGAAATTGAGATTTTATAATTTAAGGCTTTGATTAAATACAAGTGTCCAAATCAAAATTTAGGTATTTTTTTCGAAAATTTGAACAAACAGAAGGTGAAGTGCTGGGAAGACGTGTTTCAATTGATTGTCATGTAGCTAAACAATGGGTTTTATTTGTGTTATAGGTAGGTTACACAGTATGCCCTCAAAAACTTTACTTTTTTAAGAAATTACATTCATCATTAGGGATGTCTCGCAAAAGAAAAAAAGTTTTGAGATTGGTCGCTGACTTGACAAAATAGTTATAGTAAGATTTTTTTGTGTCGATATGGTAAATTAGCTAGTTAAAACGACACATGTTAAAAAAATCTAACATTACTTTTTTTATAGTAGGGCCTATCTACTTACTTTAAGGAAAAGAAAAATGAGGTTTTTATACTTACTTTTTCTTTTAATTTTATTTTTACAATTACGCAATTCAAATATTTTTATGCAAAATTGGGACATATTACATACATCATGTACATAAAATCTTTGTGTCTAAGTAAAAATATATTTTTTCGACAATTTAAAACTATTAATTCTGCCATCAAGTGTATTATAGCTACCTTTTATAACTACGCTACGAAACTGTCGGGTTTGTTCAAATGTACTTTATCGAGTTTTTATGTGTTCCATAAAAGTTAAAGCGAATGCAATATCGGGCTATTCAAACTATTGACGGCTTTTTGCATTTTATATTCTGGTCTTGACCCTTGTCACAGAATTAATATATGTACCAATGTACAGACCAACCAGACGAGAAGGCGGCAGCTGGAGATTTAGGACAAATCACGAGGTAGACGATCTAGTCATCATAATAATAACCATGAACGCCTCAAAGGATCGGGTCCCCATGGACCCGTGGCTGAAAAGCATACCGACAATAATAATAATATTCTTTATTTCAGATATCAATCCATTTTGTTAGTAGTATTTTCTTAACCTATGTTAGTAATAATTAATTTGGGATTCAATACATTTTATTTTTATTTTATACCTCCGATAGCTGTTCTCATCATGTGGTTAACGATGGGAGAGTCGTACCGGCCTGCTATCATCTTAAGGATGCAGTCTACGAACAATAATTCTCTAGAATCGTAACTAATCCCGAAATATCATTCCACGCGATATGTACCGCGGTAGGCGGGGCTTAAAATATGAACAGCGCGGCGCGACAGTTCACCGTGACACTCGAGTCGTGCGGTTGCGTCGCAAGAAGTTTACTTTGAGAATATTGCTGTGTTTTTGCGATAATCGATTCATTGAAAATGCCGTCATGTGCCGTGAAGTGGTGTAGAAGCCATACAGGCATGAAAATTAGTTATTCAAACAAAAAGTAACACGTAAACAAGGTTATTTATTTTAGCGTAGCGTACTGCATAATAGGTACCATCCGCGCGTTGTACCTCACCGCTCGTTGCGTTGAGTGCCCCACCCGACCGACGACGACGCGTGAGCTTGTCGCGACCAATCGCATGGAACTTTCTCTATGTGTGCGTTCGAGTGTTTCGTTGTAATTACTGTTCGTTTGTTTGCGTAAATGAAATAAGAATCGAAGCGGTGAATGTAGGAGCGTTAGATTTCTAGAGAATTATATTTCGATGGATGCAGTTATCGCTGCCTCGCATTCTGTTTAACAGTAAAGCTGCTTGCGCATTATTGCATGAAAGCCATCTGTATGCCTTTCTGCAAACATTGCGGGAGCGCTACAGCACAGGCCGGAATCTCCTAAGGTACGCGCAATATGCGTCCCCGTTCCCCGTCCCCGCACCTCTCCCCCGTTTTTGCCTCGATGACTCACGTTGGCCGTCAAGAACCGGGGGAGAGGTGCGGGTGCGGGGAACGGGGACGCATATTGCGCGTACCTTAGGAGATTCCTTTCTGTTTACTCTTACTGTATTCTGTGGCTACAGCGTCGAGGCAGCGCGAAAAGCATACGAAAAGCGTCACGCAGAGATAGAGGACACGCAGAGAGCTGTAGGCTCGTTTTGTATACTTAACCTGCCCGTGTAAAAAGACGAGCAATAGGCTTTAAAAAGGCTGATTTTAACTGATGTAGAACATCGGGCAAATCTACTCTGCAAAATAATCATCATCAGGTTTTTTTAAGTCTCCACTGCAGGAGCACGACCCTCTCTGTACTACCAGAGCCATATATTAGGCAGAGCAGTTAGAGGATTTAGCCTATACTCTCGTCCACGCTGGCCAGACGGGTTGGAGAGGTCGCACTGATGTTTATACGCTTTTTTCAGGTTGTGTTTCCTAAGTGGCCTTCTACGACATCCACGGGAAGACTTGGAGAAGATCTACTTACTGTTCATTCGAAATTTCGATACATGTTACTTGAGGCAGTTGTCAGTATCATGGAATAAATGTACCCATTAAATAGTTTCAGTAAGATATTTTGTTAGACGTTAGGTATATAAGAAATGCTGGTCCCTACCTCAACAATAGTGGGCCGTCCTAGCCATAACTTCCACGGTCAAGGTGAAATACTGACCTCATGACCTGTTGCAGTCGCAAATCAGAGCTTACTAACTTCAAATAGGTACTAGTTTCCATCATACACGACAATAATACAAGTACCTAATGCAAAAATAGGCCTGGAGTCTGGATGTTAAGTGCGTAGTCGATTTTTTGTAAAAAAAAGTAAATTTATCGCGATTCGAGTCAAAGTCAAAAATTTTTATTCAATTTAGGATAAATATATCACTTATTGAAAGTCATTATTTTTAATTATTTTTAGTGCAAAAGCTACCGATATAGCGTTTCGCAACGACCACTGCTGAGAAGAAACGCCGAAAGAAACTCATTTACACAGTTTTGGTCGCCTACGCGCCGGAAGGACTTCGTCAGTTTACAACGATATTATGCCTAATACAATGTTATCACAATATAACATGTAAAGCTTGCGAACGAGTGCCAAATCCAATTTACAGAAACAAGTAACACTGAGTAGTCCGAGCTGACCAGTCCCTACTGGAAGTTTCCGAAAATTAAAAAAAAATGCTGTGTACTACAAACTTGCATGTATTTATATTTCTTCGCAACTAATGCAAACGCAATGATGATAATAACGCATGTTTATTAATAACGTCTTTATCCCTTACAGGCTAGACTGAGTGTGATTTTATTCGCATATTTCTCAAAAACTATTCATTAAATATGTTTGTATGTATACGCTTATCTGATAGGATCACAATAAATTACGGTTTATTTAAAATGTTGTTTATCAGCCTATTTTGATTGGTTATACTAAGTTCTTAGATAGATATGTATGTCATTCTCATTAGAGAGGTCATTAGCAAACTAATGACATTGCTTTAAACTACAAATCAAACACAAGAATGTTACCTCTCATTCCACATAAGATCACCTACAGTTATGCAAGTGTGTTGTGACGAAATTGTGCGAAGTGTTGCCATATGCGGCAAAATTAACAGGGTTCTCTGTTATACAACGACTTAGGTGCTACACAGTCATGTAGGTACTTTATTGATTAGTTATCGGATGGTGAATTTTATTTTCTACCAGAACATTTCCATTGCAAATGGAACACTATCTGAGACTTTTTGCGAAAGAGACATTCTGCGACAAAGCGCTTTTAAAGCTGATTCTTACAATAATATGCCATACGACATGGTTTTATATAAATAACCATCAAATTAAAAAAAAATATTTATGTAAATATAAGTTGTATTATTTCTTTTTTAAGTCACTTAGTTTTAGTTTAGTTATTATTAGATAAATTGTAAATATTAATATTTATTTGTAAATAAAACATCTTGTAAATGTTACAATAATAAAAGTCGATTCACACACAAAATTTTAACTAAAATGATTATCTAGAGAAATGGTTATGTTAGACATTGAGTACCGTTCGATTGATTGTGTTTTATTGTTACTGCATCGGTGGTCGACCATTGACCGCCAATTAAAATGCGCATTATGCGCAATCTGTATAAGTGTATACTTTTTTATAATAAATTGCCAGAATCGGTCCTTGATATGCCAGACAGAAAATTCAAAGCTTATGTAAAGAAAGTACTTTGTGAGAAGGCTTATTATAGGACCGATGACTATCTTAAGGACAAAAAGGTCTGGCTTGAGCTTGGCGCGGGTCCCTCTTAAAGGTTTGTATACTTAGACATGTCATAATTTAGGTACATTGGTACATACAAAATTTACAAATTGACATTAATTTATATTTCGTAATTCTTATAATTCAATTTAATTATGACAAAACAAACAATGTAATCTCAGTCCATCCATATAACTAATTTTAAGTTTTTAGTTTGTTAGTTGACGTCTTTGGAGAAAACGTGCAGTGCAGTTTGTTGCCGCTTCTTCTGCACTTGCGCCTAGGAAGCGGCGTAAACTTAGCTGTAAGTAACGATTTGACGTCAACATTTGTGCAAAACAAAACAAAGTGACTATTATTAGGAGATAAGTATTATAAATATCCTATGATAATAAAGATATTTTGAATTTTGAATCCAATGTATGCTAAACGGAATGGTAAATCGGGATAAAAATAACTCATATATTCTTGTTACGACTGTTGTCAATTGATAGGCAGGTTAAATTACAAAGTTCCACGTACAACACATAGACGAAATAATAACAAATGTCCAATGTTTGCAGTTTTAAGATGTCGTACTAACTCCGGTAAACGCTCTTCGTTTTATCGGCTTACTCAGTAATTTAATGTGTTAATTGTTCAATGTTGGTTCAAAATTGTATTTTTAGGGTTCCATACAAAAAATTAAAAAACGGAACCCTTATAGGATCACTCGTGCGTCTGTCTGACCGTCCATCTGTCACAGCCAATTTGCTCCGAATCTACTGGACCGATTCAGGTGAAATTTGGTAAGATGGTGTAATCCTATGACCCAAACACATATGTGCATAGTAAATAAATATATTTTTTTTAAATTAGGGTCATTTTCGGGGTATAAATTAGGAATGTTAATAAAAAAGTTTTGCAAACCTTACTGTGTCTTATATCCAATGAAAGGACTCGTTATGAGGATCTCAAATATATTTTTCTTGTAATTATAAAATAAATAATTTTGATTTTATTCATGAAAGAAGACGAAAATTGACCATCCCCCCCCCCCCCTGATCTCCGAAACTAGTGAGCCTAAAATTTTGAAAAAAATAAGAAATATAGTTCATTGCTTGTAGATTGCAGGAAAACCTATAAGAAATCAATCAATTGAACGGAACCCTCTCCACGCGAGTTTAACTCGCACTTGGCCGGTTTTATTTTGTAGTAATCTGTGGTAAGCGGTGTTGAAAACACAATTATTTTACTATTGACTTATGTTGAATTATTGTACTTATTGTGTTTTTGTTTGTTTACCCCAATAAAGAGAAAAAAAAAGTTCTTATCGTAAAATACAAAGTTTTTTTTAAGACGTTTTTTGAGTATTACAGACTACACAGTGATCGATGGTTGGCCAATGAGTAATTAAAATGCGCAGTGCAGTGAACAGCCGTGTCGGATGAGCGGTATCTTGGAAATCACGAGGCAAAAAACTTAGAAATAAGATGCACATTCTTATGAAGAACTGACTAGTTCTGGAAATAATAAACACTACAATGAAAATAATATCAATAATAATATAATAAAGTGGTATCTAGTCGCAGTCCCGAGAGTCAGTTCCGTACCCGAAGGGTGCAAACGGGACCCTATTACTGAGACTCCGCTGTCTGTCCGTCAGTCCATCTGTCTGTCACAGGGCTCTATCTCTTGAACCGTAATAGCTAGATACTTGTAATTTTCACCGATTATGTATTACTGTGGCCTCTATAACAACAAATACTAAAAATAAAAAAATGTAAAAATAAAGGGGGTCGTCATACAAGAAACTTGTTTTTTTCAGCGTTTTTAACTCGATCTTTATAATGGCATTAACTAGATACTTAAATTTTCACTACTATAACAACAAATACTAAAAATAAAAAAAAAGTTAAAAATGAAAGGGGGTCGTCGTACAAAAAACGTTTTTTTAGCGTTTGAAAAACATTGTACGGAGGTACGGAACCCTTCATGTACGAGTCCGACTCACACTTGCCCGTTTATTTATGCTTAGATGGTGGTCTTAAACGAGAATCAGAAATAATGATAGGGGGAGGTTACTAGAGCATATTTAGAAGGATTACCAAGCAGAGGCGTAGCGTAATATAGACGTGGTGTATAAAGTCCCATCATTAAGGCCCCTTTTCTTTCTCATTCTCAATATCAAGATCTTCCCCAGTTTATTTCTAGCAAATAAGGGGAGCAGGGTGGGATGGAGTGTATAAAGAGCGGCTAGAAGGAAAAGCATCTACAGACGCGAGGCATCCTAAAAAAACAATCTCATAACCGTCCGTGGCTAGGCCCTATAGACCCCGCCTTGCTACAAGTACACCTTTGTTCCCAAGTTTATACCGCTGAGTTCGCTCTAAGTTTTTTCTTTGCTACTAGTAACTAACATGGATCAAAATTTAGCAATATTTTTGTAATTTTTGTCATAGTCAGCATGAAAAGTTTTAAATTTAAACAGTACCTTGTCATGTGAATTGCATAAATATATAAGGTCGTATAACTGTGTACGATTCGTATAATTGTTACTTACATTGTTTTACTTACCAGAATTGTGCGAACTTCGCTCTACAGTTATAACTGTTTTAATTTTGATGGTGTTTGATAACGGAGTTATTATTAGTAATAATTTAAAAGCGAGACGATCCCGTTTAGCAAAGCAAAGAAATGGTTAGACTGTGGTGTAAATATAGCCTTAGGTGAAATAATAACAAAGTCATCGAGCTGAGGAATAAAGCCAGAAATCTGTGGTAGAGCTCCAGCAAATTGGAAATAAAGTAAGTTCCGCTCAGGGCTAAAATTGTTCTGCAAAATTTGCGTACTGCTAAACGGTCTATACGTGGCATCATCATCAGGTCTTTTGTAGTCTCCAGTGCTGCATGACCCTCTCTGTGCTACCAGAGCCATACTTGTCCAAAGTAGTCAAAGGATTTGGCCTACACTCTCCACGCTGACCAGACGGGTTGAAGAGGTTTTATTGATGTTTATATTCTTATGTTTCCTAAGTCGCCTTCTACGACATCCACGGGAAGACTTGGAGTGGTCCTATTCTACTCTGCCGGTAGTGTGGTTCCCACACTGCTTTACTACTAACTGGAACTTAGGGGAAAAAAATAATCTTTTAATTTTAACGTACAGTGAGCTTCTATGTGCTTAATGTCTCTCGGAAAACTTCGTGTTTCGTCGGGTGGCAGCTTGAAAGTATTTAGAGTTGTTATTATTCTCTTTTCTCTTTTTACAGCTATTTTTTACCTACTTCAGGCTTTAGTCCTCCGCAAAGATGGGATTTACAAGGAACAGAAACATCCGGCTTAGTATTTAAAAGTATTTTTGTGTAATCCTGTTACTTGTAATTTTATGGAGGAAAATAAACGTATTATATTTCTCAATATTATGTAATTTACTTATCTTCATCTTTATCTTTCTGGAAGTCGGTTGAAAAAGTATTTTGATATTATTTTTATATGTTGCTCCAAGCTGAGTTAACCAATAGGTACATAAATAATTTCCTTGGTACGAGTATAGTATATACCATATATTGTAAACCATATTGTAAAAAGGAAACTAGTTTTACAGCTCTATATAGTTCAAACGGAAATAAAAAATTAAAACAACAATAAAATACCAAATTCAAATTACTATTAACGATAAAGGTAATAATTGATGGACATGGTAAAAAGACGCACTGTACTACAAAAGAATGAGTATTTTTCATTCTAGTACTTACTTAATTATTATTAATTATATTAAGTAAGTACTTACTAACTAAAATAAATAATAATAGAATATTTTGTGTCCACATCCTCCATTCAAGTAAGAACCTACTAGCCACAATTAAGATGATACACGGAGTCCAGTGCTGCTCCCATTTGAAACAAATTATTAGTAAGGAAACGGAGATATCATTTAAAATTGTAAGCTAGTAAAACCTGGATAACCCTTCAAACTATTTTATGAACCACTGTTTACAGTTTAAAGTGAGAACGTTAAGCTTTGGTTTGCATTTTTGCCAAAAGTGGCCGTTTTTCGCATAAATGTAAACTAAAGCTTAACGTTGTTACTTTAAACTGTAAATAGTGGTTCATAAAATAGTTTGAAGGGTTATCTAGGTTTTACCAACTTAAAATTTTAAATGATATCTCCGTTTCCTTACAAATAATTTATTTCAAATGGGGGCAGCACTGGACTCCGTGTATCGTCTTAACTGTTTTCGGGGCTGGCCCGTTATGTTATATACTAACGTAAAGTACCTCAATGGGAATTTAATCAAAATCATAAATGTGGCCAAACAGTGCACAATAGAAGAGTCTAAAATGCCTAAATCCATTTTAACTGAACAATATCTATTCAATGGTCGAATTGTAACCATGGACTTGAACTTTTCGTATGTGACCTTCCCAACGGATAAAGATTGAAGTACGATTGCCTACTAAAATGTTACCCATATGTTGCCATGTCTAATAAATTAGACACTCAATATTTGAATAAGCCATTTAAATTAGTTCGTAGTTTAAATAATAAATAAATGAGGAGGTTTAAACTCCCGATAAAAAGATGGATGCTATAGTAAGTTTGACATGTCTATGTGTGTATCTGTGTGTCTGTCTGTGTCATTGTAGCTCTTAAACGAATATACCGATGTCGATGCGTTTTTTTATCGAAGCCGTATCTGTTGAGATGGTTCTTAGCTAATTGTTGGGTTCAATTAGCCATGGCTGGGGATCGAACCCAAAACTTTTGTGTGGCGGACTAACACGTAAATCATTACGCCGTCCATACTGTTACTTGCCAATTTCATGTAGACATAAATAGTAATGAATTATCTTTCATTTGTAGTTTCATTAACAGTTACGGCCAAAATAAACTATGATGGAGCGTGCTAGCGTAATAAAGTATACAAGTAGGTACTGAATGATCATAGCAAATTGATTGACGAGAACTATGAGGAAGTAATCTTAGTACTTTATTAAAATCTTGACAAGACAAGTCAAGGTTTTTGAAAAACACCGGGCGATAAAGTGCCATTCGTCTGTATGAGCCTTCAAATAGACGAACGGCACTTTGTCGACGGCTGCCCTCAACTTGCCGTTGACAAAGTGCCGTTCGTCTGTATGAGCCCTAACTGATTTTACGCTAATTTAATCAGTATAGAGCAATCCAACGCGCAAATGCGGCCACCTTTCTTGGCAAACTGAATTATCTTTCGTGTCCAATACGGACAGTATTGGATTTATCTTACGCTGATTCTATATACTTACATTTGCTTTGCAGTGTTCATTCGTTTCGTAAATAACTAGAATTGTATCAACAATTCTACTTACTTACGAAACCAGCAATGTACATCAAATCAATATAATTTCAGCATGTGTAATATACAAACAAATATACAAACTCACTTTCGCATTTATAATATTAGTTGGGAAGTTAGGATTGGGATAATAAATATTCTGCGCTCGTTTCTATTTACATTTTTCTCCAAAATAATTTGAATTACAGCGTCGGAATTGCATTCGGCGCGCACCATTAATAACAGATGAGTCGTGACTTGAAGACGCCTTAACTTGCCGTGCCTAACCACTTCCGCTGCTCTTTTGACCTGTTATGTTTTATTGTGATGCTTTTAATTTTTATGTTAAAATAATAACGATTATTGTGGAGGGTAAGTATGAGTATCTATTGTTTCATATCACTAACGGTATTAGCTCAGGGTATTAGAATCGTCATATTAGTAGATGGTATACAAGTTTACAACGAGAAATAAGTTTGGCCTAAAAATATTTTTATATTGTTTTTATTTTTATTGCTATTTTAACTAAATAAATAAATAAAATAAATAAATAAATATATAGGGACAAATCACACTGATTAAGCTAGCCCCAAAGTAAGTTTTTTTTTAAACTTGTGTTATGGGATACTAACTTAACGATACTATATTTTAAGATAAATACATATATAGATAAACACCCAAGACCCTGGTTAATTTGAAAAAGGCCATTTTCCAACTTGCCCTGGCTGGGGATCGAACCCAGAACCTCCGGATCAGCGGTCAAGCGTGTTAACCATTACGCCACTAAGGTCTTAATAATTAAAATAATTGCGCGCTACCTCGATAATTAAGCCCTATAAAATTGTTTTAAAAAATTATGAATAACATCTTTATCATTTCCAGGTTTTAATACAAAACTTACATACATTGTATTTGTCTATTTAACTGGTAGACCTCATTTTAAATAAAACGACGTGTAGTGGCAACAAATAATAACATACAATTTTCCTGTAGGTAACTCAATTTAACAATATACGCGGGAAACATGCGTACAAATACGTTGTACCTAACTAAATACGAGTATATTTGAATGTGGAACAGTCTTTTCTCATTTTCTTTTTACATAGGTACCTATTAGTATCGTTTGTGGCCAGCGTTTTTATCGTTGCAAACTATTTTGCTCAAATAAGTATTATATCAAAGTACAGTATTTAATGTTTTTTTTTACTTTTATGTAACTATTGAAACAAAAACTAGAACATTGCAGTAATTTAATTTTCATCTCATCTATTCGAAAAACGATGATTTTATCCCAAATATTTGGGGCTAAAGTCACTGATAAATTCTCTAGTCACTGAAAAGTAAAAAGTAAATTCCCTAGGCCTTAAAACACCATTTGATAACCGAACACGAATGTAGAATCAAAAATAATATCGGCAGTCAGCTAAAAATAAAGAATAATTTAGTTTTAAAATTATAAAATATAGACAAGGGCGCGGTAATTTTTTAAAATTGGAATACAACACGTTTTACGTGGATGACTGTATGTCAAAATGTTGTGGTTCCCTTGCTTCAAAATAATAATTTATTAAAAACCAATAAAAACGCGCAATTGTTGTCTTTGATTTAAATAGTAATTTTATTATGAAACTATTAGGTTATTTTTACAACTATTTTAAATGTCTAATTAACTAATTTCTTGATGAGGCCGATAGTAAATAAATATGAAGTTTACGTATAATATACATATTTAAATATATAAAGAATTAACACACAAGGAAAAAGTAATGAAGCGATTTTAATGACTGGAAAATGTATAAGATGTGGTGGTCCTAGAAAAATATTTTCATAGTACTTCTTCAGTGAAAACGCCACCAAATAAAGGTTAGTAACTGTCTGTTAAACTCTGATTAGCTATATGTAGGTATTCTACTTTCGTTAGGTATATATTTGCAAATTTTCCTCATAGATGGAGATGAAAAGAAGAATGTGCTACACGGTGTACGGTAATAGTTTTATCTCGGGCGATATACTTGAATCCCTCGCTTTACTCAGGATTCCACCGTAGAATTCCTCGCTACGCTCGTGATTCTATTGTGGCATCCTTCGTTTCGCTCTGGATTCAAAGTAGCGCCCTCGCGTTAAAACTATTACCTTTACGCCTTGTAGCACAATCTACTATTCTATTTTACTTTTACGACAAGGCCGACACAATTAATGTCCGAACTTTGACTGCACTAAAGTCAAAATCTTTAATTTACCTTTGAATGTTTGTATCATCGATAATTGTCAATTTTTTCTTTAGATTTTATAAAAGTTGTTGACTTACAGCTAAGTTTAGTGCACCGTTTACACGTTATCTTTTTTAACTTGTAATGGTATATATTTTTGTAATTATTCTTAGTGTAAAAATGATTGTTAAGTTTTAACAAGTAAATGCTAATAAGCTGAAGATTCGTTGACGTCATTCAACTATCAGTAAACACCAAGCAAAAAGTTGATGAGCTGATGCTGCGAGGTCAACGGCCTCGGCAGTAAAGTAAGTACCTATATTTTTAAATGTATTTTTTATTACTTTTGCCTGATGGTCCATTCAGCGTTGGTTATTTTGGACCGTTAGTTGGTATTTGAGAACGTGTATTTCCAATCAAGCTTTATAATGTGAAAACAGTTGAACAGATAAAGTGTGAGTTGCTAAAATTTATAACCTACAAGACTTTACAAATATATAAAAAGAAAGATTAAAAAGTTACAATGTAATATTTAAGAATATTTTTTTATATAGGTAGGTTACCTGATATTCGTTCATCTTCTTATCGTGTCAAAGTTTAGACAAGTAAAAAACTTAGGTACCTATAAACATTTATTATAACTAGACAGGTAAGTAAGAACATATGTAAGTACATACATACTTAGGTGGCTATTACTTATATCCGTCAACTCCGGAAAAAAACAGACACAATAGTTAAACAATGGACGCCCGATCGGATTCGACCGATAGGTGGTTGACGGATTAATGGTCAAAAAATATTTAATCATATTTTGAAATATTGTCTAGTGAGTAATTTTTAATTAAAGATTAAGTAAGTTAAGGCCGTACCTAAATTTTCCGGGGTCCAGTGCTGCCCCCATTTAAAATAAATCATTTCAAAGAAAACGGAGACATTATTTAAAATTTTGCTACTATCAAATCCTAGATAACCCTTCAAATTATTTTATGAACTACTGTTTACAGTTTAAAGTGAGAACGTTAAGCTTTACTAGGCACATTTGCGAAAAACGGCCACTTTTGGAAAATGTGCGTAGTAAAGCTTAACGTTCTCATTATAGGAAAATTTAGGTATGGCCTTAAGATAAACAAAGAGTGGAAGCTTTTGCCCAACAACAGGACATACACTTTTAAAAAAAATTAAGATATTACGAGACAAACGAACATATAAAGGATTTCATTTCAGACATAAAATAAGTTTCCTTCCGTATTTGGCCGTTACTCAAACAGCGTAAAGCCAAACACATGAAGTGCCTTTAGACAAGTTAGAGCAAAAACACAAAAGTGCAACTCAACGCAGCATGCTATCCGACCATACAAAATATACACATAATAGAGAGTATGAATGCATTTTTTTTATATTTTTAATCGATAGTCCTCGTCGAGAAATAGTCGCAAAAAATAAATCAGTGCTGAAAAACATGTATATGGTGTAGAAAATAAATATTAAAAATAGCAAGTAGATTATAACAACTAAAACACGTCATTTTAAAATATGACGTCAAAGTCTGCAATATCCGCTAGAGACAGAAGCTGTCAACGCTTGCTTTTCTTTTTTGGGTACTTTCGATATTATCAGCCAGTGATGTTTGTTAAATCTCTATATAAAGCACATACATTTCGAATGTAATCGATAGTCAAACTACGAGTACATGGACGGACAGTCCTACCGAACGCACCCGAACTTGTCATTTCCTTTTTGTGAACTTTGTCGTCATTTCCCTTTTGTTTGTCAAAAGTTCCCGCGCAATATTTGCATATTTTCAATAATTTATTTCTAATCCAAATAAGAGTCAGTAAGAAAAATAATTAACTAGGCGTGGTAAAATAGAAATTGTAAAATAAAAATATGAGCCGGATTGGTATTACATGCATATTCCTTATTATGTGAATTAAACATACAAACCATGCAAAAATAGTAAGCAAAAACTTTAACCACTTATCAATAACTAGTAAATATATTCGCGTTTATCCATATTATTATCAAAACAAGGCTACTAAATCGATTTTGAAATGTTTTCACTTATTATGCAGAGCGTTTATTCAGAAAGGTTTGCTTGTATAGTCAAAAGCATATGCTTGTAGGTCTGATACAATAAATTATTTTAAATATAATTTTACTGTTATTAGTAGATAGTACTATTATAAATTGTAAATACAAATGTAAATATCAAGTTATTTAATAAGTCAACGTAAGTCTTAACTTAGAACTCTACCTACCTTAAAATAGTTTTTTTTAACTTTTAAGGTGTTTAAACATGCTAACTCACATACTAAGAATTTAAAACAAACGTGCGATCACACAGTGCATGCTACAATTCCGTGATCCCTTCATTAACTAGACATGCCTTGGTGGCACAGGACCGGCCCAAGGCTAGACCGTGCGAGCGGTCGCTCTAGGCGTCTGATGGTCAGATGATGCCAAAATCAAGGATAATTGTTTGCAACCACACCCCCCTACTCCCCATCGCACCATTTCATATAAGTTTTAAATATTGGAGACACATATTCGACAGCGGGAGTGATTCATTCTGAAAACGACGCGTTCATCATTTGTTAAACATCCGTTTTCAAAAGTAACACAATCAATGATTTACGCTTGTAATATATAAGTCAATGAACATGATATTTCATCTTTTTTACACTCCTAAAAACATTTCCGAAAGTAAAGAAGAGCCGTTTTGTAAACGCGTTTGTAAGTTATTGCTCGTAAACTAGCGCAGGAAAAATACTCTAATAAGTAGGCATCTCCTTACTGACTTGCTTTAAACCCTGTGATAGCTCGTAATAGTCGTCAACCAAAAGGATAGTAGCTGTAGTTCTCAAGTATTGGGATAACTCCCAATCAACATTTTTTTTTTAATAACTAAGTCCCCGACGGAAAGTGGTTACTTACCGTAGTTTGTGGACGCCTGCAAAATTAACAGAAACTACAACCTGATACATGCGCGTTAAAAAAATATTTTTCATGCCTTTTTGATAGTGGGTCTCCCGAGAACCAAAGGTTCGAAATAAAAGTATCCTTTTGACAAATAGAGTCGAAAAGTATTTTGATTTTTTTTAATGGTAAGAGCGTTTAATCGTAGACTATGTTTCATTTTTCTCTTTTTTAATATAATCCTCCAAGGCATATCTAGTAAATGTGGATCTATTCTCCTTCAACCCAAGTCTTACGTGTAAGCGCGTCTCGAAGCGCGGTCGATAGCGTCGCAAGGATACCTCGTAGGGCTGCGTGGTGTCTCTCGAATATTTGTGTATCTATAATACATATTATTTACTAGTGTTATTAAAATAGGTACTTACAGAAAAATGGCAACACTCCAGGAGTACCTAAAACTATGTCCTTAATTGCACAGGCTATGACAATGGCTTTTACTGCCATTATTTTGTCAATGCATGTATGGTACAGGGCGCCTCCATGGTCTGTGAGGGCGCCGCACCGTATACGGATAAGATCAGAAAATCGAAAAATAATTATTTCAAGGCATTGTCAACGTTCTTGACAGTCTTTTTAGGGTTCCGTACCCGAAGGTTGCAAACGGGACCCTATTACTGAGACTCCGCTGTCTGTCCATCTGTCCGTCTGTCACAGGGCTCTTGAACCGTAATAGCTAGACACCTGAAATTTTCACCGCTTATGTATTACTGTGGCCGCTATAACAACAAATACTAAAAATAAGATAAAGTTAATGATTAAAGGGGGTCGTCATACAAGAAACGTGTTTCTTCAGCGTTTTAAAACATTGTACGGTGGTACGGAACCCTTCATGTACGAGTCCGACTCGCACTTGCCCGTTTATTATTTTTCCTATTCATGATTCTACACAATATGGATTCCACATATCGCATTACACCGCATTCGTAATTTCGCGCAGACGGTAATTTTACACAATCGCGTTTCTTCACATTCGCGACTCTACACAATATTCATTCCACACAGGTAAGTAATATACCTTCTAATAAAACATATTGAAACTATTTTAGGGACGACTTTACTGTAGGAAGAGAAGATTCCTTTGGAAAAGTGGTTTGACAGATGGATTAACTCAGAGGTAGATAAAAAAGACCTCATATCCGACCCTAATCTGCCTGTTCCTGGTTCTGATCTTCCGCGAAAATACTGGGCCCAGATAAATAGATGCCGAACTTCACAAGGAAGATGTGCCGAACTAATGTGCAGGTGGATATTTGCAGTAGATCCCAATTGCTGCTGCTGGAGTATACAGTCAGTATATGACCTTACTGACTCTTGTCCATTATAGGTGGCATAAAAAAAAATACACGAAACCGATGGCGACGTTACTAAATGGATTGACAGCCTTATTCACCCTCTAACTCTAACTTTAACTTGTGCCTGGCTAAATAGGCAATTGCATCGAGCCAATATAAAAAAAAAAAACTAACTTTGCTTGCACATTTAAAAGACCATTCTAAAATAATAATACGGGTAGATCCAGTCCATGATACTGAACAACTTTCCCCAAGGAACATAATATAACGAAATATAAAAAAATATTTTTTGGCCTCTACAAGTTCACCAATCAGCAGATCCGAGTTTGTTTGGAAATAAATTTTTTTTTTTTTTTTTTCCTAGCCTGTTGGTGTTATGTCCCACTGCTGAGCAAAGGCCTCCCCCTTCCTCTTCCACTCGTCTCTATTCTCTGCTATCTCTTGCCAATTATTGGCATAACTATCGAGGTCATCCCGCCATCTCTTCCTCGGTCTGCCTCTGCTCCGACGGCCATCCGGCAGCCAGAACGTAGCCAACTTCGCCCATCTTCCCGGGACCATTCGACAAACGTGCCCAGCCCAGTTCCACTTCAGACTGGCAATTTTTACTCCTACTACTACTAAAAAAAAATAATTTACATATTTCGATATATGTTGGATGTTTATCTATGTATGACTGTATGTATTTGCTATAAAATATAGTATCGTTGAGTTAATACAAGTCTCGAACTTACTTTGGGGCTAGCGTAATCTTTGTGATTTGTCCGTTTATGTACATTTATTTATTTTTGTTCCTCGGGGAAAGTTCAGTATCATGGACTGAACTTACCTTAAAATAGTTTCAGTATACTTTTTTAGACGTTATAATTCACCTGTTTTGTTTTGAAAGCATAAGTAACAGTAGGTCAGTCACCGAACGGCCTTGACCGATGTGATGCCGTGAAAGGAGAATGTCGTGAGCAAAAATTATAGCTTTAAAAAAAAATAGCTATAAAATACTGTTTGTAATTTAAGACGTAGGTAATCAGCCGTCATTTTGTTGATGTTGCATTTTAGCTTTGATTAGGTCAATGCCTTGATTGCAGTCGAAACAAATCTGACTAACTTAACTGATGACGCAAGTACTGTTGTATGATAATGGAACGGGCAGAACACTTGAGTAGGAGAGAAGATGGTCGATATACCAGGATATACCAGAGCAGTAATAGAGTGTTGGCCGAGACAAAGGAACATACCAGTATACTGGTCTGTATATATTATTGGGAAATCACCGTTGGTCAGATGACATTATGAAGTTGACGGGGAAGCAGTGGATGAGACTGGCACAGGACTGTAGAAAATGACGCAAAAAAAGGAAGGCCTATGCCCAACAGTGGTTTTATGTGGGTTAAGAAAGAGAGAGAGTGCAAGTACTCACAGGCCGGATGGTCGTAGAGTGGAGCCACATTCGTGCCCTCCAGAGGTCCTCCCGCCAGCTTAGCTGACAGCGTCTCCAGAAATTCCCGGACGTTACGTAGTTCCCCATGAGAATCGCTGGGGCCTGGGCTCTCTCGGCCCTCGTATTCCTCGACTGAAAAAAAAATAATTTTTATTTAAATATATGTTTTAGGTATATTTTTGATAATTGATAATTTTATAGTTAACTAGCTTTTGCCCGCGGCTTCGCCCGCGTAGATTCGGGGTATGAAAAATAGATGTTGGCCGATTCTCAGATCTACTCAATATGCTCACAAAATTTCATGAGAATCGGTCAAGCCGATTCGGAGGAGTACGGGAACGAACATTGTGACACGAGAATTTTATATATAAGATTAGGATGTGCCATAGTGTCCAAAATTTGCTTTTATCAGCACCACCTGTAGGTTGACTGGTAGAAAAGAGCCTGGGCCTTAAGTCCGCCCATTACATGTTTTGTAATAAATTTAAATAAATAAAAAATATTAAAGAAGATTGGTATTGATAAGGATTTTATTTCCTCTCTTTGCGTTTTTATCTTTTGTACGATCGGTTGTTTCGAGAAGTTCAGGCCACTTTCTACCTGCGAAACTCACACTTTTGTTCCATGCAGAGCTGGGAGAAAAGAAAAAACAAAATGTACCAGTTTTCTTACCACGCAGATCGTAAAAGCCACGGTAAAAGCCGATCGAGGGATTGAGTGAGATTTTAAATCATACCAATAGGCGCATCGCCTAGCCATCGGCCAGCAAACCACCACTACCTATGGTCCCGTGGACTTTTTTTGCGCCTAGACTCTTCTTTTAAGGTGAATATAGAAGCAAATGTCATTGAAGTGTGAAATAAATTGTTAAGGCCATACCTAAATTTTCCGGGGTCCAGTGCCGCCCCCATTTAAAATAAATCATTTTAAAGAAAATGGAGACATTATTTAAAATTTTGCTACTATCAAATCCTAGATAACCCTTCAAAGTATTTTATGAACTACTGTTTACAGTTTATAATGAGAATGTTAAGCTTTACTACGCACATTTGCCAAAAGTGGCCGTTTTTCGCAAATGTGCGTAGTAAAGCTTAACGTTCTCACTTTAAACTGTAAACAGTAGTTCATAAAATACTTTGAAGAGTTATCTAGGATTTGAAAGTAGCAAAATTTTAAATAATGTCTCCGTTGTCTTTGAAATGATTTATTTTAAATGGGGGCAGCACTGGACCCCGGAAAATTTAGGTACGGCCTTAACTCGTAAATATGGTGATAATTTCCATATTGCTAATCGTCAGGCACTAGGTAGCCCTTGAAATTATTTAATGAACTGCCGTTGAAATTATTATTGGTAATCCGTCTAGCTTTAAAGCTTGCCGTGGCCACTTTTGGCGGAGGCAAGTTTAAAAGCTAGACGGACTAATGTAAATACTTTCAACGGTGGTTCATAAATAATTTAATGGGCTATCTAGTGTCTGACGATATAAGATAGCAATATGGAAATTATCTCTATATTTACGAGTTAACAATTTATTTCAAATGAGGGCGCCACTTCAATGCCATTTGCTTCTATATTCACCTTAAGCCCCTTGCATATGAGGGAGGTAGCGAAATTCTTCTGTCTCCTTTTTGTGAACTAGAAAGTTGTTTTTATTCAAGCCAGCCGAGCCCGTTAAGGTAGCGGAGGAATGCAAAGGGTGAGCTGTAGGCCTCCGCTAGTTTCCTTGGAGATCCCAGGTACCTACTCCTCTCTTGTTGATGCAATGGACGGACATTTTAGAATCACGTGCTCTGCTGTGTCTTGTCTCAATACCTTTACATACAGGACTGTCGGTTAAGTCATCACTGTTTGGATCCATTTCTTTCCATCATTACGCCCACCTATGCACCAAACGTGGCCTTTGGGTTTTCCAGCCATCTTCCGCCTTCATCATGATATTAGTTCATTCGTACCATAATATTGCATTATCACCCAAGCCAAAATTTTGCTTGCAAGATTTGATTACGGACACAGACAACGGGACAGGTGAAACTATATAAAAGCTTGTAAAATGATACAAAGGCAGACTTATTGAATTACAGTCTCTTCCAGTTTTGACTGGAAGAGATTGCTTTTGAGCAGACAAAAGGAGGCTTATGCCCAGCAGTCAGTCGTTGAGAGCTGACGATGACGAATAAATTTGGTAGGCACGAAATGTGCTGGATACTAACCGATCTGCTCCAGTTTGTCGGTGCTGAGACTCCAGGGCATAAGACTCGCAGCGCGATGGACCTGATGCAGCAGCCAAGCGCCCGATTCGAATTTTAGAGGCCTGGAACACCACATTTATTGCATCAGTTAAGGCCCATTTACACGGTGCAAGTTTCTTGCCTGTTGCATACAATTAACTTGAAGCAATAGAAAACTTGCATGGTCTAAACAGAATGTCAGCAATACAAATCATTTATTGCTTCAATAAAATTGTATGCAACAGGCAAGAAACTTGCACTGTGTAAATGGGCCTTTAGGGATTCCACAGTACCTAAATAAATACGAGGAATTCCTGTAATTGAAATCTAAAAAATAAATTAAAAAAATATTTTAAAAAATAATTAACTTCTCTTTGGACCTTTAATTAAACCTTTGGAAATAACTTTTGTGTAAATACAGGGTGATTATAAAGAACCTAGCTATATTTAAAGAAAAAACTGCATATTCTGTGATAAGTAGGTACCTTGTTTTGCTGACCAAAAATATTACATTTGTATGTCACCGCCCGCTACCGGGTGACTGACGTGTGGCGGCCGACGAGCGGGGTAAGGTCAGTAGTTTAACCAATTTTTTTAGATTTGAGAGAAAAAAATGCAAAAAATAATTCTTGTAAATAATAATAATGCTTTCCTTTTATGGATTTGTGATCTATTAGTGATTCAGATTCCAAGATTTCAAGATAGCTTGTGGTTCAAAACCAACTTATATTTGTACCAGTTTAGTATTTAGAGCAAACCAATATTCCTTTAGGTAGGTTTCTGTATTTTCCTAAATACGTACTTGTTCTTTATACAGATGCAAGGGACCAGTCCACCTGTTGTGTCTCCACCGCATCTAAAACAGACGC
Organism: Acrobasis repandana; assembly: GCA_963576875.1. Lineage (NCBI taxonomy): Eukaryota > Metazoa > Arthropoda > Insecta > Lepidoptera > Pyralidae > Acrobasis > Acrobasis repandana. The sequence goes on from OY756215.1 coordinate 23,346,371, forward strand.
CGTCGTTTGACGAGGCTGGGAGACATCTTCGACGGTCCTGCTCAGGTCTGTAACAAGAAATATATACGTATGATGACTGAAAAAATATTTTTGGCCCACCGGTTTAGATTATTAAAAAATATTGTACACGTGTTTTTTCTTTGATCTGTGAAACAATAAATAACGAAGATACAGCGCATTTAAATTTCGCATGACGTCACGCTTTCGTACGATTTTTACACATTGGTGACGTCACAAGCCCCCACTCTGGAACTTTGATACTCTGTATCTTTGTGAATTTTTACTTTTTTGATAAACTGAAAAATACGGGTACATTATTTTTGGATAATCTAACTAACGGACTAATTAGAATATACTTTTCTGACCCAGTCATTATCCCTATAAAGAGATCTGAAGCCGTGTGGCATCTTGCTTAGAATAGGACCACTCCAAGTCTTCCTGTGGATGTCGTAAGACGCGGCTAAAGGAATAAGCACAAACATCTTGTGCTAAAACTGCATTCCTAAGGAGGGTTAACGTCGGGCGGCGGCCGGTTGTAAAACTTTTTGCACAAATGCATTCCCAAAGAGGGTTTAAGTAAGGCAGGCGACCGGTCGTAAAACTATAGCCAAATCATTTAAACTGTTACGGCAATTTTTTTTGCATTTTGCAAGATCTTTCGCATCCTTGGGTGACCATTGACATGCATGTTATAATATATTTGGAGAAGATAAACCAGGAAAGTGCACCTCGGGCTCCAAAGCAGCGTAGCTAAGGATGCAACCGGGAACGCGCTACGAAGAAGGAGGAGAAAAATAAAGGGTTCTGAAGAATTCCTAAGACCACAGAGAATATTATTTAATACGGATGATGACCATCAGATACAATAATGTAGCAGCTGTAATTCTATGCTAGTCTGGGAGATAAAAAAAAACTTAGAATGTACCAGCTGCCTCTCTTCCCGCGCAGATTGTAAGAGCCGATGGAGGTAATGGGCGATGATCTGAATCGCGATGCGGCTAATAACCCATATCAATATTTTGATTCCCCATCACGCTAAACGTGGCCTTTGGGTTTTACGGCCCTGAGCTCTGTCCACCCCGTTAGGGATATAGACGTGATTATGTATCTGTATATTAACCAGCGATTGAAAATAGCTCGGCAACATTTCGCAACAAGCCAATGACCGGCTGGCTGCATTTACAATGTCACAACTAAGTTGCATGATGTTGTATCTACCGACCACTGCCACATTTCAATAGCTAGCTGTTAGTATTTGTAGAATAAATTTGAAGCCTAAGGGCCAATTATCGGCTTTTTGGTCCTGAACATTCATTAAGGTGAAGGTACAGGCAAATGGCCTTGAAGTGGCGCCCTCATTTGAAATAAATTGTTAACGCGTAAATATGGAGATAATTTTCATATTGCTATATTATTAAATTATTTTATGAACCACCGTTGAAAGTATTTACATTAGTCCGTGTAGCTTTAAAACTTGCCTCCGCCAAAAGTGGCCCCGGCAAGTTTTAAAGCTAGACGGATCACCAATAATAGTTTCAACGGCAGTTCATAAAATAATTTAAAGGGCTATCTAGTGCATGACGAAGAGCAATATGGAAATTATCACCATATTTACGAGTTAACAATTTATTTCACACTTCAAGGCCATTTGCCTATGTCTTCACCTTAATATACAATATAAGGGAATGAAGATATAAGTTTTTACAGTCGCAATGAATCGCAAGGTGCATTTTTATCTTGAGTTCTTCCGTGCTTCAGAAGGCACCTGAAGTAGTAACTATTTATTAATCTATGCCTGAAGCCAGTAGGGACAGCTCTCATCATTGTATAGCAGTCGATAAGGTATGTCAGATGTCTTTAGGCAGCTTGAAAAATCTTTCACCTGTGTTGGCCACTTACACTCACGAACAACAAACTACACTTAATTTTTTAAAGTTGGGGGAAAAAATGTGAGTCGACAAAATAAAGTCAATTATAAATTATAATTTAGAGTTTATCTCTATTGTGTGGTAATTAAATTTTTTTAATTAGACATTGTCATGTGCGTTCTTGAATTTTTATCGATTTACTGTCGTTTCTAGGTTGAATAAATTAAGATTTCTTTTCTTTTTAGGGTTCCGTACCCAAAGGGTGCAAACGGGACCCTATTACTGAGACTCCGCTGTCTGTCCGTCTGTCCGTATGTCTATCTGTCTGTCCGTCTGTCTGTCTGTCCGTCAGTCACAGGGCTCTATCTCTTAAACCGTAATAGCTAGACACTTGAAATTTTCACCGATCATGTATTACTGTGGCGGATATAACAACAAATACTAAAAATAAAAAACCGGCCAAGTGCGAGTTAAACTCGCGTGGAGAGGGTTCCGTACAATTGATTGAATTCTTATAGGTTTTCCTGTAATCTACAAGCAATGAACTATATTTAGTATTTTTTTCAAAATTTTAGGCTCAGTAGTTTCGGAGATCAGGGGGGGAATGGTCAATTTTCGTCTTCTTTCATGAATAAAATCAAAACTATTCATTTTACAATAATAACAAAAATATATTTGAGATCCTTCGTTTGATACATACTACGATATACATGATACGAGCCCTTTCATTTGATACATGACACAGTTAAGATTGCAAAACTTTTTTTTTTTAATTTCCTAATTTGTCCCCCGAAAATGACCCTTATTTTAAAAAATATTTATTTACTTTGCATATATATATGTGTTTGGGTCATAAGATTACAACATTCTACCAATTTCACCTGATTCGGTTCAGTAGATTCGGAGTAAATTGGCTGTGATAGACGGACGGACAGACAGACGCACGAGTGATCCTATAATCCGTTTTTTCATTTTTTGTACGGAACCCTAAAAATAGTTAAAAATTAAAGGGGGTCGTCATACAAGAAACGTGTTTTTTTCAGCGTTTTTAACTTGATCTTCATAATGGCATTAACTAGATAAGTAGGTATTTATTGGGCTTTTCAGAACACACATCCTTTAGCGCTCATTTTTATTCGCTCAAGGATGTGTTCTGAAAAGCCCAATAAATACGTTGAAATTTAAATACTTAATTGGGCTTTCTAATCCACTTCAACAAAGGCCCTCCGCCCCTTTTGGGTCAGTTCGTTACACTTTCAGTCAGAACTACTATGTTTATATCCATTTGGGCTTCCAGTCGCATTTTATGTCGATGAGCATTTTTGGAAACGCATCTTCCACTTCAGTCAGGTCTACTTCTTTTCCATCTATTCTGGTGACTTCCAATCGAATTTTAGACCATAATGTAGTGTATTTTTGCGAAGGTATTAGAATAGCATCATATTGCTCATAATTTATAATTTTAACTATGTGAAGACCAAGTACTTTCTCAGAAGTAATTATTATATCCACGTAATCTCCAATATTCAAAGATGTGTCAACTGATCCGGTGATAGTCATTTTCACTGTGCGAATGTCACATATTTTTCTCTTATACATGATTACAATATCCACGTGATCGCCAATATTCAATGACATGTCAACTGATTCGATGAACAGGTAGATATTTTAAAATAGCTGATACCCTGTTTTCCAAACTACTTTACAATAACTGATCAAAATTATAACTGAATCACATACTTATATCATATCACAGAGTCAGTTTGTTTCGATATATATAAACCGTTGCTTAAAAAATAAAAAAACATTCAATCAAAAACTGTCTTAGTGGTTAAAAGGATGAAATTCGTTAAACAATCTCAAACTTTACAATTGAGTAGAATATGTCCAGAGGAAAAAGTAGATGTTTCTCGACATGGTGACCTTCTACCTAATACTATTCGATGTATTATTTGCGGTCCCTCGAATTGTGGGAAAACTAATTTAATCATAGGTCTTCTATTACATGAAAATGGTTTACGTTTTAAAAATGTTTATCTTTATGCAAAAACATTGTATCAACCGAAATATGTGTTTTTAGAAAATGTTCTTAATTTAGTGCCAGATGTATCATTTGTAAAATATAAAGATAATGAACTTGTTTTAAGTCCTCACGATGCAAAATCACACTCAGTAATAATATTTGATGATGTCGCATGTGAGAATCAGTCCAATATGAGGGATTATTTCGCAATGGGTAGACATAAATTTATTGACTGTTTTTACTTGAATCAAACGTACAGTAAGATACCTAAACAGCTAGTAAGAGACAACGCAAACCTTTTAATACTATTCAAACAGGATGATGTGAACCTCCATCATGTATATGATGAACACGTTAATTCTGACATGTCGTGGTCCAAATTTCGAGAAATGTGTTCAAAAGTATGGAGCGAACCCTATACCTATTTGGTAATCAATAAAGATTGTATAAAGAATAAAGGCTGTTACAGGAAAAATTTTGATACTTTTATCTTGTTTGATGAGGATAAAAATACGAGCATATAAGAAGATTTATTCGATAATCATCTTCAGTTGAACTATTACCATACTAAGAAAATAACGTATATTCATCAAGTTCAAAATGGAAAAAGAGTTGAAGACTCAGATAGTTAAAATAGCAGAAGCTGTTAAAAAGAAAATCAAAGATATGAAAAGTATGGAATCCTATAATGAAAATGTTTTGAATACAGTTTTTAGACCTGTTACTGACCCAATGCATCAGTTGATTAAGGATGGGGACCATAAAATTAAATCAAAAGAAGCAAAGGATCATCATATTCAATCGCCTCAATCGCATTTTAACAAAACTCTTAAGAATAATATTTTTCAACAAAATTCTGAAGATGAATGTGGTGAAGATGATTCTGATGAAGATATTAGTTTAGAAAAATCTAGAGACTCTACCAATACCAGTAATACATCGTTTAGAACCGTTGAGTCAATACCTAGTCCTAGTCAAAATACTTCGTCCTGGTCACTTTCCTCCGAAATATTTAATGATGTACCTTTTGGTGTTAGACGAGAACGAGGTAAATTAATGATGGGTTCAGCACGTGTGCATATAAACGATCAAAATATTATATCTGTAGCAGGACGTGATTATCAAATTACACCAGGGTTGCAGGAGCTATTGTTAAAAAAAATACCTAATTTGGATGTGGTGACTGAAAATGACTGTCAAGAATATAAAACCATGTTATTAGACACAAATGCTCATCGACGAGACTTTGATCCCAGTAAACCAATTAAATCTAATAAAGGACGGAAGTACTTGCGTATCATTAAACCGCTTTTTAGACTCCGAAAGCCTTCGACATCTTCTACCAGTAATGTTGATGATATCAGCGCTGGAGAAGGTTTAATACTTAAAAAGAAATATAAAAAAAATACTGACTACGTTTACTGGGATGACCCTAACGAATTAGTAGAAAGGCTAAAATTATTAATAGCTTCTAAAGATGCCGGAAACACTGGTCTGGATAACGAAATAATTTCAATCATAGAAGAACTACGTGAAAATGGTAGTATAAATTCATAACCGCATATCATACTTAGATCATTTATTATTTCACTGCGACCGAATTCAGTTCAAAATGAATGTTGATAAATTTGGTCACCATGTTCATAAAAGACTGCGTTTGTCAGAAATACTAGATTGTTCGACAAATCACCTACTTAGATCGGAAAACGGAGATTTTGATTTAAAATCATTTCGATTGAGAGGAGTTCCAGAACCTGTAGCACATGATGATGTGGTGAATAAAAAATATGTGGATAAAAAGATTGCTGATGAAATAACCGCTCATATAAAGGCAATAAAAGAGGATGTGATAAATAATCTCGATCAGTTTGAAAAAAAGTTTTATACTAAAGACTACATCGATAAAATTATTAAACTATAAAATGGCGAAACTGCAAGTGGTAGATGAAATTCATAGATCAGCACGCAAAAATTTTTATCGTCGTAATGTGATCTTGAAAGGAATGGACGACTTATGGCAAGCGGACCTTGCCGACTTTCAATCATTTAAAAAGTATAATAATGGATACGCGTACATTTTAATTGTCATTGATGGTTTCTCAAAATATGCTTGGATGATTCCTTTGAAAACAAAATCAAAGAAAGAGGTTCTTTTAGCATTTACTCAAATTATAAGGGAAAGTGGTCGTATCCCTAAAAACCTACAAACTGACAGAGGCACAGAGTTTTATAACGATGTTTTTCAAAGACAAATGCAGTTAATGAAAATTAACCATTATTCATCGTATTCAACAAAAAAAGCTTCAATTGTGGAAAGGCTAATCAGAACATTGAAGACTAAATTGTATAAATGTTTTAGTTATAATGGTAACTATAAATGGATAGGAAAAACTATAAACGGCGTTTTGTTTTCGTATAACAATGAAACACATAGCGTTACTAAGTTTAAACCAGTAGATGTAAATACAAAAAATGAAAACCTAGTGAAAAATAACATTAAAAAATTCCAAGAGAAACGTTGTAAATTAACCAAAAATAAATTTAAAATAGGTGATCACGTTAGAATAAGTAAGTTCAAGAGTAGTTTTGCAAAAGGTTTTACGCCTAATTGGTCTACAGAAATTTTTATAATTAAAACGGTAAATAATACTAAACCAGTTACATATTTAATACAAGATCAACGCAAACAAAATATATTGGGTTCATTCTATCAAGAAGAGTTACAAAAAACGAAATACCCGAATATATACTTAATCGAAAAAATTATTAGGAAAAAAGGCAATAAATTGTTTGTCAAATGGTTAGGGCTCTCTGACACAGAAAACAGTTGGGTGGATAGAAATTCAATTGTATCATAATACATATAAGTGTTAGCATCTAGTATTTTGCTCATTAGGTAAAAAATTATGAGAGGAGGTGGACTGATCAATAACTTGATAAACAATATCCCGTTTGAGCTTCACTTACCAGGTTACAACTATTGTGGACCAGGCACTAGGCTACAAGAAAGATTATTGAGAGGTGATAAAGGTGTTAACAAATTAGACGAAGCTTGTAAATACCACGATATTGCATATAACAATCCGGACCTCTCCGTTCGTCATAAAGCTGATTTACAGCTTATGAAAATGGCTAAGAAGCGATTACATTCTAAAGACGCTGGCAAAGGAGAAAGGTTAGCATCGTGGGTAGTAAACAAAGTTATGAAAGCAAAATTAAAAACAGGTGCTGGAATAAAAAAATTTAAAACCATTGTGTCAAAAATACGTTCACAAATAAAGAAACTGAAATCAAAGGATAACAAAACTGTTATTAAGTATGCTTATTAAGCGGCAAAAAAAATGTTTCCTAAAACATGTCACGTTCGTTTACCAAGAATAATACCAATCCCTAAAACAGGCGGGATTTTACCTTTGATACCAATTTTTGCGGGTTTATCAGCACTAGGCGCTTTGGCAGGAGGTGCGGCTGGTATAGCTAAAACTGTAAATGATTGTAAAATAGCTCAACAAAATTTTAAAGAATCTGAACGTCATAACAAAACTATGGAGGCTATTGCGCTTGGAAAAGGATTTTATCTTAAGCCATATAAAAAAGGAAGTGGGCTATTTTTGAAATCTACAAAAAACTAATAAGCAGGCTACCCAAACGTGCTCTTACGAATATCGATATTATTAAATACGCTAAAAATATTCCCTACTTTCGTGGTGTGTATATGAGAGATAGATTGCCACGTAAACCAAAACAGATAGAGTTTGGAATATTAAACTTAGACAGTCACAATAATAATGGAACACACTGGGTAGCTTTTGCAAAAATTAATAATTATTGTGAATATTTCGATAGTTTTGGAAATTTAAGACCACCCAATGAATTGGTGAAATATTTGAATGTTAGTGATATAAATTATAATTATACTAGGTTTCAAAACTTTGATACAGTGATCTGTGGTCATTTATGTTTAAAATTTTTGCAAGACTTTTGGTGTCAATATTGTATATATTAGTTATTACGTTTGAATAAAACATCATTTCAAAAATGTCTTTCACTCTGTCTATAACTGGAAACAGCTCAGTACTAACAACGAACTATTCCCCTCCATTGGAACTTGATGGTCAATACGAGTGCTCTCTTTTACATTTTTCTACTTTTAATTCTATACCAAATGTAACAAATACAAATAATAAATTTTATTACGGCATTAACGAAGTGGTTGAAATTCCTGAAGGAGCGTATGAACTCCAAGACATCAGCGAGTTCATACAATCAAAAGTAAAAAATTGTGTTTTCAAGTTATTGTGCAACAATAATACATTGAAGCTCTCGATATTCTGCTCTAAGGATATTCACTTTGAAAAATAAAATTCTATTGGACCTTTATTGGGTTACAGTAAGACTTTACTGATGAAGGATATATGGCACAAGTCTTTACTGCCAGTGAACATTCTACCTACAACTGTGCTCCGAGTTGAATGTGACATTACTGGAGGTTCCTACATTAATGGAAAATCAAGTCATATAATTCACGAATTTGCTTTGAATGTTCCTCCAGGCTATCGACTAATAGAAATTCCAAAAAATACGATTTATTTTCCTGTTAATAGAAGCACAGTGAATAGTATAAATATTAGAATATTGGATATAAATAACGATTTAATCAATTTTTGCGGTGAGCAAATTCAACTGTACTTACATTTAAAGAAAATATGATTGACTACAATAAATACACTACTACATGTATTCAAAAGATTAGTACCCATCGGGCAATCAAGAAGACTACACATACTAGTGATAAAAAAAAGAAATTGACAGCTGCCAATATACATTTTCTCAAATCGATTGGATTACTAAAATGAGTATTTTAAATATAACTAACCCACCTGCTTATGATAACTCTATAGACGGCATAGAAATTCATTCTTACAAGGCATATACCACTACTTTCAATATAAATGATGAAATTCGGATACCTATAAACCAACAAGATTTATATGTGCTTCCATGTGCAAGTACCTTGTATGTTGAAGCTGTGATAAATGTTATCAATGTTGAGAAGAAAGAAGCAGCTCAAGCAGTACATTTTACCAACAACCCCCTTTTATTCCTTTTTCAAGATATAAGATATGAATTGAACGGTATTGAAATAGACAAAGTGAAGAATGCTGGTATAACTACTACTATGAAAGCACTGGTGTCTATGAACGCAGACGAGGCGAAGGTATCCAGAGCGTGGGGTTGGGATATACACGGTACAAAAAATGAAATTGCAGGTCATTTTGCTGCGTCAATACCTCTCAGCAATATACTAGGTTTTGCAGAAGATTATAAAAAAATAATTCTCAATTGCAAACACGAACTTGTGTTGTTACGAAGTAATACTAACCTTAATGCTTTAAAGCTAAACACTGGCGAAAAGGTTGAAAGTATTGACATAAAAAAAATTGTATGGCGAGTTCCTCACGTTAAAGCATCAGATAGAGAAAGAATTAATTTACTTAAAATACTTGAAAAAGATAGACCCATTCAATTAGTGTATAGAAACTGGGACCTTTATGAGTATCCTTTGTTACCAAAGACTACAAAACACACTTGGTCAATTAAAACTTCGTCACAAATTGAAAAACCAAGATATGTCATTTTAGGATTACAAACAAACAGAAAGAACAACGGTATGAATGATATGTCTCGGTTCGATCACTGCAATGTTCGAGATGTCAAAGTTTTTTTAAACTCTACATATTACCCGTACGAAAGTTACAACACCAACTTTTCATATCATAACTATGCTTTAATATACGAGCAATATGTAAATTTTCAGCAGTCTTATTACAACCGCCCATGCAACGCATTGTTGACTGCACAAGAGTTTAAAAATTTTGCACCATTATTCGTGATAGACTGTTCTAGACAGAACGATAATATTAAATCAGGACCGGTGATCAACATTCGCCTCGAACTAGAGTGTGATAAAGAGATACCAGATCAGACATCGGCATATTGTCTAATTTTGAATGACTGTATAGTCGAATACAGACCTCTGAGTGACATTGTTCGTAAAATATCATGAACTCGATTATTTTCGTTGATGTTCAAGGATTCAAGGATTGCTATAATAAATTTATTATCAAAGAGTTTGCATTATCTACTGAGGAGTTCACTCAAGTTTTTTTAATTAAACCTCCATATGCATATACTTCATTATCTACGAAAGAAAAGAAGACCGTTCGATACCTTGAAAGACAGAGAGGGATCACTTGGAGTGAGGGTCATATTGATTCTAGAGAATTTAAAAGAATTATTACACCAATAATGCAAAACAAAACTATTGTAATGAAAGGTCTCGAGAAACAGAAATGGATAAAGGAACTGTGTGACTCTTCACACAGTTCCTTTTTATTGTGTGTGTTTTGTTGCGTGTGTTATTAGATATCGAAAAAATAGGTAGTCCTAATTTTTTGACGTTATATCAAACATATTGCAAAAATGAATGTAACTTCAATTGTTTAAGTCATAAGAACTTTTGTGCACTAAAAAATGCTATTTGTATAAAGAAATGGTACTTAGAAAATATTTAGTTTTGTCATGATAAAAGGTAAAATCAAGTTTTTTTTTGAATGTTTTATGTATAAAGAAGTTAATGATAGAAAAAAGTGTATTTTTATAAATTATTTGTAAATATATTTCATGTTTATGAATAATAATAAAGCAAGATAAATTTATAGCGTTTTTTATTCATTAGTTAATAAATTCTAGAGTAATATACAAACTTATTACATACAAAATATTTATTTTAATTTAAAATATAATTTTCATGAATACACACATATTAACTACATAAAATTAAGTTACAAGGAGAAATTAACTCTACTTACATATTTAAGTATTTATTCCAAGATATAGGTACTAAGCTATACACTATTTATATTTAAGTTAACACCCATAATTTATATTATTTACATTACCATTCAATAATTTTATTTCTTTAACAAAACCTTAAATAACCATAATTAGAATTACACAAAAAAAAATTAAAAATTAAAATCTAAATAATAATTAATTTATATACGTACATAAATTTACTTAAACTATTATATACATATTTTACAATCAAAAGTTATCACTAGTTAGCTTTTTACTAATTTTACTAATTACATTTTCAGTCAGGTCCATAATTTCATCAAAAGTATCACTCAACACATATTGCGCACTAAGTATCACGTTTTCGGTACTATCACTGCACTGCGATGAAGAATAACTACTAGCTTCGTTTTCCAAATCCAACACCTGAATTTTTATCATTCTTATGCCTTTCTTTGCTTTGCTGATAACAAAAGAGGAGGATGAAATTCCACTTTTCTTTTTTGCAGCTTCTTTCTTTTCTTCTATTTTCTTTAGCTCTGCAATCCGATTTCTCCATCCTTGGAAGCATTCTTCAGCGTCTTCGATGGGATCTTGAGCGTATTGGGAGCACAATATGCAAGTCTCTTGCGAGTCCGTCATGATCTGTAAAGAACAAAATATAAATTAAGTGACTAATAACAAGAATAATATTTTAAAATACTGTATCGGTTAGGCATTATTAATGAAAAATATGTCTACTTACGTTCAGTTATAAAATTGAAGGCACTAGCTGTGAATCGATGTAGTGAGCGATGATGTATCGCAGTTTGGCTGTTCAATATACAACTGAAAAACCATTACAAACAGAACAAGTCTTTTATAAATAAAATTTGATTATATTGCAAAACACGGTGTTCCTCGCAAAACTAAATAAACAGGAATAGACATGTCTGTACATGATGTTCACCTTGTAACTAGCAGGTATATCAATAAAGTAGCTATCATATTTCATATGAGGCTCAATAATATTCTAATTTTAAGTCTTTCATTTGACAACCTCTGTGGCGTTACGGTTACCATGCTCGCCCGCCACTCACGAGGTTCTGGGTTCGATTCCCAGCCAAGGCATTGTGTAAAATGATATTTTTAAAAATTCCTTGGGTCTTGGATGTTATCTAGTTTTAAGTATCATAATACATCACAAATTTTTCATCACAAATAGTTATATAAGTTCATTCGATTCATCATCATATTTGGTGTCACGAACTCAATATTTTTTTATAAATTATCATATAAATGAAAATATTATGATATCGAATGTTTTTTGGGATTTGCGAGTAAATAAAACAAGATAATGATTTATTAAATATAATATTTATTAAAAATAAAAATCTTATTGAGCTACATTTTACTTAATATTACACTATTATATTCTAAACCGCTTACAAATTTTTATTTAAAAACTATAACTATGTATACATAACAAAACTCTTATCTACAATTTTCAACCCAGCCTTTTCTCCGTAATTTAATTACGATCCATTATCAGTGCATTCAGAAATTCAGAACCAACTTGACTTATGTCCCCAGGATAAAGTACTGGTTCTATCTCGCAATATAACACGTTTGTCGTCATTTGAAGATAATGCAACTTTGTCAATTGCTTGCGTGAAAAGTTCATGTTTAAGAGATTTAAATACTATATATTTTTTTCTTAAGGACTTGTTAAACAATAACACTTTATTATAATCTTTAAAATGAATGTTTTTAATTTCAGATTTTTTTACACCCTTAGCTTTTTTTATTTCTTTGTCTTCTGTTTTAACACAATATAGTTTCGACCTCAAACCCACAAATTCTAAAATTAATTGCCCCCCAAACTCATCTTTAAATTTCCCCGGTACTTTTTTATTTTGACGTACAATATTGTACAGATTATTTTCGATAAAATTACTTGTATCAAAGTATGGATGAAAATACAATTTTATATCTTTATATATATCTTTTGTCTCAATTGAATATAAGAAACTATCAGTATCTGTGTAACAAAGCCTCAAATTGTTACCGTAGTATGGTTTAACAATAGAATAGTGAAAGTCATACATATGATGCTTAGAAATTTCCAAGACAGTAAATCCTATGTAAATAGGTTTATCTAAAACAACTGACTCCGGTTTCATTTGAACAGCCACCAAATTTTCCCCAAAAATAGTGCAACTATGAAAATTTGGTCTTGATATTAGTTGTTCAGCTGTGTATGTTTTTTTTGTTTTATTTCTAGTGTCAGACCACTGATTAACTAAATTAACGTTAACCCTTTTTTCTGGATCTTCTAATGTTTTTCCAAAGACACTGTTATTCAATAATTTAAAAAAATCTTGTTCGAATACTGACTTGGCTCTTTGACGTAATTTTGTATTTAAATCAATATACTGTTTTAAGAATGGACTTTGTTTAAATTTTATAACGCGGTGAATTTTTTTTAGCAGCAAACCATGTTTTACACATGTTTTTAAATGTACGTAGTGAATAACATAATTAAATTTGTCATACAAATTGGGAATAAGCTTTGGAATTTTGGACCCAGGTGGAGCAAATTTTTCAGCACAAAATGGTAGGTCATTATGCAAGTCGTGTAGTCGCTCTGGGTATTCTAAGTCTACTTCCAAAATGTAACCATATTCCGAATCATCGGGTATATCGAGGAAATTAAGTTTTGCTACATCTGTTTGGTTTAATAACTCAAAATTTGAATAAGGCATATAAGAGCACATGGCATAACCATACAAATTATTGCAATCAATGTATAGTAAGTACTTATCGGGTTCAGTTGCATCATAATTAGGTAAATACTTGTTGTTGGCCTTAGCATATCTATTTGAACATAAACAGATTCCACCTCGAATTCCTTTTTGGATTATACGTATAATTTCTAAGTTATCAATAAGTTGAAGTTTTGCTTTTGTTATGAGTAACATTGCGTCGAAAGAAAGAGACGGCGCAGTCATGTAAAAACAAGGGTCGAGCCTGTAAAATTTTTTACATGTTCGACGAAAGTTTTCAAATATATCTGCTAGTAAAATGACATCTGTTTTGAGATACAAATCGGTATATTCACCCAGATCTTTTAAATAAAATGTTTCCCATACTACTTGTGCGTGACAGTAATCGGACTCTGAAACATTTTCATCGGTTAAATGGCTATAGAAACAGTGACGCGGTGGCAAACTATTTTCTTTATATGAATTCCAACTTGTCATATATTCGTAAGGATATACACCTTTTCTTCTCAGAAGATCAAAATGCTTTTTTCTAGGAAAAAAGTTTGATAAGTGTATAAACTCATTGTCATTTAAATTTGCTGCAAGTTTTTCCAAGCTAGCACCTAAAAACTTAAACGAGTCAACAAAACGTACTGGTAAATATTCCTTATTACCGGTATTAAAAAACTTTGTAAAAGATATATAGTTCTCTTTGTTTTTTGCAATAACTTTTATTTTACCAGGCATATCTCCTAACTGTCGAATAAACAAATGGCTGTCATATCCAGAAAGATTATGGAAAAATACTGGAACAAATTTTGGTAAACGGTATTTTAGGTTACAGTAAGAATGAACTGCGCCACGATATCGCCCAGTCATATGACAGTGATCTTTGACTTTATCATCTAGTAGCAACTGTTCACAAAGGAAACAGTGTGTTGACTTGTCGAAATGTTCCTGCTCCTCCCCTGACAATAATGTCATAGGAATTGAGTGTTTTAAGATCTTATGTATTTGTTTTATGTCTTTACCAAGAAGATCTAGAAATTTTTCAACACAATCATGTCCGCGATAGGAAACATATTTATTGCGAGAGCTGTCAAATGCACACACGATATAGTATGCAAATGCAGCTGGTACATGTTTTTGTAAAATATTTGTACATTTTGAATTATGCTGGTTATTTTTTGATTCAGGTTCTAATAAAGATTCAAAATCAGCATATATAACAAATGGCATATCTTGCATTCTTTCGAAATGTTTGAACTGAATTACAGTTCCCTGTTCCGGTAATACTGTCCGAACCCCACTACAGATATGAGCATTTAATTTTTCTTGGTTATTAAAGAAAATCATACACTCATCACAAAAAAATATTTTGCCATGATGTTTTGTTAGTTGAGGTCTAAGTAATTTGCTTAAATTTTTTATTAAACAATAATGTTTAAATTGCCCCTTTTCTAACAGTAATAGATTAATATGATGTTTTCTTTTATGGTTAGTTTTATAAACAGGACCAACAATATTGTTCATGTCTCTCAAGCTATATACGTTAATACTAATAAGATGATTATTTTTTTCAAAAATTTTGATGTCCGAGATTCCTACGGGAAAGGTCATATTCTTTGTATTAAGAATATTTTCATAGGAGGGATAAGAAGATGTTCGATGATGATTATTTTTAGCAGGAAACAAAGCTGCCATTATACTCCATAAAAAACAGAAGGAGTCATTATTTTGTATATTTATACACGCACGTTTCAATTTTATATTTCTCGGCAGTTCAATAAAGCGGTCCCCTCTTAAAGGACTGTATTTGTTAATATTTACTTCTAAGTACAAATTACGCAAGAATGCCCAACCACTATCCCGTTCTTGAAATTCGTCTATTTTTTTAATAATAGTGTAAATTACTTTAGAACATATTTGTTTAAAATCATAATTATTGTGTAATACAACGTTTTCAGTAGCGAAAGACTTTATTTCGCTAGTTAAGTTCGAAGCTAAATTAAATTCGGAAAACAACTCGAAGTTAACTTTGATAGATTGATAAGTGGCTTGCCTCGCCGCTATCAGTTGTTTCAAGCGCGACTTTAAACTTAGTAAAAATTTAGCTGGCGGTGTGACAAGGCTCTCACTACTGTCATCTCCCGTATGAGCAACCTCCGGCCACATCCTATATGAAGCAATTCGATTTCTGAATGCTGTACATATCTTTTGTATACCTTCACAAACTTCGACAGAATTATTATTTTTGTGTGTATTACTTCTAAGATGGGCAGAAAATGCGCTACTTTTTACAGATATGTCACAAACCGTGCAATAGACTGTTTTGTTAACCATGTTTGTAGTGCAGGTAACAAATGAACGAGATTAATCTAAAAAGTTGAAATGATAAACGAAAACGCCTGATGTTTTTTTAATAGCTATGTGGAAAATAATTTTATTGCGAGTAGACAAATAATGAAAATACTGTGAGAGATTTTAAAAGTTAAGTTTTAACTAGTGTAAACCTTTAAACACAATGCGACAAGGAAGGCGTAAAATAAAAAATAGCTAGAATAATGCTTTGGTTTCAACCCAAATGTAAAATTCCAAAGGTTAGAAAAGGCTGGTTTGAAAATTAAACTAGACGTAATAAGTTAAAATTGAAAATATGTAATAAAAAAATCCGCCATGAGTGGGATTCGAACCCACGACCCTCACGTTGACGCCGTGAGTGCACTACCAATTCTTTAGACGTAATAAGTACTTATTTTAAATACTTATAACTTTTATCACAGAGTAATCATACTCTTTTATTGTATTGACTTTAAGAAAATTAAATGAGATGACGTGTCAAGTCAGCATTAAAAATATTAAAACTAGGTAATGTAAACAAGCAAACAAAGACAACAGATAAAACAATAATAGGTATCAGTTATTTATTATTAGTACTAGGGTCCTTAATTTTAGTTTTAACAATTTTAAGTTTTAAGTTTGATTTTAAGTTAAAACCCAATTTATTTTTTCTTGTTAGAAAAGAAAGTACCCTCTTCCTTGAATGAGGGTTTGATTTGCTTTATAAATTCTTTCAAGACCACTAGTTGATCGGCATCGGAATGGGCTTGATACTTTAAAGATATAACTGCATGTTCCCACCGATCTTTTGGGTTCACAGTCAAAATATCTGCAGTGTTATAAATTTTAAGTTCTACAAATACGTCTCCAGGTAGAGTAGCGGTGCGACGCAAAGCACCATCAGCAACTCTTCTTGTCAACACTGACTGCAACGCGTGCTTCTTAATAGACTTCTGCTGGAATACCGCTTCGTCTTCGTCTTCACTTTCAAACCACCCAATGGATTTCGTTGGTTTTCTATTGGGAGCCTTCCTCTTCGGGGCTGGCTTGGAGACTGGTTTGGATCTGAAAAATAATAATGATTCATTAAATAAAATTATATATATATACAGGGTCTAACAAAATATACTGAAACTATTTTAAGGGTGGATTTAGTCCACGATACTAAACAACTTTCCCCAAGGAACATATATCGAAATATGAAAAATTATTTTTGACCTTCCATACAAGTTGCCCGATCAGCTGATCCGAGTTTGTATGCAAAGTGAAAAAATATTTTTCATATTTCGATATATGTTCCTTGGGGAAAGTTGTTCAGTATCATGGACTGAATCCACTCTTAAAATAGTTTCAGTATATTTTGTTAGACGTTATATATAGTTATAATTGCAGTTATTGCTAATCTACTTAAAATAGAGTAGAGAGATTAAGAGTGGTTTGAATTGACAAAATGTCCAAATAAACTCAAAAACTATTGAACTGATTTGAAAACAAGAATTCAGTATATTTTAAAAACAAAGAAGACGTCTGCTTTCAAAATTTTATAGCCAATGTCACTACCACAATTCTCTTGAATTTAACAACACTTCATTCATATCAAAACCGTTCTACCATTTGGGCGGTAGAACTCGCCAATTAAATGAACATACATACATACTTATACCCAAAAAACATTACCCTCATTCGGACACGGTCGAGTAAAAAACTTTTACTACTAGAAAACAATCTTATCCAAAACTAACATAGATTGTACATAAATATTTTTACAAATAATCACTGAACATATTTAACCGATTCCCTGTCCACAAATGAGATACAATAGTAAAACAAATTGAATTGTTTATAATATAATATGAATTCATGGGACAGAGAACCTGTTAAGTTTAGAAAATATAACAAGATGTTATGAAATGAATTAAACTAGCAAGATTTTTGACAACGGGACAGGTGATAGTAAAAATAAAAGCTAGTACCTAATAAATAATTTGAGAAAAGTAATGGATAGTACATACTTTTTAGGGGTAACTTCCTCGTCAGATTCAATATGATCTTCCGAATAATGTTTCTTGGCTCTCTTGGTACCGGTTGAGGTGGTTCTGAAAAGAAAAAAATATAATTGTAAGTCGAAATAATTTATAACCACAGTAAAGTTGAGAAAACTTCGTAAACAAAACATAATTTGTGATGTTAATTTTGTTACTACTCCTGTAAACTAATCATAATAATTAATTAAGTACTACTTTGAAACATTTAAGTAATATTAAAAATAAACACATACTTTACGCTGGAAGAAGTAGTCCCCTCTGCTTCTGAATCCACAAACTCTTCTAGAAATTGTTTTTTTGCTCCCTTGCTGCTGCGCTTAGCGGAGTAATATTCAGAATCCGACCTGCAAGTAATTTGTACATAAGTAATTAATAACGATGAAGAGAGAAGATACGAGTACCTATATAAAATTCAACAGAAATATACATGAACAGACAGAAATATAAAATTAAGAGATGAAGAGACAAGATATATAAAATTCGATAGGAATATACAAATATACATGAACAGACAAAAATATAAAATTAAGATTTATTTTATATTTCTGTTTGTTATCACAGTTTCAACATAAAAATTATTCAAACTTACGAACATGATTTCACGTGTGAAGATCTTCGTGGTGATAACAAAGTTTCAGCTGGTTGACGACGAGCAGAGAGACCTCGTAGATCAGTTGTACACATGTAGAGCTTCGACAGAGCTTGGTCAAGATGCAAATCGCAAAGATAATTTGGAGTGCATCACACCAATAAACGAATTAAATAATGCGTTTTAGCTAAATCATCAATTATTTTACAGGTATTGTAAACCTTTAGGTTTGCCAAAGAAACTCATGATTTACGTACAACAATAGACAATATGCATGTGATTCAGAAACGAACAAAAAAAATGATGTGTATACTTCATTGCTAAAGAAAAATACCCATATATATATCTTTTCAATTTAACGTGTTTCCATTGAGAAATTAATTATTTAAAAGCTGTATTTTTAAAATTCCCTCGCAAATTTCCGAAACGCCACGTGACGTCATGAAACACTGTCAAACTTAATTTTCTAAATAGTCTGTGCTGTCAATCACAAATTAAAAAGAAGAAGACTATCTGTCACTGTCAATAAGTCATTTGTAATTTGCAGTGTTACCAGATTGGGTATTTTTTTCGCAATTCTGGGTAAAAATGGGAAATTTTAGAGAAAAAAAATAAATCTTTTGGAGAATTTTGGGTATTTTTTTTCTTAAATAATATAAATTTGTTTAATTAATTACGGTAGGTAGTACATTATCTTATAGCTTATAGTAGCAGGCAGCTAGTCTACTACCTATTAAATTATAAATAATTGAAGTAGGTACTTACAATACTACTGTGTAGTTTTGCAAAGGATGACACTACTCATTTTGCTCACAATATGTATTTTTTGTTCACAATAGGTATGTACAGTTGCAGTTGAATGGTATAATCAGCTAATTTACTAAACCTCTAGCTATTTGGCATTACAGCTCGGTTTTGTAAAACAGCGAACCCTAATACGCGGAATGATTCCTTACATTTGCATATTTGGGCATATGAAAATATATTTTGTCAGGTGCAGTTACGATGTTATTTTTGCACATAGGAACCATACAATATTTATAATAAGATTTTGTGCGCCCTTCCATTTGTAATGAATTGATATTAAAATCTTTAATCACTCACTTATAATCACAAATTAGATAGTATTACTTATAAAATAAAACTGTGAATCCAAAACTTCGTTGTTTTGTTGATAATATTTTGAATTTGTAATTTGCACTTGACTGACACTGACATATAAGTGTTTCTATGACATTGACAATGCACGGTGACGTCACAGAAAAAAGCGCAAAATGGCAGCGTTTAAAGTCGTCCAAAAATAATAGTAATTTTAATTATTTTTTTAAGCTTATTTAATAATATTCTGTAAGTGTTATATTTTTTTCCGGTTATATAATAACTTATAGAATCGTTTAAAAAAATAAAAAAATAACATGAATATACCCTATTAGCAATGTGCAATGCAAAATGGTTTACAAACTCTGTATTTTTGAAAACATAGGCACTTTATTGAAGACATAAGCACTTTATTTTATTTCCTTTGAAATAATAAGTCGAAAACAAAAGTTTAATGTTTCATACTTCCTTTGTAACACGATCATCAAACACACCGTCTTTATCAATAGCGCACCGCAAATGTTATTTCAATTTATTACCCAACTGTCAAAAAAGGGTTATGTAGTTCTAATTTAAAATAATATTTCGTATTTTACTTTAGGTAGGTATTTGCACTTAGTAACTTCCATCCTTTACAACTGCATATGTTTGAGAACCTCTCTTTGTCTTTACAATGTAGATGTACTTATGCTACTTTTAGCATAACGCGCTATCACGATTGATTATCATCAGTGTTGGATTAACACCGCAGCAAGAGGTGTTGGCCACTTACACACACGAAAAACAGTAACCATAGCAAGAGTAGGTAATGCTGCGGGCCTCGCGCAAAAAGGGGCCCCGCGCTAAAGGTGTTACATTCTAAATTGCTACATCTCGTTAGACCTAGCATTGAGCTGCCTAGAGAATTAAGCATTGGGTGTATGAAGAAATAAGATATGGTAAAAAAATCCATGCGAGCAGAGCTGTTTCAAGAATTTTTTCATCATAAATCTTATTTATTTATTTAATAAGATTAAGATAGTATAGCATTGTGAATTCTTAAAATAACCCGTACAATCTAGTAGGCATACATTTTCGATTTGCATATACTCCACCATCCCCTCGTAACACTCGTGACTCGAGCCCCTTAAAATAATTGGCTACGGACTTCGCACTTGCTTAATCCGCCACTGATTATCATGTTACGCTCAGGAATATTCACGTGGGAGCGCATAACTGCAGGTTTAGCAAAATTTATCATAGTGCTTGAATAGTGTTACTTTTATTCGATTTATATTCATAGGTAGAATCGATAGAAAATATTCGCAAAACAATTTACAAGTAAACTTCTTTGAAAAACGGAAAGGTGTTAATTGAAACTAGATATGCTACCTACTATTAAACGGTTTACCAATTCATCACACAGAATTCTCTAAACGTTAATATGATTTGATATAATATAATCGATTACCGAATAATCGATTGTTTATCACTACCATACACCATGCAATGTTACATCACTAATACATCGTGGTTCATTTATTGGCAAACCGCATTTGTACAAGGATCGTGATTGTGTAAAGTGTAAAAATGTAGTTTAAAAGTTATTTTGTCTAGTATGATATGTGAAGTGATCTGAAAACTCGTGGTGGTTTTGGGGGGAAATAATATTCACACTGGAGTGTGATTTGGAATATGAAATTGGTTTGATATAAAGCGATGATCTATAGTATTAGTCACGGTGGATATCATTGTCTGCGAAGGATCTCATTTACTGGGTACCCACAAAAACCTACGGGTGATCGGGACGAGCCTAATCTGGACCAGCAACGAGATAATTCTTTCGCAACTACAGACGTCCCGTTGACTTTGCTATTAAATATCCGTCAAGCGAAAGTTCTTTCTCATCGCTCACGATAGTTTTCAATGTTGAGGAATCGTATTTAATGGGTGCTAACAACCTACGGGTCATCAGCACGAGCCTAATCCGGACCAGTTTGCGAAACCTCAGTACTGTCGAAGACGTGTCTTGGGTCATGAGGTAGAATGATCGTCAAAGCGATAGATCTTTCGCATAGTTTACAGTGGGTATCAAAATACCAATGTCCTGACTTCGATATGAAGAAATTGTACTTACTGGGTGCCTACAATCTACGGATGAAAGGTACGAGTCAATCTGATCCAGTGATGCAATATCTGATTGTCGGAGACAGGGCGTCCTGTCAAGCATGCGTAGAAATATCGTTCTTGGTGCAAACTAATATAATCATCGTATCAGAACAGAGAGATTTTCCTTTCCCATCATTCACTACGGTTTAATCGTGTAATAATAGTTTAAGGTGATAGTGAATATACCTCGGGAAGTGGAAACTTGATTCGAGTAAAATACAGGTGAGTTAAGCATGATATCATATCTTTTATTGAGACTTTTGAAAAAGAGGGGCGGAGGCCTTTGATGAAGTGAATTAGAAAGCCCAATTAAGTATTTAAATTTCAACGTATTTTTTGGGCTTTTCAAAACACGTATCCTTGAGCGAATGACAATGAGGTCAAGGATACGTGTGTTGAAAAGCCCAAAAAATACCTACTTAGATACTTGAAATTTTCACCAATTATGTATTACTAGGACCACAATAACAACAAATACTAAAAATAAAATAAAGGTAAAATAAAGGGGGTCGTCATACAAGAAACGAGTTTCTTCAGCGTTTTAAAACATTGTACGGTGGTACGGAACCCTTCATGTACACGTCCGACTCGCACTTGCCCGTTTATTTGATTTACCGAAGAAGCATAAATGTAAACACGCTCATATTATAGGTAAATTGAAGATGCAACCGGGAATACGCTCGGACACTGATGATGATGTATGTATATATAAGTATAAATTTTTCCGTGTCGGGTTTTAGTTTTTAAAACTACCTATATCTTGTATTAAAGCAGACAATAAACGTGTATATGTAAAGAAGACCAAACTGCATGTCTGCAATTAAAATTGGTACTTAAGTGACTAATAACTAATCATCAACTAAAAACAAACCCTATATATGATATCTACGCACATTCCCATACACACACACACGCACTCACACACATTACATTGTTGGCCTATTAGGACTGTTGACACCACACCTATAGCTTTTAAGAAAATAACAGTTTTAAATTAGTGTTAATAAGTGTCAAGAACACTTATTTTTAAAACAATTTTAATATGTAAGGTTGGTAAGTAATCTTTGTAAAATTTTATAAATCTTTAGCCCCCACATTCGCACATAGCCTCCCGCACAAGATCTCAGGGAGAAGGGGTGCCTGAAATACAGAGTTACCTTGGTTCGAGGTAATACACAGGCAAAACTCAGTTATGCTAGTGGCATGAATGGACCGGCTCGTCCGGGGAAGTACTACACTGTCACAGAAAATCGACGTCTGAGTAGTAGCTTCACCGCTTCTATGCTTTGTTTATTTGTTTGTAATCAATTTATTGTACTAAGAAAACACATAATTAAAGACAAAACAACAAAAAGAGTAAATAGACAACGGCGGACTTATCCCTAATGGAATCTCTTCCAGTCAACCGGCGAATAAGTTTGTTAATGCTTCGTTCGGTGAGTGAGAGAGCCGGAGCACCGGCTGAGAATATAGTAACTTTTTAATTTAGAGGTTCTCTGTATTTTTTGGCAATATTTTTTTTTTTTTTTTAATATAACAATCTATGATTCTTTGCCCCAGGCAGGTGGCCACTATCTACATAAATCAATATTTTTAATTCCGTTTTCCGTGTAGAGTGAGATGTGGTTGAATGCTTGTGTGTGATAAGACTATAATACATACGTACATTTAGTTGATTTAGTCTAAGATGATAACACATACAATATAGCGTATGCCTTCTAATGACTGATTTATCTTCAGATGTAATTATCGGCTAATAGAAATGACAAATGCGAAGTGTTGAGGTCTTTTATCATGTTAATTCGGTGACGTAAAGGCTTAAGGCTAAATAACAGTCTTGTTTACTATGAGAATAGCTTTTTTTATTCTTGCCATGAATTAGGAATAACATAAAAACAGGGCTAACAATACATCGGTGGAAGTATATATCTAAGTAGAACAAGATGTACGTTTCAAAAACCAATACCCGACTACGAGAAAATTCTTACTGAAAAGTATGAATTATCCAATTAGTCCAAGCTCGGCAGCCATTTAGTATGGCTAAAAAAGTACATATATATATTTTTGAAATATGCTAATTAAGACCCCTAAGCCGTGTGGTTCCTGGCAGAGTAGAATAGGACCGCTCCAAGTCTTCCCGTGGATGTCGTAGAAGGCGACTTAGGCAACACAAGCTAAACAAAGCTTATAAACATCCATGAGACCTCTCCAACCCGTCTGGCCAGCGTGAAGAGTGTAGGCTTTGCCCTGGCTATAATATATGGCCCTGGCAGTACACAGCAGGGTCGTGCTCCTGCAGTGGATACTAAACAAGACCTGATGATGACGATGATTTGATCCCCACTCGATATCGGAACAGAAAAAAAATGTTTTTGACTGTATCTTTTTGTATGTAACATTTGTTACATACATTTTTGCATAAAAATTGTAGCCTACGTCGAATCAGTTGACATCTCATTTGTGAAAATTAGATAAGCGGTGACCTTCGGATGCTGCAGTGATTCGAGCACACACACATTAATTAGTATTTATATTTATGTATTTATCTATTGTATTTTATGCATGTTAGTATACAAAGTGGAAGGGACATACCCGTAATAAATCAAACCACGGGCTATACTAGAGCACTTAAGTATAATTAAATTAAAATAACAGCCACCTACCTAACGGTACTTTTTATGACAACTCCATCTCTTCCTGTGGATGTTGTAAAAGGCGAGTAAAGGATTAAGCACATACATCTTGTGCACTGCACATCTGTATTCCCAAGGAGGTTGACGTGGAGGTCAGGCCGGCTGGTCGTAAAACTATAACCAAATCATTTAAACTGTTCAGGCAGTTTCTTACCAACTTCGCAAGGTCTTTAGCATCAGCGAGCGAGCGAGCAAACGTACGGCTCCGAAGCAGCACAGCTGAGGATGCAATCGGAAATGCGCTAAGATGAAGAGTAAATGTGCTTCCAAAGTAGTGTGACAGCCTAAATTTCTTACAAATAGTTCCTCTACTGAAAGTGCAGTCAAATGTCTTTATTATAGATTTAGTTATTGTTTTTTTTTTCTATTTTTGTGTGAAAATCTTAATGCGGTTCACAGAATACATCTACTTACCAAGTTTCAACAGTATAGTTCGTATAGTTTCGGAAAAAAGTGGCTGTGACATACGGACGGACAGACAGACTGGCAGACAGACATGACGGATCCATAAGGGTTCCGTTTTTTGCCATTCGGCTACGGAACCCTAAAAACTTCATACATTTTCAACTACATATATTGTTTCGTGTATGTCGAGTTTTTGTCGTAGTTTACATACAAATGTCTTAGCTAATGTGGGGTTTATTTTAGTAGCGAGTGAGGCGTTACATTGCATTAGTTTAGTCGATATACGTACATACTTAACTTACTAGGATTTTCCTAATTAAAACAATGGAGTTTATGTTTGGACCTATGTCACAAAATAGATAAATAAACGGGCAAGTTTGTTTGTCAGTTTTTGTAATAAGAATGATATCGTTTATCACTACAAGTTTTATTAGCTACATAAAAAAGTATTTACAAATATTATATAAAAGGTACTTAAATATATTATTATACTACTGAAACTATCTAAAGGGTAAATAGTGGGGTCAAGAACGAATAAGTGATAAAATAGAGAAAAATATTTTGAATTACAATTGGCCTTGGATGTATTAAGTAATGAACTTACTTCAAAAACAGTAAATTTTCTTGTGTTTTTTTAATTACACACTATTACGTCTTTACCTTTGACAGGGTAGACATAGGACAGGTCACAAATAGGTACTTTATTTTGTTAACTTTTTTATTAGTTAATTTATTCAAATATTGTTTAATCAGTGGATACTTTAACTGCTCTATCATAGAGTTTCGTATGTCAAAATCTATAGATATACCTAATTTACCCTGTAAAAAGTTCAGCTTATCATATCACATTAAATTCTTATTTACATAACTTGTTCACATTTGCACAATCCCTCACATGTTAACTATTTACACAAAAATAGTCACAGAAATCACTTCACTGTCACTTGAAGTCTCTTTACTCTTCTTCATCAAACCACATTGACGTCACGCTGCTGCTGCTTTGCTCCCGAGCCTGCTCTTCCGTGATGATCCTCAACACGACGACTTCCATCATACATAAAGCGAAAAGTATCAAAAATATCACGAAGTTAGATCCTTGATGGTGGAACTGGAAGGAGCTTGGCACCGGTCCAGGGGGCGGCCATGCTGCTACTCCAAAAGTCGCTATACTGGATACTTCAGACATTTTGAATTTAGAATTGCTATGTCACTTTGTAACTGGCCATTGTTCTTTTTTCGAATTTGTAATTTCGTTATTCACATCACGATGCGTGTGGATCAGTCAAATTATATGTCAACAATGGATTGGTTTATAAAGACGAGCGTCCATACGCGGTGGCGTCGGCGGTGTGAAGTTGCAGCTGCGGTTACTGCAATCTGAGGCTTATGAAATATAATTCGTTGGAGTTAGATTCTCGTTGGGAAATGCTCGTAATGTGAACGCAACGTTTTGCGGCCAAGGCTGTCAGTGCGTTCGCCTGGTATGCGTCGACCTTTACATTTTATGGTGCAGCTGATATGGATTGTGTTTGTCATCGATGATGGTGCATAACAGGTGTTTGATGGGCAACAAGCATGAAGTCGTCTCTAAATCACTCCGAAAGATTTTGTAAGTAGGTAGGTACTGTGTTAGTACGTATTGATGACTCTAGCCTCATGTTTACAGACCCAGATTCCATGGTTAGTAAGTTTTATTTTGCTTTTAAATTTGAATTTTGAAATTGATTGAAATTAGTATTTAAATTATTCAAATTTTATAACGTTTATTTCAATTTATAACGTATAATCCACCATTTGACAGCATTAATGTTTTAAAATTTTATACGGTGTCTTACAGTTGTAAAAGTCAAAAACATGATGTCTTTTTGATGATAATCATCATCGTCCTCATCATCAGGTCGTTTTTAGTCTCCACTGCAGGAGCACGACCCTCTGTGTACTACCAGAGCCATAGCTAGCCAGAGGATTTGGCTTACACTCTCCACGCTGGCCAGACGGGTTGGAGAGGTCTCATTAAGCTTTGTTTAGCTTGTTTTTCCTAAGTCGAACAACATTCACGGGAAGACTAAGAGTGGTTTTATTCTACTCTGCCGGGAAAATGGTAAAATTTTATTTACTTACTCTCTTTTAAAAGGCATTTTGCTCTTTGTTCTAAGTGCCAGTACCAGTCGCTGTACAAAAAAATAGCTTTTTAAAATCGTGTCTTGAAAAAGTAACTCGTAAACACGGTCTTATTTGCAAGCCTTATCAGCGAGTTTCCCGCTACTTTGTATTTGATAAACATTACGTCGATACACTTAACTCGTATAAGTTAGGGGAGCGATATCTGCAGTGGGTCAAATAAACATGCATATATGCCAGTGTTCTTTATAGACCTAGCAATGAGAGTACATTTTCCTAAGTAATTTAAAAGAAATAAAATAAAAATATGCCTGTTTGCCCACTTAGTAACTACCTTATTACTATAAACCTTACAACATGTGTACTATAAATGGAATCGCTTTATTATAAACTTTTATTTAGTTTCTTCACCTGTCCCGTTGTCTGTGTGTCCGTAATCAAATCTTGCAAGCTAAATTAGACCCACTTCCCATTATACAATTGAGCTGAAACTTCACATACTTACGAGTATCTATATTAGTTAACAATGCAATATTAAGGCACCAGTGACCTCATCTCATGATGAATCCGGAAGGTGACCAAGGCATCTGTGATAAAAAAAAACATAACCCCACCGAGTTTGGGCTCAATCAATTCGTCTCGAGGATCATCACAAATCGCAAAATTAAATTCTGTTAACCTTATTGCCAAATCGTAAAGCATCAAGATCAAGCCAACAAAAAAAAGGTTCATTGACACCTTTCAGTTGACGGCCATCATTGACATTGTCATTTTACAAACAAGCTGAGCTACAAAAAGAATTTAATAGTTTTTCAAATCCTTTGGGATATAAAAAGAAAATGTTCATTTTCGTCCTCTACAAAGACGCCCCAGAGCTTTCATATATCCGGAGAAGATCTTCGGACACTGATCTCTCCGTGGAGAAGACATTACTGGTGAACCCCAACTGTCCGGTCAGGATCATGTTGGAGTACATCAGGAAGAGGTATCTTTTGGTAGCTCTTTGGCAGTCTTTAGAATTCGTTCATTGTATTGTTTATCCAATTTTTTTCCGCGGGTGTTTGTTAGTGGCTACTCTTCAGTATGAGTTCATAGTTTTACCTGGTTTTCGCGTGTGTATGTAAGTGGCTACACGAAGTCAAGTTTTGAAGCTGCCAAAGGCAACTGACGTAGCTTGACGACTTCTATCTGATGTTGACAGTCAGGGCAAAATTTAAATGCTGGCTTGACGTTGTCAAGGTTGATATAAGTGCCATGGTTTTTTTTTTTTTCATTAAATAATTTTACGGCTCTGGATACAAGTCCTTTAGAGCCTATCTTTATTTTTGTTCTTTATTGCTAATCCTAACCTAACCTAATCCTAATTAGACAATCAAAGGGTGGTGTAGGCCTTTGACTGCTGCAAGGGAGCTTCTGGCGATAAATCTATACGAGTCCACTGGTTTACATAGACGATTGAGTGGCGGACGACGCCCACACACAGTCCGCAAAACAAATATCACTACAGCCGTACTATGACTGTCCACTTCAACTATTTTACACATTGTTCATGAGCATGAGCATTTATAACACCAAACAACACCAATTTCATATTATAAAGTCCACCAAAATCAATTTGCAAAATAATTTAAAACAAACCCCAACCGAACCCCTTGACTTCCCGCCAAAAACCGAGTGCCATGGTCTTACAAACAAGGATGCTCAAGCCGTGCGAAGTGCAACTGGGAATACGCTGAGACGAAAGAAAGATGAGAGATGACATTCAGGGCCAATTGCCTAACCTTTAGACCAAGGATCAAGAATGCTCTCCGAAGCAGCGAAGATGCTCGGCATCATTTATCCCTCTCAAGGTCACGAATCTAAGTACGGACCAAGCCCGAATTTAACTTAAATAAGAGCTAGTATTTCGTCTCCGAGGTGTACGAGCTCCTCGAGAAAGAGTTCAGTACGAGACATCTTTCTCTATGATTGCCTGTAAGGGTTGCTTTGGCGATAAGGCCGCCTCTACCTTACATTTTATGTTGTCATTTGGTGCAATATTTATTATGTATACGAGTACATATACTCAAGAAAACCTTTTTTCTTTAAATTTCTAGTTGTAAGCTGGCTTTGATCACACATTTCGACCTGTGCGACGAGTCCGGCGCTGTGATGGGGCTGTTCAACCTGCCAACGTATGCGTATGCTACTGACCGCTTCGAGCACAAGAAGACATACTACCTCATTGTTGTAAGACAGGTACAGGGACTAACATACCTACAAGTAACAGATTTTTGTTTAACAACAAAATATTCCTAAATACCTACGGGAAATTATTTTAATAGAAACGGATATGAATTTTTATAGTTAATGCAAGCTCAGCAACCATGAACAGCTGACAATTTATATATTTTTGAAATAAGACCTCTCATTTGATACCCCATCCGAATTCAAAGTAAAAAAATATTCGGCTTTACTACGATTTGTAGAGAATTTCTTGGAGAAGGTTCACGGTAAATACATACAAAGTGCCCTAATAGGCAAACGGTATCTAGTTTATTATTACTGATATATTTTATGTGTTGCTCTGTCGACTGCAATCATTTCTTGACATCAAACTGAGGTGAAGGGTCAGCAATTATGATGCAGTGGTGAGGCCTTGACTTCTGCCCTTTGCAATAGTTAGTATGAATTACTTACATGTTATGTTTTTTATTACTTGGGATTAAGAAGAGAACACGTTGGGCCTACAAGTAACAGATTTTTGTTTAACAACAAAATATTCCTAAATACCTACGGGAAATTATTTTAATAGAAACGGATATGAATGTTTATAGTTAATGCAAGCTCAGCAACCATGAACAGCTGACAATTTATATATTTTTGAAATAAGACCTCTCATTTGATACCCCATCCGAATTCAAAGTAAAAAAATATTCGGCTTTACTACGATTTGTAGAGAATTTCTTGGAGAAGGTTCACGGTAAATACATACAAAGTGCCCTAATAGGCAAACGGTATCTAGTTTATTATTACTGATATATTTTATGGGTTGCTCTGTCGACTGCAATCATTTCTTGACATCAAACTGAGGTGAAGGGTCTGCAATTATGATGCAGTGGTGAGGCCTTGACTTCTGCCCTTTGCAATAGTTAGTATGAATTACTTACATGTTATGTTTTTTATTACTTGGGATTAAGAAGAGAACACCTTGGGAGCGAGCGAGCGAGATCACTAAATCGAGTTGGGGGCGAAAACACATTGTTTGTATGTATGTTTGTACCGCGATTACTGCCGAACCGATGGTCCGATTTTGATGAAATTTGGTAGGATTGTAGGAAATATCAATAGACTTTTCAAGAGATATTAAAAAATATTGTAAAAAAAGGTCGCGAGGTCTAAGTTTGCGTTAAACTACTAGTTATTATAGGCACTGATATCCAGGGAAACATCATCAAAATGTGCCTTAATCGAATCCTCGTTAGCAAAAGAAGCTTGTTTTCCTATACGAGTATTACTTAATAAACTTACGTTGGCGGATAGTTTGATAGTTCCCTTTTTTTGACCTCTGAAGATATACCGGGTATTATAAGTTTGGCGGTCAACGAATAGACCAATTTCGATAATCAAAAGCCTGGTCTGTCGATATGATTCTTAGCTGTGTTTAATGAAAATCGGTTCAGCAGTTCAAAAGTGCGGCCTCGCGGGGTAGCTCAGCCTTCGGAGTTCGGCCTCAGGCTGCGCTTAGACACTTGGGGGGTGGGAGGTGATTTAGGTGAGGCTCGGGCTTCGATAAAAATCAGGCTCAGTTTAGTGACTTGGGGGGGGGGAGGGTTCTAGGGGAGGGGAAGGTCAGTGGGCTCTTACTGTCTGCAAGAGCAATGCAAGAGCACGACCCTCTCTGTGTGGGACCTCGACCTGTCCCGGCGCTCTAGGCGAGTTCCCACACAAAAGATAGTAGAAGAAGTGGAGAATAAACTCGATAACAACACAAATTATTATTATTTATTATCTGATACTGACTGTTACATAAGAGTACTGAGTATAAGAGACTGTTATAAAAGAATAATATTTAATAAGGTAAATAGACAGAAGTAAGCGATCAGCTTCAGAGATAATGGTAGAATGAGTGAAAAGGGATCAGTAAATGATTTGAAAATGGAATGAAAGGGAATTTGAAATGAAATGAAGAATAATAAACCGGCCAAGTGCGAGTTAAACTCGCGTGGAGAGGGTTCCGTACAATTGATTGAATTCTTATAGGTTTTCCTGTAATGTACAAGCAATAAACTATATTTTGTATTTTTTTTTTTAATTTTAGGCTCAGTAGTTTCGGAAATCAGGGGGGGGGGGGAATGGTTAATTTTCATGTTCTTTCATGAATAAAATCAAAACTATTCATTTTAAAATAATAACAAAAATATATTTGAGATCCTCATCACGAGCCCTTTCATTTGATATATGACACAGTAAGGTCTGCAAAACTCTTTTTTTAAATTTCCTACTGTGTCCCCCGAAAATAACCCTAATTAAAAAAAAAAAATTATTTACTTTGCACATATGTGTTTGGGTCATAGGATTACAAAATTCTACCAAACTTCACTTGATTCGGTCCAGTAGATTCGGAGCAAATTGGCTGTGACAGACAGACGGACAGACAGACGCACGAGTGATCCTATAAGAGTTCCGTTTCTTCATTTTTTGTACGTAACCCTAAAAATGGACAGGATAAGATGAAGAAAGGAGGTTTGGACATGATGCATGCAGCAGCGTTGCATCTGTACTACCAGAGCCTTACTTGGATAGAGCAGCCAGAGGATTTGCCCTACACATCTCCACGCTGGCCAGATGGGTTATAGAGGCCTCATTGATGTTTCATGATCAGGTATTTTTTTTAGTCTCCACTGCAGGAGCACGACCCTCTCTGTACTGCCAGAGCCATATACCTATAAGCCAGAGCAGTCAGAGGATTTGGCCTACACTCTCCACGCTGGCCAGACGGGTTGGAGAGGTCTCATTGATGTTTATAAGCTTTGTTTAGCTTGTGTTGCCTAAGTGGCTTTCTACGACATCCACAGGAAGACTTGGAGTGGTCCTATTCTACTCTGCCGGGACGGGAACCACACGGCAAGTCCTAGTTAACTTCTCCTTTTTGCAGGACTCTGACAGACGTATGTCGGTATTGCCGCAGCTGAACAGAGACAACAGGCTGTACCGGGACCTTAAGACAAGGGTATGTTTCATGAGGGCTGCAGCTTCTTAAGGCATTCCTCGATGATTTTATATTAAATCTACTAGCGCCCACCTTGGCTTTGCACGGATATACCTACAGGATCTAACAAAATATACAGAAACTATTTTAAGGGTGAATTCAGTCCATGACACTGAATAAATTTTCCAAGAACATATATCTCAATATGAAAAATAATTTTTGGACTCCTATATAAGTTAACAGATCAGTTGTTCCGATTTTGTATGGAAAGCAAAAAATATGATATATAGCGTGGAGAGTGTAGGCCAAATCCTCTGGTTGCTCAGGCCACGATGGCTCTGGTAGTACAGAGAGGGTTGTGCTCCTGCAGTAGAGACTAAAAAAGACCTGTTGATGATGATGATATATATACATTGAGGAAAGTTGTTAATTTGATGGACTGAATTCACCCTTGAAGTAGTTTCAGTATATTTATTTTGTAAGTTAAACCTTTTTTCTTGGATAACTCTATCTATTGCTGAAAACCGCAAAATGGCGGGCATCCGTGGGTGACCATTGACATCCATATTATATCTCAATATATCGCAGGTTGACTGGAAGAGATCCCTACATGCGATAAGTCCGCCTTTGTATTATGTTGTCTTTTATACTTAAATATTTGGTACAATAAAGTTATTACAAACAAACAAACAAACAATATTTAGAGAAGCGAGAAAACGCACCCCGGGCTCCGAAGCAACACAGCTAACTCTAAGTATGCAACCAGGCACGCGCTAAGATGAAGAAAAAGAATATTGGTAGGCGTACCAATTGAGCGTATTTTTAGGGTTTCGTGCCTAAAGGGTGCCAACGGCACCCTATTACTTTGTACTCTTATGTATTCTGTGCTATTACTGAGACGCCACTGTCTGTCACAGGGCTCTATCTCTTGAACCGTTATAACTTGACACTTGAAATTTTCACCGATTATGTGTTACTTCTTTTTCTTCTTCTTCGTCTTGCATCATCAGCTGTGCTGTTTCGGAGCCCGGGGTGCGCTTTCCCGCTTTTTCTTCTCCAAATATAACATGCATGATAATGGGCACCCAAGGATGCCAAAGACCTTGCAAAATGGAGAAGAAATAGCCGGAACAGTTTCAATGATTTGGCTATAGTTTTACGACCGGTCGCCTGCCCGACGTCAACCCTTCTTGGAAATGCAATTGTATGAGCACGAGATGTTTGTGCTTAGACCTTTAGTCGCCTCTTACGACATCCACGGCAAGAGATGAAGTGGTCCTATTCTAACCCGGAACCACACGGGTGACTGATCATGTGTTACTGTATCGCTATAACAACAAATACTTACTAAAAAATAAGATAAAGTAAAAAATTAAAGGGGGTCGTAATTCAAGAAACGTGTTTTTTTCAGCGTTTTAAACATAATACGGAGCTACAGAACCCTTCATGTACGAGTCCCACTCTCACTTGAGCGGTTTTTTAGTAATTAAATAGTGGTGCATTCGTTGCGTTAAATTGCAGGTGAAGTGGTTCTTGTTGAATGGAGAAACCACCCCCATGAACACCGCGAGTCCGCCGAGCAAGGCTACACCGCCACCTGCACTGCAGGGCAAACCTTCACTCACCAAGAAAAAATAGGCTGTCATCGTCGTCATTTAGTTATTTATTTAAAAAACTTTATTGTACATTAACGATAGTTTTTTTTTTTCTAGCCTGTTGGTGTTATGTCCCACTGCTGAGCAAAAGTTTTTTTTTTCTAGCCTGTTGGTGTTACGTCCCACTGCTAAGCAAAAGTTTTTTTTTTCTCTAGCCTGTTGGTGTTATGTCCCACTGCTGAGCAAAAGTTTTTTTTTTCTAGCCTGTTGGTGTTATGTCCCACTGCTGAGCAAGTTTTTTTTTTTTTTTCTAGCCTGTTAGTGTTATGTCCCACTGCTGAGCAAAGGCCTCCCCCTTCAATTAACGATAGTTACACATAATAAAATAACAATGGTAATTTTACAAATCATTATCATTATTATCATGTTATTATCGCCCCAGCCTTCAACCCAGACCTACAAGGCGTATTGGTTAAGAGCGCTTACTACCCTAAAGTTCATAAAGCGATCTTCAGTATTATCAATATTAACGAACTCACTTTGAAATAAATACACAGCAAAGTTCAGGACTAACTCTAGTCATCATCTGTCTTATTATAAAAACAGAAGTAACTTTGTTACTAGGTTTAAATCATTATCCACCCAAATCAAGTTGACATTGACAAGTGAGATAGTGTGATATTACTAGATGTTAACTTGATTTGGGCGTATAATGGTTTAAACCTAGTAACAAAGTTAGTCTGGGTTTTATAATTAGACGGTACAATTACAATTAAATTTTTTAAATTAAAAATTGGTGACGTTGTCTCCAAATCACCTCCGAATTATACTAAAACGGCTAGTACTCGTATTCAAGAAATACAATAAATTTGCTCTTGTAACTTAGGATTATAATAGTATTAAACATTTTTAAATATTCTTTGAAAACCAAAAAATACCAGCCGCATTGACCCGCCGCATTACGCCCGTCCCCGCATAGCTCGCTTCGGCTAGAGTAAATTTGTGTGCGCAAAATTAAGATTCTCAGCCTCAGGCACCTTCTTAACACGCTGGTGCGAGACTAGGAGGTTTTGGGTACGATCTCCAGCCAGGGAAAAAAATGCCCTTTTTCAAATTGTCCTGGGTCTTAGGTGTTTATCTACATGTATTTATTATAAAATATAGTATCGTTGAGTTAGTATCTCATTACACAAGTTTAAACTTACTTTGGGGCTAGCTAAGTTAGTGTGATTTGTCCCTATATATATTATCTTGGAACCTATAATTTTTTTATATACTTTACTATACGAGCGGCCGTTACCCTCCCCGCTTCAGCTGTGTTTTTTATGTTTGTTATCTCCAAACTCCGTCATGTATAAACAGATTTCAAAAACTATTTTTTTGTTTTTTACTTATAAGAGTATTTCGTACGAAGTTTTTCAAATAGGTACATAGGCGGCTGTGACTCTTAAATTAACAGAGCTAACTTAACTTGCATAGTTTTTCTTTATTTTGTATGTTTAGTACATATACCTACTTACTACAATCACATTGTTGAACGGCTTTGCTACTTTGCGGGCATTTTTAGATTGTTTATTATTTATTTGCCTTATTATTTAAATGGCTGTGTTAGGTGTAATTTGCACAGCAATCAGCAAAGTTACAGCACCTCAACGCTGTGAGAAAATAAGCAGGCGTTACTCGCGTCAATGAAACATTTAAGCATAATTTATACATAACTAGTACCTATTGTTATTTTGGTAAAAAATAAATCTTTAATATTATTACGTTACCTTTTGTTTCATTTTAAGCCAGTTTGTTTGTCATTGTAAGGACAAATTTCTATCAATCGCAAAGGAACATACCTATGGAATGGAAATAAAAATTAAAATGGTGAATTTCTGTATGTTCTAGACTAGTCGTTCGCGTATTTTTAATTCCACCAAAAAAAAAATAACATCTATATAAGAGCCAAGTTCAATATACGAAAAAAGAATTACGAGTAAGATCAAAATGGCCGCTTAGGCATGTAGAGAATCCTGTTTTTTTTTATTAAAAACTATTTATAATAATCTCAACATTTGACCTGGCTAGTTTTTTACCAGCAAATCTATTATTATACCTATTTAAAAGAATAGAACCTTAATTGATGATTAACTTTAAGTAACAGAACAGAATGAAGAAATTATTGCTTTTATAATTTTGAAAGGCGCTATGCCTAATAAAATAAAATCGATTGATTAAAAAGTTTAAATCTTAGAAATTTACTGTTTGAGTAGATTCCGAGTAGTGAAGGGGTGAAAAGTAGCTCGAAATGGTTCGTATAATTAAACATACGGCTGCTGCGACACCAAATCCTTTTTCTTTAAACTTGACTGATCACGCTGCCACGTATTGGTACATCGTGTTAATGAAATAACGCAAAACCTCTCAGATGGTACATCAGCCCATGAAACTGGACAACTTTCACAAAAACACATCACATTTATATAAGAAAAATTGTGATAATCATAGTTATAACACTAGAATTAAAAATAAATTAGCTAACTCAGCTTTGCGGTTAGAAAAAACAAAAAAATCTTTTATGGGTCTCGGAGTGCGCCTCTATAATAAAATTCCAGACACTATAATAGCGTTGCCATTATCCAAGTTTAAGTCTGCCGTTAAAAAACAATTATTAAAAAAGCGTATAATCATGTAAATGACTACTCCTCTTATAAAAACTCTTGGAAGTAGCTTAGTATATATAAGTGGAAACGTTAAGCTTTAGTGTGCATTTTTGCCAAAAGTGGCCGTTTTTCGCAAAAATGCAAACTAAGGCTTAACGTTCACACTTTAAACTTTAAACAGTGGTTCATAAAATAGTTTGAATGGTTATCTAGGTTTTACTAGCTCAAAATTTTAAATGATATCTCCGTTTCCTTACAAATAATTTATTTCAAATGGGGGCAGCACTAGACACCGTGTATCGTCTTAAGAGAAAAAAAACGACAAGAATAGTGTCACTTGTCTTTCATCATATACATTTTCAACATGATTTTAGACTTTTTTATGCAAAAGAACTGATATTAAAAGCGGTATTTGACTCAAAATATCTATGACGTCACGGTTTTCCGCACCTCTCCCCCGTTTTCACCTCGATGACTCACGTTGGCCGTCAAGAACCGGGGGAGAGGTGCAGGTGCGGGGAACGGGGACGCATATTGCGCGTACCTTAAGAGATTCCGTTCTGTTTACTTTTACTGTATTCTGTGGTATTTCGCTAGCTGCGTTGCCTCTCTGAATAGCAACGGGTATCCTTTGGACACCATCCTATTGTTCGTCAACGCATGATAACTGAAAAATTATTTTAGGCCCATCGGTTAGATTATTAAAAAATATTGTACACATATTTTTTATTTTCTCTGAGAAACAATAAATGACTAAGATACAGCGCATTTAAATTTCGCATGACGTCACGCTTTCGTACGATTTTTACACATCGGTGACGTCACAAGCCCCCACTATGGAATTTAAATACTCTGTATCTTTGTAAATTTTTACTTTTTTGATAAACTGAAAAATATGGGTACATTATTTTTGGATAATCTACCTAACGGACTAATTAGAATAATACTTTTCTGACCCAGTCATCAACCTTATTCTTGTAAAGTAAGAGAAATTTAGAATCCCCCAGACCGTATCATACCCATTTAATAAACAATGTAGGTAGTTATTGTGCCTCTTCTTCATTATAATCATGACAGTCGTGACCATGCTGGTTGGTTTGTACCTGACGCGGATTGCTAATTCAGGGGATCACTGCCCAACGTTGAATACCAAGTGGATGGTCGCACTGTGGGCGAACACGTGGGTAGAGATATTAAATTGACAGGTAACTTCGTATTTCCTTAGCAAATGAGTTAGCAACTAAAAAGTTAATTTGGGTATCTACTGTATTTGATTTTTACGAAACAACAACTAAAACAAAGAAAAATATTTTTCTGAAAACAACATCAAAATTTTATTTGCTAGGAAGATTAAAGACTACAACAACGGTATAGCACTACATTTGAAAAACATGAAGTCTTTTAAAAATCTCCACTTATATATACAGTCACTAGCTGTGCCCGCGACTTCGTTCGCGTGGTTGTCGGAACGTAATGTTATATAGCCTAAAGCCTTCCTCTATAAATGGACTACCCAACAAAAAAATAATTTTTCAAATCGGACCATTAGTTCCTGAGATTAGCGCGTTTAAACAAACAAACAAACAAACAGACAAACAAACTCTTCCGCTTTATAATATTAGTATAGATGAAGTACTCTTAACCAACAACATATTTATTTGAATAAAGATTAATATTATTATGTTGATACAACTTAAACAAATTATTTCGACCAAATTAGGTACCATAAAAACGGTTTTTGTGAGTTAATCTTAAAAGATAGACATATACTATCGCGGACTGTTTTTTAGATCATTAAAAGAGCTATTATTCTTTAATACATATTTTTTGTGTATCTTGAACCGTTTTCACGGCGCACGCAACGGAAGGCTTCAAAGATGAAATAATTTCTCCCGTTTTTTACACATTTACTACTATATCTTTGCTCCTATTGGTCGTAGCGTGATGTTATATAGCCTATAGCCTTCCTCGATAACTGGACTATCCAACACAAAAAGAATTATTCAATTCGAACCAGTAGTTTCGGAGATTAGCGCGTTCAAACAAACAAACAAACAAACAAACAAACTCTTCAGCTTTATAATATTAGTATAGATAAGAAACATGTAAGTGACAGTTTAACAACTTATTGACAAGTAAGTAGAACATAAATACCATAACAGAATGCTGCCGTGGGATAGGTCTTAGGAGAGGTGAAGCTGAGTGAAAGAATTACATATACCTTTTATGTATGTATGTAAGGACTCGACGGGTTCAACGAGAGCGAATTTAATTTTATCATAACCAAAGCATTGTTAATGTGAGACGCTATTATAGGACCGGACACAGGAGGCAATAGATGAGTGAGCCGGAAGCGGAGCTCGCTGTGGGAATAGCAAATTATACTTTTGTCAAACGCAGGAAGTATAGATGCGTCGAGAATCCTTTGCAAATAAATTAAATACAATCCAGAACGATACAAAGAGTAATCTCAAAAAAACAACATTTAAAATTAAACTTAATGACACGTATCATATAAAGTTTATATTTCCATAAAGCTAATGTTTAAATACCTAATGTATCCAAAAATCGTACTTTTAACGTTGTAGGCGTCCCTTTCCCACGAACTGCCAGTGCACTAAAATAGAAAGGAACACCTACAATTTTACGTAGGTATTGTTTTGGGAACGACTTTGCTACTTCGTAGGCATTCTGGATTGTTTACCTCTATAATTCCTTCGATGCTTTGAGAGATCTTTAGATACTATAGTAAAATAAAATTTATTTTTATTTTGGCAATGCAATGGAGTAAACAAAACAATTAATCTTTGGAGTAGGTACAAAAACCTTTTCATCTGAACACGTCTTGAGCCTGAGAGCCTGTCAGTAAAAAAATTACCATGTTTTCTTATGGTCTTCGCTTATGAACTGTCGAAAGTACTAGGCACATAAGAGCTAGCAAGTGACTAAGTTATTTGTAGGGAGATAACTACAATTGAACGGGATTACGGGACACAACAATGATGTGTGGCATCTTCTCAAATACTTTAGTAAATAGTAGCTCTATATGTAAACTGAGATAAATTCGAATGCTTATTAAGGCGAGATGGGTTCACAACACGCAATACTGTGCGTGTTTTTGAAAAATCACTGTAATTAAACTACTACAGTTTATTTATAAAAAAAAATACATAAGAATCTTAAGGCTTTTCTACAGACACCCATAATATCCAAAACACGATTGAGCATTTTTGGCTCGATAGAAAAAAAATCACAAACATACCTCTAAATTTGCCTAAATTTACCTTTATAAGACATACGAGTATTACTTCTTTATACAATCACCTTTTTGTATGAAAATTATACCAAAAAATGTATGATCTAAATTACTAGTCGATTTCGCTACAAAAAAACTATAAATATAATACAAAAATTATAATAAATAAAACACAGTGAAATATTTGTTGAGAGCGAACAAAGGCCCGGTCCCGTGCTGGACGATATTTCGCAGTGTTTTATTTATATTTTTTTTTTGTGTTATATTTATAATTTTTTTTGTAGCGAAATCGACTAGTAATTTTGATTATACATTTTTTGGTATAATTTTCATATAAAAAGGTGATTGTATACTAAGACATATTACTAGTCTTATAAAGGTAAATTTACGTAAATTAGAGGTATGTTTGTGATTTTATTATATCGAGCCAAAAATGCTCAATCGTGTTTTGGATATTGTGGGTGTCTGTAGAAAAGCCTTAAGATTCTTATATAAAATTTTTGAGGCATAATCTGTAGTATAATAATAATAATAATCATATTTACAGTGATTTTTCAAAAACACGCACAGTGTTCTTAGCTCTGAACTGCTCTCTGGGACATTAAGAACATAAAAGTAAAATAATTTTTATTTTTTGTGGCTGGCTACTAGTTAGTTTAGAATGTTTAGCAGCCTACGGCTTCTAAACATTCTAAAATGAAAATAAATACCTAAGGTACCGTCAGTTCAAGGTTCTCTAAGCCATAAAATTATGAATTTGTGTCTTGCCGTAATCCTCAGTCAATGAAAGTAAATGCCCTAGAATTGAGTTACAACGGTTCGTAAATTCGGTCCAACTGCCATAACACGTGGTCGCCGAGGCGGAACATAACGAACAGAGTTTTGGAAACACTGGTCTTTGTAGTCAAATCAGGTGACGTCACAACTTCATAGTGTAATGACATTATTCTGATGTAGACTTTTGTTAAACACGATGAAAATGAAACATGATATAAAGTGGCTCTGTAAAAAACCAGTAACCTCGTCAAATCGCCTAGGTAAGGTAGCGGACCCTGGGCTCTGAAGCGTAACCGCTGACGATGCATCCGGGAATACGTGAGGATGATGATGATGATGATAAAGTGGCTCTGGGAGCTGTAGACTTTGTGATAATCCGCTAGTTTCCAACAAGTCAAATCAGACACTTTTTCTAAACGTCAAAACAAACATTTTCTATGAGATTTGTATGAAATATCGGACTGTGACGTCATAGTTTTTTTGAGTCAAATAGCGCCCATAATATCCGTTTTTCTGCAATTATAAATCTAAAATCACATTAAAAATGGATGTGACCAATGACAAGTGACATTAATTTGTGACGTTTTATTCTGCCGGACAGCCGTACACCGGGACACCCGGATAGGCGGACAGCCGGACAGCCGAACAGCTGGACAGCCAGGACAAGTTGATACGGAGACTCTCCGTTTTTACAAGCTTTTATTTAGTTTTACCTGCCCCGTTGTATGTATCCGTAATCAAATCTTGCAAGTTAAATTAGCCCGGTACCAATGACCTGATCTCATGACAAAGCCAAAAGTAGAGTCAGGTGGCCACGGCATCTCTGTAATAAAAAAATAACCCCACCGAGTTTATTTTTTAAACAGGTAATTAAAATGGCGAAAAGGTTTTAAAATACTTCGAAAAGTAAGAGGTTTAATAAAATAAACCGGCCAAGTGCGAGTTAAACTCGCGTGGAGAGGGTTCCGTACAATTGATTGAATTCTTATAGGTTTTCCTGTAATCTACAAGCAATGAACTATATTTTGTTTTTTTTTTTTAAATGTTAGGCTCAGTAGTTTCGGAGATCAGGCAATGGTCATTTTTCGTCTTCTTTCATGAATAAATCAAAACTATTCATTTTAAAATAATAATAAAAATATATTTGTGATCCTCATAAGCCGAGCCCTTTTATTTGATATATGACACAGGAAGGTTTGCAATTTTTTTTTTTAATTTCCTAATTTTTCCCCCGAAAATGACCCTTAATTAAAAAAAAATATTTGTTTACTTTGCACATATGTGTTTGGGTCATAGGATTAAAACATTCTACCAAATATCACCTCATTCGGTCCAGTAGATTCGGAGCAAATTGGCTGTGACAGACGGACGGACAGACAGACGCACGAGTGATCCTATAAGGAGTCCGTTTTTTCATTTTTGTACGGAACCCTGAAAATATTTCCAGTTCGATGATTTTATGTATCTACCTATGTTATTCTACTTATTAAGTTTTGTGTTTATTATTTAATTAGATCATTAGGCGGATTATTTCTTCCTTGATCTTTTTATTACTTTTTTAAATAGTATGCAACAATTTAATTTTCTAAGAGTGTTTCGTAATATAAACGAACACGACTTTTAATTTCGAACATGAGCCACATCGATCAAGGGGTTGTCAAGTTCACAATGCAAAACGAACTACCTACAGTAACAATAATTGTGTGATTTGTCGTTATATATTTATATATTTAAAGAAAAATATATATATATAACATCTAGCAAAATATATAATACTAAAACTAGGAATTTGAAGGGTAGATTCATTCTACGATGCTGAACAACGTTCCCCAAGGTGGCACTAAATTAGTAGATCGGTCAATTTGTATGGGAGGGCAAAAGTTATTTTCATATTTCGATATGTTCCTTGGGGAAAGTTGTTCAGTATCATGGACTGATAGCCCTAAAATAGTTTCAGGATATTTTCTTAGACTCTGTATAATAATTTGTTTTATTGACATTTACTTGTTTCCCCGACATTCATTTGTCTTTCCAAAAAGTTCCGCCCTAGTTGCCGCTCCATTGAGCGAATATTAAATTAACACTGACCTGTGACAAGCCAATACTAGGTGACCCTTTGTTGTGACCCCTTTTATATAAATTTAAAATTTAATCCCAAGGTGATTCAACCCGTAAAATGGGTATTAAACACTTCCAATTACGAAATGTAGTGACGCTTATTACGTGTTAATTACCATTGTTGTGCAAACAATACCAGTGGCTTGGCACATTACAATAAATGCTCAGTTTCCTAAAACATTGGCAAATATCCTGCTTGTTTGTCCTTTAGGTTGATTTGAAAGCACAAACATTTACACGTACAAGTAAGACAATTAGCATCAACCGCTAGACGTCCTCCGCAACCCGCTACTAATTGCGAACAAATAGGATTCTTTTACCACAACCAGTAGTGTGTAAAGAAAAGAAATTATTCTATCGCAACTAGTTGTGAAACTTAGTTGCAATGCTGGAGGGTCCTGTGGACATTAGGCTTCCCGTGGACATATTGTTGATTAAGAAAAAAGAAGTAAATGCAATTGAAATTATTGATTTAGAAATCTAAAAGGTTAGGACTGTGCGGTATGGTGCTATGCTAATTCATTGAGAAAAGAAGCAGCTAGCCTTCTTGCCACCAGCGGCGGTGATCCGGCGCGGAGTTATCTGTTCGAGGAAAGCCCTCGCGGTCCCATGATCTACATCCCTATTAAATCAAATAGGTAGTTACTAAGAACATCTGGAACCATTACATTATGAATACTGCCTCTCTGGTCACTTAAGTATACCAAAAACTACGACGAAACTAACGACTACCACGAAACTTTTGGCGGGAAGTCAATAGGTTTGGTTGGGATTTGCTTTAAATTATTTTGCAAATTGATTTTAGTGGACTTTATAATATGAAATTGGTGTAGTTTGGTGTTATAAATGCTCATGCTCATGAAAAATGTGTGGAATAATTAAAGTGAACAGTAATAGTACGGCTGTAGTGTTGCGGACTGTGGTGGGCGTCTTTCAGCGCCGTCCGCCACTTAATCGCCTGGAAACCAGTGGACTCGTGTAGATTTGTCGCCAGAAACCCTTGAAGCAATCAAAGGCCTACACCAACCTTTGATTGTAACTTGTTAGGAATAAAGAAGCAACAAAACTAAAGATAGGCTCTAAAGGACATGTTTGTATCCAGGGCCGTAAAATCTATACTAATATTATAAAGCGGAAGAGTTTTTTTGTTTGTTTGTTTGTTTGTTTAAACGCGCTAATCTCAGGAACTAATGGTCCGATTTGAAAACTTCTTTTTTTGTTGGATAGTCCATTTATAGAGGAAGGCTTTAGGCTATATAACATTACGTTCCGACAACTACGCGAACGAAGTCGC
The DNA here is from genome assembly GCA_963576875.1 of Acrobasis repandana. NCBI lineage: Eukaryota > Metazoa > Arthropoda > Insecta > Lepidoptera > Pyralidae > Acrobasis > Acrobasis repandana. The sequence continues at coordinate 23,390,182 of OY756215.1, forward strand.
GGGCACAGCTAGTTATTTATAAAAATAAATAACGACTTCCACTTAGCAAAATTTATGTAAATAATGAAAATTTACATAACATTTTACAACTCAATACAAAACAAATGGTGCCCTTGCGTTTCAAATTGCTCATCGGGCAGGAACCAGGATGTGCTCCAATTCATTTTTGTATTCATAATTAGATGGATTTACGTTCACTTGGCTGATGAATCACAAGTAAACAAGTTTTGAAGTTCAAAACTTTCCTATTTTTCTAGTCAGTTAAAATTTTTATTGCACCAAAACATTATGAAACAGAACAATATAAAATAGAAAACAGATGTCTAAAGGCGGCATTATCCCATGCAACTGCAATCTCTTCCAAGCAACCTAAGTACAGTACAGTGGTAAAATAAGATACCCCTACATTATGTAGAGCACAATGACTGCCTCCGTAGTCCAGTGGTCAAGGCGTTTGCCTTGTGATCCGGAGGTTATGGGTTCAATTCCTACTGGGAAGCATACTTTGTGAAAAGTTGTTTCCAGTCTCGTTACGATATTGCAGGCTTTGAATCACCTGATTATCCGAAAGTAAAGATGATTCCGTGCTTCGGAAGCCACGTAAAGCTGTTGGTCCCGAACGCCATCTACGTTTGTACCTATCCCTAGGATTGGTTCTGGTCTACCTACACTTTGGGTTGCGAAGGTCAGACGGCAGTCGCTCTGAAACCAGTAACCTCGTCAAATCACCTAGGTAAGGTAGCGGAACCCGGGCTCTGAAGCGTAACCGCGGACGATGCAACCGGGAACACGCTTGGATGATGAATATGAAGAGCACAGGGAAGAGACTATGTGTTTATATAAATAAAACATAATATTTGTAGGTCGTTTTTTAGGATTCCGTACCCAAAGGGTGCAAACGGGACCCTATTACTAAGACTCCACTGTCTGTCCGTCTGTCACAGGGCTCTATCTCTTGAACCGTAATAGCTAGACACTTGAAATTTTCACCGATTATGTATTACTGTAGCCGCTATAACAAAAAATACTAAAAATAAGATTTAAAAATGAAAGGGGGTCGTCATACAAAAAACGTGTTTTTTCAGCGTTATTAACTAGATCTTTATAATGGCATTAACTAGATAATTGACATTTTCACCGATTACGTATTACTATGGTCACTATAACAACAAATACTAAAAATAAGATAAATAAAAATTAGAGGGGGTCGTTATACAAGAAACGTAGTTTCTTCAGCGTATTAAAACATTGTACGGAGGAACGTAACCCTTCATGTACGAGTCCGACTCGTACTTGACCGTTTATTTAACCTAGATAATAATTATGCAGCGTGAAATTTAAGTTATCAATTAATTAAAGATTAATTTGCACTTTGATTAAATAAATTCGACTTTGATTATTTATGTAGGTAAGAGTAGTTCTAACTTTACACCAAATGTAGAGGCATTTTACATTAAGATTTCCACATGCTATTTATTAGCTTCGCGTAAATACTTTGATTTATATACACTGTCACGTCTTTATCCCTAATGGGTCAGACAGAGCATTTTGAGTCTTGCCAGAGCCCAGGGCCGGAAGGATCAAAGGCCCCTTTTAGCGCGATGGTGAGCGAGAAGGTGGAAAACGGAAAGAAAATAGATGATGGGTTGTTAGCCGCATCGCCTATTAACATGAGTCGCATTTTTGCGCATTTCCCCAATCTGCTTCTTCGAACTGCGCGGGAGTTGGTACATTCTAAGTTTTCCCTTTTCTTTTATACCAGCAAGGAATGAACTCCTCGTCTTCTTGTATGTATTTCACAATGACGAAGCATTCAAATTTATATTACGTAGGTAGCTAAAATCTCTAACATAAAATTACGTACCTACCTATCTAACGTAATTTACTTAATTCAAACGTTTAACACGCATTTTACTTTTTATACAATTTAAATAGTAAAGGTAGGGTTTCAGTTTTAGAATATTTAATTTCTAGCTGATTGTCAAATTAATATTTATACGTATTTTAAAGTAAAGACGAGTTTGTCTGGTTAAAGAAAAAATAGACAAACGGCGTATTACGTATCTGGATATTGAAGTTTTATCCAAAGAGCTTGGCCCTTCTCTCGTTTTATCATCATTAACAAAAGCAATTTTTTTTTATACTCTAAATTTATGGTCATTACGTGCATATTTTTTTAAAAAGTTTTCATGGAAGTACGTATTTTTGGATAATATAATTATACTGTAAAAAGTTTATATTACCTTCTTTACTTCTCGAAAACAAAAAAATCCTCTCTATTTCATTTCACAAACACTGGCCACTAGCACCGCACGAATATTTTTAATTTCAGCACAGCACTATGAAAATCGCGTTGTCGGCGTATCGCGTAGTGACTGACTGCGCGCGCGGCGACGCGCTTCATGCGTTTCGAATTCAAAATCCTCCCCTTGAATTAGGGTTCCCTTGGCGCATATGGTAGAGCCTCTTTTAAATGGTGAAACATGCAGTAAACTTTAATATTGGAACATATTTCTTTTGAACCTAAATTGTTTTCTTGTATTTCAGTTTAGTCGATTATTTTAGGAATATGTACTGGTTTTGATTAGTACCTATCTGAATTATTATTCCGTTAGATTCGTAGTAAATAAAGTTTATATAATGACAAAATGCGAACTAATATTACATAAAACTTATTTGAATTGGTAATTTGGTAGATATACCTACACACCATCACGTCTTTATACCTAATGGGGCGGGCAGGGCATTTTGGGTCTTCCGGCTCTAAGCAGACAGAGCCCAGGGTCGCAAGACTCAAAGGCCACTTTTAGCGTGATGGTGGGCGAGAAGGTGGACAACGGAATTAAAATAGTGATGGGCCTTATAACATGATTAGCAGTTTCGACCGTCCCTCGATCGGCTTCTACGTTCTGCGTAGGAAGACAAGCAGCTGGTACATTCTAAGATTTTCTTTTCTCCCCGACCAGCATACAAGGACTGGATTGGTATATATAATTTTTTTTGAGTCCATAATTGTTAAAATCAAGTAGGTACCTACTGGATGCAGGCCGCTTCCGATCGGTCGTTTTGGAAATCATTGGGGGAGGCCTATGTCCAGCAGTGGACTTCCTGTGGCTGATATAACGATGATGTTGAAGTAGGTACTAACGTTAGTCTACCTACGTACTTTGAAATAATAAACACTATGTTATTCGTCAGTTATAACTTGTAACATTGACAAAATGCAATAGCACCTAAAATAAATGTACTAGGGTTTCTACTCATGCGCTCAAAGGAATTTATCCAATTCAAATAAATGAGTGTCTTTCCAACTAACAAAGTGCGCTAATTTTCCTCCGAAAATCGATACTTTCCGATGATGTGCCGTCGGTCAATTCAATTCAATTCAATTCAAAAATTCAAAATATCTTTATTATCATAGGATATTTATAATATCTCTTAATAATAGTCACTTTGTTTTGTTTTGCACAAATGTTGACGTCAAATCGTTACTTAAAGCTAAGTTTACGCCGCTTCCTAGGCGCAAGTGCAGAAGAAGCGGCAACAAACTGCACTGCACGTTTTCTCCAAAGACGTCAACTAACAAATTAACAATTAGACAACGTCTCGGCGTCCGTTCCGCTGAATTGCATCGCGTCTTTGATAAAGCAATATGTAGATGAAGCAATTTTGTTTGGAATTAGTAGGTAGTGCAAATTTAAACAAAATTTACATAAATCTTTGGGAAAAAGAAGGCCTAGCTCTCTTTTCCTCTCAGAATTAAGTTTTTAATCCAAATCCAATCCAAAATAGATGCATATATAGACCTTAAATAATTTATAAGATGGGGCTTTAAGAGTTGGAAGTTGTGAAAAGGGGTTTTTGCCAGACTAGTTTACTTAACAGGACAGCATAGATGTAGAAAGGTGTAGCTACTACTCGATATGCCCAGAGCTGGAGAGGACTGTATGTATGTATGTATGTATGATGTAGGGGCTGATCCAATTAAAACAGCGAACAACTTTTAGCACGTCTATTCCCAATCAAGTACACGTAAGAAGAGGAGTACAAAAAACAGTGTTGCCATAAATAAGGCTAAAATTAAAATAATATACAATTTTTGGATTCAAGGCATTTTGCCAGTTTACATTTTTTTTAACCAACTTTAAATAAAGACATGTTGGTTTCCCAACAATAGGTTAAAAAGAGAATTTACTAGTAGTAAGCATTTTCGTCTGTTCTAATTTTAAAACTGATCAAAAAATAATAGTACTGTCATCAGGGTATTAATAAATACGCGATGAGCTAGCTTGTCACTAGTTTTGTAATTCCTGTTTAGTTTATTAACTGAACCATGAACGATAAACTGAGCTAAAAGTCTTGCGGTTCTACCCATAAATGCGTGAAATCTTAATAACTGTTTTTTAAAAATAATAATGTCAACTTTTAATATACAAGTAACAAAGCATCATACACTTTTTAATGTATTGCAACATCTTGAGAATACATTATATCACTGCATCGCCTCCGTCTATTTGCGTCACTTGCTTGTAAGATCTCTTACCGTGCTGTTGCTGTAACAATTATAAACATTGTCTGCAAGCATTGAACTTGTGTAACTACGAGTATTGTGCTCTCTATTTTTAATATTTTTGGTTTTGGCGCTCAATATTTTGGAAACGAAGAATGATATCAAAATTTTGAGAAAAAACCCTCTGGACAATTTAGTCAGCTATAATTTGAGCCTAAAACAAAGACGATCGGGTCCTTGCTGGTTTGCCCTGTAGCCTAACCTTTAAATTTGCTTTTATTAGCACCACCTGTAGGTTGACTAGTAGAAAAGGCCTTATGTCCGTCTGTTACATTTTTTATCATTAAGTTAAATAAATAAAAATAAATAAACCTTTTTGAAAAAAGTCTATAATTCAAACGACATTTTTTCGAATTACGTAGATTAATTTCCAATGTGCTCGATATTCGTGTGAGGCACGAACTCTGTGTTTTTTTTTAAATTTATAATAAGCAGCTGCTGACAAACAGAAGAAATAATGCTCTACGGAACCGTGGCTACTTCCTGCGTATGCTATAACATACATTTTAATGAATAGTCAGGTGGGCAGGCACCATGAACCCATAATAGCCGAGCCGATATAACCGTCGCGACCCGTTCATCGTAACGGCATACCACGTGACGACTGTTTTTTTTTAGAATAGAATAGAATAATCTTTATTTAAATTAAAACTTTGACACACCCAACTTATTACAATTAAACAAAATAAACAAAAAAAATACAAAATTCAAAACGGTTGTACGAGAAAACTCAGCATAAACCTTTACTCACTTTAAGGCCGTACCAAAATTTTCCGGGGTCCAGTGCTGCCCCCATTTTAGATAAATCATTTCAAAGAAAACGGAGACATCATTTAAAATTTTGCTACTACCAAGTCCTAGATAACCCTTCAAAGTATTTTATGAACTACTGTTTACAGTTTATAATGAGAACGTTAAGCTTTACTACGCACATTAGCCAAAAGTGGCCGTTTTTTTATTTATTTATTTATTTATTTATTTAGGTAGAAGGTGCCGTGGACACATCCAATAGTCTATATAACCGTCAGCGACCCGTTCATCGTAATCAAATCGTAACGGCATAGCACGTGTCAACTGCTTTTTTTTTTGCAGAACTGAATATCTAGTCTAGACGTTTTAGTTTTTGTTGACTGTAGATTAGTATATTTTTTCGTCTTTGACTGTACTTTTTATAGTAGCTTGGGGAGTTGATCTGAAATATAACAACAAACGATTTAAACTCTGTATACAGGCTGAATTTTAAACCACCAGCCAAATTTTTGGAGCAAGTTCAGTCCATGATACTGAACTACATTCTATAAAAAAAGTTATTAAAAATCGATGAAAATTTTTTGTCCTCCCATAGAAAATCCGTTTGACTGAGCGCTGATTTGTATGAAAAGGCGAATTTTTATTTTAGTTTTTCGTTAATTGTTTTTATGGAAAGTAGTTCAGTATCATGGACTGAACTTGCTCCAGAAATTTGGCTGGTGGTTTAAAAGTCAGCCTGTATAACTAGACAGAAAAGCCCTGATTGTTAACTCGCGAGACCAAATAAAATTTGGATCCTTTTATGCTATGCTAAACTAATTTTATACTTAAACTTCTGATGGAAGGTACTGAATTGTTTCAAGTAGATACGGGACATTTAGCTCACAAAACCAATACATTAGGGGTCATCGAGACTATAATTTTTTTTTGTGGCTTTATTTATTTTTAGTTTATTTCTCATTTTTACTCTATACCTATATTGTATCTATTTACAGCAAATCTGACAAACTGCAGCGCCTATCTCTATTCACTTCTCTCTTTCTCGCTTCCCAAAAATTCACTGGAAGATTGAGGTTGCTATGAGATAAGTCCGCCTATGTCAAAGAACAACAAATATTGCATTAAGAATAAAAATTCTAACACAATCCGCCACTGAGATTACTAAGATTCCGCTGTCTGTCCGTCTGTCACTTGAAATTTTCATCGATTATGTATTACTTTGTATTTACTTTGTTGTATTGTATTGAAGTTAAAAATTTAAGGGGTCGTCATACAAAAAACGTATATTTAAGCGTTTTAAAACATTGTACGGAGGTACGGAACACTTAATGTACGAGTCCGACTCGTACACTCGATCAAGTTCAAAAACTTCACCTTGATGAAACTACCAAAACTGTTTGCCTTTTAGGTTAGTTTGTTAACATTACAAATTGTATTTGCAATACATTTTATTGCAAAAGTTATGGCAAAACATGCCCTCAAAAACCATATGGTCACTTTGGAACACCATTAAATATACAGCATGTGTGTTCCGGTCAGTGGAGCCCTGCTAATGACGCTCTTTGTCGAAATATAATGCGGATGTGACGAAACGTATCAACAATACTGAGTGCCTGAGTGGTCAGTACACACTCGAGCGTTTAAACTATCATAATAGTATTGTGGATTTATTGAAAAATTTGAAAATTCTCATAAAAATCTCTTTCATTTGATATGTTACACGATGTATGTCTTCTTCTTTAATTTAAGAGCTTGCTCTTGTCGGTAGAGTTAAGTGGAGATGCCTCCATTCCTCTCTTCTCTCTGCCATCCATATAATGACATATGATTCAGATTCTCGCTCATTCTTTTCCATGCTGGTCTGTGAGGAAAGAAAAAACGTAGAATGTAGGTATCAGACTTCTCTTCCCGCCTATGATAACCTGGTAGGTAGATAATATTAGGCGAAAAGTGGAGAAGCACGGTAGGTAATATGCTCTAATTATTATTTAATTGTCTTAGAATTCACTTTCTTCATCATCTTCGAATTGTTTATATTTTCTTTTCTGTCCTCCCACTCCGACCAACTTATGCAAGATTTGAAGAAAAAAAGAAATATAAAAAAGCTTTAATAGGTTCCAAAAATAAAATAAAAATGAATAAAATATTGATGTTACGGAGGGAAGTACATAAGGTACATTATTGCTCTTTGTTACGGAGACTATGCTTCCGCGCCATCTATTACAATATTTTAGAACTATTACAACGCATGTTATTTTCCGCTCGTAGGTACGCTTTTTATGTTGAGTTGTTTGAAGACACTAATAGATGGCTTGTAAGGTTGTTTTTTCACAAAAAGGGACCTATTATTAATTATAGTGTATATAACAGAGAACAGGCGGCGCTTTGTCGGCACGCGGACGGCATTCCTTCCAATTGAACGAAAGGAATATACAAATTTTCTGTAAAAAATTCAAGAAGTTCCACATACCTGGGCCAAGTGAGTCCATTGGCGACGAGGTAGCAGACCCCAGACACAATCCCAGCCAGCAGCCCAAGGCTGACTCCAGCAGATAGAGACAGAGTATCAGGCATGTTGTCCTTGTCACTTTCTCACTTTATAGTTCACTGTTAGATTTGGTATTCATAATTCTAGATTTGTTTATAATTGTAATGGACCTATTAGGTATAATCAATATGTTGAATTTAATTATTCTGGTCCACTCCTCCCACACTTTAATAGTTTATGTTCAATGATAAACTAAATGTAGGTATCTGTAATTTAATTTCGAAACTGACACACATGAACAAACTTTAATATCTACAAGAACTAATTTAATTTCGAAACTAAAACACAATATCAACAGACTTTAATATGAGGTATATTGAAAAATCCCACTTCTGATTTTAGCCGAACTTAACATTATAAATATTATGGATAAATCTAAGATGAGGTAAAAGTTCAGTAATACGAGAAAAGTATGTTGATGATAGTACATAAGCCTTTTTTCTAAATATCGCACTCACATCTCATAGTGATGTGGGACATTAAAAGAATGGACCAGCAAAATTAAAATACTCAATTATTATGTGATTTGCATGTGCATGGTTCTGTGCAAGTCTCATTTAAATAAATAAATAAAATGTTCAATTAAATAAATAAATAAAATGTTCAATTAAAAAAGGCACCGGGTACATAATAAACTACCGCGTGTTGTAAATTAAATTTGACACAAGATTGTAAGCACCTTGACCTACTAATTAACTATAAGATAATAGAAGTAAATATATTGTATCTATTAAAAACCGGTTTATTAATACTTTGCCTCTCTATAACTTACGTTCTCCGTTGGCAAATTTTTTATTGAAATCTTTTTACATGGAACTCCTAAACTGAAGCTTAAATTAAATGATTTTATAAAATAGCAATCAATTGATTTGCGCAATTTGTATAAGAGACCAATAAATTTCTTTGTGAATATTTTTCAATAATTTCTCTGACTGATCTAACTCCGACCAGGCTGTCAAAAAATATTATAATAATTACTATACTGTTTATACAGTGTATAACAATTATAATATTGCTACAAAAATCTCCCTGCGCAATCTGAAACAACCATACAGGCATGTATAGAAACTAAAGCATGCTCCCATTCCATTGTCAGAGATAAGGGGTCGAATCCCAATCCCACAGACTTTGCAGACAATGTGCAACGGGATTTACTCGTAGTTTACTCTACCTACGGTATGGTGAAGAATGGCACGGGAGTCTCTCACAGCCACAGCCATACGCTGATACACTTTTAGTCTTTATCCCTAACGGGGCAAACAGGGCTTGGGTTCGTTAGACCCAAAGACCACGTTTATCGTAATTGTGGGAGTGAACGTGAGAAAAATCAGAATAGTTCTTATCTCCCAGACCAGCGACCTAGAAGATTTTTTTTTCAGTACACGCATTTTCTTCAGCCTACGGTACTGAACAAATATGTAAAAAAACTTTCCATACAAATTCTTGTTTATATTTAGTAAGTGTCGCACATAGCTTAGCTTTACACATTTTATTATTTTATGCAAGTGCTGTACATTTACGATATGTAAGTGTATATCTATGATATGTAAGGGCAGCACGTAGGTCACATATAGGCTAATTTGAGTTATATAATTTACTTGTCTAACTCTAATAACTTCGTAGGTATTCATTTTATTATATTACTTACTTAACTATTGTAATTTGTACCTACGTTTAAGACCAATACCTATGTTTTGTTATATTCAAATTCACGTCTAATTTTGTCTGTTCATGTCTGATCGTGTCTTATCATGTATTTATCTTTACTCTGAATTAAACGCCCTTTTTTTGCTGTCCAACGAATGAAACCACCAATCAGAATGCGTCGTTTGGTTTTGGATAGTTTTGGACGTTACTTATAGTGCTTAATCCCAAACCATTTAAGATAGTGTCCCAAACTAATAAATTCACTTCGCTACAATTAATATTCAAAAATACGACGTCTCCTTGTTGGCGGGCAAAAATAATAGGGGTCCGATTTTGTTTATCTTTTTTATTTGTTTTTATTTATAATTTATTACATTGTCAGTCAGATGACATATTTGAGCTAGGTGAACTAGTTTCTGAACTGACAAACACCTACATACAGTTCACAGTAAGGCAGCTGAAATCTTTTTCTATGTACTTTGCCATGTATTTCTTGAAGGATGTACGAGAGATTACGGAGTGACCTAGCTGTAAGAACTTGCGCAGTGAAAAAAGTACGCTCTCAAAATTATTTTCCGCAATTACGTAAATACAAAAGAAGAAGATTATATAAAATAGAATTAACAGGTTGGTAAATTATAATCGATTTTGTAAATGAGATACGATAATAGTAGAAGCCAAGGGAGCGTACCTACAATTAAAATCATTTAAAAAGTAATTCCATAAAAAGTAAAATAGAGAAAAAATTTTAAGGTCGTGGAAAAGTTATCGATCAAGGATATCAATCGATCAACATTATTTTAAAACTCAAAAAATTATTTCGTTGATCTACAACATACTCGTATAGAGTCAATATAGAGTACAGACAACAACATAAAAGCTACTTTTAGTGTTCCGTACAAAAAATGATTTTTTTTTTAAATTTAAACTAAAAAAAATGTAATTATTGTAAAAGAAATAGTTTTGATTTTATTCATGAAAGCAGACGAAAATTTACCATTCCCCTGATTTCGGAAACTACAAAGCAAAAAATTAAAAAAAAAAAATATATAGTTAATTGCTTGTAGATTACAGGAAAACTATCAATTGTACGGAACCGGCCAAGTACGAGTTGAACTCGCGTGGAGAGTTTTTATTTTAGTATATAACCTATGTTATCTCATTATTCATCATATCAGCCACAGGAAGTCCACTGCTAGTCCACTGCAAGTCCGGGCCTATGTCCTATGCCTATGCCTCCCCCAAGGATTTCCAAAACGACCGATCGGAAGCGGCCTGCATCCAGCGTTGTCCTATTTTATCTCATTATTGAGCGAAGGTATTTCCCATCTCCTTCCACTTCCTCGTTTTAATCTGATCTCAACCATCCTTTTTGGAATACGTCGAGATCGTCTCGATAGTGCTTTCTGGCCCACTTGGCGAGGCCTACAAAATAAAGCCAGTGAGAAAAAACATTAAAATCAATTGAAATAACTATATAAATAAACTCAGACATCACTATCTAATTTACAATAAGATTTATAATAATACAAAAAACAAATAACCGAGTCTAACAAGCTCAATTGATTAATAGGCGAGTGATTGGTAAAAAGAACATCGCACGTCAATAAACGAAAGTTATAAATTAAATGACTTACATAATGTAAGTACATAAGTGCTAGTTATGGGTTATGTGTGAAAGGTTTTGTCGGTTTGACGAATCGACGGATCGACACACTTTCAAAAGTTGCATATTCAAACGTAGGGCGTTGATGTCTTATATATATATGCACATAAATTTATTAAACATGTCCGTTCATGCGTTTTCTACATCATGTGTGTACGACTACATCTTCTACATTGAAATTCGCATCAAAATCGGCCCAGTAGTATTAACAATAACCAATTAAATAGTTACAAATTCAAAACCAACCCGACCAAACTTTAAGTCGGTGGACCCAAAGAGCAATAATGTACCTTATGTACCGGTGGACCGCCACCGTATGTTTTTTAATCTATGTTATTATTGAGCGACGCCTTTTTAAATTTAGTTCTGTTTTATTTCCGCAATATGGCGAGGTCCACTACCTTATTTGACAACCTTTATATGACGTGCCATTGTAACCTGTTAAGGCTAATTAAAACCATAAAGTCTTGAGTAAAGCGTGAAAGTTAAAACATCTTAATGATAATTAGCAATCGGCATGTATTTAAAAGTGATTTATATTTACATACTAATGCAATGAAATATTTAAAATGCTAAACATATATAAAAAATATACCGAAACATTTGCTTAAATTAGTTGAATATTTATACGAAAAGCGTATGTATCTATTCTTTGCGTAATATTCTAAAATACCTATAAATATTCCAATCATGACATTATTAATGATACGGGTGCAGATGCGCGCTCAAAAGTCATTTTAACGATGATATATGTGTGATCAGCTAAATGCTTTCATATATAAATATCATCCAAAAATGTATATATGAGTCATACCATATATTTTATTATAAGTTCAACCATATAAGTTCCGCAAGTCTTTTGGACATAAAATAAATCCGGCCAAGTGCGAGTTAAACTCGCGTGGAGAGGGTGCCGTACAATTAATTGAATTGTTATAGGTTTTCCTGTAATGAACTATAATTTGTATTTTTTTCAAAATTTTAGTCTCAGTAATTTCGGAGATCAGGGGGGGAGGAATGGTCAATTTTCAAAACTTTTTTTTATTTCCTAATTTTTCCGCCGATAATGACCCTTATTTTAAAATAATATTTATTTACATTGCACATATGTATTTGGGTCATAGGATTACACTATCCTACTAAATTTCACCTGATTCGGTCTAGTAGTTTCGAAGAAAATTGGCTGTGACAGACGGACGGACAGACAGACGCACGAGTGATCCTATAAGGGTTCCGTTTTTTCATTTTTGTACGGACCCCTAAAAATGTTAAAAGATACAGATATTATCACGTCTTTATCCCTAACGGGTTGACGGAGCCTATGGCTGTAAGTCCCAAAGGCCACGTTTAGTATGATGGTGGGCGTTAAGATAAACATAATAAAAAATAGTGATGGGTTGCTTGCTAGCCTTTTCTTAGATTATCACCCATTCCCTCAATTGACTTTCACCATCTGCGCGGGATTAAGAGAAGCAGCTGGTGTATTCTAAGTTTTTTATTTTCTGCCAGACCAGCATAAAAAAAGATTTGTTAAAAATTAACTAATTTTAGAATTATTTTTGTCTTTTGACTTGAATAATGGATTTCTGGATCGCAAGAAGCATCGAAGACAGAGATCGTATCTCTGTCTACATCGTGTTAATTAAACCTCTCAGATGCTACCTCAGCCCATGTAACTGAACAACTTTTGCTCAACAACTTTCACGAAACTAAAAAAAAAAATGTTCATACAAACTGATCAGCTGATCGAGTCAATTTGTATGAAAATCCGATTTTTTTTTTGGATTTCGTGATAGTTGTTGAACAAAAGTTGTTCAGTTACATGGTCTGAGGTAGCATCTGAGAGGTTTTGCGTTCTTTCATTAACACGATGTATAATTACCAAATGGCAGTTGTTAATTGAAAAAATATTCAAATAATGGGAGGCAACCATATTCTGTTTTTACTATTTTTGACAGATATCTGTACAAATAATGTGGATTAAAATTATATAGACTTTTCCATCGATAAATCAAGATGCAAATCATTTTTTTTTTTTTCATATCATAAATCATATAAATCTGTAAAAAGACGTTTTCAGACGTTTCTTTTCATGTCAACTTCTGTCTTCTTTTCTGTATTTAATATGCCCAGTCTTTTAGAAAATTTAGATAAATAACGTATTATTTTTACATTTCGTGGCCATGCCGTCGAACGCACATTTGTTCCAATGCCTTCTCGGCATACAGTGCCAGGATTTCTGTATAATTGCAGCCGACCAGATGAACACCATGAGCATTATTGTTCTTAAAAACGGTAAGATCGATTTGTTTTATTGTCAAATAACGATTTCTTTATTGCCAAATAATTTTCTTTAAATACCCTACTCACAGCCGCCCGTAGCACCGCTACCTTTTCCTACTTCTTCTTGGACATACGTGAATTTATTGCCTTGCCTTTCTTACATAAACATCTCCTCTCACAGGCCTACAGGCCATTTCGTCTTGCTAAGAAGAAGAAGGTTGATTTGTATGTTTAATCTGTTGAAGACATGTAGAATGTTTTTCGACGTGCGACTGAATTTCTTCGAGTCTTTTTGGGCTATTCAGTGTTTATATGTAGGTAAGTAAGATGTATAATCGACAATAACTTAAGTATCTTTGGTCAGAACTTAAAGAGATTTGTAAGCTTGTAGATGAGACTAAGCGCTATTACAGACGTGTGCCAGCGTCAGTTCGCAACGGTCGCTGACTGTCGTCAACGGTCGCTAATTATCGCGTGACGTTCGCCGACGATCGCGCGACTGTTCGCAACACTGTAGCAGACTGTCACCGACCGTAGCGAGCTGTTGTTGGCACAGTGTCGTTTGTCTGTCTGAGCCCTAATAGAGTTTTTAATTTCCAAAATGAGTGAAATCTGTCACGGGGTTGCCAAGATAAAGGGTTGTAAGTAGAGTTGCGGGTTAAAATTCATACCAAACTACAAATAATATAGTAGTAAGCCACACAAGCCCCATGATGGCCGAAATATGGGTCCCCACAACAACAACACGGATTCCTACAGGCAGAAAGGGGTCCAGAGGATAACCTACAATGAAATGGAGAGACGAGTTGTCGCTTTTTTGATAAAGAATGGAGGGGAGGCTTTTGCCCAATTAAGTAGCTAAAAATTTCCACTCCTCTACTTTTCACTTTCATAGATAGAAGCATAGATGTGTAAAAGCCTTCGAACAAAGAAGGTAAGGTATAGGTAAGGGTATAAACTACGGTAAAAGTAATTTCCCGTCTCACCACGTCTCCCAAACTTTTGGTAGGTATACGAAAAGTTAGGATCAACAGGCCCGTAATTAATGTTTGCATTACTAGTTCTATATCCAGGCCACATCAGACAGAAAGTTAACGCGTTAAGGCTGGTTTCATAGTACGGGAAATCCGTACGACTCAGCCGTGATACGGGCAACCCGTACGGGGAGCACCCGCGGTGCTTTGAAACGAGTATTCATTACGATGGAGCGGGTGGCGTTGTAAGCCTTAACATTGATGTTCATCCTGACCATGGGACTCGAAATTTGACACGCGTTTGCTTTTTAGGCCTGGTTTCTGTCAAACTTGAACTGTATGCGAAAAAGAAAAATATCTTTTCAGCAGTAAAATGCTGCATGAATGTGGCGAGGGAGGTACTTAATGTGTAAGAGAGACAGAGAGAAATACTACTTGTTAGTAGTCTCTCTCTCTTTCTCTCTCTCACACTGTCTCTCGTGGCGCATTCCCAGTTACATCCTTATATTTCAGCGCCTGACTGACGTCAACCCACTTTGGGAATGTATTTGTGCGAAAAGTTTTACAACCGGCCGCCGCCCGACGTTCCCAAGGGGAATGCAATTGTAGCACGAGATGTTTGTGCTAAGTCCTTTAGTCGCCTCTAACGACATCCACAGGAAGAGATGGAGTGGTCCTATTCTACTCTGCCAGGAACCACACGGCGAACGTACTCTACACCCCACTTTGAGTCATTCGTTGACTGAACTACTAGTTGCATTGCTAGTTGCCCGGGGTCGACTTTCTGGCTTTTTATTCTTACTTCGCATAATCTTCAGCATCTTTGGTTGTGGGACCATTGGTTGTGGGACCATTGGTTGTGGGACCATTGGTTGTGGGACCATTGGTTGTGGGACAATTGGTTGTGGGACCATTGGTTGTGGGACCATTGGTTGTGGGACCATTGGTTGTGGGTCCATTAGTTGTGGGACCATTGGTTGTGGGATCATTGGTTGTGGGACCATTAGTTGTGGGACCATTAGTTGTGGGACCATTGGTTATGGGACCATTGATGGTGGGACTATTGATTGTGGGACCATTAGCACAAATATATCGTCCTTGTGTGTATTCGCTCATTTATCTTAAAACGTATTTAGTAACGTTTCGCGTAAATAAATAATATAAAATAAATAATCATTTAAGACCATTACACTTATCTTCCGAATGGGATTTTTTTGATAATAATTGCAGAACCTTAACGCCTCAAGAATATTTATGATCACTCGGGAGTTACAAGTAAGTAGGTACTTAGTATTGTTGAATGCAAAATGGATTTTTCTGTCTTATACAACGTGGAAGGGACATACCCGTAATAAATCAAACCACGGGCTATACTAGATCACTTCAGTATAATGAATTTAAAATAAGTGAAAACAGAATTCGACATTTCCATACAAACTGCCCAAGCGGCATACTTTTTTTTTGGAAATGCCGCTTTTTTTACTGTTACTGTACTGTAGTATAGCCCGTGCATGGTTCGATTTATAACGCACGTATGTGAATTACACGTTGTATATTTCTAATGTATTGCTACTGAGCCTTTTTATTAATTAATAGCCGTTAATTCCTTCAACTAGGCAAATTCGTTTACCTCACGCTTTTTGCTGATACGAGTATAGACAAAAAATTTCCAAGTCATGTAATTACTAGTCTTTGTTATATAGCGGCAGTCGTAGGATGTATCTTCAAAGTTTGTTCGTAAACAAAATACTTCAGGTAGATCGTTACATAACTTCGCCATGACTATACTATGTACTACTTATAGAAGGCCTTTCTGAAAATAACTATCTTATCACGAATAATGCAGGCAATCATCGGCGACATTGGAATCGGAAGGTCACTGCGTCATGCGACCTGCAATTTACCGAGAACAAATCTATCATGATTACGATACTTTTATTGAGGTACTATATACTTAGCACCTTATAGGGTTACTGAGTCTTTCTAGAGACGCGCTAAGAATATGCTCCTTGGTTTTTTTCTTGTTCTTATCGAGTCAAAATGGTGTCACTGTAGCTTCAATAGGGATGATGACTGGGTCAGAAAAGTATTATTCTAATTAGTCCGTTAGTTAGATTATCCAAAAATAAAGTAGGTACCCATATTTTTCAGTTTATCAAAAAAGTAAAAATTCACAAAGATACAGAGTATCAAAGTTTGAGAGTGGGCTTGTGACGTCACCGATGTGTAAAAATCGTACGAAAGCGTGACGTCATGCGAAATTTAAATGCGCTGTATTTGTATCGTTATTTATTGTTTCTCAGAGAAAAGAAAAAACACGTGTACAATATTTTTTTTAAATCTACCCGATGGGCCAAAAATATTTATTCAGTCATCATGCGTATTTCAAATTATCTTTGACCAGTATGTAGCCACGGCGATCCCACTGTTATTAGCCTCATTGGTTCTCTATGGTACATGACGTAGGGTAGCTCGGACACGACAGAAGGTGGTCCATCGACTGAATGGAACCGTAATCGCAAAGGTCGTTATCAGCTTGACGACACCTAACTCTGTCTTCTCGACACGTCCCATCACCAGCCCGGAGTCTATTAAGACTGTAGTCTTCGACCGTGGGAATTTTTGATTAAACACCCGAATCTATATTTTCTATCTACTCATATACGCATTGCGCTATATTGTACATGCAGACGATTTAGATGAATTCAGAAGCGCAGCGAGCGGTCTGCCATATCAGCGTTTTCGTTCCCATATTTATTTGAGAATTTCGGAGAACTTTAAATTTTTCTATCTTTTTACAAAAGACAAATTATTTTTATTTATTTATTGTACGTGTTTAATCTTGAATCAATCTTCATATATGTGTATTTTTTATTGTTTAACTCAGTCGTATGCGCAAGAAATCTGACGACGTATTCGCTTATATTTTTTTCAAAGTTTAACCTTTTTGACTAAGTATTTGAATTAATTAAAAAAAATATATATAAAAATCTTCTCATTTACTTTTTAGCATTTTCCTTTGTCTATATTTTTCTGTAATTTATACACAACTTCATGTTTTAAATTCCGTGTAAACAACAATGACATGAACGTCGCGCACCGCAAAAAATCGAAACACGTCTCAGGTTATTTGGAATTAAACAAACTATTACAATGAAAACCAATAAATTGTCTCATTCATTTTTTAATACTTAAATAAACTTCAATTTAAAATATCTTAACATATTGTTACTAAGATAAATTGGCTCCAATCAGCTCCGATAAAGCAGTCAAAATCACTAAAAGTAAGGACTGGGCCCTTAAGAGACTTCCAGACTGACCAGGTAAATACTCCTTAGTAAAAAAATTATAAGTACTTATCAAAGACTGGGTACATCTACCTTTAAAATTGTTTAAGTAAGCATAAGTATATTGTAGGTAGGTACGCATTAAAATAATATTACATATCGACACGAACTAAATTAGAACACGCCAAAATGATGACACGCTAATACCTGTTCCTGTTTGCTTTGCCTATCTTTATTGTTTTATCTATGTTTATCTATAAGAAAGTGTTTATCTACGTGAAGAGGTAGACTGTTCTCATTTAATTTGCCCACTTCTCGAATAGACATGAGAAACTTAAAATGTTTTATTTTATGTAAACTTAGTAAATATATATTAAGTATATTTACTAAGTTTTACACATGCGTCATAAGACCTTGGTCCATTTATTTTATTTTTATTTATTCAATTTTACAAAAATTGTAAACGGCGGACTTGAAGCCTTGGGCTTTCTCTACCAGTCAACTGATAGGTGTATCTATCTATGTTTAATTTAAGAACTATATAATAATATATATGTCGCAGTTGAATGGTATAATCCGCTAATTCACTAAACCTCTAGCTGTTTGGCATTACAGCTCGGTATTGTTAAACAACTAAAAATCGATCAGCTGGATTGTCTAAGATTGCGCAACGTGTTAGGTTCATTTAAACCGCTAACATTTCACGTTTCCAAACGGCTAGCGGTTTTGTCAAACAGTAGCGGTAATCCGCTGTTTGACGAAACCGAAAAAACAATCCAACTGCGATACATGCATGATAAGGATTTGTTGTAGAGTTACCATAATGAAATATAACTGGGTCTATTAGAATACAGATATCTTTTTGACATCGAATTTAATTTCCAAGAAAACTATCCCACGATTTTTATTGCTACAGCTTTGCCCTAACCTAGTAAAATGGATAAAACTTTTCTAGCACTCGCCGGCCGCTGCCACAGCATGCTTGCTTCGCTCGCTCGGCTCGCGCTTGTGTTGGTCGCAGTTCTAACTTAACCTAATCTAACCTATAGGTTTGCCCTAACCTAGTAAAATGGATAGAAAATTCCTAGCACTCGCCGGCCACTGCCGCGGCATGCTCGCTGGGCTCGCTCGCCACATTGCCATTTCGTAGGCATTATAAATTGTATATAATTTCTTTAGACAGAATTGTTCAACAACTTCTCTAGCCGCATGGATGAATACAAGTCGTTCATTCCATTCCGCGTATTAGGGTTCGCTGTTTAACAAAACTGAGCTGTAATGTCAAACAGCTAGAAGTTTTATCTATAAGCGGATTATACTATCTAACTGCGACATATATATTCTTGTCGGCTGAGTAGTTTCTATGTCTTCCTCTCTTGATCCATCCTTTTGGCCTACCTATATGACGCGGCGTCAACTTTCTTCTTTACTTGATCTATAAACGCTCTTCGTGGTTTTCCCTTCCCTCTCTTGCTTCAAGTTTTTTTATTACGTTTTTAACCGCACCGAACATAATAGAAGAGTTGGTATCTATAGTAAAACCAAACAATTTTATTTGCTGTCGCAAAATCATTATGACTGAAAAAGCCATGTTTGCAGGCAACGTAAAGCACACTGTGAATCATGCATCAAAGGTTTAATGGGCGTATTTTTGATTTTATTTTGTAGCTAATGGGCTGATAAAAGAAAGATAGTAACAACCAGCAACAAATCAAATATTTTCTTTTCCTTTTTAGGGTTCCGTAGTCCACAAGGAACCCTTATAGTTTCGTCATGTCCGTCCGTCCGTCTGTCCGTCCGGGCTCGTACTCCGCCGCTACTGCACCGATTGTCACGAAAATTGGTGGAGAGATAGATATTGAAGTTCTAAAAGTTGGTTTTTAAAATTATGAAAAAATGTTTTTTTTTCAGCCCCCCTCCCATACAACGAAAAGTGAATTTAAAAAAATAAATTGAACTAACCCCAACGTGTGGGGTATCGTTGAAAAGGTCTTTTAAAATGCAACAAAAACTGCTTTGAAACTATGTAGATCAAACCCCCCAGTCTTGAGATAATTTAATACAAAATTAAAATTTGAGGTGTCCCCCCACCGTAACTTTTGAAATATTACTAAAATAATTCTGAAAAAAATTTGGTATATACCTCAAAGTACGTACTTTCAACAAGAACTATAGCGGTCTCGGTATCATAGATAGTTATTTTTTAATACGTCTTAAATCGTAAAATGTTACTTGTTGCTACGGAACCCTTCATGGGCGAGTCCGACTCGCACATGGCCGGTTTTTTTAACCTTTTTTGAACCATGTACTTAAGGGGATACATGAAGTCCAGTGCTGCTCCCATTTAAAATAAACTATTTTAAAGGAAACTGAGATATCGTTTAAAATTTTGTTCTGGTAAGCCCTAGATAACCCTTCAAACTATTTTATGAACTACTGTTTACAGTTTAAAGTGGAAACGTGAAGCTTTTCTAAAACGGCCACTTTTGGCAAATGTGCTAAGAAAAGCTTCACGTTCTCACTTTAAACTGTAAACAGTAGTTCATAAAATAGTTTGAAGGGTTATTTAGAGCATTGTAAAGTAGACTTTTAAAATCCCATCTAGCCTTTGACACACTTTGAAACTGTTTTCTCAGACACAAAAGAACTCAAACCAAGTATTTGTTTTTGTGAAACACTATACAAAACTCTTTTATTTGAAAAGTATACATGTAATTCATTTAGGCATTTCCAAAAGTGTGCAGCCGCCCGGTATAGGAATGTCGAATTTTTTTGTTTTATTTTTTGACTGTTATTTTAAAATCACTATACTATAGTAATCTGGTATAGCCCGTAGTTCGATTTATTATGCAAATGTCAATAACACGTCCTTTATATAATGCGAATTGAAAAAAAAAATGTTTTTTTCACAGACGAACAAAAACTCATACCAATCGCGGACCACATACTCATGGGGGTGAATGGAGAGATGGGGGACATCGCTCAGTTCACTCAGTTCGTGGAGAAGAATGTGCAACTGTACAAAATGAGGAATGGCTACCAGCTGGATACTGCGGCTACTGTGCACTTCACGAGGAAGAATCTTTCTGAAACTTTGAAGAGTGGGGTAAGGATAAATATAAATAAATAATATTTAGGGACAAATCTCTTTGATTGAGCAAGTCCCAAAGTAAGTTTAAACCTTTGTTATGGGATACTAACTCAACGATACTATATTTTATGATAAATACAAACATAGATAAACACCCAAGACCCAGGACTTTTAAAAAAAGGTAATTTTCCAACTTTCCCTGGATGGGGGTTGAACCTAGAACCTCCGGAGTGGCGGAATGGCGTATTAATCAATACGCCAACACAAGATGAAGACTTATTTGGGGCTAACTCAATTGGTGTGATTGTTCCTTGTCTATATTTATTTTTTTCCTATATCAAATATTCGATCAAAGATAATTGACTTAATATTTTCAACGATAAAAGTTCTTAGAATAGAGTGTAGTCCAGGGGTTGCCGATATATAGGGCTGTTTTTGAAGTCACTACATCGCCCGAACTGTAAACTCAATCAAGTCAAATGAATATGATGTAGTTAATTAGTTGTGCAATGGCATAATATTAGTATATTAAAGTGCAGTTTCAAATAATTAATTTAAAAGAAAATCTCTTAAGTAAAACGTGACTTAAATTAGCTATTCTAATTAGCTTCAACATTCTTTAACTTGCGCGTCTCAGTCGGGATTTAAATTAAAACATTTCTTTCTAGTACATAATTAGTGTTAGAGGTTTAATTTATTCCGAAATAACTACCTATATAATACTATTTTCTTTGCGTATCCAATACGCTACTGCTTTTACCAAAACTGATGATTGCAACGCTAAAAGTCAAAATCATTTATTCATCTTTGGATTCGTATTACTTGTCAGTTTTTTTTTTTTTTTGATGTCATAATAATGTTGTTGACGTCAAATTATTTACTTACAGCTAAGTTTAGTGCCGCTTCCTAAGCGCAAGTGCAGAAGAATCGGCGACAAACTGCTCTGCAGCATTTTCTTCAAATACGTTAATTTTCCTGGCTATCTTGATGTTTTATTTATGGAGACACGAGTTGTTGCTATCACAGTC
Source organism: Acrobasis repandana (assembly GCA_963576875.1). Lineage (NCBI taxonomy): Eukaryota > Metazoa > Arthropoda > Insecta > Lepidoptera > Pyralidae > Acrobasis > Acrobasis repandana. The sequence goes on from OY756215.1 coordinate 23,412,026, forward strand.
AATTAGATAGTTATTGCATAATCTATTTAACAAGTTCGACACGGTCAGGTGTGCGAGGTTTTATAGGATTTCATATCATCATCATCAGGTCTTTTTTAGTCTCCACTGCTGGAGCACGACCCTCTCTGTACTACCAGAGCCATATACTAGCCAGAGCAGTTAGAGAATTTGGCCTACACTCCACGCTGGCCAGACGGGTTGGAGAGGTCTTATTGATGTTTATAAGCTTTGTTTAGCTTGTGTTTCCTAAGTCGCCTTCTACGACATTCACGGGAAGACTTGGAGTGGTCCTATTCTACTCTGCCGGGAACCACACGGTTACGCGATGGTCAGGTGTGCGGGTTTTTATATGGGATTACATATAAAGTATTCTAAAATTGTTCGCCTCGGACGTGTGTGCGTTTCATAGTCGAAGTACTGAGACAAACTAGTATAACTAGTCCAATTCTGGACTAAATTCACTGAATTACTAAGACCACGCGTTAATTACTCTGATTACATTATCTAAGTAAAATACCTTTAACAAAAACATACAAAAAAAAAATATGACAACAAGAACTTCCCATTCCAAAAAAAAAACACTTTTTAAAGGGCAGCAGCGTCAACTTCAAATCATCTACTGCGATCACCAACCTGTCTGGACACCAGTAGCGTGGTGATTATCGGCTGATCCTCCCTTTGCTGGGAGATGCTTTCAGTCCAGCAATGAACTGATACAGGCTGTTAAAGAAAATTAAAAAGAAATCCTGACACATAGTTCTTCGTGTCTGCGTGTAAACGCAGTCAGACTATGAAACTCCTTGCCTGCGATACATAAATTTCAATCGATTTCTGTATTTAGTATTTAGAAGACGAGTAAAATATCACTATATATCGAAATCATCTCAGTTGTAATTATATCATTATTTCTAAATAGACTTAAGTGTGTTTATGTGTAGTTTCATGTTGCCTTTCTAAATTAAATATACAAAAACCATCTCCTCCCACAGGCATTCTAGAAGAGATCTCTTTTGCGATAAGTAGAGCCTCTATACAACTTTCATTTTTTGTACTCTCTGTATAGATTTTCCGTATAAGTACACATTTTCCGTGTACATACTTTTGCAAATAAATATATAATTCACCTGCTGGGTGGTATTGAGTATCTTTGCATTGCAATTAGACGTTTAGTACATTACTATTCGTTGCGAGTTAGGTATTCATGAACACAAGAACATGACTCTAGTCTACATCACAATCACACAACACGACCACACACAACATGGTCACGTTACGTGAGACTAGGACTCGAATTTTGGTGTATGTACATTTGTAGGAGTGGTTTTAATATATATAACGTCTAACGAAATATACTGAAACTATTTTAAGGGTGGATTCAGTCCATGATACTGAACAATTTTCCCCAAGGAACATATGTCGAAATATGAAAAAAAATTTTTTATTTCCCTACAAACTCGGATCAGCTGATCGGTCAACTTGTACGGGAGGTCAAAAATTATTTTTCAAATTTCGGTATATGTTCCTTGGGGAAAGTTGTTCAGTATCATGGACTGAATCCACCCTTAAAATAGTTTCAGTATATTTTGTTAGTCCCTATACTTCAAAAATCGTCACCATAAATATTATCTGTCGTTATGCCAGTAAGTCTCAGTTCTGTTAAGTGTCACTAAATACATTTAAATATTTTAGTATCGTATATGTATTATATATATATATATATATATATATATATATATATATATATATATATATATATATATATATATATATATATATATATTATATATATAGATACTTATTCCGTACTATTAATTTTTCCTCTACCCAAAGGTTGACTGGAAGAGATTGCATCTAGCGATAAGTCCGCCTTTGTACCAATATTTTCTTTGTGTTTGTTATTTTTATTTTATGAATTATTATGGTGCAATAAAGATAATTTGTATTGTATTGTATATAAATAAATAAATACAGGGACAAATTACACTGATTGAGCTAGCCCCAAAGTAAGCCTTAAACTTGTGTTATTGGATACTAACTCAACGCTATTATATTTTATGATAAATACCTAATAAATATATATATATATATATATATATATATATATATAGACAAACACCCAAGACAACTTGAAGAAGGCCATTTTTCAACTAACCCTGGCTGGGGATTGAACCCAGAACCTCTGGATTGGCGGACTAGCGTGTTAATCATTACGCTACGGTATTATCAATCATCATACCTATTTACTTTATTTGTTTCGTTAGAGTTTTAACATCTGAATGGAATTTAAAGTACCTAGTAATTTATTTCTAAGTAGGTGACTAACTACACACTTTATTAGCTATCGATATTTAGTTTTTCAGCTGATGATCAATCATTCAAGTAGACATTATGGTTCATCTGCTATTGATTTCAGTCAAGTACGACCGACAAACGTTCAAATTCTAATTGGCCTGTATTCTGCGTCCAATCGGCTCATTTATCTCGGTAATTTGAATAATTGCGAGGAACTTAACCAGAATCTCTATAGAACTGCTTCTATTGAAATAAGGCTCTCAAACTTATGAATAGTCTTAGGCTGCACTCTAACTGTTTAAATTTACATGCATATGGTTACTATTCGTATGCATTGCCTGTTTTGTGAGTGTATAAAATACATTATGAATTTCAATCGTTTTATGAGGTTTCATTGCAAAACCAGGAAAAGGCCTTTGTGTTCGGATTAGACTTCGAGATAATTACTCGACTCCTACTCTCAACTCGTTCAAATAGATAGTAAAGCACCTTGCAATTTTTTTTGTCAAGAACTTTACTTATTTACAATTTTTAACAATGGTATTGTTAAGGAGGTTCCAGTTACCGATTTTAATTTTACGAGTAGTTGAATCAATAATTTTTCGTAGTAAATACCATCTTTCCTGTCTTTTCATCAATTGGTATATTCTTTTATAGTCTACATGTTCGCGCCCATACTACTCACGAACGAGGACCTACGCTGAAGACTTCCGAAAGCGCCCTAGAGCTGCCGAAGGCCGCACCGTCTCCGGACCTCACTTACCATACATAACCGCCGGCGTGTGCGCGTGCTTTCTGGGTGTGATACATCTGATTTTGTACCTACGAGTATTTCTTAAAGTCATTATAACCAGCATTAAACAGTACAGTCCGCTTTTTATTCAACCACATCGAAGGATCCCCAACACTACATTTACCCAAAGATTGACTGGAAGAAATCGCTTAAGTGATAAGTCCGCCTTTGTACCTATTCTATTTCTAATTTAATTATTGTTATACTCAGTTGGTGCAATACTGATACTGATACCTATCACATATAGACAGAGCAGTTCAGGTCTTGCGGCTCTAAGCATATAGAACCCAGGGCGGCATAGATTGTGGATTTCTTCAGCTACAATGCGTTTATATAAATGTACACGCTCATTGTTCTAGCACAAACAGCCGCAATACTTTCTTCACCTGTCCATTTTCGGCACTTTCATTTTCGGAATTATAAAATCGTAAAGAGGGTTAATTAATAAAGTGCTCTAGAGTCGAGTGTGGCGTTTAATGGTTGACGGCCGGAGTGGAAACACAACAGTATAGTTGGTATACTTTTTAGAGTCTTAGCGCGTTCCCAGTTGCATCCTCAGCTGTTCTGCTTCGGATCCCGGAGTGCGCTTTGCCGTTTTTTCTTCTCCAAATATAATAAGCATGTCAATGGTCGAACGAAGTGGTGAAGAAATAGCCAGAACAGAATAAACGATTTGGTTTCAAGTTCGGTCGCCTGCCTGACGTCACCTTCTGCTTGACGTCAATGTCCCTTGGGACTACAGTTACATTGTTTAGACGAGATGTTTTTAACCGATTTCAAAAAAGGAGGAGGTTGAGGATGAGAACGTTAAGCTTTACTACGCACATTTGCGAAAAACGGCCACTTTTGGCAAATGTGCGTAGTAAAGCTTAACGTTCTCATTATAAACTGTAAACAGTAGTTCATAAAATACTCTGAAAGGTTATCTAGGATTTGATAGTAGCAAAATTTTAAATAATGTCTCCGTTTTCTTTGAAATGATTTATTTTAAATGGGGGCAGCACTGGACCCTGGAAAATTCAGGTACGGCCTTAAAGACGCTTTGAGTGGTTTGGAAAATTCTTTTTTTGTTTGAAAGGGTACACTTTCTATCTAGGTGGTCCCATAGAAATTTGATTAAAATTGATCGTGTGGTTTGTATTTTAAATGAAAATAACTAGAAAAATATATGTTGTCTAAGTATAGAATATTTAACTTTTTTGGTATGGAAGTCGGTTTTTGTTTTGAAAAATTACAATAATTTTAGTCCATTAGTCGCTCGCCTCTAATGACATCCATTAGGAGAGATGGAGTGGCCGGGAAACACATCTTCATTCATTTTTTCCTCATTATCACTTTCAGAATCCTTACATTCTGAACATGTTGATAGCTGGGTACGACCCAGCACTCGGGGGTCAGCTCTACACCATGGACTTCCTGGCTGCCTCCGTGAAGGTGCCGTTCGCATCGCACGGCTTCGGAGGCATCCTGAGTATGGGAATCTTGGACAAGTATTACAAACCTAGTAAGACAATATTTTGTTAACTACCTTCTTTACGTATGTCAGTCCTTTGACCACCATTTAAAATGGCATTTTGAAAGCTCTGCATATTGTCACGGTTATTGTCGTTCGTGTCCACCTGTCTGCCTTGCAATGTCAAACAAAATTCATCATTTCAGCTGCATAACGTCCACTGCTGGACATAAGCCTCCCAAGGATTTCCAAAATAACCGATCTAGAGTGGCCGGCATCCAGCACTTTCCAGCAACCTTGGTCGTCTGACCACCTTGTGGGTACTATCCTACGCTTAAATTCGCTTGCCAGTGCAATGTTGTCATTCAAGAACTCTTTTTGCCCCGCTTTGTTGTCTCATTTCTGATTCGATCACGTAGAAAAATACCGAGTATTGCCCTCTCCGTAGCGCGTTGAGCGACGTTGAGTCTTCTTATGAGACCCATAGTAAGCCCAAAGAAGACGAAGTAAGGTAAACAAAATTGAACGTTACGAAATGATAATAAAGCCTAATCATGTTTTGCATCGCAATCGAATTATAACCGTGATACTATTTGGAGTAAGGCACTTGATTTGTCATTACTCATTATACTCAAATGTGCACAATACCCATTTGAATTGAATTTTAGATACTGTCGTATCAAAAATTAATAGTTTTTCCTTTAGATCAATACTTATTAGGGTCAGTTTAATTAGTAGTTATATTGCTTATCTTTTTATATTTTAAAATTAATGATCTTTTAGCAGCGTTTTGTATTTCAAAATAACCTCAATTTCTGAAACATAAGTCTTCATAAATAAAAATACCGGTTGGCAAGTCATTAACTATGAAACATACTTATTCTGGCTGATCTTTGTTGTGATTATCACTGCGTTCGTTCATCAATCATCTTAATTAATACAAATCCGTAGTTCAATTCAATAAACACGAATAAACCAATGGCATTGTCAGATGCAATTAAAGTATTTTATGGTTGCTTTATTTTACGAGGATAGAAAGAGATGGCGCAGACAAAGGGAGGCTTTCCCCCAGCAGTAGGTTTTTGAAAGCTGATGATGATGATGGTTGCTTTTGCAATAAATACTTATATTTTTTGTGTGTCAAGTCATTGGCAGTTTGGGAAGCGTGGGGTGCTCAAACTGGCGCGCATGTTATGATTTAGCTGGGCCGGGCCAAGGATAGAGATATGCACATATACCTAAATTTTGCTTTACCCAGATGAAGATCTAGGGCTTCCCTGCCCTGCTAGCATGGCACTGGCAACGTTTATCAAGCGCTATCAACTGTAACTATCTTGCTCTACGTAATCATAATGAGCGAGACGAAAGGCGGTGATCCCACTGCACCGCGCACCGTCGCGGAGTGCGGGGCGGCAAATTTTAACATTGTATGCAAGTATCTCAGTTTGTATGGAAAACACGCCAACCTACTAATAAATAAAAACCGGCCAAGTGCGAGTCGGACTCGCGCACCGAGGGTTCCGTACAAACCTGCAAGGTTTAGTATTTGGTATGAATTTCAATTTAATACCTCTACGCGTTTATGAGGAAATGGGTAGTAAGTTTAAAATTATTAAAAAAAAATATATTATGTGATGTAACTAAAAATTTATGGTTTTCGTAATTTTTTCTTTATCTATGCTATAAGACGTTGCTTCGTACCAAATTTCAAGATTCTGAGTTCACGGGAAGCACCCTGTAGGTTTTGATTCCCTTGCAAGTGTCGAAAATTTGCGGCATAAACGGCTGTATCTTTTGATTGCGTTGGCTTAGAAGTTTGATTTTTTCACAGCTTCAAGGGACAGTAGACCTGAGTAATTGATATAAATTTCAGCTTCATACCTCCACGCGTTCCTGAGAAAAAGGGTCTTGACAGACGGACGGACGGACGGACAGACGGACAACAAAGTGATCCTATAAGGGTTCCGTTTTTTCCTTTTGAGGTACGGAACCCTAAAAAGCTGTCAAGTGCGAGTCGGACTCGCCCATGAAGGGTTCCGTAGCAGTAAGTAACATTTTACGATTTATGACGTATTAAAAAAAACTACTTACTAGATCTCGTTCAAACCAATTTCCGGTGGAAGTTTGCATGGTAATGTACATCATATATTTGTCGGGATAGTAGTTAACACATGGCGTGAGGCGCCACGTGTTCAGTTTAAATAATAAAACTCGTTAACCCCCACTATTGCCTTGTTGTGTACGGCTTATAAAAGCGTCGCACGGTCGATTAGTCGTCAGTCTGGCTCGGGCGGCCGCACGGTGCACATCTCGTGAATATTCGTAGTTGTGTAGCTGTGACTAGGCGTAGCCATGACTCACTTATTAACATTATTAAAAGGAATGCGGATTACCTGACCTATTCGTTATAATGACAGTCTACTTCACCTGGACGGTAAGCCCTGTGGGCACAGGATAACTGTGCGTGCTAGAGAGATAGTATAATGTGTGATACGGAATCTAATGGTGCTTCTCATAGGTCAGCGCGAGGAGGTGCGCTGACCTTACCGTCCCATTTTTAATTATTGAACATTTATCTACCCTCATTGCGACATATTTTGTTTAGTTTTATTATTCTCTTAGTTTAGAAGTTACAGGGGGGACCAACATTTTACCACTTTGGATGTGTCTCTCGCGCAAACTATTCAGTTTAGAAAAAAATGATATTAGAAACGTCAATATCATTTTTGAAGACCTATCCATAGATATTCCACACGTATGGGTTTGATGAAAACAAATTGTTTGAGTTTCAGTTCTAAGTATAGGGAACCCCTAAAATTTATTGTTTTTTTTTTCTATTTTTGTGTGAAAATCTCAATGCGGTTCACAAAATACATCAACTTACTAAGTTTCAACAGTATAGTTCTTATAGTTTCGGAAAAAAGGGTTCCGTTTTTTGCTATTTGGCTACGGAACCTTAAAAACGTAGCAGATTCCGTAAACACGCGGCAGATTCCGCGCACCGCGGCGGAGCGCGTTGCTGGTGGGTGAATCGCCAAACTGGTCCGACGCGCGGCATAAACTTTATCCTTTGCTTATCTACGGTCCCGTACTACGTGGTTAATACGTCTCATCATTATTATGATGACAGTGCGTCTTTCGCCCGCTGATGATTCTCTATTGATTTCATCTATCTCTGTACTGTGCTGCTTCCATCCAAGCGCGACCTGCCGATTCAAAGTCAAGTCAAAGTCAAAATCATTTATTTTATCTTTGGATGTTTGTATCACTTAATTATCTTTTTTTTCGATTTCATTAACAGATTTTGACAAAGTCATCAACCCGTCTCATTACTGAACGTTCTGACGCTTCTTTAACCTGTTATAGACAAGCATAGTTAAAAGGAAGGACATCGCGTGATTTTATGGGAAGTCGATTAAGGGTTCCTATCCTTTTTTGTCGCTGAGAACCGTCATTTGCTAAAGCTAGAGTGAGCGACGGAACGCCGCGGAATCAGTGATGCTGCAGCATTCCGTCAGCCTCTCCAGCTCTAGCAAAGAAGATCTAAGCGACAGAAAAGGATAACAGCATAATAAATGCTGTTCCGTGCTGACAGATGTGCCTCAACCCCTAACCAATTTAACATTGCAGGTCTAACAGAACAAGAAGCCTACGAGATCATCAAGGTATGCGTGGCAGAGGTGCACCAGCGGCTGTTTCTAAACCTGCCTAACTTCCAGGTGAAGATTGTCAACAAAGATGGCATCAAGGACATGCCCATCATTAACCCAGCGACGTTCATTATGAAATGAGCCAAACGTTGTGATGCCAAATTGGAAGGTGTCTTTTTCATTCCGCACACTTCTAGCGTTTTGTATAAGTAAGTACTAATTGAGGTTTCGGTGGATAACGGATAATTGATATCTTGGTTACCATTTGGTTACCAATACCATACCATTGCAAATCAAAATATCTTGCGCCGTTTGACTTATATTTATAATTATTTTTAACTTTATTATTCCACAATATAAATTAAACTGATAATTTGTTGCGGCGCAAAATAATTAAATGCATATAACATACCAAATAAAACATACACATGCATATATACTTTTACCATAATTTTAGAAGTGTTTAGACAATAATTTAATTTTTAGCAACTATTTTAATAATGTTATGATTATTGTTTTTTTAATTTGAATTAAATAAATAGATTTCGTAAAATGTTTTTAGTTTTGCTTGTATCAATATGCACCATACATATCATCACGTCTTTATCCCTAATAGGGCAGATAGAGCATTTTGGGTCTTACGGCTCTAACATCGAAATATAATCTGTAGAAATCTAACGCTCCTACATTCACCGCTTCGATTCTGATTCCATTTACGCAAACAAACTAACAGTAATTACAACGAAATACTCAAACACACACATAGACAAAAATGCATGCGATTGGTCGCGACAAGGTCACGCACGCGTCATCGCCCCGTCGGCCAGCCGCCTCCCCTGAGCCGGCTACCCAACCGACACGGTCGGCTCAGGGGCCGATTATTAAAATGTTTATTTACTTACATATGAAAGGGAATCCTATGTTTTTCATGTATGTATGGCTTCTACACCACTTCACGGCACATGACGGCATTTTTAATGAATCGATTATCGCAAAAACACAGCAATATACCCAAAGGAAACTTTTTGCGACGCAACCGCCCGACTCGAGTATCATGGCGAACTATATTGCGCCGCGCGGTTCATATTTTAAGCCCCGCCCGCCGCGGTACATATCGCGTGGAATGATTTTTCGGGTATATTTACGCTTCTGGGAATTATTATCTGTCGGGCTCTAAGCAGACAGAGCCCAGGGCCGCAAGACTCAAAGACCACTTTTAGCGTGATAGTGGGCGAGATGGCGGAAAAAAGAATGAAACTAGTGAATGATTGATAGCCGCTTTGCTTTTAAACATGACTCGCATTTTAGCCTATTCTCTCGATCGACTTCTACGATCTGCGCGGGAAGAGTAGCAGCTGGTACATTCTAAGTTTTTTCTTTTCTCTCAGACTAGCATGAAAGAAAATTCAAAATGCGCCAAAACTATTAATGATGAACGATTGTTAACACCGAGGCATAGCTACATGAAATAGATAAAGGAGAAGGTGAACGTCGTGTCGTACAGCGAAGTAAAATAGGCAGATGAGAGAGACAAATGGAAGAGAATTCATACTCCACCGACAAGAGCATAGCTCTTAAATATAGATAGATAGATTGTTAACAAAGTGCATGTAGTTCCATAATTAGTATCATATCAAGCCTACTATACCTATGTCTCATGAGGGCAGTTTTATTATAAATATGAAAGTTAAATAGTAAATACTGATCCAAATCTATGTATGACAGGATGAAGCTAAATGTCAGTTTTCTAGCACAAGGGCGTAAAATACAAGATGTGAGAATATTAACATGAAAATAAACACGAGATAAAGATACCACGTCCGTTAGGTCCATTGTGGTTCTAACACTTGATCATAGCGTAAGGCAGATAACAGAAAGTCCACTTCATCATTATAAATTTATTAGTGAAAGATTATAAGAATAAGTACAGATATAGCTGAATTATTAAAAAAAAGAAAATCCTGCTTATAAATAATATTTCATACATACTGTAGTGATTATTGTCAAACAAATTTTGTTCTATTCACAATATTTTCATCTTGATACTCGTAGTTGATTTCATAAAGTCTCGTTTATTAAAAATCTAAGTGGTACGCTCTCCGAAGTTTAAGAGATGTATACACGGTAAAACAACTAAAGCTTGTATATTATGCACTTATTGAGTCATTACGTTACAGTATAAAACGTTGGGGCAGCTAATTCGTTTAACAGCTATGGGTATAATTTGAACAAGGTATTCACACTACAAACTGGTTTCGTAAGGCGCAGAACCGACGTGTTTGGCATACATTGAGGGAGGCCTATTCCCAACAGTGGGATATAGAAGGCTGCCAATGATAATGATGATGATTCACACTACAGTAAAGGGCTATCCGCACCATTGCAGGCATTCCACAATATGTGTCGTAGAGATTTTTTCAAGGAATATTCTATTCTGACTGTCCCTAGTCTGTATATCCTGGTTGTTCTTTCCGACTTTGTCAAGAAATTGCCCTTCTTAGAATCGGAAGAGCCCTACGAGAAGACGTGACTTCACTAATAACATCCATCCTAAATTGGATATTATAAAACACGGAGCACAGTACCAAGCCATTCAATTGTTTAACAGGTTACCAAGAAAACTAAAAAACATACGCAGTCATCTAGTGTTTAATTCCAAGTTGCGTGATCTTCTGTTGGAAAAGTGCTGCTATACCATTGACCAATTTTAGGTACATTATGGATGTTGTAAAATGTATGAGCACTTGACTTCATTTTTAATTTAACATTGTCAATTTTATTTGTTTTTAATTTAATTTTAATTATTTTATGATCTTGTTTATTTATGTACTTATGATTTTTATTTTTGTATAGTTAGGTATATTATTTTCTAACAAAATGTACATTGTTTAAGAAATAAATGAAATCAAATAAAAAATCATAGGTTTACTGTTACAGGATAAAGATTTTATTTGCCAAACGTGTTACAAGATATTCACATTCCGTTTGGTCCTTTCAACCTCACCGATGTGCAAATTTAGTCAGAAAGTCTATCATCTATCATAATACTATAAAAATATACTGAATCTATGCATCTAATATAGTTACTTGACAAAGTAATTTTACAATTTATCAGATAAAACTATAATAACTAATAACATAACACTTAACTTTCAAAAAATACATAATTCTTTTCTTAAAAACAAAGTCTTACCTAGTTCTTTATATTCCTATGGTATTTTATGTATATATCAGGATCAGGTTGGCCTATTTTTGCCTCATTTTCTTTGTTATTACCATTCTCCTTATTCGGAATCTGGTTTTCATACAGATTTGCACTACTGGTGGTAATATTATGCTATACCTATTTTTCGCATATTACATAATTTTATGACATAAAACTTTTACATAAAGTTCATGTATATAAATATAACTTTGGCAAGTTCCTGTCTATATCTCATTGTGTCTAACACAGTAAGTAGGTACACGGAACACTTTGATGCAATGAAATGACTGTACGATCTCACGTAGATAAAATCGGTGCATTATTTATGGGAAACAAGACTTCTGCGTCTACTGTTGCTGTGACAGGGTGCTTAGGTCTCCGATTATTCTCAGTGCAGATAATCTAAGTGTCTAAATCTGTTTTCCCACAACTTGCGTTTCTTAACATCTGATTAAAGCACTAACCTGTCTTTAGTTGCAAACGATTACTTTGAAACCGAATTAATTAACAAGTAAATGAAAAAATCATTTGAGCTATTTATTATGTCAACGAGTTTCTGTGACATTTTTCACGCCTTTATTTTGTTGTCACACTTATTTAGGATAAATAAATTACTTGTAATCAAGATAATTTTGCCAATTCTTTACATAGTATTTATGTTATTTTGTACCAATAGTTTTTCCTTAGTAGCTCTACTTATTTTACCTATTATATCAGCGTGAATGAATGATTGGGGGAAACTTATTGTAATTTAAGAATTTGCTCTTGTCGGTGGAGTTTAGTGGAGATGCCTCCATTTCAGATTCCTTTTTTAGGGAATGTAGTACAGTGGTTTCCCTATTTGGCTTCCGTACCGCAGTGCTTAGGTTTGACTTTCCACCAGGTCCTGTAAACCCTGCCGCTGATTGGTCGAGGACTGCTCTTTTTGTTTTTGCAGCTTACCATCAATCTGATGGCCGTTCCACTATCCGCTGCTTGTTCAATAATCGTTCATTTATCAGCGTCATAATCTTCATCATCGTCTATCCATATAGTGCTTATTTAATAATAACGGGTGGCGCAAAAGTAAAGACCCTATTTGGTTCAGCTATAACATTTTTTCTAAATTAGAAAACTAGATTTAGGTTTTTTTAAATGTATATTTGTGCCATTAAATTTCGTACCATTAGGATTTAAAGATGATGTCTTTTAAATGGTGACCTCCAGAGTTGATACACATTTGAGCCCTATTTATGACATTTTGCATAACTTGCCGTAACACTTCCTGCGATATGTTCGTTATTTCTTGACGAATGTTTTCTTTTAGAGCTGCGAGAGTCTGTGGCTTGTTCACATACACCCGAGATTTCAAAAAACCCCAAAGAAAGAAGTCTGGACTGGTCAGATCGGGTGATCTTGCAGGCCAAGGCAAATCGCCAAAACGAGAGATAACTCGGCCTGGAAAAGCGTCCCTCACTAAGTCCATAGTGTTTATTCCACGTTCTTGGGGAGTAAAACGGTCCATGTTTATTTTCAGTGTATTTTACATTTGTTCACTACACAATTTTCAACAACAGAATGACAGAAAATGTCATATAAAAAAAATAAAAGTATTTTCTTTAGTGCCAGTAGTTTTGCGCCACCCAGTAGTAAGCTTGTGGACCCGTTATTAACCTAACGATTGATCCTAATTTTGGAAGATCGACATTGTCAAGAATCAAGAAGATCACCCGATACTTACTTTTTTTGCAAAAAAGACTGTTTTTTCCTTATTCAACTGAATAATACTTAATGTTAATTTAAATACGCTGATACAAGAGTATAATTGCTATAAGCTAATGTTTATAAACACAAAGCGCGACCAACCGATGGCCGATGGGAAAAAAAGGTTCTCAAATAGCGACCACGTACTGGCAAGCGAAGCGTAGGACAAGGTGGTCAGACGACCTGACCTAGGTCGCTGGAAAGAAAGCGCTGGATGCAGGCCGGAGGCCGCTCTAAATCGGTCATTTCGGAAAACCTTGGGAGAGGCCTATGCCCAGCAGTAGACGCTATGCGGCTGAAATTATGATGATGAATGTTCATAAAAAAATAGGTATGTAAAGGAGATGTTGTGTAGAAAGAGCAAGACATTATTCAACATTCACAATCGTACAAAGCAACTATTGAGATAAAATGCTTACTGAAAGTAAACAATTTGTTCTATTCGATATGGAGTTAAATCAAATACAGGCATTCGATTCGGTCATCGGTCATTTTACGGTTGGTAACATCGAACGTGACTGAATTACTGAAGATTTTCTCAAAATATACCTACATAGTTATGTATTACCTAGGATTAGGACACTACCAGCAAAGATTGATTTAAATGCTTCTTTAACAGGAGCAAGGTAATTTTGAAATTCTTTAGAACCATGCAAATGTTTTTTTTTCTGTTACGTAAAAGAGAGATGTTTAAAACATTTCGTTATCTTCCACTTTTGGTTCTGATGTTTAAGATTTGTTTTTCAATCGCGTTATAGTTACTGAAATTAATATTCTTATATTACGCTAATAGGTATGGTGTCATTAATATTTCCCAAAAAATACTGATACGTCTTTATTCTTAACATGGTAGACGTCAGGCAGGCGGCCGGTCGAAAACTATAGCCAAATCATGTAAACTGTCCCGGTTATTTATTTTCCATTTTGCAGGGTCTTTGGCATCCTTGGGTGACCATTGACATGCATGTTATATTTGGAGAAGAAAAAGCGGGAAAGCGCACCTTGGGCTCCGAAGCAGCACAGCTGAGGATGCAACCGGAAACGACGAAGAAGGGTAGACAGAGCCTAGGGCCATTATACTCAAAGGTCACGATTAGCGTGAAGGAATCGTGGACGTGAAAATGGAAAAATGAAATCAAAATGGGTTATGGGTTGCTAGCTGCACCGCGAGAAGAGATACAGCTTTTAATTTTTTTTTCCCAGACCAACATGGAATAAAGCAAATAATAAATCAACGGGCAAATGCGAGTCGGACTCGTACATGAAGGTTTCCGTACCTCCCTACAATGTTTTAAAACGCTAAAAACACGTTTTTTGTGTGACGACCCCATTTAATTTTTTTAACTTTTTTTATTTTTAGTATTTGTTGTTATAGCGGCCATAGTAAAACATAATCTGTGAAAATTTCAAGTATCTAGTTAATGCCATTCTAAATATCTAGTTACAAACGCTGAAAAAACACGTTTTTTGTATGGCGACCCCCTTTAATTTTTTTCATTTCTTTATTTTCAGTATTTGTTGTTATAGCGGCCACAATAATACTTCATTGGTGAAAATTTTAAGTATCTAGCTATTACGGTTCAAGAGATAGAGCCCTGTGATAGACGGACAGACAGACAGACGGACAGACAGCGAAGTCTCAGTAATAGGGTCCCGTTTGCACCCTTTGGAACCCTAAAAAGGTATAATTAGATGGGATTCTAATACGAATTATTGGTAATGGAGTCCATAAAGCCGTGATCAATTTTAATCATGGAGTTCTATATTTCAATCAGCGTCATGCTGCTGTAAACATTTGCGCAGTGAACAAATAAAAAAAAATAGAAGCATAAAACTCTTCTAGTTGGTTTACACTGTCTGCAAAACTGTTGTACATTTCCTGGATAAACAAAATTTACGGCCGTAGTTTTAGAGCAAACTGTAACAGTTAATGAAAAACATAACTCTATAAATGTCGTCAGTTTCGGGAACAGCAAACTGTGTCGACACGAGCACTACGTAATATTTGTTGGTATGTAGACAGCAGCGGTGTCGGAGTATGATGGATGACTGCCCAGGGCGTCAGACATAAAGGGGCATTGACAATGAGCATATTGAACACAAGGCGCCTGTTTGGTAACACTGGAAGCATTTTTATAATGCTAAATTCAGTCAATGATACGGAACTTCCTCCAAGCAACTTATCCGAAATATGTAAAATATTTTTTGGCTTTCCATAGAAATTGACCAATTAGGTGAACCAAGTTTCTAAGGAAAGCAAATAAAAATAATTTTTATATCTCGACATACGTACCTGGGGAAAAGTTATTAAGTATCATGTACTGAAAATAATTTTACTATATCCCTGAACCCTGAACTTGCAAGGAATCTCAGTTGACCGAGCAAGCGAGAAACATCTCCGTTTTAGCTTGGATAAAAATACATTCGTATGTCTGTCCGTCCGGCTGTCCTTCTATTTGGCTGTCCAGCTGTTCTTCTCTACAGGTCGTATTCTTCAACCGATTCTCGTTAAATTTGTGAGCAGGTTCGATAATTAAGTATATGGATTATTTTTGTCGATATAGTTTTTCATTTTTTTTTCAAAATGGCGGTTTGGGTGTTTTAAAGGTGCGGCAAACAGTTTTAAGCTTTGCAAAGACAGAATCGCGAAGTGTACAGCTTACAAAGCCACTATTACGAGTATAGCAGAAACTACACAATTTTCTGTCTACTGGGCTGATAAATTTATTAATTGATTTTTTTATTAAAATTACAGTCAAACTCAATCTTATTTATACTCATAATACGTACAAAGCGAGCTCATTATTTTATTCGCTATACAAATAACCTCAAAATATACTACAAGTTAAAGAATATAAATATTATTTAAAACGAGTTGTTTTGTTTTTTTTTGCATTTTTATAAGGATATTGCTATACATATAACAACTTATTATTAAATACTTTTTATTAAAATTAATGTATGTAAGTAGGTAACAATTTTATTATTTTACCATCTTCAGTGCCAATTTTTATAACGATACATTTTTATTAATTTAAACTTACAAATGCGCCTTCCATCATTAAATGTGATACTAGTTTCATGGTTTTTGGTTAGTAGATAAATATAAGGAAAGAAGAAGTGAGGGCGCGGAAAGTCTTGCCCAAGGGCGCCAGTGATACTACACCCGGGCACTTCATGTAGGATCGTAGGTACAGTGCAAACAAACTGAGGTGTCTCAACAGGTGATAAGAGGCGATCCACGAGGGCTTCATTATCACGAAACGTGAAAGACCGGCTAATGGAGATATAATATGAGTGGGTTTGGATGGCCATGAAAGGCAAGTGTTCACTTTAATAATGGCTCAAAATAAGCCTACACTTAAAACTTCATTATTAAAACTTTCCTGATCACTTACATTACAGCTATACTCAAACGTAAATAAACTATTGTCTGGGTATCAAGCTGTTAAAAATGTATTAATTTTCATTTTTTTTATAGAAGAAACATTATCAGCTATTTTTATATAAGTACAAACGTTTATGACAGTTTTCTGCCTGGTTTTTGACCCAATTTTTTTTTATAAAAATCGAAATGGTCCGACACAGAATTTTTCCTTAACACTCAAGTTTCCAAAAATTTGTTAGTTAGGATTGGTTTAGTTTTGGATGAGAAAAAACAGTCAAAGTCGATATATCGATTTTTGGGATTAATATCTCGAAATCTGAGATAGCAAATATGGCAAAATTAGCAAGCTAGTTTTACTTAAAACTTTTGATGTATAATTTATACATTTAATTTTGCGCATTACGCAAATAGGAAAACTCCCGAGTACTGTGTATGATACAGAAATAAAACAGAAAGAAAGACAGGGCTGTCTTCATCAGGCTCCAGTCTCCTCTAATCTGCACTCCAAAAAGCTTTTGCTTTTTTTAAAAAAGTATTATACTTATACGAGTAAGATTGTTGGTGATAATAAACAACTTTTTATTTAACTTTTTTACTTTATTTTCAAAACAATATTGTTTGTTTAAGAGATTGTAAAGACAAGTGTAGAGTTAAAAATGTAGAGTTCAGAAAACAACGTTACGCAACCTATACGTTTCACCTTGAATTTTTACAAGTTAGTGTGATTGGAACATTAGTCTTACCATAAAACCTAATGATGTTGTGTGACTACAATAATAATAAAAAGATGTTAAAGTACTGCATAGTAGTGAGACAGTATTTAAATTTTCTTATTTTCCCCAAGGAACATACATATGTAGAAATACGTTTTTTTTTTTTGCTTTCCATAGAATCTTGGATCTGATAGAGCTGATCGATCAACTTGTATAAAAGGCCAACTTTTTTTCATATTTCGAAATATGTTCCTTAAAGTTGTTCAGTATCGTGGACTGAATTCTGATTCTGACTGACTTAAAATAGTTTCAGTATATTTTATTAGACCATGTAATTTGTTGATGAGTGTAGATGAAGTGAAAGAGCTTTGTTTGGATCGTTGCAAGTGGAGGTCCATAGTATCTGCCTACCCCTGTGGGGAACAGGCGTGATAGTATGTATGTGTATCTAATTTGTTATGTATGTTATGTATAATCTTCTTGAGCATCTTTTCATTGTAACATTATTCTAATTGGACTTTTTGTTATTAGTATACTGATACCCTATCACGTCTTTATCCCTAATGGGGTAGACAGAGCATATTGGATCTTGCGGCTCTAAGCACACAAAGCCCCGAGTCGCAAAACTCAAATACCACTTTTAGCGGGATGGTAGGCGAGAAGGTGGAAAAAGAAATCAAAATAGTGATGGATTGCTAGCCGCATTGCCTATTAACACGATTCGCATTCTTGTATGACGGGTATAAAATGCTAAAATTAAAAAAATGCCTGCTGTGAGTACAGTGAGTAGATACCTTAAGGTATCTACTCAACTACATAAAGTGAGTAGATACCTTAAGGTATCTACTCACTTTATTGTTAGGCACTGATGAAATTTTCTGCAGACATCGTATACAACTACATTTTATAGCTTGATTGTTTTTAAATGACCCACTGCTGTTTCATTTGATTATCAGTTTTATGTCTCTTTGTTTTGTCACTTTGTTTAGTCTACATCTCATTTACATCAGCTTTGGTGGTAATGTAATATTATAATAGAAATGAACATTTATAAAATACCACAATAAATATTACATATGAGAAACTTCCACCAGGTGGTGATCTCCCTGGGCAGTTTGGAAGTCCCTAAATAGGCTCCGGACGGGTGTTGGGAGATGCCACGAGAACCGAGCAAAGTGAGGTTTCTCAAATAACAATCGATGCGAATGTGGAGCTTTTCAAACCATGGCCCACCTACTATCGTGCCCCAGCTGCCCAACGAAGGGGTTGGGTTGTACAAGGGTACAATGGACGACCTGAATTCGGCTAATGACAGGGGAGTAAGTGTGGCTACACATTGGTCCACACTCATATAATAATATCAGCCATTCCGACTCGCTAAGAAGAAGAAGAATAGTTAGTTAAAATCTTTATAGAATACCACAATATTCATCAAGACAACTTGAACTA
Source organism: Acrobasis repandana (assembly GCA_963576875.1). Taxonomy (NCBI): domain Eukaryota; kingdom Metazoa; phylum Arthropoda; class Insecta; order Lepidoptera; family Pyralidae; genus Acrobasis; species Acrobasis repandana. The sequence continues at coordinate 23,430,712 of OY756215.1, forward strand.
CTTATTAGATCAACTTCTAAATATAGATAACTTTAGTATTTCGAAATTAGGCTTGATAAGTATTTCATTTTGTATGGGACAAAACAAAGACATTATTTATATGCAATAAACCAGTCAGTCAGCTACTGGCTGACATGTTTCGGAGGCCTTCTTTAGGGCGAATGTGACTCGCGACGCGTACACGAGTCTTCGTTATCCGTTATATCAATAAGACTATACTAAATTATTATTTCATAATCTTGACTCCAAATTCTTTAAAAGCGGTCAAATATTAAATAAAGACGATTAAGATGAATGACCTATGATCATTTAAATATTATTTCACAAGAAAAATGATTTCGTTTCTACTTAATTGAGCGCTAATGAAGTGTGAATAATTAAAAATGCGTGAACTTCAAGCCAGTTAATCAAATAAACAACCAATTTAGGCTTTTTAGTTTAGCTATCGTATTTTTAGGATGAAAGATCTTTTTTAATGAAGAAAGCCCTATTTACTTAGGTAAATGAAACATTACTAGTCAATAATATTGTGCTATTTTTCCCGAGTATAGCGAAATACAAAAAAAAAACATTTTTGATTGATACTTAGATAGAAAAAAAAATACATATTATATAATATTTATTTATTTAGTTTTGTATTGTAGGTGAATGAATGAATGAATAACTCTATATTGCACCTAAAAAAAAATTAAAAAAAAATAGGTACACGCCAATTACTTCTTTCTTTCCATTTCCTCTCGCGGGTCTACTGGAAGAAATTTCTTTAGAAATATATAAGTAGCACCTTATTTTTACATATATAGTTTGTACATTTTCAAGTGTACTTTAATTATGGACTTGAATCAATAAAATAAAATTTTAATGAGTATAGAATTTTGTATATGTTTCTAAAAAGATTTCAATTTCCTAAAAAAATATAATATCAATGGATTGATTATTATCTATCCTATCTATCTATATTTAAGAGCTATGCTATTGTCGGTGGAGTATGAATTCTCTCTTCCATTTGTCTCTTATTTTCCATCTGTTTTACTTCGCTGTACGACACTACACTCTCCTTCTCCTTTATTGATTACTAGCTGTGCCCGCGACTTCGTTCGCGTGGTTATCGGAATGTAATGTTATATAGCCTAAAGCCTTCCTCTATAAATGGACTACCCAACAAAAAAAGATTTTTCATATCGGACCATTAGTTCCTGAGATTAGCGCGTTTAAACAAACAAACAAACTCTTCCGCTTTATAATATTAGTATAGATTAGATTATAATTTCAGTTTAACTAATAGGTATGGTAACTATAACTAAGAATAAATTAAACTAAAACTTAAAATAGATAATAAGTAAATAGACAACTAAAGACTAAATTTAATAGTTTTCATTTGATTTAATAACAGTTGCCTACTTGTATGCTAACATATAGTATTATATTTTGCTTACTAGATTTATCTATTTACTACTTTTTGGCAACAATTATAATCTAGCCCTCAACTCATAAATTAAATATGTAGATAGCTCTTATACTGGACGAAAAATGCCTCATATATCATATACTATATGAACTGTGAGGCATACTACGTCTAGTATTTTTCCATATCATTAGGCTTAGCAAAATACACGAAAAATGCCAACTAGATAAGAATGTCAAGAAATCCTTAAACAAATATTTGAATCCAGCTAGTTTTGCGTACAGATCTAGATAAACGACGCAGCCTGTCATAGATCCTCGCTGTTTTCTTGAATTTTCAATTTGAATATCCATTCTCACAAACAAGTTTAAATCGCTTAAAAGCTGCAACTAAAGCCCTATAAAATCAATAGGAAAGCTCTATCCAGCGGAGGCTATTAGTTACTCGTACTATTTCAATCTGATATCGCTGGCTGATGATGGGTTTATTTGTACCAAAACTATGTAGAAATACTTCATAATTAACTTTATTTTTAACCCCCGACGGAAAAGAGGGGTGTTATAAGTTTGACGTGTGTTATGTGTCTGGGTATCTGTGTGTCTGTCTGTGGCATTGCAGCTCCTAAACGAATAGAAAGATTTCGATGCGGATTTTTAATCAAAAGCCTTGTCTGTCAAGATGGTTCTTAGCTTTGTTTGATGGAAATGTAATAACCAGTTCAAAAGTTATTAATATGATTCGCATTTTCATTCAAATATAAGCCAATTAAATGATGTGAAAGTAAAAAGTTTGTAATAAAGAAAAAAAAGCTTTACATGTTATATTGTGATATCATTGTATTAGGCATAATATCTATGTAAACTGACAAAGCCCTTCCGGCGCGTATATGTATAGGCAACCAATACTGTGTAAATGAATTTCTTTCGGCGTTTCTTGTCAGCAGTGGTTGTTGCGAAACGTTAGTATCGGTAGCTTTTGCACTAAAAATAATGACCTTCAATAAGTGATATATTTATCCTACATTCAATAAAAAAAATACTTTGACTGTATGTCAACATACAGAATGCTCAGATTGCATTTGCTATGCCAATTAACTTGGCTTAAAGGTAATAGAGAACTCAAAACTAACAGATTAATATTTGCAGTCCTAAATGAACGTAAGCCGAGAGAATTTCAAAAGCGTGTTGTACTTTGGTTTCCAGTATATTGTGAGTGAAAGATGTTTGTTCAATTAATGTTAAGCAAATAAGAACAGTCAAGGTTTTGATTTCTTGATTTCGTGTGGATTTTTTGGTGACATTGAATATTCAATTCAAAACGTAGATTATTTCAAATTCATCAGCATAGTGGTAAGTTGGATATTTATCAGACAAAAGGAAGATGTAAGTATACCTTATTTTTTCAATTGGTAAATAATTTTTGGCAGAAAAAGATCGAGCGACCTTCTCATTAAGGAAAATTAAAGAAGTTTATCCATGACCCATTTTTTTAAATGGCCTCACACTTACGAAAATCCAAATTTTTATTTTATTACAGATATTTGCCTGTTATTTAATTATTTAAAACCTTTATTGATCCAAAAGCTACAATATAGACTTAATGCCAAAGCATTCTCTCCCTTTCAATCTTTAGGTAAAGATTTTTTTTAATGTAGCAAAACAGGCAATGTATATACAATCAGGACAGTTTGTGGCCGGCTTATACAGGGTGACTTTTTATCCACCTGCTAAATTTTTGGAGCAAGTTCAGTCCATGATACTGAACTACTTTATATAAATAAAGTTATTAAAATCGAAAAAAAAATTTTCGTCCTCCCATACAAATCAGCGCTCAGCCAAACGGATTTTGTATGAAAGGACGAAAAATTTTTATCGATTTTTAATAACTTTTTTATAGAAAGTAGTTCAGTATCATGATCTGAACTTGCTCCAAAAATTTAGCAGATGGATAAAAAGTCAGCCTGTATAAAAATCTTAAAATTAATGAAATTAGGTAGATAAATTTATCCTACATTGTTTGAATCTTATTCTCATAACAATTACCGGTGCCTTTTCTAATTTCACCCACTGAGCTTACCGAAGCACATTAGAAAGCCATAAAACAATGCACACTCATCACAAATTTCAAAACATTTCACTTAAATCCACACACTTTAATATCGAGTAATGCAAACGTCGGAAGCGACTTTTCAAAATGTCCAGCTTAACTTTCGCGCGAGACGAGCGCGCATGACCGGTGCGCGCGCGCTGATGATCACTTCTTTAATCTGTGGTGGCTGTTATCATAGTCAAGGAGCTTGAAAGTAAGTGGAGATTGCGCTTGCTGTCACCTCGACGACATCCAATGCTTTTCCTAACTTCTTACTTCCTGTCGTTTATTTATTAATACTCGTATGAAATCACAGTTACCTAACTAGTAAGTAACACTATTGTACATCAAAACTAGTTAAAATATACAGTACAACACAAACATTAAAATTTGAAATAATGAAATTGGTCGATGTAGGCATTACAACACTTATCAGAGAAGCAACATAAAAGTTACTTCCTAAGCGTATTTACTTTTAGCAAACATAACTATTTATGAATGTAAAATAAGCTTCAAAGTGAAATCATGAATAAGCAGATCTATGTGTTTAAGAAGGTACTAACAAAAGTCGTTATTTTTATCTTCTTTTTTTGGATATTAATTTCGACATGTCAGTTACATGATAGTCTTTCTAGGCATATAGCACCTAATTTAAGAAAAAAAATCATTGAATACTTGCAGTCTCGCTGTATAGTCGATGTTTAAATGTTGTGTCTAAAAGAATCTATTTGATTCTCAGCTCCTCGATCAAAGTAATGTGACCACACAACGGTAATGAGACGTTATGATGGTAAATAAAAAGTGATTCTCGCGCCAGTGCAAGGTTACCATGTTTTGTCTTACTTTAACGATGGATCATAAGGTGTTTTGTTCATTTGTTTCAGAGATTTACGTTTATTGCACTATTTGCACACATTACGAGTGCTTTATGTATGTAATGCCCGCCATACCTCGATATGGTTTTTTCCAAAGAGCAAAAAAGTACCTTCTGGTAGAGATAATCTGGTTAAATTTTATCTTTTGTCTCTTTCCCTCTTATCAGCATTTACTGTTGCTAGAATGAGACTTCGCTAAAGGTGAAAAGTAAACATGTAGCCTGCTTCATACTGCTTAATTCTGCTTAATAAGACTAAATTTAAATGACATTGTCTAATGGCACAGTACAATAGTTATACTGTGCTAACGGCATTGACTTCGACTTTTCTATTTACTAGTGTCATACACGTCTTGGCGTATTGAGTTAAAAAATACGCCACCACGTTTCAAACCAGATTACACTTTTGACTTTTGACACTTCGTCGCGGAATCTACATACCTCCAATCTTCGTCTAAGCGCGTTCCCGGTTGCATCCTCAGCTGTGCTGCTTCGGAGCCCGGGGTGCGCTTTCTTGCTTTTTCTTCTCCAAATATAACATAGTCAATGGTAACCCAAAGATGCCAAACACCTTGCGAAATGGAGAAGAAATAGCCGGAACAGTTTAAATGATTTGGCTATAGTTTTACAACCAGCCGCCTGCCTGACGTCAACCCTCTTTGGGAATGAATTCGTGCGAAAAGTTTTACAACCGGCCGCCGCCCAACGTTAACCCTCTTGGGAATGCAAATGTAGAACGAGATGTTTGTGCTTAGTCCTTTAGTCGCCTCTTACGACATCTACAGAAAGAGATGGAGTGGTCCTATTTTACCCGGAACCACACGTGTAATCTACATACCTCCATCTCTGGTTTTTTCTGACTTTGGATATATTTCCTATTGCCAAGTAAACTATACCATACTAAAAGATTTTTCCCACAGCATTTTTATAATGTAATGCAATACCAGTAAGTAACCACGCTTGTCTACCATTTGGGGGTTTTGGGTTCGATCCCCAGGCAGGCCAAGGTGGAAAATGGCCTTTTTCAAATCGTCCTGCGTCTTTTTTTATCTATACTCATACAACCTTTTTTTTACTCTCATAGCTCGTAACTAGATTACTTGACTACTTCGATTTGTATGGAAAGTATTTTTTTTTTGTGTTTCGATATGCATTTACTGGCAAAAGTTGTATAAGATGATGGAGTGGATCACCCCTTAAAATATTTGCACTTGATTAAAAATAAGCTTGTAGGTATGTATTTATCATATAATAATATTTTATGATAAAATAATTACTTTCTATACAAATCGAAGTAGTCAAGTATAGTATCGTTGAATTAGTATAAGTACTATAAAAACAACTGAATGCCTAAAAAAACCCTTTAAAAATAGAACAAACAAGCATTTGTCGAATAGTGAACTTCCTGCCACTGAAATGATGATAAAGAAGTAGATACTACCAACTCAAAAGTTGGACACCGCATTCGACTCACGCCTTGATTCACGTTGCTATTTGTTTACTTGCGCACCTGCCTGACTGACTGCACAACATTAGGTATTTATTTATTTATTTAAACTTTATTGTACAAAATACAATTTGTATAGCACAATAGCAATAGGCGGACTTAATGATAAAAGCAATAACTGACAGCCAAGACCTATAATTTTAATTGCTGATATTTATCTATGTACCTACCTAGATAAATATCAGCAATACGTTTATTACAGAATTATAAATTTTCTTTTGAAATTACATGTCAGATTTCTGCAGCATTTTCTAATTTCACAGAAGTTACATATATCTACGAGTATCTAGACATGTGCCTAACTACTTTTTTACAGACAAAATATAAACTTCGTCATTTAACAAACATCTTGAGAAAATCTAGACAGCACCCAGCACTAAGAAGAAAATTCCTCTCAAATCGCCCATCTTCCTCATCTTGGCGCGTAACCGGTTGCATCCTCAGCTATGCGGCTTCGGAGCCCGGGGTGCACTTTCCCGCTTTTTGTTCTCTTAATATAATACGCATGTCAAAACATTCACATAAGGATGCCAAAGACCTTGCGAAGTGAAGAAGAAATAGCCAAAACAGTAAGAATGATCTAGCTATATCGCAAATCGCCCATATCATCACTCGTATTTATCGATACAATTGATGCAGGCAGTGGTCAGCCGATCGTCACCCTAATGAGTAAATCGTGTTACCTACAGTTAGCCGCACTGTCACAGAATACATAAGGTACTGTTTCCAAGCTGTGGTCAGTATATGCCGCAGTATAAGTGTCTCTAATAACAGATAACTATCACGTCTTTATCCCTGACGGGCGACAGGGGCCGTAAGACCCAGAGGCCACATTTAGCGTGATGATGGAAAAGGGAATCATAATAGTGATAGGTTGCTAGCCGCCTTAGAGCAATATCACAGGTATGGCGCTTCATACAAGTGGAGTAACAATTATACCCACTACTACAAACGAAACTTTACCTCCGTGACAGCAGTGCGCACGTCAATGTGTGAGTTTTAGTGTACAAAGTCAACACCGCAGAGAATGGGGGAGAGGTACGGGAACGCCATATTTCAGAGGATGTTGCGAGTTTCCATTCTGTATTAAAACGTACGTAAACCCAACCTAGCTGCATTGTTTTTTTATTGACATGATTCAGATTATTATCGATCATTTCCTCTAATGATAAGGTGCAAGTTAAGGGTGAAAGAATACTTTTTTAGAAGTCGAATTACTATTGGAAATTTGGTCAAAAATTAAAACATAAAGGACGTAAAAAATTCAAAAATAATAGTCACTAACTCTAATACTCTATTAAATATATCGTCAATAGTAAAATATTCAAAAATTACGCTTCCACGTATGCGCTAATAAGGGCGACACCCAGGCGAGCGACAGTGGTACTAATATTGTTCCATGGACAGTGTGCGACAGGTCGCGACAATGGTCGCCAACCAGGTTGCTAACTGTCGCTCGTCTGTAAGCCATAGGCGTATGCTTGTAAGGCAGGCAGGGGCAATCCGTCAGGCTGTCTCCTATTTACAAACGAATAGTTTCTGGGAAAAAAGGTACTTAAATTTCTGTCTATCGTCTGTTTATTAAAAAGTTTGTTATTTAATTCTTTTTTAAATTTCATTTCTAGCCATCATGTGTCCCACTGCTGGGCATAGGCCTCACTCAATTTTCTTATTCTGATGGATTCTGTGTCAGTAAATCTTTCCATTGTAAATTTGTCGAGTTTATCTGGCCATCGTCATCGTGTCCTTGGCTTTTCTGGTGTTTGTGGGGATCCAGGATAATGTGACTTTGCCCAGAAGTGGTCTGGCCTGCAATACACATGGCCAGCCCAGTCCCACTTTAGCTTGGTGGTCTGACATTCAACTTAGATTTCTCACAATGCTCGTGCCTGCTCATATGGAGGTATCGGTTACCTATGACTGAATGCACACGCGCAGAAAGCTTAGTGGTCCATTGAATGGAATATTATATCTCTTACTGACAAAATCGTCGAATGACTATTTTTACTCCAAAAGTTCGCACTGAGTTCGCTAAACGTTTCAGTAACTATTCCTTTCCTTACATCTACCAAAAGGTCCTCAACAATTGTGAAATTCGCGACACAAGCTCAGCTCAAGCGAGCTAAACTATGATGAGACTGAATCGCTGCTCATAAGTGTCATATAAACAAACACTCACTTTACGTTCACTTGCTTAGATTCACTTACAAACAAACACTCACACACTAACACACGCATACACACACCCCCCCCCCCACACACACACACACACATTCACCATGCCTCCCGCCTCTCTCCCTAACTTAAGTAGCAATTATTATGTGGCTGATGTTCCCCCATTTTATACTCGTATTAATTAGCTAAATGTAGATTTTACTGTTCCATTATAGTTTTTAAACTTAAATTTTCCCCGCCGCTCGTCCTAAACTGTAAAAAGTATTGTGCCAATTCGTTCTGATTGCCTGATTGTGATACAGGCTTTTGCCTAGTGCGGGAGTCGTTGGTTAAGCTCATTGTCAATTTCTTTTCGGTAAATAAATGATTTTGTATTTTGTATTTTGTACTGTACCTACAAACTTAATGAAACATGAAATTTAAAAAAAAAGCGGCCAAGTGCGGGTCGGACTCGCCCATGAAGGGTTCCGTAGCAGCAAGTAACATTTTACGATTTATGACGTATTTAAAATAAGTTGGTCGAGTTGTATAAAAATAACTATCTATGATACCGAGTCCGCTATAGTTTTAATTGAAAGTACATACTTTGAGGTATATACCATATTTTTTTCAGAATTATTTTAGTAATATTTCAAAAGTTACGGTGGGGGACACCTCAAATTTTAACTTTGTATTAGATTATCTCAAGACTGGGGGGTTTGATCTACATAGTTTTAAAGCAGTTTTTGTTGAATTTTAAAAGTCCTTTTCAACGATACCCCACACGTTGGGGTTAGTCCAATTTAATTTTTTAAATTCACTTTTCGTTGTATGGAAGGGGGGCTAAAAAAAAACATATTTTCATAATTTTTAAAAGCAACTTTTGGAACTTCAATATCTATCTTTCCACTAATTTTCGTGACAATCGGTGCAGTAGCGGCGGAGTACGAGCCCGGACGGACAGACAGACGGACGGACTTGACGAAACTATAAGGGTTCCTTGTGGACTACAGAACCCTAAAAAACACAAAAAACCCGACTGCGTAAGGAAACATGAGCATTAATGCCAAAGATGCAACCGAGATCATGCTCGGATGAGCACGGCAAATGTTGGTTTTTAGCATTTCTCATTCCAAATTACATTTAAACATCTACGTTGAGTATATTTTTGAAAACCTTTACTTTTGAAAAAAAATGTCTATAAAATCCTTTATTTTGATGCACGACTACAGTGTCTTCTCTTCTTCATCTGAGCGCGTTTCCGGTTGCATCCTCAGCTGTACTGCTTCGGATCTTGAGGTGAGCTGTCCCACTTTTTCTCCTTCTTCTGCTTCGCGTGTCGATTTTTTTGTTTTCTCCAAATATTATATGCATGTCAATGGTCACCCAAGGATGCCAAAGACCATGCAAAGTGAAGGAGAAATAGCCAAAAGAGCGATTACGATTTGGCTATAGTTTTACGACTGGCTGTCTGCCTTACTTCAACCCTCTTTGGGAATGCATTCGTGCGAAAAGTTTACCCTCCTTGGGAATGCAGTAGTAGAACGGGATGTTTGTGCTTATTCCCTTAATTCATCATTCACATCGACAGGAAGAGATGAAGTGGTCCTATTCAAGGCCGGAAGTCACACGGCAAGACGTGACAGTTTATGTATGTATGTATCATTATTGTATTGAATGAAAAAGACAAATTTGAAACTTTTTACAATTTAGTTGTAATTTTATGAAGAGCTATCTGCCTGACGTCGATCCTCCTGGGACATGCAGATTTTGCTCCAGATGTTTGTGCCTTAGTCGCCTCTCACGACATCTACAGAATGAGTGGTTTTTTTAAGCAGAAACTCACACGGTTCATCTTTTCTCTATCTGTGTCAATGATTATTTCCTTCGAATATTGTTTTAGCAAAAACACAAATTGTAAAAATGTCGTTAATTTGTTGAAGGCATAAAACAATGAATTATATAAATAAAAAAGTTATACAGTTAGCCTGATAATTATTGCAACATTGAACTGAAGTAGGCTTCAACAGGGAGTATCCTTCATGAGGTTATATACAACGTGTTAATGAAATAACGCAAAACCTCTCAGATGATACCTCAACCCATGAAACTGAACAACTTTTGTTCTACAACTTTCACGAAATCCAAAAAAGTAAATTGAATTTTCATACAAACTAATCAGCTGGTCGAGTCAATTTGTATGAAAATCCGAATTTTATTTTTGGCATTTTGGGAATGTTGTAGAAATAAAAGTTGTTCAGTTTCATGGACTGAGTTACAACCTGAGAGCTTTTGCGTTATTTCATTAACTCGTTGTATATCCTTAAGGATTCACGGGTCTTTTCATCCGGTCTTTTGGGAGGCTCGCGTATAAAGATCCAACACATAGAGTCCTTACTTTGGATAAGTTAATTAAATGTGGTGGGAGCACCAATACCCATTCCTAGCGACAGAGGTGTCGAGACGTGCTAGGCTTCTCCGAAGATACTCGAGTTATGCCCTTTAACACCCCTGGAGCAACAGCTCTAACGACTCCTTTTTTTATTTATTTAATACTCTTTATTGTTGTAAAGTAAAACATACTTTTAACAAGTGACGGACTTAATGCTAAGAGAATTTTCTCTCAGTCAACCATAAGGATAAACAGAAAAGTAATTTTTTGTTGCAGAGCTGAGAGTCCTGCGTTTCCAACCTGACCGATGGAAGGCGCGTCGAGACGATGGCTCTGTTCGACTCTCTGGAGTACTCAGGTCCGTAGTGTCGTTACTCAACAATAGCTCGCCACAAGCTGCCCTGTCCTTATCAATTATTATGTATTTTTATTTTTATTAATTATGTTGTAAGTATTTGGAAAAAAAGCCCAGAAAGCGCACCTCTGCCTCCAAAGCGACACTGCTATGGATGTAACTCACGTTAGAACGTAGGCGCATGATAATGCATTTTGGCTTCAGCTTCAAATGAAATTAATTAACACACGAGTTTTTTCATAACAGAAAGTTTGCTAGTATCCAAAATTTAGAATCCTGTTGAGTGTCGGACACCAGTGAAAAAGCAATTTTAGCAAATCCGCTTTAATACTGCCCAAACCCTATTCAAGTAAACTAGGTCGCAATGGAGTCAAATAAAGTAATTAATGAAAAACATACAACGCAAATGGAATAAAACGTGCAAAGCAAAATATATTCGATGAGAGAAAATTGTACACACCTGGACAAAATTAGGGGAGCATTTTTAAGAATATCTCCACCATGCTAATCAGGGAGAAAATATCAATTGTAGAGTGTATCAGCTGCTTCTCTTCCCTTACAGACTGTAAAAACTGTAGGTATCCGTAAAAATCTGAGGTTGCTGCAGCTACAGCTACTTATTTTTAATCTCAGTTTAGTTTAATAGTTTAAATCATTATAGTTTAATAATATTGTTACATTGTTGCTATAAATAAATTATTTATTTTTCATTCTACGTCTTTAATTTCTTTTATAAGAGCATTGAAGGTGTTAATAAAAATACAAAATCTTTTTATTTGTCCATAACCAAGAACTGAATTTCCAATTTATTAACGAGTCGAGCTAGCTTAGTATACTCGTACTAACGATATATCGTTAGTAAGGAAATCCGAATGTGCTCAAAATTCAGGTTTCCGCCAGATTTCGGCATTTCCGACCTACATCAATACTTAATCCATATCGGTAGTAGATTCCCTTAGGTATTTATTAGAATAATTTAGAGTAGATGCTTTTTATTTTATCTTATAATTATATTATGGAAAAAATATTGTTATGGTTATTAAAATGTAAGATCCAATGTCATTATATCGTATCAAGCGTTAAAAATAAGGCTGAAAATTAATTTTGTAGCATACTCCACCAAGAGCTAAGAAGTATAAGTAAGATCAGAAAGCGTAGCCAAGGTAAAACAAACGAAGATTCGAAGAACGGTGCCGTCGAAAAACTGAGGTGTGACTAACGGTGTCACGAAAAATGCAGGTGCCAACGAGATCTATGTACTTACGTACTAGAGAAGACGCCACATACCACAGTTGTGTTCTGTTCATCATATGCTATCACTGTTAACCTCACATTAGTCACTCGCTAGCAATACGCGCATAAAACACTCCACAATTCATTAAATAGAACACTCTCAACTTAGTCAAAAATGCCTTGGTGTGTGTTAAGATACTGCACTAGTAATTCATAGAACAAAGCAAAATATGAAGGAATAACTTTCCATCGGTAAGTAACTAGATTTCATTGATTAAAAATTAAATACGGATTGCAAAATTTCGGCTGCCATAATTAATGTAATGAGTGAATGATCTGTCAACCGATAGAATGATTCATCATAGACTAACAAAACAGAAGTGAAATGTAGACATCATAAATATGCCTACATTTCACTTTCTTCATGGAAGCATCGAAAAACTATTTGTTTGCTACTCAGTTATTAATGTTTGTAAATCGTTTAAAAGTGTTTAAGTTTTATAATTTTTATCTACATATGCTATAAATGCTTTACAAAAGTTTCCTAAAATCGTAAATAGATAATAGAAATAAGTTATATCTCGTAACGTCTCACTAGGACCTCCGATCCGAGGGCTGAAAAATTTTGTATGTGGGGGCTGTACCCCTACAAGTACCCCGCGTAACTTGAAACTGCTATCAGATTTTGGATCCAAGATGGCCGCTTACACATTTTTGATGTTTTATTATGTTTGTCCCTATAATTCTGTTTTCTTGAAACTACTACGCGGCTAAATTGATTTTGATAAATTATTATATAACTATAAGCCGATTACAAATCTTCATATATGTAATCTAAATAAACATTGTAATTTATATAATACATTCAATACAGAGATAGCTAACAAAGAAAAAAAAACAAAAAGGTATACAAGTACAAGAAATCACTTTCTTCTAGTGCAAAACATTATGTAAAGAAATTAAGTAAGAATAATAAAAGGTGACCAAAGAAACAGATATGTGCAGTTTAACTTTTACCTTTATAAATATTATATATATGAGTCTACAATCTAAAAATCTATACAACCATACAACCATCCATACACCCATCCGTACATCCAGCCATAGTTACCAACATTCGCATTTATTAAAATGTATGTAGGATTTAATTTGAACCACGTAGGTACTCGTAGGTATGTAAAATATATTGACCTTTCTGTACTACTCTCGTGTTTAGTCTATATTACCAAAAAGGACATGGCCGTGTTTGAAGATGCTGAGTCTATATATTCATGTCAATGGCAGGTGCTAATATCGGTGTCGCAAAAAACGCAAGTGCTAATAATGGCTTTGCGAAAAACGCAGGTGTAAATAACGGTGTTGCGGAAAACGCAGGTGCGATGAGTGGTGCAGTTTTTCATGTCTGCCATTGCATTTAGTGCACAGACAAGTTTTTTATTTTTATTCAGCAGTTCCGATTTCCGGCAGCGGAATCCGAACAGCTCCGCCTATAAATCTGAAAGTATTCCAAGGGAGAATTTTTATTTGAAATTGAAATGTGAATTTTATCTGAGTGGTGGCGTGGAGGTTTGGGATTTAATTTGAATTCATTTTGATTTACAGAAATTTCACTGGATTTTCTTTAAAATTTTTGAGAAAATCTGGCTTAGCTTATCTGAGTTTCTACTTAGACTCTTCTGAAGTTCATTTCTTTATGAGCACGATTTTTGGCTTCTGGTATAAAGAATGAGTATGCCCATCTTACCCTTTACCTCCATTTATCAAATATAGTGTGTCTTCGATGGTGGTCAAAAATGTATGACAATACGATATTTTCTTTCATATTCATTTATGTTGATTTTAGAGGTAGAAAACCAGATAAAATCTTAGATATAGTATATAATTTCTGAAAAATTACAATTTGTTTTCGAAATCTGTCATTTCGTTTCAAAATAAAAGATATAATATGCTGTAAAAGTGAAAACATAGAAGGAGGTTAAGAAATGTGTGGAAGAGAAAGACAGAGAGAGACATGGCAAGCACTCCACCGACAAAAGCCCAGCTCTTAAATATAAGAAAGAATATGTTTGGATTTGTGTATTTGCAAAAAGGAGTTACTAATGTAACTCCACATTTTTGCTAAGGTACTTACTAACAAACTTTCAAAGTCCAGACCTACACGCGTATCATACATTTGCAGTCACCATAGAATGAACACAAAAGAATGTGTTGTTAAGGGAAGGGGAAAACATTTAAAGTAGCGATATATTACCAATTAAAGAAAACCCGACAAAATAAAGCGTTAGAAATATGGACTTTGACTTTTATAGTAGTTTCTTCCGTTACCGACTATCAGTCAGTAATTTTTTTAAAATAATTTTAAGTGTAAAAGCTATTATACTATCTTCCGAGTGACGCAATGTCAGAAAATTCCGTAACAGAATTTCGGCTGCCCAAAAGGTATGGGGTGCCTGAAATTCCAGGCTTTCGGAAGCGTGTGTAGCTCGATCATACTTCAAAGGGTTTGACGTCGCAGCTCGGCAATTTAGATTTAGAGGTATTTACCCTAGCAGGTAACTAAAACGTGTAGGTCAGTACCTACACGTATTTAAAGTACCTATATTAAGTAGTTACATAAAAACTAGTTTCAGGTACGTGTAATACGGTCATAATCCTAATCAGGTCTTTTTTAGTCTCCACTGCAGAAGCACGACCCTCTCTGTACTACCAGAGCCATATATTAGCCAGAGCAGTTAGAGGATTTGGCCTACACTCTCCACGCTGGCCAGACGGGTTGGAGAGGTCTCATTTATGTTTAAGTATAAGCTTTGTTTAGCTTGAGTTTCATAAGTCGCCTTCTACGACATCCACGGGAAACCTTGAGTGGTCCTATTCTACTCTGCCGGGAACCACACGGCTTATAACGGCACGGGTGTAATACGGTATTTTAGTCTTTATGTGAAAAAATCTTTTTTGCCTAAGCCAAGTTCTTGGCTAAAAAAAGCCGCATAATGTTAGTTTTAGTTCTATAGTATGTAACAAAACAAAATAAACACAGTAACAAAATAAATTTTAAAATTCAATTCGAAGGTTTCAGTTTTTATAAAATATGTTTATCAGTACCGCCTGTAATAGAAACCGCCATGATATTACGTCAAACGCCCGTGTAAACCAAAAACTGTCAAATTACATACATCAGGGCATTTATTTACACGCATAACTGACGTCATGACCACAGAGCAATATGGCATCCACTGCTCCAACGCTTTCGGACAATTACGGACGAAATTTGAATTTGTAAAATTTAATTTTTACGGCACCTATTAGATTTTCAATAATAAACGGGCAAGTGCAAGTCGGACTCGTACATGAAGGGTTCCGTACCTCCGTACAATGTTTTAAAATGCTTAAAAAAACACGTTTTTTGTATGACGACCCCCTTTAATTTTCAACTTTTTTATTTTTAGTATTTGTTGTTATAGCGGCCATAGTAATACATAATCTGTGAAAATTTCAAGTATCTAGTTAATGCCATTATAAAGATCTAGTTAAAAACGCTGAAAAAACACGTTTTTTTGTATGGCGACCCCCTTTAGTTTTCAACTTTTTTTATTTTTAGTATTTTTTGTTATAGCGGCCACAGTAATACATAATCGGTGAAATTTTCAGGTGTCTAGCTATTACGGTTCAAGAGATAGAGCCCTGTGACAGACGGACAGACGGACAGACAGCGGAGTCTCAGTAATAGGGTCCCGTTTGCACCCTTCGGGTACGGAACCCTTAAAATGAATATTTTTATATACAACGTAAAATTGACATATGCGCACAGCATAAGCGTAATAAATCTAACCACGGGCTAACTAGATCACTATACCTATAGTATAATGATGTTAAAAAAACAGTACAAAAAAATCAAAAAAAAAAATCGACATTCCCATAAAAAATGCCCGAGCGGCTGTACACTTTTGGAATAGAAATGCTAAACTTTTTATTTCGTTTTTGAACTGTTCGTTTAATTTCGTTATAGGTAGGTACTATGTGATCTAGTATAGCCCGTGGTTAGATTTATTTTATTACCCATATGTCCCAAACACGTTGTTTAGGAAGATAGCATATAATGCATTTACAACAAAATAAATTATTTATATTTACAAGTTTTAGAGCCATTGATCTCGGACATGAAAGTAAACAAAAATAAACCACATCGATATTATATAATGTGAATATCAAGGGGTATCATTTTTATGTATAAGTAGGTACATTTCCTTTTCTTTCCAGGCTTGCCAGAAATTGTGAAACATATTGCAAGAACGCATATCGATGTAGGTAACTAATACAAACAATGCCAAGGCAAATCAAAGTGGGGTACACTTGTCCTTTTATTATATTATTAATCAATAATAGACTTACCCATGTCCTTCAGAACTAGTTCTCCGAAACACAGAAACCATTGTATCACACGAAAACTTTTGGAACTTTAGTACAAAAGAGAAACTATTCCAACTCACATACAGCCACATTCACACTATCGATTGCTCTTTATCATACTGAATCATACATGATATACCAACACCATGAACTTGCCGCTTGGTTGCTTCAAAATTAAATCTTATTGA
This sequence comes from Acrobasis repandana, assembly GCA_963576875.1. Taxonomy (NCBI): domain Eukaryota; kingdom Metazoa; phylum Arthropoda; class Insecta; order Lepidoptera; family Pyralidae; genus Acrobasis; species Acrobasis repandana. The sequence continues at coordinate 23,447,315 of OY756215.1, forward strand.
TAAAGCTTTTGGAATGAGTTTACAGTTTTCAACTAAATGGTACATTGAATTTCAATATTTTATGATGGCTTGCGCCGTGTACGAGTAGCTTCGCGCTCTGGGACCACTTCATCTCTTGTTCATGTCGTAAAAGGTGACTACAGACTAATAAACGGGCAAGTGCAGAGTCGGACTCGTACATGAAGGGTTCCGTACCTCCGTACAATGTTTTAAAACGCTTTTAGCGTTTTAAAACATTGTACGGAGGTACGGAACCCACGTTTTTTGTATGACGACCCCCTTTAATTTTTAAGATTTTTTTTTTATTTTTAGTATTTGTTGTTATAGCGGCCATAGTAATACATAATCTATGAAAATTTCAAGTATCTATTTAATGCCATTATGAAGATCTATTAAAAACGCTGAAAAAAACACGTTTTTTGTATGGCGACCCCCTTAATTTTTAACTTTTTTTTATTTTCAGTATTTGTTGTTATAGCGGTGCAATATTTTTATTTTCAGTATTTGTTGTTATAGCACAATAATACATAATCGGTGAAAATTTCAAGTGTCTAGCTATTACGGTTCAAGAGAAAGAGCCCTGTGACAGACGGACAGACGGACAGACAGCGGAGTCTCAGTAATAGGGTCCCGTTTGCACCCCTTGGGTACAGAACCCTAAAAACATACATTTCGTGCAACCACTGCATTCGGACGGTTGAGATTGAGCTGCCCTATGAGTTTCATCGAAAATACAAAGGTAAGTACAGGTTGATTTTGCACGTCTAGCTATATACAACGTGGAAGGGACATACCCATTATAAAACAAACCAAGGGCTATATACTAGATCACTAAAGTAAAGCGAAAATAAAATACCAGTCAAAAACAAACAAAAAATAGAAATTTCCATACAAATCGCCCGGGCGGCTGCACACTTTAGTATGGAAGTGTAGATTTTTTTTTTTGTTTTTTGGCTGTTATTTTAATTTCATTATACTATAATGATCTAGTAAATGATTGAGTATAACTCGTGGTTCGATTTATTACGGGTACCTATGCTCTTTCCACGTTGTATATTGAAATCTTAATGAGTAGGTATGAACACAAAACAGTAAGGAAAAGGATATTTTTGTAAATTTTTTTTTTCCCAAATTTCAAGACTTACTTGCTAAACTACTGACTATATTATACGCGCGGCCGTTACCGCCTTACTGCCCGCCGTCCGCCAGGCCAAGAGCCCGCTAGCGCGTGGTGACTTCAAAATAGGAGATTTTTTGTATGCATTTGTCGGATGGATATTCTTTGGTTTTTATTATGAAACAAGATAAGCACATATGATAGAATATGTTTTGTTAAGAGTACTTTCCTTGAATTCCTGTGGATGTCGTAAGAGACTAAATAAACGTGCTACATTTGCGTTCCCAAGGAGGGTTAACGTTGGGTGTCGGCCGCGCCGCGCCGCCCGGCCGGTCTTAAAACTATAGCCAAATCATTTAAACTGTTTCGGCTATTTCTTCTCTATTTCGCAAGGTCTTTGGCATCCTTTGGTGACCATTGACATGCATGTTATATTTGGAGAAGAAAATGCGGCAAAGCGCACCCCGGACTCCGAAGCAGCACAGCTGAGGATGCAACGGGGAACGCGCTTAGATGAAAAAGAAGTACTTTTCTTGAATATATCTACGAGATTCAAAATCTCCCTGTACACCTATATAATAAGCGCTGGATTAACCGAATCCCAAGTTTAGAACTTCGCCGGTAAATGTCAAACCTCTTTGCACTTTTGACATTAAAAATGCACGAGGTGATTGATGGTAGAGAGAAACCACGCATGCGTACAACCGGCCCCATATATAACCTCAAAATCGCAACATATTTTTCGACGCGAAGTTTTGGTATTTTTATAATAATATGTATCCAGTTGTTCAGCGTGCTATGTCCTTATTGGTTGTGGCCATCAGGCCACTTGCTCCGTAATTGAAAACCACTTGAGACTATTTCTTGCTATAGTTTTTGTACCAAGATTCATTTGCCATATTTTATCGGGATGGACTGGACTTTTGTGTGTATTTAGTGTTTAAAGTATAAGAAGGTTAAGTGCTTGGGGATTAAGCGAAGCAACAGGAGGTAAATATAAATGTGCTTACTAAAAATTTATGATTAATTTCATTATTTTTAAAAACATATCTTAGCAATGAGAGGTTATGTTTTGCTGTTTATGTTTCTTTTTTCTTTCCAAAAAAAGGTACCTACTTACATTAATACAAAGAGCTTGAATTTATAAATGTATTTCTGGTTAGATAATAATTCTTCGTGAAATATTGGAAATAAGTGAATTTACATAGAGGCGAAACAACCTTAAATAGTTACGTAAATAAATAATAAATAGATAAGGACACATCACTCTGATTGACCCCAAAGTATTATGGGTTAGCAACTTAACGATACTACCTATATTTTATATATATACAAAGGTATATTAAACACAGACAAGAGTTTTTAAACAGACATCTTTTCCGTACTACAAATTTTTCCTCTACCCAAAGGTTGACTGGAAGAGATCGCATTTATATAAGCGATAAGTTCGCCTTTGTACCCATATTTTCTTTGTCTTTGTTATTTTTTTATGTGTTTTTATGGTGCAATAAAGTTAATTTGTATTATATTATATCTATCCTATCTATAATTTAAGAAGTACGTTCTTGTCGGTGGGGTAGTTTCCATGTCTCCCTCTCTTGAGCCATCCTTTTGACCTCCCTATACGACACGGCGTCAACCTTCTCCTTTACTTGATCTAAAAATGCTCTACTTGGTCTTCCCTTTCCTCTTCTTGCTTCTATTCTATCCTTATCCTTATATTAAGTGCTCTGTTGATCAAGTTTGATTTCAACAAATTTTTATAAAAAAGGAAAATATTTTTTTTTTCTTAAAACTCCGTCATTTTAGAGGTAGGTAGTATAAAAACTTATTACGATTTTTGATTTTTTATTATTACAAAAGACTAGCAGTCCACCCCGGCTTCGCCCATGGTACACACATAGCCTATGTCACTTGGGAATAGTGTAGCTTTCCAACGGTGAAAGAATTTTTTAAATCGGCCCAGTACTTTTTGAGCCTATTCATTACAAACATACAAAAATAGGTACAAATCTTTCCTCTTTATAATATTAGTGTAGATTTAAAGGTTGGTCTCATAGGTAGGAATTTTATCAAAATCTGTTTAGTAGTTAGATATGAAAAATAATTATATGTTAGGTATTTTTTCCTAGTTATTTTGGGATTATTATTTATGTTTTCCACACTTTTAACCAAATATTTAGTTATAGAAAGGTCTCGGGGCCTAATTTTTAAACGTGGTGTGACTGAATGGTTTTTCCATTTAAAAAAGAATTTGATAAGGGTCGCTGCATTTCAATAATAGGGCGTCAAATCATGTTGAACTTTGCCTTTATAATTTTAATTTAATTTCCATAATATAGGTACGACCTTGCTTGACGTGGTTGGTCGACAGTGTACAGGGACGCATGGAGGCCACCCTCCATGCGTCCCTGTCCACTGTAGAACTAGTAGAACTAGTAGTACAGAGAAATAGGGTATTAACGCGGAATACGAAGAGAACTGTCGGAACTTCATGTATTTCTGTTCACTAGAACTTTGACCTGAAGTGATTACACATCACAAGGTGCCCGCCTTCTTAAAATTTTAAAATAAATCAATATACTATTTTAAAAAAATGTTAAGAAATGATGTCTAAAAATTATTTTTCTTCCAAAACTCTAAATAAAAAATATTTTTACTCAAAAATATAAGTATTGTGATTCCGAAGGTGCGTCCTTCGTTCGGTTGTTCCTTCTTCATTTTCGATACAAAAAATTTGTTATTAAAATAATTCATAAAAACCGAATAAATCTACATTCCGCGTTCATTCCCCGCCTCCCACTTCACGTCAAACGAAATATGTAAAAGCATGCGGGGTGTTTTGCGGATCGCCCCGCACCTTATCCCCTCGGATTCTCTACGTATTCCGTCTTAAAAAAAAAATATGTGATATGAAATAAATGAATGATGATGAAATTATTATTATTAAATTGGTAAACGCGTGCACGCACTGCTACCGTCATTTTACTAATGAATGATTGTCACTATCGATATCTAGGCAGCAAGGTTCTCGAATGGCGGCCACGTACCGGCAAGCGCAGCGTAGGACACCCACCTGCTAGGTGGTCGGACGACCTGAGCAAGATTGTAGGATAACGCTGGATGTAAGCCGCTTCCGATCGGTCGTTTTGGAAATCCTTGTGGGAGACCTACGTCCAGCAGTGGACTTCCTGTGGCTGATACGATAAGTAAGTTTGTATAGTGATGGTCTGATTGTAAATATGCGAATAAGTCCTGCCATAAATAGCACGATTACAAATTATCACAAAATACGACATCACTTAGTAAAATTCTTATATCAAGTACAGGAGGGAGTTGGGGGCATTGTATTTGACTGATATTTACGAATGTATCGTACGACATTACGACATCATGATAAGCATCAGATCATATAACAGATTAAGTAATTTATAATATTATTTATGACCAATATACAGGCTGATTTTCGTCTCTGCCATTAGCAGTTTGTTCTCTTCCTACAAGGTTAGAGTCCTAGCTTCACACCCGTACATCAAAATCTGTCTGAAAACAGTTTTGCAGACTCGTATCTTGGTTTTTCTTCGTAATAGCTTCTGGACTTTATAAAGAGCTACATGTTCATCTGAGGGCGTTGTGGATCCGGATATCAATCTCCTTATTTCTTTAGATGGTATCTGTCACGTTGCAGCTTAGGTACTTCTCTCAATTTGCTGACACCTGCATAGTTGCTCTTTCACATTGGGGTCTTTTCTCTTTTGTTTCGTATCTTTGTATCTTTTTATATGAAAGTACTCGGTCTTTTCGTGGCTTATCCTGAGAACAACCTTCTTCCCTTCATTTACCAAAACGTCTGCCATTTCTTGGATTTCTCACTGGCTTTGGCCAGTAGTAGTAGTAACTCCAGGTCATCAGCATATCCAATTTTTGTTGACGCCATTCAACTGCATTCCTCCGTAAACCTCTTGAACATTCTGATGACATGTTCAAGTACCTTTGTTGAACAGCATCGGGGACAGCGCATCTCCTTGTTTGAGACCAGTTACCACGTCAAAAGCCTTAGTCAGAGTCAAAGGCCGGAATCTCCTAAGGTACGCGCAATATGCGTCCCCGTTCCCCGTCCCCGCACCTCTCCCCCGTTTTCGCCACGATGATTCACGTTGGCCGTCAAGAACCGGGGGAGAGGTGCAGGTGCGGGGAACGGGGACGCATATTGCGCGTACCTTAGGAGATTCCGTTCTGTTTACTCTTACTGTATTCTGTGTCAGAGTCGAACCTACTTTCCTGCTTTATGCTACTGTGTCTTGTGGCGACCTCAATCACTCGTATTAGTTTTGGAAAATTGCGTATGAAACTGTCATAAGCCTTAGTAAAATTCACTATCAGGGTATGAATGTTTTGAGAGTACTCCCATTTCTTCTCCATTAGTTGTTTAAGGAGGTAGATTTGGTCAGCTGTGCTGCGGTTACGTCTAAAGCCTTATTGGTAGTCACCAACTATCTCCTCTGCAAGAGGCTCTAAACGGCCCTGGAGAATTACATAAGAAAATATTTGGTATGGAGTTGGCAATAGTGCAATTCCTTGATAGTTGGAACACTTCCGTTGGCATCCTTTTTTATGTATTGGGCATATGATTCCCATGTTCCATTCTTCAGGTTGTTTTTTCTCTTTCCAAATCATCGTAACCAGGTTGGAAAGCTTCAAATGCACTGCTTTGCTTCCATACTTCTATAGTTCTCCCGGTATGCCATATATACCTAGGCTTTTGTTATTTTTTAGCCTAGCAATCGCTTTTTTACATCTTCAAAGTTAGGCGCCACTATTAGTTACGAGTAGGTACTCGTAGTTATCTACTATTTTTTACATGTTAACACAGTTATATACAAGAAAAGCACCGTCAAATACAAGTTTACATTACATAGCAGTTACCTATAATGGATAATATATCCCACCAAAAACATTTTCATGAAAAATGTTGCCAAGATGAGTCTACTGTGTGATGCTTGGCCGTTTTATTTTACGCACGATGAACGAATGCCTATGAAATCTTCGTAACGGTAGCAAAACGGCCAAGCATCACGTTTTGAATAAAGTGTAGAGTATGTTAAGTTAGGCTTGGTAAAGTAAGGGCGCATAGATCAAGAATCTTGGCTCTACATGAGATCTGACCACTTTTTCATAGATTTTGATTAAGGTGTCTTAAGAGCTTGGCTTTATACGAGATCTGATAACTTTTTCACAGGGTAAGCTATGTAGACTCGTCTTGGCAACATTTTTACATAAAAATGTTTTTGGTGGGATTTCATTTATTTTTGTAAGTTGGTTTATGGACTTTTTTGAGGTTAAAAAAACCCATCATGACCCCGGGCCATCAAGTGACGTCGGCTGATGTCACCGTCATCACTATTAGCATGATTATGTAGTTAGTGCAAGTCTCATAAAAAAGTTCAACCTCCTATTCCGAGGGGATAGGTTAGGTTAGGTTTGGTTATTTAATTTTTTTGTTGTCTATATTAATATTAGCTTACATACCAAATTTCAGCGTTCTAGGACTTTAGGAAGTACCTTAAGAATTTTGATGATCAGTGAGTGAGTCAGTGAGTGAATCAGTGACGAAATCGGGGGTTTTTAGACATTGATAAAATCTAAAGTATAATAGCTACGATATTCAAACTTTGTATGTTGAATGATTGTACTGGTGTCATTATATCTTGAAATTTTAACCTATTTAACATCATCCAAACCAAAGTTATGAGAGTTCAAAAAAAAACGACGAAACGTTTCGAGAAAAGGTAGGTAGTGCCCTTGCGCTCCGCTTGGCTCGTCTTGGCGGGGGCACTCCCGTGCCCCCAGATCCCAATTTTTCACATAAAATGTCATCAATCTTCCTCTTTATCCTTATCCTACTATTGTGTGAGGTCACCCTAGCACATTTATAAAAAAAATAAAAATATTTTCGTAAAAATATGACATTACAGTGAAAAGAAAATTCGTTTACTCGTAATTTAATGTCCATTAATGAAATCAATAGTTGTCGCGTCCATCTTGTATAAATTGATTGATTAATGAGTTTTTTATGTGCTATATCGCCGATGAGGCCATAACTATTTATTAGCATAAATTATAAAAGGTATAAGTGTGTGTAAAGCGTCGTACTTTGTATGAAGCTTCACCTATAAACCAATGATATAATAATAATTCTACTGGTATTCTCTTTCCATGAAAGCTAGGTCACGTGATTGGCCCAAAAATACGTCATCAGTTGTGAGTGTTGCCACTGTGTGTAATAGAATAACCCGAGAAAAATGTATAACAATGCATTTTTCTCGGATTTAGTTACGAACTAATAATTCAATAATAACGTCTAACAAAATATACTAAAACTGAAGGGTAAATTCAGTCCGTGATACTGAACAACTTTCCCCAAGGAACATTATATCGAAACATGAAAAATATTTTTTTGCTTTCCATACAAACTCGGATCAGCTGATCGGTCAACTTGTATGGGAGGCCAAAAATTATTTTTCATATTTCGATATGTGTTCCTTGGGGAAAGTTGTTCAGTATCATGGACTGAGTGTATCCTGAAAATAGTTTCAGTATAATTTTGTTCATCAATCAATCGTCAATCGTCATTTTGTAGCCTTCAATTTTGCTTGTACGTTTGTTTGTTTGTTTGTAATAACTTTATTGTACCAAAAATTTCAGTATAAAAGACAACATAATACAAAAGAGTAAATATACAAAGGCGGACTTATCCCATGTAGGGATCTCTTCCAGTCAACCTGACGTTCACTCAACGTTCAACGTTCGTCGTGTCGCTTTTGCAGTAAAGATCCTGCTCTCTGTCTCATTTCTATTGTTTTGTATTTTATGCTGGCAGTGGACTGTATACCATAATTCAACCGATTGTACTTGTCACAAAATGGTTTTAGTAGCAACATTGAAGGTCATGTTCAATGTTAGTAAACAAATGGTAGCACAGTCAACTTCTTTGATAATACTTTAAGGCGAATACCATGCAGAAGTGGCGTTTTTATTTGATGATTGGCGCTCACACGGAGACGCGACGCGACACGGCGACGCGTGGCGCTCACTTTTAAAGAAATATAGAGCTTGTTTTCTACACGAAAAGATACTGAATTCAGTTGTCGCTTAGATTACCGCGCTGCGCAGTGCGTCTCGCTGAAATAATAATATTTTTTTGTATTAAAAAAGTTTTATATTTCTTTAAAGTGCGCGCCACGTCGCCTCGCGTCGCGTCTTTGTGTGAGCGCAAATCATCAAATGAGGACATTGAGGACACCACTTCTGCAGCTACGAACGTTTGTCGTGTTGCTTTTGGAGTTTGGAGTAACGATCCTGCCTCTCCATCTCATTTCTATCATTTTGTATTTTACGCTGACAGTGGACCGTATATCATAATTCAACCGATTGTACTTGTCACCAAAATGGTTTAAGTAGGAACATGAAGGTCATGTTCAATGTTAGTAAACAAATGGTAGTAATAGTGTTCACAAATATCTCGTGCTACTACTGACTGTGTTCCCGAATCATTTTAACTTTTTTTTTACAAATCACTGAATTTCCGGCTATTTCTTCTCCATTTCGGAAGGACTTCGGCTTCTTTGCTTTTAAAAAGCGGGAAAGTGCACCCTGGGCTCCGAAACAGCACACATGAGAATTAATGAACCGAGAACTAAGATAACACAAGGAAAAAACAAAAGGAAGTTTTTTTTTACTGGGCGAGTTTTTTGTGACACAACAATCATACCCTTATATCAACAATTTCTTTTTCTTATATATATATACATATATAGTTATGTATATATATATATATATATATATATATATATATATATATATATATATATATATATATAACTATCTTTCTTTCTTCTTTCTAACTAGAAAATTAGTTTGTTAAACGTAAGTTTTCACACGTGTTATCTAAAGAGAAGACAAATCTATTCTCACTTCAAAGTAATTTAAATTCATTGAGTCAATTTAAAATCACGTTGATCGACACCCGGTCAACGGCCTGCACGTGCACAATATCTACAGGCCACTCCCGATAAAGGGAGGATTTGCCCAGGATCATCACGCTGGGCAGGCATCCCGCCCGGAGTGCTATTTTTAATTGAGGGAGTCAGCGAAACACAACACGTATAGTTTTCCAACTCACCGCACACGGTCCAAGTCCAACGCATTGCATCATATTTTTGAAACCGTCGTGTCAGCGAAACTATTGTTTTACGCAGAAAATATCATAAATTTATCAATGGTTTTTTTAACATTTCAACATAAATAAAAAAGCAGCGTGTAACAGATCGGATTCTCCATGAAAGGTTTCTTTGATATTTGTACGCTATACAAATGTCATCATTACGAGTGGTCAAGACCACTCGTGCAAATACTTCGCGAGATCAATTGGGTAGTTTCCGTGGTCACAAATAAATTATTTGATACTGTTATGAAAATAAACCGAAACCACTTTGAACGTGATTTTGGATTTATTAAATCAGAAAAACTGATATTAAGAGCGCTATTTGACTCCAAGAATTGTTTTGACGTTTATAAATAAATAAATAAATAAAATAATTTTTATTTCAGATAATTTAAATCCATATAAGTACACAATTATAATATTTGAATCAACAACATAAACAACTATAAAAATTTTAAATATATCAACTTATTATTATGTAACTCTTCTTACCAGGCATTTCCATAGTAGAGAGGTCAAATTATTAGCCACTGTTTTCAGGATGCTGTTTTGACTACCCCTAACTCTGTTGATCAGGGATGCTGTTTTTTTGCGGATAATGGCGTGAAAGCTGTCAGTATGGTAGTGCGCCAACATCCCTTATACGCTACAGAAGCGAGGCAGCCCCAACAGCATTCTAAAAATATTGTTGTACTGAACACGCAGAACATCTAGCGTTCTTTTGGTATGTGCAACCCACAGATTTCCTGTGTAAAATGTCTGACAGTATGCTTTAAATAGTGTCACTTTGACTTGATCAGTACTCATGGAAAATACACGGGTTAGCATGTTACCTCTCACTGAAAGGGCTCTGCGCTCTCTTTCAATGTCTACATCATCTCTAAGGTCGTCAGTAAGGAAATGACCCAGATATTTAAACTTATGTACACGCTTTATGCACACCCCGTTTAACTTTATATCAGGTATAGCTTCTGGGCACCTACCGGCGGCCTTACAGATCATGTACTCACATTTATTCACATTATATGTCAATCCATGTTTGGCAGCATATCTCTCACATATAGCCAATAATTGTCTAAGACCGTTGGGCAACATCATATCATCTGCGTAGCTTAGGTTATTTATACTTACGCCCCCTATACTACAGCCCACACGGGTGCTGCTCAGCTCAGCAATAAGGTCATTTACATATATGTTGAAAAGCTTAGGTGAGGTCAACCCACCCTGTCTCATCCCACATTCCAACACATATGGGTCAGACAAACAGTTGCCCCACCTCACGAAGTTGGTTTGACCAATGTACCAATATTTAAAAATATTTCGAACTTCCACCGGAACACCTGTGTCCCTCAGTTTGGTCCACAGCTCGTCATAGGACACAAGATCAAACGCCCTGGACAAATCAAGGAAACAGACGTACACCGGTGTCTTACGGTCTGTATAGTACTGAACGGTATGCTTAAGACTTAGTATCGCACTTTCAGTAGAAAGTCCAGGCTGAAAACCAAACTGGGCATCATGCAAGTTTAGGTTATTTTTGTAAACATGTATCAAGCATACCATCCAGCACCTTGGCAATAATCGTCGCCAAAGATATAGGCCAATAGTTCCCTCTATCAGAAATATCTCCAGTTCTGTTCTTCACAATGGGTACAACAACTATTTTCATTAAGTCATGAGATAAATAAGAGTGACTTATACACATTGTGAAGAACATCGCTAGTACCCCCGGCAAGTGAACACCAGCATGTCTCAGATGCTCGACACCGAGTCCGTCGTGACCAGGTGATTTACCTCCCTTAATTTTTTTGAGAACTTATCTAACCTCTGGCCTCCCTATGCACTTCCCGAATATACTGGTTCCAACCGCATAGAGATTTACCTTTTTTGGGCTTAGTGATACGATCTCCACTCGTTTCCCTAGCTACAAAACATAAAATGTTTACAATGTCACTATACATTTTATCTAAAACGTGCCTATGCTTAGTATTGCTACAAGTACCCCGGCTACATTCCTCAAAAGCAGTAGGTAAATGTATGTTCGCAATCTCGAATGGCACATCTCATGATATTTATCTATCTGACCCTTATTTCTCTCACCCCAAATCACCGAGTTTCAATGAAAGCCACATGCCTGGACTTTTGACCTTACCACCCTCATATCACACATAATACTCAGGGCCTATGATCAGATACATAAACATCGTCTAAAATAAAAAAAAATAAAAAAATAAAATTCTTTTATTTCAAGCTACAGTGGCCCATATCTTATTTTAAGTTACATCTATCTCCTCGCACTATACTAGCGTACTCAACATGTAGTTCATTGTGTTTAATATACACTTCGGCATCCATTCTTCCATCTATCACTTTCAAGATTCCATTGGTGCTCCCACGCATTCTTCGCATCATGGAAGCAGACTTTTTGCGCATGATAGCATAAAAATCATCTATGCCAGCATCCGCAAACATGCCTGATGCACTACAAAATCGTGGGAGCCCCAACAGAGCCCTGAATGTGTTATTATATTGAATCCTCAGAGCACTGTAGGCTTTGGCAGTGTAGTTGGTCCATAGTGCACACGTGTAAAAGCTTTGGCAATATGCTTGAAACAATGTTTTTTTAACTTCTGCGTTGCAACGAATAAATCTATGAGCCAACATATTTCCCCTTACCGACAGCGCTCTGCGTTCTCTTTCAATGTCCAAATTATCCTTCATATTTTCTGATAAGATATGCCCTAAATACTTAAACTGTGCAACACGTTTCAAAGGTACTTCATTCAGCATCAGTGGTGGAATATTAGATGGTTCTTTAATATTGCCTTTAAAATATCTACATTCATTAAAAAAAAGTGTCTGATTTGACTTGTTGGAAACAAGCGGTTTAAAAAATGCGCCCGTTTAAAAACACCGCACAAATCATTCGCAATGTGACTTCCTATTTAAAAACGCCAACATTTCAATCGCGATTACCTGCCGTTGGGGGACAATTCTTCATGCTCTAGAAAACTCTTGCAGCAAGACAATAAGAGGATTTATATAGTCAGCTCTATACATATTGAAGACGACGGTGACAAACCATTTACAAAAGCTACGACTGTATCACTCATAATTGCGCCTGTGGATCCCCTACCATCATTCATCGCTTCAAACAGAGCAGCGTACATGGTGATACTCGCTAACCATTAGCGCAGCGTAATCGTCGGGTCTCCACACATATAAAACACTTGCTATGATATTCGTCTAAAGTCTAAATCGACTGAAACTAGTTCACGCTTCTAACTTACGTGAGTGTACCGTCTAAAAATATTTATAATGAATTCCTCTAACGATACTGTTGGATTCTGATCCTAAGGGATGATAAATAAAGGTGGACTGTAACTCAATGGACTAGTTTATTACTCGAGCGTAAGTAATACAATTTAACGCACCCACTACCGCGGTGGTCTTTGCGATGGTAAGAGTGTGGGCCGCGGCCGGTGGTTCGCGTCCGATGCTTCCTCAGCTCCCGGACCCCGCAGCTGCTCCTCTGGTGGGGCGAAATCACCTCGACAGTTACTTTGATTATATAACTTCATAACATATTCAGCCATCAAAGCCAGGCTGCCCAGCACGGTGATTATAGCCAAATTATTAGTTTGGCAGTGGGCTGATTTATGCTAGTGAAAAAAATAAATAACAAAATCACGTTGATCGTCACCTCGGTCAACGGTCCGCCCGTGCGCTCCCTTTAAAATTGAGGATGAGAAATGGAGTGAAAAGATACGCCCTTTAACATCGCCCCATTTGGTTTAGGAATTGCCGATAACTCCCGAAGGAAGCACGTCTTAGGGCTTACAAATTAGCCATATCTAGGTAATACGCCATTGAATAAAATGGAGCTACACAGCCAAATATAGTCAATTATATAAGTTTTCTGGTCGGGAGCAATTTAATTTAACACGTGTATAAGTTTCAGTTTCAAGAAAAAAATAGGTTTCGTCATGAATTTAGGAAATTCGGTTACACATTTTTAGGGTTCCGTACCCAAAGGTTGCAAACGGGACCCTATTACTGAGACTCCGCTGTCTGTCCGTCTGTCTGTCCGTCTGTCTGTCTGTCTGTCCGTCTGTCACAGGGCTCTATCTCTTGAACCATAATAGCTATACACTTGAAATTTTCATTGATTATGTATTACTATGACCACTATAACAACAAATACTAAAAATAAGATAAAGTTAAAAATTAAAGGGGGTCGTCATACAAGAAACGTTTTAAAACATTGTACGGTGGTACGGAACCCTTCATGTACGAGTCCGACTCGCACTTGCCCGTTTATTTCTAAATATTTATAACAAATTATAACTATCTTTAATCGAAAACTATTTTTCTGCCGTTAGAGTAAATACTAAGTCATTGTCATCAAATCTAGTTGATTTTATCAATGAGTCAATGATATATCTAATGCCGCTTATCATTATACTTAGACAATTTTATTTTGCTCTTTGTCTGGCATGATTTGTTATGCCAGCCGTACGTATTATTTCTACTGTGTTGATTAAAAGTTAAAGGATAAGGAAAATATGTGATTATCTACTATATGAAGGATAAACGGTACGGTAATTTACGGTATCCTTTTTTAATACTTTACGGTAATTTCATGGAATCTTAAGTCATTTGGTATCTTCATGCCAGTAGTAGGTATATATGTAGATAGTTAATAGATTAAATTTTATGATGCATATGGTAGTGCAAATCTCTTGTGCAATAATTAATGTGGGCATTTTATCCCGGAATCAATAGAAATTTCCAAAGAAATATATTTAAACAATGGGAGCGGCAGAAGCCGCGCGTAAAAACTGATAGTTTGTAAATTTTCCTCCTGCTTTAATCACTTCACTGATAAAAATGACTTTGTGGTAGGAGCATCAGTCTTTTAACTGTGGCAAGGGAATACACTCGTTCATTGATTTCCGAGAGTTATGTGTTGTGATATACCTATATCGGAGTATAATTATTATGTGATTGGAGTTCAGTAAGACAATACTGCCTTTGTTCTTTTTCTGTCTCACATTCAGTTGGTAGTCTACATTCGATCTGGCTTCATATCACAGGTATGCATTTTTTATACAATAAGTATCTACTCTTTATGGCAAGTTTTGTTTTGTCTTTCTAACCAAACATCGTGTAAGAACGTCGTTTAGGTGGTTCTTTTTCTTCCTCACCTAATTCCACTTAACGTGGGGTCGAGACAGCATGTGAGGCTTTCATTACTTTCCATGTTGAATAAAGATTAGGTTGAAAATTTTACCTGCCTGCTTGACACCAACCCTCCTTGGGAATGCATTCGTGCAAAATTATTTACAAATGACATTTGTTGCACAATATGTAAGTGCTTAGACCTTTAGACGCCTCCTACGACATCCACACGAAGATTGGGGTGGTCCTATTCTAGACAGGAAACCACACGGCAAACGTCGTTTTGACGCTAGTTATTTTAAATACTGTGATTATACGAGTAAATATAGGTTTATCGTTGCCCTTTTGATGGATTGATAAACTGTTCTAAACTAGTTAGGGTTTTCCAAGTAAACTACACGAAACTTAAGTAAAACCGTACACTTACATAGTAACAAAAAACTTTTGAGGACTTTGCTTTTACCTCTATCAATTTTCACGTCTGTAAATTATTTTATTTATCCTTTTAACTAGTATTAGTTTTATATGGATCCGTACTTTACTATCCACCGAGCCTAATAAGTAGTATATTTTTTCTAAGCCAGTTACTCTGTTTACGTCAGTTTCATTTCACATTTTGAAAGCTTTTATTTATTTATTATAATATTTATTTAAATTATTAACAGTATACATTATTTTGAAATCAAAAATGCTGATGAAGGCAATAAATATTGCACCCAACAGATTTTTTTTCAGGTTTCTTCGTACAAATAAAAATTATTGCAGCACGATTAATAAACATGTACTGGTCAAGTCCTCGGTGACTTATGCAACCTTTTGATTAGAGGACTCTAACTTATCAGTACTATAACGTTTTACAACCCATACTATTAACTTAAAACCTTTATCAGAGGCACGGTAACGTGAAGTGTTCGAGACGACTGTAATTTCACAATATCTCCGGTATCTAACTGATATCGCTCACGATCTCTGCCATGCCGACGACCGATTTGGTAGGTAATAAGGATCATAAATTTCGATAAAAAGAACGTCAAATTATTACAGCATTATATTTAATTGTCTGTGCCTCACTCGCATTATGAGTAGTCATATCTAAATATTTTTTTTAAAACTTCTCTGTTTTAACTACTGTGGCAAAATCTTTGAGAGATGTTGTTATTTAGAAGGTTTGCCTAATCCTGTAGATGCCACGTATTAAAAGTCTAAACACTACGTAGATTTTTTTCTCAGATTACATATTGCGCATGGAGAATAGAATAAGGAGAACCACCAACTTGTCTATCTAACTGTATCCGTCAAAAGTGGTAAATTACCAAGCCTACAGTAGCTATATTTTTTTACAACCCATACATGATTGCCCTCACAACGCTTACGGCGCACATATTTTGCATTTATACGTATTTATTGTTTCAGATAAAGTCCATAGCCAAATCGGACTCTCAACACTATCTCCATGTAATCTACGTTGGATTAGCGATTATTAAAAGAAACAGACAGCCGCCTGTTAGACCTAACCAAAAACTGTGATATCGACCGCCGTCTGAGTGGCTTCTTACAAACGGTCGCACAAATGTGATATTGATATCGTGTGTTCAAGATTTTGATAAAACAAACGAGTGGTTATTTGAATTTAATAAATTGAAGACAAATGTGATATTGTTAGCACAAACAAAATAACCAATACTTGTATTTATGCAAGAATAGTATCTAGTAAGAAAGATAATTAAGAGCTTATTATGAATCAACAAAAGGATAAGAAAATGAAAATGGGAAAGAAACAAAATGGTCTAATCAATCCATCAGAACCAACTCAACCTAATCGTAAACCAGAAGATCTGAGTATACCTGGAAGTGTTATGGACGGAGTATCAATTATAGAACCAAACAGAGAGCCTTACGTAGTAACAAGTTGGAGGTATATAATTTTGTGCATGTTTGTGATATATTCGGCCTCAAACTCGATGCAATGGACTCAGTATACGATCATTTCGGATATAGTGACTAGGTATTATGATGTGTCAAGCAGTTTAGTGTCATGGACCTCAATGATATATATGGTGACATACGTGCCTTTGATATTTCCTGGGAGCTGGCTGCTGGATAAAGTGGTAAGTCATGTTTTATAATAGAAAGTAGGAAGAAATAAAAATAATTTAGTGTTACTCCAAAAATAACACCAAAATTATTTTTTTCATAAACTCAACTAAAACGTGTACGCGATTCAACACAGTCGGTCTCGCTGACCTACGCCCACAGCCGTTAATGGTAGTTTTACTACCTACTCATGATGGATAAAATACCTACAGGTTTGAATACTTTATTTTGCTACGAGTATTTTTTTTATTTTTTTTTATTTATTTAACTTTATTACAAATGTAATAGGCGGACTTAAAGCCATAGGCTTTATCTACCAGTCAACCCACTGGTGAATCCGAGAAAAAGAAAATTTTAGAAGGAGGTGCAAGTTATGTAGATATTGTCACATTTACCTTATGAGGATAGCAGTAACAATATAATATATATATATAGATGTATATATATATATATATATATATATATATATATATATATATATATATATATATATATATACATATGAATAAACCTACATTCAAAATATACATGGTTATAATATATAATATAATAAACTATACGTAAACTACATATTATATTCTATCTGAAAGTTCACGAAGATAATGAGCACGCACTGCACTCTTGAACGCTAAACGAGTACGGGCCTTCCGGACATTAATTGGTAGGGCGTTCCAAAGCTTTACCGCTTGAACAGTAAACGAACGCTCAAAGAACCCACTCCGGTGATTTGGTATAGCGAGACGGAGATTGCTAGAAGAGCGAAGATTTTGTACATGAGTATTACCAAGAAAAGTGAATTTTGATTTGAGATACCATGGAGTTTTAGGGTCAAATAGAATGGAAAAGAGGGTTGTAAGAATATGCAGCCGGCGACGCTGACGAACGGGCAACCACTTTAGTTGAGTACGGTAAGCCATGGTCGTACTTACGAAGGCCGAAGATGAACCGAAGACAGTTATTTTGAAGTCTGTCGAGTTTATTTAGATAGTCACAATTCAAGTCAGAGTAACACACATCACCATAATCTAGAATAGGAAGAATAAGAGTTTGAATTAGCATCGTTTTTACATTTGCTGGAAGAAAGTTTTTCAATTTTTACAAGGAGCGCAAACCATTGGTGATTCTACGAGCAGTCTCAGAAACTTGCTTTATTATTTAACTTATTTTACTGAAACTTATTTTAGTGGTACCTAACTACTTCATTTAGCTTTAGCTACTTTTATCTATTTTAAATTTTATAAACTTAGTTTTTTAAGCTTTGGATGTCTAACCCTCATCCGATAGATATGTCGCAGTTGAATGGTATAATCCGCTAATTCACTAAACCTCTAACTGTTTGGCATTACAGCTCGGTTTTGTAAAACAGCGAACCCCAGCGAATGGAGTGAACGACTTGTATTCATCCATGCGGCTAGAGAAGTTATTGAACAATTCTCTATAATGAAATTATATACAATTAAAAATGCCTACGAAGTGGCAATGGCGAGCGAGCGAAGCGAGCGTGGGGCAGCGGCCGGCGGGTGCTAGGAATGTTCTATTCATTTTACTAGGTTAGGGCAAACCTATAGGTGAGGTTAGGTTAGAACTGCGACTAACACACGCACGAGCCGAGCGAGCGTGCCACGGTAGCGGCCGGCGAGTGCTACAAAAGTTCTATCCATTTTACTAGGTTAGGGCAAACCTATAGCAATAAAAATCGTGGAATAGTTTTATGGGAAATAAAATTCGATGACGAAAAAATCTGTATTTTAATAGACACCCAGTTATATTTCACTATGGTAACCCTACACCAAATCCTTTATCATGCATGTGTCGCAGTTCTTCTTCTTCTTGTCGAGTCGAAATGGTTTCACTGTATGGTGTCGCAGTTGGATTGTTTAACGGTTTCGTCAAACAGCGGATTACCGCTACTATTTTACGAAACCGCTAGACGTTTGGAAACGTGGTTAGCGGTTTAAATGAACGTAACAGGTTGCGCAATCTTAGACAATCCAGCTGAACGATATTCGGCGGTGTAACAAAACCGAGCTGTAATGCCTAACAACTAGAGGTTTCGTAAATTAGCGGTTTATATCATCCAACTTCGACAAATACACTAAATTTTGAACAAAAAAAGCTACTTAAATTTTGGTTTTCTTCATCAGTTCCACTTTGCAAAAACTTACTTTCTGAATGCAAGCTTGATTTATTTACAAAAACAACAAAATCATTATATTTATGCATAGAATATCTGAAGAGTTCCCTCCAATTTTTGAGGATTCACCTTCACTTGTTGCCAATTTGCGTGTATACCCTTCCAAATAAAAAAAGAATTTTCTAAGTCAGTCAAAAAACGGAGAAGTTATAGAGGAACATATACTTATATAAAACAATATATAACGTCTAACAAAATATATACTTTTTCACTTTCCACACATACTCGGATCAGCTGATCGGTCAACCAACGTATGTGGGAGGCCAAAAATTATTTTTCATATTTCGATATTATGTTCTTTCGGGAAAGTTGTTCAGTACAATGGACTGAATAACTTTCCCCAAGTTACCCTTCAAATAGTTTCAGTATATTTTGTAAAACCCTGTATATGAGAAGCTCTACCTTTTTTTGAAATTGCTTAAAAAAGGCAATTATATAAGTACCTAACCCTGAATTGTGGTAGTACGAGTAGTATTGGTGTGCTACTACCACAATACAAGTTTACTAATAAAGAGGTTATCATATTCGTTGTATTTGTACCGTATAAGCAAAATTTTGAAATTTCCACAATACCTATCTAATTAACTACGATGGCGCTGTCCATCTTTACTCATTTGCTCGCTATCCATTCTTATATATTATAAATTTCGATATTTCCTTTAAATTCCTTTAAATGTTTCGCGTATTTTTTATTTTCACGCTTATCAGTCTTCTTTATTACGATTTACGTCGAAATCCACTTGTAATGATAGGGTATCGTTAGATCTATCTGCCGTGGCAACATCAAATACTTATCAATTACATGTGTATCAAATATTATCTACTTTCATCTTGTTTTGATCAGATCTCTGTAGATTTATACCGACCGCTTTAATGAATCTACGCCTGCGGGGTACAGGGGCGCGAGGGAAAAGTGATTTAGGGGAGGAGGAGAGCAGGAGCGGCAGGCATAAATGGTGTAATATAATATATGCCTATGCATATATTATATTACATGCTGCTTACCCGTGTGGTTCCGGGTTACCCGTGGGGTTCCGGGTGAGAATAGGACCACTCCATCTCTTCCTGTGGATGTCGTAAGAGGCGACTAAAGGATTAAGCACAAAGATCTCCTGCTACAATTGCATTCCCAAGGAGGGTTAACGTCTGGCGGCGGCCGGTTGTAAAACTTTTCGCACAAATACATTCCCAAAGAGGGTCAACGTCAGGCGGGTGGCTGGTTGTAAAACTATAGCCAAATCATTTTAAGTGTTCCGGCTATTTCTTCTCCATTTTGCAAGGTCTTTGGCATACTTGGGTGACCATTGACATGCATACTCGTATTATATTTGGAGAAGAAAAAGCGGGAAAGCGCACCCCGGGCTCCGAAGCAGCACAACTAAGGATGCAACCGGGAATGCGCTTAGACGAAGAAGAGAATATATGCCTGCACACACAAAGCAGTCAGAAATCTTCTTTTTTTCACTTCCTTTATACAATAAATTGTATAAAATTTGATCTTTTTTATTTAGTACTTGTTCATATTGGAAGACTGTAAAAATACTTTCATATGCAAAGTCTAAAGTTTAATAGTGACTCACTAGTTAATCACTTTTTTATCTATCTGTCTACATATCTCCGCTACGCATTAAAGGTAATCCTTCCTATAGTAGCTTCTAAATTTATCCTGTACAGACAGACAGATAAGTATTTTACTTGTGAAGAATCATTATCAGAATAGGTATCTAAAAAGTTACATAACAATTTGCATAATCACCTGATATTAGGATAAAATTTACGAATAAATTAAAAGTGGCCACCCCCAAGGTTACGGTTATGGTTAAGGACTTCTTTTAATTTTCCGGCTTCCCTAACACTTTATGAGTTCGCCGAATTATTTCTAATTTTGACATTTAGTACTTACTTTTTTTTTTAATTAGAGATTTAAGTGCGTTTGACCTCTATCTAGCCTGATGGGAAGCTAAGATGAGGTCTAAGGTGTAACACGCAGACTCAAAAAATGGCTATTCACTCTTGCCTTGAAAATCCCGAAATCATATGTATGGGGCAACATCGACGAAGGGAGGGAATTCCACACCTTAGCGGTTCGCACAATGAATAAATTTTCAATGAAAAATAAAGAAAAGAATGAATTTTCATCTTCATCTAAGCGCGTCCCCGGTTACATCCTCAGCTGTGAAGCCCGGGGTGCGCTTTCTTGTTTTTCTTATCTAAATTTATTATGCATGTCTGTCTACGTTCAACTCAAGAATGCTGAAGACTATGCAAAATCGAGTAGAAATAATAAAATAAATAAAAATTAAAAAGTCTTTTATTCCAGATTGAACATGCAAAAATAATTGTACGATGTATTCACATTCACATAACATAAGAAAAAATTAAATTAAAAACATTAAGTAAATAAATTTTGATTAATATACTTACATTATTAAATATAAAACAATTATAGACCAATTTTCATCAAATATATTCTATTAAATCGAATGCTAAATCGAGAAGAAATAAGATAAGATAAAACTTCTTTATAAATAATAAATAAATATATAGGGACAAATCACACTGATTAAGCTAGCCCCACAGTAAGTTCTAAACTTGTGTTATGGGATACTATATATTATTGCACCAACTATAAGAAATAGCCGAAACAGTTTATACGATGTGGCTAGTTTGAGGGCTGGCCTCCTGTCTGACGTCAGGGTTGAAGGTTTGACGTTTAGGAATGCAGTTGCAGCACGAGATGTTAGTACTTAGTCCTTTAGTCGCCTCTTACGACATCCACAAGAAGAGATAGAGTGGTTCAATTCTAGGCCAGAAGCCACACGGCTCTCTTGGTTCTAAGTCAGTAAAAATTAATTATAATATGAATATTAATAATATTACACCATATTTTTCTAAGGCAATGTAACATGGACTGAACTTTATGTTAAGGTACTTACGTAACTTTCCGTCTTATTATAAATACAGGACTAACTTTGTTACTACCTAGGTTTAAACCATTACCCGCCCAAATCAACTTGATATCTAGTAATGTCACACTATTTTTACCTGTCAATGTCAACTTGATTTAGGCGGATAATGGTTTAAACCTAGTAACAAAGTTGGTCCTGTTTTATAATAAGACGGTTTATGTTTTACCAAGGGAAATAAATCTTCCTTTATAAAACGTGATTTGAAATTTATGGTTACAAAAAGAATCAATTTCCAACTTACAATAATATTATTAATTGCTCCTCCCAACTTCCCATTACAAAGCAATCTCCAATAACCCGGCCACTTATCGTCGGCTACATTTCACCCTTTGTTGATTGTTGCTACTAAATCCCATCCATCTTGTCAGTCCAGCGATGCTTGACCCTCTGCTCGCCTAAGGGCAGGTTCTCACAACATAAAAAGTTTGTCCAGTAAGTGTTTTTATCAAGGTAGGTATTTTTTTTATGATATCCCTCTGACATGATTAGGGCCTATTTTCTCTATTGGTATTTGTTGTTACAATTGTATAATTTAAAATATATAATGTGTTTGGATACTGACTAGTGATTATTTAGGGACATAGGACGACTGTTACCATCTATACGAACAACTTTTACTAAGGGAATGTTTACGAAATAGCGAAAAAAATTCACTGCTCCATACGTTTAGTTTAAAAGCCCGTATGACCCTAATAGTACTTAGAGCGATCTTAAATTTTTTATCAATAGTAACGAAATACTCACTTTGAAATAAAAACACAGCAAAGTTCAGAATTAACTATTTGTATACATTATATGTTTCGAAAACACGATTGTTTAAAATTTTCTCTATAGAAAAACATTGAGAAGTTGACTCCAAATCACCTCAGTAGTATACTAAAACGGAAAGTATTCAAGAAATACAATAAATTAGCAGTTGTAACTTTGAATTATAATTGTATTAAACTAGGCAGTCATCATATGTCTTACTTTTTAAATAACTTTTAAATATTCTTTGTAAAACGAAAACCAAAACCAGCCTCATTGACCTACCGCGATCTTCCTACCCCGCATGGCTCGCTGTCTCGCTTCGGCAAGAGTAAATTTGTGTGCGTGGAAGCGGGAGCAAAACTTAGATTATCCACATCAGGCGCCCTCTTAATATAGTCTGCTTTTGGACAGTTGATGTCTTCTTCTTCTTGAATTACTCGTAAAGAGCCGCGCTCTTGTCGGTGGACTGTTTTCCATGTGTCTCTTTTCTCCGCTAAGTTTTTAACCTCCATATAATGTTTTTTTGTAGTTGATCAAAAAATCATTTTCTGGGATTTCCTATCCTCCTTTTTCCTTCAATTATTATGACCTAATATTTTCCCTCTTTTATTTTCTATGATTTGTAATATTTGCCCTTTCTCTCCCATGCCCTCTAATATCTTTTCGTTGTTACTTTTTGTCCCAACTTACTTTTTCATTCTCCTCCAGTACCACATTTGAAGCGCTTCTAATTTATTCCTATCCTTTTTGGTCATCGTCCACGTTTCACACCCGTACAAGTTAGTACTTACCTCCATATAAATGTTTTAAACGTTCTCTGGAACAATATTGCACGCCTCATAAGCGAAGCGCATGAGGTAGTGCTCTACTCTCGCCTCACAAAAATCAAGTGATTTTTTAACTAAATGTGTCTCTATTTATTTTCTATCGCACTTGTACAATAATATTTACACATAAATGTCAAGGAAAAACACTAGTTTCAACACTTATGACATTTTTAAAAGACATTTTGCCTTTTAAATAAATAAAAAACCGGCCAAGTGCGAGTCGGACTCGCGCACCGAGGGTTCCGTACAAACCTGCAAGGTTTAGTATTTGGTATGAATTTCAATTTAATACCTCTACGCGTTTATGAGGAAATGGGTAGTAAGTTTAAAATTATTAAAAAAAAATATATTATGTGATGTAACTAAAAATTTATGGTTTTCGTAATTTTTCCTTTATCTATGCTATAAGACGTTGCTTCGTACCAAATTTCAAGATTCTGAGTTCACGGGAAGCACCCTGTAGGTTTTGATTCCCTTGCAAGTGTCGAACGCGTTCCTGAGAAAAAGGGTCTTGACAGACGGACGGACGGACGGACAGACGGACAACAAAGTGATCCTATAAGGGTTCCGTTTTTTCCTTTTGAGGTACGGAACCCTAAAAACAATGTTTAATAAAATCATTTTGTGGACGTCCGTGTGTCTGTATGTATGGAAACTGGCGTGGTCACGATAACTCCCGAAAAACTTATCTGATCAAGTCCATTTTTTTTTATACGCTTCAGTATTATCCAAAACTAAGTCCTTTCGAAGATCACGGGCTAATTCAATGTAGTTTAATAGTTATTCTCAAAAAACATCATTTTTGAAATTTTTTTCTTGTTTTTGCTTAGTTTTTTTGAGATTTCTCAAAATGTACCGGTCCGAATCGGTTTAAATTCACAGGAAATTTGAGTTGTATAGAACTGTTTGGAAAGCTACTTGTTTGGTTCCGATCGGTTTAGTTGTTCAAGGGTTATAAGCGGGTCACATACACACCCACACACACATACGGATAGGGTGCATGACACTTGCTCGTGAGTGGTCAGGGAAGATTCCTGAGACCTTTAAACGTCGAGATCTGATGAAAACTCGACTTTTCAAAAACGGGGTGAAACTAATAAAATCCCGAATTTTGAAAATTTTCAATTTTCACAGCGAGACGTTAAAAATAAAAGTTAAAAATAATCTCCAGTCGTGCGTTAAAGCCGACACATACTTTTCTTCGTTTTAAGTTAGCAATAAAACAATCAAAATCAATTTAAGGCCGTACCTGAATTTTCCGGGGTCCAGTGCTGCCCCCATTTAAAATAAATCATTTCAAAGAAAACGGAGACATCATTTAAAATTTTGCTACTAACAAGTCCTAGATAACCCTTCAAAGTATTTTATGAACTACTGTTTACAGTTTAATGTGAGAACGTAAAGCTTTACTACGCACATTTGCGAAAAACGGCCACTTTTGGCTAATGTGCGTAGTAAAGCTTAACGTTCTCATTATAAACTGTAAACAGTAGTTCATAAAATACTTTGAAGGGTTATCTAGAACTTGGTAATAGCAAAATTTTAAATAATGTCTCCGTTTTCTTTGAAATGATTTATTTTAAATGGGGGCAGCACTGGGCCCCGGAAAATTCAGGTACGGCCTTAATTGTGAAAAATTAGATTATGAGGCGTGCACTTTTGGATTTTCCAAACTATTTGTATTTTTTACTCTTAAATGTATTTTTGTTGATGTCATAGGTGCAGCTTTATTCTATCATTAGTACTGGGATGAACTGCGCCACGGGTCCAGATGAATTGGTCGAGTTATCAGTGCAGCAGCCGAGTAATTAAGCCAAGGCTTCTGCCTGTCTCCGGTTACCCTCGTCTTTGACAACAAACGAACACACTGGCACCGCTCTATCCCTAACGGGGTATAAAAACACCCGTAAACGTTAAAACCCAAAGACCACGTATAGCATCTTGATAGGCACGAATGAAGGTAGATAATCACTCATCGATACTATTGATATGTACTACTCGTATATTTTATAATAAATAAACACTCAAGACCCAGAAAATTTCGAAAAAGGACTATTTCCTACATGCCCTGACTGGGTATCGAACCTAGAACCACCAGAACTTCTTCGTCTAAGCGCGTTCTCAGTTGTATCCTCAGCTGTGCTACTTCGGAGCCCAGGGTGCGCTTTCCCACTTTTTCTTCTCTAAATACAACATGCATGTCAATGGTTACCCAAGAATGCCAAAGACCTTGCGAAATCGAGAAGAAATAGCCGGAATAGTATAAATGATTTGGCTATAGTTTTACGACCGGCCGCATGCCTGACGCCAACCCTCTTTGGGAATGTATTTGTGCGAAAAGTTTTATACCCGGCCGCCGCCTTACGTTCCATAGGAATGCAATTATAGCACGAGATATTAATGCTTAGTCCTTTAGTCGCCTCTTACGACATCCATAGGATGAATGAATGAATGAATGATTTGAATTAGTGAATTAATTAATGATTTATTCCTTAAAAACTCTCTCTCTCTCTCCCTTATCTTAGCGTATTCCCAGTTGCATTCTCAGCTATAATGCTGTGAAGCCCGGGGTCCGCTTTCCGGCTTTTCCTTCTCCACTTCGCACGATCTTGAGCATCCTTGGTTGTAAGACGATTGGCACGCATATCATCCTTGACGACGTCAAGCAAGCATTTCTTGGGTCTACCACTATTGCCGGGCCCCGGCGGAGGCGGCATGGCTATACATTTGTTTCCCACGTAGCTTGCCGGTTTCCGCAAGACATGACCGTACCAGCTTAGGCGACTTTCTTGCAGTTTGTCTGCTATGTCACGGACGTGGATCGCGTGAGAAACACCCGCGGATGCGGGTGTTTCTCACGCGATCTCTTCGTGATCGCGCATATCCAGCGCAACATTTGCATCTCCGTGACACGCAGTTCCTGCTTGTATCGCTAAAGCAATGGCCACGTTTCACTGCCATATAAAAGGACAGGTCTAATGATGGATTTGTAGACCTGTCCCTTTAACCTAACCGGCATTTTAGGGTCACAAATGACACCAGTTACCTTCCGCCACTTTGCCCATGCGGCAGATATACGGACCTTGACGTCGGCATCGATGTCTCCGGACGCGTGAAGTTGGGATCTGCCCAAGTATTTAAACTGGTCCGTACGTTTGACCAAGTCTTCGCCTATACGTACGGGTAGGGGATCTGTTCCTGTTATTCCTTAAAAACATACGTACGATTAACATAAAAGATCGTAAACACTCACTCCAGTTTTTGTCGCTTAGGTAGCGTGCTCTCAGGAAGCGCACTTATTCTTATAGTCTTTGCACGACTTTGTAACTCTATGTAACTCCTTGTTGCTTTCTTTTTTCCTCACTGTCTTTTCTCTTTGGTAATACATTTTTGTTATATAAATATTTATAATAGGTATATCTTCTTTTCATTTATAATAATACTTAAATTAACTTCGGCTGCGCAAGCACATCCGTTCTGGCGGTAGCTGAAAATCAGTGTTTTGCTCACTGGGCAATTCCCCACACTGAGCTACAGCCTTTTGTAATACTGTAACACACACATGTCTTTGATTTATATTACCTAGGTTGTTTTTTTTTTGTCATTTTCTATGTACTGTGTGTTATAGATGCAACAAATGATTTACTCGTATCTAAACAACCGCTATAGTAATAAACTGTGTTGCAGTTGTTTGCGCCCAATTACGGAAATATGGTTTTTGGAATGAAAAGAAACCTATTGGTTTCATACATAACTAATAAGAGAAAAAAACAATTTACAAATAGTTTAGGTAAATTAAATTAATTTATAAATTTATACAAAATCTGTAAACTACTTTAGAAGATTAAGGCAAACAGATTATGTAGCACTATCCAATTTGAAAGTATTTGACACGAGCTTGGTGATAGGGGGGAGGGGGGTATATGGTATAAACAGCTGTAAGTTGTATGTGTGTGTGTGTGTTATATTATATCACTTATCTTTTGGCCATTCGATTAGTTTTTCAGTCTCCTCATAAGATATTCCGAGTAGATAATTATACAGTGTTCGTTTGCATTCCTGGCGGGTAAGTGGATAAATGACAAGAGTCCTGTTTATTTCATTGTAGACTTTTGGGCTAAGGTAATTGAAGTGACGCCCAGTGACGTCGAGTCTGCATGAGAGTCTCCTACATATCATGTCTAACCTACACTTATCCCGAAAATTGGGATTGTATTGAAATTGAAAGTGTTTTCGGAGAATAATACTCGAAATGAACAATTTTCTCACAGACAGTACTCCACATAAGGAATATAGATCTGAGGTAGGAAATCATAAGGGCTTAAGGAAGAGATGCAGTGGTCCTATTCCAACCCGGAACCACACGGGGTAAAATCAGAACCACCAGAACTAACTTTTTAAAACTATTATATGCCACAGAGATCAAATAAGGTGGACAAACGGAATTAAACAAGTAAATTATTTTAAAGCAAAAAAACCCGACTGCGTGAAAAATGTTCTAGATTAATAAATGAACCGGAAAGACACATCAGCAGGTATGCCTAGGATGCAAGCGGGACCACGCTTGGATGAGCGGGGTTACGAGTATACAACGTGGAAGGGACATACCCGTAATAAATCAAATCACGATCTATACTAGACCTTATAAATAAGATAAATAATTTTCGGCATTTCCATACAAAAGTGTGCGGCCGCCCGAGCAATTTGTATGGGAATGTCAATTCTTTTTTTGGTTTTTTGACAGTTATTTTAATTTCATTATACTTAAGTCATCTATTATATATAGCCCATGGTTCAATTTATTACGGGAATGTCCCTTCCACTTAGTATGTTATTTTTCAGCATTTCTCGTTCAGGTTTTTCATATTTTTGTAATCTTTTTAAAAAATCCTAAATTTTGACACTCCTCACGATAGGTTGTAGATTTAAAAAAAATGTTGAAGTAACTAAATTGAGATATTTGCACTGAATCCGCTAGTTTCCAACAAATCAATGTGACGTTTAATCTCTTAAGGCCGTACCTAAATTTTCCGGGGTCCAGTGCTGCCCCCATTTAAAATAGATCATTTCAAAGAAAACGGAGACATCATTTAAAATTTTGCTACTACCAAGTCCTAGATAACCCTTCAAAGTATTTTATAAACTACTGTTTACAGTTTAAAGTGAGAACGTTAAGCTTTACTACGCACATTTGCGAAAAACGGCCACTTTTGGCAAATGTGCGTAGTAAAGCTTAACGTTCTTACCACAGACCATGGATCTCGTTCTCATTGTAAACAGTAGTTCATAAAATACTTTGAAGGGTTATCTAGGAGTTGGTAGTAGCAAAATTTTGAATAATGTCTCCGTTTTCTTTGAAATGATTTATTTAAAATGGGGGGCAGCACTGGACCCGGAAAATTCAGGTACGGCCTTAACAGTACTAAATAATTTATTTTTGACCCAGGATATTAACCTATTAAAATGAACCATATATAAAAATGGACCATATCTTATTTTGGACAACTACGCAATTACGCGTTACGTATATATGGAGCACGTGTGATAGGTAAACTTTGGGCCATAGACTTTAAAGTCGCTTTCGTCCTCAAAAAGTTTTTCACTGTAACAAGCACTCCAAAGTTAGAATCTTCAAGCTATGAAGCACTTCGATGGAGTTGTCAACTTGTTAGGAAGTTCCTGCAAGCGTTCAGTTCACAAAACTTTGGAGTTTCTGACCTTTACGGCATAAAGGAAGCTAAATGTAACAACTACCAGTTTTGAGTAAGGTGTTCGAAAAGATAATGCTCAATCAAATGCTACTTCACTTTAAGACCAATAATCTTTTCCATAGCCAACAATACGGCTTTACTGCTGGAAAATCGACCACCGATGCAGGAGTAGCACTTATTACTAATATCTACGACGCGTGGGAAAACAGAAATGATGCAATTGGATCATTTTGCGATCTTTCTAAAGCATTTGATTGCGTTGATCATCCAACACTTTTGCTCAAATTTCGTCAATACGGTTTTGATGATAAGTCAATTAAATTAATAGAATCTTACTTAACTGATAGGCTTCAAACTGTTGATATAAATGGCGTAAAATCACACGGGTCTAATGTGAAAATGGGCGTACCCCAAGGTTCAATTCTAGGACCGTTCCTTTTCTTAGTTTATGTCAATGACTTGCCTTACATGGTTGAGAAAGAGGCTGACATGGTGCTGTTTGCTGATGACACCTCGCTAATATTTAAAATAGATCGACATAACAGTGATGCTAGCGCGGTGAACAGCACCTTATCTTTAATTTCTGATTGGTTTTCGGCCAATAACCTCATGTTAAATGCAAACAAGACCCAATGCATTCGATTCTCTCTTCCTAATGTGAATCAAGCCTGTGTTGACATACTAATTAATGGTCAGAAACTCGATCTGGTTGAAAGTACTACCTTTTTAGGAATCACAATTGATTCGAAACTTCAATGGGGCGCTCATATAACTAAACTTTCTAATAGGCTTAGCTCTGCGGCTTACGCTGTTAGGAGAATAAGACAATTGACAGATGTAGCAACTGCTAGACAAGTGTACTTTAGTTACTTTCACAGTCTAATGTCTTACGGGATACTTCTATGGGGGAGTGCAGCGGACATTCAGACTATTTTTCTTTTACAAAAAAGAGCAATTCGTGCTATTTACGGTTTAGGATCGAGAGACTCACTGAGGGAATTATTCAAGGAAATAGGTATACTTACTTTTGCATCACAATTCATATTTGAAAATATAATGTATGTAAGGAAAAATATTTCCATGTTCAATAAAGTAAGTGATTTTACAGATAGAAATTTACGTAATAAGAATGACTTAGTTAGCCCGTATTACAGGCTGAATACAGTCAGTAAGTCTTTTATGGGGAAGTGTATACTTTTTTATAATAAATTGTCAGAATCGGTCCTTGATATGCCAGACAGAAAATTCAAAGCTTATGTAAAGAAAGTACTTTGTGAGAAGGCTTATTATAGGACCGATGACTATCTTAAAGACAAAAAGGTCTGGCTTGAGCTTGGCGCGGGTCCCTCTTAAAGGTTTGTATACTTAGACATGTCATAATTTAGGTACATTGGCACATACTAAATTTACAAATTGTCATTATTTTAAATTTCGTAATTCTTATAATTCAATTTAATTATGACATAATAAACAATGTAATCTCTGTCCATCTATATAACTAATTTTAAGTTTTTAGTTTGTTAGTTGACGTCTTTGGAGAAAACGTGCAGTGCAGTTTGTTGCCGCTTCTTCTGCACTTGCGCCTAGGAAGCGGCGTAAACTTAGCTTTAAGTAACGATTTGACGTCAACATTTGTGCAAAACAAAACAAAGTGACTATTATTAAGAGATATTATAAATATCCTATGATAATAAAGATATTTTGAATTTAATTGAAAAAAAAAAAAAACCTTGGCCCTCATGGCATGTAAGTTATCGACAAAGTTTATGCAGGTTAATTGACATTTGGTATAATTTTCATATAAAAGGTGATCGTATAAAATAGTAATATGTATTATAAAGGCAAATTTAGAGGTATGTTTGTGATTTTTTTCTATCGAGCCAAAAATGCTCAATCGTGTTTTGGCGGTTGTGGGTGTCTGTAGAAAATCCTTGAGATTTTTATATATTTTTTTTGAGGAATAAACTGTAGTAGTTTAATAACAGTGATTTTTAAAAACACGCACAGTATTGCAAATTGTGAACCCCTCTCGCCTTAAAGGTAAATTTAGGCTTTAGAGGTATGTTTGTGATTTTTTTCTATCGAGCCAAAAATGCTCAATCGTGTTTTGGCTATTATGGGTGTCTGTAAAAAAGCCTTAAGATTCTTATGTTACATTTTTGAGAAATAAACTGTAGTAGTTTAAAGTTATTTTTAAAAAAACACGCACAGTATTGCGAGCTGTGAACTCATCTCGCCTTAAGAGCATCTTCTTGTCATCAATTTCTGCCCTACAAAATTTGATAATAGGATTATATACGAAAAACTGTTTACAAAAAACCTCATTAGATGCCGGTGGTATAACGTAGTAACGTATATATATTTATATACGTATATATATATATATATATATATATAATATAAAAACATATTATCCTGCTGATTGTAATCGCCACAGTCGGCAAAATATGTAATTTTCTGTACGGCACCATCTGCGGGCGGTAATGAAAAACTGTGTGTTTTTGATTCTTGTGTTTATGGTTTGCTACAAAAATGGTAGGTAGATAATCAATAATTGTGATGATTCGTAAAATATTAGAAACCATTACATTTTTATCTCAAAATATATTATCTATAGTTTATCTGTCATAGTTGTCACAATATGGTAGTTATGTATGACAGTTGACAATTAAACTGTCATTTAACGGTCATTGTTGTCAAATTGTGGCAGTTACATTGTCAACGGGTGACGGGTATGGCAGTTAGTTTAACGTGATTTAAAATGAATAATTTTTTATATTAAATTGACTGAACATAAAAATTTGTTAATTTTGTATCGTAAAGTAAAGAGTAATGTCATTCCTAACAGCAGAAAAATATTTAAGTGTTTTCAAAATTTTCATCCTTTCCATATTGTTCTTATCGAATCAATATGTCATCTATAACGTCCAACACAATATATTAAAATTATGTAAAGGATGGTTTTAAGTCCATAATTGGTTTAAACCGTTAATCTTCCAATTGTCAAAGTTGATTTAGATGAATAATGATTTACACCATGTAGTTAAATTTACGTAAGTTTAAAAGTTTTTTTAACAATCGGATTATACGGTCCTTAGTATAGTTTTCCGATTTTTCATTGGATTATCAATTAGTACTCCAGCTCCTCTCTTCCTAGCACCTAAGGCCCTAATGGCCCAGGGATTAGGGATTCCTTTCCCATACGCGTCTTCGCGTAAAGACCGCTAAGTCGCTACTCCCATTTGTCTTTGGAACGCTCCTCGACTAGAGAATGAAAACAGTTGGACCCTTTGAGTATAGGATTTAAACTTTACGGAAGTGGCATTTTGACGTTCGAAAGATTTATTTCCATGCTACCGAAATTATTTCATCGGCTCAGCGATACGCAAATTTAATTTAATTCAATTCGATTTGCTCACATCAGTATTAACTACTAAAAGTCATGTCTTGCGTTACTCGTTATTATATTATGAACCCTGTCGGGCATCGCAAACAGAAAGCGAATTTTATGACATAAATAGATATTAAATTTATTTGTGAGTAAGTATATAAATTAATGTCAACTTATATTTTTTACGTCATGGATACACGAATCCTTTAGAATAAAGAAACGCGAAATTGCATTGTTTAAGACGAAATAGAGGGGCCGTTATTCCATACAAACGTAGTCCCCTGTTTCCTCCCTGGATAATGCCGGTATAGTTATATTTTTTGCCTGAATATCTATATCCACTATAAGCATGCCCCTATGTTTTCTTTTTTTCATAAATTATTTATTAAAAGAGATATGAACGTTCAAAAACCTAAAAAAATACCCAGATTTTCCGCTGTGTTCGAACATCCAGAAAACAAATTTGAGTAGTTAGATTATATAAAAAAATTAAAACATAGAAACACCGATCAAGTCTTTTTTAATTCGTAATGAAAAAAGTACTTATATTGGTTAAGTTTTGGAGAAGAAATCAGGGGACTACGAATCGTTGATTTTCTGTTCTTTTAATAGGTATTTTCAGTCCAAGCTGCAGTATGTCTCTATCGCACTTGCTCGGTTGTAGTTCGGGCACAGTGCGACAGCAATAGATTTTAAAAATACCTATTTTTCATTTCTCTATCCCTTGAGGTTTCCTCTTAACTGTTGTTTGGTATTTCGGCATAAAAGGGGTAATGAGCTAAGTATTTGGATAAGAATCTTGCCTATAAAGGTACACGTTACTGAGCATGTTTCCCCAACAGCAGCAACAGTGCTGCCTCTTCCATTTCGACTAAAGCAGTGTTCCAACAAATAATGAGCTCGGGCTGATTCAGCGTTTATCCTGGAGTTTAATCGCTTCTCAAGAGGATCAATTGATGGACTACGTGATGGCACGGCGAGTCGATAGAATTTATAAGATTGCAGATATAAAACTGAAATGCTTTCTATATATTTTTTGTGGCGTGCTAAGTGTTCCATTTTTGGGCAAATGTCTCACCTTTCTGCTTAGATAGATAGATAGATAGATAAAAGATTTATTTTTGTTTTGTCTGCAACACACATTATACAATTGAAAAGTATTTTACATTAAATATCTTAACATTACCTTAACCTAACATGCACATGTATGCCACAGAAGCACAAAAGGGCTACAGCTCAGCGAAATGTTGCTCGTGTTGAACAACCGCCGATTTTCAGCTGTCACCCTGAGAGAGTTGACGCAGCCTCTTACATAGTGTTTTAACATTTCTACTGCGTGCACATCATACTCATAATATTGTCTCTAGTTAAGTAATTATTTGGAATTAGAACTCTAATTTAAGATTATTACAATATTTCATGACATATTACAATACCTAATAAAAAAGAAAAATTATGTTGGACTGAATAAATTAAATTGAATCCTAAAGAATAATATGCATAATAAACTAATTTGTATAATAAGCTTAGAGTTCTCGATGTTGGGCAGCTTGCTGCCATGCACTCAGATAGCGGTCGATGTCGTCTCACCATCTCCTCCTTGGCTTTCCTTTTCTCCAGCGCTTTCTATAGGTTATATAGGTACTGTTTTTATTCTATTTTTAATATTCTCAATCTCCCAATCCGGAGGCTCTGGGTTTGATCCCTAGCCAGAGCAATTTGGAAAATGGCCTTTTCAAGTAGTCCTGTGTCATATTTCGGTGTTCGGGTGTTTATATTTGTATATGTATTTTTGTAAAATATAATATCGTTGAGTTAGTATTTCATAATACAAGTTTAAACTTACTTTTAGGCTAGCTCAACTAGTGTGATTTGTCTTTATCTATTTATATGATAATTATACTATCTTTGCTTATACCATACTCTGTAAGTATACATATCCCATTTACTTTCCTTATTTCCTTATTTGAAACTAAAACTTCAGAAATTGTCATTTTCACATAAAACATTTGTGAAATTAACGGAAGACACGATGGCTCAGCAAATGATCCGAGAAGATTAACGACCAACGCTTCACATCTGAGATAAAATCGTTGTTTCATTTCTTAAAAGCCATTTTAACAATCAGTAAAGACGAGTCAATGGCTTAATGGTCCTCTTCGGTTTTATGAGGTACCAACCACTGTAAATGTCAAAGATAAATCATGAGTTACTGAAAGAAGTTACGAAAGTTAGTTTTCTTTTCTTAGCGTGTTCCATGTTGCATCTGTAGCAGTGCCGGAAAGCGCACTGCAGGCTCCGAAGCAGCACTGCTAAGGATGCAACCGTCTACCCCATAAGGGATAAAGACGTGGTAGTGTGTGTATGTGTATGTGTGAATAGAAGCACCTTAATGTTTTAGGCCCAGGCTACTGTGGAAATAAATATACCTATATATATAACGTCTAACATAATATATTGAAAATATTATACGGGTGAATTCAGTCCATGATACTGAACAACTTTCCCCAAGGAACATAATATCGCAATATTCGCAATATGTAAAATAATTTTGGCTTTTCATACAAACTCGGATCAGCTGATCGGTCAACTTGTATGGGAGGTCAAAAATTATTTTTCATAT
Organism: Acrobasis repandana; assembly: GCA_963576875.1. Classification (NCBI taxonomy): domain Eukaryota; kingdom Metazoa; phylum Arthropoda; class Insecta; order Lepidoptera; family Pyralidae; genus Acrobasis; species Acrobasis repandana. Next base: position 23,482,396 of record OY756215.1, read on the forward strand.
TTCGATATACAGGCTGACTTTTTAATCACCAGCCAAAGTTTTGAAACAAGTTCAGTCCATGATACTGAACTACTTTCCATAAAAACAATTAAGGAAAAACGTTAAAAAAAATTTGCCTTCCCATACAGATTGGCGCTTAGCCCAACTGATTTTGTATGGGAGGACGAAAATTTTTTATCTATTTTCAATACATTTTTTATAGAAAGTAGTTCAGTATCATGGACTGAACTTGCTCTAAAAATTTGACTGGTGGATAAAAAGTCACCCTGTATATTATGTTCCTTGGGGAAAAATGTTCAGTATCATGGCCTGAATTCACCCGTATAATAGTTTCAGTATATTTTATTAAATCCTGTTTTGAAAGCGTCTACATGCAAGTTGATCCCATTGTCACCAGGTATTCAGGTGAATACCTGGTGACAATGGGATCCTTAAGAAATCGAGGGAACTCCTCAAATATTCCATGCACACATTTATAGTGATTTTAATGATTTTGACAATAAATCAAGCATTTGCATTGAGAAAGTGAGGTGGAACTGGTGAAGAAACCAGACATTCAAGTAAAGCGACTTGAATGTCTGGTTTCTTCACCAGTTTTGTTAAATATTATAGAGGGTCTAACAAAATATACTGAAACTATTTTAAGGGTGGATTCAGTCCATGATACTGAACAACTTCCCCCAAGGAACATATACCGAAATATGAAAAATAGTTCTTGATTCTCCCATAGAAGTTGACCGATCAGCTGATCCGAGTTTGTAGGGAAAGCCAAAAAATATTTTTTATATTTCGAAATATGTTCCTCGGGGAAAGTTGTTCAGTATCATGGATTGAATCTACCATTAAAATAGTTTCAGTATATTTTTGTAGACGTTATATAGCGACTATTTATTTTAAAATATACTGAAACTATTTTGAGAGTAGCATTAGTCCATGATACTGAACAACTTTCCCCAGGGGACATATATTGAAATATGAAAACATTTTTTTGCTTACCATAGAAACTACGATCAGCTGATAAAGGACAAAAATTATTTTGCATATTTCGTTATATGTTCTTTGGGGAAAGTTGTTCAGTATCATGGACTGAATTCACCCTTTAAATAATTTCATTATATGAGTCAATTTCAACAAGTGGATTTTTTTATTTTCAGGTTTTTCATCATTTTTTATGTGAGAGCGCAAACGATCCACATTTTATATACATTTTTTAAAAGGGAATTAAATAACTATAATACTTGAAGAGTTATTTTGACCATCGAAATTGCTGTACCACAGAAATTGTAACGGTGCCCCAGAAATTGTGTTTGTCCACTAAAATTGACAATATCGCTAGTAAAGAAATAAAAAAAATGTTATATATCATGGTGTAAGAAAAAACGGTCATAATACAAATAATTTTAATTTGATAGCATTTATAACGTCTTATTAGAATATGCTTCACATGAAAGTATGCAACAAAATTTAACAAAATAGATGAGACTAGGAAACAACAGTTTTATCTCAGTAACCCAACATATCACAATGTCACGCTGACTGGATGCACAAGGGAGCTAGTCGATGTACTTTCCAGGCGGAAGTTAGCTGTGGCAACCCTGCAGGGGAATCGATAAAAAAGGCAGCAGATTCCGGGCTATAGGAAACAGTTATAAAGAAATCTATAACAGTGTACCTGGTGGCGAGAACAGGGTGGGCTGCGAGAGTTTTGGAGGGGAAATGCTATAGAGAGGTTTATAGCTGTAGAAATACTTATCGAAGTGGTTGTAATTGTATGTAACCCTTTTTATATGTGCCTACGTGCCACAGGCTGGTTGCAGCGAAGTCGATAAGATGAGGTTCTGGAACCAACTAGACAAAGTGTTGCAAGCCATCCCATTGTTACAATGATTATGGTTGGTGATTTGAACCGTTATATGGGTAAGGCGTGTCAGAAGCCTGAATTTGTTCATGGCGGGTACGGATACTGTGGCCGTAACCCAGAGGAAGAAAACATCCTCTCAACGTGTAAGGCGGCCAACCTTACCGTTGTGAACACGTTAAGAAGAAATCCAAACACCTAATCACCTCACCAAAGTAACCAACTGCAAAGTCATACCAGGTGAAAGCCTTACTGCACAACACCTTCTCCTTATCATGGATCTTCGCACAATGTCAGCTGACAGGCCTATTTTTATGGCAGTTGTGTTAAAACATATTGAATAAATGTTATTTTTTTTAAGAACCCTTTTAAAAGTAATATTAAATTGCTTCGTACAATTTCTGTGGACACAAATCAGCCACAGAAACCACAGAAATTAGACCACAGAAATTGGAAACATGTGGTTTATTTAAAAATTACAAAAAAGTATCAAGGTTATTTCAGGTTTCTACTTATAAATTAATAGTGTATCTAAGGGTTATTAACATGTATAAAAATCATAATTTTTATTCCTAAGGTAACCATTCAAAACCTAGCCACAGAGATTGCAAAATTTCGTTCCGCGTAAACTAAAATCGGGTACTTACATTTTTGTCGGGAAGACGTAGCATGATAATGCACCACCATTCCCACAGCACGAAAGGGCACGGCAGATCCTTGCGGGGGAAGGATTTACTAATCGTGTATACTCACCAGGGGAAGTAAGGATTGGCGAGACAAAATGACCACAGAAATTGATTGTGTCGCTCGGACAAAACTAGTTTTGATAAATTTTAATTAACTATGGGTCTCAAAATTTAAATTTTATTATTTTCTTTTATAATTTTATTATTATTTGTACAACATATAATACTCAACATAATGAAAATACATTTTCTTGTATTTATTGGAGATTATTTTGCTGAGAAGTGAATATATTGCATTAAAGTAATTGTGGACAAGGCACAGAAATTAGATTTCATAATTTACTGATTTTTTTCTTTAAGACTAATTATTGTAACAAAGGTAATTAATATGACTTCATTTAGATATACGTTTCTATAGTCTTGAGAAAAAAAACCGTGATATTATCTGCAAAGCATCTTCGCGTTTTCAGCCAGGACGCGTAAAATTTTCGCTTGAGAAATTCACTCATATTTTGTCTACCCTATGTATAATAAATACATATAATACGGATAGAAGAAAACAACTTTATGAAAACCATTAAAAAGGAATTAAACCGCAGAAGTTGGGGATAGGGAGCCGAAAGGTAAGTTTTACAATTAATCTACATCGCCGGACAAAGGGACAGCTGCTGTGCTAAATTTTGATAAATTTACATTTGTTTCCCGTAAACAAAAGAACAATGTTTTCATAGGCTTTGTTTATCAATGGGGTAAATCTGCTTCATCAATCGGATTTGATTTATTTTGTTATCAGTTTCAGTGAAACCAGGGGTAAAATTGTAACAATAGCTGGCATTCGTTGGTACCTAGATAGGTAGGGAATTAGAAAAGATATATATTATCACGTCTTAATCTTTAACGAGGTAGCTAGTGCCTGGGATCAGATGATGCACGTGTAGGTGAAAAATCCAACAAATTAAAAAACCCTATATCTATAATATATAGACTATCAAGCGTTCACCCCCAATAACTTTTGATCAAAGAAAGTACTACATCTCAAGAGAACAACTTTTAAATACTTGACAAGAAGAAGAAAAAGAAGGGAACGTTTTTATCACGGAATGAATTCAGTTATAAAATAGTTTTAGAACCTATATTTCTTTTACATGTTATGTAATGAGCTGTAATGCCAAATAACTAGAGGTTTCGTGAATTAGCGGTTTATACCATCCAACTACGACATATATAATTTCTTTAGATAAATTGTTCAACAACTTCTCTAGCCGCATGGATGAATACAAGTCGACCAATCCATCCCGCGTATTAGGGTTCGCTGTTTTACAAAACCGAGCTGTAATGTCAAACAGCTAGAGGTTTAGTGAATTAGCGGAATTATACCATTCAACTGCGACATATACATATAACCTGTCCTAAACCTACTTACTTAATAGGCTGAAATAATGATGAAGAAATACATATAAAAATATGTATTTCTTCATCATTATTTCAGCCGCATAACGTCCACTGCTGGACATAGGCCTCTTCCAAGGATTTCCAAATGACCGGTCTAGAGCAGCCTGCGTCCAGCACTTTCCAGCGACCTTGGTCAGATCGTCTGACCACCTTGTGGGTGGGTGTCCAACGCTTTGCTTGCCACTACGTGGTCGCCATTCGAGATCCTTTCTGCCCCATCGGCCATCGGTTCGTCGCGCTATTGTATTTACTTCCTACTATTAACGATCGCCGCACGGTATTTCCTGCAAGGCCCGCTGTCCTGCAGGAATTTATAGCGGGCTTCCTGAATCCCGACCCGACCGACCAAATCCCCCCGCTTCCCACCCCATCCCCTCTTGCATAGAAACGGTCCTGATTACAGGCTCTTATGTATGTACTTGTAATGGCCATTTTAAAGCAAGCGCAATATGAATTAAATTTTCCCCAAACAACTTAAACGACGTAGAAAATTCACTTCCACATGGAAGTGAATTTTCTACGTCGATTTGTTTGGAAAGCCTAATGATTTTCATATTTCCGTATAGGTATGTGAATTGGGAAAAGTTTGTTTGTTATGAACTTATTGTACCAAAAACATTTAGTTATTTTTTTTCAGAATAATTTCTAAGTTTTCGTCGACAATCGTGTTTTCGATACATTTTATGTATAGAGTTAGTCTTTATTTCAAAGTGAGTATTTCGTTAATATTGACAATATTTAAGATCGCTCTAAGAATTTTACGTAGGAACCCTTTAAGAGCCCGTACGGCTCTTAAAGGGTTCCTACGTTAAGCGGTCACACGCAACGTGTTCAGTCTCTGTCTCAAACTCTACTTGCGAAAGAGATAGCAGAATCCGTCGCGTGATGCCGTGTTTCTGTCGCACGTATAGTTTGTGACAAAGATAGACTGAAAACGTCGCGTGGTCCGCTTAACGTAGCAGACGATAAGAGCCAAGCTGACTTGTCGGTGTCACTGTGTGAAAAGAGACGCACAATATGGCAATTTTTTGGCAGCGATAGTGGAGGAGTTTGCTTTTGCCTTCTCTATTTCACACACTAAACAACAAAATGACAATTTTTAGCAGAGATAATGGAGTAGTTTGTTCTTGCCTTCTCTATTTCACAAATTAAACAACAAAATGTCAATTTTTGGCAGAGATAATAAAGGAGTTTGTTTTGCTCTCTATTTTTTACACACTAAACACCAAAATGACAATTTTTGGCAGAGATAATGGAGGAGTTTACTTTTGCCCTCTCTATTTCACACACTAAACAATAAAATGTAAATTTTTGGCAGAGATAATGAAGGAGTTTGCTTTTGCCTTCTCTATTTCATACTAAACAACAAAATGACAATTTTTTGGCAGAGATAATGAAGGAGTTTGCTTTTGCCTTCTTTATTTCACACACTTAACAAAAAAATGTCAATTTTTTGGCAGAGATAATGGAGGAGTTTGTTTTTGCGTTCTCTATTTCACATACTAAACAAATACCTATTATAAAAAAAATCGTGACATAACCTGCACACAAGTTATAGTGTGCAGGTTATGTTACGATTTTTTTTACCGGAAGCAAGATCCTCCTTAGTCGCATAATCCTCACTAGACGCGACTCATAGGTCTGAGTTTGTACTCATGTAGGTAAAAATATTTTTCATATTTTGTTATTTTTCCTTGTATAAAGTTTTTTGGTATCATGAACTGAACTCAGCTTTAAAATAGGTTTAGTATATTTTGTTAGACGTTAAATAACGTACATAGTAGCTACTATGTACATTGTACCTAAACATTATTCATTAATCATTTACCGGGACCCCAGGTGACAGGAGCAGGTGCCGTTTAGGGAAATATATTCAGAAATAGGTGATAATGGGTGCGCGAATCTTCCATTTTTATACGAATACGACTGTGTAAATAAATACGTATATATAAATAAATATATAAATATATACGGAAGAGTCACACTGATTAAGCTAGCCCCAAAGTAAGTTTTAAACTTGTGTTATGGGATAGTAACTTAACGATACTATATTTTATGATAAATACATAATATAGATTAACACCCAAAACCCAGGACAATTTGAAAAAGACCTTTTTCTAACTTGCCCTGGCTGGGGATCGAACCCAGAACCTCCGGATTAGCGGTCTAGCATGTTAACCATTACGCCACGGAGGTCGTCAAAATATACAAATATATAACGTATACAAATCATCAAGCCTGTTTTCCATGGGGGTAAATAAATGTATGTCAGATATTCTACAGGATGCAATTTTTGTATTTTGGTCGGTTCGATTCCCGGGTTTTGTTATCTAAAAGGCAAACAGTTTTTTTTATTTAAAAAATAATTGTATGTTTCTCTTACCCAAAATTTGCTTTATTTTATATTGTAGCCAGAAAATTTAGAAGATAATATATTTTCTCCCTCCTATACAAATAAAGAGTCATTTGTTCCCTCGGTATAGATGGAGAGTCTCTCGGGGAAGCCATAACAAAAAGCTCATTCCACATTTCAACTAAGCGTGAGATAAAATTCCCCTTGAAGCGCGAATGTCGTCATGTAGAGACACGCTGAGAACATTAGTTTTCTTTTCAATTTCCCGCTGAAAGGATACTGGCATCGCAATGCAAGTTGTTTTTAAGGCCGTACCTAAATTTTCCGGGGTCCAGTGCTGCCTCCATTTTAAATAAATCATTTCAAAGAAAACGGAGACATCATTTAAAATTTTGCTACTACCAAGTCCTAGATAACCCTTCAAAGTATTTTATGAACTACTGTTTACAGTTTATAATGAGAACGTTAAGCTTTACTACGCACATTAGCCAAAAGTGGCCGTTTTTCGCAAATGTGCGTAGTAAAGCTTAACGTTCTAACCTTAAACTGTAAACAGTAGTTCATAAAATATTTCGAAGGGTTATCTAGCACTTGATAGTAGCAAAATTTTAAATAATGTCTCCGTTTTATTTGAAATTATTTATTTTAAATGGGGGCAGCACTGGACCCCGGAAAATTCAGGTACGGCCTTAAGCTACTTCAAAAAAGAAGGAAATTTTTAATTCAAATTTATACGTCTTTTAATGTATGTTCCTTAATAACTTCGCCATTTTTAAATTGATTTAGGAAATCCTTTTTTCATTTGAAAGGGTTTACATGTATGTTGGTCCCACTGTCGTCAGGTCTGATGAAGAAATCCTGAGGAGGAATCGAGGGAACTCCTCAAATATTCCATGCACACATATAGATGTGTTGATATTTTGTAAATCAATCAAGATTTTTCATTCAGAAAGTGTGTTTTGGTGAAGTGGAACTAAAGAAGTATTTTTTTTAGGGTTCCGTAGTCCACAAGGAACCCTTATAGTTTCGTCATGTCCGTCCGTCCGTCCGTCCGTCTGTCCGTCTGGGCTCGTAATCCGCCGCTACTGCACCGATTGTCACGAAAATTGGTGGAGAGATAGATATTAAAGTTCCAAAAGTATGTTTTCAAAATTATGAAAAAATGATTTTTTTTCAGCCTCCCATACAACGAAAAGTGAATTTAAAAAATTAAATTGGACTAACCCCATCGTGTGGGGTATCGTTGAAAAGGTCCTTTAAAATTCAATAAAAACTGCTTTAAAACTATGTAGATCAAACACCCCAGTCTTGAGATAATCTAATACAAAGTTAAAAATTTGAGGTGTCCCCCCACCGTAACTTTTGAAATATTACTAAAATAATTATGAAAAAAATGTGGTATATACCTCAAAGTATGTACTTTCAATTAAACTATAGCGGTCTATATCATAGATAGTTGTTTTTCAATACGTCATAAATCGTAAACCGCAATTTACCTTCAGAACATTTATATTATGTTACTTGCTGCTACGGAATCCTTCATGGGCGAGTCCGACTAGCAATTGACCGCTTTAATCTTTAAAAAAATATTTTACAAAATATGATCACAAATAAAAAAAATTTATAGGATTCTTAACTTTCTTCGTCATCTTAGCGTTTTCCCACTTGCATCCTCGGCTGTGCTGCTTCAGTAATTTGCAAAATCCACTTTCCCGTAAAGTTATCCTTTCAACAATAAGTAACTCCTATTTCTATGAGTTTTATTTCTTTTTCGTCATTTGCTACATTGATAAAGTTGATAATAATTATATCTCTTCTTTTGTAATTTATGAGCTTGCTCTTATTGTCGGTGGAGTTAAGAGGAGATGCCTTCATTCCTCCCTTCTCTCTGCCATCTTTTTAATGACCTGGTAGGACCCAATTCCTAACTTTTCTTTAATTTGTTGAAAAATCTTAATCCTCGAACTTCCTTTTCCTCGTCTCCCTTTTATTTTTCCTTCTACTATTATTCTGAACAGATTGTCATGTCTTAGTAGATATCCAATCATCTTCCCTCTTCTATTTTCAATAGTTTCAAAAATATTTCTTCTTTACTCTATTCTTTCTAGTACCTTCTCATTGCTTACTCTATCCATCCAGCTTATTTTCCATTCTCCTCCAGCACCACATCTCGAATGCATCTATTCTTTCTCTGTCCTTCTTCCTCATTGTCTGCGTTTCACATCCATATAAAGCTCCACATATAATAATGTAATACATTAAAAGTACTTCGAATTTTTTTCTGGAAGTATCTAAAAAGTGAGCCTGCTAGGTTAAATTAATACTTATGTTGTTTACGTTTATTTGCTTCATTTATTTCGCCAGGCGTTGTAATGGTATTATGGTTTGTTTTTTCCTCAATCGTAGATTTTGAAATGACTGGAAGTTGGACTTTTCGATCAAGTTTCTTAAGCGAAATATTTAGGTCTGTTAGCGTTAAGTAATTGCGATAAATAAATATGGCGTCTCACATGTCTCCATTCTTCTTCGTATCCACGTGACAGCATGTCTGATACAGATACATTATCACGTCTTCTTCTTCTTCGTGTAAGCGCGTTCCCGGTTGCATCCTCAGCTGTGCTGCTTTGGAGCCTGGGGTGCGCTTTCCCACTTTTTCTTCTCCAAATATAACATGCATGTCAATAGTCACCCAAGGATGCCAAACACCTTGCAAAATGGTGAAGAAATAGCTCGAACAGTTAAATGATTTGGCTATAGTTTTACGACCGGCCGCCTGCCTGACGTCAACCCTCTTAGAGAATGTATTTGTGCGAAAAGTTTTACAACCAGCCGCCGTCCGACGCTAACCCTCCTTGGGAATGCAATTGTAGCATCAAGTCTTTTTAAGTCTCCACTGCAGGAGCACGACCCTCTGTACGAATGCATTTGTGTGAAAAGTTTTACAACCGCGGCCGCCGTCCGACGTCAAATCTTTTTGGGAATGCAGTTGTAGCACGATATGTTTGTGCTTAGTCCTTTAGTCTCCTCTTACGACTTCCACAGGAAAAGATGGAGTAGTTCTATTCTAACCCGGAACCCCATGGGTTATTTACCCCACATTATCACCTCTTTTTCCCAAATGGGGTAGGCAGAGCCTGTGTCCGTTAGACCCAAAGGTCAAGTTTAGCGTGATGGTGGTAATGAGAGTAGAAAAAACGAATCAGAATAGTAATATCTTGCTAACCGCTTCGCCTTTTGACATGATTCAGATGCTCGCCCATTGCCTCGATCGGCTTCTACGATCTGCACGGGAACGGCATGGAGTTCGTCATGTAGTTGGTGATAAGGTTGTAAGCAACACGCAGAAACACTGTAAAAATGGGACTTAAGAGACTAAGCGAACATCTCGCGAAAGAGGCACTTCCAAGGTTTGGCGTCTGGCAACGGCTGGTACACATTTTTTCACACAAATGCATTCTCAAAGATGTCAGTCGAAAACTACATGGTACAGTTGAATGTCATCATTATCATCATCAGGTCTTTTTTAGTCTCCACTGCAGGAGCACGACCCTCTCGGTACGAATGCATTTGTGCGAAAAGTTTTACAACCGCGGCCTTCGTCCGACGTAAAATCTTTTTGGGAATGCAGTTGTAGCACTAGATGTTTGTGCTTACGACATCCACAGGAAGAGATGGAGTGGTTCTATTCTAGGCCGAAAGCCACACGGCAAAGTTAGTAATAATTGAATCCCATCCCAACTAATATTATAAATGCAAAAGTGAGTTTGTATATTTGTTTGTTTGTTTATTACCCCTTCACGCTTTATCTACTGAACCAATCTTCTTGAAAATTTGCATACACATAGTTAGGAGTACTGAGAAGGACATACGGTTCCTTTTATCCCGGAAAAATGTAATGTTCCCGTAGGATACGCGAGCGAAGCCGCGGGAAAAAGCTAGTTATTCATAAATATTCAAGGGATGCACCGTCATCCGTTGCTTTAGAAATTTAGAATTAGATTGCGGGAGCGTGTCGAATACAATTTCCTCGTTCACCGGAAGTGACGTCACACATCATAGCTATGTCTGCGAACAGCGTCATGCGAGATACTGACGCCATCTTGTACAGGAAAATCCGACAGTGATGTTACGAGGAACATTTTATGCCCAATCAAATTGGATGACATAATCATACTTATATACGTATTAACATCGTTAAATTACGTTTAGGGTGACGCAGTACATATAGAGAACGCAGAAGAACAATGTAATAACAATAATTTATTTTATTTAAGAAAATTGAGCTTTAATCTCCCAAATATATCTTTGCCATTTATACTACTTCCCTGACACGAATAAACAAAGATGTGTGCAGTTTTTTTGTTTTTTAACTTTTATTTTAATTTCATTAAGTATACTATAATGATCTAGTACAGCCCGTGGTTCATTATTACGCGTATGCATGTAAACAAATGCGCTGATGTATGTATTTTGACAGTTGACAGTTTTTAGTTTTCGATTTTCCGTTTCAGTTTTTAGCCTAAGCTACGAGTATAACAACAATATATTTTAAGTTTTTTCTCATATATAGACTAAAATACCGAACTGTAATGTGCTTACGTCAAATCAATAAGTACTAGCACCATGGAATCTAATCGAGATACTTTTAAAAAATGGTGTGAAAATTCATGTGCTCTTTATTATACTCCCATTTCATAAATTGCCCACCCTCCAATTATACCAGGTTACACCCCATTGGCCCATTGACTGCCCCCTCTGTAGCCTAATCAACTACTTCAAAATTTTACAAAAAATTTAAGAATCAATAAATCAAATATTTATTCAATTATATATTTTTACGTCAATATTTTAGTGTACATTACGTGTTATGTTTATTTTTATTTGAATTATCTTTATTTAATTTAAATGTAAAGCTAGGTCAGGTCTAGGTTTTGGTATACATTTATAAAAAGTAAATTAAATTATTATTAAAAAAAGCGTTTCGCAACGACCACTGCTAAGAAGAAGCGCCGAAAGAAACTAATTTACACAGTATTTATTGGTCGCCTATGCGCCAGAAAGGCTTAGTCAGTTTACAAAGATATAATGCCTAATACAATATTATCACAATATAACATGTAAAGCATGCGAACGAGTGCCAAATTCAATATACAGAAAGTAGGTAGGCTAGCCGTGTGGTTCCCGGCAGAGTAGAATAGGATCACTCCAAGTCTTCTCTTGGATGTCGTAAAAGACAACTTAGGAAACACAAGCTAAACAAAGTATTATATGTATTTATGTATGTAGGTAGTATCGCAGGTTGACTGGTAGAGATCCCTACATGGGATAAGTCCGCCTTTGTATATTTGCTCTTTCGTATTATGTTGTCTTTTATACTTTAATTTATTTGGTACAATAAAGATATTACAAACAAACAAACAAAGCTTATTAACATCAGTGAGACCTCTCCGACCCGGTTGGCCAGCGTGGAGAGAGTACGTAGACCAAATCCTCTGACTGCTCTGGCTAATATATGGCTCTAGTAGTACTATGAAATACTCTTATTAATTCTGTGGTAGTACAGAGAGGGTCGTGCTCCTGCAGTGGAGACTAAAAAAGACCTGATGATGATCATGAAATAGCTGATGAAGATGGAGTGATCCTATTAGGAATAATTAGGAGAATAGGACCACTCCATTTCTTTCTATGGATGTCTTAAGAGGCGACTAAAGGACTAAGCATAGACATCTCGTGCGACAATTGCATTCCCAAGGAGGGTTAACGTTGGGCGGCGGCCGCTTGTAAAACTTTTCGCACAAATACATTCCCAAAGAGGGTTGACGTCAGGCAGGCGGCTGGTCGTAAAACTACAGCCAAATCATTTCGCAGCAAAGTCTTTGGCATCCTTGGGTGACCATTGACGTGCATGTTATACTCGTATTTGGAGAAGAAAAAGCAGGAAAGCGCACCCCGGGCTTCGAAGCAGCACAGCTGAGGATGCAACCGGGAACGCGCTTAGACGAAGAAGAAGAAGATTATATATGTAATAGGACTTCGTTGTTTACTACGTCCATTTTGTTTTGATAACATAAGTGAGATGAGATAAAAATACACCTAATAGGTTATATCCTCAGGTAATTTCCCACAATGGCGTACGTAATGACTATGTAATCTGTGCTTTTAAATAGCCTTGGTAATGAACCGAGCTCGAACGCAGAACACGTGTGCTGTATCAATAAAAACACGACTACATTATAATGTCGGTTGAATAACAAGTAATAATAACTTATCGACACGTAAATTAAAATTTTTGTCATTTTTCCGAGCATTGTAATGCAGTATAAATCAATAATCCTAATCCTAATTTGTTTGTTTGTTTGTTACCTCTTCACGCTTTATCTACCGAACCAATCTTCTTGAAAATTCGCATACACATGTACTGAGTAGGACATGTTCCCGTGGGAATTGGGATACGCGAGCGAAGCCGCGGGCAAAAGCTAGTTTTATAGTAATAATTTGCTTGTTTTTAGTGTAGGAGGCGAACAAACACTGTTGTCAGATTTTTCAAGCTGCCTAAAGGCATCTGACATAGCTTGACTCAAATAGCGATGACAGCCGAAACTAACGTCTTAACGTACCTGCCGAAGCGAGGGGCTCGGGAATTAATTATGATAATTATAGTCATCCATCCAAGTGCCACCCCGGGATTGCTTAACCTGCAAAAGTGCTAGCAATAGCAACGCGTATTTCCACCTGGCCACCGAGATCCTCAATAATATAAATAGTAACTACTGCGATATGGTAATTTCATTGAGTGTTCATTTATCAGTAAATTGTAGTTTTTTTTTAAGTTTACCTTTCTCCTTCTTATTTTAGCACATTCTCTGTTTCATCATTCATACATTAATTTGGGTAGTATTTAAACGCAAATCAAAATTACTGATTGCACAGCAAAATACTCAACTGAAAATATTACTAAACAAACTGCAATTTATATTTGTGGCGCAGTAAAATGGATAGAACTTTCCTAGCACTCGCCGGCCGCTGCCGCGGCACGCTCGCTTCGCTCGCTCGGCTCGTGCGTGTGTTGGTCGCAGTTCTAACATAACCTAACCTATAGGTTTGCCCTAACCTAATAAATTTGATGTGCAGTCAGTATTTATTTGCTGTGCAATCAGTACTTATGATAAGATTGTTGATTTATTTGATGTAAAAAAGTATATAAATGATGAGATTAAATTGATGGGTGATTATTTATTAGATGTGCAATTAATAATATCCCCATTAATTTATTCGACGACCACCGTGGCGTAATGGTTAAAACACTAGTCCGCCACTCCGAAGGCTCTGGGCTCGATTCCCAGCCAAGGCAATGATGGAAAAATATTGTATCGTTGAGTTAGTATGCCATAATCACCATATGAGCGTGTTCCCGGTTGCATCCTCAGCTGTAACGCTTCAGAGCCCGGGGTCCGCTACCTACCCTAGGTGATTTGAGGAGTTTACTGGTTTTTACACTGAGCGACTGCCGTCTGACCTCCGCAACCCATAGGGTAGACCAATTCTAGGATAGGTATATATAGATAGATATATTCCGATTCCCAAATTTAAACAAACACTAGATGGCGTTCGGGACCCACAGCTTTTCGTGCTTTGATGATGATGATACTAGGCCTGTGTCTCTCCCCGTTTAGGTATCGAAAATATACCTACATTATTACTATGCGCGCAGTGGCCCCTCGAAGTAGTTAAATTCAGTTATACAAATCGTTTGTTCAGAGTAATAAGAATGAAATTGGCCTGCAATGGATGTCTAGGTATCTAAACGAAAAGGTGCTGAGTTCTGACGTTAGCTAAATTAAACTTTATCGCTAACCATATTGAGTAGATATTTCTTTGAATTTCTTTGCTGAGTGAGACTTCTGTACGTGAGTACTGGTTTTTATTACTGAACAACTTTTCTCAAGGCAAAACACATATATCGAAATATGAAAAATAATTTCTGGCCCTCCATACAAATCGACCGTTCAGCTGCAATCTGAGTATGTATGAAGAGCAAAAATTATTTTTTATATTGTATACAACGTGGAAGGGACATACCCATAATAAATCGAACCACGGGCTATACTTGATCAATAAAGTATAAAGAAATTAAAATAACAGTCAAAAGAACAAAAAAAAATTCGACATTCCCATCCAAATCGCCCAGGCGGCTGCACACTTTTGTATGGAAAGGCCTTGTTATTTAGCTTTTATTTTAATTTCATTATACTATAATGATTTAGTATAGACCGTGGTTCAATTTATTACGGGTATGTCCCTTCCACGTTGTATATAAATAGTTTCAGTATATTTAGTTAGACCCTTAATAATAATTTATTCGCAAATCAGTAATACCATATGATCTATTTATTAGATATGGAGATAAGTATATATTTATTTTTATATTTATGATTGGGCCCGAACCCGATATGTTATAATCCTAAATGGTAATTGGTTATAAGTGTATTTATCACAACACAGAGCTTTAACCTACATATATTGAACGTAACAAGAAGAATAATAAATTTTTTTAACAAAAAAAAACCTCTTTTAATTTTATTTGGGAAGTTTCTTCCATATCTCCTAAGTTCTTTATCATGTTTTCACGAAATCATTATGGGACCAACTTGGTAGTAAAGGCTTTCACATGAAAAAAGAATCATCAAAATCGGTTCATGATTGGCAAAGATATCGCGTAAAATACATACAAAAAAAAAAGCGGCCAGGTGCGAGTCGGACTCGCCCATGAAGGGTTCCGTAGCAGCAAGTAACATTTTACGATTTAAGACGTATTAAAAAAATAACTATCTATGATACCGAGACCGTTATAGTTTAAATTGAAAGTACATACTTTGAGGTATATACCACATTTTTTTCAGAATTATTTTAGTAATATTTCAAAAGTTACGGTGGGGGGAGACCTCAAATTTTAACTTTGTATTAGATTATCTTAAGACTGAGGGGTTTGATCTACATAGTTTTAAAGCAGTTTTTGTTGCATTTTAAAAGACCTTTTTAACGATACCTCACACGTTGGGGTTAGTCCAATTTAATTTTTTAAATTCACTTTTCGTGGTATGGGCTGAAAAAAAAATCATTTCTTCATAATTTTAAAAATCAACTTTTGGAACTTCAATATCTATCTCTCCACCAATTTTCGTGACAATCGTTGCAGTAGCGGCGGAGTACGAGCCCGGACGGACAGACAGACGGACGGACGGACGGACATGACGAAACTATAAGGGTTCCTTGTGGACTACGGAACCCTAAAAAGACTGTTCGAATTGATAACATCCTTTTTGAATAAAAATATTTGAAACCTTCTACGACCTGATAATTTTATCAAATGCATCATGGAAGGAAAGATCAAGGCAATAAAAAGAAAAGGAAGGCCAAGAAAGTTCATGGATGTATTTAAGGAAAAGGCAGCGATTTCTGCCGTACAGGGAAGTGGAACATTCGGCTGAAGATCGGAGGACATGGAAAATACACCAACAAGAACACAGTGCTTAAGGCCGTACCTGAATTTTCATGGGTCCAGTGCTGCCCCCATTTAAAATAAATCATTTTAAAGAAAACGGAGACATCATTTAAAATTTTGCTACCACCAAGTCTTATAACCCTTCAAACTATTTTGTGAACTACTGTTTTAGTTTATAATGAGAACGTTAAGCTTTACGCACATTTGCCAAATGTGGCCGATTTTCGCAAATGTGCGTAGTAAAGCTTAACGTTCTCACTTTAAACTGTAAACAGTAGTTTATAAAATACTTTGAAGGGTTATCTAGGAATTGGTAGTAGCAAAATTTTAAATGATGTCTCCGTTTTCTTTGAAATGAATTATTTTAAATGGGGGCAGCACTGGACCCCGGAAAATTCAGGTACGGCCTTAATGGGTTGCCCTCTTGTTATAAAAAAATCGATAAATCAATTTTAAATATTTTCGAAGAGGCAACACTGCTACGGCTCTACGAGTATTTATAAATCCTATTTTATAACTTTTTATTGTGTCTATGAAAACATCCGACAGACGCCATAGATTGAAAAGTGGCGGTAAAATAAATCGAAGCGCGAAGGATCGACCCACAGACCTACCACTACTAGACCTAAATAGTGCATGGCCACCTTAGTGCATCTCTTTCCATCTTTGATTGTTGCCTCCACCACATCCACATTTTGCACACGTCACAGAACACACTGGTTACTAACTTATAATAAGCACAAACAAAACCCTAAAACACCTTTTAAATGATAAAATCCCTAAAATTAATAACTTCCTTCGATCGTTTTGTGGTTTGTTTGGCCCAGATTTTGACAGTAGACCAGCTTATAGCAGGCACGCCGATAAAGACAAAAAAGCATATCAGCGTTTCTTTTACACTCATGTTGTACTGTATTTGACAGTCTCTTTCTAGCAATATCTTTTCAAGTCTAGTAGTGGTAGGTCTGTGGATCGACCATAATATGGTCGATTGCCAGCTGAGGGATTGACAACTGTCAAGCCGACCAACCATATTATGTTTGATTGCCAGTGGAGAGGCTACACAACTTACACAATAATCTACGAGAATTGTTGTTACTCTAGGCACTTACGTATAGCCGTGTGTTTGCCCGCAATTGGTTAAAATAATAACATGGGCATTGTTACTTCTACTACGTCGTATTGTAAATTGTAAAACGCAAACTTTAGGATATGGAATAAACCAAATTAAATAATAAAATACTTTAGTATTGCATCAGTTCTTGAATGCCTAAAAACCGTAAAAAAATATACGAGTAGAATAAACTATTATTCACCTGAATAAAGTTAACACTGACAAAAGAAAAGGTACATTATTTCGGTAAGTCCACGTTTTTTAAGCGGGTACTGGTTTAAACCAGAGGTTCTCAAAGTGGACGGAGGTGGAGTCAATCTATCATTTTTACACGTGAAAAAAGAATATTTAAGAAGTAAAAAAGTGTACAACCCAGATCATTTACGGCTATTTAAATTTGTCAGATGAAAATTTGTGAGTTGATTTAACCCTGACACTTTTCAGCCAGGTCTGCAGTTTTGAGTTAGGCACCTATTTTATAGGAAAAGTACAGAACAAGATTTCAGCTTACCTTAAATACCTACCCAAAAATGGCTAATGGTTTAGGGCTGGACTCGTAATGTCCTGAACTCGAATGCAAATTTTGATAAGACATTAGTAATTAAAAATTTTATTTTGTTTCTAATAAAATCAGCATCCGAATTAAGAATAATGTCAGAGTCAAGACAACATTTTTATACAATACTTTATAAATTTACTTTAAAGCACCATTAAAATAAGAAAATATATATGTATAATAAATGTCTAAAGTAATTAATTATGGTGAAATAGTTAATTACATTAATAGAAATAGTACATTCACTACCTAATCGTCCAAAATTTGCTTTTATCAGCACCACCTGTAGGTTGACTGGTGGAAAAGGCCCTAGGCCTTAAGTCCGCCTGTTACATTTTTTGTAATAAAGTTAAATAAATAAATAAAATTTACAAGCACTAGAAAAAAAAGGCAATCTTATCGCTAAAGGCAATATCTTACAGTCAATTTTTGGGTAGAGGAAAATTTATTCAGAACAAGGTAGGCGAAGTATCTATACGCACTTTTTTATTTAATTAATACAGAAAGGGCATCGTTATCGAAATATATGTGTATCAGATACCGTGTAATTTCCATTAGTAGCGTAGCAGACAGTCAGTCTGGTGTAGCCGTCCTTATCAGTGTTATCACTCGTCACTCCGGACGGAGGGTGCGCAGGAAGTCTCCATTCAGCCTCCAACTCATCCAAAACACCAGTCGGCGGTAGGCGTCCGTACTACACACACGCCATCTTACCGCGCGTTTCAAAAACGCGCGCGCGCGTATTCTGACAATAATTTAAATTAAGGATAGCTTCGAAAGCATTAGATTTAAAAAAATAAAAACTTAGATTTAGGAATACAGATCGTTGTGCCATAATTACGACAATAATAAATTAATAAGTAAACATATTTAAGAGATATTTTAAATGATGGCTGAACAGAAAAATATGGAAGTATGCGGCAGCGTCATGGACGGCGTTACAGAGAAGGGGAGCGTGTTAGAATCTCCCACGAAAAAGATGCCAACGGAATATACAGTTTATCCTATACGATGGCTGGTTTTGTTCATATTCGTGTTCTATTCTGCTTCCAACTCGATGCAATGGATCCAGTTCAGCATCATCCAGGACGCGGTGGTGAAGTACTATGAAGTCAGCAGTAATACAGTATACTGGACCTCCTTGATCTTCATGTTGACGTACGTGCCCCTGATTTTCCCGGCCAGTTTCCTCTTGGATAAAATGGTGAGTCATTATCATTATGTGTTTTGATGTAACGGAGATAAGTGGAGGGCGTGCATGTAAACAAACATTGCGTTTGCCTTCACGTTACATTGCATTTATCTTGGACAATGTTGCATTAATTTGAATAAAATTTATAAAAATTATGTTGTTTTATATTGTTTTTTGAGCGTGTTTATTGACACATCTGGCTGATAAATTCTTATAATGTAAATTTGTTTTGCAATGTAGAGATACACATATATTTTTGCTCTTGGTGCCTTCCCGGTTCTATCCTTAGTTGTGCTGCTTTGGAACCGGGGCTACGCTTTCCAAATTTTTTCTTCTCCAAAGCCTATATAGGTACACATGTATGAACGTATTTTATTATCAAATCAAAGAATCAAATATAAAGTCTGTAATTATGCCTTCGTTTTCGGACTTTTACATCTCAATTAAGTTAAAAACATCCGTGTAAGGATTTTTTACAAGTTTCCGTCTAGTTTTGTGTAGCAATGTTGCATTTTCGGTTCTACAATGTAATATTTAAGAAAAGTTCTGACAAACAAAACCTTAACAAAATAGTTGGTAGAAATAGAAAAAGGCAAATTAAAAAAGGCGAAAACCAATATTTTATTTCATATTTCTATATTCCTTGGGGAAAGATGTTTAGTATTATGGACTGAATCTACGATGTGTACAAGTATACAATTTTAAGCCTTTCTCTGGCCAGAAACTAGATTTTTGAGCACGCGCGGTGGACGCAAAACCCTAAATTTTAGCCCTCGGATAGATACCTAAATAAATGTAGGGTGCAAGGAGCCTAGGTATTTAAAATAATATGTCTGAGAGATAGCCGGCCTAGTCAGGTAGCTAGAAGCTTAACTGTACTAGGTCAAGTAATTTTAGAAGCTCTTGACAACTTCCCGCCGCGGGGTGATATAGGCTTGTTTGTCGGTCATAAATAACTGAGGAAAGCCTGCTGAGTATTTCAGATGGGACTTTTATTGATATTAGTAAGTAAACCTCGGAAAACAATCTTTAGGAAATAATAAAAGAGGCAGTCAAACAGGAACTTTTGAATATATCTATTCAAAGTCTATTTATTTTTTATTCCGCAAAACCGACGTAAAGTTATTTTGAAAATAACCCTTACTCAGTATGCTCTTGGTGGTTCAAGAGCAATGTCCAACTGTCCATCATACTACGTCTTTACCCCTAAAGTGGTAGGCAGAGACTAGAGCCGTAAGACCCAAAATATCAACTTTTGGCGTGACAAATCAATGTCAAAATCAAATTGTTCCGGTAGCTGTCTTATTTATCTATATAAAGATGTTATCTTAGGCAGATACACTTTACAAATTAGCAAATCAATCATCATCGTCACAAGAGGTAAATTACATCCTACTCTTATTTAAGGTACGGAAAGTAATTGATTTTAACTATCGACCTTGAAGAATCGCAGACGACAGACTTTAAATTTTGTGAATATTGTGTTTGACAGACGATCTTATAAAAAGGGTGAATTAAAAACCGGTCGTAAAACCCCTCGCACTCTCAGAGATAAGGAAAAGGGTAAAAAATTGGCATAAACATCCTTAGCGTTGGTAACTTTGTATAAAAGGTTATTTTTAATTAAGTACAAATATTTAAAAAAAAAATTTTATTACGCAAACCGATGTCGGGCAAGTTGCTGGCAAAAATTGGATTGCAATGGCCAGGGACAGATCAAGATGGTGCGTCTGCACCATCTTCTCCTTCTATCTAGAAGGGGCTTATGTCCAGTAATGGGTCCCTGAAAGCTGACGATGATGATGATGATTTTAAACGGTTATTCAGTCCATCATTTTAAACAACTTTTCCCAATAAACGTATTTTTTTTACGATTCCTTTTTATCTCTGATTGTGTGTGAAGTGATTTTTTTTCTATTCAACGACAACCCACACCATGAGATAGTCGAGAAAAAAAATTGGTTCCCACTTTACATATGTATTGGAGCTCCCTAAAAAAAATTCTTATTGTAAAAATTTGATTTGTGGTAAATTCATTCTGCTTAGAGTTTTAATGAATGACGAGTCACGTAAATATATTGACTTCTTTTACGCAGTTTAGATTAATTTATTTTGATAAGATAATTATTTCTTTAAAATTGGTCATACGTTTATCACTAAATAAACGTTAAATATGTCAGATGCGTAATGCGTTTTATTGCCTTTACTCAGAACAGAAGGGTGTTCGGTATCTTTTATACAGAATATTATTTCTATTGCGTAAATATACAGGGGACAACAAAATATACAGAAACTATTTTAAAGAGTGCATTCAGTCCATGACACTGAACAACTTTGTCCAAGGATTTTTTTGGCCTTCGAATTTATATTTTAGTATTCAGCAAATTTTTTATTTTAAGGTGAAGATATAGGCAAATGGCCTTGAAGTGTGAAATAAATTGTTAACTCGTAAATATGGTGATAATTTCCATATTGCTCTTCGTCATGCACTAGATAACCCTTTAAATTATTTTATAAAGTGCCGTTGAAACTATTATTGGTGATCCGTCTAGCTTTAAAACTTGCCATGGCCACTTTTGGCGGAAGCAAGTTTTAAAGCTGGACGGACTAATGTAAATACTTTAAACGGTGGTTCATAAAATAATTGAAAGGGCTATCTAGTGCATGACGAAGAGCAATATGGAAATTATCTCCATATTTACGAGTTAACAATTTATTTCAAATGAGGGTGCCACTTCAAGGCCATTTGCCTATATCTTCACCTTAAATGTATGATAATGTCGGTTGCATGAACTTAAAATTACTGTACACATGGACTTTTAAGCTGTTAAAATTTATTCTGTTTAAATGACCCTTTTTTTTTTTTTTTTGACGCGGAGAAAATCCCTTCGGATACCTTACCGGCTACGGGACACCGGTAAGGTTATGTGGTATTACCACTAAAAACTCCGCGGTGTCACCTCTCAGCCGCTATCGGCCGGGGCCGTGTGCTTCTCTTGCTCCACAGCCCCGGCGCGGCCGGCCGCTATCCTAGCGGCCCCGGCTCGCCAACGGCCTCACGGCACCCTCTGCTGAATCAGAGGGGCCGGAGAAACCGTCGCGTTGGCCTCTCGGCCTGACAAGAACAGGCGCGCTGACACGCACACGCGCCTGCCTTCCACTCCGGAGGGCTGTCCGTTGGACGATGGAATCCCGTTTCCACCGTCCAACCAGCCCTCATAATTTGGGGCCTGCAGAAGCAGGCCCTGCCCCAGTCCACCTGACGGTGACCGGGGCCCACCAAGCCGGCCGCAGGGGATAGGGAGAGCGGCAACGTAACACCGACACTCCTCTTCCCCTGCGGCCCCACCGTTGCCGTGCCAAGCGCCACGGCCGCGCTTGGTCGCGGAGGATAGGGCGAGCGGCAACGACACACCGACACTCCTCTTCCCCCGCGACCCCTACCACGGCTGTGAGAGTAGGGAGTTAACCCCCTTCTCTCACAGCCAGGCCATTCCCACCAGGAATGGCCTCCACCGGGCCCGGGGAGGCCTCAGCCTCAACCCGGGCAATGGGTTCCTCTTAGCTTCCCCGCGGATGAGGCAGTCCGCAGGTACTGAGCCCCCCCATCGCGACAAGATGAGAACCCGGGCGGGGGGGTGTTTAAATGATCCTGACCCAACCCTGATGATACTCCTATATGTATAGTATAACTCGATGGAGTTGCGTCGTTTTATTACAGGGTTTCGATGGTCACCTTCCGGGAGACGCATTTTAAAAGTGGTAGTGACGACTAATCGCGCTAACGTTTCCAAAAAGGCGTATTTTATTTCCCTGATCCCCTTATTGATAAAAAGCACTCCGGCTTCATAATCAGATCGGTTACTCGTCATAATACTAATAAATTAAATATAATAATACTAATGTATAAATGAAAAAAATATTGTCATCTGATTTACATACTTAATTTCTTCTCGATCAGAAACCGGGAAATGAGTCGAGTTTAACTTAAAATAGTTTTTAAAATAGAGTTTAAATAAAATTTTACCCGGGCAAACATACATACATTGCTAGTTAAATAAAAGCTTGTAAAAAATAGGCACGTTGACAGCCACAAGGCTAGGCTCTTGGTCTCTTTATAGATGACAAACTTAATTGGGATACACATATTGCTGAGGTTAGTCGAAAAGTGTTTGCCTCAATGCATCACTTAAATCTTCTTAAACATTTTCTTCCTTTAAAAACCAAATTGATGCTGGTCCAATCTCTAATTCTTCCAATCATCGATTATGCTGATGTGTGTTATCTGGACGTAACTGAAGCCCATCTCAATAAATTAGATCGCCTTGTTAATAATTGTATAAGGTTCATTTTCTGTCTACGTAAATATGACCACATCTCTGCTTATCGCTCGGAGCTTAATTGGCTAACTATCCGACAGCGCAGAAACCTTCACATATTGTGTCAGCTACACGGTATTCTTTATAATTTGTTTGCTCCTAACTATTTAACTTCCCGATTTCAGCTCTTATGCTCCACTCATGATAGGGTTCTGCGCTCTTCTGATAAATTAACTCTTTCGATTCCTTCTCACCGTATTGGGTTTCTCTCTAATTCTTTTGCCGTTACGGCCGTACGACTATGGAATGCCCTCCCTGACAACATTATGAGAGCACAATCGTGGGATCATTTTAAATCACTTGTATTTCGACACTTCCATGAACAAGCTATGCCGTAGTAGTCTATGTATGTTTATTTATTTTAAATATTTATGTTAGTATATAGTTGGAGATATTAAGTATGTATATTATACCTATGTTTTATATATAACTTATTATATGTTATTTAATTTAATATGTAGGCGTAGTTTATGTATCTTAGCTAGTAAACAGATTTTTTTTCTCATTCCTGTTTTGTATACGCTTGCACCCCATTTATCGCCTTCTCTTATACGTCCCAAAGGTATTTTCTGGTAGACAGCGCTTAGCGTTAAGATTATACCTATTGTACATTAATTTTATAGTGCAATAAATTAAATAAATAAAAATAAAATATATCAATACCTAGACGTACCTCTGAAACAATAGCTAAATTCCCTCTTCGAGATCTAGTTTATCATTTTTAATGCAACATTGAAATTGACCTACTTCTACTATCTTTCCAGAATACGCAATTAGCAATTGTTGAAATGATAATGATTTGATTATTTACCGGTCGGTTGTTTATTGGCCGTGGAATAATAAATAGCACCTGCTTCTTTATATCTTTGACGACCTCCGTGGCGTAATGGTTACCACGCTAGACCGCTAATCCAGAGGTTCTGGGTTCGATCCCCAGCCAGGGCAAGTTGGAAAATGGCCTTTTTCAAGTTGTCTTGGGTCTTGGGTGTTTAATATGTATTTATCATGAAATATAGTTTCGTTGAGTTAGTATCCCGTAACACAAGTTTAGAAAACTTACGTTGAGGCTAGCTTATTCAGTGTGATTTGTCCCTGTATATTAATTATATTATATTTATTTATCTACATTTAAGAGCCACGGTCTTGCCAGGCTAAGATGGATCGATGGATGACGGGGCAGTGACGTGGTGCGGACATCTTTTGATTCCATTCAATTTTCATACAAAAAACATGTAGATAGAAAGATAGATAAATAAAATGTTTATTTGAAAGATCAACACACAGTTTACAGACTTCATAAAATAATTACATAAGTATCAACTAAAATATAAAATAAATATGTGCCATCGACCCGCCAAATTGAAGGTAAATTCGAAATTTGAACACACCGCGCGGAATGACGCGATGCGTATGATAATGTTGATTGCATGTGTTTAAATTGCAACCTTTATTTTAATGCATTTCGTCCGAAACTTGTACGAAAACAAAAGATGTCCGCGCCACGTCTCTACCTTCCCTATATCCAGTGAGGTTAGTGCCACATTGTACCTAGTATTGGATGAGATTACTCAGCCCGACAATAAATATAAGTTTTTCTATTGGACCAATGCTGAGATTTCGAAGGCTCAAGGTCGATCAACGGCTATGGAGAGGGCTTGCTAGGTGTTTCTCTACGTGATAGAAATGAGGAGATTCGTAAAAAAACAAGGTCACGGACATAGCCCAGTGGATTAGCTCATTGAAGTGGCAGTGGGCATGCACATAGCGCGAACAACTGTAGCCAATGGGGCATAAAGGTTCTCGAATTGAGGCCACGTCTGGCAAACACAGCATAGGTAGGACATCCACCTGCTGGGCTAGGTCGGACGACCTGAGCAAGGTTGGAGGAAAACGCTGGATGCAGGCCGCTTCCGATTAGTCGTTTTAGAAATCCTTGGGGGAGGCCTATGTCCAGCAGTGGACTTCCTGTGGCTGATATGATGATGATGAATGTTGAGATTTCAAGTTGATTTTATTTATAGTTGGTCGCATAGTACCTTGTTTGTATTGATAGAAAACACATGCCTTTAAAGTACCTTTGTCACATAATTTGCCAGTCAACCTGTATTAGCCGATAGCTGCAAGGCTACAACACTTAGTTGGTAAGACTATTATGAACTCGGTGTTGAAGGAATTTTCCTGTTATACAACAGGTACCGTTTATACGTTTGTATTTCGAAGTTCAGTTACGCCTTTAACATATTGCTACCAATTCACTTTGAAACCCTCGTCTTCCCTAATGATCTTACGTATTGGGCTCTACTTATACAACGAGTCACGCCTCTTACTAAAGGGTGATATAAGTTAAGGAAAGTACAAAAGTAATGTGTAAAATAAGTTATTTTATTAATTTATTGTAGTTTAACATACAATATCATCATAAGAGAGCAAAGTAAATGTTTGAGATTATTACAACAGTTGTAATTTACCACTGAATTTATTTCTTATTTATTATTAAATTCATCATCATCATCAGGCCTTTTTTACTCTCCACACGACCCTGTTTGTGCTCCAACAGAGCCATATTTGGCCAGAGCAGCCAAAGAATTTGGCCTAAACTCTCCACACTGGCCAGGCGGGTTGGAGTGGAATGGTCACATTGATGTTAATAAGTTTTGTTTAACTTGCGTTTCCTAAGTCACCTTCTACGACGACATCCACGGGATGACTTGGAGTAATCCTTTTCTATTTAAAATCACATAAAGTTTCAGTTATTATTTAATCTATATCATCATAGCTCTTAAACATATGAACCGATTAAGTTTTTATTTTTGTTTGACGTATCGTATTCGACGTTCGACGTAACTCTTTATTTCAAATTTTAAATTAAAGTTTTAATTAAATTCTCTTACAATTGTTGAAATATCTTTTCACTTCCTCCTTATTTTGTTGTGAGGCTGCTTCGCAAGCAAACCTTTTCAAAATGTTTCAATACTTACTTCCATCATTCGTGATCCTGCGACAGAGATCCTAATGAACACCGTTGCCATTCATTCTTTTCACGCCTTGTCATCTAATGAAAACCTTTAAAATATCAGAGAACGAACTGTCATGAATTATTACCTTACATTTACTTTAAATTTGTTTAATTTTTTATCACCAGGAAACAAGTCAATAGGCGATGCGGCTATCAACCCATCACTATTTTGATCAATTTTATCCATCTTCCCGCTCGTCATCACGATTTAAGTGGCCTTTGGGTTGCGACCCTGGAATCTGTCTGCTTAAAGCCGCAAGACCCAACATGCTCTGTCAGCCCCATTCGGAATAAAGACCTGATACCTGATGTATCTGCAGTTTTTTACATATTTTAAAATAGGAGGTAAGTCAAATCTGACAGGAGATGCGGAGATGTGGAGTTGTAAGCGGGATCGCGATTTCAGTTTGGTGCAAAGTAGTTATTATCTAAGTAGTTTATACTTGTATTAGCATTTTAAGGTAGGCACCTAAATACGTAGGTAGTTATGATGATATGCAGAATATCCCTGAATTGGTTATCAGTCGTCATTACGTTTATTAAAACCTTATTGACCGCAACACTTATCAGCATTGTATAAAATTGCATTATAAAACCAGAAACGGTTTTTCAATTGGAAACAATTGCCAATTTACGATTATTGGACGGCTGATAACTTAACAGTAAAATTTTGATTTGAATTTTAATAAACGTAAAAATTTTACTGTATATTTCCTTGAATTGAACTTTCCTTTTTATTTCGCTGTAAGAAGAAGAACCATCATCATCGTCAACAGGTTTTTCTAGTCTCCACTGTAGGAGCATGTGACTCTGCGCTGCCAGAGCCATACTTTATGGCTATATAATAAGTATGGCTCTGGCAGTGCAGAGAGTCACACGCCAGAGCAGCCAGAGGATTTGGCCTACACTCTCCACGGTGGCCTCAGACGGGTTGGAGGTGTCCAAGCTTTGTTTAGCTTGTTATTTCCTAATTCGCCTTCTACGACATCCACAGGATGACTTGGAGTGATTCTACTCTGCCAAAATTCACATGGCAAGTGTTGAAATAATTCTGAAAATATATATCTATCTAGCCATTGATTAACACGGCGCGCCGCCATGGCTCGTCCGCCATAAACAGGCCATGATACCCCTCTGTCGTTATTCTGCCTTAGGTATAATATCGACTCTGTGATGTGAAAGTATGGAAATGTACGAACACTATTAGGTCACTGTCCTACAATTAAACATTTGAGAAGCAAAGGTGTGTGAGTAGCCCATTAAGCATTTTAGTTCCAAAACTTAAATTAAGACTTATTAGATTAAATTAAATCTCCCAGAAATGTAGAGATATTCGTGCAAGCTATGATAAATGGCGTCACTACGAGAACGCTGAAGTAAGGTTCCAAATCGCTGAACATTAAACTTTGCAGCAGCCTATTTCAATTTGGTACCAATACTATATATAAATAAATATATAGGGACAATATAAATAAATTAATATTGTAGGTATGTATAATTACATAGGGAGGGTTTTCTTCCGGAGAGGTAACTATTTTTAAGCCCTGACAAAAAGAGGGGTGTTATAAGTTTGACGCTAAGGTCTGTCTGTCTGTCTGTGGCATTGTAGCACTCGAACAGATGGACTGATTTCGATGCTGTTTTTTACGTAAAAGCAATAATTATATTTTCATCAAACATAGCTAGTTTAAGGGAGTTCCCTTGCAGTGGTTATTAGCTATGTTTGATGAAAATCGGTTTAACCATTTAAAAGTTATTGGGGGTTAACGCTTGAAAGTCAGGGCTTTCTTTAGCAAATAATAGATGGTGCTAGTATCGGTAGTTCCGCTACTCATCACTAGATGGCGTTCTTGACAGTCGGGGGTTTTTAATTTTCCTAGTAAATAAACTTTTATTATTATCAATGATGTTAGGAAATGTTAGTATGTATGTACATTGTAAAAATAAGTCAGTATGTAACCTTGTGATGACAAGTTGCTTGCCATGTCTCATGCATTTATCGTACGGTCTTTATTCTAATTATTATACTACTAGATTTTGCCCGCGGCTTCGCTCGCGTATCCCAATTCCCACGGGAACATTACTTTTTTTCGGGATGAAAGGTATGTCCTTCTTAGTAGTCCTAACTATGTGTATCCGAATTTTCAATAAGATTGGTTCAGTAGGTACTTATAGCGTGAAGAGGTAACAAACAAACAAATATACAAACTTACTTTCGCATTTATAATATTAGTTAGGATAAGGATAAGGTAAACTTGTGTGTGCACAAGCTTCGCGGCAAAAATAGGTTAACTTTCTAGATAGATTGCGGTTTCAATTTGTTTGAGTCCCTTGGACACAGGTTAAAAACCGTTATTGCGTTTTGTAAGAAAACAATGTTAGGTACGCAGTCTTAAATCTCGTTTTTCCGACGTGTGTTTGGATCATTTTGCGCTAAACCATAATCTTTAACTGTTTACTTTGAATACTATCACATACACATGTGATAGCTAGTTATCGCATAGTTATTGCAAGCGTGATTCATAAGTAAACAAAATTATCTAGCAACTTGACGACTTAACTGTTGTAAGGTGTTTACGGATTATTATCTCCTTATCGTCAATTACATTGACTGAAGTGATTGTGGATTTCTAACAATTATTTAATCATTTAAACAACAGTCATCAATAATGCTAACACACAACAATAATAAGGTTAACTTTTGGCTAACTATTTTATCGTCAACACTGAAATAACTCTACTGTCTTACAACGTCATTATGTAAATATATTACCTAATAAATATGTGTTTTGTGTAACTGGCGTGTAAAATGGGATTTGTGCCTAAAACAAATTATTCGTAAATTTTATAAAATATTAAAAAAAAACCATCAGTCTTTACTTTAATAAGCACATAAACTTTACTTTAAGTTTACCTTTAAGTTATTCTTTTATTTAAAGTTGATCTAATGAAGAAGTTATGTATAAGGAAGGTAAGAACACCACTGATAAAGTGACCTATCAAACAAAATATAAAACTAATCAAAGTCAGTTTATCCTTTTAGGAGTTAAATTCTGGCATCAATCTTAACGACCTTAACCACAGCCTTAACTGTAAAACTTTGTTGATAAAACTTAAGAAATACGCATATACTGGATACAGTATGGTTATGTTATGACCTTCAGAGTAAAAAAAAAGTGTGATTGTAGACCCAATTCAATAAAAAACAATTATCTAAATGATTACGTCCGTTTTTTATAATTAGAATTTTGAATAATTTCGACAAAAATTGATTGAATTATAAATTATTTTAGTGCCCTACTTACTACTTATTTTTTTTAAACGTAAAAATATTTTATTTTTAAGTTTATGTAAGAAAATTTCATCCTAATAGTACCTACTCGTTCTTCTAGGCAGTCAAAATGTCTTGACAATAATCATTGAAGAAATAAGTAGAAAATAAAATATTTATTCTGAAAATTAGACCTTCGCTTGGCTTTTAACTGTATTCTCACATCACATTAAGCTATAAGACTGGCCATTGTAATTTTTTTAATATTTTTAAATCGCATAAAAACGCGTTACTTCCGAGTCGATATTTAATTTTACTTCGGTTAGTAAATATAATAAACGATTCTTATTTACACTCGTACCTTTAAACGATAACGAAATAAAAGATAATGTAATAAATAAAAGAAAAGAAGTATAATTTAATTACACGGGTTGCATCCGTGTATTACTCTGTAAATAAAAAACCACAAAAAATCTATTTAGAAAGTTGAATAAAAATATAAAAAGAGAAATCACTATATTCTATAAAATAAAATAAGAGAAAAAAGATTTAAGACATCGCAATAACACATGTATGTATGTATGTATCTACCTGAAAAAGCGTTGTCGTATAAAATACGGACTACGTTTTTTCAAGCATGAATTTGCATTTTACATCGAGCCTTAAATCATGGAGCGCTCGAACAAAACGCTGGAAACGTTTATATCTGCACACCTGCATATATTCGTATGTACGCATCAGTTAATTTGCATGCGCGAATAGGGCTGCCACCTGCCACCACTTCGT
Organism: Acrobasis repandana; assembly: GCA_963576875.1. Classification (NCBI taxonomy): domain Eukaryota; kingdom Metazoa; phylum Arthropoda; class Insecta; order Lepidoptera; family Pyralidae; genus Acrobasis; species Acrobasis repandana. The sequence goes on from OY756215.1 coordinate 23,512,561, forward strand.
CCAGATAGAGGAATGAGGAAACTAGAGCGGACTATACTGGAGTCACCCCTTGGCTAGGGCGGGCCATACAGGGCCGGGCTATCATAATTGATCATACTTCGCACAATATTCGTAGCCCACGCTGGGTCGCAAGATCTGGTATATTTTTATCGAAAATGTGACTTTGTTGCTTCGTCTATTACGAGTATATGAGTATGGCGAAAAGTGGTTGTGTAGGCTGCTGAGCTGGGCCTGCCGGGGCAAAATCTCTGTCGCTAAAAAGGTACCTATGTGTAAATAAATAAATAGATATGGAGAAACACACTGATTGAGCTAGCCCCAAAGTAAGATTAAACTTGTATTATGGGATACTAACTCAACGATACTTTATATTACAATAAATACATCTAAAAATAAACATCCAAGACCCAGGACAATTTGAAAAAGACAATTTTCCAACTTGCCCTGGCTGGGGATCGAACCCGGCTGGCGATCGGTCTAGCGTGTTGACCATTACACCATTGAGGTTGTCATATATGTACTTATAAATTGTATGGAGAGATAGGTATTTTTGCATTAGGTACGCCTTGATAATTGTGGTTCACTTAAAATTATTCTCTTTAAATTAACCTAGCTTCTCGAGTCAGATTAAAAGCATATTTACCATATTTTTTTTTCTATGAATGAACTAAGTATTGTATTTTTCTGCCTGAAAAGAGAAGCAGTACCAACCCTGTCCATAACTGCGTTTTATGAGTAAATCTATTTTATTCAGATATTTGATGACAGCTGAACAATGGATTCAAAATTTCTACTTCAGCAATTCGGAAACATAATTTTGTAGAGCTTGTTGCATAAAGAGTACTTATGGGGCAATTATTTTAAAATGACGATATGGTTATACACAATCCTTTCCAATCCTAACTCTCCTAACTATTTACGAGAATTATTTATTATATTTAGTGAGTCTCATGGGCGTCCACTACGCAGCGCTGAAAACCTTCTTTTAAGAATTCCTACTCACTCCACCGACTTTTACTCGCGGTCTTTCTCTGTTTGAGCCGTACGTCTATGGAACTCACTAACACTTACTATCCGACGCGCCCAAACGCTAGCCAGCTTTAAATCCCAAGAAAAATAGCATTTTCTATCCTTATGAAAGGTAATCTCCTTCCCTTATTTCCACTTAGTTTCTTCATTTTGTCCTGTTATGTTTTCGTTGTGTAAGTTGTATGTATTGAAGTATTAGATGTATGTATGTTTATTATAATTATTGTATATTATTATGTTTATTATATTGACCACCCCGCACTACCTAATTTCCCATAATTTTTTTCTATTTAAATGAGGTTGCCTGGAAGAAATTGCTTAGCGATAAGGCCGCTTTTTGCGCATTTCCTAGTTTTTAAAATAATTATGTCCTGTTTTTTACTTTTGTGCAATAAAGGGTATTGTATTGTACTGTATTGTATATGGAAAGCGGCACCCCTCGTGCTGCGATCTATGAGAAGGTGCCTTATCAATCCACATGGCAGATTGGCGAGCTACATAGGTATATAACAGATTATACTACATAGGTATATATTGATGAAATGAGTTTTAGTCGAGTCGATAGCTCTATGACATTAGTTTCATTTAGAGGGGATTTTAAACCATTGCACATCAGCTTTGCATACAAATGAATAAAGTTATAATGAAAGTTAATTTTTCTCCAAATAAAATTAATTCATTAGATTAGTATCAGGATCACGGGCTGAAGTTGCCTTAAAAAAATCCCGTATGAAATACCGTTTTCGGTTAAATGATAAATCTTGCTCAAGCAGTCGAGCAATTCTGAAATATGACAAGAAATAAAATAAAACACTGTCTTTCGACCCTCACTAGGATTAAATGGATTTCAGGATAATTTTTCTCTCCTGTAAAAATAAATTGAATCTGATCTTTTTCTGATTAGATATTATTTGAACTCAATGAAACAATAATTTACTTGGTCAAACTGAAAGTTTCTGGACTCTGATAAATAAGACCATTTAATAGACTCACTTTTATTGTCTTTCAAAATATATGCTCTCCCTTATACACTTTTGCATTCGCTGGAACCATTCTAAAAAGCAGTTGGACCAGTCTTCCTTAGGGATCTATTCCATGGCTTCATGAAACGCATTCACTCTCGATGCAGGGCTCGTAAAACGTTTGCCTCTAAGTTTGTATTTAATTTTAGGAAATAGAAAGAAGTCGCAAGGTGCGAGGTCTGTATGGCGGATGCGTCATCAGCTCTACATTTTAAGCCTTCAAATACGCTTTTGTTACATTAGCAGAATGTGAGGATGCGTTATAGGACGACATAGTTTCGAGGATGCTTTTCACGAACCATTCTGCCGATTTTTTTCTATCCGGTTTAATTACAGGTTTCGTCACCTGTCCTGATATTATAGACAGCTAATGACTGTCCTCCATAAAAAAAAAATTCACAGTCGTCGAATTCGTCACAGTCTTACTCCAAATCGTTTACAGTCTTGGCGGCAAGGCTTTGGAACTCACTTCCAGCTGATGTAAGGATGGCACCTTCTCTGGATTCTTTTAAAACTAGATTATCGAAGTCCTCTCTGGTTGCGTCACACTTGGACTGAATTAAGTACTTATCTGTAATATATACCTATGTATTTAAGATATATATTTTATATATATAGTTTGTATATGTGTAATGTTATTAGTTTTTATGTAAGTATGTTCGTAAATATATATATATATATATATGTGTGTTTATAGTTATGTAAGTATAATCTCATAGTGAAATTTTGTACGTACCGGCTTCTACCTTAACCTATAATTGAGTACATATCCTCTCAATGTATCGCAGGTTGACTGGAAGATATCCCTACATGGGATAAGTCCGCCTTTGTATATTTGCTCTTTCGTATTACGTTGTCTTTTATACCTCTTTTTTGGTACAATAAAGTTATTACAAACAAACAAATAAACTTTTTTATCATTTTCCATCTTTTCAAGATGGAAAATGATCTTTTTCAGATTGACCTGGATCTTGGATGTTTATCTATATATTCGTTATAAAATATAGTATCGTTGAGTTAGTATCCCATAACACAAGTCTAGAACTTATTTTGGGGCTAGCTCAATCTGTGTTGTTTGTCCGCATATATTTATTTATTTAGGCAGCTTGAAAAATCTGACGTCAGTGTTGGCCACTTATCTTTCGTACACACACAAAAACAAACAAAATATTTTAGATTTTACTGATGTATGCAGCATTTTTTTATTAAAATTTGATACCGATGTATAAAACAAACTAAGCCACGTGTGTAACATAATAGGCTCACACATAATGCAGACTGACATAACACAAGCATTCAGAGTTGCAGCAGGAAGTGTATCTTTTCAAAGGCTTTGCAAATCCCCGTTCAAAGGAAACTGTCGCTTTGTACGTGCATCTGTGTGACACTGACTTTATATACCTATAATGAAAAGGTTCAGCGTCGACTCACACCGGAATGGCTTGGCAGCAAACTTATCAGGCAAACCATATTCACCTTAAGGGAATACATGGTTTTTTCGGGGTCCAATGCTGCCCCCGTTTGAAATAAATTATTTGAAAGGAACTGAGATATCGTTTAAAATTTTGTCTTTTATTTCCCCTAGATATCCTTTTTTATTATTAACTATTTTATGAACAACTTTTTAAAGTTTATAGTGAGAAGTGAAGCTTATATTTACACATTTGCAAGAAACGGCCACTTTTGCGTCTTTTTCATAGTCTTCTTAGCGCGTTCCTGGTTCATCCTCAGCTATACTGCTTCGAATGCCGGGGTGCGCTTGCATGTCAATAGTCACCCAAAATAGGTACCGAAGACCATAAGAAATCGAGAAGAAATATCCGGAACAGTTTAAACGATTGGACTATAGTTTGACAACCGGCCGCCGCCCCACGTCAACCCTCCTTGGAAATGCAGTTTCCTTGAAAAAGAAGCGACTAAATGTCAAATCATTTTGTTACGAGATATTTGTGATTATCTTTTAGTCGCTTCTTACGACATCCACAGGAAGAGATGGATTGGTCCAGAAGCTACACGGCATTGTTGTAGTCTCTCAGGAAAACCAAACCCTTATAACAAAAACAAACATATTAAGCTAAACAATTCACAAACCCATTCCGCTCATTTCCCGGTTATAATACAATATTCCTTTATTATAACAAATCCCTTGAATTTGGCCTCATCAAAGGTTCGTCCCTAATCCTGTCGGGTTCAAACGGGTATCTCGTATTTTGTGATTTGTTCCCGTCAGTAAGAAATTCAATCAAAAAAAATTATCAAAGAATAGGTATTCAAAGCAAATAGATACCGAAATAGAGAGTTGGTAATACAGCGGGAGCGAGGTGATATGCTTGACCGCCACAAAGGGAAGATCTTCCTGCCAGGCATAGTGTTGCGCGGGGAACCGCGGCTCCGACGGTGTATTGTCGGAGGATGTATATTATGTCAGTTGCAAGTTTGCAACCAGAACTTCAAGATCAAGATGTAGGATACTGCTGGCGCCATCTCATAGTCTTCTTGTGAACTTTGTTATTGTCGCTTCGTTGTTGTGGTTGTAGTTTCTCTTAGTGCCATAGAGATCGCCACTCCGTATTTTCCGTTAGTGGTATTGTCTGTCCAAAGGGCAACGCGTCTCCCTCCGGCTAGAGTAAATTTGTGTGCGTGGAAGCGGGAGCAAAATTTTGATTATCAGCATCAGGCGCCCTCTTAAAGTGAAAATCGTTAATAGCTGACATTAAAGGAGATGACGTCCCTTCACAGCATACCGGCAATTGTCGAAATTAGCTGACCTAAAACGCTCACCGACCCCTGGAACTTATTATACATTTATTATAACGTAAGGGTCTCTACATACCAGCAGAAGGTTTTGACCTTTTTTTTTTATTCAAATTGATTTTTACTATCCTGATCTTTACAGTACCACCACATGACAAGAATAACTGAAATATATACCTCAACTCAAAATATTTTAAGCATGTACACTTATATACATATATTTTATCACGCCTGTTTCTTACAGGGTTAGGCAGAGACTATATACGAGTAGACCTCCACTTGCTACGATCCTGATATACCTCTTTTGCTTGATCTACACATCGAACTCATGAAGAGAGTGATGAATCTCTTTATACATACCCTCCGGGTTACGGGTACTTCTTACCTTCCATTAGCTAACAGTATAAATACATATACCTGTTTCTTAAGATTATTTATACTACTTGTAATATTTATTAAAAAAAAACTTATCATCTTAGAATGGCAATTTTGTTACTGCTATCGCAAATGGATTCATTCACATTCGTCAAATATAACGACATGGTGGTGATTCAACTCATTTTCTTTGTACTTAATACACCATTTATTTAATAAAAAAATAATACGTGACATCATAATTTTTTTTGTAGATTTTATACTTACAATAAAGATATTAGTATAAGGGCAGCCCAGGATGCCATCTTGTCAGAATGATTGTATAATTATTATATTTTAAGAGCGCGGAGCGTCTCTACGACGGCGCCAACCCAACTAAATCAATGCTCTATAGGGGCATAAAATGCACAAAAAGTATACTATTAGGATTAGTATTAAAAAACTTGTATGGAAATTTTGGAGTAAATTTTCTGCAAGTGTGACGAGACCCTAAGCTTAAGGTCGCTGGAGCGGTTGATTCAGAACATTAAACATTTATCGGGACCCATTAGAATTGACAGTCGAGATTAACTTTACCTTTCTGAATTAAGTTTTGGGAAATATCTCTATTTTTATCTGATCGTTTAAATTGATGAAAGACGCAGACCTGAATTTAAGAGGCATGTGCTCTTTGATCTTTTCTTTTTCTTGTGAATTGTGAACATTTTACTTTTATAAAACTATCTCTTTTTGCATAGATGTGAGTACTAAATACCTACAGAGTATATCTACTGATCTATTTTCAATGAAACATTTTGCTTTACATAAATTAAAAAAAATGGGATCAGCTTCCAGGTCTCATCACCCCCGTGGTGTAACGGTCAACACGCTAGTCCACCAATCCGGAGGTTCTGGGTTCGATCTTTAGCCGCGGCAAGTTGAAAAATAGCCTTTTTCAAATTGATTCGGGTCTTAGAAGTTTTTCTACCTATATATGTATTTATTATAAAATATAGTATCGTTGAGTTAGTATCTCTACAAGTTTAAACTTTCTTTGGGGCTAGCTCAATTTGTGTGATTTGTCCTTATCTATTTATCTATCTATTTATTACGGTACCACAGACAAGAGCGAAATGCTAAAAAAACTGTGTGTACACTTTGTTGACATTTATCTATCTATTTATCACGCTACCACAGACAAGAGCAAAATGCTATAAACTGTGTGTACACTTTGTTAACATTTATCTATCTATTTATCACGCTACCACAGACAAGAGCGAAATGCTAAAAATACTGTTTGTACACTTTGTTGACATTTATATATCTATTTATCACGCTACCACAGACAAGAGCGAAATGCTAAAAAAACTGTGTATACACTTTGTTGACATTTATCTATCTATTTATTACGGTACCACAGACAAGAGCGAAATGCTAAAAAAAACTGTGTGTACACTTTGTTGACATTTATCTATCTATTTATCACGCTACCACAGACAAGAGCGAAATGCTAAAAAAACTGTGTGTACACTTTGTTGACATTTATATATCTATTTATCACGCTACCACAGACAAGAGCGAAATGCTAAAAAAACTGTGTGTACACTTTGTTGACATTTATCTATCTATTTATCACGCTACCACAGACAAGAGCAAAATGCTATTAACTGTGTGTACACTTTGTTAACATTTATCTATCTATTTATCACGCTACTACAGACGAGAGCGAAATGCTAAAAAAAACTGTGTGTATAGGTACTTTGTTGACATTTACCTATCTATTTATCACGCTGCCACAGACAAGAGCGAAATGCTAAAAATACTGTGTGTACACTTTGTTGACATTTATCTATTTATTTATCACGCTACCACAGACAAGAGTGAAATGCTATAAACTGTGTGTACACTTTGTTAACATTTATCTATCTATTTATCACGCTACCACAGACAAGAGCGAAATGCTAAAAAAAACTGTGTGTATAGGTACTTTGTTGACATTTACCTATCTATTTATCACGCTGTCACAGTGAAGAGCGCAATGCTAAAAAAACTGTGTGTACATTTTGTTGACATTTATCTATTTATTTATCACGCTACCACAGACAAAAACGAAATGCAAAAAAAACTGTGTGTAGGTACACTTTGTTGACATTATCTATCTATTTATCACGCTACCAGAGACAAGAGCGAAATGCTAAAAAAACATTGTGTGTAACATTTTCCATTACATAGAAATATTCGATAAATTATTCTTATAGGGTTTTTAGGCATTCAAGATGCAGTAAAAAGTACTTAAGTACTCAAATAATGAAATAAGAAACGGTGAAAAAATAAATTGGTCGTATTGAGACCAAGGTCGCGGGTTCAAGTGCATGGTATTTGTCACCATTTCTTATTTCATAATTTAATCACACATTTTGAATAACATACATATATGATGTCACACTGATGTGAAGTCGTAAAGCTACAAAGCAGTCCGAAGACAGCGTAGGTATACATCATACTTACATACAATACAATACAATACAAAAATCTTTATTGCACCAAATAAAAAACAATAAAAAATTACAAAGTTTACGGAACTTATAAATAAATAAGGTACAAGAGGCGGCCTTATCGCCGAAGCAATCTCTTACAGGCAACCATAAAGAGAAGGAGTGCGAAGTATATGAGTAAGATAACAGGTGGCGCAGTAAATTTTAAAATATAAATTATAAATAACCAATATATATTAAAATACTTATACAAAATATATAACATTATAAAAAAAGATATATTTATATAAATAAATTATATATAAATAAAAATTATAATAAAAAATATATATATATATATATATATATTTATTTTTTAAATATATATATATATATTTAATAATTAAATATAAATAAAATATATATATATATTTATTTTTAAAAAATATATATATATATATATATATTATTTTTATTTTTATATACATAGCATAATAATAAATAATTTATTACATACATACAAATAAATAAATATTTTTATTTATTTTTTTATTTATTTAACTTTATACACAAATACAAGTGTAATGGCGGACTTAAAGCCTAAGGCCTTATCTACCAGTCAACCAACCGGGTGATGTCGAGAAAGACACAGGTAGTGCAAAAACTCAAAAAGAAATGATGAAAAATGAACCAGGTTTACTTAAATATGTAATAATAAACCATAAACTACATACAAATAATACACACTATTATTATACTAAGATATACTACTCACATACACCTACTACATACACTAAGAACTATCTGACAGTTACAATTAAAAGTTGAAATATCACAATGATGTAAACAGATACATACATTATCGCACGCAGAAAAAGGAGAAACCTCTTCCGAAAGGCAAATAATTAAAATTACACACATTTCGAACAAATTATTTCTGTCAACGACAAAAGAATTATTGTGTTGCTGAATGTCTTTGTAAGTATTTATTGCTCTCGCGAATTTTTCAGACAGTTTAATTTTCCGGAGTCGATCCATTACGGAATCCATCGTATCGCACCATTCGCACCGCATCGTGTCGTGTTGTGTCGCGTAAGCCTACTCAGAATATCAATTCTACGGCCAAAACATAACGTAGTAAATGTGTAGACATTTAGCTTCATAACTGTTAACTATAAGCAAAATAGATTAAGGACATGTTTATTATTTAAGATCTTATGTACTCTATTTTATGTGAATAAATATCATTATCATTATCATTAAACACAAATGGGCCTCGTTTTAGGAATGCTACAAATAGCACATCGATAGATTTTATTGATTAATTTATTATTAAAATCGATTCACTATCGAGTAAATAATAAAGAATAAAGATTTCGTAATTGCTATCATAGTGATACTGCAATCTTTCACTTTATTTTTCACTTTACGAGTATTTTATTGCTTTTCACATTGTACTCGTACGTACATATATTACACGAGTTATAATACATAGTCACTTCATAATTTAGAAGGTACAATATGAACCCTGATAGGGCATTGCAACAGAAAAATGGAACGGCGTTTTCTATGGAGCTATAGGACTAGGTTTTAGTCTAAACAATTTTGGTTTAAATTTTCAAAAGTTGGTTTGCCTTAATAATATTAGTACCTATTAATAAGCTAAATAATTAACTAGTTATTTAATTTTATTGTATAGAATATATTGCAACAAACGTCTCTCAGTAATCCAAGAATACTATTAGATGTTAGTTGCACTTCTCTCTTTCACATCCTAGCGCGATCCCGGTCGCATTTTGGACTGTACCAATGCGGGATCTAGGGAGCGCTTTTCGGCTTTCCCTTCTTCTATTCATGTCAATGGTCACCCAAGGATATTAAAGATCATGCGAGCGGCAAAAGAAATGGCCGAAATAGTTTAAACGATTTGGCTACAGTTTTACAGCCGGCCACACTTATCATTTCGTGTTACGTTACTTTCTTCTTCTTTAATTCAGACTAAATACATACATCAATTTACTGCTAGACTAAAGGCCTTTTAAAAAAAAGGGATTTGCCTATAATCATCACGCTGGACTTGGGTTGGTGATCGCAGAAGATGGTATAAAATCTCCTTCCCTTATTCGCATCTTAAGACACCCGTGGAGGAAAGCCAAGAGGGAAGGTGTCAACATGTTAGGGTTGGGATACATCAGCTGCCAGCACGCAAAGAGAATTTAATCACTACGTTTCCAGCACGGAACAGCACTTTCCTATGCTGCTATCCTTTTCTGTCACTCAGGAGCGTCATTTGCTAGAGCGAGAGAGAGCGACGGAACGCTTTAGCATGGCTGGTGCTGCAGCTAGCAGCATAGGAAAGTGCTGTTCCGTGCTGACAGATATGTCCCAACCCTAACGGTTTCCAAGCATATTGCTCTACATATGTGTCTACTCTGTGTCTGAATTGTTATTCGGTAGCCAGTGGGTATTTACCATAGCGGGTTCAATTTAAATCCCCATAGTCATCCGTGCGTGCGCCTTATTTCATATCCAGAGATGGACTTATGAATGCCAAGTTTATTTTAATTGATAAAGCTATAACTATTTTTCATTTTTGAACTTGAATCCTTTTTCCAGATATAAATAAAAATAATTAAAAAATAACGACCTTTGATAAGTGATATATTTATCCTACATTTATTTAAAAAAATTAGTGGCACTCCGAGAGTGCCAACAGAAGTGAAAACTTGAACAAGATGGTGTCGATAGTGTCGTTAGGTAACAGTGTCGTGAGTTCAATGGTTTTTTCGCCATCTCAAAAAATCCCAACGCGCCTATAGAAGTTTTCACTTCTGTATATTATTAATGAGACATTATATTTGAGTTAGTCTTTATGCAAACCTCCTATTCTGTGACAAACACTGTTGAAAGAAAATTAAAATCTGCATTATGGACTAATTATAATAATTAACGAATAAAGTAACCCTTTTTTTTACACAAGCAAGTCAGTAGCTATTCGGCAAAGCAGCTCCTTTTTTGCAACGTGGAATTTTAAAACGCAACAGTTATTTGAAGATGCTAATACTTGCTAAATACTTACATCAAATTTCAAAAATAGAGTTATGTCAGTAATAAAATAAAATAGGTAGAAAAAGGATTTCATATTTAAAACATCAATATTTTACGTAACATAACTTTAATTCGATTGTAACATTTATCGTCGTATGTATGCACTAATTTTGTCGAATGATCTTTTTGTGGGAGTTTTATCTATTTAAAAGATTAAAATTTGGAATAACATACCTCTACAAATGGGACAGGGTAAACAGCATTAAGGTGAATACTAAGTAGAAGTAGCGCCCTCATTTAAAATAAATTGTTACCTCGTAAATATGGTGAAAAATTCCATATTTCTCAATGTTGGGCACTAGATAGCCCTTTAAATTATTTTATGAACCACCGTTGAAAGTATTACATTAGTCCATCTAGCTGTAAAATCCAATAGTGACCACTTTTGGCGGAAGTGGATTTTAAAGCTAGACGGATCACCAATATTAGTTCCAACAGCAGTTGTAAAAATAATTTAAAGGGTTATCTAGTGCCTAACATTGAGAAATATGGAAATTTTCACCATATTTACGAGTTAAAATTTATTTCAAATGAGAGCGCCACTTCTTCTTGGTATTCACCTTAAAGTTAACATTTAGTTTTCAGTTCTATATCTTTTACATCCTTAAAAACGCTCGTAACCAGTGACTTGCGTTGCGATGTTGGTACGGTTGTCTAAGGGAGCAGTTTCATTTCAGCTTACCGGCGGTTTAAACGCAAGTGAACGTTAAGATTTAATGCTTTGAGACCGGGCTGTTAAGGTTCTAAATTACCCCAAGCTCGTTAGCACAAATTCATGAAATTCACTAGCGAAATTAATAATCTAGGCTTCGTTTGACTAGACATCATTAAGGCTATAATAAATTGTAAAAATATATTTTTGTTTCTAGTTAGTTAATTCTATTTTAGCCTTTCTAGAACAATGAAAGATTACATAAATTAACTACTTACCTACCAACTATTTTGACTCTAGTGGTGTTTTAAAATTAAAATATAGGTTTTTAAGAAACTACCTATTATTAGGTATCTTGTCTATTTATTTACTTTTGTATTGTACACGCCAATTACTTTTTACTTCCCATTTCCTCTCGCGGGTCTACTGGAAGACATTTCTTCAGAAATAAGTAGCATCTAAGTACTATGTATTTTTTTAACGTATTGTTTATAGATTTTCAAGTGTACTTGAACCAATAAAGTTAAATTAAATTATACACCTATACATCGTGTTAATGAAAGAACGCAAAACCTCTCAGATGGTACCTCAGCCCATGTAACTGAACATCTTTTGTTCAACAACTTTCACGAAATCCAAAAAAAAACATTAATTTTCATACAAACTGATTAGCTGATCGAGTCAATTTGTATGAAAATACGATTATTTTTTTTTGATTAAGTGAAAGTTTCATTAATACGATGTATAGAATGAAATAAAAATATGAGGCTTTTTTGTCACCGCCCGTGGTATTCATGAGTGCTATTTTGGCCAATAATCTACACAGGCATAAAGTGCTACCTACTTCCTGACTCATACATATTCGAGTATTATACCTTTATGTCATTATCCCTAACAGGGTATACTAGCCAAATAGTCAAAGTGAAAAACAAAATGACAGTAAATTAACATATTGCTGTTTATGTTTCGTACAAAAAAAAGATAGGAATATAATTACGAACAATAGTGCGACATAGAAGCAGGTAACCTTTTATTATTAGAGAGGCCTAAAGATTAAAAAAAAAAAAATACTTAAAACTTTATTGTTCTACAATACAACCATAAGGATAAACAAATAATTCGTTGCGGCACAAAATTATTAAATAGATAAAACATATGTAACTCACGTCTTTATTAAGTAGTATACACATACATATATAAAGAGGACTGCCTGAGATGACTGCCTCCGTGGTCCAGTGGTCAAGGCGTTCGCCTTGTGATCCGGAGGTTGTGGGTTCAAATCTCGCTTTCGGAAGCATACTTTGTAAAAAAAGTTGTTTCCAGTGTGGTTAGGATATTGCAGACTTGAATCACCTGATTATCCGAAAAGAAATATGATTCCGTGCTTCGGAAGGCACTTAAAGTTGGTCCCGAACGCCATCTAGCGTTTGTACTTATCATAGGATTGGTTCTGGTCTAGGTACCCTTTGGGTTGCGGAGGTCAGACGGCAGTCGCTCTGTGTAAAAAACAGTAACCTCGTCAAATCACCTAGGTTAGACCCCGGGCTCTGATGCGTAACCCCTGACGATGCAACCGGGCATACGCCCGGATGATGATGATACATATATAAAGACGTGAAATTGCATCTTCCGTATAGTTTTAAGAAATACTTCCTGACTACGTTTTAAACCGCGTTATTATTAAACGCAGACTATCTTTAGGACTTGGTTAATGGTTTAATCCAAGTATTAGCATAGAATAAATAATACTAACGTACAGAAGTCTCACTCAGCAAAGAAATTAATAGAAATATCTAACTACTTAATGTGGCTAGCGATATGGTTTAATTTAGCTCACGTCAGCACCTTTTCGCATAAATACTTAGGCCCGTATTAATAAATCGAGCTCAAGACTGCACTCAAGTGCGATCTCAGCTGAGTTTCACTCAAGTTGTGATCACGCACTTAAGATGGTCGCTAATTAATAAACGTATATCAACAGAGTATCACTCAAGATCGATCTTGAGAGCGCGATCTCAGATTTTTGTTTTTTTTGTGTGACCAACACTGTGGTATCAGATTTTCCAAGGTATCAGACGGCTTAACGTGCCTTCCAAAGCACGGAGGGCTCGAGATATTTTTTGGTACTTGTGGTCACCAATCCAAGTGCGGATCACGCCCAAAGTTGCTTAACATGCGAGAGCGCTAGTTACACATAGGTATGGCTTAACGTGCCTTCCGAAGCACGGAGGGCTCGAGATATTTTTTGGTACTTGTGGTCACCCATCCAAGTGTGGACCACGTTCAAGGTTGCTTAACATGCGAGAGCGCTAGTTACACATAGGTATAGCTTAACGTGCTTTCCAAAGCACGGAGGGATCGAGATATTTTTTGGTACTTGTGGTCACCCATCCAAGTTCGGACCACGCCCAAGGTTGCATAACATGCGAGAGCGCTAGTTACACATAGGTATGGCTTAACGTGCCTTCCGAAGCACGGAGGGCTCGAGATATTTTTTGGTACTTGTGGTCACCCATCCAAGTGCGGATCACGCCCAAGGTTGCTTAACATGCGAGAGCGCTAGTTACACATAGGTATGGCTTAACGTGCCTTCCGAAGCACGGAGGGCTCGAGATATTTTTTGGTACTTGTGGTCACCCATCCAAGTGTGGACCACGTTCAAGGTTGCTTAACATGCGAGAGCGCTAGTTACACATAGGTATGGCTTAACGTCCTTTCCGAAGCACGGAGGGATCGAGATATTTTTTGGTACTTGTGGTCACCCATCCAAGTTCGGACCGCGCCCAAGGTTGCATAACATGCGAGAGCGCTAGTTACACATAGGTATGGCTTAACGTGCCTTCCGAAGCACGGAGGGCTCGAGATATTTTTTGGTACTTGTGGTCACCCATCCAAGTGTGGACCACATCCAAGGTTGCTTAACATGCGAGAGCGTTAGTTACACATAGGTATGGCTTAACGTGCTTTCCGAAGCACGGAGGACTCGAGACGTTTTATGGTACTTTTGGTCACCCATCCAAGTGCTGACCACGCCCAGGGTTGCTTAACACGTGAAAGCGTTAGTAAGAGCTCGCAACATTTCAAGCTACTTATGGTGGCCCATCCAAGTAAGGACCACGCCCAGGGTTGCTTAACACGTGAAAGCGTTATTACGACTTAACGTGCCTTCCAAAACACGGAGGAGCTCGCGACATTTTATGCTACTTCTGGTCACCCATCCAAATGCGGACCACGCCCAGAGTTGCTTGACATTAGAAATCGTTAGTAATGCATAGGTACGGGGTTAAAGTACCTTTCGAAACACGGAGGATCTTGAGACATTTTATGCTACTTATGGTCACCCATCCAAGTCCATCCAACGCCCGGGTTTGTTTAACATGCGCATCCATCAAAGTGCGTAAGTACATACTTTCATAATACTCCACAATGGTGATTATTTTTGTTGATAATATTTTCAAAATTAATTACTAAGCCAAAAACTTCAATACAAAATTCATCTAATCGCGCACTTAAGTCATGGTCCGACTACACTCAGGAAAAACGTGTTTGAGTAGCATCTTGAGTGCGCGCTTAAGTTCTGATACTTGTTTATTAATACGTCGCTCACTCAGGTGATACACGGAACTCAAGCGTTGACTCAAGTAAGGTTTATTAATTAGCACGGCAACTCAAGCTCGCACTTAAGACCAAACTCAAAGTTGAGTGCGATTTATTAATACGGGCCTTAGACATACTTCGCAAGCCAATTTCATTCTTATTACTCTGGACAAACGATTCGTATAACTGAATTTACCACCCGGAGGGGCCGCTTGCGCGCATAGTAATAATGTAGGTACATTTTCGATACCTAAACGGGGAGTGACACATGCCTGGTATTAGTAGGTACTTTGTTTAAACCATTATCCGACTAACTTTAGAGTTAGTCCTCGTTTTATATTATGACTGAAAGAGACTAAGTTTTAAATGAATGCAAATAGTTACAAGTTGAAGACTTGAAGACCATAACTTAGAAGTTATCTCCTTGTCCACGCCTCGCTTTCGAGCGGATGACACTTGCCCTAACTCTTTAAACAGTTTTCTCTACTTCAGCTAAGTTTTACGAGTTTTCCCGACTCGATTCCATTACATTAGGTACCCATGAGAGTAGTTTGAAGTTTTTTATTTTGATTTATAAAATTTTATGCATTTCGGTGAAAGATGTTGAAAAGAAAACATTGGAGTTCTAGCGAATGCTTGTTGTTGAGAATGTTGTGTAAAAAATACCTATGGATAATACAGAAAATACCATATTACTCATACCACACATAGTTGTTAGAGAAACCCGACATTATCACAGCGTTAGAGCTACAATAAACCTCCCCAAAATAATAAACGTGTCAAAACAGCCCTCTATTCTGTGTACCAAACATAATTAAGCCGTTAAGTGCACACGTACCAAACAATTAAGCGTTATATTGTAGGTAGAGCACTGTGATAAGTACGCCCATGTGTCACAAAATTTCATTTAAGTTTTATGTTTTTGAAGATAAAACAAAAGGTTGTAGGGGAATATCAAATAATATAGGTATACCTAGTACGCCGGTACTTTACAAACGACAAGGATACTTTAGATTTATGTTTTAAGTGTGCGTGGGACTCGTGCACCGAGGTTTCCGTACATACCTGTAGGTATATAAGTAAGTTTAAAATTATAAAAAATATTTTTATTATATGACGTAACAAAAATATATGATGTAAATAACAAAAAATAATGATGTAACAAAAAAATTATGCTTTTCGCACTTTTTCCTTTATTTGTACTACAAGACGTTGCTTCGTACCAAATTTCAAGATTCTGAGTTCACGGGAAGTACCCTGTAGGTTTTGATTCCCTTACGAGTGTCGAAAATTTGCGGCATGAACGACTGTATCTTTTGATTGCGTTGGCATAGAAGTTTGATTTTTTCACAGCTCCAACGGACATAGACTATAACTTGAGTAACTGATATGAATTTCAGCTTGACACTTCCACGCGTTCCTGATAAAAAGGATCTTGACAGACAGACAGACGGAAAACAAAGTGATTCTATAAAGGTTCCGTTTTTTTTCTTTTGAGGTATGGAAAAAGATGTGAAGCGGATTAATTACCATTACTAGAAATCTCTGTTCTGAAGTTCCTTAACGTGGTTCGTGTTAGAAAAGTGACTGTAACATATACGAAAAACGCGCTTGATGATAATATTCGAAGTAAACTGGACAGTACCAAATGTCTTGTAACGGTTTTGGAAGAAAAGCCGTGAAGAACTTTATTCCTGACAGAAGTTATCGGACCGCACATCTTATTTATCTTTTTCGCTGCAAAATCAACGCGCGTTACACCGTCTCGATCCTAAAGTGCATTGAATCAGGTGAAAACTTCTCATCAGAATGTCATAACATACTATGCCGAACTTGCGCGACCGAACTTCGGCGAATTTATGCTTGCAGTGCTATTTTCAATACAATGAAAGTTCAAGATTTTGGAAAATGAGTGACAAAACTCAATTGGAGTTGGGCAGAACACCTAGTAAGACGTTGGTGATGACAGATGGAGCAAATTATTAACAGAGTGGTGGCCCATTAATAGTTAGCGTAGTGTGGGCCGCCCGTAAGCAAGATGGGTTAACGAAATCCGAAAAGTTCGCGGGTCGAACGTAGATGAGAGAGGCTCAGGACCGTGGTAATGACATTCATTGAGAGAGGCCTATTCCCAGCAGTGGGAGGTACAAGGCTGCTAATGATGATAATGACGAATGCTATTTGAATTACTAGCATCTCACTATTCCAATATTACGTCGCATTTTTACATGATGAATTAAATTAGCCGCGTAAATTCAACCGCGCAATTTCGGCACAGTGCGTTTAAACATATATATCATTACACTTTTCACATGACACATTTTTATCGCAATCCACGCTTGGAGCAAATTCTTTTCAAAAAAGATTCAAAGGGAAATTAAAAGTATGCGCGGTTATACAAGGCAACCCTGTAGTGTAGGAGCCAACAAAGGCTCCCGATTTAATTAAAACTGCGTCAACTGTGCTCGCAAACATCCCGGTGTGGCAGAATTACAGTCTCAGAGGATATTGAGTGGGAGATCACGCCATATGTGCTTTATACTAATTAAACATGAACAATAGAAAATTAAACCTACATAATGTATTTTACTAGTACATTGTGCTGTGCGCGCGTAAGTGTGTTGAGTTAATGTCGGGCCGGCGGCCGGTCGTAAAACTACAGCCAAATCGTTTAATCTGTTCCGGCTATTTCTTATCGATCTTTCGCATTGTCATGCACATTAAATTTGGAGTAGAAAAAGTGGGAATGCGTTCCCTGGGCTCCGAAGCAGCATAGCTGAGGATGCAACCGGGTACACGCTAAGATAAAAAAAAGAAGTATGCGTCGAGTTGGCGTACCCACTTAAGGATCGGGAGTATCAAAAACTGTTTATAAATATAAATAGTTAGGTAAAAAATGTGAGGCAATATTTTAAAAGTTGAAAGTGTTTATTTGTGAACACGCAGACTTAACGTCAAAACAAAGCTTCGCACGGTCTGTAGCATCATTTGGTGACCAATGACATGCATAATACCATGTTTGGAGAAGTAAAAGCTGGAAAGCGCACCCAGGCTCCAAAGCAGCACAGCTAATGTTTCAGCTGGCTATGTGCTAAGATAAGAAGGAGCAAGATGTTTGTAAATTCATCAAGTAGTCTGAATAGTAGACATGTTTGCAAAAAAAAATGCATAGGCAGTTTATCACAAACATCTTAATTACAGCCTTTTTTTTTGGTTTCGTGGCAATATAGTTGAGTTAGTAATCTTAACTATCCTATAACACAAGTTTAAAAACTTACTTTGGGACTTTTATTTAAAAAATACAAAATAGAAAATTTACCAACTGCGCAAAATGGTATGAAGAGATAATGAAAATGGTATGAAGTATTCACACTACAATAACAAAATATTTTTATTTATAAAGAGGAGTTTCAATTATGGTATTCACAAATGAGTAAGTAAGTACTCATATTTGAGTCAAGTACAAAAATGGACTTCAAATAAAGTAGTTACTAAATGAATAAGTAGGGTAAGGTGGGGGAATGGCGGTCACTTAAGCGAAAAACGACATAATTCTTTAATTAATGAGCTTTGCGCAAAAGTAATTAAACTGTCATATAGTTAATTTAGTACACTTTATGATTACCATGTTGTAAATAACCCAGCTTAAGTAGTTTAATTATTTTTATAAATTTTTAAAACCTTTCACTGACTGGTATTGCCCGCACTTTGCGGGCAATGGCAGTCACCATGCGGGGTAATAACAGTCGCTCAAAATCAGCAGAGCTTTGCATTTCAAAATAATAATAATGACTAGAAATCAGTAAAAGAATATTTTAAATGTAACATAAAGTTTTTATTACAAAAATGAACCAAAGATTAGCAAAATTAAAAAAATTAACCAAAAAAATCTTATTTAAAAAGCTACAAATCAAGGCGTTTTGAAACTTTATTTATACGCACACATGAATCACATTCATATTTCTCAGGAGAATCGGCTCCAGAGCATTCTTTGTGTGCCCACTTTCCACAACCTCGACATCTGAACCAAATTTCATTTTTCCCAAATTCTTTGCAAATGCAACATATTTCTTGCTCACTATCGTCTATACTTTCAAGGTTTTCTTCATCTGACGAGTCTGGGATTGACCTGGTAGATTTCAGATTTTTCTTTTTCTTCTTAGAAGCCAAAACTTCTTCATCCGAGGAACAAAACTCTGGATCGATCCTTGATTTCTTACTGGTCTTGAGTTGTCTTCGTTTGGTAGTGGTGGTTATCTTTTTGTTATCAGTTTTCTTGTCAGTTTTCTTGTTAACTTTCTTTTCAGTTTTCTTGTCAATCTTCTTGCTATCTTTTGACAACTTCTCTTGTCTTTTCCTTTCCTTGTTTTCTAATTCTGCTTTCAGGGGTGTTGCTGTTAGGATAGCAGAGTGTTGTTTGGTATTTGCACGTTTTCTAGCTTGAGTTGGCAAAAGTGGCAACGGAGACAATACGGTCTGTATTTGGGCGCTCGTTTCTGGCAAATTATTGTCCTCAGGAGTATCCAGTAATTGGTTGCTCGTTTCTGACAAGTTATTTGCCTCAGGAGCAATCTGTACTTGGGCGCTGGGTTCTGGAAAATTATTGGCCTCAAGTGGAAAGGTAGATGTTGCTTGATCATGGTCCATAGGGTTAGCTGTGGAATCATTCATCACAGTAACAGTGTCGTTTTGGGAACCCAATAGATAGTCTGAGGCCAAGAATTCCTCTTCTCCAAAAACGGTAGGATCGATAGGCATAATTCCACTCGCATTAAATCCAGAAACTCCTTTCTGAATTGTAGCCGTGTCACAGTAGGCTTTGTTGAATATAGAAGCCACATCGTACGGAGTTATTTTTAGCAAAGCGTGGCTTTTCATAAACAAATCACACTGCCTTCGAAAGGCAGCTTTCAAGGGGCCATAAAATGCAACATCTGACGGTTGCATTCTGTGAGAGGTGTGCGGTGGGATGGATAGTACAACAATGAAGTTTTCTCGGCAGAATGTGTATGCTTCCAAAGACACGTGGCTGTAATGATTGTCCAAAACTAGAAGCACTGGCTCAGCCGAAGACGGTCTCGCAAAGTGCACAAAGTGTTTGAGCCATATTACAAATAAATCTTGATTCGTCCAGCCATTTTTCGAGCAGTGGTAAATAGCTTCATTTGGACCATCTTTGCTCAACTGTGGTGACATCCTCTTGCGTGGGTAAATAAACATTGGAGGTATGTAGGATCCAGAAGCAGACACTGCGCAAATGACCGTGATATTTTTTCCCCTTTCATAACTTGTAACAGATCCTACTCTCTTCTGTCCCTTTTCAGCAATGACTGTACCAGGGTCTTGCACGGTGCTGATGCCGGTCTCATCCATGTTATATATTTTTGATGCAGCAAACTGGTACGTTTCCATAATGTCTTCCAAATTTTTAAAGAACAAGGAAACCTCTTTATTGAATGCTGTCACGCGATTAATACTAGTTGCCTCAGGCTGACGGATAGTTATCGAAGGATTTCGCTTTAAAAAACCATAAAGCCAATCTTTCCCAGCCATTTGCCTCTCTTTGTTGAATGTGTGCTTTATATTGTGTTTCTCAGCATAAACATAAGCTGCACGGCGAACTTGCAGTGGACTGAGGCCATAATATAATTTAGCCAAAAGTTTTATATTCTCAGCCATACCTTTCTCTTCTTCTGGTGAGAAAGTGGCATGTCTTCCTAGAGAAGGCGCAGTAATAGGAAGATTCTTCTTGATTCTTTCTTGTAAAGTACTGAAGGGTATCATGAATATCTTGGAAGCTTTCCGTATAGAAACTCCATCACGCGCAGCTCGTACAGCTTTTTCTAAGTCATCTTTAGTCCATTTTGCTTTATTTGTTGTTCTAGGTCTGTTCCGCGGCATCTATGTAACAAAAATAACCATTCATTAGCCACTATTTTCACAAAAATGCTCAAAAAAGCGTTCTCAACTTGAGGTAAATTAGCCCTATATTTTCATATGAGGTAATGCCGGTCGGTGACTGCCATTACCCAGTTCGAGTAACTGGGATAACCCCAAAACAAAAGAAATGTTTTCTTTGACATTCAATAAAAATCTAAATAAGCTATCAAAAATTTAACCGGCACATCAAAAGTGATAACAAATTTGTTATAATTGGTGATAAAAGCAAATCTAGCCGTAAATAATAAACTTAAGCTTACCTTTGATTGAAAATTCCAATTTTTAACAACAAAACACTCCGAAACATGAACGACGCACTGCCATACTGACGTGCAATACAAGATGGCCGCGGCGATGTAAATTAGTTATCCCCAGTGAAGACTAGATGGCAGCATAAGTATCATTTCTTAAATAATTCAGGAACTTAGTATTCCATAGTGACCGGCATTTCCCGCTGACCGGCATTCCCCCACCTTACCCTAGATACTCACATTTGAGGCAACATGTACAAAAATGGACGATGGTAATTTTCCAAGCAAATATTTAATAAATATGTGCAACGTCACACGATCAATATAGGTATTTTACTAGTTGGTGCCTGCGACTTCGTCCGTAATTTGAAATTGTTAATTTACTGACATCGGATTTCAATAAAACAAAGCCTAAATGTTGCTACAAGTTGAGTAGATATAAACCGCGAAAAAAATAGTTTTGTAGTTTTGGAGATGCAGTTTTTAACATTTATTGTGTGTATGTATGACTGTATGTACTTCTTCTTCTTCTCGTGTCGAAAGCTTAAAATGTATTTAATCATTTTTTTCCCTCCAGAAGATTGCCACTTTCACAGCGTTGTCTGTAGCTTCACATAGGTCACGCTTAGTGCAGCTAGTGGGGTATGACGGGCAGGAGCGGAGGTGTGACATAGTCTGGTCGTTATGACCACACAGACACTGTGTTGCAGTTGGGTCAATATAATGCCATCGGGCCAAATTATGCCTGCACCGGCATTGATCCTCAGTTCGGAGGCGGTTTAAGCTTTTCCAGGTGGTCTATGTCTATGTCTGTATGTACTAGCGTGTAGTTTTTTAAATTATTGTTTTTTTTTTATTAGATACAATAAATTCAAAAAACTTTTTGTATTCTGTTACCCTTTTCTTATCGCCCACACTCATTTTTGACAAACAAACAAAATGTACATCTTATAGACTAGCTTTTGCCCGCGACTTCGTTCGCGTGATCGCATTCTTTACGATGTGTAATGTCGGTCAGACATATGATCTTGACTGATTGGTTAAATCAGTCAAGATCTCTATTTACAAAAAATATTTTTAAAATAAAAAAAATCGCCAAAAAAACCTATTTATTATTTATTTCCATCTTAAATTCGTTATTTTTACTATAAGTATATATAAAATTTATTTATTTCACAACTTCTAATAGGTCTCAATTTAATGATAATTAGATACAACTACTGTTTATCTTGTCGACATAACATTTATTACTCTCTGAAAATATAACGTAAGGTAGCTCATAAGTAGTTTTTTACATTTTTTTTTTTTAATAGTGAGCTCACATGTCAATTTTTACATTTCTAACTTCAAAAATGACCGAGTTTCATCAAAACTTTCAACCCTCATTTCAACCTCTTAGGGGCTGAATTTCCAAAAATCCCTTCGGGCACACCTACGTCATTCAAGGAACGTTTATGCAAAATCTCATGCTTCTAGACCTTTCGGTTTCGGCTGTGCGTTGATCGATCAGCCTCTATCTATCTATGACAGCCAGTCAGTTTCTTCTGTTATATATATAGATAGGCGACTTCTATTGCTTTATTACATGTATGATTATAGTACTCTACAAAATATTCTAATTGGTACTAATCACAGAAAATCCAAATACGAGTACACTTACACAGCGAATACACAAGTTATTTGCGTAGATTTTGTTAGCGTTTCCGCTGATTCCAAGGCTGTGAGAATTAAGGCCGTACCTGAATTTTCCGGGGTTTAGTGCTGCCCCCATTTTAAATAAATCATTTCAAAGGAAACGGAGACATCATTTAAAATTTTGTTTTTACCAAGCCCTAGATAACCCTTAAAACTATTTTATGAACTACTGTTTACAGTTTAAAGTGGGAACATACTACGTACATTTGCGAAAAACGGCCACTTTTGGCAAATGTGCGTAGTAAAGCTTAAGGTACGACCTTAAAGGTACTAAACACATCGTCAGCTCAGCTTTTCACGATTTTAATTTTTTCTTCAAAATTTTCAAATATTTATTTAGTAATTAGGCCTTGGTAGGCACTTTTATACTTCAATAAGTTTTAATTGTATAAATTACGTATGTAAATTAATTATTTTAAAGAAAAGCTACCGATACGAGTACTAGCGTTTTGCAAGTCGCAACGAGCACTGAAACTCATTTACACAATATTGGTCGCCTACGCGCTAGAAGAGCTATGTCATTTGTCTTTCCATTTACAAAAACTTACAATACAATGATAACACATTATAACATGTACTGCTTGTGAACGAGCGAACAAACATAAATAATAGAAAAATAAAGGAAGACTAATTAGGTAGACAAAAAGCGAAGTAGTACCTCTCAAGACCCGATGGCATCAACTGATGCGAAAATGCATTGTTTATCTATTGTGTCTGGTATTTGGGGTCTTGAAGGATCGAACTAGCAGTTTGTTTTTATGTGTTTAAGTGGACAATACTAGTGTCACATTTTTCAAGCTGCCGAAAGGCATCCGACATAGCTTGACTTGACTAGGGTAAATGTGGGATAGACGCCATAGGGGGATAGATGCCCAAATTTGCAGATAGCGACTTGTGCGAATTCAACGCTTGCAATTCATTTTAAGCTTTTAAGATGTTTAAGCTTTCATTTCAGTGTTTTTGTGTAGGTACAATATGTCTGTTTATGTATGTGTATGTATGTTTATGTATTTATATGTATGTATGTATATATCTCGTAGTTAGCTTGCATGTTTATATTAGTTTAAGTTCGTATAAATGATGCTTTCTTTTATTATATGTACACACTTCTACCTTTCTTGTGAGTAATTGTCCTATCTATTTATTCGCCGGTTGACTGGAAGAGATTCCATTAAGGGATAAGTCCGCCGTTGTCAATTTACTGTATATGTTGTTTTTGTCTTTAATTATTTGTTTTCTAAGTACAATAAAGTTATTACAAACAAACAAACATTTTTAGACGGTTAGTGATTAGTGTGAACGATGTTTTCCTTCACAGCAAGCAAGTGGTGGTAGCTGAAAATGACCGTATAGCGAAAACTCAGAGGTACAAGTCGCGCCTAGTGAGAATTGAACTCGTGCCATACAGACAGTGCAATAAAGATTTTTTATTTTACCTTATCTTACATAAGCTACTCGCAGTTGCCTCATTACAGATTACAAATCTCATTTTATTTTGTCAAAAAATACTATCATAAGATTTCCCAGCGACTAATCCGGTAATAAAACTATACGGTCATTAAAGAGTATGTTTTTCCAAAATTTATTTACATCTGTACAGAGATTGTAAAGGATATATAAGATTATTGCTGACATAACGTCTTTTTAATAACCATGAAGGAAAAAATACAAGTTTAACACCCGGCGTCACTTTTGGTAGAAATAAAATTTCCTGCCTATATATACGTAGATACATCCAATTTTTTTTATATCCCCCAAAATATGTGCACACATTACTAAGTATAAATTAGATTCCAGATAGCTGAAGAAAACCAGGACAACCAAGAAAAAGTTGGGCTTGTAATTTGACTCATTTTGAGAAGAATTGGAGGGTGATATCATGGGTTAGGATATATAAAAAGAATGAGGGGAGGTTTTTGCCCAACAGTGGGACCTAATTGGTTAACAAAAAAAAAAGAAGAACCTAAAAAAAGTAAAAAACGACCTATTTTTATTTTTGTCCTTATGACATGACAAAAGGCCGAAAAGTATATTATACTTATCTTCTTGCTCAGGGTCTCCGGGTGACGACGATCATCGGCGCATTTGGGACATGCGCGGGCGCATGGCTCAAGGTGTTCTCCGTGCCCCAGGACATGTTCTGGCTGGGCTTCCTCGGCCAGACCGTGGTGGCCATCTCCCAAGTCTTCATCTTGAATGTTCCACCAAGATTAGCGGCTGTGTGGTTCGGTGCGGATCAGGTGTCGTCCGCGTGCAGTATTGGAGTTTTTGGAAACCAGGTTAGATATATTTTACTTAGGACTATGTCAATTAACTTCTTCTTCGTCTAAGCGCGTTCCCGGTTGCATCCTTAGCTGTGCTGCTTCGGAGCCCGTGATGCGCTTTCCCGCTTTGTCTTTTTCGAATATAACATGCTGTCAATGGTCACCCAAGGATGCCAAAGACTATGTCAATTATTAACCTCTGGATTTAAAACAGCCCGTGAACTTCACAAGGTTCACCGAAATTTCATAGCTTACTAAATAGTGTGGCGATTGTATGGTCTGCGGGTCTACCGTCTACCTAACACAATTTCTTTCGCTACGTCTATGGTTTATGACGTCATCGCGTCATTTCGAACCGCCTAGCTTTTACATGTACCTTTCATATAGACCAGTCTGTTTCTATAGAGTACATGTGAAAGCATATGATCCGTATCTGTTTATCCCTATGGTTGACTGGGAGAGAACGCTTTTAGCGTTAAGTCCGCTGATTGTACCATTTCCTATTGTGGAACAATAAAGTTTTTATAAATAAAGCAATATCGCTTTGCCAGGTGATTCGAAATGGCGCGATGACGTCATAAACCATAGACGTAGCGAAAGCAATCGTGTTAGGCGGTAGGGGGGCCGGTCATCTGGTGCAAGCAGATCAGGTATCTTCTGTATGTAGTAAGTCCTTATGTGGGTTTTTGGAATATAGGTTATAGTATGTTTTACCATGGACGAACAAATACAAGAGGACTGACAACCCCTTACGAAAAAGCGTACGCTGCTAGAAAGCCAAAATCCTGTATTATTTCTAGATGTCGCTAGTTAGTTAGTTGTCCCCGCTAGACATACAAAGGTTGCTGGGTACTTAGACTGACGGTATCCACGAAAAATCATAGATGGTGCTTGTTTGTTCATAGAAAATGATCGCTTATACCGCCATCTCTCCGAAATTAAGCGGCATCATTACGAAACTAGGTACCTTCTCTCGAACTAGTAGCTCCATCTAGCTACAAAATTAAACTAAAAATCGGATTACGCTTCAAAGTATGATAGTTGTCAGCTGTTGTCAGTCCTCTTGTAATTGTTCGTCCATAGTTTTACTTAGAATCACTTCAATGTTTTTATGATTGAATTTAGAATATGACGGTCCGGTCGTAGATCAAAAGGTCCCAAAATATCAAAGACATTTTGCAATGTAAATATTCAACGACTGAGCAGGTAAATAAAAGTTTGAAAGTAACTAGTCACATCAATTACACAACAAAAGCAGTAGGTAGATAACTATCTAAAATTTAGCAAAATCCCTGTATTAATTAGGTACAGAAGTAAACTTAGGCCAACGTCTCAAAATCGGAGCTTACGAAGGGCTAATTGAATTTTTAATGTCGGCTCCCTTCACGAGGTCCCTTTCAGCTTCGTCAAGGACTTTGCCTAACTACTTCACTTTGGTATGATAATGAGCTGGTAGGTGACTTTTATTGGCAAGTACAAAAAGAGAGTAAGTACACTCAACTATTTTGTTGTTGACTCTACTTACCGCGTTACATTAGATACCTAGAGTTGTAACAAAGTTTTATGACCACTTTGCAATAATATATTTTATGCCGAATTTAAGTCGTATAACATTCTGTGTGTTTATTTTTGTTACGAGTATAATCTATCTGCATGCCACATTTCCTTCCAATTTTAGTAGTTTTGACGTGAAAGCGTTACATACATACAAATTTTCACATTTATTGACCGAGCAGGGGAAGCGAACGAAGCGCCTAAGTTTCAAGATTGGCCAAAAAATGCTTTTGTCCGTCTGTCTGTTCTCGCTTACAAGTTAAATTTTAAACCAATTGTGACGAAAATTGGCACACAAGTTCCTTGATTTATCAAATATTTTTGGTGGATCGCGATTTTTCATTGGGGTAGAAATAAGGGGAAAATGGGGGAGCTTTGCTGTAGCGTTATTTATTGAAAGATAAAATTTGAGAATCACACTACACAAGATGTTGCAAAAAAAATTTAATAGGCGAGTGTAGAGGGGAAATGGGGGAAGTATGCTGTAGCGTTATATATGGACGGATTTCACTGAATTGGCTTTGCTAAGCCAGGGGAAAGGGGAAAGTGTCGGTTATTGCAAGGTTATAAGAGCTCGCGAGGTCTACGTTTATTTATTTATTTACTAGCTTTTGCCCGCGGCATCGCTCGCGTATCCCACGAGAATCTTACATTTTTCCGGGATGAAAGTTACCCTGTGTCCTTGTCAGTACTCCTAACTATGTGTATGCAAGAAGATTAGTTCAGTAGATAAAGCGTGAAGAGGTAAGAAACAAATATACAAACTCACTTTCGCATTTATAATATTAGTTAGGATTAGGATTTAACGCCTATTACGTTTGTAATCAATTACAAACGTAATAGGCGGACTAAAGCCATAGGCTTTATCTACCAGTCAACCCACTGGTGTGGTGATGCCGGGGAAAAAAAACTTTAGAATTACTAGTAAGTAATATTAATAGTAGGTTATCTTTGTAAGTAATATTTTAATATAGATTTTTACACCGCACATTATCAATTCAAACATTAAGGTAATGAATCAATTTACAGTCCACAAGTTTCTTTAGCCCCAGAACTCAGTAAGATTTATTTGGTGAAGAGATTACAAGAGGGCTGAAGGCTGTCGTCGATAAAGCTGAACTTTTCCCATAAAGGGACGGAAACCGGCTCATTAGCATAACACCGGGAGAGACAAAGAACAGGCATGCCTTTGATTAGACCAATCTAAGGATTGATCCGATCTTGAGATCTTATGCCGACCTCCGTGGCCCAGTGGTTAACACGCCAGTCCGCCACTTCGGAGGTTCATGGTTCGATCCTAAACCAGGGCAATTTGGTAAATGACCTTTTCCAAAATTATAAAAAAAATTGCAAAAAAGTACACTACATACACAGTTTAAAATTGTCTTAGGTCTTGGGTGTTATCTATCTATCTATCTATCTTTATTTAAGAGCTATGTTCTTGTCGGTGGAGTATGAATTCTATTCCATTTGTCTCTCTCACCTGCCAGCTGTTGTACCTCGCTTTACGACACGACATTCACCCTTCTCCTTTATCTGTTTCATGTAGCTATGTCTCGGTCTTCCTGGTCCTCTTTTCCCTTATATCTTACTTTCAATGATAGTCTTTATGAAGTCGTCGTGTCATATTATAGCAGATGACCCAACATCTCTCATCGTCTATTCTCTGTTAAGTATATCCAGAATGCACCTTTTCTCTTCTATATCATCTCCTATAATATCTTTGAGCACGGCTCCGGGCCTTTCTTCGCTCTCGGCGAATATTTCACTGTTTTATTTATTATTATTTTTGTATTTTTTATATTTATAATTGTTTTTGTAGCCAAAACGGATCGATATTTAGATAATACATTTTTTTGTATACTTTTTATATAAAAAGGTGATTGTATAAGTAGTAATATATATTTTTTAAAGGCAAATTTAGGGGTATGTTTGTGATTTTTTTCTATCGAGCCAAAATGCTCAATCGTGTTTTGGATATTGTGGGTGTCTGTAGAAAGCCTTAAAATTTTTATGTAAAATTTTTGAGGAATAAACTGTAGTAGTGTAGTTTAATTACAGTGATTTTTTAAAAACACTCACAGTTTTCTTGGCTCTGAACTGGTTGGGCCTTAATATTCTTTGGTAATCTGCTCTATAGTTACTTATGTTATTAGTAACTAAGTATTAATGTATATGTACTTACGTTGTCAAGTTTACGCTACACGCAAGTCCCAAGGTCCTCCTTCAGTCGTCTGCTCACTGCTGAGCGTCGTGATGTGCCCGACCTAACTTTCTTACGATCAGTATCCATTTGTTCCGGTCAAAAGACCGGCCAGGCAAAAGCCTGTTCCAGTGCCTTGGAGATCTTGGTGTTCAGGTGTTATTTTACTTGTTCAGGCAATCGTATTGGGCTACGGCTCCTAGATATTTTTCCTTCCATTCTACCGGTCACCATAAGTTTCTCCAGGTTATCGGGGGTTTTCTCTTTATATGACAAAAGTATTGAAGTACTCTCTGGAGGCAGGTACTGAGGAGCCTCTGGTCAATGCTAGTACTTAAGGATGGAAACATTTGTTCTGCGTGCCATCCAGGGTATTTGGAATATGTGTCTACAGCACAACATTTCAAAAGCATCGCTCCGGCGCCGATCTGCTGCCTTCATGGTCCAGATTTCCACGCCATACAAGAAATTAGGAAATACTTATGTTCTGACCATGTTTATTTTAGTCCCAAAGTTTTATTTTACATTGGCCTAATTTTTACATAATGTTTTCGAAGTATAATAGAAGATTCGTCTCGACTCTCGATGGACGTGTCTAATTATAGTATTCTTAAGTCAATTATTTTTGGTTGTCTCACGGGTTTTTAAATTGTTTTTCATTTAACAGAACATCGATAACAAGCAGCGACCATGAATATAATACAAGTACCTTACATGACATTCGCTATGGTTTACACACATACATAGTATCACGTCTTTATCCCTAATGGGGCAGACAGAGTATCCTAGGGCCGCAAGATTCAAAGGCCACTTTTAGCGTGATGGTGGGCGAGAAAGTGGAAAAAGTAATCTTAAATAGTGATGGGTTGCTAGCCGCATCGCCTATTAACATGATTTGCATTTTCGCCCATTCCCTCGATCGGCTTCTGTGATCTGTGCGGGAAGAGAAGCAGACGCTATGATTTTAGAAAATTATAACTTAATACTAAATTAAAATTCTACTAAAGAGGAGAACTTAGGTAGCCATTTAAAAAACTGAATATATAATCATGTTATTCACGTCAATAAATACATAAAAGAGGCATTCTTAGGAAGTCCTCAGATACACCAAAATAACTAGACTGAATAGATGAGAAAATAAATACAGCCCAAAAACTTCGTCAAAGTGGATATTTCTAAATTTAATGAACTGTCTAATATTTCTAAAACGATCAACTTTTTGTTACGGCAATATGGCGTGAAAACTGTTTTTTTGGCCGGGTCTAACACCTGGCAACTGATGTAGGTCGACTTACCAGTAATCCTGTATAAGTTGTTTAAATCTTGTTTGAACATTATAAAAAAAATATTACTTGCCACTCTGTAAGGATTCTGATTCTGAATACCTAATTTAAAAAACAGACATATGAAAAAATAATCATCAAAGTCGGCTGTTTCTGAGGAATATTCCAAAGTAGTCTTCATTGACCCGACTTTAGGAACATCCGTAGAATCATCACTATCACTTCAGCCGCATTACATCCACAGCTGGACACAGACCTCTCCGTTCAATAAATAGGGCTACCTATCTAAATATGTAATCTAGGTTACCAGAGTTTTAATTGTCATCTTGTTTACAATTTAAGCGAGAAAGCGAGAAATATCGCCCGGATACGCACGTGATTGTACATACATAAGCCTTCCTCATGAATCACTCTATCAATTGATATAATCCGCATTAAAATCCGTTGCCTAGTTTAAAAGATAGCCTACATACATACAGAGGGACTGATAGTGGGAAGCGACATTTGTTTTATACGAGTACTATGGTTGTTATTTATGAGGGCGCGACACTGGATTCGTACCCTTAATCATTAATAAATAAATGATATAAGAATTAATCACATTGAAAAAAAAATTGAGCTAGCTCAAAGTATGCGTGTAGGCTTTCCTAAAGAAACGAAGCTCTCATACCGTATAGTAGGTATGAGAGGTTCGTTCATTGAGGGTTGATTTCACGCATGCAGGCGGCCGGTCGTTAAACTATAGCCAAATCGTTTAAACTGTTACGGCTATTTCTTCTCGATTTCACATGCTCTTTGGCATCCTTGGAGTCATCCAAGAATAAAAACTCGTGAATAAAAAGTCACCCTGTATAATATGCCTGTAAATGTGACCATTTACAGGCATATTATACAGGGTGACTTTTTATTCACGAGCAAAATTTTGGTGCAAGTTTTTTGGAACAATAAAGTTATTAAAAGAGGGAAAGCGCCACCCCCCCACCCCCCCCCCCCCCCCTCCGGCATCAAAGAAACTGGGAACGCGCTAAGGTAAAAAATGTGCTTAGTAAGCATTGTACAAAGTTCAAATAGGCTAACTATAAGAGTTCAATATAAATACATATTTTTACCGACAGACCATGGTTCCAGTACTGAGTTATTCCTTAAGGCCGTACCTGAATTTTCCGGGGTCCAGTGCTGCCCCCATTTAAAATAAATCACTTTAAAGAAAACGGAGACATTGTTTAAAATTTTGCAACTACCAAGTCCTAGATAACTCTTCAAAGTATTTTATGAACTACTGTTTACAATTTAAAGTGAGAACGTTAAGCTTTACTACGCACAATTGCGAAAAACGGCCACTTTTGGCTAATGTGCGTAGTAAAGCTTAACGTTCTCATTATAAACTGTAAACAGTAGTTCATAAAATACTTTAAAGTGTTATCTAGGACTTGGTAGTTGCCAAATTTTAAAAAATGTCTCCCTTTTCTTTGAAATGATTTATTTTAAAAGGGTGCAGCACTGGACCCCGGAAAATTCAAGTACGGCCTTAAGGCTTAGGTTAAAGCTTATATTTTTCTTAAGGACATTACGTAGTTCATTTTCTTCTATCCATGATACATTTATATGGTTAATCGTGCCATCATGTTGGCTTACCAGATTTCATTTCTACACATATCAGAAAACCCAGTCCGGCCACAGATTAATAAAATAGTGTACGGCTTACTGACTGAAAGTTATTAATTATGTAACCCTTTCTAGTACATATATATACCAGAAATGATTACGTTATCATTTTCTAAGTCAAATGAATGTTGACTCTAGTTAATATTCAAGGGAACAGAAATTACCATTTGTACATAGTTGCCTTTGTTATCATGTGGAAAAGTACAATAAAGTTTTTAAAATAAATAAATAAATTATAATTATAATCTTTTGTTAAACGATCAGCATTATATGCAGAATATCGTTAGATTATTGTGCAATAAATATTAAATAAATAAAATATGCATCAAGTCTAGGTGTGTATCTAATTCTGACGTACTTACTTGATCAACTGCCAAATACGCGTAACGAAAACCAATTATGACGACGACCTCTGTGGCCTAGTGGTCATCATGCAAGGCTGTCACACCGGAGGTCCCGGGTTCGATCCCCAGTCAGGTCAAGATGGAAAATGATCTTTTTTAGATTGACCTAGGTCTTGGATATTTATCTTTATATGTATCACTACATAGTATAAAACAAAGTCGCTTCCCACTGTCTGTCCCTATGTATGCTTAGATCTTTAAAACTACGCAACGGATTTTGATGCGGTTTTTTTTAATAGATAAAATGATTCATGAGAAAAGTTTATATGTATAATACATACCCGTGCGAAGCCGGGGCGGGCCGCTAGTTTGTTATAAAATTTAGTGAGTTAGTATCCCGTAACACAAGTCACGAACTTACTTTGAGGCTGGCTCAATCTGTATGAATTGTCAGTAAAAAAATTAATATATGTGCAATTTGCTTTGCGTCGTTTTTTAACCATTATCAAAGAGACAATTGTGTGCGATACTCGGGAGCCTGCCTGCTTCTTAAAAAGAGGAAATATTGCAGGACCCGAGCTGCCCGCCCGAGATAGTATTGCCGGTAAATTATTGCTTGGTAATTGAGAAAGTTTCATCATTTGTGATACTCTTTATAATTTCGGTATGATGTTTATTCGCACATCAGATTCTATAGCGAAAGATTGTTTACACAGCAAGTAGAAGTGTGCCAAACAAAATGATATAAGTACTTAGGTATCTATGGATTGACTAAAAGGACTGGTTTAATTTCGTTTTTAGGGTTCCGTACCCAAAGGGTGCAAACGGGACCCTATTACTAAGACTCCGCTGTCTGTCCGTCGGTCCGTCTGTCACAGGGCTCTATCTCTTGAACCGTAATGGCTAGACACTTTTAATTTTCACCGATTATGTGTCATATACTGTGGCCGCTGTAACAAAAAATACTGAAAATAAAAAAAAATTAAAGGGGTCGTCATACAAGAAACGTGTTTCTTCAGCGTTTTAATTTAAAACGAGTCTGACTCGCACTTGCCCGTTTATTTAAACTTATTGAGAGTACACATCATAAAGTTGATACAACCACCGACCTGATAAAAAAAATATAAAGCAAAACCCAATTGAACCCCTCGACTTCCCGCCAAAAACTCTTTTTACTTTTTTGATTTGATTGGCTATGGCACCGATATGAAGACTCTTCTTCGGACTCGCGTGTTCCTTACAATACAATACAATACAAATACTCTTTATTGCACCATAAACAAAAGGAATTACAAAAGCAGAGAAAAACACAGAATAATGATACAAAGGCGGACTTATCTTATAGCAATCTCTTCCAATCAACCCACACTCTGTTTGTCCGCGAAACTTCGCACTGCTTTTGACCTTATATCAGTAGCTATGGGGCCACACTGCACCCAATTTTATTACACCAAAAGAGGAGCTGCCACCATGGACAAGTGGAGATGATTTGCCCAGCTTGGAAATCTCTAAACAGGACTGCGAACCCAAGTAGGTCGCTGTGGCGATCCTTCGTCCAGGTGGAAGATGATAGAAAGCTCTCAAAACGTGTGCAAGTATCATCATCTTCTTCTTCTTGTTAGCGCGTTGCCAGTTACATCTTCAGCTATGCTTTCCCGCTTTTTCTTCTCCAAATATAACATATTGCATGTCAATGGTCACCCAAGGATGCCAAAGACTTTATGTTACGATAGAAGGTAATTTTACGACCGGCCGCCTGCCCAACGTCAACCCTCTTCGGGAACGTTTTTGTGCGAAAAGTTTTACAACCGGATGCCGTCCGACGTTAACCCTCCTTGGGAATGCAAATGTAGCACGAGATGTTTGTAATTAAGACCTTTAGTGGCCTCTTACGACATCTACAGGAAGAGATGGAGTGGTCCTATTCTAACCCGTAACCACACGGGGAAGTATCATCATCATCAGGTCTTTTTAGTCTCCACTGCAGCATCACGACCCTCTCTGTACTACCAAAGTAGCCAGAGGATTTAGCCTACACTCTCCACGCTGGCCAGACGGATTGGAGAGGTCTCATTGATGTTTAGTAGCTTTTTTTACCTTGTCTTTCCTAAGTCGCATTCTACGACATCCACTAGAAGACTTGGAGTGTTCTACTCTGCCACATGGCTCCGACAAACCATGGCGCACTTGCATTCTTGTCCCGAGTGCGCTACTGAGGACGCCGTAACTAGTAGCTCAATATTGGGCTGATAGAATATTAAGGCGGAATACTTCGGTTCACTAGAACTTTGACCTAAAGTGATTCTAAGCATTTAAACATTTTTTGTAGGTTTTGGTAAAATAAATCAATATGCCATTAAAAAAAAATTTAAGAAATGATATCTAAAAATTATTTTTCTTCCAAAACTAAGAATATAAATTGAGGAAAAAATATTTTTTATCAAAAATATTAGTATTGTGATTCCGAAGGTGCCGGGCGCCTTCTTCGTTTTCGATACAAAAAATTAATTATTAAAAGAATTCACAAAAGCCAATAAAATCTACATTTCGCGACATTCCGCGTCTATTCCCCGCCTCCCGCTTCACAGTCAAACGAAATATGTAAAAGCATGCGGGGTGCTTTACGGATCGCCCCGCACTTCATCCCCTCAGATTCTCTTCGTATTCCGCCTTAAGAAGAAAACCATCGACACGCAAAAAAGAAGAAGTATTATGCTATAAACAATAACAACTAAATTAAATCAGATCCAACCGGAAGGTGCGTCTCAAGGCATCCCAGACAGTAATTGCAATATACTTGAACAAGTGTCATGTGGTTGCCACACTGGGAAGCTATTATCCAATTGGCAAGAGGGGTCTGGTTGTTGTTACTACACGATTGAGTCATGGAAGCAAAGAATTTATCATACCTAATGTCTATATACTTATATATATAAACAGATGGTAATCTGTTAAGACGATACACGGACTCCAGTGTTGCCCCCATTTTAAATAAATTATTTGTAAGGAAACCGAGATATCATTTAAAATTTTAAGCTACTAAAACCTATATAACCCTTCAAACTATTTTATGAACCACTGTTTACAGTTTAAAGTAAGAACGTTAAGCTTTAGTTTGCATTTTTGCGAAAAACTACCACTTTTGGCAAAAACGCAAACTAAAGCTTAATGTTCTCACTTTAAACTGTAAACAGTGGTTCATAAAATAGTTTGAAGTGTTATCTAGGCTTTAATAGTTTAAAATTTTAAATGATATCTCCGTTTTCTTACAAATAATTTATGTCAAATGGGGGCAGCACTGGACTCCGTGTATCGTCTTAAAACGAAAATCTAAAGAAACGATAATCTGAAGATATGGGTATAATCGAGACAAATCACACAGATTGAGCTAGCCAAAGTAAGTTCGAGATTACGTCATAAAGCGAACAAACAAGCATACAAACTTTCGCATTTGTAATACATATATTAATACTGGGTGGCGCAAAAGTAAAGACCCTATTTGGTTCAGCTATAACATTTTTTCTAAATTAGAAAACTAGATTTAGGTTTTTTTAAATGTATATTTGTGCCATTAAATTTCGTACCATTAGGATTTAAAGATGATGTCTTTTAAATGGTGACCTCCAGAGTTGATACACATTTGAGCCCTATTTATGACATTTTGCATAACTTGCCGTAACACTTCCTGCGATATGTTCGTTATTTCTTGACGAATGTTTTCTTTTAGAGCTGCGAGAGTCTGTGGCTTGTTCACATACACCCGAGATTTCAAAAAACCCCAAAGAAAGAAGTCTGGACTGGTCAGATCGGGTGATCTTGCAGGCCAAGGCAAATCGCCAAAACGAGAGATAACTCGGCCTGGAAAAGCGTCCCTCACTAAGTCCATAGTGTCGCGCGCTGTGTGTGCCGTAGCGCCGTCTTGTTGAAACCAGATGTGCTCCAGCCCCAATTCGTCCAAACTGGGTATCAAAAACTCTCGTAACATGGTTCTGTAGCGTTCTCCAGTGACAGTTATCGCATTGCCTCCAGCGTCTTCGAAAAAATAGGGTCCGATCACTCTGTCAACACAGATGCCACACCATACAGTAACTTTTAGTGGGTGTAGAGGTGTTTCTTGAATAATGCGCGGATTATCAGTGCCCCAGAACCGAGTATTCTGCTTATTGACATGCCCTGAGAGATGGAAATGCGCTTCGTCACTCATAACCAATTTTGAAGGAAAATCATCCTCTTCAAGGTTGAGGTTTATGACGCGCTGGCAGTAATCTAGACGAGCTCGGTGGTCAGCAGGCAGCAGCTGATGAGTCATTTGAGTTTTATACGGGAACATCTTTAAGTCTTTCACCAAAATACGCTGCAGGGTCCGTCTGGAAATGCCCAATTGCGTGGCACGTCGCCTCGTTGATGTTTCTGGACACTCTTCCACATCTTCGCGCACAGCATCGATATTTTCAGCTGAACGGCCTGTTCTTGGTCTCCCAGACTTAGGTCTATCCAATGTTGAGCCAGTTGCTTCAAGGCGTGTGGCAAAGCGTCGAATTGTGCGACCAATCGGTGCCGGACGGTGGTGAAATCGTCGACGAAATTCACGTTGTGTTCTTATCACTGATGAATTATTCCGTAAGAACATTGACACAATTATTCCACGTTCTTGGGGAGTAAAACGGTCCATGTTTATTTTCAGTGTATTTTACATTTGTTCACTACACAATTTTCAACAACAGAATGACAGAAAATGTCATATAAAAAAAATAAAAGTATTTTCTTTAGTGCCAGTACTTTTGCGCCACCCAGTACAATAAATAGGATATAATGTGGTAGACGTTATAACTTCATATTTGGCCTAGTGATGCCAGGCTGTCACAACGAAAGTCCCGGGTTCGATCCCCGGTCAGGTCAAGATAGAAAATGATGATTGATGTTAATCTGCTTATATATGTATTTGTTATACAATGGGGTAGTATCGTGTTAGTATCCTATAACACAAGTTTAAACTTACTTCGGGGTTAGCAGTTTGATTTGTTCTTATAAAGTAAAGTAATATAAATTTATACTGGCAAGGCGAGGTGATGACAGGTGAAGATAAATTTTGACGGAATGGTAAAATAAGAGGAAAGCGAAACGCTGGAAATCCTATAGCGACAATATTAGTAAAATCACGGATCGACAATGATTTCGTAAGGTAACGGTGTAAGGGACAAGACCGGTGGATGGTATACACTGCTGTAGGATATGGAAGGCTGTCGATGATGATGATGATAAATTTATAACGCAAACATTTTGCAGTGCGGAAATAGGTATACATAATGGGCCAGATGGAAGGATCGCGACACACAAGGAGGATAATCGTTTCCGGAAGTCAGTCCATAAGGTTATCAGCTACGAACGTGATCCAAGGCACAACGTGTTCTAAAGAAAAACCATATATGTTAACAAAGTTTTAACAACAATGTATGTCAAGGTCTTCTTCTTCATCGAGGGCGCCTGATGTCAGTAATCTAAATTTTGCTCCCGCTTTCACGCACACAAATTTACTCTAGCCGAAGCGAGACAGCGAGCCATGCGGGGCGTTGGGAATCGCGGTGGGTCAATGAGGCTGGTTCTGGTTTTGAGGTTTTTTTTCGTTTTACAAAGAATATTTAAGAGTTATTTAAAAAGTGAGACATATCATGACTGCCTTATGTTTAATACAATTATAATCCAAAGTTACAAGTGCTACATTATTGTATTTCTTGAATACTTTCTGTTTTAGTATAATTCTAAGGTGATTTGGAGGCAACTTCGCAATGTTTTTCTATCGAGAAAATTTTAAGCAATCGTGTTTTCGAAACTTATTATGTTTAGAGTTAGACCTGAACTTTGCTGTGTTTTTATATCAAAGTGAGTATTTCGTTAATATTGATAAATATTTAAGATCGGTCTTAGAACTTTAGGGTAGTATGGGCTCTTAACGCGTTCCCGATTAGGTACATCCTTAGCTGAGCTGCTCCGAGGCCCAAAGTACCTACACTTTTCTTTCTTTTCCTCCGGATGTTTATGGTGCTGCCCCGTTTTTGCTCTGGCACATATCAATGACTTCTTTGCTATAAGAATCAGAGCTGCAGCCTTATTGCTGTTCAGAGTACGGACTAGATCCAACAGCATCCTGCAAGTAATAGCAGGAGACAGTACCTCCACCATGATGAAGCACCTTGTATGTTGATCATCAAATTCTGTTGTGTAGGGCACAGGACTTCTTGTAGGGTAGGAACTAACATTAGTGAGTACCTAAGTTCTTTTTTGCATATTTATTACTAACAATGATGGATCTTGCTATCTTATTAATAAATAAATGAATGAATGAATGAATGAAAAGTACTTACCCCACAATAATAAATATAATTTCGATAATTCTTCTATATGTTTGTGTATTCTTCATATTTATATTATTTTATATTCTTTGCGCAAACCGCAAATAAAAACCCATTTACTTATCTTTAGTGATACTAAAAGCGCTCGTACACTTGTCACGTTTCGCTATCTATTTGTGACAATGGAGCATAAACTAAACCATTTAAATGGATTTTATATTTTTGACAAAATAAGTTTTTATCTAAAAATTGGTCTTCAATTGTTAAGTAATACAGTTTAGACGTATCACTAACTAGTGTTAGTGTCGCTAGAATGTTAGTGCGTTGTTGTTTTTCGTACGCGTAAGTGTTCAAAACTGTTATCCAATGACTGATAACAGATTTTTTAACATGCTCCTATTTTAAATGTACATTCGAAATACTACATTGCAGCGGAATCGAGGAGAATTTTTATAAATTCACACAGAAGAATGACTTCCATAATGTAGGAGTAAGTAAGTAAGTAATACTTTATTGTACACCAATAATAGAAAAAATATACAATAGTAATAAAAAATACATTAAAATGTACAATGGGCGGTCTTATCGCTAAAAGCGATTTCTTCCAGACAACCGATGAATGGAGAGAATATAAAAATACGTTAGCAGACGGGGTTTACATGACTAAATTACAATAACAAATAATAACAGGTTCATAATATATATAAGTATAAAAAAATACATACATGCATGCATATAAATAAATATAATATAAGTATATAATTATAAATAATATATACATAATATATATAACAGATATGTAGGAATGACGAAACAAGGGTTGACGAATCACATGGATTAACTTTCCAAATATAACTGAAAGACTTTATTTTTAAAAGCAGAAAGTGATTGCGCACGTTTAATTGATTCAGGCAGGGCATTCCACAGTCTTGCCGCTTGTACAGTGAATGAATTAGCGTAAAAGGAGGATCTATGAACTGGTATAATCAGTTTGAGATTAAAAGATGATCTTAGTTTACGAGTATTTGAATCTTTATAGAAAAGAAAACGTTCACAATATCTTAATATTGTGGAGTATTTGGGTTAAAAATAATATTGTGGAGGAGGGTAAGAATGTGAGCATTCCGGAGAAGTCTAATAGGGAGCCACTTGAGTTGAGTTCTGAATTCTGAGACATGATCATATTTACGCAAACCAAATATGAATCTAATACCAAAGTTTTGAAGTCGCTCAAGTTTATCTAGCTGATTCTCAGTGAGATCAAGATAACAGGGATCAGCGTACTCTAAAATTGGCAATAAAAGGGATTGAGCTAGTGTAACTTTAGTAGCAGTAGGAAGAAAGTTACGGAGCCTTCGAAGCGATGACACTATTCATTTGAGGAAGCCATGAAAGACTCCCATCCATGATTAACCCCAAGTTCTTTAAGTTTTTACTGAATGGAATTGTAACTCCTTCGAATACAACACTAGGCGATGTCCTATTAATTTTGGGTAGCATTCTAGAACTGCCAACTATCATCACTTGAGTTTTTAACGGGTTGACTTTTAACCATGAGCATTACTCCACTGAGATATATAATTCAAGTTCAAATTGATGGTGTTTACAGCGTGACTAAGATTTTCAACAGAGGATTGAGCGTAAATTTGCAGGTCGTCAGCATATAGGTGAAATGAGGAAGAAATATTTTCAGAAATAGAATTAATAAAAAATGAAAAAAGAAGAGGAGACAAGACGCCTCCTAGGAGAACATAGTGCAATGCAAATAAGCATGAATAAAGAAACTTCGCGCAAATTCCTGCGTATACCGCTGAAGTTCTTTTTGTTGACACACTTTTATACATTACCACATTGACATAGGACTCAATATGCTTTTAAGAGTTTCAAAAATTAGTCTCCATTCCGCGGCAATGTAAATTGAGCCTTAGGCATCATTAGAAATATAACATTAGCGTTGGACACACGAGCAGCGAATTGGTTGATCACACACAATACAACGTGAAAGGTGGAGATGTGGTTCCTAAAATCCCACTTAAGGCGATTTTTGGCCTTACATTCTTGCTTATTTTCAACTGAGAGCAAGTTTTGTTTATAAAATTCCATCGATATGGTTCTGGATGTTTGCAGCTCTCCAATCCGACTGAACACGAATTCAATGCAGTCAATTTATTCCAATCCGCGCACATTCACGGCTCGCAGTGTTTGTTTTGTAAACAACTGTCGTTGCGGAGTGGATTTGCAGAGTGAGATTTATTCAAAACATGGACACTTGTGTGTGTATTTTAACAATTTTCTTTCTTCTTTCTTTAATACCTCGACTGCCAGGCTAGAATTGGTTCTATCTACCCTTTTGGGTTGCGGAGGTCAGACGGCAGTCGCTCTGTGTAAAACCAGTAACCTCCAAATCACCTAGATTAGTTAGCGAACCCCAAGCTCTGCTCTGCGATGCAACTGGGAATACTTGAGGATAATGATGAGACTGCCTGCATTGCACATACACAATAGATTTTTAATTGTTTGTCATGACATTTTTAATTGGTGAAAAAATACCACGTGAGCAAGACTTGAACCCGCGACCTTAGTCTTAGGGTTAGACTAAAATCGCGGGTTCAAGTCCTGCTCACGTGGTATTTTTTCACCATTTCTTATTTCATTATTTAATTTAAGTACTTTAGTACTGCATCTTGAATGCCTAAAAACCCCTATAAAAACATTTTTAATTGTTTGTCATGATATTTAAAGACTGAACAGCCTGTGTCAGTCCACTACTAAACTGTTCTCCCAATAAAGGAAGGATTTGCCCATAATGACTACGCTGGGTGAACGGGTTAGTGATTGCCGAAGATGTTATGAAATTATTGCACAGGGGACACTGCTACCTGTTCTCTGTCACATATATCACCTTTCTTCTTCTTCTTCTCCTTATCGTGTCAATGGCAATCAATTGTATCGGCCCAGAAATTTGCCACATCTATAGCCCTTAGTTTCATGATCAGGTCTTTTTTAGTCTCCAGTGCAGGAGCACGACCCTCTCTGTACTGCGTGAGCTAAATATTAGCCAGAGCAGTCAGAGGATTTGGCCTACACTCTCCACGCTGGTCAGACGTCATGAAGAGGTCTCATTGATGTTTATAAGCTTTGTTTAGCTTGTGTTTTCTAAGTCTAATATATTTGAGATCCTCAAAACAAGCTCTTTCATTTGATATATGATGACACAGTAAGGTTTGCAAAACAATTTTTTTTAATTTCCTAATTTGTTCCCCGGAAATGACCCTTATTTTAAAAAAATATTTATTTACTTTGCACATATGTGTTTGGGTCATAGGATTACAACATTCTACCAAATTTCACCTAATTCGGTCCAGTAGATTCGGAGCAAATTGGCTGTGACAGACGGACGGACAGACAGATGCACGAGTGATCCTATAAGGGTTCCGTTTTTTAATTTTTTGTACGGAACCCTAAAAAAGACATACAAATAAACATCCAAGTCCCAGAATAGTTTGAAAAAGACCATTTTCCATCTTTTCTTACTAGAATGTTAATCAATTACGTTACGCCAAGGAGGTCGTCATGGGTAAAGGAAATCAAAATAGCGACGTTTTGCCAGCCGTACCGTCTATTGACATAATTTTTGACCATTTACTTGATCATCTTTAACAATCTAAGCGAGAAGAGAAGCAGCTGTAAGTATAAGTAATCTTCTTCTGTTCTTCGTCTAAACGCATTCCCGGTTGCATCCTCAGTTGTGCTGCTTCCCCGCTTTTTCTTCTCCAAATATAACATGCATGTCAATGGTCACCCAAGGATGCCAAAGACCTTGCAAAATGGAGAAGAAATAGCCGGAACACTTTAAATGAGTTGGCTATAGTTTTACAACCGGCCGCCTGCCTGACGTCAACCCTCTTTGGGAATGTATTTGTGCGAAAAGTTTTACAACCGGCCGCTGTCTGACGTTAACCCTCCTTGGGAATGCAATTGTAGCACGAGATGTTTGTGCTTAGTCCTTTAGTCGCCTCTTACGACATCCACAGGAAGAGATTTAGTGGTCCTATTCTAACCCGGAACCACACGGGGAACAGTGTAACTTACAGTCTTACAGTGGTAAGTATACCTAAGTAATATGAAGTTATATAGCCTCTACTATAACATCGAACTGATAAGGTTTTACTCGTCATCTTATCGCGTTCCTGGTTGCATCCTTAGCTGTGCTGCTTCGGAGCTTGGAGTCCGCTTTCTGGCTCTTTCTCCACTGATGAATGCGTGTCAATTGTCATGGCATGCAGAAAAATTTGGCTATGGTTTTATGACCTTCCTGACGTCGGCAATCCTTTGAGGCTGTTGAGTAAAAATATTTACAAACCGTCGACGTGCATACATAACTTATTAGTAATCTGTGGTGCGTATCTCAGTTCCTAATCGAAAAGATACTTTAAAATAAAGAGAAAGAAAAATTTTTAAAATGTACCAGCTGCTTCTCCCACGCAGATCGTAAAAGCCAATAGAGGGAATATGTGAAAATGCTAATCATGTCAATAGGCGATACGGCTAGCAACTCCTAACTATTTTTATTCCTTTTTAGGGTTCCGTACCCAAAGGGTGCAAACGGGACCCTATTACTGTGACTCCGCTGTCTGTCCGTCTGTCTGTCCGTCTGGCTGTCTGTCCGTCTGTCACAGGGCTCTTTCTCTTGAACCATAATAGCTAGACACTTGAAATTTTCACCAATTATATATTACTGTGGCTGCTATAACAACAAATACTAAAAATAAAAAATAGTTAAAAATTAAAGGGGGTCGTCATACAAGAAACGTGTTTTTTCAGCGTTTAACTAGATATTTGAAATTTTTACCAATTATGTATTACTTTGACCACAATAACAACAAATACTAAAAATAAAATAAAGTTAAAAATTAAAGGGGGTCGTCATACAAGAAACGTGTTTCTACAGCGTTTTAAAACATTGTACGGTGGTACGGAACCCTTCATGTACGAGTCCGACTCGCACTTGCCCGTTTATTCATATTCTCGCTCACCATAACGCTCAAAGTGATCTTACATCTCTGGGCCGCAAAATCTAAAATGCTCTGTCTGCCCCGTTAGGGTTAAAAGACGTGATGTAATGTTTCTGCATCTGTGATAAAGAGTGTCTTACATAAATAGATAATAAGCATGTCACCTGTCTAATTAAATTAAACAGCAAATCCTAAAAAAGTGTCGTAAAAATAACTCTGTCTACAGTTTTTCCGGCAGCCGGGCGCAAAAAAGCGGAATGAGCGACCAAATCGTATTGACGTATTTTTTATCAAAAAGCAAAAAAGTATTCGTTACTTTACTTAAACGGGTCGTGTTCTGATTTTTCAATAGCTGTTATTAATCTCTGCTACTGTTTGTTTCCACCTGTTTTATGATTCGATACGACCGGTTACCGGAATTTACCGATTTGTTGATAGAGGTTTGTTTGCTTTTAATT
Organism: Acrobasis repandana; assembly: GCA_963576875.1. Lineage (NCBI taxonomy): Eukaryota > Metazoa > Arthropoda > Insecta > Lepidoptera > Pyralidae > Acrobasis > Acrobasis repandana. The sequence continues at coordinate 23,556,573 of OY756215.1, forward strand.
TTAATATTGGAAATTCTGCTTTTTAGAAGTGTAAAATTTAGTAATACTTTGATGTTTCACAATACAAATTGTCTATAATTAACACTAAAATCATTTTTTTCCCAGTGAACCATAAGGATTAAGCAAATTATATAATAGACAGACATATAATAGCTTAAACCTATTATCCATTATGTATGCCCTCGGCGATATTATGTTTGTCATGGGTATGTGGGTTTGAATTTAAACAGACATAAGAGCCCATAAAGCGGCTTAACGACCTTTTGTCCGCTATGATAGCTGCGAGATTTATTAATCTCGGCCTGACACAAACAAAATGCGTCAAAAATTGCAAAAAACAGCCCTTATTCAAAATTCGCTAACGACTCTTCTTCATCTGAACGCGTTCCAGGTTGCATCCTCAGTTATGCTGTTTCCGAGCCCGGGGTGCGCTTTCCCACTTATTATTTTCTAAATATTATATTTATATCAATGGCACAGAAGACAGTAAGAGTAAACAGAACGGAATCCAATGAGGGTTGACGACAGGCAGGCGGCTGGTCGTAAAACTAATAGCCAAATCGTTTAAATTTTTCCGGCTATTTCTTCTCCAATTTGCTATAATTTTGACATCCTTGGGTGACCATTGACACAGGCCGGAATCTCCTACGGTACGCGCAATATGCGTCCCCGTTTCCCGTCCCCGCACCTCTCCCCCGTTTTCGCCTCGATGACTCACGTTGGCCGTCAAGAACCGGGGGAGAGGTGCGGGTGCGGGGAACGGGGACGCATATTGCGCGTACCTTAGGAGATTTCGGCCTGTGTCAATGGTCACCCAAGGATGTCAAAAATATAGCAAATTGGAGACTACAACTACTGAAACGGTGGTGGCCCAGCGGTATAAGCTCTAGCTGTGCATCTGTGAGGCACAAGTTCGATTCTAACTAGGCGTGACTTATACCTATCTGAGTTTATACCTACTTACGTACGGTTATTTTCAACTACCACCATTTGCCGCTAACACTAGTGGTGTAATGAAGGGAAAAGGCAATAGCAAACCAGTCTGCCGAAATAAATTATACAATGACACCGTTAAGAGCTTGGCTCTTAAATGTAATAGTAGTAGCAAAGTAGGCTAACATTTTAACGATAAAGGAAAATATTATGTCAGTATTTCCTGTTATATTATACAAGTGGAGGCTTGCTGATAAATCATGTGACATAGTTCAAACGCTCATTCTATAAATAGGTGTGTTGCTTCGGCTTTTCAAAGACAAAGTATTTTTTTGCCCCTTGCCTGGCGTCAATCCTTGCAGTTGTTGCACGTGATATCTGTGCTTAGTTAGTAATTTCAACGCCTTTTACGATATCCACAAGAAGATATTGAGTGGTCCTATTCTGGCTGCAACCACACGGCACATTTGCATCGAAGTTAGTTACTTTCTCTTCACCTCTCTATCTAGACCTTATCCCATCTACTTGGGGTTGGCCTTCCTTGTTCTTCTTTTCCACTTTGCACGGTCCTGAGCTGTGGTAGCGTCCAAGTGTGCTGGTTTCAGGTATTTTTTGACCGTCGTCATCCAGGTGGAAGGTAGTCTTTCAGGTGGCTTCATTGTTGGTAAATACTGGGTGGCGCAAAAGTAAAGACCCTATTTGGTTCAGCTATAACATTTTTTCTAAATTAGAAAAATAGATTTAGGTTTTTTTAAATGTATATTTGTGCCATTAAATTTCGTACCATTAGGATTTAAAGATGATGTCTTTTAAATGGTGACCTCCAGAGTTGATACACATTTGAGCCCTATTTATGACATTTTGCATAACTTGCCGTAACACTTCCTGCGATATGTTCGTTATTTCTTGACGAATGTTTTCTTTTAGAGCTGCGAGAGTCTGTGGCTTGTTCACATACACCCGAGATTTCAAAAAACCCCAAAGAAAGAAGTCTGGACTGGTCAGATCGGGTGATCTTGCAGGCCAAGGCAAATCGCCAAAACGAGAGATAACTCGGCCTGGAAAAGCGTCCCTCACTAAGTCCATAGTGTCGCGCGCTGTGTGTGCCGTAGCGCCGTCTTGTTGAAACCAGATGTGCTCCAGCCCCAATTCGTCCAAACTGGGTATCAAAAACTCTCGTAACATGGTTCTGTAGCGTTCTCCAGTGACAGTTATCGCATTGCCTCCAGCGTCTTCGAAAAAATAGGGTCCGATCACTCTGTCAACACAGATGCCACACCATACAGTAACTTTTAGTGGGTGTAGAGGTGTTTCTTGAATAATGCGCGGATTATCAGTGCCCCAGAACCGAGTATTCTGCTTATTGACATGCCCTGAGAGATGGAAATGCGCTTCGTCACTCATAACCAATTTTGAAGGAAAATCATCCTCTTCAAGGTTGAGGTTTATGACGCGCTGGCAGTAATCTAGACGAGCTCGGTGGTCAGCAGGCAGCAGCTGATGAGTCATTTGAGTTTTATACGGGAACATCTTTAAGTCTTTCACCAAAATACGCTGCAGGGTCCGTCTGGAAATGCCCAATTGCGTGGCACGTCGCCTCGTTGATGTTTCTGGACACTCTTCCACATCTTCGCGCACAGCATCGATATTTTCAGCTGAACGGCCTGTTCTTGGTCTCCCAGACTTAGGTCTATCCAATGTTGAGCCAGTTGCTTCAAGGCGTGTGGCAAAGCGTCGAATTGTGCGACCAATCGGTGCCGGACGGTGGTGAAATCGTCGACGAAATTCACGTTGTGTTCTTATCACTGATGAATTATTCCGTAAGAACATTGACACAATTATTCCACGTTCTTGGGGAGTAAAACGGTCCATGTTTATTTTCAGTGTATTTTACATTTGTTCACTACACAATTTTCAACAACAGAATGACAGAAAATGTCATATAAAAAAAATAAAAGTATTTTCTTTAGTGCCAGTACTTTTGCGCCACCCAGTATAAGGCAAGTTTAATTATATGGTCTTCTGGACGTCTCTGTACGTGTCCATACCATCTGAGGCGGTTTTCAACAAGTTTCTCTCATATATTGCAACGAAGTTACCGATTGCACAATATGTTGGTGGATACAAGTAATACTAGCTGTACCCGCGACTTCGTTCGCGTGGTTTTCGGAATGTTATATAGCCTAAAGTCTTTCTCTATAAATGGACTACCCAACAAAAAAAGAATTTTTCAAATCGGACCATTAGTTCCTGAGATTAGCGCGTTTAAACAAACAAACAAACAAACTCTTCCGCTTTATAATATTAGTATAGATTACAAATACCTCATTAAAGGAAATAGGGAATCTACATAGTAGTTAATAAGTGTCTAGCAATAAACATAGTTTTAGTTAAAATACTGGTTTGACATCTAATATTACACACTTGCTACGTACCTACATACGCGTAGCTCTAACTTCACTGAACGAAATAGGGAATGTACCTAGTACTACCTAGTAATAAACATCAAATATCTATTAAGTAATACATATTATATTCGTTACAATACGATTCTTTGACACTGATTTGAGTTAATTATTACTATACTTAAACGATTATCCGGTCAAATAACGGTGTCATTGACGGATGAGATGATAGAGGCATTTTTCAATGTATTTACATTTTCAGGGTAAATATACGTTTAAACCAAGTAAGAAGTAATAAAGTTAGTCCGCGTTTTATAATTAGATGGAATGTCTAACAAAATCATTATAAATTAATTCTTGAATTAAAGATTATCACTAGCACAAAAAAGCTGTTTTACGCTTCTTTTGCAAGATGTCTTTCAGAAAATCTTTACTTAGAGTACCTTCTTAAGTTCCCAAGGATTTAGATACATGCAAAGCTGTAGGAAAACACTAGATTTAGGCTGCATTCAATCTTGTTTTTTTTTTATTATCCATGAGAAAAGTCTATGTCCAGCAGATAAACCCTGCGCTTATGTTGATGAATATTAGTAAGTGTTGTCTGTCTACGATTTTATGACCCATAGCCTTTTGTTCACAGCTGGGCGTCGCCGTAGGTTTTGTGCTACCTCCAATGCTGGTGCGATCGCAGGGCAGCATTGCTCAGATCGGCGCGGACTTCCAGCTGATGTTCTACCTGGTAGCTGGCTTTACCAGTGTGCTGTTCGTGCTCATCCTACTGTGTATGTTTTTTTCTACTTTTATTATTATACCAAATTATTGAAAATCACTATCACTTATGCCTTGTGTCACTCACTCGCTATCACTATCACCTTGTGTGTTACCAGTGAAGACTTATTATGGCTCTGAAATGTGGTCCCTTACTATGGGTCTCAAAAGAAGGCTTAAGGACTGTATGCACTAAGCCACGTGGTCGGATTTGGCTCTGAAATATGCAAAATTTTCCCGCTAGGGGGATAAAAATGTCAAGATGAAGTTACATAGAGTTAATAATGTGTAAACGGGACAATAGATGTAGGTAATCATAAATTGTAACGTAGAATTAGTATACAGCTTACTTGTTTCTTTTCGTCAAGACTTCCATTCCGCGATACTTATTAAAATTTTCAAATCAATCAAATCAAAGAATTATTTTGTTTGAATTATTATTTCTGAATTAAGGCCTTGGCAGACGTCATTATAATGTACTTAACACTTTAGTAGACAGGCTATCAGTAGAAAAAGTAAAGTCGAAAATACAGTAGTGTGCGTGAATGCAAGACGTTTATTTAAAAAGCGAGTTTAAATATATGTGAAATTCATATAGCATTTTCTAAGTTATAGTTATTCGAATCTTGCGTAAAATTTATTACTTTTTCAATTTATTAGTCGACCTCCGTGGCGATTCCTTAACACGCTAGTCCGTCACTCGGAGGTTCTGGGTTCGATTCCCAGCCAGGGCAAGTTGGTAAATGGGCTTTTTTAAGTTGTCCTGGTTCTTGGATGTTTATCCCATCAAAAACATAAATGTAAAAATGCCAAGTTCAAATTCCGACAAAACAATTGAAATTTAAATAGCTGCCAAGTTATGTAGGTAGAGAAAACTGAAATTTATTCATAAGAATCTCAACATTTGACTTGGACAACATTAAGATTGAAAGCACGGTCACCCATCCTAACTGTGACCAAGCTAGAAGTTGCTTAACCTGTAAAAGCACGGTCATTCATCCATCAATTTTTGAATTTATCGTATGCGAAGTGGAGCGAAATATTTGCACAAGTGGTTTTGATTACTCGTATTTTGAAATTTGTTAAAGCGCAAATGACAAAGAACCCTTAGAATAGAGAATCTGTATCGTTTCACGCAGCTTTTTAGGGTTCCGTAGTAAACAAGAAAACCTTATAGTTTCGTCATGTCTGTCTGTCTATCTGTCCCCAGTTTTACTCATAGACTATTAGTACTAGAAAGCTGTAATTGGGCATGGGCATGGATATGTGGTAATAAAAACTTGAAAAAAAAATGTGTGGTGTGAGACGTCGTTGAATAGGTCTTTCAAAAATATTGTAAGATTATGAACACCCTTTTTCGTTTTAGCAATCCGTTTGTGAAATATTTGGTTTTTGTTTGCAAATTTTTGTTAGAATTATGTGTCTTCCCTCTCTGTCAGTTAAACGGTTATATATGGATACTTAAAAAAATTAACGGCAGTAGTATATAACGTCTCCCTGTACTAAAACTAATTTAAGGTGGATTCAGTTCATGATACTGAACAACTTTTCCTAAGGAACACATAATTAAATATGAAAAGAAAATGTTTGCTTTCCATTCGACCTCCGTGGCGTAATTGTTAACACGCTAGACCGCTAATCCGGAGGTTCTGGGTTCGAGCCCCAGCCAGGGCAAGTTAGAAAATGGTCTTTTTCAAATTGTCCTGGGTCTTGGGTGTTTATCTATGTATGTATTTATCATAAAATATAGTATCATTGAGTTAGTATCCCATAATACAAGTTTAAAACTTACTTTGGGGCTAGCTTAATTAGTGTGATTTGTCCTTACATTACCATACATATATTACATAAATATTACATTTTGCCAAATCTTGTGTGTAAGAGATCAAAAATAATTTTTGTATTTCGTTTGTTCCTTGGTGTAAGTTGTTCAGTATCATGGACTGAATTCAGATCTAAAGTTAGGCAGTTGTTAGTTACATAAAACAAGTAGGTACTGACTACGGAACCCTACACTGCACGTGGCCTGTCACGGCACGTGGCCGGTTTATTTTGGTTAAGTTGAAATTTTAGGGAACCATAGACAAATTTATGATATTTCTGTGTAAATCAATATTACTTATCGCTGACATGACGTTCTCAAAAATACAATCAAATAGTATTTTACGCGAGCGGTGACTTGGAAAACTAAATGTTTTGTGTTCCACTAACAGGAAATGTACACATTTGAATTTTCTTTGTGAAACAATACGTTTAGCGACCATCTGCAATCGTAACACCTTTCACTTCTATTCACCTTATTATGTAAGTACGGAGGGTAAAAAAGATTGCACGTTGAACAGATCAACAGTCTCGGCTTAGCAGCTGTATGTGCTCAATCAATGACTTGACTGTTTGATTTTGTACAATATTTTTAACGAATCAACAAAAAGCACTAAAAAGAAATCTTTTCCTGAAAACAGCTAAAAAAATTGGTTGATTAATGAAGCAGTAATTAGCATTATTGCACCCTTTTATTTTTTATCTTCTAATAGGTTTTCCTGTAATCTATAGGTAAAGAACTATTAACTGTATATTTTTTAAAAGATTGGGTTCAGTGGTTTCGGAGATAAGTGTATTTTTATTATTTATTTTCAAAAATAATTTCAAAAACACCAACTTAAAAAATATAGAAAAATATATTTAATATTATCATAAAATGCTCTTTCATTTGATATTTTACGCGATATAGTTCACAAAACCCTTTTTTTAATGTCTCATTTATCTCCCATAAAGTGGCCCCATTTTTTATTTATTTATTCATTTACCTACATTTTACTTCCGTCTTTGGGTCACAAATTTACATTATGTGCACCACATTTCAACTGAATCGGTCCAGTAGTTTAGTAGGGGGGGGGTAAATTTTCGCCCATTTTCTTAAATAACTTAAAAATACCGATCTAAGAAATAATAAAAAATAAATATATTTAAAATTGTCATAAAAAGTTCTTTCATTTGATATGTCACACGATTTTGTTATCAAAACTTTTTTTTAATGTCTAATTTACCCACAATAAGTGGCCCCCTTTTTTAAATTTCATTTGTTACATTATACGTCTATCTTTAGGTCACTAAATTACATAAGTGTAGGTACTAGATCTCAACTAAATCATTCTAATAGTTTCGTAGCAAATTGGCTGTAACTTACGGACAGACAGACAAGCGAAACCCTAAAAACAGTAAAAACACCGAAAAAATCGGTTCCTATACAAATTTCCCAGGCGGCTGCACACTTTTGTATAAAAATGCAGATTTTTTTTTGTTTTTTGACTGTTGTTTTAATATCATTATACTATACTAGCAGTCCACCCCGGCTTCGCCCTTGGTACACACAAAGCCTATGTCACTCGGGAATAGTGTACCATTCCAACGGTGAAAGTTTTTTTTAAATCGGTCCAGTAGTTTCGGAGCCATGTAATGCAAACAAACAAACAACCAAATCTTTTCTCTTTATAATATAAGTGTAGATAAATAGCCTACTATAGCCTGCCTGCCAAGCCAAGTATAGATCTAGTATAGCCTGTGGTTCGATATATTACGCATAATGTCAATTCGTATTTTGATATACATTCATGGGGAAAAGTTGTTCAAAATTTCAGACTGAATCACCCCTCAAAATAATTGTAAAACCCTAATTAAACAGCACCTTTTATTACAAAAACAGTTAATATGATTCCGCGACCCGAGAAAGTTCCAATCCGATTTTCACCCTAATCGCCAATTAAAAAATATAGGTAATAAATCAAACAAATTATTTTTTTCATTGACTTAATTTTCAATAAAATTTAAAAAAAAAATGTGCGATGCCGTATCTGCGATAGCATTACATCTTTACTTGAACGTCAACAAAATGTCAAAACTGTACCATAGTGTAGCAAAAGTATGACATAATTTGGCAGTTTGTACATAGATTTTTATTGAAATATTTTAGACTGTAATGCAATTTTACGTAATTTGAAAATGGATTTTTTTGAAAAATTCGACACGGCCTCCTTCCTGAACGCCCGGCGGGCAACTGAATTTGTATGGAAGAATCATGGCCGCCATTTCAGAGATTTATGTCAAAAACGTTGCAAAACATCCAATTTTTAAAATTATTTTTTTTATTATTGCGTGATTGCATTGTAAGCAAATATTAAGAATAATTTTTCAAAATAGCCTTTATTTTTATAAAATATATGCAATCCCTTGTTAGAATATTTCTACAAGCCAGTTTGTAGCAAGATTTTCTAAAATATTTCTTTCAGGTTTCTTTACAATTATCTTACTTGTTCTGAATGAAAATTAAAAAAATACGATTTTCGTCTACTGGCTAGTCTATTCACCTATAACTAGGTATGTAATTTTCTTAGTGGTCTTTTCTACTTAAGCCATAACTATTGCCCGCGCAAAGTGCGTTTTGCATGTTTTTGGGTAAATTCAATGCTTGTTTTTAGGAAAACTACAAAATATTTTAAAAAATCCTTTTTTTCGTCTACTGTCCCAACTTTTCCTCTATCTATGTGTATACATTATTTGACTTAAATCAAACGCTTTCTGTACAAACTTGTTGCCAGCGCAAACCTAGTTTACATGGTGCCGACCCTAAAGGTCGCTCAACGCGCTATGGAGAGGGCTGTCGGTGTTTCTTTACGTGATCGAATTAGAAATGAGGAAATTAGCAGGAGAGCAAAAGTCTCTCGTTGAAGTGGCAGTGCGCGGGACACATAGCGCGAAAAGCCAATCGAGGGAAATCATACATCAGACAATGGGTCTAGCCACCCATCATTATTTTTGTTCCCTTTTCTGTGTACATGACCATGATCATGCTAAAATCGGCTCCGTGTCTTATGAAGTTATGACCCTAGTTTTATGTTAAACGTTTTATTAGATTAAGACGTGGTGAATAGTACGTACGTATGTCTAGATCATCATCGGGTCTTTTTTTTACTCTCCACTGTAGGTGCATCATCTCAGTACTACCAGGCCTGTGTCACTCCCCGTTTAGGTATCGAAAATGTACCTACATTATTATTATGCGCGCAGGCGGCCCCTCCGGGTGGTAAATTCAGTTATACGAATCGTTTGTCCAGAGTAATAAGAATGAAATTGGCTTGCAATGGATGTCTAGATATCTATACGAAAAGGTGCTGAGTTCTGACGTGAGCTAAATTAAACCATATAGCTAGCCACATTGAGCAGATATTTCTTTGAATTTCTTTGCTGAGTGAGACTTCTGTACGTTAGTATTATTTATTCTGTGGTACTACCGCATACTTGGCGAAAGTAGTCAGATGATTTGGCCTACGCAGTCCACGCTGGCCAGACGGGTTGTAAAGGTGTCATTATTGATTAAGTATAAGCTTTATTTAGCTTGCTAGATTTCATAAGTCGCCATTTTACGACATCCACGATGCACGTAGGCAACTTAGAGTGGTGCTTTCCTACTCTGCGGTAAACAATGATCTAAAATATATAAGTCAATGGCCAGAAACTACACGACATGTCTTGATAGTTACATACATAGGTTTGTATTTTTGGCCTTATCCAAATTACCATTGGAATGACGACATGTACAGTTGTAATTCACTTTTTATTTTGAAGTTGCCTCTTGTTCTGGTCACCATAGATAATAATTCCATTCATAACATAAACTGAGTAAGTACTATGACGTAAAACCTGAGAGATTCTCCACGCCACGGGGTGGTTGACCTGGCCATAACAATCAGCATTTATTGGCCTTTTGTCATTGAACGGTAGGAATTGTTTGCCACTGTAGGTACGCATCATCAACCAGTGACTGAGTCTGAATTACAGCTGTTATATTGAATACCCGGCACATAAGTTGAACCAAAATGGCGGTTACTGCGCGCACTTTTGCTTCCAATTATACCTGCGCAGTGCCGCCATTTTGGTTCAACTCATGTGCCGGGTATTGTGATCGAATGTAATCAAATAGTTGAACTGATACAAATGATAAAGTGGTAGTGTAGTGGCCTAGTAGTTTAAGATCGCAACTGTATTTGGTTCGATTCCCGCCTGGCCCGACTTGTACTTGTAATTTGTGTTACAATTTGACACATGAACGATCATTTTCATCGACCAGTATTTGGTTTTTGGTGCAAAAACGTCGTTATAAATCCTGCACATCAGTTTACTTCACAAGTTTAGTGTGTAAAATGAATTTTGTCACTATAGATGACAGTCATTGAGCTGCGTCCTATGTCCGGCGGATGTATGATTATGACCTACGTTAAATGCCTTGAGTAGGTAGGACGACATCTGACACCACTGTTTGCTGGTGTGGTGACACACTGAATAAGAATAAGACTTATGAGAAGCCTCTTGTAGTTGAACTTCTTCAACGGTCTGGGAGAAAAGAAAAACGTAAAATGTACCAGGTTCTCTTCCCACGCAACGCAAATTGTAAAAGCTGTGATCTTCAACTCTGCTTCATGTACGTACAGGCTGTGACTTTAGAATGCGCTTTGTGACTCTAGAAATACTCCACCAGGGCTCTTAGTGCGATTCCTTTATATAAGGGTTTTACAATTTTAATGCCAATCATTAAGGGGATACATTAATTTTTCGGGGTCCTGCCAAAAGTGACCGTTTTCCGCAAAAATGCTAAGAAAAGCTTATCGTTCTCACTTTAAGCTGTAAACAGTAGTTCATAAAATAGTATGAAGGGCTTGGTAGGCTTATATAGGGCTTGATCAAGACAAAATTTTAAATGATATAACTGAAAAATATAAAAATAACTCTTTTGCAATGTGCAAAAATATTTATAACAAATTACCATCTGCACTTAAAGAGCTTTCATTTAATAAATTTACATCATCCCTGCGCAAATGGCTGCTAAAAAAAGTTTTTATTCATTAATGAGTTTTAATAATATTTTAATAATGTGTAAAAAAATTGCATGCTATTAAATATGGCTAAATAGGTTAAGCTACTGTATTTAATTGTATTTTCCTAACACCTGTATTAACCCTATTTATTGCAAATAAAAAACTAATCTTATCCGTTTTCTTCAAAATAATTTATTTCAAATGGGGCAGCACTGGACCCCGAAAATTCATGTGTGTTAACATGATTTTTTATTTTCAGTTTTCAAAGCGGCGCCTCCAAGCCCGCCGTCAGCTGCCGCAGACCTCGGCTCCAGCCTCGACTCCAACTTCCTGCAGTCCATCAAGAAACTCCTCACCAATCAGAACTACATATTGCTGCTTATCTCGTACGGGCTCAACGTGGGCGTGTTCTACGCTATCTCCACTCTGCTTAACCAGCTCGTACTCACCTACTACCCTGTAAGGAATATCATAATCATCATCCATTCAATCAGCCCCATTAGTGGTAAAGATGTGATAGTATGTCAGACGAGTTAAGGATCGCAGTAGATAGATAAAGTCGTCATAAGAAATATTTAAAGGGTTATTCACGTACATGGCCACCTCCGGTTGTCCTGAGCTGACGAGTGACTTGAACCTGGACAACCAGGTTTCAAGCTCGTAGACCATCGTTTGGGTGAATGGGCGGAGGGTGCATATGGATACGTTACAGCTGACGCTGAGACATCTTAGGCGAAAAACATACAGAAAGGAGAATTGCGTCCGCGCCTCCAGGCTAGGTCCCATCCCGCCGCTTAATAGCTCGCCGCAATTATCCTTCATTCTCCTTATGACAAAAACAACTTTATGCTAAATATTATTAAGGTTCATAATAATATTGTGTTGCGATCCGCCTCCGCAACACGTCTCCGCCACGTCTCTTCTGTTATGACTTTTTACAGTCAAACGAGGCAACAAAATACTTACGGCAAAAACAATTTTCTCAACAATCATCTGCGTCATCTGTCAACGATACTGTGTGTTATTTGCTCATTATTTTCTCGCACGAACGTAAACTGTCGCTCCTGAATCAATTTTGTGAGGAATTTCAATTTGCTTCTGAGTCCAAATGGATTGCATTGCGTTGTTGCTTGTAATTGCAATGTAAAATAAACTAGGCATTCTGTGACATATAGAAGAATATATACGAGTATATTTTTTTAATTTATCATTTTTCTTCGGTAGCGTTTACCAAATTATTTTATATTTTCTGCTTGGTCTTATGTTGACCGGTAGAGAATGCCATATCGTTGCTTAGCTAACAATATCGCGCAAGTCAAAAAAATGACATATGACGTTTTATATGTCATTGGATAGATATTTTCGACGCACATCCAATGACGTTACTCTCCTTAAAACTTTTCAAATTTGACTTACGCCACAGGCCGGAAACTCCTAAGGTACGCGCAATATGCGTCACCCAGGCGTCCCCGTTCCCCGTCCCCGCACCTCTCCCCCGTTTTCGCCTCGATTTCTCACGTTGGCCGTCAAGAACCGGGGTAGAGGTGCGGGTGCGGGGAACGGGGACGTATATTGCGCGTACCTTAGAAGAGTCCCTTCTGTTTACTCTTACTGTATTCTGTGCTTACGCGGTATTGTTACCAAAGCGACGATATGGCATTAGGTCCACCACTTGTACAATATTTTTGTGCAATAGAGTTTTTAAATAAATTAAATAAACTTATCTAGTCTCTGAAAATATTTAAATTGGAAGATAGTTCAACAACTTCACCCTGACCTTGGCGTGTTACAATGCCAAGACTTTGCGAACGGACGAAAGCTTCTTTGGTGAGACAAGCGTCCGGTGTCCGCCTACCCCATGCGGCTATCCAGCTGTCACAGGAAGAGAATACCTTGTTATGTTATACATGGTACATACTACACATACATGGTTAGGTACCTACGGATCAACGAAATTGTATACAATCTATAATGCTAACGAAGTGGCAAAGCCGTTCCCAAAATACATACCTACCTAAAGTTATAGCTCTACCCTTCTACTTTATTGCACTGACAGTATGCGGAAAAGGGACGCCTATAACTTTAGGTACGTTTTTTGGGAACGTTAGGTATATTAACATTATGAAAATATGAGCTTTATGTGCGTGGCATTAAGTTTAATTTTCAATGTTGTTTTTTTGAGATTATTACTCGTAGTTATTCTATAGTATTATAAATTCTTTGGTACACCTATATTGCAATTATATAATGCTATTGTTTTCAGGGTGCAAACGCAGATGCTGGTCGTATCGGCTTGGCGATCGTAGTGGCTGGTATGGTGGGGTCGGTGGTGAGCGGCATGGTCCTGGACAAGACGCACCGATTCAAGGAAACTACACTTGCAGTCTACGCGGCCTCGGTCGTCGGCATGGTCATCTTCACGTTTACACTGAACTGTGGCATCATTGGTGTCGTTTACCTTAGCAGTATCATCCTTGGGTAAGTTCATGTTTTGTTGATGTTGTTTGATATGATTGTTCTTATCTGGTATGGTGGGGTCGCTGGTGAGTGGCATGGTGTTAGAGAAGACGCATCGGTACAGGTATGACGTTTCATACCAAACGGAGTAACATTTATGCCTACAACTACAATGAAACTAAAAATTACAAATGAAAATATACATCCGTGCGCACGTCAATGTGTACAAAACATTGACAAGAACGAAGTATTTTTTCTTACATACGGTTTTGTGTTCTATAAGTGATCCTGATTCCAAGATTTCAATATATCACCCTCACATATCAACATCCATGAATGATGATGTACCTATATTTATCAGATTTGACAACATTCGCCATTAATTCGCATGTGTTCTGAATATAATAAAATTTTCCAAGATATAGATATCTTTAGTGCATCGCCCAATATTACAAAAAGGTTCTTTTTTGAGAAACCTTCAATAATTTAATAATCAATAATTTATTTATTTTAGAAATATATTGTTTAATCATAATAATTATTCATATCTTTAATATTTTCTACTGTGAGCAAACATATTTTGTATGCATGCTGTGTTCACACCTATACAGAAGGTTGTATATTTTATATTTAATTTTGTGAACTCACTTTTATCATTTGTTAATAATGTAACAAAGAGTTTGCGAACCAAAAAAAAGTGGTCTTATCTGATAATACAGCATCTAACCAGAAAACATAACATATTGAATACCAACAAGTAACTACCTACCACTTTCTTTTTATTTAAACGAAAATATCCAAAAGTTATCTAATCGTAGACTTTACTTAACCATCTTATAGGGGATTTCCTCGATGTGGTTTGGGCACATACTCGTACTATGAAGTGCTCGATTAAATTTGGCGCCTATATCCCTCCTTTACACACCACTATAAGCAGAAAGAGATAGAACACGTTGGCTTATAGAGTACGTTCGAAGCTCCCCATTTTCGTAATAAGATCTCCGCCTCTATGAATAAATTGAGGGAGTTTGTCATTGTAATATATTAATATATTGTCTACTTGCAAATCGATTAATTATAATGATTGTTCGCTTTGATAATATATTCTGATGTTGTAGACTAATACTGTAGGTATTAATCTTAAGGTGAATATAGAAGCAAATGGCCTTGAAGTGTGAAATAAATTGTTAACTCGTAAATATGGAAATAATTTCTATATTGCTAATCGTCAGGCACTAGATAGCCCCTTAAATTATTTTATGAACTGCCGTCGAAACTATTATTGGTGATCCGTCTAGCTTTAAAACTTGCCGTGGCCACTTTTGGCGGAGGCAAGTTTTAACGCTAGACGGAATAATGTAAATACTTTCAACGGTGGTTCATAACATAATTTAAAGGGTAAATATCTATCTAGTGCCTGACGATTAGCAATATGGAAATTATTTCTATATTTACGATTTTGAAATAAATTCGTATTTATTTACATATTTACGAATTTATTTCAAATGAGGGCGCCACTTCAAGGCCATTTGCTTCTATTTTCACCTTAATTAGGTACCATATTTAGGTAATTCTTATACTTGTCTGCGTTTCTTTATTTTTAGTTTTTGAGAGTTTGAAGTCTGCCAAAAGAAAGTCTGTATTTTTAATAGAATAACGTAAAGATTTGTATTCATTCTCGAAAATAATTCAATGATTTTTAAAACAGATATGTTTTTGTGTTATTTATAACTTACATACTTTTTAAAACTTAGGTATCTATTTACACACGCGCTGATTCTGATTCGCTGACACCTTTCGCATAATCTAAAGATTAATAATTTATTACATGAGATAATCAAATACACTATCACATCTTTATCCCTAACGGGGCAGACAGAGCAATTTGGGTCTTGCGGGTCTAAGCAGACAGAGCCCAGGGCCGCAAGACTCAAAGGCCACTTTTAGCGTGATGGTGGGTGAAACGGTGGAAAAGGAATCAAAATAGTGATGGGTGGCTAGCCGCATCGCCTATTAACAAAATATATAAGTACCTATTAATATAATTATTAATATTCCAGTTTCTTCATGACCGGATACCTGCCCGTGGGCTTCGAGTTCGCATCAGAGGTGACGTATCCTGAGCCTGAAGGCACTACGTCTGGCATTCTTAACGCAGTTGTTCAGGTGAGCGTAGTGCAATTTTTATTATTTAGGTTCAACATAGATATAAAGGGAATCAGCAACAGGCCACATTCATATGTTCACATTGATTTATCCGCCACACGATTCGTCATAAGCATTGTCTTCTTCATCTAAGCGCGTTCCCGGTTGCATCCTCAGCTGTGCTGCTTCAGAGCCCGGGGTGCGCTTTCCCGCATTTTCTTCTCCAAATATAACATGCATGTCAATGGTCACCCAAGGATGCCAAAGACCTTGCTTAATGGAGAAGAAATAGCGGAAAAGTTTAAATGATTTGGCTATAGTTTTACGACCGGCCGCCTGCCTGACGTCAACCCTTTTTGGGAATGTATTTGTGCGAAAAGTTTTACAACTGGCCGCCGCCCGACGTTTCCTTGGAAATGCAAATGTAGCACGAGATGTTTGTGCGGAGGATGTTTGAAAGGACTAACCTTTAGTCGCCTCTTACGACATCCACAGGAAGAGATGGAGTGGTCCTATTCTAACCCGGAACCACACGGGTGATCGTCATAAGCATTGTATTGTACCTATATTGCCTAATGTAACTTTTTGTAATATGTCCAATGTAAAATTAACTTAAAGTAATTTTTAGTTAACCAAATTTGCCTAGAAGAAATTGCTCAGCGACAAGTCTGCCTTTTGCACATGTCGTAGTTTTTAAGATTATGTCCTATACAGTCATTAAAAAGTCACCCGTTTTAACCACCAGCCAAATTTTTGGAGCAAGTTCAGTCATGATACTGAACTACTTTCTATAAAAAAAGTTATTAAAAATCGATAAAAAATTTTCGTCCTTCCATACAGAATCCGTTTGGCTGAGCGCTGATTTTTATGGGAAGGCGATCTTTTATTTTAGTTTTTCATTTATTGTTTTTATGGAAAGCAGTCCATGATACTGAATCATGGACTGAACTTGCTCCAAAAATTTGGCTCGTGGTTAAAAAGTCAGCCTGTATGTATTGTTTTTTGTAATAAAAAGTATTGCATTGTACTGTATTGTTAACACATTGGACATAGGTACTCGTAATTAAAAAAAGTTAGTCTTTGTCATTTCAGTTTCGTTTTTCTGTGATCAATACTCGTTCGTCATTGTTTTTAAAAATATCGCCATTTCTTTCCAGATATTCGGCATGATTCTCACTCTATCGTACGAGCATATGCTAACGAAACTCGGCGACCGGTGGTCCAACCTGGTCCTCTGCGCGCTTTTGGCCCTGGGCACTGTCATCACCGCTTTCATCAAGTCCGACCTCCGCAGGCAAGCAGCCCAGAGCAAAGGATAAATGAAGTGAAATTCCTCAAGTGTTGTTCTAGAAAATTACTTTTCCATAATTACTGTTTTAGGTATTCCTAAAAAATGCGATCTAATACCAGTCATATTGTGAATAGTTAAGCTACCAATATAACAAACCTCTACAAAACGCAGTTATCCCTCAATAGGGCAATGGTAGAATAGTTGCTACATTAAATTGAACCTTATCCCTTTAACATAAAGTTCATAACCAGTGAAAAAATTATACCTACGATGTTAAGGGCTATTTGAAATATTTGACTGAAAACAGCAACATTTTTTAATATAAAGCATTGTACTGTAAAATGATTAAATCAGAGCCGCCATTAAAAAAACGGCATTTAAGTACATCCCTTAATAAGGAGTATTTGATTTTCTAAGAATGCGATTTGGACTCACTACAGGCACATTTATAGGTACTGCGTAGACATGCTGCCTGCAAGCAAAAGGTCAGGAACGTAACGTAACTGTAAAAAGTGTTCTTTAACACTTACTAAGCACTAGCTTAGTGTGGACCATTTGATTGAGCATATATAGTGGATCAAATAGACACAAACACCCAAAACTTATATAAGTGCGAGTTGGACTCGTACATGAAGGGTTCCATATCACCGTACAATGTTTTAAAACGCTGAAGAAACACGTTTCTTGTATGACGACCCCCTTTAATTTTTAACTTTATTTTATTTTTAGTGTTTGTTGTTATTGTGGTCATAGTAATACATAATTGGTGAAAATTTCAAGTATCTAGTTATTGCCATTATAAAGATCAAGTTAAAAACGCTGAAAAAAACACGTTTCTTGTATGACGACCCCCTTTAGTTTTTAACTATTTTTTATTTTTAGTATTTGTTGTTATAGCGGCCACGGTAACACATAATCGGTAAAAATTTCAAGTGTCTAGCTATTACGGTTCAAGAGATAGAGCCCTGTGACAGACGGACAGACGGACAGACAGCGGAGTCTCAGTAATAGGGTCCCGTTTGCACCCTTTGGGTACGGAACCCTAAAAATGAAGTGCTTATTTTAGCACCTTTCTCAGCTGCAGCTGTTGACTGTTCATATTCAAAGATATTTTCGCGATTTTTTTTATTACATACGGATTTGATTATTCCTTGTTCGCACATTGGCTCGTTGAATATGATCAGGGTAGAGAAGAAGATAAACTATAACATTATGACAATAAGTAGACGTGTAACGTTTCTAAGATTTAGTGGAACATGATGCTCTGCTCCTTACATTTATAAATGTTGTAAAAAAAGTATCTACAAACGCAATGTTTGTTAGAGAGTTATTACATAAAATGACACGACAGCCGTCCGATAGTGTCGTCGTATTTGAATGTCAAACCATTTAGACTATTATCATTATTTCGTAGCGCTCAATGTCGCTTGATAATGCGACGCGAGCACGTATCTACGTACGTAAGCTATGTCGTGTCGCTTTTGGAGTAAAGGCCCTGTAGCCATACCAATATCAATATTTTAATTTTATTATTTTGAATAGGATAATAAATTTAAAATTCCCTATAAAGCGCTATCCACACATTTACGAGTCAGGGTAGAGATAAAATGTAGTGAGTAAAAAAAAAGGTTGCATGAATACATTTTAACAAACTTCAGAAAAGGAGAAGTTGTTTTTTTGTATATGTAGGTATGTTTTTTTATATATCTAGGTCCCATATTAATTTTGGTGAAGATATGTAATATAATTTTAGCGATATAAAAGAAATTACTCGAAGAAAATGAAGGATAAATGAATTCTTAAAAAAGAAAAAAAATATGTATGGTTCTGATCTGGCATCTGAGATTCTCGGGCACTGACCCCGGAAGATCCGGAACACGGAAGACCAGAATCCTGATAAGTATTGATAACGTAAGTATCTACCCAACATTACATTAAGTAGATACGAGTCTTATGGGTATCGCGAAAAGGGCCCAAGTTAAAAAAAATTTAAATACCAATTTACTCTATTTATTGAACAAACAAACATAAAAACGGTTCAATATTTTGTAAATCATACAGTTCAATTCAAGAAAAACTATACATTGATATCTTTTTGTCCGTTTTTTTTCATCAATGTTTTATTATGAAACTATTGTACTTTTTATCGCAAAGCGGTATTGTTATGTGTTTATATATAAACTTTTTATGTAGAAAATATATTTGGGAATCAAAAATGATTTCACGGGTATTGTCGGGTATATAATACTTAGTTCTTTTCGAATGTAGGTAAGAGTTACCTGAAAAAATCTACTTATTGTGGCTGTTCATACAAAGATTAATGTAGTTTTGAAACGTATTTACCTAGATAGTAGTGTAAGGTGGAGCTATAGTAAATGCGACAATAATGTGCGACTGTACGGTAGAGATTGATAATTTCATATAATATGTAGATATTTTTGGCCAAATAAATGTATAGTACGAGTAGTATGTAAAGATACGTAATTATTGAGATATAGACGATATACAGATTACATATTGAAGGTACATTGTCATGTACCCAGTGTGATAACGATCGTCACAACTATGGAGGGTAGAGGTAAAGAGATATATCTCATGTAGAGAACAGTTGCGAAAAGTCCAGCTGAAAGGAGTAAATAATATTTTAAATTCTCCCCAGAATAGCGCTTGTATAGCAGGAGATTATGAACAAATTCATGATTGAACGCATAGGTTCTCTATTTACAGCGCTCTTTTCAAATATTTTTACTTAATTACAATAAAGCGGAAATCTTTTCTTGCTTTTATTTTCCTATCCTACTCTAATAAACTTTTGGCGTCTTTTAAATTTTATCAATCAGCTACTGTGGCGCCACCATAACTTAACACTTTGGATACACATAGATAGTTCTCCTTACTTACCCTCCTCTAAATAAACAAGTTAATTGACACCTAACATATATGGAAACATTTAAAAAAATAAAACAAATGAGTGAAGCGTCGAACGTCCAGTGGTGCTATTTTGGAAACGCTAAGTCGCTAAACGAACTGTTTTTTGTATGGAAAAACCATTCGTTTAGCGACGCCGCGTTTCAAAAATGGGTCCACGACTATGAGATAGGTTGACACGACATTGTCAAAGTCGCGGTCGCACCTGGATAAAAATAGCATAGGATCAAAAAAGTAGCGTCGACTAAGTGAGGTCTATAGTCAGAAGTGGGCTGAAGGACTAAGATGATGAATGTGATAGACTAGTACTTGAAAGTTCACGATGACACTAAGGCCCAATTCATTATAAAGTGGCAGCGGCTGGCAACGCTCTTTTACTGTCAAACCATGTTTACCTTAATTTTTTTTTTATAGTAGAAAATTAGGCGAACTTAATGCTAAAAACGTTGTCTACCAGTCAATTTTTGGGATACACAAAAGTTTTAAAATGATGTCTCGGTTTTCTTTAAAATGATTTATTTTAAATGGGGGCAGCACTGGACCCCGGTAAATTCAGGTACGGCCTTAAGGTTCCCAGTG
The DNA here is from genome assembly GCA_963576875.1 of Acrobasis repandana. Lineage (NCBI taxonomy): Eukaryota > Metazoa > Arthropoda > Insecta > Lepidoptera > Pyralidae > Acrobasis > Acrobasis repandana. The sequence continues at coordinate 23,576,948 of OY756215.1, forward strand.
TTACTAACAAAATATGGAGAAATCTAAAATAAATTATTATTATTACCTATTTACATAAAATATAAACTACATATATGATGTACCTACTTATATAAATAAATATATGCAGCAATTCTTAAATCTACTGTTATAGCTCGACCAAGAAGTGCATCTTAAAGCTAACTTGACTAAGAGCAGTATTTCTATAGCTGACAAAGACTTTGCCGCTTGTGGCTGTCTCAGGCAGTCGCAGGACTTTTGTTTTTCTCAAGCTATCCTATCTATGCATTTCTTAGATAGAAATAAAGGTGAATATGGTTAGAACGTGCGCTGCCAGCCGCTACCATCTCAGTATAAATCAACGCTTAGATTCAAGTGTAGGTCGATAGTAACTTTGTAACTCAGACCGCAGACGAATAAATATCGTGTCGAAACGAAATCATCAGTAACTCTATAAATGTACTGATGGTCTTGGCAAGACATTAGAGTTTAATACTGTGTATTGTTTAGTTTTATTTAGTTAAGTTGAAAAGATAAACTTAATCTTGAAGATCGAGTTTTGAAATCTTAAGTCGTAAATTGTTACCGAGTGATTCAATGTTAGTTTTGAATAAAATTTAAATAAATGGTACATGATCGTACTAAGTAGATATGTGTTAGTATGGTATTGTATGGATACTTATGTAATTTTATTAGATTAAGGTTTTGAATCGAGATTTTAACATTTTGGTGTGTAGATAAGTTTTGTTTTTAAATTTTTGAGCAACTACAAATTCTATTAGTACTCGTAGCTGCATATCAAGTCAGCCCGTTTTATAACCATCGCATCGTTAAACGAGTACGTACCGAGTTACTCATGTGAGATCTCGGGAGTTTTTCTACGTGTTGTATGTATGTATGTGTGCTCTCCCAGTTCCTTCTGCCCAGAGAGAGGCAATATTGTGCGTGAGTAGGAAGCGTAATATAGGTAGCTACAAATTTGAAGCCCGCATCATGGACGAAAAATACAAAAGGATACTTTGAAGCATAATTCTATTTTTAGTTTTAATGTTGTAGCTAGATGGAGCTACTAGTTCGAAAGAAGGTAGTTTCGTAGTAGTGCTGCTTAATATCGGAAAGATGGTGGCAGTGGCGTAGCGTAGGCTCTCGCCGCCCGGGGCCGACCAGAATTTTGCCGCCCGCACAGCATCATTTGGCGCCAGTAGGCCAATCATATTTTGTAGGGGGAGGGCAACGGCCACAGATTGTTAAGTGTCAAAACTCATGGGATAATATTTAGCCTTGCCGCCGCCCCCCTTTCTATGCCACCCGGGGCCATGGCCCCCCGGTGACGACCCCCACGCTACGCCACTGGATGGCGGCTATTCATTTTCTACGAACAAACAAGCGTCATCTGGGCCACCTCTGATGTTCGTGGACCGTCAGCCTAATACTCAGCATCCATTGTATGGCTAACGGGCAAAATCGTAGCGACATCTAGAAATGATATAAGAAAAAAGGCTCTATACGCTTTTTTCTATGTGGTTATCAGTCCTCTTTTAAGTATGTTTCGTTCATACGGGGTAGGTATGTTTTATATTTTAGGGAAGTGTAACTGCCCTATAACTAGAATCTTTCCGATATTAAGTGGGCAGGACACAGCGAGAATGGACGCAGATCGATGGACCAGAAGGGTAATGGAGTGGCCATAGAGGACACCCAGCAATGCGTTGGGTAGACGATATTAAGCGTCACGCAGGCCGCAAATGGATGCAGGTGGCAAGGGAGAGACACAAATGGAATGATATGGAGGAGGCCTATGTCCTGAAAAAGATAACATAGAGGCTGCTATGGATGGATGGAACTGCCCTATAACTAGCATATTTTAGACATAAAGACAAAGATAGAAGGCCTAGTTGCCATCGCTGCAATGAATTTTTGTAAGGCTTGTGATTCACATTATTTATTAGAATTCTTATAGCAATTAGATATAAAAAGCAATAGCTAAATATGTGAATAAATCAGTATTAAAGCATTGTAGTTTATTTAATTTTAATTTCGTGATTTAGTTTTGAGATTCATACTGTGTAGTGTATTGCAGGTTACATGTTTATACTTTAAACTTTAATTAGGTATTGTAAATAAGATTAAGCATTTTATTATTTAAAATAAAGTTGATAATTTAAAAAAAATATATATTTATTGATGTTTCAGATTAGTTAGTTTCGAAATCTCATGTATTTACCATTTCGTTTTTCTAAAATGTCTCACATCTCTCCCATCTAAGCGTATTCCAAGTTGCATCCTCAGCTGTAATGCTTCGAAGCCCGGAGTCCGCTTTCACGTCACAATGCATGTTCGCACCAATTGTGGAACCGTTTTATGTAAATAGGTAGGTACCTATTATGTAAATATTTTGTTGGAACACCTATAATATGCTTTTTTGAGTTTTAAACTTATTCTATTTCATTTACCGCTTATATCGGTTTGGTACCATCTTATACTATTAAACAATATCCTGATGTAAGAAGCTGTTATTCCCCACAATAAAGCCTCCTTCTTTTTCTTAGAAATAGAATTTATGAACAAATACAAGAGGACTGACAATCTTCATACTTTGAAGCGTAATTCAATTTTTAGTTTAATGTTGTAGCTAGATGGAGCTACTGGTTCGAAAGCAGGTAGTTTCGTAGTGGTGCCGCTTAATTTCAGAAAGATGGCGGTATAAGCGATCATTTTCTACGAACAAACCAGCCCCATCTCTGATTTTTCGTGGATACCGTCAGCCTAAGTACCCATTGTAGCTTGAAATAATAAAGGATTTTGGCTTTCTGGCAGAGTACGGTTTTTTGTACAGGGTAGTCAGTGCTTTTGTATTTGTTCATCCATGAAAATACGAGTAATACAAGAAGTAGAGAATATTCGGCCTGATTTATTATATAAAACTAGTATAAAATTAAGAATAAAACTGTGTAAAAAATTTTGGCAAAATTATTATTTGTACATGTACGAGTAGAATTATAGTATAAAATTGACCATTGAAATGTGTGACAATAACAACGCTTTTTTAAATTGATATACCTTCACCACTGGAAATCTAATCAGTTGGTTTGCATACATATTTACCTATAGGTACATGCATTTATTACTTAAGTATAAAATAAACTATAAAAATTGCTAATTCGCTTAGGTCAAAAGTTTCAAAAATGTTTAAAATAGCTAAGACCTTAAGTACCTTACCTTATTTAATACCTTTTTTAATAAAATTACAGTCAGGAGCCTGTCAAATTGATTTTTTACTCTTATCGTTGACTATAGAAATGGTATATTTTTTAGCAAATATCGAGATTACACATCACATTGCTATCCTTTATGGGACAGACAGAGCATTTTGGGTCTTGCGGCTCTAAGCAAACAGAGCCCAGGGCCGCAAGACCTAAATACCATTTTTGGGAAGATGAAAATAAGAATCAAAACAATTGGGTGGCCATCCGCATCTCCTTTATTCATCACGTGAAGCGTTTTTAGAAATTTACTGTTTCTTGCGGAATAAAAAATAAGTGATATTTGCCGAGACCTCCCCTCTCCCCAAAGCGAGATTAGATGAGATTCGGCTAACAAACTTCCCCCCTTGAACGTCTCAAGTAATTAATGGACGCCCCCTAACATGATTCCCATTTTCGCCAACTCCCTCGGCTTTTAGGATCTGCGCGGGAAGAGAAGCAGCTACATTCTAACTATTTTCTTTTCTCCCAGACTGGAAAAATGTCGAGAGTAGTAGGTACCTATTGGTTTTGTGAATTAAGCGCATATATATTATAGCTACTTTGTGTAAATAGAACGCTAAGATAAACCTCGAAAGTGTCATTCTGGCCTAATAGATGTAGCTCTTTAAAGTATTATAGTGTTTACGTATTGTTCAATAAAATAATGGTTGATGGACTATTTTCTTTTATTTTGTGTCAGATTTTATCCCTTAGACTCGCGCTACACTGAATTGGGAGCGTACACAGCGTTGGGACGAGCTGTTTAATAATAACAAGACATTGGCTATAAACTCACAATGGCTATAAACAACAATATCATAAGATAAATAAACGCTTGATAGAATGAACAGGGCGCGACTGCTCGAGCCGGTGCGAGCCACCGCGCCGCGAATCTTATGACGTTGTAGATAAAGTTTATAACGTCTTGTTCTGATGGTGGGCGTAGAGATGGAAATAGAGAATCAACAAAGTGATGGGTTAACGCGCCGAAAGGTTGCTAGCTACATCATTTATTATCATGATTCAGATTCTCGCCCATTCCCTCGACCGGTTTTTACGATCTGCGCAGAAAGAGAAGCAGCTGATACATTCTAAGTTTTTTCCTTTCTGCCAAACCAGCATGGAAGAAACGAAGCTGTGATTTCGAATATTTTATTGCTCCATTAAGCTCCAGCAGTTAAAGATGCTATTGAAGTAATGTCGAAAAACGAGCTATTATTATTATGATCAAGATTACTCCAGAGTGCCTACTTGTCTTTGGCAAAATTCAAACACGAAAAGGAATCTTTTAAAATAATTAGACGAAAATTAAATCAATGCTCTTTATTAACGTCATTAATACTGGAGCATCAACCGTACCAATTAGTAAAAATAATAAATAGTAAAAAGTTGTATACAATAAATAGCTTAACAATAACAAAAGTTTCGTAACAAAATTTCCGTATGACTAGAGTTTCGGCAAAATGTACACGTTCGGTGAAATGAATGAGTGATCAATTGTGGTGCGCACTTGGGGGTAGCTGGAAATTATTTCACATACTTCCATTCGTCGCTTTCATCCTGACTTTTCAAATGGTCGAAATTGACATAGTTACACAATCATTTCTTTATAAATCATCTGACTCAATTATACGGTAGGTATATCTTTTAATTAAATTGCCCATCTCAACAAATCTAAGACCTTCAATAGTTTCTAACCTTTAAAACTCAAAATTTAGGCCAAAAAAATGTAAAAAATAATTAAACACAAAATATTTTTTTATTTTTTTTTTCCAAAACGACTAAATGCATAATTTATTTTGCTGATTGAAGGAGACTAAATAGAGAAAGAAAGAAATGTTTATTTGTAGTTAATTTGGCTTGGTTAAATAAACGCCTTTTAAATCGTTTTCATCGATAAGGCTACGTTCCGACTAGAGACTGAGGAAGGGAGATGAGCGGCATGCGAGAAAACAGACACGCAACACGACTCTTCTCCGCTCCAGTGGAAAACAGCCGTAAACTTCACAGATATTGGCGTTTATTATAAAAAATACCTGTGAAGCGAGGATTTTTAATTCTTATATAGAGAACTATTTATGTTATTAGATTAATATCTAAGATAGAGAGCACGCTATATCTTGTATCAGTAGATATAGCGTGGTCTAGTAACAAAATAATCACCCTATTGTTATGTTCCTCTCAGTAACGAACCGGCCCCACGGGGCCGGTAGAACACAATCGAATCTCAACCTTATTACATTGACATAAAATTGGTTTCTTGACAAAAAATTGACCTTGGAAGGACCTTCGCTAATACCCCAAGTGCGCGCCATCACAGTCGGTTGGTGGTCAATGGCTAGAGAAGGTGGTGAGCAGCTCCTCTTGTATGGAGTTGGAGCGGATGAGATGCCGCGCGGCGCCGAATGCGGCCGAGACAGAGTCAGCTTGCGACGACTCGCGCGCCTTGCCCTCGTGGTATTCATCGGAGAATTCCTGGAGGGAAAGAGGGGGTATTACTTTATTGAATGGCACTAGGTGGTTGTCGGCAAGCTAAGTCAGATGCCTAGAGACAGGTTAAAAATCTGACACCAGTATTGGCCACACACGAAAAACAATTAAACTTATCCATGTAAACTGTCAATCTCTCTACTCAAAAGAAGCTATGGTGCTATCAAGAGCGGCAGTCATTTTGATGGTGTTTGTGTCTGGTTTTGCTCAGTTCATCAATCTGTGGCCACGAGCTTATTTCAAACTGTGAGGAATTTATGTTCGTGGCTATGGTTTGGGCTATGGTTTGAAATGTGCCGAAAAGCAAGCGCATGTACACTTCTTTCGATTAAATCTTGAGTCAGAGGCGATTCAGCGTCGGATTTGTGTAATGGAAAATAGCAATTATGCTAAATTGCTCACTGTCCATTTCCGTTAATATTTGAATAATTAATGATACATTTATGTCATGACTGTTAAGTAATCTTATTCTTTATGAGTAGAAAAAGAAACCTGGTCAGCCTTTCCGACTATATTACGTAAGTAAACCGTTTAGAATTTATCTCACGTTGGTTTTATTAAAATCTTGCCTGTTAGACAGAAGAGAAATGTATGTATGATACCTTCAGTCTGTTGCCTAAGAAGACGGCCCTCTCCCGCTTCTTGTTCATGAAGTCGCTCTGCGTCAGCCAGCGGTGCTCGTAGCATTCCTCCGCCGACGGCCGCTTCAGGGGAACTTTCTTGAACAGGAACATCAGGAACCTGGTGGCTTCCTATGAAACAATTGGGAATAGATTATCAATATTTGCTCAAAATTACGGAAAAGTTCAACTCGCCGACCTTTTTTGAATTTTACTTATTTTGATACACTTACTTGTACGCGTCAGTCATGAAGGACACTCTTGGATAGGAAATTTGCTAAATTAAACCCAGTTACAACGTACTAAAGTCCCATTTAGTTTGCACGCCACGCAAGTAACCTTCGACTAATTAGCCTAGCGTATGCTTAACGAGGTCCGTATCCCTTTATCTCTAGCGTAATTTTTTTTACATTTTCAACCTTACTTTTGTGAATTAGATGCATCGGAGCGGCGGCGGCCTAGCCTTACACCTAACGTGCGGAGTGCGCCGGGTCTGCCTTAACCCTTAACCTTAAATTTATGTCGGAGGCATAAAGTTCAATTTATTTGGCATACACTCTCCACGCTAGCCAGACGGGTTGCAGAGGTCTCATCGATGTTTATAAGCTTTCTTTAGCTTGTGTTTCCTAAGTCGCCTTCTACGACACTCACAGGAAGTCTTGGAGTGGTCCTATTCTACTCTGCCGGGAACCACACGGCACCTATGCCACAGGTATGGCACTTTATAGAAGCGGAGTATCATAAAACTATACGCCAATGCGTGTGTGTTCGCCCGCTCTCGCTCCTCAACAAGGCGAGAATGGGGAGAGGTGCGGGGACGGGGAACGAGGACGCATATTGCACGGGACCTTAGAAGATTCCGTTCTGTATGAAATACTTTTATTAACTCTGTGCCTATGGTTCAGTTAAATATGGTTACTATTCTAGCATTGCCCTATTAAGAGTTAACGCAGTTTTAAGCGTCAGTGTGACGTACCTGCGTGATCTCCTTGTACAGGTGCTCGAACCGGTAGCGCACGAAGGAGATGTTCTGCTTGGTCTCGGCGTCGTCGGCGCCGCGGAAGGGCGCCGCGCCCGACAGCAGCACGTACGTCAGCACGCCCAGCGACCAGATGTCGGTCTGCGGGTACGCCGGCTCGTCGTTTATTATTTCCGGTGCTGGAAAGACAAGAAGATTTGTCATACAAGCTGGTTTAGGCGATAGTCATGCTTTTTTGATCTTTATTATAAGAAAGTTCAAGGTACGTCTGTCTACAATTAAGAGCCAAGCTCTTGTCGGTGACATTGTGTGAGAAGAGACGCACACATACTATTTTTTGGGAGAGATAATAGAGTAGGAAGGTAACTAAAACTTTTTTTTTAGTAATATTTCTTGACTCGACAACACTCATCGACTATTTAGGCCATCAAGTTGTCTTTAATACATCAATTAAATTGGATGGATCTAACAGAGGCCATGGCAACATTGTCAGGCTGTAGATCCAGATGACACAGTATTCTGTCCAGTCCTATACTTAAACTAACTAAAATGCAACCCATTTATAATCGTCTTTGAACTCCGAAGCTCGCGGCTCGTGGTGGCGGCACACTAGTTCCCAAATTTTTCACTTTATGCGCTAATCCGAAGTCTATATTCTAACTTGGATGGACCTAGTGGAGGCCATGACAACATCACCCGGCTGTAGGTTCAGATGGCAGTATTCCCTTTAGTCCTACACTTAAACTAACTAAAACACAACCAATTTATAATCACCTTTGTATTCCAAAGATCCGACTTGTGGCACACTAGTTCCCAATTTGGTCACTTTATGCGCCGATCCGAAGTCTATTAATTTAACTTGGATGGACCGAACAGAAGCCATGACCACGTTGTCGGGCTGCAGGTCCAGGTGGCAGTACCCGCGCCAGTGCAGGTACTGCAGCGCGTCCAGCAGCTGCGTGACGATGGTGGCCACCATCTGCTCGGTGTAGTCGTGGCGGCTGGACAGGTACGTTAGGACGTCGGCTCCTTGTAGTTTTTCCATTATTAAAGCGGCTACTGGTGATCCTGGGGAATTAAATAAATAAATATATTTAAGGACATATCACACCGATTGAGCTAGCCCCAAAGTAAGTTTTTAAACTTGTGTTATTAACTTAATGATATCTACTATATTTTAGACCCAGGACAATTTGAAAAAAGTCATTTTGCTAACTTGTCCTGGCTGGAGATGAAACCCAGAACCTCCGAGTGTCGGATCGGGTGGTTACCAATACGCCAGTGAGGTGGTCACGGAGGGTTAAAATAAAACAATAAATGTAACATAAAATTTTACACAAAATTCTCTCAAAATACTTTCGATGACGTCCCGCTATCTCTTTTATCGTCTACCTCTACGTCAAACAGTTGAGGAGATAGCGAGTTGCCCTATTTATAATAATGTTGGTTGACGCAACAACAGACAATAAAATTAAAGTAAGGTCTTCAAAGTAAACCTCAAGTATGTGCGCTGAACTCCAAGTAATGCGCCTGCTAGTGATACTTTATCTTGAGTTCCTCAAAAAGCCTTCAAAAGATGGCCACATAAAATGTGAAAAGTTTGCGATAAAAATACAATACACACCTGGCGCGTGATAAGCTCCTAATAAGTTGGATATCCTCTCGTGCCTGAGCCTCCTCAAGCACTCGAACTCCCTCTGGATCTGCACCTCTGTCTCCGGCCTGCTCTCCAGGATCTTCGACACAACCACACTGTCATTCCTCTTGTCCACTCCCTTCACAACGATTGAGAACTTTCCGCGCCATAATTCAGAAATAAAGCTGTAACGTTCCGTGAAAGTGTCTGAAGTATCCCATTCAATAGGTTTCTCTTCTATTGCGTAGTCTAATTTAGGTTTCTCTTCATCTAAGACTATATCTTGGCCTGATTCTGTGATTTGTTGAAGGTGTTTCATAGCTTTCGTGATTTCAATCTTCTGCGCGCCGGATACTTTAGTCTTGACGAGATGCGTGGGGATTCCTTTGTCGCTCCAACCGATTCTGTTTCTGGATGACAGTCTGAATTGGTAGCTGGTGTCTGGAATCAAAGAATCAAATATTTATTTAGGGCTCATATTTCTCATAGTCTTTGTAGACAATTTTCACGTCAGTAATGCTTGGTTTATACAGGGTCAGTAATATTGCAGCACAGTTACTTACTTACTTCTAAAGTAAAACATACTTTTAACAAATGGCGGACTTAATGCTAAGAGCATTTTCTCCCAGTCAACCATAGGGATAAACAGAAAAGTAATTTGTTCGGCGCAAAAAGCAAAATTAATCAATTATGACTACCGATTTAATAAATACTTCATATAACATATTAAGAACATATACATAAAACATTACATTAAAACATACTATATAATATATATCAGAATAAATCTACTTATACAATACGTACCATTATATTATACCTACATATATAATCAATTTTGAGAACTTAATGATGATGACTTTACGGAGGAAGGGAGTTCAAAAGATGAGCGTGAACTTTCCTTTTAAAAGAGAATTCGATATAATATTATGATTGTCTGTCTATCTACATTTAAGAGCCAAGCTTTTGTAGGTGTCGTTGTGTGGAAATAGACGCACACAATGACTTTTTTTCAGCAGAGATAATGTAGTGGTTCATTGCCTTCTCCATATGATGATTAGGTATTGTTAAATGTAACAATGTAAACCAACCTGGCTGTAGGTTTTTGATGAGGAAGAACTCGTGGTCGATGTTGCTCGCGACGTCTTTCCATTCTACGCTGTCGCCTTCCTTGTATTGGAGGCTGTAGCAGACCACGGGTGAGTTTCCGTCGTACTTGGGTTGCTTCCACCGGAGGAGAACCTGTAGATGTATATTTATTTTTATTTAATACCAAATAAAACGCACATTTTGCACGGTCTTTCGCATCTTTTGGAGACCGCGCACCTAGGGTTCACACACACAGCTGTCACAGCTAAGAATGTAATCGGAAACACGCTGAAATTCAAATACATTCTCTATTACATTGTAAGAGGGAGGTATAGGTATTCGTAACAGAGAAAGAATAGCAGCGTTCTCTGTGCAAGGAATTTATAGTATCTACATATTGATACCAATATACTTAGGTTTTTTTTTACTGTTTAAAAACACCGCCGTAGTAGAGTGCGACAAAAAATACAATACGATTACGGTCACTCTCACAAGAGCAAGAGATAGCGATCTAAGTTACAGTGGCAAGTCTTGTCGTACAAGTATCAACGATTATAAGAACGGTGCTATATTACCGATTTTTCGTGTAGTAGATATGAGTATAACCCTTTTAAAGTCGCACAAGAACATTTCATTTCGAGTGACATTTTGCATTACGTGTAGGTATCTATCTTGTACCTTATTATCTACGTGCGTACCTCGGTGTCGGACACGTCGGCGGCGGCGGGGCTGTCGGGCGCGTCGGGCGTGCTGGCCTCCACCACGCGGGTGCGGGTCACCGTCTGCCCCATCTTGTTGCGCGCCACCACCTTGTAGAACCCGATGTCGTGGTGCATGACCGGCTCGAACTTTAGAGTGGATCTGTACAATTTCATTGCATGCTTATTATCTGGAAATTGCATTGAAAATTTTACAACTTTTTGACTTACTGAATGAGATGAAACAAAGACTTGTAAAAGTAATGATGTCTTTGAAACTGAGCAATTATGAGCACCTAACTGGTGTCAATAAAGTAAAAAATAAATTATTTTGTACTGATAAAAGAATAAAACCTCACAAAATAATGTCACTTTTCATTTCCTATCAATATTCCGTTGATCATATCCATTTTGAACGTGATTTTAGATATATCAATTTAATAAAACTGATATTAAGAGCGGTATTTGACTCCAAGAAACTTACATTTTAACTCTTTTTTAGGGAATGTAGTACGATGGTTTCCCTATTTGCCTTCCGTACCGCAGTGCTTGGGTTTGACAGAAACCCTTCCAGATACCACATCTTTGCATCTCCAAGAAACTATGACGCTTAAAAGTTGAGATCAGAAAGAGAAAGAGAGAGAGACAGCCTTACCTGCCATCCTCGTCTTCAACAATCTTGATCCTTTGTCCCTCCGCGATGACCATGTCGTTCTTGAACCACTGCACGACGGGCTTGGGGTCCCCGACGGCGAAGCACGACAGCTGCCGGCTCTCGCCCTCGCGGACGGGGAGCAGCTGCGGCTTCTCTCTGAAGAACGGCATCTGACCGTCTTTCTTGGACTCCATGAAGGCCTGTTATTATAAAAAGTTAATAAAGACAATTGATATACAAATGCAGTAATATGTGGCGGCCGATATAAGAATGACCAGCAGGAAAGACTACCAGTCCACAGGAAAGACGGCAGTAGTCTTAAGGTGATACATGAAATCCAGAGCTGCCCCCATTTGAAATGAATTATTTGAAAGGAAACGGAGATATCATTAAAAATTTTGTTCTAGTAAGCCCTAGATAACCCTTCAAACTAATTTATGAACTACTGTTTACAGTTTAAAGTGAAAACGTGAAGCTTTTCTTTGCACATTTGCTAAAAGTGCCCGCTCTTCGCAAATATGCGAAGAAAAGCTTCACGTTAGACCCGTGCCCAACGGTAGGTTGATGGTGATGAAACATTCATAGCGATGGGAATATTCAATCGATATATAATTTCAATTAGGGCTGTGATAGCTTCTCCATAAATCAAAATATAGGCAAATACGTTACTAGCCCTAAGACAACAGTGGCTTGCGTGTGGAAATTTTTCAGCCGTCAAATGGTGATGGTGTAGATAGTGTGTATTATGGCATTTAATTATTCTTGAAAGAAGACTGAAGAAAGTATATAATTGAAAACGAGTATGTGAGAGGAAGTACAAAGGTAGCGCCAATAACGGAAGCTGTGAAGCAATAGACTAGGGTGGTATGGACACGTAATGAGCAGGGAGGAGAGCCACGTTACGAAAAGGGTGCTTAATTTTAAGGTTACTGGATATAGGAACAGAGCAAGGCCAAAGAAAAGGCAAATGGAGTGCGTAAAGGGAGATATAGATAAAAAAAATGTGACAAGTAGGCACCATGACAAGGATAGAAGGAAAAGACTTATATCTGTCCCGACCTCACGTGAAGTGGGATAAGGTGAGGAAGAAATTCTTTATTTATTGACCGAGCGAATTGTCTCAGTTTCGAGACTGATTTGATGATGCAGTGTACATGCCTGTGCTTCTGCGTAGGAGTCCAGCCGCGTGCCCAGCTCGTGTCTCAGCCTGCGGATGGTGTAGCTCTCCGTGCCGTAGTTGTTGATTCTCTCGCGTTGCTCGTCTTCAATCTCTTCGTCCATGATGTCGGTGAAGCGACGGCGCTCGCGGATGATTGGGGTCTGCAATGATTTAAGTTACAAGGTTTTAATCAACTCCCAAAGAGTTCCTCTTAAGGTAGAGAGAGATAGAGATATTATATAATAAATACATATATAGGTATATATATCTCACCCGTGTGGTTCCGGGTTAGAACAAGACCACTCCATCTCTTCCTATGGATGTCGTAAGAGGCGACTAAAGAACTAAGCAAAAACATCTCGTGCTACATTTCCATTCCCAAGGAGGGTTAACGTCGGGCGGCGGCCGGTTGTAAAACTTTTCGCACAAATTGAAAAAAGGCTATTTTCCAACATGCCTTGGCTGGGGATCGTACACAGAACCTGCGAATTGGCGTATTTCACGCCGTGGATAGCGATATCCCAATGGGTATGCGAATAACTCGCTGCTCCAACCATAACGGTATTCGCTACCGGAGCCGGTGGCGGTCTCCCGCTGTGGGCGGCGCGGGGGCGCCCGCGGGGAGACGACCAAGTTTCATCGGAAACGTTGTACGTATCGCGTACCGCTGTGATATGCGGTTCCATTTCGCGACAGCTGCGCAACTGCAATACTGAATACCAGTCAGGATATCGCTCGGGTATTACCACTATCCACAGTGGTAGCGGATCGCTTCGGTTTGAATAGGCCTTCATTCGGTACACTCTTATTAGCCCCTTACATAGACATAAGACTAACAAACTCACCCTGGGGTCGTACACGTCGTGCACGCTGATGTAGTAGGCGGGAGAGCGGTTGCACGCCACCTTCATGTACTCGCGGAGCCGCACGGGGAACTGCACGTCGCGGAGCTGCAGGAGGTAGGTGTCGGGGCCGTTCTGGTAGCTACAAATACAAACATCAGCAGCTCAAGTATTTCTGAACGCAGATTAGGCTTCCTCCATTTTCCTCCAACATTCGCTTATGCCATCGACCGGAGGTCGTGGGTTCAAATCCCTCTGAGAAGCATACATTGTGAAAAGTTGTTTCCAGTCTGGTTAGGATATTAAAGGCTTGAATCACCTGATTATTAAAAAAAATTATTTCGTGGACCCCAGGCTCTGAAGCGTTACCGCTAAGGATGCAACCGGTAATACTAAAACTTTTGATTTGACACGCAAAGTTCCTTGGATTTGTGAGCGTTGATCGAGCCTAAATTATTTATAGCTGTAATGATGCTGCATGCATCATGTTCAAACCTCCTTTCTTTATCTCATCCTGTCCGTTTGTTATTTTTCATTTCATTTCAAATTCCCATTCATTCCATGTTCAAATCATTGACTGATCCCTTTTCACTCATTCCACCATCATCTCTGAAGCTGATCACTTACTTCTCTCTATCTGTTGTACCTTAATAAATTAAATATTATTCTCTTATATGTAACAGTCAGTATCAGATAATAAATTACATATAATCTGTGTTGTTATCGAGTCTCTAATCCCTACCTCTTCTACTATCTTTTATGTGGGAACTCGCCTAGAGCGCCGGGACAGGTCGAGGTCCCACATAGTTAAGTTTATTTTCAACTATGAAATTAATTATATACACAGATACTCACTGGCTCTCGGACTTGGCAGAAACCTCCCAGTCGGGGTGCTCCCACTGCTTGAACTTCAGGTCCCACGGGCCCGCGCTGCGCTCGTGAGAATCACGCTCGGGCGAGCCTGTCAATGACGTCATAAACATATTATAAATACCTGGGTCACAGGTATGGCGCTTCATACTAGCAAAGTAACATGTTATGCCTACTACTACAAATGAAACTATACATCCGTTCACACGTCAATATGTGAGTTTTATTACCCATCAAACGCACCAGCGAACGGGGGAGAGGTGCGGGGACAACATGCATACTGCGGGACGCTAGGAGCTTACGTTCTGTACGTAGTACTTATTTTAATTCTGTGCTTATGTGATCAAGACAAAGTAAATTAAGATAAATAAATTATTATATTCCGATTCACCATAACGAAACAGTTTCCAGTATACTGGCAAACTGGTTTCTAGATACATTGCGAAATGATAATTTGGGATTTGGAGCACGTGTTTTCACAGATTATTTTTCACATTCCACCGCATCTTTTTAGCAAATGATGCTGGATAGAGATGAGAAGTGACATCATGCATGTCATAATGTGAATCGACTGAAAACGAGTGAGTATTTTGTATAGGTCACCTTCTGGCGTGTAGACCTCCCCGGGCGGGTACACCATCTTGGAGGGGTGCTCGAAGGCGCCGCTGAGCGGGCGCCGCCGGAACCACGTGCGGCACTGCGCGTTGCCCGTCCAGTCCCTGGGAGATACAAAACAGATGTCAAAAGGTGGCCTTATCGAACTGCAATCTCTTCCAGACAACCGAGCTACTTGGAGATATTTGACGAAAACAGGTGAAGTGCAAAGTGACAACAATGAAAAAAATAAATCTTAGTACACTACACGTACACTAGTTACATATATAAAATAAATAATAATTGGCGCCTTTATTTTTAGACTTATAAGCCGAATTATATCTTCCATTTTGATTAGAAAACCAGATAGTTTGGAAACAAAATAAATAAGTATATATACTTAGAAAGGAAAAAAGAAGACGAAAAAACTTTTTTTTGAAGGATGGAATGGAATGCATAAAAAATGTTAAAATGAAAGTCTGGGGATGAAGATACAATATGAAGGAACTTAGAGCATTTACAAAGGAAAGAAAATACATTTTGCGCTGACCTCATATAAATAAATAGGAACTGTAAAAGAAGAAGAAAGACAAAATATGATGGAAAAATATTGGTTACCTATACAAATTGTAGTAGTTCCTCAGCCGGTCCGTGGTGATCTGGTACTCCTCCTGGTAGATCTTGTCGGCGAAGGTGAGCCACGGGTGGTTGAGCGCCGCACTCACGTCCATGCGGCTGTGCCAGTTGTACACGAGTAGCTGCGAGATGAAGTCGCGGCACTCGGTGCTGAGCCGGGACCACCACTCCTCGTCGTGCCACTCCCACTTGCCTTCCCTGAACAATTACATTATACATTCAGATTGTTTGCATTGACATAAACTTTGCAAGTCACAAACAAACGGAGCTTTTGGCGGAAAGTCCTGGGGTCAGTTGGAGTTTAAAGTTGGCCGTCAAATAATTCTTACAAAAAAATCACAAACAAACGTACGCGTTTGAAGCGTCAAAACCACGCAAAAAACAAATCTAGTAAACACAATGTCCGCGTACGAAGCATAATTCAATAAACAAAACGAATACAATGTTTTATCTGAACACGTCAGATGGTAATCGAGCCATTAAATTGGCATTTATTTTCAGACAAAGATTACATTATTTCAGTGTAGTTTTGGAACAATATTTTCTAGTGTATTAAATCATCATCAGACGACCTCCGTGGCGTAATGGTTAACACGCTAGACCGCTAATCCGGAGGTTCTGGGTTCGATCCCCAGCCAGGGCAAGTTGGAAAATGGCCTTTTTCAAATTGTCCTGGGTCTTGGGTGTTTATCTATATATGTATTTATCATAAAATATCGTTAAGTTAGTATCTCATAACACAAGTTTAAAACTTACTTTGGGGCTAGCTTAATCAGTGTGATTTGTCCTTATATATTTATTTATTTATTTTTATTTATTTATCGTCAGCTTTCAAGGACCCACTGCTACGCATAAGCCTCCTTTTGTCTGCGCCACTGAATCCTATTCCCAGCCTTAGCGATCCAGTTCTTTCCAGCAATCCGTTTGATATCATCGACCCACCTAGCCACCGGACGCCTAACACTCCGTTTTCCATTCTTGGGGTACCACTCGGTGACAGCCTTACTCCACCTTCCATCGTTCCTTCTAGCCAGTGTATTGAATATTTAAGCAATATGTACCTGATTCTAGTTAATGTTTCTCTGTCGTTGATTCCTCTAAACGGCGAGTGTCCACTCAACAGAATGTAGGTAATGATGCCCACACTCCACATGTCGGCTCCAAACGACACCCCCTCCCCACTAGCGACCTCTGGCGCCACGAACTCTGGCATGCCGTAGTCGAGAGTGGCGTGTTTGCCGAACTGGATGCGGCGGGACAGGCCGAAGTCGCAGATCTTTAGCTCGTCGCTACCCGCGTGCGAAAGGAGAAGTTCACCAATCTGTAAAAATTTAATAGATTGATTGCAATGTTTTTAAGTTCCCA
The DNA here is from genome assembly GCA_963576875.1 of Acrobasis repandana. Taxonomy (NCBI): domain Eukaryota; kingdom Metazoa; phylum Arthropoda; class Insecta; order Lepidoptera; family Pyralidae; genus Acrobasis; species Acrobasis repandana. The sequence goes on from OY756215.1 coordinate 23,593,805, forward strand.
TAGCTAAGTAATGTAAAATGTCTTACAAATTATATTCGTAAGGGTCATGTATAGTCTGTCTTGCCAAAAAAATAAACTCCCCTCTACTACTTATGATTGTTCTAAATACTCGTCTGCTCTGTCGCGCGTTCGTGTCAGTTATGCACTAGTTATTGTCAACACAATGTGACCTTTCAAGCTGTTATACAAGCAGTCACTGAATAACCAATGACGAAAAAAACATTATGTATTGACATACAATTTTTTTCGTCATAAACGCCTATTTTGCTTGTGAGCGTAAACCGAGAAAAGGGGTTTAACATTAAACTAAGATATAAGATGGCGGTCATGATGACCGTCATTAGCATTGTTCAACGTTCATGATGTGTTACAAACTAGATTTAAAAGTGAACTTACGGTCAATCCAAGATGGGCGACGCTGTTGTCATGCATGTACTTCAATCCTCTCAGCAGCTGGCGGATATATCCTGCGATTTCTCTCTCGGTATATCCCTGACTCCTTAACAGCCTATCCCTGATGAGCTCGCCTCCCGACGCCAGCTCCATGACTAAGGCCAGGGTGTGGTCGTGTTCGTAGGCGTCGTGCAGGCGGATGAGATGGCGGTCGTTGAGGATGTTCATGATGTCGAGCTCGTTCTTCATGAAGGGTTTCAGCTCGGAGTGGCCGTGCATTATCTTGGCGGCGTAGTTGCGACCTGTGAAGTTTTTTGAAGTTAAAACTCTGAATCTTTAGGCGTGTTGGGCATTTTTAAATATGGAGAAAATACAATGAACTCGCTACACTGTTACCGTACCGACACCACCTTGTTCAAGTTTTCACTTTGTCCGCACTCCCGGAGTTCCACTGTTTTTCTTATGTGTAACATCTTTCCTCCCGCTTTTCTGCCATAAGTGGGAGCGTTTTCGTTAAATGCGACGGAAGTAAATAAAATAATAAATATTATATAAATATATAAGGACAAATCACACTGATTGAGCAAGCCCCAAAGTAAGTTTTTTTAAACTTGTGTTATAGGATACTAACTCAACGATACTATATTTTATGATAAATACATATATAGATAAACACCCAAGACCCAGGACAATTTGAAAAAGGCCCTTTTCCAACTTGGCCTGGCTGGGGATCGAACCCAGAACCTCCGGATTAGCGGTCTAACGTGTTAACCATTACGCCACGGATGTCGTCAAAGTGTGTAACAAGAAGCCGGGTAAGCGCGCGCTATTTGATTTGAGCAATGATAGCAATGAGCAGTTATTTTATTATCGGTGAGATATCAGATGTATATACATCATAAGCGACTACTGTAAGGCTCATACGTTTTAATATAATATTTACAAGATTCATTGATTACGCTGCTGAACTATTGCCTAATTTAAAACTGACACTGGAAAATTTAATTTTGAACAGCGAAAAATAGTTACTTCTAAACCTACATTTTTTCTAATAGATTTTTTATAGACCATCTGGTCAAACTAAGTAGTGAGGTTAAACCGAAAATAGTTAGCTACCATCGCTTAAAACTACAACACCTAAGATGCAATGCTGTTTCCAAAGTAGGTAAAGGTTTTATTCTTATTTTCTCAATTTTTCTCCCTTTTTCTCTCATTTTTCTATTTTCTTCGGAATCAATGTAGAATTGTAAGGGAAAGGAACGTAATTGCGAAAGAAAGGGTAAGAATGAATGGTAAACCCAGTATGAATGAGAGAGTAAGTAAGAAAGTTTGACAGTTGTGTGTGAGCGAGATAGTTAAATAGCATAAGGTGAGGGGTTAGAAAAAGAGAATGAATAAATCAGACATCGAACGTCATCGTTGTTTAAATGAATATCTTACAGAATTACTCGGTATAAAGAGCTAAATTACAATCTCTCTTTATAAGTGTGCCGTACCAGTGAGTCTCTCTGCGGCGTGGTACACGACGCCCTGCACGCCGCGGCCCAGCTCGTCCCCGAGGTCGTAGTAGTCCCCGAACGGCTTGCTGCTGGGCTTCACGCGCGGCGGGTGCTCGCGGATCCTACACACATTGAACCGCTAATAAGTACACACGTCTGTCAATAATCTGAAGAAGGTACCTACAAAATAAATCAGTTGATGTGTTTTATTCTTAGGGGATAATGATGCAAGATTTTTTAAATTCTCAAAACCGACTTCATAAATTAAAGCACAGAAATTATCATCATCATGTCTTTTCTTGTCTCCACTGCAGGAGCACGACCCTTTCTGTACTACCAGAGTCAGAGCAGCCAGGATTTGGCCTACACTCTCCATGCTGGCCAGACGGGTAAGAGAGGTCTTATTGATGTTTTGTTTTGAGCTTTGTTTAGCTTGTGTTTCCTAAGTCGCCTTCTAGGACATCTAAGGGGAAACCTGGAGTGGTTCTATTCTACTTCACCGGGAACCACACGGTTATACAGAACAGAAATATATAAGCACAAAAATATATATAATTATAACAATAGTATTTGTTACATCGGTTACAAAGTTGGTGCAATCCAGTCACAAAAATCGGTGCAAATCAGTCAAAACGCGATCCAAAGAATATGTGCCCGTAGCAAAAATGTTGTTAATTTTACGTTTGTTTTGTACCAACCTGGCAGAATACTCGTGTTCGCTCTCTTCCACGTGCAGCATGGCCGAGGAGCTGACCGCGCCGGCCACGTTGCGGGCCGAGATGGAGTACAGACCTTCGTCCTTCAGGATTGCGTCGTTGATCACTAAGATGCAGATGTCTGGTTCTACGAACTGCATCTGTGGGCCAAATGATTAAATTTTAATTAATTTTCACAAATGGGATTTCTTGGATTTACCCACTTCTACATGAGATCTGTCTAACATTTAAGAGCCAGGCTCTTATCGGTGTCACGGTATGGAAAGAGACGCACACAATGACGATTTTCGGCAAAGATTATGGAGTGGTTTTCCATTGCCTTCTCCATTTCACACACTACTAAACTTCATGATCAGGTCTTTTTTAGTCTAATAAAATAAAGTTTTTTAGTCTAGCTCTGGCTAATATATGGCTCTGGCAGTACAGAGGGGGTACTGCCAGAGTCATATATTAGCCAGAGCAGTCAGCTACGCTTTATAAGCTTTGTTTAGCTTGTATTTCCTATGTCGCCTTCAACGACATTCACGGGAAGATTTAGAGTGGTCCTTTTCTATTCTGTCGGGAACCACACGGCTTTCACCACTACCACAGAATACAGTAAGAGTTAACAGAATGGAATCTCCTAAGGTACGCGCAATATGCGTCCCTGTTTCCCACACCCGCACCTCTCCCCCGGTTCTTGTGGGCCAACTTGTGTCATCAAGGCAAAAACGGAGGAGAGGTGCGGGTGCGGGGAACGGGGACGCATATTGCGCGTACCTTAGGAGATTCCATTCTGTTTACTCTTACTGTATTCTGTGCCACTACTAAACTTAATTGCCATTGTTGTGAAGTTTTCTTTCACCGGGACAAGTGGTGATAGTTAAAAATTACCGTACATGAGCACAAGTCGCATCTAGTGGGGATCGAACTTATGCTTCATAGACGCAGAGTCAGTGCTGATACCGCTTGGCCCCCACAACTTCTTATATGACTACATATATTGTGTATATGTAATAATAATAATAGTATGTTTTATAGTATGTGTTGTGATTGTTATCTTTTAAATTTAGTTTAGTTTAAGTTTTCTTTATATATTCACACCCACATAAAACTCTCCAATCGACCCAAAGGTTTGACTCTTAGAGAATGCTTTTAGCATTAAGTCCGCCTGTTGTACTTTAAACATGTATATGTGTGTACAATAAAGTATAAATAAATAAATAAATACATGAGATCACAAGTTTTCTTGTTTAGCAGCCTACATATATTACATTTAGTGAACTAGGAAATGTGGTGGTGGTAAAATTAATATATCTTTCTCTATCATCATGAATGATGATAGAGAAAGATATATAAATATATAAATCATCACCTGAATCAGCAACCTGAGTGTGATGTGTTTGTTGATGGAACGAATATGGTTGTAAGGAACCTATTAATATATTGCGAGAATGACGAAAATGAGTCAACTTGTATATTATCATAAGTTTTTACTGTACATTATTAGTAATGACACCCGTCGCACCAATTATGTACCAATACTAAAATATTTTAATTACATTTAGCTATAAGTTCTTTTTATATACTGTAATTGGTGTAAACCCTTGTATTTAGTTTTTACAATAAATAAATAAATAATAAAATCATCAGGCAGCCAAACTAACACGTATATTTAACTAGGTATACTAATCAGAAACTCACCTTAATCCTGGCACTGGGTGCCAATGGCTGCCAGTCCTTGTACCACTTGATATCAGGATACGGCACGCCAGTGACCCTGGCTTCCAATCGCACTGACTTCCTCTGCAACACGACGCTTTCTTCGGGCCGTCGAATGAAGGCGGGATACTCTGCGACTTCCAGCCGCACTCGCTGGCGGGCCTGCCCGTGCTCGTTGGTGGCCACGGCTTCGTACCAGCCGGCGTCACGGTCCATCATCCTGGCACAGGGAGACCGGTCAGGCAAACGGCGGGTCATAAAATCACGTTTAAATATAGTTCATTTGTTGAAATGGCGTGTATGCTGTCGGTGCGCCACAAAGGCCGCGTCTTTTTTAAAAAGCCGACGCCACTTTGTCGGCAAACCAATCAATTGAACGATAGACTATACTTTTAATAGTTTCGGTTATTCTTCCACCCTTTGCACGGGTGACCATATAGGGCCTACTAGTACAAGTTTCTTATTACTTAAAAGTAGGCTTCAACAGCTGATTATTAAAACTGTAACACAATTTACCTAATTTTTATTTTTTTATTCTTTATATAGTCTCTTTGGAGAAGAAAAAAACAGAAAAGCGCACTTCGATTTCCTTAACAACACAGCTAAGAATGCAATCTCGAATGCTCTAAGATGAAAAGATAGTCAAAATCCTCACTTGTTAATGAAGAGTGTAGCCTGTCCATTCCTGGTGTAGCTCCAGTCATATCGTCCGCCTATCTCAATGGGTTCGTCGTTGAAGAAGTACGTCATCTTGGGCTTGGGGTAGCCGTACACGAACCAGAAGAGGTTCACGTTGTGCCCCTTAACCCCGTACTGCGCGTCGTGCTCCTGGCGCAGGAAGCGCGGCGGCTGCGCGTGGCTGTCGGGCGGCGGGCGCTCCAGGTCGAAGTCTTTGGGGAAGTAGGGGGACGTGTCGGGGCGGAAGTCTATGCCTGTAGAAAATCAAATTAGATATGTAAATAAAATGTCTGAAAAACGGTACAAACAACAGCGAGGCCAAAGGGCGTCTGGCTTCAATTAAGACCTACACGTGGTGAAATATTTGAAGCCATACTTATTCTTATTTGATATTCTGAACTTATTAAATATTATGTCGCATAACGAGCGAAGATAAAAAAAATATGGTTTACCAATTACTTTCACGATCAAGGATATAGATAAAAACATGAGGATTCCTCTTGACAATATACAATCTGGTAAGTGAAGTTAAAAACCTTAGTACCTACCACTGCTGGCGAAACAATTATAAGTCAAATGGACAAAAATATAAATTCCTTTATGACAAGACAAGTAAGTAAAATTTTTTAAAACCAGACTTAACGTACCAGGTTCTAAGTATGGCACGAACTTTGGTGGGTCAGGCTCCAACTTGGCTCTGTGCGTGATGGCGTACGGTGACGGGTCACTGACGCCGTACTTGTTCTCCACCCGCACTCGGAACTTGTAGTCGCGGAAGGGCTCGAGGTTCCTGATGTCGCACACGCAGGAGCGCAGGCCGGTGCGCGCCGTGAACCAGTCGCCGTCGGGGACTTCGCACATCTCCACCTACACCCATACAAAAGGAATTTATCATTCAACCATTTATTTCTGATAAATATAGTGATTATGGTCAAAGTGAATAATTTGTCAACGGAGGTTAATGGTAATTCTTCAAATATTTATATTTTGTAAAATGTCTTTTCAGCAGATTTAAATGGAGAAAGAGCAACGTTAAAGTCATACTCAATATTGCCTAATGAGAGATGTCTAACTAGAACTAAAGAGTTGTGGATACCTTGTGAATGACTGGGAGGAAAGCGTAGTGCATGAGGTCTTCCAAGAGAGCGGAAGATGTCTGTCTGCCATTCCGAAGATTGGCTTGTCCGGACTTTTCGTATTGTCTAAGCTTGAATCTAGAGCTGTATACATAGTGCTATATACCTGATAGGTGACTAGAAAGCGAGTTCTATGAGGTATTCTCGAGTTCCAAGAGAGCATGAGATGAGTCTGTCTGCCATTTTGAAAACAGACCTGTCAGGCAGCAGTATCGGAACACCGGACTTCTTCATCTTACCTAAACCTAAATCTACAGCTGTATAGTTGTATATACCTGGTAGGTGACTGGAAAGCGAGTTCAATGAGGTATGCTCGAGTTCCAAGAGAGCATGAGATGAGTCTGTCTGCCATTTTGAAAACAAACCTGTCAGGCAGCAGTATGGGAACACCGGACTTCTTCATCTTATCTAAACCTGAATCTAGAGCTGTACAGTGGTATATACCTGGTAGGTGACTGGGAAGCGTGGTCCATGAGGTATGCTCGGCTTCCAAGAGAGCGTGAGATGTCGGTCTGCCATCCTGGAGATGATGGGCTTGTCTGCCAGGGGCATGGGTACGCCGGTCTTTTTCATCTTGTCGAAGTCTGAATATTGTTCTGCTATTGGGCGCCTCTCCTTTTGCGGCTCAAGGGCTGAGGAAAATAACAATTAATGACTTTTTGCAATAATTCAATTAAGATTTTCAAAACATTCTTAACAAATTCATTGGTAATGCAAAATATATATAAATATTTAACGGTTTATTGGACTTGGAATGCCACCAGTTCGGTGTGACGCATATTGGAAATTTATATACAATCCCAAATACTTATTATTCATATACAATACTAAATATAGCTATGAGATGATTTATTATATTTGTTACCGAGCGCAGTAGAGAATGGTCAAATAAATTTTGATATGAGTAAAAAAATGTGGCATAATGGGCAATGGAAGACTCACATGCTGTTCTAACCTTAGAATTATAAAATGTTATAAAGGAAGAAAAATAAGGTCATTATCTATTACATTTTAATTTAATCCCACTTCTGATATAGACGGGCTCATTTTTAAAATTATTTTTTTTACTAGCCTACATGTCTTGTGTCCCACTTCTGGGCAAAGGCCTCCTCGTTATCCTTAAATATTTTAAAATAGAAAACATCGTACTGTCGTAGGTGAGCTGCGCGCTGCAGCTGGCCTCCCCGTGCGGGTTGTGGATGCGGCAGCGGTAGCAGCCCACGTCGGGCACGTCGATGCCGCTGATGGTGAGCCGCAGCAGGCCGGTACTCTCCTTGTCCATGCGGATGCGCTCGCACGGGAATATTTTTACGTCGTTGTGGAACCTGTGACGAAAACCATTATGTTATCATCAAAAAATCGAACTATCATTATAAGAGTCAGGTCACACCGAAACGTAACGTGACCTGGCGCGCGCTTTTGAAGAAATACCTCTATAGAACTTGTTTACTACACATAAAAAGATACTTATTTCAGTGAGAGCCCGCGAACTAAGCGGTAACTGAAATTAGTATCTTTTTGTATAGTAAACAAGTTCTATAGAGGATTTTCTTCAAAAGTGCGCGCCAGGGTAGCGTCTCAGTGTGAAATGACGCTAACCGTCACTGCAAGTGTTGGGCAGACTTTTCTTTCCTACAAAACTCTCGTCTCTTGTGCTATTAGCACGCCATCTTTTGTTAAAACTATTAAAGTCGTCATTCTACACCATGTGCTCTAGCCAGTGATAGTTCATACAGCTAAACCACTGAAACACTGAACATTCAACTTTTTTATGCTTAAATACAAATGTGCAATAGATACTAAATAGACCTCTAAGGATTTACTGCGAGGATCATTACCGAAGACCGAATCCCTCCTAACAGACAATTGTTTTCAAATCCAAGCAGGGCTTGGAATACTGTTAAAAATCTGGTATCGTTAATTCTGTCAAACGGCGTTAACGTTATCAGCAAAGGTAACGTTATGCTGGGTAACGGTATTTTTCCCACTATTTACCGATAATCAGATAACTTTACCAATGATATTAACGGTAAAAAGTATTGGTATACTTTACGATATTTGACAGAATAAATTGATGAGAGTTTGTCTAGTAGGCTACTAGAGCTATTATATAATATTTTACAAGTATTGAAAAAAAGTATCTTACCTCTATCGTTAATTGATAACAATATAAAAAGTATGATCGATACCCCTTATAACGTTACCACTAAAATAACGTTATTTAACGTTACTTTTAGTGTAAATTTGGTATCGTTAACAAACCCTGAATCCATGATGGCCGCTGTTGAATAAAAAAATTGCCATGTGGTTCCCGGCAGAGTAGAATAGGACCACTCCAAGTCTTCCCGTGGATGTCATAGAAGGCGACGGAAACACAAGCTAAACAAAGCTTATAAACATTAATGAAACCTCTCCAACCCGTCTGGCCAGCGTGGAGAGTATAGACCAAATCCACTGGCTAATATATGACTCTGGTAGTACAGAGGGGGTCGTGCTTCTGCAGTGGAGACTAAAAGAAGACTTGATAATTAATAAAAAAATAAAAAGTGAAATTGCGTACCATTCCACATCAGGCTCTGGGGTGCCGGTAGCACAGGCGGTGAACTTGGCGCTCATGCCGCGGAACACCTCCGTGTCGCCGATCTTCTTCAGGAACTCTGGCGGTTCCATCTTCTGACGCTTGCCGCTGAAATCAAAGCAATTATATAATCACACATGACATCACGCAAATGTTTGCAATTTAGTATAGCTCCTAACTAATGTGTAAATAAAACTCCAGCGAGAAACTCGTGCTCATGTGAAACCTATATTTTATCAGCAATATAATGATACAATACGAGCATCCCATACGTACATATAGTCCGTACGCGTAATCATCACGCCTTATAGTGTATTAAATGCCGAGCTGCAATTGCTGTGAGAAATCCGTGAGAAAACCCTTGAGAAACTCGTGAGAAACCCATAAAAAACTTACATCTTGTCAACGACTTCGAGTTGTGCTTCACACTTGGCCTCTCCCTCCTTGTTTTTGGCCTTGCAGGTGTACGTGCCCGCGTCGCCGGGCGCCAGCCCCCGCACGTACAGGCAGCAGGCGTCGCCGTCCCGCTTGATGTTGTACTTGTCGCCGTGGCGCAGCGGCTGCCCGTCCTTGTACCACGTGATGTCGGGCGCGGGCACGCCCAGCACGCGCGCCGGGAACTTGGCGTCGAACGTTGGCAACTGAAACCATATGGAAGTTAGAAATTACGAGGAAAATCATCATCAGGTCTTTCTAGTCTCCACTGCAAGAGCACGACCCTCTCTCTACTGCCAGATCCATATATTAGCCAGAGCAGTTAGAGAATTTGGCCTTCACTCTCCACGCTGGCCAGACAGGTCGGAGGTCGGAGTTATTGATAACCAAGCTTTGTTTAGCTTGTGTTTCTTTACGAGGAGAATAATATTTGATAAAGGCCGTTTGGCTTCTGGCCTATAATGACACCATTCCATATCTTCCTATGTCGTAAGAGGCGACAAAAAGATACAAATATCTCACAAATGAGTAAGACGGGACGTAAGAGAAAGACGCCTTTTTAGGAGTAAATTTTTTTCATCTACCAACCTGCTGCAAATCGGTGAACTTCTGCGAGAAGCTGGGCGGCTGGAAGACCTTGCGCACGTTGATGTTGCCTTGTGACGCGTCCTCGCCGAGCGGGTTGACCAGGGACACGGAGTACACGCCAGCATCTGACATCGCTACGGGGTTGATCTCCAAGCCAACCTGGGGAACAGAATTACATATTAATTAATATTAATAAATTAACAAAAATTTTACTTTTTGAAAGTGTTTATGACACTTTCAAAAAGTAAAATTCCGCTTTATTTAGTAGGTACACTCGTATGTACTGTTTCTTATTGGATTTAAATAAAAAGTTTAGCGCCTTTTTTTGAATATAAGTGGGAGGTCAAATTCTACAATCATGAAGGTTATTTAAAGGAACCCCGATATTTGACTTGACTAGTTTTTGCAACAAGTCGTCTTGTATTTGGTGTATTTATTTATATACCTATATAGATTATTGAGTTATGAACGAGTCAAAAGTGACTCCATGGTTGATTGAATGTTGCCGCGAAAGTGCGCCAAAACAGATAAGGACTGGCCTTCTTCAGAAGTCATATCAAAAAAATCGTGGATAAAATGTATCTGGAGGAGTAAACTCCTTATTTAAACGGATGTAACTCACCCTCTTGCCATCACAGGTGAGCAGCAGCCTCTCACTGGGCGCCAGCGGCTGTCCGTCCTTCATCCACTGGACCTCCGGGACGGGGTTCCCGCGGAAGGGCGCCGACACCGAAAGAGGCTGGCCTTCTTCAGCGGTCATGTCGCGGAGACCGTGGACGAGCTGTGGGCGCTCCTGTGGGGACGAGTCGTCTTCGCGGCCTGGGAAGTCAACATTTTTGTTAAAAGTAAAGCTAAATAAGTTAGTGATCGCCATGTTGCGGAAAAATCGGAACTTAATTTAACATCGCACCACCCATAAAACAGATTAAGACATGTTCGATGGCGCCATCATTTCCAGTCTACTAGAGTTGATCTATAATGACCATTTTACTTCGTTTTTAGTAGATAGTCAAAGCGCGGATGTTTTTAGGAAAAATATAAAAAAGTTGAAGATTTCTTCCGCATACTACGACATTTAAGTAATCTGCCAGAACCGTCTCCAGAACCCTCATTAAAACCTATTATGTTATGATATCACTTTAACGGATCATCGCCACGATATTTGGCAAAGATTTGTCTCCCAACAAAAAATCTACTTCGCTGTTCTAGTTTTGTGCCCAAGAGGTTGCTCCTAAATCCCCGAAAGGTTCAAGATGGCGCTCATAACACTTACTGGCGACAGTGAGGACGGCGTGGCTGGCGGTCTCTCCCTTATCGTTGAGAGCCACGACGCCGTACTGCCCCGCGTCGGCCGCAGTGGCCTTGTCCAGCAACAGGGCGTGCGTCCCGTCGGGGAGAGACACCACCTTCACGTGGTTGCCGTCCGGAACTATTTCCTTGCCGTTGTGGGTCCTGCAAATTAAGTTTAATTTTTTTGAACATAAATCATATATATTTAACCATCTACATTATGTATTTTATGTATACTACACTTCACTTTATCTTGCAACCCACGTTTAGACTTTCTGTACAACCCAAAGGTTGACTGGTAGACATCGCTTTTAGCGTTAAGTTCGCCTATTGTTCTGTACAATTTGGTTTGATGGTCATGTCAATAAGGATAAATAAATAAATAAAATCAGGCAACTCTACATATTAAAATAGGAAGACAGTACCGGACGACTGTAGTGTTATTTAATGGAGTAAGGTTTTGCAGCTCAGATAGCATCGCTGAGTTTCAGATTAACGCATGGGACTGCGTCCTTTGGTAAAGTAACCTAAAGTCTTCAAGGAGAATTAAACATTTCGGATTATTACGTGAAGATATTATGATGTGGTTGATATTCCTTCTCATCGTACCTCTCGTTTTGCCTCCTCCTTCATTGTGTAAATCGCTAAGGTGTGGAATTCCCTCCCTGCGTCGATATTTCCCCATACGATTTAGGGATTTTCAAGGCAAGAGTGAATAGGCATTTTTTGAGTCTGCGTGTTACACCTAAGACCACATCTTAGCTTCCCATCAGACTAGACAGAGGTCAACTCACTCAAATCTCTAATAAAAATAAAAAAATAAAAATGGTTCACAGATCTCGTGATACTGACCATTTGATAACCGGCGGCGGGTGTCCCAGCACCCGGACCTCCAGCTTGGCGGGGAAGCCCGCGATCACGGTGGCGGGCTGCAGCTCAGCGATGAAGGCAGGCTTGCGCTCCTTCTCCGTCACTTCTACTTTGGCCTTGGACGCCACCTGGTAAACGAAACAGTGTTGAGTAAAGGTTTTATTCTTTGTGGAGGAACATTCAACAACATGATATAAGTTTAAATATAAGTTTTAATGAAGAAAATCATTCTTTTATTTTATGAACTTACATTTCAAATGTTACTTAGCTCAATTTTCATGTTGCTAAATGTTGCTTCATAAAAATTAACATCAGTGTGAATAATGCTCTATTACACAACTTTCTGATAACACAACTTTATGACTGTCGGGGTAAATATTTGAATACGATTCAGTTGAAATCGTGCACAAATTCACAAACTCGCAACCGAATACTTGATCTATACCTTTTATTGTTTTGTATTCATTGATATTAGGCATTTTTTTTTTGTTTATTGTTAACACACAAAACAGATTACAATCAAATAGAGGAACAATATTTACGCATAATAAATATTGTTCTAAATCATAATCCAAAGGATGTGTACCTAATAGCTTCATTACATTAAGACTATATAATACTAGAGAGCGCTAATATTGAGTTAATACTTTAAAAAAAAATAGGTTAGGTAGGTGTTACATTTGATTGGATAAGCTGTGCTAATATTAGTAAATCTAGACTAGACTAGGTTGCGTTTATTTGCTTCCTGAATTGATACAAAGTCATATGAAAAATATCAATATCTCTATTGGACGTGAGAATTTCGTTGTATTGGCGACACATTCTAACAATTGGGTTACTACGACGAATAGTACGACGTATTATTTGAGAAGACGTGGAGAGCAAAAATATTATAACTGGGATTACGTGATCTGAACCTAGTCACAGAATACATAAGAGTCAAACAGAATGGTATCTCACAGCGTCTCCCGCAAATTGGCGTCCCCGCACCTCTCCCCCGCACTTTGTGAGCTTTGACGGCTCCAAACCAGGGTTTAATTACTAGCCGCACGCAATACGCGACGTGTGTTGTCTTGAGAACTGTCAACCAATAGTAACCATCAAGGTGAGAAGGTGCGCGTATAATAATTGTTTATCCACCCAATACTCTAAAGAACGTATATTTCATACATTTTCAAATGATGAAAACAGGTAAGCAAAGCAACAATATAATTTCACGTTATTACCCAGCAACTATCTTGATATATATACCCTTCTCGCTTTCTCGCATTGGCGGGAGATACACAAGAGCGAGATTGTAACATTACCGGATTGCTAATAAGCAATCCGGTAATGTTACATATGACAATGACAACTTGACATGCTGTTTGTAAGCGTGATAAACATTTGTTTATTTTTATTGAATTTATTCATATAATTACCGTATAGTTTTGCGCCGAATATGCAAATTACTATATTACAATAGTGAATTTGTGAAATTAGTGCATTACATTATAAATGACTCAATAATAATCAGTAAAGTGAACTATAGGTGAAATGGACAATGGACATAATGAAAAATATTTGTGAAGTGATATTACGTAGCTGTTTCCGACTTTTCTGTAACATTTAATGCATATAAAACAGAATATTTTTTACGTCATAGTGTTCGCAAATCTTCCGGTATGGAAAAATATAATCGTAAATATGTCGAACTCGTTAGTAGGTAGGTATTAAAATAATTCTGCGGTGCGACCCGAGTATAAAACTCACACATCGACGTGTGTACAGATAAATTGTTTCGTTTGTAGTAGTAGTAGGTATATATGTTACGCTGAATCAATGGAGAGTCATACCAGTGACCTAGTGTTAAAATTTAGAAAGGAAAGTAGGTTAGGCGAATCAATGAGATTGTGTATGATTTTATACAATATAACAAGTTCATTTCAATTGCGTCGAGTTTCAAGGGAGTTTACACGAAAATGATCGAGACGCTCGTTATATGACGTAAGTTTACGGCCCATTCCACACCTAAAACTCAGAATTCTTAGAAAACGTATTTGAACACTTTCAATCCGACTGCAATGTACCATAGACACATTTCTATCAATAAAAGAAAATAAACGGGCAAGTGCAAGTCAGACTCGTACATGAAGGGTTCCGTACCACCGTACAATGTTTTAAAACGCTGAAGAAACACGTTTCTTGTATGACGACCCCCTTTAATAATTGAGTATTAACTTTATCTTATTTTAAGTATTTGTTGTTATAGTGGTCATATTAATACATAATCGGTGAAAATTTCAGGTGTCTATGTATAACGGTTCAAGAGATAGAGCCTTGTGACAGATGGAGTTAAAAACGCTGAAAAAATCACGTTTTTTGTATGACGACCCCCTTTAATTTTCAACTTTTTTTTATTTTTAGTATTTGTTGTTATGGCGGCTACAGTAATACATAATCGGTGATAATTTCAAGTGTCTAGCTATTACGTTTCAAGAGATAGAGCCCTGTGACAGACGGACAACCGTAATTTCTCAATCTTGTTTTTGACTGGATTTGTTCAATGATATTTTTACGAGATCGAATAAGTAAATATAATTATACACTATTATCGTCACCAAAATTAAGTTCCGACGATGAGCTTCTTGAAGAAAAGCATAGGAGTGATGAGGTTCTTGACTAGCGACTACGTTTTGACAAGCGCAGCGCAGAGCAACCAATGATTGCTTGAAAACACTGAATGCAGACCACTGAATGCAGTAGTAGTACTGCATCCAGTGGACTAGTAGATCAAACAAGGTGCAAGGTCCAGCAGTGGACTTGATGAGGGTGAAATGATAATGACATACCTCGCCGAGCTTATTGGTGACGGTCAAGGAGTAGACTCCAGCATGTTCGGGCTTGCAGCTGTCGATGCTAAGGCCAATGATGCCACCTGGCTGGTTGATGAAGTTCACTGCTTGAGAGGGACGGACGGGAAGACCTGAAAACAAGCACCTTCATTAGCGGTCCTCATTACCATCAAGTAGCGTACGATACATCCATCTCATATTAGGAGTCTTCTTCTTCTTCGTCTAAGCGCGTTCCCGTTTGCATCCTCAGCTGTGCTGCTTCGGAGTCCGGGCGCGCTTTTCCGCTTTTTCTTCTCCAAATATAACATGCACGTCAATGGTTACCCATAAGGATGCCAAAGACCTTGCAAAATGGAGAAGAAATAGCCGGAACAGTTTAAATGATTTGGCTATAGTTTTAGGACCGGCCGCCTGCCTGACGTCAACCCTCTTTGGGAATGTATTTGTGCGAAAAGTTTTACAACCGGCCGCCGCCCAACGTTAACCCTCCTTGGGAAAGCAATTGTAGCACGAGATGTGCTTAGTCCTTTAGTCGCCTCTTACGACATTCACAGGAAGAGATGGAGTGGTCCTGTTTTAACCCGGAACACACAGGTAGGAACCTCACAATGTGTTCCTTCACCGGAAGCAGTGGTGGTAGTTGAAAATGTCCGTAGTCCGTACATGAGTAAAAATTTAGAGGTAGAAAGGGATCCATAGCCAAAGTGCAAGTCGCAAAATGTGCAGGCTGCGTAAAATGAGCAAATCGCAAATTGTGCAGATCTCACAGATCTCGCGACTAGTGTGGATCGAACTTATGCCTCGCAGACACACAAACAGTACCAACCACTTAGCAACCACAGCTTCTGAATTTCTTTTTGCTTGGAGTGCTCATTGTGTGGGACCTCGACCTGTTCCGGCGCTTTGGGCAAGTTCCCACATAGAAGATAGTAGGAGAAGTAGAGAAAGAATAGAGACTCGATAAACGATGGATTAAATGAAATTTACTATCTGATACTGTCTGTTACATACGAGTATAAAAGAAGAAATATTTAATAAGGTAGAACAGATAGAGAGAAGTGAGCGATCAGCTTCAGAGATGATGGTGGAATGAGTGAAGAGGGATCAGTCAATGATTTGAAAATAATATGAAAGGGAATTTGAAATGAAATGAAGAATGAAAAACGGACAGGATGAGATGAAGAAAAGAGGTTTGGACATGATGCATGCTTAACAATGAGTATTCTTACCATCCTTGAACCACTTGATCTCTGGTGCAGGGAACGCCATGACCCTCGCTTCCAGCTTCAGCGGCTGCCCCACTACTGCTTTCACATCCTCCAACTCCTGGCTGAACGATGGTTTCCTTGGAGTAGCTATAAATTAAAAAGAAGTATTAATATAAATAAGAGCTTTAGTGGTCGATCACATTATTTCAAAAGTATTTTAATGACATTTGTGCAATCGTTTGCCGTGTGGTTTTCGACAGAGGTCTTCGATGTCGTAGAAGGCGACTTAGGGAATACAAGCTAAACATAGCATAAAGAATTTTCTATTTCTATAAACATCAATGAGACCTCTCCAACCAGTCTGGCAAGTGTGGACAGTGTAGGCCAAATCTTCTGGATGCTCTGGTCAAGTTTGGTTTTGGTAGTAAAGAGAGGGTCGTGCAGTGGAAACTAAAAAAGACCTAATAATGATAATGATATTATGTCTTAGAATAGGTTAAAGATTTAAAGTGCCGTGTGATTTGCAGCCAAGAATAAACTATTAGAATTTTTGTATTTTGTAGATACGAGAAATGTATATTATCATGAGCCCTGCCAGTCTTAAACCAACGTTACAAAACATTTTATTTTCCTGACTTTAATACCCACTTTGGGAACGGCAAGATCTTCCACATAAATGAGATGAAAAATTATTACGTGCAGAGTTATGAATTTGGTTTTGCTTGGTTTTCTTTTCTTCAGGCAACTGTTTGATTTAACAAAGTTATATCAACAAAACAACAATTTACTAATAAAAGTTCTTCCATGCTGGTCTGGAAGCAAAGAAAAACTTGGAATATAGGTACCAGCTGCTTCTCTTCCCGCGCAGATTGTAGAAACTGATCAAGCGAATGGGCAAAAATGCGAATCATGTTAGCTTAGTAGGCGATGCGGCTAGCAACCCCTCCATCATCTCACCATCACGCTAAAATGGCCTTTAAATCTTGCGGTCCTGAGCTCTATATGCTCTGAACCGCAAGACCCAAAATGCTTTATCTCATCCATTAGGGATCAAGACGTGATAGTAGGTATATATGTATGTAATAAACAACAATGTAAGATGTAGGTTACACGCCTATTCTGGCAGTCCAGTCCATCGGTCTAGATTGACGTGACTGACGCCAGAATGATGGATGATGTTCACAGTTACACGGTCAACCCAGAATGACAGCAGACTGATATAAAGTACGTGTACGCAAATAGCTATAATGAACCTTATGTACCTTGGTGTACGGTGTGTAGTAAAGTACGGTGACTGATGCGAGAATGACACGAGCGGGTTACGCGATCAGTCTCCTATTTCATCATTCAAAACAATTTTATAATTTTCATCAGTCCGAACCATCAGTCTGTCATTCCGCGGGTTACATGATCATTCTCCGATCATTCTTACTAGACTGATGGACTGGAATGATTCCAAACTGAGCGTGTAACCTTGCTCTAAGAGATCGCTTGCATTGCGGATTCGCTACTCACGGTTGACAGCCACGGCACACAAGGCGGAGTTGTCTCCGTGCGGGTTGGAGATGACGAGCTTGTAGGCGCCGCAGTCGGCCGGGCTCGCGCGCGCGATGCTCAGCCGGAGCGTGCCGTCCGGGAGCGCCGTCTGCCGGACGCGCGCGTCGTCCGCCGGGAGGGGCACGCCGTCCTTGAACCTGGGGGAAAGTGGGAAGTTACCAAAAAATTATTATCATTTTTTATTCCTCGCATTTCCTCTCATTGCATTTACGTTCAGCGTAAATGTAAAAACGGTAGACAGAACATAAATACGAGTAGTAGCCGATTATCACTGTAAGCGCTTGATTAGGAAAACAAGATTTATTGAATGTTTCTACGTTTGAAGATAAATACATTATAAACAAGAAGTCTCTGTGACAACAACCAAGGCCAGTCAACGGTTGAATGTGTACCGTCAACCGTTAACCCTTACTGTTTTCACTAGCGGTCATTGACATGTGCCGACATATCGTCAGATGCTGCCGACACACATGAAAAGCAAAAAAGATTAGCATAGAAGTTGAAAATATTCATTCTCACCGAGCAGCAGCGAGTATGGGACTGCCATTGACCTTGGCTTTGAGCTCTAGAGGCTCCCCCTCTTCCTCGTTTTCTACTGTTTAAGATTTCTCACAAAGTTGGGCGACGCCTGTCCGAGGCTGATCTCGACAGTATTCGTTTATCCAAAGATTGTCGAGAGAAAAGTATAGAACAGGAAACTCACCAAGCAGCAGTAGGTATGGGGCTGCCGTCGACCTTGGCTTTAAGCTCTAGAGGCTCTCCTTCGTCCACATCTTTCTGCTGTTCCAGTTTCCTCACAAAGTTGGGGGAAGCTTGTCCGAGGCTGATGTCGGCCTCACAGACAGCTTCACCTGCTATACTGACTGCGCGAACTTTGTACTGTGTGTGAAAAAATCTTAGTAAAACCACATAATTCAAAACATTTTCTGGATAAAATATACACTCATTTTATGAACAGTGAAAGAAAGCGAAAGACATCTGCTTGTTTTTAAAACTGTTAACAAAATATGATATAAGTAACTCTGGTATGCTCTCTATCACCACTCTTCCACTTGATTGATCAATCTTACTGATGCAATGGATAGCTCACGTGACCTATCTATTCCGAGGTGCAAATCTAATAAGAATTTCTCTAAGTTTTTAATTGATCATCCTACTCGTATCTATTCCGAGGTGCTCTAAGTTTGTAATTAATCATGATAGTTGATGATGATGTTATGATAGGGATATATACCATATTCTAAGGAGGGAACCCATACATAACCCAATGGAAGCCCTAGACTAGCCTGTAGGTATCAAGCGAAACGTTTGTCTGGAGGCGCACTGTTGCGGCGGAGTTCATCTCCGCCGACAATCGACCTTACATGGCCCGAAGTAAAGCACGTCACCCATCACCGTCCCGATGGCGAAACAATGTTGAAGCCCTCTGCCCCATCTGGGGGTTTTAGGAACCAAGTCAAGTACGAGTAAGTCATGATTGATGACTTCTAAACTTAACTTGCCAGCGTAGCAGCAAAGTGCTTTACTCCGGCGTGCTGGTGACCTTTCCCTTCACTTCGTTTGTGATCTTGTGCATGTCGTCATCCTTGATGATGATAGCTGATGAGATTTGATATAACTCACCTTGCCAGCATCACTGGCAGGAAAGTGCTTGATCTCCAAGTTGCTGGTGACCTGTCCCTTCGCATCGTTTATGATCTCGTGCCAGTCGTAATCCTTGATTATGATAGATGATGATGATATTTGATATAACTCACCTTGCCAGCGTCACTGGCAGCAAAGTTCTTGATCTCCAACTTGCTGGTGACCTGTCCCTCCACCTCGTTGATGATCTTGTGTCTGTCGTCGTCCTTGACCTGCTTGGCGTTGCAGAACCACTGCACGTCGGGCTTGGGAACGCCGTCGCAGCGCACCGACAGCACGCAGTCTTCGTAGTCGTGGACCACCTGCCGCTGCAGCGGCTTGGTAAATATGGGCTCACCGGCTGTGCACAAAGAGAGAGCTAAGTGGTTAACATATTAACAGGCACCAAGCGGTTGCATGCAATCGGTACATGCCAATTCCACCATTGCATAATAAACCTTATTCTAATCTCTAAGTCTAATTTTGAACGGCTGCTGACGTCGCTTACGCTTTGCGCGTGAGGCGAGAGGAGCATTATGTTTCTTATTTGTATCACTGCGTAGAAGTTAGGGAATATAAACCACCCTCATTAGTAAACGCGGCCGGCCCACAGTTTCTAGATGATTTGTATTGCTCTTTCACCGTGGCCACAATTGCGCAATATTAGTTAGTATGTACAATGAAAAGTTTTTTTAAATGTCATGTTTTTCTCAACAAACAAAAAAAAAACTATTTAATTAAACTATGTGAACTACTGTGTGATGTTGATATATATTTAATAGATATGATTCGATGAACTAGGCCTGAAGATGGAAAAAGAAATCAAAATAGTGATGGATTGCAAACCGCATCGCCTGTTGACATGATTACATTACATTATTATAACTCACTGTGCACACTGAGCCGGGCTTGCTGAGACGCGTCTCCAATCTCATTGACGGCACTAATCGTGTAAAGCCCTGCGTCTTCCACGCTCACACTCTTCACACGCAGTGAGTACGTTTCAGCTGCCTTGTCCTCTACGATATCGTAGCGGTCTGACGGCTGGATAGCGTAGCCATCTTTGCTCCTAGAATTACATAACATTAATTTAACACTTTGCGATATACTCACTGTAACGATAACAATGAATTCAAAGATTCAAATGTTTATATTGTAAAAATAGCAAAAAAAAGTAGGTAGAGTTTGTATAGGTAAGGAAACTTACTGAAAAAAATAAATGTGAAAATGTGGAGAAGGGTTAGCAGACAAAAGACACACAGACAACTAAAAAGGCACTGAGTCCTCTTTTGGAAAAAGGTCACATGAAAAAAAAACGAAAGAGACCATCTCTTTTCAATACTGTTTAGTCTAGGCCATATGTAGTCATTTATTTCACCCAAACGTATAAACTCTTCAAGAACCGTAAGTAACAAAAAAAGAGATGTGAAAAGAAGGGAATGACTTACCATTTAACTTCAGCGACGGGGTTGGCCTTGATGTTAGCAACAAAAGTGGTTTCTTCATAAGGCTGGGCGATCACGTCCGACAGGCCCTCGATCTCAGGCCTGAGGAGGATGTCGAGGCGAGCTGAACTCTCGCCGACGCCGTACTTGTTCTTGGCCTGGATGGTGTAGACGCCGGTGTCGGCATGACGACCTATACCAACAATATAATAAATAATCCATAGACGAAAAACACAAGACCTAAATGCGTGCGCTATTTGTTACGCTAATGCAAATGCTTCGCTCAATGCGGGCTGAACCTATTATTGCACTTACTAGTAAAATTATTCGTTATCTTCGGTTCCTGTCGCTAGATGACAGTTATTTATTTAGTAATGTAAGATTCCTTTAGACAGCTTGAAATCTGACACCAGTAGCTAAATAATACACTGGAATGCATGAAAGATGAGGGATACATGCTGTTAGATGACAAGCTACTGCCTGTTTAGGAACGAGTTGTAGTAGAATGTATACCATTCTACTATTGATAGGCTGAGCTCTAGCTCAGCGTACCTTATAAAAGCGTTTTTCTCTTTACTTAGAGCATAGATTGAAGTCTGTCAGAGAATTAGGACAAACCTTCGCACTTACCAGTAGGAATGGATAAAGTAAAGGTGCACTCTTTCAGTCCATGATCAAGCTCTTTAGCATCGGCACTGGTGACGACTGTCGCGTCAGGGACGATTTCCACTCCGTTGAGAAGCCATGACACGTGGGGCTGAGGGTCGGCCGTGCAGACCGCCTTCATGGTGACAGGCTCGCGTTGCATCACCCGCTGCGCCTCCAGCGGTGAAGTGAAAATCGGCTTGCGGTACTCGCTCACCGCTGTACACATAAACAATTTTTAGATAAATACTAGTACAATCTCCAGCTGAGAGCAGTTAAGTACTGTAATTTTATTTACTGCTAATCTCAGATCTGAGGAAGTAAAAGTGATTTGAATACCAGAGGGTATTACAAAAACATACATACATGGGTTATCAAGTATTTACCCCTAATGGGGCAGACAGAGCATTTTAAATCTTGTTGCTTTAAGCAGACAGACCGCCAGAGCCGCGAGACTCAAAGGCCACTTTTGTCGTGATGGTGAGCGGGAACGTGGAAAAAGGAATCAAGACAAAATGTTTCATTAGCGGAAACAAATTTATATGATAGAAAAAAATATATATTACACCCGACTTTTAACGTCTTAGTGCTGTTCCGAACCTTTAAAAAAACCCCAGTAGAATCGACCAGAATAAATTACTCACGTGAAACAGAAAGTTCAGCCTGCTGGACCTTCTTGCCCAAATCATTGCTGACTTCACACTGCCAGGTACCAGCGTCCTGCATGGCCACACTGTCTATCACAAGCTTGTATTCATCGCCGTCGTTGGTCATGTGGACTCTGTTGCACGGCTTGACTTCTTGTCCATTGAGTAGCCAGCGCACAATTGGCTTCGGTGACCCTGAAGCTTGCACCGTGTAGACCAGAGGGAGAGATTCATATGCGTGCCCATCCTTCATACTGCTGCCTTTGATAGTGGGTGGTGCTGTAAATTAATGATTATGTTAGACATGGAAGGGATACGAGAAGGCGAAGCGAAGAAGTTTGTTAAACGGAAAAGATTCTTAATGATTTCTATATAGCATACAAATAAATAGCAATATATAACATATTTTTAATAAAAAAGTAAACTTGGAAATTAAGATAAATGCTTATGTTTTAATTTAGGACGTATTCCTATGTGTTAAACAATATTGGCGGTAAACAAATTTAGTAACGACGAGGCATTTTAAAACTTAAAGAGAAGAATATTTTATAAACAATTTTTATATACAAAATTTTCAAATCAGTTGAAAATGTACAATCCAACCAATAAATGGAAGCTCCTATAAGAAACCACGTTAATTATTTACAGTAGAATCATCATAGAATGTCGCAGTATTTACAGCAGTTATTCGGAAATTTATTGACGTCGCAATCGAGTACTCACCAACACCTGCTAGAAAGAGGATCTGCGAGAAAGAGTCAATTGTCATTGTGTACATCTGTGTTGAATACGTACCTTTACCGCGGGAATTTAAAAGACCATTATAAACATGTAAAGCAATTAGTCATGCAGCAACATCGTGCACGAAATAATATTTTGTTTACCTTGATGATGTGTTGGTGCTGCCGGTCTAGTGCCTCAATCGCCAAGTCCGATTATTAGTATGCCAGAAGGGAATGTTATTACGCATGCTCGCTAAAACAGACATACGACAGAGCATTAGTTAATACAATGATTATACTAGACTACAGGATTAGGGATTCTAGTTTAACACGAGCTTTTATCAGCAACGATGACAGTCAATATTTCTGTTGTCTAATATTATAATTAAATTACTGAGACATACTTTCGTGTAATGTGTGGGTAAACTAAGTCCCTTTCTATAGTCTAGTTTTCGGACAAGGTGCGTGGACGATGCCGATGCCGCCAATAGAATATTGTGACACGGCATATCATTAAGCGGAAAATAGCAATTTCAAATTATGACATAGAAGCAATGTTATAATTCTGACCCCCCCAGAGTAGCGTTATCAAATCAGCCGTTTTTTAAACCGTTATTCGTCTTTCGGATTACCATATGAAGTAGCAAATTACCTTTTTCATTTTCTTCGGTAAGTATCTCATCAAGAATGCTCCTTTGCCTTTGACTTCGTCTCAACAGCTCCTCTAAGCCCTCGTCTACTTCTTCCTCCAAACTAAATAGTTTATATGCATGTTTTCTCTTCCTATCTACTGTCGATTCTGTTAAGTTTTTCGTTAAATTATCAATATTTCTAACAGGTCCTAATACTAATTCCTCCATGATGCGATTCTTTACATCGTTTATCCTATTATCTACAGTTTTGATTTCGTTTTCGTCAAACTCTTTCGAGATATGTATTAGTTTTTCAGTAATATCATTCTCGTATATTTTGTGAGTTTTTTCTTTTAGAATGAACGATTCTTCTTCGCCCTCGTCCGTGAAGTAGTCTTCCTTGAATGAAGACTGGCGCACGTATGAATCTTTGCTGAATACTTTCTTAGTGTCATCAATATCAAAAATAGATTTTGATAGGTCCTCAATAGATATTTCCCGTGACAGGGAATCATTTTGCCAACTTGTTTCATCTTCGGAGACGGACATAATGGATATAGTTCTATTTCCGTGAGTTCTCTCACATCTCGAATTATTTTCGGCTTCAGAATCTGTTTGTGGTTCTTCAATGATACCGTAGATACCTCTTCTAATATGGTCAGGTACAGAGTATACACCCATTTCAGACAAGAAATAACTGTGACTAGCAATTTCTTCAACTTCCAATGAAGTTGTATGAGGTTTTGTTGGGGGAACAATCTTTCTTCCACCGTAATCGTCATCGTTATAAACGGTGGATGATTTCATTTTGTGCAAAGTGCGCGTTTCTGCCGGACCTACCAGTTAAAATATATATTCATATCTATATTTTAAAGATTGAGAAGGTTAGACATGCAATTAAAGTTAGTGCGTTCTAGACGTTTTTGTCTGTTTTAAAAGAGAGTTTTTTTCTATATCAAGCAATTGCATATTGAATTAGATTAACGATATAGGTATGTGGTTAAAACTAGGAAGAAAAGATAGGAAGCTTGATACTGACCTGTGATGATTGCGTCATGCAACCGCGTGCTGCTGACTTTAGACATTATAATCGAGCCGCCCTCGCCTGTCTTGAATGTAGTTACAGTTTCGAAAACCCGGCCTAAACATAACAAATCACACTTGGACTGTTAAAACACAAGTTAAAAGCATGCAACAGTGTGCGCGAAAATGTGTGAGATTCTCGCTAATAAGCTGTTTGCGGAACTGAAGAGTGAAGCCTAAAGCGTTACGTTTTATACCTTCTGTTTCAGCACTTAACGGTTCTTCCTTGACAGACTGTTTTTTGACAGATTTACGTTTGGGAGTCTTAAGATCCTCGTCAATAGGAACTTCTTCGATAACTTCAGGCTTGGTCACTCCCTTTTTGCTGGTCTGCTTTTCGACTTCTATCTCTTCAATTATTGGTTTCTTGATCTGTTCATTGTGATTCTCATCCCAGAAGGCCTTTTCCTCAGCAAACTCTGGTTCTGTAATTGACTTTCTAGCTTTGTTGGCTATCGGCGCATCAACTTCTTCAATTATAGGTTTATTTTGTTTGCCATCATCATCGTCATCCCAGAAAGATTTCTCTTCGGCGACTTCAGGTTCGGTTACAGATTTTTGACTCTTGACTGGAGCAGGTGACTCTACTTCTTCTATCACAACTTTCTTAGTATTTGCGTTGTCATCATCGTCCCAAAATGACTTTTCTTCTGCCTTTTCTGGTTCAGTTTTTCCTTTCTCTGCAGATTTTTTCTTCCCACCAGTATCGACTTCTTCTTCCAGAGGCTTTTTGGATTTGCTATGTTCTTCAAGTTCATTCTCTACAATTTCCTCCTTTGACAATCTCGTATGAACTTCTCTGGCTATTAAATGGGATGAAAAAAGGTTATGATAAATAGTGAATTAAATATGGTGACATGTATTAAGGACGGCACAAGTGACAGGTGAAAAAATGCAGGACACGGTGCATTGATGTTCTTAAGTGCATACTATAGCATTCTAGTCTATTGAATGCTTCTATGATTGTAAAACTACCAATTCCTCATGGTATCTAGGGACACCACAACAAAATTATTATCGTGCGAATAAATAAAGATGCGGTAGTAATCTAACTTAAATCATAATGTTAATGCAAACTACTACTTTACCGGATGTCCGGATGTATTCCATGGTATTGCCAATTATATCGTAAGAAATCTTCGACAATGTGAGTGCTTACCATGTCACGGCGAGATTTTTGTAGTGTGTAGTGAAGTTTTGTATCCGTACTCAACTGGAATGCCTTAGCTTTGTAATCTTTTAAAATAATAGGACTCCTATTTATCAAATAAATAATTCCTCTGGAGCTGACTAGAGATTTTCAAATAAATAATGATTGCATCAAAACATCCTATAGTTCTACAAGATATTTTATAAAGATTGTTTTTCATGTCTAGGACACTACCTATCTCGTATCAACAGAATTAAAAGAAATTTGAATACATAAGACAACCTACGCATTGCCATTTAAATATCTACCGTATCTTTTATCCACAAGGTCGTATTTTCCATCTACCACAACAATACTTACTGTGAACGGTGACAGTGCTCTTGGACGAGACGGATCCCATCTCGTTCTCGGCGCGCACCTCGTATTCGCCGCCATCTTCCTCTTTGATCAAAGTCACAGTGAGATGGTAGTTTTCTAATCTGGAAAGATCACAAAACAGTACATAGAGTTCTATGACTTGATATGATTTCATAACATGATTCATTAATCATGTTATGAAATCATAGAACTTCATATAATTCATTAATTATCTAACTAATAATATCACGAAACATTAAGAACGACACGACCAAACACTTGTCAATTTTACTATCTCTCTTGCAAAATGAAAGAGATGCAAAGAGCTAACAACCAGAGCTTGTTTTAATAAACAAACACAAAATCTCTGCTTCCATCTTTCGCGGACTCCAGACGTGATCTGCCATTCTATATCAAACTGTTTAAGGTCGTCCGCCCATCGTTTACTTTGTCTTCGACTATTTCTTTGACCGTCCGGAGTCCAGATGGTGGTTAATGTACCTATCTTTATATTTATATGTAGAAATTATCACGTAACTAAACCTAACACATGTAAATAAATAAATAAAATCTGGATACTCTTGTATCCAGAGTTAGATTTATTTACATGTTCGCTGACAAAATTCGCGAACATTGCAGAGAAATGTAATAGAATTGTAAGTAAATAGTTTGTTTTCTTATATTGTCGCATTGATGAAAACTGTTATGACAATGTTAAAGTTTGTTGTAATAATAAATAACTAAAAAATTAATAATAAAATTAATGCAGGATCGTTTACTATTACAAAATATCGTTTGGATTAAAATATTGAGATCTATGAAGTCATATAATTTTAGAGCCTTCAATATAATAATGTTGTACCTCTGGGTATCTCTCTCGATCTTGATTCTGGCGTCAGTGGTCATCTCCTTGCCGTCCTTGTACCACTTGACCTTGGGCTCGGGGCAGCCCTCCACTTCCACGTCCAGTTTCAATGTCTTGCCGACGTCCACTGTCATGTCGACCAGGCTCTTTGTGATGCGAGGTTTCCCTGGTAGAGACACGTAACATTGTAAAGTGAGTCCATCATAAGGTCCATGAAGAAATAATTAACATATGTCAGTACTTCCACCAAAGACAACGAAACAAAGGTTGTCTCAGATGGGTGGAAAAAGACGAAACGCCGAATAAACGATAAATGCAATATAAAGCTTTGAAGTGGTTTTTGGTTACTTACCAATTTAACATCGTTGAATATGTACCAATGACCTAAAATGTTCAGAAACACTTACTGTTGACAGTGAAGGTGGCTTCACACTGGTCGGCGCCGAGGTCATTGGAGACCTTGCAGGTATATTTCCCGGAGTATTCCGCGGAAACTTCCTTGAGAATCAGCTTGTGGGTGCTACCGCTGTCCACGCGGGTGAATACTGACTTCTTCTCGGTGATTTCCACGTCACCGAGGTACCTGGAGATGAACAAATCTATGTAGTAGTGGGGGTTTATAAAACAGAAAAACAAAACTTACCTAGTATATGCAAGAAAAAATACAAGAGTGCAAAAAGTCAATAAGCAAAACAGAACTCTAAATCAATTCGAAATGTATGAGTTATAGTGATCAACATTCTACGTGTTGATCACAACAATTTACCAATATATAATATATATATTTTTTTGACATGATATGTATCATTGCAAATTCGAAACCATATAAACCTCGACTCCCTTGGGAGCAAACAAAATAAAAACGTATTAGATATTATATAAACATATATACCAGCAAGTTTTAGAAATTGAACAAGAAATGGGCAATGGGTTGTATTGTACCTGTCATAGGAGTCTGTTATTATTTTGATTCTGGTCATCGATTATTATGCCCATCGATTCCCGTACGGACCGACTTGTAAATCTGACTTATGTAAGGTAGTTTTCACTCACCACCACTTAAGTACTTCCGATGAAGGAAACAATCGAGAGGAATCCTGTACTTAGTTCTTTAGTGCAGCTAGTCTTTAGGTAGCTCAAAAATATGACACCAGTGTTAGCCATTAACATACTCAAGAGGAAAAGACCAATAATAATAGTATGACAATATTTCTAGTGAATCTAAGATCTGTTTATAAATTACTACAAATTTTTTAAACTTTTCCAGCTATTTCTTCTCGATTTCGGCATCCTTGACACCATTAGTCAAAAGAGAGAAGAAAAAGCGGATAAGCGCACCCCGGGTTTCGAAGCAGCTCAGCTGAGGATGTAACCGAAAACGTGCTAAGATGAAGATGAGAATCTAAGATCTGTCTAACTAAACGTGAAGGATAAACATGTGATTGTCTATCTCACCATTTGACACTGGGCTCGGGGAAGGCTTCAACAGCCACGGTGAACTCGACGTTGACATCTCCCTCAGCGGCGACGGTGTCCTTCAGCTTTTGTGTGAACACGGGTCCGCAGCGCACGTTGAGCGTGCACGCGTCCGCCGCGCTGCCGTGCACGTTGCGGATCTGCACACAAGATATTGTTTTACTGCAAAATGTTCTTACAAAATTTGCATCAACCATCTACACTATAGTTTCGACCAAAGTTTGATCATAGCCAATGAAAAAATAAAACTATAGTACTTAACATAATTAATGGGACCTGACCGACCGAGCTCCGCTCGATAAAAAAACGCAGAGAAAACGGGGTTTTCCAAAAGTCAAACCTAGCTAAATCGATTTTTCGGTTCCGACACTTTATGCCAACATCGAAATCGTTGGAGCCGTTGCCGAGATCCTCATTAAATACACCAGAATTGCTAGTTTATAGTAATGGTCTAACGGTGGAGTAGCTAAGTTCGTATATGTAAATATGTTGCTATTGTGAGATTCACCTTGTACACTTGTTTTATTCAATACCATATCCTTACGTTCTAATTAATTATGAGTAAATAATAACTGACCTCGCAGAAGTACTCTCCAGCATCAGCGCGAGCGGCTGAACTGACGACCAGCGAGTGCGCAGAACCGGAAGATGAGATCTTGATAGCGGATGATTCTACCAGCTCCGTTTTGTTCTTGAACCTAAGAGAACCACTCCATTTTATCGCGTCAACAATAAGTTGGAAAACTACAGCAGAAACTCCACATTCTATTCCAAAATGTAGGTATTTCAAATTATTATTATATAAATCGCGTATATAAAAAGCGTCTGAACTCTTCAACCATCAGGATCTAAGCCCTGACTTGGAAACCGATAATACAAGATCTCTATTATTTAAATAATATAGAGATGTTTTGAAACTATTTCACGAAACGAGGAAATAAGAATAGAATTTCAAAAGTGCTTTGAATGATTGCGTTCTACAAGGATTAATCTCGGGTTTTCTATTTTTTATATTTTGTTATATCAAAATTTACAACATACCACTTGACAGTAGGCGCAGGTTCAGCTTCGGTCTCAATCTTGAAGGTGACGGTCTCCTTCTCTTCGCAGACCTTGCTGTCTCCCAGCTTCTTGAGAATTCGAGGCGGTGACGTCACGTGCCACTGCCAGAAGTCGGAGCATTGGTTCACCTCGTTCCTGTAAAAATATTGCCAAAATAGTTAGTCGTCATCCAACTTACAACAAAAGTAAATGTATAACTGTAAAATTAGGAAATACGAGTATGTACATCGTACATACTCGTATTTCCTAATTTTACAGTGATACATATATAATATATAGCCACTCGTACCCCGATGGGTACGAGTGGCTATATATTATATATGCAGGCTAAAAGTATTTAAAAATTAAAGAATCAGGCTCGCTATTGAGAAAAAAAATAGGTAAAAAATACTTACTTGGCAACTACGGAGTAAGATCCGGTGTCAGTGAGCTTGGCGTCCTTGATGATGATCTTGTACACTTCGTTGGACTCTTTAACGATCTGCACGCGCTCGGAGCTCTTGATCTCCACGCCGTCCTTGTAGAATGTTACCTCGGGCGCTGGAGTGCCCTCGATCTCGACAGTTACTGTGTGAGTGCTGCCAACCTGTCAATATAAACCAATAAATGATAAATAGAAATAAATAGATATATGTGATATACCCTAGATGCTCTATATAACTAGCACAACCCAATAACTCTTTCAAAATTAAATAATAAGTACATATATCTACTAGAAGTAGTGACTGTTGCAGTTCAAGTAGTTTCACGTTTTATTAAAAGCATTTGATTACGACGACAGTCGAAATGCTACTAATAAACATTAAACATATTACTTGAAGTTGTTTATTACTACTTACGATATAGAAGTACTCCATGGGTTTCCCTAAATAATACAGCAAGTTGTCAAACTTAAAAATGAATAAAAAACAAAAAGCAAACATTAGCACAATTTATAGGAGTTCTCCAGGGGCCAATCTTAGGCCCCACTAGTAAGTTGCTCAAAAAAATCATACCATGCAGGTCTGATTCTCAATCTTCTTCTTGATCTTAGGAGCAGCCTTGACGATGAGTTCCATGGTGGAGGTATCCTCACCAAGCTCGTTGCTAGCAGTCACTTCGTAGATACCAGCGTCAGCCGAGCTCACATTCTTAATGACTAGAGACATGCTTTCGTCATCTTCATACAGGAACCTAAAATTGAAGAGTGTATAATATAATATTAGATAGAGGAAAAATCAGCATTATGAGTGTTGGAACTCTATACGAGTTTAAACTTCAAAATTGAAATTATTGTAACATTAAGATCGATATCTACAAGAGACTCTGTGCCGGTCAAAGCCGGGCAATGTGTTTACTTTTCACGAATGACAAAGCAATCAAGCATGGCCTAACTCAGATAGTTTTCCCTCCTTTTAGCTCCTCTGAGTTCTGATGCTTAGTCACGTTAAGCTATTTCAAAAGCTATGCAGACCCCCTTAGATATCTGCCATAGCTTTAGAAATTTTTTGAATTGGGTATGGGGTTTTAACGCTCCAAACCCCGCATGACCCTATGAGGTAGCGGTCCATTGTTTATCTATTGTGTCTGGTTTTCTTGGTGTTTAATGGATTAAACTTGATATCGTTGTATACTTACTTATGCCTGGTGTCGGCTTCAATGATCTTCCCGTCGTGTTTGAACAGGATGCTGGGTTTCGGAAAGCCCTTGCACTGCAGCTCCAGCATGGCTGACCCGCCAGCCGACACGATCGCTTCACGGTGTTCGATCACTAGCGTCGGTTTCTCAGGCTCGCGATGGAGCTCATTGACTGCACCTGAGGACAATGAACAAAGAGAGAGAATGAGTGGTTGTGAGAATACTTCCGGTCATTATAGCCAGCGAAATTCTTGTGGTTGAAATAATTATACTATTTCGAAGGTTTTATTTCACTATTTATATCATTTTAGTACAGGAACTACTAACTGCAAGTCTCGGAATTAGTCAGAACTACCACTGCCTGAAAGCTGATAAAAGGCCAAAACGAAGCCACAAGTATATTAACTGCCTTCTCATCTGAAGGCTTTATATCTATTTAAGAATTTTAACATAGAAGCATCAAAGAAGGCTGAACAGATCAGATCTTCTATCTGATAGGTACCGTGGATACGTTGATAAGCTATGAATATTGATGCTGTATCCAAATGTAAAACGTTGGAATTAGATTGAAATACACACTTACCTTGGACAGTAAGTTCAGCAGAGCAGGAAATGTTTCCTGTGCTGGTCTTGGCCACGCAGGTGTACAGGCCGGCGTCTTCTGGCTTCACGTGCTGGAATACCAGCGCCAGGGAGTCTTCATCGTCACCTAGGAGCACCTAAACGGAAGAAATAACTTTGCTAGAATAACAGAGCCTTTGAATTTAAACAATTTTGATTTAATCTTCTGGAGATACGCTAAGGCAGGGGTCTTCTCTAAAGCAAGGAGCAAAGTATTTTGCGGGCAAGAAGATGATCTGTATTATTTTTTATCCTCATGGTGTAAATATTTTTTTGAATAACCATTATCGTTTATTGATAGGAAAATTGATAAATGCTGGGAAGTTCACTGCTAAATCGCTGATTTTGCATATCTAGTAGTAACTAGTAATAATAAGTATAGAGCTTCAACTTGTAAGTACCTTGAATCTTTCTTCAGGGTCAAAAGGCAGTCCATCCCGCTTCCATGCGAAGGAGGGTTTCTCCCCCTTTGCCAGTAAACCTTCGCCGCCGGGCGCTAGTTCGAAGAAGATGTTCTTGTCATCTGCAAAAACGAAATAAGACTTAATCACAGAATGCTTAAATACTTAATATGATTATGTTTATTGTAATAGCGACTTTTGATTTTTTTAAGATGTTGCTCAACGACCTTTTTCCGCTAACTGTAGAGCATAGGCCTCTCTTAGGCGCCATTATAAATTCTTCCTCTTAATATCTTAGTCACTACATATATCAGATTTTTTTCCCTAACAGGATAAACAGTGCCTAAGACCTGCCCTTGACCTAAGCTAGGGCCATAAGAAAGACCTAAATGTATTGTTTAGCGTGATGATGGTCGTGAAGATGGAAAAATTAAATCAAAATAGTGATGGGACAGGAAGAATCGCCTATGACTACGGTTGTCCCCATTCCCGCCAAATGCATTTAAGATCCACGCGGGAAGAGAAGCACCTGGAGTGCTATTTTTCATTTAGGGACTCAGCAAAACACAAAACGTGTAGTTTTCCAACTCACCACTCGCGTTTCGACGCATTGCATCGTATTTTTGAAACCTTGGTGTCAGCGATAAGTAATATTGTGTTACGCAGAAAATATCATATATTTGTCAATGGATTACTGAACATTTTCAACAAAAATAAAAAAAGCAGCGTGAAACGGAACTGATTCTCCATGGAACGTTTCTTTGACATTTGTACGCTACAAATGTTAAAATTACGAGTGGTCTAGACCACTCGTTGCAAATCCTTCGCATACGATCAATTCAAAAATGCGCCCGTTTAGAAACACTCGCGCAAATCATTCGTAATGTGAGTCCCTGAATGAAAAATAGCACTACTGATACATTCTACGTTTATTTTCTTCTCCTAGACCATAATGGAAGGAATTAATCTTTTGTTGAGTTGGATGCAATGCAGCAGCTTTTAGAAGAACTGATGTCAGGTTCGTCTAATCAGTAAATCTATTTCACATCGGCTATTTTTAACTATAACCAAGGCATAAAACAAACTGGAGGGCGTCCAAACGTCGTAAAAATGCGGTTCTCACTTATAAATAGATCTGTTTATCATTCTTGACGCGAGTACGACGTGCGATTAATATCTATAACTCGACCAAGCTAAGTAGGCTACTTCAAAAAATCAATCAAGTTATTTAATGTCGATTCACTCGACCAGTTTAAACTCGTATGTGCTGTATATTGGATAGTCAAAATCATTTTAGCCGTAAAAAGCCATAGGAATTTCCTAAATGACCACCTCTTCATTGAGGTGTCTTTCAACCAGGTTCTTCTATCAGGACACCCGTCCGATGCTGCGCTTGCTGTTACGAGTATATAGTCTCCAGTCGAGAACTTTTCTGCATCAGCCATCTGTTTTTCCGTTACATGTTACTTCTATGATCTAATCAGCTGCTGTTGCTAATACTACATGTCTGTCCTTCTTAATTATTATTTATTTATTAAATCTTTATTGACCACAATGGTACAAAAGGTGGACTTAATGCTAATGCATTCTCTAACAGTCAGCCTTTAGGAAAAACAGAAAAATTTAAATTAGCGATAGGCGCTTAAAGATAAGTATGTATTTCTACACACACTATACACATATCTACATATACAATACTCAATACTTCTTCTAAGGATCTCTTTATTTTTGTCTCGATTTCGAACAGAAAACCCAAGCTTCAGCCTTGACTATTTATGCTATCTTGATATGGTTACCTACGAAATATATTTTTCAGCGTTATTTATTTATTTGTCAACTTTACTTGGTCGAGTTATAAGTAGCCTTCATTGGATGAAATAATACGGCCCTGTCACACTTTCAACAAATATAAAATATTCTAAAAGTTTTTAAGAGTTTGCCAAAAATAATAGACTTAATTAGTGTTTTCTCTTGTAAACATGTGATTGACATCATGGCAAAAAATTTAATGACAGAATTTTTAATCGTGTTTTCGATCATTAAATCACATATCAGCTGATTTTAAGGTAGCCAAGCAAACAAGAACTTTCACCATGTCTATCTGTCTTTTCAGGAAAATATTTTTCACTTAATAAAAAAAAAAGACAGAGATAAACAGAGATGGTAAGAAAGAGAACCGTGTAGATTAGTAGTACGTGGCTAAACACGTCGTTGTTTATAATTTTTAAAGGCCTTTACTCGTACTACTAATTATACATATATAAACTAGCGGCCCGCCCCGGCTTCGCACGGGTATGTATTATACATATAAACCTTTCTCATGAATCACTTTATCTTTTAAAAAAAACCGCATCAAAATCCGTTGCGTAGTTTTAAAGATCTAAGCATACATAGGGACCGACAGGGGGAAGCGACTTTGTTTTATACTATGTAGTGATAATTCCCTGATATCGATATTTTCCCATCATAATGCAGTGGGTGCACGGGGAAAAAGATATTCCCCGTGCACCCACTGGTGGGTGAATCTGGTGGGTGGACGGGTCGCGGCGGAAATTTTCAACTTTATTCACCAAAAACAGTGACTATGGCCTCTGTCTCCAACTCATGCTGATGTCTGCACTGTAAACGCTGGGAAATACTCCATATATTTCCCAGCGTTTACAATACAGATGACCAATTAGTAACATGACGGACGGATGACAAAGTTTCCTGCACCAAGCCGTTACAACCTTGCTTTTGTAGTGACTTACCTACAACAGTGATCTTCAGTCTCCACCACCTCGCCGTACATGTTCATGACTTTGCGTATTAATAAGAGTATTTCCCAGCGTCTTCAGGTCAGGACAGACATCAGCGATGACCAGTTCGTAACATTCACGGTCTACTCAAAAACGGATGACGGAGATTTCTTTACCAAGCCATTAGAACCTCCTTGCTCTTGTAGGGACTTACTTACAATAGTGACAGTAGCTTCAGTCTCCACCTCGCCATAGATGTTCATGGGTTTGCAGGAGTACTTCCCAGCGTTTTAGTGACATTCACGGTCTACTCAAATAGGGATGACAAAGATGCCTTCGCCAAGCCGTTAGCACCTACTTGCTTTTGTAGTGACTTACCTACAACAGTGACGGTAGCTTCAGTCTCCACGTCGCCATAGATGTTCATAGCTTTGCAGGAGTATTTCCCGGCGTCTTCAGGACAGACATCAGCTATCACCAGCTCGTAACAGCCGCGGTCTGCGCGAGTGCGGATGATAGAGATGCGCTCGCTTTCAGAAGTGCTGAGGATCTCCTTGCCATCGCGGTAGCTGGAACATTTTTTTTATTACTATAGCTAAACCGTTCAAATAAAACTGAATGAATCTAGCGAAACAGGAAGGAACAAATGAACATGTCATTCCTCCTAAGTAAACTTTAAGCAAAAATCAGAAATTTGTCTTTAAATTAGTAATAGCGCATCTTTGAAAAAAACTAGTGGATAGAACAATACAAATGTAAATAAATAAAACAGATATTTGCCCAGAATTGGGAAGTTATACGGTTTGGAAAAGCCGGCCTGTACAAGCTGACACTTACTATCGGACCAACCTTGCATTATAGTAAGTATAACTAATAAAAAAAGCCGGAAAGCCGACCAGAGAGATGAGAGAGAGAGAGTATACTTCTAATTTAAATAAGAACTTACAATTTAACTTCAGGATTGGGATCGCCCTTGACCCTGACCATGAACCGCAGGTACGTGTTCTGCAGAATCTCGGTGTCCTTCAAAGCCACCAAGAAGTAAGGCGCGTTGAGCGCGTTGCGAGCTTTTCTCTCTTCCGACGTCACTACAATTTTATTGAAAATATTGTTTTCATTGTGTAAATCCAAGATGGCGGAAGACACTTTGACTGCGAATAACTTGCGTTTTAGAAAACACGGAGTATTATATATTAACGATTTTTTTAGTTAAATCGGTGCTCATTGTACAATCAATAGGTAAAATAATATTCAATGTAGTAGTCCGGCGGCAAATGTGCAAAAAAACACCCAAAAAAATATTTGTGGCAGAAACAGAGAGATCCCTTTGGCTTATAAAAATTACTTACACCATAGGCTAATAAAAATATACATATAGTCATATATGGGAAAGAATCGCGCTTTTGAATGTCGCAGTCAAAGTGCTTGGTAAATATTGTTAATCTATGTGTTATAATGTATTTCTTTAAAGACACTGGGAAAAAAACTGACAAAAGATGTCACAAGGTGAAGACAAAATTAATCATACATATACGCGTCAGACCGGTACAAGATCTGAATTTCGAGGCCAATATATCTAAGTAAGTAAAAGTAAATCTGGCTTTCATAAGTCCATCAAAAGTTTTCATATATGTAAGTCAATATGTTTGACGTATGAAAGTAATTTTTGGTCACATAGATAAACAATATTTCAACTATCCTGAAACAAGACGCGATATCATTTAAATAAGAATTAAAGAAAAATACCAACGATATACGTAAAACTACATCGACATGCAATAACAACAGTCAAATATAATCGCCTACGCAGTGCGAGGTTCAAAACTATAATACGATAAAAATATTTGTTATATTTGCTTTACGATGTCTTAATTATGATGTGGCACATGCACGATAATAGAATAATAGAAAGAAAATAGAAAGATAATCAATTCAAAAAGGTAAAATCGGTCAAATAAGGACTTCAAATTTAGAGCCGATAGACAATGCCACTTGGGAGTAAACTTGCTCGTTATACTGTCATTTTTACTCAACAGTTAATAGACAATCAAATGTATAGTAACTGTAAAAAGTAAGTAACTTGCAAAATCTACAGAAACAACCACCTATAAAATGGTAATACATTGCTATTACTTATAAAATTTGTACGAGG
Organism: Acrobasis repandana; assembly: GCA_963576875.1. Lineage (NCBI taxonomy): Eukaryota > Metazoa > Arthropoda > Insecta > Lepidoptera > Pyralidae > Acrobasis > Acrobasis repandana. The sequence goes on from OY756215.1 coordinate 23,630,524, forward strand.
AAAGTATCCACCAAAGTAGCGCCATCTGGGTGGCAAAAATGATCAACAGCTTTTGACATTTGGTCAGAAAATAATGTAAATCCTGGTTTTCAGTGTCGGAAAATGAGAAAAAGAAAACTTACACTCGTGGACGACTAACTGAGCGGTGCAATGGGCGTTTCCTTTGACGTTTTCAGCCATTGCCGTGTACACTCCTGTGTCGTCTTCTCGGCAGTGCTGCAGTCTGAGCAGGTAGCTGCCGCTCTCCTCAGAGATGGAGCAGCGGTCCATCAAGCGGTCGGTGAGAGGCTTGTTGTCCTTCAGCCAGGTCACCTTCACCGAGTCCAGGGAATCGCGGAGCGAGCATTGGAACGAAGCGTTTTCGCCAGCTGGGGAGTCACATATCGGTTACGGCGCGAGAGTTCGTCCATGCCTTACCATTTTTTTTATCTTATTTTGTTGCCAGTATTTCAATAATTGAAACTGACTTCTAAAAAGGATCGATATTTTTTTTTTAATTTAGGAGGTGAAGATTTTTTAATAAACCTTCATCGACGTACGACTGCCTCACTATGTACGATAAGAACGAACTCTCGCAGAAGAAGTTTACAAGATATAAAAGATTATGAAGCGGTGTTAGTAAAGTGTCGTGTAGGTTATGGACTACAAGCGTTTATACAAGCTCTAAGGTGTATCTACTTCTACGTGTTTCTACTGGCTTAGGTCACTTACGCTCAATATTCTGGCCTTCCAAGGTCGTAGTAAAAATGGGTTTTCCGTCATTTGATGCGGATTTAGAGATAGATTTGGAAGATTCGTATTCGCCAGTGCTAACTGAGCCATTGGCAATAGCAGTCTTAGAGTATTTGCTCTCATAAGCTGTCTCGCCATTTTTAGCGCTGTAGTTGGTCTCCGATTTGGAGGTGACTCCTTCAATCTTGACCCCATCGTAGCTGGCTTCGAGGCTGTATTTGGAAGAGCGTCCTTCTATCTTAGAGCTTTCATCAGATAAGCCGATTCCATATTTAGAAGCGATGCTGTCAAGCTTGCTGCTACTTTCGTAGTTAGATTCAATGCCATATTTGGACGCGATGGAATCGAGCTTAGATTCTTCCGAGCCCTCGATCTTGGAGCTAGAGTACTTGGATTCGTATCTGGAGGAGGCGCTGCCCTCTACGGAGCCGGCGGTCTCGTACCGGGAGCCGCTTTCGCGGCGCGAGTACGATGATACTCCCGTGCTGTCATAGCTGGATGACTCGTAACGGCCGCTACGGGCGCTACTGGAGTATTCTGAAAATGGAATGGTTTTTTGTCACACATGCACAAGCCTTTTCCGATCGGTCGTTAATAAGAACGGGTCAAACGCTTAATCCGACCGATGACTTCAATCCATCACTTTTGTTCCAGTGAAGAAAATACTTCGACGATAAACTGAGCATTAAAGAAAGAATAAACACACCTGTTTAAACTTTTCTAATCAATTTATTTTGTGAAAAGTATTTCACTTACTTGTTTAGGCAATTACTTCATCATTTTATATAGGATCTATTTTTTGTTAAATGATATACGAGTAGGTATGTTAAAAAATCGTGTTCTTACCTCCAGAGAGTCGAGAACTACGATTATATCTCGACATCTGTTCGTCTGTTGCTTCCTCCGCTACAGTTTGACCGCTTGCCGATACTTCCTGAGCAGAAACCGCGCCAGTTGCGCTAGAACTCTCTACCTTCACTTCACTTTTTACTTCACTACTCTCTGTGACTGTTGTTACACTTGTTTCAGCTTTACTAGCTTTAGCGTCTAAGGACGCTTTTCTTCTAGCTGTTAACTGTGCTATAGATTCTTCCCTAGTAGAAACTCTAGGGATGTCTCCGTTTTCGACTGGAGATTTTTTATCTTCTTCAACTTGTACAATCTCTGTTACAACCTTTGATTCTTTAAGTTGTGATGTTTCCTGTGATGTAGCTGTGCTTACTTCTACTTTAGACTCTTGCGTCTCTACTTTCGATTCTTTGGTTACATCAGATTGTTTCTTATGAGTATCTGACTTTTTGGCCTCTACTGTAGCTTCGACTTTTTCTGTTCGAGATTGTTGTTCTTGACTTTGTTCTACGTGTTGAGCTTTGGTCTCAACACTTTCTTCTTTAGATTGCTTGTTTTCGGCCTTGTGTGATTCTGATTTTGTAGATTCACTGACTTGAGTGACTTCAGTAGCTTGAGCTTGAAAATCACTTTTCTTTGTAGATTCCGATTTTGTAGATTTGTTGGCTTGAGAGATTTCAGTAGCCTGGGTTTGTTGTTCGCCCTTTTCAGTTTCTGAGGCTTGAACTTCTTCGACTATAGTCTGTTTACCTTGCGTCTGTTGACTTAACTCAAATTGCTGAGTTTCCTGTGACGATTCAGTAACTTCAACTTTAGTTTTTGTCTTTATAAGTACTTCGCTCGATTCTGACTGAACAGTTATCCCAGCTTGTACTTCCTGTTGTTTTTCTGTCTGAGAAACTTGTGTTTCCTCTACGCGAGCGCGTTTCTCTTGTATTTGCTGTCCAGACTCAGCAGTTGTATGGGTGACTTCGATTTCTTCCACGTGAGTCCGTTTCTTCTGGACGGCCTGTCCTGTCTGCGAGACTTCAACCTCTTCGACTCGAGAACGTTTCTCTTTGACTTCTTGTACGTCTTCTGGACGTTCTCTCTTCTTTTTGTTTTCTTCTGGTGGTTCAGGAGAAATAACTTGAGGAGGAGATAATACTTGGAGGTCGTCAGCGGCGTGTTCAGCTAATGCAACTGCAGAAAAATACATTTATCATTAATTTCTATAATGTTTGACCAATATTTTCATACCTAAAAATATAAGACAGTAAAATTAAAATATTACTGTGACTTGAGAAGATATAGTAAAAGACATTGAAAAATTGTTTTCATCACAAATATAGTTCAGTCACTCAATGTAAAAATATTTTTACCAAGGTCGCTCTGGTGTTGTCCTATCTCCGCTAGCCAAGCAGTTTTGACGTGTTCTTTATGCGCCGCAAGGGTCAAAAATTCTGGCGGGGCCTTCTGCCGGATCTCAAACTTTAATTTCTCAGCCGGATTGTCCTTGACCTCGGCTTCTGGGAGCTGTGAAAGAACTCTCAATGAAGTAAAACGAGACTGGTTTGGATGCAGGCCAAATGTAGATGGATGTTTTCTTATATTGTTCTATTTTTGGCGGAGGAAAGTCAAAACTAAACTGGTTACATAATATAGTAAACAAGGTTGACATCGTTTTGATTTTGATATTTATTGAAATTCCAAGCTTAAAATTTACTTGCCGAGGTTAAAATTTGTGAGCAATGTAAAATAAGATGTTTTGATAGCTCGTAATCAACGTTACATTTAAAAAGATAAACATAGTTTTGTAAACACATTAAATCTATTATGCGTTCACAAAATCTACTGTGGCAAACACACAACTTGGAAACTCAAAAAAACACTTTTAAACTGACAGAATCAATAACATTTGGGGTATAGAAGAGCTTTTGCTTAGAATAATTACATACAATTACATTTATCGTAAAAGAATGTTCAAGCAACCAAACTACATAGGGTTTAAAATAACCGAGAAATAACACACAATCTTACCTTGATGATATCTTTAAGCACGAAGACCGAGCGGTCTTCAGAAACTCTCTTGACCTTACAGATCAAGATCCTAGCTTTAAAGAGGAAGAGGTATCGTTCCTTGGACTTCCCCTCAGCGTCAGTGACTGTAAACCAGTCGTGGGTGAGGAGACGGCCGAGTTTATAGATGTTTCCCCGGTAGCCTTCGATACTCGCGAGGAATTTGTTGTCGGTCGCGCGGTTGGGCACAGACAGGAAGAGTTCTAGTGCCTTTTGCAGGTCTGTGCTGTCGTCGCCGAGACGTTTGGAGTACTTCACTAGTTCCTGTGAAAAGCATTGGGAACTTCAAATACATTGATCGAGCATATTCTCATTATACGATTTATAGGGTTAGTATCTGACTAATATAATTGAACGAGCTTCGGCTCGGAACAACTACATAAATTATAATCATTATAAAAATATTTAACATCATTATAATTATCATCACGTTAAAAGATAATAAAGCCTAAGCTCCGTTCAAGCGAGAGAGGGTGTTTAATAATAATATAATACAATACAATTACCCTTTATTGCACCATAAAGAAAGGACATACAACAATACAGAGAAAAAAATCAAAAATTATACAAAGGCGGACTTATTGCATAAGTAGCAACCTCTTCCAGTCAACCTTTGGGTAGAGAGAGAAGTGAATTATGAGGATATAAATAATAAATAAATATATAGGGACAAATCACACTGATAAAGCTAGTTTTAGGTTTTTAAGTTTTTTAAACTTGTGTTATGGGATACTAACTCAACGATACTATATTTTATGATAAATACGTATATAGATAAACACCCAAGACCCAGGAAAATTTAAAAAAGGCCATTTTCCGACTTGCCCTGGCTGGGGATCAAACCCAGAACCTCCGGATTAGCGGTCTAGCGTGTCAACCATTACGCCACTGAGGTCGTCAATAACGACCAATAGGATTCCATTTTTACTAGACAAACATACATAAATAAATAAATACCTACTAGGGCTGCGTCACATAGCATAAATCTATCATCTGTTCAAAAGGAAAAAATCCTGTTCCGTTGATTGGCAAATACCACAAAATAATTGAATGACTTAAAAAATCAAATATATTAATGTGTGTTTTACCGAATTTTACATCTGTGTACTGTTTAAGGCTAAGTTTTAAAAATATTAACATGTAACAAAATATTACTTAAATGTAATAAACAAGCATATAAAAACTGTGCGAGAGAAATGGCACCCAAGCGCTAAAATAGGTCAACGGAGAATTAATTTATTTTTGTTTTTCTGCACAAAATCAAACGTTATATCTGACTGTGGACATGGACATCATCAAAACGAGAGAAACCAGCAATGTCATGCATGTCTAATACTGAATATGTAAGCAATTCCTCATTCTGAACATTGTCATCCATAACATGCATTGCTCTGATCTAAACTATGTGTATATAACTACTTGAAAGCAGAAACGGCAATAAGGAGTTACCCTATGCAGACGACTATACAAAATTCTCAGATCAGAATTGAATCATATTATTCAACCCTACTAAGGTCGCGTATTTATATTCGTACTCAAGAATTGCTTGGCGGCAGTTTTATTGTAACGGCAGAACGTAATGCTCTCAGTTTATTATTTTTAATACGTATGTCTCATATTGTTAGAAGTGCAATGTGCATATCTTTTTGACATGAATGTCTTTTGTTATTGATTTAAAGTAAACAATTTCAAAAGGAAATTTATCAATTAAGTACCTAATGTAATTTTTTTTTTGTCAAATTTTATTACAATTTGCAGTAGCATCTACTCGTAATTGTACAAATTGTAAAATAAAAATAATCTGTTGGTCCCGAAAAATGGATGAATGAACACAGCAAAGCTGTTTATTCAGCACCATTTAGTAGTAGTAGATAGAATGAGTAAAGAGGTGCTTTAGCTACTTTAGCTTATGTTTTTGAAGGTGATAATAAGATACCTAATCTAGATTTATTCGTTAGCCTTCGTAATTTTCGCTGACAACACAGCTACGCGCTGCACTCACTGCGCCTAATCAGCTTGTTTTCGTATAACTAACATTAATATGCGTGCGATTTTTTTTAAATATAGGAATTGCGTCAAGTGCGATGGAAGAAGATACATTTAGTTTTTAATTTTAAATTATGGAAATGCATGATTCGTTTGTATTCATCAGTTTTCATGACCAGATGACGTCACATTTTCGGATCTTTGTGTACGTACATCAGTCTATTTATAATGAATCTGGAACGTTTGCCAAACTCTTGATTACGAATAAGATTTTATTCTCGTTTCATTTGTAGTTTAGTGCCTGATGGCTTTTATAATACGAGTCAGATTGTATTTGATAGGGCAATGACCCGGTAAATATCTAACACATTAATTTAGTTTCTGTTCAAGTTATGTGTCTGATAGATAATTTCTATTTTTACTGTTGCCTTTGCATCTAAATACTCAATACTTTATTGCTCCTCAACTCAAATTACATGCAGATTACATATACAGGGTTCTTTGATCTCACACTCATTTAAGGACCCTGTTGGGAACTGCAAATCAGAAAGGAGGAATCTCGTCACAATTATTCATAATTTAAATTGGTATTTATTTACAATGCAATTTCATTTTATTACATTTTATTGCTTATTTAATGTATATATTTTTGCTAATTTATTTATATTTTTCCAATTTATCGTCCGAAACAGAGTAATAATATTTGGAGAGTAGAAGTTGCTTTAATAAATGTAAATTAATAAATATAATGTAACTAATAATAAATGTAATAAGTTAAATAAGTAAATTATAAGCCTAAGTATGATTAAGGACATTCAAACAATCCAAAAATGTACTTGTTATTTCATTGCGGATGTAGGAATTAGTCGCGTGCGCGTGATTCAAGACGTTTGTACCGGCGGAGACGCGGCGAAGTCACGGGCAAAACCGTAGGTATAAATAATAGACGTATTATTATTCTAAGCTTTACCTACCCCGTAAGGGTTAAAGACGCGATTAGCATATGCAATATAGATACCTTTAGTAAAAGCTGGTAGTCGTTGATCCTCTGTATCGGTAGCTTTAGATGCTCAGTGATGCCTTTGTCGTCGCCGAGTTTGTCAGCTAAAGCCTGCGAACAAAACAAATAATTACAATGTCCAGTCTCATCCTTAGTTTGATATTTATTACTGTGAAATTTTACTAAAACTTAGTACTTTTTATTACATGTGAAAAAAATAAATAAATTCATGCCGTATAGTAAAAATAAAAGAAGAATCAAATGTTGATTCAGTGCCTTTGCAGGCACTTTTACACGTCAATAAGATACTAATAAGTGTAATGTTTATTATACTAATAATATTTAAATTAGTAATTTTAAAGAAAAGCTACCGAAACTAGCGTTTTGTAAACTCCCTGGCTCTTGAATTAACAAAATGCGAATGAAAGAGCATCGAGAGATTTTTGTTTGCTGCAGAACCTTTATTTTAATCTTATGCGAATTACCAAAGAATAGAGAGATGATTTCGATGATAAGTAAAGATAAATGAATGGCGAGGTACTTGGCTAGAAGGGAAGACAGTCGATGGACCAAAGCAGTTACTGGGTAGCGGTAGGGACAGGGGAACAGACCAGTTGGAACCAACACGCTGATCTACATTGTAAGGTTGACGGAAAAGCAGTAGATGAAATTGGAAATGAACAGAACCGTGGAGAACAACGCGAGGGCTATATACCTAGCAGTGCGTTACCTGGACTAATAATATATTATGATGACCTTAGCAAGAACTTGTGAACGCCCATAAATAAACACGAACATATGAACTAAACTAAAACAACTAAGTTTAAAGTAATATTCAGAGATAAACTCAAGTAGGTAGGAGGTAAGACTCAATGAAAATCTGAAAATTGTACTAACGTTTGCTGAATTCACGTGTTCTGAGCGCGAGACGACACATGAGTTTAATAACTTTCGTGTGGGACTCGTGTTTATAACAATAAGAGTACCCTTGACAGAGAACGCTGCAACGATAGTAGTGACACTCACAATCCTAGGTCAAAGTCCGATGAGTTGCATTGCCGCGTTACTCAAGAATGGACACAAATGTACTTCTCTCAAAAATAATTTTAAGAAATTTACGCGTCTGATTTATTTTGGCATTTTTGGCACAAAAAGCTGGAAGCCCGCAGTTCTCAAATTCTTTGTCATTGTATATAGAGGCCCAAGCAGTCAGGCCACATTATTGACCATGCAGAGGACAGGAGATACATTGCGAAAGGAAAGTTGGATAAAAGCTTTTATAATATTGCAGTCGACAAAAAGAAAGTGGTAAAGGTTGTTAGATTGTGAAAAGAAAGCCTTCTAGATAATAATTGATGCAGAATTTGTGAGCCATCCTGGCATACCTAGTAATGCGAAAATCTGGAGTTCAGAATTTTTGCGGTTATGTAAACAATAAAAAATCGTCTATGTACAAGTACCTACATTCATACGTACATACATGCATTGAAATGATTAAATAGAAATCCCGACACATGATCTAAATATTTTTTAATGTTATTTAATATTATATTTCCCCAAATAACATTTGAATTCCAAATTTTATAATAACTTATCAAAATCCCCAAATAAATCTTTGAGGATATATTCATCTAAGTGACACCGTCAATTTGCTGAAGCTGTGAAGGATCATTCGTTGCACGTCTCTCTAATTACCTGGCTGCGCGCCAGAGTCAATCAGTGCAGCTATTGATGCCGACTATTGCTGCATTCTTAGCAGTATAGGTAGGAAGACAGTAACAGAAAGTTGTGAGCATGAATGAAAAGTTTTTCTATGGAAATAAGTAATTATTTGAATAGGTGTGTCTGTAAGTACGAGTTGGCGATGCTAATACGAGTAACATAGTTGAGTCACTTTATGTTTATGAATGAATAAGATAGATGATAATGATGGTAGAACGTAAAGAAGGATATACTCGTACTTAGATACTAAGTCATCAATGAAAGGAATAAGGCTGACGGTGAAGTAACTGTGTGATCACATCATAGAATTGCATAGTTTTCAAACACAGTTATCAGATTTAGGGCGAGGAAATTCAATTGCTGCGTTTCAATTCTTACTTAAATCCTCCGTTTACTTGAGAGCATGAATGTTTACTTAAAATTAACAGATCCATAGAAAGCAGATATAAAATAATGATGGAACAATCGTAATCAAACTAAAAAAACTTGTTGGATATGACTAATATCACAGCTAATGTGAAAGGGGCATACTTGTAGTAATAAACCGGCCAAGGGCGAGTTAAACTCGCGTGGAGAGGATTCCGTACAATTGATTGAATCCTTGTAGGTTTTCCTGTAATCTACAAGCAACGAACTATATTTTGTATTTTTTTCAAAATTTTAGGCTCAGTAGTTTCGGAGATCAGGGGGGGGGGGGGGATGGTCAATTTTCGTCTTCTTTCATAAATAAAATCAAAACTATTCATTTTACAATAATAACAAAATATATTTGAGATCCTCAAGCCGAGCCCTTTCATTTGATATATGACACAGTAAGGTGTGCAAAACTTTTTTTTTTAATTTCCTAATTTGTCCCCCGAAAATTACCCTTATTTTAAAAAAATATTTATTTACTTTGCACATATGTGTTTGGTACATAGGATTACAGCATTCTACCAAATTTCACCTGATTCGGTCCAGTAGATTCGGAGCAAATTGGCTGTGACAGACGGACGGACAGACAGACGCACGAGTGATCCTATAAGGGTTCCGTTTTTTAATTTTTTGTACGGAACCCTATGTATGTATTAACAATTAGAAAATAAGAGGAGTATAAGCAAACGAACAAGATAAGGGCGGCAGAGATGCATTTGTCAATGTCTACATTATCATCAATATAAACCTCTAACTGTTTAATAAATCAAACCAGAATAGAGGTTAACAATACAGAAAAAGCAAACTGACTAACATACTACCGCATGCCTTGTCAGACTATATGGCCCAAGGATAACATTAGAAATTATGATATATGATTCCAGAGTTACAAACATATCAATTTCACTAATTTAGAGAAGACATCTTTAACAGCCATGTAATAAATAATTTTTCACATGGTAAACAATACACACAATCTGCAAATTTTACGATCAAAGCTGCACAGAAACATAAACACAAAAGTCGAACAGACGAAGAAGCGAGCGGAGGCGGCTGTAACTGTTACGTATTTAGAGCACCTTGACACGGTGCCTCCAGTTGATGGGAAAACGCATTAGTTCGGCAATAAATAGATGGAAATGTTAGAACAACATCATGAATCATTAGATGCCAAAGAAATATTTTTGTTGATAAATTATGAAGTCTACAAAAAATACTAGCCTTTTGACAGGTACAAATACTGGTCAATGAAAATTGAATACCCGTTGTAATTAATCAAAATGAAAATCGTATTGTGTTTCTGGAGTATGTATGAGTATACGGTGTGAACGTTTGTAATTAGGAATCTTGTCTTTGTTATTCAAGACTCAGAAAGATAGATATAGGTTACAGGAGGTAATTTCACTCTACTTGTTTATATTTTGACATTATTAAATTTGTATACAGCTGAAAATATTGGTCTAACTCTACTCTAATCATAATGACGTAAATCAAATTTGCTAATTTGTATCACTACACAGGCACATTTGACGTGCAAAATTTTATTAATATTGTCAGTTGATGGTTGAACGTTAAATCTTGGCAAGGCTTGCTATAAGTTGGCTACTGAAATGCTATTAAATACTAATTGATCGTTGGGTAATACGTTCGTATCGTAATATCGTTTTCTGGTTTACACGGATCTGATTTTGATATAAGAAAAAAACTTTTTAAACCACCGATGAAAAAGATGGGTGTTATAAATGTGACGTGTCTGTGTGTCTGTTTGTGGAGTCGTAGCTGCTAAACGAATAAACCGATTTCGATACAGTTTTTTATGAGCGAAAGCCTTGTCTTTTTAGCTATGTTTGATGAAAATCTGTTCAATCGTTCAAAGTTATTGGGGGTGAACGCGTGAAAGTCGAGGGTTGCTTAATTTGTCTGTAAAATAAACTTGTTTATACCAACATCAGATGCGTGCGTCAATAATCTTGATTCTACAAATGATTTGACAGCAGCTGATTCAATATAACTTTTGATTTTCCGAAAAGATCCTTTGTAAATTTTGTAAAAACATGATTATTTCTTTTAATGTGCAATAAAGGTATATGCTAAATTTAAAAATAGTTTTATTCAAGAAATTTGGCTGTGAAAAAGGTTATAATAAATACTAACAGTTTAAGACGGAAATATGACGACCAGAAACATTAGAATGAGCTCGTTAATCCAACAGCACGTGTAAAAATTAGGTCAAGGTCATCCGGCGGCCTGCTTGAAGACATCTCCATTACCCTCCCCCCCCCCCCCCCTCTGACAAACGAGACCAGAAAACCATAGGACAAAATATATAGCATTGCTGAAACTCAACCACCCACGCTGCACGCCTCAAAATAAACCAGACGCGTTGCTTGTAATACTACACCCGCGCGTAACATTGAAATGAGGGGAAAAATCACGATATTTTCGCTACAGCCAACTGCCGATCTAATAATAAAGGCTCATATGTTCAGTGATGAGGTTTTACAGTACCTGGTGGTTAGGGGTTTAGGCAGGCAGTAGACGGTCACGAGATCACTATCACAGACACACACTTCACTCGGACGAGTGGTCGAAGGTCGTGGCTTCGCTGGAGCGAGCGAGGTGTTCGCGGCCGCGGCTTCCAAGCGACTGGTCTTCGACTATCCCTGTACCGTCCACCGCTAAACATAGCGCACTCGCACGCTTTTGAAGATAACGCCATTTCTCTGTGACGTGGTGTTGTCTCAGCAGCCACGGTCAGGCTGCAAGGTCGACGTTGCTTGGGGAGTCCTAGTGCACGGTGACGTAGGAGGTATTGTGGTTTTAGCTGCCGGAAGCGGAAGCGGTATTGATAGAAATATATTACAAAACACGGTTTGTATAATAGTAACTAATGTGATATCTATCTATTGCCTTCTATATCCAAAGATGAATGATGAAAGAACTGGTAGACAGCGCTTGGCGTACCTATTGAACGTAATATTTAGGATTGTAAGTGGCAGTGTACTGTAGAATTATGATAATCGAGAATAACGACAATGATTCTGATCTAGTATTTGAAAATTGATGCATAAATAAGCATTTTAAACCAACAGTAAACAAACATAAAACTAAGTAGCTACATAATTGCAGAAACAAAATCCCTCAAAACTAAAGATACACGAAAATAGTTTAACTGTTTTTGCTTGAACTTCGTGCAAATGAAATCAAATTAGGACGAATTTGTACTAGACAGTGAAGAAGAAGTTGAAGATGTTCAATAAAATGTCGAGATTATTAGGAATAAACTTGATGCAGCATGACTAGACTCGATCCTACCAAGCTGGAGTAAGTTTTTACACTACTATTTACTCCAGATAAGCTGATTTTGCATTTTACCAAACTAAACTACGAATCAGGTAGGTAATTTCCGAGTAAGTGAGATTTCACACCGAAGCGGATGAGTAGTTTGAAATTTTCGAATTTTTTGTTGTGCATTGTGATTTTCGGTCTAGAATAGGACCCGCACAGATCGTAAAAGCCGATTGAGAGAATAGGCGAAAATGCGATGCGGCTAGCAACCCATCACTATTTTTATTCACCATCACGCTAAAAGTGGCCTTTCGGTCTTGCGTCCTAGGCTGTGTCTGCGAGCCACAAAACTCTAAATGTTCTGTCTGCCCCATTGGGATAAAGTCGTGATACTGTTTGTGAGCACTATGTCGCAACATATTGATGTTATGAGGCGACTAAAGGAAAAATGACTATCATGTGCACAAGTTTACCCAATTAGGTTTGCTGTCAGGCAGGCAGCCGGCCGTAAAATCTTTCCTCATATAATTTTACAACATGAAAACCACTACTCAATACTCAATAATTTATTGCTTCCTTAAATGACAAATGAATACATGCTACTATGCTGTCTAAAGATAATACATGGAGCCCAGTGCTGCCCCCATTTAAAATAAATTATTTGAAAGGAAACGGAGATATTATAATGTTGTTCTAGTTAGCCCTAGATAAAACCCTTCAAACTTATTTATGTACTACTGTTTACAGCTTTGCGAAAAACGCCACTGTTGGCAAATGTGCGAAGAAAAGCTTCACGTAAACTTAAATACTTATACAGGCTGACTTAATTCCACCTGCTAAATTTTTGGAGCAAGTTCAGTCTATGATACTGAACTACTTTCTATAAGAAAAGTTGTTAAAAAACGATAAAAACGTTTCGTCCTTCCATACAAATCAGCGCTCAGCCAAACGGATTTTGTTGTTAGAATAGGAACGAAAACACTGTATTGACAAGATGATTCAATGAACAAAGAATAGAATCTTCGTCATCCAAACATGACTAGGAGTAACTAACCAAATGAGAATTATCTTTCTAATGGTTTTGTTTTTTAGATATTGTTTTAAATAACTTGTATATGCTTAAATACCGGTAGATAGTATTTTCAATTATCAATTTTTTTAATATTACCTACCTAATAATATTTTATATTTATTATCTCATTAATAAATATCACTACATAGTATAAAACAAAGTCGCTTCCCGCTGTCTGTCCCTATGTATGCTTAGATCTTTAAAACTACGCAACGGATTTTGATGCGGTTTTTTTGTAATAGATAAAGTGGTTCATGAGAAAGGTTTATATGTATAATAAATACCCGTGCGAAGCCGGGGCGGGCCGCTAGTAAAAAAATAAACAAAATATCTACAATACAAATTAGAGAGAAAATATATTTTGCGCAAGCCACATATAAATAAATAGGAAATGGTGAGGAAGAAGAAGAATACGTACATATTAATTATGTAAGAAAATCGATCGAATACGTACAGTAAACTTTAATTGCAACGGGAAAAAATCAGACGACACACCTGCGAGTCCTGCAACGTAACCGTTCGGCGTTTGTTTTATATATAACCACAGATATAACTATACTAATATAATGCAACCACCTGTAATACTATCCCACACAAACTCCCATGGGCCACGTGGGAGTGCTTGAGCCTTGAATCATCTCATCAACTGTCAAACCAACCAGTATATAGGTAATCGTTATGACCGAGCAAAGAAAGGGTATCAGATTTGTGTCTATAACACAAGACTAGACTTCGGGCTGGTGTTGGGAGGTGTCGAGAAAACCAAGTTAGGTGGCTTCACGCTGATAACGACCTTTGCGACTGCGGTGCCATTCAGTCGATGGACCACCTTATGTCATGTCCAAGCTGCCCTACGTCATGTACCATAGAGGACCTTAATGAGGAGGAATGACAGAAGGATCGCCGTGGCCACATACTGGTCAAAGATAATTTGAAATTGAAGCTACAGTGAAACCATTTCGATTCGATAAGAAGAACACAAGGAGCTCGGTGCGGTCCGTTAGGAGTACGCATTATAGGAGCTTTTGCAACGTAAAAGACACTAATAATGTATTGAGTAGTAGATAAACTAATGTTACCAATCCATGTGGTTTCCGGCAGAGTAAAATCGGACCACTCCAAGTCTTCCCATGGTACTTCAGAAAACACAAGCTAAACAAAGCTTATAAACATCAATGAGACCTCTCCAACACGTCTGGCAAGCGTGGAGAGTGTAGGCCAAATCCTATGACTGCTCTGACTAATATATGGCTCGATAGTACAGAGAGGGTCGTGCTACTGCAGTGGAGACTAAAAAAGACCTGATGATGATGAATGTTACAAAACTCATCTAAGATTTTGAGGCTAAAGTTGTTTGTAAGACAACAAGGCTGAGAACAGCGGAAAACTTCGACCTCAATAACAACATATACTGCGAGGTTATTGTAATATTAAACTTATTAATATTTTAGCAACAACCCTCATAAACGTATGTTCGCACAATAATTTCGAGAATACGCAGGAAGTGGGAAGGCGGGTGATTATTTCTGGAATTGAGTCAAGTGCGAGCCGTGACGACGGCACTAATGCGTAGGATAGCAATGTTATAGCTATGTACTGTTTATGTGGATGTTATCTACATGAATACCTCCGTATATTTAGGTATTAGCCAATCTTCCATGCTGATCTGGGAGAAAAGAAAAAACTCAGATTGTAACAGCTGCTTCTCTTCTTGCGTTATTCAATAAGAAAATCATGTTAATAGGCGATGTGGCTAGCAAGCCATCATTACCAAGCTATTTTAATTACTTTTTCGATCTTCTCACCCACCATTACGCTAAAAGTGGGCTTTCTCTGGGTCTCTCTACTTGGAGCTGCTAGACCCAAAGTGCTCTGTCTGACCCATTAGGTATATAGATGTGATGGTGTATATATATATATAGTATAAAGATAGGTATTAACCAGTAAAAGATATCAATAGTGTTTACTAACCTGATATCCCCTTGTAGGTATTCATGAATGAAATGGTCTAGGTTGTTGTTAAATGTTTAAAATTGCAGTGATCGCAGCAAATGATATTTATTTTACTGAGGACGTTGATGTACATTCTCTGTTATTTATACATATACTCACTCATCCGTCTTATTACAAAAGTGTCGTCTCTAAATTTAAAAAAAAATATTGTAAACAACTAAACAGCCATGGGGCAAAAATAAGTAAATTAATAAGCGATGGATAGATGAAAGGGCCGAGCACAAGACCTGGTAAATGGCATAAACAAGCCTAAAAAAATAGGAGAGGCTTATTCCCAGCAGTAGGAGGTTAAATGCTGTAGATAATGGTGACGAGTCATAATAAAATATTGAGTCATCGACCCAAATCAAGCCCTTGTTGGCAGTTGTTACGTTGGAGACAGTTATTTTAGGCATTGTTTCAAGAGTCTTATATTAATACAATATGGTAATAGAATGGTAGTAAATAACGTTGTTATTTGGCATTCTGTTGTTGAGAAGGTCGCCAATGAAATGAACGTGATAATTAGCGAAACTATGTAAACTTGGCATGGGCAATGTAAACAAACTATATCTGATATTTTGCTACCTTGTATAGACGCTTATAGACGCTTTGGATGAACAAGCAGGTGTATTTTCATAGACCGTGGGTTGCTAGCCACGCTCACCAGCTGCGGTAATCTTTCAGCAAAGATAGCAAAAAAACTAAATTTGGGTCCATAAAATTTTAAATTTCACAAGATTCATATATATCGTTGTATGATACACACACATAATAGGAAGAAAAGGTCTTATTTGTACGTAACAAGTTTATTTAAAAAAATATATTTATACGTAACTGTAGGCGGCCGAAGGGGTATATACTACCAAGTCTTTACCCCTAACCGGGTAAACAAAGTCAAGGTAGCAAAACTTATAGACCACATTTAGAGCCCCCATGGTGACCCTAAAAGATAGAGACGGAAATTAGAGTCAGTGACTGGTTGGTAGCCCATGATCTATTTAGAAAGATGCAAGGCAATCCCCCTGACTGACTTTCACGTCCTGGCCGTCCTGCACGGGATAAGAAGCAGTTAGACATTCCAGGTTTTTCCTTTGCTTCTAGGCTTTACCAGCTTGGAGGTGCATTCATCAGGTGATCGAATTTCCCCCATACATACATAATGTAGGTATCACATTCCAGCCGTCAATTTTTACAGAGCTACGGTAAAATATGCTGATGCAAATAAGAAAACCCTGTCCTTCATTCAGACTAAAATTCGTTTTTTTATTCCATTCTGCATGAAGCATAAATTATAAACAACAACGACAAATCCTTCGTATCAGCTGATCAACACAGCCGTCAGCAAATGAACCAAAATACATTCCAGACTAATGTTATGATGTTTACGCGAAATTGGGGTTTGGCCTCAAATGTTGTCTTGAATTTATAGAATGATGCACCTCTGTATCTTTGGTAGGCATAATATTGGGTTTCCAAACATGGAAACCTAGAAACCACTATTAGCAATAGAAATAAAAATAAGAAGGAAACTAGGTATACTCCTGTGGCGAATTCTATAGACTTAGGCCCGCACCTCCCTCAGTCCCCTTAGTAGTCCCCCCGCGCCCCTGTACCCCGCGAGGAGTCGAGGGCTCATTGAATCAGTTGGTCTATAACTTAGCCTGCGCAACTTAACTACGCAAGAACAGACTCAGCATGTACATTGTTGTGATTGTTTACTGTTTTATTTTAGATCTGCATCGATAAAAGATTTTTTAAATTTTTGTTTTCTTAGGCATCTTTTCCACCAGAGATGTTCTAGAACAAACCCTGTTTAACTGACATAGGAGACAAACAACAAGAAACTACGCTGGTACGGTCAGAGTTTGCAGAAACAAGTTAGAAGAAGAAACAAACTTCTGGTTTCGCTAGGCCCGGCAAAAGCCGTAGGCGATCAAGTAATAAAAACGGGGATTCCAGGTTCCACAGCTAAAGAAGCAACCGGTAACACTATGGTAGTAACATAGCGAGATTTTAACGGAGCGTTGGAGTGCTAGCCAAGTAATACCTATGCATTGCTAGTAACGTAGCAAAGGAGTGCAAGTCGAGAATGTTGTAGATCGAGAGCTGGCACGAATTTTTGGGTGAGTATTTGAGGCAAGTTGAAAACTTGTCACATACCTCTCCTTTTATACCCCAACACGGCTGATGAGTAGCGGGGCTAACCCATTTTGATTTATTTAGATTGACCTGGCAGGTAGAAAGTCTCATCAAAATGACCTGTCTTTCAGAGAATCTTATTTTTTAGTTATAAGTCATACGAGTACCCTATTAAAATTTCAAGTTGCCTCAAATAATTTTTTTGAAGAAAAAAAACTTAAAAATTTATAGGATGCTTTAGCCCCGCTACTCACCAGCCAGGTCTGCAGTTCCGTGTTGGTGTATAATAGGAGAGGTATGTGACAAGTTTTCAACTTGCCTCAAATACCTACCCAAAAATTCGTGCCAGCTCTCGGACCATTGTCACGTGCTGTATCCACCGGATATTTTCCTGGCACACCGTGAACAAAAATCATAAAGAAACTTTTTCATTTCTAGACAATAAAAATGTCAATGGTCATCCAAGTATACAAGTAGATATAGAAGTAGAGAAAATAAACTGTGGTTTTACTCAGAAAAGCAGTTGTTGCACGAGATGTTTGTGCTAAGTCTTTCAGTCGCCTCTTGCGATGAGGAAATAGAATGTTCCAATACAAACTCCTGGATCAGTATCTAATATTATAAAGTCAGTAAATCGGCGATTGCCCCCGATATGACGGCTCGCATTGACAGCATGCGAGATGCGGCACGCGAACTATTCTAGTTTTGGCGCTCTGCCGAGCCCGCGGCGCCCGGCGGACGCAGTCAGGCTTAGGGAGTTGCCGGATAATCCTAGGATATAGACGGAAATAGGGAAATAGAAGAAGAAGACGTAAGCCGTGTGTTTCCGGGTTAGAATAGGACCACTCCATCTCTTCCTGTGGATGTCGTAAGAGGTGACTAAAGGACTAAGCACAAACATCTCGTGCTAAAATTGCATTCCCAAGGAGGGTTGACGTAAGGCAGGCGGCCGGTCGTAAAACTATAGCCAAATCATTTCAACTGTTCCGGCTATTTATTCTGCATTTTTTAGGGTCTTTGGCGTCCTTGGGTGACCATTGACATGCATGTTATATTTGGAGAAGAAAAAGCGGGAAAGCGCACCTCGGGCTCCGAAGCAGCACAGCTGAGGATGCAACCGGGAACGCGCTTAGACGAAGAAGAAAAAGAAGAAGAATTTAGCAAAGCAGTAACTTTTAATTTTTATTTGGCTATTATATTGTTATACCCAAGACACAAAAACTATGCATGTAGATATATGTATGTTTCTTATTTCTTTTACAGAAAGAATACAAGCCATACAACACAGCTTGACTCTTCCTTGTATCTCTCCTGGATCTCTTGCAGTCAACCCTAACTCAAAAAGTTTGGTGGACATTACATTTTATGAATATTTTATTTATATCTTCTTTACTAGAGAACTAGCTCGACTTCGTGTTCTTCGCGCGATCTTTGGTTGAAAATAAAACCCGCTTCAGACGACTGCTGCCATCTAGCGGCTTTTATTAAACTCACAACGTGAGGATCTATTTATACATTTCAGATTCAAACCTTTTCACGTAACAATGATCATTGACACTACTAGATGTCGCTTCTTCAATTTCGTCAAACTGAATAGTTCGTTGCAAGCAACGCAGATGCCGTTCTATACTTACTGAATCATTTGACAGTTGCTTATAGCATTTTGTTTAGTATATTCTTTAAATTTTAATAGATGGCGCTCCTAGTCAAGAACTCAAAGTAAACTTTTGAAAAGTCTGAAAAAGACACATGCATTGCGCATTATGATTTTTATGTATCTTTTATGAGATAACATTAGTGTATTTTGATCGTCAAATTACCAAAATACGTTCTGACTGAAGTGCAGTACAACGAACTTCAGTGTTTACAAAATCCAATAAAAGATCGATCGACTGCAAAATGGAAAATGTTCGGTTAAATATCAACCTCCGCGGCTATTTATTTGTAGGTAGACCTTTTTTTCTATGAGTACTTAACCCTAGATAACTAAACTATCCTGGGAGTTACTCAATAACTAAACATTCGTCTAGCGGACTACGCATTAAAAAATCTTATATTATCAACATAATTTAACGTGAGGAAGAAATTGTTACATGATTCGTATAAAGTGCTCGTTGTGAATAGAGATAGGTAGAAATAATTTTATACTAATGATGCCACATACCTTTTATACACATCTACATTATGGGTGTCACAAATTGCATTTTTTACATCTAAGGCATCAATTTTTGGTCTTCCTTAGCAATTTCGACGGGCAAACGTATAATTTTTTTGTAATATTTCATACATAAGGAAATGGAGCAGATTCTTCATATGATTTCACCAAGGATATCTCCTATCATGACCTTGATGTCACGTCTTAAAGTTACCGTCCGAGCAAGTTGCCGCAACCAAGGCTCCATGAGGTGGTTTGTCAGTTTCAAAACAAAATCTCGCCGTGTTATTTGTTAATTATTTTTGATGTTATTCGCGACGTATAATAACATAAGTAGGAGTAGTCTTAGTGCAGATGACCATTTATGATGAGTTTTACTGGATAAAAATCGAAGAGTTGCTAAAGCACATGTCGAATGCTACGTTGTAGCATCTGACGTAGTATGTAGTACGTTTCTTTCCATGTTTGACAATATAAAATCATCCGGTTTAATAATTTGGGTTCTGTTGTCTTTTACTTGATACTAAAAAATCATCTTCAGAACCCAAAGATTGGCACGAGACATCAGTATTAATGCTGATATTGTATTGACTTTCAACCTTCCAATGATTTGTCATCACCACAGAAGTTAAATTATCTTGTTTCTTTTATCAAAGTAATCAATCTTAATAAACGTGAATTTCTACTTTCAGCCTAGGACATATGTTTCCATTTATAAATCCATCAATAATATTAGGTATATGAGAAAAAGTTGAAAGCAATTAGTAGTATGAATGACATCTTACTAATAAACCCTAGTCATTAAAAAATAACCGTTTTTATGAAATTCATATTATTTGTATATTATCTAATTATAATACAAACATTTATTAATTTTTTTTATTTGAAAATACTAATATAAAATAAAATGCAATTTAGATACCTTTGAAAATCTGCACCTGTTATAACTAAACTTTCGTCATCTAGGCGACGCGGTGGTTATAAATCACAAGTAAAGACAATTGTTTGCGCAAACGCCGCATTTGTGCAACTTTTTACTCTAATTATGAAGGTATACAAAGGCGTGCAAGCAGGGGGTACGCGAAAGTATGTGAACTAGACTTATGCAAGGGGTCGCGTAGTCTGCCAGACGAATGTTTAGTTATCTAGGGTTAAGGTGGTACTGGAGGCGTGGGCGAACTCCACAGCGAGTTGCCTACCGACGCGCTTCGTCGTGTTGCTATTTCGTCGAGAAAGAGAAAGGGCGCTAAAAAATGTAGCTCCGTTCCGACCCCCGCATGTGAGAGCTACACCCCCGCGTACGACAAAGAGAGTGCACTGAACGCCAGCGAAACGGGCCGTTATAGGCCATGAATCGAAAGGTTTTCGTAGTTTTCGTTTATTTCGATAAATACGATACATACCCAAATAAAACTAAATTATTTGGAATTTAGAGTCCTCACTCTAGTCGTATAATTAGTTTCCATAAGGATCGAAAATATAATTATAAGTGTAATAGGCGTCTAAATATTACTCGATTTCGTCGATAAAAAAGGCAAATTTTAAGTTGCTATAACTTTTTTTTTTGTTTATTATTTTCGAACTAAAACTAATTACAGATCTAGATATTTATCATCTTAATGCTTGTAAAAAATTTGAATACGATGAGTTTTATGGTTTCGAAATTAAAACGAAAGTACGTTTGTATGGGATTTCGTCCTGCCAGTTAACCCTTACCTAAGAGTCGCCTTACCCTAGATAGAATCAGAATTTCCCATACAAACGTAGTCTACGTTTTATTTTGGAACGACATGTCAGATTTCGGTAAAAATGTTTTAACTTTAAGGCAACGTGGGTTCACAATTTGCAATACTGTGCATGTTTTTGAAAAATCACTATTAAACTACTACAGTTTATTCCTCAAAAAATTTACATAAACTTTTAAGGATTTTCTACAGTCACCCACAATAGCCAAAAAACGATTGAGCATTTTTGGCTCGATAGAAAAAAATCACAAACATACCTCTAAATTTGCCTAAATTTGCCTTTATAATACGTCTTACTATTTTATACAATCACCTTTTTATATGAAAATGATGAGGTATGTTTGTGATTTTTTTCTATCGAGCCAAAAATGCTCAATCGTATTTTAGCTATTGTGAGTGTCTGTAGAAAATCCTTAAGATTTTTATGTAAATTTTTTGAGGAATAAACTGTAGTAGTTTAATAACAGTGATTTTTCAAAAACACGCACAGTTTTGCAAATTATGAACCCACGTCACCTTAAACAAATTGCATATACTTGTATAAACAAAATCAAAATCAAATATTTATTCAGTAATTAGGCCTTTGCAGGCACTTTTACTCGTCGATAATTATAGTGTATATTACGCGTAATGTTTTTTTATATTTAAATTATTATTTTTTTGTTCAAAAGCTACCGATACTAGTTTTTTGTTACCGTTTTGCAACGACCACTGCTAAGAAGAAACGCCGAAAGAAACTCATTTACACAGTATTGGTCGCCTACGCAACAATTTTTACATTGTGTCTGATATACCTATGTCATAATAAAATTAAGTAAAGTCCATACGATTACATATTAGAAAAATTACAATAGTCAATATGATTAAAGTTAAAATATCAATTAATTAATAAATACATGTCAATAATAATGCAATAATTTAAAAAAATATATATAAAATGAAGATCACTTAAAATATTCCTTATCAGAGTAATAGTTGTTTTTGAACAAGAACGCCTTCAATTTCTGTTTAATCTACTACGTTTGGCAATTTGTTATAAGCTTTGAAAGCCAAATATTGCACACTGCGTTCCATTACTTTTAAATTCGGCATCAAGTTGTGTTCAAGAGCCTTCCTGCGAGTCTCTTCGCGTGCTTGCCTTATTTCATTTGTCTCTATTGCCGGTAATCTTTTTTTTAGATCCGTCAAAAGAACAAATAAGTACAGACTTGGAACAGTTAGTATGCCCAGAGTAATAAAATATGTTTCACAAGACTCTTACGGTGGGATTCCTACCATTGCACGTATGACGCTCTACTATATTACAAAAGCTCGGTCTTGACTTGATTGTAAAGATAGCTGTTTCACCATAGTTTAATGCTATATCGTAGTTTTGACTCCATTAGGGCATGGTATACTTTTTTTAGATGTATCAACGATATTTCGTTCCTTAATATTCTGATAGCATAGCAAGCCGACGAGATAGACTTCTCTAGTGATCCCAGTTTCTTATATCATTCTTCATTCTAGTGTATTATATCATTTTTGACCATTAGCACAGAATACAAGAGCTATTAGTATGGAAACCTTTTACACCCTTATATTATCTTTCAAGTTTATATTTTGACTGTGAAAACCAATTATAACCCTAGATATATGCAATTTCTTTAAAGTTACTAATTTTTACCGAAATCTGACATGTCGTTTCAAAATATAACGTAGACTACGTTTGTATGTGAAAGTCTAGGGTAAGGGGATTCTTAATCTTAATTTCTTCCACGCTGGTCTGGGAGAAAAGAAAAACTAAGAATGTACCAGCTGCTTATCTTCCCGCGCAGATCGTAAAAGCCGATCGATGGAATGGGCAAAAATGCGAATCGTGTTAATAGGCGATGCGGCTAGCAACCCATCACTATTTTGATTCCTTTTTTTTACCACCACAAAAGTGGTATTAGGGTTTTGTGCCCTGGGCTCTGTATGCTTAGAGCCGCAAGACCCAAAATGCTCAGTCTACCCAATTAGGGTGATCAAAGACGTGGTCCTTGTAGTGTCCTAATGATATTTTTGGGAGGAATTAGTTTGTTTCAGAAAATGTCTAGAATTCATCTGGAAATCAAAGAAAACCACAGAGTTTGGTGCCATCCCACATGTACTTCCACATTGTCGAACTTGCGCTCCATACCTAAAAGTGCACGTCCGAACATGCGCGTCCCTGCTGATGTATTTCTTTATACCTTAAAATGTATCACTAACCTGAAAATAGGCATTCACCACAGGGTCTGTGGCCAACAAGTGCTGTGCTAAAGGCTCGTCGCGACAGTAGGCGACATGCTTGTCGAATTCGCGCTCCATGCGCAGGAGTGCTCGCCCGAGCATGCGCGGCTCGCCCGCGTAGTACTTTATACCCTCCAGTAATGCCCTGAGGAAAAGAAATGTGACATCTTATTTTACATTTTCCTCAGCCTAGAAATAGGTATATTATAATCTTGTATTGCAATGCGGAATTTGGTACATTGTAACGGTACTTAATTTTGGTAGAAGTAGGTTTATTTATTGCAATCTTAGATTACAATGACTCGTTAATGGGACAAAATTTACTAGTAGTGCTATTAGAGTCACAACTTTGTCTCTAGTACCATCAATGGTACTAGGGACACAAAACAACAAAAAACATATTAATTACTAACATTCGACACAAATTCTAATAAATCTAATAAGTCGAAAGGACAAGAACAATTAAAGCAATGCGTTTGCATAAGATTTACCCGCATGCATCCCCAGTTTGCCTCTTCAGTGCCGGTGCGTTTTCCGGCCTTTTGTTCTCCGAATATGCATGTCAATGGACTGGTCACCAAAAGATGCCAAAGACTATACAAAAGTGAAGAAATAACCAGAACAGTTTTGGCTTTGGTAGATTTGGTTGTAATGTTTCGACCGGGCTTCCTCAGAAATGTATTTGTACGAAACGATTAATAGCCGGACGTCATCCGACGTCAACCCTTCTTGGGATTCAGTCATAGCACGAGATGTTTGTGCTTAGTCCTTTGGTATTCTTTCAATATCCACAGAAAGAGATGGAGTAGATAGATAGATAAAAGGACAAATCACACTAATTGAGCCCCCAAAGTTAGATTAAACTTGTATTATAGGATACTAACTCAAAGATACTGTATTTTTATATAAATACATATATATATTTTTATGTATATATATATAAATATATGTATATCTATACTAATATTATAAAGCGGAAGAGTTTGTTTGTTTGTTTTTTTGTTTGTTTGTTTAAACGCGCTAATCTCAGGAACTAATTGTTCGATTTGAAAAATTCTTTTTTTGTTGGGTAGTCCATTTATAGAGGAAGGCTTTAGGCTATATAACATTCCGACAACCACGCGAACGAAGTCGCGGGCACAGCTAGTATACATATATAACACCCAAGACCCAGGACAATTTGAAAACGGACATTTTCCGACTGGCCCTGGCTGGGAATCGAAACCAGAACCTCCGGATTGGCGGACTAGCGTGTTGACCGGAAACCCCACGGCAATAGGTGGAGCATAAGATTACTCACTCCGTTTGCCATGTGGTTCCCGGCAGAGTGGAATAAGACCACTCCAACTCTTTCCGTGGATGTTGTAAAAGGCGAATTAGGAAGTACAAGCTAAAGAAAGCTTATGAACATCAATGAAACCTCTCCAACCCGTCTGGCCAGCGTGGAGAGTGTGGGCCAAATCCTATAACGGATTTGGCTAATATATGTCTCTGGTAGTACAGAGAGGGTCGTGCTCCTGGGTCTAAAAAAGTCTAAAAAAAACCTGATAATGAAGATTACTGACGTATTATGAAACTCGGCAATCTGCTTGAAGTTGGAGAACAGCAGCTCCCGGTTGTCGAACACTGGTTTGGGCGTGGTCGCCTTGTCCATGGGCTTCATGTACCGCTTCACTACCTGCTGCATGTCTCGCCCAAACTCCTCCTCTGTTTCGATCAGCTCGCGGACCACGGCTCTGGGAAATTAAATGTTCGTTTATATACACACTATCACCCATATCCCTTGGGACATACAGAGCTTTTGGATCTTACGTAAGAAGACAGAGCCCAGGGGCCACAAGACTCTAAAGCCACTTTTTATGAGAGAGCTTTAGGAAATATTCGACTCATTGACGAATTCAAACAAGCGAAGTGGTTCATTTTAGAAATTGCCAAAAATGCGTTTGTCCGTCCGGTTGTCTGTCGGTTTGTTCTCGCCTACAGGTCGCATTAATCAACTGATTCTTGTGAAATTTCATAAGCAGGTACGATATTTATATAGATTCTTGTTGTCGATTTTGTTTTTCAAAATTTTTCAAAATGGCGGAGACGTGGGGTAGAAAACTTTAAGAAATTGAGTCGCGAGGTTTACAGCTCACAGAGTACTAGTAAATAATGGGCTTACTACCTATCGTTGCAAAAAAGGGGAAACAAGAGTTAACAATTTCCATGAACAATTTTTGGGCCGTTATTAAATCGAAGATTAATTTTTGACCAACACTTTCCGCTCCCACGGGTGACTCTAGGCAATTATGGGAGGTATAGGTAAAAGAGAACGAGTAGCGGCGTCCTCTGTGCAAAGACTATACCATCTACTGCTATCACAATACCGTCTGCCCAGCGTGGTGATTATGGACAACTAATCCATTTATTGGGAGAGACCTTTAGTTCAGCAGTAGACTGATCTAATATAGACTGTAAAAAACAATGTGTCTTTCTTTCGAAACAAAGAGTATTCCCCGATGGAGGATCCCGCGCTTTGAATGTAGCCCAGACTACACTGTCTTTAAAAATACGAGTATGTACTCAAGTTATAACTAATCCTGGGCCCTCACCAAGATTATATTTATACATGTATAAATAAATTTTATTTCATAAAAGTAGGTACCTACACTTAATCAAAATAAAAATACCTCGCCGCGGCATCATAAATTCATCAGGACATTCAATTGAACTTCAGGCGTCACCTAGAGCGATGATGACCGGTTCTTTGACTCTCTTTTATGAGAAGTAAATCTATCAAGGTGGCTCTATATTACAAAAAAAAGCGGGCGCTTTTGTAATATAGAGCCACCTTGATAGATATTTTCATTTTTGCACGGGGCCTTGATTAGTTTTCTATTTATATTTTTTCTGAAAGGAGCATATTGTGCCTTGGGTATTAGATATGGAATATCGGCAATCGGACGCTCGACCTAAAACTTTGACTCTTATGTATTCTGTGCTAAAACTTCGGAGAATTAGCCATCGGGCTCATGGCATTCAAAATCGATAATCGAATTGATTTTAAATAAAAAGAAAAAAATTGATTCAATTGCTTGTCCAGGTTTTCTTATGAACCTAAGCACGGTCCCTTCATATAGCACGAGCATACAATTTACTTACACATATATACGTATAAATAGGTAATGTTTAGGTATTCATTTGTCTGCTGAAGGATTTAAAATGATGTATGTTTATTGAACACCCCTACTGGTCCCAGGTATGTGACCTACCGACCTACAATTACCTACTTACCCTGTGCGTGCAGTGCGTACACAGCGTAGAGTATTGTATATGAAAAATACTCCTATTTCCTGTCAATAGTCAGTCAAATAGGGCGCAAGACTTTGCAGTCGCTCGTGAAATAAAAATCAAACTAAAAAAAAATCTTGGGATCAGTAAAGCTTGCACGAAAATCTAATTGGTTTATTAACCCACTTATCATCTACTACTGCAGCCTCTTCCTGTCAGCTATACTAACATAATACAGGCCCATCGATTGCCAAATCCGTTCAATTTTAAAAGTCGTCTATCATCAGTACAAAGCTGCAAGTCTCTTAAGACCCTCAGAGCGTTGGTCCCGCCAAGGTCGTTGGAAATGATAAACAGCGCAATAGATTACGAGTGTTTTCTACTGGTCTGTGATTCACGGGACTTGTATGTAGATATGGTGCCAAGAGGTAGGTGGGCGGCATGGAATTGTGAATGAATCGAAATCAGCATTAGGTACCTTCGTGTTATACTCGCATGTAATGGTTGTTCTGTTAACGCGGCGCTGTTAGTACAGAAAGAAAACGCAGATTTTATAGTGTGACTTTTTTGAGTTAATAAACAATCGAGTTTCCCTTGTCAACTTGGACAATGAATGCCTTTAGGCAGCTCCAAAAATCTGACACTAGTGTTTTTAATTGGAGCTTTATTCAGCGAACTAGGATATTATAGTATAGAATATCAAGCGCAAAAAAATACCCCATAATTTGTTTTTTAATATACTATAGCGGGCACTGTGAAGGAGGACCCATTGCAAACCTCTTTGCCTACACCCCGACGATCTACGCGTGCGCGAAGAGCAGCTCAAGTGCTGTCACCCTGATTTGTCTTTGACAGTAAGATTTTGGTTTGTAAAAAATATCGAGCTCGCGCGCGACGATTTGATTTTTTTTTTGCTGCTAGCTATAACTGGCGCCGAACGTTAGGGCACGAATAAATCCTAGTGTTTTCGTGAAGTCTAGAACGTTTTTCGTGTGACTTAAGTGTTACCTGAAAGTGTTTTTGAACATTTATTGTGAACTTGTAAACTGTGTGTCTTTTTCGTCGCGCGTCGTTTTTTTTCATGTTGATCGTTTTTTGGTTGTCTACGGCGGTCGCATGCCGTTTCATACCGTGGACAATGGAAGATTGTAGGACTGCTTTTCCATGGATTTGTGACAGTTTTGGAACCTTCGTACTGTTTGTTCCACGAACGCGTGTGCTTTAATAGGGCTGGGAAACGTAATTTCCCATTTCCCTGTTTTCCCATGTTTGTGACAGTGCCGAAATTATAGACTGTTTGTCCCACAAATTCGTGTAGTTTGGACTAGCTTGAACTTTTGAACCTTTAGTGTTGTACATACGTACTATCTCTCGTGACTGTGTACCAGTTTGTTCCGCGATTAAGACTGTTTGAACTCTAGTACCTGTTTGTTGAACTGTTTAGTTGGACTTAGTGATTTAGCGTTTGTGCGTTGTGGTGTAAGCGTAGCGTACCTACCTACCAAGACTGTGTTATTGCTTAAGGACGTTTTGTGTAAATAATTCCACCATGGTGCTTACGAGAACGCGCGCCGCGAGCGCTGGCGCTTCACTTAACGAGGCGGCGCCGGCGCCTGCGCCAGTACAACAGCAATCGGCCGCACCCGCGCCGGTACAACAACAACCGGCTGCGCCTGCGCCAATCCTCATCACCACCGAACAGCTAGCAATGCTGTTAAGTCGGGTAACTAAAGAAGACGCAAACGTGAGTACTGGCTTGCATGGTAATTTCACAAAATGTACAGCCCGTTATGATGGTGACAAAAGTAGTAACGTCGAAGCGTTCTTTGACGCTATAGAAGTCTACAAGGACTGTGTAGGCGTGAGTGATGGCAACGCGCTCCGCGGCCAGAGCATGTTGCTCACAGGTCTTGCCGCGACGTGGTGGCAGAGAGTAAAGGATCACACCACCACTTGGATAGATGCGCTCGAGGCACTCAAGCAAACTTTCGGCCCGAGACGGACCTTATAAACTATATCGTAAAGTCTTCGAAAGGGAGCAGCGAAACAACGAGACTACGGATCTTTTTGTTTGCCATTTGAGAGCGTTGTTCGCCCAGCTACCGCCTAACACTCTGTCAGAGACCGTGCAGCTTGATATGACCTGCGGCTTGCTGCACCGCCGTATAAGGGAGAAAGTAGCACGAACGGATTTTGCAAGCTTCGCAGAGTTAATTACTATAGCCTGTCGAGTAGAGGATATCCTAGATGAAAGTCGTCCTACCACAACTGGAAGCGTTAAGCCGACGCCACTGGCTTTGACAAAGACCACGCTGGCCTCCTCTTTGTCCGCTCCTGAAAAAACAGCTGCTGCAACTAACAGCAAACTTCGTCTGCGCTGTAATTATTGCAGACAGTTTGGGCATCTGAAGGACGCGTGCCCACGGTTGACTAAGGTGAAGAAAGAGCAGGAATCGGAGCCGCGTGAGCTTACATAACATGTTTCAGTTGTGGCGCGCCTGGCGTCATAAGATCTAATTGTACTACGTGTAAACAAAAGACAGTTGATAAGGTCCCGACCGTGTCGTTCCATACTGTGTCAAATGTGAGTTTAGACTCTAGAGTGCGTCCCGTATTAGAAATTAAAGTGTATGGTGAAAACCAGTTATTGATGACCTGCTGCACAGCTTTAAGGTAGGTTGTGTGATGTTTACCATTGATTTAAAAGCTGGCTACTGGCAAATAACTGTCGCGCCGGAGGATAGGCCTAAAACTGCGTTTACCACGCTGTATAGAACCTTTCAGTTCCGTCGTATGCCGTTCGGCTTGAAGAACGCCCCAGCAACTTTCCAGCGTTTGATCGACCGGATGAGATCTGGCCTTAAAGATGTCTGCGTAATGGCTTATTTGGATGACTTGTTGATAATATCATCAGACTGTAATCAGCATCTAAAGGATATTCAACAAGTTTTCGACCATCTACGTTTGTTTGGCCTAAGAAGCAATAGAGCCAAGTGCGTTTTTTCTAGAGAAGAGGTCACTTACCTGGGCCATGTTGTAACTACACAGGGCATTAAGCCAGATCCCAAGAAGGTCGAAGCTCTCTTGAAGATGTTGCCACCGACGAATTTGAAAGAGCTGAAGACGTTTCTCCAAACGTGCTCGTGGTTTCGTAAATTTATACCACAGTTTTCTGAGGTTGCTCGTCCTCTGACGGATCTTACTAAAAAGAACAGTCGTTGGCAGTGGGGGGAGTCCCAACAGAAAGCGTTTGAGGAGCTCAAGTTACGGCTTTCGACAACCCCTGTACTCCGTCAACCCAGTTTTGATGAAACATTTGTCTTGAGGACAGATGCGAGCGCGTATGCTTTAGGAGCAGTGCTTATGCAGGGAGCTACTCCTCAAAAAGAATAGCCAATTGAGTACGCTAGTAGGCTGTTGACTTCCACTGACAAGAATTATAATACAACCGAGCGAGAAGCCTTGGCGGTGGTTTGGGCTTTAGATAAATTTCGTGGTTACCTTGAAGGTGTAAAGGTACGAGTTGCTACTGACCACCAGCTTTTGAAGTGGCTTCTCGGGTTAAAAACTCCAAGTGGACGTCTGGCTCGGTGGGCTATGAAGGTTCAATCGTTTGATCTGTCGTCTGAGTCGTCCAATGTGTAGCGGTTACGAAATGCAGGTTACTAAAATCAATGATACCTGTCCCGTCGTTGTTGACCTGCCTCAATGGGCCCCAGAAGACATGCGGAGTGCACAGTTGGATGATTCAGATCTGACCCAAATTATAAATGATTTTGAAAATACCCAAAATCAGAAGGTCTCGTTGCGTTGGACAGATTGAGGGTATTATCTTTCCCAGGGAGTGCTTTATAGGTGTGACCCAGACGGGGAGTCTGAAGAGCCACAGTAAGTTATCCTAGAGTCTTTGAAGGCAAATTTTATGAAGGCGTTACATGACGCGCCTACTGCAGGTCATTTGGGCCTAGAACGGACCTTACGAAAGATCAAAGAACGTTTTTATTTCAAGAAAATGAGAAATTTTGGCGCTCAATATTTAAAGTCATGTGATCTTTGCCAAAAGTATAAAGCCACCAATTTGAAACCTGCGGGTTTGTTGCAAACCCCAGTTCCTCAGCAACGTTTTGAGGTTTTGGCAATGGATTTATTCGGACCTCTTCCCGAAGGTGACAATGGAGAGAAATGGATCCTCCTGGTCGAGGATACCGCCAGTAGATGGGAGGAGTTATTTGCACTCCGTGAACTGCGGAAACTTGCGCGAAGGCGCTTATTGAGGACGTTTTCCCACGTTACCTAGGAGGGTGGTCTCAGACAATGGTACGCAATTTGTATCGGCCGTGATGCAAAAGGTTTTGCTAGTTTTTGGCGAACAGCAGGCTTTAATACTGGTGTACCATCCAGAGGCCAATCCTGCGGAAAGGAAGAACCGCGAGCTTAAGAAAATTCTTGCAATGTTAGTGGGAACGGAACATCGGTCATGGCCAGAAAAGCTACCTGCTGTCCGTTTTGCTCTGAACAGTGCCCACAATGAAGGAACCGGTCAGACTGCTGCCTATATAACTTTTGCGCGAGAGATGCGTTCGCCTTTAGCTGTAAGTTCGAGGTATAATTGTCCAGCAGAATTATGTTCCCCAAATCACCCCTTATTTGGAGCATTTTGCTCAGACACTCGTGGAGGTCCATGACATATCGAGTCCCAACAAGATGTGCGTAAAGCTGTCGCTGACTAAGCACGAAGGCAGACAGTTGCCTTTAAGGAAGGGGATTTAGTATTAGTAGATGCCCATTTAGCTAGTAATGCAGCTCGTGGTTTTACTGGTAAATTCGCACCCAAACGAGAGGGACCATATCGCGTTTCCCAAATTGTAAGCCCAAGGTCATATGTTGTCGTTGATAGTACTGGCGTAGTTAAAGGGAAATATCATGCCAGTGCACTGACACCTTATGTAGAGCCGACACCGGTGATTGTTCACCAGCGCCGCCGAGGCCGTCCAGCCAAGCCACGGTCGGGTCGACCTCGTGACTTGGAGGGGGAGGATATAGCGGGCACTGTGAAGGAGGACCCATTGCAAACCTCTTTGCCTACACCCCGACGATCTACGCGTGCGCGAAGAGCAGCTCAAGTGCTGTCACCCTGATTTGTCTTTGACAGTAAGATTTTGGTTTGTAAAAAATGGCGAGCTCGCGCGCGACGATTTGAATTTTTTTTGGTGCTCGCTATAATACTTACACGGACAATTCACACAGATTGAGCTAGCCCCAAAGTAAGTCCGAGACTTGTCTTATGGGATACCAACTCAATTATACTATATTTTATAAGAAATACATATTTATATAAACATCCAAGACCAAATCTAAAAAAGATCATTTTCCATCT
Source organism: Acrobasis repandana (assembly GCA_963576875.1). NCBI lineage: Eukaryota > Metazoa > Arthropoda > Insecta > Lepidoptera > Pyralidae > Acrobasis > Acrobasis repandana. Next base: position 23,662,582 of record OY756215.1, read on the forward strand.
TGACCTGACCCATCAAAACCCGGCGACCTCCGGTGTGACAGCTTGGCATGATGACCACTAGGCCACAGAGGTCGTCGAATCGAAAGACTCCAAAATATATTCATGAAGGCGGTACTTAAAAACTACATCTCGTTTAACGCCAATACCGTTACTGATGTTAATTCACGCCAATTACTGGACCAATCAGTGGCTGCTGTATGACGCTGCGTCATAACGGACTTTGGTAGACAGTTTGGTGTCACATCAACAATACGATAAACCTGTCGTTAACCATATCGTCATTAGCGTGTCAGTATGTTTCTCTGTTGACAGAAGCCTAGATATATATATTAACCGACTTACCAACTCCCTGCCATTACAAGGAAATCACAGCATTAGATTTTTCTTGGACAAAGGTTACAATAGGGTCCATATCCCCCATAAGTGAAAACCTTGCTGTGGCAATTTAGTCCCATATAGCTATTTGTCTACCAAGTTGTATTAAAAACTGGCTGACTGATGGTCCTAGAAATACAGACCTATTGACTATACCTGTTTCTTTGATCTTAACTCGGGACACAATATAACTTTGAATTGAATTGAAAGTGATATTTTAGTACATAATTCAAAGAGCACACAATTCCTAAATCTTTTTAAGTGTTATGGATTAGAAAACTTATTTTTTGAGCCAACCAGAATTACAGCTACATCTGGCACATGTCTTGATAATATTTTTAGTAATATTCAATATTGTGATAAATCTGTTATTAATAAATTGCCTTCAGATCATTCTGGTGTATATGTAGCTTTTGTCAAAGAGTCCACCAGTAATTTGAGAAAAGATAAGATCTTGTGTAGACCGATTACTTCTAAAAACATAAAAAAACTTAAAAATAATTTAGATAACAAATTATTATCAGTGGTATATACAGGAAATAATCCTGACGACCATTATAATAAACTATTTAGTACTGTTTCCTCTGAGTATTCTAAAACATTGAAACAAAAAAGAGTAGTAGTTCATAGTAAATCACAGTTTAGTGAATAGGCTACTACCGGCATCTACATAAGTAGAAACAGGTTATATGATCTATATGCCCAAAAACAATATAACTTTAATCCTTCTTTTATAGAATATGTTAGAAATTATTCTAAAATATTTAAAAAAGTTTGTAGACGAGCCAAGTCGAATAGTATTAGCAAAAAAATAAATAATGCTCCTAATAAAATTAAAGAAACATGGAGTGTCATAAATAAGGAAACAGGTAAAAATAAAACCAAAGAAAATATTTGCCGAATCAAATGTAGTGGTAAAAATACTTCAAAAACTGAAGAAATAGTAAATATATTTGATGATTATTTTACTAACATTCCTTTGGAACTCACTTCTAATGTGAGTTCTAGCGCCCAGCGTGCTGAGGCTTTGCTTAAGAGTAATGTTAGCCCTTGTGATTCTAAATTTAATTTTAAGCATGTTAGCCCTAGCGATATAATAGATGCTTTTAAACAGTTAAATTTAAAAAAATCAGAAGATCACTGGGGCATGTCAGTAGCCGTAGTAAGTCATATTATACACATAATTGCTGCCGATTTAGCTTTTATATTTAACGAATGTATTGATGAAGGCATATTCCCTAACTTAATGAAATGTAGTAAACTAATCCCCTTATTCAAAAAAGGAGAAAAAACAGACCCTGGCAACTACAGACCTATCTCTATTCTGCCAGTTTTGAGTAAGGTGTTCGAAAAGATAATGCTCAATCAAATGCTACTTCACTTTAAGACCAATAATCTATTCCATAGCCAACAATACGGCTTTACTGCTGGAAAATCGACCACCGATGCAGGAGTAGCACTTATTACTAATATCTACGACGCGTGGGAAAACAGAAATGATGCAATTGGATCATTTTGCGATCTTTCTAAAGCATTTGATTGCGTTGATCATCCAACACTTTTCCTCAAATTTCGTCAATACGGTTTTGATGACAAGTCAATTAAATTAATAGAATCTTACTTAACAGATAGGCTTCAGACTGTTGATATAAACGGCGTAAAATCACACGGGTCTAATGTGAAAATGGGCGTACCCCAAGGTTCAATTCTAGGACCGTTCCTTTTCTTAGTTTATGTCAATGACTTGCCTTACATGGTTGAGAAAGAGGCTGACATGGTGCTGTTTGCTGATGACACCTCGCTAATATTTAAAATAGATCGATATAACAGTGATGCTAGCGCGGTGAACAGCACCTTATCTTTAATTTCTGATTGGTTTTCGGCCAATAACCTCATGTTAAATGCGAACAAGACCCAATGCATTCGATTCTCTCTTCCTAATGTGAATCAAGCCTGCGTTGACATACTAATTAATGGTCAGAAACTCGATCTGGTTGAAAGTACTACCTTTTTAGGAATCACAATTGATTCGAAACTTCAATGGGGCGCTCATATAACTAAACTTTCTAATAGGCTTAGCTCTGCGGCTTACGCTGTTAGGAGAATAAAACAATTGACAGATGTAGCAACTGCTAGACAAGTGTACTTTAGTTACTTTCACAGTCTAATGTCTTACGGGATACTTCTATGGGGGAGTGCAGCCGACATTCAGACTATTTTTCTTTTACAAAAAAGAGCAATTCGTGCTATTTACGGTTTAGGATCGAGAGCCTCACTGAGGGAATTATTCAAGGAAATAGGTATACTTACTTTTGCATCACAATTCATATTTGAAAATATAATGTATGTAAGGAAAAATATTTCCATGTTCAATAAAGTAAGTGATTTTACAGATAGAAATTTACGTAATAAGAATGACTTAGTTAGCCCGTATTACAGGCTGAATACAGTCAGTAAGTCTTTTATGGGGAAGTGTATACTTTTTTATAATAAATTGTCAGAATCGGTCCTTGATATGCCAGACAGAAAATTCAAAGCTTATGTAAAGAAAGTACTTTGTGAGAAGGCTTATTATAGGACCGATGACTATCTTAAAGACAAAAAGGTCTGGCTTGAGCTTGGCGCGGGTCCCTCTTAAAGGTTTGTATACTTAGACATGTCATAATTTAGGTACATTGGTACATACTAAATTTACAAATTGACATTATTTTAAATTTCGTAATTCTTATAATTCAATTTAATTATGACATAATAAACAATGTAATCTCTGTCCATCTATATAACTTATTTTAAGTTTTTAGTTTGTTAGTTGACGTCTTTGGAGAAAACGTGCAGTGCAGTTTGTTGCCGCTTCTTCTGCACTTGCGCCTAGGAAGCGGCGTAAACTTAGCTTTAAGTAACGATTTGACGTCAACATTTGTGCAAAACAAAACAAAGTGACTATTATTAAGAGATATTATAAATATCCTATGATAATAAAGATATTTTAAATTTTGAATTTTTTTTTTTGAAAAAAGACATTTATTTGTTGCTGTAACACACATACTTACAACTTAACTTATAACACACATAATTATAACTTATTGCATTCACTTTTTAATGTTAGTGTTGAAAACCTAACAGAGGCATGTAACCGATAAATATTTAGTCATCAAACTAAAGCCAAGAGCGTCCATTAGTTTCACAACTGTCCGCACTGTTATGTATTAGTCGCAAACTCATAGCATTGTCGGCAATTTGTCATGCCGATAGATTCGTCTTCAGTCATGTGCACTTGCACTTGGTATCGAAGCTTGTTATTTTAGCTCCTGGCACATGACTAATCTTTGGAAGCTTACATGCAGTTGATTTTGTTCTTGCGTGTTCCAAGTAATCACACTCCTGTGCGAGATCGCCACATTATTTTGTTTGTCACAGTATGACTCTATCTTTTACCATCTCTTTTGATACATTTTTCCCATCCCCATCTCTGATCCCATCAACCTTCATATTCAACACCTGTTTTGTAACCTAAGCGCGTTTCGGGTTACATTCATAGTTATGCTGCAGCAGACAAATGGAATGGAGAACCCGAACTTACTCCGGAAAGAAAACGGAATGGACAACAAGGACTTAGTCCGGAAATAAAAACAGAATGCAGAACAAGGACTTAGTCCGGAAAGAAAGACGGAATGGAGAACCCAGACATAGTCCAGGTTCTCCATTCTGTTCCCAAGAAGAGAAGTTCATCTTAATGATAGTCTCCTTGTCAAAGAGATCAAAACCTGGTTGACACGAGCTGACTGTATATGCGAGTAACCCGTTAAACATTTGTAATCAAACTTTATTTTATGACATAATATTTCCTGTGTCAAGACAAGTAAAACCTAATTCATAGCCAGTTCAGACTTGCCAACAAAGCCACACACCTGCATCCGACTTCCAAAAATACGCGGCGTGTGCAGTATGTCAGTTTTGGCAATAAATCACGCAGACGCCCAATTACTCGCTCGTGTCTCGTTAAGGGTAACACCCGCTGAAAGCACGCCGATGCCAGGAAACAGCCGTAGTATTCATTGTTGGGGTTCTTCCTTTTTAGGGTTTCGTAGCCAAATGGCAAAAAACGGAACCCTTATGGATTCGTCATGTCTGTCTGTCCGTCCGTATGTCACAGCCACTTTTTTCCGAAACTATAAGTCCTATACTGTTGAAACTTGGTAAGTAGATGTATTTTATGAACCGCAATAAGATTTTCACACAAAAATAGAAAAAAAAAAACAAAAAAATTTAGGGTTCCCATACTTAGAACTGAAACTCAATAATTTTTTGTACCAAACCCATTCATGTGGGGTACCTATCCATATAGGTCTTTAAAAATGATATTGAGGTTTCTAATATATTTTTTTTCTAAACTGAATAGTTTGCGCGAGAGACACTTCCAAAGTGGTAAAATGTTGGTAACCCCCCTGTAACTTCTAAATTAAGAGTGGAGGCGCCCTTTCGATTTGTTCGAAAGGAATACCTCACGCGGCCGCTGGTTCATTGGTATTTTAAGGCCTGGTACTGTTTTAAAGAAATGCACATGGTGTTAACCTAAGAACATTCTTGTGGTAAGTACTTACTGGTTCTATTACAGCAATCTGCTCTAGCTTTCTTGATCTGAATAGTCCTTGATGAAGAGGACGGTCTTAACACTGTCTTGACCGGCCGGGGTTTTGAAGCACCAATATTTAGGAAAATTCACGACATATGGAGAGCGTATGTGTGGATGCGATGCGATTTTTAGAGGGAAGTAAGAAGCATGGATAAAATAGACAAATTTTAATGTCAACCTGAAGCTTGACACTGACAAGCGGAACACAAAATTTCCAGCAATAAAAAACAATATAGTACTTGACCATTTTGTTCAGGGCAACACTAGTGCAAATTTAAATTAAGAAATACATATATATAAGAGAATGATAAAACTAAAAAAAAATATGATGTACATTACCATGCATACTTCCACCGGAAATTGGTTTGAACGGGACCTAGTAAGTAGTTTATTTTTAATACGTCATAAATCGTAATTACTGCCTCCGCGGTCCAGTGGTCAAGGCGTTTGCCTTGTGATCCGGAGGTCATGGGTTCAAATCCCACTGGGAAGCATACTTTGTTAAAAGTTGTTTCCAGTCTGTTTAGGATTGCAGGCTTGATTCACCTGATTATCCGAAAAGAAAGATGATTCCGTGCTTCGGAAGGCACGTAAAGCCGTTGGTCCCGAACGCCATCTAGCGTTTGTACCTATCCTAGGATTAGTTCTGGTCTACCCTTTGGGTTGCGCAGGTCAGACGGCAGTCGCTCTGTGTAAAAAACCAGTACCCTAGGTGGGTAGGTAGCGGAACCCGGGCTCTGAAGTGTAACCGCTGACGATGCAACCGGGAACACGCTCGGATGATGATGATGACGTCATAAATCGTAAACCGCAATTTACCTTCGTCGGGTCGTCATACAAGAAACGTGTTTCTTCAACGTTTTAAAACATTGTACGGAGATACGAAACCCTACGTGAACGAGTCCGACTCGCACTTGCCTGTTTATTCATTGTGGTTTCGAAATTGTGAAAAATTATTAAAAACAAACATAAAGCAATCTGCGAGATTTCACTTCCAACTGTCACCTTTCACCCGAATTTGATACTTTTGATTGGAGTAATTGGCTGCGCAGACGCAGATGCTTCTCCCAAATGTAACTTGTAAAAAGAAAAGTCAATTGGAAATATCCAGGATTTCAGGACGAAAATAAAGCAGTCATCGAGTTTTCACTTCCGCCTGTCAAATCTCACACGCATTGCGGTAATTGGCTGCGCACGCGCAGGTTTGTGTACCTCACAGATGTATATCTTGCGAAGTAAGATGACAGGACAAAGAGAGCAGAAGTATTTTTTTAAACAAAAGAGATTTATTATTAAGAAGGAATACTGATTCTTGACAACAAGACTTTTCCGAATTCAAAAACATGCATTCTAATAGTGATCAAAATCAAGGCTGAAATATTTAGAAGACTTGACAACGGATTTGTATAAACCAGGTTAGCCCATAAATTGCACTCTATTTGCGGAGGAGCAAAATTAGCATTCTTCGTATTAATTTCAATCAGAGTAGCACGGAATCGGGAGCAAACGCAAGTCAGAAAAGGTTATAATCTCAAGGAAAATAATTATCCTAGGGCCTTGGTGGCATCAGATTCACTTACTGAATGCAATATTGGACAGAAGAAACTTGTGAATACATGAAAGCGAACGTCAATACAATTTTGTTTGGAGGACATACGTTTCGCATTATCTTGGATTACTTTCCAAGACCTGCATTCGTTATTAATTGCTCGAAACGGGATTAGGTTAGGTGCGCAGTGATAAAAGGTTTGTTTTCATGACGATGAGGTATTGTTAAGAATGTTTATAAATAACTAAAAACTGGGTGAATTTCTTTTTGAAGTTTGTATTTATGAGTATGTCGGGGAAAAAAGACAGGTCAAGACGTCCCGATCGAGCTGAAAAGTTTATCTAACTACTTTTCGAGTAGATTGGCTCAAATTACACTATACCTCTATTTTCTCCCTCCAGTGAGTGAATACAGAGCTTTATCTAACAATCGTATTTATCAGTGACTTTAAAAAAGAGGAGCTTCTCAATTCGAATATATAAATGTTTTTAGGATTCCGTACAAAAAATGAAAAACGGAACCCTTATAGGATCACCCGTGAGTCTGTCTGTCCGTCCGTCTGTCAGCCAATTTGCTCCGAATCTACTGGACCGAATCAGGTGAAATTTGGTAGAATGTTGTAATCCTATGACCCAAACACATTTGTGCAAAGTAAATAAATATTTTTTTAAATAAGGGCCATTTTTGTGGGACAAATTAGGAAGGAAATTAAAAAAAAAAGTTTTGCAAACCTTACTGTGTCATATATCAATTGAAAGGGCTTATTATGAGGATCATAAATATATTTTTGTTATTATTTTAAAATGAATAGTTTTGATTTTAATCAATTAAGAAGACGAAAATTGACCATTTCCTCTAATCTCCGAAACTACTGAGCCTACAATTTAAAAAAATACAAAATATAGTTCACTGCTTGTAGATTACAGGAAAACCTATAAGAATTTAATCAATTGTAAGAAACCCTCTCCAAGCGAGTTTAACTCGCACTTGGCCGGTTTATTTTATGTTGTGCCGTGTAGTTTTCGGCCTAGAATAGGACCACTCCATATCTTCCTGTGGATGTCGTAAGAGACGACTAAAGGACTAAGCACGAACATCTTGTGCTACATCTGTATTCCCAAGGAAGGTTGACGTCAGGCAGGCGCCGCCGGTCGTAAAACTATAGCCAAATCGTTTCAACTGTTCCGGCTATTTCTTCTCCATTTCGCAAGGTACAGTAAAGGGCAAGGCATCCTTGGGTGACCATTTGACATGAATATTATATTTGGAAAAGAAAAAGCGGTAAAGCGCACCCCGGGCTCCGAAGCAGCACAGCTGAGGATGCAACCTCCCGGGATGCGTTAGGATGAAGAAGAAATGTTATTTTTTTATGTAAGTGTGTTCCTAATTTCATATCCCCATAACTTTTTTATTTTTAAAACGAAAACACTTAAGTATTATATGCAAGTTGGTCCCATTGTCACCAGGCAAAGATCTGTCGATGGGATTCTCAAGAAATCGAGGGAACTCCTCTAATTTTCTATGCACACATATAGAGTTTTGATGTTCTTGTCAAGAAATCGAGCATTTGCATTCAGAAAGTGAGTTTTGGCAAAGTGGAACTGATGTAGAAGACCAGAAAATGAAGTCGCTTTTTTTTGTTTGAAATTATACATACATACTCTCACGCCTGTTTCCTTAAGCGGTAGGTAGATACTATGGACCTTAACTTGCTACGATCCTGACAGACCTCGTTCGCTTCACTTAAGGGTTAACTGGAGGGACGAAATCCCATACAAACGTACTTTCGTTTTAATTTCGAAACCATAAAACTCATCGTATTCAAATTTTTTACAAGCATTAAGATGATAAATATCTAGATCTGTAATTAGTTTTGGTTCAAAAATAAAAAACAAAAAAAAAAGTTATAGCAACTTAAAATTTGCCTTTTTTATCGACGAAATCGAGTAATATTTAGACGCCTATTACACTTATAATTATATTTTCGATCCTTATGGAAACTAATTATACGACTAGAGTGAAGACTCTAAATTCCAAATAATTTAGTTTTATTTGGGTTTGTATCGTATTTATCGAAATAAACGAAAACTACGAAAACCTTTCGATTCATGGCCTATAACGGCCCGTTTATTACACCTCTTCCGTTTATCACCCTTATTACACCTCGCGCGGGTGCCGGCGGTGTGACGGATTCTCTGTCTCGTTTTTTTAGCGCCCTTTCTCTTTCTCGACGAAATAGCAACACGACGAAGCGCGTCGGTAGGCAACTCGCTGTGGAGTTCGCCCGCGCCTCCAGTACCACCTTAATCTCTCTTCAAATTCTATTTAAAATTATCTTACACTTATTGCTTGCTCAAGATGCGCTTTCCGGACTTGTCTTCTCCAAAGATGATATGCAGGTCTCCAAAGAATGCCGAAAGCCATGACTTACGACTTGCATAACGAAGTAATTTAAGTGTTGGAATTGCCCATAATACCCTTGTTTATTAATGCTACTTATGAAACAAACCTTGAGCGTTTCTAGAAAATCAAGTGTTAAACGATTTGGTTTTAAAGCCAAGAGCTGGTTTATTGTGCTGAACACGTGTGTTGCACACTATGATTTTAACCACAGATCAATTAGCTGTTTGTATGCACCGCAATATTTATTACTGCGAGTGATAATATAATATGCTAGAAATATTTTTCGCAAATATACCTTTATAGTTTTCGGTTGACTGTACATCTGCTGATGAAGTCATCATAGATAGCGTGGTAAGAAAATGTTATCTAAAATAAAAACCTTATAAGCAGGAACCTTTACTTATTGATATGCTTTCATAACTAGGTATAAATTATTAATAAAACTATTTTTAGTGGAATAATTTGACCGAAACGCTTCTTGCTACACATAAAATATTTAAAAATTTACTCAGTCAAAATCAAAGAATGCCTCTGATATTTTTATAGGCAATATTTTATAACAGATAATATATATTCAGAGATACCCGCTAAAGATGAAAGACTACGTGATGAAGTGGATGACATTTTAGTCTAGGAAGTGGAGACTAAATACGACGCGCCAGAGAATGCCAATCATAAACATTTTGAGATGGAGAGCTGAAATTTATTTCTGGAGTAGGTGCCGTGGCTAATCAAAGTGATATACAGACAATAAAGAGTACAATGATCTAGATCCTACATGATCGACAACACACTAAAATTAGAAGTTTCACTAAAAAATTATGAAAAGTCCTGATTACGTGCACGAAGCTAATTTTTTTTGCATTTACATACTTGTACATGCAAAAAAAAATAGCTTCGTGCACACTGAGTATATTTAGGTCTATTTTTCTCCTGTGTTCAATGTGGGAATTCCGAAATAAGTGAGTTTTGAATGGTTATTATTACTAATAGTGAGCTTAGGATCTTTCTACACTTGGATTTGTCTACCTCTCTAAAAGATAAAAGCAAATATATTACAAAAGTATCTTGAAATCAAAGCAGATGAGAGGATGAATATCTTACGTGGTAGCTAAGGGTAAACCCAAAAGCTACCCTTAGGATGATAATAGGCCTAAGATGGAAAACGGAAAAAGGAATAGTGACAGTTTGCCAGCCCATCAAATCGATTAACATCTAATACAATCAACACAAGAGGAAAACAGCATGGACATAGGCACAACCTACACAATGTAAAGTCGATATCACAAAACTGTTTCACTGTCTCACAGAGTACTCACTCCTATTCAGATTAAAAAAACACAAACTTCAAAGCACCCAGCTGCAGAAATAAAACCCTTTACAAATTACTCAGAGTCTGAATCAAGAAAAATGTATGCAATTTTTAATATTTTTACAGCGATAAAATAATTTGCGAAATTTACGAGAAACCGCGCTAATGGAGACGTATGGGACGTGCGTTAGTGACGTCAAATTGTAAGTGTCAGATTTATAATCGAGTGACCAAGCAGTTTAGGCACTGGCTGGCTGCGCGTCTGTGAGTCACGCGTTCGATCCTCACTCGATACGACTTGTACCTACCTCTGAGCTTAAACACATTCTGTCGGTATTTCCAACTACCAGTCTGTCGGTGAAAAAAAATCCTAAACGATGTTGACTATATTTTCGGATTCCCATTTCTTCAGATTTTTTTTTTAACAGAATCCTATAATTACTGATTTTAGCACACATTACCTGCACACAAGGTCACTAGTGTATTAATAATGACTTACTAGATTACAGTCATTGAGTCGCAAGACACAAAATGCTCTGTCTGCCCCTTTAGGGATAAAGACGTGATAGTGTACCTATATATTTCAGTCATTAACCTATGTCAGATGTCTTTAGGTAGTTTGAATAATCCGACACAAGCGTTAGCTAAGAAAATTTTAAAGCCACGTTAGAATGATTTAATGGTCAAAAGATGAAGGTCACGGACTTGAAATATACTGGCAGGCTGTGCTGGAAGCTATAAGAATATTTGTAAACATTTGCAGTTTACGAGAAATCGCATTGTGAGACGTATGGGACGTGGTCCGTGACGTAAAAGGACAAATTGGGAGAAACGAATAAAGTATATATAAAGTTGAATGATTTAGTGGGCAACAGATAAATATTACTGTCTTGGAATATTGGAATATATCGTGTGGAATATTCTGACTGCATATTACGTCCTGTAATCTACAGTTAGGTATAAAATAATCATACAATGTCGAAGGACTACAAGGATACGTACAAAATAAACAGGCTATAAAATATAAAGTCGACACAGAAGTAACTTTCGTGATTAATATGAAAAAAGTGAGATCAATTTTTTCCCGTACTAAAGTGTTCAGCTAATCGGACAATTTCAGAAAAAATACATTCCACTCTGGAAAATTCAGTCATTTTATGGAAAATATAAACACACGTGTATTTATGTTTTCTATTATAATCAATGTACGTAGGAACAAACACGACAACGTCGAGAACCTTTAAAAAAGAATAAAGTACAAATACGAGTACTCACTGTCTTCTAGCCGCCAAAGCGGTCTGGTCTTGTTCTTTCGTTTTCTTCTCATGGAGCAGCCCCGCAGGCACGTACCCCTGTCTCGTTCGGATCTCGCCACCATCGACATCGTCCACCACCCGCACCAACCATCTGGAAATTTAAAAGAACTTATTTAAGTTAAAAACAATTTAGCTTGGATAGGAGAAGATCGGCTTGGGGACCAGAACTATCAAATATCTGATGGGACTTAATTAGTGAAATGTATAGAAATATATATGTTTATCGCAGTAGGTACATAGACATTGACATGTCACACCGATAAAGAACTGAAACTCTGGCTCATCAATGTTTAAGATATTATTTATGTGTTTATGTCTGTTGTTGGATTATACTTTTCTTTCTTAACTCATACACATAATCGTAAATAACGCTATATTTTAGGTTTTCTATATTGTGAACAAACCGATGTAAAAGAAAAATCAAATGGCGGAAAACAAATGAATCACAATAATTAGAAACACAAATACACAAGCCTAAATTAAAAAAAAATATATATTTTAAATTCCTAGCCAAACGCGAGAGTCATTTGATATCAAAGTGACGAGTGAGAGTTCGACAAAACGGCAATTTCATACTTATTTAAGTAAATAGAACTGTAAATTGTGAAATGAAAAAGACGAAAATTATGACAATACGCGTATTTTAAATTTATTGTTCTTAAATAGTCAATTATTTTTTGTTGAAAATTATTTGTGGCCAGCATTTCTAATGAAAATATTTAGCTTCTTTTTTATTAGAAATACTGGCCACTACGTGGTGTTTCTTCTTGGAAAGATATATTTAAATTATTAGGTATGATTAGGTAGGTAAAACAGAACTATAATCTACGAGAACGTATAGAAATTAAAATAATCGGTATAGTTCTATGTCTTATTTATTTATTTATACTTTATTGTACACACATATACATGTTTAGAGTACAACAGGCGGACTTAATATATACTTGCTATAGTTTCACCTTTACATTCACATTCATGTGATTCATGTCACCCACCTAACACGTTTCCGAAATCACATGATTTCGTAATAGATTTACAGAACAACAACTGAGTCAGAAGGTATGATTTTTTACGGGGAATGAACTGAATGAAAGGTAAACAACTGGACCTTCAACCGCATAGAGAACATTTTTATCAAGAAAACTAAATAGATGTATTTCAGGTCACCTATAAAAATAAAACAGGTTAGGGGGCTCCTAACAGCGGGGTTCGCTTTTCCGCTTTTATTTCTCCTCAGCCTCAGCTGTAGGCTGTAGCTGAGGTTGCAACCGGAAACGTGCTAAGAACAAGTAGGTAGATGATTTAATTATGTAAAGTATTAGCCAAACATCACAGTTAATCATCGTCAAACACTAGACAACTCAAAGCAACCTAGAAACTTCCCAGTCACCCGTCACCTCCCTTAGCATTGTCAAGTTAAAAATACCTCATTGTTATACGCCGGAAGCTTTTAGAAGCGACAGCTCCATGGCGTCATGCCTGAAACGGGTAAGGTCGGTGAACTGCCGACCTGGGTAGACCTAGATCTCTGGTTAGCCTGACTATCGCCAGCAGACGTCAATCAGAAAGTTTTGATATCAGAAAAGTTTTTATTGGGCTAAAGAAATACGAGTAGTGATGGAATTAATTACAAAAAGTTTAAATTTTCCATTAATCCGAGAGCCAGTAGACATTTTTGAGTAGGAATTTGAGGCAGGCTGAAATTTGTCTTGTACTGTCTTCTTCTTCGCCTAAACGCGTTCTAGGTTACATCCTCAGCTGTGTTGCTTTAGAGCCCGGGGTGCGCTTTCCCGCTTTTTCTACTCCAAATATAACATGCATGTCAATGGTCACCCAAGGATGCCAAAGACTTTGCAAAATGGAGAAGAAATAGCCAGAACAGTTTAAATTATTTTGTTATAGTTTTACGGATGACACGATTTCAAAAAAAAATCCTTGAGGCAATCTGTAATTTTTACACGTTAAAATAGAATATTTAAAAAGTAAAAATAATTTAAGTTTTATAACATTAAATATCAAAAATATTATATGTATACCTATAAGGTATTTAACTTTGCCAGGTGAACATTTTAGGGGTTGATTTAGCCCCGTTGGTAGCATAGGAGAAGTATAAGACAAGTTTTCGTTTGCCTCAACCTACCCAATAATGTCCACCAGCTGTTGGATCAATTGAGTATGCAGTAATAGTATAGGATTATACCTATACCTATGGCCAGCGTGGAAAGTGTAGGCCAAATCCTCTGACTGCTCTGGCTAATATATGGCTTTACCTAGTAGTACTCGTGCTCCTGCAGTGGAGACTAAAAAAGACCTGATGATAATAACACCTATATGAATTATCTGCATTCGGATTCTTGAATTGCATTATATTCGGTTGGCTTTCGATTCACGCTAGTTAGGTCTACGTCTCTGTGCTGAAAATGAACCTATATCAATGGAAATAGTTAACAAAAGTGGTATGCATTTAAAAAAAAATTGAGGAATACTTAGTTTTTCTGTCGTGAATTCGATAATTTTACCGGTTGATGGCTGCGAAGTTGTTCGAGCTGGTGTCACTTTTTTTTCACTTTGTCATTTCTTTCTTTTTCGATTCCACTTGATTGATACTTGTTTACAGTTCTCTTACGTTCAACAAATTAAGTCCTAAACTAGTTGAATAATAGAACAGCAGTCTATGAGATAGAACAGCATAACTATAGAAGAAATATTTCAATGGAGCACAATGATAATATCAAAGTTGTTCATATTGATGAGAACATTGACTCCAGAAGTACGAGTACAAGAAGGCCAAGTAAAACCTTAATAAACAGGAAAATAAAATTTAATCTTTAAACTTTAAATCTTTCTCTTCAATGAATAATAGGTATTTTTATTAGTTCGCATATTTATTACATCACGAATAAAATGTAATAAGGTGACCGTAATAAGTCATTTTTAATAAATAGTTGCTGTGAAACGGCATATAAATGTGTCATACGATCATATTTTTCATTCAAGTGTGTCTCATTCAGACATTTGTAATAGCCCGATTCTAGGTAACGGTGTAAATCTTTAGAAAAAGTTTTATGCATAATATTTTATTGCAAAAGTTCAAAAAAATATTATTCTCTCTTTTTTATAGTTTCGCCGTTATATTTGTTGGAAGACAGTATTTTTTTGACATACTGACCACAATAAAACCAAAACATGTTCCTTAATCAAACGAAATATAATACAACTAATTTCATTAAAAAATATATATATATATTTTTCTTTTTGGTTGAATAAAAGACTATCATTGAAGGAAAGATAGAAGGGAAAACAGTACCAGGAAGACCGAGGCATAGCTACATGAAACAGATAAAGGAGAAGGTGAACGTCGTGTCGTACAGCGAAGTAAAACAACTGGCAGATGAGAGGGACAAATGAAAGAATTTATACTCCACCGACCGAGAGCATAGCTCAGATAGGCTGTAGATAGGTTTTTTTTAAGTTATAGGGCGGCAAACGAACAAGCGGGTCACCTGATGGTAAGTGATCACCGCTGCCCATGGACAACTGCGTGTAACAAGAGCGTTACCGTTACCGTTAAATGCACGTTTTGATATTTATGGTTATGCAGGCTGACTTTTTATCCACCAGCCAAATTTATGGAGCAAGTTCAGTCCATGATACAGAACTACTTTCCGTAAAAATAATTAACGAAAAACTAAAATAAAAATTCACCTTCCCATACAAGTCAGCGCTCATCCAAATGGATTTTGTATGGGAGGACGAAAAAATTTTATCGATTTTTACTAACTTTTTGAAGTGAAAACTTCTTTAGCGGCGTTGTGCACTTTTTTTGTAATGGGTAAAAAATGTTAAACTCGCGTCAGGACACGTGTCCTGATCGAAAATTCGTAAGACGGATGGAGAGCAGACAGCCGGCGTGGCGTAGAAGAGGAAGTATCCCCCTCTCTTTCTACGGCGCGGCAAAAATGTATGCCTGCGCCTGCTGTTTCGTTTAGCTGAGAGATAAACTTTTTAATGTAATATAAATTGTCATGTTTGTGTACGATAGGGCAATAAATAAATATTGTATTCTACCACATAAATGATAGTACTTTTATACTGATAATTAAAGCAATTCGTGCAAAATTATTCCCTAACCATTCCAAAATATCAAAAATGCACAACGTTAATATTTAAGTTTTCACTTCTGCCGACACTCCCGGAGTGCAAACTGGCGTTTTTTATTTTATAAAAAGTAGTTCAATATCATGGACTGAACTTGCTCCAAAAATTTGGCTGGTGTTAAAAAGTCACCCTGTATAACTAATAACTACTTCGTTTTAACTTTACATTTAAAGTTTTTATTTTAAACTTTAGCTTGCCCAGTTTGTTGTTGGTTATTTATTTGCGTCAAATCTTGCAATTTAAATGTGAGCCACTTTCTGGTTTCCGATTGAGATGACATTTTGTATGATAATGTAAATCAGATGATAATGAAATATTATTATAACAATAAGCTGCTCCGAAGATGGAGCCGGAAGGTGGATATAGGAAGGAGTTTAGGCTTATTATTTGACTTGATTAGGTACTACTTAGATCTCACAGTAAAAGCTTGTAGGAAAAAACGAATTTTTTCGAAAAACTTATTACAGAATAATAGTACTTAGATCTAGTTCCATCAAATGGTCTAGTTATTATTCAATTTTTTCTTACTAACCGACAGGCACATTGTCCTATTCTTGACCTGATACCATTTAAACTGAACCTGTATTTTGATCAACGTCTGTGTTTACATTATAATATATAACCTTTGATCCGTGTGTTTGTTTAGCAGGCTGCAGTAATGCAGGTTAACGTTCGGTTGCGCAAGCGCAAGGGCCAGATATTTCAGTGATGTATGATAAACAAACATTTGATTACTGATGAAATCTAACTCAATGTTGGGTTTTTATTGCTCCATTTTTTCACCTTTTTAAATATAAACTATCACATATTTATCCCTAATAGGGCAGACAGAGTATTTTGGGTCTTGCGGCTCTAAGCAGTCAGAGCCCAGGGCCGCAAGATCCAAAAACCACTTTCAGCGTGATCGTAGGCGAGAAGGTGGAGAATATATAAAAACAGTGATCATTTGAAAGCTGTATCGCCTTTTTGCATTTTCATCCATTTCCTCGATTGGCTTTTTTATTTTGTGCGGGAAGAGATAACATGAATTGCATTTTCCCCCATTCTCTCGATTAACTTTTGCGATACGATTCTGCGCGGGAAGAGAAGCAGCTGGTACATTTTAAGTTTTTTTAATCTCTCCCAGATCAGGGAGGGATTAAAAAAACCAAATAGTGCCATGTACATTTTAAGTTTTTTTAATCTCTCCCAGATCAGGGAGAGAATAAAAAAACTTAAAATGTACATGGAAGCTCCTCCTTATCTTAGCGTTTTCCCCAGTCGCATCATTAACTATGGGTTTTGCGTCGAAGTTCAGGCTATAGAGTTCTTTAGAGTTTTAGTTCGTATTTTTCTTTAGAGGAGGAGAATTATGTAGATAAAAATCATGCCCTTACATTTTAGGAACGAGAGTCATAAGTAGAGAACGACCGAATATCCTTTTTCGTTTTCATTATCGGCCTCTTTCAGCCAAAAAATCATGATTCGGCTATATTCCAGCCGAAGCTTCAGTCCAGCCGAAAATCTATTATTTGTTGTTTTTGTTTGTTTAAAATTTGAATGGTAGCTTTGTACCACTGTCATTAATAATGTTTAAAAATTGTCTGAGAGAAAAACCAAATGGTGCCCGCATTTTGGCAGCATTTTCATCTTAACTTCGAGGCAATGGATATAGCTATTCGCGAATAAAATGTAAACAAATATTTTTTTTAATGTAAAGGCACTCGGTCATTCCCGTGGGCGGGGTTAATTGTGAACATGTGTTATCATTTGCGTGCTGTCAAATGAGCGCTAATTTCCCTGTCATGGCTAATTTGAACGGGATTCTTCTACTAATGGATATAACAAGAGACGAAATGTTTTGAGATGTTTTCATTGCGAAAAATCAAGACTGTATACAACGTAAAAGCCATACCCGTAATAAATCAAACCGCTGGCGAGATACAAAATAAAAATATTAGTCAAAAAACAAAAAAAAATAACAGCATTCCCATACAATAACATTCATTGACATTACTTTTTTTTACTTACATTAATTTACTTTAATTAACGATCTTGCTGACAATAAATTAAAAAAGAACCTATTTGGTAAACACTTAGGTAAGGCTTATATTCATAAATTAACTGCATGTCATAAAACTCGCTTGCCGTTCCAAATTTTGTTTTGGGATACCCGACAGGGTTCATAGTGTGCTATTTTAATACAGTGACTTTAAGTAGTTAGAACTGATGTACATTATGAAATGCAATAAATGAATTGAATTGAATTGACAAATCGCCCGGGCGGCTGCACATTTTAGTATGGAAATGCCGAATTTTTTTTGGCCATTATTTTAATTTCAGCATATTATAATGATCTAGTATAGACCGTCGTACGATTTATTACGGGTATGTCCCTTCCGCGTTATATTATTTATACAGCATTACAATGCTGAGAACAATATTTAAATTAAAAATATGTGATGAAAAATTTCATCACGAGTGAGTTTCGAACCCACGCCCCTCACATCTGTACTGTGAGTGCACTTAAAATTGTGATATCGTGACTTCACACACCTTCCGGCTTCATCGTGAGATCAGGTCATTGGTACCATAGCATTTTATTGTTACTCAACTTACATAAGTAGTTAGGTATGTGAAGTTTCGATCGAATAATGGGAAGTGGGTCTAATTTAGCTTGCAAGATTTGATTACGGACACACAAACAACGGGTCGGTGAAACTAAATAAAAACTTCAATCTCAAAACATCGAAAGGCGGAGTGACGATGACTCTATTTTCTTTATATTTATTTGTTTACTTCTAAATTATTTTTAGACATCATGATGCTCTCGGATAATTTAGAACATAATATCAGCAATGTATATGTTTCCCAGACCGTCTGTTTGTCTGTCTGTCCTGATTACGCCTGCGCCTTCCGCCGTCTTCCAAAAACTAGGGTGGCGATGTTCGCAACGATCAAAATCTCTGTAAATAATACCGTTTAGTTCTAATGGATTGTTCAAGTAATCCTCCAATGATATTGTATTTTGTAAAGATGTCGCTTCAAAGTCTAACCGTCTTACGTAGTAGAGTCAAATAGGACCACTTCAAGTCTCCCCGTGGATGTCATATAGGGCGACTTAGGCAAAACAAGCTAAACAAAGCTTATAGACATCAATGACACCTCTCCAACCCGTCTGGCCAGCGAGGAGAGTGTAGGCCAAATCCTCTGACTACTCTGGCTAATATATGGACGATTTAAGACGTCGGTCGAAAATACTTACATGGTACAGTTGAATGTCATCATCATCCTCAGGTATTTTTTAGTCTCCACTGCAGAAGCACGGCCCTCTCTGTACGAGTGCATTTGTGCGAAAAGTTTAAAAGTTTTACAACCGGCCGCCGCCCGACGTTAACCCTCCTTGGGAATACAAATGTAGCACGAGATGTTTGTGCTTAGTCCTTTTAGTCTCTTACGACATCCACAGGAAGTAAATGCACATCTACCGATTTGTTTATCAAAGTAATCTTCACATTGTAGGGATTTGTGGTTTGTCCTAATTTTGAGCCATATCGTTACCGCTGACTATTTTAGTTGGTCTAGTTTAGTTTGTTTTGAAATAAATCAAGAAAGGTCAATAGCTGCAACCATAACCTTATTTGCCGTGTGGTTTCCGGCAGAGTAGAATAGAACCACTCCAAGTCCTCCCGTGGATGTCGTAGAAGGCAACTTAGGGAATACAAGCTAAAAAAAGCTTATTAACATCAATGAGACCGCTCCAACCCGTCTGGCCAGCGTGGAGTGGAGAGCGAAGGCCAAATCCTCTGGCTGCTCTAGCCAAGTATGGCTCTGGTAGTACAGAGAGAGTCGTGCTCCTATAGTGGAGACAAAAAAAGACCTGATGTAACATAAATTTGACTACTACAAGTGCAGCTATTACCACCAGTGAAATAAATTGAATTATGCATGTTTGAATTCTCATATTTTAAACTAAAATCAGGTTTTTAAGGTGTAGAATACTAAACTGAGTTTCGTTTTATGTTATTTTCTCTGTAGAGATCGTTCCGAAACACTAAGTTTTACTAAGTATATAGCTTTTGAAATAAAAGTTGAAAACATTGCCTTTGTAAGGGATAAATTAATTGATTTTTTGACTTTGTATTGTATTTTTATTAGTTTACCAATGATTATATAGGACATATGCGTGACATACCATTTACATTCAGGTAGTAAGCCACTGTCGTTAGTCTTATGAAAAGAGACTTCTTCAAGATTTTTCAGAGAATTATATATATAATCTTTTGGTCTTTTGTTGTTGTTTGTTGTCTACTTTTGTTGGTAAGACTTAAAATCATAGTACAGCTGGTCTGGAAGAAAAGAAAAAACTAAGAATGTACCAGCTGCTTCTTTACTGCGCAGGTCGTAAAAGCCGATCGAAGGATTGGGCAAAAATGCAAATCATGTTAATAGGCGATGCAGCTGGCAACCCATGACTATTATAATCACACTCAAAGTGGCCTTTAGGTTTAATGGGCCGCAAGTCCCGCCAGGGCTCTGTCTGCCCCATTCGGGAAAAAAACGTGATAGTATATAGAAATAACAATACAAGCAACCAAGATTTCAAGGACTGAAACTGTCCACAATTAATTATAACTGTCTCCCAGATATATTTCAGAGATATCCACGCTCCATATCAGTGTCAAATTGGCGTCGTCTGAAAACGTCTGCGGCTATCACGGTTATGACAACTAAATGTGATGTTTGTCTACATGTCCGCTGTACAGACAGGTTCCCACGAACTGTAGGCATGAGGAAATGTTTATAGAATATTTATTTTAAATCAACAAATCTACTAGAACTGAGTACAGCTGGTCTGGGGAAGGTCTGGAGTATGTGTCCACTGGTTTTCTGGAAAAGGTCGATGCCGATTTTACTCACTTACTTAATGTACATTTATTGTAAAGTTCTTTATTGTAGAGTTATCTATCTATAGATGAAAATATATACGAGTAGGTACCTGAAGAAACAAAACACACAATGTGTTGTAGAAGAGAAAACAACATACCTAAGTACATTTTTTTCTAAGTCCCTTTTATATACATAAACATAAATCATATGTACAAAGAGTGATAGTTTAAAAACCAATAAGTATATTTTCTTTGCATAGTTAAGTTAGTGTCGAAAAACACAGGAGCAAGTCAAGATTTGCTCAAAATGTTTTAATAACCATATTTTAAATAGTCACTTTGAGAGGCACCTCCTTTTTGTTAAAAAGAATTTTGTGCTCATGCAAAGAAACACAATTCTTTTTTTTTTTGTAAAAGAGTGTCCTTAGGACAGAAATAGTGCCATTGATTTTATATTGAAACCCACCGTGAAACAATACCATTTAAAAAAGCTCTATAAAAACCACCTACTTAATCGTCCCAGATCTCAATAAAGTTCATGGCACAGGGTCAAAATATCCGCTTTATAGATGAGCATCAAAGCAACTCCATAAATTTTCTGGACACAGTGAAGATAGGTTTTGAGGTTATGCCGATCCCACGGGAGTTACGAGTTGACTTATGATCGAGATAGTGGGACGAGTAAACCTGAATAGCTGTTATGTAAAATAGGGTAAGACACGGATTATTTCGGTATATTTTTTATTGTTTTTGCAAACATCACAACAGAACAATAGGAAAAGCATGAAAATTTCAATCATCTTCTTTAAGGCCGTACCTAAATTTCCCGGGGTCCAGTGCTGCTCCCATTTAAAATAAATCATTTCAAAGAAAACGAAGACATCATTTGAAATTTTGCCACTATCAAGTCCTAGATAACCCTTCAAAGTATTTTATAAACTACTGTTTACACTTTTGGCAAATGTAGTAAAGCTTAACGTTTATATCTGCTTTGTGGAATGACAGGTAAAGAAGAGCACGGAGCATTGCTCCGTGGGGTAGTAAAAAGAAAATTTACACAGTAAAAAAAAATCTAGGACTTTCTAGGTAAATCTAGGATCACAGTTACATTACAGTCGCAGTATATGATAAATGCAGGCCTGAATAATAATGTTTTGTTTTTTTTTTATCGAAAGTAGCTGCTTTGGCATGAACATCAAAAAATATATCGTTTTGTCAATCAATTGTGTTTAAAACGGTAACTTTAAATACAATTTAATTATTCAATATCATCAAAAAGTAAGTCTTTGTGAACCGAAATCTAATGAAGTGGTTTTGGTTTATAACAATAAAACGCTAGTTACTGTAGCGTTACTATCGCTAATGTTACGAGCTATAAAACGGCCATAAAAACGCCGTAAAATAGCGGAATAACAGGTGACTCGAGGGAACTGTTATTTGGAATGGCCCCAGTTCTAGAAACATAGATATTTCGCAATAAAGGAGTTTCTAGATTTCGTGTAGGCTAGATTGTCTTCCTCCTGTAGGTACGCTTTTTTATTGTCATAATTGTTTTAAAATTATAAATTGATGGTAGTAAATGGGATGGATGCAAGGACAGTAGAGTGTAAGGGAATAATGAAACTTTTCTTCGGTACTGTTGCTCATTAACCGACTTCAAAAAGAGGAGGAGGTTATCAATTCGTCGGAATCTTTTTTTATTTTATTTTTATGTATGTTCCCCGATTTCTGGAAGACGCCTGGACCGATTCAAAAAAATATTTTTTGTTTAAAAAGGTATACTTTCCAGGTGGGTCCATAGAAATTTTATCAAAATTGATTAAGTAGTTTGGTTTACGAGCATAAACGAAAATAACTGAAAAAAATATCGTCTAAGTATACAATTGTTGTGTATTTAGCTATTCTGTGACTGTCACTTCACTGGTATTGAAGTCGGTTTTTTGTTTTGAATAAATATCATAAATTATTTATTATATATAGTCCACGACAGAGCTAGCAGTTGACTAATAAAAACATGACATTCAAATGAATGGTTCTAGAAAAACGGAATATCAGTATATTTCACGAAACATAGTTCTATTAATTAGTTTATTTTTACCGGTACTTTTTCATTTGATTTACAACCCTAACTGAAGACTAACAAGGCTAAGTTTGCGCAATAATCAAGCTTTTTATTACTTTTAAACTATCGCGTTGCATCATTAAATTTATGCATACGGGAATCAACTCATGTTTCGCATTAATTCCCGTAGGTATGCATTAATTTTAGAAACAAAAACGTCTTTACTTGGATGTCCTTCAAGGCGAGTTAAAAATTCTAGTCTAAACAAAGCTTATAAACATCAGTGAGTCGTGCTCTTGCAGAAGACCTGATTGGGATGATGAATTTAAATTTGAGAACCAAACAAGAGTTGCAAAATGATTCAAGAGCAAATGTAGAATTTCTTAAAATGATTCTTAAAATTTAAATGAGCCTTTTTCCGCGTTCCTTATCAGTATAACTTTTCTGAAATAAATTTAAATATATATAAGGACAAATCACACTGATTAAGTTAGCCCCAAACTTTAAACTTGTATTTTAGGATATTTACTCAACGACACTAAATTTTATAATAAATACACATTGTACACATATAATATACACTATACAATACACATTAAATTGAAAAAGACTATTTCCATCTTTCCCTGGCTGGGGATCGAAACTTCGTGAACATTTGTTGACGATTTCGTGAAACGGAGAAAGTGGCGTCCTAGTTTTTTTCTATTATTTAACGAAGCCGTCGTACGTCTCTATCATTATTAGAAGTCTATGTATGGAGCCGCTAAATTGGCAATATAGCGAAACTGGGCCACAGAAGGCAAAAGATCAGTGTAATTGTATATCGCTGTCCATTTGTCCGAAAAGCGAGTGGGAGAAAAATAGCCATGTTAATATCGCTAATAACGTACGTAGATTATTTTGAGAACGGCTACCACGCCAATTTTTTAAACCAGTGTTAACTGACCTTCCCTACCCCCGGCTTGTTGCCTCAAAAGTAGGAATAGTCCAAGAGACTGCGAAGATTCTTAGGGGTCTAGAAATACTGGCGACGGTTGAGTAAGTATTCGCGAAATGACTAGTTAGGAGCTTCTGAGAATGAGGGACGTGGGTTAACGTCCCTCATTCTGGTGAACTTCACAGTAAACTATCAATCTTTGTGAAATGTGAGAAAAAGAAATCTATTGTGTACGTACGACCGGGTTTAAATTAGAACAAACTATAATATTATCCAGTGGTTCTGTGAAAACAGTAGACCTCGCAAGCTCTTATAACCAGGCAATAAACGACACTTTCCCCTTTGCTCTGTCTGCTTAGAGTCGTAAGACCCCAAATAGGTACTCTGTCTACCCCATCTACATCATCTACCCCATTAGGGATAAAGACGTGATAGTATGTATGTATGTAAAGTTTACTTGACCCAGCAGCCACCAATTCCGACCCTGCTGTGGTCCGTTGTCGTCTCTCTTTAGACGTAATATATATACGAATTATAATTATCGCATTCTTTTAGCAAGTGGAGATCCGGGTCTCTGCCTACCCCTACGGAAAACAGGCGTGATAATATGTATGTATGTATACTTTTAGCCACAACCTCAATTATTTAGTGTTTTCTTAGAGCGTGTAAATCGTCCACCGAATAAATCTTACTCGCGAGTAAAATTAATTGCTTATCTGTTGCGGCCGCGAGTAATTCGTCGTGCTCGCATATCTCATAAATAAAATGAAGAGAACGCAGAAGAGTACCGAAAGCGCAAAAAAAAACCTATAGTGCATAGCTGCATTTGACATTTTTAATTCATTTCATTGTCACGTTATATTCCAGAGATAAGTCTGTGGGTTATTGTTTTTTGTTATATACTGCCACTGACAACGCCGTAAGCGACACCAAAAGATTTTACGTAGATGCGTATTATAATGTTTAGGTAATACGTGTTGATTCGTGCGTTGGTGATGTTGATAATGCGTGGATACTCGTATCGAAGCCAGAGTTTTTATGGAATAAGATGTTAAATTCCCACCTTTGAAAGCAACAAAAAACTTAAATCCGAACCAGCTGTAACTGTTTCTCCCATGCAGAGTGTAGAAGCTGTGTAGAAAAGAAGGCAAAAATATAATTTTTTGAAAAAAGTAATGTACTAAGTTCAGAAAACTACCGAACCTTCCTTATTTTCTCACTAATATATTTATAATAATAGCCAGTATATATTTATTATTATTTATTTAATAATTTGTGTGCGATTAAGTAGTGTTAGTTTAGTATGTATTTTCAGTTTACGCATACTTTCTAGGTTGAAGACACGGCCGAATTACTGGTGCGGCGGTGCAGACGTACATTCTGTAAAACACGTGTACACGTGTCTGGCACTGTCTGGATCAAAGAGCTTGGACCTCCCCAATATCTGTGGTCTGGATATTTCGCGACAGCAGTGACCATCAACGACAGTAGTCACAGCAGCGACAGTCGACCAGGGTCGTGAGCTGTCGCTGGTCTGCCTGAGCCCTTAGCTGGCTTTGCGTTTCACTTTTGCACTCCGTTTATTTTGCGTCTCATGGACGGCTCCTTTTATCCGTCCCCGTTCTAATTTATCGCAGAATTTCTCACAATTATCAATCTGATTCGTATTAGATTAGGAATGTTTACAAACACATATTTCAGGAGTTCTCATTCTCATTTAGCACAGTGTTTTTTTGCACATTAGTCAAGTAATCAGTCAGTGAGAATCTTATATTGACAAGTCTAACAAAAGCGTTTGATAGAATTGTTTTTAATTTATTAATCTTTACTATGTCATTAATTATACAAGGCATCCTTGTGCGAATTCAAGAAAAAAGTACCAACTGCGATTAGATAAGTTTGTTATTTATATACTTATAGTAGGTAGGTACTATAAAAAACAAGTACTCAAGTACTCCTCAAGACTAATCAATAGAGCCCAAACTCGGTGGGGTTATGTTGTTTTATCACAGAGATGCCATGGCCACCTCCCGGCTTCATCATGATATCAGGATAAAAAAAACACAAACCTTACAATAATAATATACAATAATATATATCATTTGCGAAAATTCCAGTAGAAGCGAAAGGTATGAATAAGTGACCCATTTTACTATGATATAATGTGTAGACTAAAAATATTCCAAACCACTTTCCATTTTCTTTTATGTTTGATATTAAAACATTCTTACATCAATTCGCCGAAGTGAGAAAGCAGCCAAGTTTATAAAGAATTACACGTAATTTTTTATAAACTTGGCCGATTTTTTTGAGTTGTATCTCATGTACTCATATGTTAGTGTCCGATTTTTTGCACTAAATCTATTACTAGGTGTCGGTGTGACCATTTGTTATGTAATGGTGAAAAATGTTCTGCTCTCATTGTTGGGTTTGTGACTTTAGGAATTATGTAAGTGCTAGAAATGTTTACAATATGAAAGAAAAGATTAGTAGTTTTCCCTGAACTGTGACCTCACGACCTCCTTTATACATAATCTGTATAGATAGGGATAAATACGTGGTAGTGTATCAGACTACCACGTATTTATCCCTTATGTGGCAGACCAGAGCCTTTTGGGTCTCGTGTCCTAGAGCCAAGGGCAAAGGGATAAGATCAATAATTTTGCTTGAAAGGGGGAACTTTGCTATGCTTTATTGATTGGCGGATTTCAAATTTGAGAAACAAACTAAGAACTACATTCTACACAAGATGTTGCAAAAAATAACCTAAAGGGGGGTGAGGGGGGAAAGGGAGGAAAGGGGGGGAAGGGGGGAAGTTTGCTGTAGCGTTTTATATAGAAGGATTTTACTAAAATGGCTTTGCTAAGCTAGGGGAACGGGAAAAGTGTCGGTTATTGCAGGGTTATAAGAGCTCGCGAGGACAACTGTTCTCACAGAACCATACTAGTAATAATAGCAAGAGTGTGTAGTCTTTTAAGAATTTCGTTATGCGCAATTGCAACACAATCTCATTCACTCATTTACATCATAACACGTATGAAACACCCAGTGAATTGTTAGACAAAGAGCTACAAAGTAAGCAGGACAGAGATAAAAAGTCTTATTAAATAGCCCAACTACAAAGCAAAGTGGAAATAGATAACGTGGTCGATCCGAGGCAATTTCCTGAACAAGCGAGCGAAGTTTTTAAACTTTACTCGTACTACAACATTCCAGCGTTCGTATGTATCTACGTACCAGCATATCATCCTCCACTGCTAGACATATATATAAATTAATATATAAA
Organism: Acrobasis repandana; assembly: GCA_963576875.1. Lineage (NCBI taxonomy): Eukaryota > Metazoa > Arthropoda > Insecta > Lepidoptera > Pyralidae > Acrobasis > Acrobasis repandana. The sequence goes on from OY756215.1 coordinate 23,689,481, forward strand.
TAAATATATAAGGACAAATCACACTGATTAAGCTAGCCCCAAAGTAAGTTTTTTAAACTTGTGTTATGGGATACTAACTCAACGATACTATATTTATGATAAATACATATATAGATAAACACCCAAGACCCAGGAAAATTTGAAAAAGGCCATTTTCCAACTTGGCCTGGCTGGGGATTAAACCCAGAACCTCCGGATTAAGGATCTAGCGTGTTAACCATTACGCCACGGAGGTCGTCATAAGCGTCCCCAGGGATTTTCAAAACGACAGATTGAAAGGGAGCTGCATCCAGTGTCTTCCTGTAACCTTGCTCAGGTCGCTTGAACACCCTACCAGTTAAGATACCGATATATTATCACGTCTTTATCCCTAGCAGGTCAGACAGAGCATTTTAGATTTCGCGGCTCTATGCAGACAGAGTCCAGAGACAAGATCCAATGGGAGTTCAGCGTTATAGTGAGTAAGAAGATGGAACAGGAATTAAAGTTGTGATGGGTTGCAAGCCGCATCACCTATTATTTATTAGACAAGAATTTTCACCTATTCCCTCGCTCAGCTTTAACGATTTGCGCAGAAAAAGAAGCTGCTGGTACATTCTAAGCTTTTTTCTTTTTATTTTTCGACAAATTTTAAGTTCGACAAAGATTAAAAAGTGCGTGTATGCCGTAGGGGTTGTAGCACACATAACATAACTTACTTACTTACTTTGTACTCACTTACTTACTTAAGTTGTAGCACACATAACATAACTTACGGCGTAGTTCGTACAGTCTCTCAAGCTACGACAATCGTAGCTCAGGGCTGTAGAGGTACTACACCGTAGCAATATGGGGTTACATTGTATCGTATCGTAGAGCCTATTGCAACAGCTACAACTTTTACACACGTTTGAAAATTCTTAATATTTCATGGCTATTGCGATCACCATCACCATACCTAGACATCCATTGCAAACCAATTTCATTCTTATTACTCTGAACAAACGATTCGTATAACTGAATTTACCACCCGGAGGGGCCGCCTGCGCGCATAGTAATAATGTAGGTACATTTTCGATACCTAAACGGGAAGTGTCACAGACCTGGCATTATTAGCGCTTTCGAAAGTTAAGCTACCTCAGGCGTGGTCGCTAATAGGATGGGTGACTACAAGTGGCACAAAAAATATCTCGAGCTCCTCCGTGCTCATTGGAAGGCATGTTAAGCCATTGGGCCCGGCTGTCATTATTGTATGCCACCTCCGCAGGGCCCCGGCAGATGTGTTAGACCCAAGAATTGCTTGACGTCATCAAGGATGATGTATGTGCCAATGATCTTACAACCAAGGATGCTCAGGACCATGCGAAATGGAGAAGAAAAAGCCGAAAAGCTAACCCCAGGCTTCACAGCATTACAGCTGAGGATGCGACTGGGAATACGCTGAGATGAGAGACATCATTTTTAATGTTTTTTAGGCATTCAAGGTGCAGTACCAAAGTACTCAAATTAAATAATAAAATAAAAAAATAATGAAAAAATATATATACAAATCGCTCGGGCGGCTGCACACTTTTTTATGGAAATGCCAATATTTTTTTGACTGATATTTTAATTTATTTTACTTTAGTGATCTAGCATAGCTCGGTGATTCGATTTATTACGAGTATGTCCCTTCCACGTTGTATAAAGACCAGGTTGCCGGGTTCAAGTACCGTTCACGTGTTTTTTTTTTCACCATTTCTTATTTAATTATTTAGTTTGAGTATCACGTGATCATAGAGTTCTACAACTATAAACAGGCCTGTGCATGCAGGATCAGGAGCTACCAACCTTCCTGTGTCCTCCGTCTTGGCCGCCTTCCCCCTCGGATGGTTCTTTTTCGGCCGCACTGCTCGCTTGTGTTTCGCTGCTGAGGTGTCCAGCAGCACAGCCTCTACGTCCAACTCGGGGTCCAGCCGGGGTTTCCTGGGATGGGATACAGGGGATGAGTCACGCTAGGGTCAAACCGAGGGAGGTAGTGAGAAATATTCTATGAGTAAAGAAGGACGCATGCTGCGTTCAAGACTGAAACGTTAATTGTCATTGTGATCTGTTTTAGTTTTCAAATATACTCTGTAAGTAATAGTTTAATATCAATTTGACGGCCTTGGAGAAAATGCTGCATTAAAGTTTGTTGCCGCTCCTGCTCTAGCGCCTAGGAAGCGGCACCAAACTTAGCTGTAAGGGTCGACCCACGTACCACAACCACACCACGTCGCAACGACAAAATGTGGTCAAGCAGTGGTTACGTGTAAACAGTTTCGCTACAGTTCCTTGAAGTTGCATTGTGATCCACCGGTCAACCACGTGGTCGATAATAACAGCAAAATGTGGTACGTGTAAATTGACTATTCATTTTCAATACAAAATATGCGCCCGCCCACGTGTTGCGGTTGTGGTGTGGTTATGGTTGTAATGTGGTTGTGGTACGTATGGGTTGACCTTAAGTAACAAAGTGTAATAAATATATTATAAAATAGAATCTGCAAGCTTTCTCCGACAATCGTTTCTGCTTTGGACTGATCACCAACAGTACGTGTCGTTTCTGAGATTCGCCATCACAACCTTTTACCTATGGACTTTTCGCCGATACAATGGTTTACATATGAATGTTTCGACGACAGGACTTTTCCACCGGATCCTTAATAAACGAGCATTCCTTTCTTGCTAGCATCAGTTACTCCTTAAACCTTTCACTAGTCACCAGTCACTACTTAAACCTTATTCATTTCATAACGATAGTTCTCGCACCATTAAAATTTCAACACACACTAAAAATATCGTTAAAGCGAGCTGTAAAAAGGAATATATAGGTATGTATGATCGTTTTACGACCGGCTTGACATAACGAGTTAATAACTATTTTTGAACTGAAGCTGTAGCGTAATTAGAGCGACAAATACAATGGTTGTTTTGTATTTTAGGGTACTTCAATATGCTATAACTAAATATTAATAAAGGCGCTAGAGCTACCGAAAAGAAAAAGCGTGGTAATAAAGGCCGCCCCTGCCACGTGGTAGACGAAAATTAGCAATAAAATAAAGTTTTCGAAAAAAAATATTTTTCATACCAACTTTTATTGTAAAATCAAAATCAAAAACAAATATTTATTCAGTAATTAGGCCTTTGCAGGCACACTTTTTTCTTTGTTCAAAAGCTACCGATACTAGCGTTTCGCAACGACCACTGTTAAGAAGAAACGCCGAGAGAAACTCATTTACAGAGTATCGGTCGCCTACGCGCCAAAAAGGCTTTGTCAGTTTACAAAGATATTATGCCTAATACAATGTTATCACAACATAATATGTAAAGCTTGCAAACGATTGCCAAATCCAATTTACAGAAATAAGTTACACTGAGTAGTTTTAAAAAGCGGAGCCGAGCTGACCAGCCCCTACTGGCGGCACCCGTTCACGATTCGACGCGTGGATCAGCCATCGCTGAACTCAACCATATTAGAGGGAATCCAGTGACCCGACCCACGACGCCACCACCAGTCTGGACATTTTAGTGAGCATGCCAGGCTCGGGCTCACAGAGCTTACTAAGAAGGAATACTAGGTTATTTGGCTGTCACCCATTGATCGCATGCCTTACATAGTTTACATTAAGAAAACCAGTTGAACAACAGTTGAGTTGAGTTTCATGTGTGGAGTGAAGTGACGATTTTGTCGATATAAATTTTCACGCGTTTTTGTCTTTTAAATAATAATTTACCGTATACTCGTAATACGCATTTTCCATCAAAACTTTTTTAACTTTTTTTTTTAATTGTTGCATGGGTAGGTTTGTAACCGTTTCAGGGAGTTTGTTAAATAATTTTATCTCTAGACCCAGCACTGAATGCCTGGCTCTAGTAAGTCGAAATTTAGGCATACGAAGCTTATTTTTGTTCGGAGTGTTAAATCTGTGAACATCACTATTTTTCGATAAGTATTTAGCCTAGATTTAACAAAAACAAGATTGTCGTAAATAAATTGAGAAGGCCTGCAAGTACTTAACAAGACAAATGGAATAAGCCCAAACTCGATTGGGTTGCGTCGTTTTATTACAGGGTTCCTATAGCCACCTTCCGGCTCCATCATCAGATCAGCTTCTTGCTATAATAATATTGGATTGTCATCTGATTTTCATTACCAGAAAAAGTCATCTTAATCGAAAACCGGGAAGTAGCTCTTAACTTGCAAGATTTGACCCAAACACACACACAGCGCAAGCTTAATAAAAACGTAAATAAATAAAAATAAATAAAATTGTTTATTGCGTAACAAAAAAATGTTTACAATATTTTGTTGCCGGAGCCTCCTTTTAAGCAAAAAATATGCTTGTGCCAGGAGACTCCGAAAAAAAATTCCCTTCAATTTGGAATATTTCCAGCGGCACATCGCAATTTCACTATGTGGAGGTAAATAAATTTTATATTTCACATGATAAGTCAACTTAAGGCGATTTACCTACTGGCAACGCGCCCCGCCGCAGTGCGCGGAATCTGCCGGGTTTTTAGTGGGTTGGACGAGGCGTGTTTTCTATACAAACCAGGCCTGTGTCACTCCCCGTTTAGGCATCGAAAATGTACCTACATTATTACTATGCGCGCAGGCGGCCCCTTCGGGTGGTAAATTCAGTTATACGAATCGTTTGTCCAGAGTAATAAGAATGATATTGGCTTAAAATGGATGTCTAGGTATCTATACGAAAAGGTGCAGAGTTCTGACGTGAGCTAAATTAAACCATATCGCTAGCCACATTGAGTAGATATTTCTTTGAATTTCTTTGCTGAGTGAGACTTCTGTCCGTAAGTATTATTTATTATGTGTACAAACTGAGATACTTGCATACAATTTTAAAATCTGCCGCCCCGCGCTCCGCGACGGTGCATGGTGCAGTGGGATCACCGCCTTAGAATTAAAGGATTCAGCAGTAGGTATAATCTCGCAGAATTTTGTTATTGCTAAGTCTAAATGTTTGTTTGATATTTACGGATTCTAAGAATCACTAAAGGAGTATGAGAACCCCGCAAACCTTTTGAGTTTATTTTCCTTTCAGAAGCCAAGTGGTCGCATCGAAACGCTAGTAGTTTTACCTCTTTTAATTTTATCTTCTTTGCTGGTCTGGGAGAGCTGCTTCTCTTCCCGTGTGGATCTTAAAAGCCGATCGAAGGACGGGGCGAAACTACGAACCATGTTAAAAGGCGATGCGGCTAGCAACCCATCACTATTTTGATTCCTTTTTCCACCATCTCGTCCACTATCACGCTGAAAGTGGTCTTTGGGTCTTGCAGCCCTGGGCTGTGTCTGCTTAGAGCCACAAGACCCAAAATGTTCTGCCTACCCCATTACGGATAAAGACGTGATAAAATGTATGTATGTATGGTTATTAATAACAATAATTAATTAAAACCTAAACTTGTTCGCTGACTAAAATCAAAAGCTCAAACTGCAGGTTTGCCAAAGGACAATGGAGCACAGTATGTTGGGTGTAAAACGTACAGACCGTATTAGGAACACTACGTTAATTACACCGGTTTTAGATATATAAAGCAGCTTATAAAACACGCGTGTGTTATAAACGCAGATAGTGAAGTAATATATAATATTCTATAAACTTAAATGCTTCAAAATATTTTTTTTTCAAATTTCTAACTGGCCCGCAGCACGGCGCCAGGCAGCGCGCCGCGTTGATTAAAAAAGGAAAACGGCGGGAAAGCAATAGTGTACATCAGTTTTATGGTTGAGTTTATTTTTCCTCGTAAGTGAATTGAAAAACGACGTACGATAATATACGTGCGTATATTGGTTATACACACTCGTCTCTATTACGCCTTCGCCTTCGGCTCGGGCTGAAATTCGGCTTCGTGTGTTATAACCACCATAACGCACTTACGAGTATATCGTAATGTACTATTGAGAATATTTAATTCATTTTGTTTTTCATTTATGTATATTTTCTGTGCATATACTCGTATATAACTTTTTATAAGTACGGAATGTACGAATGTATGTATGTACCAATGACGGAAAAGATGAGAAGAAAAAGTCTAGGTTGGTATGGACATGTAATGAGGAGGGAGGAGAGTCACGTTGCTAAAATGGTGCTAAATTTTAAGGTACTCGTAACGTTAAGGATAACAATAGAGGAACAGAGTAAGGCCAATGAAAAGGTGGATGGATGATATGGATAAAAAAATGTACAACCAACAAGTGCCTTGACAAAGGATAGAGGAAAGAAAGACCCACAGGCTGTCCCGACCCCACGTAAAGTGGGGTAAGATGAGGAAGAAGAAGATATAAGTTTGTATAGTGCATGCTGTGTTCACATTGAAAAGACTGCACTTTTACATGGTTTTGTAAAAATATTGTATCCATAGATTGTTATTGTGTAATGTCAGTTTTGGGAACTTGACTGCCTCTACGGTCCAGTGGTCAAGGCGTTTGCCTTCTGATCCGGAGGTCATGGGTTCAAATCCCACTGGGAAGCATACTTTGTGAAAAAGTTGTTTCCAGCCTAGTCTGGTTAGGATATTGCAGGCTTGAATCACCTGATTATCCGAAAAAGAAAGATGATTCCGTGCTTCGGAATACACGTAAAACTGTTGGTCCCGAACGCTATCTAGCGTTTGTACCTATCCTAGGATTGGTTCTGGTCTACCCTTTGGGTTGCGGAGGTCAGACGGCAGTCGCTCTGTGTAAAAACCAGTAACCTTGTCAAATCACCTATAAGCGGACCCCGGGCTCTGAAGCGCAACCGCTGACGTTGTAACTGGGAATACGCTTGGATGATGATCATGTCAGTTTTGGGAACATAATAAAAATGTTTACCGACTGACGTGAAGAAGGCTGCGAAATCCCAGTTTCAGAATAAATATTTGCTTTTGATTATACTAATCATTCAATTTCTGTCCAAAAAATATTTAGGATTGATTGTTGACGCAAGTCAGTCAGTCAGGGTTGTCAGTTCATAGCACCCACACCAAAGGTTCTTCAAAATAACATCACATGATGTAAGAAGACCCCGAGCCGGCTCGGAGCCCTGACATTGGCACGTCAGGCCCCTGGCAGTGTCCGGTGACACTTGATTGATGTCTTCACAAATCATAGAGAAGTCACCCGGTTCTAAGAATGGAAAAGCATATTTTTAAAATGGATGAGTTAAAATTGTCGGATAATTAGGTGTGGAGATTTGATTTCTGCTTCGTTTCAAATTCAAATTCTTCAAATTATGTATTGGCCACTAAAACACATACAAACAAACAATAATACAGCTATAAACAACTAATGTTTTGAAACTACTACCGTTAAAATAGGGACCTCCCAAATAAACATATAGGTAATAATAACTTTATTTTTATTCGTAGCAAATAGTAGGTACTCAATTCGTTGAATAGGTTGAATCCATGGGTTTTGTTTTGCTATTGGCTATACAGAATCTAACATTATATACTGAAATTAATTTAAGGCTGAATTTAGTCCATGATACTGAAAGAAAAACTTTCCCCATAAACATATACCTATCTAATTTTAAAAATATTTTTTGTTCAATATCATGCACTAAATCAACACACTTAAATTAGTTTCAGTATATTTTTTTAGACTTTATATAACTTAACATAATAATATAAATAAAAAGTGCCTCTGAAGGCCTACGTGAATATTAATTTTATATTTAACTATGGTCTCTAGATTTATTATTTGAATAGTTTAATTACTTATTCAGTATCATTAGGGGTTCGGGGTAGACCGAGAACCAGATGGCGGGTGCTGAAGACAGGGGCGCGTAGAAGGATAAGGAGGAGGCCCTTGCCCAGCGATGGGACACAACACCCACAGGCTAGCAAAAATCAGTACCATTGGAAGTAATATGACGTGGCACGACTTTACATTTTCTATGAAATGATCTATTCGTGATGCAAGTATATCTTTGAACCTTTCAGATAGGTATCTACTGGTTTTACTACTACCTACTTGAAACCGTTTTAAGATGTATTGATCATAGCGGAAATTCCACGAAAATGAGTGATACCTACGTAAGAGAACTAACTGATGACGCTTTACCTGTCCGCTTCAACAATTTATGTAAAAAAATTCAAATCCGCTAGTTTTCAACAAGTCAAAACATATACTTTTTTCTAAACGTCAAAACAAACATTTTCTGTGGGATTTGTATGAAATACCACATCATGACGTCATAGTTTCTTAGAGTCAAATAGCGCTCTCCTAATATAAATTTTGCTACATTATTAAATCTAAAACCACGTTCAAAGTGACATTATTTTGCGACATTTTATTATCTTATCATTACAAAATCATTTATTTTTGACCCTGAATACCTACCCTATTGTGCAGTGTGGTTGCCGGCAGAGTTGAATAGGACCACTCCACGTCTTCCCGTGAATGTCGTAGAAGGTGACTTAGGAAACACAAGCTAAACAAAGCTTATAAACATCAATGAGACCACTCTCCTCCACCCGTCTGGCCAGCGTGGATAGTGTAGGCCAAATCCTCTGGCTGCCCTGGCTAAGAATGGCTCTGTTAGTACAGAGAAGGCCGTGCTCCTGCAGTGGAGACTGAAAAAAGACCTGATGATGATGATGATGATGGGTAGGACTAGGACCTATACTGAACTGGGTTTTTTTCGGCCTAATCTTCCCAGCAGTGTTCGTTCCGAAACGCTAGTAGTTTGTAGCGTTTGCACAAAAAATAATGACCTTCGATAAGTGATATATCTAACCTAGATTAAATTTAAAAAAAAATATTTTGACTTTATGATTATGGGAGTATGGCCCCAAGGCCTCTTTCAGCGTGATAGATTTTGATAGGTAGGTACTTTTTGTACTCGAATCTACAGTGTGTACCGTAACTAGGCCCCGTCAGATCCTCCAGTCATTAAAGGTTCGTCTATTTGAAGCCGCCCCAGAAACTGACGTGTGACGTCAATGCCGGCACAGTTTCGGCTCCTTTGACATGTGGTAGTTATTGGAGTATAAACTAACTAATAATCTTGTATTTCTAACGTTATACAAAGTAGGCTAAGTCAACTACGAGGATCACGTCTTTATCCGATACGGGATAGACATAGCTTGGTAGAAGGGTTGTAGAACCCAAAAGTTTAAACTTACTTTGGGGCTAGCTCAATTAGTGATTTGTCCAAAAAAAAAAAAACCGGCCAAGTGCGAGTTAAACTCGCGTGGAGAGGGTTCCTTACAATTGATTGAATTCTTATAGGTTTTCCTGTAATCTACAAGCAATAAACTATATTTCGTATTTTTTTCAAAATTTTAGGCTGAGTTGTTTCGGAGATCAAGGGGGGGGCGGGGAAATGAATAAAATCAAAACTATTTAGTTTTATAATTATAACTAAAATATATTTGAGATCCTCAGAGATCCTCATAACGAGCCCTTTCATTTGATATATAACACAGTAAGGTTTGCGAAACTTTTTTTTTCAATTTCCTAATTTATCCCCCGAAAATGACCCATAATTTAAAATAGTATTTATTTACTTTGTACATATGTGTTTGGGTCATACAATTACACCATCCTACCAAATTTCACCTGATTTGGTATAGTAGATTCAGAGAAAATTGGCTGTGACAGACGGATGGACAGACAGACGCACAAGTGATCCTTATAAGGGTTCCGTTTTTTCATTTTTTGTACGGAACCCTAAAAATAGGTTTGATACGATCCAGTTCAGTAAAAAGCTTCTCATTTTTGAAACTACGTCAAACGGACGCCTCGGACGAGTTCAGTCCGTCTCTGTCACAAACTCTACGTGCAACAGAGACACGTGACCCGCGACGTTTACAGCTATCTCTTTACTTTACTTTATTAATAAATCGCGTTTGAAATGTAGAACTAAGCGCAACACGTACCTACACACACACGCACATGTACCAACATACACACATACACATCCTCACAGACCCCTACACGAAAACGCATACGCGCACACACACACGCACACACACACACTACTTGCACGCTTTGTTTTCTTTTGTTTTATATAGTCTCTACCTTAATTATTCTTAAATAAATAAGTTAAATACGCACAAGTGTCAAAGCACAGCTTGATATCGAAGAAGACGCTGGTTTTCGAAACACAGTGAAAACTATATCGTAAACCAGAGGCTTCATATATACTAGTATGTCAAATATTATCCGAAAAGAAAGATGATTCCGTGCTTCGGAAGGCACGTAAAGCTGTTGGTCCCGAACGCCATCTAGCGTTTGTAGTTATCCTAGGATTGGTTCTGGTCTACCCTTTGGATTGCAGAGGTCAGGCGGCAGTCGCTCTGTGTAAAAACCAGTAACCTCGTGGAATCGCCTAGGTAAGGTAGCGGACCCCGGGCTCTGAAGCGTAACCGCTGACGATTCAACCGGGAATACGTGAGGATACGGATAATGATAATGACGTAAGGATAGGGATGTCCTAAATTTGCGTCGATTCCTATAATCGACTTACGATCTACACCGGAGAAGAAGTAGCATTTTCTAGTCATTTACTTACTTTATTAGATACATACACTATCAAGTCTTTATCTCCAACGGGGCAGACAGAGCCTACGACGGTAAGGCCTAGGTTACTTTTAGCGTGAAGTTGGAAAAAGAAAATCATAATAGTGATGGGTTGCTAAACGCATCGCCTATGTTCTCGCCCAAATTTACTTTACTAATACATACTTATATTAATTCTGTTATATATATATATATAGTGTGGAGCTATATAAGTAAATCTGATAAATTGTAGATGTCGAAGTCCTAATTACCTCAATGCTTTTTATAAATCTACCTCAGTCCGTATTATAGAGCTTCTTATAAGAGTAGTTAGTTATATACAATAAAAATAAAACTTGATTATATAGTAAATATAAAGGCAAGACTTTCACAATGTTGACTAATCTTTGCTTAGTTTGTGTAAAAATAGTTCGACAGCTCCATAGTTCAAGTAGCTAATTAACTACCTGTTTGTTTGTAGAAGCTGCCACCGACTAAACAATAACAGTCATTTGGCTTCTAGACAAAACATTTCTATGGTTAACCATCGTGTAAATCATGGGATAATAGAGATTTCAGTACAATGAAAACCTTCAAAAACTATGCAAATTATCACCTTAAGGCCATACATAAATTTTCCGGGGCTGCTTTTTGCGGGGTGCTGCCCCTATTTGAAATAAATCATTTCAAAGAAAACAGAGATATAATTTTAAAAAATACCGAAAAAATGCGTAGAAAAGCCAAACGGAAAATTTATGTATGGCCTTAAAATGATACATGGAGTCCTGCCCCCATTTAAAGAAAAAAATATTTGAATTGATACAGATATATCATTTAAAATTTCGTATTAGTAAAACCTACATAACCCTTCAAACTATTTCATGAACTACTGTTTACAGTTTAAAGTGAGAACGTAAAGCTTTTCTTCGTCCATTTGCGAAGAACGGCCACTTTTGGCAAATGTGCGTGCTGCCCCCATTTGAAATAAATCATTTCAAAGGAAACGGAGATATCATTAAAAAAACCGCAAAAATGAGTAGAAAAGCTTAACGTTCTCACTTTAAACTGTAAACAGTAGTTCATTAAATAGTTAGTAGTTAGACAACATTTTAAATGAGATCTCCGTTTTCTTTGAAATGATTTATTTCAAATGGACTGGACCCTGGAAAATTCATGTATGGCCTTAATACTCGTAACTTTGACTTTTACCTTTTCCAACTTATAAAAGGAGGATCTTCTCAATTCGAATGTACCTGTATAGATTTTTTTATGTGTTCCTCCATAACTTCTTCGTTTTTAAACTAATTAAGAAAATTCTTTTTTTGTATGAAAGGGTATAATGCAAGTTGGTCCCATTGTCTCCAGGTAAAGGTCGGATGATGGGATCCTCGAAAAATCGAGGGAACACATACTGATTTTAATGTTACTGTCGAGAAATCAAGCATTTGCATTCAGAAAGTGAGTTTTGGTTAGGTTGAACATAAATAAGACCAGAAATAGAAGTCGCTTTTTTGTTTAAAATTAGTAGGTATCATGAGAACCTGATATCGGCTAGCAACCCATCACTATTTTAATTCACTTTTTACAAGCTTGAACTTGGCTTGCCCTGATTGATATTTTGTATTTGGGGCAAATCTTGCAAGTAAAATTTTAAAATTAAATTAAAGTTAAATTTAAGGTGAAGGTATAGGCAAATGGCCTTGAAGTGGCGCCCTCATTTGAAATAAATTGTTAACGCGTAAATATGGAGATAATTTCCATATTTCTCTTCGTCATGCACTAGATAGCCCTTTAAATTATTTTATGAACCACCGTTAAAAGTATTTACATTAGTCCGTCTAGCTTTAAAACTTGCTTTCGCCAAAAGTGGCCACGGCAAGTTTTAAAGCTAGACGGATCACCAATAATAGTTTCAACGGCAGTTCATAAAATAATTTAAAGGGCTATCTAGTGCATGACGAAGAGCAATATGGAAATTATCACCATATTTACGAGTTAACAATTTATTTCACACTTCAAGGCCATTTGCCTATATCTTCACCTTAAAGGGTATTTATTGTATATTTATGTTAGTACCTCTAAGATCTCACCCTTAGTGACACGCAGAAGAAGGGGTATACAAACATGGGGTACATATACCCGTTCGTCTTTTTAGCGAGTCTATGGTTCCATAATACCTACTTGGTACCTAATATTATATTTCCTGCGTACAACTTGACCATAAACCTTTTAGCACTCCAGAATTATGTCCAGAATTAATTAACATTTGATATAAAACTGTACTACCAAGAATTAATCCAAACCTAAGTAAAACCTTTTCCATGTAAATATAGTCTTATGAACTTTCATTACCGGATATGCGTACTCAAGAATATATGTATTTGTAGATCGCAGTGGAGCAACGGACGCATAAATCTTCGTCAAAAGGTCAGCTGGACCGAACAATTGCGAAATCACACATTTATTTGTGGATGTAGTGAATGAAAACATTGCAACAGGGAGGTAGGTATATAGTTGAAGGTTATACGTTTAGTTACTAATGATAATTTTCTTCCAAAAAAAAACCGACTCCAAAAAATAATAAAAAAATACAGTGAAATATTCGTCGAGAGCTAACAAAGGCCGGACGCGAGCTCGACGATATTTCGCTGTGTTTTATATATCATTATTTTTCTATAATATTTAAAAAGAATTGTGTAGCGAAATTAATTTAGATTATAAATTTTTTGGTATAATTTTCATATAAAAAGTGATTGTATAAAGTAGTAATATATCTTAATTGTATAAAGTAGTAGTAGTAATATTTTTAGGGTTCCGTACCCGAAGGGTGCAAACGGGACCCTATTACTGAGACTCCGCTGTCTGTCCGTCTGTCCGTCTTTCTGTCTGTCTGTCTGTCTGCCCGTCAGTCACAGGGCTCTATCTCTTGAACCGTAATAGCTAGACACTTGAAATTTTCACCGATAATGGATTACTGTGGCGGATATAACAAAAACTAAAAATAAAATAAAGTTAAAAATTAAAGGGGGTCATCATACAAGAAACGTGTTTCTTCAGCGTTTTAAAACATTGTACGGGGGTACGGAACCCTTCATGTACAAGTCCGACTCGCACTTGCCCGTTTATTTATAAGTAAATTTTGGAAAACTTACGTAAACGTATGTTTGTGATTTTTTTCTATCGAGCCAAAAGTGCTTAATCGTGTTTTGGATATTATGGGTGTCTGTAGAAATGCCTTAAGATTCCTATGTAATTTTTTTTAGGAAATAAACTGTAGTAGTTTATTTACAGTGATTTTTCAAAAACACTCACAGTATTCTTGGCACTGAACTGACGGGGCATTAATAATTAAATTAATTTCTGTTTTTCCTAAAGGTTGACTGGTAGAGAATGCATTAGCATTAAGTACCTTTTGTACCATTGTGGTCAATAAAGATTTTAATAAATAAATAATACAAGTGGCTCTGGAGCTGTAAACCTCGCGACTCACTCCCATCCGTTGAAGTTTATCGGATAAAAAGGTTGTTCGGACAAAAAAGTTGCGTCTTAATAAGGGTAACAAAAAAGCTTTGTGACGTATTTGAAAATTTTTCGAAATGGCTGAATTATTATTTTTTTCAAGTTTTAAACCCCCATATCTCCGCCATTTTAAAAAAATTCCAAAAACTGAATTGACAAAAAAAAACTATATAATTAACGAACCCGCTTATTAAAATTCACGAGAATCGGTTGAGAAATGCGATCTGTAGGCGAGAACAAACCGACAAACTGCCGGACAGAAGCATTTTTGGCTAATCTCGAAACTGAGACGCTTTGCTCGCTCATTCAATTAATTACAATGACTTTATTAAAGGCTCGTCCAAATGACAGTCAGCAAACTGAAGAGCAATTTAATTGCCACATATGCCAGGCCACTTTATTGATAGGAATCATAAAATTGGAGTGCCGACTTCTACCTGGTCGGCTTTGGCCGCCCGCCAGCGCACCAATTGGCAAATTGGCAACACTTCACAAGATAGTATTGGGAGCATGGATTTGGTTGCTAATTTCGCATAATGGAATATGTTTTCTAAATTATTACTGATACTTTCATGATTCAGCGTTTGATGTTCTAATAGAGATTTTATTTTAACGATGATCTTTTGTTTCAAGTTGCTAAATATCATCACATTTTATTTTTGTGGTTCGACTTCTATCAGAGATGAGGTACTCTTTCAGACGAGGGTTATGTTTGATACCAACAAGACGAAAATTGACTATTGACTACTATAGACTATTGTTATTTTTTCATCCCACATTCATTCGCTCACTCTATTGCCCTCTGCTTTATACGTCTTGTATATTTATGACTACTCCCTTTATAAGGCAGTGGCAAATATATTGCCACCTAAAATTGAACCTTATGCCTTGATAATAAGGTCCAAAAACATATTTTTTTATATATACCTTCTGCCTTATAAAGGGTTAAAAAACTGTTGCTCTAATGTTTGGATATGCCTAAAACTATTATTTTTTTATTCAAGACACAATACACGTTGATTTTTCACCCTATAGCTTAAATCTTGGAATCAGAATCATTGATAGAACACAAAACCGTAAGATAAAAAACTTAATGTTTTTTCTCCCGAATTTTTATAATAGCCTAACCTTAAAATGGCTCGCCTAGCAAGCGGCGACATTCAAATGCGAGATTTTTGGTATGCATTTGTCAGTTGATATCTTTAGTTTAGAGTCTTTTCCTTAAATATAGCTACGAGGTTAAAAATCACCCTGTATGTATGCAGCGTGTGCCCCTTTGGTATCCTTTTTCTATTAAAATATTAGGCTTCTAAAATAGTAGGTACGACCTAAAAAACCTAAAGGCTAAATTATTTATAACTTATCTATTGTAAATTGTAATATTTTCAGAATTTTTCCTAATCCCAAAAAAGAAATCGTTAAAAAAGCTATCAATTCAGTGTTGTCCAGCTGTCACAACAGAATGTGTAACGCCAGAGCGAGTTAACTGGGCGTCTGTCATGGCGAGAAGTGGACAGACACCATCATTGAAATTTATAATAGTCAGAACAGTAGTTCAGTAGAGGAGCAGATTGGTCAGAGAATCCAATAAGTAGCCACACAGGTACACGGGCACACGGGCCATTTGATAGTTAGTGATTACCGTAACCTATGGACTTTTCTTCTCCTTCGAAACCACTCTTCTAAAAAACTAATGGCTCCCTACGAGTATTTAAAAATATTATATCCTGCTCTACTGGTGCATTTTTTTTTCTATAATCCTTATTGTACAATGTACATAGTATTTCTTTCCTTTGCTTAAAAAAACATAAATTGTTCCAGGCCCAGTTGACCATGAATAGACTAGAAAACAGAAAGGTTTGCTCTGAGTTATAAATTTGAATAATTCTACAAACCCTCTAAAATATTTTCAATGCACGAATTAACTAATGATGTGGGATCAAATACCTAGTCATAGTTAACCTACTTAGTTACCATTGTTTCTCTTTCTTACCATTATTTCATGATGGATAAGCAGTTAGCCCTAATCCTAGCTTTATATAATTCGCCTACGAACAAACAGACATAACTGTTCTCATTATATAGTATTTTACTGAGCGGTTTAATATATTTTGATAAGCACGATCTTCAAGAGTGTAAACTGACAGCTGTGGATTACTGTGAGTCACGTTACTGCCGGGATGATCTAGGAATAAATGGACAGCCACAATCTAAATACAATCACACTCATGAATTCGGATAGGTAGAAATATAGTAAAGCTAAAATAGAAAAAGATATGACAGATGAATCAGTTTTGTACTAACAAACAGTTTTACTTGATTCAGTAACTAAGTAACATTTTCAAGAAATAAATATTTAAACAACGATTTTAATTAAAAACCCCTCTTAATTGTATTTATGCTCAATTGTGGTACAATTTTTTTTCTTACAGACATGTTTATTTGTATGTATGCTTATTGTCTTCCAAATTAAAATTAACTTAAATTGAAATAATATCTTAGGGGATAATAATAATAATAAGACTAAAAATAAATAAAGAGAATACCTAATAATATAATTCACTATTAGAATTAAAAATGTTTTTCCCACAGTAAGACGAGAATAGTGATATCATAAAAACAAAGTCTAAAAATTTTATTAACTTTATTACAAACCTTTTTGACATAATGAATACATGTATAATGATATATGTAGGAATATTTGATACACGAGTGAACACCAATGAAATGCCGACAAAAGGCGACACGATAATTATCACAATAGTTATATGTGGATCACAACACAAAATGATACAACATAAATGGCGCTACAGCCTCAAGCGAGATATTTACAATGAAATCGCGAATGTCATGAGTTCTCCGTCTTCTCTGTCTTCTTAATAATAGTACATTTTGTAGGTTGGCACACTAAACACATAGTCTAGAGAGAGCCCCCTCGGCTGGAAGAAATGGTTCTCGTATTTATATACGCGTCCTCTGTACCTGCATCAATAATGTTCTTTTATTACGTCATCAGGTGATAGTGTGATGATGTGATGCAGTTAGGTGTGTGACGAGTTAGGACTAGATGATGGTGAACGTTTATAGACAAACCCGTAGCGTTACGTAAGCGGTGCAACGACCCCGGGCTAAATTTACCCGACATCGCTGCCCCATGCGGTATGTTCAGCACATCGGATATTAAAACCACAACTAAAACGCATTCTTGACATTTCCCTTGTCTAACCCAGATTCCCCAACGAAAATAATCTGACACTTTTAATCAGACCTCTTGTTTTTCTTTCTAGAAATTTGTAGCGCTTTGTTATTCGTTATTTTGTGGTAATATTATTAGAGTGAAGTGTATTAGTACGGTTGTTTGTGTCTTATTATGATTATGACTTACTGGTGATGGCCAAACAGTTTAGATCAATAGTATCGGGTGCAGTTTCACAAGCCGCGCTTGTCTATTCAGTTATTTATACATCGAGTAACAGTGACGAGCGTTCGGTTGTGCAAAACGCATGCCAATAATAACTAATGAATTCTGTACTCACTTGGATCCTAACGCAGCCTTGGTGTCGAGAACTTCGACAATGTCTCCAGCCTTAAGCGATACTTCGTCGTCCGCCGTGGCGGTGTAGTCTGTTGACGCGACAACCACATCTTCTACCTGTAACAAGAGACATGCAGTTTAATATACAGTCACTTAAATATAATAATATTGCTTGTCGCAAGCCGAACGAATCTAGGATTACCTTAGGCGGACTTCTGCTACAACTAGATCGAGATCTCGATAGAGAACGGGAGGAATATCGTCTGTAACTTGGCGTAGTTTCCAAACTGCTCAATCGGCTTCTGTTTGTTTCTCTATCTAAGAACACGTTACTGTATCTTCTACCCCAGCCGCCTAGTTTTGTTATTACTTGGCTGTTACTTATATTACAATAGCCGTTGAATGACTCTAAATCTTCGTCATTATCATCTACGATAGGACAGCTGTACATGGAGAAACGATGGGCTGTAGGTTGACTCAGATTAAGCGCCGAAAATACGTGTAAGGGTTCAAAATGTCTAATTCCACTTTCATCGAGGACTGTATAGGCGACCTGCCCGGTCAGAACAGCACGACTAGCTTCACGAGGCACAACGGCTTGCAGACCTTTTTTCATTATAAGCAACGCACCGCGGTGTTTTTTACGTTGGTATAGAAAATCTTCCATTGCAAGACTATTTTCAGGATCCAGCAAACTTAGTGGAACGTCTGCTGACGTCATTAATGGGGCTTCTTCAGGAATAATCATAAGTGCTCCACTTTCGCGTACTAAATCTCGAAGTTTGGGATCCGTGCGAGCTAATTCTGGATCTTTTTCTAATTTTTGAAGAGCAGATTTTAGGCCAGGTGTTTGGTCTGCAAGTTTCCTCATAACTGTCAATCGCTTCAAGATACCCAGGCATGTACTATCTGCTGCAATTTTTTCCATACATTGTTCGTCATTCATAAAAGTTAGCAACTTAGAAGCAACGTCTCGCATACCAAGTATTTTTGCTAAACCAACCGATTGCACAATTAATTCTTTTAGATTTTCCTTGTTACTGTCTTGGAGCAGCTCTTGTAACTCTTTTGTGCTGGATTCTTGGACGGCTGTGACTATAGCTTTTTGTAATGTTTCAGTAGCATCATTGTCAGTTTTTACAAAAGACACTGAATCTGAGATGTGATCTAATACGTGACGAAGTAGGTTTGTGTCACTCTTAGCAATGTTTCTAAAAGCAGGTCCGAGCACTTCATTTTCGCTAGTCAAGAAATCACTGAACTTTTCTATTATGTCTTCTTTAGTCAAGGAATGTTTGTGTAATGTACTATTTACAGCAATTTTGATAAGCTCTACTTTAGGTTGCGAAGTGTTCTCTAATATCTCTTCACAAAGTATTTCTTTGTTTTCTTCTGATTGTAGTATACTGTACATTGCAGACACAAAGTCTTGGTCAATCGTTTTTCCCAAAATAGTATCAATAGATTTTAAAATAAGTTGATATTTTTCTTTGCTGTTATTGTTATTAACCTCTTCAAATTGTTCAGCTGTTACAAGAGCCGCAAGAACTGCTGCAGCTATTGAATTTCTGACATGTTCTTCGTGAGCGCTTTGCCCATTGCCACCTGCAAATCCTGGCTGTTCTTGCATTTCCATTCGTTTTTTACTAACTTTACTCTTTTTACTTTCAATAACAGTGCCTTCTGTTTTGTGATGAATTTCGGTTTTTAAATGGGCACTCATTTCTATGATCGATGTTATTACATCCATTAATTGATTTGCAACATCGTCCTTCAATCCAAAATCTGTAACAAAAGCCTTCAAAGCTTCTTTGTTTCTAGTTTCATTTAAAACAACGCTGATTGCTGGAAGTTCAGCCGGCACTTGCCTACCAATAGACATACCTGCTTCAGAAAGTTGTCTTAACATATTTGTGTCAATAGTTAATTCGCCTTTGGTTGAAGTCGTGTCATTTGGATTCGTTTTTACTTTTAACAATTTGAGTTCTTCTGGTGTAACAACGAAACTTTGAACTGAAAACTCAAGACCTTCTTCACCTTCAGTGAGGTCAGGAGCAACAAACTTTAATCCTTCCGGGGTTTGAACTATTTGGCCGGGAACAAATGTAACACCATTGTCATCTGTTTCTATGACACGACCAGGTACAAATCTTGGACCCTCTTCGGTATCAACAACTTGACCGGGGACAAATCTAGATCCTTCATCTTCTGTCGATATAACTTGACCAGGTATGAAAGTTGGCCCAGCTTTAGTTTCTATAATCTGACCAGGAACGAAACGAGGACCATCAATTGTGTGTATTGTTTGACCAGGTACAAATTTTGGTCCATTTCTTGTATTTACTACTTGTCCAGGTACAAACTTTGGTCCCTCAGCTGTGTCAACAACCTGACCAGGAACAAATTGTTCTCCATTTTCGGTGAATACTATTTGGCCTGGAACGAAGATACCTTCTACCATCATTCCTGGTACAAAACGTGATTCATTGGCTTCATTTTTGACGAGCCTTCCAGGAACAACTTTACCTTCTACTTTGGGCGTTCTGGGTCCTGGATAGAATTCAATGCCTTTTGTGGTTTGCACCATATGACCAAACACATATAAAGATTCTTCCGAAACAGAACATGTCTTAATATCAATAGGAAGTCCTACCGGCGTACTTTCAGTAAATGTAATATCATCAATAGACTTAGCTACTGAAAATTCTACATGGCCATTTGCTTCTACAATAGTTTTGCCTGGCATAAACTTTTCTCCATATTCAGTATGGACAATCTGCCCTTCAATGAATTTTGAACCATCAACTGTATCGACTGTTGTGCCAGGAACGAATTCTAATTTTTTATTGCTGGTTGTTTTTGTTATTCCAGGGATAAAGCAATTTTCTCCATTTATAGCAACTGTTTGGCCAGGAACAAATTTAAGGCCATTTGGCGTTGCTATTGTTGCTCCAGGTACAAAATGTAACTCATCATCTTGATGCACCACCTGACCTGGCACGAATTGCCACTCATTGTTTATTTTGGCATTTTGTCCAGGTGTAAAAATAATTCCAGTGCTTTCCGTTATTGTTTGACCCGGAACAAATTGTACGCCTTCAGGTGTCATGATTGTTTGTCCAGGAACAAAAACTTCTTCATTTCCATTGTTAATGATTTTCCCAGGAACGAATTTAAGACCTTCCTCCGAGATCACCGTTTGACCTTCAGTAAAACGGGGGGAGTCATCTTTGTTTTTAATTGTTTGACCACAAACAAATTCTTCACCATTTGAAGTTTGCAATACTTGTCCAGCTAGGAAGAACGGTTCATTTGTAGATTCATTTGTCACAAAGTGACCTGGTAATAGAGCTGGGCCTGTGGGCGTAATTACACTTAAACCAGGAACGAAAACAGGTCCCGCGGGAGTTTCTACTGTTTGGCCAGGAATAAAAACAGGGCCCTGAGGGGTGTTGATATGTTGACCTGGCACAAATTTCTTTGCTTTATTAATATCTAATGTAAGTCCGGGAACTTTAGCGATCTTTTCTCTTTTGCCTTTCTTTATATTCTTGACAACATCACACAAATTTTCCATTGTTGGTAACATGCCAATTTTGTTTTCTTCACTTAATTTTTCTGTCACCTGTAACGTTTCAACTAAGCGTTCATTTGATAACTCTTTAACAGCACATAAAACTTCTTCATTTGGTCGTGTTTTGATGGGTTTTAGTGGGTTGACACAAGGTACACTTTCTAACGAAGCTGATATCTCACTTATGTTACGATCTACTGTATAGATTTCTGAATCGCAGTGTTGAGGAGTTATTTTTAGCGGTGCCGGTAACACAGAAGCTTTAGGAGCGATTTGTTTGTCATGCATGTGATTTTCTTTATCAAAATCTTCCCAGTCCCAGGTTTCAATCAATGGATGAATTTGGTCTTTCCAATCCCCACTGCACATTAAAATACTGGACTTATTTCGCATATGAGAAACGTCAAAATTGTTACAATTAAAACTTTTGACATCGTGTTTTTCATGTCTGTACTCTTCTATTTTTGCTTTCTTTGCCAAACGAACTTGACGCTGTTTTTCTTCTTCTAATTCCTGAACTTCCGCCAATTTTTCTTTATTTTCAAATATTTTTTTCATTGACGACAATCCAGCCGCGCGTTTCCTTTTCTTTTTCTTCTCTTCTAATTCTTCTAATTCTCGCTGTTTCAACACTTCAGCATTTGGCCCCTCTCCTTCATAAATCTCGACTTCTTCAGTGAAATCTCTAAAATCCATAGAAACACTGCGACCCTGTTTTGTTTTAATTAACACTGTGTCCGAGTCTTTCGCAAGCATGACGTCACGAACGTCACCATCCCGCACTGCCGCTTCCATGCTAGCGGAAAAAACTAAACTGCATCTCCTCTCTTGTACCGTGTAAACATATCGCCGATCATCTGCCACTTGTTTCAATGATAATATTTCAATAAGAGCCTTTTGAGCTTCCGTCGATCCATCCAATACAGGAAAGATATATCTGTAGTCCGGCAGCATTTCATGTTTCCTGTTTCCGTAATTGATTTCTGGTGCATAATGGTGCGGGCCTAGTTCTCCAGAGACGTTTGTGATTCTGCATTTGGTTTTGCTCGATCTAGCGGTGAGTAGAACTGGAATGTAGTGATGCGAGGGCAGGCCGTAAGACTTGCCGGTGATCCTGCAGCATCGCTTGGCGTCTGCAGGTGAGATCGGTGCGAGAAGCGGGAAGTAGTTAGGCTTGGGCAGCCCCCTGCTGCGGCCTGTAATTCTGCAGAACGACATTTTGTTTGTTTCAAACCGGCATATTTGTTTACTTCACTACCAGATAATTCTTAAAGTTTGTTTGTTTGTTTGAGGATCGCGATCGTGCGTGGTATCGCGCGCGGTTGTGGTATTGTTAGCGTGAGCTCGGGACGGCGTGTGCAGAGCGACTGACGCGCTATGGCCGAAGCTCGGGCTCCAGCGGTCGCTTCGCACCTTCGCGGAGGCAGACGGTGTGCCTGCGCAGCTTGTTCCGGTTACAGGTTATTTATAAACAAAAGAAAGATGAATTTATTCTTAAAGCCAAAATATATTGACACAGTTTCATGGCGAAAAACAACGGGCGACGATTTTTGTGTCAGTTTTGTTATAGCAGTAAAGTAAATTATTTTTGGCAGGTTTTAAGACTTGTTCCAAGATCCAAATAAACCCCTTTTGTGGTCGTAGAGATCATAGTGCAATTTACTAACTTTTTTAAGAGGATGTGTTCTGATTTCCCTGTTCATTGAAAATTAAATTTAGAAAATTAGATTTGTTTTGTCAGGCAGGCAGCCGGTTGTTAAAGTAAGTATAACCAAATTGTTTAAATCGATGCGAAATATTTAAAAAAGAAATAGCAGGAACACGTGCTTAGTGTTTTTGCATCTTTGGGTAACCATTGACATAGATATCTTATTTGGAGAAGAAAATGTGGGAAAGCGTACCCCGGACTCCGAAGCCGCACAACTGAAGATGCAACCAGGAATGCGATTAGATTGAAGAGAGATTGATTTTGTATCGAAATGATCATAAAATTTATATTATATTACTGAAATGTGGTTTACGAACATAAGTTTTTAGATAATATACTCTATAGGTACCTACAACCTTAACAAAGGCTTTGTTTGACGATTACTAAGACTCGTAATTTATGACTGTCAAACAAAAGACAATTTTCTTACATCACATTTTTAAGACAAAGACGTTTTTATGAAGTACTTTCTCCCTAACGGGGCAGACAGAGCCTAGGGTGGCAAGGCCCAGGCTACTTTTAGCGTGATGGTGGGCATGAAGGTGGAAAAGGAAAATCATAATAGTGATGGACCGCATCGGCTATTCATATGATTCAAATTATCACCTATTCCCTCGATCGGATTTTACGATCTGCACGGGAAGAGAAGCAGCTGGTACATTCTATGTTTTTTCTTTTCTCCCAGACCAGCAAAAGAAGAAAACTTTGTATTTTACACACGGATTATTAATACAGAAATTCCTGGGCTGAGCTTTCGAGTCTTGACCTCTTGAACCCTCATGTTCTGAGGTACGTATACGAGTATAGAGCTATCTTGGTAGGAGTGTGTGTAGGTCACAGCTTTATAGCTTTGTGACTTCAAACTCTTTAACTGCACATAGAACTTCTGCACTTTGTCGAACTTTTATGGGTTTCAATGTATCGATGTTAAGAGTAAAAGGCTAGTTTTAATTTTATTAATTTTAAGGCCATACCTGAATTTTCCAGGATCCAGTGCTGCCCCCATTTAAAATAAATCATTTTAAAGAAAACGGAGACATCATTTAAAATTTTGCTACTACCAAGTCCTAGATAACCCTTCAAACTATTTTGTGAACTACTTTTTACAGTTTATAATGAGAACGTTAAGCTTTACTACGCACATTTGCCAAAAGTGGCCGTTTTTCGCAAATGTGCGTAGTAAAGCTTAACGTTCTCACTTTAAACCGAAACCCGGAAAATTCAGGTACGGCCTTAAACACAAAATTGTCCCCAGTCAGACGGGTTGACACCGTGTTAACATAACCTCGTAACCGCGCAGTTATATTTATTTTTTAATTTATCCGGCGGACCTTCACGCGTTGCACCCGCGCGACTATTTTAACGTCGTCAAATTGACTGAAGCAGATATTACCGCGATGACTGACATGTTCTATATGCATGTGTTTAATTTTAGGCTTGTATTTCTAGAAAGTAGGAATAGAAACAATGTTTTCATGTGAACGTGTTATAAAACAAATAGATCATTTGAAATGTCAAAAAATGATGGTGCAAGTTTTTTAGTACATTTAATATTTAAGTATTTTAAGTATTGGATATTTAAAATCAACTGTTTCAATGAGTCTCTTTTGGAAATTCTTCTAAGCAGTGGTCGTTCGTAAACTTTAATTAATAATCTTAGTATACCACTATAATACATTTATAAAAGCCTGTAGGTAGCTATTGGAGTAAATATTCGATTCTTTGAACATTCCTAATAACTGTGGCTGAAAAAGTCCAAGAGGATAATTTTGGGTCAGAGAATTTAACTAACTATTAAAAGATATTTATAGATGTTACCTTAAGTCTTCGTTTTTTTTTTTTAAATGACGCCCTGTATTCGTAGAATACGCTTAGTAAATAATCACAGACTATACTCGTAAAAAACGGGAGAGAATGCCATACGGCATTAGGTCTGCCACTTGTACCTTTATTTTAATTGTGCAATAATGATTAAATAAATAAATAAAACATTCAATAGATATGCTTCCCTAATTGATGTTCATGATTCTTCTTTAAAATCATAATTGATTGCCTTATCCTCATCCTTTTTGACAAAGGGATCGCACAAAATAATACTCGAAGAATAGGATCATTAGACGAATTTTTAAGAAAATCTTTTTTGTTAAACGATCCGTAAAGTGTACCAATCTGCTACAATTTACGAACTACTCTTTGTCATAGACATAGACCTACATGGCATGCTAATGAAGACATAAATTCTAATTTGTTACCGAAATTATTAGGTAAACGTAGGGATTATATTATTGTCCACTCAAAGTAACGTAAAAATAACTCAACCCGTTTCGCTTTATTTACGAGTTTAACACCGTCATAGTAGTAGTAGAAAACAGGTATTAACTAATGCCAAAACATTCGTACGGTGGTGTAAATTAGGTTTATAGCATTATAATAGCTTGTTTCTCTATTTATATAGCTTTTTTATAAAATAAAAATATATTTACGAGTCAATTTTAGAATTACGAAATTAAACATTTGAAATAAACTTCAAAAAGTTTCTTGAGAAAGAAAATCAAAATAGTAATTCAACCACATTAACTTCTTAATAAAAAAGACAAATAAACAATATGAATTTTGTCTTAAATTCAAGGTATTCCTAGGATGTTCTTAAGTGAGAACAAATTGATTCTATAATACAAATAAACAATTACCTATGCATCCAAAACTATCGGACCCTAGTAGAACAGAACGACAAAACATGTCCGATCTCTTTTCGGAGCCACAGGTATTTCTTGACCTTATGTTTTAACCCAACCACCACCATTGAGGAATACGAAACACTCACTCATAACTAGAATACTTTCAGCAACATAAAAATTACGAAATGCCTGCCTATTAATAAAAGTTCATAATCACATCCAAATAGTTGTTTAAAAAAATTCTACTTATTAATATTACATATGCTAAAGTTTGTATAGATACTCGTAGGTATACCTATGGAGGTTTCTTCCGCTGTCATACCAAAACGACTAAACGCAGACTGGGGTGAGATTTGGCATTTACCTGGACAATTCTATAGATACCTACTGGTTAACACATAGAACACTTTTTGTCTCGGGAAAATGTGAGGTTTCCGTGGGGTTGTCAGAAATTTTACACGCGGGCAACGCCGCGGGCATCAGATAGTAAAAAATAAATTATGAAAGAACAGTTGTCAGTGTTAGATAATAGCAGTGTTAACCACAACGCGTCTACTACAGGGTCATCTGTATATCTGGATGACGTCGAACAGCCAGTGAATGCGGAAAGTGACGGGACGGCGTCAAATTCTGCTGTTAGTTGTTATAATTATAACTAAGTAACTAGTACTGCTATCGTTCTTCGAACCTCTGTCGTATGTATGTTTATTATGATGACTAACTAACCTAAGACCTAGTCCTAATAGGAGATATTAGGGCCATGTTCAGCCGCCAGGGTGCAGCATCAGCACACACATTTATGACAAGTCTTTTAAAACGGCATTAAAGATTTTAAATAGATAACAGAGTATTATAATATAATAATGCGTCAGTGTTGTGTATTCGAAGTAAAAAATAAGGAAATCATTAATTTTCAAGAGATGAAAAATATAGGAAACTTGGGAAGTGCAACGCGATATACTTTTTAGTAAAAAAGCACCATTTTTCTTTAATGTTGAAAAGTTTTTATGTCAAAATTATAGAAAAACCTTTACTCAAGCATAGTGTATATATTCCTTGACTAAAATTAACATACGATTGTATTCCGAACATAACTAAAAACATTGTTTGTTCTTTGGATAGTAATGACTTGCATCGTATTATGTTGTTTGTTGTAGGTATATGATAAATTGTCCATTGTTCTATTTTCAACGCAATTAGCAAAAAACCGGCCAAGTGCGTGTCGGACCACGCATAAAGTAGGGTTCCGTAGTCATTTTTGGCACCGCGCTGTTTTGCATTTCCTGCATTTCAAGTTTCATTCAGTCCTAACAGTAAAATATGTAAAAAAACTTTTTAAGTTTATACTGTTCTTTTGGAAAAAAGTATATATTTTTATTTTATTTATAATTTCAAAAGTATTCATCACAGGATACCCGAAACAATTTTAAATAAGAGTTTCCGCGCCTGTTTCTTTACGTGAGTGATTTGAAGTTTATAGGTCCAAGACTTTAGAAATTACAGGGGGGGGGACACCTTGTAAACTACTTTGGTGGGCTATATCTCGCAAGTGGTAAAGCTGATAAAGAAGTGTTGTATGGAAACCCTACCCTATTTTCATAGTCCTTTTCAACGATACCCCACACAAGGGGGTGCACTCAAAAAAATAATTCAACCCCCCCCCTTTACATGTAGTAATTTTTTGTATTTTTAAAAAGTTACATGAAAATCAGTCCATAAACGTAGAAGATATTCTGTATAGTAAACCATTAGATACCGATTTGTATATGAGAATTACTGTCAATTTTATAATAGATAGATAAGAACAAATCACACTGATTGAGCTAGCCCCAAAGTAAGTTTTTTTTTTATATTATAGGACGGCAAACGAACAAGCGGTTTTCCTGATGCTAACGTCACTGGCCTGGGCGTGTATTAATCACAGGTGATACTTAAAAACCATAAAGACACTTAGGCGGTTATCCCACTGCACCGCGCACCGTCGCGGAGCGCGGTTTCTACATACTGACGCTCCCGCGCGGTGACGCGTTGTCAGTGGGTTGGACTAGACGTGTTTTGTATACAAACTGAGATACTTGCATACAATGTTAAAATCTAAAAAAATGGGATCACCGCCTTATGTTGTTTGACGTTAGAAATTATTATGAAATCAATAACAAAATTGATAATATATAGGGACTAGGGCCACAGGTTTTTCTGATGCTAACGTCACTGGCCTGGGCGTGTGTTAATCACAGGTGACACTAACACTGGTGTCAGTTTCTTCGACCACGTAGCTGAATGACTGCCATCTAGCGACAACAGTGAACTAGTGTGCGGGTTTCTTCACGATGATTTCCTTCACCGGAAGCAGGTGGTGGTAGTTGTGTATGACCGTGCATTTTTTTTTTTATGTTATAGGGCGTCAAACGAACAAGCGGGTCACCTGATGGTAAGTGATCACCACTGTATGAGTACAAGTCAGAGGTACCGTACCGTTAAGTCGCGTTTCGACAGGATGGAACACGTGCCTCACAGACAGACGCAGAGCACGTGCCAAAACCACTTGTCCAACACCGCTTCACTAACTTTAATATTGATTCATCATCAGGTCTCTTTTAGCCTCCACTGCAGGAGCACGACCCTCTCTGTATTAACAGAGCCATACTTAGCCAGAGCAGTCGGAGGATTTGGTCTACACTTTTTACGCTAGCCAGACGGGTCGGAGAGGTCTCATTGATGTTAATAAGCTTTGTTTAGCTTGTATTCCCTAAGTCGCCTTCTACGACATCCACGGGAAGACTTGGAGTGGTCCTATTCTACTCTGCCGGGTAACACACTGCTAATACTAATTACTCATGTCATAGATAACTTTGCGCGCAGTTGTAAAATATTTGTGAGGTAAAAACAAAAACTCGGAAACAATATTTCACAGTCTAAATTAGAGCCAAAGATACAGACAAATAGGATGTCCATCCATCAAAGTTATCGAAAGATATTCCCGGCGGCGAAATTTACCAAATGAAATTGACCTTGCAGGTACAATAATATCTTCTTCTTACGCAATGAGCACTGTACTTTTGATCTTATTGATTTGATGTTTTCAATAAATATTTCGTACAAAACTTCAAAGATCTCTGGATCTTGCGTAATTTCTATTGAATCAATAAAAACTCCAAACCTTGATACAAATACAGATACATTACCACGTGTTTATCCCTGGCAGAGACAGAGCCTGCGTTCGTTAGACGTTACACCTAAAGGCGTTTAGCATGAAGGTGGAAAAGGGGAATCATAAAAGTGACGGGTTGCTAGCCGCATCGCTAACGTTAATATTTGCGTTTCTCAATTGATAGATAGACAGATAAATTTATTTCCAGAACAACATAAAATACACTATATAAAGATAACACACAGCAGAAGATGCACACAATTTAAAACAGAAGTGATAAAAAACACCAGCTTACGAAATCTAAGATTGCTGCAGGAACCACGTAGTTTATAATTCTTTCTAAGAAATTACTGGTAAAAATTTATCTTCTGGTAACTGATTAAAAGTCCTAATTTATTTCAACTGCGCCTAGATCGATATCGTATGCTAAACCAAACGATCAAATCCGCCAAATATTTACGTGTTCTTGACTCCAATACTAACCCACATTATTTCAAATTGTACAGATATAACACTACTGACGAGCTCGATGTTCCGGCGGAAATATGTATCACTAGTTACAGCCCCGGGCATGGTTCGTACTTGGATTGGTGAATACAAATGGCATAAAATATATTTAACTAATCCATGCTTCAGCGTTAAATCAAAGGTCTTGGCTCTCATCCTTAGATAGTAGTCAAGCCGGATACGTTTAGAGCCTTGAAAAATCTGATATCTGTCTTAAACTCTTCGACTACATTGAGCCAAGCTCTTGTCAGTGTCATTGTGTGGAAAGAGACGCACACAGAGATAATTGAGTGGTTTGCCTTTGACTTGTCCATTGCACACACTATTAAACTTAAAGGTTGGATCTCATCTATCAGCACGGAACAGCACTTTCCTATGCTGCTATCCTTTTCTGTCGCTCAGAACAGTAATTTGCTAGAGCGAGAGAGAGCGACGGAACGCTGCAGCACAGCCGGTGCTGAAGCGTTCCGTGCTCTAGCAAATGACGCTTCTGAACAGCATAAAAGGATAGCAGCATAGGAAAGTGCTGTTCCGTGCTGATAGATGAGATCCAACCCTAATAGTCACTAGTGTGCAGGTGTCTTCACCATGTTTTTTCCACCGGAAGAAGTTGTGACAGTTGAAAATTACCGTACATGAGTAAAAACATCAACAAGTCACAGTGAGGATCACAGGTGTACAGCCAATGCCTAAACCGCTCGGCTACCAAGACTTCAATCAATATGTCTTGAAAATCGCTGTTTACTTGTATGTAAGAAGTGGCTACTTAAATACACACGAAATAGAATTTATTATTCCCCAATTAGCGAGGAATAAACTAGGCCGGCAGCTCAAGTGCACTCACATTTTCATCAAGGCCGCTCCAGAACGTCTCTGGTTACTAAAATCTAGCTCCAGGGAAAGTGGAGCGCGGTATTAATAAACCAGCTTTTGTATGATTAAAGAAACACATGTTGTGATTCTTCAAGGTTCTGTTTATTTTTATGTTCATTTCCACGCAAAAGAAAATAAAAGCTCCAAGCTCCAAGTTAGTTGTTTTCTTAAATTCATTAGTGACAGTTAAATTGGATGACTTATTTATGATGAAGAAGACGAAATATATAGAGACAAAAACCCATTGCCACCCAAAGAAGAAAATGACGAAGACAATGTGGTTATTAGAAGAAGCGTAGATTTGTAACGGTGGATGAAAGATGGAGTCGGAAAATAATGGATTGGCCACATAGCTATGCAGAAGCCATGGAAATAAGAAGACAACTTTAAAAGAACTTTGGAAAAGGACAGAACTACACCTTAGGTAGGCACTAGACGGTCTGCATTTCAAGATGCAGTTGGAAAAGCTGCAAACAAACTGCACGCAAATTACACACCGACTGCAATCGGACTGCCAAGTTGATAGTCAAAATGCAATTGAAATGCTGTCCGCCTATCTTAGCCTTAAAAGAAAGGCGTGCAATAGAGGAGGCCTTTATACTTCAGCGGATTTATAAGGCTGTGAATAAAGGAGAAAAATACATTTGTGAACCTTCGATATGTTCTCAGTGGTTTAAGCTCTTACCGGCAATAAAATTTTACTTTCTAATAAAAAAACATCGGATAGAATTTTTCCGTATGAAATGTACAGTAAAAGGAGAAAAGAACACGTACTCGTATTGACCCAAGAGCACTTTCACACACATTTTTCATCGATTTTTCGACGATTTTTCATGTAGGTACACTTATAATACTTGGCCTCAAATCATAAATGTGCCAGTCCGATTCCACCTGAGAATTGAACTTGGTCCGCAATGTCGTCTATAATTAATCCCAACGGCTAATTCGGCGGAAACGCTATTGGCCAGGTGGTTTTCACGCTCGGGTTTCGGCTTCCGGTGCCCGGTTCCAAATTCTTGGCAATTTTATGGGTACTCCCAATGTGGTTGTTCACATTGGTAGTTGTTGGTATGCTTCGCTTAAACTATTTTCGATGTAGATACAGAATACGTACTCTATTTTAAATTTTCTTTACCTTCTCTATTTTAAATTTACTTTTAGTTATTGTTATACTCAGTTGGTGCAAAAGAAGTTTTATCTTATCTTATATGTAAAGCAGAATATGGGTATGGGTAGTTGGAGTGAATGTGTAAGAGTGAAAGGGTAAATTTTCTTTTGTGTAGAAGTAATATGTCACCTAAGGTCGTTATTTTTAGTGGAACTACTACCGTTTCGGAACGACCACTGCCGTGAAGATACGCCAAAAGAAACCCAGTTCAGGAAAGAGAAAATATACTGCACCGGCCCCAGATTATGGGATAAGGTGAGGCAGATGATAAAGACCTTGCGAAATGGAGAAGAAAAAGTCGGAAAGCGGACCACGGGCTTCTTAGCATTACAGCTGAATATGCAACTGGGAATACGCTGAGATGAGAAAGAGGCAGATGATAACGTGCCTTGGAACACTGACCATACGCATGTATCGTAAAGAAAATATACTTGTTCGTGCGAAATCATTGTTCCATAAATACTTGTCTTTCAAGATAATACGTACAAGACTTGCAGCCGGCCTTGCCGCCGCTGATTAACGCTGCGGCAGTAAACGTACTAAATGCAGTGATCAAAGTGCGCTATCGCCTTCACTGATTTACTGCCCCTGTGAATTTATGACTGTGATACGGTTGAGGAAAACCGGATTAAATATAACCGGATAGAAGTAAAATAAAAGTACATTGAATAAAAAAAATTACTGACTTTGGATGTGGAAGGAGAAGAGAGATACTATGCTAACGCGTACGGCTCTGGTAGCACAGAGACGGTCGTGCTCCTGCAGTAGAGACTAAAAAAACCTGATGGTGATGAATTAACTAGCTGCTTTTCTTCCCGCGAATATGGTTAAAGTCGGTCGAGGAATGGGCAAAACTCTAAATCATGTTAATAGGCGATGCGACTAGCAAACCATCCTCAGACGAAGGAACCCATCACTATTTTATTTCCATTTATCTTTCTTCACGCCCACCACCAACATCGCTAAACGTGGTCTTCGAGTATTGTGGCCCTAGGCTGTGTCCACCCTGTTAGGGATTAGACATGATAATCTATCTAAACCAAAGAGGAAAGTAATACCATATACAATATAAACTGACAGGAAATTTAAAATCAAAAATACAAACAAAGGCGTAAAATAACAATTTTTATGAGAATGTAGTATGCTGAGCGTGAGTAACACTTTCTGGAAAAAATTAACGACTTTCCTTATTTCCCCAAATCAATTTAGATTGTTTGGCACCGACGTGACGGTAACGTGTCACGATCAGGTCGAGTGATCATACCCACAAAAATATCTATGGAGTGATCGAAGTAGTGCCGTGTGGCTTTTGACCTAGAAAATATTATAGGACCACTCCATCTCTTCCTGTGGATGTCGTAAAAGACTAAGCACAAACATCTCGTGCTACAATTGCATTCCCAAGGAGAGTTGACGTCAGGCGGCGGCCGGTAATAAAACTATTCGCAAAAATGCATTCCCAAAGAGCGTTGACGTAAGGCAGGTAGGTGGCTGGTCTTTAAACTACAGCCAAATCGTTTAAACTGTTTCGGCTATTTCTTCTCCACTTCGCAAGAGATCTTTGAGTGACCATTGATGTGCATTTTACATTTGGAGAAGAAAATGCGGGACAGCGCACCCCGGCTCCGAAGCAGCACAGCTGCAACAGAGTCACAAGCGGGAACGCGCTAAGATGAAAGGAGTCATCGAAGTAAAGAGAATAACTTAACAAAATAATGTCACTTGTCATTGACCATATCTATTTTGAACGTGGTTGAATGCAGGAAAACTGATATTAGGAGCGCTATTTAACTCCAAGAAACTATGACGAAGTAGATAAGTATAGTCTTAAAAAACGGAGCCGTATACTTATCTACTTCGTCATAGTTTCTTGGAGTTAAATAGCGTTCACGAGTTGACGCGTGGGTCAGCCATCACTATACATATTAGAGGAAATCCAGCGACCCGACCCACGACGCCATTACCAGTCTGGACATTTTAGTGAGCATGCCAGGCTCGGGCTTACAGACCTTACTAAGAGGGAATACTAGGTTAATTTGTCTGTTACCCATTGATCGCAGTTCCTACATTTTTTACATTAAAATACGAGAAGAAATGTTCGGTTTGACGTAAAGGAAAAGTATCTGATTTGACTTATTACAAACTAGCAGATTGAACAGCAAGAGCTCAATGACCTCATGCAGTACGCATTACTACCTTTCGCAAGTGACACTGAGCGTGGTCTGCACTTTGACGTCCACAAGCAGCATAAAAAATATTTAGCTCCTCCGTGCTTCGGAAGGCACTTTAAACCGTTGGTCCCGGCTGTCGTCATTATGGGCGAACTGCCGTAGAAACTATTATTGGTGATCCGTCTAGCTTTAAAACTTGCATGTAAATACTTTCAACATGGTTCATAAAATAATTTAAACGGCTATCTAGTGCCTAACATGAGAAATGGAACTTTCCACCACATTTACGAGTTAAAAATTTATTTTAAATGAGGGCGCAAGGTAATTTGCTTCTTACTTCACCTTAATGGGAGAAGCCTTTAGTCGAGCAGTGGTCTGGACTGTTACAGGCTGATAAAGAAGAAATAAATAAATCTAACTTTTTTGCGTCATATTTTACGTATCGTCTAATAAAATCATAACTTTGCTTCGTTCTTTGTAACTGACTTCTCAGTAAAAAACGACAATGTTACGACAGTTTTCGAAGAAAACTGTCGTTCAACCTTTCAACATCAAAGTAACCAGGAAACGTCAAGACAATGTACATTACATTCGTCGGGTGATGGTTGGGTGCCAGTAAATTGCGAATGTATTTCGCGCCATCTCGACTGCGTGTGACAGGGAAACAATGGCACTTGGTGCGTCTGTCGTCGAGATATTAATACTGGGCATTCAGACGCCAGATCTTTAGATGAAATGTTCATCTTGCGTATGTGTGTGTACTTATTCGTACAGCGAATCAGTTGTAACGAATTTTAGATTTTCTGCAAAGATTTTCAATTCTTATATTCTCTAAAAAGCAACGTCTTGGTCTCACGAAGCCTTTATAAAGCTAGAAGGATCCATTTTAGTGTCATATTATGGACAAGGATAAAGAAGTACAGAAGATAAACTTCGATGCAGAGAGAAATTGGCTGGAAGTGACTCTTGCATGCACACCTGCGCCAAGTTGGTACGCACCGTACGTCATGGCGCGAGTACCCGCCACTCATGGGCCTTCCCCGACAGCTCGCCGCGGGCCTCAGGGCCTCTGTGCAACTCAGCAACCAACCTATCTTCGTATTCAAAATTCCCTCTGCAGCACTATCTCAGGACATGATGCATACTTTGTGAAATGTCATACAAACGTCAAACAAACGTCAAAATTTTCAAGCAATTTATGAAGGAGGGGGGGTTCTGTATTTTTAAATGCTGTAAAATGTGAGGATTCGCCACTATTTTCATAAGTTTCGTGTTGTGATGTTAGTGGATAGTAAATACAGTATTGTGTATTTTTGTATTTAATGCCATTTCTTATTTATGATCCAAATTAAGATTTTCTGTTCCAAACGATTGTGGTCGATCTAGTTCAAACATTGTGGCAAGCAAATACGCACACATGAAAAGGTTTCAGTTCTTTTCAGCAAGCGCACAGCCACATTTCTTGGCTAACGTTATCCGTATTATCATTTTGCTTTTATGTGACAATATCTGTCTGCTTTCCATTCACACATAACTGTTACGTATTAATTTCAGGTGTTCTGTCTACCAAATTATGTGGGGAATGACAATTTTAGAGTTTTCACTCTTGGCTCTTGGCTGTTTTAAACAAATTCGCCGTTCTGTTTGTTTACTGTTAATTGCGAAATACCTTACTTTTGCCAAAACACACAAGAGAGTGTAGATGAAGCGAAAGAGGTCTTGTTAGGATCGCATTAGTGGAGGTCTATAGTCTCTGCCTGCCCTTTTGGGAAACAGGTCTGAGGTCAAATCAAACAGGTGTGATAATATGTATGTAGAGCAAAAGCTCTACGGAACCCTTCAAAGAAAGCTGCCAAGTGCGAGTCGGAATCGCCCATGAAGGGTTCCGTAGCAGCATGTAACATAATATAAAAGTTCTTGTAGTTCATTGTAACTTTGATGGATGTTTTAATAATAGTGTATGGTAAATTGCGGTTAACGATTTATGACGTATTAAAAAAACACACATTTTACCACTTTGGAAGTGTCTCTCACGCAAACTATTCAGTTTAGAAAAAAAAAAATTAGAAACCTCAATATCATTTTTGAAGACCTATCCATAAATACCCCACACGTATGGGTCTGATGAAAAAAAATTTTTGAGTTTCAATTCTAAGTATGGGGAATCCCCAATTTTTTTTGTGTTTTTACCATTTTTGTGTGAAAATATTAATGCGGTTTGCAGAATACATCTACTTACCAAGTTTCAACAGTATAGTTCTTATAGTTTCGGAAAAAAGTGGCTGTGACATATGGACGGACAGACAGACAGACAGACATGATGAATCTATAAGGGTTTCGTTTTTTACCATTTGGCTACGAAACCCTAAAAAAGACATCGGGTGAAGTTTAGGAATTGTGAGATTCATTCCTAACTTTTACTCAAATACTCGTAAGTATATTTGTTTTAAAACATTTCTATATTCTTACAAAAAAAGTCTTATATTAAAAACTAGTTTAACTCATGCCATGCCTAGAGTCATAGAGCTGACTACTTTGCGAAAGAATTAGCGGACACAGTAAAAATAACAATGGTTTAATATGTACGTAAATTGGTAACTGACTCGTAAAGTGTTATTAAGGCCTTAATAATCGTTAAATGGTAATTTCAGGGAACATTTTCAGTTTTGTACTGCTAATTTCATAAACTTTACAGGTGAGTATATCTTTATCATAAGTAGAGTCAAATAATGCCATAAATAAAATGTATCAGATTACTCTATCAAAGTAAGTAGATCTTTCAAGTAGAATACACCAGTGACCTGCAACAAGAAACTGGAAGAAAATTGAAGTTAATGTCCGCAACACATGTTAATTATTCCCATTGTGCTGCATCGTTAAGAGAGCTAATTTGGAGAGCTCCGCGAATCATTTCTAAGAAACCTCTAAATAGTTGCACTAGATCTGTGTCTAGCCGCTCGACTACTTGAACCTTTTCCAAGCATCGCGCTTTAAAAATCCTGTTTTGTCTTCGTATAGTTAACTGATTTTAACAACCGATCTTTTTGTTTTGCTCTATTATCTTCGTGCTTTTACAAATTTCCATGTTGTCACCAAACTTAGGTAAGTGACATTTCGCAGATCTAAACTCTCGAGGAAGCGGCTAGCAACCCATCTCTGTTTGATTCTCTTTTCCACTTATATGCCCAGTTGCCTAACACACTGCTTAAAGTAGCCTTTGGACTTTTGAGTTTATGGTGCAAGGGATAAAGACATGATATGTGTAGATTTTTCAATTGTTTTGCGCCGACCTCTACGCCACTTTGAAGAACTACAACCCAACAGCGAAGCTACAACATAGTTTAGGCGCTAATAGTATCCTACATCTCGATTTCAGAGTTCTGGTTGCAACTTGACGTATATACATCCTCCGACAATACACCGTTGGAGCCGCGGTTCCCCGCGCAACACTATGCCTGGCGGGAAGATCTACCTCGCTCCTGCTACAGTGGTGACCCCGACGTGATTGAAAGCAATCTTTTTCATCATCAGCAGCCAAGCAGACTTCTTCGGCATCATCGAACTCTGTCATCGTCACTCCTCTCTATCATTCAACTTGGTCCGCAGCAGCATTCTAACAGCGCTTCTCTATACGTTTTATACCTTCTGATTCTCAGTTATAAAATTGACCAGTTAATTTGAACATACTCTACCCAAATATACATATATTTGAGTAGAGTATGTTCAAATTAACTGGTCTGGATATTTAAAAGATTAATTTATCAATACTTAAAATACGACTAAGTATAATCATTCATCGTAATTTTCGAAGGATGTTTTAATTTGAAAGTTAATGATGTAAAGATCAGGATATAGAGCACTTGCGCACAATACCGTATT
Organism: Acrobasis repandana; assembly: GCA_963576875.1. NCBI lineage: Eukaryota > Metazoa > Arthropoda > Insecta > Lepidoptera > Pyralidae > Acrobasis > Acrobasis repandana. Next base: position 23,726,754 of record OY756215.1, read on the forward strand.
AACCCCTCAAGTCGCGATATGCAAAATATCTGATTCACGTTTGCAACAGCCCGCATCACTCCAACGTCGTTAATATTTGTACTCTCCCACAGGTGTTTATTGCTAAATGTTATGGCATGACGTCTGTATGGATTCGTATCTGCACCGCTTTTGTTACGTGAAGCGCTCAAAACGTTTCAAGTAACGCAGGCACGGATACTTTGACGTCTTTAAGTAAATGAAGCGTTTACTTGACTGAAAAAGAATTTTAATGTCTATATTTGGGAAGGGGGGGGGGGGGGGGTTATTTTGTACATTGAAGAAACCCAAGAGTGTTAACCTAGAACAGACAATATATCTATATATATACTATACACAATATCACGTTTTTATTCCGAATAGGGCAGACAGAGCATTTTAGTCTGCGGTTCTGTGAAGCGTGGTGGGCGATGAGGTATTGCATTCCATAAATTCACAAACTGTCTAAAAGGAAAAAGCTTTTGACACACTTAAATCCCAAATCGCCATGAAACAGATACAGCTATAATTTACGTTTAGAGAGCTTAACAGAACCATTAATAATGACGAAACAAGAATTAACACGTCTTTTAACTAGCCGTTAACCAAAGAAGAGAAAACATTCAAAGAGATATATCTGCATTAGGGCTGGTGCATCGAGTTGGGTGACGTCCAAAATTATTATACGCTCGTACGACATTCTTTACGCTGCACCGTACTGGATACATCACTTTGTAGGCTTAAAGCCTAAACAAACATAGTAAGTAAACTTTTCTAAAATATACCAATTTTATACACAATGGGCACCCACAACATATTCAACGCCGCATTCACAAAATAAGTTTTTTGTAAAAAAAAACAATCTATCATCAGGAAACGGTTCTGGAATACTCGATCCAGAAAATGATATACTCGTCTGAAGAAACTTAAAATCAACAGATGCAGTGACCTGCCAGTGCCTAGCTATCATCTTACGACAAGAACGCAACGTGTGTGATAAATTATCTTCAATTATTAAGCTTTACGCGCCGTTTAGCCGTGTGGTTCCCGGCAAAGTAAGATAGGACCACTCCAAGTAATCCCGTGGTTTGTAAAAGGCGACTTAGGAAACACAAGCTAAACAAAACTTAGTTACTTAAATATCATGTGAGATCTCTCTAACCCGTCTGGCCAGCGTGAAGAGTATAGGCAAATCTATATAGAGGGTCGTGCTCCTGTAATGGAGAATAAAAAAGACCTGATTGTGATGGTAATTAAGCTTTACAGTACATTGCCTAACACGGCGCAGTATAGTGAATGAGGAACCTTAATTCGAAAGAAGCAGTGGGGCACCCGGCCTGCAAATTTATGTCATTAATCAAGCAGCGACCAGGAAACGACGTGATCTCTGGTAATGGGACGGCTGGCGGCAAATTATCTGCTGAGGTATTTGTCATCTTCAGGAAGCCGTTATTTTGAAACTACAGCGCGTTGCACCTCATCGCGTCTGTCTTCAGTCGTTTGGTTTACTTCATTATCGGTCGCTGACAAGACTACGGCTGATATCCTTTGATGTGATCAGACACGTATGCTTTATAGTTGGGTATCTACAAATCACGACTTAAAATTCTACAATCTGACCGACTAGAGGAAGCCAAATAAATAGATAAATAGATACGGACAAATCGCAGATTGAGCTAGTCCCCAAAGTAAGTTTAACATTGTATTATGGGATACTAACTCAACGGTACTATATTTTCAATACATATAGGTACCTCTAGATAAACATCCAAGAGCTTACCGTCGTATTTGAAAAGCTTTTATGATTTTAAAACTACCTAGACCATAAATATTATAGCAAAGGAGGCAAATATAATCCGACAGACGAGCAAAGAGCTAACGATAAACCTAACAATAAATGTAACAACACCAAGTGTGGATGGCCACCAAAGGCCACACTTAGCGATTGGCGTTTGAAAAAGTACTTAAAATAGTGAAGGATTGCTAGCCGCATCGCCTATTAACATCATCATCATCATCCGAGTGTATTCCCGGTTGCATCCTCAGCGGTAACGCTTCAAAGCCCGGGGTCCGCTACCTACCCTAGGCTATTTGACGAGGTTACTGGTTTTTATATAGAGCGACTGCCGTCTGACCTCCGCAATCCAAAAGGTAGATCAGAACCAATTCTAGGATAGGTTTAAACAAACGATAGATGGCGTTCGGGACACACAGCTTTACGTGACTTCCGAAGCACGGAATCATCTTTCTTTTCGGATAATCAGGTGATTAAAGCCTGCAATGTCCTAACCAGAGTGGAAACAACTTTTTACAAAGTATTCTTCCCAGTGGGATTTGAACCTACGACCTCCCAAGGCAAACGCCTTGACCACTGGACCTCGGAGGCATCGCCTATTAACATGATACCTTCTAATCTCGCCCATTGCCTTGATAGGCTCTTACGAACCGCGCGAGAAGTGAAACAGCTGATGCATTCTACGTTCTTCCAACGTAGAAGTTGAACAAACATAATACCGCTTGCAGCCCGTATATCACAGAGCTGTCTCGCTGCAACGAGCAGCGTCTGGCCTAATTTGTGTCCATATTTATGCCACTTAGCCGGACATAACTCACCGAATTTTGTCGAGACGTTTAGTGCCCTCGTATGTTACGTTTGGGTGCAATTTTTCAATCAAATGTTGAAGCTTCTTGGTATAAGAGATGTGGCTTGATGACTTAATATTTAAAAAAGAAAACATTTTCTCATACAACCTTTTATTGTGTATATTGAATTGCCATCTGATACAATAGCATACAAAAGTTTATCTTAATCTGAAACCGGGGTGTGGCTCAAATTTTACTTGCAAGATTCGACCCAGAAAACAACAAACAGGTGTGTGTTGTGTTAAAATATAAAGATTCATCCAAGTTATTTTGTTAAGACGCCCAACACTAGGGGTAATTAATACACATGTTAACGACCATGAAATTTTTAACACATTTTTTATAAATAGTTTCCCAATTCTACGATTAACATACTAAGAAACGAATCCCGTATATTCCAAGGTTTATGGTCATCAGATGTAATTTACTATAATCTTCAATAGCTTGGCACAGGGGTTCAGTTGCGAAACTCCCATTTTACGAGTATGGCCCGCACTAATTTCAGATACAGTGTTACACCCTGAGTCCCGATTGAAGCTATAAAATGCCTATCAGTTAATGTTATTGTCTTAATAACTTTATATAACGTCTGATAAAATATACTGAAACTATTTTAAAGGTGAATTCAGTCCATCATACTAAACAACTTTCCCCAAGGAACATATATAAAAATATGAAAAATATTTTTTTGCTTTACATACAAACTCGGACCTGAACGGTCAACTTGTATCTATCTATAATTTAAGAACTACGTTCTTGTCGGTGGAGTAGTTTTCATGTCTCCCTCTCTTGAGCCATCCTTTTGACTTCCCTATACGACACGGCGTCAACTTGTATGGGATGCCAAAAAATATTTTTCATATTTCGATATACGTTCCTTGGGAAAAGTTGTTCAGTATCACGGACTGAATCCCCCCTTAAAATATTTTCAGTATATTTAGTTAGACTCTGTATAAGTAACTAAACGCAATCTGCTAAATCTATGATTATTATTCTAATTAAAAACCTTTGCTCTTGTCTGTAGAGCAGCTATCAATGCCTGCCATCTCTCTCTGTCCAAATCCAACTCCTTTACATCTTTTTAGGCTGAAACGTGGACTTACATAGCGGCGAAAGACATAACATAACCCTCCTTTTCGCTGCACCGTATTAGGGGAAAGACAAAAAAAAGTTTCTTTGTTTGAAGAAACAAACTGCGTGAAAGCAATCATTATCTAAATGTCACAAACTCTACGTGCAAAAGAGATAGCAGAATCCGTCACGTGATGCCGTGTCTCTCTTGCACGTAGACAGAGACGTGACAGAGATAGGTGAACCCGTCGCGTGCGCCCGTTTAAGACGTAACACGGAGTCCAGTGCTGCCCCCATTTTAAATAAATTATTTTTAAGAAAACGGAGATATCATTTGAAATTTTAAGCTACTAAAACCTAGATAACCCTTTAAACTATTATATGAACCACTGTTTATAGTTTAAAGTGAGAACGTTAAGCTTTACTACGCACATTTGCGAAAAACGCCCACTTTTGGCAAATGTGCGTAGTAAAGCTTAACGTTCTCATTGTAAACTGTAAACAGTAGTTCATAAAATACTTTGAAGGGTTATCTAGGACTTGGTAGTAGCAAAATTTTAAATAATGTCTCCGTTTTCTTTGAAATGATCTATTTAAAATGGGGGCAGCACTGGACCCCGGAAAATTCAGGTACGGCCTTAACGTAGCCCTAACACAGCTTTGTAAACATAAATTGTTTGATTTATTTCCAGCCCACTCGTATTTAGGTCACGATTTTTCCAGACGAAAATTTTCGCGACTTTAGCCGAACATCTTACAAGTTGGCAACATTGCTTGTCACCATCGATCTAAGACAATAATAGTGGAACCCCGCGCAGGCAGTTTTCCGAGAAACCGCGTATTATTACCGCCGGCAACCACTGCCAGTTGAACCGACGGCCCTGAACCATTTAACTAATAATACCGCCGTTACGTCACGGGACACACTTTAGCCGAAATTAATTATGTAATGGAAACTGGCATTACGTTTGTTATTGTAATAAATGTGGTAACTCGGGATTTTCTTGATGGCCGCTGTGGGCCGGGAGATGGGCGAAATGCAAGTTAAATTAAAATAATTTCGTATGAAATATCTCAATAGAATCAGTCAGGATTTCCACAGCACAAACTTGGCCAACACTTCCTTCTCTTCGATTACCAGTATTATCATCTTAGCCCTTCTTTTTTCCACTGTTGAACATAGGCCACTTTTCGTCGAAGCCATCTTATCATTTGAGCCACATTGTCCTTATCAAAATGTTATCCACCTATTGAACACACATTTCGCCACAACATTAGTTAAATAAAATATCGAACAGCCAAACAATCTAAAGAATGCGATCTGAAAATATCGCGGTATTATATTAATTTCGCCCACTCTATCGGATTGTGAGCCAGAGCCCGTGGGATTCCATAGGTCTGTGAAACACCAAAACAGAAAAGATACAACATTGTCAAAGATTATAAATCAACCGCTCTAAAAAAGAATGATAATGTGGAATATGGCCAGTGTAGGCCTGTGATCCACTAAGGAGTTGATAAAGGTATAGGAATGTTCTACAACCTAACTCGATATTTTACTGACTAACAGTAGCGTGAGATTTGCCAGGATCGTAAAGGAAATTCACAATTATGCCTATTTTTAAGAGAATTTATTATAAAATGTGATAAAAACAGTAAGTTGTACCTAGTATTAACACTGTTGTTCACCTTCTTCTTCTAATATTTAAGAGCTGGGCTCTTGTCGGTGGAGTGCTTTCCACCAACTTGCTTTCCGGTGTTCACCTAAGAATCCATAATTTTTAAGGCCCGCTTTAGACATGTCATTTCTCAAACGTATTGCCTTTAGTTTTTTTTTTATATTTTAACAGATCTCCAAGCTAAATTGCCTTTATTCAACTCAAACATCTTGCTGAATGCATATTAAAACACCAAAAGATTTTAAAATTTTTTGTCAAATAAAGTTACCGTTTTTTATTGTCATGAACATTTTCACAAACTTGAACAATACATACTTCTATCTTTGAGTTTCAAAAAATATGTAAAGAAGGGATGCAAGCGACATTTTTTCATACCGTAAGCCCTTTGCGTATTTGCCAACAATATTTTTAGTCAATCTATTAGTTTTAGATAGCTTTTAACTTTGGATAACGGGCTTTAATTTCACGAAGACCGCTGTCCGCCACGTGTAAATTCCGATCGTTTGCGTGCTGATAGTTGAGTAAATGTCACATTTAGAAATGGTTTCTAAAAAAAATGTCTATACTTAGACTAAACAAGACCAGCTGGAAATTAGTGAAAAAAGCGAAACCAAAGATATTTATATGAAAATATATGGAAAAAAATATTAAACCTTGTCCATCTTATTATGAAACCCAGACTAACTTTGTTACTAGGTTTAAACCATTATCCGCCAAAATCAAGTTGACATTTAGTAATATCACACTATCTCACTAGTCAATGTCAACTTGATTTGGGTGGATAAAACTATAGATGGGAAAAAAATATTTGTAATCGTGACTTAATCATGTATCATTACAATAATCATCTAATATAATAGCTAGTATAGCATCAATAGCTCAGGAAAATATATGGTAAGTCCATAATTCAATTAATTAAAAATATTTTTCTTTTCATCTTTGAGCCGATACGAGTATAACTCCATCCCGACCATTCCTTAATGAATATTGCTTCTTGTATTTTTTTGTAGAAGCATACAAAAAAACGGTTAACCGCCGCGCTAAAAAAAAAGGCACCATTCATCCATACAAAATGGTCATTGTCTCTTCGTACAAATTACATGATCCTTAGGAAAAAAATACTAAGATGAAGTTGAAATATGTAAAATTATGAAAAATAAAGTCCCCATGTTGTAACGTGCACCTTCGGAACTCTACTATGAACGTGGCCCGGTAGTCGCTACTCACTTGGCTAGTCATTGTATTTCAGTGTTAATTCTGTAAACATACTCCATCAATCACTCAGTGTCAGGTCTCCCAAGGCGTCTATTTTAGTCGAGCAATAACTTGTCATTGAATACTCGAGTATGGGTCTCAACAACGACCATAACACTTTTATTATAAAATAGAATCAACTCCTATGTAATACGGTAGTTATTTTTCATGATCATAAATATTTCTCCAACTGTACTTTTGCTGAACGATGTCGTCATGTTATTAAGGAGGTGGGCGTGACAGTTAACATTTGGTTGGCTAATTATATTAAGTTACAGCTTCATATAAATGTCAATATATGCCAAGTGGTTTAAAACCTTACTTTACTTTTAGGTATTGAACAGCTGCGACAGTAAAAACTGCAGAGGATTGCTTTCATATAAATAATGTATGAAAGCTCTCCGCCCTTACCGTCACTTTACGGTGTGGACATCATCTTGCCAATTTGGCAAATGTTGGTCCCATCTATAATCCGCCGCGTTCGGTGAGCTGTATAATGCCTTCAGCATACAGCGTAAATCCTCGTTCGAAAAAAAAAATCTCCGCCCTTATTATCGAACCGAAGTGCTTGTGCTAGCTACCTACAAGTAGAGGTAGCAATAATGTTTCCTAACATTCACTTCGCCCTGCTTTTATGAAGATAAAGCTTCATATATACTCTACTGTCTCTACTTACCCTCTTATTCATAAAAAAGTTATCAAACGTTTGCTAAACCTAAAATTTTAGTTAAAATATGTTTTTGTGTCGTTCCTACTATGTCAAGTATTGAACAGAGAGATACAGACAAAACATATTTTAACTAAAGTAGGTTTATCAAACGTTTGATATTTTTTAAGAATAAGGGGTTAATCTCTACAATCAATACCACGAGAAGTACTACCATGAATTCTAGTGGAATAATCAAAAAATTAAGACAGCTAGCACCACCTATAACAAACTGCTGAAACTAAAACTAAATCCACTAAATGTTGGGTTCGGATCTAAAATTAAAACAGGAACACGCGTCTTCTTAGACGATTCTCTCACCTTGCAACAGATGTCGCTGTGCAGACGAAGCTTTCGTCTATTTCGAGAACGGGTGCGGTATTGAAATAAAATTAATTTACGATGTTGTGACAGATCAAGTGCAAATATAAACAGTAACTGCAAATTATATTGAAGGTAGTTAACGAATTACATGGGTGGCCAACTATATTAAACTTATGTCATTAATTTTATGAGAGAACTTAAGGATTCACACCATAGAATTAGCGATTCTAGGTCTGTGATTCACACTAAATATTATTATGCCACTAAAACCCGTCACAAACCTTAATGTTTTCTTTTTAATTTTCATTGAAATATCACGTGTTTGACGCATATTAATTATGTTTTAACACATCAACAGTCCGTGTACCACATGTGGGCTCACAAACATGCTTTCCTATTGTGTCTGGTAACTGGACTGTGAATGTGTTTAATCAATATCTACCCAAATCAAGTTGAAATCAGTTCAATTCAGTTCTGTGCCCACCCAGCCAGCGTTTCGCAGAAAGAGCGTAGGAACTAGGTCCACCTTCGAATGGACGTGACCGCACTTACAGCCACGGGCCGATATAGGTGCTTATCGCCTCCGTTTTTCCTGCGCAGCCACGTCAGACCTCGTTAAACCTGTACCAGACTCGAGAAACCAGGTGAGCACATATATACGAGATTGCAGTCTGGGAAATGGGAAAGTAGAGGGAAATTAGTCTACCGTATTCCAGCAACAAGTAATAGATACTATACTTGGTGTGTAATATATGTATAATAAGGAAGAGATTTAGACTGCGTATTTTTGCTGCCGATGGTCTTTCTTCTCTTCATGATGCATTTTTCGAAGAGCGGTGTTGGCTGCGTCTTGGTTCAAGACATCGTTATGGAAATGGAAAATGGCATAATTGCAATTATATATCATCTTCGATATGCGATTTTATCCAGGCTATCTTTGCGAGATGCTTGATTTGTTGTCACTATTGTAATAGTGTTGTATTCTAGCTTCTGATTTCCGGTTTTCGGTCGCGGGCTTCTGGCTTGTAGATTCTGTATTTTCTTTTCCGATCTCCAAATTCTGACTTCGCTGGTTTGCCTATTTCCTCTGTCCGTTTTTTCCGATTTCTGATTTTAGATTACTGATTTGTAGTAAAACTACACTATCTCATCTCAATGTTGACTTTATATGAGCGGATAATGGTTTAAACATAGTAATATAGTTAGTCCGTGTTGTATAATAAGACAGATAGGCACTTCTTAAATCTAGTTTATTTCCTTCTTTCCATTTTAATTGTTTTTGACCTCCGCCACAAAATAAGATATACTTAGTGTAAATATACTGTAAAAGTAATAGTAATCAAGATATTTAAACGCATGAAATATGTAGAAACATACAATGATAATGGATGATGGAGAGGGGGATTTGGTAAATGATAGAAAACGATGGAGGGAGTTGACATACAGAGCCGACCCCAAATAGGGAGAAGGCGAGGAAGATGATGATGATACAATCATAATGATTAGTCTTGAGAATTAGTTATTTAGGAGGAGTCCATCAAGGGTCTATATTAGAGCTATTGGTTTTAAGTTTGTAAGTTGACGTCTTTGGAGAAAACGTGCAGTGCAGTTTGTTGCCGCTTCTTCTGCACTTGCGCCTAGGAAGCGGCATAAACTTAGCTGTAAGTAACGATTTGACGTCAACATTTGTGCAAAACAAAGTGACTATTATTAAGAGATATTATAAATATCCTATGATAATAAAGATATTTTGAATTGAATTGAATTGAATTGCTCCTTTGCACAACAAACAAAAGAGCGCGGAAAGTATTCTGCAGTGGAAACCATAACACCACATGAAACGTTTTGCGCAACGTCTAATAAAACGAGCGTTGTGTTTGGCGTCGTAAAGCCGGTAGTTAGTACTGCAATAACAGTTCGATAGTTGTGTGTCCGGTACTAACGTTGAAACACTAAATGTTGCTGTGTGTAGTGTAGTGAAATTTAAACTCAATTGTATTGTAAAGTGGCGATACAAATCAATTTCCAATTTATTTTATTCCATACTTACGAGTATTCCATACATTTGTTTTTTAATCAAGGAAATAACTAAAAAAATTGATTAGTTTGTTTTTTACTTTCTGTTATTACAGATTTTTTACCAAACTTATCAGAAACAAGAATGCACAAAGTTGGTTTCAACCTACTTTCCAACTTTATTGTAAATCACAGTTTAGTGAATGGGGCCTACTACCGGCATCTACATAAGTAGACACAGGTTATATGATCTATATGACCTAAAACAATATAACTTTAATCCTTCTTTTATAGAATATGTTAGAAATTATTCTAAAATATTTAAAAAAGTTGTAGACGAGCCAAGTCGAATAGTATTAGCAAAAAAATAAATAATGCTCCTAATAAAATTAAAGAGACATGAAGTGTCATAAATAAGGAAACAGGTAAAAATAAAACCAAAGAAAATATTTGCCGAATCAAAAGTAGTGGTAAAAATACTTGAAAAACTGAAGAAATAGTAAATATATTTGATGATTATTTTACTAACATTCCTTTGGAACTCACTTCTAATGTGAGTTCTAGCGCCCAGCGTGCTGAGGCTTTGCTTAAGAGTAATGTTAGCCCTTGTGATTCTAAATTTAATTTTAAGCATGTTAGCCCTAGCGATATAATAGATGCTTTTAAATAGTTAAATTAAAAAAAAAATCAGAAGATCACTGGGGCATGTCAGTAGCCGTAGTAAGTCATATAACACACATAATTGCTGCCGATTTAGCTTTTATATTTAACGAATGTATTGATGAAGGCATATTTCCTAACTTGATGAAATGTAGTAAACTAATCCCCTTATTCAAAAAAGGAGAAAAAACAGACCCTGGCAACTACAGACCTATCTCTATTCTGCCAGTTTTGAGTAAGGTGTTCGAAAAGATAATGCTCAATAATTCTTTATTCATTTTTTGTCACACAATCAAATGCTACTTCACTTTAAGACCAATAATCTTTTCCATATCCAACAATACGGCTTTACTGCTGGAAAATCGACCACCGATGCAGGAGTAGCACTTATTACTAATATCTACGACGCGTAGGAAAACAGAAATGATGCAATTGGATCATTTTGCGATCTTTCTAAAGCATTTGATTGCGTTGATCATCCAACACTTTTGCTCAAATTTCGTCAATACGGTTTTGATGATAAGTCAATTAAATTAATAAAATCTTACTTAACAGATAGGCTTCAAACTGTTGATATAAACGGCGTAAAATCACATGGGTCTAATGTGAAAATGGGCGTACCCCAAGGTTCAATTCTAGGACCGTTCCTTTTCTTAGTTTATGTCAATGACTTGCCTTACATGGTTGAGAAAGAGGCTGACATGGTGCTGTTTGCTGATGACACCTCACTAATATTTAAAATAGATCGACATAACAGTGATGCTAGCGCGGTGAACAGCACCTTATTTTCAATTTCTGATTGGTTTTCATCCAATAACCTCATGTTAAATGCGAACAAGACCCAATGCATTCGATTCTCTCTTCCTAATGTGAATCAAGCCTGCGTTGACATACTAATTAATGGTCTGAAACTCGATCTGGTTGAAAGTACTACCTTTTTAGGAATCACAATTGATTCGAAACTTCAATGGGGCGCTCATATAACTAAACTTTGTAATAGGCTTAGCTCTGCGGCTTACGCTGTTAGGAGAATAAGACAATTGACAGATGTAGCAACTGCTAGACAAGTGTACTTTAGTAACTTTCACAGTCTAATGTCTTACGGGATACTTCTATGGGGGAGTGCAGCCGACATTCAGACAATTTTATTTTTTTTTACAAAAAAGAGCAATTCGTGCCATTTACGGTTTAGGATCGAGAGACTCACTGAGAGAATTATTCAAGGAAATAGGTATACTTACTTTTGCATCACAATTCATATTTGAAAATATAATGTAAGTTAGGAAAAATATTTCCATGTTCAATAAAGTAAGTGATTTTACAGATAGAAATTTACGTAATAAGAATGACTTAGTTAGCCCGTATTACAGGCTGAATACAGTCAGTAAGTCTTTTATGGGGAAATGTATACTTTTTTATAATAAATTGCCAGAATCGGTCCTTGATATGCCAGACAGAAAATTCAAAGCTTATGTACTTAAAGAAAGTACTTTGTGAGAAGGCTTATTATAGGACCGATGACTATCTTAAAGACAAAAAGGTCTGGCTTGAGCTTGGCGCGGGTCCCTCTTAAAGGTTTGTATATAACATGTCATAATTTAGGTACATTGGTGCATACTAAATTTACAAATTGACATTATTTTAAATTTCGTAATTCTTATAATTCAATTTAATTATGACATAACAAACAATGTAATCTCAGTCCATCCATATAACTAATTTTAAGTTTTTAGTTTGTTAGTGGACGTCTTTGGAGAAAACGTGCAGTGCAGTTTGTTGCCGCTTTTTCTGCACTTGCGCCTAGGAAGCGGCGTAAACTTAGCTGTAAGTAACGATTTGACGTCAACATTTGTGCAAAACAATACAAAGTGACTATTATTAAAAGCTATTATAAATATCCTATGATAATAAAGATATTTTGAATTTTGAAACTAAAGATTGTAAATTTTTAAAAATTGTAAATTGAGACGCAGGGCATTTTTTGTTACTACCTATCTCCAATCTCTAATCTCGCGGGTGTACTGTAAGAAATTTCTTAAGAAATAAGTAGCACCTAAGTACTACTATGTTTTCCTTTTTTTACATAAATATATTGTTTTTAAATTTTCAAGTGTACTTGAACTAATAAAATTAAAATTAAATTACCAATTAATTTCCTGACAAACCTATTATATACAACGAACATTACATACATATACTGGTAGTATAGTCAGCTATAATAAAAAAAAATAGTGGAACATAAAAATATGCCACGGGAGTAGTAAAATAACCCATTGCACCATAAATAAAAGAGCGCTGAAAGTATTCTGCGGTAGGAGGCATGGAACGCCACATGAAAGGTTCAATAAAATTAGTGTTGTGTTTGGCGCCGTAAACTCTGTAGTTAGAACTGCAATAACAGTTAACGACGGATACACAGCCGTGTATCCGGTACTAACGTTTATACACTCTAATACTCAATATTGCTGCTCTGAATAGTGAAATTTGGATTCTGATATGAACCATGCAGAATCTTGAATTCAGAATCAGAAGATGAATCGAGAGAAACCATCTGGTTTCGAAACTCGCATAGCAATGCAACAGCAGCACAGACCATGGATCAAGATAGACACAGCCTCTGTATGAATTTGCTTGTCAATTTGACGTCAAATTGACTTCTTTTAAGATCGTCACTTTTAGTCCGTGTATGTCAATTCATTCGATCGGACATTGAGCTCTCTACTGTAAAATACCTAAATCTGCCGTTTGGAGCCGTAGAAACTCGTCGAAAATCGTTGGAGGAAGTAATAAAAATATTCCTTCCGTTTAAGTGAATTTCTTATTAAAAATTGTATTGAAAATTGGCACGCCAGGTTTTTATACAAATTGAAGGACTTTCTTTATGTAGTAGTATATACAGATCTGTGAACAACACAGTATTAAACATAGTAAGTAGATGATATTTTATCAGCTCAGGACATTAGCGAGGGGACTTTATTAGTCTTGTTAAATTTTTCTTGAGCTTTTGACGCTATTAATACTAAACATTCCTCTTCTATATATTTGTCCATACAGCTCCTCAGTAATTTACTAGTTATTGAACTAGACGTAAGAAATAAGTAAAAACATATAATGATAATGGATTAAGCCTTGGTGTCTTCACCTAGATCGGTTTAAAGAGGAGTCCCTCAGGGGTCTATATTAGGGCCTCTTCACGCTATAAACAAAAGAGCGCTGAAAGTATTTTGCCGTGAAAGCCATAGAGCGCCACATTAAATAAAACATGGCGGCCGTGAGTCGGTATTTACGGCTTATACACTGAATATAGCTCTATATAGTCTGGTAAATGAGTGCTCAAAAATGGGTATGTGGATGGAAAAGTCGCCAAGATAACAGGAATAAAAAATGTTGATTATGAAAATGTATATTTCATAATCAACATTTTTTATATTTTACACCCAGACTGGCATAGAACATTATAGACCAATAAGCATACCAATTAAAAGGAAATAAATAAAAAGTACTCACTTCCATGATGAGTCGCAATGTGGCCGCCCTGGCCGTCCGCTCGCTGAGCCGCCGCTGCGCCCGCGCAAGCTTCGGCACCGCTACCCGGCTCACCCACTCCCCGAACTCTGTACACACCGCCACAAGTCAGGACGTATGTCAGGGTAAGTTAGTACATATGACATTGCGATGGATCAAGGAATGTTATAAAAGAGTAGCGGAGAAGAGTAGAGAAGCAGAGATAGCTGTTGGCATCCACTCGAGTATTTCACATCATGAAATAGAAACTAAGTAACGCCAAGACGTATTTTTTTTTCATTTTAAAATTCATACTCCTCGAAATTATATTTTCTATTAAGTAAATGTGTCCACATCACCAATCCACACGGTATAAAACTCAACCAAATCAAGAATTCTAGAAAATAGGCCCACGTTCTTCTCTTCGGCTTTGATTCGCATTCGGTGTGTAGAATTTCGGAATGCGAAAGTCACAACTTAGTGAACAGTAGGGAAAAGAATCAGTTCTGCGGTTGCTTCTCGAGTGGGCGTCATCAATAGGGATTGTGACAGGTAGAGGTAGAATAAGGATGCAAAATATCTTTTCTAAAAAGTTTAAGAAAAAGATACACAATAATTTTAATGAAACAAACTGTTAGCCAGATATTTTGCAACAATTTTCTCAAAACAGCCGGTTTTAAATTGATGAATAATAGCGACTTAAAATTGTGCAAATTTAAGCAATAGTTAGTTGCAGTGAGTTAATCAACAACTGACTTGATATAAACAAATACAGGAATGTAAGACAATCACAAAATGAGACAATAGGAAGATGTACAAATATACAAAAAAAGTGTAAAATGTGGATTGTCTTTTGTTGATGCAAGCTGTATCATTCTGTGTTGTCAACATATTGAATTAGTTACTATAGTGTGAGTAGAGGAAGTGTTGCTACATTAACGGTCAGCGTCTTAATTTTTTGGGTGTAAAAGATGTTTACTGCTCGTTCCATCTGAGTTTGTCGGTCTGATGAAAAACGCTTACTGCATTATTGTTTTATATAGCAATAATTTTTTGAGCATTATCTTTTTGTAGAGCTGCGTACTTCTAAACGCGTTGTATTAGAACCGACTGTTTTGTGCTGTAATTGGCGAAAAGATTGAAAGGCAAAATCAGATGCGTCGAGTAGTGTTACGGCCACGTTTATGAAGATACGCAAGGAGTATTCTTAGCATAGTAGAACTTCCACCAAAACTTGTTTCTTTTTTTTTCTTCTACACATTGCGACGTGTTTGGCATCCTGGGGTGACCATTGACATACATATCATCTTTGGAGAAGAAAAAAAAAAGCAGGAAAGCCTCTGCAATTCCGTTCTGCGATCTGAAGCAGCGCAGCTAAGAATGCAATTGGTAACGCGATTACATGTGAAGTGGAGCTTTCGACAACACAGCTCGTGTCCCCCCCACAAACATGGCCACAGACCACAAAGATATCATGAGAACATCTCCATGGTCTACAAGTCAATCATGCCAATTGTAAAAGTAATTTTGTGTTTCTAAGATGAACAATTTGAATATATTTTCGGGAAATAAAGGCATTTGGGTTTTTCGCTCGCAAAACAGTATTGTAGTATAAAAATCAAAGCTCGATAGATGGTTTAGATGAGAAACTAAATTAGATTCATACCACACTCACATCATCACATGAATGGGCGGTGAATTTAAGACTATCTAAGATCACCAAAATTTCCCGCCCGATCTAAATGCCATGAGATGATAATGAATAATGATCTAAATATTTCAATAGAACAGACACGTTATTTACACAACGTAGCGTGTGTCGTTGGCTAAGAAAGCATTTTTCGTGCATATAGCGAACGGAAAATGACACTCGCGGTCCGGGAATGTAAACATGTTTTTGAATATTCGTTTCGCGTCGTACTCATATGGACTTTATAAAAAAAATTCAAAGTGTTCATCTTATAATTCCCAATCTGTGACCACTGACCTATCGCTTCTTTGGTCATGATTTCTGGTGTATGTAGTGTCTCCATTTTATGTGTTTCTTTCACTTAGTCCGAACGTGTTTGTGTTACGTGTCTTTGGATTGCACTATGTACACTTTATTCACTATTTACACTATCACATTTTGGAATTTAATAAGTTTTTCTTTAATCGTTCGAGAGAGTTCGTTATTTTTATTTTCGTTTATAAATCATAAGCCTACGCTATAAGAATTGTAAAGTATGTAAGTAAGTGTTAATACATGTGTCAAAAGGTATCTAGTTCGAATATTTCGAAACCGTTTTGGTTCCAGGTTGTGAAGATGGGATTATGAAAATTACCATTTATGTGATTCACGAATTCACTATTAGCTCAAGGTACTCAGAAAACTGTAAACATTATCATTCGTCCAATTTCAAACCAAACTCCGAGCCAAATGACGCGTAACCGCCAGGTGATTTTTGGCAAATCTCATTGTTATGCACCTGCAATACCGACTATAATTCCTTCAAGAATGATGTGCATCTAGCACGCTTGGTTAGCAGCGGGCGGGGTGAATGTGTGGCGCAACGGCTGTCAGCGAGGTGCCAACTAATGCATGCCAAATGGATATACTTGAACTTGCAATGCTGTTCAATTCTGGACACGGTTATTTTACGAGTATTTAAAAGAGTTTGAACGTTTTTCTATAGAAAAGTGAGGCTAGCCAACCCTATGGTTTAGTCCGTTGTGAGAGCGGAGATGAATACGAAACTCTTAGAGAAAGGTCAACGCAAGCTCAAAATCTTAATGAATGAGCTACCGAGTTTGCGTTGACTTTCCTCTGACCAGTGGTGTATAAATACCACATACAATGCAGACAATCGGATCAGTCTTTCGCTTATAATCTTTACTGAAATAAAGCATTAAAATTAAAAGTGTGTGAGACGAGGACTCTCAAGGAATAATTGCCATAGAGTGTCTGATTCTCATTATGAAAATTTACTAAACTTAGCGACACTGAAAACACTGCGAAAAAACTTTGCTAAAAAAACATTTTTGCATGATTGATGATGAAGATATATTTTAGACTTTACTCTACTAATCTCATAAAATAACTTTTAACGTTCAACTATATAGACCCGCCTAGAGACTAGTAGATAAAGATCATTTTCCAACTTAAAAAATCGTGTAATTTCCAAAAATAGGTACTAGCGATACCATAACATTGAAACATTATGATATCGCTACAGCTTAATCTGTCATAAACTAAAGATATTTTGGCAAACTTTGGTGAAATTAAACTACTACTCATAGCTATTCGCGTGAAGACCTTCCACGTAAATCTGTCAAGAAACAGCCTTGACATTATAGTCAATCAATTTTAGCGATCTGATTTTGTACAACATATATATGTATTATTTCTTAGATTATGCGACAAAGTTTAGTCCTCCATCTGAATTTATAGTTCTGACGTCAAAAGTAGTTGCTAGACTGAATATACTTGGTTATGTATTTAAAATAATTCATTCAATATTGCAATAGAAAGCGATGTCTTATTGATTCTGATTTTAACAAATACCTTTGTAATTTCAAAGACCACACTAAGGGCCAGGGCCCGGTTTTGAGCGGCGAAAATAAGGAGAGACTATATTGAGGGCACAGGCAGTCTGGAAGATAAAAAAAAACTTAGAATGGTCTTGATGCTTCTTTTCCCGCGCCGATCACAGTGTGATTTGTCCTTATTTATTTAATTATCTTTATAACTTTAACAAACCGCCAGAACAGGCTAGTCAGCCCAAACTATACTTACCTATCAAATATTAATTCGAGCTTTTCGAGAGAATGGGCGTGAATCTAAATCATGTCAATAGGCGATGCATGACAATAGTGATGAGTTCCTAGCCGTAGGAGTACCCAAAACCGAAGAGCATGCATGAAACGAATAATGAGTATTGAGGAGGCGAAAGATGTTTGCAAGGATCGTAGCAAGTGGAGATTCGTGGACTTTGCCTACCCCTATGGGAGACAGGCGTGATAATATTTATGTATGTTACTAGCCGTAACCGTAACCGATCACTATTTTGATTCCCTTTTTCCATCTTCACGCACACCATCGCGCTAAACGAGGATATGGGTCTTACGGCCTTGAGCTCTATCTACCCTGTTAGGGATAAAAACGATAATGTATGTATCTGTACATATCATGACTTAGATGAGGTTACTGTAAAAGGCGGCGAATAAAAAAGCCTGGGGCGGCTTAGTGACTAGATCGAGCGCCGCTAAGGGCACTATCTGATCAAAAAATCAGTTTTATCTTTAATCTTATATTCCTATTTGTTCAGTTCACTTGATTGGACATAAATGTAAGTATGTTTTGTCAGAATTTATTAGGAAAATATCACACTGCTTTTTTGTGCCATAAAGATAGATGAGTCAATGATGCGACAAGGTTCCACATTCCATCGGCTGGATTTATGGGTCGCTGGAAAATTTCAGTGCGATGTGCCGATAGTGACATCCGGTTTATAAGATTTGGCGCAGAAATAGCCGTGACAAACAACGTAGCGTCTACTTGCAGTCTGGAATTATATGAAGGTCAAGCTTTTATACATTAAAGTATATGACGTACTTGGTAGAAAATAATAGAAAACGATGGAGAGAGTTGACAAACAGAGCCGACCCCAAATAGGGAGAAGGTAAGGAAAATGATGATGATGATGTCGTACTTGGTACTTGAATTATGATATAAGGCAAAATAGAAGGAAGGAGGGGAAGAGAAAAGCCCAGGCACAGCTATATGAAGCAAGTCAACGAAAAGGTGATAGCAGTGTCGTATCAAGATGTCAAGAGGTTGGCAGAAAATAGAAAAAAAATGGAAAAAACTCCACCGACAAGAGCGCTGCTCTTAAATTTTGATAATAATGAGGTGATTTATAAGGAAGATTTTATTTATTTATTATTAATTTTATTATTTACCATTTTAGTCAATAAAGATTTAATAAATAATAATTTATTAAATCTTTATTGACTAAAATGGTACAAGAGGTGAACTTAACGCTAATGCATTTTGTAGGAAAAACAGAAATTTTAAAGAATAATTTTAGCATATGTATTAATATTTGTAACAGTATGTAAACTCCTTCTTTCTTCATTGAATTAATAATGAAATGTAGGAGGATCGTGGCGTCAAGGTCACTATATAGGAAAGGTATCAGGCCGAAGACCAGTAGGTCAGCCCAGATATCGGTGGAACGATACGGTGCAGGCTGAACTGTGGGTAATAGAAGCTGGCAAGATAGAGCTCAGAATAAAAAAAATGTGACGCTCTCTCATCTTGGAGGCCAACATTTACTTCGGGTCGCTGAGCCAGCGGTGCAAAAGTAGTAGTATCTCAACTAGGCCCAAACGGGAGACCTTTGGACTGCCACAGGATAAAGGGCATCGTGTCCCGCTATCACCCCCAAAGCCTTACCTACCCTACACACTTACGTACACATATCAGTTGTATTGTGTCATACAGATCAGGGCCCTTACTCCACAAGCAGCACGACAGACGTACGTTGCTACGTGTCCGCGTTTCAGTGTCAAGCAACATTTAGCGTTATAAAATGATGATAAAGTCTATTTTGATCTGAATTAAAAATATGACGATACTATCGGACGACTATCGTGTTATTTTATGGTCCAGTTTCAACCAATAAAGGTCCAGTTCACCAGGATAACAACAAGGTTAAAGTTATCACCTCGTGCATAATCACTATATTCGTCATGTTTACATTATTCCTGAAGAAATAAGAAATAACAAGTCAAACGACTTCGTTCTCGACAAACATACAAAATTATTTATTTCACCAAATAAGTCTAAAGCGAAAAGAAATAGACCAACCATGGAAGACAGAGTACATACGTACACGTACATTCCTTAACGATGACTAAAATCATAACAATTCCATTACTAGACGGCTACCGGCTTCAATATATCATAAGCTCGCTATCATCACATTCACTACCGCTATAACTCTCCTGTCCAACCTGAGATTACGTTGATTTAATATCAGAAGACCAGTTGGCAGTCTCTTCAAAAACACTGACAAATTAGCGCAAATTATATTAAACATCAAAATTTAAAAGATTGTACTAACTCTGATAATGAAACGAAGCATTAAAAAGAATATCTAAAGAGACAAGATCAGCAACGATGTAATAATTTCTCATTAAAAATAGCAAAAAATTACCGATTTTACAATACGAATATTTGTGTTTCAAAAGTCAACCTTATTACATGACTATACAGAGCAATTTCAAACGAGCTTCAGATAATTGAGTGCTTGTCAGTAAATGCGTTAATCTGTGTGCATTTTTAGACGACTCATGTAGGACTATATAAACAACTATTTCAATGGGCTTAAATGTTTACTATCTCACAAAAAATATATTTTTCATATATTCACAAAGCGTTCAGCACAAGGACCTAATTTTTAGGGTTCCGTACCCGAAGGGTGCAAACGGGACCCTATTACTGAGACTCCGCTGTCTGTCCGTCTGTCGGTCTGTCACAGGGCTCTATCTCTTGAACCGTAATAGCTAGACACTTTAAATTTTCACACACTATGTATTACTGTGGCCGCTATAACAACAAATAATAAAAATAAAAAAAGTTGAAAATTAAAGGGGGTCGTCATACAAAAAAAATGTTTTTTCAGCGTTTTAACTAGATCTTTATAATGGCATTAACTAGATACTTGAAATTTTCACAGATCATGTATTACTATGACCACTATAACAACAAATACTAAAAATAAGATAAAGTTTAAAATTAAAGGGGGTCGTCATACAAGAAACGTATTTCTTCAGCATTTTAAAACATTGTATGGTGGTACCGAACCCTTTATATATGAGTTCGGCTTGCTCTTGCCTGTTTATTATTTAATATCAATGGTTCAGCTCATAGACCAAAATTTTATTTAATATCTATGGTTTAGCTCATAGACCTAGAATCTTATTAATAGGTATCTATGGTTCAGCAAATAGAACTAGAATGTTTCTTACTGTGTTACACCGAAAAATTTCCAACAAGATTTCTGTATAAAAGTCAAGAAGATATAAAGCCAATTCAATTTGACAAAAAAACAAATATTTGCTAGATGAAAAGTAAAACACATTTATATTTCTTCGCGGATTGTCAGGGCCGACCTTTCGTCTAGTTGTAAAGAAAATGTTATGACTTTATCACATGTTTACGCACTTCAGTTACGAGTAGAAGACATAGGACATAATGCCAAGGGCGGTGATTTGTCATCGCATCGTTGTCATATGGAATTTTCATCCCCTTGAAATAGCGAACTAGGTAATTTAACATTATCATCGCGCAAAACGGCCCCAAAAAGTTATATAAATTAACTGTCGCTTAACGCAGAAATATCGTCGGCTAAAATGGTGATTTCAAATAATTACGGAGCTCGGTATCCGTAACCAGTCAAATCCGATATAATCAGTGATGTGCCGTTCCCGTTTCCCAGATTTCCGGGACGTTCCCAGGAATGTTCTCAAAAAATGGAAATGTCAGGGAAAGTTGTAATTTTATTTATCAGTCATTTTTTTATATCACTGTAAATATATTTTACTAACGTCAATGCATCACTTGATATGGTTATAATACAAATACATATATCCAATATTCCGTAACATTCCCTAGAAATACGGAACGTTCCCAAATTACCGGGAATTTGGGAACGTTCCCGGGAACGGCACATCATTAGATATAATAGTATCGAATAATTTTTGATTGGGGCGAAGCCTAAATGTTACATATTTATATTTTATTTTAAAATTTCCCTAAATCCGTAACTGAAAATATCCAAAACTAACGGAAAATAATTTCATATCCGTATCTATTAAGCGGACCCCAGGCTTCGCAGCATTGCAGCTGAGGATGCAACTGGAAATACTTTGCGATGAGAGAGAGATCCATTATTCAGATCCGACATTTAAAATAATTACATATCCGTTACCGTATCTGAAACCGGAAAAATTATTTCGATATCCTTATTCAGATCAATAATTTCATATCCATAACATTTCTGATTGCAACACGACCAATATCAAAAATGTTACAAAACTTACAAATAAACTGGCAAAGGTAAGATGCATGAACTTGAATCAGCTGGAAGTATATTTAGACCCACCTACGCCGCGTCTAAATATTACTGCGCTACGCATCGCGAGTATTACTGACTCAGACTAATAAAGAAGAAATTATCGAGTGGGTCCTAACGAGTCTGGTTTGGACGCATTGCAATCGATTAATGCGTATATTAGATACCCTTGATAATCCTTAGGATACTAGATGAGATTCCCAGACAATAGATGGAACCAGAGAATATCCAACTCGTATATTAGATATCCCTGATGATCCTTAGGACACTAGATTAGAAGCTAAGACAATAGATGAAACCAGAGAATATTCAGCTCGTATAATATTAGATACTCCTGATGAGCCTTAGGACACTTGATAACATGCTTAGACAATAGATGAAACTAGAGAATATCCAGCTCGTATATTAGATACCCCTGATGATCCTTAGGACACTAGATTAGAAGCTAAGACAATAGATGAAACCAGAGAATATTCAGCTCGTATAATATTAGATACTCCTGATGAGCCTTAGGACACTTGATAAGACGCTTAGACAATAGATGAAACTAGAGAATATCCAGCTCGTATATTAGATACCCCTGATGATCCTTAGAACACTTGATGACATGCTCAGGCAACAGATTGGACCAGAGAATATCCAGATCGTATATTACGAGGGCTGTTTGATAAGTACCCGTTTTCTAAATATATTAATATCACTGGCCGCAAATAAGTATACCACCTTTTTAAGCCATTTTTCAGAGGCGGGAAAATTTAAAAAAAATTGCATTCTTTTGTTTTTTTTCTCATTTGACAACGATTCAGTGAAGGCGTGAACTTAAAATTGTTAAAATGGAGAAAGAACAGTATCGGTCTGTAATTAGATTCTTATTTTTGGAAGGAAAAACATGTGATGAAATAAAAGTAAGAATGCAAGCGGTTTACCATGAATGTGCTCCTTCTATGACAACCGTCAGATATTGGTATAACGAGTTTAAGCGGGGGAGAACAACCGTCTTTGATGAGGATCGCCCAGGCCGGCCAGTTGCGGTGACTACAGACGATATGGTTAAGAAAATTGAAAATATCGTTTTAGCCGACCGCCGAATTAAACTTCGAGAAATCGTTGATGCTGTAAATGTTTCAATCGAGAGGGTACAACACATATTAGAAGAAAAATTGGGTATGAAGAAAGTATCGGCGAGGTGGGTGCCGCGTTTACTCACGGAGGAGCAAAAACGGAACCGACTGACTACTTCGGAGCAGTGTTTGGCCGTGTTCAAACGTAACCCGAAGGAGTTTCTGCGTCGTTTCGTGACCGTGGACGAAACGTGGGTCCACCACTACACCCCGGAAATGAAAGAGCAGTCGAAGCAGCGGATTTTACCGGGTGAACCTGCTCCAAAGAAAGCAAAAACCGTCCCATCGGCTGGAAAGGTCATGGCGACCGTTTTTTGGAATTTGCAGGGTATTATACATATTGACTATTTAGAAAAGGGAAAACAATAACAGGGCAGTACTATGCCATTTTTTTGGATGAATTTGACGCCGTGTTGAAGGACAAACGACCCCATTTAAAAAAGAAAAAAGTACTGTTTTATCACGACAACGCCCCGGCTCATTCGTCCAGAGTTGTGACGCCTTAATTAGCACAGTTACGCTACGAACTATTGTCTCATCCCCCGTTTTCTCCAGATTTGGCACCATGCGATTTTTTTTTTGTTTCCCAACCTAAAAAAATGGCTCGGTGGCAAGCGATTTGGATCAAATGACGAAGTCATTGACGCCACAGAGGCCTATTTTAATGACTTTCCAAAATCATACTTTTTGGATGGTATATTGAAGCTTGAGTATAGGTGGAACAAATGTATAGAGTTAAAAGGTGACTACGTAGAAAAATAAATGCATGTATACAAAAAAAAATGTTTTTTTTTTCATAAACGGGTACTTATCAAACAGCCTAGGTAGATACCCCTGATGATCCTTAGGACACTAGATTAGAAGCTAAGACAATAGATGAAACCAGAGAATATTCAGCTCGTATAATATTAGATACTCCTGATGAGCCTTAGGACACTTGATAAGACGCTTAGACAATAGATGAAACTAGAGAATATCCAGCTCGTATATTAGATACCCCTGATGATCCTTAGAACACTTGATGACATGCTCAGGCAACAGATGGGACCAGAGAATATCCAGATCGTATTTTAGATACCCCTGTTGATGCTTACGACACATGATGAGATTCTCAGACGATAGATGGAACCAGAGAATATCCAACTTATATATAAGATACCACTGATGACCTTTACAACACATGATAAGATGTTCAGGAATAGATGGAACCAGAGAATATCCAACTAGCGACCAAGAAGAGGATACCGAAACCTAGGAAACCCTATTACAAAAGTGGCTTGCAAATTGTGCAGAAGGAATGCAAAAGACAGAGATTTTTTCAACATTGGCTGATTATGATGATGGTGATGATATACCCCTGATACCCGAATGGGTCCATGGACTAACTATAACATTTAATCGTACATCCTCATCCTTAATGACTTCATCATCCGCTATCTACCACGGATGCCTGATAGACGAAATCGCTCAATAGGCTACGATCGGGAGAGAAGGTTCATAGAGAACAAGAAAAAATGGCAATTCTCCATCAACGACAACTGTATCTGCGGTGCCAAACAAACTATGGACTACTTGCTGTTGTCTTTGGGTTCCTCAGCTGTCCATTCACAAAAGAATTAACATTACTGGCACACATTAGATTTATTTCCTCCCAAACCTGTGAGAGACGGCATTATAGTTTTTATAACATAAAGAAATTAACGATACCACTAATTTTTTAATTGACTTTGCAGTGAAAATCTCCTTTAATTAAAAGGAAGGTCTGAATCGTCTAGATGAAAGCAATAAATCCCAATCACTCACTGCTAAATGTCAACGGTGGGAGAAAATAAATCGAAGGTATGAATCATGAGCTCGTTCGAGACGGGAATGAGGCGAGGCAGTAATTGATAACATCTCGCATTACTGATAAACATTATAAATTATCAACGTATTCTAGTAATAACGAACTACTTATGTGGGTCCTGTTCTCAAGCAAAAATTAAGTCATGGATATTAATCAACTAAATGATAAAAGACTTTTCTGTGGCATCAAACACGGTCGTAGAATTACTAAAACATTGGGCACGATAAACAGGTTGACCTTTTAACCTACCAGCCAAATTTTTGGGGCAAGTTTGGTCTATGATACTGAACTACTTTTCATAAAAACAAAGAAAAACTAAAAAAGCATTGCCTTTTTTTACAAAGAAGTTCAGTATCACGGACTGAACTAGCTCCAAAATTTTGGCTGGTGGTTAAAAAGTCAGCCTGTACAATTTCAAATTTAAATCTCATTAACACGAAAGTAGAATTTCAAACCAAACACGCTTGTGTGACACCTCTTGTAATAGTAAACGTCCATAGACTGTTGCAACAAATCAACAGCTTTCAGTAACCCACTGTTAAGCAAAAATGCAATACATATGTATAAAACCTCTAAAACAACTCCAAACATTTCATGCTCATTTCCGAATGATTGCCTAATAACAATTCCATTAGCGCGCGAAATTATAACAAAAAAATTAAATTCATATATTAAAGTAAAAATGTTGAAGACTATTGCACCATTACGAGTATTAGTATTTATTCTGTGCCATTACTAATTCTAACGAACGATAAACAGCTTCCAAGTGATTTATACAAGCAGAAACATTTGTAAATATACAAAACAGACAGAAGTTTCGCAAAACGTTAAAGTCTCAAGAGGCTGAAATCTTGAATGGGACCAAAATAGATTGTTCGAGCAAGAAAGCGCATTACAAGCCATTGAAAAAACAAGTATGGAAAACGGCGCCAGCAATGTGGAATATTTCAAATTTAATGCCAATAATCCTATTAATCTTCATCGAGAAAAGTTTCAGCGTTCAAATGTCAGCGCACGCACGAGGTCCCGCCAATCAGCTCCGCGTTCTTCTCTGTTTACTACACCACAAAAAATATCCCACTGAAACTGTAGACTTTAACTCAACTAAGTAAGGTTTAAAATCCCATTACTCATTAAGAGAAAAGCTTGCCGGGTTTACAGTTGACAAGTTTAAGTTTACTATCGATGACGACTGTAAAGCTAAAGAATAGAGTTTAAAATTGAGTGATAGTGATTGGAAGAAAGTTTGTTTGGAAGCCGGATAGGACGGGCTAAAAGCGTCCACGTCTCTGGCACGGCACTGGGGCAAGGACGCTAGCGCCGATGCAGCCGGCAGATTGATTGCCCGATTAAACTTTGCTGGGAGACATCTTGAAAAAGTACGAAGATGCATCCAAAGTAAATGCGCTTAAAAATGCCACTTCTAAAACTTTCGGACACCTCAGTGATCTGATAATACATAAACAATCACAAATGTATATAGATAATGGATAAACAAAATAATCAAACTATAATTTAGTTAAATATAATGCAAAAAAGTATGATGCGAAACCAAAGAATATCTTTTAGCATTTCAAGACACAGACATTGGTAAAAATCTGAGTGACAAAAATACTAATAATGGACCTATAAACTATGAATTACATTTACAAAACTCTCGAAAGAAAAATAATATATAATAATGAGTCTCTCTATATAGCTTATATTAAGCAATACAAAAACATTTGAAAGTAAATGCCGTTTAAATACAAAGACTTACAGACTTCTTTATACTGTATTGAAATATTCTATAAACAATATATTGTACCGATTTGTTAATACTGTGCTGTTACTTCATGTAAGTGCTGTGCAATAAAATTTACATCAGCATTATCGTTCCCTTGATCTGTACAATCAATATTTATGTTTACGTTGTTTTGTTTATCCGTCACTGCACTGTATGGTATTGGGTATTGTAAACAATGCGTTAGGGTAGTTATTTACACGTGATCGGGTAGAATGGGGCGATTGCGAAACGGAAACGAATGTATTACGAAACGGTTTCGATAGTCGATCGGCCGCGCGCCGCGTGCGCGTGGTATCGCTGAGTTACACGGACTGCGCCCGCGTGCGTCGCAACGCGCTTGATTTCGATTGTAGATCGTCTAGCTTCGATTAACGAGGGTTAATCTGAATACTCAATGAAAAACTTTAGTTGCAAGAATTTGGTATATTCATTTTATTTATTTATAAGCCATAGGCTTTAGGTATCTGCCATCGACCCACTGGTGACGCCGAGAAAAAGTAAACTTTAGAAGGAGGCGCCAATAGGGATGATGACTGGGTCAGAAAAGTATTATTCTAATTAGTGCGTTAGTTAGATTATACAAAAATAATGTACCCATATTTTTCAGTTTATCAAAAAAGTAAAAATTCACAAATATACAGAGTATCAAAGTTCCAGATTGGGAGCTTGTGACGTCACCGATGTGTAAAAATCGTACGAAAGCGTGACGTCATGCGACTTTTAAATGCACTGTATCTTCCTTATTTATTGTTTCTCAAAGAAAAGGAAAAATACGTGTACAATATTTTTTAATAATCTAACCGATGGGCCAAAAATATTTTTTCAGTCATCATGCGTATTATGTAGGTAATGTAACATTTACTTTATTAATTTATTAATAAAAATGTAGTATAAAACTTACATTCAGGATATACATGTATTTGACGGATGTACGCACCTATTTCATAACTCATAAAACATGATGGGGTGAATACTGAGCAAACCGGAATTATTGATGTAAGAAATGCCTGAAAAAATTGAACATTTTTTAACCTAATAAATAACAGAAGAAAGTGAGGGCTATTCCATTTTGTTTCCATCCCTTTTTAACAATACGTAGCACAAATATTTCAGCCGCATCACGTCCATAGCTGGACATAGGCTATAGTACCATATCAACCTCCGTGCCCATCTAATTAGGAATTTTAACCGTTGTAACTTACTTATTTTTAGTGAATTTGGAAGTGACCAATATTAAATCAGAATTTTCAAGATGCCTAATAAAGATGCTATCTGACAAAGCTTGATTACTGCCATACAACGATAACAGCCAGAATCAACGGCTTAATGGCTCATTTTCATTGGTCGTTTCGGCCCGCATTAGGAGCGCAGGAGATTTCTGTACCGCATGCCATAAGGCCCGCATTCGAGGAACCGTGTTTACTATTCGTTGTAGCAGGCCTGACGGAGAGTGACTCTCCGTTTAGGTATCGAAAATGTACCTACATTATTACTATGAGCGCAGGCGGCCCCTTTCCGGTGGTAAATTCAGTTATACGAATCGTTTGTCCAGAGTAATAAAAATGAAATTGGCCTGCAATGGATGTCTAGGTATGTAAACGAAAAGGTGCTGAGTTCTGACGTGATCTAAACTAAACCATATCGCTAACCACATTGAGCAGATATTTCTTTGAATTTCTTTGTTGAGTGAGACTTCTGTACGTGAGTATTAGTCTCTATTCTGTGGTTGTAGCCCGAAGTCAGGGTGCGAAAGATTTTCGTAACGTATGCGGGGAGCCACTTTCATTAGTCTTTAGAGTAATGTATAGTCGATATACAGCATGTTGGGAATAACCTCAGACGGCGTAACGACCATTGTATCGACTTTTCGCTTTAATTGGTCGCTAGCCCGCATACAGGAGTCTCCGTGTGCTAATGAAAATGAGCCATCAACGTTCCATCCTAAACACGGCGGAACTCGAATTATTTTTAAACTTCTTTCAAATACGGACCACCCACCACGCCCAGGGTTACTTGGCTTGCGAAAACGCAAGTAATGCGTAGTCCCATCAGACTAATAAGCTCCTCCTACTTACCTAGAACTGACTAGGTACAACTAAAACGACGATATAATACGCAAGAATTTAATATTCGTATTAAACTTAAATACTGGAAATAAATAACATAAATACCTAAATAATAATGCCGGATTAGCCGGAAACTAGGGCTGTATGGACTTGCAAACTTCATTTAAACTTACGTAACCAATCTGAGAAAAAATAATTATTTGGAATAAATCTTTGATTAATACAAAATAGCGGGAACAAATATTTAAATTAATGCTGTTCTGCAAGTTTCGATCATCTGTAAGTCTTAGAGCAAAGATGAAGTATTATGAACTAGTTGCATCACCTTCCGACAGATCAAAAAAGTCGATCAAGGGAAAGTGCATATACGAGGGAAATCTTAAGGAGGAGATGGGCTGTCACTGCTTCTGATTTTCATTTTCCACCTATTCTCCCTCTCCGTCTTACTAAGTGTTAATGTGTATTTCTCTCTCTCTCTCTCATCTCAGCGTGTTCCCAGTTTCAACCTCAGCTGCAACGCTGTGAAGCCCGGGCTCCGCTTTCCGGCTTTTTCTTCCCCACTTCGCACGGTCTTGAGCATCCTTGGTTATAAGACCATAAATTGGCACGCATTACATTATACATAAATATCATCAATGTAAAAAACTATTATTTCAGTACTAGTTTTTGATTTAATACTATTTAATTTTATCACAATTATTGTTATAGAAACTCAAATACCCATGACTTCGCAATAACCTACATAAAAGTGCATGTAAGCGAAAAATAAAGAAATACAAATAGATCCCCGTAGGCCGCAACTCACTTTCAGTATTTGAAGGAAGCAGACAGCTTGGCCTTGCGCACCACCTCGAGCCCGTCCACCTGCACGGACAGCACGCCGCACACCACGTCTTCTCTCAGAGCGGAGCGGACAGCGATCACTTCTGTATAAGTATCGCTGCCAGCGCTGTATGAAAGCACGTCGCCGAGGTACAGGTAGGCGTAACTGTAAAACGACAAAGTTTTATTATTTGAATCTCTTTCATTTGAGGGTTGCTACACACTTGATCGGGCCGGCATTGTCGGTTCGGCAGTATTTGTCGAACAACAAGGACAGTAAGAGTATTACATACAGAACGGAATCTCCTAAGGTAGGTACGCGCAATATGCGTCTCTTTTACCTGTCCCCGCATCTCTCCCCCGTTCTTGTACTGCCGGATGCCGCCGTGTGCCGCAGTGCACACGTCACTGCGACAAGGCGAGAACGGGGGAGAGATGCGGGGACGGGGAATGGGGACGCATATTGCGCGTACCTTAAGAGATTCCGTCTTCTTACTGTCTTCTGTGGTAATACTCTTACTGTCTCCTGTGCCGACCAAAAACAATATCGGATTTTCTCCCGAACATTCATCTACATACAAAGTGGAAGGGACATACTTGTAATAAATCGAACCACGGGCTATACTAGATTATTATAGTATAATGAAATTAAAATAATAGACGAAAAACAAAAAAAAATTGACATTCCCACACAAATTTCCCGAGCGGCTGCACACTTTTCTATGGAAATGCTAAATTTTTTTTTTGTTCTTTGGCTGTTATTTTAATTTCATTATACTATAATGATGTAGTATAGACCGTGGTTCGATTTATTACGGGTATGTCCCTTCCACGTTGTATATTCTATTTTACCGCCCGGCTGTGCCGGTTAATGTCGGCCCAAATAAGTGTGTAGCAATTGGGTTGCTACAAACTTATTTGGGCCGACATTATTAACCCAAACGATAGTTTTTGAAAATATATTTTTTTTATATCACAATGTCGTCCTCCTTCTACCCCACATCAAAATCCACTCTAAACATCTTCCTCATTTCAGCACGTTTTTAATTGCAGCCTTAGTTGTGCTGCTTTAGAGGCCCATGACCGCTTAACGGCTTTTTCTTCTCTAATGATAAGAAAGATGAAAAAATCTGGAACCATAGTTTGAACATGTGCCACTTCACTCACCCAATGTCCTCGCAACTGGCGAGTCCTAGAGGATCCTCGGCGGGCTCGCTGATGACGTTGAACACGATGCAGTCTTTGGGGTCGTATTTAGAGGCGTCATTGCTCTTACAGCGCCCCATGTGCCCCAGCAGCGGTACGTCGCAATCTCTCACCTGGATAGCTGGATTTACGATATTTATTAGAAACAAATGAAACGAATTAATCGAATGAAACGAATGGTACGAATGAAATGAGTAAAGTTAATTAGATTAATGACATTCATAAAGTTAGGTATATTAATGAAATTAATAAAATGAAACTTACTCTTTTTGAAGTTGAAGACACATTTCTCGATGTAGCTCTTCGGTTTGGGCAGACTAACAGGTGTCTCAAGCTCTGCCCCACTTCGCCCCAGCAAGGAGTACGCGACATACAGCCTCTGTACTGTGGGGTCGGTCATGGCTCCACACTCTTCATTAAGGGCGAGCCACTGAATCGTTATGTCAATGCTCTCCTTTGGTTGCTCGTGTGTTTTTTCTGTGTCCTGTCATACAAATAATTTAACTCTTTTCGGGACACTTACGTCTATAATGGTCTTGCCATTATTATTTTCATATGTGTTACTATTTACAAATCTCAAAAGCAACCACATAGCTACATAGTCATTAGTTATTGGGCACATTACTATTTAAAAGGAATCCCTATAACTTTTTTTTATCTTCTCTGATCTTCATTCTTGTTCCCTTCATTTTGCTAAGCGTGGCCTTTGGGGTTTGCAACAGAATAAGGCATGGTAATAGTCTATTGGGACTGGAAATAACAGTAGTCTTACCAGTAGGTCTATTGGGACTAGAATTCCCGTTGGACTTTGTCTGGTCGAATAGGTGCATAAAGTTTGTGGACCTTACCGGCTGCGGTTGTTCCCATCCCGATTTTGAGTATCTCGGCAAAATTGTGACAGACTTTTTACTGGCATTTGACCCTAAACGAAACAAAAAAGTAATTTTTATCTAAAAGTGGAGTGATACCAACCTTCACGTGCTTTCTGAAGCTCAAATTTCTTTAATACGAATATGCTTTTCTATTAAGTAGTAGGTCGACTGTATTAGCGTCTGATCGGAATATAATATTATGGCTCATTTACATTGGTCGATAACTCAGTCGATATACAGCATGCGGGCGACCAATGAAAGCCTCAAGTCGATACAGTGGTCGTTACGCCATTCAACAAAATAACTATACTAATACATTAAAAGCGGCATTTTCCGTGCTCGTAATTACGTTAAATTTTACTTGCGCCCTGGACGGTCGTAACGTTTTCTTTAAAATCCCACTCACCTACTGCGGTTTCACCCAGTTCTGGTGGTTCGTCTATGTACGAATAAGATGAGGTAGGAGTGTTGAATTTAAATTCTTTATCTGTGCAAAAAAAATTAAAAGTATAATTAATAAGATTTTTTTATTTTCTATAGGTATAAGTACTAAAAGCTATACAACAACGTGAAATTGACATACTAGAACCACGGGCTTTACTAGATCGCTATAGTACTTATATTGAAATTAAAATAACAGTCAAAAAACAAAACAAAACCTCGCAATTAATATGGGAATATCCTATTTTTTGTTGGTTTCTTGATTGTTATTTTAATTTCATTATAATATAGTGATCTAGTTAGCCCGTGTCTACAAATAAGGTTCCAAATGGTTAGGTAGGAAAAGAAGTAGAACGAGGAAGAGATGGGCAGATAATTTGAAAAGGATTTAAGCCTACAGACAGTAAATCATAGAAGAGGGGATCCAGTAAATAAATGGCCTTACTCTGCGGTTTCCAAGAGCTTTTTAGATTCTCGTAGGCATCCGAGGTGCGATCGCTTTTTTTCTGCGAACAATAAACATTTTTAATTAAGCTCACTTGATCCCACAAACCTGTTTTTTGATTATTTCTATGTCTGAACCTAATAAGATCCCAGATAGCAATATCATACATAGAGACTTGCATCAAGATTGACATGGGAACTGTCAACCTGTAGCAAGTTTTATACTTTCTAGTTTCCACGCAACAAACTTGCCCAATATTTGTAGTTTATAGCAACTTGGAAACAAACTTGATACAACATTCTTAGCTTATCATAATTGCAACAATACATATTGTTACAAAACTTGCCAGGTCATATTAGACCTAGCAATTTTTAAGCTAAGAAATACCAAGCTTGCAGCAAGCCTGCATGTCATCTGGGATAAAACCTTCAATGAGTTGGTGTAGAAACAATGTTATAACAACACTACGTCACCTAATTAAAGTCTCCTGTACGTGGGTCCGGAATCTAACGTGTAGTTTTTTCCAAAACCGGCATTTACATTTTGCAGGCCCGATATGTAATATAATATAAGTATCTATATTTCTTCACAAACAAAAATAATATTCTTTTAAACTCATCTTTACTAGATGATAAGATGAGATGGATTGACGACTGTCTGTTGGCGACAAAGCATGAAGAGAAATAGCTCTACGGCCCAGTGAGGCCGAATTACAAAAAATATGACCGAATAAATAGAATCATTATTATGTATTTTTTTATATTTATAAACATATTTAATGCGAATGAAAATGGTCTAGATATATAGCTTATATAGCTTAGAGATAGCTCTAATACAAGAAATACACAAATATCATCAACGTAGGAAAATATTTTTCCTACGTCATTGAATAGCATATGAAAATGTATACATTAAACAATTAATTATACTTAATATGAGAGATAATACTGCACAATATAAATTAGGATGTTTGTCCACTGCGCCGTCACCGCCACGTCACCAAGACACGAGATCTGCCTCGCCTTTCGAGTGAGGCGATATGCGAGAGAGGTACGCTCTACTTTTCTCTCTCTCTTTTAACACACTTTTCTTCACTCCCTGCTTGTTCTCTGATTTCCTTCTTTAATTATCAGGAAACGAGGTGACGCGTCATTTCTTCTCCGGCCAAATAAAATCTCGTCTCTCGGCGACATGACGGTGACGGCGCAGTGGACAAAATACATTTCTTACTCTTTTCTTTTGACTTCTTGATTGACGTCTGATAAATTTTGTCTGTAAATAAAATAAATTAATGTTATTATTTGTGTACGGTAGGACAATCGGAACAAAACGGAATATTGTATTTTAGCCCGGATCAGAAATAATTTTCTTAAGTTATACGCCGGTTAGTTGGCAATGTTGAAATGGATGGCCTGAATGACTCTTCGACGACAATGATTGCAATATTCCAGTTTTTCCGATTGTCCACGACCCAAATACAACTGTATCTGTTGTATCTCTTCTTTTTCTTGTCTTATCTAGTCTTACGTCACTCCTCCGGTGGAAAATCACCTTCAAATTAAATGACACAACAATGTCATATTATAACGGATGTAAGTAACATAATATTGTGGGCGTCCAAGCATGGGTTCAGTTGTGAGGTATTGGGTTAAGACTGATTCGGTATCTAGACTAGTCAATTGATAATAAGAATTTTAAAAATAAACTAGCACATATTTTTTTATCAAACATTTGAAATTGAAAAAACTTGATTCCAGAAAAAGCATTATCAAAGTTATTCATTTACTTGCAATTAAATTAATTTCAAAATGTTGGTACTTAGAAACATCATATAAAGTCATTTTCATGTATATGTCGCAGCCATCTGGTTAAATTAGCCAGCTAACTTAACGCCTAGGCAGCTCTTTGAACGCTGGCATTCAATTGGACGCCTAGGCTGATAGTTAATTAAACTAGATTCACTCAACGTTTAACAACTTGGCGTATTAGAACTATTAACAGTCAGCCCTTTGAAGATGCCTGACCAAGACTCAGCCAAGTGATTCAAATTTAATTCAGTTTTTTGACACTGCGGCGCTACTAGTCAGGGCTAGGCGTTCAATGCCCAATGGCAACTTTAACAGATAGCTGCATCACATTTACATGCATACATAACATTTATTTATTTATTTATTTAAAAACTTTATTGCACAAAAATGTTTTACAAGTGGTGGACCTAATACCATATGGCATTCTCTACCGGTCAACCATAAGACCAAGCAGAAAATATGTGTGGCTGACGTGATTAAAATATGTATAAAATTACATAATTAAAACAAATTATCTGATATTAAATATGACCCACTAATAATATATAGTATAGATAAAAATAAATAAACAAAACATTAAACGAATATATACCTAAACATATAAACTAATAAATATATATTATACATATACAATAAATACAAAATAATTAAATATATTAGGATGAATGTGCTAGGCTAGGACTGCTGGAGAAACAATTTATGTACCGCCCGCTTGAATGCCACTACATACATTTACATGCATACATACAATACATTTACATGAATTAAAATCGCGAAATGAAATTTTTCACCCAGCTTTACAAAACTGCGTATATCTCGGAAACTAAATGCCGCCAACTGGAACCTTTATGCTTGGACGTCCAAACCCAAAGGTTTCACTATGCCAAACTGGTCTATACCATCAAATATGACCAATACTACCTGAACATCATTGGAAAGCTC
Organism: Acrobasis repandana; assembly: GCA_963576875.1. NCBI lineage: Eukaryota > Metazoa > Arthropoda > Insecta > Lepidoptera > Pyralidae > Acrobasis > Acrobasis repandana. The sequence goes on from OY756215.1 coordinate 23,762,083, forward strand.
CTTCAATGTTTATTTACAATCACGTCAAGTCAAATTCTAAATAAAAAAAGGCAAGAGACCAATTTGGCACATGGCAATAAGGGTCAAAATTCAAATGACGATCTAACCTTTTGTAGTACGAGTAACATTTACATTGAACGAGCTTTCCAATGGCAATTTGTTCTTTCTCCTTTCTTACCCAAGAGCTAATGCTTTGAGGCTGCTGATTCGACAACACGTCCTGGAAGAGAGGCACATTTTTTTTTTAGCTTTTTTATGACCGTGTCATTGTACCTATTTTTAACCCCCCGACGCAAGAAGAGGTTATATGTGTCTCTGTGTCTGTATGTCTGTGGCATTGTAGCTCCTAAACGAATGGACCGATTATGATGCGGTTTTTTTAATTGAAAGCCGACGTAATCGAGATAGTTCTTAGCTACAGTTGTGTCGGGGGTTATCGAAAATCGGGTAATGGCTCAAATTTAACATGCTAGATTTGACCCTAACATATAAACAACAAACTGGGCAAGATAAATGAAAGCTTGTAAAATTAAACTTACCTCTTCTAGCTTTTCCAAACCCGTGATAGATTGCATGTTGTTTTGTTCAGCATTTCTCTGGAAAAACATATAGTTAAGTAAATAAGCCGTGTGGCACGGTAACATCAAAACAATCGAAAATGGAATTGGTTAAACGGTTTTGTTCAGCGTTTCTCTGCAAAAACACAGCGTACCAAACCATGTGGCATGCTAACATCAAAAAAATCGAAAATGAAATTGCCTGAAGGAATTTTGTGAGGGAAGAACCTCCCAACCTTAACCTCGCAACCAAGCTAAAGAAGGTAGCAAACAAAAAAGAACTCCTGTCGCAACTGGTTGTGAAACTTTATTACCAAACAAACAAACAAATTTCTTTAACCACAACCAGCAGTGTATAAAGAATAAAAATTCTTCCGTCGCAACTAGTTGTGGAATTTAGTTGTGATGACGGCCGGGGGGCGTAATCCAATTAATAATTTTTATTATATTATTCGCGACAACGGGTCTGGCCGAAACACAAAGCATGGATGGAAAATCGTCTGCTGCGTCCAGCTACAATGCTCTATAGGTACTTCATAAATATCAATCATAAATTGAAGAATAATTTGGCAGATTCGTATTTTGCGGATGCCACACTTTTACTGAACATGTTTATAATTTTTGAAGTGACAGCACAGAAGACAGTAAGAAATTAAGAATATAAGTACAGAACTTAATCTCTTAAGGTACACGCAATATGCGTCTCCTTTCCCCGTCCCCGCACCTCTCCCCCGTTCTTGTGCGGCCGCGTGCGGAAGGGACCTTAGGAGATTCCATTCTGTATACTCAATTCAATTCAATTCTTTATTTGCTTAATAAGAGTTTTACAATACATGTGGTCTTACAAATTACACAGTCCTTCTTATTGACCTTTTCAGGTATAGCAAATGTTAAAATAACAATAAGGTTTTTTTTCCAATGGCAGTGTTTACTCAATTTAATTGTACGGTTTACAACACTGTCACTTTTTATTTCATGCATAATTATATTTGTACACAATTTAATTTTTACATAAATATATTTATATAGAGCAGTCCACATAGTTTATTCAATATTCATGCATTTTATTTTATTAGTTATTTTGTTTATTTCTTTTTTGGCTCTAAAAATTCTTTGATCGAATAATAGCATTTTGATGTCAGATAATTCTTTAAGGATTTGGAAAATTTATTTAATTTAGTTTAGTTTTTTATAACGGTTGGAAGTTTATTGAATATTCTAATAGCCATGTAGTATGGACTTTTTCTTAGCATTTCAATGCGCGATTTAGGTAAATGTAGATTATTTTTTTGTCTCGTGTTTATATTGTGAACTTCCTTAACTTTTTTAAATTAATTTATGGTTTTGTATGTAAACATACAAATGTCACAAATATATAGGGAAGGTAAAGTAAGTAAATTATATATTTTTTAAATGGTACACATGATTCTGTGTTTTTTATTTGTGCTATAATTCTGACACACTTTTTCTGCATAAGAAAGAGATCTTCCATATCTGTACTATTTCCCCACAGAATTATGCCATATTTTAATTGGGAATAGGCATAAGCATAGTAAACTGATATAGCTGCTTCCTTGCTAGTACTTTGTACTATTTCATAAAGAGCGTAGTTTGATTTCACTTGTTCAATGTGGCTCTTCCAGTTTAGGTGTGAATCTACAATTATTCCTAGTAGGTTAAATGTGTCAACTGAATCTATATTGTTATTGTTAAAATTTATATTTATATCTAGAGGTTTTTTTAGCATATGGTCTAAATTGTATGATTTTTGTTTTGGAGTAATTTAAGTCAAGACAGTGATTTTGAAGCCAATTTGATACCGATTGAATAGTGTCATTTAACATTCTCTACTAGATACTCTTACTGTCTCCTGTGCTAGTGTGCAGAGCTCCACCGTACAACTACAAGGACAGCATAGGAAACCAAGCTGCCAGGTGGTCAGAAAATGACGACTTATTATTATTAAAAGCCCACTAGATCCCATTGTTGGGCAGAGGCCTCCTCAGTTTACAATTTATCTGTGTCTTGCGCTTTTGCCTGCCAGTCTGGCGAGTATGCTAAAACTAATAACAACAACCTAGATTACGAATAATTTATATATTTGTAAAAACCACAGATCTGTATATACTACTAGATAAAGAAAGTCCTCCAATTTGTACGAAAACCTGGCGTGCCAATTTCCAATACAATATTTAATAAGAAATTCACTTACAAACGGATCTTTTTTATTACTTCCTCCAACGTTGTTCGACGAGTTTCTACCGCTCAAAACGGTATATTTAGGTATTTTACAGTAGAGGGCTGAATGTCCGAACTAATGAATTGACATACACGGACTAAAAGTAACGATCCTAAATTGATATACATGGACTAAAAGTAACGATCCTAAATGGACATACACGGACTAAAAGTAACGATCCTAAATGAAGTCAATTTGACGTCAGATCGACACGCAAATTCATACAGAGGCTGTGTTTATCTTGATCCATGTTCTGTGGTAAAAACTGTTTTAAAAATATACTAGTCTTTATTTCTAACGGGGCAGACAGAGCAATTGGGACTTGCGGCTCTAAGCAGACAGAGCCCAGGGCAACAAGACCCAAAGGCCACTTTTAGCGTGATGGTGGGCCAGAAGATGGAAAAAGAAATCAAAATAGTGATGGGTTGCTAGTTTTCTGTAAAACAAAACAAGTTTTTTTTCTGTAAAAATGCCCAGAAGAATAGAAAATACTTACATCTACGGCTTCTTTCATTTCACCTGCAGATCTTATATTGGTTGGCTGAAATAAAAAAAATTGCTTCTACAAGTTTTTTTTTTTAAATAAATTTATGTGCAGAGTGAAGAACACGAATGTACGTAATATACACATTATGCACTATCGGTATTCTGAGTAGTATTAAAAAATGGAGCCGAGTGACCTGGCGGCACCCGTTCACGAGTTGACGCGTGGTAGAGGCCATCGCTGAACTCAACCATATTAGATGAATCCACTAATATATAATAGTTCAAGGTCAGTGCCTCTGGTGCCCAGGCACAGGGCGTAGACTCTGGGGGGCGCAAGAATGGCCCATATCAGTTCTTTAAAAATAGGAGTCACATTAGATAAGCCGCCCCATGACCACTTATTTCTAGCGATGGGGGGGTGCAAATAGGCGCAAAATAGGCTACTTATGGCACTGTTCAGGTTCAGACATTCACAAGAAGATCCAAAGGCCACGCTTTGCAAAATTCTATTATATAAAGACGGTAAGATAATTACATATGACCCCCTCGTGTATTTATAATAATCCCCAGGTACCACACCACATAAGTTATAGCCAAGAGATGAAAATAATGCAGATTTTTTTTATTAAATAAAATAGAAGGAACCATAACTTACCACTTCATTCGAGATGAGCGAGTTACGCTGAAATAAAAGAAAATTATAACATAAGCTCATTCTTAAAGTACATTATTTGAAATAAAATCTATAGAGTCTATTTTGGACTGTTTTAGAACATTTACTGGTACTACTAAAATTCAAAACGTATATTTGAATATTCTGGTTTATACAAAGAAATAGCACTTCTGAGTGACCTCTGCGAGACAGTATTGGTCGCGTACTTGCTTGAAGGGCTTTTTCATAATAATAATATATAAATAATAATAATAATAAATAATAATAATAACGGCGTCGGGACGTGACGACCCCATCGCCCACTGGATTTCCAGTGTAGTCAGTCAACGCAGGGCAGCTTGTGGCGAGCTGTTGGTGAGTGGCGACACCACGGACCCTACCTCCAGGGGACCATACACACATGCGCTTACACACACACATACACACAGTTACACACCCCCCGCCTCTGTCTTGCCTTAACCGGCCGGCCAGAGTGGAGTCGCAAGAGCAGAACATACGCTCCAGGGTGGAAGTGTATTGCACGTAATGGCGTAATAACGGGGAAACCCGCTCTCGGGGGTAAGCCCCGTGATGGTGAAACCGGAGCCGCACCTCTCGACACCCTCAGCTGCTCACATTGTGTTGCGCCCTGGCCGCATCTTCGTGGCTAGTTAGGGTGCCCACAGGCAGTGTAGCCAACGAGCAGCAAGTCACCATCTACCAGGCTTAAATTGTTGTGAGAGATTTCTAGGTAGATGTCCGTATCTCACTCCATAACCCAGTTATCCGGTCCACTAACATCCCATCCACATAGCCCAAACCAAGTAAATCCCTCCCTGGCAATAGTTCAGCAGCTATGGTGGACTGTCCGTTAGTGCATCTCAATGGTATATTAAGGGATAGACCTCCATAGATGCAGCCATCTCACTTTTTAGATAAAAAGGTACTAAAAGGCCTCTTCATGTTGGCTTTGGCCCCATGAACGCCTCAAAGGACCGGGTCCCCATGGACCCGTGGCTGAAAAGCGTACCGACAATAATAATAATATATAATAATAATAATAATAGAGGGGGGAGGGGGAGAGGGAGGGGGGGAGAGAGAGAGAGAGCATGAGTTCTTTATACGAGAAGAGAAAAACCGTACTTGCCTGAAGGGCTTCGTCGTAATAACAAGAGAGAGATAGAAAGAGTGCATGATCTTTTTAAACGAGAAAAGAAAAACTTGCCTTTCTTTGAAGGGCTTTGTCGTAATAACAAGACAGAGAGAGCATGAGCTTTTTAAACAAAAGAAAAAGACTGTCGCCTACTTGCCTAATGGGCTTCGTCGTAATAACAAGAGAAACGAGCATGCGAGCTTTTTAAACGAAAGAGAAAATCTTGCCTACTTGCCTGAAGGGCTTTGTCGTAATAACAAGAGAGAGAGAGAGAGAGACAGAGCTATATAAACGAGAAGAGAACAATTACGAGGTGTACTCACTCGTATGGAATACTTAGCCAAGCTGCTGTCATCCAGCAGCTGCGTCGGCTGTGTAGCTTGAACCTCGCGCAGTTTCATAACCTGACAACATATTTTCAAATTGATTATTCTCATACTTATTTTAACTGGGATACATTGAGGACGTCCCAAAGGGGACTTATTGTCACAGAACAGTCTATAAGGATCTTCCATGCTGGTCTGGGAGAAAAGAAAAAGCTTAGAATGTACCAGCTGCTTCTCTTCTCGTGCAGATCGTAAAAGCCGATTGAGGGACTGGGCGAAACTACGAATCATGTAATAGGCGATGCGGCTAGCAACCCATCACTATTTTGATTTCTGTTTCCACCATCTTGATCATCATCACACTGAAAGTGGTTTTTGGGTCATGCCACAAGACCCAAAATGCTCTATCTGCCCCATTAGGGATAAAGACGTGATAAACGATAGTATATTCGACAGATAGGTGTAAATGGGCCTTAAAATCCCGTACAAACATAAATAGTGACTTACCCGACTTTTCGTATCTTCGGCGTTCAACGCATTGGAGGCTGGTGGTGCGGACATCGAGTACGTCGTGCGGTAGTCTTCAGAGTCGGAGCGGTTGTCCATAGTCGGCTGCTGGGAAATAATCTAAACTAGTAAATATTATCCAAATTGAAAATATGTGATGAAAAATCCGCCACGAGTGGAACTCGAATCCACGACTTTTTCATCACATATTTTCAATTTGGATAAATTTCCGAGCATTGTAATGCTACGAGTATATCAAGTGAAATAAAGTTTACAAATTAGTATTGTTGAGTCTCTAACTGCTCTCCACTACAGTCACTCGTATTCATAATAATAATTAGTAAATATTACAGTGTAAGTGCACTTGAGACACCAAAGAGGGGCCTGCTTTGGTGTCGCAACTTTCAGCGAACAAAAATCACCAATTCGTGCACCTTGGTAATAAACAACGGCGCTCATTGGTTAAATCAAAAAGCGCGCGCTTCCCCGGCTTCCGCTTACACACTTGCCGTCGCATTTCACAAAATCCCCACAGAATGCAGAAAACCAAGAGATCATCATCATTAGGTCTTTATTCTCCACTACAGGAGCACGACCCCCTCTATACTATCAGAGCCATATATTAGCCAGAGCAGTCAGAGGAATTGGCCTACACTCCACACTGGCCAGACGGGTTGGAGAGGTCTCATTGATGTTTATAAGCTTTGTTTAGCTTGTGTTTCCTAAGTCGCCTTCTAAGATATCCACGGGACGACTTGGAGTGGTCCTATTCTACTCTGCCGGGAACCTTCTCTGTTCCCTTTTCTCAATTATTAAAAATCCCTTTTCTCTCCAATACTTGAAATGTTAGTTTCAGTATATTGCGGACATGATCGGCAACTTCGCTCAGTAACACGCTTAAGCTTTAAATATCTTGTCTGGTTTTCTTTTCCTAAAGGTTGACAGGAAGATAATGTTTTAGCATTAAGGTGATGTTAGAAGCAATTGACCTTGATGTGGCGCCCTCATTTGAAATAAATTGGTAACTCGTAAATATGGTGATAATTTCCATATTTCTAGTCGTCAAGCACTAGATATCACTTCAAATTATTTTATCAACTGCCGTTGAAACTATTATTGGTGATCCGTCTAGCTTTAAAACTCGTCTCCGCCAAAAGTGGCCACTTATGGCGAAAACTAGTTTTAAAGCTAGACAGACTAATGTAAATACTTTCAACAGTGGTTCATAAAATAATTTAAAGGACTATCTAGTGCTTGACGATTAGCAATATGAAAAAGATCATCATATTTACGAGTTAACAATATATTTCAAATGAGGGCGCCACTTCAAGGTCAATTGCTTCTAACATCACCTTAACTCTACCTATTGTTGCTTTTGGCTCAATAAAGTTTGAACAAATAAATTAATTAATGAATGGGAGTAAGAGAGTGAGTTGTAAGTACGATAGGTCTCTGGTCCGTCTGCGAGGATCTCTTCCGCAGCATGCACCACAGGTCCAGCACGCCGACCTCGTCGCTGGTGACGAGCGTGTCGGCGCTGTGCCCGGACAGCGCGCGCCGCATGTCCGGGCCCATCGTCTGCACACACACGACAGCTTAACGTGGCTACACACGACACAATAAAATCTGGCGCTGTACTAGGTATATTCTTCTTCTTCTTCCTCACCTTATCCCACTTTACATGGGGTAGGAACCGCATGTGACTCTTCCATTATCAAGGTACTTTTTGTCAAGGTACTAGGTATATAAACGAATATTATTATTTTTTCTACTTTCACGCCATCATGATGATAAAACTGGCTTTTGGGGTCTTACGTCTACCTGTTGTCATTCCGGTACTGTCTACTCTGTTAGGGATCAGGACGTGACAATATATCTGTATCTCGCTTAATTTATTAACTACCACCCATATCTTTCTGTGAATGAAAGAGGCGACTAAAGGACTAAGCACAAACATCTCGTGCATACAGCATATTATACGAGAGAGTACTATACATCGTGTTAATGAAAGTAAGCAAAACCTCTCAGATGGTACCTCAGCCCATGTAACTGAACAACTTGTGTTCAACAACTTTCACGAAATCCAAAAAAAAAAAACGGATTTTCATACAAACTGATCAGCTGATCGAGTCAATTTGTATGAAAATCAAAATTTTTTTTTTTGGATTTTGTGAAAGTTGTTGAACAAAATTTGTTCAGTTACATGGACTGAGGTACCATCCGAGAGGTTTTGCGTTCTTTCATTAACACGATGTATATATTTGGAGAATATACACCGCATTCGTGCAACAAATCGTACCGGCAAATCGGTGCAATGATTTCGACTCTTTTTCGTATGCCTTCGACATTCTCATTGTCATTCATAATGCATATCAGCTTTGGTAAAGGAAAAGCTAAAACGCGCACCTCGGGTTTCGAAGCAGCACAGCTAAGGATCGAAACCGGATACGCGATAATATGAGAAAGTCTAAGTGCCTAACTTGAAAATATGTCTAGAGACATAACGACGCGATGATTAGCATTGAGGAAGGCATCACACAGCAGCAAACTCGCGAACAGCTGTTTGTTCAGCTCTATAGGTACTATTGACATTTCATGTGTCTGCCATCATACTTCTAGATGTTTGATGATGGCACTGAACATAGCTAGTGACATATCTACGCGATCATTAGCATTGAGCAAGACATCACGCAGAGGGAACCACATCGCGAACAGTTTTGTTTGTCCAGCTCACACATTATCTGTGACGACTTCCGTAGTTCATGCGTCTCTACCACTAGATGATGTAAATGACACCGGGCAGGTTATTGTTGGTCATGGGAGAGTCGCTGTTTGTTTACCCACACCGATTTTCTCGGTCTCTTCTTTCGGTCTCTTGTATTTTGCGTAAGCACTGCGTACGTCCATTCCGATATAAGGCGATATATTTGCTCTGTTTAATCAACACTAATATTATAAAGCGGAAGAGTTTGTTTGTTTGTTTGTTTGTTTAAACGCGCTAATCTCAGGAACTAATGGTCCGATTTGAAAAATTCTTTTTTTGTTGGGTAGTCCATTTATAGAGCGAACCACGCGAACGAAGTCGCGGGCACAGCTAGTAGTTTATATTCAGTGTATTGTCCGTGGCGAACCTTTTATTGGCTCTCCGATCATAACCATCATCATCCGAGCGTGTTCCCGGTTGCTTCGTCAGCGGTTACGCTTCAGAGCCCGGGGTCCGCTACCTTACCTAGGTGATTCGGGACCAACAGCTTTACGTGCCTTCCGAAGCACGGAATCATCTTTCTTTTCGGATAATCAGGTGATTCAAGCCTGCAATATCCTAAACAGGCTGGAAACAACTTTTCACAAAGTATGCTTCCCAGTGGGATTTGAACCCATGACCTCCGGATCACAAGGCAGACGCCTTGACCACTGGACCACGGAGGCAGTCAAATTCTTTTATTGGCTCTCCGATATCCATTAAAATTTTCGTTTTGTTTTTTAAGCTGTCGGCTCCCCTTGAAAAAAAAATTTAAAAAAATAAGGACGCGTCACGCGTGCGATCATGATGTGATTCATCGGCGTAAAAAGCGGGCCTAGGTTTCTAGATGTTTAATAAATGAACTAACCATAGCGAGGGACATGTCGACGCGATGGTTGGCATTGAGCAGAGCGTCACGCAGCGGCAGTGCACACGACGCGAACGGGCAGTTCTGTTTGTTCAGCTCACATACTACTATTGGCATTTCCTCCTATGAGAAAGAAAGAGAATGCACATTATATACTAAAGACATTGAAAAAAGAAAAGCCTCAAATTACAGGAATTAGCCACCCAATTCGGCTAGAAACTGGTAAGTAAATATTTTGAATCCATTGTTCTACAGGCAGCAAACATTATACCACAGAGCTATTTATGCTGCATTACCGATTGTAGGTACGAGTATACTCGTATATAGTAATACAAATACAATCCATTACAGCCAAATTTTGGTCTAAACAAAGATAATTTTTGCCATTTTCGACTCGACATGAAGAATACAACCCTTTTCAGGTCACACAAAAACATTTAATTTCGGTCACATTTTTTATTACCTATAGGTATTTTATCCGTTTAATATATCGGATAATCCGTTATCCGTTTTTGGCTTAACCGCATCGGTATGCGAAGCGTTTGACGTCACTGTTCGTGTTGTTACACCGAACACTTGTACCTTCAGATCTATGAGGCGAACTTTAATTATTTTGTGCTATAATACTACTAATTAAAAAAAAAAAACAAAAAAAACTTACATATTTGAGATAATCAACGAACCGCTCGTCCATTTCAGCGTCGTACTCGGTGGTGAAGTCGAACAGGACGATGCGTCCGCTGCGCATGCGCGTCATGGCCACGTTATGCTCGTAGAACTTCCACGAGAGCAGCAACGACTTGTCTTTGGAGTAGATCACCGCCTACAAATATAAACCTGTACAGCAGAGATCTTTATTGATCCTCTTTATAAATAAAACTGTGGTAAGCTGTAACAAGACGTCATGTCTGCTGCGCATGCGCGTCATGGCCACGCTCTGCTCGCAGAAGTCATGTCTTTAGATTATAGACCACCGCTTAGCAAACCAAATAAACTTTTGTGTCGTGTGGTTCATGGCCTAGAATAAGAGCACTCCTTCTCTATCTGTGGATGTCATAAGAGTCGACTAAACTCTCTTACTACGACATCAGGAAGGCGGCCAGTACTATAAAAAACCGTTTTAATGGTTCCTTGGGTGACTCATATGCTTATCACCTTTGGAGAAGATAAATTGGAAAGCGCGCTTCGGGCTTCAAAGCAGCACAATTAAGAATGCAACCGGGAACGTATTCAGATGAGAAGAAAAAAGTCTATGGCCAACATTGGACTTGGAAATAAGACGATTGGTGGTCCATAATGTGTAAGGAGAAGCCGCTACACTCGCACTTGATAAGTGAGTTATTAATTATCCTCCACCTGGACTGGACAAAAGCTCTCTACAGCGACCTACTTGGCTTCGCAGTCTATTTAGCGACATCGGTGGACTTACCTTATCACATAACACGAGCGTGACGATGTGCAGTGTGAAGGTGAGCTGCGCCAACTGCGAGCTTGCAGTATAACGCAGCAACACGTAGCTGGGGCAACCGTACCCGTTTCTTTTGTGAGCTGCTGCTGGAGCTATCAGAATGTTATGGGTGTAACATAACCTCATCTGACAGCAGGATTGTGCCGATGTGCAGCGTGAAGGTGTACTTGTTGTTCGCAGGCTGTGAGGTTGCCGCAGCGTGATGCAGCATACCGTGACCCGGGCAGTCGGGGCCCGCTTCTTTTGTATTTTATTTTTTTAGCTGTGGCTATTACAATAATTTAGGTGAAAATTACCTCATCTGACAGCACGAGCGTGCCGATGTGCAGCGTGAAGGTGCACTTGTTGTTGCTGGGCTGCGCCAGCTGCGAGGTTGCCGCGGCGTGACGCAGCACGACGTGACTGGGACACGCAGTGCCCGCTTCTCTTGTGAGTTTCTGCTGGAGCTATCAAAAAACCCTAAAGTTATGACTATTATGTTTTGCTGTAAGGTTTCATGCTTAAAATAGAACTACTCTATCTCTTCCTGTGGATACCGTAAGAGGTGTAGTTTTCACCTTAAAATAGAACCACTCCATCTCTTCCTGTGGATACCGGGAGAGGTGTGGTTTCCAGCTTTAAAAAAAACCACTTCATCTCTTCCTGCGGATACCGTAAAAGGTGTGGTTTCCAGCTTCAAAATAACCACTCCATCTCTTACTGTCGATACCGTAAGAGGTGTGGTTTCCAGCTTAAAAAAGAACCACTCCATCTCTTCCTGTGGATACCGTAAGAGGTGTGGTTTCCAGCTTAAAATAGGACCACTCCATCTTTTTCTATGGATCAAGAACAAATATCATGTGCTTCAGCTGAATCCTCAATGAGACGGTTGACGTCAGGCAGGCAGCTGGTTGTAACACTTTTCGCAAAAATGTTTATCCAAGGAAGGTTAACGTCAGGTCTTAAACTACAGACAAATAGTTTTCCTGATTCTCGATCTTTTTTCTGCTCGTATTCATGGAGAAAAAAAAAGCCGGGAAGCGCACCGGCCTCTGGAACAGCCCAGATAGATAATGCGCAGGTGACATGACAGTTATGCTGGACTTCTGATCATTACATCGATGATCGAAGACAGCATCCGTCAGACCGTACTGACATATTGTCTGCTTCGGCCGGGTTATTCCCCCCACTGTGGACGTTCTCGGCTTTCATAGACGGAGGTAAAAGATTCCACTGGTCACATACCGTCTTATTATAAAAGCCAGACTAACTTTAGACTTGGTTTAAATAATGATTTACCCTAATGAAGTTGACAGTGACAAAAGATAATATTGAGGGAGGTCTTCTTGTTTTGGTCGGATAATGGTTTGAACCAAGTACTAAAGTTAGTCCGCGATTTATATTCTTTTTATTTAGCTATCTATGTCCCACTGCTGGGCAAAAGCCTCCCCTCTACGCTTCATAATAAGACGGTTAATTATTTGATGATTGACTCAGTGGAATCCCATATGCTACGCACTCACGAACGAGTGGGAGACGAATGGAATTTCCTCCTTATTTAAATATTCTATTGTCATTTGCCCTAATTATAACACATGGAAAACGCAAATTATTGTTTTCATCGCATATCCCATTCGTCTCTACACTACTTAGGGCAGATGGGGCAAATGGCATTTACAGAGCCTATTCGTTCCCAAAGGGGGGCCAATGGGAATCAAATTATTAGTCATTTCCATTTATCAGCAGTGAGGACGGGGAAGTTGTAGCAAATGGGATTTCTTTTTCCATAAAGTCGTCACAATTACGTACGTGTAAGAATAATAGAAAATCTGGTATGGAAATAGTTTATTGAAAACATTTAAACATTTTCTACCAATACAGGGTGGCTGTTTATCCACCAGCCAAATTTATGGAGCAAGTTCCGTCCATGATACTGAACTACTTTCCATAAAAACAATTAACGAAAAACTTAAATAAAAATTCACCTTCCCATACAAATCAGCGCTCAGCCAAACGGATTTTGTATGGGAGGACGAAAAAATTTTATCGAATTTTACTAACTTTTTTATAGAAAGTAGTTCAATATCATGGATTGAACTTGCTCCAAAAATTTGGATGGTCTTTAAAAAGTCACCCTGTATAATAACTTCAACTACATAAAATCAGTCTATACAATAAATAACTACATCTACGATATATTACAGAAGTATACTCTTTATCACTATATATACACCACTATACATATTAATAAATTAGAAGACTAGAATAGACTAGAACTTCATAGAAGAACTGATATTATCACATCCTTTTTATTGCGAATCACTGTTTTACAAGATTTTATTCGAATAAAAATAATAATACGGCACGAAAAGAAGGCAGAGGATACACTGTAAATTTTCTAATTGATTACTAATTAATTAAATACATAAATTTTATTTTATTGTAGTGATTCGATTAAAATATATCATCAAGGCAAACATACACTACATCAAAGCAACAACATTTTATTTGGTACGTGTAAGAATAAGAATGGCGTAAAAACTGAAGCTCAGCTGGGTGGAGTGGATCCCAGCGCATGAATTGACCAATCACAATGCTTAAATTATTTAGTCCGCTATTGTAATTGGTCAACCGCCCAGCTCTGCGTTAGAGTTCTTACAGATGAGCACTGATGCTAACTTTTAAGTTGCTGCGCCGAAAGAATATCAATAAAATCTACATATAAGGGTTGGAACACATCTGTCAGCACACTCAGCACGGAACAGAACTTTTCTATGCTGCTATAATTTTCTGTCGCTCAGAGCGTCGCGGCAAGTGTAGGCATAGGGCGAGAGAGAGCGACGGAACGCTTCTTCTGGCATGGCCGGTGCTGGCGTTCCGTCGCTCTCTCTCGCTCTAGCAAATGACTGTTCTCAGCAACAGAAAAGGATAGCAGCATAGGTAAGTGCTGTTCCGTTCCGTGCCAACAGATGTGTCCCAACCCTTAGACTTCGATATCTTTGGCTTTGATACCAACGCTAGAACACGTTGACCTTAGTGTGAGCCTTAGTGCGCTTACGATGGCATCCTCGGTGCTGTTTCGAAGCAAGCGAGCGACGCAATCGCTTTCCCAAGAATGTCATTGGAGAACACATAATAAAGGAGAAAAGAGAATACGTAGACAGAAACTATATAAGTATATATTTTTATTGGGTTTTTAGGAATTCAAGATGCAGTACTAAAGTATTCAAACTAAATAATGAATTAAGAAATGGTAAAAAAATACCACGCGAACTGGACTTGAACCCGCAACCTTGGTCTAAATACGACTATGCTCTAACCAACTGAGCCATCACGTGTTTAACACCGCACGCCGAATCTCGCCACCATTTGATATTCCTATAACACGCTTTAGGCTTGCATTACCTAACTATAAAGGAGTAAATATATGATGATTATACGAACCCTTAACCTGTCAACTGAGCATATACTCCCAAGTTCAACTGTTCAACTTTAGTTCTATTTTTATCCGTGACAGGTGAAGGGCCCGCTGAGGAAAGACCCTCTTCTATTCGGAACTACTAGACTACAGGGAAGCCCACGAGTTCACCTCCAGGGAGCGTTGGTTCTGAAGCAGCTCCCTGCAGCGCGCCAGCTCTTCGCCGATGGAGTGCAGGGCTTCCTCCATTTTCTGCGACACCGATATCGCTTCGCTAGAACAACGGCACAGAATTAATAAGAGTATTTCACACAGAAAGGAATCTCCTATCTCTCGTGGAATATGCGTCCCCGTTTCCGTCCCCGCCTTGTCGCGGGGCGAGAGCGGGCGAACACATACGCATTGACGTGTACACGGATGTATACAAGGTGTACCGGAAAGTTTTTACCGGTTTTTCTGACAGATGCCGCTAACCGTCAGTATGGAGTAAAATAATTTGGTATATATGTCATTTTATTCTATTGTCATTAATCTTCAAAAACTACTCATTTTCATTCTGACTAAATAATAGTGTTATAGTGTTGTAGCTCTGTGAATATGTCGGATTTTGTACCTGACAAAGAGCACTTGCGGCATGCATTGCTTTTCTTATTTCATCAAAAGAAAAAGGCTATTGAAAGTCATCGTTTGCTGGTAGAAACTTACGGAGAGCATGCTCCGCAAGCGTGTGAGACGTGGTTTCGAAAATTTAAAAGTGGGGATTTTGATTTAACAGACAGTAGACGTTCGGGTAGACCAAAAAAATTTGTGGACGCGGAATTGCAGGAGTTATTGGACAAAGACCCAACCCAAACTCAAAAACTAATTAGCAGAACGGTTAAATGTGCCACATAAACTGAATGATAGGCAAATGGAAAATCGAAAAACTATTTGTAAAATGCTGCTTTAAGGACTGTATGCACAAAGCCACGTGGTCGGATTTGGCTCTGAAATATGCAATATTTTCCCGCTAGGGGGATAAAAATGTCAAGATGAAGTTACATAGAGTAAATAATGTGTAAACGGGACAATAGATGTAGGTAATCATAAATTGTAACGTAGAAGCTTACTTGTTTCTTTTCGTCAAGACTTCCATCCGCGATACTTATTAAAATTTTCAAATCAATCTAATCAATTATTTTGTTTGAATTATTATTTCTGAATTAAGGCCTTGGCAGACGTCATTCTAATGTACTTAACACTTTAGTAGACAGGCTATCAGTAGAAAAAGGCTAAAGTCGAAAATACAGTAGTGTGCGTGAATGCAAGACGTTTATTTAAAAAGCGAGTTTAAATATATGTGAAATTCATATAGCACTTTCTAAAAAATCCAAGTTATAGTTATTCGAATCTTGCGTAAAATTTATTACTTTTTCAATTTATTAGTCTACCTCCGTGGCGATTCCTTAACACGCTAGTCCGTCACTCGGAGGTTCTGGGTTCGATTCCCAGCCAGGGCAAGTTGGTAAATGGCCTTTTTTGATTTGTCCTGGTTCTTGGGTGTTTATTTTATCCCATCAAAAACATAAATGTAAAAATGCCAAGTTCAAATTCCGACAAAACAATTGAAATTTAAATAGCTGCCAAGTTATGTAGGTAGAGAAAACTGAAATTTATTCATAAGAATCTCAACATTTGACTTGGACAACATTAAGATTGAAAGCACGGTCACCCATCCTAACTATGACCAAGCTAGAAGTTGCTTAACCTGTAAAAGCACGGTCATTCATCCATCAATTTTTGAATTTATCGTATGCGAAATGGAGCGAAATATTTGCACAAGTGGTTTTGATTACTCGTATTTTGAAATTTGTTAAAGCGCAAATGACAAAGAACCCTTAGAATAGAGAATCTTTTTAGTTTCACGCAGCTTTTTAGGGTTCCGTAGTTAACAAGAAAACCTTATAGTTTCGTCATGTCTGTCTGTCTATCTGTCCCCAGTTTTACTCATAGACTATTAGTACTAGAAAGCTGTAATTGGGCATGGGCATGGATATGTGGTAATAAAAACTTGAAAAAAAAAATGTGTAGTGTGAGACGTCGTTGAATAGGTCTTTCAAAAATATTGTAAGATTATGAACACCCTTTTTCGTTTTAGCAATCCGTTTGTGAAATATTTGGTTTTTGATTGCAAATTTTTGTTAGAATCATGTGTCTTCCCTCTCTGTCAGTTAAACGGTTGTATATGGACACTTAAAAAAAATCACGGCAGTAGTATATTCACCTTATTATGTAAGCACGGAGGGTGAAAAAGGATTGCACGTTGAACAGATCAACAGTCTTGGCGTAGCAGCTGTACGTGCTCAATCAATGACTTGACTGTTTGATTTAGTACAATATTTTTAACGAATCAACAAAGAGCACTAAAAATAAATCTTTTCCTGAAAACAGCAAAAAAAAATTGTTTGATTAATGAAGCAGTAATTAGTATTATTGCACCCTTTTATTTTTTATCTTCTAATAAGTTTTCCTGTAATCTATAGGTAAAGAACTATTAACTGTATATTTTTCAAAAGATTGGGTTCAGTGGTTTCGGAGATAAGTGTATTTTTATTATTTATTTTCAAAAATAATTTCAAAAACACCAACTTAAAAAATATAGAAAAATATATTAAATATTATCATAAAATGCTCTTTCATTTGATATTTTACGCGATATAGTTCACAAAACCCTTTTTTTAATGTCTCATTTATCTCCCATAAAGTGGTCCCATTTTTTATTTATTTATTCATTTACCTACATTTTACTTCCGTCTTTGGGTCACAAATTTACATTATGTGCACCACATTTCAACTGAATCGGTCCAGTAGTTTAGTAGGGGGGGGGGTAAATTTTCGCCCATTTTCTTAAATAACTTAAAAATACCGATCTAAGAAATAATAAAAAATAAATATATTTAAAATTGTCATAAAAAGTTCTTTCATTTGATATGTCACACGATTTTGTTATCAAAACTTTTTTTAATGTCTAATTTACCCACAATAAGTGGCCCCCTTTTTTAAATTTCATTTATTTACATTATACGTCTATCTTTAGGTCACTAAGTTACATAAGTGTAGGTACTAAATCTCAACTAAATCATTCTAATAGTTTCGTAGCAAATTGGCTGTGACTTACGGACAGACAGACAAGCGAAACCCTAAAAACAGTAAAAACACCGAAAAAATCGGTTCCTATACAAATTTCCCGGGCGTCTGCACACTTTTGTATAAAAATGCAGATTTTTTTTGTTTTTTGACTGTTGTTTTAATATCATTATACTATACTAGCAGTCCACCCCGGCTTGCCCTTGGTACACAAGCCTATGTCACTCGGGGATAGTGTACCTTTCCAACGGTGAAAGTTTTTTTTAAATCGGTCCAGTAGTTTCGGAGCCATGTAATGCAAACAAACAAACAACCAAATCTTTTCTCTTTATAATATTAGTGTAGATAAATAGCCTACTATAGCCTGCCTGCCAAGCCAAGTATAGATCTAGTATAGCCTGTGGTTCGATATATTACGCATAATGTCAATTCGTATTTTGATATACATACATGGGGAAAAGTTGTTCAAAATTTCAGACTGAATCACCCCTCAAAATAATTGTAAAACCCTAATTAAACAGCACCTTTTATTACAAAAACAGTTAATATGATTCCGCGACCCGAGAAAGTTCCAATCCGATTTTCACCCTAATCGCCAATTAAAAAATATAGGTAATAAATCAAACCAAATGATTTTTTTCATTGACTTAATTTTCAATAAAAAAATTTAAAAAAATGTGCGATGCCGTATCTGCGATAGCATTACATCTTTACTTGAACGTCAACAAAATGTCAAAACTGTACCATAGTGTAGCAAAAGTATGACATAATTTGGCAGTTTGTACATAGTTTTTTACTAAAATATTTTAGACTGTAAAGCAATTTTACGTAATTCGAAAATGGATTTTTTTGAAAAATTCGACGCGGCCTCCTTCCTGAACGCCCGGCGGGCAACTGAATTTGTATGGAAGAATCATGGCCGCCATTTCAGAGATTTCTGTCAAAAACGTTGCAAAACATCCAATTATAAAATTATTTTTTTTATTATTGCGTGATTGCTTCGTAAGCAAATATTAAGAAAAATGTTTCAAAATAGCCTTTATTTTTATAAAATATATGCAATCCCATGTTAGAATATTTCTTTACGCAGAAAAACAAGCCAGTTTGTAGCAAGATTTTCTAAAATATTTCTTTCAGGTTTCTTTACAATTATCTTACTTTTTCTGAATGAAAATTGAAAAAATACGATTTTCGTCTACTGGCTAGTCTATTCACCTATTACTAGGTATGTAATTTTCTTAGTGGTCTTTTCTAATTAAGCCATAACTATTGCCCGCGCAAAGTGCGTTTTGCATGTTTTTGGGTAAATTCAATGCTTGTTTTTAGGAAAACTACAAAATATTTTAAAAAATCCTTTTTTTCGTCTACTGTCCCAACTCTTCCTCTATCTATGTGTATACGTTATTTGACTTAAATCAAACGCTTTCTGTACAAACTTGTTGCCCGCGCAAACCCAGTTTACATGGTGCCGACCCTTAACGGTACGAAAGAAAGTCATTTTTGCATCGGATTGTGACAGGTGATGAAAATAGGTTTTTTTTCGAAAATCCAAAACGTAAAAAATCGTGGCTATCGCCTGGCCAACCTGGCCCATCAACTCCAAGGCCGGATCGCTTCCGAAAGAAGACAATGCTCTGTGTTTAATGGGACCAGGGTGGTGTGGTGTATTACGAACTTCTAAAACCTGGTGAAACAGTAAATACTGATCGCTACAAACAACAAATAATCAATTTGAATTATGCATTGATTGAAAATCGTCCAGAATGGGCCCGAAGACACGGTAAAGTGATTTTGTTGCATGATAATGCACCATCACACACAGCAAAACCGGTGAAAGATGTATTAAAATCGCTTGGATGGGACGTATTATCACACCCGCCGTACTCTCCGGACCTGTCTCCGTCCGATTATCACCTTTTTGCATCAATGGGGCACGCACTAGCTGAGCAGTACTTTGCAAATTTCGAAGAAGTCGTCGAATGAAAATGGGTCGTTGAATGGTTACGCTCAAAGGACAAGCAGTTCTTTTGGGATGGCATTCATCATTTGCCAGAAAGATGGACAAAGTGTGTAGAATCGAATGGCCAATACTTTCAATAAATATAATTTTTTTTTAAATTATGTCTTTTTTTTGTTTGTAGTAGTATAGGCTGAAATGATACTCCGGAGTGCCATACCTGTGACGACGGTACCACTTTGTTTTTTTGTGACATTACCTCACAGTGGAAACAACTTTTTTCTTGAAACTTGACACTGTCTAAACCGTTCTACTACTAGATTGTTCTGGAACATTGCACGTCATTCTGGAATAATCTACTTTCAACCGCTTTAAGATAATAGATTCATTGTTTAAATTGAAAATATGTCAAAAAATAAAGTCTGGCCTGAAGTAAAGCTTTCTTTTTTTTAATTTAAGAGCTTGCTCTTGTCGGTGGAGTTAAGTGGAGATGCCTCCATTCCTCTCTTGTATCTGCCATCTTTATAATGTCTTGGTAGGACCTGAAGTTTTTCCAACAAATTAAGGAAGGGTTAGGAGTACCTAACCCTTCCTTAATTTGTTGGAAAAAATTCATCCGTGGTCTTCCCCTTCCTCGTCTCCCTTTTATTTTTTCTTCTACTATTACTCTGAATAGACTGTCATGTCTTCGAAGCCAAAAACCGATCGCGATGGCGCAGCACTGCTGAAGCCCACTGTCCCACGTGGGACCTTAGGACCTTAAGTCAAGTCAGTCAAGTTACAGAAAAGTAAAGTTTTCCTCCCACTTACGTTTGTGCTTCTACTGCCTCGTCCTTAGCTTCGCCTGGAGATCGTCTTCCGCCTGTTAAACATAGCATTGACAGATCGTTAAGACGCCAGTCCGCCACTCCGTAGGTTCTGGGTTCGATCGCCAGCCAGGGAAAATTGGAAAATGGTCTTTTTCAAATTGTTTGTTTGTAATCTTTTTTTTTTTGACGTGACGTCTAATAACTCGATACTACGGGCTGCATGCACGAAAAAGATGACGTCATTGTCCCGTTACGCTCATTGTCGCGTTCCGCAAGCGAGAGCGCGGCACGAACGAGAGAGAGGCATGATCGGCTCGAGCGATCGGCTCAGTTCGGTTTTGACATTGTCACGTCAAACTACCGTCCGTAAACCAACTTTACAGACAACCAATTTTTTTTTGCACAAAAAAAATATAGGCATCTACAGACAGACTTTTTTATTAGAATTTTCACAAAGGGCTTATCCCAGTAAGGGATAAAATTAAGGAATAATAATAAAAGCAGAGATCCCATAATATAAATTTCAACTTAGTTTGGGACTAGCTTAATCAGTGTGATTGTTTCTTATATATTATATTTTTATATTTGTTGTATGACTTTCCAGGTTGTTTCAGGTCAGGCTCTTTTTTGGCAAATCAGTAAGACTAATGCACTGTATTTTCTCACTCCACCCTATGGGTTTCTCACCTGATGCGACAAGCATCTCCCCTTCGCTCAGAGTCGGCAAGTCGGTAGATGGTTCAGTGTAAGTGTCGGTGTACGTCGTTGTTGTCCTTTGTTCACCCGGAGATCGTACGTCTCGGGGACTTTTACCTGCAATATGAAATTGTCCAGTCGTTTCATTTTGAATTTTAAAAGAACAAGATTACTGAAATGTTGACTTTTTGTTTTTATTTTAATAGACAAGGCTATGCAATGCTTAAATATTTTAACACTCGAAGTACTTACAGTTCAGATGATAAGAGACTTTGAACAATCTCAGGAACCTAATTTTGTTAAAAAAATATCTCTTAATGTTTTCAGTTTCAGCGGTACTCAATTCGTATTTCTCATCATATATCTCGTTGTCGCTGTCGTCAATGACACAACACTTGTGATGACCCACGGTTTCTCACACTACTATACATTTCTCAAAGTACCCCACGTTTCTCACACTACATTTCTCACCATCGTGCTCCTGAGGCAGGTCTGACAGGTGCGATATCGTGGTCAGTGTCGTCGATGGGCACCTAGCACCTGCGATACACTGGGATTTCTCACAATACTATACGTTTTCCACAGTATCCCACATTTCTGACACTACATTACTCACCGTCGTGCTCCGGATGCAGGTCCAACAGGTGCGATATAGTTTTTGTTGCTATCGTCGATGGGCACATAGCATTTGCGATGATCTACGATTTCTCACACTACTATATGTTTCTCACACTAACTATAACTTTTTCATACTACTCTACTTATCTTTAAGTAACGATTTGACGTAAACATTTGTGCAAAACAAAACAAAGTGACTATTATTAAGAGATATTATAAATATCCAATGATAATAAAGATATTTTGATTTATTTTTTTTCACACTACTCTTCTTACCATCATGCTCCGGAGGCAGGTCCGACAGATGCGATATTTCGTGGTCGGTGTCATCGCTTGGCACACAGCATTTGGCGATAGAGACGCGGCGAGTTTGAGGAGGGGCCCGCGATGGCATGGCAGTACTGTCTGTTGGAAGAAAAATTAACAACTATACCATTATAACTAATGATGGCAACCATAGCAGTACTATAGGACAATCTTATATTGTCTTATTTTCCGAAATGTTACACACGCGACATCTCCGGAAAATGTCATCCAACTTGGTCGTTCGTAACCTCAACATTTCGCTGCACCATCGTAAAACAAAGTATCTACACGACTCAGAACTTCAATAGCTACACTTATGTATATACTTAGGTATGTTATTGTATTTGGATCAATTTTTTTGGTTACATTACACATAGGTACACTACATACATTTTATACGTGAGCCAGGTACCATCGAACAATCTCGTATTTTCGAGCATGGTCTTATTTTCTGGTGAGTTAGTATCTTCCTGTCATTGAACACTAGTCAACTGTCTACACGACTCAGTACTTCAATTACTACACAATACCCAATCTAGCTACATAGCAGTTTCACGTCAACTACTATAATACTATTGGACAATAATATTAAGTACTCAACCCAATTACATAACATTTATACGTGAACCAAGTACCATCGGACAATCTCGTATTTTCGACTATTGTTTTCTTTTATTTCTTTGCACAATCGGCATCTCCGGATAGCGTCACCCATCTCTGTAGTTCGCCACCGCAACTGCACGATCGGAACACAAACTATCTACACGACTTAGTACATCAATGACTACAAAGTACCCCACCCAACTATAACATCTATACGTGAACCAAGTACCATCGGACAATCTCGCATTTTCGAGCATAGTCTTATTTTCCGGCACGTTCGAGTTTTCCTCCGTGACATTGCACATGCGACATCTCCGGAACGGGTCGCCCACCTCGGTAGTTCGGAACCTCAGCGTTCCGCTGCACGACCGGAACACTGACAGCGCTCGCCGGGTGGCGCGCGGACACGAACACAGACGAACACTTTGTTCGCACAGCTCTAAACCATTTTAACAATTATTTACCACAAAAGAATAAGCTACATATTTCACTACAAGTTCGACGATTTCTCTATATTTTTTTTTCGGTAGTAATTGTTTTGTATTTTTCTAAGCGAAAACAAAACTTACTATTTTGGCTATATAGACTGAAAACTTTCATACTATTCATAATTTACAGCCACTTTTAAAATAACAATCACTTTGTATTATTTTAATACGCACGGTCGGCAGTGAATAGAAGCGTAATTCGATTTTTAATTTAAACGTTGCAGCTAGATGGAGCTACTAGTTCGAAAGAAGGTAGTATCGTAGTGGCGCCGCTTAATTTCGGAAAGATGGCGGTATAAGCGTTCATTTTGTACGAACGAACAAGTGCCATCTCGGATTTTTGTGGATACCGTCAGCCTCAGTACCCAGCATCCATTGTATGACTAGCGGGCGACATAGTAGTGACATCTAGAAATAATACAGGACTTTAGCTTTCAAGCAGAATACTTTTTTGTATTGGGTTGTCAGTCCTCTAGTATTAGTCCATGGTTCTGTCAAAAACATTAACACGAGTCTTTGAAATCTTTCAGGGAAATTCAGACTACAATAAGCGCCATTTAGCAGGTCAATAACGCACTTAGCGTATTATTTTAATTACTTCCTCGAGTTATTGTTGGTTTGAATGACAACGGTGTTAGTTATAACACCTTGTACAATTGACATAATTTTTCCTAACCTAATTTAAAATGGTTTGGAAAATCCAAAAGTGCACGCCTCTTAATCTCTTTTTTCACAATTAAATTGATTTTGATTGTTTTATTGCTAACTTAAAACGAATAAGGTGAAGATGTAAGCAAATGGCCTTGAAGTGTGAAATAAATTGTTAAATCGTAAATATGGTGATAATTTCCATATTGCTCTTCGTCATGCACTAGATAGCCCTTTAAATTATTTTATGAACTGCCGTTGAAACTATTATTGGTGATCCGTCTAGCTTCAAAACTTGCCTCCGCCAAAAGTGGCCACGGCAAGTTTTGAAGCTAGACGGATCACCAATATGGAAATATGTATATATATATATCACCATATTTACAAGTTAACAATTTATTTCACACTTCAAGGTCATTTGCTTATCTCTTCACCTTAACGCACGATTATTTTTAACTTTTATTTTTAACGCGCTGAGAAAATTAAACATTTACAAAATTCTGGACGTTATTAGTTTCACCCCGTTTTTGAAAAGTCGAGTTTTTATCAGATCTCGACGTATAAAGGTCTCAGGAATCTTCCCTGACCCCACTCACGAGCAAGTGTCATGCACCCTATCCGTATGTGTGTGTGGGTGTGTATGTGACCCGCTTATAACTCTTGAACAACTAAACCGATCGGAACCAAACAAGTAGCTTTCCAAAGAGTTCTATACAACTCAGATTTCCTGTGAATTTAAACCGATTCGGACCGGTAGATTTTGAGAAATCTCAAAAAAACTAAGCAAAACCAAAAAAAAAAACACAAGACTACGTCACGAATGTCAAGAAAAGTGTTACCACTGATTGTTCTTTTCATTCTAAATTAGTTAATGCAAATTTAATAAAATATTAACTAACTTATCGCTTCTTTTACATTTATTCGTCTTTCATATTTAATAAAACAAACAAAATCACAACATTCTTTATTCAAATTTCTTTTTACTTCTTTTCTTACTTGCCAGTTACACATTCATAGTCATCATACATAGGTATTAACTCTTTCAACAAACCTCACATCCAAAATTATTTTTAATATGTCACCTGTATTTTTATAATAATAATTACGATTAAACTACATTGAATTAGACCGTGATCTTCGAAAGGACTTAGTTTTGGATAATACTAAAGCGTATAAAAAAAATGGACTTGATCAGATAAGTTTTTCGGGAGTTATCGTGACCACGCCAGCTTCCATACATACAGACACACGGACGTCCACAAAATGATTTTATTAACATTGTTTTTATTTATTTAAAAGGCAAAATGTCTTTTAAAAATGTCATAAGTGTTGAAACTAGTGTTTTTCCTTGAAATTTATGTGTAAATATTATTGTACAAGTGCGATAGAAAATAAATAGAGACACATTTAGTTAAAAAAATCACTTGATTTTTGTAAGGCGAATGTAGAGCACTACCTCATGCGCTTCGCTTATGAGGCGTGCAAAATCACTACAATTTGAAGTGATCATACCTACAGGTGAATGTATGTTGTCGCTTGCACTGTCTTCGTCAGAATTAACCTGGGTTTGTGTCGTTTTCTTTTCATTTGCTTTTTTCATATCTTGAAGCGGTTCATGCTGAACAGCCTGGTCTCTCGAATCTCTCTTCTCATCGAAGTCTCTTCTAGCGTTTTTATCGATATCTAGAGGCTTATTTTTACCACAAACTGTATCGTCGGCACGTAGCTTACAAGACTCATCTTGTATTTTAACGCCACCTGTAAAATCGTTTGGAGCATTCGCCTCGCGTTTCAAAAGATATTTTCTTTTACATTCACGTTTATATTCATCGCGTATTATAGTAAAACGATCTTCTTGTGTTTCAACATCTTGTTGTGAATTGTCCTGGGTTTCATTATCCCGTTTGAACTTATTCACCATTTTAAGTTCACGTTTCAGATCTTCTCTCGTTTTGGAATCACGTTTCATATCATCTTGGGTTTTTACATTATGTATAAAATCAGTTTGCCGTTTAGTATCGCTTGAAATCCCCGCTTGTGTTTTATGATCATATTGATAAATATCCTGCGTTTGAACATCTTTATTAACATCATCTAGTTTGGCACCAGGTGTAACAACATCATGTCTGTAATTCTCACGCATTTGTTTATTATATATATCATCGGCGTCTGTTTTGACACTGTTTGCTTTATCGCGTACGAATATTTTATTTTCAGGCGGTTTGATTATTGCCATGTCTTCGATTTTATCGACTATTTCGTTTCTTTCAGTGTTGCCTATACTTCTTTCGTCTATCCAATCTTTGCTTACCCTATCCTTTCGTATTTTAATAGAAGGTCTTTCTTTGATAGACTCTTTGTCTGGGCTTGACCATCGTCTTGAGCTAAAATCATCTTTGAAGTATTCTTTGTCGGATATATTATCAGGGCTAGAAGACCGACGCGTTGCGTTTAAACCATCTTTGATGATTTCCTTGTCGGGTATTTTGTCTGGGCTAGTCTGACGACTTGTGGTTAATCCATCTTTGATGTTTATTTTATCTGAGCTAGACCGACGTCTTAAGCTTAAGTCCTTATCAGGCAATTTGTCTGGGCTAGATTGACGTGTTGAGCATAGTTCCTTGTCAGGCATATTGTCTGGACTGGACCGACGTCTTGAGCTTCCATCTTTATTCGGGTCTTTGTCAGTAATTTTTGACGGACTACTTTGACGACTTGTTGAAGAAACCGAGTCACGTTTGTCAACAGAACTTTTCCTGGCGTCCGAGTTCTGAAATTGTATCTTATCTTCTTTTTGCTGAACTCTGAAATAGGTATATTTGCAATTTAAATTTTGGTGAGTTTGAAGCTTATTACTAAACAATATTTGTAAATTAAACCTAAAAATAAAATTATCTGCATTGTCTGTGCAGTTGTTTTTTTTTAACTTACATGTCCCACTGCTAGGCAAACATGTCCCCCTATTTTCCTTTCACTTATCCCTGTCAAGTGCAACCAACCAACGACCAAATTACCTGACCACCCTGTAGACAAATTAGCCCAATCCGTATTTGAATTCAATTCAATTCAAAATATCTTTATTATCATAGGATATTTATAATATCTCTTAATAATAGTCACTTTATTTTGTTTTGCACAAATGTTGACGTCAAATCGTTACTTACAGCTAAGTTTACGCCGCTTCCTAGGCGCAAGTGCAGAAGAAGCGGCAACAAACTGCACTGCACGTTTTCTCCAAAGACGTCAACTAACAAACTAAAAACTTAAAATTAGTTATATGGATGGACTGAGATTACATTGTTTGTTTTTGTCATAATTAAATTGAATTATAAGAATTACGAAATTTAAAATAATGTCAATTTGTAAATTTAGTATGTACCAATGTACCTAAATTATGACATGTCTAAGTATACAAACCTTTAAGAGGGACCTGCGCCAAGCTCAAGCCAGACCTTTTTGTCTTTAAGATAGTCATCGGTCTAAGTCGGTCATCTATCTAATCTCTATCTATCCAGTGACGCCTAAGATATCGCTCCATTATTCTGCTTCTTATATCAGCAAATATTTTGGATAAAACGACATACCCTTCACCGCCGAATTTAGACCAAATCTCATTAGCGCGGAGTATGGGGGATCCAACCGCCTCTGTTTCTTTCGTCGCCGTCTCGGGATGAGAGTCCTTTTTCTTTTTGCTTCCTACACCCTGAAAACAAACACGATGCGTAACAAAATAATGTAAAAGTAAATAAGTTTTTTTTTAAGACTACTCAGTGTAACTTATTTCTGTAAATTGGATTTGGCACTCGTTCGCAAGTTTTACATATTATGTTGTGATAACATTGTATTAGGCATAATATCTTCATAAACTGACAAAGCCCTACTGGCGCGTAGGCGACCAATACTGTGTAAATGAGTTTGTTTCGGCGTTTCTTTCGGCGAAAATTGCAGTAATATCTCCTATTGAAAACTTATTTCGCACCTTGTCTGTTATGCAAGCCACGTGTTTACAATCCTTGCCGCACACATTCTCCTGTTTCGCGCTGTCGTCTGAACTTATTTCCACGGGAGGTCTAGTCTCCGCGCTTTTTAGCATTTGCTCATGTTTCAAACTTACCTAGAAATTAAATCTTCATCATAATATATACTTAGCTCTTAGCTACTCGTCTAAAATAAATAAATAAATAATTTTAAACGGTTGATTCACGTAATGTAGTCGGAAAATGCCGAACAGGTTTCAATCGATTTAGACGATCATCTTGAGAGCGAGTGTCAGGACCGGCACTGTCCACTCAGCACTGAGCCCGCTCTGAACCTCTCTAACCGCTCGAAACCCGCTCGGCCTTTCCCGGCTATATTTAGTGAGTCAACCTTTACGGGGTGATCTCACGTTAGTTTTGATAAAATAAATCGACATCATAACATTATTCATCTTAGCGCGTTCCCGGAAGTATCCTCAGTTGCACTACTTCAGAACCCGGAGTGCGCTTTTCCGCTTTTTCTTCTCCATATATAATATGCGTGTCAATGGTCACTCAAGGATGCCAAAAACCATTGGAAATCGGGAAGAAATTGCTGGAACAGTTTTAATGACTTGGCTATAGTTTCACGACCGGCCGCCTGCCCGACGTCAACCCTTCTTCGGAATGGAGTTGTAGACGTGATGTATGTGCTTAGTTCTTTAGTCGCCTCTTACGACATCTACAATAGTTAGAGTGGTCCTTTTCCTGGCCGCATGCTTATTATATTTAGAAAAGAAAAAGTGAGAAAACGCACCCCGGACTCCGAAGCAGCAAAGCTGAGGATGCAACCGGCAATGCGTTATGATAAATAAGAAATAATAGAAAAAGCCCAGTGGAACAAAAGAGGCAAAAAAAAAAACTTACACTAAACTTAGTTTAGTTTAAGTTTTCTTTATATACAAAGTGAAAGGGACATTCCCGTAATAAATCGAACCACGGGCTATACTAAATTATTAAAGTATAATAAAATTAAAATAACAGTCAAAAGAACAAAAAAAATCGACATTCCCATACAAATCGCCCGGGCGGCTGCACACTTTTGTATGGAGGGGCAAAATTTTTTTTTTGTTATTTGGCTGTTATTTTAATTTCATTATACTATAAAGATCTAGTATAGACCGTGGTTAGATTTATAACGGGTATGTCCCTTCCACGTTGTATATTCTTTATAAGTTTTATTTACACCCACATTATCTCTCCAATAAGACGCCGTTTCGTATAGGGAGGTCAAAAGGATGGCTCAAGAGAGGCAGACATGGAAAATACTCCACCGACAAGAACGTAGTTGTTCCATTATAGATAGATCTCTCCAATCGACCCAAAGGTTTGACTATTATCAGCATCAAGTCCGCCTGTTGTACTTGTTACATTTGTTTATCTACACCCATGCTATAAATCCTCTATAAAAGTTTCTGAAACAGTTAGCTTATTGCCAACATTATAACAACCAGTGTCATAGTAACCATAATATCATCCAAACGCGTGATATAATGTTGTACTAAATTTCATTATGCAACGCAAATCTTTTTTTTTATTTCATAAAGATAGAGGGATCGAGCCTCTATCTTTATGAATTTAAAAAAAAAAAGAACCATAATTGCCATTTTTGAAACGCGGATTCACGTAAATAATGATTTTTTCCTTAAAAAAAACGTTCGATTACTGACTCCGCGTTTGAAAAATGGCACCATTGTCTTGCACGCGCGTTTCACTACCACAGATTCGAAATTTAAAAAAAAACATGTTATTTGAATTTACGTCGTATCCTGCCATTTTTGTTCGTAAACAGCATTTCAAAAAATTATTACTTTGTTGTTTACAAAAATGAGTGATACAAGCTTTGATAATACCAAAACCACCAGATATTTCTAATGCAGCAAAGGACATTTCTAACCAAATATTACCAGAAAAGTCGAGAAAACAATATGAAAAGGCGTACAAAGATTTAATTAATTGGACAATATCAAAGAAGTAGTACCTACTTACATCATTTTCTGAGGATGTGATAATAGCATATTTTCAAGAATTATCCGAAAAATTCAAATCTTCATCCCTACGGACCTTCTAATCAATGCTCAAAAGTACGCTGAGTATTAATCACAACGTGGATATCTCAAAATATTCAAAATTAATTGCCTTGCTAAAACCTAAAAGCAGAAGGTTATACCTTATACAGAGGATTCATATCATGGGTGTAGATAAAGTATTGTACGTATGCAACTGTTCATAATTAGGTATTAAAACTACTATTACTAACTATTATTACACTCGGCTACGCCTCGTGTGATAAACCCACATTCGTGTTTTAATACCCCTTATTATATCAAAGTTGCACAAATAACTAATATGTGTGTACAATAAAGTATAAATAAATACATCTATTTATAATGATTAAAGTGACACAAACACTCACAGACGCGATTCTCAAGCTATCCAGTTGATCTTGCAGCTCAGTAATCTTTTTTCCTAGCTCCTTGTTTATTTTAGCTAGTGCCTAAAGAACATCAATTTTATTTATTTTATTTTATGTTCCAGTCGCCATTGAGATAATAAATAAATAATAAAGTAAGTTTAAACTTGTATTACAGGATACCAACTTAACGATACAATCATCGTCATCCGAGCGTGTTCCCGGTTGCATCGTCAGCGGTAACGCTTCAGAGCCCGGGGTCCGCTACCTAACCTAGGTGGTTTGACGAGGTTACTGGTCTTAACACAGAGCGACTGCCGTCTGAACTCCGCAACCCAAGGGTAGACCAGAACCAATCCTGGGATAGGTTTAAACAAACGCTTTGAATCAACGATACAATATATTATAATTAATACATATATAGATAAACACCCAAGACACAGAACAGAGATAGCTCGTCCATGATGTCCCGAAGCTAAGGACTTGGTCAGTGGGATAGGGCACCGCTTGCGGAACTGAGGGTATGTTCAACGCTTCGGGTGGTACCAGACTTAAAGGGTATACATCCATTCAAAGAGGAAATGCAGCAAGCGTAATGGGTACTTTTAAGCCGGGTACAATTCGAGGTGGGATTTGTTGATATACGTTGTAACTGGGTTTAATTTAGCAAATTTCCTATACAAGAATTTTCCTTCTGTACCTTGGTACTAATAGTAATTCTGTGATACCGCTCGACAAACGTTTGTCAGCGGTGCCATGCTGCCGGTGCTCTATACGGTGAGGTACCTTGTCATCCAGGGTGCCGCGGGGACTGTCATTAGTGTCATCAGCATGCCTGGACTTGGCGGGGCTGGCGCTGGGGGTGGGGGGGGCGGCGCCCTGCGGGGTACAGGTATAGCTGGTGAGCAGCCTGCAACGATGCTGCATGTGTCATTCATCCCGCATGTTCATCCACCAATTTTGTTTTTTTTATGGCTTGACGCTAATGCTTATTTAGCCAGGAACAAGTTAATAAAACGTGGGAAATTCTTTTTTTCTAACAAGTTACATTCAAAGGTTGGTGTAGGCCTTTGATTGCTTTAAGGGAGCTTCTGGCGACAAATCTATACGAGTTCACTGGTTTTCATAGCCGATTGAGTGGCGGACGACGCCCGAAGACGCCCACACGGTCCGCGAAACAAATATCACTACAGCCGTACTATGGCTGTCCACTTTAACTATTTTACATATTGTTCATGAATATGAGCATTTATAACACCAAACAACACCTCATATTATAAAGTCCATTTAAATAAATTTGCAAAATAATTTAAAGAAAACCCCAACCCCTTGACTTCCCGCCAAAAACCATTACCACATTTCTCCATCATCTTATCTTGTTCACATTAGGTTTGGGCTACATCTGGCCGCACGAAACAGCACTTTCCTATGGAAATGTCTATCCTTTTCTGTCGCTCAGACCCATTATTTGCTAGAGCGATAAACAGAGTGGGAATACGGCCGCATCGCCGTTCCGCGGCATGTCCGCTCTTTTTCTTGCTCTAGCAAGTGACGTAACCCAACCCATAACTTTTTTTAGGTTTATAACTACATTTCAAATTTCATTTCCGAATTATTTTTTTCAAAGTCTTCGCATTACATTACATTTTCTGCATACAAATTGTAGCCTTTTGTCACCCGGACAATAAATGACCAATCAATTGACATCTCATTTGTTTAAATTGGATAAGCGGATTGGATGCAACGGCGGAACATACATAAATATTCACATACATACATAGACCGTAGTCGGGTAAAAAAGTTACCTTGTCGTCCCCGCTACGAGGGTTGTCATTGTACCCCGAGTCGTCAGAGTGCTTGCACTTGGCGGGGCTGGCCCCGGCGGGCGCGGCGGGCGCGGCGCCCTGCAGGATGGAGAGGTAGCTGGGGGAGCAGCCCAGGTGGCCGCGCTGCAAGGGACGGGTGGCTCTGACCTTTGGCTCAGGTTTTTTGTGACCGGAAGACGGCTATACAAAAGTATAACAAGATATAGTTTGAAAAACTAAAACCCGACTATACGGGAAAATTATTAGAGATTGACAGCTAATAATGTATATGCTGCAGTTGGATGGTATAAACCGCTAATTCACGAAACCTCTAGTGCTAGCTGTAATGCCAAAGCATTACAGCTCGGTTTTGTTAAACAGTCTAATATCTACTGGGGATCTTCTTGTGTACGCTACACATCTTTGGGGTGAAGCCCTTGAAAAATACGGTGAGGCACTTGCTGTCTCACTTGACATTTCAAAGGCATTTGACAGGGTATGGCATGACGCTCTTATAGCGAAGCTTTCCGCTTACGGTATCCCTCCCACCCTTTGTGCCTGGATTTCCGATTTCCTGAGGGAACGGTTTATTCGAGTAACTCTTGACGGCTGCTCGTCTGACCTATTGGCAATTAATGCTGGAGTACCTCAGGGATCTGTTCTTTCCGCAACGCTATTTCTGCTTCACATTAACGATCTGCTAAAGCCCGGTATTTTTGGGTATGCAGACGATAGCACCGTTACGGAAAGATATTTTTCTAGTGCAAGGGCAAAAAAACCGGAAATAGACGAACTAAGAGAGGCAATGGTGCTCCATACCAATCTTACTCTGCAAGCTGTCTCCGATTGGGGTGATGCCAACCTTGTGAGATTCAATGCCTCTAAGACACAGGCGTGTCTCTTCTCTGCTAAAAAGAGCCCTTTCAACTTGGCTCCCACTTTCCGGGGTGTGCCTGTTCCTATCACCCGTCATCTCGAACTTCTCGGTATCGATCTCTCATCAAATCTTAACTTCGGTAGCTATATTGAGTCCAGGGCTAAGACGGCTTCTAAAAAACTGGGCATCCTCTCCAAGGTCCAACGATATTTTACCCCTGACCAACTGTTGAGCCTTTACACAGCTCAAGTCCGCTCATGTATGGAGTATTGCTCCCACCTATGGGATGGATCTGCCCGCTATCAGCTCGAAGCCCTGGAAGCTATCGACAGACGTGCCAGAAGACTCGTTGGTGATGAGTTGCTTACGGCAGGACGGCTCCACAGCCTCGAACATCGCCGACTGGTAGCAAGTCTGTGTGTCTTCTACAGGTTGCACTTCGGGGAGTGTGCGCAGGAATTACATAATTTAATTCCCCCTGCGCCATTCCACCATCGGACAACACGACGTGGACAGGGATTCCACCCATTTGTGGTCGATATTCCTCCTCATCGTACCTCTCGATTCGCCTCCTCCTTCATTGTGCGAACCGCTAAGGTGTGGAATTCCCTCCCTGCGTCGATGTTTCCCCATACATATAATTTAGGGATTTTCAAGGCAAGAGTGAACAGGCATTTTTTGAGTCTGCGTGATACACCTTAGACCTCATCTTAGCTTCCCATCAGGCTAGATAGAGATCAAACGCACTCAAATTTCTAATAAAAAAAAAAAAAAAAAAAAAAAAAAATCGTTCAGCTGGATTGTCTAAGATTGCGCAACGTGTTACGTTAATTTAAACCGCTAAACACGTTTCCATACGGCTAGCGGTTTTATGAAACAGTAGCGGCAATTCGCTGTTTGCCGAATTATTAAACAATCTAACTACGACACATGCATGATAAGGATTTGGTGTAGGGTTACCATAATGAAATATAAACGGCCAAGTGCGAATCAGACTCGCCCATGAAGTTTTCCGTAGCAGCAAGTAACATAATATAAAAACTCGAAAGGTAAATTGCGGTTTACGATTTATGACGTATTTTTTTTTTTTTTTATAAATATAATAAATAAATATAAATATATACGGACAAATCACACTGATTAAGCTAGCCCCAAAGTAAGTTTTTAAACTTGTGTTATGAGATACTAACTTAACGATATTTTATGATAAATACATATATAGATAAACACCCAAGACCCAGGACAATTTGAAAAAGGCCATTTTCCAACTTGCCCTGGCTGGGGATCGAACCCAGAACCTCCGGATTAGCGGTCTAGCGTGTTAACCATTACGCCACGGAGGTCGTCGACCGGACGGACACGGACGGACATGACGAAACTATAAGGGTTCCTTGTGGACTACGGAACACTAAAAACTGGGTGTCTATTAGAATACAGATTTTTTTCGACATCGAATTTAAAAAATAACTATCTATGATACCGAAACCGCTATAGTTTTGATTGAAAGGTACTTTGAGGTATATACCACATTTTTTTCAGAATTACTTTAGTAATTTTTCATGCGGCGGAGTACGAACCCGGACGGACGGACAGACAGACGGACGGACGGACGGACGGACGGACATGACGAAACTATAAGGGTTCCTTGTGGACTACGGAACACTAAAAACTGGGTGTCTACTAGAATACAGATTTTTTTCGACATCGAATTTAACTGCCCAGAAAACTATTCCACGATTTTATTGCTATAGGTTTGCCCTAACCTAGTAAAATGGATAGAACTTTTGTAGCACTATCCGGCCGCTGCCGCAGCACGCTTGCTCCGCTCGCTCGGCTCGTGCGTGTGTTGGTCGCAGTTCTAACTAACCTGGTTTGCCCTAACCTAGTAAAATTGATAGAACATTCCTAGCACTCGCCGGCCGATGCCATGGCATGCTCGCTTGGCTCGCTCGCCACATTGCCACTTCGTAGGCATTCTAAATTGTATATAATTTCTTTAGATAGAATTTTTCAACAACTTCTTTAGCCGCATGGATGAAAACAAGTCGTTTATTCCATTCCACGTATTAGGATTCGCTGTTATACAAAACCGAGCTGTAATACCAAACAGCTAGAGGTTTAGTGAATTAGCGGATTATACCATTCAACTGCGACATATATACAAAGTGGAAGGGACATACGTCCGTAATAAATCGAACCACTGGCTATACTAGATCACTAAAGTATAATGAAACTAAAATAACAGTCAAAAAACTAAAAAAAAATTCGACATTCTCATACAAATAGCCCGGGCGGCATAAGAATGTGCGGCCGAATTTTTTTTTTGTTTTTTGGCTGTTATTTTAATTTCATTATACTATAGTGATCTAGTTTAGACCGTGGTTCGATTTATTACGGGTACAATATGTCCCTTCCACGTTCTATTTCTTAAATGTGCTTTTTTATTTCCCCACTCGGTATGATTCAATTTATTTTATTTTTAGTTCATTATTTTATGGCAACTTTATGGGCACACCATACGGTGCCACAGTGGATTAACTGTGACGTCACATAGCCTATAACCAGCGAACAGCCAAGACGATTCCGACGATACCTCATTTGTCAGGGTATCATGGATATCTTTGAAGATACGAGGGTACAGATGAACATACGTACATCAATAGCGGCGAAACACATAACCCTTTTGGCTTCGCCGTAGAAATGTTACCTTCGGAGTATCTTCGTAGTCCGATGTGGGGGGCGACGTGAAGTGGGAGCGGGGCGGGGGCTCGGCCCGCGCCGCCTCGTCCTGAGGACACAGTACAGAGCTTTCACATCAACCGTCTTATTATAAAAACAGGACTTACTTTGTTATTAGGTTTAAACCATTATCCACCCAAATCAAGTTGACATTGACAAGTGAAATAGTGTGATATTACTAGATGTTAACTTGATTTAGGCGGGTAATGGTTTAAACTTGGTAATAAAGTTAGTCTGGGTTTTATAATAAGACGGTATGTCTTGGCCTTTTTTTACGTCAGCTCACGTCAGTCAAGGTAAGTACATAATGTCCCGCTGTGACTTATTTCTAGATATACAAGGTGCTTTTAAAATAGGTACAAATATTTTAAGGGGTGATTCAGTCCATCATTTTAAACAACTTTCAATGTAAGCAAATAGAAAAATGAAAAAAAAAAATTCTATAGAACTTGCTCCAAAAATTTGGCTGGCGCTTAAAAAGTTGCCCTGTATACTAACCTCTGTGGGCTTTGCCTGCCGCTTCTCCACCGCCCGACTAGCCTGGCTCGTCAGGTCTGCCGCCTTCGCCCTCGTCTCCAATTCCGCCACTTTTCCCTTCTCTATCAACCATTGGGACGCTATTTCATCTGGAAGAAGAGCAATAAAGTCAAATTTGAAACGGTTACCCTCATAAGAGCAAAAGAGATAGCGATCAAAGTGACATGTAACGAGTCTTGGTACAAGACGTGTCTGCCTTTGTCTGCCGGGCGCGAACATCGTCATACGAAACTTCTAATTGTTATCTATGTTATTAATTTAACTTACCTTGGAAAGATCATCATCCTGCTCAGTGGCTTAGCGTGAGCTGCGCCGCCCGAGGCCGAAATTTTCCGCCCAGACAATATCATTTGGCGCCAGCAGTCCAATCATATTTCGCCCAAATTTTCTGGCGCCGTTGGCGGCATTATGATCACATTTTTTTTACTCTATGTGTATCTTGTACCTTTATATAGGGTCTAACAAAATATACTGAAACTATTTTAAAGCTGAATTCAGTCCATGTTACTGAAAAACTGTTCCCAAGGAACTAAAATCGAAATATACAAAATAATTTTTGACCTCCCGTTCAAATTGACCGATCAGCTGATCCGAGATTGTATGGAAGGCAAAAGATTTTATTTTTATAATTCGATATGTTCCTTGAGGAAAGTTGTTCAGTATCATAGACTAAATCTACTTGACGACGTTATATCTATAAACCCAACAGTACCGGATATAGACGTTTTTCAGGGGGGGGGGGGGGGGGGGGGAAATGTAAAGAAAATAGGAGTCTCAGGTCCCCCCCCCCCCCCCCGACTCTGATACTAACTGCACTGAGCATCAGCGGCGCGCAGTTTAGCAGCCATCTGCTGCTCCTGCTGCCCCTTGAGGTGCAAGCTTTGCTGCGTCATCGCTCTCTCCCGCTTCACTCGCTCGTTCTCAGCTTGCAGCGCCGCCATCTCCATCTCCAGCCGGGAGATACGGCTCGTGTAGTCTGCGTGGTGTTTTGAAGACTCCTGGGATCCATATGAAATATGAAAGGAGATGTAGGTACTCTATTTTTTTCTAGCCATTCAGGTCCCATAGTTGGGCAAAGGCCTCCCCTTTACTAAAATATTGAAAAAAAAATTTACTTCAATTTGGTCTTCTTCATTACGAGGGGGGGTCAAAAAGTTCGCGGAATGGAGGGGATAGCGGGGGGTGGGGGACCTGCCGCAGGTAGTAACTAATGAGCAACTCTTTGTGAGTATATATGCCAAGTTTGAACCTGATTGTGTCAATAACCTTTGACCTGTCGTCGATCAAACAAGTGAATCCGGAAGAAAAACTTGAACATGGAAAAAATCGAGTTTCGTGCCGTCATAAAGTTCCTCACTAAGCAAGGAAAACCACCTCAGAAAATTTTGGAAGAAATGTTATCAGTATACGGGGACTCTTGCCCTGGGAAAACCATGGTGTACAAGTGGAATAGCCTTTTCAAGCAAGGCAGAGAGTCTCTTGAAGACGACCCTCGCTCAGGACGGCCGATTGAGGCCACCACCTCAAACATCGTTGAAAAAGTGGAGAATCTTATACTGGAGGATACTCGTTTGAAGAAGAAACAACTTGCAGAAATGGTTGGAGTATCACCTACAACCATTTTAAATATTCTACACGACAATCTTGGGATGTCAAAAGTCAGCGCAAGATGGGTGCCAAGAATGCTCACACCACCACAGAAACAGCTGCGCGTCGAGTATTCAAAGGAGTTTTTAGACCTCTGTAGCGCCGACAAGGAAGGAATTTTTGCAAGACTTGTTACTGCAGATGAAACTTGGGTTCATCATTATGAGCCTGAGTCGAAGCAAGAGTCTATGCAGTGGCATAAAAAGGGTCAGCCCCCCCCTAAGAAATACAGGGTGTCACAATCGGCTGGAAAAATCATGGCAACTGTTTTTTGGGATACAGAGGGTATTTTATTAATAGATTATAAAGATAAGGGTGTTTCTATAACGGGAGAATACTACGCTAATCTACTAAGACAATTAAAAGAAGCAATCAAGGAGAAAAGGCGGGGAAAGTTGACAAAGGGTGTGCTGCTTTTGCATGACAACGCACCGGTACACAAGAGCCGCGTTGCGATGGCTGCCCTTCATCACTGTGGCTTCGAAATGTTAAACCATCCTCCCTATAGTCCAGACTTAGCCCCCTGTGATTATTTTTTATTTCCCAAATTAAAAAAAGAGCTTCGGGGGAAGAAATTTTCCGATGATGAAGAAGTCAAGTCGGCGATTTCGGCCTATTTTGAGGACAAAGACAAATCATTTTTTTTCGACGGTATTAATAAGTTAATAGAGAGATCTGAAAAATGTATTCGACTTAAGGGGGAATATATTGAAAAAGAAAAATAGTACAGTATTTTATTTCACCCCCCTTCCCCTCCGTTCCGCGAACTTTTTGACCCCCCCTCGTAGTTCCACTTCACCAAAACACAATTTCTGAATGCAAATGCTTGATTTTTTAACAAAAACATCAAATCTATATATGTGTGCGTGTAATATTTGAGAAGTTCCCTCGATTTTTTCAAGGCTTTCGTCATCAGTTCTTCGCGTGGTGATAATGGGACCAATTTAGCAAGTACACCGCTTCAAATAAAAAAAGAATTTTCCTAATCAGATAAAATACTTTCACAATAATACGAGTACCTCAACCCTCCCAGAATGCCCGTGAGACTCCGGTAATATTGGCAAACCAACCAAACACCCGGGACGCAATGATTTCTAAGGTATTTTTTCTTGATAAGTAAGATAAGCTGGGTCGAATCCAGAAAAGAGTGGAAGAGAATAGGTGCATTCTAAACATAATATAGAGAATCGATGTGGAAAGATGCGACATCTGATACGACACGACAATTTCATAAAGACTATTATTGAAGGAAACCGAGGCATAGCTACATGAAACAGATAAAGGAGAAGGGCATAGCTCTTAAATAGATAAGAACAAATCACACTAATTGAGCAAGGCCTAAAGTAAGTTTAAACTTGTATACATATTATGGAATACTAACTCAACGATTATATGTTTTACAGATATAGGCACATATAAAGATAACACACAAAACCCAGGAGAATTTGAAAAAGACCATTTTCCAACTTGCCCTGGCTATGGATCGAACCCAGAACCTCCGGATTGGCGGACTATCGTGTTGACCATTACGCCACGGGGGTCTTAAATATAGATGATAAGGAGTTGATGACAGACAGTAAATACCTCCTGTAAGTCTGTAACTTTCTTCTTCAACTCTTCTATCAGACTTCTGCATTTGTTCTCTTTGCAGACAGGTTGCTCACTGTGTAGGAAAATCTTACATTAGTAAAATGTTGTCGATTTAATATTATTTAAAAAAAATTGTAGGATATTGGATACTTCTCGCGATCTCGTTCGTCGGTCTCAGTTTCAACGGTTCTGGTTGATACTGGTTCACTGAAATCAAAATGAATAAATAGTAAAAAAACCGGCCAAGTGCGAGTTAAACTCGCGTGGAGAGGGTTCCGTACAATTGGGTAGTTTCCTGGGTCAAAAATAAATTATTTGGTACTGTTAAGAAAATAGAACGTCCCAAAATAATGTCACTTGTCCTTGATCACATCCATTTTGAATGTGATTTTACATGTACATGTGATTTACTCAGTACTTTCGGAGATCAGGGGGGTAATGGTCAATTTCCGTCTTCTTTCTTGAATAAAATTAAAACTTTTTATTTTACAATAACAACAAAAATATATTTAAGATCCTTATAACAAGCCCTTTAATTTGATTTATAATATAGTAGGATTTGCAAAACTTTTCTTTTTTTATTTCTAATTTTTCCCCCGAAAATGACCCTTATTTTAAAATAATATTAATTTACTTTGCACATATGTATTTGGGTCATAGGATTACACCAGCATCCTACCAAATTTCACCTGATTCGGTCCAGTAGATTAATCGGAGAAAATTGGCTGTGACAGACGGACGGACAGACAGACGCACGAGTGATCCCACAAGGGTTCCGTTTTTTTATTTTTTGTACGGAACCCTAATTATGGAAAAAAAATCACACACAAAATCGGTTTGGCTGAGCGCTGATTTGTAAGGGAAGACGATTTTTTTTTTCGTTTTACGTGTTAATTGTTTTTATGTATTACACGTTATAATGTGTTAACATATATTGTATTAAAGTATTTGCAAATTGACAGACATATGACAAAGCCCTTCTGGCGATTAGACGGCCAATATTGTATAAATGAGTTTCTTTCGGCGTTTCTTCTCAGCAATGGCCGTGGCGAAATGCTCGATATCGGTACAAAAGCTATCGATAAAATAATTCATTAATTTATTTTACATAATGTATACAAAACTTATTGACGTGTAAAAGTGCCTGCAGAGGCCTAGTTACTGAATAAACATCAGAATTTTCAATTTTATGGAAAGTACTTCAGTATCATGGACTGAACTTGCTCCTAAAATTTGGCTGGAGGTTAAAGAGTCATCCTATATATGTAGACTCCGCCGAAACTCAAACTCCGCCGTTGCCGGTCCCAAGCCCGGACGAGAAAGGAGGAGGGTTGGCTGGAAGTGACCTACCCAGTCGTAAAATGTTTATGCCGAATATCGGGCGGCAACAACCCGATCCAAGTGGCTACCGCAAGCCATAAGGGACTAAATACCCTTAGAAAGCGTGGACTCGCCAACTCACAATGGCTAGCGCGGCGTTTTAAGGCCAATTACTTCCTAATGGAAAATTCAAAAAAACC
Source organism: Acrobasis repandana (assembly GCA_963576875.1). Taxonomy (NCBI): domain Eukaryota; kingdom Metazoa; phylum Arthropoda; class Insecta; order Lepidoptera; family Pyralidae; genus Acrobasis; species Acrobasis repandana. The sequence goes on from OY756215.1 coordinate 23,802,874, forward strand.
CAGGCCCCCAGTCCCCGGCAGCCCCGCTATTCCTGGCTCCGGTAGCGGTCATGGTAACGGCGGGGCAGGGGGTGCAAAGAATCTCCGGCAGAGATCCGGCTACCACTCCCGTCAACGACTGGCCCTGGTAACACACAACGTACGCACTCTGAGGACAGACGAGAAACTAGCTGAGGTGGAAGAGGAAATGAGTAGGTTATGGTGGGACATAGTGGGGTTGTCTGAAGTCCGTAGAGAGGGCGAGGGCACGACAACCCTAGAGTCTGGTAACTGGTACTCTATTACCGAAAAGCAGACAAAAAGAAGTCCCAGCATGGTGTCGGGTTTCTCGTCCACAGGTCCCTCATAAACAACGTCATAACCATCGAGAGTGTTTCTAGCAGGGTAATATACCTGATACTCAGAGTATCGAAAAGATACTTGCTGAAGGTCATCCAGGTATATATGCCAACTGAGGATCACTCCGATGAAGAGGTGGATGGGGTGTATGAGGACATTAGTAGAGCCATACATTCTTCTGAAACCTATTTTACGGTTGTTATGGGGGACTTCAACGCAAAACTGGGCAAGCGAGGCGATGGGGAGTTTAGGCTGGAAAATTTCGGATACCGAGTGCGAAATGACAGGGGACGTAGGCTGGCTGATTTTCTGGAGAAAGAAGGACTCTTTGCGATGAACTCTTTCTACCAAAAGCCACCGCAAAGAAAATGGACCTGGATGGGTCCAGGAAAGAAGAACCAGCCCCCTGTTAAAAACGAAATCGACTTTATCCTAACGACGAAGAGACGAATATTCAACGATGTTTCATTGATCAATCGGATTAAAACAGGCAGTGATCACCGAATATTAAGAGGCATCGTGAATATTTGTCTCAAAGTCGAAAGGTCGCGACTGATGAAGTCGACGCTCCTACCGTCACAGGTCCAAATTGAAAACTCCGAAAGCTTCCGGGTTGAACTATACAATCGCTTTGAAGGCCTTCAGGATTGTGTTACAGTGGACGAGATAAACCAAGGGTTTGTAGAAGCTGTCCAAGCGGTGGGATCGAAGGTGTTTAAGTCCCACCCCAAACGCAAACCTCAAAAAAATTCTGCACAGACCCTAGACTTGATGGCAGAATGACGATCCAGGCCGCTGCAGACCTCTAAAGACGCTAAATCATATCGGCAGCTCAACAGACGTATACAAAAGTCCTTGCGACACGACATCCGCTCCTTTAATACCAAATGTATTAAGGAGACGATAGAGCAAAACAAAGGCTCCAAAGTGTTCGCAAGAGCTACGTCGGTTGGGCAAAGCCGATTGATGAAGCTGAAGACGGAAGCCGGTGGCGGGGTGTCGACAAAGGAAGGGGTTCTGGCAGAGGTCGAGAGGTTTTATGGATTATACACCTCAGTTGCACAACCCAGTGGACAATTGGCTAAAGACCCAAGAGCCAAGCTGACCCGACACTATACTAAAGATATCCCGGACATCAGCCTGTACGAGATTAGGATGGCCCTCAAACAGCTCAAAAACAACAAGGCGCCGGGCGAGGATGGAATCACAGCAGAGCTACTGAAAGCGGGCGGAACGCCGGTACTGAAAGTCCTTCAGAGGCTCTTTAATTCCGTTCTGCTCGAGGGCGTAACACCAGAAGCGTGGCACAGGGGCGTGGTGGTCCTGTTATTCAAAAAGGTATATAACGCCCTATTGAAGAACTATAGGCCTATCACGCTTCTGAGTCATATATATAAGTTGTTTTCAAGGGTCATCACAAATCGTCTCGCAAACAGGTTTGATACCTTCCAGCCTCCCGAACAAGCCGGTTTCCGTAAAGGCTTTAGTACCATGGACCACATCCACACGCTACGGCAGGTTATAGAGAAGACGAGGGAGTATAACCGGAGGGAGTGGACTATGAAAAAGCCTTCGATTCGACCGAAACATGGGCCGTGCTTCAGTCTCTCCAGCGATGCCGTATTGACTATCGGTATATCGAAGTGATGAAGTGTTTGTACAGTAACGCCACTATGTCAGTCCGAGTACAGGAGCAGTGCACGAGGGCTATTCCACTGCAAAGAGGTGTGAGACAGGGAGACGTTATATCTCCGAAACTGTTCACCGCTGCACTGGAAGATGCCTTCAAGCTTCTGGAATGGGAAGGACTTAGCATCAACATCAATGGCGAGTATATCACTCACCTTCGATTTGCCGACGATATCGTTGTCATGGCAGAATCCATGGAAGACTTAAGCACCATGCTCGGAGACCTTAATCGAGTTTCCCAACAGGTGGGCCTCAAAATGAACATGGACAAAACGCAAGTAATGTTGAATGTCCATGTCGCGCCCCTACCTGTTTGTGTTGGGAGCTCCACCCTCGAAGTTGTAGATCAATATATCTACCTGGGTCAATTGATCCAAGCAGGAAGTTCCAGCTTCGAGGAAGAGGTCTTTCGACGAATCCGACTCGGTTGGGCAGCGTTCGGGAAGCTACGCAACGTCTTCTCCTCCAAAATACCTCAGTGCCTCAAGATTAAAGTGTACAATCAATGTGTGTTACCAGTGATGACTTATGGCTCTGAAACATGTTCCCTTACTATGGGTCTCATAAGAAGGCTCAAGGTCGCTCAACGCGCTATGGAGAGGGCTATGCTCGGTGTTTCTCTACGTGACCGAATCAGAAATGAGGAAATTCGTAGGAGAACAAAAGCCACTGATATAGCCCAGCGGATTAGCTCGTTGAAGTGGCAGTGGGCGGGACACATAGCGCGACGAACCGATGGCCGATGGGGCAGAAAGGTTCTCGAATGGCGACCACGTACTGGCAAGCGAAGCGTTGGACACCCACCCACAATGGTCAGACGATCTGACTAAGGTCGCTGGAAAGCGCTGGACGCAGGCCGGTCTAGATTGGTCATTTTGGAAATCCCTGGGAGAGGCCTATGTCCAACAGTGGACGTTATGCGGCTAAAATGATGATGATATACATATATTCTGTCTACATGACAGAATAATTATTAATATTAAAAAAAAAGACTTCAATACTAGAAAAAGTAAATATTTAAATATTTTTTTACTTTCAAACCACAAAGCCGATTTTGATAAAACTTCTATAGGATCGCCTGGAAAGTATACCCTTTCTAACAAAAAAATCATTTTTAAATCTGTTCAGGTGTTTTTGAGTAATCAGGGAACATACATAAAAAAATATTAAAGATTCCAACAAATTGATAACCTCCTCCTTTTTTTTTAGTCGGTTAAAAATAGATCCTTACTTCTCTCCGACTTGTGTAGAACTTGCTTTGTGCTCGCTTTCACACCTTTTGGAATGTAACACACTTACTGATGAATTTCTGTAACAAATAAGTTTCTGTTAACTAACTAAACTATCAATACTAATTATACACTTAGAGCCAGAGAACTATAATACCCATTGTATGAATTGTAACTTCAAACATTATCACATATGCTAGTAATGGTAGCTTTTAAACAAAGAAAAAAATGATTTAAATATAAATAAACATTACACGTAATGTACACTAAAAGTATTGACGTGTAAAAGTGCCCGCAAAGGCCTAATTACTTAATAAAAATTTGATTTTGATCATACATAAAAATAAGAATAAAAGACTCCGATAAATTGAAAAGCCCTCTTATTTGAAGTCGGACATGTCTGACACAGAAAAATCCACACAAAAAATTGTATATTTGAAAAAAGAAAAACTTACTTCAAAGAGGCTGAAGGGCCCGAGATACAGCATTTATAGCATTTGCCTTGTGATGGACAACGTTTCAGAAACTGCTTGGCGGAGCAGAGCCTCATGTTCAGTATACGGATTCTCTCTGACATGCGTTCATTTGCTCTCTTTAAGTCAGATATTCTGGAATGTACAATTATGGAAATGTGAAAATATTCCAAATTAAACAATAGGAATGTGGAGTGGGTTAAAAAAATATATTTTGTTTCTCTAAAATAACCATGCACAAGTAGGTGAGATTCAAATTCAAATCTGTTGGGAACAACATAAAAATATTGTCCTACCAGGACAGTAAAGTTAAAAAGTTAGTATGTTGTCTTTGGCATGACATTGCTGTCTCTATAAAAAGAATTGGTCCATATTTTTGGTAACTTTTATTAAAACCTAGCGTTAAGAGCAGAGGCGCCTGTTACAAGCATTCTTTTTGCTTAAAATTATTCCCTTTGTTAAAATGTTGTTACCCAATAAAGTATTTTTTTATCTATCGCTCTTTTCTGTTAACCTGCAATCAATACGGACGTCTCCACTGCTAGGAAGTAAGACATTTCTGTAAAGTGCCATGTATTGAAAATCTGAAATATTAACATGTCATATTATCTTCTATCATAACCAGCTCCCAGCTGGACAGAGCCCAAGGGGCATCCAAAATTTTATCACACAAATATTTATAACGAGTCAATGTGACAAAGTTTTAAAATGCTTACTTTCAGAACTTGTAATAGTGAATAAAAAGACTTCTTACGTATCCTTCTGCTCCAAAACGATAGCTTTAGATGGGGCACAGCAGCTGGTCTCCCTCGCAGTTCTCTGCGCGGTCATGAGCCTATTGACCTTCGTGTTCAACATCTTTATGTTATCTTGCTGTAAGTTCACCGTTCTTTTCAGTTCCATGTTAGTATCCATCAGGGAGAAGTACAAATCCTCCAGCTCACGCTTGCTTAATTTTGACGGACTTACTTTTTGTGCATCTACAAAATATCGAAATATTATAACACCATATTTGGGGGCGAAAACACATTGTTTGTACGTATGTATGTATATTTGTACCAAGATAACTGCCAAACCGATGGTCCGATTTTGATGAAATCTGGTAGGCATGTAGGAAATATCAATAGAATTTTCAAGTTCGTTGGGCATCAAAATCAGTTTAGTAGTTTTTGAAATATTAATAAAAATTTCAGCGATTATGTAGCAAAGAAACCATAGCGCGATCTAACTTTGGATAGCGCTATCTAGGTGTTACTTAGGAAACTATAATCGCGAGGTCTAAGTTCGCGGCGAAGTACTAGTGTATGTATGATCAAAAGTAGTAGGTATTCATTGAAATTCACTAACATTTTTCATTAACATTTTTAGCAGACCGGGGAATGTGCGCGGTACTACAATAACTTCGCGTTGAAGTACATTTATGTCTGATGAAGGGAGTATATTAAATTATTTTCATAACTAACTTCATTAATGATATACTTACCTCTTTCAGACTTAGCAGACTGGCTCCTGACGTTATCACGATTATTTTTGTCTTTACTGGCAGCAATCATCGTATACACTTGGATATTTACAAATCTTACAAAAAAAAACAAAGAAAATATTTGAAATTATTACACTAGCAATTTTTTACGTTAACATTTAATTTATAATCTCCACTCCTCCAACAGTCTGCTGTACTTAATTTATTTCGCCACAACATAGTTAGATTTTGATTTAGTAAATAAATATCATCAACACTTTGAAAACAATATTTCAAGAATAATTTGTACGCGAAAAAATGAAAATGCCGCCTTAGCAACGGAATTTGTCAAAAGTCAAAACATCAACACAACAAATTTATCATTGTGACATTGACACTTAGTAGGCTATTTAAAAACTGTTTATACATCCATGTTTCAGTAAACTTTTACACAACTGCCGCAAGAAAAATATGACAGGTAAAGATTCACTGCGCTGAGCTGAGCTAGCTGACTGTCTTAAGCCAAGGGTTAAGAGATAAACAGATCTGTAGTCTGTCAACTAGCTAGAATTCAAGAGAGCTTCTTCCCACCCATCACAGCGTTCCTGTTCCTGGGGTGCACTTTTCGGCTTTTACTTCTCTAAAATTAAGCATGTCATTTTGGTCACCAAAAGATTTAGCAGTCGCCTATCTGACGCCAAACTTCCTAGGGAATAAGTAAAGATCGTAAAATTATTATTGTAATTGTTTGTACCGCGATACTGCCGTACCGACGGTCCGATTTTGATGAAATTTGGTAGGCATGTAGGAAATATCGATAGAATTTTCAAGGGCAACAAAATTGGTTCATCAGTTTTTGAAATATTAATAAAAATGACCGCGATTATGTAGCAAACGAAACCATAGCGCGTTCTAACTTTGGATAGCGCCATCTAGGTGTTACTTAGGCAACTATAATCGCGAGGTCTAAGTTCGCGGCGAACTAATAGTACTATAAATGCGAAAGTTTGTATAGATGTATGTTATGTAGGCATGTATCATGGAAATCATGGACGAACAAATAGGTACAAGAGGACTGACAACCTTTGTAGCCACTACAGCATACGTCGCGCTGAAAATTCATCACCATATTTGGTCATCAACTTGCATCGCACGCGCTATTCGTCGACAACTCCAAATTAGGAAATATATCGGGACACGGGAGCAGTGTCGCACCGCGCCAGCCAATCAAAACACAGGAACGAGAACATTTCCTTATTTGGCTATCTGTTTGTCCCTAACCACTGTATATAAACCCGAATTTTGTAAATAAATTATTCATTCGACTATCGACTCAGGAGCATAGAACACGCATTATTATTTACCTCCAGCTAGGTACACGTACCCTACTACACACACCATCGTTAGCATTCATAAGCTACAGTGGTGACCGCCGACGACTCCACGTGTCACGCGACACGTGGACCACCAGCTCCAGCGTCAACCAACGCGACGTCCTAAGCAAGTGATGTAGAAACACTCATCGAGCCCACATCCTCCGCACCCACGTCCAGCTGCCACCGGAAGAAAATTCTGCCCGGCTGTGCGCCGTGCACCAGGAACTCCAGCTCATCTCTACGCAACCAGCGTTACTTTTATCGTGCACTTCATTTCACTGGCACTGTATGTACCAAGCACTACGATGTCCACGACCGTTCAAGAATATCAAGAGCTCGTCCAGAGTCTTCGAAAACTATCACAAGAAATCGCGCACCTCAAGAAAGTCAGATCCGCCACTTTGTCAAACACCGGGTACAGCCATCAACATCGTCAGTCGAGTCATCACCGTCCGGCACATTTTCATCACCGCTCACGAATCCCACTACCGCGTCCCACGTCACCTGCCCGTTCTACGACGACCTGCCACAAGGAAGCTAGAACTCTCGCATCGACAGACACCAGCGACGCCGCCGGAACATACCGCCTATTCGTCACTGATAAGAAGACAGGCTTATCATTCCTCGTCGATACCGGTGCAAATATTTCCGTCTTACCACGCAGAGCAGGCCAGCAATCGACGCCTCTACCTTTCAAGCTGTACGCTGCGAACAACACTACGATAAATACCTACGGAGAAAAAACGCTCGAACTCGACCTCAGCCTACGCCGTCCATACAAATGGAAATTCATAGTCGCCGACGTCTCGAAGCCTATCATCGGAGCCGACTTCCTCAAACACCACCAGCTCGTCGTAGACCTCACAAATCGAAGACTTGTTGATGGAATCACGAATCTCCAAATTCACGCTCCAGTCTGCGCCTCAAGCACTCCGACTATACGAAGTATCGACGTTCAACAGTCATACCACGACATACTAGCTGAATTTCCCGGCATCACTCGCCTAACACCGACAAAAGTTAACCCGAAAACAGCTGTTGAACACTACATCGAAACCCAAGGCCCACCAGTCTTCTGCCGTGCTCGCCCGATCCCGCCTCATCGCTATGAACAAGTACGAAAACTATTCGAAGATATGATGCAGCAAGGAATATGCCGCCCAAGCAAAAGCCCTTGGTCATTACCACTCCACATCGTACCTATGCCAGCAGCGAGCCGCCCGCATCGCACACGCCGCCCGCGCGATCCAGTTTACGCATCCCGGCCGCGCCTGATACAGCGCTACTCCCCGTCACAAGACAAACTCGCTCCGGAAGGAACATCAAGTTACCGGTACGCTTTCGCTAAGGAGGGAGTCCTGTAGCCACTACAGCATACGTCGCGCTGAAAATTCATCACCATATTTGGTCATCAACTTGCATCGCACGCGCTATTCGTCGACAACTCCAAATTAGGAAATATATCGGGACACGGGAGCAGTGTCGCACCGCGCCAGCCAATCAAAACACAGGAACGAGAACATTTCCTTATTTGGCTATCTGTTTGTCCCTAACCACTGTATATAAACCCGAATTTTGTAAATAAATTATTCATTCGACTATCGACTCAGGAGCATAGAACACGCATTATTATTTACCTCCAGCTAGGTACACGTACCCTACTACACACACCATCGTTAGCATTCATAAGCTACACCTTCATACTTTGAAGCGTAATTCGATTTTTAGTTAGCTAGGTGGAGTCTTTATATCCCCCATACCTACAGCCCTTGGAATCCGCAGGGTAGGCGTAAAAATTATCTCGGAACCGAAGCAGCTTGGATTGTCCTGGAGAGAGATCAAGAACGCAGCGTTTTACAGATCGGATTGGCGACGTGTTGTGTCTGCCTGCCATTTGCCCCGACAGGTTACCTGAATTACGCTTCAGATGAAAAAATGTGGGGTTCCCGTGGGATCATTAAGGGTTGGGCTTGGGATGGGACACATCTGTCAGCACGGAACAGCATTTTGCTATGCTGCTATCCTTTTCTGTCGCTCAGAACCGTCATATGCTAGAGAGAGTGACGGAATGCGGCAGAATCGCCAATTTCGCGGCGTGCTGACAGATTTGTCCAAGCAACCCTGCGGGCAACAGCTAGTGGTAAAATAAAACTCAAACTCCGTAAAAACTGACTATGTATATTACAGAACGTTTTACAAAATTCATTATTGCAGACTTTCACAGTTCAATACAGCGATGCGTGCTCTTCGTGTAGTTTTGTAAGTAGCTTACTTATATAAGTTAGGAAGATAATTTGAATGCTATAAAATCTAAAATAGGGGTCTAGCTTGACATTAAAATGACTAAATAACTGTCCCTAAAACATGATTGATGTTAGAGTAAGGCTTAATTTACATTGCTGCGGAATGAAGGCGAATTTTCAAAACTACAAAGCTTATATCAACAAAAAGTACTACCATGGAATACGTGGGAATTCCCGCAGTTTCTTTCTGCACGGTAATTTGTACTATGTTCTCCTAGATTTTAGAAGTCATTAGGTATCCTCTGAGAGTTTATTAAAATTCGCCTCAATTCCGCGGCAATGAAAATTAATCCTTAAGGCCATATTAAACTCACTCGATGTCGACGAATAAAGAGAAATATAAGCTTTATATCGTTGTACCTACAATGATATTACTAAAATTTGATTGAAAGAAGAGTAAGATGCGTAGATGACCAGTGGCGGATTAACAAATTAGCCGCCACTAGGCTATTCATATTTTAAATACTTTTAAACTATCGCGTTGCATTATTATTAAATTAATGCATACGGGAATTAACGCGAAACGTACTTTTTATTTATTTATTTTGCTGACGTTTCATTCGGGTTTCACCGAACGTGGTCCCAGCTTGACTGAAGCAGCGATGACGCCTACGCCTCCCCCTGCCCGGTGTGATCTTCGTCCACCGTCATATTGTTCATTTTCCAAGTACCGTCACACACTACACTCACAGTGTCCCTATTCCGTAACGCAACCGTATTCTGGTGGTTAACCGATTGTGCACCAAACCGGGGTTGTGTTTTGTTAATCACTGGATTCCACACTGCTGACAATTTAAGGCCATCTTCTCGGTTGAAATTGTTAGGATGTTTCTTAATTTCAATCGCCTCACGTACCATCCTAGTGCGATAGTCATATTGCGATATTCATATTTTGCCGCCCCCAGTGAAAAAAACGATTACTCCCAGTAGTTCCCACTAGCACTGTCCCCCGGGGTGACAAGATGTAATTTACTGCTCACTTCCGATTTATGCTAGAGGAGAAAGCTGAAATGGAATCGAAGCAATTGTCACCCGTGACAATTGCTTCGATTTATAGGGGGTAAGGCAATTGCTACAATTCCGTCCCAGGAGGTCATCCGTTTCGCAAGGCCCTGCTCTTCTACTTCACGCAGCGTAGTTGTACGTGGGGCAGCTTAATCGGTATTGCACGCGGGCGGCGGGCCTGATTTTTTGGGGCGAGGCACGAGGGACAAATTGGCCTCAAATTTGCCACCCCATAAAATCCGCCGCCCTAGGTTCCAGCCTACTCAGCCTGCTAGTAAATCCGCCACTGTGGATGACGGTGGAAGATGAAAATGACGATAAAACGAGAGCGTGCATGAAAAAAGTAAAATAAAAATATGTAATAAAAAAATTCTCTACAAGTGATACTCGAACTCACATCTGTACTGTGAGTGCACTTCCAATCCGCTAGTTTCCAACAAGTCAAATCAGATATTTTTTTCTAAACGTCAAAACAAACATTTTCTATGGGATTTGTATGAAATATCAGACAGTGACGTCATAGCTTCTTGGCGAAAACACATTGTTTATATGTATGTTTGTTCCGCGATAACTGCCGAACCGATGGTCCGATTTAAATGAAAGGTAGGCATGTAGGAAATATCAATAAAATTTTTAAGTTCGTTGGGCATCAAAAATTGGTTCAGTAGTTTTTGAAATATTCAATTAGTTCAAAGTGGATGTGACTAATGTGACATTATTTTGTGACGTTTTATTCTCATAACAGTACCAAATAATTTATTTTTGACCCAGGAAACTACCCATATTTTTAATTAAGATATTGCATTACGAGCATTGTAATCTGTCATTGTAACGCTGTAGAGTAATGAGTGTTAACGAAGCAAAAGAGGTTTGCAAGGATCGTAGCAAGTGGAGATAGGTACATAATCTCTGCAGAGGCGGATATACCAGCAGGCTGAGTAGGTTAGATCCTGAGGCGGCAGATTTTAAGGAGCGGCAAATTTGAGGCCAATTTGACCCCCCCCCCCCCCCCCGCCCCTCCTCTCCCATGCCTCGCCTGCAGACAACTCGCAGTTACACAAGTTAACGCAGGGGTAGCAAAAAAGGCCCGCCCCTCAGTGGCGGCGCAAGATCTAAGTTTTATGTGGGTGAGATAGTTCTGCCAAACCCTTTGGCGTCCTAAAAAAAAGGTTGGGGAACGTACCCATACTACGTGAACCATCCTAATTTTACCCCCCCTCCCCCCTCCCTTCGGTGACCATCCGTAATATATGCGAACCCCCCACCCCTCCCCCTCTGGTTTTCACGTAATAGTTCATAATTATTTAGTTTTAAACCATTTTTTGCCTGTGTTAAAAAATACACTGAATACTGCGCACTAATAATTTGAATATAGCTCGAAAAAGTGTGAAATTTCCCTAGAGAATATTGACTACGTGACTTAGACCTAAGACCCCCCCCCCCTCTAAAAGGGTCACGTGGCATGGGTACGTTCCCTTATCCGCTACACATGCGAGGACGCAGACGGCGAGATCGTGGGCCCACACCACTTACGCCTTACGCCGCCTCTGCTCCGCTAGCTGTTTAAACCCCCGCGTGCAATACAGATTAAGCCGCCCCACGTACAAATCTACGCTGCTGAAACCTAAGACATAGAGCTCACATTTCAATGCTTTACTGAGAGGCATCAGCGTCGAGTTGGTGTGATGGGAGAAGGCCTTAATAGGGACACACAGAAGACACTTTATGAAGCATGTTTTTTTAAAAGTGAAAACTTCCTTATGCGCGTCGGGCAATTTTTGAGATGGGGAAAAACCATTTAATTCGCGACACTGTTACCGTAACCGACTATCTTGTTCAAGTTTTCACTTCTTTGAGCACTTCCGGAGTGCCACTGTTTTTTAGATTTTGCTAAGAAGAATAAGATTAAAGTTTCTGGTATTCCAGCTCAAACTAGACCCGCCTCATTCATGCACCAACTTTGACACATTCGAGATAAAAGTTATTCGGAACATGGAAAATTTCTACAAAAAATACACTAGCACAAATAAAAATATTATCACCATATTTGGAGTATTCATTACAATAACATTATACATATCTACAAAATACTACATCCTATCATTCAAGAGATGGTCTATGGTCTTAATTTAATATCAGTAACAATATAAAAAAATCCTATACACTTTAGTCTAACAAACTCTGTTTTAAAAATATTAATTGGCCCATTTAGCAAAGCGTACTGACATTGAAAAGCTAGCAATCAAGAAATGAAAATAAGCTTTTGCTTTGAAGCATTGATTGATTTATTCATAGAAAAGATGTTAAGAGTCCCCTTACCCTAGACAGAATCAGAGTTTCCCATACAAACGTAGTCTACGTTTTATTTTGAAACGACCTGTCAGATTTATGAATGAATACACTATATTCTCTTTCAAAATATGAACTTGAAAGAGAATATAGTATATTATATCATTTTTGCCCGTCAGTATGGAAAACTTTTACACCCTTTTATATTTTCATTCAAGTTCATATTTTGACTGCGAGCGAATACCAAATAAAACCCTAAATATATGCAATTTCTTTAGTTTCAAATTTTTACCGAAATCTGACATATCGTTGCAAAATAAAACGTAATAAACTACGTCTGTATGGGTAAGTCTAGGGTAAGGGGATTCTTAATTATTATTTCTTCTGTACAGCCTACTTCAGTCCACTGCTGGACTGTATCCCTATCCCAATAAAGGAAGGATTTGCCCATTATCATCCAGCTGGTTAGATAAATTGGTGGTAATCGCAAGAAAACCTTGTAATACCATGTAATTTCATTTACATATTACTAACTAATTCATTCATTTAATTTTATTCAATCATAATAGTTAAATATTAACCAATCTTATGAAATTTTTGCGCACATTCCTGTCATTAACTTGATATGAAGAATTGAAAAACGAGGCATGGTGCGGTGAGTGTGAACAGTGGGTGTATAGAACAGTGGGTGTATAGCTAGTTAAATATGTGTATAGATGATACACTTCTGTAATTAGCTATACAGCCACACACATTTTTTAAGGGTTGATCTCATCTATCAGCACGGAACAGCACTTTACTATGCTGCTATCCTTTTCTGTCATTCAGAAGCGTCATTTGCTAGAGCGAGAGAGAGCGGCGGAACGCTTCAGCACCGGCCGTGCTGCAGCTAAGCAGCCTCGGATATATGAAGGTTGGGGGGCAGGCCGGGGCCCACATTTCGGGCGGCAAAATCATCATTGTAATCCAGGTTTTGTCACGCGTTAAGAAAAAAGTCTAGATCCACTATTGTTATTAAGTTTATCGTTTGTCATGTCAATGTTAATCCGCTTTGCTTACGGCACAGCCTAATATTTAAGGATCTATTTAATTACTGACGAAGCTACCAAGAAGTAAAAAATGCAATAAATGTCCTGCGTTTATAATAATATTTCTATATAACTGTTATTTTCAAGGCATATGTAGTGTGTATATTTCAAATCCTTTGTGGTGTGTGTTAAATATTATAAATTGCTATTGTTTAGAATTCAGAAATAGATACACCAATTTCATGTTTATTTTTATTGAAGTTGCGTACATTTTCGAAAGTATAAATTAAGTAAGTTTTAAGTGAGAGCTCCTCATTTCTTTGTGCACAAATTTTTACGAAGAATACTGTGTCCTGTTATCGTAAAAACCAACGCAGCTGCCACACATTAAATTTATTGATGTCTTCACATACTTATATAATTACTAGCTTTTGCCCGCGGCTTCGCTCGCGTATCCCACGGGAACATTACACTTTTCCGGGATAAAAGGTACCCTATGTTACTTCTAGTACCTCCCAGGATATGTGTACAAAGTTTCATGATGATTCGTCAAGTAGTTTTTGCGTGAAAAGGTAACAAACATCCACGCTTTCACATTTATAATATTAGTAAGGATTAGTAAGGATATGCTTTGACTTTCGTAGCAGCAATTAGTGTATCTAATTCTGAACTCTAGCACCTATATAATAAGTACAATAGTAATGTTAGCGTAGCTATGTTCATTTCGTACGAAGCTGGGAAGCTTTAAAATTGTATATGTATGACACCCTGCAATGTTACATGTAATTATACTATTGTAGTACCAGAGTATATCACATACTAAAACAGCTAAACATCATTAAAACAGCTTTGTTTCCCTATGCAAATACAGTGGAATCCTAAAAATGGTGGTATGGTTGACGCTGGTATGGCAAGGTGGTGTCTATGGTCAAATTTGGGTTGGGTGGGACACATCGTCAGTACAGAACAGCACTTTCCTATGCTGCTATCCTTTTCTGTCACTCAAAAGCGTTATTTACTAGAGCGAGAGAGAGCGACGGAACGGTTCAGCACCGGCCATGCTGTAGCATAGAGATATGCTAGAGATATGAAGAGGGATACGCATAGAGATATGAAGCATAGAAATAATCTGGTTAAAATCCATCTTCTGTCTCATTCCCTCTTATCGGCATTTACTTTTGCTAGAATTCTTCGCTAATTCGCTAAACGTTAGAGTTAAAAATATAGCCTGGTTTTTGCTTAATACGACAACATTTAAATGACATTGTCTTATGACATTGACTTCTGTTTAGGTGACTTTTCTATTTAGTACCGTCATACACGTCATGGCGTACCGCGTTAAAAAAATACGCCACGTTTCAAAACAGGTTCCAATTTTGACACTTAATCGTGGAATATATAGGTATAGCTACCTCCAATATCTCTGAATATTCTTTACCAATCCTACTAGTATCATAGATACGGAGAAAAAGTTTTCAAGTGTAAAAAATTAAGCGTCATGCGTAACACCCCCTTGAAATATTTTCGTCGTCGAAAAACCGTGCAGATGTCAAATTTAAAAAATTCTAGCTAATCCTATTATGATTTCAGGCGTCGAATGCATTTAGGTAGGAATTGGTTACAATACTAAAACATATGGTAACCACATTCAATTTCGGGCTTAGTGGTTTACACATTTAAGTCCATAATCAGGATTCCACTGTATTAGAAATGACTTAGTTTACTTTGGGTCCTTCCAACGGCAGTTTCATCTCTTACCATTGGCGATATATTCCTGTACTTTCGCTTGAAACTCTGTCTTGTTCTTATTGTACATTTCAGCTGCTTCTATGTTAAGGGGATCCTCGAAATTTAGGAGATCCTGGAAATTTTGAAAACGAAATTGTGTAAAATGGTATACTTAGGTATATTTTTATTTATACATTGAATGTTTCTCTCTAGAATATCTTTTTTATCTATTTTTTTCCGAGGCTTCAGTTCACTTGGTGTGACTATGTCAGCCTCATGGGGGATTTCGATGAGATATATAATATTTCTGAGATAATAGTTAGAGGAAGAACCTACTTTTATATCAAAAATCAAGTATTTCTCCAGAAAGTAGGCCTTCACACATGTGTCACATTATGACAAATTACATGATGATTTTGGATTATGCATTATTATCAAAAGAAAAGAACTAAGTACAAATTACTAGCAGCATGAGGCAGTATAGTTACATCAAGCATCCTACATCTATAACACACCTATTTAGGTAGACAAGTTACTGTTAGAGCAAGGTTACATGGTCATTCTGGCATCATTCCAGTCCATCAGTCTGTTCAGAATGATCGTGTAACCCGCTGAATGGTAGACTGATGGTTCGGACTGATGAAAATCAAAATTGTTTTGAATGATGAAATACTGATGCGAGACTGATCGCGTGACCCGCTCGTATCATTCTCGCGTCAGTCATACTTAAGTTACTTTACTACACACCGTACACCAATGTACATAAGGTTCATTATAACTCTTTGCCGTACACATACTTTTTATCAGTCTGCTGTCATTCTGGATTGACCGTGTAACCGTGAAAATCATCCATCATTCTGGCGTCAGTCACGTCATTCCAGACTGATGCCAGAATGATCATGTAACCTACCTCATATAGTTCATTGGCAGGCATGTCATCGGCGTGCCAACAAAGCGGCATCGGCTTTTTAAAAACGCGACTTTTGTGGCGACATTTCAATGGTTCACTATATAATAATCATCTTATGGCAAAAAATATTTCTTATAACATTATAGTAATCCAATTTTTTGCTTGTACCTAATGCTTATTACAGAAAAATCTCCCAACTTCATTGCTGTATTTTGTATAAAAAATGTAGCTTACCGTAAACAAAGCATTAAGCCCCCAAACCACATCCTTCAACCGTCTAGTGGGAGCCCAGCCGTGTTCGTCTATGGAGGTTTGTCTAAGTAGTGAGAGGCAGATGTCTCCATCCACATTGATATTAGGGTGCCACAACCGCGTCAAACATTTCACTTTTGGAGGCTGTAATCAAAATTAGTATTATAAGTACAGAAAACACAATGTAGGATATTCTTCTTTCTTAAATACCTAAGTCTCCAAAAAGGCCATGATGTGGATGTGGACTCCTCTTGAAAGTGCTGGTACTGATTTTAGTACTTATATGGAATGTATGAATGTATGTAATATCATCTATACACATCTTAAACTTCAAACCAAAATAAGCAAATGTATGAAGGTTTTAAGTTTAAGATTGCCGTCAGCGCGCAACAAAGGCCGCGTCTTTGAAAACGCCGACGCCGCTTTGTCAGCATGCGACGACATGCAAACAATTAAATTAATAGACTATAACAATTAATGTGACAATGCTATTCCTACAAACACTACGTAAATAAAAAAAAAACCTTTTCTGGCGTCGTCCTAATTGGTAACGATCGTGCGAGCAAACGATGCGTTCATCGTCGTGCGATGAAAATGATCGTGCAATGGTCCAAAAGTGTTCTAATAGCTCCCGCGATGCCCATCGCGCGATGCGCCTTCACTTTGGTGTGCTCGCGCGATCAGTCTCGTTACCAATTAGGACACTCAAAAGAGATTTGTAGCTTTGACAGCACGATCGCACGATCAAACCCATCGTACGCCCATCGCACGATAGGCGTCGTCCTAATTGGCAACGATCGTACGAGCAAACGATGCGTTCATCGTCGTGCGATGGAAATGATCGTACGATGGTCCAACAGTGTCCTAATAGCTCCCGCGATGCCCATCGCGCGATGCGCCTTCACACGTTGTTGTGCTCGCGCGATGAGTCGCGTTACCAATTAGGACAATCAAAAGAGATTTGTAGCTTTGATTGCACGATCGCACGATCAAACCCATTGTAAGATCGTTATTAAGCATTTTTATGCTCGTGCGATGACTTGCGAGCTTTAATTAGGACACACTTATTTAGTGTGTGTGTTTAATTTCGTCGTGCGACTAAATCGCATCGTTTGCTGGTACGATCGCTGCCAATTAGGACGACGCCATAATCTACATCGTTATTAAGCATTTTTTATGCTCGCCCTTTAACTTTTAATTTTATCTAATTTTTGGTATTTGTTGTTATAGCGGCCATAGTAATACATAATCTGTGAAAATTTCAAGTATCTAGTTAATGTCATAATAAAGATCTAGTTAAAAACGCAAAAAACCCCCTTTTATGTATGACGACCCCCTTAAATTTTAACTTTTTTTTATTTTTAGTATTTGTTGTTATAGCTGCCACAGTTATATATAATCGGTGAAAATTTCAAGTGTCTAGCTATTACGGTTCAAGAGATAGAGCCCTGTGACAGACGGACAGATGGACAGACAGCGGAGTCTCAGTAATAGGGTCCCGTTTGCACCGTTTGGGTACCCCTAATAAAAAGCATTTTTAGGTAGAGATGTTTGAGTAAAAATTTATAAAAACAACTTATGATAAGAACTTAAAAATACCAAAAATAATTATGTTGCTAGGTGACCTTAAAAGAAGATAATGTGGTTTTTAGGCCTAGATAATGCAGGCAATTAAGATCATTTAAACTGTTCCGGCTATTTCTTCTTCATTTTGCAAGGTCTTTGGCATCCTTGGATGACCTGTTATATTTGGAAAAGAAAAAGCGGGAAAGCGCACCCCGGGCTCCAAAGCAACCGGGAACGCGCTTTGACAAAAAAGATAATGCAGGCAATTAAGATATAGTTAAAAATATGATACAATCCAATTACAACTATAAGATTTTATAATCTGAAACTTTAAGGAGGTTAGTGTGTTTATTGACCTAGCAAAGCAAGTGAAATGTTTCAGTTTCGAGATTTGGCAAAGGCAATTGGCTTTTGTCTTGCCACCTCGCCTAAAGGTTAAATTTTTCAACCGATTTTGATTGGGACATAAATCCCATTAGGTATTTATAAAAAATTTTTTTAGTCAATCGCATATTTTGATTCGGGGAGAAATAGGGTGGGAAATGGAGGAAACTTTTCTGGATTTCAATCAAACTTGACAGGCACACTAAATACTTTATTCTACACTAAATATTGCAAAACAATTTCCAGAAGTGTAATTTTTAGGAGTGGAAGGGCGAAAACGGGGAAATTGCTCGTAAATATGGACAGATTTCACTGAAATGGCTGTGCCAAGCCAGGAGAAAGAAAAGTGTTAGTTATTGCATAGTTATAAGAGCTCGCAAGGTCTACTGTTCTCACAGAACTATTAGTTAATTACACCAAACACTTTACTCAAGGGTGTGCTCTCTGAGAATCCAACCATATGAATATCCACCTACAGGCATTTGTTGTCTATGAATATATGAAATTTAAAAAAAAAAAACTTGCTTGTTCTAACACAGCCCATGATTCTATGATTCCAGAGAAGAATCTTTTGAACAGGCAGAGGCTGTGTTGTAGGGGAATTATGGTACCAGCAAGTTTCCTAGAGTATATTTTTATTATCGTACTACATTTAGAAGATAGTAGCTAGTTTAAAGTACATCATGATGAAACTTACCGCCATATTATAATCTTCCGTCACGAATACACTAAATTTGAACTTGCCCCCTACCCAGTAACCTTCATCTGGAGTCACCGTCAGGATGAACTCACTAAGCAAATTAGGGTCTTGGAAGTGCACAGAACATGACGCAGGTAAGTTCTCATTCATCTCCTGAACTTCCTTGACCAACAGTTTATCCCTCACTGAGATTCTCCTCACGGGTTCACTGGTGATTCCATTGGTAGGCTCAGTATGTTCTTTTTTCAATTTTCTATTGAGCGTTATCATCTTTGAGCAATGTTTCTATATGCTTAAGAAAACTATATAAAACTACCTATAACATATCAAAGTGGATACGTAAGGTTTTAAATTAAATAGAAATTATTTCAAGAAGAATCAAGAAAACTAAAAAATTGCATTGATTTGATTGACAATTCGACAAACAACAATGTCAAAGTCAAATGTCAAAGCTTTGTGTCAACCAAGTCAAAATAGATAGATAACCATAGGCTGGCTGTCTACCCACGTTCTGCTTATACAGACGCTGAAACTCAGGCACACTCAGGAGTGTCATTTTTCATTTAAGCTCTGGTTTCCTAGGATAGCGGTGCCGTCATAGAGCGGTCGTAATATAACGGACGCAAAAAGACGGCCGTCTTTACGGTGTCGACATGTGGAAAGTTCCACGACCAAACCGTCACGTCCACGACCGTCAGTTTTAGAAACAAACGTCAAACGAAAAGTATCCATGAGAGAAAATGGACGATCTTGATTTAGCTTTAGTAATTTACTTGGAGGATGAACTATCATCAGAAGAGGAAAATACTCGTATGGAGGAAGACGATTTATTCAACTCTCGTGGTACAGAAGGTGCATTTGAGATTTTAGTACGTCGCCGTTTACTAAGCAATGAAGAGAAATTCAGAGAATACTTTCGCCTTACACCACAGTTATTTGATTACGTACTTAACCACATAAGATATGATTTGAATTACAAACCATACAACAGACACACAAAACCAATAAGCCCAGAACAAAAACTCTGTATACTTCTTAGGTAAGTCAATAAAAAAACATTTTTTTATCCTATATTTATTTAATATTATCAGTTTTGTTAAACTATATATATTTGTCCTTGTTCATCCATTGTAATTAAACGAGTGCCTGGCTGTTCATCAACTGTTATCAGTGAAGTGTCTTGCGGAGAAGGAGCTACAAGTGAAGCACTACTAGTTGGAGAACTTGTGGTAGGCATTGGCGAAGGAACAAGATTTGCATAATAATCACTATTGCTAGTACTGGGTCTTGGAGATAAGGCACTGTCTTGAGGTAAATTGTTTGAAATTTGGCGTAATTGAGCATTACCAACTAATGATCCTATTTGCAACCTTAATTGTATTTGCTCGTAAGGTGGCAGCTTCTTTGCTATTTTTGCCATTGAACCAAAAAAGAGATCATTTTCATCTAATCCACTTGGAGTAGAATTTCGATCAGCAATTAGCTTAAGTAGGTTCAGACGTTCTTGACTGCGTGCATATGTTTCCCTTTCTTATCACTCTTAGCTTTATTATATTTTTCTTTTCCTTTATTATCTTCTATTTCCTGAGTGTTTAATTGTGTGTCTTCGCTGTTGTCATTATTTTCCATTATTATAGTACCGTCTTCCGGGGTTTGTATTCTTTCGCTGATATCATGAGTGTTTTCCATTATCACACTATCATCTCCTGAGTTTTCATCTACAACATTAGTAATGCTGCTTCTTTGGGACGAAGGAAGGCTGTCCAAGAATGACAGGAGATCAGATCTTTTCTTTGCTGCTTCTCCGCTTGAACCAGTACCTGGTTTTCCTCTACGTCGTATATAATAGTCTCGTATGTAACACCATCTTTTGGAGCAATCGGAATCTGTAAAAAGTTTATTTAATTTGTAACTATAACAAAGAATATATAGAGTCTTACCCTAAAACAAACTATCTTTTAGTAATATATTATATAGTAAGTAACAAATCCTAAGATTAATTACATTCATTTTTTATTTCAGGCACTTGGCCACAGGAGAGTCTTATCGTTCGCTTGCCTTTCAGTATCGAGTAAGCCATACCTGGATAAGCGCTATAATAAAAGAAGTTAGTACTACCATTAAGAAAAATATGCTCCAATTAGTTATACCAATGCCAACAGATCATCAACTGAAAAGAATCAGCGACCAGTATTTATTGAAGTGGAATTTTCCAAACTGCGTGGGAGCAATTGATGGGAAACACATAAGAATGAAGGCTCCCATCAATAGTGGATCATTATATTACAACTACAAGGAGTACTATTCAATGGTATTGCTAGCAGTCGTCGATGCGGATTGTAAATTTATAGCCATCGATGTTGGTTCTTATGGAAGAGAAGGAGATGCTGGTATTTACTTAAAAAGTAATAGGGCAGAATATAAGAAATAAAACATTCAATATACCAGAATCAAAGGCCCTACCTGAAACAAATGATGTGATACCACATGTTTTAGTGGGAGATGAAGCTTTTGCTCTTCACGAAAACTTGATGAAACCCTATCCTAGACAGCAATCAATCCATGATGTAACAAAAGCCGTATATAATTACCGATTATCACGAGCTCGAAGAACTACAGAAAATACATTTGGAATTTTATGTGGTTACTTCAGATTATTTTTCGTACCTATTCCTACTGCCCCAGCTGTGACAGACAAACTGTGAGCGCTTGTATTTTATATAATATATTACGGGAAGCAAAAGTACTGGCACCTGGTCAAAACCATGTTAATGACTCACTTTCATTACCTTCTGAAAATTTAATACCTCTGGCAAATCGCAATGTTCGAGCCCAAACGAATCCTATACAAATACCAGAAACATTGAAAAATTACTTCAATGGACCAGGGGCTATTGAGTGGCAACTTAATTATGCAACACAACATTAGGCTGTTCTTAAATAACATAAATGTACCTATAGCTTCAACCATTTAGGAAATGATGCCTGACTGTTTTCAAATCGCGTCACTTTCCATACTATCAATCAAACAAAAACAAAACTGTCAGACATCCTTTCGTAAATTGTTCAAGCTATATAAGTAATTGAGTACTGTAATGTGAAATGAAAATAGATAATTAAAAAACTTTTTGTAAATTGTATTCACCTGTTTTATTTAAAATTACTCCAATTTCACGCCACCAATTCTGTTTCAATTGAGTTTTTCTGTACTCTTTACTTTTTATATTATAAATAGCTTCATGGTTACGTACGAAATCTATTAAAATTTCGTCGTCCTCGCTGCTCCAAGAGTTGGAACTCATTTTGTACGTCAAAAAACACAAATACGAAAATTGCTTCACCGCTATCAATAAAACGTTCACGAAACTGTCTGACACCGACAAGACGGCCGTCATGCAAATGGCGGCACCGCTTTTTGACGTTACGGTGTCAGTTAACGCTCTCTAGGAAACCGCGCCATTTTGTTTACATAGACAACGTTCTAGTGACGTCATTCACCGCTGTATTACGACCGCTCTATGACGGCACCGCTATCCTAGGAAACCAGAGCTTTAGGGACTCAGCGAAACACAAAACGTGTAGTTTTCCAACTCACCACTCGCGTTCCGACGCATTGCATCGTATTTTTGAAGCCGTCTTGTGAGCTCTGAGTACTGAAACATATGGAGCCGCCATATTGTTCTATACGAACAATCAATTATACAAATATGATGTACATCGACATTGAACTCATAAACATGTCGCCATCTTAGTTTAACTTACCTACCATCCTCTATGTAAAAAGAGACAACAATATATTTATATAAACTATTTCCAGAAAAATTCAAAAGTGACGTCACAGAAATACCTAGTTGCGGCATACTATAACTTCATGGTTGCGGCCGTTTTGCCATTTTGGTTTCTCGCTTTAACAAGTACATTGGTTGTCAGTGCCAGTTGTTTTTGCAGTGTTTTGTTTATATTGTGCTTTAATTTGTGACTTAATCTTGTTTATAGTGCTATTCAAAGAGAAATAAAACAACAAGGAACATGCCCAACTGCAGTGTTGTAGGTTGCGGCATCAAAAAGAGCAAAAATCGACCAAATATATCATTACACCGGTACGTATTATAATTCTGCAAAAATATCAAACACTACGGTAAATCTTGTATGTTTTTGCTTTTAAATAAATTCTTTATGGATTATTCATACTAAATTCAGCTTGTACAACGTTTTTGTAGGATTTATTAGTGTATTTTTCTAAAGTTTACAAAATAAAAATAAACAGTTACTTTGTCGATAGAGTTGACCCTCAAGCCATTTTTTCATATCGACCTATCGATGTTTTCAAGAATGATTTAATACCTTTCTTTCGTTCTAGGCTACCTTAAAATAATCAAAAAAGAAAATGTGGCTGGATGCTATATGTGTGGAAAATTCAAAGTCATATAAGAAGTCCATTTTCATTTGATCCCTGCATTTTGAGGAATCTTGTTTTAATTTTCTCATTCCAAATTTCATTTAAACATATATTGTATATATTTTTGTAATCCTTGAATAAAATCCTTTAATTTGATAATATTAATAATTAATATTAATATTAATTTTTAATTTATTTATTTTAACTCGACAGGTTTTGAAGAAAAAAGATTTTTCATGCCGCGCAATTTGGCACCAAAAATCCTCCATTTTCATTTCCCATATTTTTAATAAAGCCTATGACTTCGTCTTAACCATTAGTGAGTAGTTAAGAGTTAAGACGAATCTTACTACGTATAATTTATTAAACTCGGTTAGTAGTTACGTTGAGGGATCATAGGTCCACTCCACCGGACATACATACATTTCGAAAATAATTTCAAATTTGTCAAAACTTTATGTTACTGTTATTAAGACGCAACTTTTTTGTTTGAACAACTTTTTTATCCGATAAACTTTAACGGATGAGGTTGAGTCGCGAGGTTTACAGCTCACAGATACACTGGTAAGTATTAGGTTAAGCATAGACATTTTAACACAATAATCTTTTGTTATGAAATAAATGAAAATGAAATGTCAATCAAATACATAACCCTCCTTTTGGGCTTTGCCGCAGCCGGGTAAAAAAATAATCAGTTTCCTTAAAATGCTCGCAAAGTTATCGACAATATATCGATATCTTAACACAAAACAGTGGAGCAGCACTACGTATAGGCGCTGTTACTAACTACGCTCTGCTACCAAAAACGTTACTAAGATTATTTATTATGTTATTGGTACGAGTCCGGCAATCCCACCGGCAACAAACAAACACACAAACAAACCTACGCAGTCTGCTACCACCCTAGAAAAGGTCCAGGGAATCTCCTAACCTAATTATAACTTAAACTTAAATCTAATTAAAAGTAATTAAACTAATTACAAATGAGATACAATGATAACACTTACAGTATCTATATTGTCTTCAGGCAGCCTCGCCTGGCTTTCGCGTCGAGCCCGAAGTCCTCGGGGCTGGCGATGGCTTTAGGTCCCACCACGGGTCCCAAGTCAGTGGTGAAGAAAATGGGGTCCCTAAGCGAACCTACCCATGAGCTCATGTATGTCGCCCCAAACGAATACGTCGTATTTATAGCACCACTTCACCACAGCACAACAAATTTCATCTTCTTCTTGACACTTCAAGATTAAGTACATAACTTAACAGCGGACCGTAACATGCGGTGTCCCTCACTCCGATTCAAAACTTTTATCACTGTTTATACATTTATGGGCATCCACGCCACCAAAATTAGTTCCTTTTATAGACAATTTACAAATACTTCCGTTCCACACAGGCAATAGGCAAAAAACCAACAATTTATAATGATGCAATGGCACGCGTTTCACATTTGATACATATCACTGTTTTTATACGTACTACGAACTATTCCCGGCTCCACGCCGTTTCAAACAAATTGGGCACACACAACAAACAATAATTAGCGATAATTCTTCACGAAATATTCGCAATATACCAAGGACAAAAATGCCGGCATCAGCTTTCTCGCGACGGGCCAGCCAACCAGTCTTTAATGGCGTCGCTCCAGCGCTTGACGCGACCCATAGACAAAGATTATTTCCTGGTCGGGCAAATACAATCCGCGCTCGGCGGGGCACAGCCGGAATATCGCTAAATCGATAATCTTGCCCGTGTTTGTGGAGATCACACGCAGATGGCGCTAGTCTCCTAACAATAAGTACTTTTATCCAAAACAGGCGCCATTTTTGTTTCTTAGCAAGTTTATGTATACACGCTATTTTTGTAGGTATGCCGCCTCCATATGTTTCAGTACTCAGAGCTTGTGAGCGATAAGTAATATTGTGTTACGCAGAAAATATCATAAACTTGTCAATGATTTTGTAAACATTTCAACAAAAATAAAAAAGCAGCGTGAAACGGAAGCGATTCTCCATGGAACGTTTCTTTGACATTTGTAGCGTAGTTACAGTACGAGTGGTCCAGACCACTCGTTGCAAATCCTTCACACGCATACGATCAATTCAAAAATGCGCCCGTTTGGAAACACTCGCGCAAATCATTCGTAATGTAAGTCCCTAAATGAAAATTATCGCTCCAGGAGTGCTATTTTTCATTTAGGGACTCAGTGAAACACAAAACGTGTAGTTTTCCAACTCACCACTCGCGTTCCGACGCATTGCATCGTATTTTTGAAACCACCGTGTCAGCGATAAGTAATATTGGGTTACGCAGAAAATATCATAAATTTGTCAAAGGATTTCTAAACATTTCAACAAAAATAAAAAAAAGCAGCGTGAAACGGAACTGATACACAATGGAACGCTCAGAACAATAAATGGAACGTTTCTTTGACATTTGTAGCGTACAAAATATGTCAAAAATGCGCCCGTTTGGAAACACTCGCGCAAATCATTCGTAAGAAAAATAGCACTCCTGATCTTGATTCCGTAGCACGGAATAGGGATGATTTCTGTGGTTCCGTTCCTTAACTTTTGTGGTGAAAGAATTTATTAATTATGCTTTACCTCGGCACAGCAGAAGACAGTAAGAAACCATACAGAAGGGACACTCACTCAGCGTCTCCCGCAGTTGGGTTTGTTAATTTTTTTTAACCCCTAATTTTTATTTTTTTTATATCAAATATAGCGTATTTCAAAAACTGATTTGAATATTTTGTATATTACGGCTTAGTTATTTTTTTATAAATGATTATAAAAATCATGTCAAAGACAAAGTCGTGTCCTAACAAAACAAACGGCCAAAGCCAAATACATATTTAAAAAAAAACACGCTAGTGTCATAATAGTCTTTGTCAGTGTCAGTGTCATTCAGTAAATTCAGTTGCTCAGGAGTGTTTTTTTTCATTTAGGGACTCGGTGAAACATAAAACGTGTAGTTTTCCAACTCACCACTCGCGTTCCGACGCATTGCATCGTATTTTTGAAACCGTCGTGTGAGCGATAAGTAATATTATGTTACGCATAAAATATCATTTTGTCAATGGTTTTCTAAACATTTCAATTTTAATAAAAAAAGCAGCGTGAAACGGAACTGATACTCAATGGAACTTTTCTTTGACATTTGTACGCTACAAATGTCAAAATTACGTGTGGTTCAGACATTGTTCAGACCAATCGTTGCAAATCCTTCCCATACGATCAATTAAAAAACACTCGCGCAAAACAACATTCGTAATGTGAGTCCCTGAATGAAAAATAGCACGATTGGTAGAAATTTCTTTTCTTAGTTATGATTGGCTGAAACTGTGACATTTGACGTTATTGTCAGTGACGGATAAATACTGTATATCTCTGTATAAAGGCGACTCGTATTTTTTAATGAAAGGACTCAGAGCATAAACCGATACAGCCGTGGAGTAAGGTCAAACAGAGGTCATTCGTTTATTTGTAGAAATATCCAAAACCGTTGATTATTTTGGCAAAAAAATGACCCACAATCAATGACCTTCTATACACAACTTCTAAAATCGACTACATAGCTTCGACTGACTGATAATAAATAATACATTGCTTTTTAACAACTGAAGTTATTTTTTAAGACTCGAGTGTCAGCAGCAATGTATAGACACAGCAGTAGAACTAAATATAGTGAAATTTCTAGCTTGTGCCATTTTTGGGCTTTGTTATTGTATGACGTGCTATGCCCATGTGTATGGAAGGTCATTGCCCACAATGACATAAATTTTATACATTCATACATAATAGATTTCAAAAAATATTATATCTAAATCTGAATAAAAAGCATATCTAATGAAGTGGAGCTAGCTTTTAACATGACAACAAGCAACATCTACCTGATCAGGTCAACAAAGTCATACAACAATATGAGTGGTACCAACCAACCAATTAAAAAAGTAAAACACTACCGTGGACCGCGGGTATCCCCCCCACTGTAGTGCTTATTGTTTTCCCACCTGTTTCGCAGTAATCGCCATTTAAATTGCACTCGTGCCCTGTCTGAGCATTCCCTGCTTGCTTTGGTGTTCAAACAAGAAATTCTTAAGGTGTGTTTTAAAGCTGTGAATAGTTTACCTACTAACTTACTTAAAGTTAATATTCATACAGGTTTGTACGGAACGGAACCTACGGTGCTGGAGTCCGACTCGCACTTGGCTGGTTTTTTTTATAATAATATAATAAAAATGCGATGGATATCTACTCGTACAAACATATTGATGTATACTCGTAGATAAAACCATTTGTATAGTGACTCAGCGTTTAAAAAATTAATCTCCTGTTGCGTAATGTTTGAAGCAAACGAGTGTATTTCGGCTGTGTGAAACTACTGTAAGGTGATACATTAGGTCCAGTGCTGCCTCCATTTGAAAAAAAAATATTGGAAAGGAAACGGAGATATCATTTAAAATTTCGTATTAGTAAACCCTATTTACCCTTCAAACTATTTTATGAACTACTGTTTACAGTTTAAAGTGAGAACGTGAAGCTTTTCTTCGCACATTTGCCAAAAGTGGCCCTTTGAAGGGCTATCTAGGGTTTAATAATACGAAATTTTAAATTAAATCTCCGTTTTCTTTCTCAAATGTTTTTTTTTTTCAAATGGGGGCAGCGCTGGAATCCATGTATCATCTTAACATACGACTGACAAGATGAGCATTCTGAATCATTCCGGAAGTGCTGGAAGTTAGAATCTGATTATTCCGGACATTTCTGGACGTGCACGATCAGCCTATATTTGAGGCGTCTAATTTCCATTCCCGCTAAGACGCTTTTCGAAAAGAGGCGAGGAACTAAAAAAAACATCTGTATTGGAAATATATTGAAAAAAAAAGGTACCATCGAAACTCAATAAAATATACAAAACAAACAATTTTAACATGATAAGTAACATAAAACATGCATAATAACAAAGAAATATCTAAAAGTATTTTTATTATAGCGGGGTTTGATGTATACTTTTTACTTTGGTGGGATTTGCAACGTACGAGTACATTATCTGTTTTAGCGTATTTTGCTATGAACAAAATGAAAATTTTTTCATAGCAGTGTTGGAGCACCATAAGCAAACTTATAAGACAAACTCATATTATTTTATTATTATTCAATTTAAAACAAAAACAAGAAATAGCATTGGTTTTTCTATTTGCATCATTCTACATAACACCTTTTCCCGCCATGTAATGGTAGTTTATTGTCAGATTTTGACACACCGTTTAGCTTGTTCTACCATGCGTTTCTACTTGGTTTTTTCACTCAGCTTTTGCTCGAATGCTTAGGATCGCATTATTTTATAAATATTAGAGATTCATCCATTTTAAATTAATTATTTAGATAAAAATACACAACAACACTTTCATCGTGTTAGCTCTAACCGCCATACTAATTGACATGTTACGTGACTGAAATGCTGTAATGTGATTGGTCCTCACATTTTTTGCAACGAACACAGACTTTGAAACTCGTTTTTCTAAAGATTTAAGCGTATTTTGCTAATAACTGATTACCCTATTTATATAACTCACTTCTCAAAAATATTTTGACAGTTTTATCTAAATTTTCGAAAAAATGCGTTTTAGCGGGTTTTGAAATTAACCTCCTCATTTATTAAATGTGGCCCTGTAGCTTATGTAGTGCTATTTTTGAAACGCGGTATTACTAAACGAATGATTTAACCCAGAGATATTGAAGGTATAAGCTTGTACTAATATGTATTCAGTGGTTTAAGAGAGAACGTCCAAGCTCTTTCATATAACCACACAAAAATCATTCGTTTAGTGATTGCGCGTTCAATAATATGGCCCCTGAAATCAAGCGTCTGCGTAGGTATGTAACGCTACGCTACGACGAGATGATTTAGAAGAATCTCTCCCACATTATCAGACGTGGTGAGCAGCTTAGAAAGTAGATCTATATTGAGCGATAAACTCAAACTGTTATAATTTTATTTAATAAGTAACAACAAACAGTTAAATACATTCAAGTCGTATGTGTCTTTTAAATAACAGATATGAAAAAAAAATCTTCAATTTAGCAGTGCATTTCAAGCACTGGAAGCTGCTAGATTTCTATTTCGAGGCTTAGGTACATAAAGGTACCCGCGGGTATTAAGGCCTGTCGGTCAATAAGGCCTAAATGACATAAATCGTACAAAATAAATCAAGTAGTTGACGGTCAAGGTTACACTCGCACATGCATAGTGCGTAAATACAAGTCGCTGCAAAGCGGCGGACGCGCACTTGCACTGCCCTCCGCGCCTGTGTCCGCGAAAACAATCTGCGGAGCGGTCACGCGGCACAAATTATAAAAATTGACTAACACGTAAATTTTTACCTGTATTGACTGTCTGTCTATAAATGTATTCTTGTCCCTACCATACCATATTAAAGGATGTATCGTATTGCAAATTTTATTTTGTTTTCTGTAGGCTCGTGGTCGGCGGATATTAAGGCCTATAAAACTTTACTTAAGGTCTTATTATTATCCGCAAAAAACACTACCACCATAAAAGGTACTCCATAAAGAAAGTGGGTTAGTACTGTCATGCCTGTAAAGAAGACAGGATTGATGATGCAATGAGGCAATGCTCGCGATGCTCTAAGTGGTATCATGAAGAGTCTTTTTACCCTGCCTTATTATAATAAGGCCTGTAGACTAAGTTTTTAAAAAAGTTTAATATTGTTTTAGTTTTGAACAGAAGATGCAATTTTTTTTAAATTCTGATAACGATAAAAACTTGTTGAATGTAGGCTGTTTTTCATTTTATCACAAACTTCCCTTAGCTAGGCCTTAATACCCTCAGGTACCTAAATTGTTTTATTAAAACAAAAACAACCAAATTTACTCAATAAATGTTTCATTATCACTAATTAATTTTTCTTCTGGAGTTGTTAGTTCAAGCGTAGGTGCAGCTGTAAATTCGAACGTCATAAAATCGTCATGATTAAGTACTTCTCGTGAGTCGTCAACTCCACACATAATAAATTTCCTATATATTTCCAAATCAATCCATCCCGTGCCACATGGCCTATCCACCAGACGAGATATCATCATTCCTTTTGCAAATCCATCGCAAACCATAACAGACCCTATATCGTCCTGTGGATTAAAATAGGGAAAAAAATTACAATCACGTTTGGCACAAATATCAGATAAAAGTAACACAATAATTAATTTATAAAATAAGCAACTAGCTGATGAACTATTATACTACGATCTTACAAACTTACCGGACATAATGCTCCAAATTTTTCTGACTGAAATAATGCATAATTTGAACATAAGATTAATAAGAAAAATATATTTAAATAACTTCATAAGTGGAGGAGTTTTTGAAATCCCTTAGTAGTTTTCGGCCTAGAATATACTAACATGTGAAATCAAAATCTTATTTGATTAATTACATAAAATCACTACCTACCTAATACCTAATAATGCCGTGTGATTTCCGACAAAGTAGAATAGGACCTCTCCAAATCTTCCCGTGGATGTCATAGAAGGTGACTTAAGAAACACAAGCTAAACAAAGCTATTATGAACATCAATGAGACCTCTCCAACCCATCTGGCTAGGATGAAGAGTACAGACCAAATCCTCTGGCTACCGTGGTTAAAATATGGCTCTGGTAGTTTAGAGAGGGTCGTGCTTCTGCAGACTGACTCCTGAAGACTACAAAAGACCTGATAATAATGAAATACCTATCATAGTATCGTATAAACGAAAATTCCAAAGCTATTTCAAGAACGTGTCACGGTTTAACTAATATTCGTTCATACCTACATCCTTCTTATAATAGCACGCGAATAGTGCCGTGCTGCTTCGGAGCCTAAGAAGCATTCCAGCTTTTTCTTCTTCGAGTGACATGACGTCATGAGTCGTCGTGCGGCGTCGCGTGTCATATTGCTCCGGATGAGGTCGAAACTTGTCGGCAAGTAGCTGATTTTTCACGTAAGTGACCCGCGTTAACATATAGTAATGAGTGACATGACCATTGATTTTATGCATGTTGATATTCTAAGCCGGAAACCATACTGTACGGCACATTAAATAAAACCGGCCAAGTGCGAGATAAACTCGCGTGGAGAGGGTTCCGTACAATTGATTGAATTCTGATAGGTTTTCCTGTAATCTACAAGCAATGAACTATATCTTGTATTTTTTTCAAAAGTTTAGGCTCAGTACTTTCGGAGATTAGGGGGGGGGATGGTCAATTTTCGTCTTCTTTCTTAAATAAAATCAAAACTATTCATTTTACAATAATAACAAAAATATATTTAAGATCCTTATAATGAGCCCTTTCATTTGATATATGACACAGTAAGGTTTGCAAAACTTTTTTTTTGCAATTTCCTAATTTATCCCCCGAAAACAGTGACTGAAAGCGGTTACGGTATTACGTTACGGTATCGGTATAAAATAAGTGTACATTAATAAAATAAAGGTAGGGCCATACCGTTATTTAACCTTTATTCGATATCGGTACCGAAAAACAAAGCATCGACCGTTGCGGGGCGTAGGACGAGGGGTGGGGGTGCAACCCAGGGTAGGTAAGACACGAGCGCGTGCGTCGGGCGAACCTGATAGAACCTGTTTTCGTCGCGTGTCGCCAGTTTATCTATCTCTTTCATACCTTTATTTATTAACGTTCAAGTACCGGTACCGAAATATACCTTTTTCTATCTGCCCACAAAAATTTAGGGTACCTACTGAAATAAATTTGTGTATCGAAATAAAGCGGTAATCGCTATTTTTTGATATGACGTCATAAGGTAATTGAAAGATATCGTATTTTTTGGGTTATTGAGTCCCTGCCCGAAAATGACCCTTATTTTTAAAAAAATATTTATTTACTTTGCACATATGTGTTCGGGTCATAGGATTGCACCTTCCTACCAAATTTCATCTGATTCGGTCCAGTAGATTCGGAGCAAATTGGCTGTGACAGACGAAAGGACAGACAGACGCACGAGTGATCCTATAAGGGTTCCGTTTTTTCATTTTTTGTACGGAACCCTAAAAACTATACCTATATTTCGTTAAAATTAGTTAATCCACTTACAAGGCACGGTGGTGTATCCATACATAAATAAGTATTGACATAATTCCACATATCGACGCATTCTTCTGCTGAACGTACAGTAACATCGAGACGACGAAGATGTATCAATAATGGTATCAAATAACCCTGTAACATAGTAACTTGTATTATAATAGGTACGCCATTCTAGTTAACCTCTCAGAGCACCTTCACAGTCATTACATGCCTGCTCGCCTTTCATATACAACGTGGAAGAGACGTTCAGTTTAACCAATTATGTGACTCTCTCTTTGTCAAAAGTGGCCGTTTTTCGCAAATTTACGTAGTAAAGCTTAACGTTCTCACTTTAAACTGTAAACAGTAAGTAGGTATAGTTCATAAAATAGTTTGAAGGGTTATGTAGGGCTTGGTAGAAACAAAATTTTAAATGATGTCTCCGTTTCCTTTGAAATGATTTATTTTAAACTAGCTGACCCGGCGAACTTTGTTTCGCCCGTTCCCGTTCCTTTTCCCATATTTTCTCACCGTTTAAACCTTCCCTGGACTACGACAAACATTTCAAGACCAAAATTAGCCAAATCGGTTCAGCCGTTCTCGAGTTTTAAGCAGACTAACGAACAGCAATTCATTTTTATTTATATAGATGGGGGCAGCACTGGCAGCAGTACGGCCTTAAAAGCTAATGCTTGGGAAAGAATCTCTGAAGAAATGGGAAAAACAACCAACGCCGGGCAACCCAGACCATTTTCAATGGAGCTTGCTCGCGCATGGTCGAGCATGCAGCCTGCATGCTTACGCAGATAAAAATTTGGTCGACCATGCACGAGCAGTTTGCAGTTTGGTCTGCGCCTGGTGGAATGAAAACCTATATTTCAACGAGGGAGTCGGCGAAATACAAAACGTGTAGTTTTCCAATTCACCATTCGCGTTCCGAGACACGAAAATACCATTGAATCTACCCCGATGATTGAATCGTAATATTTTTAAATGTTATCTGCGGTGATGACGATAAAGGACTTTCCAAGGTCGCGGCCCCTGGAGCCTGGGAAAATCTAGCCAGAGCCCCCTGGCGTGGCTTTTAGATAAGACGTATTGATCTATTACCTACTTATCTACATGTTACGTATCGTGTGTGCCTACGTTTGTACTCTTCTGTATTCTGTGCCTACGTAATAAAAAATACAAGTTGTTCCATTTAATCGTTTCACTAGCGTAATATAGTGCTTTCAAAATCGTCACGTCAGCGGTAATATTCTTTTACGCAGAAAACTTAAATTATTCAATGTTTTTCTAAACATTTCAACAATACGAGTACATTAAAAAAGCAGCGTGAAACGGAACTGATTCTCCGTGATAAATAAAGAATGGTCAAGAACACTCGTTGCAATGCGCCGCTTTGGAAACGCTCACGCATGCATTCGTTGACTATGACTCCCTCCTATATATATAAATCATATGACCCCTCCTCCAAAAATGGGTCTAGCGAATTGCGCAATTATTTTTTTTTACTTTTTTATTATACTTACGTTTCTTCTGCTTCCAAAACCAAAGTAGGAACACTGCCTGTATGCACGTACGTTTAATTCTGGCAAAGCTCCATATCGGACTCTATTTATGATGAAATCTGCTCCAGATTCTCTATCGTGAAAAGAAAAAGGCTGAGTTGTCATCACAAGCGCTATGTGCATATCCGGTGCACATTCACTCCAATCCTTGGTACGGTTATATCCTAAAAATTATACTCATATAAGTATACTCATTTGTATTACACTATAATTTAATTCTAACTGATCAATCATAATAATAATTTATTTTGTGAAACACAGGTATCTAGAACGTGGTAAGGGGTATTTATTAGTCAAATAGAGTTCAATGTGCACTGGGCTGCACACAAAATTCCAATGTACAATGTTATTCATTCATCAGATTCTACTAACATGCACCACCCGCCCACTCCTATTTCAACTTGGCGGTATTGAGTACATCCGCTATGCCTGTTTTTGAAGCATTTGGGTCTTTGGGAGTTTTCGTACTCATTTGGGTTTCTGCCTATTCTTTTCAAATCCAGTATACTTCGCTCCATAGCCCTTTGGCAGACTAAATCTTCCACCATTAAAAAATATCTATATCTATGCTCTTGTCGGTGGAACATGAATTCTCTTTCATTTGTTTTTAATTAAAAAATAAATGTTTACATCTCAGCATCATAATAAAAGTCAGGTGTGCTATTTATTAAATTGGGAGTCACATTACGAATGGTTTCCGCGAGCGTTTCCAAAAAGGCGCATTTTTAAATCGGTTGTATTGTACGCGAAGGATTTGCACGAATGGTCTAGACCACTCGTAATTTTGACATTTGTAGCGTACAAATGTCAAAGAAACCTTTCATGGGGATGAGGGGGAATCGTTCCGTTTTACATTGCTATGTTTAGAAAACCATTGAAAAATTTATATTCTCTGCGTAAAATATTACTTTTCGCTAAAACGACAGTTTCAAAAATACGATACCATGCGTACCACGCGAGCGGTGAGGGCGGTGAGTAGACAACCACACGTTTTGTGTTTCGTTGACTCCCTCGTTGAAAAATAGCACTCTAGTAGGTACCTAATGAAACTATTTATTAATCTGTGCTAATGACGAAGTTTCGAGTTTTATATTTTTTTGTAAATAATTTGAGTTTGATAACATTTTTATTAAGCCTTTAAGGCTTTCACACTAACTAAACATAGATTAAAAGTAAGGTCAGGTTGAGTACCTAAGTGAAACATAATTTATTGTTTTTTAGCAAAAATCGTTTGGTTTGACTAAACCGTTAGTTTTATAACAATGACAATGTAACGTATAGTTCAGAAAAAGTAGGTATAAAGATTCAGGGCCGGATTAGCCATTGTGGGGGCCCCTGGGCAATGTATTATGCATAGCGTGGCTATATCAAAGGAAAAGTTTTTTACTAGTCTGATTCTTTCTTCTTCTGAAGGCCTTTTATCATCTGTTTCGCGTCGCGCCAAACTTCTAAATCGCTCTGAAGTTGAGGCAATTCGCGTCGCAGTAGTAAAATACCCATAGAAGATAGAATTTGCTTTATTTTTGTTTATTGTGTATATATATCATATCTACATTATGTGGTAAATATTCTGTCCCTGTTTGTAACCTGAGTGAGGCAACTTCAGAGCGATCTAAAAGTTCTTCTAAAAAGATCTAAAAGTTTCTAAAAGGCACGACCTGTACTCTGTATCATTATGTTTTGGTGCAATAAAGATTTTAACTAACTTTTGTGGGGGCCCCTCTTTTGTAGAGGCCCGGGGCAGTAGCCCCGGTTGCCCTCCCCTAAATCCGGCCCTGTAAAGATTACTCAAGATTAGGGTTGCCAGATGTCCGGTATTTAAGCGTACAGTCCGGTATTTTCGAGGCCTGTCCGGTAAAAAATAAATGGTCATACCGGACAGAACAATGTCCGGTATTTTGAGGAAAGTCGGCACTTGGTCACAAGCGCCTACAAAAGTAGGCATATGATATCCCTCAAACGCAAAACTCGCGCGAGCTCCTCGCTCGCTGTCTGTATCTGCGTCTGTGGGCTTTCACTTCACCACTGTATACTCACTCACTCACCTCACTCGTTCTCGCTGCCTGCGTCCACTCCCCCACCCGCGCGCGCCCGGTGTGATTTGTTTTGATTTTTCGAGTTTAGTTTTGTTTACCTAGTCGATAATTAGATAACGCGACGTTCGGGAGTGTTAACGCAGTAAATTTTTTGGCAGAACTTTATTATTTGTTCATTCGAAGTTCTTATTATTTTTGCTAAATATACCTATCTAGTTTTAGGTGATTTTATGTTTTTCTGAAGTTCCTACCTTTATTTTGTTAAGTAAGTAGTAGATTATAATTATCATACCATTGTTTAATAAAGACTTTCTCAAAGTTAGCATAGTCTTGGCGACCACAATTTTATGATTGCATTATTATATTTAGTTACTAATTTAGTTGATTTATGTTTTGTAGATTAATAATTAAAAACTATTAGTATAAAAACTCATATTTTTTGCGACCGAGCTTACTCGTTAACCCCGGGGTTGTCCGGTATTTTTTCGCGACTCATCTGGCAATCCTACTCAAGATGCATTTGCAATGGACAAAACTCCAATAATTATTGATATTTTTCAAAACAAAAAACCGACTTCAATACCAGAAAAGCTTAGTATACTTACGAGACGACATAAAACTGTTTCACTTGCCTGCGAGTCTGCGAGCCAAGTAAACAGTCTGAGTTTTTACTGTCTAAAAAGAGGACCGATAGTCCTTTTAGATCTAAAAGGTGAATTTTCTGACAGTGTTTCAAGTATTTGTATCCTTTCTGTATTGAAATAATGTTTATCAAATATCTTAATTGAGGCAAGTGAAACAAAGTAAGTATCAAAAACCAGAGGTGCTCAACATTTAGTTGACGTGTTTAAAAATAAAAGTATTTTTTTAATAAAAAGTATAAATTTACCTATTGATTCTGAATCATAACTATGATTATCATGATTGTGCTAGGTACTTAATCATCAACATATATTGTAAGTAGGTACCGACTCGGATGCATGATTCATGTTTGTGTTACAAAACCCTGCATAAACGATACAGTCTGTGAAAAATATGCGATTAAAAACGTTTAGAACCACTGATCCGAATTGCCTCAGACCGCACTGTTTCACTTGCTTCTTTTCTTCTTCTTCATCCAAGCCCGGTTGCATCCTCAGCTGTGCTGCTTCGGAGCCCGGGGTGCGCGTTCCCGCTTTTTCTTCTCCAAATATTACATACATGTCAATGGTCACCCAAGGATGCCAAAGGCTTTGCGTTAGAGAAAAAAAAGCCGGAAGAGTTTAAATGATTTGGCTATAGTTTTACGACCGGCCGCCTGCCTGACGTCAACCCTTTTTCGGAATGTATTTGGGCGAAAAGTTTTACAACCGGCTGCCGACCGACGTTAACCCTTCTTGGCTCTTGGGAATGCAATTCTAGCACGAGATGTTTGTGCTTAATCCTTTAGTCGCCTCTTACGACATCCACAGGAAGGGATGGAGTGGTGCTATTCTAACCCGGTACCATACTGTTTCACTTGCCTCACTATGTAATTTTTAAGGTATTGTTTTTTATCGTCAGAATCCAGCCAAACCAGTTGCATTTAGTTACGTAAAACAAATATAGTCAAGTGAGAAATTAATGAAATATTAATACTCAAATTTAAAACCGTTTCAAAAGTCGTTTTTTTCATGGAAATTTTAACAATTTTCGGTAACTAAATGAACTCGCGAAAAATCATTTCACCGACTAACATTTTGTAATGCTTCGTTTTTTCTACTTACAATACAAACCGCAGCGATACCGGTGTTTTAGACCCGGAACAACTACTTCACCGACACCTAGAGCGCTTTTTTTCAATTCCCCCGGTGTTTCACTTATTTGTCGGTCCATGATAATAACATTAATGACCGACCGACAAATTCTACCCAAAACGACCTTATGTAAGTATATTGAGTACTTATAGTAAAAGCTTTAATAGTTGACAAATAAGTAAGAGGACTGAGGACTTCGCCATTTCGCGGAAAATATCGGAACTAAATTTAACATGGACCAAAGAACAATATTTAATATATCCCATATCTCTGACATGGACTCCACCCATAAGACTGATTAAAAAAAAAACTTTGTGCTACAAATATTATAGGTACACTATCACGTCTCTATCCATAACGTGCTAGATAGCGATTAGGGCCATATAACCCAAGGGCCACTTTAAGCCTATTGATATGATGTAGATTCTTGCCCAAATGTATTAAACCTACTATTTGTTTACCTAGATTTAACATTTCTTAAAAATAATCTTCATTTATGTTTTAGTAAGTAGGTACATACCTCTATGTAAAGCAACATGGCTAACTTGTCGCTCAATACCAGCAAATTCTACAAATTTATGCGTACCAGCGAAGATGCCAAACTT
This sequence comes from Acrobasis repandana, assembly GCA_963576875.1. Taxonomy (NCBI): domain Eukaryota; kingdom Metazoa; phylum Arthropoda; class Insecta; order Lepidoptera; family Pyralidae; genus Acrobasis; species Acrobasis repandana. The sequence goes on from OY756215.1 coordinate 23,841,077, forward strand.
GTACCTTTCTCCAAAAATACAAATTGCTGGTGTTATTATTACGTGAGCCTCTATTATAGCACCAAGGCAAAACAGCATGGAGTGCGACAAATAATAAACCTGTAAAAATTAGATTCTTTACGTATCCCCGGGTCAAACAGTGGTGTTAAAAGCCGGCTACGCATGCAATAAAGCCATTTCCTGTCCAAAAGGAAGACGCCAAATTTAGCTACCACGAGTGATGTGAGGAAAGCTTTAAAGGCCCAGGATCGTTTCTCACAATAAAACGACAGTCGTCCGATAGTGTCGTCCTATTTACATATATATCAAACCAAACTAGACTTTATTATAATTTTGTTACTTGGCCACTGAAACGCGGACACGTGTCTGTCGTGATACTAGTGATGCTTTTGAACATGGAAACGAACTCACTTACCGAATGATTTATTGTATAAAAAAACCATTCATTTAGTGACTCCGCGTTACAAAAATAGCGCTATCATGTTTAGGAGAATAATTTCCGTGATCTGAAACTTTTCTTCTTTTACCGCCCTAAGTGTATAATGTTACTACTGCTCTGGATACAACTCGGAAAACACATTTTTGCACTAACCACATACTGTGCTTCATTAGCCTCCGCCTTCTCACCCAAAAACCCAGCAGGGTTTTTAAAATCCATATCCACTGTAAATATAAGAAAATAATAAGTATGTAAAAATTGAATTTTTAAATAACTTCTTGTAAAATAATATAAAATTGTATAGTGTTAATAGGTATTTTTATTACGTAATGTAGCAATCCCCCCTATCTGCCCTGCACCCATTTTTAATGTAAAAGTTCCAAAGATTTAAGCCTGCTGCACCAATAATGTAAACTGCAAATATTATCAAACTCAGATCAAACCACGTTTATAATTTCATAGTTATGAAAACGAAGGTATTGAAGCAAAGAAATTAAAAAAAAATTGTATCAAGTTTCAAGGTGAGGTGTGGGCGTGCCGCGTCACGCTTACGTACAATAATATGTATGTGTATACTTATAGCCGTAAAAATAAATCAGTTTTGAAAAAGTCTGTCCGTGCGAAAAAATAAATAAAAAAAAAAAAAAAATGGTTGCCTGTAAAGTCGGTTTTACGGGCGAAGATTTTACGTGACAACGGCGGCAGACCGATCATAGTTGAGTGGGAGAGAGACGCAAGGCATTCGGCGGGCCTCTCTCTCGTTCGGTGACTCATCGTAACGTTACCGAGCGTTACACTTTTTCATAAGTGACTCCCAGCCGCAACCTAATTTAAGACGTTGTCACGTCAAAATGGTTGCCTGTAAAGTCGGTTTTACGGGCGAAGATTTTACGTGACAACGCGCGCGGCAGACCGATCATAGTTGAGTGGGAGAGAGACGCAAGGCATTCGGCGGGCCTCTCTCTCGTTCGGTGACTCATCGTAACGTTACCGAGCGTTACACTTTTTCATAAGTGACTCCCAGCCGCAACCTAATTTAAGACGTTGTCACGTCAAAAACAAAATACCCCAACTGCGTGATAAATGCAATCGGGAACACGCTCTGAAGAGCGAGATTAGTTAAATCAAAGATAATATAATTACGGTTATATGTTGTTTTTTAGCATTTCTCAGACCAAATAAACAAGTAAGTAAGTAAGTAAGTAAGTTGCATATATTTTTATAATCTTTAAATCCTTCATTTTGTGTACCTTCCCACATTTTGAATAAAAAGAATTAAAACATATAAGTACGAGTAATATAAATTTTTTTCACTCACAATAAGATGAATAGAACGACACCTCTCAAGCTAAAATCCATCAAGCAAGCCATATATGCTGCAGAGGGTGCCAGGGAAATATACATACATTATACACATACACTTGAAAAAATTACCCTCCTTGCGCAGTCGGGTAAATAATTTTCATTTTACTGAGCATAGACATCGCGTTCGATAAAGAAACTTCATGTGACACACACACAACACAACACAAGCACGTACCTACCATGGTATATTAGAAGTAGGTTACACTATCATTCTGGCATCAGCCAAGTCCATGAGTATGGAATGACGTGACTGACGCACAGAGTACGACTGACGGCCGAATGATGGATGTTATAAGGATGTTATTACGGTTACACGGTCAATCCATTATGAATTATCCCTTTATAAGGCAGTAGGTATATTTGAAAAAATATGTTTTTGGACCTTAATACCGAGGCATAAGGTTCAATTTTAAGTGGCAATATATTTGCCACTGCCTTATAAAGGTTTAGCCTTAGGTTATGATAGCAGACTGACACAAAGTACGTGTACGGCAAAGAGCTATAATGAACCTTATGTACCTTGTTGCACGGTGTGTATTAAAGTACGGTGACGTCGGTGGACTGACGCGAGAATGATACGAGCGGGTTACGCGATCAGTCTACCATCAGCCTTTCATCATTCAAAACAATTTTAATTTTCATCAGACAAAACCATCAGTCTGTCATTCAGCGGGTTACACGATCATTCTCCGATCATTCTGATCAGACTGAAGGACTTGACTGATGCCAAACTGATCGTGTAATCTACCTCTTAGTCTGGAATGACGTGAATGACGTTAGAATGATGGATGATATTCACGGTTACACGGTCAATCCAGAATGACAGCAGACTGATAATAAGTATATGTACGGCAAAGAGCTATAATGAACCTTATGTACCTACCTACTCTTTACGTGAATCACGTGACCAGCTCCCTGAACACGACTACGTCATCAGCTGCGAGTTGCGACTGCTGAGAGTGCTGTGACACGATTTTCAAACTTTTTTAGTGGGGAAAAACGCAAATATTTGTAACTGTACTTTATCACTGAATGAAGAATTTTCTATTTCTATTGCTATAAGTGGGGGAAAAAATAAAGATAAGAACAATCAGGGCAGGGCTGAGTAAAATACATGCTTTGCTTTGGGAGGAAGATGTATCAGGGATACCGTTCTCCGATACAGAGTAGCGCACCAGATAAAAATAAACGTGTAGGATATCTATCTAGTAGACATATATACAAGAAAAAAGTGCAAGATTTACTTTTTGAATCTTTCAATAATTAGGAAAATTCATCGTTTCTTTCTGATCTTCAAATATATTGATATATGTATATACATATATATATGTATATATATATATATATACTAGCTTTTCGGGCATTGCGCGGGCTGCAAGCAGCCCGCGGTTTTTCGTGCAGCTGTTGAAGTTGGTTGGAATCTATGTCCAGTTGAGAAAATGGGTAAAACACTGCAGTCAGTAATGGCAACATCAAAAAATGTGTGGGCGGCAAAATCTTGGAATCAAAATTTGTTTGCAGCTTTGAGGTCCGCGAGATGCTTTACCCTAGTATAAAATTTTCCAGACCCCTTCGATGTTCCAGTAGGACGTTATGAACGAATAAAGTTAAAAAATTTAAAATCCAGACGCCATCTTGGATTCCAAAAAAAATGTCAGATTTGGATTCCCCGGCGTAAATAACACATAAATTTTGAATTTTACTCAAATCGGAGGCAGTCGACTATTGGTGGCCAACTTGGAAATATCAAAAAATCACGCTCAGCTCTTGGTGGGAGTGGTGGGGGGGGGGGGGGGGGGGGGTTCTGGGGAAGGGAGGAGGTCAGGAGGGGCTCGGGCTTCGCCCTCGCCTCGCGGAAGAGGTCTGTATTTGGCCTTTGGCCTCTGGCTTCGCTTAGTGACTTAGGGGGGAGAGGTTCTGGGGGGAGGGGGGAGGTCAAGAGGGGCTCGGGCTTCACCCTCACCACGCAGCTCGGCCTTCGGCCTCGCTTTCCGCTTGACCTACGGTCTCGCAGTACACACTCGGAAATTGTCCTTGTATAGCGGCCATCTTGGATTTTGAAAAAAATAAAAATGACAGTCGTCAAATTGCTTACAACCCCCTACATTTTGAAAAAAAAATCACACCCCTAACCCAAACCGTTTTTGCAGGCCGTACCCCTTCCACATTAGGATCTTCAACATATCCGATTTTTCCGGTACTCACTAGAGCACCCTTTATACAACCATACATCAATCATTACCCCACCCACCCGGGAACAGGTCAAACAACTATGTCAATCAGTGAGTGAGTGAGTGAGTGAGTGGTAATGTAGCGATGCGATGAGCGATGCGATGAGATGAGCGAGGTTAAGATTAGGAATAAAGAACAAAATTAAAGATAGGCTCTAAAGGACTTGTATCCAGAGCCGTAAAATTAATTAATAAAAAACTATTTATACATATCTATCTAATTAGAGAGATTTTGGAGTTTTTGGCGGGAAGTCAAGGGGTTCGGTTGGGGTTTTCTTTAAATTATTTTGCAAATGGATTTTAGTGGACTTTATAATATGAAATTGGTGTTGTTTGGTGCTATAAATGCTCATGCTCATGGACAATATGTGAAATAGTTAAAGTGGACAGTCATAGTACGGCTGTAGTGATATTTGTTTCGCGGAGTGTGTGGGCGTCTTCAGGCGTCGTCCGCCCCTCAATCGGCTATGAAAACCAGTGGACTCGTATAGATTTGTCACCAGAAGCTCCCTGAAAGCAATCAAAGGCCTACACCAACCTTTGATTGTAACTTGTTAGGAAAAAAGAATTTCCCACGTTTTATTAACTTGTTCCTGGCTAAATACGCAATAGCGTCAAGACATTAATTAAAAAAAAAAAAAATTAGAGAGATTTTGGCGGGAAGTCAAGGGGTTCGGTTGGCGTTTGCTTTAAATTATTTTACAAATTGATTTTAGTGGACTTTATAATATGAAATTGGTGTTGTTTGGTGTAATAAATGCTCATGACATGAACAATGTGTGAAATGGTTAAAGTGGACAGGCATAGTACGGCTGTAGTTATATTTATTATGCGGACTGTGTGGGCGTCTTCGGGCGTCGTCCGCCACTCAATCGTCTATGTAAACCAGTGGACTCGTATAGATTTGTCGCCAGGAGCTCCCTTGCAGCAGTCAAAGGCCTACACCACCCTTTGATTGTCTTGTTAGGATTAGGTTATGTTAGGATTAGGAATAAAGAACAAAATTAAAGAAAGGCTCTAAAGGACTTGTATCCAGAGCCGTAAAATTATTTAATAAAAAAAAATATCTATCTAATTTGCTGCAGTGCGCTGAAACCACAGAGCAATAATGTATAGAGGAAACTTTAAAAAATGAACGGAAAGCACTATAGCCTTTTCTTTTTTACAAATAAGAAATGTTATAAGAGTGACAGAGTTCGATATACTGCAACACTTACTACTTAAAACCCTCATGTCGCCATTCGTGCTATAAAAATTTGTTTATATTAATGTATACTATTAGTGATGGGCAGAGCAGGGATGATGGGATTTGCAATTTATCGATAATGACAATTAATGGCAGACAATACTCTTCTCTCACTCGCGAAGTTGGTGTTTGTTATGGGAAACCCAAAGGAAATGGGTCCTAGTTGTTAAAAAAACATCTCGAATTTCTCATACTTGTATTTATTGCCAAAAATGTTTTTTACAAACACCAACTTCACGAGTGAGAGAAGAGTATTTATTAAAACTATTACACGCTACTATTTTTTAATACTTACTAAATGCACTTTAAATCAAAATTAAAGTTTCGTAAGTAGTTATGATCTGAAAAAAATAGTCAGAATCTTAATTAAATACGGCGATGAAGATTAATATGTTACCACAGCAGTGTTATCTTACATCCGACGTTTTTATCTGTCACATTATAAGACAAAAAAAATAAATAAAAACAGAATATAACAAAAAGACGTTCATAAAAGTATAAAAACACATAGAAGTAATTATGTAAATATGTATATCACTGTAAACTTTGAATTGCGATTCAATTTGAACGGTCACGCAGAGTAGTCGGGTTTCTTATGAATCATCGGGTAAGTCGGTTGTCATTGTACATATCGTCAGCATGAACTCCAATCGACTCACAAAGCAGCTGTCACGTGACTTCGTTCACAATTTAATCTAATCCAAATAACAAAGGAATGTTTAAATGGTTAAGTAATAATGCCTGCCTATGAAAAAGATCTAAATGTGCGACATATGCATATGAATGTAACAGTTTTTTATCTGATCCTTCACGATAGCAAGTGGGTTCAAAATGCAGTGAACAATCTTGAATATTTAGAAGGAGTCCATTCTCCACGTCTGATATTCCTGACCCATTTTTCTTTCAAAATTTTATCCTTTGGGAATCTGCAATAAAAACAAAATACAATATACCTAATGTGGTACACCTAAAATAGAATACTTATGTATTATAAAATAGTTATATCGTTCATTAAATTAGTCACAGAATGGGGAAATAAGTACCTATAAACTTATCGATAAAAACCTATTTAGGTGCAGCACTACGATTAAATTTCAAGGGTATTTCAGTTGTCAAAAATGGTACAGTCAATGAATACAAACATAAAAATGAGTTCATTTTACTAATAATGAATTCGAAACTTTATTACGCCAATTACCAACGAATACAACTACAAGTCAACATGCTGTTTTACTCGAATTAAGCCTTAATATCATTTTCTTCCTCGAATGTATTTAATACGACTTACCGATGGTAGGATATTTTTTGTCCTGTTCCGCTCAAAATACCTTGTTGGCTGAAACAACCGAGAGCAGAACACAGGATAGGCATCTTAGCACTTGTTTCCACACAAACAGTAACGATAAAACAACTTGATTTATAAATTTTTGTTAAAAACACAATTGACTCGCATACGTCCAGCTGGCAACGTGAGTACTTCAACCGGTCGGCTGACGGCGCGCGGCATTTCAAGATGGCGATGCACTCTAGCGCTATCTCGCTTCGTTCATATGAGCCGGACAAATTAGTGCGAGTAGAGAAGATATAGTTATTCTGCTGCTATTTTTATGAAGCGTCTAGAGATACTATGTTTATGGCTGAAACTACGAAGACCACAGAGCAATAATGTATAGAGGAAACTTAAAAAATGAACGGAAAACACTATAGCCTTTTCTTTTTTACAAATAAGAAATTTTATAAGAGTGACAGAGTTCGATATACTGCAACACTTACTACTTAAAACCCTCATGTCGCCATTTGTGCTATACAAATTTGTTTATATTAATGTATACTATTAGTGATGGGCAGAGCAGGAATGATGGGATTTGCAATTTATCGATAATGACAATTAATGGCAGACAATACTCTTCTCTCACTCGCGAAGTTGGTGTTTGTTATGGGAAACCCAAAGGAAATGGGTCCTAGTTGTTAAAAAAACATCTCGAATTTCTCATACTTGTATTTATTGCCAAAAATGTTTTTACAAACACCAACTTCACGAGTGAGAGAAGAGTATTTATTAAAACTATTACACGCTACTATTTTCTAATACTTACTAAATGCACTTTAAATCAAAATTAAAGTTTCGTAAGTAGTTAAGATCTGAAAAAAAATTGTCAGAATCTTAATTAAATACGCCGATGAAGATTAATATGTTACCACAGCAGTGTTATCTTACATCCGACGTTTTTATCTGTCACATATAAGACGAAAAAAATATATAAAAACAGAATATAACAAAAAGACGTTCATAAAAGTATAAAAACACATAGAAGTAATTATGTAAATATGTATATCACTGTAAACTTTGAATTGCGATGAAATTTGAACGGTCACGCAGAGTAGTCGGGTTTCTTATGAATCATCAGGTAAGTCGGTTGTCATTGTACATATCGTCAGCATGAACTCCAATCGATTCACAAAGCAGCTGTCACGTGACTTCGTTCACAATTTAATCTAATCCAAATAACAAAGGAATGTTTAAATGGTTAAGTAATAATGCCTGCCTATGAAAAAGATCTAAATGTGCGACATATGCATATGAATGTAACAGTTTTTGATCTGATCCTTCACGATAGCAAGTGGGTTCAAAATGTAGTGAACACAATCTTGAATATTTAGAAGGAGTCCATTCTCCACGTATGATATTCCTGACCCATTTTTCTTTCAAAATTTTATCCTTTGGGAATCTGCAATAAAAACAAAATACAATATACCTAATGTGGTACACCTAAAATAGAATACTTATGTATTATAAAATAGTTATATCGTTCATTAAATTAGTCACAGAATGGGGAAATAAGTACCTATAAACTTATCGATAGCAACCTATTTAGGTGCAGCACTACGATTAAATTTCAAGGGTATTTCAGTTGTCAAAAATGGTACAGTCAATGAATACAAACATAAAAATGAGTTCATTTTACTAATAATGAATTCGAAACTTTGTTACGCCAATTACCAACGAATACAACTACAAGTCAACATGCTGTTTTACTCGAATTAAGCCTTAATATCATTTTCTTCCTCGAATGTATTTAATACGACTTACCGATGGAAGGATATTTTTTGTCCTGTTCCGCTCAAAATACCTTGTTGGCTGAAACAACCGAGAGCAGAACACAGGATAGGCATCTTAGCACTTGTTTCCACACAAACAGTAACGATAAAACAACTTGATTTATAAATTTTTGTTAAAAACACAATTGACTCGCATACGTCCAGCTGGCAACGTGAGTACTTCAACCGGTCGGCTGACGGCGCGCGGCATTTCAAGATGGCGATGCACTCTAGCGCTATCTCGCTTCGTTCATATGAGCCGGACAAATTAGTGCGAGTAGAGCAGATATAGTTATTCTGCTGCTATTTTTTATGAAGCGTCTAGAGATACTATGTTTATGACGAAGACCATACATTTTGTATGGAGTTTGGCTCGCTTTTCATGGCGACCAAGATGGCGGCTATTACTATCTCATTCTCGAAGTCGAGTTTCTCTTTCGTTTTAAAAATAAAACCGCTCGTTTCGTTGTCGTCGTTCGTGTTCGCCATCTTGTTTTCTATCCTAACACTGTGAGAAATTGAAAAGCTTATTTTTGCAATTAAATTCAGTAAATTAGTGATGCAGTGGTATAATTGTGTTAAACGACTTAGATTATATTAAATGCCTCCACTAATAACTTAAAACTTTACAAATATGTGGTATTATAAACCAATCGAGTAGGTAACAAGAAAATAATATTTATGGCAAAATTTCCTTTGGATGAAGCACGATATGCAAGCAGTGAAAAAGTAATAATATTTATGTTTATGTTTGCATTTTTATGTCTTCCAAAATCGTTATTAAACAGTAATAAAAGTATTTTTCGTTTTATTTTTGAGTCCTCATATTTTATGTGTATAAATATGTACAATATATAATATTAGGTCCTTACATATGAAATTGCCGTACAGTATCAAAAAAGTGAAACAAGTTTTTTTTAATGAAATTATTATTTAATCAATCGAAGTATGCGCCGTTGTTATCGATACACTTCCGCCATTTTATAGGCAGATCATTGATACCTTTGGGAAAAAAATCCTGAGAGCGAGAGTCTATGAACTGTTTGAAGGCGGTTTTGACTGCCTCATCAGATTTGAAATTTTTTCCTTGTAAAAAGTTATCCAAATTTAAAAAAAAGTGGTAATCGGTTGGGGCAAGATCTGGAGAGTATGGTGGGTGACGCAGAGGTTCCAGTCGCAGCTCCTCTAACTTGGCGATCGTTTGATGTGCAGTGTGTGGTCTAGCGTTATCCTGAAGGAGCAGTGGGCTAGAGCAATTCATCAGTCTCGGTTGTTTAATGGCGAGCTTTTCCATCATTGTTTACAGTTGTTGGCAATACAAGTCTGCAGTAATCGTCTGGCCTGATCTCAAGAAGCTGTAGTGGATTACACCAGCACTGGTCCACCAAACACTAACCAGAATCTTCTTTTTGGTTAGTTTTCGCTTAGGGCAAGGTTTTGCCGGTTCTCCAGGGTCAAGCCATTGTGATGATCGCTTCCGATTGTCGTACAGGATCCATTTCTCATCACAAGTCACGATACGGTTTAAAATCCCCTCATTATTGTAGCGATTAAGCAAAGAAACGCAGCAAGCAACGCGTGTTTGTTGGTTTGCTTCAGTCAATTCGTGCGGTACCCACTTTTCGAGTTTTTAAATTTTTCCGATTTGGTGCAAGTGGATAAGTATCGTTTTGTCACTTACGCCGAAGGCTGCTGCTAATTCAGAAGTGGTTTGAGATGGATCCGCTTCCACTATCGCCTTCAATTCTTCGTTATTCACTTGAGTATCAGGTCGTCCACGAGGCTCATTGTGTAAATCGAAATTTCCAGAACGGAAACGTTGAAACCAAAAACGCACCGTTCGTTCGTTAGCGGTGCCTGGTCCATACACGTCGTTAATTCTTCGAGTCGTTTCTGCAGTACTGGTGCCACGGTGGAACTCGTATTCGTAAATACCGCGAATTTTCAATTAGTCCATAGTTGTTGTTATAGCAATGTTGAAACTCAAACAAATTATGTTAAAACAAATGAAATACGAATTTTAAAACAATATTTTTCTGGCTTTATTTCGAAATAAATTTGAATTTGGAATTCCTAATGAAACGCAAGATATTTGATTTTAAAGTTGCCAGTATTGAAAATCGGCAATTTCATATGTAAGGACCTAATATTATATATATTATATGAAAGACTAGGGAGGACCCATGCGTCATCCTGTAGTATCGATATCGATATAAATATTGAATATATTTGTATCGATATCGATACAATCTAAATAAGTGTCAAGCTCTAACAAGTCATGTATGACGTTTTGTTACTTAATTTTGGTATTAGTAAGACCGGCAAGTGGAGTTTATTTTTTTTTGTATGGAATCCCGTCTCTCAAAACCTAGTGATTATATTCTCTTTGATTTGTGGCGTCAACAAAAAGTAGTGATTATATTCTCTTTGGCGTCAACAAAACGCACCCAATGAGTGCAATGAGTAATCAGCTGTAAAAAGTAGTAGTCCAAAATAAACTAAAAACATTAATTTATACATAAACTTCCACACTCGGAGTGAATCTATAAAATAAGTGGAAATATGGCAGAAATATCCTGGCCTTGGCAGTATAACTTTCCTCCGTTTTTTACGTAAGTAAATTATACTTTGTTTGTCCAGTGTTAAGTTTTGTGATACTGCCCAAAAACATGAGTTTGTTGGGAAAATCCTGGAAATATATAGGAGAAGGCAATGCCCACATCGTTCTAGAGATCATTAATTCCAACTTCGCCCTCCGGTTTATCAAAGAAAATGGGAAAACAGTAAATTTGTCTGCTGCTGAAAGATCTGTTGATTTCGTCAACATAGTGATGACTCCATTGCTATTCCATCATTACCTTGAGCCTTGTGAGATCATTCAATTACAAAATCATGAAGCTGTAAAACTGGGTGAAGATTTATTGCCGTTGCGGCCAGAACACAGGAAAATCAAATCTGTGATTAGCAATCTTGCAATCAGAGCTCCTAATCTAAACTTGGTTAGTCCAAAATTCACAACAAATTACTGTTTAGAAATCAAACCGAAAGAAGGGTTCATTTGTAACAGTCTAAGGAAATTTTCTAAATGCTATTATTGTTTGAAACAGTTTCTAAAATTACACGAAAATCAGATAGATTCTTTAAGTGGGTATTGCCCATTAGACTTGTTTTCTGGAGACAAAAACATTATGAAAAGGGCTTTGATAAATTTGATTAATAACCCACAGAATAACCTAAAGTTTTTCAAAAATAGCACACTCATTTACTATGAAAAATCACCAAAGAGTAAATTTGATAACATATTTAAAGAAATAGATGTGTTTCAGGGAAATTTTAATTTGTTTCTTGATAGTATTGTCGCAATGTTGCTAAGCAGTCCTGATAAACCCACATTTGTAGTTACTGAATCAAGTATTTCCTTAAATGAACACCAAAAGACATGTTGTACTGAAAATAACAAGCTCCCTCCAAGAACTTTCCTACATAATTTATTAGAAGTACAAAAGTTGTCAGAAATCCAAATTGATTCAGAAGAAATGAAAAATGATGATACCCCTGAGGACACCCAATATGTTTCATCTATTTTGCAATTAATAGATAATGAGAACATCACTTTGAAAGATGAGAATGATAGGCAAAGATTTTATTCACTTTGCGATCTACAGTATTTAGCATTGATATCAGCTGTGGCAAAGGATTGTTCAATCATGATCAGTTTTTCACAAGAGTTCGAAGATGGTACTCCATTTATACATATTGGGAATGAAAAACTATCATACAAGCTAGCTGTGACTGATTTAGAGCCTAAATCTGCTCGGACATTGCTGAAAAGAAAGAAAACGGAGAAGAAATTAATTGAGATTTATGAGAAACATACTGAAAATCTAAGAAAAGATGAAAATTATAGTAAGTATATAACAGGAGTTGTGTTAAAACATTAGAATAACTCCTATTAAACCATTTCCTAAGACTAGATTACAAGTTTATTCGTCACGTATTTGCCACTAACACATGGCTAAATAAAACATGCTGTGTTCACAAAAACTCTGCACGACTTTCAAACACTGATATTATGTTTTGTGTTTGTATTCAAGCAGAGAGACTGTTAAGTTGCTTGTAGGCAAGGATATTTCTAAGCTTCTTTCAAAAGAAAGCTCTTCCCGTGCATGTTGTAGAAGCCAACCAAGGGAATGGGCGTCACCCATCACTATTTTGATTCCTTTTTACGGGTTCTATACCCAAGAGGTGCAAACTGACCCTATTACTGAGACTCCGCTGTCTGTCACAGGGCTCTATCTCTTGAACCGTAATAGTTAGACACTTGAAATTTTTACCGATTATGTATTACTGTGGCCGCTATAACAACGAATACTAAAAAGGGGTTGTCAAGTCGTCATACAAAAACGGGTTTTTTTAGCGTTTTTAACTCAATCTTTAAATGGCATTAACTAGATACATAATTTAAATTTATACCGATTATGTATTACTGTGGCCGCTATAACAACAAATACTAAGAATAAGATAAAGTCAAAAGTTAAAGGGGGGTCGTCATACAAGAACCGTGATTTTTCAGCGTTTTAAAACATTCTATGGAACCCTTCATGTCCGAGTCTGACTCGCATTTGCCATCACGCTGAAACTGGCTTTTGAGTCTTGCGGCCCTGGGCTTTGTCTGCTTAGGCTCTACGCAAGCAAGCAAGGCCACAAATGAGCTGCCCACAGACGTGAAAGTGTATGTATAAATATATTCACTAGAAATTGAATTAAAAGTATTCAAATTCTGATTCTCTCTTGTTCCAGAATCCAGCCTCACACAGAAACCAGAACAAAGCAATTAGAAGCCTGGCAACAACTAATAGCGGACTACTTAAAAGCCACCAAACAATCCACCATAGATGTAAGAGAATCACAGAACAGTCCCCTTTTCAACAATGCGTCTATCAATAGGAAATTATCACAAGAGGCCGTATTAACTATCCTAGAACATATGTCAAAGACTGGTAGAGCAGCACCTGTGGATAAGAGTAGAAATGTATGGGAGGTGTATTGGCACTCTTTGGATGAATGGGGCAATATGATATATAATTGGGCAAGCACTAATGGTTTAAATAATGCTGTTTGTACTATATTTGAGATAAGAGAAGGTGAAAACACAGTTGATGAAGGTATGTATATGGTTTTAAATGTTTTTATGTTCAACATCAAGCCAAAAGTGGCATTTGTGTTTTGCGGCCCTGGGCTCTGTCGCTGCAAGACCCAAAATGCTCATGTCTGCCCCATTAGGGGCATATATTTTAATGATTTTTATTTAATATGTAGATGATTTTCTGTATGACCCGCAATTTATGGATCTCAGGCTAGTCTCTTTGTAGCAGACTTTAGTGTCAGGTATATTAAGCTGCCCAAAAACTGTAACATAGTCTCTTAAACATAAACCAAAAAAGAGGCATAGTCTTTTAAACGTAAACCGAAAAAGAGCTCGAAAAAGTTGCATGGTTGAGGTCTGAGATCCCATCCCAATCTGACACAATGATACCGACAAGAGCATGGAATTTAAATGTACTCAGTCAGTCAGGGTAGTTGAGTAGTATGGTCTTGCAGGTTAAAATAGGGGGAACGACGGGTTGCTCGCACATCGCGCCATCACCAATCGTTTCTCGAGATTTTCGCTCATTCCCTCACCTAACTCTCAGAAGAGTAGCAAGATTCCCAGCCCAGCAAAGAAGCCATTGCAGCAGTAGCTCAAATTGAATTTAGTTAAATTCTATTTGAGATACTGCTGCAATGAGTATACTATTAAAATTAAAACTTTTGAAATAAATTTGCCACCAAATAGTTGATTTTGGTCTTATAAACTTTTGTATCAATTTCCAGAATTCCACGGCCTCGACGTAAACGTGCTAATAAAGGCGCTGAAACAGTTGCAAATGAAGGGCAAGTGTGAGCTGATGGAGTTTGACGACAACCAGGGCGTCAAGTTCTTCTAGACTACACACAATGAATCAAAATGACAAGCTCATTGTCCATTCATTGGTCAAAGTCAAGGTCTACAAGTTCTACAACGTAGGCCTACTCGCCATATTGTGGAAACATTGTCCAATTATAAATCATGGACTAACTTTATTAATCAGTTTTAAACCGTTATCTGTCCAAATCAAGTTGACATTGACAGATATTTTACTAAATATCAACTTTTTTAGGTTAGATTATGGTTTAAACCAACTACAAAAGTTAGTCAGCGATTTATAATAAGACGGTGTGAGTTCAGCTCCATTAGCATGGCACCGGCGATAGCGTTTATCGAGCGCTATCACCTATCACTATCTAGCTACACAAGTAGAATGGTACTCGTCCGTTGTGTCATAAGTATTACATTTATCTGGTGTTTATCTATGGTGCTATGCTACACCAGCCTTTTACTTTTGATGTGCTAATGTGTAGAGATTCAAGACTGGGAGTCCCTGTAGCAATGCACCGGAACAGCGTTTATCGAGAGCTATCATCTATCGCTATCTCAATCTATGTAGTAATAATGAGCGGGATGGCACTACTATGACTAGTGTGTCGCGCTATATAAACTTTATCTGGGTTTATCGATGGTGTCATGCTACAGGCGCTGATCTGCTTAAGTGAGGAGAATCAAGACTCCTAATATCGAACTAAACAGGCCATAGCTGTCAGATTGTTGACTTCTCAGTGATTAAGTAGGTACATTTATTTTCGATATGAAATGTTGAATGCATTTTGTTAAGTTATTGATATTTTAATGTTGCAATATATTGCCTAATATTTTAACAGCTTGAGTATTATTTGCACCTTTAGATTTTCACTATATTTTGTCTACCCGAAAGGGGTCGTCCACATATTTTTACGTTGAATTTCGACTTTTGGAACTCCTCCCCCCTTGCCGCGCGTATTTCCGATCATTTTATCACGTACTGTCACATTTAGCATGAACTTCCCTAAAATAAATCTGTGACCCTCCCCAATAGCCGTGACGTAATGTGGATGGCCCAAAAACAGGAGGTGTCAGAGTGGTTGTTTTTATTTTCAGGAAAAAATACACAAAAATAAAATTGGAAATGTTTTACTTCAATCAATCGGTGTAAAATTGTACAGTTTCAAAATTGATTATCTTAAATTATTAAGACTATAATACAAATTACATTAGAAAATTGTAAAATTCATAAAAACGCTGGATATTACCACGTTGGGATTGGATGTTCAAATCATAGTTATTATTGCGATATTTTAGAAATATTTTATACCAGTGACTCGATCAACGAGAATAGATATAAGTATCTTTATTGTATACAGCAGATAGTGAATACACGATTGATACATACCTACCTACTTAAGGTGAAGTTAGAAGCAAATGAATTTGAAGTGGCGCCCTCTTTTGAAATAAATTGTTAACTCGTAAATGTGGTAAAAAAAAACCATATTTCTCAATGTTAAGCCCTAGATAGCCCTTAAAATTATTTTATGAATTACGTTGAAAGTATTTACATTAGTCCGTCTAGCTTTAAAACTTGCCGCCGCCAAAAGTGGCCACTTTTGGCTGCAAATTTTAAAGCTAGACGGATCACCAATAATAGTTTCAACGGCAGTTCATAAAATAATTTAAAGGGCTATCTAGTGCCTAACATTGAGAAATAGGGAAATTTTACCACATTTACGAGTTAACAATTTATTTCAAATGAGGGCGCCACTTCTGCTACTGCCACTTTTGGTATTCACCTTAAGGCCAGATGGGTTCACAATTTGCAATCCTGTGCGTGTTTTTGAAAAATCACTGTTATTAAACTACTACAGTTTATTCCTCAAAAATTTACATAAAGATCTTAAGGCCGTACCTGAATTTTCCGGGGTCCAGTGCTGCCCCCATTTAAAATAAATCATTTCAAAGAAAACGGAGACATTATTTTAAATTTTGCTACTACCAAATCCTAGATAACCCTTCAGAGTATTTTATGAACTACTGTTTACAGTTTATAATGAGAACGTTAAGCTTTACTACGCACATTTGCCAAAAGTGGCCGTTTTTCGCAAATGTGCGTAGTAAAGCTTAACGTTCTCACTTTAAATTGTAAACAGTAGTTCATAAAATACTTTGAAGGGTTATCTAGGACTTGATAGTTGCAAAATTTTAAATGATGTCTCCATTTTCTTTGAAATGATTTATTTTAAATGGGGTCAGCACTGGACCCCGGAAAATTTAGGTACGGCCTTAAGGATTTTCTACAGACACCCCACAATAGCCAAAACAGGATTGAATTTTTTAGCTCGATAGAAAAAAATTACAAACGTACCTCTAAATTTGCCTTTATAATACATATTACTATTTTATACAATCACCTTTTTTTTTTCAAGAAAATTATACCAGAAAATGTATTATTTAAATATCTATCTGTTTTGGCTACAAAAAGTAATAAATATAATACAAAAAAAAATAAGAAATAAAACACAGTGAAATATTCGTCGAGTGAGAGCGAAGAAAGGCCCGGAGCCGTGATTTTTTAAAAGTCAACCGGCGGGGCCTTAAGGTTGATCCTCACTAGGCGCGACTTGTACCTCTTTGCTTGCGCTAATGTATGGTCATTTTCAGTAACCACCACTTGCTTCCAGTAAGGGAAAACATCGTGAGGCAATATACACGCAGTGACTATAAAAGTTACTAGTGTGTAAAATGGAGAAGGCAATGGCACAGAAGGCAGTAAGAGTATTACATTCAGAACGGAATCTCCTAAGGTACGCGCAATATGCGTCCCCGTTCCCCGTCCCCGCACCTCTCCCCTGTTCTTGTGCCGCCGTGCACACGTCAATGCGACCTCGACAAGGCGATAACGGGGGAGAGGTGCGGGGACGGGGAACGGGGAAGCATATTGCGCGTACCTTAGGAGATTCCGTTCTGTATGAACTCTTACAGTCTTCTGTGGCAATGGCAAACCACTCCATTATCTCTGCAAAAATGACTTCACTGTGTGCGTCTATTTCCATTAATGACATCGACAATAGCCTACCTCTTACATGTAAAAAAAGACATTCTTAAAGGTCCTCCTTACTTAAAACTTAGCACGCCAATATGAATCTTTTATAGATCGAGTCATCGTACCTATATTTACACCTGGTATAGCTAACCGGGATAAAATTTGAGGTTACCATACTGTGCAGTGTGCACACATTGCACACATATGCGACAAATAATGTGCAAAAACTCAATTTCCACATATATATGATTGTTTCAGTCACACTTACACAATCATGAAAATGTGAACACTAGTCACAGTGGATTGGAAGATAATATATTATTCTATAAAAAATTATTTTAAAAGCTGCGAAGATACACCGCATACAAAATTGAGAATCTCGCCGGTATCGGCGGAACTACCAGCAGTCATCGTTTTGAGTCGAGCACAGCGGAGGCGCGGGCGGTGACGCGCGAGGCGACATCGTCGGGTCGCCGCTGACACTCGCCCTGAAGATGATCGTCTAAATCGATCGAAACCTGGTCGGCCTTTTCCGACTATATCACGTGAGTCGACCGTTTTAAATTAATCAATTATGGATTTATCTCACGTTAGTTTTAATAAAATGATTTCAAAATTGTAAACGCCCAAACAATATTTTCACACAAAGGTACCTAGGTACTTACTGTCACCATTATATTAGGTATTATGTTTGTATCACTCTCCCCTAAAAAAACAAACATTAACACGTCCCGAAACCGAAAATATTTTGTTGCTTACATACAGAAAATATTAAAAACTTCATTCTTCCCTAATAGGTCATAGACACAAAATTGCTTTTTAGACCAATTACTAAAGGGCACTCTCTATCTTATACACGATTGGTGAAATGTGGCCAGAAAACTATTATTTTTAAACCTTTACAACAATATTGACTTATGTTAAATACTGGCTTCTACAGATTCTACATTTCTTTTTAAAATTAAATCCTAGATTTTTGGTTTCTCGATTATGTCACATTTTGTACATACACGCGAATATTCGAAAAATCTTAATTGTTATTGTGATATACAAGAACGTCTATGTATATCTAATATTATTTTAATAAACAATCAGTCTTTAACCAAAATACACTTTAACAACTATTGACCTCAAATTCAATAAATAAGTTAAACACTTCTGTACACTATTGTACTTAAATCTAACACGTGATGCAAGAAATACTCGTACTAGGAAACATTCATTAGTATTAGTAAATTGTTTAAAAACATTACAAACGGTTATTTTAAAATTGTGCCTTTAGGATTGTACTCTATTATTTTATTATACACAAAAAAGCCACGAAATTATTGTAAAAAAACTTCTGAACTCAGGATTTGCTCTTCTTTTTAAAGATTTTCCACAATAACTGTAAATGTGTAGGTATTCGCCGTTTTTTTTCAATATCTGCGTATAGTAGGTACTTATAATCAAAGGTTGGCATTAACTCTTTAATTCGTTAATCGTTAATTAACGAAGTTAACAATCTGATGAACGGATTAACTTTTAAGTTAACTTCAAAAAAATGTTAACGCTCTTGTTAACTTCGGTTAGATTGAACTTCCGTTAACTTTAGTCCGTTACATTAGTCGTTTGTTTACATGCTGTCATTTTGTTTGTTTGATTATTTATCTTTCTAGGAATGTCGTAAAAACTGACAGAGGAATAGTGTCCTTTCTAACATGACAGATCATTGTATGGGCGATGGGCTGATCATCACCTGTCACTATAGTTTGTCGTACTTAGGACTTTATATCAAAAGTGGCTGCAAGTAATCTTTTGATTTCTTGTGGCTCTGCCCACCCCATTTGGGATTACGAGTGTGAGTTTATGTATGTATGTATGTTTATGTTATACTATATATTTATTCAGTACACTTAGAAAAATCGATTGGCTGGCTACAACAGCAGTCTGTTGGTCTGCTCATAGCAAGAGTTACTCGGGAATGACTGTTCACTGGATAGATCCTGTTACTAGAGTGAGAAAGCATGCAGTGTTAGCTTGCATGAGAATAAATGGTGTTCATTCATATGATGTTTTTGCCCAAGCAATGATTACTAATGATTTATCTCTAAAAACAACGCTCAGAATTCGATAAGAACTTGGCTAGACACGAATTTAAAAGAATCTTTTACAGATGCTGCCTTTCTAGGTGAACCAGTGTTAATAAATCTTTTTATTAAATATAACACTGCTATCCCATCTAGTGCTGCAGTAGAACGTCTTTTTTCTACGGGTTAAGATATTTTACGGGCTAAACGATCATCGCTGTCGGATGTCAATTTTAATATGCTAATTTTTATGAAGGGGAACATGCACGTAAATTACCTAATGCAAAATTTATAATAGCCTTATTTCTACCTACTTCATTATCGAAAAGAATAAATGTGTGTTTAATTCTTATTTGTAATTGTTTAACGTTAACTTAAACTTGCGTTAAATTATCAAGAATTTAACCTGTACCGATTATCGAAGTTCACTTTTTAACTAACGAATTAACGATTAACGAAGTTAACTTTTGGATTAACTGTGCCCACCTATGCTTATAATACGAGCCATATTAGATTTTCACCCGACTACGGTGAAGCCAAAAGAAGGGTTATGTGTTTCACCGCTATGTATGTATGTATGTATTTTCTTGTTTATATGTATCTTTAATAATATAGATGATACCTACCGTTTAGGGTATCAAAAGCTTTAGGGCTTAATGAGCACATTAAAAAAATATTATAAGCTGTTTCCCCCTGCTGTGCTTGCATTAACATCCCATTAACTGGATAAAAGTACTCGTATGTACTTTTCAACATGAATCTTCACATACCTAGTCGGTTTTCAGTTTTTAAAACTATATTTAAATTTTAAAGATTTTTCACAATAACTAGGCATGTGAATTCACCGTTTGTTTTTCAAAATCTTCGTTCAGTACTTATAATACGAGTAAAATTAGATTTTGTATTTTTAAAAAACATTTCAATATCAAAAATTTTAGGCTCAGTAGTTTCGGAGATCAGGGGGGGGGGGATTGTCAATTTTTGTCTTCTTTCATGAATAAAATCAAAACTTCATTTTACAATAATAACAAAATATATATTTAAGATCCTCATAACGAGCCCTTTTATTTGATATATGACAGTAAGGTTTGTAAAACTTTTTTTTTAATTTCCTAATTTGTCCCCCAAAATGACCCTTATTTTAAAAAAATATTTATTTACTTTGCCCATATGTGTTTGGGTCATAGGATTACAACATTCTACCAAATTTCACCTGATTCGGTCCAGTGGATTTGGAGTAAATTGGCTGTGGCAGACGGACGAACTGACAGACGCACGAGTGATCCTATAAGGGTTCCTTTTTTCATTTTTTGTACGGAACCCTAAAAATTAAGTTCAGTCACTAAACAACTGATAAACTTAAGTTTATTGTGACTTTTTAGACACTAAAAACTGCGCACCGTTTGTCTACAATAATTTCGTAGCGTTTTCATTACACTAAAGCCAAAATTATCGGCCTGTAATTAACTATATAACCTTAAATACATTTAAGACTACAACATCACAGATAATAAGATTTACAACAGAACTCATTTCAATTGGAATGATTCACAGACTACCAACACGGGTAAAAATATTTTGCCGATTTTTTCCAACAAATGTCCCTGGGATAGATCAACTAATTTGAAAAAAATCTTTGTAGACAGTGTTTTTTTCTCAATTAAAAAAAAATGGGTACATAGGTACCCATTTAAAAAAAACACATATAGATTAAAAGCATTATTGAAGTTGTTTTCTTTTTACATAGAAAAAGATACCTAAGAAATAAAAGTTATAATCACTGTTATTCCTGACTGTACCAGACGGCCTGCCCACATACGCAATGTACTTATTTGTTTCTACTAACATAAAACATAATAAATATTTATACTTACATATAATTAAACAACACAATTATTTAATAAACATTCTTTCATAAAATTAAATATTTAAATAAAATAAATTTATGTACACTAAAAAATTACCTAGGTATTATGATAAAGATGATAATTAATAATTTAATATCAATTATCTTACAGTTTTATGAACTGATAATTATATTTCACATTTTCTTTTTATTTTAGCGCTTTCCCGGTAATATCCCTAGCTGCTAGCTAGCCCGGGGTGCGCTATCATTTTCTTATACTGCGTCTAGTATGAATTGGTGTTTTATGTATACAGGCTGACATTTATTTATAATAACAAGGAGTGTAGGATCTAACTAGGTATTTTTATCAGTTGATGTGTTTATTGTCTAACTACCTACAGAACACGTGACAAACGAATCGACAGATCGAACGTTAGGTACTTACCTTAACCACTTGTAGTGCATTAAAATGCACCTATGTTTTTAAAAACATAGGGGTACATTGTACATTAACGTACAAACTTAGTACTCGTACTTAGTAAGTACTTTATCACGAAATCTGATATAATACCTCTGTCTACTCATGCCGAAAGAATGATTGATTAATTGAGAAAGAAGTAATTTTTTCAGTAACCTGTTTAGTTATCTATTACTTTACTCACTTCCCTTTCTCACCAAGTAGACAAAACAAATATTTATGTCTTTTGAGTGTAGTTATTCATGGGAAAAATTGGCGCCTGGCTTTTCATGGTGCCTAAAGGCATCATAAATACCTTTAAAAAATTCTGGTATCTACATGTGAAAAGCTGAGTCTCTCTTATACGTATCTATTCCACAGGCCGGAACCTCCTAAGGTACGCGCCATATGCGTCCCCGTTCCTCGCACCCGCACCTCTCCCCCGGTTCTTGACGGCCAACGTGAGTCATCGAGGCGAAAACGGGGGAGAGGTGCGGGGACGGGGAACGGGGACGCATATTGCGCGTACCTTAGGAGGTTCCGGCCTGTGGAATAGATACGTTCTGTTGAGATTCCGTTCTGTTTACTCTTACTGTGTATTCTGTGCCTATTCTTCCCCATATTTGTTATTAAAAAGATTCGCGTTAAAACGAGGGTAGTCCTCAAACTAATCTTACCACCTACAAATGTTCACTGCATTCCAAAGCCGCGTTACAATACCCATTCACTCGTTCTGTGCCATTCGTGACGGTCCCATTGGCTACAGTCCCATTCGCGACGTTGCCTTTCTTCTCCCCGCAGACAACGAGGTCTACTGAGGGCACTACAGCGTTGCCGTTCTTCCCGCCTGGAGGCCGGTAGAACCACCACGCCAGGAAGAAGAATAAGATGGAGCAGAGCTTGCCTACTAGAGCTAGTGCAAGCATATACCTGGAACAGACAGTAGGTTAATTTAGTGATGCAAAATCCATCATGGAAAGGTTTTTTTTTTTCAACTCGTACTCGTAGATGACGTTGCTTTGGAATCCTGTGGCACTGTCATGCTATAAAGAGCTATGTGCTGTTAAAACCTGTCTTATAAACCTTATCGACACTATCGACTCATTACAATTCTAAGTTGTGATGAGTCGATAGTGTCGATACTATCGAAAGAACTCATTTCAGAGTAAGGCCGGTGTCTAATGTGTCACAAAATGGTTGCGCCATTTTGTTTTTCAAGATGACTGAATTTACACCTAACCGCAAAATCCTCCACTTAAGGCACTGTTTGCGATATTACGGAACTATTGTACGGAAATAATGTTCTCGAAATACCTGCTCATATTAACGTTGTCATACAGCAGACAGGCCCCCGTGGTGTCACAGGACTTGGCCCACAAGGAACAGGAGAGGTCGATGAGGAACCCGAACAGCAGGGGAGCGGGGATGGTGCCCAGGAGACGAACCTTGATCCACTGGATTCCCAGCGCAAAAGAACGCTGGTCTTCTCGAACACACCTGAAATATTTTAAATTAAAAAAATAAAGAAAGTGTGATTATCATCTCCGTAAAATGTATTTCATTAGTTTTTTTTATCCTCTAAAGAACTACTGTGTGTGTTGTGTGTGTGTGAACTGTTGTGTGCTTCGTTCGTTAGAGCGAGTATCAGGGGGGTTACCTACTCCATAAAATAATATACCTACGGTAGTCGTCCGATAGTGACGTCTTATTTCTATATCAAACCAAATTAGACGTTATCATCATGTATTAACGCTCGATGTTGATGGACACTGAAACGCGGAAACGCAGTTATGTACGTCCTGCCTACCACTTTTTGAGTTACCTTACCCTACAGTACCTACTAGGTGGTCAGGACTCCATATGACGTAAAAAGTAAAACGTGAATGTTCTATTAGAAAAAGAGGAAGTACCTTCTTCCATTTTCCCTCTTCTTCGAGAGAGGACTTTTTACCTAAGTGTGGCAGAAAGCGCCGGCATGGTGGCCAGGAAGGTGAACAGCATGACGAGGAACGAGAGGAACTACTGTGTGTGTTGTGTGTGTGTGAACTGTTGTGTGCTTCGTTCGTTAGAGCGAGTATCAGGGGGGTTACCTACTCCATAAAATAATATACCTACGGTAGTCGTCCGATAGTGACGTCTTATTTCTATATCAAACCAAATTAGACGTTATCATCATGTATTAACGCTCGATGTTGATGGACACTGAAACGCGGAAACGCAGTTACGTACGTCCTGCCTACCACTTTTTGAGTTACCTTACCCTACAGTACCTACTAGGTGGTCAGGACTCCATATGACGTAAAAAGTAAAACGTGAATGTTCTATTAGAAAAAGAGGAAGTACCTTCTTCCATTTTCCCTCTTCTTCGAGAGAGGACTTTTTACCTAAGTGTGGCAGAAAGCGCCGGCATGGTGGCCAGGAAGGTGAACAGCATGACGAGGAACGAGAGGAACACGAAGACCCACAGGTACGGGCAGCCCGTCGTGCACATGCTGTTGGTAGCTTCGTACGGTATCGATGAATTGGAGCCTGGAAACAGAAAACAAGGTCAGGTCTTCGCTATCCAACCTTCGAAAGGACAATTTATACCACACTTTCATTGAATCTTAGGTGATTCTCCTGTAAACAGAAGTTAATTAAATAGTTTAAAGGGATATCTAGTATAAACTGGATACATTTTTGGTTAATGATATCTCCGTTTCCTTTCCTTTTTAATTTTCCTTTCATTTCTATTAATTTATTTCAAATAGGGGCAACACTGGCCCCCGAAAAATTCATGTATCCCCTTAATAGTAATATTAGTCGTTTTTCTGCATTAGGTACCTAATAAATCTAAAATCACGTTCAATTCAAAGTGGATGTGATCAATTATAGGTAATATTATTTTGTGACGTTTTATTCTCTTAACAGTACCAAATAATTAATTTTTGACCCAGAAACCAACCAATTATACACTGTCTAACACCAAGCTAACTTCACAAGCTACTAACCTTCTGTACTAAAAGTGGGCAGAGGTGTCCCCACTGGCGGAGTCACGCAGCCGCACCCATGGAACAGGTGATTAGCTCCCGACACGGTCCTGGCCTCGCATCCGGCGTGACAAGCAGAGTAATAAACAACTCCATCTGCACCACACACTGGTGCATAAGCGGCGTTGGCGCAGCCACAGTTCACGTTGCAGGACGATAGTAACCGGTCGCTTCTGTGAAAAATATATTAGGCTTCTTATTGCACATTTGTTCTTTATCTAATCCTGAAAATTTGAGTTCACTCTTCGCTAATATGACAGACCACGATTGCCGGCCACTGGTCGCAGCAACCAGCTTAACTATACAAACGACTTGAACGTCGCAAACTTGGCCCTAACGTCTAACTGACTTCATGGGCTACTAAGACGGGCCCCGTTGCGAGATTGCGATCAATCAACCTGTCAACGTTACGCTTGTAGCCACTACAGCATAGGCTACATCGTGAAGCTGAAAACACATCTCCATTTTCGGCCATCAATTAGCTTTCGCACCCTCGTATAATGGCTATACGCTTTTTTGTGCATTCTAGATCAAGCTGTTCAAGGCTTGATGATTACCAGGATATAAGAAGAATCCACAGGATTTCTAGCAGTATTTATTTATTTATTTACACTTTATTGTACACACATACAAATGTAATAGTACAACAGGCGGACTTAATGCTAAAAGCATTCTCTAACAGTCAAACCTTTGGGTTGATTGGGAGAGTTTATGTGGGTGTAACACATAATAAAAAATAACAATGAAAAACTAAATAAAATTTTAAACTTAAAAATAAAATAAAAAGAAACATACTAAATATAAATATTATAATAATACTATACCTACATATTAAATACATACAAACGAGCAATAAATATACATACATATCTCTAAATACATATTATACAATCAAGTCTGTCTCATATTTAATTGAAAATGGAGGTGTCTAAAAATTCTAATTTTAAAGGAGTCGCGGCTAGGAGCTAGCGGCTAGGTAAAAAAATCTCTTGCATGGAGCTGCTGAAATAGTGGCGAGTTAAGTTTATAGGTACGTGACTTGGACACCAGCGAAGGGATAGTCTCAGGTGAGAATGTAGCTGAAGATGAAGACGCCAGAAAGGTACACATAGTTTTATGATTACCAAGATATCAGCAGATACCATAGTAGTTATTTCTAGTAGTTCAAAAGAACCAGTTGCCGGGAACGGGTGGCAAGTGGTACATACATATTATGACAGTGACTTCGGCGAAGGGATAATCTTAACAGGTGGAAATTAAGGTGAAGGCAGCAGCGAATACAGCAGCAGCCTCATACAGCTTGATCGTACCAGGATATTAGCACATCGTACCTTGTAACGATGCTGCATGCATCATGTCCAAACCTCCTTTCTTCATCTTATCCTGTCCGTTTTTCATTCTTCATTTCATTTCAAATTCTCTTTTATTCCATGTTCAAATCATTGACTGATCCCTTTTTACTCATTCCACCATCATCTCTGAAGCTGATCGGTCACTTCTCTCTATCTGTTCTACCTTATTCAATATTGTTCTTTTACAACCAACGAGATCTATGTACTTACTGTCAATGTTTATAACAGTCTCTTATACTCAGTACTGTTATTGTAACAGTCAGTATATCAGATAATAAATTATAATAATCTGTGTTGTTATCGAGTTTGTTCTCCATTTCTCCTAATATCTTTTATGTGGGAACTCGCCTAGAGCGCCGGGACAGGTCGAGGTTCCACAACCTATTTATAGCAGTGCTAAATTGAAGCCAACTTACCCAGGTACAGGCGGCGAGTTGTACATAACAGTGACACCAGCAAAGGGATAATCTTCACAAGTGAGGATGAAGCTGAATGTAAAGACCCCGGCGAGGACCGTAGCAGCCACACACAGCTTGATGATGCCAGCGCAGGTCAGCCGCCAGCGCTTGACCAGCCACCCGCCCAGGAAGGTGCCGCCACCGCCCGCTGGCACCGTGATTACACCTAGAGTACAGCAGAGCAGGCATTTTCGGTGCGTCTGGCAACTTCTTATTAGTTCTAAGTAAGGTGTATTTTAATGTGTACTTCTGACGGCATGCGGCATATCAACACTTCTGCAGTAAGTACGTCCTTTGCTGTGTTCTGCTTCTTTAATTGGACCTTGTTTTTACTAGACTTTGATTATTTCATAATTTTATAAATAAAAAACCCGCTCCGGCTGTCATTGCAACCACTTTAAGTTTCACAACTAGGTAGTTGGAAGAAAGAATAGAAATTCTTTATACACTCTACTTGTTGTGGTAAAATAATCTTTCTGTTACAGTCACAAAAAAGCTAAATTAGCAACAATTTTATACTTAGATAAAATATATTTTCCAGTCATTCTGGTAGATATTTCTGCTAGTTCTGCTACTTATACCTTACTTACTTACTTACTTACTATCCTGGCTCAGCGACCTAAAGTGAATCTTGGCCTCCAGCACAAGAGCAAGCCAGCGCTCCCGGTCCCGCTCTAGCTCTCGCCAGTTGTCACCAACTTGCAGCTCGCGCAGGTTCGCCATCACCACGTCGCTCCAGCGATACCTGGGGCGGCCCACCGGCCTGCGACCGATCGGCCGGCCCTGGTATGCTCTCTTCACTCCCCGATCCTCCTCCATTCTTTCGACGTGTCCGAGCCATCGAAGAGTCCACGCCTCACTTCCATACAATAGTACAGGACGGATGATCGTCTTATAGATCCGTATTTTTGTGCCTCTGCTGAGAAGTTTGGACGTCAACACCTTATGTAGGGCTGCACTGCATCGAAGGGCATTTTGAATGCGGATGTTAATCTCGTCTTCTCTCGTGTTTGTGTCCGTAATAGTGCATACTAGGTATTTAAACTTCGCTACTCCCTTAAAAACGGTGCCATCCACATAGAGATCCTCTCGCTTGACACGGGTGTTCTTATACCGCTTCATGTGAAGGTACCTTCACTACTTATACCTATTTTGATAAAATTTTTATGGTTAAGTGTCCAATCAGCTGGCTAATTGAACCACATAACATGGGACTTCGACATATCCATTCAAACAAACAAAATAATTCTCCTTTTTTAAGTCTGTTGAAAAACTTAAAAGTTCTTCTATTAAATTCGGAAATTTCGGCACCACTTTTTGCATGGTCTATCAGTTCTCCCTTTGCGGAAATTACTATGTTATGAAAACGACACAATTTCTTACCTAACAGCAGGGCTGCCTCCGAAGCGCTCACGGCAAACTGATTCTCGATAAGTTTGGGTAGAAAGGCTGCGAACCCCGAAATGAGCATGCCTTCGCTGGCCCCCGCCAGGTTCAGAAACAGGAACGTGGGGTTCCGCAGCAGCGCTGCAGCCGCTTTCGGAAGCTCGTGTAAAGCGCTGAAAGCCGCTGATTTTGATGCTGCGCCTTCGTGAGCTTCTGACACTTTGGACGCTCGGATTCCTTCGGCACCTGCATTTTTAGAGATAAGGGTAAAAAGGATTTTTTTGTGTAATAAGTAAATAATCTGATGTCAACAACTATCATGAAATGTGAAGAAAATGACAATTATCAAGTGATAAAAACATCCAAAGATAAATAAATGATTTTAACTTTGTTCCTACAGAGTGACCTACAAGATTCAAACAAACGCGATGATTGATCTTCACCATTTGTATTCTGTGTATTCATATCACAAATAAAAAAAATGCGATGTAATCATAAAGCTAATCAGTAGCGTAGCTACGATGGGCCCTGTACCAATGTAAACAATGAAGCATTTGCCCGAATCGCACGATATCATTTTAAAACAGAATTTAAAGGAATACGGCAGCCCGGCTCCTGTTCACCGATGCAAACATGAATTTAGACCGTCTTGAATCGAACGCTGTGAAACTATTTATTATTTTACTAATTTCGCACAAATTCGGGTCCCATATGCATTGATAAGGTAGAAGGATAAGGTCCTGTGCCGCAGTGGCTACGCCCCTGGAGCCAATAGTTTAGGAGACTATACATATGTCATCTGCCTACAGGTCTTGGTCTAATAAAAAATGATATGCATCGTTATTTTTAAAAACCCTTAAGGAAGGCTTAGTCCAGTCTTAGAAGTGGTAGACTTCTTGCAACTGAAATGATGATAATAATATGATGCAGCTACCTGGTAGCTCATACGGGAAGGCGAGCAAGGGCACGGCCACGATGAGGCACAGTACCGCGGACAGGATGAAGCCGACCCACCAAGCGCCGATCCACACAGAACTGTCTGGGGTGATGCCTATCCTGAGAACATAAAAAACATCTTTACTGTCTGTGATAAGAATCTACTTGGTGTTAAATATCCAAGGTCTAAGGAGCAGCACGATGAGGCATAACACTGTTGATAAGATTAGGTAAACCAACCCATGCGACGCGACGATGCCGCGATGCGGGTTATGAATACCTGCCTTCTGCAAAAACAGTAGATACCTACTTATTGTTGTAATTTTCTTTATTGGTGTTGTTGCGACCTCTACGCCACTTCAAGGAACTACAACCACAACGCTGCAACATAGTTCACAAGAAGCATAGAAGATGGCGATGACAGTATCCTACATCTCGATATCAGAGTTCTGGTTGCAACTTGACATATGAATGAATGAATGAATGAATAACTTTTTATTGCACCTAAAAAATAAATAAAAAAAATTAACAAAACACAATTTGTAAATATATATACATAGGTACAATGGGCGGTCTTATCGCTGACAGCGATCTCTTCCAGACAACCAGTGGATGGAGAGAAATGTAGGCACGTGAAAAAGAAACGGTGGCGCAAAGAAAACGATAAAATGAGATAAATAGTTACATATCCTCTGATAATACACCGAACTGCGCTTCCCTAGGCGCAATTTCATGCTTGGCGGGAAGATCTTCCCTTTGTGGTGGTCGAGCAATCACCTCACTCCGGCTAAAGTCAGACTACAGTGTAAGTTATTTTTTTTAAACTTAGGTATTATTCCATGGAGATCCTCTTCAGCAATCTATCTCCTTGTCACCGATATCTATCTAACATAGGTAGGTATCACAAACCTAATTTTGAACTTATATCTACTTCCCCCTAACTCCGAGTCGAACATGTGGTCGAACCTTATTTTTAGTAACAAAAACTAAATCTGATTTACAAAACATCATAGTTAAAATATTAATTGATATGCCACATGGACACAATTTTTTAATGTAGGTATTTAATTTAGGTATTTAAATACAAAATGACTTAGGTAATTAATATTTGTTTGTAACAAAACTAGATCACACTACTATATAGGTACCTATTACGAGTCATTGGGAATACCTCAAAAGAATATCTTCGAACATATATTTACCAAACACTCCTCAACTACATCTCCAAACGTTGTTTGTGTATGCAAATTTCGCGCCTGGGCACGAGGAGTCGAGGACCAGTCGACTGTCGAGAGTCTTAACCAAAACAAAGTCGCCACGGACAGCCCTTAACGAATTGAAATAATAGAATACACCAGTTCACTAATTGAATTGCAAATTCAGTTTTGACTGAACTCCGAACCAGTGTTTCTTAGAAATTACTTCGCTGATTTTTGTTGTCTTTACCAACAAAGTTTTAGGGTAATAAAGTTGTTTTACCAAAGTTGTTTTAATAAAGATTATAATTTCTTTAATTTCAGGTAGGTAAGGTAACTAAGTAGGTAGGTAAGAAAAGTTTTAATCCACAATTCTAAACCAAACCATCCATGTTAGGTATATTCTTTGGAGTATAAAATTTAAACCTACAATAAATAACTGTAAAACGACCAACAAATCACTCCACGAGTAATATAAGTACCTTAGGTAGGTACTTACAGGTACTACTCGAGGTAAATGCCGACAAGTCTGCTATTTTTCCCGATTACATTTTAATTTTAGCGAAATTTTATAAAAGCCATAGAGGGAAGGTCGTTGAGAAATCACGCGGCGGAAAATCACATTTCCCTGCAGAAGCCATGCAAGTATAAAACTGGCATTAATTTGGCTGAAAAGTTGGCTGAACAGCGCACAATGAGATGAAAGCGAGAGGCTGAATGAGCCCCGGTGTCCCGGTGAAATATTAAAATGCGAAGCCGTGTGTTGGCAGGTACGCGGTCCTTTCTCCGCGTGTTTTGATGCACTTTTACAGCTTTACAACATATACTTACATATAGCTACCTACTAGGTATAGGTAATCTAATTATTAATAGGAATTATTACTTAACTTTATTGAATAGAGAATTATTTTCCCTTGCGCTCGGGGTCACCCGGGTGACACCCGAGTCTCCTAATTTGCACCCCCCTTTAGAAATCACTGGACATGGGGCGGCATATTTAGATTTTTCCCCTCTACAAAAAGTCTACTTCTGGTACTGTTGGATATTGTATCACTGCACCGGTTGCCAACCATGCTAGCTACGCCACTGCCTATACATAATACCTATAGTACTAGGCTGAACTAGGATAGTCATCGACGACTTACGTTTGCGAATCAACAGTGGCGAAATCCGTGTAAATTTTGAGCATTTGGCCGCCCAGCACGTAGCCCAGGGCTGGACCCACCACTGCCATCGTGTAGTATACACCTGTAACAAATTATAAATAAAGTGGGAGAATAAAAATTATACCTAAACAAGTAATGAAAGACAATCAAAGTAAGTCTTAGGTCAAATTGGAACAACCCTCATCGACACACACATAGATCGTACGATGGCACTTTTCAAAATTACCTGACAAAAAATGCAAAAATAAAACTTTAATTAGGAAGGTACCTAATACGTCCCGATAACTTAGAATATGTAAAATCAACTAACAGACAAATTTACCTAAGAATCAAACAAAAATCGTTTACACGTAAGAATAAAATACGATATATGAAAACGTAAGGAGCAAATCCCTTTGAACCCGTAAGATCTTACAGGAATATTGTTGTCCAGATGTTTGCTTCCACAACAGTTACAATGGCGGACCTCTACAATGGAACTTACAATAACATCTTTTACTAAAACGAGTTATCTCAAACACAGTTTGTTATCCCTGTTTATTCAATGGAAACAGTGAAACTAATGAAAATTTTTCGATTTCCGTATAAGTTTGTGTTTTTCTTGATATCTAAAAGAAGCCAGTTTCTGGTTTCGAGACAATTTGATCTACTTACGACAATTTCAACACTTTTATTCAGAATAAACTAAACTTAAAATATTAAAGAATAAAACTTTTTTTTAGTCATTCAGGTCCCATAGTTGAGCAGTCTTCCCCTTGCTGTGTCCAGCTACTTCGATCTCTACCTACTTCCTTCCAATCCTTGAGTTTTATATCAAGAATAAAACTTTTTTATTTTTTAGACCAACAGCTACAATTATAATCTTAATATCTTAATCTAGGTTTATATCTAGTTTAAACACTTGTTTTTTTAGTCAAGATTCTTAAGTCACCAAACGAATGGATTTTTGTATGTAAGAATCTATTTGAATAGCGACTCAGCGGCTCAAAAATGGCACGCCTGTTGTTGTTCAACCGTGTCCAGAGACAAATTATATATTTAGATACAGGGTGTTAGTATCTAACACCCTGTATACAAATTCCAAATTCTATCAGACCATAAATAAAATCATGTCATGACTTTGCAACATTATCCATTTATCCGCACTATGACTTTACACCTGTTACCTCTACTCGTAAAGCCTCTACACAATCCAAATCATAAATCATGTATCCCAAAGGCACGCACGCACTTTAGCAGCAATGTCATGGCGCCTAAAGGTGGCACTTTGGAGAAATCCCGGGACTGTTTCAACGCTGAGTATCAAATGTCTTATGAAACCCTCAGGCAGGACCCCTATATTTTCACAGTTAAAAGCGCCACATTTGAAGTGGTAAAGCTTGTGGCGCAGTAGAAGCTATTTTAATATTGGTTGTTTTCACCTCTGCTGTTCCTCAACGTATTGGATGGTGTTCTGCATAAAGTTAACGACGTCAAGCGATGTGATTAAAGTGGAAGGTTAACAAACCAGTTGGACGACCTAAAATACGTTGATGACCTCTGTCTGCTTAGCCACAATCACGGTGGTATGCAATCCAAGCTGGATATGATCTCTAGCGCAAAGTGGGGAATGTTGGACTTAAAGTCAACGCGCGTAAGACCCAGGAGATGTGTTAAAAGGGGAAAGAACTCTTCTGCCATTAACGCTTACGCAGAACGAATACAGCGCGTGCAGCAGTTCACGTACCTTGGAGTATCGTTTCACAATGTGAGGGAACTGAAGAAGATATCACTTCGGGAGTTGCTAAAGCTCGAGCAAACCTTCTCGCAACTCCGCTCCAAATGGCGGTCTAGGAAAACTTGTAGAGTAAAGCTTAAAATCTTCCGCTCATACGTTAAAAAGGATGGATGCGAAACGCGAAAGGTGACCAGAAGACATCACGCAGCAGATCCAATTTATTATAAACCGCTGCCTTCCACAGATATTGGGTATCTTTTTGCCTGAGAAGATTTCTATTGAACGTCTGTGGCAGCTCTGTGGCGCGTGACACCGATTAATCACCAAATAGCGCGTTGCAAATGGACATGGATTGACCACACGCTCAGGAGGGATCGCACTCACATTCCGAGGCAGGCACTAGAATGGACTCCTCAGGAAAGGAGGAAGCGTGGTCGACCAAAGCAGATTTGGCGACGGTCGGTAGCATCGGAAATTAAGAGAATTAGACCGGTTGTGCACCAATCCGAATCCGAACCATATTCAAATCAAATCCGAATCTGACTCGAATTGGCCTTCCTAGTGATTGTATGGACGCGTGTGCACTTAGTCGTAAACGGTTCAAATCCAATTCGTATTCATACCAAGAATTCTCACTTCGGGTCGTTTTTATTTCGGATCAAAACCGACTCGAATTGGCCGCCGTAGAAATTGTACGTACGGCTGTGCACCCACTCGAATTCGATTCATATTCGAATTTCGGGTGAGGTACGGGGAGGGAAGCACACGTTGCACGCCCCGCCCACTGTCCCGTCTCGCCCGATAGTGTTGCCGAAAATATAGAAATTAATGTATAATATCGACAGTGTTATTGATAATGTTTCTGCTATTGCTATAACAATCGATACTATTTATAGTTCTTCTTTGCTGGTCTGGGAGAAAAGAAAAAACCTAGAATGTACCAGCTGCTTCTCTTCCCGTGCAGATCGTAAAAGCCGATTGAGGGAATGGGCGGGAATCTGAATCACATGAATAGGCGATGCGGTTAGCAACCCATCACTATTATGATTTCCCTTTTCCACCTTCATGCTCACCATTACGCTAAAAGTGGCCTGGGCTTTACCGCCCTTGGCTCTGTCTACCCCGTTAGGGATAAAGACGTGATAGTGTATCTGTGTACTATTGATAGATTGATATTATAGATAATTAATAACCTTTATTTAAGTAGGTAATATTGGTTAGGGGGCGTCCATAAATTACGTGAGGTGTTTTTTTTTAATTTTCTGTAAAGGTGAGATGTCGTGAGATTTTATTCAAAATGTGGGTTTCTTACGTAAACGCGTTGGATTGTTATTGTAAAAAGAAAAAAAATTGCTTCGTGCTTTTATTTACGACTAGTTAAGACTAGTAATCAATATTACTGAGAGTTTAATTATAAGTGTAATAAAAATTTAACAATAGACAGGCGGGCTACACTGTACCGTAAATTCAGATTAAATTGAGCTATTTGGTATAAAACAAATATGGTGGTTTGACCAGTCAGTAGATGTATAACGTCAAAGTATGAATGAAATTATTTTCTTTCGAACGAATTAGTGAATGATCTTAATCGTATTACGATTACGCTTAAGAATGTACAATCTGGATTAAATGGACCAAAATAGTATATTTTTTTTTGTTTCAATCAGAAAAAAATTTACGTGATATTTGCCGAGCCCCCCCCCCCCTCTCCAACGTAAGAATAGATGAGATTTGACTCGACCCCCTCCCCCCTTAAACATCTCACGTAATTTATAGACGCCCCTTTACGAACACCGGATGTTGTCACTAGAGATGGGCATATACCCGGGTATGTAAACCCACGCTTGGATATATACCCGATATGCACCGGGTAAATACCCGTATCTACCCGTTTGGGGGGTAGATTGAAATATTTATTAATAAACGGGCAAGTGCGAGTCGGACTCGTACATGAAGGGTTCCGTACCACCGTACAATGTTTTAAAACGCTGAAGAAACACGTTTCTTCTATGACGACCCCCTTTACTAGGAAGCGGCGTAAACTTAGCTGTAAGTAACGATTTGACGTCAACATTTGTGCAAAACAAAACAAAGTGACTATTATTAAGAGATATTATAAATATCCTTTGATAATAAAGATATTTTGAATTTTGATTTTATTTTTTGAATTTTGAATTTTTTTTTTTAATTTTGAATTTTTTTTTTGAATTTTTAACTTTATTTTATTTTTAGTATTTGTTGTTATAGCGGCCACCGTAATACATAATCCGTGAAAATTTCAAGTGTCTAGCTATTACGGTTCAAGAGA
The DNA here is from genome assembly GCA_963576875.1 of Acrobasis repandana. Lineage (NCBI taxonomy): Eukaryota > Metazoa > Arthropoda > Insecta > Lepidoptera > Pyralidae > Acrobasis > Acrobasis repandana. Next base: position 23,876,367 of record OY756215.1, read on the forward strand.
TAGAGCCCTGTGACAGACGGACAGACAGACGGACAGACAGCGGAGTCACAGTAATAGGGTCCCGTTTGCACCCTTTGGGTACGGAACCCAAATAAATTAGTGCGAGTCCTCTAATTATCTGTAATTAATATATCTCAAATAGCCATAACTAAATTAGCCATATTAAATATACAGATATAATCTCATTTGATGTCTATTTGCATATTTTAAAATATAACTAGGTTAAAAATATATTTGCCAGTAAAAAATGTAAACTTAGACATATCAATTCGTATGTTCCCATACAACGGGTAGATTGGGGTAAATACCCGACATACTAATTTGTGGGAAATGTTATAAAAAGTTGATGGAGGATGGAAGAACTCGTCAATACAAATAACTTTTGTTCTGAGACCAACCCCGAAATCAAATGAAATGAAATGAAATGTAGTTTATTCTCTCTATGTTTTGCATGAGGGGTGTCCATATGATGACATCGCGTTTGATGTCTGATTGCTTAGTTTAACATATAATTAGGTCTACAATTATTTTCCAGCAAAAAATGTAAACTGAGACGTGTCAATTCGTATGTTTCCATACAACGGTTGGGGTAAATAAATAATAAGTATAATAATAGTGCCAGCAACTGACGGCGGTTAAATGCAGGCAAGACACATAGTGAATGCGGCCTCTCTAATCAAAGTCTGGCGGTGCACTAACGAAATCGGTGGCCTCGAAATTGACGAATTTAATTCGGATTCGGCTGCAGTGCACAGACGCTACTCAAGAATTTTCCGTCCGAATTTTTCTCGTTTTGGATTTGATTTGAATATGGTTCGGATTCGGAGCAATGCACAAGCGTCCTTAGTCAGATATTTTTCTATTGATACGGAGTTTCAAAGGCGATCACTTGTCGAGAGATATAGGCTAGCGATCGCCTCGCTTTCGGTGCAGCGTTTCCGAAGTTTCCTAAGCTGTCGATACTGAAGTGGTACACTCACGCCGTCACCAGCGAATGCGTCTCTTTGAAACGATGGAGTGAATGACACACACCATTCTGTTTCACTGTGGTTCCACATACCTACCGGGTGTAAATAGCCACATATACCTTGGTTTTCTTTTACTGTGATCGAGTTCATCAACATACTATCTTGCATTTGGGGTCCAAATTAGGAAGCACATCGATCCTTTGGTTTATTTAGTACCCCTTGCCTTACCCCACACATCGGGATTTCTGAGATGATGACGAGAATAATGACAAATTACACTGAAGAAGCTAGCCCCAAAGCACAGCCAAAGTAAGGTTTAAACTCGTGTTATGGGATAGGTACTAACTTTAAGATACTATACTTCATGATAAATACATATAGGTACATATAGATTGATAGGACATTTTCCAACTTGCCTTGGCTGGGGATCGAACCCAGAATCTTCAAGTGGCGGATTAGCGTTGTTTCCAAGACACCACGGAGGTCGACAATGTGCAATGACATCCATGAGCGATGCTATAATGATGATATAAGTATCATGTCATAATAGTCGCTCGTCTGCCAAAGATTATTACAAAACAAAGGTGAAGGTACCTACATTATGCTGTGGAATGAACTCGCCGCATGGTTTCCCCAAGAGATGACAGGGGCTTCTTTCAAAGGAACTAAAAATTGTTTTTTCAGAACTAGGGTAGGATAGGAACACACACGTGTTTGGATTAGCCGGGATTACCTACCCAACATTCATGGACATGTACGTTGGTAGTTTAAAGTTGTAAAGTTAGTTGACGTCTTTGGAGAAAAAGCTGCAGCGCAGTTTGTTGCCGCTTCTTCTACACTAGCGCCTAGGAAACGGCACTAAACTCCGCTGTCTGTAAGTAACGATTTGACATTAAGGTGAAGATATAGGCAAATGACCTTGTGTTGGCGCCCTCATTTGAAATAAATTGTTAACTCGTAAATATGGAGATAATTTCCATATTGCTCTTCGTCATGCACTAGATAGCCCTTTAAATTATTTTATAAACCACCGTTGAAAGTATTTACATAAGTCATTCTAGCTTTAAAATTTGCCTCCGCCATAAGTGGCCACGGCAAGTTTTAAAGCTAGACGGATCACCAATAATAGTTTTAACGGCAGTTCATAAAATAATTTAAAGGGCTATCTAGTGCATGACGTAGAGCAATATGGAAATTATCACCATATTTACGAGTTAACAATTTATTTCACACTTCAAGGTCATTTGCCTTAACATTTGTGCCAAAAAAAACAAAGTAACTTTTATTTAGAGATATTATAAATATCCTATGATAATAAAGATATTTTGAATTGAATTGGTAGAGTTCGCAGAGGTACTATTAGGTCACTGATATCAAATTGTTCAAATTTTGTATACATATATGTACATACTCTTACGTCCTTTTCCTACTTCTATTTTGCGTTTCAATGTTTCAAAAGTTTAGACCCAACTAAATAAATAAAATACCAACCTATTATTTCCCGTAATTAATATAGGTATAAACTAAACGGAGAGATTAGTGCATGTAAATCTACATTCTAGTAAATTACTTTGAACAATGTTACATGTGTTAGTTTTACCCTATTTTAGAAACGCGGAGCCCGTAAAAATCAAATAAGTCGAGGTTTTTTTTTCATAGGTACCTACAAAAAGTTACTCACAACATAAGTATCAAAACGTCTCGACGCCACGAAGCCCCGAAAAAAGCTCGGCCAAGTTTAACAAAGACATATGCGTAATAAATCTAACCACGGGCATTCTAGTAAGTTATGAAATTAAAATAACAGTCAAAAACGGCATTTCCATACAAAAGACACATATCCATGCAGGCAATTTGTATGGGAGTGACGAATTTTTTTTGGTTTACTGATATTTTAATATCATTCATTATACTATAGCGATGTAGTATACAAAGTGGAAGGGACATACCCGTAATAAATCGAACCACGAGCTATACTAGATAATTATAGTAGATATGATGAAATTAAAATAACAGCGAAAAAACAAAAGAAAAATTCGGCATTTCCATATAAGTGTGCAGCCGCCCGGGCGATTCGTATGGGAATGTCGAAATTTTTTTTTGGGTTTTTTGACTGTAATTTTAATTTCATTGTACTTGAGTGATGTGGTATCGCCCGTAGTTTGATTTATTATGGGTATGGCCCTTCCACGTTGTATAGTCCGTGGTTAGTTAGTTAAGATCTTTATTGCACCAAAACATAATGATACAGAGTAATAGATTAAATAAAACAGATGTCAAAAGGCGGCCTTATCGCAGCTGCAATCTCTTTCAGGCTCGATTTATATATAATATATTGATAGGCTTCAGTGGTTCGATTTATTACGCATAATTTTATGTTTGTTATTTAAATGGAAAGAAAAAAAAAAACATTAGGTATTCTTAGACTGCATATTAGTCGCAACTTGCAATCAGACAAGCCTTCTAAGTAATTAACGATGTATTTACTACAGGTAGCCTAGGCACTCTAAGTTAACTCAATTGGGCTGAGTCGATCGGATTCCAGTCAAATATAATCAGACGCTACAAGCGATAGGTTTCGTCAGTACGCCAGAGACTTCCAATTGCTAGACTTGCTTTTTTTACCCGACTATGGCTTACCCAAAAGGAGGGTTATGTGTTTCGCTACTATGTATGTATACCTATATTATATGTATATTCATCTGTTCCCTCGTATCTCCAAAGATATCCATGATACCTTGACAAATGTGGTATCGTTGGAAGCACCATTGGTCCGCTAGTTATAGGCTATATGACGTCACAGTAAATTCAATACGGCGCCCTTTATAGGCATATAGTGTAGCATAAAGTGTTCTAAAAAATAAAATTGAAGTGAATTTAGAAGCAAATGGCCTTGAAGTGGCGCCCTCATTTGAAATATATTGTTAACTCGTAAAAATGGTGATAATTTCCATATTGCTAATCGTCAGGCACTAGATAGCCCTTTAAATTATTTTAGGAACCACTGTTGAAAGTATTTACATTAGGCCATCTAGCTTTAAAACTTGCCTCCGCCAATAGTGGCCACTTTTGGCAAGGCAAGTTTTAAAGCTAGACGGATCACCAATAATAGTTTTAACGGCAGTTCATAAAACAATTTAAAGGGCTATCTAGAGCTTACTTTGAGAAATATGCAAATTTTTACCATATTTACGAGTTAACAATTTATTTTAAATGAAAGCGCTACTTCTGCTTGGTATTCACCTTAAGAAGGGAAATGTACGTACGGTTATTTAGATACCTGTGCCACCGCGCGCGTCGCGCACTACGTGAGGTGGCACATGTATCTTAACTTTCCTCTGTACATCTGCTACGTCTAGCACATCAACAGGTCATCGAAATGCGTCGGAAATGCATCCAAATGCATTTCCGGGGCGTGTTAATTGGCTCTTTAGACGAGGCTCGGTGGCGAGGTAGCAGTGCCGTGGCGAATTGACTTTGATTGACTGTACAGAGTTAAGTACCTACTTACAAAGATTGCGGTACTAATCTGGTGCTGTAATTACGAGTAAATATACAAAGTGCAAGGGACATACCCGTAATAAATCGAACCACGGGCTATACTAGACCATTATAGTATAATGAAATTAAAATAACAGCCAAATAAAAAAAAAATTTGGCCTTTCCATACAAAAGTGTGCAGCCGCCCGGACGATTTGTATGGGAATGTCGAATTTTTTTTTGTTCTTTCGACTGTTATTTTAATGTCATTATACTTTAGTGGTCTAGTATAGCCTGTGGTTCGATTTATATATATATATACGGGTATATCACTTCCACGTTGGATATGGAACATTTACTAAGAGTTAGGCATTTCATTTAGTATTATTTAATATATTTTTTTAATATTTTTTCATTCAAAAAGTCATTCCAAATTACATTTAAACATGTAAGTTGCGTATATTTTTGTAATCCTTGAATTAAATCCCTTAAATTGATACCCCACTCGATAGGTTATTAAAAGAAAAAAAAATTATGCCGCGCAATTTGGCGCCTAAAATCCGCCATTTTGTTTTCCAATAATTTTAATATATCCTATGTTACTCTAGTGGTTAAGGGCATACTTGAATTTTCCGGGGTCCAGTGCTGCCCCCATTTTAAATAAATCATTTCAAAGAAAACAGAGACATTACTTATTCAAAATTTTGCTACTACCAAGTCCTAGATAACCCTTCAAAGTATTTTATGGACTACTGTTCACAGTTTCAAGTGAGAACGTTAAGCTTTACTACGCACATTTGCGAAAAACGGCCACTTTTGGTTAATGTGCGTAGTAAAGCTTAACGTTCTAATTATAAACTGTAAACAGTAGTTCATAAAATACTTTAAGAGGTTATCTAGAACTTGGTAGTAGCAAAATTTTAAATGATGTCTCCGTTTTCTTTGAAAAGATTTATTTAAAATGGGGGCAGCACTGGCCCCCGGAAAATTTAGGTACGGCCTTAAGACGAATCTTACCATGTTTAATTTATTAATATCGGTTTAGCCATTTAGTAGTTACTAGGGAACATAGAACCGGACATTATGACGCTGGGGCAGAAAAGATAAAAACATTTTTGCACCCACAGAATTTGCTCCTTGGGTCGCTCCGATCAATGACCTCTACTAACCTTTGTAATTACATATTTTCATGAAAAGAACAATGCGTTAACTTAGTGGGCCATCCAACCAGCTGTGCAAATGAAGGCGAGGCAATAAAACAAAGTGAGCTCGTGGTAAGTGCCACTAACCACGTTTGTACACGGGAAAGCACTCCAAACCCGCTCACAACCCCGCAGTTATTACAATACAATGCTGACTCTTTTCAAGTTTACACACCCTTTAAAATATGCGGTAGCTAATTCAGTAAAAAAAAATGGTAAGCTCACTATATAAATTGATAAATAAAATAGATATAGTAGTTCAGTATCATAGACTGAACTTACTCCAAAAATTTGTCTGGTGGATAAAAAGTCACCCTGTATAACAGAAAGTGATTGAGGAAGTTGACATACAGAACCAAGCCTGCCCCAAACAGTGAAAAGATGTTAATAAAAAGATGCCAATGGCTTTCATATAATATGTAATAATCATATGTAACTCACACTTACATTAATGTCTCCTACATTAATGTACTCCTACTAATGTGAGTGTCACCCAAGTTCAAAACTTACCCAGGTACACTGAAGACATCTTCTTCGACACATTCTCGTCTATGTAGGTGACGCCCAGGGTGAAGAGAGGAGTGGCACCCGCGCCGTGCAGCAACTGGGCCAGCACGAAGATGCCGACGGCCCAGGACCCGCCTTCCGATGGAGTGTCCCCGGAGCAGTTGGTCTGTGGAGAGATGGCAAGTTGAAGGAAAAATAGAGTTATTGGATAAATGTCTGTAACATACACACACCACGCACCCATAAAGAAGTTTGCCTATGGGTTATTGTTCCGTGGTTTGCTTTTTTTTTGGATTATTTAGGCTGCCTGTCCACCGGAGCGAAGCAAGAGTCCGAAGCGGAGCGAGGGAGAAGTGCGGAGCAGAGTTGCGTACTGTATCTGTCCACCAAAGCGGAGCGAGACGTACACGTACAACATACGTCCGCTTCTCCGCTCCACTTCCCCGCTCAGCTTCCCGGTTTTGTTTGAATTATTAAACTAGGTCGTAAACTCCCTGTCCACTGAAGCGGAGCGGAGTTTTTGTGCAATCCTATTGGTTAATATTTCTCCACTTCTCCGCAGCCTCGCTCCGCTTCGGTGGACCGGCAGCCTAACGGCCCTGGAAACGAGGCTTTTTTGGTAGCCATATGATAATGAGTATCCGGCATACGTTACGTACGTCATACAAACTTTTTTTATTAGTATTAACTGCTTCCAGAGATGGCAGCACACAAATTATCTACAAGCAAACCTTCGAAAGGTAGGTTTTACACCTGTAAAACCTTTAAATACTAAGTAAATAAGTAGTGCGACCAATAAATATAGGTAATCATTTGTTACAAAGTTTCTGCAATTTAGGTACCTACCTAAGTGCCCTCCAAAAGTTTGTATGGCGTTGGGTATCTGTTACATTAGTAATTATATTATTTTTGCCTCTAAGACACTTTAAGTACTACGTAGGTATAATAAGTAATTTACAATCAAGTGAGTCTCAGTAGCTGAGTAGATTTGCTGGTCTCTAGGCAACAAAGCTCCCTCGACTGCCTCAGAATGGGTGTGATCATGCCGAAGCCGTCGCGAAGCGAGACGTATTGTGTGCGATCATTCCGGATGGGCGCGCCGACTAAAACTTGTTGAGCGTTGTCGGAAACTACTTCCAGTTTCTCTTAATAGATAGAATAGATAGGGAACGATTTAGTTGTTTACTTTTACGACTTTCTTTTACCAAGCCATTTACATATGATTAGTAAATCATGTCTTTATCCCTTTTTTTACTGCTTCCTCTAAAATATTTCATTCCATTTCTCACTTATATGCCTCTCTCACTCATCATCATCCGAGCGTATTCCCGGTTGCATCGTCAGCGGTTACGCTTCAGAGCCCGGGGTGCGCTACCTGCCCTAGGTGATTTGACGAGGTTACTGGTTTTTACACAGAGCGACTGCCGTCTGACCTGCTCAACTTAAAGGGTAGACCAGAACCAATCCTAGGATAGGTACAAACGCTAGATGGCGTTCTGGACCAACAGCTTTACGTGCCTTCCGAAGCACGGAATAATCTTTCTTTTCGGATAATCAGGTGATTCAAGCCTGCAATATCCTAACTAGACTGAAAACAACTTTTCACAAAGTATTTGCTTCCCAGTGGGATTTGAAGTTTTGACCACGACCCACGACCTCCGGATCACAAGGCAAACGCCTTGACCACTGGGCCACGGAGGCAGTCTTATGCCTCTCGCACTATCATACATACCGTATAAATTTTCCTTTCATACATCGTCTTTTACATTTTTATGCGGATGGGATTTCCGCCTATCTCTACCTTTTCTTTTATTGTGTTTTCTTACACAGGATAATAAATAAATGTCTCTATCCCTTGCATGGATGTAATTGCAGTAAGAGCACCGGGAGATTCGTGAACAGTCTGGTGACCCAGTGTTGGGTCGAGAGCATTTAACCGGGTTTTGCTTTTGTGAGCTAGACCGTTGCCCATGGTGAAACAACGAAGAGGCAGCTCTCAACCAATTTTCTCCCTAGACTGGCTAAAAAACCTAAGTACTATTAAGAATAGGATTCAAGCAGTAACATAATGATGATGATCCCTTACAACTTACTTTAGGCTGACAGAGGTAGTGTTGCCATCTCAAAAATAATAAAAGCCGGATTAGGCGCTGAATAAGCCGGATTTAGCCCTAAAAGCCGGAATGGATATAGTGGTGGAGCAAGATTAAAGGTTTACGAGTTCTTAGTTCTGGCGATGGCACAGAATACAGTAAGAGTAAACAGAAGGGACTCTTCTAAGGTACGCGCAATATACGTCCCCGTTCCCCGCACCCGCACCTCTCCCCCGGTTCTTGACGGCCAACGTGAGAAATCGAGGCGAAAACGGGGGAGAGGTGCGGGGACGGGGAACGGGGACGCCTGGGTAACGCATATTGCGCGTACCTTAGGAGTTTCCGGCCAGTGGCGATGGCTAAAAATAGCTCTCCGCTTTGCCAAAAAGCCTAACAAAAGCCGGACTGGCTGGATACACAAATATTGGTCGGGACGCAAAGAGCAATAATGTACCCCCGAAAATATACATTATTATATTGTCAAACCTATGTAGGCAGATACTATAGATCTCCACATGCTACGATCCATGCAAACCTCTTTCGCTCCGTCAACTCAACAGCCATTATTCTATTCATGCATGCCCTCCGGTTTTCGGTACCTTTATTTCACCATTCTTGAACATCTACATTTGGTCACACAACGTTTGAGGAGGTAAAATTAAAAAAATAAATAGGTTTATTATTTAATAAGTATGTGTATTTACCATGGTCCTATTGGCAGAACACAAGTCGTCTGGCTCTTCTCCTGCTACTCTATATGGTGCGACCATAAAATGTGGAAGCGCAAACAGGAGCGACCCTATGCCCATGAGCAGCACTCCCCAGCCCAGCCAGCGAGGCTTGGAGGACCCGCTGCGGCCGCCCAGGTATGTGACCGGGGCCAGGCACGCGAACGATGCCATGTCATAACTGTGGACAAAAATTAAGACAGTTAAGAGTCCATACAAACGTAGTCTAGATTTTATTTTAAAACTAGCTGTGCCCGCGACTTCGTTCGCGTGGTTGTCGGATCGTAATGTTATATAGCCTAAAGCCTTCCTCTATAAATGGACTACCCAACAAAAAAAGAATTTTTCAAATCGGACCATTAGTTCCTGAGATTAGCGCGTTTAAACAAACAAACAAACAAACAAACAAACAAACAAACAAACAAACAAACTCTTCCGCTTTATAATATTAGTATAGATGACATGTCAGATTTCGGCAGTAAGTCATATACAGGTGACTTTGTATCCACCTGCAAAATCTTTCTATAAAAAAAGTTTGGCTGAAAAACAAAATCCGGCTGAGCGCTGATTTGTATGGAAGGACGAAAACTTTTTATCGATTTTCAATAGAGTAGTTTAGTATCATGGACTGAACTTGCTCCAAAAATTTAGCAGGTGGATGAAAAGTCAGCCTGTATTACTAGTTTTCACAGTCAAAATGTAAACTTGAAAGTTTTCCATACCGATTTTCAAATATGATTATGACAATACACTTGTTATATATTCTCTTTTAACTTGATATTTTGATTGTGAAAACCAGTTTTATACTTTGGCCCTTGATATACTCATATGCAATTTCTTTGAAATTACAATATACGTCATTATTAAGACCAAAGAGGATCTCAAATATTTAACCTGCTTCTAAAATTTTTTTTTTTTATATTTGCCTTACAAATACCTAATTTAAATAAACAGGTCTCACCCGCCCGCTATGACCCCCGTCTGCATGGACCTCAAGCCAAACCTCTTCTCTATGGTCGTGATCACCACGTTCACAAACCCGTTCACCACCATACCTGCAACAACACATACATCTTTAATTTTAATTTTTAAGTATTTTAGACTGTAAATTCGTTATTTAAAAATAAGTTTTCCTACTACAATTTTTCCTTCTATCTACTCTTCAATTATTGTTTTAAATACTTAAATTTTTAACAAAAAAAAAACAACCTACATAATTTTTTTTTAGGAGTTCCTTCCTTATCCACATAGTTCTTCATCATATCTTCACCAAATTAAAATGGGACCAACTTGGTAGTAAAGGCTTTCAAATAAAAAAAGAATTATCAAAATCGGTTCACAATTGGCGAAGATATCGCGTAACAAACATAAATTTAAAAAAAAAGTCGAATTGATAACCTATTTTTTGAAGTCGGTTAAAAAAAATTGTGTCGTAGTGGTGAACCGAAAATTTTCCCCCTTTTATTTTCTATGATTTGTAATACTAGTATTCGCCTTTTCTCTCCCACATTCTCTATTACATTTTCGTTTGTTATTATTATTTTTATTTCTACCTTCTTCTTCTAATTAATTAAGAGGTTAAGAGAGATTAAGAGCTCCTGTCGGTGGGGTTAAGTGGAGCCGCCATTCTTCTCTTCTCTCTGTAGTCCTAACTTTTCTTTAATTTGTTGGAAAAACTTTCCTCGTCCCCCTTTTATTTTATATCCTTTTTTATCTCTACCTATAGGAAAAAGTCCGCCTACCACCATTTTGTTTTAGTAAATAAAGTTTTAAATAAAAAAAATAACAATATTATTCCTCCAAATTATTTTACACACACCACAAAATCTCAAAATATTGTCATAATTTTATAAAATTTATATGTAGACCACCTACCGATGAGACATATTATTTACATACAGACAGTTAGGTATATATTGTGTGTATGGCACGCTTGCATACATTTGCATGACTTGCATTGTCTACAGTCTCACTAAACACTAACGGTCGGTGAAATTAGCAAACGAATAGAGAAAACTCAATATTAATGCGAACGTTGTCACCGATGGTCACAGAATTTTTTATTTTTGGATAAAAAATATTGTAAGTAATACGAGTAATAAACGCCACAAGGGCATCGTTTACGACCCAGAATAAAAATTAGGATTTTATGAATGTACCTTCCTTGCCGCGCAGATCGTAAAAGCCGATCGAGGGAATGGGTGAAAATGCATGATGCCGCTAGCAACCCGTCATTATTTTGATTCCTTTCCATCTTCTCACTCACCATAACGCTGAAAGTAGTCTATGGATCTTGCGTCTCTGGGCTCTGTCTGCTTAGAGAAGCAAAATATAAAAATGCTCTGTCTGCCCCGTTAGGGATAAAGACGTGATAATTTATCTATATCAATATGACATTAGATAACTCTTCAGTTAGGTTAGTTTTATAAGAATTGGTATACTTCGATGGGATGGAGTGATAGTTAACATTCATGATATTTTTAAATTTAATTATGGATCCAAATTGAAAATATGTAATGAAAAAAATCCGCCACAAGTGGGACTCGAACCCACGACGGGTTCGAGTCCCACTTGTGGCGGATTTTTGTGGGAACGTTAACCTAACGTTAAATTTGGAAAAAATTCCGTGCATTGTAATGCTATTGAAAATAAAAAAAACGACGGGTTGCACTCCGGGAGTGCCGGCAGAAGTGAAAACTTGAATATTAACGTTGTGCATTTTTGATATTTTGGAATGGTTAGGGAATAATTTTGCACGAATTGCTTTAATTATCAGTATAAAAGTACTATTATTTATGTGGTAGAATACAATATTTATTTATTGCGTTATCGTACACAAACATGACAATTTATATTACATTAAAAAGTTTATCTCTCAGCTAAACGAAACAGCAGGCGCAGGCATACATTTTCGCCGCGCCGTAGAAAGAGAGTAGGATACTTCCTCTCCTACGCCGCGCCGGCTGTCTACTCTCCATCCGTCTTACGAATTTTCGATCAGGATACGTGTCCTGAAGCGAGTTTAACATTTTTTACCCATTACAAAAAAAGTGCACAACGCCGCTAAAGAAGTTTTCACTTCAACGAAATAGTTTTGCTATTCGTTCATAGATGGCGTTGTAATAATTTTCAATGCTTGTAATGTTATCTTTAATGTTGAAAGAAATAACTAGATGGCCCTACGTCAAATATTCATTGCATGGGTAGCCGGCTGTCTACTCCATCCGTCTTACGAATTTTCGATCAGGACACGTGTCCTGACGCGAGTTTAATATTTTTTACCCATTACAAAAAAAGTGCACAACACCGCTAAAGAAGTTTTGACTTCAATAATCAATTTTGGCATTTTGTAACACTGGCATATATGTGAGGACGTGACTCAGCACGTCAATATGAACAACATTTCATATAGAATCAATGCTTGGATCTTAAAAAAGTCCCATAACAATTGTCCTGGTCAGCTGAAGGTTTGTACGTACCTAAAAGACGAAATTTTTATGAGACCCCCCGCTGTTTCCAAAATAAATTTTGTATAGATTGACAGACAGAGTCACCACATAAAATACCTGGTATAATATCCGGTAAAAAAACAATCATCTAAATCCAACCACTGCAAAAAGTGCAAACCTAATCATGCATAAGAAAAGCATCAAATGTACACATTCGCATAGAGCTGAACATTCTATTAACGGACACGAATCAATAGACTGAAAAATGCATTAATTCAGCGGCACGATTCATCGAACACGGAATATCTTCAAATAGGCTCGTGTGCACAGAACATGTAACAGGCTAGAAGCCTCTTCATGTTTTATGTATGTTTCTCAAGGTCTTTGATGTTTCTCAATAACTTCTCCGTTTTTCATCTCATTTAGAAAAATATTTTTAATTGAATGGATATATGGTCCCATTGTTACCAGGTGAAGATCATCATTCATCATCATTTCAGCCGCATAACGTCCACTCCTGGACATAGGCCTCTCCCAAGGATTGCCAAAATGACTGATCTAGAGCGGCCTGCGTCCAGCGCTTTCCTTGACCTTAGTCAGATCGTCTGACCACCTTGTCCAACGCTTCGCTTGTAGTCGCCAGTACGTGGTCGCCATTCGAGAACCTTTCTGCCTTCCATTCGTCACGCTATGTGTTCCGCTGTCACTGCCACTTCAATGAGCTAATCCAAAACCAAACCCTCTCAGATGGTACCTCAGCCCATGTAACTAAACAACTTTTGTTCAACAACTTTTACGAAATCCAAAAAAAAATAAATTGGATTTTCATACAAATTGACTCGATCAGCGGATCAGTTTGGATGAAAATGGGCTGAGGTACCATCTGAGAGGTTTTGCGTTCTTTCATTAACACGATGTATAGTGATTTTGATGGTTTTGTTGGTTTTGTCAATAAATCAAGCATTTGCATTCAGGAAGTGTGTTGGTGAAGTGGGACTGATGAAGAAGATCAGAAATTGAAGTTGCTTTCTTTTAACCCTCAATGGAAAAAGAGGGGTATGATGATTAGTTTGACGTGTCTATGTGTCTGTTTGTTGAATTGTAGCTCCTAAACAAATGGACCTATTATGATGATGCGTTTTTTTTTTGTTTAAAGGCTGATGTCATCGAGATAGTTCATAGGCTATTTATTTTTTTAAGCTATTGCATAGCTTTTATCGTGGGCTTTGAGCGCGGTGACCGAATCCAGAAATTCCATAACCAAAATAAAACCTAACACCCCCAATCCGCCTGCCGACCGGCACAGCGGCGCGGCGTTGAAAGCCGTGCATCGTCTAACGTCTCGTATGCAATAGATTTACCGTGGCAGTCTACGAGTGCCACACGTTTTTTTAAATTTTATTTCTTGAGTTTTAAATTATTATTATCTATTAAATAAAGTATGACAAAGTTTAAGTATAAGTGCACGCTGACCTCGCGATATGCTTGGACGGCCACAAGCATATTCTAGTCCTCTTCATTTCTGTTCTCGTATGGATTCCAAAATAAATGTTAGCCCGGCTACCGGCTATTAAAGTTGCATGTCCGGACAGCCGGACGGACGGCTGGAATAGACACACGTCCGATTTTTCATTTATTTTCGGACGGGACACGGAAGTGGACTTGACATGGGATATCACTATTTATGTTAACAGACAATGGACGTATGTTGTACTGAAACTATTAATAAAACTTTAAAAGGAGCCTGAAAATTTAAGTAGGTATATACTCGTAATAATAACGCGCTTAAAAATTTGTACGCTCAGAAAATATCATAATTTGGGTACATTTGGTACATGTTATTCACTAATGACAATGACATCATTTTTTTGTCTGGCAGTCTTGTATAACATAATAATATATTCTCAGTCTACCTATCTATTTTTAATATTACTTTAATTGTAAGTTGAAGTATTTGGAGAAAATGCTGAGTGCAGTTTGTTGCCGCTTCTTCTACACTTGTGCTTAGGAAGCTATAAACAATAAACTAAAGCGGCAAGACTTAGCTGTAAGTTCTGAGACTGTAAGTAAATGGTCAACAACTTTAGTGAAGTCAAAAGAAAAAAATTACAAATAATCAAGTGATACAAACAGCCAATGATAAATAAATGATTTTGACTTTGAGAAGGAGATTGACGTCTGCAGATGATTGCTTCCATGGTCCAGTGGTTAAGGCGTTTGCTTTTGATCCAGAGGTTGTGGGTTCAAATCCCACCGGGAAGCATACTTTGTGAAAAGTTGTTTCCAGTCTGGTTAGGATATTGCAGGCTTGAATCACCTGATTATGCAAAAATAAAGATGATTCCGTGCTTCAGAAGGCACGTAAAGCTGTTGGTCCTGAACGCCATCTAGCGTATGTACCTATCCCTAGGATAGGTTCTGGTCTACCCTTTGGGTTGCGGAGGTCAGACGGCAGTCGCTCTGTGTAAAAAACCAGCTAGGTAAGGTAGCGGACCCCGGGCTCTGAAGCGTAACGCTGGAATACGCTTGGATGATGATGATGCATTATCATCTTTACGTTGGTGGTACCCTCAGGGTGTCCATTGTTCAAGAGCGTTTGCTGCAAAGATAGGGTGCCTAAATCAGCCATCTCATAATGAATGAATGAACGCATACACTAATTTTAAAAGGTAATTCAGTCCATTATTTGAACCAATTTTCCCAATAAACTTACTTCGAAATACGAAAAATTTAAGGTTCTTAAACACATCAAATTTGTCACGTGAGCTAGTTACTATGTATTTCGATGTACAGGGTGAATTTTTAACCACCAGCCAAATTTTTAGTTTCAAAGTTTACTTTGATGATACTTTGGTGGTCCATGATACTAATAAATGAATATAAATCGGACGGGTCCCCAATGATTTTTAGGGTTCCGTACCCAAAGGGTGCAAACGGGACCCTATTACTGAGACTCCGCTGTCTGTCCGTCTGTCTGTCTGTCTGTCCGTCTGTCACAGGGCTCTATCTCTTGAACCGTAATAGCTAGACACTTGAAATTTTCACCGATTATGTATACCGCTATAACAACAAATACTAAAAATAAAAAAAAGTTAAAAATTAAAGAAGGTCGTCATACAAGAAACGGTGTTTCTTCAGCACTTTAAAACATTGCACGGAGGTACGGAACCCTTCATGTACGAGTCCGACTCGCACTTGCCCGTTTATTGTCAATCACTAACGACATGCTTTATTTATCTTATCCAATCACCGGAAACTCACCGCAGTTTTCCGCGACCTTTCCGCGCACCGGAAGCAGACACGCTCCAATGCTACTCCAATGTTTTGATGTTCTACTGCTATTTAAAACAAATTATATTTAATATTCTGCTTTATAATTATGTTTTTACATAGTTATTACATTTTGGATTAGCTATATCCAGGAAGCTCATATTTAATGTTCGTTCGCCTGTGACACGATACCTATACAGGGTGACTTTTTAAACACCAGCCAAATTTTTGGGGCAAGTTCAGTCCATGATACTGAACATAAATACGATTAACGAAAAACGATAAAAGAAATTCGCCTTCCCATACAGATTGGCGCTCAGGCCAACTGATTTTGTATGGGAGGACGAAAATTTTTTATCTATTTTCAATAATGTTTTTTATAGAAAGTAGTTCAGTATCATGGACTTAACCTGCTACAAAAATTTGGCTGGTGGTTAAAAAGTCAGCCTGTATGTAGGATTGTCATCTTTCCGATGTTTGGCTTTTTGGGGTCGCGTCCGGCTCCGGCCTGTCGGGCTTTTGTTAGTGTGGCGACCTCTACGCCACTTCAAGGAACTACAGCAGCGAAACTACAACATAGTTCGCAAGAAGCATACGAGATGGCGCTGGCAGAATCCTACATCTCGATATCAGAGTTCTTGATTTAACTTGACATATAAGTATACGACCTCCGACAATACACCGTTGGAGCTGCGGATCCCCAGGCACAACACAATGCCTGGCGGGAAGATCTTTCCTTCGTGGCGGTCGAGAATACCACCTCGCTCCCGCTATGGTTAGGCTTTTTCGAAAAGCGGATAATGTTTTTTTTAGGCCTTGCCAGAACTATCGAATGTGGCGAGGATAGGTCAGATATATTGATCTTGATTTACCACTGTATCTATTCCGGCTTTTAGGGCTAAATGTCGCGCTTTTATAATTTTGGAGATGGCAACCCTAAGTACTTATATGATTAATGATTATATGGATTGTTCTATAACTAAACATCAATATGAAATAATTTTATATTATCATATTGGTATTTAACTACCTATATCTATTCGTAGCATGTCATATTTTTGTGTTTGTTTAATTTTAAAAAAATAAGGTATATTCAATAGATAAAAATAACTAGGTAGGTAGGTACAGTAAATATTGCTTAACTCAAGCTGCTCGAAACTAGTTGTTGTGTTTAGTAAACATTAATTATTTTATTAATTAATATAAAACCAAAGAGCTATTATGTATAAATAAGTACTAGAGGAGACACCACATATTAACTGTTTTGTCCCTTTCAATTGTGGCCATCTCCATAAAATTCACTTATATACCTTGCTAGCTCTTATGCGCTTATTACTTTGAACAGTTTATAAGCGAAAACCTAAATAAAACATGGTTAAAATAAATTGTACGTACATATACGTGTGATAAAATTCACGCTGCTATATATTCAAAAACAGAACAGGGGCCAATGTTTGAGATGGCTGGTCTAAATATTCTATAACAATGCATAAACGTGACTTCTTAATCACCTGCAGATTTTTTTTATTGTTTTGTACATAGATTACTTACTTACGTACGGTAATAAACATATAAGCATACATAATGTTAATTGTTATTTTGATCATTAGCGGTGCTAAACGACCGTAGTTGAAGCTAGTGGATGTAATGATACGATGATGATGGCCATAAACACTAATGAACTTGACGGAGTCATCTCATTGACCCTGAATCACACTTGAGCAAAATGTTGTCATACAAAAAAAAACTGGCATCAAATTACCGACGATCTTTGTTCTTACATGATTGTGGGAGAAAAAAGAACTTATAATGAAAGTATTAGCTTCATCTCTTACCGCATAAATCGTTCAATCGATCGAGAGAATGCAACCCATCACTATTATGATTCTTTTCCATCTTCTTGCCCATCATCACGCTAAAAATTGCCTTTGTGTCGGCTCTGTCTGCTTAGAGCCGTAAGACCCAAAATGCTCTTTTTGTCCCAAGGGGTAAAGACGTGATTGATGGAGTGACGTCCCGTCAATGCAAACCACTGTTCCTACGGGAAAAAATTAACTGTCTGGTCTTCTATAACACCATATATGACCATATTTAATGACCATGATCATGATGATGACCATAAACATGATGACGACCAAATCCCAGCACATATTGAGGGGCGGAATCACCCTTCCAAGTTTTTGTCAACGTACATTTACAGCCTGTATGACCTTTGCCTTGTCCCGAGAGAGTCTTAAGATGTTGGTCAAGACTATTCGCTATATTATTTATTTTATTTATTTATTCAACTTTATTACAAATGTAATAGGCGGACTTAAAGCCAGGCTTTATCTACCAGTCAACCCTCTGGTGATGCCGAAAAAAGAAGACTAATAAGACTTTAATATTAATACTAATTTAGATATTTTTCCAAGCATTGTAAACTATTTAAATCAACACTAGAACTAAGTTTTTTCGCATGTTCATGTTACTGTATGTGTCACCTGAAGTCAAGTAAAGGTTACCTAAAATACAAAGACATTTTTGCGTTACATCTCCGCTGAAATTTAGTACCTTCTTCATTGTTTAGTTCTTATACCAAAAGTCAGTTTCTAATTTTCCTAACTGTATCTTTTTATAGCAGAGCCATCACCGTTCGCATAAGAGCTAGAGTGCCATTTTTAAATGAGGGAGTCAGTGAAACACAAAAACGTGTTCTTTTCTGTTGCATATGTGAGCGTGGCTGTGATCACCACCCTTTAGTCGGTTAATAAATCAGTGTGCTACTAGCAGACCAAGGTTTTACTCGTCCACCCTTCGCCCGCATACTTATCATTTTCCAACCCACCACTCGCGTTCCGTCCGACCGCATCGTATTTTTAAAACCATAATTATCATACTATCGATACGTAATATTGTTTTACGCAGAAAGTATCATCAACTTGACAATGGTTTTCTAAACATAATAAAAATGCGAGAAACTCGTGCAAATCTGACTGACTGATAAAAAAATGCGCCTTTTTGAAAAACGCTTGCGTAGACTTTTGTAATGTGAATGTCGATTTTAAAAATGCGTCCCCAGGGGCAAAGAACGTTTTATGACTCCAAGTAACTCTACGGTATCTACCTCATCGCTAGAGCATGTCATTGCATAATTAGTAAGTAGATACATGAAACAACAGAATCCACCCTCATATAATACTTAAAGTAGGTACTACTGTTTTTTTCACCTCTTGCTTGATTGCTCTAACCGATTTTGGATAAGACCGCACATTGTACACTAAGTACAATGTACAATTTTTAATTAATCTATTCGTGTAATAATAGTTTTTCATGAATTCATTCATATTTCATTTTCTTGGGCTATCCACTACGCCATTATGGCAGACATTGATAGATATGAGAAAAATAAATTAAATGTGTATATAAATATCTGTGTGATAGATTCAATATTAATTTACCATACCTACTACGGTCAAGCGTTTTTTAACCGATCCATACAGTGTTAATTCAAGCAGTGAAAAAGTAATAATTATGGTAGTCAAACGTCATTATTGTGAAAATTCGTCAAATCTGAAATCTGTAATCGATATTTTTTGTATTTATGGGTACAGTGAAGTTTTAATAAACATACAAACAAAAAGAAAAATAGAATATCAAATAAGTACTTAGAAATTTAAAACAGAAAGATATTCTGAAGAGCTGATAATGTTATTACGTAAAACAGCATTGCGAAGGCCGCGCCTTATCTCAGTAATCTGTACTTATTAATAAGCAGGTATAAAACAAGCAGTTCTCCTTGTTCAATTTGCAATCTATGTAGTTCAAGAATGTTTAGTTAGATCTTTTAGCAATTCAAAAAATAGTATCTACGTTATTGCAGAGGCCGGGAAGTAAGGGATTGCCGGACGAACGTAGTTTTCAAGGCTGATTGTCGGGGAGGCCTTGACATGACAATACCTATTTACGAGTCCGGAAATTCCATTCCCGCCGGGGTATGTATAGTGCTTTTCTCAATAAATGTGGGGAAATAATGAAAGACGTAATACTGGAAACAAATGAGTATAATATACTATTAACAAACACTCCCTTCCTCTTTACTCCTTTTCAATCTGGTTTTCGTCCTGGCCACAGTACTGCCACTGCTCTTCTCAAGGGCCCAGTCCTTATTTTTAGTGATTTTGACTACTTTTTCAGAGCTGATTGGAGCCAAACTATCTTGGTAACAATATGTTAAATTGAAGTTTATTTAAGTATTAAAAAATTAAATGAGACAATTTATTGATTTTCATTGTAATAGTTTGTTTAATTCCAAATTTTTTTATTCATTCAAAAACTTAGTTAAAAAGGTTAAACTTTGAAGAAATTATAAGCGAATACGTCGTCGGATTTCTTGCGCATACGACTAAGTTAAAAAATAAAAAATACACATATATGAAGATTGATTTATGCTTAAACACGTACAATAAATAAATAAAAACAATTTGTCTTTTGTAAAATGATAGAAAAATTTAAAGTTCTCCGAAATTCTCAAATAAATATGGGGACGAAAACGCTGATAAGGCAGACCGCTCGCTGCGCTTCTGAATTCGTCTAAATTCGTCTCCAGGGTGCATGTACAATACAGCGCAATGCGTATGTGTAGAGAGAAACTATAGATTCGGGTGTTCAATCAAAAATTCCCACGGTCGAAGACTGCAGTCTTAAAGTCACCGAAGATATTCGACTGGGCATGGAGAATACGTTGGTCACCATTTTAGTTCTTAACAATTTCTCCAATGCTTTCAATATGGTTTACCACGATATCCTGCTTGCTGTCCTTGAGCACCTTCAATTCTCGTCTTCAGTGTTGGATTGGTTTTCTGAATATCTCTGTCACCGCCAGCAGGCAGTTCGTATGGACCGCATGTTCTCGGACTAGAATAATCTGTCTAATGGCGTACCTCAAGGGGGCATCTTGTCACCGTTGCTTTTATCTCTTTTTATTAATTTACTTTCCACTTCCCTTGGCTGTTCTTACCATTTTATGCTGATGACCTACAAATTTATGCCTAATCATCAGTTGACGACATTGATTCAAGTGTAGCGAGTGTAAACTTGGCTTTGTCGGCTATCTTGTCCTGGTCCGATCGATTTGGAATTCAGGTTAATCCCTCCAAATGCCAGGCTATAATTGTAGGCAGTGCAAGGCAAATTTCTCGGATTGATTTTGATGCTGTTGCACTTGTCATGTTTAACAACTGTATTATCCCCTACAGTAAATCCGTAAAGGATCTTGGCTTTTACATTGATTCCACACTTAGTTGGACCACTCAGGTAGCTGAAGTCAGTCGTTCTGTTACTGTTGCTCTTTTTTTCTAACTTATGTAGATTACGTTAGGACCAGAACATTTGAAATTGTGCCTTCGTGACGATGCCATTATCAAAATTGCATTTCACCTAAAATAAAACTCAACTCAATTGAATAAACAGATTGTGTATTATCCCTCGGGAGCGTTTCCCGGCACACTTCTGACTCCCCACGTTTCGGCACTCGGCCACTCTAGGAATATGAAACAAGGCAAGACAATGCGGCGGCCGCATGCTCAAGCACGCACCGCCTCCGGAATACATTACTGGCCCATATTTTTGAAGATTGCTACTTACGAGTAAAACGAGTTGTTTTGCAAAATGTGCATGGACACTTTCGAGTAAATAATATTTTAGTACTTTTTTATCGTGGTCGTAAATAAATAGGTAGGTACTTGTTGTGATCAGCAAACACTAAGTGGAGAACTAGCAACACAACTTATTAGACTTTTTGTGATGAATTCGTGAACAACCAACCAATACCAACAACTAACCAATACCAACAACCTTCGTTACTTGGGAACCGTTCAAATATTACATAAGCATAATTTTAACCCCCCCGCCCCCTTTGTCAGAAAAAGTAAGTAAATGTTTTGTGGGGACAAAATATACTTACGTAAGCATTTGATATATTTTTACAAAATCTTTTTTTATATCTGTTGTTATATTTTTTCATGAACAAGGATATGGTTCTTAGATATTATTTTACTGTTTGTATATTTTCTTACAAAATCTGTTTTTATAACTGTTATTATATTCTTTTCATGAGCAAGGATATGGTTCGTAGATATAATTTTACTGTTTGTATAATTTCAAACCTCATCAAAAATAATTAAAACATAGGCTCCCCTACCACCTTTAAATGAGCTCCTCAAATTCTCCAGCAGTAGGTTGAGTACCTACTGCTGGTATGATGAGTACCAACATTAGTATGATGGTTGATGACTGGGAAGGCGCAGTAGATAGGTACCTACTCTTATTTGATGTTTGATGATTTGATGTTGAAGCTAGAAGGTAGATTAAAGCAACGCATTGAATTTGGATGTGCTGATGGAGAATCGTTGGAAATAACATACTTCTATATTTATACTTAGGTATAGTTTAGGTAATTAGGTAGATGAGAAATGTTTTTAAAAAGAAAGAAAACCAGCTTCTAAATTGTTTTCATATTTTATCAAAGAGTTTAAGCCTTTTATCAAAGAGTTCTGAATTGGTAGGAAGTTTGATTAATTGGCGGAGACTCGTTTTTGCAGCATCACTGTGATGAAACTAAACTGTACAGTTATGGTATTACGGTGTTACTAATAGCATTCTGATTGCTGAAGATTAATAACTCATTCCTTCAAGGTCAGGTTTTGGTACATTTTTTTTACAATTTAAACTGGCATGATGTAAATACACAAAAGATAATTCAAAACATAACCCCCCTTCTGTCACAGTCGGGTAAAAAGGAAAAATACTTAATTCTCTGTACAAACAGACAAATATCCAAAACACAGAACTATTTGCAAAAAAAATGTATCTTAACCCGGCGGGTAATTGAACCACATCCAGTTATTTTCACGTAGGTACCACCATTGATAAATTTAGAAAAAAGTGAAGGAAGAATTATTTGTAATGGCAGATAACATCGAGTTTGAGCGTATTACATTGGTCGTGAGTTCTTAGGTCCCACAATAAAAGCTTGTACGATTTTTTTTAATATTTTCTTTTGAGGTCGCTATCACTGAGACCCGACCCCAAATTATAAACGCGATAAGATGAGAATTAACTTTTCACGCTATTATTCAAGTTTTTCATTGAAAGCGGCCTACAAAGCGTGCTTTTAAGGCTTCATACAATAAATCAGGGTCTTTACATTAAACCATTAATTTGTTGAAGATTTAATCTGCCAATCATGATGTCTTAGCAGTGCAGGAAAATGGGAAATGCCCTTTGATAAAAAAAGGGAACGCAATATTGGTATTTTTTTAGCTCTGAGGGAAATTAAATATTACTACCTACTTATTTGTAATTATTGGTTGATACAAACAGCATCACAACTTTCGGAACAATATTATATACTTTCAATTCATCTAATATACTACACTTCTAAATAGTGGGTAGTAATATACAGATCTGTGGTAGTAAAGACTTAATATGTGATGAAAAAATTCGTCAGGGTGATTGTGAGTCACGGTAGTATTATTAGAAGTGCTCTCATTGTAGAGATCTGAGGGGCGTGAGTTCAAATTTCACTCGTGGCGAAATTTTTTATCACATATTTTAAATTTAGATTACGTTTTTATCGTTTCCAATAAAGGTAAATTGAAATGGAGATGGACCGGACACATGTTTGCGAAGCAGACAAGAAAAGTGGAGTAAAATTTCAAATGAAGCCAAGGAAGACAACTTAAAATGAGGGGATAAACTCATGGCGAAGAGTTGCAAGAGATAGAGAATAGTGGAAGTGGTTAGAGAAAGCATTTGCCAGAAGGCACACTGAGCTCAGAGACATCTTATATGGAGAATGAGAAGGAAAAACAACAAACTAAGTTCATGATAAGGGCTAATATTAGTAGATATATAGATGTACTTGTCTTAATGAATTGGTAGGTGTCTGTCGATCTGCTGGCTTCAACCGAGGTGAAATGGTAAACAGGAATGGAAAGTTCTAACTTCTAACGTGTCTCTCAAATGCATAATCAGCATTTACGAGTAGCTTAGATAGAGAAGAATAAAAAGCAGGTGTGATTGAGAGAGAAGAAACTAATTCAAGTATGTGTCACCTATAAATTTCAACAGGGTATGTATGTATTAATCATTACCATCGAGATTTAATTCTCTAGAATCGTAAATAATCCCGAAAATCATTCCATGCGATATGTACCGCGGCGGGCGGGACTAAATATGAACAGCGCTGCAGCACGGCGCGACAGTTCGCCGTGACACTCGAGTCGAGCGGTTGCGTCCTTTGAGAATATTGCTGTATTTTTGCGATAATTGATTCATTAAAAATGCCGTCATGTGCCGTGAAGTGGTGTAGAAGTCATACAGACATGAAAATTAGTTATAAAAAAAAAGTAACACGTAAACAAGGTTATTTATTTTAGCGTAGCGTACTGCATAATAGGATCATCCACGCGTTGTACCTCACCGCTCGTTGCGTTGACTGCACCACCCGACCGACGACGACGCGTGACCTTGTCGCAACCAATCGCATGCATCTTTGTCTATGTGTGCGTTTGAGTGTTTCGTCACTGGTAGGACTCTCCATTGATTCAGAGTAACATATATACCTACTACTACTACAAACGAAACAATTTATCTGTACACACGTCGATGTGTGAGTTTTATACTTAGGGTCGCACCGCAGAATTAATTTAATACTTACCTACTAACGAGTTCGACATATTTACGATTATATCTTTCCATACCGGAAGATTTGCAAACAGTATGACGTAAAAAATATTCTGTTTTATATGTATTAAATGTTACAGAAAAGCCGGAAACAGCTACATAATATCACTTCACAAATATTTTTCATTATGTCCATTGTCCATTTCACCATTAGTTCACTTAACTGATTATTACTGAGTCATTTATAATGTAACGCACTAATTTCACTTATTCACTATTGTAATATAGTAATTTGCATATTCGGCGCAAAACTATACGGTAATGATATGAATAAATTCAATGGTTACTATTGGTTGACAGTTCTCAAGACAACACACGTCGCGTATTGCGTACGGCTAGTAACTAAACCCTGGTTTGGAGCTGTCAAAGCTCACAAAGTGCGGGGGAGAGGTGCGGGGACGCTAATTTGCGGGAGACGCTGTGAGTTACCATTCTGTTTGACTCTTATGTATTCTGTGGTTTCGTTGTAATTACTGTTTGTTTGTTTGCGTAAATGGAATCAGAATCGAAGCGGTGAATGTAGGAGCGTTAGAATTCTAGAGAATTATTGTTCGTAGATCATTACCTATATTACGGTCTACTGCGATCATCAACCCGCCTGCCCAGCTTGCTCATCATAATTAGGTCTTTTTTTGTCTCCACTGCAGGAGCACGACCCTCTCTGTACTACCAGAGCCGTATATTAGCCAGAACAGTCAGAGGATTTGGCATACACTCTCCACGCTGGCCAGACGGGTTGGAGAGGTCCCATTCATGTTTATAGGCTTAGTTTAGCTTGTATTACCTAAAGTGGTCTTCACAGATCGCCTTCTACGACATCAACGGGAAGAAATGCAGTGGTCCTGTTCTACTCTACCGGGAACCACACGGCTCAGCGTGGTGATTATAAGCAAATCCTTATTTCATGAAGAGAGGCCTATTAGTCTAACATTGAACGTAGGTTGTAAAAAAAATGGTTGCCTGTAAAGTCGGTTTTACGGGCGAAGATTTTATGTGACAACGGCGGCAGACCGATCATAGTTGAGTGGGAGAGAGACGCAAGGCATTCGGCGGGCCTCTCTCTCGTTCGGTGACTCATCGTAACGTTACCGAGCGTTACACTTTTTCATAAGTGACTCCCAGCCGCAACCTAATTTAAGACGTTGTCACGTCAAAATTTAAAGATGAGAAGTGGATGTATCAGCGTGGGAAACATAAAAATGAAATAGAATTGTAGTTATGTTCTTGTGTATTTAATCTCCCCAGTCTCCGTGTCATCTCGGGCATTTTCTTATAATCGGCTTGTCGGATTACTGCACAATGCTCGTCGCATTCATGTCTGAGGGTGGGGCTAGTTCAGTTTTGTACACCCAATGGAAGAAACGATTCAATAATTTTTGAATATCGATATTTTGATGTGACGTTACGGTCCAGACAAACAAGTATATTTTTAGCACTACTTAACTTAGTAAATGGGTACCTTTGCGCCTGGTACTGTCCGGGGTGGTATATTTGACTTATAATGATATTATGTGACCTATATAACCTGACCTGTAAAATTTTAATATGAATCAATTGTTTAGTTTAGTATTCATAGTTATACTTAGTTTAATAATGTTATTTTTGAATAAATTATCTACTTAAATAGATGCCATTTATTTAGTAAGTAGGTATCAAAGTAGATATACTGTTTCTGCTAAAAAACGAGTAGCTGACAAACTACAAGAGAGTTATCTTCATTGGTTCGATCGCATCTTGTAGACATCGGAAAGAGACAAACAAATGTCTAAACCCAGGAAATTTAATGATAGTCGCACGTCGCACTCGTCGTCATCTTTTTACGAAAAAAAAGGAAAATGACTATCAAAAAATGTGAAGCAGCTAAAGAACGTATGAATCAGATGAAAGCGGGACTTTTAATTGCGTATTGTTTAAAATATTGTCAAGGGATGTCTAAAGTAACCTAAATATCAATGGTGTTTTTTTCGAAACAAAGTTGAATCTAACCGCAAAAGAAAAACTTTTTCTCACACGGGAAACATTAGCCCTGAGTCCACAGATATTAATGAAGGGAGCGGAAAAGTCCAAGTCCCATAGCGGCAAACCGTAGAGCCAAACTAATGTGGGCTTTAGAGACAATGAGCCGAGATGTATGGCGACCATGTCTCGAGGATTTTCCAGCTTTATGAACATTATGTACTGCCTTTATTAAACTCCTTATGTTTTCATTTTAACCGACTTGAAAAAAGGAGGTGGTTATCAATTCGTCGGAATACTCGGAATCTTTTTTTTATGCATGTTTCCCGATTACTCGAAGGCGCCTGGACCGATTTGGGAAAATTCCTTTTTTTTTAAAGGGTATAGGGTAAAACCCGGATAGTTGCCCCAGTTTTTGAAATTACTTTATATCTCTTTGTACAAAAAGCAAGATACTTTATTTGTCAAACGGGTAGGTACTTTGGTTTATTACCTTCAATTTTATAAAAGGAAAAAACATTATCTTTGATATTTCCTGAGTATTGGCGATATTTGCGGACCTCTAAATTTTGGATCGAGAAAGAGGACATCTATCCCACAAAAACTTTGATCGCACCTTGCCGTCCCATACAATCGCACAGAGACATGCAACACGGTCAACTTAGTTGTAGATGCAGGAAGCGGCGTAAACTTAGCTGTAAGTAACGATTTGACGTCAATATTTGTGCAAAACGAAACAAAGTGACTATTATTAAGAGATATTATAAATATCCTATGATAATAAAGATATTTTGAATTTGAAAAAAAAAATTGTCTCTCGATAGTTAATTTTAATAACATGTGTTTCATTTGCGAAACTAGAGTAATTGCAATCAAGGCAACTATACCCCCGGGGCGACTATCCGGGTTTTACCCTACCTACTTTCCAGGTGATCCCATAGAAATTAAATTCAAATCGGTTGTGTGGTTTTTTCAAACGAAAATAACTAGAAAAAATTATATGTCGTCTAAGTATACATTGTTTGAATATTAGGATTTTCTGGTATTGAAGTCGGTTTTTTGTTTTGAAAAAATATCAATAAATATTATAAAAATAAGTAATAACATATTGTTCAAGATGTGGTAAGTATATTGATGTGTATCAGGCCGTGTCATGGTGATATTTAAAAGGTTTCATGAAAATTCTATTTTAATTTTTCACTTTTTAGTCCAGCGAGAATTAGTCCCAAATATTTTGGGATAAAAACATCGTTTTTCTTTGTGGAGGGCAGACAGAGTACCTAAGTATTTTGTATTTACGTCCATTGAATTTTTCACTTTTCCTTGAATATGTAAAGAAAAACTTACCTACTCATTTGTAAGTTGCAAGAGCATTTACCATAGGAACGCAAGTTAGTCCAGGCAATATCTCATGCTCAACAAGTGGCTGCAGTGTAAGGAGTTAAATCGGGCTATATTTCACTCTCCTGACACTACCCACTGCATATTGCACCTGCCTGCTATTCTAATTTTCTTTTGTAAGTTTCCCTTCTTTTTATATAATTTAGCCTTCGGGAATAGTCTTCATTGGAAAAGAATAGTTAACGTTCAACAAAATATACTGGGTGAATATAGTCCATGATGCTTTAACAACTTTCCCCAAAAACATAACATTGAAATATGAAAAATAATTTTTGGCTTTCCATTCAACTTGTATTGAAGGCCAAAATATATTTTTCATATTTCGAAATATGATCCATGGGAAAAGTTGTTCAGTATAATGGACTGAATTCACCCTTAAATAGTTTTAGTATATTTTCTTACACCCTGTATATAGCTTACCTACGCTTTGCGATGCCTCAATGTCGCATGTCTGCATTAAAAAAAAGCGGCCAAGTGCGATTTGGACTCGCCCGTGAAGGGTTGCGTAGCAGCAAGTAATATAATATGAAGGTTGTTGTAACTTTGATCGATGTTTTAATAATAGTGTATTTTTTTAAATTAAGCTATCGATAGTAAATTGTGGTTTGCGATTTATGACGTATTAAAAAAACACTACTTACTAGATCTCGTTCAAACCAATTTTGGTGGAAGTTTGCATAGTAATGTACATCATATATTTTTTTAAGTGAAACCTCAGTATCATTTTTGAAGACCTATCCATAGAAAGACATGTATGGGTTTGTAGAAAAAAAAATATTGTTTTATTTTTATTTTTGTGTGAAAATCTTAATGCGGTTCACAGAATATATCTACTTACTCGTACCTACCAAGTTTCAACAGTATAGTTCTTATAGTTTAGGAAAAAAGTGGCTGTGACATACGGACGGACAGACAGACAGACATGACGAATCCATAAGGGTTCTGTTTTTTGCCATTTGGCTACGAAACCCTAAAAACGCATCTTTTTCGTTGGAATAAATAAGTTTGACTAAACTATTGCTAGATTATCACTGCGTAGGTAGTTAGATACCCAAAGACCTAGACATTTTACTGTGTAAAAAACGTACGTGCCGTGTAGAATATCCCTATTCTACTCACACATAAACATTTTACACAACGCTCTGTGTATCTTGTCCCTTTATATCTATGTACCTACCTAGCTATAATTTAAAATTATTATTATAAAATTAACGTTTTTCAATATCCAAAAATACTTCTACTTTTTAATTCTTTTAACTTTCGATAATATTAAAATAAAGTGGCGGTCTCGCGGTTATCGAAGCGTGTGTCGCGAAAAGTGTCCCACACAGGGGAGTGTCACTGGCAGCTAAAATTGTTGAGAGCCAGGAAAGGCGATTAGCTATTCATAAAGGAGTTTTAATTTTATAACGCTGTTTTTTATATGTATTTCAACGGTTACTTGTTTCTCTGGACTTTCTTTCGCGGGCTTTTGTTCTTACGTATGCATTATTAAAATGCAAATTAATTTTATTTAAGAATATGCGCTCGGTGGCGCGGAGGGAGTACGCAAGACGATACACGGTGCCCAGTACTACCCCATTTGAAATAAATTATTTGTAAGGAAACGGAGATATCATTTAAAATTTTAAGCTACCTAAACCTAGATAACCCTTCAAACTATTTTATGAACCACTGTTTACAGTTTTAAGTGTGAACGTTAAGCTTTAGTTTGTATTTTTGCGAAAAACGGCCACTTGTGGCTAAAATGCAAACCGTTCTCAATTTAAACTGTAAACAGTGGTTCATAAAATAGTTTGAAGGGTTATCTAGGTTTTAGTAGCTTAAAATTTTAAATAATATCTCCGTTTTCTTACAAATAATTTATTTAAAATGGAGACAGCACTGGACACCGTGTATCGTCTTAAGCAACCCGGGCGTGATCACCGTGGCTGACTACAAAGTATCTTGAGCTCCTCCTTCGGAAAACAAGTTAACTAGTTGATCCCAGTTATTATCATTAGATGGCAGTTCTTCATTTACCTTCACAAAGTCTAGTATGTCATAACAAGAGTTGCGAAAGACTTATTATTTTCGCGGGTACTATAAATAATGACTTGGCGACTAATGAATGATATTAGTCGCCAAGTCATTATTTATAAACAGTGGTATAACAAAAATATAGGTTAGGTTATGTTAGAACCGCGACCACCCCATGGCACGGTAGACAGCCTTTTCATACTATGATTACAAAAATGAATTCGCCAACCTATTATTTTTGCTACCTGGTTTAATTATTTTTAAATCCCAAATTCAGATTAAAATAGTGATTAGTAATTATTTACTTAGTCTCTAGGGTGAACAGAAAATGAAGTTATTTTATTTATTATTTATGTCAGATCCCTTTAGGCAGCTTGAAAAAAATCTGATACCAGTATTAGCCACTTACAAAAAACAACAAAATTCTTGACGAAAAAAATGCTTATGTAGTAAAAAAATATGGCCTTACTAGGTTTTAAATAAATATGGAGTCGCAAAACAACGGAACCCTTCTAGGTGATAATCATTACATTTAATCTCCAAATTCATAAACAGCACCCCAAAAATAGCAATTTACAAACAGCAACAAACTTGAGACATCACCCTTCCAGCGGGCCGTGTAATGGAGTTTGAAAGAGTGTAACCGAGTAATTAACATTACCCTGGCAGCGGTGTCGAGAACAGGTGCAGGGGAAAATATGGCGCGATTAAAGTGTCTTATAGTAAGTGCCTAAGTATGACAATATTGTGGTCGTAGAGGTGATGGAGCCTTTGTTTTCTAGTATTTACCCGATTTCGCCAGAAGGAGGGTTGTTTTTCAAGTGTATGTATAGTTATTCCTTTGGCACGCTCTGCAAATAGTAGGTAATTAAGAACCCACCAACTAGTATAAATATTATACATAACCTCAGAATAAATATTAGTACTATGACATAACCTTTCAATGGGTTATTATTTATACATATATGTTTATTTGTTTGTATATTGTGTTGTTATAATATATTGTTATACGACTATAATATGTAGATTATATTTTTTTTTGCGCCGCTAGCCGCAGTAAATTATTTGTTTATGTCTCTATGGTTGACTAAGAAAGAACGCTTTCAGAGTTAGGTCCGCTAATTATAACAATAAATAAATATATATAAGGACAAATACCAAAATAAGTTTAAACTTGTATTATGGAATACTAACTCAACGATTCTTTATTTTATAATAAATACATATATAGATAAACACCCAAGACCCACGACAGTCTAAGACTATTTTCCATCTTGTGGTGGACTAGATTAGTGTGTTAAAACCGCAGGTCGTAATAAAGTTTTAAGAAATAAATATTTATCCAAGTCAATTGTTAAATTTTGTTTTTAATTTAGGTATTAACAGGTGGAGGGGTAATTAGCTAATTCATCAAGCTGCTCGTTTCATAACTCAAGTTAACCGGCGGCAAGTAAACAGTAGTGCAATTAGAGCTAAGTTAGAGCCAACTTCAGTTAACGAAGTAGGCGATACATTGCAGGTGTAAGTTGTTAGTCTGCTGGAAATTTTACGACTGCAATGGTATAAGCAACGAGATCTATGTACTTACGTACTAGAGAAGACGCCACATACCACAGTTGTGTTCTGTTCATCATATGCTATCACTGTTAATCTCACATTAGTCACTCGCTAGCAATACGCGCATAAAACACTCCACAATTCATTAAAGAAAACACTGTCAACTTAGTCAAAAATGCCTTGGTGTGTGTTGAGATACTGCACTAGTAATTCAAAGAACAAAGCAAAATATGAAGGAATAACTTTCCATCGGTAAGTAACTAGATTTCATTGATTGAAAATTAAATACGGATTGCAAAATTTCGGCTGCCATAATGAATGAAATGAGTGAATGATCTGTCAACCGATGGAATGATTTGTCATAGACTAACAAAACAGAAGTGAAATGTAGACATCATAAATATGCCTACATCTCACTTTCTTCATGGAAGCATCGAAAAACTATTTGTTTGTTACTCAGTTATTAATGATTGTAAAACGTTTAAAAATGTTTAAGTTTTATAATTTTTATCTACATATGCTATAACTGCTTTACAAAAGTTTCCTAAAATCCTATAAATCCTTTATAAAATTAAGTCATATCTCGTAACGTCTCACTAGGACCTCCGAGGGCTCAAAAATTTTGTGGGGGCTGTACCCCTACAAGTGCAACTTAAAACTGCTCAGATTTTGGATCCAAGATGGCCGCTTACACATTTTTGATGTTTTATTATGTTTGTCACTATAATTCTGTTTCCTCGTAACTACTACGCGGCTAAATCGATTTTGATAAATTATTATATAACTATAAGCCGATTACAAATCTTCATATATGTAATCTAAATAAACATATGTAATTTAGACCCAATACCTACGATGATTATATAATACATTAAATACAGAGATAGCTAACAAAGAAAAAAAAAAGGTATACAAGTACAAGAAACCACTTTCTTCTAGTGCAAAACATATGTAAAGAAATTAAGTAAGAATAATAAAAGGTTACCAAAGAAACAGATATGTGCAGTTTAACTTCTACCTTTATAAATATGATAGCCGTGAGTCTACAATTTAAAAATCTATACAACCATACAACCATCCATACACCCATCCGTACATCCAGCCATACTTACCAATATTCTCATTTATTAAAATATATGTAGGATTTAAGTTGAACCACGAACTCGTAGGTATGTAAAAATATATTGACCTTTCTGTACTACTCTCGTGTGTATATTACCAAAAAGGACATGGCCGTGTTTGAAGACCCGGGTCTATATATTCATGTCAATGGGTATAAGTGTACTTAACAGGTTCACAATCCCGAAGCAAGTTGCGATCTTCTTTGTACACGTCCTCGTAGTAAAAATGACACTGGCCATGAGGCACATATGCCTCATGGACGTACCAGTGAAGTTACCCATGAGGCACATGTGTCTCATTGGACTGCGAACCTGTTAATTATTATACTGGAACAATTCGGAATTGACCGATCAGCTGATTCGAATTTGTATGAAAAGTCATAAATAATTTTACATATTTCGATATATGTTCCTTGGGCAAAGTTGTTCAGTTTCATGGACTGAATCCACCCTTGAAATAGTTTCAGTATATTATGTTAGACGTTATATAGAGTGTTGTGATATATTATATGTCTACCAAATAAACGAATTTTCTTTCTTTTTTTTCTTTCAATAAAATTGGCTAAAAATGTCAACAGCGATGTAAAAACATAGAAAAGTAAGTAATACTATCGTTGCCGGAAAAGCGTAAGTAGTAAAAAATTAACCGGCCATGTGCGAGTTAAACTCGCGTGGAGAGGGTTCCGTACAATTGATTGAATTCTTATAGGTTATCCTGTTATCTACAAGCAATGAACTATATTTTGTATTTTTTTCAAAATTTTAGGCTCAGTAGTTTCGGAGATCAGGGGAGAAATGGTCAATTTTCGTCTTCTTTCATGAATAAAATCAAAACTATTCATTTTACAATAATAACAAAAATATATTTGAGATTCTCATAACGAGCCCATTCATTTGATATAGGACACAGTAAGGTTTGCAAAACTTTTTTTTTAATTCCCTAATTTGTCCCCCGAAAATTACCCTTATTTTAAGAAAATATTGATTTACTTTGCACATATGTGTTTGGGTCATAGGATTACAACATTCTACCTATTTTCACCTGATTCGGTCAAGTAGATTCGGAGCAAATTGGCTGTGACAGACGGACGGACAGACAGACGCACGAGTGATCCTATAAGGGTTTCGTTTTTTAATTTTCTGAACGGAACCCTAAAAATACTGATTATTTAGTACAGGAATAGACTTGTACTAAAGTTGCGTATAAGAGAAGCCTTTTAGAGAGATAGCCATTTAGCGGAGGTGCCTTTTAGCAAAGGTTCCACAAAAGTTCCCTTTATATCGTACGAAGGCTTTAAAATATAAATTGGCTGGTAAGGAAATGTACCACAGTTTGAGGAATCATATTATCAATAGCTGATGATGCGGTTAGCAATCTTTCACTATGTTAATTTCATTTTTCCATTTAAACGCCTAACAACGCTGAAAGTTTTTTTTGGGTCTTACGAGTATGACATTTAGACTTTGGGCTTTGTCCGCTTCGTAAGTAAACTACCTATCTATGTATACATTTTTAGAGTCGGTAGGTTATCATGCTTATTTTCATCATCATCATAATCAGACATTTTTAATCAAAAAAAAATATATATTTGACAAATTATCTCCTATTTCTCGCTATGCCTATTTGACCTTTTCATTCCTTCTCAACAACTTTCCGACCACTGCTTATTTTACTACATACATAGGTAGGTAATACAACCTTTATTAAACCGCTAACCAATTTATATTTATAAATCAAAGTTTACGTGATTGACAAACAATGCTAACGCGACACGCGAGGGCAGTTACGTCCCCCCCGGCAACCCCCTCCGAAAAATTGGAACCCCGCGGTGGAAAGTTGGAGCCTCAAGACATTAATCAAAAGTTAGACGTGTTAATTTACACACGTTAATTAGTTTGCCACCTCTGTAATAATTAAAAAAGTTTTACAACGGTCGAGGTTTGGTTTAGACTCGGCGAGTGTACGTTTGAGTTTAGTGGCAAGCAAATTTAATTTTCGAATAAATAATTGCATTACAACGTTCATTGTGACAAATTCAATTCAACAAAATAAACGCTCATAACATTGCCAAGATACTCTAAAATCAGGTACCGAAATACCTGACCAGGCTGTCTTGATTATTATGACTTTATTCTTTACTAGCAGTTCACCCCGGCTTCGGCCGTGGTACATACATAGCCTATGTCACTCGGGGATAGTGTAGCTTTCCAACGGTGAAAGAATTTTTTAAATCGGCCCAGTACTTTTTGAGCCTATTCATTACAAACATACAAAAATAGGTACAAATCTTTCCTCTTTATAATATTAGTATAGATGTATAAAAAAAGCAACTGTACCTAATCGAATCATGCTGTAAACACATATTTTTGGAGTACGGTCTCGAACAATGTATGAATGTGTAATGTACTCTATTTGTGTTTTTAATAAAATAAAACATAAAAAAATGTTCTTTTGCCAGGTATAATCATCATCATTGGATAAAATAATGGGGCTCTACAGTAGTTTCTCTATGCTACGTTATAGATAAAGGCATAATAAAAAAAAAACGTTAATTCATTAAAACTCGCTATTTTACTAGCCCTTTGTGAACCTTGCCTGACAACGGAAAGGATCATCAGTCATTTATTTAAGAGAAATCCCGATTATGCTATGATTGAATAAACACCTGTCAGAAGTTTCCACGGGAAAAGCCATGTCGTTTCATTTTAAAGGGATTACTGGTAATCGGGATTTATAATGTGGCTTACTGGCGCGAGGCCGAGCGATTAATGCTGGCTGGTTGGGATTGAAAATAAATGCGATGAAGCTATAATGCAAAAGTTTAGCTGGATATACCTATGATGGATGTAGGTAGGTAATAGATTTATTTTTAGATTTTACATAGGTAGGTCATCATCACCCCACATAATAGTACGAGCCATCACGTGTCCCACTGCTGGGCAAAGGCGTCCCTCCACTTCTTCCATTCAGTCCGGTCCTGCGCTATCTCCTTCCATTTGCCATCAAATTTATCCAGTTCATCGCGCCATCGCCGTTGTTCGTTTGAGGGATAGTCGATCCCATTCGGAGATTCTTAGCACCCCTGGCCCCGGGGTTTGTCTGTCTACCGTCATCGACAGAGCCACCGGAGCCGCCGAGCACTTGGGGCCTGGTGATATTTGTACTTATCATGAAAATAAATGGAGGGGTTTAGACAATTAACTCATCCCGCTTGTCTATTGCGGGTTGATGAGTGAATAATGTTGACTTCCTTAAAGAAGTTCTTCCGCCGTCAGACTGAGTTGTTACCCTATCCTGGCACCAACTATACTGATCAGACCTCTGATGGAAATAAGTTTCATAAGCCCTGAATCAGCAATGTTCTACGTACGTTCAAACGCATTGAACGCACGACAGTTTGACATCGTATCCACCCCATAAGTCTTCCTTTTTCCACGACATTTCAATTCAATGGTCTACATAGGTAGGTGTAAAATACAATTATACATGTCGCCGGGTCAATTATTTTTAAAATATTCAATCCGCAAATTAAATCATAAAATAAATAGTTGTTTTATGATTTAATTTCCGGATTGAATATTTTAAACAAAAATGTTTTAAATGACTAATTTAAAACGTCATAAAACTTGACCCGGCGACATACACTAATTTCCGTGCAAGTTTGAAGAAGATTTTCAAAAAAATTTCATTCTTTCGTACAAGTTTTTATTGTGAGGCCTAAGTACTACTCGAAACAAATGTAAAAAGCCCAAACTCGATGGGGTTGCGTCGTTGTATTACAGCGTTCCTATAGCCACCTTCCGGCTCCATCATCAGATCAGCTTCTTGTTATAATAATATTTCATTGTCATCTGAATTACATTAGCATACAAATTTTCATCTCAATCGGAAACCGGGAAGTGGCTTAAATTTAATTCGTTTTTTATGGTATAAACTAGCTTTTGCCCGCAGCTTCGCTCGCGTATCTCACGGAAACATTACATTTTCTGGGATGAAAGTCTATGTCCTTCTTTGTACTCCTATGTGTATGCGAATTTTCAAGAAGATTAGTTCAGTAGATAATACGTGAAGAGGTAACAAACAAACAAACAAATATACAAACTCACTTTCGCATTTATAATATTAGTTAGGTTTAGGATAGAATTAGGATAGGATTAGGATAGGATTAGGAAAGGATTAGGATAGGATTAGGATAGGATTAGCATAGGATTAGGATAGGATTAGGATAGGATTAGGATAGGATTAGGATAGGATTATACTCGAAACTGGAATTCAAGACCAAAAAACTACGACAATGTTGCCAGTGCAATAAAATGATCGTAAAATAGTATATCCCTTTTTTCTAAGAACACACGCTGACATAATTTATTTATTGGTAATTTTAATTCTATAATTTAAAGAAGTAATTTTATTTACTTTTTTTTACATAAATACAGGATGCTTTAATAAAAACTTCATCATCCGTAATTTTTGGTTGCAAAGCTGGTATTGCGCTTGTAACACTTCAGGTGTTAATAACATTTGGTACAACATTTTAACTACATGTAAGTTATTAATAACCTATTTTTGCATATATTTAGCTAATTGCAGAATAATAGTGAGAGGCGTGCTTTATGGTTGTTATGGCCGCCATGACACCATAGAATTGCCATTGTCATTCTCATTCGACATCTGACGTCTGCTCTGAGTGTTCGAATGTTTTTTTTTTTGCTCCGTGGCTGTTTCTGCCTTGTTGAGTTTTTGTTTTTCGTTACGTTTTTGTCTTTTGTTAAGTTTCGGGTAATTCAATCCGTTGTTATTGTTGTTCAGTTGTTAATTTTGTGGGTTCTACGGGGGTTTTGCGTGTGTGCACGTAAGATGGAACCACAGGCCGGACCATCTCGTGAGGAGGAAATTCTTTCTCCGAAAAAGAAACGGTGTAAAGCGGCTATGACCGCTAATGAAAAAGCAATGGTTATGAACTGTTACAAATATTTATGTAACAGTAACAATATATATATATATTAGTGATTCTGACATTAGTGATGGTGAAGATAAAGATAAATAAAAACAATTTATTAAAAAATGGTTTTATTTAACTTTTCCATAGTGTCTTAATAATATGGCACACTGTCGTGTGTGTTCATTGGTAATTCAACTTGTTTAAGTTCTATACAATAAAATTTTGTCAATGTTAGTTGAGTTGAAAATAAAGTTTGTAATTAAGTTCCTTTTTTTGAGAAAATCCTAATGAATTAATTGTGCCAGCCAAAACAAAGAAGCATATAACAAAAAGGTTGGCGAAATCTGAAAACTTTATTTGACAATGACATAAGTGACTTTGACAGATTTGACAGTGACGTATCTGTCGTAGTTTTTTTGGTCTTGAATTCCAGTTTCGAGTATAGGATAGGATTAGGATAGGATTAGGATAGGATTAGGATAGGATTAGGATAGGATTAGGATAGGATTAGGATAGGATTAGGATAGGATTAGGATAGGATTAGGATAGGATTAGGATAGGATTAGGATAGGATTAGGATAGGATTAGGATAGGATTAGGATAGGATTAGGATAGGATTAGGATAGGATTAGGATAGGATTAGGATAGGATTAGGATAGGATTAGGATAGGATTAGGATAGGATTAGGATAGGATTAGGATAGGATTAGGATAGGATTAGGATAGGATTAGGATAGGATTAGGATAGGATTAGGATAGGATTAGGATAGGATTAGGATAGGATTAGGATAGGATTAGGATAGGATTAGGATAGGATTAGGATAGGATTAGGATAGGATTAGGATAGGATTAGGATAGGATTAGGATAGGATTAGGATAGGATTAGGATAGGATTAGGATAGGATTAGGATAGGATTAGGATAGGATTAGGATAGGATTAGGATAGGATTAGGATAGGATTAGGATAGGATTAGGATAGGATTAGGATAGGATTAGGATTGTTGGCCTACCAACAAGATGTTCAATCAGCAGATTTTTTTATGTCCCTTGGGGAAAGTAGTTCACGGTCTGAATCTACGCTTAAAATTGTTTCAGTATATTTTGTTAGACGTTATACATAGTACACTTTGGCTAAAGAACCTCTTTCGCTCCGTAGTTTTCGTGCAGTCATCGGTTAAAAGCAGATACCTAATGAGATTGCTCTATGGCTCATATAATGGGATTTGACGTCAATTTGTTTTAATAAAGTCGATATACGAGTATATCGTAATTACATTCTAAGAACAGGTTTTACAATAAAAATTAAAATGCATGTGTCCGTAACAGTCATTTGTCAGAACGTAATTTAATTTAAATTAATTCCGAAGTATATTTTAAAGTAATATAAAAAATAAATATATTATGTATTTATTTTTTATGGTATTTATTTATGGCTAGCAGCCCGCCCCGGCTTCACACGGGTATGTATTACACATATAAACCTTCCTTATGAATCACTCTATCTATTTAAAAAAAACTGCATCAAAATCCGTTGCGTAGTTTTAAAGATCTAAGCATACATAGGGACAGATAGACAGGGGGAAGCGACTTTGTTTTATAATATTCGTATGTAGTGATAGTGATAATTTAAAAATTGGTTCTTATTATATGTGGATATTGAGTCTTTTACTACAACACAACAACTTTCTTATCTGTTTTTCTTTTCCTACGGGCTGACAGGGAGATAATGCGCATTAAGTCATTAAGTCTACTTATTATAGTTTTTGGCTCAATTAAAGTTTAATTAAATAAAATAAAAGTATTTTTAGATAACAATCACTAGATACTTAGGTATATTTTTGGTAAAGGTACATTGTGTACATTGGAAACGACAACAAGTAACTTATAAGTAATCTGTGACGTCACTTTCTTGATTATACAGAAGTTTCTTACAAAATCCCAAGACAGATTACCTATGTAATTGTGGTTCTAATTCTATATACTTATAGAACCACAACTTACATACCTGGGTACCTAATCTGTTTCGGGATTTTGTAGTCATGGAATCAATTCTTCTTCATCTTTAATAAATGAAAAATGCCGATATATTAGATCTGTATTTAGATCACAGTTAATAAATAGCAAGTACCTACATAAATGTCAAAATCACGTATTATCAATGGAAGAATCGGTGTGGAGGTGACCTTTATAGTTCAGTCCGAAATTTTATCCTTTACTTATTTCATCTGACTTTGCGTACAAAATTAAGACTCAAAATGTTAAAGTATTTATACAACGTAGAAAGACATAGCGTTTTAATGAAAACACATATATACTTGTACTAATATTTATTGACAGTATGAAAATTTGCAGATTTTCAGATCAAATTTGTAGTTTTTGAGAAAATGAATTTTGAAATTTCAGCAGCCAAGCCACTCCTACCAAGCACAGCTATTTTAATGGCCGCCAATAGTCGACTGCGTCCGATTTGACTAAAATTCAAAATTTAAGGGTTTTTTGCGCTGGGGAATGAAAAATCTGCCTTTTTTTTGGAATCCAATATGGCGTCTGGATTTTAGAATTTTAACTTGATTCGTTTATAACGTCTTCCTGGAATATCGGAGGGGTCTGAAATTTAGTATGCTGAGGTAAAACACCCCGCGGAACTCAAAACTGCAAACAAATTTTGATTTCAAGATGGCCGCCCACACATTTTTTTTAAGTTCCGTTTACTGATTGCGGTTTTTCACCCATTTTCTCAATTGGACGTGTACTTCAGCCAACTTCAACAGCTGAACGAAAAACCGCGGGCTGCTGGCAGCCCGCGCTGCGCCTGAAATGGTATTACACGAAAGACGAAATACTCAATAGTTAAGTTAGTTTTATTATAACTAACATATAACATACTCGTATATGTTAGTTATGATAGTACGAGTATTTTATAAAAATAATATTATTAATAATACTATAGTATTTTATTTTATATTCATAAACTAATAATTTAGAGTGGTACTTAAGATTTATCGTGACGTTTGTGACAATCTTAGGCCATCGCGAGAAGAAAATACCCTATTATTATTTTACCATTCCTCAGACCAAGAAATACAGATCTAGGCTGTGCTAACACCTGTGTAGTGTGCACACTACCTACCTAGTGTACTTACCTATATTCACTTAAAACGGAAATTTTGAAGAAATGTAGAATATGTTTAACATCGTTATCATTTATCATATATAAATATATGTAGTTGTGATGTTCTAAAAATTGCCTTTGAAAGTCTTTTTATTCCAGATACAACAACAGACATCCTAAAAAAAAACTCAATAAAAATAAAATTGCACAAACCGACATAGCCAAAAATTGTTCGTATGTAATCTTGACATTTGAAAGGTATAAAAGGCGGGGGTCGCCGGTGGCACCGGTTAAACCAGAGATGGGTCGGTTCGTGTTCGTGTGGATTGCCTTGATGCTCGTCGTGGCGGCGCTGGCTAGTCCAGGTATGTGCTTAATTTTTTTTTAAACCTGCGTTCTTTTCTATATCTACTTTTCTTTTAAAGCTGACAGCAGTTGTCGAGCCATAAGTCATACAGGTATACACAGACATGTCAAACTTATAGCACCCCTCATTTTCGTCGGGGGCTAGGACGAATTAAGATCATTATTGATCGGAATCATCTTAAATTTATTTTATAAATTTATATTCATTTCTAGATATGTATACTTATGCATAAATTTAAGTATTAATGTAACATGTACGAGTATGTATGTATATTTGTAGTTTGTTGTGTTTCTTGTTAAATAAATTTCTTTTTTTATTTTCTTAACACGCCTGTATAACTTTCTTACTTAAACATTTCTCATAAGCCTATTGGAAGAGATTTTTGAGATATGTAGTGCCTTTATACAACTTTTATTTTATGTATTCTCTTTAAACATTTTCCGTGTACAAAAATCGGTAAATAAATAAATAAGAAATTGTTAATCCTACATTAATTCTTTAGATTATGCTAATATATATGCTTCTTTACATAAGATACTTGGGCAGAATTATTTAATTTTTATTATTTATTTATTTATTAAAATCTTTATTGACCACAATTTGGTACAAAAGGTGAACTTAACGCTAATGCATTCTCTACCAGTCAACCTTTATACCTATTGATTTTAATTTCCATAAACATTATTTTTTTTTAAGTATTTTCAAACTTTTTACATCGTACAAATTATCTTAGCCATTGGATTTTAAACTATTTTAGCGATTCAATTGAAGTTTTAATTTATTATTTACGTAATAAGGACCTTGAGTTTGCTCGCGTTATTTTGAAATTTATGTAAGAAGGTAAACATTACTAAATCGCCAAAAAAGTGAAAGTAATAGGTACTTACAAGGTATCTTGTTTGTACGATCTACTCCTTCATTAAATCAGGCCTGTGTCACTCCCCGTTTAGGTATCGAAAATGTACCTACATTATTACTATGCGCGCAGGCGGCCCCTCCGGATGGTAAATTTAGTTATACGAATCGTTTGTCCAGAGTAATAAGAATGAAATTGGCTTGCAATGGATGTCTAGGTATCTATACGAAAAGGTGCTGAGTTCTGACGTGAGCTAAATTAAACCATATCGCTAGCCACATTGAGTAGATATTTCTTTGCTGAGTGAGACTTCTGTACAATAGTATTATTTATTATGTGATTAAATTGATCAAATAATGAAAATAAATTTTCATCATAACATAACGCGTTCCCGGTTGCACCCTCAATTGTGCTGCTTCGGAGCCCGGGGTGCGCTTTCCCTTTGTTTCTTCTCCAAATATAATTATGTGAATGGTCACCCAAGGATGACGAAGACCATGTGAAATCGAAAGTAATAACCGGATGATTCGGCTATAGTTTTGCTTTGGGAATGCATTTGTGCGAAAAGTTTTACAACTGGCCGCCGCCCGACGTTAAAATAAATATCTACTTACATGAAAATGGTTTAAAATCTTCTGCGTCCTATATCTACATAGGTAATTTGGGATAAGGAGAATCTGTCTGTAACTGTAGGCAGGAGAACCAAACCATTATTGCTGAGAGGGCCGTAGCTAGGGGGGGGGGGGGGGGGGGGCGTAGATAGGTCATTGACGGGCAATGTCCTACTTTAAAATTCCATTGCCCTACCCTAAAAAAATATTTGCCATTAAAAAAAACTTAATCATACAACGTCAGCAACCTAGGAGACTCCTATTCCCAACCCCCCGGCCCTGGGTCGCTAGAAATAATGTTCTTGTCACAAAAAAAACATAATCACACATACGAGGAGGTAAATACTGTAATACAGATCCGTGGCGGCAACCTTCAAGTCTCCGATGTCCGTCCTCTCCAT
This sequence comes from Acrobasis repandana, assembly GCA_963576875.1. Lineage (NCBI taxonomy): Eukaryota > Metazoa > Arthropoda > Insecta > Lepidoptera > Pyralidae > Acrobasis > Acrobasis repandana. Next base: position 23,919,134 of record OY756215.1, read on the forward strand.
CTTTATATCATTAGGTGTATTGTATCTATCGTATAATTTTCTTGCCGAAACGAGTTTTCACTAATAATATACCGGTCTTTTTTTGTTGTCGTGTGTGTAACCAATCACAAGGCCTCGTTTTAAAAAAACTTGACGGCTGTTATCTTATGACGACAACCGAGCGAGACCAACGGCTTAACGTGCCTTCTGAAACACGAATGAGCTCTAGATATTTCAATTGTGGTCTCCAACCAAAAAAAACCTCGCCCACCATCGCGCTAAGGGCCTGTGTTCACGAGCAAGGTTTCTACACGGCACGGAGCGGGGCGCCGTCTTCATATACACTAAACATAACCGGAACCAGCCGAGGCGCCGCCGGACCAGCGCCCGTGCCGCATAGGAACCGTGCTCATGGACACAGGCCCTAAAAGTAGTCTGGTCTTGCGGCCATGCGGAATCGGCGATGCTTACCGCATTCAGACAGATATGTCTCAACCCTTATGAATACAACAATGAGTGTTGCTCGGGTTTTTTGATAGCATCACAAAACAAAATGTCATGTATAGAACTTTCAGTTCCAGACGGCCAGCGGTATGGCGCTAGTGGCAGTGGCAGCAAGGACGGGACCCATGGAGTGGGCAGCGTGGACCACAGCCACGGCGGTCTGTACGAGAAGAGCGGCGCGGGCAGCGGAGCGTACGGCTCTGGGAATAAACAACCAGGCGGTAATATTGGAGCATAAACTGTTGATTTAATAAAGTATTGAATAAGAAGCATCGTGATTTATTACACGCTTTTATTAAGCATGCTCTGTTTGTTGTTCTTTATTTGTTTGGATCAAATCTTGCTAGTTAAATTTGAGCAATTTAACTGTTTCCGTATACGGTGAAAAGCATAGCTCAAGAGAGGGAGACATGGAAACTACTCCACCAACAAGAACTTAGTTCAAATTATTATAGAGACCGGTTTCCAATTGAGATGAAATTCGGAAGCTAATGTAAATCAGATGACAATGCAATATTATTATAACAAGAATCTGATCTGATGTTGGAGCCGGAAGGTGGCTATAGGAACCCTGTAATAAAACGACGCCCCATCGAGTTTGGGATTATTAAATATGTCTTGATTATAGCATGTAGGCCTTACAATAAAAACTTGCCAAAAACTTATTTCTTACTTGTTAAACCCGACTTGTGAACTCGAGATTCTCGCGACCCCTTTCCAACGCCATATCTCGGCAACCCCTTGACCGATTAGGCTCATAATCGAACTTGAAAATAAGATAACGTTCATCTACTCGCTTAACAGTACAGCTTGGTTGGGCAAGTTATCGTCAAAGATATATAAATATACAGCTTTCCCAAGTAGAAGCAGAGTACATCGCACACAAGTAGTTAGTTGTGGTAGAGCCACGCTACCGGCAAAACTCTGTTTTGCTAGAGCATGAATGGGCCGGCTCTTCCGGGGAAGTACCACACTCTCACAGAAAATCGACGTCTGAGTAGTAGCTTCACCGCTACTATGCTTCGTTCGGTGAGCGAGAGAGCCGGAGCCCCGTCTCCCCCCCTCCCCCTCTCTGGGGAGGGCCTTGAAAGGCCGGTCACGCTCTTGTTACACCCCTGGTGTTGCAGTTGTCCATGGGCAGCGGTGATACTTCCGATAGAGAGGGGGATACTTCCTCTTTTACGCCGCGCCGGCTGTCTACTCTCCATCCGTCTTACGAATTTTCGATCAGGACACGTGTCCTGATGCTAGTTTAAAATTTTTTACCCATTACAAAAAAAGTGCACAACGCCGCTAAAGACACTTTTCACTTCAAAAAGTACAGCACACTGCTAAAAGCATATTATTTTGTAGTCGGATAAAAGACTAGATGGTACGAGTAGGTACACCTGTTGTCGATGCTGGCGGGCTATAACTCGTGCAAACCAGCACAAAGCAATGAGAGTACAGAAGTAGGTAACAAGGATTAACGCATTTAGTTATTTGTGTGGTACCATGTCTGTCGAAATTACCACCACTTTTAGCATGATGGTGTTCAAGCCGCATCGCCTATTTACATGATTTTCAGTTCCACCCAATCCCTCGTTCAGCTTCTACAATCTGCGCGGGAAGAGAAGCAGCTTGGTACATTCTAAGTTTTTTCTTTTCTCCCTGACCAGCATGGAATAATGTAATTGTTCGCCATGCGAATACTTAAGACCCCGCCAGTTCAGAGCAAAGAAAACTGTGAGTGTTATAAAAAAATCACTGTAATTAAACTACTACAGTTTATTATTTGAAAATTTTACATAAAAACCAAAACACGATTGAGCGTTTTTGGCTCAATAAAAAAAAATCACAAACACACGTCTAAATTTCTCTCTAAATCGTGTTTTGGCTATCGTGGGAGTCTGTAGAAAATCCTTAAGATTTTTATGTAAATTTTATGAGGAATAAACTGCATTAGTTTAATAACAGTGATTTTTCAAAAACACGCACAGTATTGCAAATTGTGAACCCACGTCGCCTTCATTTGTAATTTATTGCGAACAGACCGACCATTAATTACTATCGAAAGATATACTCGTAGCTGATAAAGCTAAATGGAAGAAGCTACCATACAAGTAAAGTTCAAGATAGTTAAAATCTTTATTGCACCTAAGCATAAGGATACATAAAAAGAGGTTATAGAAAACAGATGTTCAAGTAAGAAGAAGAAGATGACTCGTTTCTTTAAAAATAGAAGTGTTTGAGGTATGGTGCTGGAGGAGAATGGAAAAAATAAGTTGGATCGATAGAATAAACAATGAGGAGGTACTATAAAGAGTGGGAGAGAGAAGAAATATTTTAAAAACTATTGATAATAGAAGAAGGAAAATTGATAAGACATCTAATAAGACATGACAGTCTATTCAGAATAATAGTAGAAGGAAAAATAAAAGGGAGACGAGGAAGGGGAAGACCAAGGATGAAGTTTTCCCAACAAATTAAGGAAGGGTTAGGAGTAAGGTCCTACCAAGATATTAAAAAGATGGCAGAGAGAAGAGAGGAATGGAGGCATCTCCACTTAACTCCACTGACAAGAGAAAGCTCTTAAGTTAAAAGAAGAAGAAAGATCTAATTTTAATAAATTGAAGGAAATGCTGCAGTGCAGTTTGTTGCCGCTTCTTCTGCACTTGCGCTCAGGAAGCGGCAATAAACTTAGCTGTAAGTAAACGACCTGATGTCAACAAGTTTTATAAAATCAAAATGAAAAAATGACAATTATCAAGTGTGTGCGTGTGGGTGTGATTTTGTCTTCACGCCCATTTCCTTGTTTTAAAAGAACAAAAAAATAGTATTCGTAGTTATTGTTCTGTCATTCTTTATATTTTGTAGTAGCAGTATGGCACGCGCGGGCTCACTTAATACAGATTTATGGGACGAGTAACTTTAAACGAGGATATAGTATTACTGTGCGCTGTGCTGGATATGGCAAGAACTCAGATATACTATGGGTGATTTTGAACTTCGTAGCAAAGAAAAATACATACATATTCTGTCATATGTATTTTGTTTCCTTATAAAATTAAAGATGTCAGCCAAATGCATAACAAAAATCTCCCATTTGCATGTCACCACTCGCTACCGGGCCCGTGGCGGGTGGTGGCCGGCGAGCAGGGAGGTCAACGGCCGCGCGTATGGTAAAGGTTGGCAATTTATTAGAAAATTGGCAGATTTTTTTTACTAAATATAAGTTATATGTAGCAGAAATGCGGATGCAATGGGTGACAAAGATGGATAACATCAGGAATGAATATATAAGGGAGAGTTTAAAGATAGCACTGATTGAAGATAAATTAAAAAGCCACCGTTTAACATGGTACGTTCATGTCAAGAGGCGGGATGTCAAAAATCGGCTACTAAAATGGTTAACTTGAAGGTCACAAGCCATAGAAATAAAGGATGACCTAGAAAGACGCGGGGAGAATGTGTGAAGTGGGACAAGAAAGAGAGAGGCTTACAGATATGGTTATGAGGACGCTTCCCGGCCCGTCTATCGTCAATACGAGCATGGTTGAGAAAAGCTTGTTGTTTCATCCAGCGCAAAGCAATTTCATGCAGCAGCGAGTGAGAAGGCGATAGCATTGTACGAAAAATAGGGTGCGGAAATTTCACAAAACTTGTTTCAGGTAATACGTGTTTTTCAGTAAGCCTTACAAGTTTGTGAAATAAATGTTTTTTATTTAAAATCTTGATTACATTTGCGAGGTTTATATCAAAATATTTTTTTACTTTTACAATTTATAAGTACTTTATGAACGGTTGAAGTTTAGGTAAAATTTGAGCAAAAAGCAGATTTTTGGAGGCTTATACTGAATTTGTTTTTCCAAATGTTGATTTTTTATTTCAATAGAAACCTAGAAATAGTTCACAGAATACCTATTAATTCAAAAGTTTTAAAGAAAGATCTGTTGCAAAGCTATAATCACGTACGAGCGTTTGTATAAAAAGTAAGACGGGAAGGGCGCTCTTAATGATAGAAAACGATGGAGGGAGTTGACATACAGAGCCGACCCCAAATAGGGAGAAGGCGAGGAAGATGATGATGGTGATTGAAAAACCATGTTAAAGACTAATAATTATTATTTACCAATTAGTGATACTAATGTGACGTTGACATATCCAGTACTTTTTTATCCTGGTTGTAATATCAGGTTATGAAGCAGCGTGCACATCGTAATGGTCGATGCGGTGTAAAGTAACTTTTGTTTGTGGACACTATGCTTTTTGCTCCGGGCACTCAGGGGAGATCAGTTACATGCAGAGGGAACCACGGATTTCGGTTTCGGTTTTATTAAAAAAAGACTTTAACTGAAATGGCTATAGAAGTAGAGGAGATAAAAAAGGGGGAATATAGAAATTCTTTGGTGAAGTGGAACTGGTGAAGAAACCAGAAATTAGAGTTGCTTTTTTTATTTAAAATTATTAGCGAAAGTAGTTTTTCCAGGTCTTTTATCGAGCGAAGCTTGGTTGCAGACTATAATTTTTGTTTACCTTGCGCAATAAAATAGAGACTGAGATGATAAAATATACAAGCTTATCACTACATAGTATAAAACAAAGTCGCTTCTCGCTGTCTGTCCCTATGTATGCTTAGATCTTTAAAACTACGCAACGGATTTTGATGCGGTTTTTTTTAATAGATAAAGTGATTAATGAGAAAGGTTTATATGTATAATACATACCCGTGCGAAGCCGGGGCGGGCCGCTAGTTTTAAATAAAGTGTTCACTCCACGATTTCGAACAACTTTTTACAATAAATGTACACGATCACGAGACTATTTCGATTTGTATGGGCAGTGAACTGTTTTTCGTATTTTTATATACATTTCTTAGGAAAAAAATTTCAAAATTATGGAGTGATCAGGTAAGCTCAAAGATCAAAATAAGCTTGTATCATGAAGCTTCCTTCCACCGCCATGAATGTAAATTATTTAACATTCAAATGTTAAGTAATTTAACTTACGTAAATCTATTAAGAAGATATATATTGGTATAATACAACAGTATGCATGGCTGATTGCAAACAGTACCTACCTATTGAAATAGTTTTATTTTTATCGACCGTATCGCGTGACCGGTGTTGTTGCAACCAATAGCTGAATGGAAGCTACCCGTGCGAGTGGTACGTGGGTGATATCATATTTACATTTATGTGGTTCACTATAACGAGGCAGGCCTGTGTCACTCCCCGTTTAGGTATCGAAAATGACCCTACATTATTACTATGCGCGCAGGCGGCCCCTCCGGGTGGTAAATTCAGTTATACGAATCGTTTGTCCAGAGTAATAAGAATGAAATTGGCTTGCCATGGATGTCTAGGTATCTTTACAAAATGGTGCTGAGTTCCTAGGCCACATTGAGTAGATATTTCTTTGCTCAGTGAGACTTCTGTACGTTAGTATTATTTATTCTGTTACGAGGTTTATCTTTTTAGTGAATCATTAGCCTCTGCCAAAAGCCGGAGCATGCCACTGAGACACAAATACGAATCAAATATATATTTTTTATAGTAGAATATTTATAATTTCCATTTATAATTGTCACTTTGTTATTAATTTTACAAAAACTGTTGACGTCAAATAGTTACTTAATGTACTTGCTTAGTTTGGTGCCGCTTCCTAGGCGCTAGTGTAGAAGAAATGGCAGCGAACTGCACTGCAACATTTTCTCCAAAAAAATAAATCAAAAAGTGTACAAAAAGTATCCACAAAATGCTTCGTCAAAAGTTGTACTTAAATCAAATAAAAAATTAAAATCAATTTAATTAAAATTACATTGAAATTAAAATAAGTACCTATAAGCTAATATCACTTCTTTATCCCTAATGGGACAGATGGAACATTTTGCGTGTTACGACTCTAAGTAGACAGTGCCCAGGGCCGCAAGACTCAACTTTTAGCGTGATATTGGGCGAGAAGGTCGTAAGAGGCGACTAAAGGACTAAGCACAAACATCTCGTGCTACAATTGCATTCCCAAGGAGGGTTACCGTCGGGCGGCGGCCGGTTGTAAAACTGCAACCGAGGTGGGCAAGAAGGTGGTAAAAGGCAAAAAATAATAATGGGATGCTAGCCACATCACCTATTATCATGATTCGCATTTTTGCCCATTCACTCAATGGGCTTCTGGACCCCGGGCCCCGGGCTTCACAGATTACGCTAGAATACGCTGAGATGAAAGAGACTCGATCGGCTCCTAGAATCTGCGCGGGAAGAGAAGCAGCTGGTACATTCTAAGTTTTTTCTTTTCTGCCAGACCAGCATGGAATAATATAATTTATATGCCTATAACAATTCAAACATTTATTCAAAAAAGATTTGCAAGCACTTTTCACGTCAATTTGCAATTTTCTCTCGTTTGTGAAATTTCCCAATATTATAAGGATAGGATAAAAGATGATTTGACCAAAAAAAGTAAATCTGTTAATAAAGAGCACCAAATTATTTATCCCGTGATATCTACTTCTTTCAGTTTACTATTTAAAGTATCAAAATACGTAATGTCTAACATACTGGATGCATATGTTTTTACGATAACTCAAAAAGGGATTATAAATGAAAACATTATTTACTAAAAGATTCCCCGGATTTACTAACCGGATTCCAAATATTGTAGTACGATAGTCGGGAAGAGATACCTTCTCGCATAATTCCGGGGTAGAGCGGGCCCGTGGGAAATTATACTGACGCTCTATTAGCGAAAACTTATATTTTTCACTATGGTTGTAAATGAGTATATTTTAGGGTTTCGTAGCTCAAAAGAAAAAACGAAACCAACAAAGAATGCATCATGCGTGCCTCAGTACTTAGTGTAACTTATTTCTGTAAATCAGATTTGGCACTCGTTCGCAAGCTTTACATATTATGTTGTGATACTTGTGATAACATTGTATTAGGCATAATATCTTTGTAAACTGACAAAGCCCTTCTGGCGCGTAGGCAACCAATACTGTGTAAATGAGTTTCTTTCGGCGTTTCTTCTCAGCAGTGGTCGTTGTTAAAAGCTAGTATCGGTAGCTTTTAAACAAGAAAAAAATAAAAAAGATATAAATAAACATTACACGTAATATACACTAAAATTATTGACTTGTAAAAGTGCCTGCAAAGGCCCAATTACTGAATAAATATTTGATTTTGATTTTGACCTTGCGAAATCGAGAAGAAATAGCCGGAACAGTTTAATTTGGCTATAGTTTTACAACCGGCTGCCCTCGACGTTGACCCTTCGTGGGAATGCAGTTGTAGCACGAGATTTGTATTCTTTAGTCGCCCCTTACGATATCCACAGGAAGAGATGGAGTGGCCCTATTCTAGGAAGCCGGAAGCCGCACTGCTCCATACCTAATGCATAAAGACGTAAAAAGTGCATGCAAACACCTATTATATGAATAAACATCAGGTTTTTAAATTGATTTCTAGATTAATCTAATCTAATTAATCTTTCATTGTTTCTGAATGCTATTATTTAATAACCGTGAAAAGTAACAGCTTCTAATACGCATACCAGTTAGTCACGGATACCTATTATTCCAATGACATAACAACGCATTAATTTTCACCTCGAAACCGATTTCACGTTCACAACACGACAGTGCGTTTTAATATGTAAATAGCTGAGATGAGAAAATTGAAATCTCTCGTTGAAAAAAGTAGTTGATCATTAGCAAAGTAGAAATATGCGTCCGTCGGTCGTCGGTACACGATTTGTTACATGTGTAATTTAAATATTACAATTAATAAACAAACTACATCATCATCATCATCATCATCCCAGCCCTTTTTCCGCCCACTGCTGAGCATAGGCCTCTCTTCGTCGACGCCACCCATCTCGGTCCTGTGCTGCTCTCATCCAGGTGCGACCCGCGACTTTGGTTATATCGTCAACCCATCGCATAGGCGGACGCCCGACGCTTCTCTCACCCGTTCTGGGCCACCATTCGGTCAGAGCCTTGCTCCACCTGCCATCACTCCGTCGGGCCAGGTGTCCTGCCCAGTTCCACTTTAAGTTCATCACCGTTATACCAACGTCTTGTACTTTAGTACGTTGTCGGATTACGGTGTTAGGAACTCGATCCAGCAACCTGATGCCAAGCATAGCGCGCTCCATGACTCTCTGTGCGACTCTCAGTTTGTGCACAGCCTCCTTCGTGATCGTCCATGTCTTAGCACCGTACGTCATAGTGGGCAGGACACACTGGTTGTATAGGCGGGTCTTCAGGCATTGTGGAGTGTAGGCCGATTTCAATACGTCATGCAGTCTATTGAATGCAACCCATCCAAGCTGTATTCGCCTATCGATCTCCTTGTTTTTGTTTTTATTCTTCTCTTTTTTCTTGTTTTTGTTGTTTCCTTTCCTTTTCTTCTTGCTTGCTAACTTTTTTAAACAAACTACAATTAATAATAATTAAAATATTTATAAAACGTTATGTATGCCAAGCTTATCTAATGGCTGAATAAACATTTGATTCTTTCTCATAAACAACCCCGGTAATTACAAGTGGAATTAAAATATGAAAAATATAGTACTATGAAGTGGAACTGGGCGGGTCACGTTTGCCGCATGGTACCCGAAAGATGGGCCCACCCAACAACAGCATGGGTACCTACAGACGGAAACAGGTCGAGAGGAAGACCTAGGATGAGATGGACAGACGAGTTGTCCGCTTTCGATAAAGAATGGAGGAAATCAGCCGAGGATAGAAGTAATTGGAAACGAAAAAGGGAGGCTTTTGCCCAACTATGGGACATAAATGGCTATTAAAAAAAAAATAGTAGTATGCATGGGACGTATGCACGTGTTCTTTACGTCCTTCTGGTTTGAAAATAATATTTCACATTCTATTATATGTCAAAAAGTATCTCATTATTTTCTCAAAAACTAATGGGGGTTATTAATATGCGATAAACATACGCATCGCTCACATCAGTGCGGCTCGGGACGTCTTCATGTACGCGCGCGAGTCACATTCGCCCTGAGGAAAGCCTCCGGATGACGTTGAAACATGTCGGCCAGTAGTTGGCATTTTACGTAAGTTACCCGTTTATCGCTTATTAATAATTGCTGTCTTAAGTTAGTTTTAACCAAAAAAACAAGGAGTTATGTAATTCTTATCCTAATTCTATCCTAATCCTTATCCTATCCTAATCCTAACTATCCTATTCCTAATTCTAATCCTATCCTAATCCTAACTAATATTATAAATGCGAAAGTGAGTTTGTATATTTGTTTGTTTGTTGGTTTGTTGGTTTGTTTGTTTTCGTTTGTTTGTTACCTCTTCACGCTTTATCTACTGAACCAATCTTCTTGAAAATTCGCATACAGGATATAGGGTACCTTTCATCCTGAAAAATAGTAATGTTTCCGTGGGATTTTAGATACGCGAGCGAAGCCGCGGGCAAAAGGTAGTGAGATATAAAATGCACTTTCTTGCTTATACGTCCATATGCTTTGAAGCCTTAAATATGTCAAGCTCCGTCGTGCTTCGGAAGCAACTTATGCCGTTGATTCCGGCTCTCATCATTAGGCGGCAGTCATCAGGTCAGGTGCCTTTAGACAGCTTGAAAAAATCTGACACTATTATTGTTTATTTACACTTTACACCAACAACCTATTGCTTACTCTACTCGGTCAAAGAATATGTATTACGAACATCGTTATTAAGAGGACTTAATGCACACTTTATAATAATACGAACATCGTTTTAAGGTGAAGATGTAGGCAAATGGCCTTGAAGTGTGAAATAAATTGTTAACTCGTAAATATGGTGATAATTTCCATATTGCCCTTCGTCATGCACTAGATAGCCCTTTAAATCATTTTATGAACTGCCGTTGAAACTATTATTAGTGATCCGTCTAGCTTTAAAACTTGCCGTGGCCACTTTTGGCGGAGGCAAATTTTAAAGCTAGACGGACTAATGCAAATACTTTCAACGGTGGTTCATAAAATAATTCAAAGGGCTATCTAGTGTATGACGAAGAGCAATATGGAAATTATCTACATATTTACGAGTTAACAATTTATTTCAAATGAGGGCGCCACTTCAAGGCCATTTGCCTATATCTTCACCTTAAAGAGGACTCAATACACACTTTAAATATCTAGTTCTAGTTTCAGAGTTTAAAAATCCAAATTGCATCTGACCAACGCACTTGCTTGTATTGTTAGTCTATCTATACAAGTCTTTTTAATTATCTGTTCACATTAATTTAATACTATATTTTTCATTTTCACGACCACGGAGGTCGTTCTTCTTCTTCTCGAGTTGAAAGGCTATTTATTAATTTAATTAAATCAAATTTGACCAGTATTTGGCCACGGCGATTCCTCGGTCATTTGCCTCATTTAGGTCTTGTATTAGGCATGATGTGGGGCATTTCGGGCATGACAATAAGTGGTTCATTTGTCGTTTTTGGAGTAACGCCACCTAACACGATTTTCTGGACATCTCCTAACACCAGTTCGGAGTCTATTTAAAGACTTCCAGACTGCCCAGGGGAGGTCGGCACCCGGTGGAATCTTCTCAGCAGGCGTAAGATCTGAGAGTGAGCCCGGGGATTTATTGTCCCATAGTCCCCTCTACTCTAGACTTAGCGGCTTCTTTTGCATCGATGGATGGCTGTCAGAGAAAGCTGTTACGGCTTTTCAGACGTGTGGGTGGTGTTACACGGCCAAAGACTGAATGCCTGCCATCGTGTGTCTGCCTGTGTCTCTCGATAGCTCCTCCGTGGTGTAAGGTCAACACGCTAATCCGCCACTCTGGAGGATCTGGGTTCGATCCCCAGCCAGGACAAGTTGAAAAATGGCCTTTTTCAAATTTTCCTGGGTCTTTGCTGTTTATCTATACATATGTGTATTAATATAAAATATAGTATAATTGAGTTCTTATCCCATAACAAGTTTTAACTTACTTTGGGGCTAGTTCAATCAGTGTCATTTGTCCTCATCTATTTATTATTATTATTATTTTATGGATTTAATACAACTTACTATTATACCCTTAACTTCGCAATACCCTGCCTGGGTTCATACCTACTTTACTACTAACCATCTTACTAATGAGTGTATGTAAGCGAAAAATAAAAAAATACTAACCAATACTGCTAAAGAAATATATTTATGATGATTATAATGCTACTTTATTTATTATAAATACATATATTTTCTCATACAATTACTTATGAAGTTAATTAATTTAATTAAACCAACAATAAAAGCTATTGGCGTGTAAGTGGATAACATCGACCCCGCTCCGAATTAAACTAAAAGAGAGCTGTATTGTATACTTCGATGCATAAAAACCCTCATAAACACTGCTTTGAACTGAATGTTATATTAAGCCTCGTTCAAACTCGTGTTAGCGGTGTGGTTTTCGGCAAAGTAGAACAGGACTACTCCAAGTCTTCCCGCGTGGTTGTCTTAGAGTCGGACTCGCCTATGAAGGGTTCCGTAGCAGCAAGTAACATTTTACGATTTATGACGTATTAAAAAAAACTTACTAGATAAATACTTACTAGATCTCGTTAAAACCAATTTTCGGTGGAAGTTTGCATGGTAATGTACATCATATATTTTTTTTGTTTTATCATTCTCTTATTTTACCACTTTAGAAGTGTCTCTCGCGCTAACTTCAGTTTAGAAAAAAAAAATATTTGGAACCTCAATATCATTTTTGAAGACCTATGCATAGATACCCCAAACGTATAGGTTTGATAAAAAAAAAATAGTTTTATTTATTCTGTGGTTTCAGTTCTAAGCATGGGGGACCCCCTAAATTTATTGTTTTTTTTCTATTTTTGTGTGAAAATCTTAATGCGGTTCACAGAATACATCTACTTACCAAGTTTCAACAGTATAGTTCTTATAGTTTTGGAAAAAAGTGACTCTGACATACGGACGGACAGACAGACAGACATGACGAATCCATAAGGGTTCCGTTTTTTGCCATTTGGCTACGGAACTAAGTTCGCCAGGTCAGTTAGTATAATAATAAAAATGTTTTGCGCTTCGTAACGGTATGTGTAAACGAACCCTAATTCAGTAAACCTCGTAGTTCCCAACGACCCGTTAACCCTACCCTTTCAGCAAATAAGAAAAGGTTAATGCAATACAACACTAATTGATATAGAAAACAAAGGTTTCGGACGCTCAATTATCCTTGTTTTCTCTGTGGTTCGCCCTTAGTTCCAGATTTGCTCACAGATTTTCTGGATTTAGTCGATAATTCATTTGGGATATAAAATATCTAAAATTATTCGTATTCATAGAGTATGGTCTACTTTAGCACGTCCCAGGTAGCTGCCTCAACATGCTTGTGACTCGAGTAGGTACTCGTATAACATACATAGAGAAGCGTGATCTTCCTTCTGGGGCAGGCAGATAAAAGCACAAAAGACCCAAATGTCCAACGTTTTCTTTTCAATTTGAGATTTTGGAATCTGCCGGCGCAGTCGGATGAGCTCACGGCTCCCTCGGGAAATTATACTGAACACTATTAGAGCTGTTATGAACTTATGCCGGTTTTCAGCTATAGAACTGTATGAGCTGTGAATGCTGTGAAACTTGAGGTTATAAATTATAGTAGGGTATGAATAAAAATTATGGTAACATGATGATTAAATACAAATGATAATGATGTAAGTATTTGACTTCGCACATGATTAAGATTCTCTTACGACCACTAGTAGTGTATAAACAGAGATTCTACATGGAAACTAGTTGTGAAACTTGGTTGCGATGACAATCGGAGCGGATTGAAGTATTCAGGCAAGTACCCTTTTTATATACTTATATATAAAATCAACTCGTACTTACGATATTGTTATGTGTCTATTTTTAGGTGTTGCCCTTATATGTATTCGTATTCTTCTTCTTAGTCGTACACTCTTGACAGAGTGATCATGGATTCGGTTGTTCGTCCATGCCCGTTGCTTTTGCTATTTTTCTTCAGGTAACTCTGACTGCGGCTTTTTTGGAGCATTCCGTTGTTAGTAATTTGAAAAGTCCTGACAAAAAGCCTGATATTTCGATAAAAGTCTGGACTTTTTAGTCACAAAATACAAATATGACCTACTTAGTTTTAGTAGTACGAGTATGGACTATGGTAGAGTCTGGCCACGAAAGCTGTCCCGGAAAACTAAAAAAAAAAACTGGATATATTAAAAAGGCTGACAAAGTCCGGACAAGAGTCTTAAAGTCTGGACATGTCCGGACGGATGGTATCCCTAGTTCCTAGGCACTGTGTTACATCTTTGATGAGATATAACCACCTCGTTGAAGACCGTCCACGCGAACGTTTGCCTTCAATTTGACCCTGAACCCTCAAATGTTCCATAGAGTTTTCTTTGCGGGTGAAATAGTCGAAGAATTTAAGCGTATTTGTATTATTAAAATTAGGTAAATATGTACCGCGTTTTTGTAAATCAAATAGACTTTTTTTTTATGAAGTAGACCTAATGATGTGACTTACCCTGGATAGCTCCAGCCCAGCATAGCCAGAACAGCGCCCACTTGGCAGTCCTGAACCGCTGCAGGAAGGCGGGGCGGAACACCCCCCAGCCGCAGCGCAGCGCGTGGTCCTCTTCGGGAGCCCCCGATGACGGGGACTCCGGCTGGTGCTCTGTGTCATTCTGTAAATATAAAAAATAGGTGCATAAGTTTTAAATTCATACTTAGTCTGGACCGAACTGGCAACTCGCGACCACTTTACAATGCCATATCTTGGTAATTCTTTTTTTAACCAACTTCAAAAAGGAAGTTATCAATTCGACTGTACCTATGTTTTTTAACTAATTAAGATAAGCGGATCACACACGTATGCTATTTTGTTTTTTGTATGTATGTCACGCGATATCTTGGCAAATTTTAATCCGATTTTGATGATTTATTTTTTATTTGAAAGCCTTTACCAGCATGGAATAAATAATTTTAAACAAAAAAAAGCGATTTCAATTTCTAGCCTTCTCCATAAGTTCCACTTCACCAAAACTCACTTTCTGAATGCGTTTGATTTTAGTTATTGAAGTACATACATAAAAATAACATATGTAAATTCGAATTGATAAACCCTTCGATTAAGGATAAACCCCTTCTTTTTAAAACCCGACGAAAAAGAGGGGTAGATAAGTTTAACGTGTATGTGTGTATGCGTGTCTGTGTCATTGTAGCTCCTAAACGAATACACCGATTTCGATGTGTTTTTTTTTAAATCAAAAGCCTTATCTGTCGATTGTAGGTTCAGCCCTACAAAAGTTATTGGGGGCGAACGCTTAAAAGTATAGGAGGTTTTTTAATTAGTCTAACGAATAAACTTGTTATTTGAAGTCACATAATAAAGGGAAATTTGTTTTTGAAAGATGATCTCAAATCGTTCCCTCACGTCCATCTTATAAAGAACTAGCAGTCCACCCCGGCTTCGCCCGTGGTACACACATAGCCTATGTCACTCGGGAATAGTGTAGCTTTCCAACGGTGAAAGAATTTTTTAAATCGGCCCAGTTCTTTTTGAGCCTATTCATTACAAACATACAAAAATAGGTACAAATCTTTTCACTTTATAATATTAGTATAGAAGTATAGATATAGATATAGATAATTTTATCAATAAGACGTAGGGCACACTGCTCAAATAAAGGTAATTATATGATCCCCGAACGGAACTCCAACAATGTATTTGACAGTCCAGCTTCCATCAAGATTTAATGCGACTTACAGCACGGTGTGGGAGTTTCCGATTGTCCACTAAATGCTTTGAATCATGGCTAAAGTAGCTCAATTACAATGTTTCAATATCTTGTTTATGTAGGAAATTGTGTTATTACTTAATTGACTACTCGTAACAGCATTTACCGCGTGGCTAAAGGTTAGATTTACCTTGTTCAGTTCTGTAAATTGGCTATGATCGTTTCTAGTAGAGGACCCAGGTTGTTAGCAGTAACTCAAATTCTAGTGCAACACGCCAAAGCTCCGCCTCAGTCTGATACATCCTGCCTCGAGTTACCTTTTACCTTACTTATTCAGATATATATATGTCGTAGTTGGATGGTATAAACCGCTAATTTACGAAACCTTTAGTTCTCTAGTTGTTTGGCATTACACCTCGGTTTTGTTAAACAGCCGAATATCGTTCAGCTGGATTGCGCAACTGGTGACGTTAATTTAAACCGCTTACCACGTTTCCAAACGGCTAGCGGTTTTGTGAAACAATAGCGGTAATCCGCTGTTTGGCGAAACCGTTAAACAATCCAACTGCGACAAATGCATGATAAGAATTTGGTGTACCATAATGAAATATAACTGGGTGTCTATTAAATTACTTACAGATTTTTTCGACATCGAATTTCATTTCCCAGACAACTATTCCACGTTTTTATTGCTATAGGTTTGCCCTAACCTAGTAAAATGGATAGAACTTTTCTAGCACTCGCCGGCCGCTGCCGTGCACGCTCGCTTCGCTCGCTCGCCATTGCCACTTCGCATTCTACATTGTATATAATTTCTTTAGATAGAATTGTTCAATAACTTCTCTAGCCGCATGGATGAATACAAGTTGTTCATTCCATCCCGCGTATTAAGGTTCGCTGTTTTACAAAACCGAGCTATAATGCCCAACAGCTAGAGGTTTAGTGAATTAGCGGATTATACCATTCAACTGCGACATATATACCATTTCTATTGTAACTTAAGCATAAGGTATAAGGTATCTTAAACTAACTTAATTAAATACTCACTTTGAAATAAAAACACAGCAAAGTTCAGGACTAACTCTATACATAATGTTTCGAAAACACGATTGCTTGAAATTATCTCAATAGAATAAAATTGCAAAATTGAAATTGCGGTTCCGTACCCGAAGGGTGCAAACGGGACCCTATTACTGAGACTCCGCTGTCTGTCCGTCTGTCACAGGGCTCTATCCCTTGAACCGTAATAGCTAGACACTTGAAATTTTCGCAGATTATGTATTTCTATAACAACAAATACTAAAAATAAAAAAAAAGTTGAATATTAAAGGGGGTCGTCATACAAATAACGTGTTTTTTTCAGCGTTTTTAACTCAATCTATCACAGGGCTCTATCTCTTGAACCGTAATAGCTAGACACCTGAAATTTTCATCGATTATGTATTACTATGACTACTATAATAACAAATACTAAAAATAAGATAAAATTAATAATTAAAGGGGGTCGTCATACAAGAAACGTGTTTCTTCAGCGATTTAAAACATTGTACGGTTGTACGGAACCCTTCATGTACGAGTCCGACTCGCACTTGCCTGTTTCTTCTATCTTTACGCCTACCATCACAACGTACTCTTACTGTCTTCTGTGCCATCACGCTAAACGTGGCCTTGGGTCTTACGCCTTTGGTTCCGTCTATCCCTAGAGATAAAAACGTGATATTGTATCTTTATCTAAGTTTTTTCTTCCTTCAACGCCGGTGTATAATTAGCCATTGTCATAAAAAATTGTAATAAGTTATGGTAATTTTAGTTTGCTCGCACGTGTACTTATCGTGATTGGTAATGTGACTGCGAAGGACGTTCAACTTTGCTATATTACGTAACTAAGTACCTACACCTCGGCTAGAAAAAAATCGGTATAGGCAGGTATAGGCCTTAAAAATATCTGCCTATGACCTGCACATGTGATGCTATTACCACAATACAAGTATGGACATGTTTAGAGAAGGGGAGGAAAGCCATATAAGCAGGCAGTTCGGAAAATGCAGGTAAAGGGACTGACGGACGGGGCAATAAAACCTCAATTCAACTTCTTACTATGTAGATTACATAGTAAGAAGTTGAATTGAGGCTTCCAGTGTCCAGCATCATAGAATACTAATATAGAATGATACAAAGTTCGATGCAAGTGGATACAGAAAAGTTTGTTAACGCGACATAATCTCAAAGGCGGCGTAGCGGTTTCTCGTGGCCTTCATTTGATTCACGTAAATTCTCCATCTTGCCGGAAGGCGGGCGTCGAAATAACTATATGGGAACCAAGCTGAAGATCTGCTTTATTTTTCCTAACCATTTGCAGCCCAAAATCATAAACGATGTCTCCGATATCTCTCGATGAAAACAGCTTACTCTCGGAACGCTGTGAAGAATTCCGAACTAAATCTACAATCTTACATCATTGATGAATACAAATAGCTTATGCCACTCTGCGTATGCGGTGTCAGTTATTTAACGCTGTTTTACGAAACCGACCTGTAATGCCAAACAGCTAGAGGTTCAGTGAATGAGCGGATTATACCATTCAACTACGACATATATAAAGCGCGATAGAACAGAAGATTCAGAAATAATTATATACTTATTTAGATAATTTGTGCGTTTTTCAATCCCGCCATCTGCGCCATTGTTGCTATTATCCCCCAATTAATACCCATTTAACAAGTCGGGGGCTGCATTATGCGCGCACGTCGTCTCATAC
The DNA here is from genome assembly GCA_963576875.1 of Acrobasis repandana. Taxonomy (NCBI): domain Eukaryota; kingdom Metazoa; phylum Arthropoda; class Insecta; order Lepidoptera; family Pyralidae; genus Acrobasis; species Acrobasis repandana. Next base: position 23,937,080 of record OY756215.1, read on the forward strand.
AACTCATACAAAGGCCCATTCAGCCGTAAGTGGTGTCCAACAGCTGATATCCTGGTCTTTGTGTGGCCCGAGGTACTTCTAACATGCTTTGAGACTAGAGATTTCTGTTCAGATTGTACTTAGATTTAAGCTGGCCCCAAAGTAAGTTTTTTTAAACTTGTGTTATGGGATACTAACTTAACGATACTATATTTTATGATAAATACATACATATATAGATAAACACCCAAGACCCAGGAAAATTTGAAAAAGGCCATTTTCCAACTTGACCTGGCTGGGGATCGAACCCAGAACCTCTGGAATAGCGGTCTAGCATGTTAACCATTACGCCACGGAGGTCGTCATATCTTGACGACATCTGACATAGCTTGACGACTACCTTAATGTGCCTTCCAAAGCACGGAGGAAGCTCGAGAATTTTTTTATGCCATTTGTGGTCACCCATCCAAGGGCGGACCACGCCCGGTGTTGCTTAACATGAGCAAGCGCTATTAATGCGTACTCCCACCGAGCCACCGAGCTCGTCAGATACTTAGATAAATGTCAGGTATACGGGGCACTTAGTAAATATTTAAGTATAGTTTGTAACAAACCAATATTCTACCACCTTATTGTGTTGGCGGTCAAAGACCCAGTGTTTAGTCTGTTTCGAGGGTAACTTGATCGATTCGTAAATTACCGGCCCTGTTCTTGGTGCGATTACCTTTGGCCAAAGCTGAAGCTTACATACAGGATGTTTTACAAAGACGAAATAATCCCTGGGCCCTTGGAACAAGCGTCAGTGGAACACTAACCCAGGAGAGAAATTTCAAATCTACACTTCTACACTTCTACACTAATATTATAAAGAGGAAAGATTTGTACCTATTTTTGTATGTTTGTATGTTTGTAATGAATAGGATCAAAAAGTACTGGGCCGATTTAAAAAATTCTTTCACCGTTGGAAAGCTACACTATTCCCGAGTGACATAGGCTATGTGTGTACCACGGGCGAAGCCGGGGTGGACTGCTAGTTATGTATAAAATTAGAATATTTGATCATATGATGATGATAGATATTTGACAATGTTTGTTTTTGGACAATATTTTATTTAAAACAAACAAAAACATTGAAGTATTTTTTTGAAAACAGCAAAAATCAACGGGCAAGTGCGAGTCGGACTCGTACATGAAGGGTTCCGTAACACCGTACAATGTTTTAAAACGCTAAAGAAACACGCTTCTTGTATGACGACCCCCTTTATTTTTAACTTCATTTTAGTTTTAGTATTTGTTGTTAGTGGCCATATTAATACATAATCTGTGAAAATTTTAAGTATCTAGTTAATGCCACTATGAAGATCGAGTTAAAAACGATGAAAAAAACACGTTTTTTGTATGACGACCCCTTAAATTTTCAACTTTTTTTATTTTTAGTATTTGTTGTTATAGCAGCCATAGTAATACATAAACGGTGAAAATTTAAGGTGTCTAGCTATTACGGTTCAAAAGATAGAGCCCTGTGACAGACGGACAGACAGACAGACGGACAGAAAGCGTAGTCTCAGTAATAGGGTCCCGTTTGCACCCTTCGGATACGGAACCCTAAAAAAGAAAGCGGCAACTACCATTTCAAATATTTATATGAATAAAAGTGGGAACGTGGTGAGGACATCGCGGTATTTCTTCGTACGCTTGAAACCTAATGGCAGTGACGTCATATGCCTGTACGTGCATCCTTTTTTGTTACTTGACAGTTTCCTTTTCCACTAGATTTGAAAGACTTTTAAATAACTTACTAATTTTCTAAGGCTTTAAAAAATCTTTTGGTTTTGGGTTCCGGATTATAATATGTCCACTTTTTGATATTAATAAAAACAAAACATTGAGTTGAATACCGATTTCTTAACTTTTGATTATTTGTGTAACAGCCTGTATAAGATTAAATGGTGTGGTCATTTTCTGTATATCTAAAAAAGACCGTCAAATATGTCGTTGTAGTAATAAAAAACAGTGGCACTCCGAGAGTTCCGACAGAAGTGAAAACTTAAGAGGTGTCGGTTACGGTAACAGTGTCGCGGATTCAATGTTTTTTTCACATCTCAAAAAATGCCCAACGCGCCTTAAGAAGTTTTCACTTCAAAAATGTGCAAATAAGCACAAACAACTTTGTTTCACATTATAATCTTACACAAGATACGAATTATCGTTGTTACGGTATATTAAAGCATTTCTAATGAATTCGCACAATATACGATCTTATTACGCGCCTTAATGCAGCGGGAAATAAAACCGTATTTTACGCGGCAAATTAATCTGCTTAATTTACGTCGCGTAAATTACGTGCATCGTAGACGTTCGTAGCACTTCGTAGCTTGTAGCGAACGTGCTACGGGTTCACTCAGATGTTTTAGGATCTTCCGTTTCATGGATAAAGAGGAATCCTTATCATTTTTTAGGGTTCCGTAGTCCACAAGAAACCCTTATAGTTTCGTCATGTCCGTCCGTCCGTCATTCCGTCTGTCTGTCCGTCCGGGCTCGTACTCCGCCGCTACTGCACCGATTGTCACGGAAATTGGTGGAGAGATAGATATTGAAGTTCCAAAAGTTGGTTTTTAAAATTATAAAAAAATGTTTTTTTTTTCAGCACCCCCTCCCATACAACGAAAAGGGAATTTAAAAAATTAAATTGGACTAACCCCAACGTGTGAGGTATCGTTGAAAAGGTCTTTTAAAATGCAACAAAAACTGCTTTGAAACTATGTACATCAAACCCCCCAGTCTTGAGATAATCTAATACAAAGTTAAAATTTGAGGTGTCCCCCCACCGTAACTTTTGAAATATTACTAAAATAATTCTAAAAAAAATGTGGTATACACCTCAAAGTATGTACTTTCTTAAGAATTTACTTTCTTAATTAAAACTAAAGCAGTCTCGGTACCATAGATAGTTATTTTTTAATACGTCATAAATCGTAAAATGTTACTTGCTGCTACGGAACCCTTCATGGGCGAGTCTGATTCGCACTTGGCCGCTTTTTTTTTAAATATTGGAATAAAAAAAGAGTACTAGTTTACACTCCTAACGAACAAATGGTAAAAGCTGATCAAGGAAAGGAGTTACCTGGAAATTCTTCGTTCAGACGGATTCTCTGGTTCCCGCGGATAGTCTATCAACCCTGTCAATAATCTGATTCCTATTTTAAATCTTCCTTCGGGTTTTGCGATCTTTTACCACGGATGACTGACTCTGTCTACCCATAAAAAATACAGAGAGAGTAAAGATACAAAGTAGTATGTGTATAAAAATGTCACCTCTGGAGATCAAAATTTTTGGTATTCATCAAAATGAATGCCAGTAATAAATAGCCTTCTGGCCTACAAGTCCTACAACCCTCCATAGTCTTTACTTTTTTATATTGTCTTATAGGTTTATTTGATTGAGTAGTAATATTAACTTGGAATACTTTTAAGGTCGATTATTTTATTTATTTTTTCGATCAATTTATTAAGGTGACGTGTGGGCTCACAATTTGCAATACCGTGCGTGTTTTTGAAAAATTATACCAAAAATGTATTATCTAAATATTTATCCGTTTTGGCTACAGAAAAAATTATAAATATAGTGTATTATATTATTTTTGATCATCAGTATGGAAAAGTTTTACACCCTTATATTTTCTTCCAAGTTCATATTTTGACTGTAAAAACCAATTGCAACCCTAGGTATATGCAATTTCTTTAAAGTTACAAATTTTTACCGAATTCTGACATGTCGTTTCAAAATAAAACGTAGACTACGTTTGTATGGGAAATTCGGATTTTGTCTAGGGTAAGGAGACTCTTAATATGTTCATAAATTATTTTCCTTGTGAAATGGGATTGTATAACTCTTTATTCAGTTATGTGGACTCGTTTTTAGACGTTTTAGACGTAAACCGTGAGGCGTAAACTCAGCATTTGCAACTACAAAACCCTACACTGCGCGAGGCCCTACATGCACTTTGCCGGTTTTTTTTTTGTTGGGTATTTTTTCCATTTCCTCTCACGGGACTGAAGAAATTTCTTTAGAAATAAATAGCACCTATGTACTGTGTACTTTAATTAGTAAAAATATTTAAGTGGATTTCAAGTGGGCTTGAATGGAGTGGCGACCATGGGCCAATAAGCGAGGTAGAGGACACCCAGCAATGCGTTGGGTAGACGATATTAAGCGTCACAAATGGAATGATATGGAGGAGGCCTATGTCCTGAAAAGGATAACATAGAGGCTGCTATGGATGGGTGGATGGGCTTAAATAATAAAATAAAAAATTGTTGTTCCAACACGGTAATAGCACAGGTAATAGTGAGGTCACGGAATCGGGCGCAGTTCATCAGTTGAGGTGCTAGAGGTGTGTCATTATAGTAACATTACTGTGTGATTGTGATGGACGACATTAGCTGACTGGGCTTCAACTGGAACAACGACCTGACAACCACTGATACAAGGTTTAGAAAACAAGGTTGATTTATAATGGAAATAGACTTATAGTCTCAAGATCCGAAGAGAGGTCGAGCTTCACCCATCTGCTTACCGGATTTTTTAGGAATAAATCATTCATTCATAAAAATTATATTTTATCAAATAAAATATGTTCCTGACATACAGGCTGACTTTTTATCTACCAGCCAAATTTATGGAGCAAGTTCAGTCCATGATACAGAACTACTTTCCATAAAAACAATTAACGATAAACTAAAATAAAAATTCACCTTCCCATACAAATCAGCTCTCAGCCAAAAGGATTTTGTGTGGGAGGACGAAAAAATTTTATCGATTCTCACTAACTTTTTTTATATAAAGTAGTTCAATATCATGGACTGAACTTGCTCCAAAAAATTGGCTGGTGTTTAAAAAGTCACCATGTATATACCAAAGTTTGCCGTAAAAATATTTTATTAAATAATAATAAAAATATATATACTTAGTTATTTCTTTAATTAAATTACCTACCATCTTTTTTTTCAAATCTCACTGCATTGCTTTTGCAAGGGAAAGCGTACAACATACACAGTATGCCACCGTTAAGTTGCTTACACACAATGAACTTAAAAAAGGGAACTACTTTTTTGAGCTGCTATTTAAATATTCGAGATATTATTATGATCAGTTGGAAAACATATTGAGCAGTTATTTAATTTAATGGCGGTTGATTTATTATTGCGACAGTAAAACATGAACAGTATTAAAAAATTAATTAGTCGGTTATTTTATCATATTACTAGTTCTATTCATTTTACTAGGTTAGGGAAAACCTATAGGTTAGGTGAGATTAGAACTGCGACCAACACACGCTAGGTCGGTTTTATCCATTTTACTAGGTTAGGGAAAACCGCTCGTAAAATTTTTTTTACCGCCCATTTAATTATTTTCCTGCTCAATTATATATTCACTGATCCAGTTTTTGTTTACTTTACTGCTTAGTTTTAACTGCTGAACTAGTTATTAAACATGCCATTTATCATTTTTAACTTACCAAAACTGCTATTTACAACTGCCTCTTTAAATCAGTGCCTTAAAAAATACTTTAATTTTTTTTTATTTTGTATATTGTTAAGTATCATAACGTTTTGGTGCGATAAGGATTTTAACTGACTTAACTACTTACGAGTATAAACTAAAATGGAACGTAAAAAAAGTAATCAATATTTTTTGTTAATTTGTTATCTAATAGAAATTTAAAGCAATTTGATGCAGATTTTTTTCTATTTTATACTCATACCACAAAAATTATTAAAAAAGAACACACTGTGTAGGAATTGTCGGTAGGTACCTACTACGGTGTTTATTATTCAATAGTATATTTTAATTTTAACGTTCATACGTTAGAATCAAATAACAGTTATATACACTATAATCATTTATAGTGTATATAACTGTTATTTGATTTTAAATTAATAGATTACTGTGAATATTAAAAATCAAGTTAATCAAACATAATATATAGGGATATTATAACTCTTTGTTACTATAGTAATTTACAGTAATTTCTTGTAAGACCATTATAAAATGCTTATTTATATTGCATTGCATGACCAATTATAAAATAATATAAATTATTTTGCAACAGAAATATTTTTTTTTATTAAAAAAAATATACCTATTAAACTACAAGAAGTATATGAAGCATGCATGAGTGAACATCATACCATGTTAATTCATCAGCTGCTATCCAAATAAAAAAAAAATCAGAACATTTAAAATTTCGAAGCCGCGTGAAAAGTTTCGTAAGGGAAGGCGACACTAGCGCTCGGGTTAACCCCTCGGCGCGACCCTACGCGGGAAACTGAGGGTTCCGTGGCCGAGACGGTCCTTATAAACTAGGAGGAGCGTAGTATGTGCTCCAATTGAAGATAAATCATTGCTTATTAAGTATAATGCATCCGTTGCTAGATAAAACTGTTATCTAGTGGATTCAGTACGGTCAGTAAGGTTAATGAGTTTCTATATAATGTGAAAATGGATAGATTATGAATTGTTCCGCCTTATTTTTATTTAATTTAATTAGTTTAATAATTAATTGAGAACTGCCCTTTTAAAGTATTACTACAGGTTACCACTTATTTAATTCTAGTCTAAAGTCTAAAAATACCTGACAAAGCTTTAGTAAATATGATGTTCATAAATAAGAAACAACAGAATTATATGACCATGCCATTTAAAATTACATTCTAAAATCAGTACCATACCTTTTCCAACCATCACACTAAAAAGGCCTTTGAGTATAATAACCACAGGCTCTGTGTTAGAGATAAAGACGCGATAGTATAGTAGCATTCCTACCTTACTAATTAAAAACGAAAATAATTTTAAATACTGTCCTATTCGTTAATATAAAAACTCCCCTTAAAAACTGTGTCTAATGCAACATTCCATAATCGTATTTACTCCACTTTTCTCTCCCCTGCACAATTATGGTCAGCTCTCCTCCACTCCGTTGTCCAAAAACTTAATTCAGGAGCACATCTATTTTTATGGAATCCTAAATGGACAATTTCGTTTAATGCGGCACTATGTATGTAAAGTGACTGACTACTCTCATTTCGTTGTACATTCTACGCCGCACCGCGCACGTGCGCGAAACTTGACGTGACTTTAATTTGAATTTGGAACAAAATTAAATTCGCACCATATTTATGGCTTTTGGGGGAAATAGAGAGTGGCCAGTAACAAGCTCCTTCGCGACGCCGGAAGGAAAAAGAAAGAATTTCCGCGATACATTTATTGGATCGCTTATAATTGAATTTATTGGGGTAATATTTATTTAAGGAACACTTTGATGGGTGCCTGCTAGTGAAAGGAAGTATATTGCTTTTTAAATTGAAGGTAGAAGCCTTAAAAGTGGCGCAGACATAAAAAGAATACTTTATCAAAGTTAGCGTTTTGACAGTATTTTTAAAGAAAGATTTTCAACAGAAAGATCTTTTTCATAGAAAAGTTCAGTATAATGGACTGAACTTGCTTTAAAATTTTTATTTGTTCGTCCCAGTTGGTAACTTATTGTTTTCAAAGGATCTTACTTAATTTTTTTTGGCCAGTGCTAAACAGTCAAAATCATCAAGAGACCAAAACAGTGTTTCCAATAAATTTTTATTTGACTGCACTGACAAAACTAGGAATCTCCTGAACTCTACTGCATTGTAATAGAACTGATTTTGCTGTAAAATTTGTAAGTAGTAACCACTAATTAATGAGCAGATTATTCTTCGCACGAAGATGTATGGACACCATAGTGTAATGTGTCAAGGATTAAAGTTATCCGGTCGTTTGGACCGTGACAGCACTTTAGGGTTACAATTATTATGTCTATCCATGTCCATAGCCAAACTGATTATAAAACAAAGTCCCCCACCGCGTATATCTATCAGTCTGTCTGTACTTTTATAACTCTGTAATTGATGGGCCGAATTAGATGCGGTTTTCAACATGTAGAACATTTCTCTGGGAAGGTGACTAGACTCGTCACGTGACACTTTGATCAATGTCAGTATAACTCTCCCAATATGACCCAGGCCATAGTCACATTCACCCTGGATGTCTCCACCAGCTCATGCACTCAACAGACTTTTTGACGGTGCCATCGGAACCATCGTCTCTTTTACAGGCTCCTCTGGTGGTACCACAGTTGGACAGTACTAAAAGTTCTCGGGTTAGGTCAGGCTAGGTTCCATGATCCCTAATTGTTCAACCTAGGTACAAGGTCTCTAATTATTCAACCTAGGTTCCATGGTCTCTAATTATTCAACCGGAAAAGTTGTAAATGTGTACATGCCGGGAGCTCACATTACTTACATAATGTCTAGATGAATTTTCCGGGGTCCAGTGCTGCCGCCATTTGAAATAAATTATTTGAATGAAAACGGAGATATGATTTAAAATATTGTCTTTGGGAAGCCCTAGATAACCCTTCATACTATTTTTTGAGCCACTGTTTACAGTTTAAAGTGAGAACGTTAAGCTTTTCTTAGCATTTTTGCCAAAAGTGCCCGTTTTACGCAAAAATTCTAAGAAAAGATGATTGACAAGTGTATGACAACGAATGAACGTGAAAGTATCTAATCGTTTTATTTTCATTGCGTGTTATAAATACTAGGCCATCAAAATTTTGTTACTAATGTAAGCAATGGATTTTGAATATGCGATTTTCACTCAGCAGTTTTCAGTATATAAGTTAAACAAAATACGAAATAATTGATTTTAAAATAAATTGAATACTATTTAATCAGAAATTTACTTACCGATGAAAAAAACTTTTTCTTTACGTCCTCCAACATTTGTTGACGTATTTCTGCAGCTCAAAACTGCACAAACAGGCATTTTTCTGCAGAGCGTTCTAGGTTAGGTGCAGTAAGCTGTCATACGCGGACTAAAGAAGACAATTTTGAATGAAGTGAATTTTACTTAAATTGTAAGCCGTAAATTGTTCGGGGCGGCAGCTTCGCTTAGAAGACTACGCAACTTTTTGCCTACTGCCACTAAAATTGCGCTAACTCAGTCACTCTTGCTTCCTATCTTAGACTACGCCGACGCCTTTTATCTTGACCTCACACAGGACCAGCTTGACAAGCTTAAGCGACTTCAAAATGTATGTATAAGATTTGTTTTTGGTTTGCGCAAGTATGATCATGTTTCTCAATTTCGATCCCAGCTCAAGTGGCTTCCCATACGTCTTCGCCGGGATACTCATATCCTTTCTATACTATATAATGTATTATTCAATCCCACATCCCCACGCTATCTTCAAGAACGTTTCGTGTTCCTTCGCTGTAACCATCCTACACGTACCTTGAGGTCCTCAGATACTCTCATGCTCAGTATGCCGATGCATCGGTCATCCTTCTACGACCACTCGTTCACAGTTCAAGCTGTGCGTTTGTGGAACGAACTGCCTGAGTCTATCAGACGCGCACAATCTGTCTCTGTCTTCAAAAACAGACTTAAAGAAGTCTATCTAGCTGAGTAATCGTACATTATTAAAGCAATTGTAGTATATGTATTTATATATATATATATATATATATGTATACTATATTAATTATACCTATATAAGTAGATATATTGTATTATAAATATGTAGTTTTTATGTGTAAGTATATTATAGTGTAGTGTATTGATATATGCTAATTTAACCACTGGTTGTCTGGAAGAGATCGCTGTCAGCGATAAGACCGCCCATTGTACCTATGTATATATATTTACAATTTGTGTTTTGTTAATTTTTTTATTTATTTTTTAGGTGCAATAAAGAGTTATTCATTCATTCATACTTCAGTTGGACATGCAAAGTACATTCAAAGGCTGTGTTTATCTTGATCCATGGTCTGTGGTAAGAACGTTAAGGTTTACTACGCACATTTGCGAAAAACGGCCACTTTTGGCAAATGTGCGTAGTAAAGCTTAACGTCCTTATGTTAAACTGTAAACAGTAGTTCATAACATAAAATACTTTGAAGGGTTATCTAGGACTTGTTAGTAGCAAAATTTTAAATGATGTCTCCGTTTTCTTTAAAATGATTTATTTTGAATTTGGGCAGCGCTGGACCCCGGAAAATTTACGTACGGCCTTAAACTGTAAACAGTAGTTCCATAAAATAGTTTTAAATCATATCTCTGTTTCCTTTAAAATAATTTATTTCAAATGGGGGCAGCACTGGACCCCGGAAAATTTAATAAGGCCCTTAATTATTGTGATCTCTTTAATTTTCACAGTAAAAAAAATCGAGGTCTAGCGCTCACCTGTGTTCTGCCGTTCTTGCCATCTTTACGACTGGGCCGGAGTTCTATCGTATGGAAGCCATCGTCTGTGCCTTCGAAGGCCTTGTTCACGACCCCGCCCGACTCCGACATTGGTGCGGTCTGAAAATTACATTCATTATGAGTTTGCAATATTTTACAACCATCTTTTAGAAAAGAAAAAAGACGTACATACATCATACACTATCACGTCCTTATCCATAACATGGCAGACAGAGCGTTTTTGTACATCCGGCTTTAAGCGTCTGCTTTAAGCGTTTTACACTTTAAAAACCTTTTAAGTCCCAAAGGTTTGAAAGTGTAAAACACTCTATATAAAAATTAAAAAAATTAAAACTAGAAAAAACCATAACTCACACAATACAGAAATTAATGTTTAGGCAATAACCTGAGGCAATAACCATAATAAGCAATTCCAACTAACAATTTCATTGTTTTCAAACAACAAACAACAACGACAATACAGATATCTCCAACTTATCTCAAGATCACAATTTGTGGGAAATAAATGTAAAAACTAAGAAACTTAGTACAACGATAACGTTGACAATGATTCTCTTAATTCCGCGATGTGGGAACAACTTTCGTGTGGAACTTGTGTGGGACCGACTGGGCTCTGTATTGGGGGAAATCCATTGTCACAAAATACAAATGGTCCCGACGACGCAGTCAGGTGAGATGCCACAAGTAGGTACAGAGTATACAGAGTAGGTGTAGGCAGATGTAGTGGAGAGCAGTTAGAGACTCAACAATACTAATTTATATACTTTATTTAACTTCATATGTTACAGCACCGATATAAAAATACGCATGATGGCTGAGAAAGTATTTAGATTATTAAAAAATATTGTACATGGTACACGTATTTTTCCTTTTCTCTGAGAAACAATAAATAAGGAAGATACAGCGCATTTAAATTTCGCATGACGTCACGCATTCGTACGATTTAAACACATCGGTGACGTCACAAGCCCCCACTCTGAAACTTTGATACTATGTATCTTTGTGATTTTTACTTTTTTGATAAACTGAAAAATATGGGTACATTATTTTTGGATAATCTAACTAACGGACTAATTAGAATAATACTTTTCTGACCCAGTCCCAGTCATCATCCCTATTATATTTATAAGTACTTACATTATAATTATGTAATAACTAATAAGTAGGTAGGTGTTCCTGAATGTCTGTTCAGGATGAGAGGTGGAAGTGGAATGAGTCAAATGAAACATATGTAAATTATTCCAAAATGGAATAAGGAAATGTTTGAAATGTAGTCATAAAAAGTAAGATGGACATCGGAAACCGGGAATGCTCAAATTTAACTTGTAAGATTTGACCCAAACAAATAATCAATACAAACTAAATAAAAGTTTTCAAAAATGCTTGTAAAAAATAGGTAACTTAGTATGGCTATGTTACAATGCGTCCCTGCCATGATGTGGGAACGACTTTCGTGTGTGAATGAGCTCTGAGCCGGAAAATCTATTGTCATACTCGTATACGAGTAAAAAGAGACTACGGCGAGTGTAAGGCCTCCATAACTAGTTCGTGACGAATCTTACAACTCCATATTGCCCGATTTGGCTCATGTTCAAGGATATTCTAATGGTTAAATCACATCATCGTCACCATCAGGTCTTTTTTAGTCTCCACTGCAGGAGCACGACCGTCTCGGTACTGCCAGAGCCATATATTAGCCAGAGCAGTCAGAGGATTTAGCCTACACTCTCTCTAAATCACAGACCATGGTAAATATTGTATTTATTTAAATATCTTCCAATAAAAATGATTGAAGAGTTGGGTTATAGTCAAACATACATTTACAATCGTCAAATGGTCCAAGTAACTAGACTTGGGGGACTTCGCTCAATTTGCTTGCTCTTATTTGAATTTTGTGAGTGTAAGTGGCTAACACTGGTGTCAGATTTTTCAAGCTGCCTGAAGGCATCTGACATAGCTTGATGACTCCACACAATGATGCACTTTCCGAAACACGGACCTCGAGAAGTTTTTATGTGTACGACCGGCGCGCTAGTAATTAGTATACAACTTGTTAACCCTTTGAACGCCGCAAGAAAATATTACAAGCGTGCCTACTACGCCCCGACCAGTTTATGTGACACGAATGTTGGCGTTTCAAGACAGTTTCCGCTGGACGCCTAAAGGTGTCCACGGCGGTCAAAGGGTTTAATGAACTAACGCCAAACCTTTCAGATGGTACTCGTACCTCAGCCCATGAAACTGAACTACTCTTTTTATACAAAATTCCAAAAATAAAATTCGGATTTTCATACAAATTGACTCGATCAGCTGATCAGTTTGTATGAAAATTCGATTTTTTTTTTGGGTCATGTGAATGTTGTAGAACAAAAGTTGTTCAGTTTCATGAGCTGAGGTACTATCTAAGAGGTTTTGCGTTAGTTCATTAACACGTTGTCACAGGCCGGAAACTCCTAAGGTACGCGCAATATGCGTCACCCAGGCGTCCCCGTTCCCCGTCCCCGCACCTCTCCCCCGTTTTCGCCTCGATTTCTCACGTTGACCGTCAAGAACCGGGGGAGAGGTGCGGGTGCGGGGAACGGGGACGTATATTGCGCGTACCTTAGAAGAGTCCCTTCTGTTTACTCTTACTGTATTCTGTGACGTTGTATAGAGTCCTATATAGAGAGAGCTCTAATACTAATGAGTTCTGTAATGAAATCTCTTACTAAAATTTCCCAGGTTTCTATAGGTTATGCTATCCACATCTACAGTCATACACCTGTTGGGCTGTATTGCTATTTTCTTAGCGTGTGGGTATTACGGTGTTTTAAAGACACAGGAGCGACTTAAGATTAGTACAGTCAGGTACCAAGATACCTGCCTCCTCTCTATCTAAACGTTGAATTTTAGTTTAAACTCATTTTAAATTATAACGGATATTCGGAAAGACTACAATCATCAAAAATATTTATTTTAATTCAGAGAAAATTCAAAAGAGGTAGTACCTATTTAGGTCAGATCCCATTATCTGACTGTACTGTACTGTATTTATACAAATGGTATCAGCCAGTGTCATTGATTGTGTTCTGGTCTAGTAGATTCCATTGTGGACACGCCTGGCACGCTGTAAGAGAAACACACCAGGCCCTATAGCACCTATAGCATATCATTTTGGCAATGACTTCGGCACGCAACGCAATAAACTGTAGGTATTTCATTGAGAAATATGTACTTACGTACGTACTACTAAGTAATCTAATATTAAATTGATAGGTGAAGTAACGTGTGAATATTAAGTTTGTGTAATTAAGACGGTCATGTCAAAGTCAAAGTCAAAAGTTTTTATTCAATGTAGGATAAATATATCACTTATTGAAGGTCATTATTTTTAATTATTTTTAGTGCAAAAGCTACCGATACGAGCGTTTCGCAACGACCACTGCAGAGAAGAAACGCCGAAAGAAACTCATTTACAAAGTATTGGTCGCCTACGCGCCAAAAGGGCTTTGTCAGTTTACAAAGATATTATGCCTAATACAATGTTATCACAATGTCACATGTAAAGTTTGCAAACGAGTGCCAAATCTAATTTACAGAAATAAGTAACACTGAGTAGTCCGAGCTGACCAGTCCCTACTGGCGGCACCCGTTCACGAGTTGACGCGTGGATCAGCCATCGCTGAACTCAACCATATTAGAGGGAATCCAGTGACCCGACCCACGACGCCATCACCAAAGGTAAATAACTTTATGACTCTTCGTACCATAGTTTTTACAGAGCGAACGAATCAAAATGGATTTGAATTAGGCTAATTATTGATAAACTTACTGATTTAATCAATGACGCACGAATCGCGACCGTCAAAATAAATAAAATTTACTGGACGCCCGAAACGCGACTATTCGGTAAAGGCATTTTTTATAGAATTTTTATGAACGCACGAAACGCGACTATACGATAAAGGCATTTATTTTTAAATTTCGGAAACGCACGAAATGCGACTAATTCACTGTTTCCCAAAAATCAACGACGCACGAAACGCGTCCAGACCCTCCTTAACTATATTTTATAATGAAAATATTTCGTTACCTACCTGTCTGTATTCTGTCGTGTGTATTTGAAATAGGTATAAATGATAGAAGTATATGAATATAAAACAACATCTGCTTGGATACTTGCATGCTGTATGTAATACTAGACTTCACTGACATAGTGCTCAGCTATAGAACTGGATGTTTTTTTCTTTCTTTCCAAAAAAGACATCACTGAAGTTGGTACCCAGATTATTTTCGATTTTCAGACACATGGACAATTTTGAGTAAAATAATGATTAAATATACAACAATTGGCACACCTGTTTCAATAGGTACTGTTTACTAACTGTTTTTCTCTCAACCTAGACATATTGTTGTACCGAAATGTTGGTTAATTGTACAACAAAATGTTGGGTCCGATTGGTTGGGTTCGGTCCCACTTTAAATTTCTTCTTTAAATTTATGTGTAATATTTTTTTGTGGTACAAAATAAACCTTCTCTTACCTACTTCGTCTGTAAACAAATTAAAATGTTATGTTCTTACGTTGACATTTATCTTATTTACACTTAGCTTCTTTGACCTACACATAACTTATTTTTAAAACTAGGTAACAATTGTTTGTAGAATAAAAATAAGCTATCAAGCCCAGAAAATAGACGAATTTCAAAATTGGGTAAGTCATCCTTATAAACCCGATGAAAAACAATTACAATTCCAATTTTCAAAGCCATCCTTATCATCTCACTCACTGCACGGTGTATGGCGAAGACAGCGTATATGCCGATAGGCAATTCGCCACCGTGAACCGTGACACACACATTCGGGAGGCTGGGAGTGCTACTTTTGAACGAAGGAGTCAGCGAAAACACGTGTTATTTTCCAACTTACCGCTCGCGCTCCGACGCATTGCATCGTATTTTGAAACCGTGTCATGTCAGCGATAACTAATATTCAATGTCAACTCTAATAATCTACTCTCTCTAACTAATCTAAACATTTGAACATAAATAAAAGCAGTGTGAAAAAGACCAATTCTCTACAAAAGGTTTTTTTTTAATATTTGTACGTTATACAGGGTGTTTCAAAAGAAAGTTTACATTTGTTTCGCTGACTGTATAAACGCATCGAATCTGAGGGGCGCGGGGGGTATGCTAGTAGGTAGCCTGGCTCTTGGGAATTCAGTCGCTATGGAGCGTTTCGTAACCGCACGTTTTCTTGCATCCTCAAAAAAGTAAGGGCCAATAGTTACACTGTCACTTTTGGTGAATGAAGTGGCCTCTCATGCAGTTATGCTTGTGTTTCGGAAACCTTGACCGTCCAGATTTTGGTTTTTCTAGTGTTGAATCTTGGCGCATCATTTAAGTGACGAAAACCTCGAATACTGCAGAATCTTTTGCACGTCAGTCGCTGAATCACCGGTTTTGTAAAACTCTCGTACGCACAGCGCGCGATCCGTTCCCGAGAAACGCTCCATAGCAACTGAATTCCCAAGAGCCAGGCTACCTACTAGCATACCCCCCGCGCCCCTCAGATTCGATGCGTTCATGCAGTCAGCGAAACAAATGTAAACTTTCTTTTGAAACACCCTGTACAAATGTAAAAATAACAAGTGGTCAAGATCACTCGTGGAAATACTTCGCGTACGAGACGACCGATTCAAAATTGCGCCTTTTTGGAAACGCTTGCGCAGACCATTCGTAATGCGAATCCCTATTTCAAAAATAGCACTCCGGATCAAAGAGCACCCAGTGTCCCGGAAAATGATACACTTACCAACTTTTGATGAAATTATACTGTTCGCGATTTTCAACATAGCGGGAAATGGAACGCACCGGTGGAAAATGCAGGAAAATTGCTGTGCTCAAGTTGCTGAACTCTTTATGACGCAAAACGGATATTTATTGCTTTGTTAAGTACCTACCTTATGTCTTTTTGTATTGTTATTCTTTACAGCCTATAGGTATCAGTCAACTACTGGACTTAAGGTCTCTTTCAATCAGGGAGGTTGCCCTTAAAATCAACACGCTGGGCATGAGCATGGGCCTGGCGGATTGGTGATCTCAGAAATGATATCAAGTCTTTCTTCTCCTACTTAAAATGCCCCTTCAATCCTGAAGATTTGCAGTAGGCTCTTTGAAGCTTCTTTTTTTCGAAGTGCACACGAATTTATAAAGGCTGACTTTTTAAACACTGTCCAAATTTTTGGAGCAAGTTCACTCCATGATACTGAACTACTTTCTATAAAAAAGTTATTAAAAATTAATAAAAATTTTTCGTCCCCCCATACAAATCAGCACTCAGAAAGACGGATTTTGTACGGTAGGACGAAATTTTTTTTATCGATTTTTAATAACTTTGTTGAAAATAGTTCAGTATCATGGACTGAACTTGCTCCAAAAATTTGGACAGTGTTTAAAAAAGTCACTTTGTATTAAGTTCGTTCCTGTGCCCAGAGCTAGCCCAGAGCCTTATTGAGATTGCTTCTCTAAATTCTTTTGGACAGGAGTGTGCTGGTCGATGGGAAAATTTACAAATTATCATTTGTACATATATCTACCTTGTTTGTGAAATGTTAAATAATTCTATAGCGATGTTGTATTATGGAAAGGCTTTAAAACCGCTGTTCCTTATGCTGTATTGGAAATAAATAAATAAACTAAAACATCATATTTCTGTAGGTACTTTCCAGAATTTACGGCAATATGGCGAGGTTAATAAATGCAGATTAAGTCCATGCTATTGAACTATACCTATATGTATAGGTAGTGTATACCTGCTAAAGGTACACTATTACTTCTTTATTCCTCCTAACTAGCTGTGCCCGCGACTTCGTTCGCGTGGTTGTCGGAACGTAATGTTATATAGCCTAAAGCCTTCCTCTATAAATGGACTACCCAACAAAAAAAGAATTTTTCAAATCGGACCATTAGTTCCTGAGATTAGCGCGTTTAAACAAACAAACAAACAAACAAACAAACAAACAAACAAACGAACGAACAAACTCTTCCGCTTTATAATATTAGTATAGATGAAGTACTCTTAACCAACAACATATTTATTTGAATAAAGATTAATATTATTATGTTGATACAACTTAAACAAATTATTTCGACCAAATTAGGTACCATAAAAACGGTTTTTGTGAGTTAATCTTAAAAGATAGACATATACTATCGCGGACTGTTTTTTAGATCATTAAAAGAGCTATTATTCTTTAATACATATTTTTTGTGTATCTTGAACCGTTTTCACGGCGCACGCAACGGAAGGCTTCAAAGATGAAATAATTTCTCCCGTTTTTTACACATTTACCACTATATCTTTGCTCCTATTGGTCGTAGCGTGATGTTATATAGCCTATAGCCTTCCTCGATAACTGGACTATCCAACACAAAAAGAATTATTCAATTCGAACTAGTAGTTTCGGAGATTAGCGCGTTCAAACAAACAAACAAACAAACAAACTCTTCAGCTTTATAATATTAGTATAGATGGGCAGCTACTAATTATAATTATACTTTTGTGTTTTTTTTTCTTTCTTTTTTGACATGTAAATAGGTAATTTACTTAATTGTATTGTAGTAACTTTTGATGAAATTTTCTATAATTTTTTATTTTTATTTTTACATTAGTTTTGCTTTTTAGTTATAGGTAGTTTAGTTTAGTTTTATATTCATAGTTATATACCTAATTTTATTTATGAATAAATGTTGCCCTTTTTCAGTTATTGATTGGTTAAATATTTAGAATTCACAATTCCTTACCTTATAAATAGGTAAAATTTGTAAAATACTAAATTTGTAAAATAATAATATGGCTCGTTCGTTTGTTTCTTTGTAACAACGGAAAACAAACCTTTGCAGACAATGTTTATTTAGTTTATACTAATAGAGATAGCTAATATAGCATTTACTACCCCGATAAGAGTGATAAGGCAGCCGTGGCAGTTCATTAGAGACACGGGCGAAGTATGTATGCACTGATTTGCAATAGTAGAAATTATAGGAAAATTCCCAAGGCCGAGGATATTATTAGATAAAAGTTTGATATATTACTTAAAAGGTCTCTGTCTGCCCCATTAGGGATAAAGACGTGATTATGTATGTATAAGTTTGACATCTTATTTTTTTTAGATAGGCAGCACTTGAAGTGAAAACACGCATGGATTTGACACACACACACACACACTATCACGTCTTTATCCCTAACGGAGCAGACAGAGTCTAGGGCGGTAAGTCCCAGTCTACTCTTAGCGTGATGGTGGGCATGAAGGTGGTAAAAATAAATCATTTAAGTGATAAGTAGCTAACCACTCTCGCCCATTCCCTCGATTGGCTTTTACAATCTGCGCGGGAAGAGAAGCAGCATTGTACATTCCATGTTTTTTCTTTTTTTCCAGAGGTAAATGAACAGTGACAAAATAAACATCTCAACTTAGAAATTAGGTGAATAATGGAGGTACTGACCTTTATAAACTAAATAGATGATCGACATTGCAGACATTTTACAAGCTTTTTTTATTACCTACAAGCTTTTATTAAGCATGCCTTGTTTGTTTTTGTTTATTTGTTTTTTGGGTCAAATCTTGCAAGTTAAATTTGAGCCACTGCCCGGTTTCAGATTGAGATGAAATTTTGTATGCTAATATAAATCAGATGACAATGCAATACTATTATGACAAGAACCTGATCTGATAATGGAGCCGGAAGGTGGCTATAGGAACCCTGTAATAAAACGACGGAACCCCTTCGAGTTTGGGCTTATTCCATTTGTCTTGTTAAGTTCTTAGGCCTTACAATAAAAGCTTATTGGCTATTTAAGTTAGCTTCGGGTCTTATATATAAGATCACATTATAATGTGACAATAGATTTCCCAGATATATACCTAGGTAGTAGGTATACAGAGCCCAGTCGGTCCCACCCCACACAAAAGCTGTTCCCACATCGCGGAATTGAGAGAAGCATTGTCAACGTGCGCATTGTACCTACCTAGGTAATAGCGTTGTTTTTGTTTTCCAAAATCTTATTATTACCTAGTTGCACTTTTATTACTGTTTCTAAGCAGCTTCTATTCTTATATATATGTGCTGGACTTTGATTAATGAGATCTCATGACCAGACTAGTACCTATAATGTACAATTAAATCGTAGCTATTAGTAATGACTCACGCGGAAATCAAGTCAACATCAGGTTTAATATTTATTAAAACGAACCGTAAGGATTCTTTTGTTACACATATTTAACCTATTAGTCACGTGGGCGAACCTGGCGTTTCAATCTCATCTATAACATCTTTATCTTATGTTAGTCTTAATTAAATTCATTCTTTCGTTTGTTTATTTTTGTTTACTTTATAGTTACACTTGATTTTTTTGTTCAACTACCTCACATAAAAAGGCGAACACGAATGTACCTATGTAATGTACATGTGGAATTGTGGACTATACAGTGGACTTATTGCGACTGAAATTATGAAATAGCCTCTGTAAAAAGGCTAAGTACCTATGTAGATTCAAACTGGGTATCCAACTTAGCTGTGAACTATGTCAAGTAAATAATACTTACTTTTAATGACAAGCCAGGTAAGTTAGAAATCCAAAAGTCAATCCATAATCCAAACACAGCACAAAACACCAATTTCACACAACACTAGTGACACAAATCTTCCAATTAAAAAGAACCTATTACAAAATCGATGTGATGCAACGCCGAAAGTAAAAGTTCGAACGTTCGTGTTCGGAATTTAATTTGAATTTACGCGCGACGCGTTTGCTGTTCCACCTGGCGCGCGGCGCACTGCGCGGGCGCCGCCGCCGCCGGTTGGTCAAGGAGCAAGGACCGGCAACCTGCTTGGTCGGATATGTAGGGTTACCAACGTTGTTATGGCGGTATGGTGCAAACTTAATTAAGTAAAGTACAAAAAATGGAAGCGCTCAAGCTTGACGAAGGGAGCGCGTCGGTCTTTAACCTAGCAACGTAGTTATTATTTAGCTTTACGATCGATTTTAACAATTATAACTTGTTAACATTTTAAAACAATCCAAAATTACAAATAACAGGCATAGGTATTGACATTAACACAAAATTGTTAACATTGCACCCAAATTCTTTCGACTGACTAATTAAGTATTAACCTATACCTGTAACCTATACAAAGAACTGGTTCTTCTACTCTGTAAGTAGGAACAAGTTTTAGTGCAAATCTTATGAGTAAAGGGAAGGTCAATAATATGTCGTAAATATTTTTTTTTTAGTACATTTAAGAGACAAAGTACCTACCTAAGTAAGAAAGTTCTATGTCTGAATTTTCGACCTAATGTCAAGCTACATTTTGATATTGTTTTCGTTATATTTTAAAAATAATTTTGCAGCACTCATGTTCCTGTTTAATATATTATTTTTTACATCACGTAAAACAAAACCAAACATCTCCATAAAATCATGCGTAAGCGCAAAGGAAGTCAACGTCAATGAAAATAACCATAAAATGTTCTGCGCAACGCAACCGCTTCCTCGTGATATGATGTCGTTACCTTGTCGTCTACAAGATTAAATGAAAATAAAGTCGATAAAATTACACACTTAGCAAATCCTACGCCAAAGGCATTTTGGATACTAAAGAAATTAGTATCTACCACCTATTGACATAACTCTCCAACTGGTTAGCCTTTAAAATTCGCATTTTTTGTGAATTAATCAGCTCCATAAGTTAGAACTTAGGACTAACCGACTTATTATAAAATGCAGACTTTTAGGACTTGATTTAATAAAGAAATTGCTTGCCAAAATGAAATTGATAGTGACAAAAGAGAAGATTACATAATTGCGAGAGCTAATCGTGTTTTGGACGGATTACGGTTTAAACCAGCTGCTAAAGTTCCGCATTTTATAATAAGACCAGGATTTGAAGAATTACCTCCTGTAAAATTATAACACATACGAAGATACCTATAACTATAGTTCTTCATTATCGTTATCCTCGTGTTTGAGGGTCGTGGCCATCGTGAGCAGCTCTCCTCACAATGGTTCTGTACAGTGCAGGATCTTGCGCCAAGTGTATGGCCCGTAGAGTGTTTGTGCGCGCCACCCTGCGGACGATATCAGCCCATCTTGTGGGCGGTTTACCTTGACTTCTGCGCTTTGGGACATGATCCAACAGTATCACTTTTTGAGACTATTACGTATCAATCAATCAAATCTTTATTTGCGTCGCGCTCGTGGCTAAAGAAATTAAGACTCTTTGAAGGCACATTGTAGAGGTAGATAGTCGGGTCCGAATGCCTAGTTCTTGCAAAATAGACACATTTGTGTGTAAACTATAGTATTCATTATCTATCTACTCGTACATACCTATAAGCCAGATCAGAACTGCTACTTTACTCTCTTTGTAAAACTACTTTTCTCTCTTTCTTAGAAACTAATGGACAGTGGAGTAAAACGGCAATCGTGTACCAGACTTGCCGCCAGTAGTTACATTACAACAATATGGTATAAATTGTATATGATGTATTATTAGGTTATGCTTATGTAACATAATGTCATGGCGGAAATATTATGCGTGCAGGCAGGTGGTTCTGAAGCGAGGAAAATGGTCAATTACAGTAGTTTAAGTGGGTTGTGTTGTGTTGTGAATTGTATTATTGTTATTATCTAGTAAGTAAGATCATTAGATTTGGCAGATTGTAGGACTTTACTTTTACGAAAAGAACGGGATTGGGGATTTTCCAAATTAATAAATATATTTTAAACACTTAACTCCCGGGTAATTTATTTTGCTTTGACTGTGAAATTTTATTTTTAAGCTATATATAGTGATCCAGTGCAGCTTGTTGTTCGATTTATAGCGCATGTGTCCCTTACACATTGTAGTTAGAAAAGTACAAATTATTTTGAGTATTCTCAGTATAAAAAATATGTACCTATAGATACTGTATCAATTTTTATTTTGATATAATTATAATATGTTATAATTATAATATATAAGCATATACACTGAATTTAAAGAATATAAATAGGTATGTACAATTACCTATAATATGTAAATAAGTTTTCATCAAATGAAGTCTCAAAATCTCTCGGTTTCACAAGTGACGTAAGTTCTATGTAAATGTGGTGACCCTACCGGATATACCAAACGCGTGAGAAATCGCGGGACCACAATCCGAATACGACAAAAACGTTACAAAAAAACCTCTTGAACATACTTATACCATGGATTTGTGGTGAGGACCGTAAAATTAATCTGCGCACTGTATAGGCGTAAAGTTTTTTTTTGTTTTAAAATATATTAAGGGCCCTAACAAAATATACTAAAACTATTTTAAAACTGTTTTAGTTTATTATGTTACAGCATGTATGTGTGACTTTTGTATTAAAAACAACTATTACCTAAAATTAGTAACATACAAGTAAGATTGTGATACCATCTTACTTATGACGAAAAAAGAGGATTGTTATTAACTTTGATACGTTTACGGCATTACAACCTCCATACATAATGAACAATTGAACAGATACTATTGTTTTTTTAAAGTATGTATTTTTGTTATGATTCAAGCAAAGAATTATAATGTACCTTATGTACCGTCCCCAATTCAAGTACCTAGGGAATTTTAGGAGCCGGAACGGGTGTTTTAGTTTCGCCTACCGCATGAAAAAAATGGCCTATGGTACCCAGGTCCCATTTTTTGGAAGAGGTATTTTTCAGCTCCTTCCAAAAAGTTCTGACGCCATTTTTAATATTTTATTTCTTTAATTTTTTACTTCTTCTCGTTCGGATTATAGTATAGCTACCTACGTGAGTTATTGCCTGTATATGTTGAACACGGCAAGATTATAAAGTTGATCCGAGTGTCAAACTAACATTTATTCATTTTATTTTTATCAGCTAGCCAATTAGCTAGCCGCAAAGTAAGTTTAAACTGGTATTATAGGATACTTACTCAACGATACTATATTGTATATAAATAACCACACTAGACCCACGACAATTTGAAAAAGGCCATTTTCCTACTTGGAAAGTTGGGGATTCCGGACTGGCGGACTAGCGTGTGACTATATTACACCATGGAGGTCGTCAAAGTCATCCATCCATAGCAGCCTTTATCCTTTTCAGGACATCCTATGCCTCCCCACATCTTTCGAGCCAGGATTATGTCTCCCTTGCCACCTGCAGTTACGGCCACACTGTCCTGGGTGTCCTGTACCTGGCTTATTGGCCCATGGTTGCCTCTAATTACTTTTCTGGTCTACCGGATTACAACCCAATCCATTCTTGAAAACTAACATACAGACATACATTTTTAATCTACAGATATAGTATGCAGTAATTTATTTGTGTGGAAAATCGTTATTTACGCGTAACAATAGAGCTACATTTGTAACTTTATACCTAGCTCGTAGCCGTCTTTGTTTACTGGTATTAAAAAAATAAAGATGTCCCGTTGTGAAACACTTACATGGCCACAGTTTGCTCCAGTTCCTCCATAGAGGCAGGTGATGAGCTCGCTTCATTCAGGTGACATATTAGCGCCTTTGTTGCCGTAAGATGAAAACCTGTGTTGGCTAGAGACACAGATAGGCGCCTACACGAAAAGACTCCCTTAGGTATTTATATAACACTAGCTGTGCCCGCGACTTCGTTCGCGTGGTTGTCGGAACGTAATGTTATATAGCCTAAAGCCTTCCTCTATAAATGGACTACCCAACAAAAAAGAATTTTTCAAATTTGACCATTAGTTCCTGAGATTAGCGCGTTTAAACAAACAAACAAACAAACTCTTCCGGTTTATAATATTAGTATAGATAAAACTTGTTATGCTATCGTTAAATATTTATTCAGAAGCAACGGATATTATAAGACAAGTGGCTGCGAATGAAGTGCAGACCTCGCAAGTCTGTCTTTGCACTGCCTCCAGACACCCTGATTCCTTGAAGTTTATCAGATGAAAAACTAAGGGTAACAAAAAAGTTTTTTGATATTTTAAAACATTTTTATACTTTCTTAACGATTTTGCAAACTTTTGAAAATTTTCCTGATTATTTTTCCGACCCAAATATCGACCAATAGAATTGCACCATTCGACGTCACGTGGTACAACCTACATGGTATTATACTGATAATTTTTTGAATATTTTCTCTGTTGTGCCACGTGACGTCGAATGGTGCAATTCTATTGGCCGACATTTGGGACGGAAAAATAATCCCCCAAATACCACACGAGCTTCAAAATTATCTGGCATTTCCCTCAAGGTTCCCTGCAAACAAATAAAGTCGTCAAGTTTTTCAGGAAAAATCACTCGCGCTTCGCGCTCGTGATTTTTTAACCTGAAAAACTTGACTCCTTCATTTGTTTGCAACGAACCTATCGGAAAATACCCGATAATTTTGAAGCTCTTGTGGTATTATAAGTGAAAATGAATTTACAAAAAAATCATGTACGTAGTTAATTATTTATTGAACCTGCTCACAATTTCACGAGAATTGGTTGATAAATGCGATTGTCGTCAAGTGTCTTTCGCCTTAGTCCCTCAGGTATGGTACTAGGACATTTGACAGGATGAGAGAACATCCGAAGAGACTGACGCCGGATAAACATTTCATCAAAATCATCGAACATAAGTCAAACCTCTCAAAAAGTGGAAATTACTTAGTCAAAGCCCATACTGCCTGCGATAGCCTAGTTTCCAAACTATGCCAACACTAGGCATTTGGAATGATTTTGAATATTTTAGATGAACTACAAAACTTTGTTAGCTCTAAACTCCAATACGAATTTATACCTCCTATAGGGATGATGACTGGGTCAGAAAAGTAATATTCAGATTAGTCCGTTAGTTAGATTATCCAAAAATAATGTACCCATATTTTTCAGTTTATCAAAAAAGTAAAAATTCACAAAGATACAGAGTATCTAAGTTCCATAGTGGGGGCTTGTGACGTCACCGATGTGTAAAAATCGTACGAAAGCGTGACGTCATGTGAAATTTAAATGCGCTGTATCTTCGTTATTTATTGTTTCTCAGAGAAAAGAAAAAATATGTGTACAATATTTTTTTCATAATCTACCCGATGGGCCAAAAATAATTTTTCAGTCATCATGCCTATTCTGCCCGGTATAGATACGGATTCCCTTGAATGCAAAGATTCAGTCTGTGAATTATAGGGCGACACATCAACAAAGTGTAATAAGAAAAGTGCCGATGGGTATCTTATCGCTCTTATTGTTAACAGCAATTAGATTGAAATAAGAATGTACCGAGCAATTTTTGTAAATATAGTTATGAGGAACTCGTGAAGTAGGTGGAGATCCATAGTAACTGCCTACCCCTGGCATTTTAATATGTATGTATGTAATTAGGATCATGGAAACGGCTCCAACGATTTTGATGAGTAGTGTCGGGTCAAAAAAATTTAAGCCAGGTTTAATTTTTAGAGAACCTCATTTCCTCGGTTTTTTTTCATCGAGCAAAGCTTGGTCGCCCAGGCACTGCTATATTATGTACCCATAAAAACTAGTCATCTTAGTAGAAAAAAATTGCATTGGAAAAAATATCCTGTTTGTTTTTGTGGTAAAACTCTGTATCGTTTGCAACATTGACTTATATTTTAAACTTTATTACTTTGAAAAGATTGGATTCCTATCATCAGGAGGGCCGTATGCCTAATTGCCTACTCAAAATTTCACCTCTATCTATGATTTCAATTTCGTTTTGTAAAATAGTTTCTGATCAAAGCCATAAAATCAAACCACCACGACCTCCCATAGACCTAGATTTTTTACTGTCGACCTCCTCGCTCGCAATCCTAAACAACACACAACCGTCACCATGGCAACAACTCTATTGACAAAATCTTTTTGAGACTATTTTTACTGAAATCAAAAAACATTCGTAAAAATGATTTTGTACGATAAAATACAGTAAAATCAGATATCAAGATGAAGCTGCTGAAATTTCACCTCAGGTATCATCCCCCGGGGATCATTCTAGAGTATTCTCAAAAGGGGGTCATCAAGAACAAGGAGATTGACCTACTGGAACTAAACTGCAAGTAAGTTTTATAGATCTTCTATGTAGAATGTACCAGCAGCAGCTGCTTCTCTTCCTGTGCTAATCGTAAAAGCCGATCGAAGAAACGAGCGAAAATCTCTAGTTATTATGTCAATAGGCAATGCGGCAAACAAACCGTCACTATTTTGATACCCTTTTCCACCTACTAGCTTACCATCATGCACAAGTGGCCTTTGGGTCTTATTGCCCAGGCTCTGTCTTCCCAGTAAAGTCTAGAGACTTAATTAGTTTGCAGTAAGCATGTTTTAGTTCATCCTGAGACTTGTTGGCCAGTGTTGGCCACTTACACACACGAAAAACAACACAACAAACAAAATCCTGAGACTTTATCTTTAGTCTGATCTTTGATCCAAAACTACAAATCCAACAACAACATTAATGAATATGTTGTCTGAATGTCTATATTGAGGCCTATTTACACATTACAAGTGTCTTGCCTATTGAATAAAATTAAATTGAAGCAAAAGATGACTTATATAGTCTAAACAGCACATCACAACCATACAAATTTTGTTTTGTTTTAATTAAATTGCATGCAGAAGGCAAGAAACTTTATGTATGAATATGTTTTCCAGCTCCAACATAAAAGAAATAGCAATGCGTCTACACCAAAAAGAGGTCCTGATCACGGAGGATGTCCGCGAGCAGCTGGAGCAGTGCCTAGTGACCCTGAAAAAGAGGATTGAGCACGAAGGTCCCACCGGCAAGAGGTTCTATATCTACAAGACGCTGTTAACACATGTACTGCCACTGACTAACGTCGCTTTCGATAAAACTGGCAAAAGGTAGATACTTCTCTCCTCTCTCTCGCGATCTGTCTCTGGCATACTGTCGTTCGTCTGTAAGAGCCTTACAGACGTTAGTGAGGCTCCCGAAGCACCTTTCTAACCGACTTCAAAAGAGGAGAAGGTTATTAATTCGACTGTATGTTTTTACCGACTTTGATTATTCTTTTTTTATTTAAAAGCTTTTACTACCAAGTTGGTCCTATTTAAATTTGGTGAAGATATGATGAAGAACTTTGGAGATATGGAAGAAACTCCTAAAAAAATGAAGTCTTTTGTTTTTTTTTTGTTAAAAATTTAATTATTCAACTTTTTCTTCTCTAATTATGATGACATATGGTGGTTGGCCAACCAAGGATATCAAAAACCACTGTCAGTGGAGTCAGTGGAGAAGAAAAAGACGGGATTATAATTTATCTCTTGACATCTGCATTGCGTTTGTCACGTGGGACATATGACATGACGTACAGCCATGCCAAGAAATAGCAGGAGGGGTCCTATTTTAGGCTGGAAAACACACCGCGAACTTATAGTCTACTATAGTATAGAATACTATCACGTTTTTATCCCTAACGGGAAAGACAGAGCTTAAGGCCACAAAACCCAAAGGACACTCCTAGCGTGATGATGGGCCAGGGGGCGGAAGGTAGAAAAACTGAGTGAGAGTGATATGGGATTCTGTTGAAACGAAAATGTGCGGAAAATGTGATTCTTAAGATATAGTCGAGATCGTGTTAATATAGAGGTGACATATTTTGTTTTTTTTCTTAGATGTCTTACCGGCAGTTACGACCGCACGTGCAAGGTGTGGGACGTGGAGAGCGGCAAGGAGCTGCAGACGTTGAAGGGACATCAGAACGTCGTGTATTCTGTGGGCTTCAACTTTCCAGCTTGGTATGTATTGAGTATTGAGTATTTATGGAGACATCTAGGGAGAAATAAATAAATATATACGGACAAATAACACAGATTGAGCTAGCCCCAAAGTAAGTTCAAGACTTGTGTTATGGGGATACCAACTCAACGATACTATATATTTTAACAAATACTAGATAAACATCGAAGACCCAGGTCAATCTGAAAAAGATCATTTTCCACACTTGATCTGATCGGGGATCGAACCCCAGCCTGTGACAGCCTGGCATGATGACCACTAGGCCACAGAGGTCGTCGAAGAAGTAGGTGATATGAGTATTACCCAATGCCGGCTGCATCCTCCGTTATGCGGCTTTGGAGCCCTTCGTGTTTTTTTCTTTTCTCCCAGATCAACATGTCGGACGTATAATTGATTATTTAAACTTGTCCAACAGTAACCGAGTCGTCACTGGTTCTTTCGACAAATCAGCCAAAATTTGGGACCCTGCGTCCGGGGAGTGCCTGGCGACGTTGTGGGGCCACACCGGGGAGGTGGTGGCGGCCCACTTCAATGCCAAGAGTGACTTG
Source organism: Acrobasis repandana (assembly GCA_963576875.1). Lineage (NCBI taxonomy): Eukaryota > Metazoa > Arthropoda > Insecta > Lepidoptera > Pyralidae > Acrobasis > Acrobasis repandana. Next base: position 23,965,679 of record OY756215.1, read on the forward strand.
GTGGCCACTGGATCCATGGACAACACGGCGAAGCTTTTTGACGCTAAGACTGGTATGGTTCTTATAGTATTTTCCTTTTTGAGTTATGTAGAACTGTCAAGGTAGGTAAACTTGAAATTTTAAACTAAAAATCAGTCTTATTCTTACGTTATATCCCTAAACAAGTAGACCTCCCGAAATATTGTCATCTTTTCTTTTGTCACTGTCAACTTCATTTGGGTGAATAGTGGTCCAAAGTCTGCGTTTTATAATAAGGCGGAATCTGTGCAGGGCAAGAAATCCACAACTTTGCGGATGACACGGCCGAGGTGATAGCACTGTAGTTTGACCCTAACGAGGGCCAGCGACTGATAACGGGGTTCTTTAGCCGCTAAACATGTTATTATTACGTACTATCAAGGTTACGCAATATGTGCAGGGCAGGAGATCCACAACTATGCGGGGCACACGGCCGAGGTGATAGCGCTGCAGTTTGATCCCAACGAGGGCCAGCGGCTGATAACGGGGTCTTTCGACGGGACCATAGCGATGTGGGATACCAGGGTCAGCGAGTAAGTTCATCTGATTGATTCTCTTCGAGAAATGTATGAAATGGATGTGAACATGATATTATGCCTAACACTTTAGCTAGAGTCAAGAGACCAACTTTTTAGCCCTATAGATTTCATTCTGTAAATAGTTTGACATTCCTTGAAGGGTTATAGTTTTATTCGGAGCTCTTTGTTTTTAAAATTTTCAATACAACCCTCTAAACCACAGCCAAACACATATTTTTTATTTAGATGCCGTGCATAGGTCGCGTCTTTGAAAGAGCCAGTGCCGCCTGTATGCCAATTTGAATCACAGGCCTGCAAAATGAGGGTCATAACTTCCTCTCGGGAATTTGATAGCTGATTCTAAAGTATTTTGGTGCGCTGATTACGAATATGTACTTAGTTTTTCTCCATCACCTCCAAAAAAGGTACAGATAGAAAATAGGAAAAAAATACAAGTTGTCACATAAAAAAATATATATTTAAAAAAGTACATTACTTTTAACTTAAAAAACTACTAAAATATAGTAACAACTTATTACTAGTCTAAACTACATGTAAATTTTATTTTTGGAACCTGGTCCTTTTTTTCTGGAAGCTTCGGTTGTGCGATTTGTGCAAAGTTTATGTTGCAAGATGCGCACTTTAACGGTTAATTTTCTAAATCAGTGCGGGTACTTATATAAAAACCCTTAAAACCTATAAAAACCCGGTTTATTTTTATTACAATGTTTTCTAAATATTTACAACTATTAGGTAATATTACCTAATCATTATGTATTAATAAGCTTATTACTAAATTAAGCCAAAATGAACCGTTATCGACATGGTTAATGCGAATTACTTATACTCATTATGTAGTAATTAACAAATTACTGATTTGGATTAATTTCCATGTCCCCTTACACTAATTAAATGCATTAAAATTAAGCTGAAGTAATTTAATTACATTTTATAAATTTTAAAATGTAGGCGCTCCTACATTTTTAAGCAAAATTTTAATTATTCAATATAAAAAAATCCTGACGTAATGGAATTTTTTTATTATTTTTCTCGTAATCAGCACATCTGAAACTATAGATAACGTTACTCTGATTTAAAAGAGTAAAACCATTGCAGGCCTGTGATTATATATACCTATACTGTAGGTACCTACATACACTTGATCAGTTAATGGCGTGTTTGTTGTATTTACCAATGTCGTAATTTACGCAATGTCTGATATTTAATATGTTCTAAATCTTCCTGTTACCCCAAAATATGATGTTTATGGTCAAAGAACTAAATACTTAAAAGCCTGATAAATTTTCAATCATTGATGATTCGCAACAATTTTGCTATAATTTTTTCGAAAGTAAATAAAAACGCACAATTCTACCATAATAACTACTAATTATTTTTACAGTCGCGTGTCAGTGTTCCAAGGGCACGACGGCGAGATATCGAACGTCCAGTTCAACTGGGACAGTTCGCTAGTGGGATCCTCGTCCTTGGACGGCAGCGCCAAGCTTTGGGACGCAAGGAAGACCTCCTGCCTTGCCACTGTTGCCGGACACACGGATGAAGTAAGGCACAGGACCTTTGGCTACATCTGGCCGTCGATTTACCGACATATGACCGTCATTTACTAGAGCGAGAAAAAAGCGGGTATGCCGTAGAATCGGCGATGCGGCCGCATTCCTGCTCTGTTTCTCGCTCTAGCAGTTGACCGTTTTGAGCGACAAAAAGCTATAGCAAGCAGCATAGAAAGTGCTGTTCCATGCGGCCAAATGTAGCAATATACAACGTGGAAGGGTAACCCGTAATAAATCTAACCACGATCTATACTAGATCATTTTAGTATAATGAAATTAAAGTAGCATGTAAAGAACAAAAAAGAATTTTGAAAGTGTGCAGCCGCCCAGGCGATTTGTATGGGAATGTCTAATTTTTATTTGGTTTTTTGACTGTTATTTTAATTTCATTATACTATAGTGATCTGGTATAGCCCGTGGTTCAATTTATTACGGGTATGTCCCTTCCACGTTGTATACATATTGTTCATATATTAAATGCGTCCATATTCATTTGATTTTTTCCAATAGTTAACTACCTACTCTTTATAACCAGGTTTCTCTGTAACCAGGTTTTGGACATCTGCTTCGACTGGGCTGGGCAGCGTATGGCCACTTCCTCCAGCGATTGCTCCGCCAGGATCTACGACGTGAGGTCTGACTTCAAGGAGCTCGCTGTCATGAAGGGACATCGCGAGGAGGTTTCTAAGGTACGTCTGCCTAAATTGCTGGACATCTGCTTCAACTGCCTCCGTGGTCCAGTGGTCAAGGCCTTTGCGTTGTGATCCGGAGGTCGTAGGTTCAAATCCTACTCAAAATTTATTGCAGCAAATTAGGATATTGCAGGCTTGAATCACCTGATTATCCGAAAAGAAAGGGTTAAAAACTTACAAATAAAAAAAAAAGTGGCACTCCGGGAGTGCCGACAGAGGTGTCGGTAACGTCGTCGCCAGTTCAGTGCCCAAAAAATGCCCAACGCGCCTGTAAAAGCTTTCACTTCAAAAATATCACGTACCTACGTATTTATTGTATTATCAACACAAGAGTATCAACAATATGTGAGTGTTTCTTTCTAGGTGTGCTTCAGCCCGGCAGGCGGGTGTCTGCTGACAGCCTCCGCTGACAGGAGTGCGAGGGTCTGGAACACCACCACTGGAAACTGCATACAGGTAACAACTGTGCAAAACTATGTGTTTGTATTTCAATGTTTGTGTCAAGTGAAGAGTAGTCAAAAAAAATTCCCTTCTTGGGAATGCAATTGTACGAGCACGAGATGTTTGTGCTTAGTCCTTTAGTCGCCTCTTACGACATCCACAGGAAGAGATGGAGTAGTCGTATTCTAACCCGGACCACACGGGTCAAATAAATAAATGTACATTTACAGTGACAAATCACACTGATTGAGCTAGCCCCAAAGTAACTTTACACTTTGTTATGGTATACTAACTTAACGATACTATAAGTATTTTATGATAAGTACGTATACTCATATAGATAAACTCCCAAGACCCAGGACAATTTGAAAAAGGGCATTTTTCCGAAGGTTCTGGGTTCGGGATCGAAACCAGAACCTTCGGAATGGTGGACTGACGTGTTAACCACTAAGCCACGGTGGATGGAATGCGTCTTACCAGCTTATACAGTACTGCACTAAAAATCTTCTAATAAACCTGCATTATAAAGGGAGCATTTGCCCAATTTGCCCATCACCAAAGCGCGTGCCAAGCGATAGTCTGGGCACGTCGATCAAGGGAATGGGTGTTAACTTAGTAATCCTTTTGAATTGGCGATTTCGTAGTAAATAGATATATATGCAGTTATGTGATAAATAATTTGTTCTTTAGACATTAGAAGGTTGTTGTTTCAGTTGCAACATGAACTGAGATTGGTCTTGAAATAGTTTTCAAATACAACGTGTTACAAAAAGGGGGTATGAACCAATGTGAACAACTTTTACTACGGGACCATCCCTGAAATCGCGAAAAACAAATCTGCAGCTCCATACAAAATTAAATAGTTTGGAAAATCCAAAAGTGCACGCCTCATAATCTAATTTTTCACAATTAAATAGATTTTTTATAAATTATAATTAAACGACAGTACTTAGAACGCTAATATTAACTAGGAATCAGCACAGTGTAATACTTTATATATTAAAAACATATATTAAAAACAAAAGTATTCCGGTAAGATGAATTTTTCGACCAATTTCTCTGCCACATACATGGTCACATAAACACAGACTCACGGACGTCCAAGAATGATTAGTTTTAATGTTATTATTTATTATATTAAACAAATTAATTGTTTATAAAATGTACCATATGTGCTAGACAGATTATTTAACTTCATATTAGTGCACTCATATTATCCTGTAAGTGTTATATTAAAAAAAAAAGTCATTTAAGTTTCGAAAGACTGGGTTTTTTGACATGTCGAGAGTAAGCACTACCTCAACGCTCCGCTTATGAGGCGTGCAATACCTACCGTGCCAAAACGTATGGAGCTGCAGACTTTTTTTTTGCGATTTCAGGGATGGTCCCATAGTAATAGTTGTTTACATTGGTGGTACGGTAACTCCCTTTCGGGTTGAAACCCCCTTTTTGTTACATATGTATACAAGTCGTACATAACAAACACTATCACGTGTTTGTCCCTAATGGCGCAGACAGAGCATTTTGGGTCTTGCGAATCTAAGCAGACAGAGCATTTTGGGTCTTGCGGATCTAAGCAAACAGAGCCCAGAGCCGCAAGACACAGACTTTACGCCTCTTTTTGCGTAATGCTGAATCAAAATAGTGATGGATTGCTAGCCGCATCGTCTATTGACATGATATGCATTTTCGCCTATTCCATCGATAGCCTTTACGATCTGCGCAAGCTGGTACATTCTAAGTTTTTTCTTGTGTCCCAGACCAGTATGAAAGAGAAATAGTTTCATGAAGATTTATATTCGCCTTTTGACACCCTTTTGAAGTAAGTTTAGTCCATGATACTGAACCACTTTCCATAAAAACAATTATCGAAAAACGAAAAAAAACGGCTTTCGGCTTCCCATACAAATCGACGCTCAATGGATTTTGTATGCCTCCCATACCATTGATTTTGTATTGTGTGAAAAATAATTTATTAGCTAGGCAGGTACTTATTGTACGTCAATGTCATAAAATTTTATCAACTATATTTAACAAAATATTTGCAATATTTCCTGTTGACGCAACATTACTTTTATGACTTATGAAAATATATTGAGCTTGAAGAAATAAATACCGAGCTGCCCGAAACAAATATTATGATCACAAATGTGGTCTAGAATGTGGACACTGACTCATTTTTTTAAATAGGTTGGAAAATATACATAAAAACTTAAATTTATGGGGCCGAAATGTAGTGGACACGCACTACAGTACCTACTACCACTACTGGTATTTATTCTGTGCTACTACAAACGGAGGTAGGTATTCCAAGTTATTAGTGTCAGGTTTTTCAGCTCATCTGATAAAAGCTTTTGTCTCTAATCAAGTGGTAACAATCGAGTCCCAACAGCTTTACCTGCCTTTCGAATCACGGAGATGTTCAAGACAAAATACCACTACCAGATTCAGTCAGCAAGCAGCGAAGCCGCTAAGCCACAGCTGTTCTGATGGCACACGTCTCAGAGAGCTCAAGCCATCCTCGCCTCGCCTGCCCGCAGTTCAAGATCGTATAAGAACTCGTAAATCTTTTCAGAATAAATACCGGAAACTTCTTTCATAATTTTAAACAAAAGAAAGTGGCTATCTGGTCTTCATCAGTTCCACTTCACCAAAACACAGTTTCTGGATGCATTTTAGGAGTTCCCTTAATTTCTCGAGGATTCCATCATCAATCTTCACTTAGTGGCAATGGGACCAACTTTCATGTATTACAATTTTTTTATCTGCCTGTACTCTCCCACTGCTGGGCAAAGAAAGGCACCTCGTGTACGCCACTGATCTATATCTTGAGCGATAGACTTCCAGGTCTTATCGAAAGGCGCCAGATCATCATACCACCTTTTACTTGGGCGATCTGTTTTACGACGCCAGCCTTTAGGCACCCATTCTGTAACAAACTTACCCCATCTCTAAGTGCATCCTACACACATGCCCAGCCCAGCCCTATCTAAGTTAGGCTGCTTTCCTCCTCACGTCTACTATCTTATTCATGGAACGAATGCACTTTCTTTTAACTGAAACGAATCTTTCCAATAAAATATTCTCAATAAAAGACTCTTACTTACACTCCTCCTTTTGACGTGACAACGTCTAATAACTCAATACTACGGGCTGCATGCACGAAAAAGATGACGTCATTGTCCCGTTACGCTCATTGTTTGCGTTCCGCAAGCGAGAGCGCGGCACGAACGAGAGAGAGAATGTTTGTCGTTGTCACGTCAAACTACCGTCCGTAAACCGACTTTAGAGACAACCAATTTTTTTTTAATCGCTTAATCTCAGATTAAATATAGGTCCAGATATCATATACGCCACCCAAAAGTGACGCCAGTTAAAAGTTTAAAAGACACCAAAATTGGTGTCTTCGTTCTTAGCCCCGCCCACAGCTTGTCATTACGCTATGGAAGTTCACGGCGTCACTACGTGACGACACGGTGATAATTTATTGTAAAAATGAGGAGTGTAAGTAAGAGTGTCTTACACTCTTACTTACACTCCTCCTTTTTTTTAAATCGCTTAGTGATAACCCCTCGTGTCTTTTCTAGGTACTCTCCGGCCACCAGGGCGAGATCTTCTCCTGTGCTTACTCGTACGCAGGCGACGCCATCATCACCGCCTCGAAAGACAACACCTGCCGAATCTGGAGGTGATTGGATTGGTGGCTCTAGCGAGTCACCCCCGAACCGAACCTTCAAAAACAGATCTTGAGACTTTAGTGGAATGGTGCCCCTACTACATTTTTTATTGTATTGAAACTCCATCATCGCCACCTCGAAAGATAATAGTGTTCAAAGTTTTTGATAGTTTTTAAAGTGGAAATAATGATGCCGCAAAATTTCTCAACTCTTACATTTGGAAACGATGATTTATCTCACATAGTGTGCCTAAACTAGGTACTAATATAGGTCTTTAGGGCTTCTTCCTGTAGATTACCGATGAATTTACCAATGATATTGAAGCTAATGATTTTGAACTTCTCAATATTTATTTGTAGCTACAAGAGGACTGACAACCTTCGTACTGTGAAGCGTAATTAAATTTTTAGTTTTATTGTTGTAGCTAGATGGAGCTACTAGTTCGAAAGAAGGTAGTTTCGTAGTGGTGCCGTTTAATTTTGAAAAGATGGCGGTATAAGCGATCATTTTCTACGAACAAACAAGCGCCATCTCTGATTTTTCGTGGATACTGTCAGCCTAAGTACTCAACATTCATTGTATGACCAGCGGGCGAGATAATTAAATAACATAATAGATAAAGATTTGTCCATGTAACAACTTAAGTACTTATAATGATAAAAACTTTTATTTCTGTAATAGCTCCTCTACACGATGGGCCATCGTTGCCCAGATTTTTGTCCATTGCTGCGTTGGATGGAAAACTCTCAAAAGCTTTTGTGAGTTAAACAGCCATGTACAGCGAATTGGTGCAATGATGGCCCAACGTGTAAAGTAGTCATAAACCTTGAAGCCATTTCCATCAAGTACTTAGTCTCCCTCTCTTTCTTCTCACCTTTGTGTAGACAAAGTATTTCTACTTACTACGATAGTGAAAAGCATTTTATTCTACCGCCATTGACGTATTTCATCATTACAAGAACTCTGAATTCCAGATGTGTAGCTAGCATGACGACACATTGACATCGAAAGTGATACTTCCGGGTCTTTTAACACATGTTCATAAAATTTGAACAAAGGCTTTTCATAACTAATCAAAATGAGTCATTTTAAACCTAGACAAATACTATATTAGGTAACTGTGTCACCAGCCAATACAGCATTTAAAGCATAACAGTTCTTGTAGTCTTCATAGTAAAAATAATGGGTGGCAAATACAAGTAATAATTTCAACACTACTTTTTTGACTTTTTTGTATGAAAACACTAGTTATTGCCATAATCTACAAAAAATTACAATTTCTGGACTTTATCCATCAGACTGTATGTAGGTAGGTATTTAAACATCAAACAGGCACACACAGTTAAAGAATTCATTGCTATTACAATAAATTCTCTTCTTCTTCTTCTATCGTGTCAATGGCAATGGATCTAGAGTGTTTTGGCCCAGAAATTCGCCACATCTATAGCCCTTTGGTTAGCCTCCATTAGATCGTCTCTAGAACAAGATGCGTTGGACGTGGGGCATGACAGCAGATGTTCCATGGACTGGATGCATCCACAGGCACATCTGTCGTCGTCAGAACATTTCCACTTCTTCTTTAGCTCCTGACATCTACCGACGCGTACCCGGAGTCTATTTAGCGACTTCAAAGTGCGCCAGGGTAGATTGTGGCCTGGTGGAAGCTTTTCACTTATGGGAAAGCTGCTGGGAAACTTTTTTTTTAAAATAATTTTTCTAAAAATAGATACAAAAAGTTGTTTCTTGCAACACTGTCAAGTACTTAAGTAGGTACCTAATATAGTTAATGTTGATCGGTACTTTTTCTAACTTATTTCGCTGTGTGTGTGTGTGTCTCTTTATTAAATAGTCATCAGTATCTTGAACTGAGCTTGATGTGGAAATTGGCACTATATGTATCAATAAAACATATGTTAAGATTATCGATTGAGGGGCCATCTTTCATTTTAATAACTCTAGAATGGTTACTTTTACAAATTAGAGGATGAATTAACTTTTTTTTTAGTTGGTACTTTTACTAAAGCCAGACGCATTTGCGGTTTCTCAATGGGAACGCACATAAAACAATATTATTAGTGTTTACATAATATATCTATTCAATGTTATACCTGCAGACTTTTGAACTATGAAGTATCACTTATTTGATAATTCTCAATGCCTATGATAAAGATTATATTTCGATGGATAAGCGTTGTCTTTCACGAGAAAACGTAATTATTAGCACTTATTATACTCCTTATAGCTATATTTATTTGCCGTTATAATAAACTAGATTTTTTGAACAAATAAATGGTTTTATTTATTAAAGTACAGGTGCGCCGAAAAGAGAAACAAAGGTAAATGAAATTTAGAACCAGCTTAGAACGATAATTTTAGGTTTAAAATACGGTCGAAATATAGGAAAGTATGCGTTTAGTATTAATAATAAAGCATACTCGTATACTAAATAAATAAACCGGCCAAGTGCGAGTTAAACTCGCCTAGAGAGGGTTCCGTACAATTGATTGAATTCTTATAGGTTTTCCTGTAATCTACAGGCAATAAACTATATTTTGTATTTTTTTTAATGTTGGGCTCAGTAGTTTCGGAGATGAGAGGAGAGGCAATGATCAATTTTCGTCTTTTTTCATGAATAAAATCAAAACTATTCATTTTACAATAATAACAAAAATATATTTGAGATCCTCATAATGAGCCCTTTCATTTGATATATGACACAGTAAGGTTTGCAAAACTTTAACTTTTTTTACTTTTAGTACCTATTTGTTGTTATAGAAATACATAATCTGTGAAAATTTCAAGTGTCTAGCTATTACGGTTCAAGGGATAGAGCCCTGTGACAGACGGACAGACAGCGGAGTCTCAGTAATAGGGTCTCGTTTGCACCCTTTGGGTACGGAACCCTAAAAAGGACTTACTAGTAGGTAATTAAGCTATCCAGAGTCTAATTTATATCCACCATGCAAATTTTTGGAGCAAATTCAGTCTTATGATACTGAACTACTTACCATAAAAATAATTACCAAAAAATAAAAGAAAAATCTACTTCCCGTACAAATACTAATCAGCGCTCAGCCGAACGGATTTTCTAGGGAATAACGAAATTTGCTAAATTTCTCCAAAAAAAAATGGCTGGTGGTTAAAACGTTAAAAATGGTTAAAAGTCACCCTGTATAAGAGTAGGCACAACTGATAAAATCATGTAGAACTTCAATACACACTCATAAAATAAAACAGTAATTTAATGAGCGGTCTTATCGCTAAAAGTGATTTGAGAAACAAAATAATAAGTGGTATAAAGTTAATTCGCTTAGTTTAGATATCCTTGATTTTAATTTCCAGTGAGATGTTTTCGTAATTTTTAGTCGCGTGGAATGTGGATGTAAGTGGTTCATTAGACAATATTGTAAATTGCATAAAGAGGTGCAATAACTTACTAGGTACTTAGATAAATGTAGGTGCCCCCGACACCCACCGTTCAGGAAGGAGATAATCCTGCACATCATTACGACGAGGCAACGAATTGAATGTAATCTGTCTGAAATCATCCATTGTTACGAATATGATGCAGATGTCATTGCAAAGACACATACACACTCTATCACGTCTTTATCCCTAATACGGTAGACAGAGCATTTCGGGTATTGTTGCTCTAAACAGACAGAACCCAGGACCGCAAGAAACAAAGCCAATTTTTAGCGTAATGTGGGCGAAAAGATGTTACTCCAACGTGCGATAACACGTGACAGCCTAGGTCACTGACAAATGGGTCTTTTATCAATGAAAGGCCGTACTTCAATAGATCTCCGGTTTGAATTCTGGAAGTTCTGGATATGATTATCAGTCAGAGCAAGTTGAAACTGATTTTTGTTAAGTTGTACACGTGACAGCCTAGGTCACTGACAAATGGGTCTTTTATCAATGAAAGGCCGTACTTCAATAGATCTCCGGTTTGAATTCTGGAAGTTCTGGATATGATTATCAGTCAGAGCAAGTTGAAACTGATTTTTGTTAAGTTGTCCAGGACCCAGGTCTTGTTACAAATTTTGTTTTTTTGTCTTGTTGGAGCTAGTTTAATTTGTGTAATTTATCTTTTATCTATTTACTTATTGATCTTGATAGAAAACTTGCTAATATAGTATTATCATGTACGAAGGGATATATAATTCAGAGAAAGCCAGAATTACAACGTTCAGAAGTTTGCCTCACGAAGAAATTCGTTACATAATAGAAGTGACAGTCTGGCTGATAATAATTATTGAATCGCAACAAAATTTATTAGTAATGGCACATCGTGGTTTAGCGCTACCTTACTACTTACTCATTAATTACTCATGTTGTTATTTACAATGACATCACTAGCAATGAGAGCGCGTTGCGTCTCAATTTCTTTGTAAACAAAGCTGCGAGCGCAATCGAGCACATCCTGTGAGACAGGGGTCAAATGAGCCATGATAAGAGGACAGACGTACACATAAGTACTAGTGGTTTTGTGAGAACAGTTGACCTCGCGAGCTTTTTAAGGCCGTACCTAAATTTTCCGGGGTCCAGTGCTGCCCCCATTTTAAATAAATCATTTCAAAGAAAACGGAGACATCATTTAAAATTTTGCTACTACCAACACCTAGATAACCCTCCAAAGTTTTTTATGAACTACTGTTTACAGTTCATAATGAGAACGTTAAGCTTTACTACGCACATTAGCCAAAAGTGGCCGTTTTTCGCAAATGTGCGTAGTAAAGCTAAACGTTCTAACTTTAAACTGTAAACAGTAGTTCATAAAATACTTCGAAGGGTTATCTAGCACTTGATAGTAGCAAAATTTTAAATAATGTCTCCGTTTTCTTTAAAATGATTTATTTTAAATGGGGGCAGCACTGGACCCCGGAAAATTCAGGTACGGCCTTAAACCATGCAATAACCGTCACTTTCCACTTTCCCCTGGCGGCTGAGCAATTTTTCAGCGTAATTCGTCTGTACATCGTGTTAATGAAAGAACGCTAAACCTCTCAGATGGTAGGTACCTCAGCCTATGTAACTGAACAACTTTTGTTCAACAACTTTCACGAAATCAAAAAAATATCAGATTTTCATACAAATTGACTCGATCAGCTGATCAGTTTGTATGAAAATTCAAATATTTTTTTTTAGTTTCGTTGAAAGTTGTTGAACAAAAGTTGTTCATTTACATGGGCTGAGGTACCCTCTGAGAGGTATTGCGTTCTTTCATTAACACCTTGTATATAATATAACTATACAGCAAACTTGACATTCTACTGGATTTTGCTTCTACGTATTACGTAGAAGCAAAACGGAGGTGGTGACTATGTACTTCGTAACAGAGATCTAGATCTCTGCTTCGTAAAGAATATCTGCAAAGTAATACTACAATAAAATAACCATAACGATTCGAACCCAAAAGTTTATCTTCATTTTAAGAATTATAATACCAAATTTTTTTTTAATGACTGCAATACAATTTACCCTAAGAATTTTCCTACTAACTGTACATTACATAAAGGTCCAACTGGCCGGTATTATCGCAGTTGACTCGTCGACACCGTGCACATCACAACATTAATCATGTGGCAACTTTATACCATATTCATTTTATTCCTCTCCTTCGCTAATTCCGAATATAGTTACGAGACAAAATGGTTCTCAGTGCCTCTGGACCACTTTAGTTTTCAGAGGAACGAGACGTTTAAAATTAAGTATTTGGTGAACGATACCTATTGGGATAGAAGCAATGGACCCATCTTCTTTTACACGGGAAATGAGGTAAGTAAATTATAAGTAACAAGTTGTAAAGTAAATAGAACTTAGTTATTTAGTTTATGAGTAGGTAGCTATGTGATCAGATCATCAAGATAACACCGGTTCGTAAATACGAGTAATAACGGTTGTCTTGCCGCCAAACGCCGGATTTTTATTTCACGGAAATACTATTTTTTTATTTTTTTTACATAATATACCTAGGTAGTTATGGCGTACAAACATATGTGTTGATTGCTTTTACAGAAATTGGTGTAAAGGTGAAATTTTAGTATCGTGTTTAGTCTGTGTCTGAATAGGGTATTACCAAACACCTATTTTTGGAGTGTCTTAATTATATTTCATGGTGCTAATAAGGCACTTAAAAAAAACTTTTATTCAATAAAAATCCATATAAGATTATTTGAAAGTGGATTTAAAGCAAGGCAAGACCACAACGGGTTTAGGGTGTCTCCTTGAAAAAATCCTCTTTGTATTTTTATTGGATCTGATTCTATAGTTTCGATAGCTGTCGTAAGTTTCAGTCGGGATTTTCAAATCACCATTGCACCTAAAATTTGCACTAACCATGAGCATCAGCGTAGCCAGCCATGGGCTCAGGGTGGGGAAACAGTAGGCTCAGGGTGGGGCAGCAGTCTAAATAATATTTAAGTAGCAAACTATACCCGTGGCCTTACGTTTTACCTCGGTACACATAGGTATTATAGGTTGATTATTTATTAAGGTATTAACTAACTTCATAATTAATATTACTTTAAGAGAAGCCACTTCGGCTTTCAATTTATTTTTCGCGTCGATCCTCATCCTGTGAAACTCAGTATACAGAGACCGGTTTGTCACTTATGGTGGAGCGATGCCACGTCTTGTTTGGTATTGTAGTTAGTAGGTACCTAGATAATTTATTTTTTTAGGTTTGGTTAGAGCCAGGGTGGGGCAAGCGCCGCACCCTGCTCCACCGTGGCTACGCCCATGATCATGAGTGGGGAACTATCGTAGACCTTTTTGTAGTCTATATAGGCTGTAAAAAGGTTCGATTTGGATTTCTGCACCTGCGCTAATACCACGGAATCTTTATGACCAACTGTTCTTTACGGCCCTGGTTAAACTTTCGAACCCTTCTGTTGCTCAGCTAATAGATTACTTTTATTTATCCTTAAAACTTAGGCTAGGTTGGTATAGATAGATACATTTATAAAAGTAAAATGTAAAACATACTACAAAATATAAACATTTACAAAAACCTAACCTAGCTGCCTGCTGGCAGCGGGGCAAGGCCCAAACTTTTATTTATTATTATTATTTACTTTATTTATTTTATTACTTAAGTTAGGTTTTACAATATTTCTATAAAAAGTCTATTTTAAAAGAAAACCTTCAACGGCTCTTTGGAGCCGGAATATTATTATTATTTTAATTAAGTTTTCAGTTAGGTACCTAGTTTACTAGAGAAATAGTAGGCATAGATGTTAAAAAAAATCTAGGTAGGTAGGTATATTAATTCTGTGTTTTAAAGCATGTAATCAAATTAATAAAATAATAACAGGGCCAAATCGAGGAGTTCGCCAAATACACCGGCTTCATTTGGGAAAACGCAGAAGAGTTCAAAGCAAAGATCGTGTTTGCTGAACACAGGTAAGAGATTTTATTGAATTTTTTACAAATTTGACAAATTATCAGCTCTTAGAGCTCATACAGACGAACGGCTTGTCGTCAACGGCATTTCGACAGCAGCCGGCAGGTCAACGGAAGCCGCCAATGATAGAAACTTTTAATTTTTCCCCCGAGCAACACGTAAGCAAAATGTTCATAACGTTTTCCAGGTACTACGGCGCGTCGATGCCTTTTGGCAATAAATCCCTGGACAACGAGCACATCGGGTACCTGACGGCTGCGCAGGCGCTGGCCGACTATGCGGACCTGGTGGATTACCTGCAAGGCAACGTGCAGAGGCCACATTATCCAGTGATAGCCTTTGGAGGTAGGTCATCATCAGGTCTTTTTTAGTCTCCACTGCAGAAGCACGACCCTCTCTTTACTACCAGAGCCATATATTAGCCAGAGCAGTTACTACCAGAGCCATATATTAGCCAGAGCAGTCAGAGGATTTGGCCTACACTCTCCACGCTGGCCAGACGGGTTGGAGAGGTCTCTTTGATGATTATGAGCTTTGTTTAGCTTGCTATTTGTTGCTAGAACTCCTGCTTGCAGTCAATTAGACAACATTAATACGTACTCAAACCGGTGTAGAACAAAGACAATAACTCTTTGTGCTATAACGCGCGCTCCATTAGGTACATTCCGAAAGTTTGACATTCTGAATAGACTTTCCAGTTCAGTTTAGTGCAAATAGACCTTCTGGAAGTTTCTGGAAAGTCGCCTTCTACGACATTCACGCGAAGACTTAGAGTGGTCCTATTCTAGGAAGCCAGGAACCACACCGGCTACTTTGGAGGTACGTAGCTCCGTATTTTGGATAAATTGGGAGTCATTTCCACAAATCCGCTGGACGTTTTTCTTACATCGTAGCGCATTCCTGGCGCATTCATTCCGCATTCATTTCCTCAGCTGTGTTGCTTAAAAGCCCGGGGTGCGCTTTCCCGCATTTTCTTCGGCCTATACGACATCCACAAGAAGAGAGTGATCCAATTCTAGTCCGGAAGCCACACTGTACAAATCCGCTGGGCTAATCAATAAATAAAAAAATCCTATTTCTATTGATTCTATGCTCTTGCTTGCTACCGCTACGTTATAGGGCTCCTTACTACTTGTCCGTCTTTCCAGGGTCATATGGAGGCATGCTGGCAGCCTACTTCCGCATCAAGTACCCACACTTGGTAACCGGTGCCATCGCTGCTTCTGCTCCCGTACACATGTTCACCGGAATGGTGCCTTGCGACGTGTTCGACAGGATCGTCTCGTCTTCTTTCAGCTTCGCCAGTAAAACCTGCTCGGAGAATATTAAGGACTCCTGGACTGTGCTCAGGTAAATACTTCCTATCATATTCATTTAAGTACAAAATACAGTTAAAAACTAAAACCCGACTTCGAAAAAATCGTATTATACTCTGAAAAGTACATTTATCCAGTTAAGGCCAGTACAGCAGGGAGCACAGCAACAGCTAATAATGTAAGTAACGTGTAACAAATATACTGAAACTATTTTAAGGGTAAATTCAGTCCATGATATTGAACAACTTTCTCCAAGTAGTAGCTTCACCGCTTCTATGCTTCGTTCGGTGAGTGAGAGAGCCGGAGCCCCCTACCTCACCCTCTGGATAGGGCCCTGAAACGCCGGTGACGCTCTTGTTACATCCCTGGTGTTGCAGTTGTGGGCATGGGCAGCGGTTATCACTTACCATCAGGTGACCCGCTTGTTCCTATGACATTAAAAAAAATGAGCATATCCCGAAATATGAAAAATACATTTTTGCTTTCCATATAATCGCGGATCACCTGATCGGACAATTGTATGGGGAGGTCATAAATGCTTTTCATATTTCGATATATATTCTTGAAAAGTTGTTAAGTATCATGGACTGAATTTAGCTTTAAAATAGTTTCAGTATATGTTTTTAGACCCTGCATAAGTATATATTTTTGAAATGTAGGTACTTTCTTTTGATACCCCACAAGTATGATTTGATTTATTTTATTGAGTTCATTACTTTATGGCATACAGAGGGCGCCACAGTGGATTTACTGTGACGTCACATAGCCTATAACCAGCGGGCAGCCAAGACCACAGTAGAAGTAGGTACAAAAAAAATAAACGGGCAAGTGCGAGTCAGTACCACTGTACAATGTTTTAAAACGCTGAAGAAACACGTTTCTTGTATGACGACCCCCTTAAATTTTTAACTTTTTGTTATTTATAGTATTTGTTGTTATAGCGGTCATAGGTATACATAATCTGTAAAAATTGCAAGTATCTAGTTATTGCCATTATAAAGATCTAGTTAAAAACGCTGCAAAAACACATTTTTTGTATGACGACCCCCTTTAATTTTTAACTTTTTTTATTTTTAGTATTTGTTGTTATAGCGGCCACAGTAATACATAATCGGTGAAAATTTCAAGTATCTAGCTATTACGGTTCAAGAGATAGAGCCCTGTGACAGACAGACAGACGGACAGACAGCGGAGTCTCAGTAATAGGGTCCCGTTTGCACCCTACGGGTACGGAATAAGCCTTATCATATTTCTTTAATTTACTTACATGTTCATTATTCTTACTTAGTAATTCCTAATTAGTGTTCTTCTAGTAATCACGGATGAATAAGATATTATAAACAAATGAGTAAACGATAAGTACCTATATTGTCAAAGTAAATTAATCCGGTAAATAAATTATTTTCATGAATGCAATGGGACAGTATAGGCACAGGTCGGAATCTCCTAAGGTAAGACTCACGTTGGCCGTCAAGAACCGGGGGAGAGGTGCGGGTGCGGCGAACGGGTACGCATATTGCGCGTACCTTAGGAGATTCCGTTCTGTTTACTATTACTGTATTCTGTGTAGGTTAAAACAGTTACGGATTAGTAGAGGGGGAGGGGCTAAGGAGTTCAAGCCCCCCAAACCAAAATACTAAATCTGCCATTGGGTTAAAATAAATTAATACATATACAATAAAAGCTTTCTTAAGCATTTTTGTTAACAGTGGTCGTTTTCCGCAAAAATGCTAAGAAAAGCTTAACGTTCTCACTTAGTTAAACTGTAAACAGAAGTTCATAAAATAGTTTGAAGGGTTATCTAGGGCTTCATAAAGACAACATTTTAAATAATATCTCAGTTTTCTTTCAAATAATTTATTTCAAATGGGGGCAGCACTGCACCCCGAAAACTTTATGTATCCCCTTAATAAGGTACAAAAAATAACAACGTAGATACCATTATCAACAATAAAATTGCAAAATATTGAAATATGCAGGATCAGTAAATATATTTTGTTAGACCTTATTACGAACGAATAGATTTAAGATATCTTTACGGAAACAAACCTCAATAAGAAAATATTTAACTAATGTAAGAGTACAGTAAATTATGTCTTGATCCTTGGTCTGAGGTTATTATCACGCTTTATTTATTTTTCTATTTCCCGTTAACTTTGGCATTTACGACAGTCAATTTGGACTGGTTGTGGCCAAAACCCTTCTTGGCGGATACGGAAGTGACGGATGCGGAGGAACCGTGTTTCGTGGCCCTGATGCTCCCCGCCGAGAGTCTCGTGCCGCCCAGGTGGCCAATCGGTGCAGGCACTGCGAAAGAAATTAATTATCATTAGTTAGCCGTGTGGTCTCCGGCAGAGTAGAATAGGACCACTCCAAGTCTTCCCGTGAATTTCGTAGAAGGCGACTTAGAAAATACAAGCTAAAAACATCAATGACACCTCTCTAAACCCGTCTGGCCAGGGTGGAGAGTGTAGGCCAAATCCTCTGGCTGCTGTGGCATAGGTATGTATATCTGTATATGGCTCTGGTTGTACAGAGACGGTCGTACTTCTGCAGTGGAGACTAAAAAAGACCTGATGATGATGATGACTTTAGTTTGCCCCCTTTTTGAGGAGCTGGGTGGCCTAGTGGGAGTAATAGTGGCGGATTTACCAACAGGCTGAGTAGGCTGAAGCCTAGGGCGGCAAATTTGAGACCAATTATGTCCAAATATGAATAGCCTAGCGGCAAATGTGTAAACCGCCTCCGGGGGCGTCAAAATACGAATTTCCTACTGATGGAAAATTGTGGCGACACCAAGTGGCGTAACAATTTCTCGCTCGGGCTTCTCCGTGCTTCGGAAAACACGTTAAGCCGTTGTTTCCGAATACACGTAAACAACAAACAACATACTTATGTCTAAATACATCGTAATATAAATGGGTTGGCAATACGATATAATGATATGCCTCAGTCTGATGATGGAGCCGTATAGAACTTGGTAGCGTAACAACAAAAGCCTGTTCACGTTTAAGTTTATTTTACATGTTCGAGTAGATATCTTAGATAATATCCAGGATCTGATGATGATACTACCTGACAGGTAACCTTCCATAGGCAAACTGGCCCCGATAGGAACCTATATAGTAACCTATGTTATATTGTAGAGGGTACTAATAGTAGTTCACCGAGTAGATATTAGCTCTATATCTTAGTTAAGGCGAAGATATAGGCAAATGGCCTTGAAGTGTGAAATAAATTGTTAACTCGTAAATATGGTGATAATTTCCATATTGCTCTACGCCATGCACTAGATAGCCCTTTAAATTATTTTATGAACTGCCGTTAAAACTATAATTGGTGATCCGTCTAGCTTTAAAACTTGCCGTAGCCACTTTTGGCGGAGGCAAGTTTTAAAGCTAGACGGACTAATGTAAATACTTTCAACGGTGGTTCATAAAATAATTTAAAGGGCTATCTAGTGCATGACGAAGAGTAATATGGAAATTATTTCTATATTTACGAGTTAACAATTTATTTCAAACGAGGGCGCCACTTCAAGGTCATTTGCCTATATCTTCACCTTAATTGAGGAGCTATTTTAAAAAAAAGTCCGGAGACGACTTTTTTTCGAGATGATATATCTCTGTTGATTTCAAAGCTAGAAAAATAAAACAAATTTCAATGTTTATGGTACACTTTACAGTTTATTTGATACTAGCTGTGCCCGCGACTTCGTTCGCGTGGTTTTCGGAACGTAATGTTATATAGCCTAAAGCCTTCCTCTATAAATGGACTACCCAACAAAAAAAGAATTTTTCAAATCGGATCATTAGTGCCTGAGATTAGCGCGTTTAAACAAACAAACAAACAAACAAACTCTTCCGCTTTATAATATTAGTATAGATAAATTTCCATGAGCCAAGCCTAAATAAAAATATAAAAAAAATGCTAATAATTTATTTTTTTATTTTTACCAGATTGCATTGAATTATCACTCTGATGGTGCACCATGTTGAAAAAAAATAATGAAAGTAAGTGGACCACTTTATGATCACTTTGTTGACGCTTTCAAATTGTATTAGATTTTAATAATCTTTAACAAAGTAGCGTTTTGACAGTTTATAGAAAATACATTAACGGTAGGTGGTCTCACTAGCCTATCACAATATTTTTTCGATCAACTTTTTTAGTGTTGTCTTTGTATTATTTGTACAGTTTTACAAATTCCTAATTCAGGGACGTATTGTTTGTTAATTTTTAAATGATATATAATGACATATAAATGACATATAATAATAACCAATGAATAAAGCAGTGACCTCAAAATATATCAACTATGTCTGGGAAATGTGATAATTGTGACTTTATATTGCGGAAGACTGGAAAACAAAAGAAAACATTGCAAACCGAAGATGAAGTACCTACGTAAGTACAACGTTCCTCAAATGAAGCTACTTAAAGTTGGAGATGTTCTGTGTCATAACATAGGTTACGATATAGGTTCCTATAGGATGGCTACATCCTTTATACAAAAATGATTTTTAAAATTTGCTGCTTGTCGCAAGTGTGCCGAAGCCCATTTTACAACTCCTAAGGTCATACGTAAGTACTTAAATAAAATAAAACTTGTAGTAAGTACCTACCTAACATTTTATAAAAAAAAACCACTTATAATAGATTTTGTGTAAATTTTTGATATACAAACTGCGACGGAAATGCGCTACGATTAGAAAGTTAATAATGTAGTAAATAATAGTACATAGGTAGGTACAAACTGTATTCCATGCATACAAACATATATCACGCCGACACGCCCGTTTCCCTCAGGGGTAGGCAGAAACTATGGATCTCCACTTGCTACGATCCTGATTCCTGACATACGTAGTATGAAGTAAAATATCATAAATAGAATATATTTTTTAAATAGGTAGGTACTCACCTGGGGTAGCCAGAACGCAGGCGAGGATAGCCAAAAGTGCCAGAGCGAGTATCATAAACCGTGCCATTTTGCTTTTAGACTAGGTCTGATTGAGAGTTGAGACTGATAATGACAACGTAGCGCTATAAAGTGTCTGTGAAACTGGTTCACTCATCGACAGTCGCAAGCTTTTTATACAAACAGTCGTTATAAATTCTACACAAACTAGTCGAGAAATGGCTATGTATAACCTACGAATAATAAATTGTCTAGAAATGTAAAGCTCCTACATTCACCGCTTCGATTAGCAAACAGTAATAACATCAAACACACACATAGACAAATATGCATGCGATTGGTCGCGACGAAGTCACGCTTCGTCGTCGGGTAGGGGCGGTCACCGCAACGAGCGGTGAGGCACAATGCGTGGCTTAAGTACATTTTGCATAACACTTTCCACAGATGTCAAGTATGGATTATCAAAAGGTTTATGATGGTTTATGTTTAGTCCTGTGTTTTTCATGTCTGTATGGCTTCTAAACTACTTCACGGCACATGACGGATTTTGACGAACGGAAACTTTTTGCGACGCAACCGCACGACTCGAGTGTCACAGCGAACTGTCGCGCCACGCGGTTCATAATTTAAGCCCCGCCCGCCGCGGTACATATAGCGTGAAATGATTTTTCGGGATTAGTTACGCTTCTAGGTATTATTATTCGTAGTATAACTTTAAATAACTTTAAAATTATAGCAGAATATTTTAATATTTATCACATTAAGTACCTAATTAAGTTTATAAAAAAGTCACTCTGCGACTTCTAAACTCCTAAAACATGTCACAAAATGTCTAAATATAATATTGGCTTATCAAGTAGCTTATACCTACCTACTTAAGTACCTATATGTGTGTGTACGTCTTTATCGCTAATGGAGCAGATGAAGCGTTTTGGGTCTTGCGGCTCTAAGTAGACAGAGCCCAGGGCCGCAAGATTCAAAAGCAACTCGATGGCGGGCAAAAAGTTGGATAAAGGAATCAAATTAGTAAGTTGCTAACCGCATTTGCTTTTCGTCCATTCCCTCAATCGGCTTTTACGATCTGCACGGGAAGAGGCATCTGGTACGTTCTAAGTTTTTTTCGTTTCTCCCAGACCACTGTGTATAGGTAGATATAGTAAAATATAAAAGTACCTAGTTTAATTCATTATTCTACGAGTATGTTATAGGAGTATATGTAGGTATGTACAAGATTTCTATCTACGATTATATTTCATATTTATTTCTATGTTTGAATGGGAGAAATTGCTCGTATATCTGATTCGCCATAGTCTTTGTATATAAAGTTAAAAATTACAGGAAACGTTTCAGCATTTTAAAACATGTACGGAGGTACGGATCCCTTCATGTACGAGTCCGACTTGCACTTCTCCTTTTTTTTTTTTACTATGAACATTCTGGGTTTTCCAATGACGATAATGTTGTTTTTATGCAAATTATACAACTACCTAGTCTAGCCATAAATATTGTAAACAAGAAAAAAAATATTTTTCTATTGCGAATCTTTTACAATGCGTTAGTTTAATACATAAATATAAAACAATTTATAATATAAAAAGCTTATTCGAAGTGGTCTCCATTGGCTGCAATACAGTCCTTTAACGTTGAGGCCAGTTATCAATAGAAGCACGCACTCTTTCCATGGGAAAATTCTTCATTGCCAATCGTATGGATTGTTTTAGGGACTCCAAATTATCACGACGTTTAGAGCAAGCCGTACTCTCTAAAACTGACCATAAATCATAATCCAGCGGATTAAGATCGGGACTAGACGACGGCCAGTCTTCAGCTCTGATGAAGTCGGAAACGTTCGATTCCAACCAAGACTGCGTGGACCGAGCTTTGTGACCCGGTGCCGAGTCTTGCTGAAAGGACCATTCTTGGTTATTAAACATGGTGTTGTTAAGGGGCTTAACTACCTTCTCAAGAATGGTATCTTGATACACTTGTTCCGATGTTTTGATACCTTCTTCACAAAAATATGGCTCAGTCACTTCTTCATAGCTAACACCCCACCAAACCATCACTGAAGTCGGATAATGCCCACGTTGCACTCTGTCGACTAATTAGGAAACTTTCTTAGAGCTTTGAGCATAAATACGGTCAATTTGTTTGTTAAAATGTTGTAAAAATTTTCTCAACCGTAAACAAAAATTTTCTGTGACCTCCCTTTGCGTACCGCTTCAGTAATCGTTTCGATTTTACCACCCTATTCTTTTTAAAATTATCAGTTAAGAAATGACCAGTACGTCTATTATAGGCTGCAAGTCCTAAGCCTAATTGCAAATAAAAAACTTATCTTATCTTATCTAAGTCATCTTTTAAAATACTCGACATGGTTCTAGGTGCTATCTTCATCTCACGTGATAAAATCTTTTGCTTTCGGTCAGGATTTCTTGGAATTCTTTCCCTTACTACTTTTACCACCTTTTTCGTAAGAACTCTACGTGGACGGCCAGATCTTTTTCTGTCACAAACAGAGGAGGTCTCATTGTACCTATTAATAGCCCGGTACACAAACATTTCACTAATACCAAGCGTATGGTAATACTACTTTGTGTAATGCAATCACAGCGATTCGATTCTCTTTACCACCCCACTCCATTTTAATATCACAAAATATTGTACAATTGGCGCCAAAATAAGAAAAGACGAGAGAGAAAGAGAAATGAAAAATCATTTAAAAATAACGGATTCCAAATTCAAATGTAATATTTTGTTTATTTTTAATTGTAACAGTATTTATGGCCAGACTAAGTAATTAACTAGTTTTTAAACTCCCATTTTCCTGGTGTAGGTATAAATTGGCAGCCTGATGATGGGGTTGTGGTACATACAGCAAAGAAGATTACGCTACCCAGATGCTTTCTTCCTGTTTTTTCAGACTCTTGGTTGTCTGGAAGAAATCCATCACTGGAATAAGCCCGCCATTGTACATTTTTATTTTGTAATTTACCTAATGCATATTTTTTATAGTTTGCTTGTATTTAAATGTGCAATAAAGAGTTAAAACAAACAAACAAACAAACAACCGTATGATTGTTTATTGTTTATTACACGTGTCATCGGATTTTATGATCTGCGTGGGAAAAGAGGCTGCTGGTATACTCTACGTATTTTCTTTGATCCCAAAGCAGCATGGAAGAGCAATGTTTCTTGGCCACAATAAATAATAACTACGTACATATATGCCACAAATAACTATATGGCAGAAGCAGTGGCGCGTCGGTCGGCGACATCAGACTCTTTCATTTCCCTCAGCAGTGCCGCTGTGCCGGTAGCCGTGCCGTTACACTAGCCTGCGCCTGCACCCGTTGCGAAAGTTAGGAACTCCTATTTGCACAACCCCGGGGCGTAGACGCGTACGCTTTTTTGTGACGTCCCCGGCGCGAAGCCGTCAGCGGTTGCCGACAATTAGCGCCGCCACTGGGCAAGAGGGTTCTCGAATGCGGCCACGTGTAGGACACCTACCAAATTGGTGGTCGGATGACCTTAAGGCCGTACATGAATTTTCCGGGGTTCAGTGCTGCCACCATTTAAAATAAATCATTTCAAAGAAAACGGAGACATTATTTAAAATTTTACTACTACCAAATCCTAGATAACCAGTAGTTCATAAAATACTTTGAAGGGTTATCTAGGTCTTGATAGTAGCAAAATTTTAAATGATGTCTCCTTTTTTTTTAAATTATTTATTTAAAATGGGGGCAGCACTGGATCCCGGAAAATTTAGGTACGGCCTTAACAAGTTTGCAGGAAAACGCTAGATGCGGGCCGCTCCCAATCTTTTCTTTTATTATTTATTTTCCGCAATGTTTTGTTTTTCTAAAACGACATAGGCCTATGTCCAGCTGGACGTCTTGTGGCTGATATGATGATATGTCACATTCTCTTTGATTTAGAGCTCTTACAGACGAACGGCACTTTGTCAACGGCAGGACGAGTCTGCCGCCGCCAACGCGTCTACGCGGTCTACGACATACCGTCGACCTGCCGCCGACCTTCTGTTCGTCTGTAAGAGCTCTTAGCTGTCAATTTCGGCTTTATAGGTGGTTGTGGTACCTACTTAACCCTGTTACAAACCACAACAGATCATCCGACAAACCATTTCAAAGTGGTGTCCGTGTTTCCAGGAACTTTACAGCCACGTCCAAGAACAACACCGACTGGCTCAAGACCCAGTGGCGTCTGTGCGACGCCGTCAACGCCACTAATGTTCAAGAGTTAGTAGACTTCTTGAAGGACATGTATATTACATTAGCGATGGTCAACTACCCGTACGAGAGTGCGTTCCTGATACCACTGCCCGCCAACCCTGTGAGGACTGTGTGCCAGTACCTGGAGAAAAAGCTGAATGGCAAGGAGTTGTTGGAGGTAAGGGATTATATATTCTTGTTCAGGAGAAAGGCCACTTGAGTCAACTCTAATAAACTTGACCAGTGTCTGGCTTCGGTGACTTCCCGGTCATTTTGTTTCGTTGAAGTCTTGCATTGTGCAGAATGTAGATGTGGCATTGATTGGACACATTGAATCGCACTCGTATTCGTCGTCCCTTTCGCTATGAAATGGCTATAAAAAAAACCATACCTACCTAGTACAAAATACGTATTAGGCGGAGACTTCATCCATCCTAGTCCAAGATTATAATAACAAGTCCGGCTAGCAATTGCCATATTTCTGATTGAAATTCCAATTCCAATTGTCTGTCTATCCATCTATCACAGCAAATTTGCTCCGAACAAATGAACCGATATGTACTTCGGTGACCCAATAACGCGACGTGTACAAGAATTTTTAACATTGGAGATGCATTGGAGCTACTTTTAGGGTGCAAATTAAAAATCCTGTACGTGTGACATATCAAATGAAACGGCATAATATGAGAACATAGAAAAAATTTACTCTTGTGTAAGAATCTCAAATACTTATACCAAAGCTCATACTTTATTTTTATTTTGAGGATAAATAGTTATGAAGCCATTCAAAAAACTTTTTACCGTATCCAAAACTACTGGACCTAAAATATAAAAAGTACATAAAATAGTTCTTAACTTTCTTTACGGAGTTAACCCTCTTATACCTAGACCGTATTTTTATTATTTATTTAACTTTTTTATATTGCAGAGGCCTTTTCTACCAGTCAACCAACAAATGATGCTGAGAAAGCAATATTTTACCACAGATTAATAAATAGTTACTACTTTTACCGTCATATTTATGAGTTCTATTTTTATCACAGGCAATAGGAAAGGTGCTTGAAGTGTACACCAACTACGACAAGAACAACAAGTGTGTCAACTATAAGTCGGACAACTACGGGAACCTGGACGCTAGTGGCTGGGACTATCAGGTAGGTACCTTTAGAAATAAATAAATAAATAAAAACCTAATAAATATTCTTAAATCATAGCTAAGATTAAATATAAAATGAGTACCTACCGTTATCCGTATACCGTTTCGTTTCATTTCATTTTATATTATAATTTATTTTATTTTAAGTACTTACTACCTATATTCTTTCTTCCGCAATCTTGATTTTTGAAAGACTTTTTGACGTGACAACGTCTTATAAATTGGTTAGCCGGGTGACACTTCAAGAAACTGCGTTACGCTCCGCTCACGTTATGCGCTCACAATGAGAGCGAGTGAGAGGCACGCGTGCCTTTCACTTTTTATGTCTGTCTCTCTCGCTCTTAGGCGGGCTAACCATGCCCGAGTGGAAGTCAAGTTTGGAGTGAAGTGGAGTGAAGTCGTTGTCACGTAAAACTTTCGCCCGTATACCGACTTTACAGGCAACCAATTTTTTTTTTTTTTTGTCTTCGGCGCTTTTCAGGCTTCCTTCACACCCTCAGTGGACAAAAAAAATCCAAAAAAATAACGATTTGGCTGTGTTCACACAACCAAAACTACAGTAACTTTAAATTACAGGCCTGCACAGAAATGGTGATGCCAATGTGTACAAGCGACACGGACATGTTTGAGGCCTCCACGTGGAACTTTACGTCCTACGCCGAGGATTGCCACAAGAAGTACAATGTATACCCTCGCCCTGAAGCGGCCAGGGTCCAGTATGGGGGAGACAGGCTTCAAGCAGCTACTAACATCGTGTTCAGCAATGGACTGCTAGACCCCTGGGCTGGAGGTGGCATTTTTTATAAAATCTACTTTTTTTTTAATTACTTAAGACTATATCAGTGTCCCACTGCTGGGCAAAGGCCTCCCCTTTCTGTTTCTGGTTCTAAATCTATTTTTAAGTATTATAATGTGCAAGAATATTGTTTGTAGCCATTATTTTTACTTTCTGTTTATTTTCAAATCAAAATTACAAAACATCGCCAAGAAATATAGAGGTTCAGACACCTTACCGCCTATGTCATCAAAAATAAGCAAATCAAAGACCCCCCTACCTCCGGCCCCTCAGTAGTTCTTATACAGGTGACTTTATATCCACCAGCCATATTTTTGGTAGTCCATGATACTGAACTACTTTCTATAAAAAAAATTATTGAAAATAGATAAAAATTTTTCGTCCTCCCATACAAAATCAGTTGGACTGAGCGCCAATCTGTATGGGAAGGCGAAATTTTCGTTAATTGTTTGTATGGAAAGTAATTCAGTATCATGGACTGAACTGGCTTCAAAACTTTGGCTGGTGGTTAAAAAGTCAATCTGTATGTAGGTGCATAGAGGTCAAAACAGACGCAGTTAAAAAGGGCGTTAAATTCTGGTTTTAAGGGGATTTCCAACAAGGTTATAACGCTGATCGAAATCTAGTTCCGGATATATAATCAAAGTTCCGGAGCTTCCCTGGAATCGTTGATAAACTTATCGTATGCGATTGTAAGTCATATTTTGTTTTTTCTAGGTGGCATCCTAAACAGCCTGAGCGAGTCCACCATAGCCGTAGTGATCATCAACACGGCGCATCACCTGGACCTGATGCCGAGCAACCCAGCCGACCCCGACACGGTCCGGATGACGAGGAACATCCACAAACAGCAGATACAGAAGTGGATCAGACAGTTTAGGAATAGTGCTTAGTCTGTTAGGAATTAATACTTAGTTTAGTAATAAAGTTCGAAAAAAGTTTGTTGTTTCACTTCGCGCAGTCCCGGGCGCGGTTCACATTTAGGTAACTGACTACGTAAGTCAACTTTATATTTATAGACATTTAATGTTACCTACATTCGTAGAAATTCGTAGGAGAACAAAAGTCACGAACATAGCCCAGAGGATTAGCTCGTTAAGTTAAAGTGGCAGTGGCCGGGCCACATAGCGCGACGAACCGATGGCCGATGGGGCAAAAAGGATCTCGAATGGCGACCACGTACTGGCAAATGAAGCGTAGGACACCCACCCACAAGGTGGTCAGACGACCTGACCCAGGTCGCTGGAAAGCGCTGGCCGCTCTAGATCGGTCATTTTGGAAAACCTTGGGAGAGGCCTATGTCCAGCTGTGGACGTTATGCGGCTGAAATGATGAATGTTACCTACAAAAAAAGAACAAAGGAAAAGCCTATTTCCAAATTCAAAATTTCCTGACTTCCCAACTTCGCAAAGACATTGGGACGGTCCTCTTTGCAGAATTGCTCAAGATTATTTAATAGAAACGTCAAGCTATTCTGTGCGTGGAGCGTGCCCGACCTCTGGCTGTAGCGCAATGGTAATCTGGACTTTGGTTACAGGCATTACCATCTGTCAATTTGGACACGTTGCTGCATAACGATGCGTTTCGCGTAGCAACAGCGCTACGGGTAGTCCCACATCCTTGCCCCTGCGGGGATACCGTCGATGGACTTGGACTCCACGGACTTTCCTGCACCAATGGTCTGGCTAGAGATGATGGCAAGAGGCCGGACGGGATGACCTTGGTGCCTTGGAGATTGGGGCGGCCCTTAGTATGGGATGCCACTTGTGTGGATACCCTCGCACCGTTTGATCTTCAGGTCACCAAGTCAAAGACCGGCGCAGCAGCTGCCACAGCAGAGAGCCTCAAAAGGCGCAAATATGTAGACATCGGAGTAAACTACATATTTGAACCTTTTGGGGTAGAAACTTTTGGTCCGTGGGGTCCTTCAGCCCATAAGTTATTTAAATACTTGTCCACAAGATTATCCGAAGTATCCCGTGACCAAAGGGCTGGAAATTATCTGGCACAAAGAATCAGCATTGCCATATAACGTGGCAATGCTGCCAGCCTTTTGGGCACGCTGCCGAGGAATATTTTAGTGGAATTACATAATTTGTAATTTTTTTTAGTTTTAGTTCTTAGAGATACTTATAAGTTTTAATTTATAAAAAAAAAATATATTATTTAGCTTTAATTTAATTTAAACTGTATTAAGTATATTTCAAATATTCCGTAATTAACCTACATTATAAATGTCTATAAATATAAAGTTGATATTTTTACTCTCATTGTTTTTTTTGGTGACCACATACTTTTATAAACGCTGACTTTTTATCCACCTGCTAAATTTTTGGAGAAAATCGATAAAAAATCGAATAACTTTTTTTATTGAAAGTTGTTGAAACTTGCTCCAAAAATTTAGCAGGTGGATAAAAATTCAGCCTGTATAACGTCAGTAATTATATTTTCTTTTATAACGTCTAACAAAATATACTGAAACTTTAAGGGTGAATTCAGCCCATGATACTAAATAACTTTCGCCAAGGAACATGCTCGTATATCGAAATATGAAAAATATTTTTTGACTTTTCATACATATACATACTCGGATCAGCTGATCGGTCAACTGGTATGGGAAGTCAAAAATTATATTTCATTTGGTGACTAATTTTGATTAATTTTTGACTAAATCTTGGCATGGTCAGGATTTAAAATCGGTGATGGTGTCCACGCCAGAAAGTGTCACACAGGTCACACTTCATATTTTAATATAGGTATGTTCTTTGGGGAAAGTTGTTTACCTAGTAGGTATCATGAACTGAATCCACGCTTAAAATAGTTTCAGTATATTTTGTTAGACCCTGTATATAGGATGCTAAATAGAGCCTCTAGTAAAAAAAGATTATGTCACTTTGACTTTGACATTTGTGATTTAGAGCCTATTAAAATAAATAAATAGAGGTTAGAAAAGTGTTGTTTGTTTTGATAATGATAATAACGAATAAAAATATATAGCTTTGATTATACTGCGATTAATCAACTAAAACCATGTCCGTGTGTAAATACTGTGAAGAACTCGAGAACATGCAAGACAAACCGGGGCTTGTGTGCAAGACTTGCCTGAATTTCGTGCATTTGTCGTGTCTTCGTCGCCCCGGCACTCCCGGTGACTTTGCTTGCGATGTGTTCTTCGATTTTACCTGCGAAGACTGCACCCCGGACAGGAAGGAACAGTTCAAACGGAATAAGTTCCCTTGGTAAGAATTATCCTACAATTTGAAAAATAAATTACAACGACGTTTAATAATCTAAATAAATAAAAAGTTTGCATCAGAATATGCAATATGAAACACGATTCTAGAGTATTTTCGCTCTAGAATCAGGAAACAAAGTGTTTTAGCACCTAATCCAGACGGAATAGGAGCCACGTAAGAATGGGAAGGATTATTTAAGTGGTAACATTCTCTACTCAACGGTTTATTACCACAATACTTATAAAATTTGGCCAATCCAGTGGTGGTCCTTTTTGTTCTACCACTAATGACCACTCACTCTAAAATGTTTGCTGTTTATTAGCACTGACACGTATGTCATGTTTCTATGGGTCTTAAATGACCTAAATTTGGGAAGGTGTGTCATTTGTAAAAAATGCAAAAGGTAAGAACTATAAAGTTAAATCAATAAAATCGATAGTTTCATTAGTCTTTATTAAAACGATGAAATGAAATCAACTCTTTCTTACTAAGTCAAGTTTAACAAGTTATTATTACATATTCTAGTGTTATTCTAAATCTAAATCTACGTTTAACAGGAACTAATTAAACAGGAACGTAAATTTACGTTTGACAGGAACGGCTTCTATAACACCTTTTTCATTTTTTAGAAAATTTCTTTAGGTAACAAGTTATAAAATGATGACGTTTGGGTCTTGTGGCTCTGTGCAGATAGAGCCCAGCGCCACACTTTTAGCTTGATAGCGAGAAGGTGAGAAAAGGAATCAAAATAGTGATGGGTTGCTAGCTGCAACGTCTATGTATATGATTCGTATTTTCGCCCTGATCGGCTTCTAAGATCTGCGTGGAAAGAGAATCAGCTGGTACATTCTAAGTTGTTTCTTTTCTCCCAGACCAGCATGGAAGACAGTAACCACAACTTAAAACTTCACCTGCTGAAAAATGCACCTTGTGTGTTTTGTTTTAAATGCGAAGTGTTAAGTAAAACATTTGGCTCAGCAATATGTTTGCTTTGTAAGTAGAATTCGTATAAATTACTTGTTGAAAAGTAATTATAAACATTGTGTTATGTACGTTATAGATACATATCATCAGGTCTTTTCAGTCTCTACTGCAGGAGCACGACCCTCCCTGTACCACCAGAGCCATACATGGCCAGAGCAGCCAGAGAAATTGGCCTACCCTCTCCACGCTGGCCAGACGTGTTGGAGAGGTCTCATTGATGTTTATAAGCTTTGTCACATAATACAGTAAGAGTAAACAGAACGGAATCTCCTAAGGTACGCGCAATATG
The DNA here is from genome assembly GCA_963576875.1 of Acrobasis repandana. NCBI lineage: Eukaryota > Metazoa > Arthropoda > Insecta > Lepidoptera > Pyralidae > Acrobasis > Acrobasis repandana. Next base: position 23,996,934 of record OY756215.1, read on the forward strand.
CGTCCCCGTTCCCCGTCCCCGTTCCCCGTCCCCGCACCTCTCCTCCGTTTTCGCCTCGATGACGCACGTTGGCTCACAAGAACCGGGGGAGAGGTGCGGGTGCGGGGAATGGGGACGCATATTGCGCGTACCTTAGGAAATTCCGTTCTGTTTACTCTTACTGTATTCTGTGGCTTTGTTTAGCATGTATTTCCTAAGTCGCCTTCTACGACATCAAGGGGAAGACCTGGAAAGGTCTTATTCTATTCTGCCGGAAACCACACAGCAAGGATACATAAGTATGTGTAATTCCAGGGTAAATGTGATCTTACTAACGCTCCACCACCTCAACTGGCACTCCTACGGCATCAGCAACCATGGCTTCTTCCACTACAAAACACACATCTGCTCCTTCATTGACAGATACTGGCATCAACTCTTCGGTGCTAAAACGTATGTTGTATTGAGATCTTTTTTTTTCTTAGTCATATTCTTACCCATACAATGATGACAGCAGGTCCAACAGCTTAATGTGCCTTCTGAAGCAGGGAAAAACTCAAAAATATATACGTCATTCGTGGTCAGGTCACCCATGGCAAATACTCCACCGACAAGAACATATACTTCTTAAATATATTCTTGATGATGATATGATCACCCATCTAAATGCGGATCACGCTCAGGGTTACCTGACTTGCGAAATCGCTAGTAATGTGTTCTCAACAGGGCAACCAAACTCCTCAAACCATCAATGGACTTGCGACACAACACGGAAATAGAAGCAGCTGGCACATACTACTTTTACCTTTACACCCAGAGAAGCATGCATCATACTTTCTGACAAAATAACCCTGGGGAGCATATTTGCCCAAGTTCAATACAGATGTGGACTAAAAAAATTTATTGTAAACATATTTTTTTTTCTGATTAGCAAATAATTACAAAACTACAGCGCATTTAAATTCCGCATAACGTCACGATCAAGTACGATTTTCACTTGACGATGACGCCAGTCACCCCCACTCCGAAACTTCGATGCGCAGTATATTTGTAAATTTTCACTACTTTGATAAACCGAAAAATATGGGTCCATTATTTTTGGATAATCTAACTATTGTTTATCTAGACCACAGCTAAGGCAATATAGTGTACTACTACAAATGAAACTGTACATCCATACACACGTTAACGTGTGAGTTTCAGTGTTCAAAGACATCAAACGTATCCGAGAACGGTGACGCAATATTGCGGTACGCTGGGAGTTGCCGTTCTCTACATAGTAATTACATGTATGACTAGACTATAAAAATATCTTATGACTGTTGCAGGAAACAAAAGAAAAACTGGGTGGGCACCATCGCTGGCGTGCTGTCGGTGTACAACAACATAGTGTTCCGGTCGGGCTCCGTGGCGCTCGGCGAGACGGGCTGGTGGAAACTGATGCACAGCTTCTCACCGGCTGTGGCGGCGCATATTGGTAAGGAAGAGATGAAACTTTAAATAATAAACGGGCAAGTGCAAGTCGGACTCGTACATGAAGGGTTCCGTACCACCGTACAATGTTTTAAAACGTTGAAGAAACACGTTTCTTGTATGATGACCCCCTGTAATTATTAACTTTATCACTTGATCACTTTTATTACTTTTTTTGAAGAAGAAGTTTTTTAGTATTTGTTATAGTGGTCATAGTAATACATAATCGGTAAACATTTCAGGTGTCTAGCTATTACACAGACGGACAGACATCGGAGTCTCAGTAATAGGGTCCCGTTTGCACCGTTCGGGTATAGAACCCTAAAAACGCTTGAATACATTTTTTGGCTTTTAGGAATAACATTCCTTATTCCCAAAGAGGGTTGACGTCAGGCAGGCGGCCGTTTGTAAAACTATCCAAATCGATGAAAGTGTTCCGGCTATTTCTTCTCCATTTTAGATGATCTTTGGCATCCTTGGGTGATCATTGACATGCATATTATATTTGGAGAAGAAAAAGCAAGAAAGCGCACCCCGGGCTCCGAAGCAGTACAGCTGAGGATGCAACCGGGAATGCGCTTAGACGAAGAAGAAGGAATAACATTCCTCCTTACCATAAATAACTAGCTTTTGCCCGCAGCTTCGCTTGCGTATCCCACGGGAACATTATTTTTTTTCCGGGGTGAAAGGTACCCTATGTCCTTCTCAGTACTCCTAACTATGTGTATGCGAATTTTCAAGAAGATTGGTTCAGTAGATAAAGCGTGAAGAGGTAACAAACAAACAAACAAATATACAAACTCACTTTCGCATTTATAATATTAGTTGGGATTATTGATATATTTTCAAAACAAAAAACCGACTTCAATACCAGAAATGCTAAATATTCAAACTATTGTATAATTTTTCTAGTTATTTTCGTTTAAAAAACAAACCACACAACCAATTTTAATAAAATTTCTATGGGACCACCTGGAAGGTATACCCTTTAAAAGAAAAAAATCATTTTCCAAATCCGTCTAGGCGTCCTCGAGTAATCGGGGAACATACATAAGTAAAACATAAAAGATTCCGACGAATTGATAACCTTCTCCTTTTTTTTAAAGTCAGTTAGAAATGTCATATTTTTCTTGTAGTCAAATAATTCAATTTACATCACGTAAAATTAACTCCTATACACACAGACCTACCACTACTAGACTTGCAACGATATTGCTAGAAAGAGACTGTTGTAAGTTGGTAACCATAGTGTGTTCTGTGACGTGTGCAAAATATGGGTGGAGGCAACAATCAAAGATAGAAAGAGATGCACTAAAGTCTGTGCTAAAGTGGCCACGCACTATGACGTATTAAAAAAATAATGTCATATGACAGTGTGACATTACGACTAAAAACTATGAGGGGGCGCCTCTTTTAAATCTCGCACCACCTTAAAATTTTGATAGATACTTTGGTCTGAGGCTTGAAACCAGGGCTGTTAACGATACCAAATTCACACTAAAAGTAACGTTAAATAACGTTATTTTCATACGGGTAGTAGTGGTAACGTTATAAGGGGTATCGATAATACAGTTTATAACGTTATCAATTAACGATATAAGTAACGATACTTTTGTCAATACTTGTAAAATATTATATAAATAGCTCTAGTAGCCTACTAGACAAACTCTCATCAATTTATTCTGTCAAATATCGAAAAGAGATACAGTGTTAACAATACCTTTTACCGTTAATATCATTGGTAACGTTATCTGATTTATCGGTAAATAGTGGGAAAATTACCGTTACCCAGCATAACGTTATCTTTGCTGGTAACGTTAACGCCGTTTGACAGAATTAACGTTACCAGATTTTTAACGGTATTCCAAGCCCTGCTTGAAACTACGTCAAGCGGACGCCTCGGGCAGGTTCAGTCCGTCTCTGACACAGACCCTACGTGCGAAAGAGATAGCTGAAACCGTCGCGGGTCACGTGTCTCCGTCTAACGAAGAGTTTGTGACAGAGACGGGCTGAACCCGTCCAGGGCGTCCGCCCTACGTAGTTTCAGGCCTTTGTCACTCCCCGTTTAGGTATCGAAAATGTACCTACATTATTACTATGCGCGCAGGCGGCCCCTCGGAGTGGTAAATTCAGTTATACGAATTGTTTGTCCAGAGTCATAAGAATGAAATTGGCTTGCAATGGATGTCCAGGTATCTATGCGAAAAGGTGCTGAGTTCTAACGTGAGCTAAATTAAACCATATCGCTAGCCACATTGAGTAGATATTTCTTTGAATTTCTTTGCTGAGTGAGACTTCTGTACGTTAGTATTATTTATTCTGTGGTAGTTTCAAGTCTGAGAGACCGGTGAAACTAAGTACATGAAATATTTTTCTATAAAAATAGTTATCTTTTGAGCGTCTAGCAAAGCAAAATCTTATTATTGTTTCAGTGCAAGAACTAGCACGAGAGAAACCCAAAGGAAGACCACGAAACCAGATGCATATGGAAATGCTGCATTTCGTCTCCAAAGTTACAGAAATGGGTAAGCTGTAGCCTTTTTCAAATTGTCCCGGGTCTTCGATATTTAACTGTGTATTCATTGTTAAATATTGTAACGCTGTAGGACAAATCCTCTGACTGCTCTGGCTAATATATGGCTCTGGTAGTACAGAGAGGGTCGTGCTTCTGCAGTGGAGACTAACAAAGACCTGATGATGATGATAGTATCGCTGAGTAAATACCAACTCATAACACAAGTTTAAGCTCACTTTGGGGCTAGCTCGATCAGTGTGATTGGTCCCTATTTATTTATTGATAATAATTACAACTGCATTCCCAAGGAGGATTTTGACGTCAGGCAGTTTCCCGTAAAACCTCAGTTCCGGAATTTTCTTCCCCATTTATCTTTGAAAAAGAAATATCCGAAAAGTGAAACCCGGGCTCTAACACTACAGCTAAGAAGAATTCAATACATACATACACTATCATGACTTAAGAATCCCCTTACCCAAGACTTACCCATACAAATGTAGTCTACGTTTTATTTTGAAACTACATGTCATATTTCGGTTAAAATTTGTAACCTTAAAGAAATTGCCTACATCTATGGTATGGTATTGTAATTGGTTTTCACAGTCAAAATATGAACTTGAAAGAAAATATAAGGGTGTAAAACTTTTCCATACTGATGGTCAAAAATGATATAATACACTATATTTTCTTTTAATTTGATATTTTGACTTTGAAAACCAATTATAACCCTAGATTTATGCAATTTCTTTAAAGTTACAAATTTTTACTGAAATTTGACATGTCGTTTTAAAATAAAACGTAGACTACGTTTGTATGGGAAACTCTGATTTTGTCTAGGGTAAGGAGACTCTTAATTCCTAATGGGGCAGACATACCATTTTGGATCTTGCGGCTCTAAGCAGACAGAGCCCAGGGCCACAAGCACCAAAGGCCACTTTTAGCGTGATGATGAGCGAGTAGGTGGAAAAAGGAATCAAAATAATGATGGGTTGCTAGCCGCATCGCCTATTAACATTCGCATTGTCTTTATAGGGTTTTTTAGGCATTCAAGATGCAGTACTAGAGTACACGTGATGGCTCAGATGGTAAGAGCATAGTCGTATTGAGACTAAGGTCGCGGGTTCACGTCCTGCTCAGGTGGTACTTTTTCACCATTTCTTATTTCATTATTTAATTCGCATTGTCGCTCATTCTATCTGCTTGTACGATCGGCGCTGGAAGACAAGTAGCTGGAACATTCTAATTCTTATCTCCCAGACCAGCATGGAAGAATATAATGTATTTTGTTTCTTGCAGGGTACAAGGACCTCATAAACAATGATGACTTGGACAACATGCCCATTGTTGAACCCACCGCCAAGAAGCGGCGGGTAGATTACGAAGCCACAAGCAGCATGTCCAATACTTCGCATTATGAGCAGCTGGATTCTGATAGCAGGTACATTTTTCATATATCCTACCTTATTATCATTAAAGGAGGACTCATTTTACCCTAATTATTTTATTTTATTTTATTTGGAAAGTTAATCCATATTATTCATCAACCTATATTTCATTAAATACGCTTGGGACAAATAAAACTAAATAAAAATTAAATTACTTGTCTCAAATTAATACAGTAATAATTCTTGAGAAATAAGTAGCACCTAAGTACTTTGTTTTTCCTTTTTTTAGGGTTCCGTACAAAAAATTAAAAAACGGAATCCTTATAGGATCACTCGTGCGTCTGTCTGTCCGTCCGTCTGTCACAGCCAATTTGCTCCGAATCTACTGGACCGAATCAGGTGAAATTTGGTAGGATGGTGTAATATGTATGAAAATGAAAATGGAAATGAAAAATCAGTAAGTATTAATAAAGTAGTTTATGTAGAAATTAAATATATATCTGAATGCTCTGAAATTAAATGTATATCTTTTGTACCAATTTTGAGTTTTCTAACAACCCAAAGGTTGGCTGTCAGATAATGCTTTTAGCATTAAGTCCGCCTATTGTGCTATACAAATTGTATTTTGTACAATAAAGTTTAAATAAATAAATAATCCTATGACCCAAACACATAGGTGCAAAGTAAAAAAATAATTTTTTAAAATAAGAGTAATTTTAGGGGGCAAATTAGGAAATTAAAAAAAAAAGTTTAGCAAACCTTACTGTGTCATATATTAAATGAAAGGGCTCGTTATGAGGATCTCAAATATTTTTTTTTTATTATTGTAAAATTAATAGTTTTGGTTTTATTCATGAAAGAAGACGAAAATTGACCAATCCCCCCTGATCTCCGAAACTACTGAGCCTAAAATTTTGAATAAAATACAAAATATAGTTAATTTCTTGTAGATTACCGGAAAACCTATAAGAATTCAATCAATTGTACGGAACCCTCTCCACGCGAGTTTAACTCGCACTTGGCCGGTTTATTTACATATGTTTTTTGTAAATTTTCAAATGTACTTGAACTAATAAAATTAAATAATACTTTTCAAAAAATTTATCAAATTGCTAGTATAAAATGACACGAAAATATGCTTGAGGTTATAAGGAAACCACGTAGTGATTATAGTATATAATACTCATTTGTTTCCAGTATTACGTTTTTCATTATTTCCTTGCATTTATTGAGAAAAGCACTATACTTGCCCGGGAGGGAATGGGCTTGCCGGACTCGTAATTATTGTCAAGGCCTCGCTGACTCGTCCGGCAATCCCTAACTTCCCGGTCTCTGCAGTAATGTTCTATTTTTTATAATCAGGAACGAGGCAGGCGACGAATGCAGCTACGACGAGATGGACTTCAAGGAAACCAGCTTCAGGGGCTTCGAGTTCCCGTCCTCCAGCCAGCTGGCGCCGCACCATGTGTGTACACAGCTGTACCAGCCATTCTGTTCTTATGTACTTTTACCCGACTTCGCCAGAAGGGTTGGGGTTGGATCTCATCTATCAGCACCGAACAGCACTTTCCTATGCTGCTATCCTTTTCTATCGCTTAGAACAGTAATTTACTAGAGCGAGAAGGAGAGCGACGGAACGCTGCAGTACGGCCGGTGCTGAAGCGTTCCTCCATGAAAAATCAGAGATGGCGCTTGTTTGTTCGTAGAAAATGAACGCGTATAGCGCCAACTTTCCGAAATTACTACTACGAAACTACCTTCTTTCGAACTATAAGCTCCATGTAGCTACAACATTTTAAGGTGAAGATATAGGCAAATGGCCTTGAAGTGGCGCCCTCATTTGAAATAAATTGTTAACTCGTAAATATGGAGATAATTTCCATATTGCTCTTCGTCATGCACTAGATAGCCCTTTAAATTATTTTATGAACCACCGTTGAAAGTATTTACATTAGTCCGTCTAGCTTTAAAACTTGCCTCCGCCAAAAGTGGCCACGGCAAGTTTTAAAGCTAGACGGATCACCAATAATAGTTTCAACGGCAGTTCATAAAATAATTGAAAGGGCTATCTAGTGCATGACGAAGAGCAATATGGAAATTATCACCATATTTACAAGTTAACAATTTATTTCACACTTCAAGGCCCTTTGCCTATATCTTTACCTTAACTAAAAATCGTATTACGCTTCAAAGCAAGAAGGTTATTAGTCCTCTTGTATTTGTTCGTCCTCTCTCTCTCTCATCTCAGCGTATTCCCAATTGCATCCTCAGCTGTAATGCTGCGGAGCCCGGGGTCCGCTTTCCGGCTTTTCCTTCTCCACTTCGCACGGTCTTGAGCATCCTAGGTTGTAACACCATTGGCACGCTTATCATCCTTGCCGACGTCAAGCCAGCATGTCTCGGGTCTCCCCGCCGGCCGGGCTATTGTATTTAGTCGTCCATGATACCTAAAAACCCTATTAAAATTCGTACAAGATAGGGTCAGATCACACCGAGACGCGACGCGACTTGGCGCGCACTTTTGAAGAAATATAGAACTTGTTTACTAAACAAAACAAATGAGATTTTATTGAGAGCCTGCTGCGCTGCCACGCTGTCACTGAAATTAGTAAGTATCATTTTGTGTGATAAAGAAGTTCTATATTACTTCAAAAGTGCGCTTCTCGTCGTGTCATGGTGTGAATTGACCCTTACGGTAAACACACAAGTACTATACCGTATTGTCCTTCAGCAGAGCGACTCATCCAGCATCCACTCGCTGCCTCCGCTGGCCTACTACGAGTCGGACTCCCGCAGCTCCCCCCCCTCCCCGCCGCCCGCCCCCCTCCCGGAGCAGCCCTACGGCTCCCTGGACCAGCCACGCCCGGCCGCAGACCAGACCGAAGACCGCCCGGATAAGGTCCGCGAACCGAAGCAGAAGAAAAGAGATGTTTATATGAAGAGGGAGTCGCTGTTCTCAACTGAGCTGAACTCGGTGGATATGCCTTGGATGGAAAAGGTATAGTATAATAATAAATATTAGTTAAAGCCTCAAACATTACAGCATTGTCATCCAGTATATTTAGTAATGAGAACGTTTAGCTTTGCTACGCACATTTGCCAAAAGTGGCCGTTTTTCGCAAATGTGCGTAGTAAAGCTTAACGTTCTCACTTTAAACTGTAAACAGTAGTTTATAAAATAGTTTGAAGGGTTATCTAGGACTTGGTAGTAGCAAATTTTTAAATGATGTTTGGAACACTGGACCCCGGAAAATTCAGGTACAGCCTTAAGATGATTCGTATGTATTCGCACTCAAAGATTTTCCCATTTTAATAATCCTGAAGCTAACCCAAAGAGATTTTTTTTTTCTTAGCCTAGGTGCAGAAAACGCAATAAGTCCGCCATTTGTACAATTTTTATGTGCAAAAAAGTTTAAGTAAAAATATGCAAAATTAAAATTTTCAAAATTCGTATCCAATCAGAATCTGTTGATTGTACGATTTTTTAAGGGTAAGTATATACCTTTCATGCTGGTCTGGGAGAAAAGAAAACAATGTAGAATGTACCAGATGCTTTTCTTCCCGCGCAGATCGTAAATAAACGCGCAAGTGCGAGTCGGACTCGTACATGAAGGGTTCCGTACCTCCATACCATACAAAAAACACGTTTTTTGTATGAAGACCCTTTAATTTTTAACTTTTTTTATTTTTAGTATTTGTTGTTATAGCGGCCATAGTAATACATAATCTGTGAAAATTTCAAGTATCTAGTTAATTCCATTATAAAGATCTAGTTAAAAACGCTGAAAAAACACGTTTTTTGTATGGCGACCCCCTTTAATTTTAACTTTCTTTTATTTTCAGTATTTGTTGTTATAGCGGCCACAGTAATACATAATCGATAAAAATTACATGTGTCTAGCTATTACGGTTCAAGAGATAGAGCCCTGTGACAGACTGACAGACAGCGGAGTCTCATTAATAGGGTCCCGTTTGCACCGTTTGGGTACGGAACCCTAAAAACGAGAAGAATTGGCGAGAATCTGAATCATGTTAATATTTTAATTCTCTTTTTCCATCTTTACGCCCGCCATCACGCTTAGCTTGGGCCTTGGAGCCCTAGACTCTGTCTGCTCCGTTAGGGATGAAGACGTCATGTAATGTAGGTATCTGTAAGTTTATATTTATTTATTTGTTAAAAATTACTTGTTTTTTTTAGCTGCCAGAAAAGAAAGACTTGGTAGAAATGACGCAGTACGAAGAAGTCCAACTACTGAAGCAGGTCGAGAGCCTGATTCCCAGGGTGAAGGAGCCCGGGAAGAAGGCCTACCTGTGCCGCCTGCGCGCCAAGCTGGCTCTGCGCCGGCTGAAGAGGCACAAGCATTTGCCTATTTTTGATTTGGATAAGTAAGTTTTATGTCCATGTGTTTTTTTCTTGGCGACCTCCGTGGCGAATTGGTTAATACGCTAGATGTCCGTCATTAGGAGGTTCTGGGTTCGATCTCCAGCCAGGGCATGGTGGAAAATGGATTTTTCAAATTGTACTGGGTCTTGCTTAGGCTTTTATCTACATAATATGTTTTTTTTTAATAAAAATATGGTATCGTTGAGTTAGTATCCCAAAGCGAAAGTTTAAACTTACTTTGGGGCTATCTCAATCAATGTGATTTGTTACTACTACAATTTTTTGGTTTTTTTTTTCACTTTCTTACAGTCTAGAATATTTTCAAAGGAACGACGTAGTGACCCTTGTGAACTCAAGATTCTGCCAGCTAAAATATTCCACATTATTCTAGAACATTCTTCATTCTTCCAACACTTTCCACATGCTTCCAGGTCATTCCATATTTTTCTACATCTTTCTACTGCTAGAGTGTTCTGGAGCACTCTTCTCGAGTATTCTGCTTCTCGCAGCTGCGTTACAGTATGTTTGTACGTGTAATATTTTGCAACTGAAATTCGCTTAAATATATAGTATAATCTTCTATATATATAAAAGCGAAAATCACTCACTCGTCACGAAATCTTGAAAACTACTTAGCCAATGAAGATGAAATTTGGCAGGAAGGTAGATTGTGACTAGGAGACGTCCACTAAGAAAGGATTTTTGGAAATTCCATCCCTAAGGGGGTGAAATAGGGGTTGGCAGTTTGTATGAAACTTCGTAATTTTAAAGTGAGACACATGGAATTTTTAATGTATTTTATTAGTTAATAAAATAATAATGCATTTATTAGATTTAGAAAATTACATCCCTATAAGGGTGAAATAGGGGTTAGTAAAAAATAATAATCGATTAATTGTATTTTAATAAATTGCAACCCCGTTTGAAAAAAAAAACAATCTAATATGTGTAGTCTACGCGGGCGAAGCCGCGAGTAAAAGCTAGTACAATATAATGATGTCATAGAATTGGTAAGCATTAATTAATTAATATAAGCATAACTTTGTAGGACTGTGAAGGTGCTGGGAGGCTATGTGACTGAGGACCCAAGGGTAGTCGCCGGCTCTGAACGAGTACTTGACCGGTTCCAGAGATCTGTAAGTAATTTCTTTTATTAAGTTTGGGTCCTATTGGCACCCTTTGGGTACGGAACCCTAAAAACCAAAGACGTCAGCCTCTAACTAAATTGAGACGGCAACAATTTTGGTTCCAGTACATGCTAGACAGCCTGTGCGGTACCATCGCCAATTCGACCTTCAACACGATCCTGACGTCGCGATTCGAACCTGCGCCCTTCCGCTCGCCGTACTCGGGCTGCCTGCTGCGGCCGTACATCCGGCGGGATGCTGAGTCAAAGCCGCTGTGGCTGAGACTGACTGATGAGTTGCTGAGGAAAGCTAACAAGTAAAAAGCTACCATTTATGCTAGCTTATTTTTAATTTAGTACACATATTTGAAGGGGTGATTTAGTCTATCATTTTGAACAACTTTTCCCAATAAATGTATATCGAAATACGAAAAAAAACATCACTTCCCATAAGAACTCGGTCACGTGACTACTTCGATTTGTATGAAAAGTGATTTTTTTTTCTTATGTCGATCTACATTTATTGGGAAAAGTTGTACAAAATGATGGACTAAATCACCTCTTAAAATATGTGTAAGTAGAAATAAGGGTGTATAACGTGTTACAAAATATACTACTTTTTTTAAGGGTTGATTTAGTCCATGATACTGAACAACTTTCTCCAAGGAACATATAAAAACAATTTTAAAATTTTATTGGCTTTTCATGCTCCAAAAATTTGGCTGGTGTTTAAAAAGGCATGTATAGGTATGTAAATTTCTTTGACACGCTCTGTAGCCTAAACGGCTTGATGGATTTTAGCTTAAGATGTCGTTAGATTCGCCTTAATTGTGAGTGTGACACAGTATATTATTTTGTTTTTTTTTTATTAAAAAAAAACAAAATGACGGATTTTTGGCACCAAATGTCAATCTTTTTTTATTCAAAGCCTATCTAGTGGGTGGGGTATTAAAAAAAAGGAAATTGGAATAAGATATCCTAAAAAAATAACTATAATACACGTATAATCTCAGTCATGTTGTATCAGGCAGTCGGGTTTTTTGTTTTATAGGGTTCCGTACCCGAAGGGTGCAAACGGGACCCTATTACTGAGACTTCGCTGTCTGTTCGTCTGTCACAGGGCTCTATCTCTTAAACCGTAATAGCTAGACACTTGAAATTTTCACCGATTATGTATTACTGCGGCCGCTGTATACAAATACTGAAAATAAAAAAAAGTTAAATTTAAGGGGGTCGCCATACAAAATATGTGTTTTTTTCAGCGTTTTTAACTAGATCTTTATAATGGCATTAACTAGATACTTGAAATTTTCACAGATTATGTATTACTATGGCCGCTATAACAATAAATACTAAAAATAAAAAAAAGTTAAAAATTAAAGGGGTCGCCATACAAAAATCGTGTTTTTTAGCGTTTTAAAACATTGTACAAAGGCACGGAACCCTTCATGTACGAGTCCGACTCGCACTTGCCCGTTTATTTTTTTAATAATGACTTGTATAATTGTTATCTTTTGTAACTTGTTTCCATAAATAAGCATTATGGGAATATAAACTTTATGTTTTTGGCCATTAAGTTTAATTTACATTTAATTTGTTTGGATGTTGTGTACAGGAAGGTGCCCGGCTACCGCCCCCCGCCGCGCGCGCCCCTGGACTACTCGTACGTCCGCCCGCAGCACATCGCCGCCGTCAACGACCTGTGCGCGCAGCACTTCTGGCCCGGGATCGAGTGTAAGTCGGCGGCGGCCTCTACGACACTGCGGAACTACAACCACGACAGCAGTTTAAACATAGTTCACAAGTAGCCCAAGAGATGGCGCTGGCAGTATCCTACATCTCGATATCAGAGTTCGTGCGATTGGTGGCTTTAATACAATCTCCGACATCCTACACACGAAATACAGTTCCCCGCAACCCTATGCCTGGCAGGAAGATCTCTCTGTGGCAGTCGAGCATATCGCTTCGCTTCCATCTTAAGTCAAAACGAGATTTCTTCAGTCAGTTATTTTTTTTTATTTAATGTAGGATAAATATGTGTTTATGTATATCACTTTTTGAAGGTGATTATTTTTAATTATTTTTAGTGTAGTATTATTATTATTACTAACACTAGTGACAGATTTTTCGAGTTGCCTAAGGCCCTAAGAACGAGTACACGGCGTATTTTATACGCGCAGACGACGTGAAATGCGATAAAAAGAC